>CM057343.1:141587662-144123428 GCA_030015575.1 Agapanthus africanus
GCTAATGTAGTGGCGGATGCTTTGAGTAGGAGGCCCGGAGGTAGTCTATGTCGTTTGAGCACAGTGCAGAGGTAGTCGTCGGCAGATTGGCAGATCTTATGCGACAGCCGGGTACAGTTCGAGTTTATGCCGATCGGAGGACAGATTGCGCATGTTCGTGCACGCCCACAGTTGCTTGACGGTATATATGAGGCACAGCACAGTGATGACCGTTGTTCAGAGATCAGGACGCAGATGGGACAAGGCAGATTTTCCGAGTTCGTGATCGATGATCAGGGGATACTACGATTTGGGACCAGATTGTGCATACCAGATGTTGAGGGACTGCGGCGTGAGATTCTCGAGGAGGCAGATCGATCAGTGTATAGTGTTCATCCAGGTTCCACCAAGATGTACCACGATTTGAGAGATGTTTACTGGTGGGACGGGATGAAGAGGGACATCGCAGATTTTGTGTCGAGATGCCTGACTTGTCAGCAAGTCAAGGCTGAGCATCAGAGGCCCGCGGGAGAGCTACAGCCGTTGCCCATTCCGGAGTGGAAATGGGAACAGATTTCTATGGACTTTATTATGGGTCTACCCAGGACTAGTCGAGGGTATGACTCCGTCTGGGTGATCGTGGATCGTTTGACGAAAGCGGCTCACTTCCTACCGGTGAAGACGACTTTCGGATTTGCTCAATATGCCTAGATTTATATTGATGAGATTATACGACTACACGGTGTTCCGACATGTATTGTGTCCGACAGAGGCACCCAGTTTACCAGCCGACTATGGCAGAGGCTTCAGGAGGCTTTGGGCACCCGCTTGAGTTTCAGCACAGCATTTCATCCGCAGACCGACGGACAGTCAGAGTGGACTATTCAGACTCTCGAGGACATGCTCAGAGCGTGCGTATTAGACTTCGGAGGTAGCTGGGATCATCATTTGCCCTTAATAGAGTTCTCCTATAACAACAGCTACCAGCAGACCATTCAGATGGCACCGTTTGAGGCTCTTTATGGGAGGAGATGTAGATCGCCCGCTTGTTGGACAGAGCTCAGTGAGAGCAGTATCTTAGGGCCGCAGATTGTAGAGAAGACGACCGTGAAGATCCAGTTGATTCGCTATAGGATGAGAGTAGCCCAAAGTAGGCAGAGATCTTATGCGGACCGTCGTCGGCGCAGACTTGAGTTTTCTGTTGGTGATCGTGTTTTCTTGAGGGTCTCCCCAATGAAAGGTGTAATGAGATTTAGGAAGAAGGGGAAGCTTAGTCCCAGGTATGTGGGTCCCTTCGAGATCCTCGAGCGAGTTGGTGCGGTTGCGTATCGTTTAGCCCATCCGCTCAGTTTTCCAGACGTGCACCCGGTATTTCACGTTTCGATGCTCTGCAGATATCTTCATGATCCCTCGCATGCGATTCAGCACCCGACGATCCAGCTTGAGCGTGACCTTTCCTATGCAGAGCAGCAGGTGATGATCTTGTATCGACAAGTGAAGAAATTGAGATCGAAGGACATACCGTCAGTCAAGGTACTTTGGCGTGGCCAGAGCGACGAGGAGTTCACTTGGGAGACCGAGAGCGAGATGAGGAAGAGGTATCCCCATATTTTTGAAGGTATGTATAGTTAGATTTTTAAATTCGGGGACCGAATTTCTTTAAGGGGGTTATATTGTAACACCTTGAAATTCGTTTAGAATGTTTTCTCGTTATTTAGCTAGTGTGCGTGTTTTTCGTAAAAATGGATATCTTATTTTCCTTCTTGGCTAGTGGGGTTTTGTGTTATGGAGTGTTTATATGGATATATATATATATATATATATATATATTTATAGGATTGTTAATTATTTTTAGTCGGGTTTACCCTAATTGTGAATTTTTGTGTTAGGAGCACAAATGCACACTTAGCATTTTGAGGCTAGATGAGAAAATGTGTCATGTTAACCCCCCTTCATTTGATGCATGGTTGATAATCTATTTTTCCCCCCCATTTCAATAAGTTGAAACCCTTTTATAATTCAAAATTTTCAATTAAACAATGAGGTATGGTGTTAGGTGAGAAGTTGACCTTTTGACCCCATTTTTCTTCTCTTCTCTCTCTCTTCTCCTCATTCAGAATTCCTGCAGGATTTCCAGCAAAAACAACAGCTCCTTCTTCTTCTCTTCTTCTCTTTTCACTTCCTTTTGATCCCTACATAAAACCCTACTCAAATCAACACTTTTCCTTCACAAAACCATAGAAAAAATGAGCTTTTGAGGTGTTTGGTGGTGGATCTGCACACTTGGGGAAAAGCAGGGATTTTTGGTGTTTCTTAAGGTGTTTTGAAGGTATTGACTCATCCTTAGCACCTCTTTTACATAACTTAAAGTATTTCTAGCAAAATATCACATTTTATGCATGTTTTGTGCTTTATAAAGGGATCTAGTGAGGTTGTGATAAAAATTAACTTTTTATGGCTTGATTAGCTCGGTAATGTGATATTAGTGTGGTTTTGGACTTGGGTTTATTTCAGATTTCACAAAAATACCCTAAAGTATTATTTTAGTGCAAAGTGTGACTTTTAGCTTGAAATTGGGTTCTGTTGAAACTGCTACTACCCGGGGTGTTTCAGAATAAAATTGTAATTACTGGGATATACACAGTATGTATGGAGTGCACACACCAAACCCGGGAGCCCAACCCCCTACCCAGGCCGCCGAAAAACTCATTCTGGCCGCAAATTGCGGCCAGATGGGAGAATGGTGGGTTGGGGATTTTGTTGTTGGTGTCTGCTGGTATTTGGAGTGTGTTGGTATATTTATTTTTATAAAAATCTTTCTGTATAAAAATCCGGGACCTATTACCCTATTTTCCGTATTTTAAATCTCCGCGACACACGTGATACGTGTGTGGTTTTGGGTTGTGCTGCGTATCGCGACGCGTCAGGTTAGCTTCAGGAGCGTGATCGCACGTTTTAGCGTATCGTGCACACGTGCGCTTAGGTTGCAACGCGGGGTTCTAGTTTGACCTTAATATTTCATTTTGGTAGATTTGAGCTTATGTGTGTTATATTGTATAAATCTAGGTTCGCAGGCGAGTGAGACGGACGCTGCGAAGAAGGGGAAACAAGTTGTCGGCTACACTTAGCGCGAGACTTCAGTGAGTAGATTTAACATCTACGGGGATATCGCCCGCATGGCGTTCTACGTCAGGGTTGATAGGACTTTATAGCTACACATTGCATTTACCTACATTGACTGTTCATGGATACTGTTGTTGCATACTGCATTCCCTGCTACATGTATGAAAACTTAGAATTGATAGACCACCGCACTATTACTAACGGTTTATGTTGCACGAGCACTAATCTGCATGATACACACACACCGTTAGTAATTGCCATGACACACTCACTGTAGAATTGCTATGATCACTATACTGTAGTTCGTTTCACATATGATTCGATATGATTTTTATAGAAATTGGAAGCCGCATGCTGTCTTTGAAAATTGAACTATCTTAAGAAACGCGGTTTCCCCCTTGTACGTATATTATGATGACTTGATCTACGTAGCACATCGTATTTGATTTACTCATTGGTTTTGGATATTCATGTGATTTCTGGTTTTGAGGATCGTGGAATTATTTAAGAAAAGATGCACTATTTGAAAACCCGGTTCCTCGTGATATGATATTTTGGTGCGTCCACCACGCGTTTTCTCGGTGCTGAGACGTGTGCTTGAAACCCGATTCGAGGAGTGGATGGTCCGTTTGCGGGTTCGTGGTGGACCCGGTATGGTTCCCCTCGGCGAGATGATCGATGGACTTTGCCGATTGAGCCTGGAGGTGGGCGAGTACCTACCGGTGATTGGTTGGACCTGGCGGTTATCCGGAGGATACTGACCAGAGTCGAGAGATGGATGCGGGATGATCCGTACTGTCGGGGCCGAGGGCCGATACCGCAGACGGAGCCCGTGGGTTGATCCGGACTTACGGAGCCCGATGTATGAGGATTTGCGTGTCGATGCTGGATACGAGTATTTATGATATTTTGGGTGCCGATGTTGGGCACTCGTGATTCTCATAGATTTACAGGATTTGAGGGCCGAGGAGAGTGCCGGCGCCTGAGCTTATTTGGGATTTGGGTGCAGCTTGGGCACCGATTATTTTTCCACGATTGATATTTCGTGTAGATGTTGTTTATCCCATGCTCAGCAGTGATTATCATGTATCTCATCCTGTAGTTATTTTACCTGACAGAGCATTTGCATGATTATTGCACTTACTGCTTGTCGCATATAGATTTACCTGCTAGCATATGATAGCGTAGCGCAACACGTGCATGCTCGTGATTACCTTTATATGTTATCTCTATTCACGAGTTGGCAACTCACCCCCGTTATGCCACAGTATTTGCAGGTTGCCCCTCAGAGTAGTCGCTGCAGGCTGCCTTTTTGCATCTTTTGGCTTCAGATACCACTACAGTTGGTGCGAGAGCTATTTTGCTATTTAGGTGGGTTGTGGTATCTGGTTACTTTCATTGTACATACTTTTGTATCTAGTATTCTCCATCTACCATATACGTACTTGACTTAGAGACAGTGTGAGGACGATGATGTATATTTTTGTATTCTGGTGTCGAGCTCGTGGGAGCCGACTTTTTATTTGCAGTTATTATTCTGGGATGTTACTTATTGCTCATTCTTCGCTACGGCGTCGTATATTACTCTTGTGGTGATGGTTTCCGCCGTTGGGCGTGATTGCTCCCGGTTGGGGATGCTTTGTTCATTATATCTCATTTTCACTTATATCCTGTTTTTACCCGATATTCGGGGTTACTTTTACAAAGGAAATGCTGCCAAAATTATTATAAGGATAATTTAACTTTTAAAAGAACCTCATTGAACTAATTAAGGTCTTTTAAATGTTTTTAATTAAATGTTTTCAACACTCACTACTTTTATTGGTTTTGATTTCTGGGTTCGGCTTACTTAGTCGCGTTACACCTGTAGACGTAGCGTGGTTAAGTGCCGGTCATGAGTCGAAATATTCGGGTCGTGACATCCCAAGAGTTTACTAACTCTTTCTCTGTTTCCAATAAACAGAGCTGAGGTCATTATATCTTTGTGACATGACCGGCAAGTTTTCACAAAATGTAAATTCAAACAGATTTAAATATGCATCTTTGTGCAACTTAGCTAGTCGGGTCGCATTGATATGACCTAGTATACAATACCTCAAGAAGGATCCGTTCATTTCTGAACCCTTCCTCTTGTGTGTGTTCCGTATACTAAAGAACTGTAGTTTGATTTAGAACATCAATGTTTTAGATAATGTGCCTAAACCGATCAACTTTTGATATAGGAAATGTTCAAAACATTATCCAACAATACAAAATTTTATCGTTTCTTTACTAATAAAGAGACAGATATGATTTTGTATATCAGGTTCGGTATCTAATAGCATTTGTTCAGAATCAATGTACTGATAATACAGGGTGACAGTGACCAACAGACTTGGCTGCAACACTTGCCCCGTTTTCTGTCTCATGAAACTTATCACCTGTTCTCAGTTCTTTTACCTATCTGTAGCCCGCGTAACAAATTACATATGCGGGATCCTGATCCGGTATCTCATATCCAGGACGTAAAGAATACTGAGAAATAGTTCTGTATAATGAACACACCCGAAGATGATGCATCAGCATGCACTCTCTTCGTTTGGGCGGCACGGGAATTCTGGCAATCTCCTATTTCCTACTCTGTCTTATAACAATTATAAGTTGGAGCGGGACCAACGTTCCCCAGCTCAGTATAATAAGCGGGTTCGGTCAATATTCCGTATTATTATCTTGATTAAGGCGTGATATGGTCGCTACCTGGAGAGGGAGAGAAGAAAACACTCAGCGTGCGCTCTTGCAAGAATAGATTGGTTATTATTTTATCTAATCAGGATGGCTCCCACTGTTTTTATCAAATCTTCCTTCAAACCCTAAAAGGAAAGACTAGCTGGGATTAATTACACGCTATAAGTTCGCCAATCTTTCAGCCAGGCCAATGTCGGTACTTTGAGAGAGGTCCCCGTGTTTTCGCACGAACCTAATTAATGTAAACCTCGTTTTCCCAGAGGCGTAACCCCGTTGACACCTTTCTAGACACCTACTTGATCGGACTAATTGTAATGTGTAAAACTCTCCCAGGAGTAACTCTTACTCGCAGAGGGTATCGGGATCCAACTATCTCATAGAAGGTATGCAATCTCATTGCAAATTTTAACACTTGAAATTCCCGATAATATTTTGCCCCTAGTGTTCTATGACCTTGACGAATGCCAAACAACCCATAGTCCACTAGTCAAGTTCAACCCGTAAATTTCTTGATTGAATTAAACCCACCCGCACGACCCTTGACGAATGCCAAACAACGCCGTACGAATACCCTAATCCAATCTGCATCATATGCATAAGCAGATAAATACTAGTTAGCTACCGTACACTACGCCTTGACGAATGCCAAACTACCGCAGCACGAATACTAACTAGTACTTATCTGAAATGACGGAGGGCTACGACAGGTTTTTCTGAAAACCTATTGCGTAATGAACTTGATATCGTTGTAGAATCAAATGATTTTGAAATGGAGTGTTTTCGAGGCTTTTCTAGTTTTGCTAAAGGGTCACTCCCGGTGAAGGGATCGTCGGCCCTTTCCTCATCGAATAAGGTGCGGGATATATCATATATATCACTGTGCAAAGAAAAACTCTTAAAAGCAATCAAAAGACAAACCGAGTGTTGTAGCATCTGCCAGTTATTGCTAAAGGGGTCACTCCCGGTGAAGGGATCGTCGGCCTTTCCTCATCGAATAAGGTGCTGAATATATCATATATACCGCTGTGCAAAGCAAGAACTGTAGCTACCCTTTTTAATTTTAAAATTCGATTCTGCAACATCTTTAGGTTTCTTTTACTTTCATTAATCATATTAATGAAGTCCCATCATTTAAGTCACCTAAACATCACAGATAAATACGACGTACACTTATGCCATCCGTGTTCGCCTCGATGTCCCCTCGTGCACCGTTAGGTTAGGTGACTAACGGCAGAGCGGGGCAGGGCTAGCGCGGATGTAAAACATAAGTAACGTCTATATAATATATCATATATACTATATACAGTATTTATCACAGAACATCACATGATCACATCACAGATATCGCAGCAGAAGAATCATATGAAACATTGGATATACTAGGACGTCCGTGTTTTCAATACGAGCCAGTATAAAACACGGATTCCACGGTCGCGATGAATAGCCAAACCCACACCCCTAGACCCCTACTAGAGCGGCAAGCAACCCTACCAATTCTAGAGTTAGGAGACCCGGACTCGACTCCTCGAGTTGGTCTCCCACTGGACTCCAGAACCCGGTTACTTGTGCCCTCCTCCTTGGGTCTATCCTAGTGCGGAAAAGTAAATAATATACAAAGGTGACATCTTCCGCAACCTGGAAGTGCCCCAATAAAAGAATATTACATACAAGTTTTTACATGAATGAAAATGAAAAACACTCATCTCACATAAAAACCCTCCGGCTATTCAAACGCGACGATCCAATATAACATATCCAGCAACACATAACATCACATGTCATCAACGTAAGTAAACATGCGTATCCCAATTGTCGTTGACATATAGCAATGAAACCGGCGATATCACATATTACACTTACGGTCGCAGAAAAGAAAGTGTAAAACTACAACAGTTGGAATCCGCAAACTCTTTAGACATCGCATGCCTAACTAAATGAATTCCTTAGACATCGCATGCCTAACAATTATAAACCCCGCATTTTAGTCTCATTATCGAAAACTCTTTTCAATATCAAGTCGGGCAATTCAACAAGATTCCCGACATCCTGATCGAATGCTCGTCGCAAACTTCAGTAGACGGCTGCACCCCCGATGCCGCCGACGAAGTGCACCAAGGCGGAACACCGCTGCCGCGAGCACCCGAACGGATGCTTTCGGCGACGGGGTTCTCCTACAGTCACTTGGTCGGGGCTATGGGGTGTAGCTGTCTATTAAGTTTACCCGGCGAGTATCCGCGTACGCTACGTGATTGCGACGGACTTTTGATCACATCAAAATTCCGTGGCAACCGATCAAGTGAGACTAAAGTGCTATGTTTATAACATTCAAACCAGTTATCTCATAACTACTTGTGAATTCCAATTATTGTATCCTATTCCAGATAAATAGAAAATGTTAAACTTTCCGATCGAACATTCGAACACCCACGTTTTCCCGAAACAGCTCAACACATGAAACAAGTTTAAAAACATCCAGTTCATGCCTCAGTACCAACGGTCTAGCCGTAGAAGGGTCAAGCCAACGCCTCATATGTGGCACGCCGTACTGCCCCAAACCCGAAGGTTCAAAGGGCAGTTCAAGACGGTCATATAATCGAGTTAAGGTTTGTTGTCTTCTAGAGGGTCCATCGCGTTACTTGCACTACTTAGAACGTCTTTAAACCACGGAAAAATCCAACACTTGGAAATTTCCCGGCAGGGGAAAAAGTGGGTATTTATATCCGGTCGAACTTTTCAACATTTTTCTAAAATTATCCGGAAAAACACCGACGAAGTTAAAATATCCGATCGAAACATCGAGTCCCCAAAACAACCCAGAAAACTCAACTCTTGAGTAAAAGTTAAAATATCCCAGAAAATACACCAGTCAAATATAAACATTACTGTGCAAATTTTAGTCAACGATGCAACTGAATGGCCGCGGAACCACCGCGCCACATGGGGTAAGGCCGCGGTTCCGCGGCGGTTTGATGGAATTACGACCTCGTTTTGCACAGTAATTCTTATAAAACCCTGCTTATTTTTCTGCATATTTTTAATCATGAAAAATCCACAGTTTCAAAAATTGTATAGAGAAGGGGTCGGATTAGGGTTTCGGGTTCGTTCGGATTTCTAACTTCGTCTACTCATCGCCTAAGGCTCTAGTGTAACGTTTTGAAAATCGTTTCGGTGAAATTTCGAAAAATCGGTAAAATAAGGGGGTTTTCTGTAAAAAGTCAAAATACAAATATCTTATTATAAAAATTAAATATACATATTCTAGCTATGTAATTGCTATTATTTGGTGTTTATTGAGCCGCTGGTGAAATTTCAAATTTTTTGAAAAAAATATTATTTTATTATTATTTTAAGCCGTCACTAATACATTTAATTAGGGAAAATTACAAATTGGAATGAGTTGAAATAAATTTTGTGCATCATAAAATATTAAATAAAATTTTATCATGTGGTTTTTGGAACGAAATCATTTGCCAAAACGGTTTAGAAATTATTGAAGAAAAAAGGCTTTTTTTTAGCGTAAATAGATGTTTGGGGTATTGTATTTATCATTTTTCATCACCCCACACCCGTACCCACACCCACACACCCCCATTCACTTCTCCCCTTGACTGAATTCAGCAGCCCCCATCTTTTTCCCCACTTGAATTTCAAAGGAAAAGAAATGAAAGAAAAGAAAAGAAAATGGAGAAATAAGGTGGACCTTTGACCTTGAATTGACTTTGACTTCTCCCCCCACTTTCTCTACCTCCCTCTCTCTCCTCTCCCCCCTCCCATTCCAGCCGACCCCCCCTCTCCTACTGCAGCAACAGCCCCCCTATTTCCCTTCTCTTTTCTCTTCAAAACTTCATCAAAAATTGCCCCAAAATCCATCAAAAAAATCCCAAAACCCAAATCCGACTCTTACCCATTTTAGTTTAGCCCGTATAGCATGGATCTTTGTGAAAAGAGAGCATTTTGGGAGGCCATGGATGCTTGTGGATCTTCAAATGTTTTTGGGTATAATTCTAAAACATTTTTGCTTAATTTGTTACTAATTTCTTAAAGCTAATTTAATTAAGTGTTAATTTGGTTTATGTGAGTTTAATTGCATGATTAAAGATTTCAAGTTAGGGTTTGTTGTGGAAATGAGTTGTGTTTGATTGTGTATGGTTTAGTGAGGTGGATTAACATATTTAGTTTTGTAGAAAACTAATCTAGTTGTTAATTACAAGTTGTTACTTGAAAAATGTCCAAATTAAGCTTTTGGTTGCAAACTAGTTTTTTTGATTTAATTCGAAATATGAGATTAAAAATATGGTTAGGGTTTTTATCATATTATTAACTTTATTAAGTGTAGTTTAACACTTTAGTTCATGGAAATCCAACCTAAATTATAGTTTGTGCATTTTTGCTATGAAATTGTAAAAAAGGGTATTTTGTAAACTAGAATATTAGTGTTTTTGGAATTTAATGAGATTAAATTCCGGAAATTGTTTCTATGACTTATTTAAGATATTTAATAAGTATATTGGCCGCTACATTCATTTAAACATCATGTTTTGTACAAAAACGGCGAATTGTGCTTGCTAGATTTTCGGAAAAATGACTTTTTAAGTGAAATTGGGGTTTTTGTGAGTTTTAACCTAGTTCTTATTAAAATTAGTGTTCGTGAATGTGCAAATGAGTGTGATTGGATTTTTCTCGGTGGTTTGATGTTTGTACATCGACATCGAGGGTTGGTTTGACTATTCTTGCATGCGTAGGCGATGGGTTTGGACCTATGTGTGATACGCGTGCCGATTTGATTTTCGTATGCCGTTTCGATTTCGAATTTAGTTTTAATGCGATATGGTGCGTTATGATATGTAGGTACCCCCATGTGGACTTCGAGACGACAAGCAAGCGCGTGGCGACATCGGCACCGGCTAGCGAGTACCAGGTGAGTAGATTTATATCTACGGGGAGAAGTCGGGTGGATGGCGTATAGCACCCCCGCAGTCCGTGGTGATGTATACGGATGCGTATACACACCAAAAATTTATGATATGTTGTTAGGATTTATTATTGATGATTTTAGATGGATATTGGTGTTGGATTGGTGCATGGTTACGAAACCTTAGGTAGTGGGTGCACTACACTTACACATACACACATATACATACTTGCATACATTCCTTATTTCATATGTGCGTGTATGGGAATATATATTTATGTGTTCACATGGGTATGGGACTATGTGTTCATATATTGGATTTGAGAATAGTATTTGGAATTTGAGATGAGTCGATGAGATTGGGCTTGAGGCCAGGAGATCGGTGATGTGATTTGGTTCGTATTGAGATACGACATGATGTTTTAGCGGGTCTTCTGACGTAGTAATTCTTACACCCGCATGCATATATAGATGGCATCAATATTGTACTAGACGTAGGACATTATTCCGGATCATGATATTTGATAAAGAAGATACCAAATGAATAGTGTGATTGATGTGACTTTGACCCGTACCCACATTTGGGGATGCCGTACGACGGATTTACGTACGAGCTATATATTGATGATTGATCCGCACTCTTGACTTGGGATGTCTGATTATAGATATGGTATCGGATATGATATTATTGAGGCGGGATCACCGACTAATATATATACAGATATGTATATACATCGACTCAGATGTTAGGCGGTTTCCTTACCTGTAGTCCAGCTGGTTAGCTTAGCCCTTTAGTTTAGTTTAGTTGTTAGATTAGATTCGATTCTTACCTATTTCAAAAACTAACGAATCGTGGGTATTTTAAAAGACAGCCCAAGGGATCCTACGGAGATTTCAAAAGACGTATCTTTTCATAAAAACACCGTAGCCCCTATTTTCAAAACCCCATGATTCGTGTTATTTCAAAAGGCACCATTTGTAGGACTTATATTAGATTAATGCAGATTAGTTATAGTTGCGTCTAGTTTTCAGCTTCCGCTCATTATTGTGGTTCGCTTCGCATCGCATGCTTATATTATGTTTCGTACTACATTATTGATATCATGCTGTTAGGACACCAGCACCATTACCGATGATGCGTATGTACCACGTACACTTACTTACCGGCTCACACACATCTTCATCGGTAATTGTCATGCCACGTACACTTTAGAAATACTATTGCATTGACATAGGTTGTTAGCTAATAATTTAGACATGATATTAGTGTACTCGCCTTATATGCTAGATTAGACATTGTAGATATTACTTGTTACTTCATGCATGTTAATATTCATTGTTATGCCGCATTCATGGATTTTTATGCCGATATGCACTGTTTACATGCTATTGAGGATTGGATTCGGATTTCTATGAGATTTTCTGGTTTTGGGGGAAAATCGCAAAACTTATATAAGCTTCTTTCTCTCTTTAAAATAAAAAGTGCGGTTTTCCCATGCTGTATGAGTCGTCCACCATGAGTTTGCTGATGGATTTCGAGACCCGATTCGAGGAGGCGGATGAACCGTTTCGGGTACATGGTGGACCCGGTAAGGTACCCCAGGGAAAGAAGCGCATGATGATGACGATGTGAGCCTGGCAGGGGAGCACTACCTACCGGTGATTTTACCCGACTCGTCGGATATCCGGAGGATACCGTCGTGGTCTTGAGATGGATGGTATGGGCCGGTCTGGACTGACGGCACCCTAGATATTGTGATTGAGACATTGAGATTTCGAGATATTGAGGTACAGAGACTGTGATACAGAGATATCGAGATATTGGGATTACGTTTTGTGCCGATGCTAGGCACTGTTTTATGCTGATTTCATTATGATACCTCATTTTAAAAATACAAAGGAAATCTCACTAAATTATGGAAACAGTTCTTCATTTACATGTATTCTGTTTTCATGCATTCATACCTCATTCATATGATATATTGCTACCCTTGGGCACTGACACGGGTACATGAGATTACACTCGGGTTAGATATTTACCCTAGCCTTGTTATAGGCTGCTAGTTATATATATTTGAGGATGTATATTGATCGTATGACCTAGAATTGCGTCATACATGCGATTTCTATTCGTAGATGTTTTTCTATTCACGAGTTGGCAACTCACCCCCGTTGTGCCCCAGTTTCTTGCAGGTTTTGCCGTACAGGTTTAATTACGGCTTTGCGGGCTCAGTTTCATTCGGGTGACTTGCTAGTAGGTGGGTTTTTCTTGTATCGTACCAATCATATTACCTTGTATAATATTATTCCGTTGTATCTAGTAAATTCCATCAACCAAACATGTATTTATTTTGAGATAGAGACCAGTGATGTTATTCCTTCGACCTTAGAGTCGCGCGTTATTTTTCTGCGGTTTTCTTGTGGATTTGAGTTTCCTTTTGAATTTTGATCCTCGCCGTTGGCGTTGTATATTATATTGCTTGTGTGGTTGTGACCGTCGATTGACGAAGAGCTAGCTCCCGTTTGGGGATGCCTTTTTTTTGATTTCGTATACTATTCATGTTGTATCCCGTTTGGGAGCCAGTATTTACAAAGGAGACTCTGCCAAAATTTTCAATAAATTTTGATGTTCTTAAAAACCGCATAATTCGGCTTATGCTATTAAAACTACTTGTTTTAAATTGGTTTTCCTTCACTCTACTTCTTTTCTTGGTTTGGACTTCTGGGTTTTCGGTTTACTTAGATTACGTACGCCTCGAGACGTTCGTAGTTTAAGTGCCGGTCATGTTCCGTACTTTCGGGACGTGCCATCTAGCTAGGCTCTGATACCACTGTAGGGTTCCTAGGCATACTAATGAGGTCTCACAAGGCATCAACCATGCCAAATTCAAATTTTTCTAGGTGCCGAGAAACCCTAATACGATCGTTAACTAGAGAATATGCGAAACATGCAAGTAGTAAACAACTTTACTGCTATGTGAAAGAGACTACAACCTTTGTAGATCCGGTCCTCCACTTCCTTAGCTCCGTGACGATGTCCCCTCGCTGCGATCATCGGATCTCAGACTCTAGTGTTGATTTCATCAGAGAAATGATCGGGCTAGGTCGTCGACTTCGATGCCGAAGATGATCTACGTCGAGGCAACACAAGATCAAGCTCCAACTTCACCAAGCCATGAAACTTGTGAAGAAAACACCCTATACTACTTGGCAAGTGGTAGAGGATGAAGAAATAGGAAGTGGGTTCACTTTAGAATTGGATTTCTCACTCTTTTTCTCATGTTGCCATTAATGGTACCAAGCTTTCTTCTTATTGAAGAAGAAGAAGAAGAAGAAAAAGTATATGATAAGAATTATTGGAAAATAGAAAATAAAGTCATTCTTATCATATTAGCAACCATGGTTAAGTGTAGAGAATAAACTAAGGTTAGGTGAATGGTTAGGTTTAGCATGAAACAAAAATGGTAGACTTTTTCAAAGCTTCATGAAGCTTCAACTATAAAACAAAGCAAGCCACCATTTCTCTTTTTGCCAAAAATGAATTAAGAGAATAAATAAATAAGTAAATCAAAACCCTAAACATTAACATAACCATGGTTTAATCATACACACCCAAGTTTGCATGTATCATCAAACATGATACAAACTAGTGCACAAAACTATATCATATATACAATGTGCACATCAAGTGAGAAAATCCATCTTAAGTGAACTAATACTAGTTAATGTAAAGTAATATATCAAATATATAATTATACATTAAATCATTAAATCAACACTTGATTTAACGATCCGGTCATATCGCATATAACCGACTAATATCAAGTGTATCAATGTATCGAATCAACACTTGATTCGGTAACCCGGCTATATCACATATAACCGACCAATGATACAAATCGCGAGAATAGAATACAGTATCACATACTGGTATAATTCTCGGTCCCGCACATATCTCATATGCGCTCCTATTCGTTTCGCTTGAGCCAGGAAACCTCTGTGTAGGACTCTAAAGACTCGTCAATACGCCGGCAGCAGGTGATGATCATATCAAACACCCACAAGCCGCAAGCGGTCTGCTAAACGTAACGGCCACCCGAGTATTGAGCGATCAGAAGATCGACGAGCAAGCCCGCTCACACTCCTGTGAATCCAACCAGTAACACTTACCGTACAGTCCGGTCTCGTCGTCTGATATGTCGCATATCTCGCCTAGGGGTGGTAAACGTCAGACCCCAATAGCTCGATAAGTCGTGTCGATATGAGGTCTATAACAGTTCGAGAAACTACAGGTAACACTTACCAGTAAATATCAGCAACCCTGGCCAGGGATTTCCGGTTATAGCCAATCGAACACAGCGCAACATCAACTCCCTATACCGGGAGAGACGAATCCCCTCCTATCGCTCATTGCCTCCATGTGATTCGGGATTGTACCCAAAAGCCACCGTTTTGCACGCCCTCTTGGACATGGTAAGGTGGAAATCAAAGCATAGTGGGAATCACACAAGACTCTATGACGATCTCGGGTCTACAGACTAACCTGTACCAGTGTCACCAGAGAACTGTCATCTGACGTAAGGGATAATACCATCTGGGAGTTCTCGACGAGTCCGTCCAGTGTACCCAGTCTCCACTGAGCACCCGTATATCATCTCTGATGTCAAACACCAATGGATATGGGATCATCCATCGCCCATCTGTATGGGTCGAGAAGGTATACGCTAGTCTACTCTGGTATATCGATGCCCCGTCTCGATACACCCACGACTAGGGACCTTGAAGGATGTACTTATGGACTACCATGTCCCCACTAGTATGATCCGCATCATAGTCCAGGTAGTTAAGTACACATCCTAAGGGCTTTACCAACATGTAACAGAGAGACAATCAGTATACACATTAAGGTAAAGAGCAACCAGATAGCATACTATCATGTCGAGCAAGAAAGTCCTCCCTATATATGTCCCATCATCTACTACAATATACATCCTATGTACAGTAATGGCCTCTAGGGCATACATATAACTAACAAATACGATATGAGATACCGTATTCTATTCTTGCGTTTTGTGTTATCAGTCGGTTATATGTGATATAACCGGGTTATCAAATCAAGTGTTGATTCGATAAGTTGATACACATGATATTAGTCGGTTATATGTGTTATAGCCGGATTATTAAATCAAGTATTGATTTAATAATTTAATGTATAGTTATATATTTGATATATTAATTTACATTAACTAGTATTAGCTCACTTAAGATTTCTTTTCTTATTTGATTTGTGCACATTGTATGTATGTGATATATATAAGTGTACAAGTTTTTGTGTTATGCTTGATGATACAAGTGACATGGGTGTGTGTATGACTTACACCATACTAACTATAATGAAGGATTTATAATTGATTAAGTAATTCAAAATGGTTGGAATTATGTCATGACTTGAAGCTTGTAGAAGCTTAAGGTTTCATCGACTTAGTCCACAACTTTTGTTTTGCTTAAGATATTTATAAACCAAACCATCATTGTTAGCCATGGTTAACTCTCTACAAAGTTTAGTATATGATACTAACTCACCCATGGTTGCCATTCGCTCTCTCATGAGTTCATTCTTCTTCTTCTTCATCAAAGAAAAAGCTCACTAGGTTTTTTCTAAGTGAAGAATTAGTGTGAGAAAAATAAATCTAAAATGAGAAAAATTCCTACTTCATCATCCTCTACTACTAGCCATTTAGTATAGGGTGTTTGCTTCACTAATTCCACAATTAGTGAAGGGGTAGCTTGGGTTAGTGTCTCCTCGACGTAGATCATCTTTGGCCTCGAAGACTTCGATCCAAGCTTGTTCATTTCTTCATGGGAGCCTCTCTAGAGTATGGGAGTTCATGATCACAGCGAAGGGACTACTACACGGAGCTATTGAAGTGAAGGATCGGTCTACAAAGGTTGTATACCTTGTTCACTTTAGTTGCAAAGTTGTTTGCATTTGTTTCGTCGGATTTTCTAGTTTCGATTCTAGGGTTAGGGTTAGCTAGAACGACAAATTTTTAAAATTGGCATGGACGATGCCTCCCGAAACTATGCTGCCGCGCTAGACAACCCAACAGAGGATGGCGCCGATCTTTTCTGGGTTTGCTTCGATTCCTCGATGGGTAACCATGAACCCGAGGAACTTTCCACCGGTGACTCCGAACGCATACTTAGCTGGATTCGGCTTCATTTTGTACTTGCGCAGGACGTCGAATATCTCGCCGAGGTCTTTAGTATGCCCGGCTGAGGAGATGTATTTTACGAGCATGTCGTCGATGTAGACTTCCATGTTTCTCCCAATCTATGGTTTGAACAGCTTATTGACCAGGCATTGATATGTGGCCTCTGCGTTCTTGAGCCCGAAGGGCATCACTTTGTAGCAGTATACCACCCGATTTGTGGTGAAGGCGGTAAGCTCTTCGTCGACCGGGTTCATCCGGATCTGATTGTAACCGAAGAAAGCGTCCATGAAGCTCAATAATTCATGGTCGGCCGAACTGTCCTCTAGCCAATCTATCCGAGGTAGTGGATAGTTGTCTTTGGGGCAAGCTTTGTTCAAGTCCGTGAAATTGACGCACATGCGCCATTTCCCGTTTGCCTTTTTGACTATGACCACATTCGCCAGCCAATCTGAGTAGTCCAGGTTCTTGATGAAGTTGGCTGCAAGCAATCGATCTACTTCGTCTTCTATCGCCTTTTGTTTAACCGGCGCAAAACTTCTCTTCTTTTGTCGGACGGATCGGGCTTGCGGGTCGACCCCGAGCTTGTGGGAGATCACTTTAGGGTCGATCCCAGGCATGTCCGCGGGCGTCCAAGCGAATACGTCTGAGTTTTCCCGGAGGAAACGGATCAATTCGTCATGCTGGTCCCCGGTCAAGAGAGAACCGATCTGGACTGTGCGACCATCGACTCCTTCTTCGAGGGAGACTTCCGTTAATGCTTCCACCGGGGCACCTAGAATTTCTTTTTAATCATCGCGTGTATCTAAGGACCCCTAGAAATCATGCGCGTCCTCAAAATCGTCGCCCTACTCTTCGGTGGTGGACGTCAAGGCGAGGCAAATCTTAGCGGTTTGCTGGTCTCCATAGGCCCGGTCTATCCCCCTTGATCCATAGGGAATTTGATCACAAGGTGATAAGTTAAGATCTGGGCCCGGAGGGCGTTCAAGGTAGGACGTCCCAGGAGAATGTTATAGGATGAAGGGACCTTGGCGACAAAGAAGTCCACTGGTATGATTCGCGTATTGCCCGCTTCCCCAATGTTGAGGAGGAGGGTGACCAATCCCTCGGCCGGGATGGAATGGTTGGTGTACCCAGAGAGGACATGGGAGGTAGGTCAAAGGTCGGATGGTCCTAGCCCCATATGCTGGAAACAATTATGGAACATGATATCCGCCGAGCCCCCTGAGTCGACCAATATTCTCCGGACCTCGTAACGATGGACTCTGGCCATTATCACGAGAGGGTCATTATGAGGGAGCGATATGCCGTGGAGGTCTTCATCGGTGAAGATGATCGGTTCGTCCCCCCTGCACCTCTTGTGTGGTATATCGCTTACACCCTTGACTGGGAGGATGTGATGGCTCCCCCCACTTTCCCGAGCTGGATCCGAGGTAACGACCATGATTTACCTGATCGTTAATTCCCCAGGAGGGGTTTGGTCCTTTTGCTCCTGCTCCGCCTGCCGCTTGTCCCGCAGGTATTTCGCCAGGTGGCCAGAGCGGATCAACTCCTCAATGTAGTCATGGAGTTGTTTGCAGTTCTCAGTCGGGTGACCCTGTGACCTGTGGAAGGTGCAGTATGGGCCGCGAAGACGCTTGCCTGCTCTTTGGGTGACTGGCAGGAGCTTAAAGAACCTTTCACCCTTAGCTTCCTCCAGCAGTTCGGTCTGGGAAATGTTTAGAGGAGTGTACTCCTGAAACCTTGGGGAGTAAGGCTTCAGACGATCGACTTTCTTTTTCTCCTCCCTGTCCCTTTTCTTTCTATCCGCCTGGTCGGCTCGGGGCAGGTTTGAGTTCACCTCCGACTCGAGTTGGATTTCTCGCTCGGTCTAGGCTTTCACTTCGGCCATGGTCTTAGGTTGCGCTAATGCAAAAGAGCAGAACCACTCTTTGTGCCTAAAACCCGACCTCAGCGCGGTGATAACTGTTTCATCGCGGTACTCGGGAACCTCCAGGAGGGCATTGTAGAAGCGGGTGACTACCCTTTGAAGGATTCCTTGTCTCCACTCTTGACAGTGAACAGGCAGTTGACCGTCTTCTTCTGTCGTCGGTTCCAGACGAAGTGACCAAGGAATAGGGTAACCAGCTCGTCGAAGGTCGAGATGGAGCGTGGCGCAAGTCCTCGGAACCAGTCTCGGTCAGCCCGGATTAGGGTGGGGAAAGCTCGACATTGAGCCGCGTCCGAGTTAACTTGGAAGCTCATGCCCGCCGTAAATGCGTCCAAGTGGTCCCACATGAGCGCCAGACTTTGAGTGCTAAGCACTAAGTTTTCTGTTCTGCTCAATTCAATTCTCTAAGAATTAGATTCTCATTTGTGAAAGACTTTGTCTTATAGATCTGAGATCTGGAAAAAGAACTAAGTTTTTCTGATGTGAGAGTTAAACTCTTAGATATGGAGGAGATGCTATGATCTCTCTTATTTTTATTTACCTTGAGGAGAAATCGTTCTCGTCTTGAAGTTTGAAGTTTAGGGGGGGTTCTTCTGTACAAGACTTGAAGTCTTGGGTCCTTTATATAGTGGAGGCTGATTTGTTGATTTAGTTAAGGAAATCTCTCATTGAGAGATCTCTAATTGATTTGGGGATTTTATCCACCGTTGGATTTTTTGATCCTAGGGCTTCTGTTTTACAGAAGATATTTTTCTTGTTCTCAACAAGATTGGGAAAATATTTTCCCATACAGAGCTTATTTTGTATCTTGGTGATTTTTTATATCACCATTGGATCTTTAATCCAACGGTGCTATGTTTTACAGAGCGTAACCTTTCTTGTTTAGAAAGATTCGAGAAATATTTCCTCAACAGAATTTAATTTTGTAATTTGTTGATTTATCATCTTCGTTGGATCTTTGATCCAATGGTGGAGAACTTTTAGTTCTGGCACCGACGCTCTCTTGCTTTGCTCGTGAGGCACTGCCTCAGAGTTTTTAACTCTTGGCGCTGGCGCTCTCGTGCTTTGCACGTGAGGCGCTGCCTCAGAGTTTTTAACTCTGGGCGCTGGCGCTCTCATGCTTTGCACGTGAGGCGCTGCCTCAGTTCAAATTTTGAACAGATCCTTGCTCTCTTATTGGGAGGAAACAAATGCCCCCCCACCGTTGCGCTCACGTGGCTCACACATGAGTGCAGCGGTGGCAACCTTTCCACCGTTGGATCATTTTGGAAGTTGGATCGTCTTCCAGCGCCTATAAGTAAGGCCTTTGGCCCTTGAGATGACTTTTGTTCATCTTCTTCCTTTCTTGTTTCTGAGAATGTAATTCTCCCTTCAGAGCTTAGATCTCTGCCCAAGGAAATTCCTTTTAGGGTTAGAACTCTGCCCAAATTTGGTAAGGATTGAACCTATTAACAGAGCTTTGCTCTTCTCAGATCATAGATCTTAAAATGGATTTTTAGGGTTACTTAACCCATTAATTAGAACACTGTTCATCTCTATGAAGACTCTTAGAGTTCGTTTTGTAGATATTAAAGATCTTGGAGTTTTTACTCTACAAAAAGCTTTGCCTTTTTGGGTTCTGATGGATTACTCTATCGTTTTCACAAAGCATGGCTCTTAGAAATTTTGGGGAATTTTTATTCCCCTCATAATTAAGGTTGACAGATGTAATTTCTATTTGCAGAGCACTGCTCTCGAGGGAGTTTAACTCCTTGGCCCAATGAGTTTCTCATTAAATGAGAATCTTTTTAGGATTTCCTCCTTAATGATTGACCGTCTCATCAATGATGAGCCGTCACTTTGATTTTGTAGGTCCCCATCGGTCCCCTTTTCCTGCATTACAGTGTGGTACAAATTTAAAGTACCAAATATCAGAATTTGTAATGTAGTATTGATATCTAACCCTCGTTTCTTTTCGCGCAGGTACTATGCCTTTTGACTCTTCTTTCCCATTTGTTCGCCCAGAGAGTGCATACGCCGACGCGCCCATGGATCGGGAAGTTTTTGCACTGATTAAAGATCATGACCCGGAGCAGAAGTCTCTTCATTTATGGGGGTTATGGTACAACCAAATTATTCGGGGTCGGCGCAGTTTCTCTTGTGCGGCGCCTTCAGAGCCAATTTCCGCCATTTATTATGCCGACTCGCCCCAGGTGAATTACGCTGTGGAGGAGCTTAATTGGACTACGGAGGGTCACCTCCAGCCCTCTATGGGCTCGATACCTGTACAGCCGCCGATGGCTTTAGATATTCTGGGGCGGTGCATATGTCAAGGCGAGTCGTGCACTTGGGAACAGGTATACATGATAGGCTTGACTCCTCGCCATTTAGCCGGATACTTGCAGTGGGCTCGATACATCTTGTCGGCCAAAAAGGCGCTGCTGCTGAAGCTCGGGTTGTACCCCGCTATCTACGCGTCTCTTTTCCAGTACCCCGTGTCTTACGTATGGTGGGTCAAGGCTTTCTTGGAACAGTGGAATATCCCGACTCACACCTTTCTTTTATCGGACCGGGAGGTTTCGATCTCCGTGGAGGAATTTGCAGAAATTTCAGGCCTACCCGTCAGAGGGGAACATTACGAGGAAATACTTCCCCCTGATGAGTACATCTTCGCCACCAAATCAGTGGTGATGGGTCTCACTCCGGAGAATGCTATTCAACATCGATTCCCGAGCCTAATTAAGATGTTGAACATTTACGAGAGTCTGTTTCTCGTGTGCGAAGGGCACGGAGTCAGCTTCGCGGATTTCATCGCCCGCTTTTTTCGCCCGGAAGTCTTGTCAAAACAAGCAGCGAAATTCGCCAAGCTTGACGATCCTTTTGGTTTTGGCTTGGACAACCAGCTGACAGCGGAAGCGGATCAAAGGAATTTCATCATCCCAGACACCCCAGTCATACCCTTTGCAGAGCTCGCAGCTTCAGATGTCGACGAAGAGACGTTCTTTTTGGGGTTCCTCGGCCTATGGTTAAGATGGTTTGTGCTCCCAATGCACCCTTACTATATGAGGCCATCTGTCTTCTATCCGGCTCATCGAATGGTTGCCGGGACGCGAGTGGCCGTCGGGATCGCTGGGCTGGCTCACCTGTATCATGGCCTAAGCTTAGCGGCAGACACCACTCAGCCGTGGGTACAGCCCGTATATGTCCCGTTACACTATTTCACGTCGTGGATTGAGCTGCATGTGCTTGGTGCTTTTGGAGTCCACAAACGGCCCCGTTTCTATGACAGTTATAATTTCCCCCGGGTTATGTTTCTAGTTGACGCTTCTGCTTTAGATCCGTCACAGTGAGAGGCTCACCGTCTGGTCCTTCGCCCGCGTATGGTCGGGGATAGCATGACTTTCGTCGACAGGGTCTTAACTATCGGCAAGGAATCCACTAAGACGGTGCAGTCGCTGCGCGATACCTTCAAAGACGGGGCTCCTACATTGAAGGCTCGGGAGATTCTGCGTTTGTATTCAATCAGGCCGGGCTTTTTAGTGTTCAGGCGGAACGACTTGGCGCTGTTCATGAGGTATAACCCGCACCGTTTTGCTTAATAGTCCGGTTACGATCAGGGTGTCCCGCTTGAGGCTTTTTTAGTTGAGCCGGTTACTACGGAAGAGGGTATCCGCAGTGCGCTGCACCACTTCATGCGGCTAAATACCGGGTCCAACTTTCTCTTCAGTGATCCGAGCTACATTCCGAAAGCCTCGAACGCATACGTGGCGTGGTACCAGCATGCGACGGGTGCTGTTATTAGGGAAGAAAGGCGGTTACTGCTCGATCGCAAGGGTGCGGTCCCTGCTGGTAATCCAGCTGTCCCCTTAAAGCGACGAATCGCCGTTCGTCCTTCATTAAGAGAGGTTGATGCGGTTGTGGTCCCGCACGCCTTTCCTGAAAAGCCTCTACCCCGTGTTCCTGTAGAAACGGTAGCTGTAGCGTCCCCGGAATCTGGCGTTGGTGTAGAAATCGGGACCCGCCACTCAAAAACGCCCGTTAAGCGCAAGCTCTTGTCATCGGCTGCCGGCGCTCGCTCGTAAAAGAATAAGTCGCTGTTTTCTGCCGACGTCATATTTGGCCAGGAGCCACATGCTCTTTACAGCGAGGGTTTGTGCGAGTATGGGACCAATGAGGGTTTATTAATCGCGCCTGCAGATGATACTGATCTCCAGGCTGGCTTCCGAGCGACTGGCTCGTGATGAATCGGCACTGATCACTATCGCGAAGTCAGGTATGCTTCAGTTACATTTTTCCGTGGCTATCTTCTTTTGTTATGCTTCTACTGACGCTTTCTTCTTTAACAGGTATTTCTACCGAAGAGGCTCTCGCGGCTTCCCTCAAGACATTCGAAGAGGAAGAGAGGCTCCGCGTTTCTTTGGGCTTTGGTAAAATTCCGTTCATTATGCCTTTATTTCCTTCTTTATTCGTGCTCTGACGCTTTCTTTTACCTTACTGCAGGGATTACACCATTTCGAGTTCTTCCAAATGTAGCGCCGATCCCGAGTGGTGACGCAGCAAAACTGTTAGAGCCGGCTACCACGGCCACGGCTATCCCCAAGCCACCACGGGAGGCTTTGCCAAAGCAGCCGATGATGGATGTCATAATGGCGTCGGAGGCAGAGCTCGGTTCAGACGACGGCGTCCCCTTGTCGGAAGTCTTGAGGAGGTCAGTTCTTACGGCCCAGACCGAAAGGAAACGCAGGAGGCGTGCAGTGAAGGCACGTGATGTCGCCTTGGCTGTAGGTGCAGGCTCAAGTAACACTCCGTCTGTTGATGTTCCTTTGGCGGATGTTCCAGCTGCCCTGTCCACCATCCATAGACAGGTTATGCGCGAGGGTCGGGAGGAAACTGAGAATCTATCTGAAGGTAACGTAATGCCCAGTATTTTTATTAAAACCCGATCCGCAAATTCTTATATACCATATCATACAGGGCCAAGTCCTGACGGTAGAATGGTAGGCGAAACGATGGCGATCACAGAGGCCGAAGTGGCCACTCTCTCGCGGGAGTCTGGGACTGCCCAAACCGCCGCTCTTTCTCCGTTTGGCTCCCTGGTATCGGCGGGCGTCGCATGTAAGTCTATGGTAGCGCCCCAGCCGTCAATCTGACGCCAAACGCTGAACAAAAACTTTTATAACTGGCGCTATCGTATACTATAACCCGGATCTTGCCATTAACACTAAACTAACAAACTGTAAAGAGCTAGAAAGGCTATACCGATCAATCCGAGTCCTTCGGTTTTTAGCCATCATCCCACGCTCCTTTGCGGCAACTCCGATCTCTTTGCTCATCGTCGAGGTGGCACCACATCTACGGATCATTAAACGGGCTCCCGCCTCTATACCGAGGCAACTCGGTCATCAAGTCTGCTAAAAGAGAAGACCAAGATGAAGTAGAGAATGAATAGAATAGTTTGTCTCGTGTCATCCAAAACCATGGATGAACGGTTAATCAAAGTTGCCTTGTGAGAAGAAGATCAAAAGGAAAGAGCTTTGGATTTTGTTCTCAAATAAAATGAATCAATTTCTCACAAAGTGAGAGAGTGGAAGAAGTTATGAGGGCTTCCTCAAGTGGCCGACCACATATAGAAGAGGAGGGGGAGAAGGCAAGCATAAGTGGTGACCACAAAGAAAATATCAAGAATAAATATCCTTCTCAATCCAAGAAGCAATAAATGCAGGGCATGAGTCACACAAAGTTAGAAGCTTCTTTCTAGAAGCTTCCATGTGACTCACCCTAAAACTTATCCTCTCATCAAAGATATTTTGGCCATAAAGAAATGATAGAAATACGGCCAAAAGAAATGCACGGATTAAACAATGTTTAACCGGGCGGTGAAAAACTGGCAACTTCGAAAAGCGATCCCGAAACGAATTTCAGGATAACCCCGTAACTGTATATACATACCCGCATTTGTATTACGACCGAATACAAATGCAACTGAGACAAAGATATTATATCTACACAGTATAATACATGGATCCGGTTTAAACCAAAGCCCACCGGTATTATCTGTCCGAAATATGACACGTGCATAAATGCACGTGCATTTTCCGAACCCTGCCATAAAACCATACGGCCTCTACAACGTTTCGCCCGAACTTGGGAAACTATCTGTGGGGGATGTTCCCCGCCGAATAACGGAGACGCGACCGCGCAGGTCCGTCTTGCCTGAAATTCGGGGCAGATACTAATTGGTGCTATCCGTCCACTTCTCCGAATATGCCAAGTTGATTTATGGCACCGTGATTCGAAGGTTTAAACGGATGCGGCCGATTTAGCAGACTTCGTCAGATTCCCCCTCACTTGAGGGGTTTTTGATTGTGGGGATGCTCTTCCCTGTAGGCGCAAGCCCCTGCAGTTAATTACGCTACCGCATCACGGTAACAACTTTCTCCTTCTCCATATGGTCACTTCGTGTCGTGGGTGTTTGTTTTGTGTTTGGTTGCCCGTGGATTGAATACGGAGACTAATTTATGTTGTCCCCCGTAGGGCGTGGATTCGTCCAAATCCGTATTTTCTTATATTTGGGTTTGGGGGTTGGGTTTAAGGATACATTAGTCTCATTTGGGACTAAGATCAACTTAAACGTATGTTAAGGATACGTTAGTCTAATTTAGACTAAGATCAACTTAACGGGATAGTTTAGATCCAACAAAAGAGCATTTAGGCTCTATTGTTTAGTTTAGGGACATTGCGGTCGATTACCAGTTTAAGGACATGGTGGTCCATTGTTAGTTTTAATACATTGTGGTCGAGGTTAAGGACATCATAGTCTATGAGTTTAAGGACCTCACAGTCCGGTGTTAGTTTTAAGACGTCATGGTCGAGGTTAAGGACATCATAGTCCGTGAGTTAAGGACCTCACAGTCCGATATTAGTTTTTAAGACATCACGGTCAAGGTTAAGGACATCATAGTCCGTGGATTTAAGGACTCCACAGTCCGATGTTAGTTTTAAGACATCACGGTCAAGGTTAAGGACGTTATAGTCCTTGAGTTTAAGGACCCCACAATCCGTTATTGGTTTTAAGATATCACGGTCAAGGTTAAGGATGTCATAGTCCATGAGTTTAAGGTCCCCACAGTCCATTATTAGTTTTAAGACATCACGGTCAAGATTAAGGACGTCATAGTCCATGAGTTTAAGGACCCCACAGTCCGTAGCAATGTGTGGTTGTGAGGACCCGTCACCTCTCTGACGACGTTGAAGGATTACAACGACAGATATCAGAGGAGTAAAGAGATGTACCCTCAAACCGGGTGTAAATTGATTGGGAGAGCAGATGAGCTCAGTTCAATTTAAATTGAGGACTTATAGCCAGAATTCGGCTAAGTCCAGTTAAAAATGTTTAACATTTCATTTTTTCTGCCTGTTAGGCCTTTGTTTGGGCTCTGCCCTTTTAATAATGCATAGCATTTATCAGAACAAGGTATGTTCTGACAGCACACCATGTGGCGCATCAGGCGCTTTGCGCCAGTTAAAGAGCGCATTGCGCTAGCACACATGAGGGTGACACGTGTCGCTTAGCGCGAAGCGCTGGTTTGTTAGCGCACTGCGCTTTATGAGTGCGCTGCGCCAGTTTATGGGTGCGCCAGTGAGTGACACATGGCGCGTTCTGGCGCTGTGCGCCAGTACAAGAGCGCAGTGCGCTATTTTTAGAAGCGCAAAGCGCAAACTGTTCTGTGGTTGACACGTGGAGCGTTCTGGCGCTGTGCGCCAGTCCAATAAGCGCAAAGGCGCAATTCAAGAGTGCAAAGCACTTTTCAGTAGCGCAAACCGCATCAGATCAAATTTAAGATCGAAGAACAAATTTTTTGTTCTTCAAAAGAGGCCTTGCCTCAAGATCCAAGAATCAAAGTTCTTGTTCTTATCAAAAGGCTCTGCCTTTGTTGATCAGAAGATCTGTGAAGTAAAAGTACTTCTTTTAGTCTTTTTATAATTAGATCTTTTTGATCTTTTTCTTTTTTATTGAAGATCTTGATCTTGTTCTTAGATCTCTGATCTTTTTAGAAGAGGGTTCTTCTTTTTTGATGAGATGATTTCATCTCTATTTATTCAAGAAGATAGTTCTTTACCTTTAAAGATGAAGAAATGATCTTCTTTCTTCAAAGGCTTGCCTTTCTTTCTCTTTGAGTTCTTCTCTCAAAATTTGCCGAGGGTTTTTTCCTATCTGAGACTTGAAGTCTTGGGGCCTTTATATAGGGCAAGTTGATTTGTTAAATCAGTTAAAGTGATCTTTCTCTGAATGATTTGGGGACGTTTCCCCACCGTTGGATCATTGATCCTAAAACTTCTGTTTTACAAAGGGCAATCTTCTTGTTCTTAACAAGATTGGAAAGATCTTTCTAGAACAGAATTTTAATTCTGATTAATTAATAATTTATTATTATTAGATCTTTTGATCTAACGGTAGGGAATTCTTTTAATTCCAGCGTTGGCGTAATTGGCGCTAGCCCACCTGCGTTTGACATGTGGCGCGCAGCGCAGAGCACAGCGCAACTGCGCTAGCGCGCCTGCGTTTGATACGTGGCGCGCAGCCCAGAGCGCAGCACAACTGCACTAGCGCATCTGTGTTTGACACGTGGTGCGCAGCGCAGAGCGCAGGGGATCTGAAGCGTTGCTTCAATTTTTAAAATTTGAATTTTGAAACAGAGCTTTGCTCTGATTGGGGTGCGCTGCCTAGGGCGCAGCGCTCCTGGCGCTGGCGTGTCTGCTTTTGACACGTGGCGCGCAGCGTAAGGGATCTGAAGCGTTGCTTCAATTTTTGAATTTTTAAATTCAAAACAGAGCTTTGCTCTGATTGGGGGAAACAAATGCCCCCCCACCGTTGCGCTCACGTGGCACACACGTGAGTGCAGCGATGGCAACATCTGAGCCCTTGGATCAACTCAGAAGTTGAGGAGGCGCTTCAGCGCCTATAAATAGAACCCTTGGTCCTCAGATGATTATCATCTTCTCCTCAAGAATTTTATTTCAGAGCCTTGCTCTTCTTTCCAAGAACTTTCAAGAGTTAGAACTTTACTAGATTTAGGTAAAAGTTAAATTAAATTAAATTAATTCTAATAAATTGGGGTTCTTACCCATTAGCAGAGCCTTGCTCTCATAGATCTTTTGATCTAAATAAAACCCCTTTAGGGTTTCATAAACAGAGCCTTGCTCTCATAGACCCATAGATCTAAATAGATCTTTTCTTTAGGGTTTCTTAGCACATGAGTCAGAGCTCTGCTCTTTTGACAATATATAGATCTTTTGATCTTTTGATGAAGAACTCTTAGGAGTTTTTTTTTTGGATCTTTAAGATCCCAGAATTTTAATTCTCAAGAATTAATTTTCATTAATCTTTGATGGATTTTCCATCATCATTACAGAGCTAGGCTCTTTAAGGAATTTTATTCCCTCGTGACCAGAGTTTGACAAGTGTCACTCTGTTATAGAGCTTTGCTCTGGAAGGGAGATTTTCTCCTTCTCCCGAGGGATTTCTCATCCAATGAGAATATTCTTTGAGCATTTCCTCATTAATTGACAGTCTCATCCAATGATGAGGCTGTCTTATTAATTGATGCATTGTCATCTGGATTTTGTGGGTCCCCCTTTGGTCCCCTCTCCACTGCATTGCAGTGTGGTACAGATTTTAAAGTGTAGGGTGTTTTTCGTCACCCCATTGAGATGGGAATACGCGCACGCTTCTCAGGCGTACTACAGATAATTAACTTATCATAATAATTCTTTCTTCATCTTCATCTTCTTCTTCATTTCTTCAAGTGAAGAAAGCTTGCCTCCATCAATGGCAAGTGATGAAAAGGAGTGAGAAATCCAAATCTAAAGTGAACCCACTTCCTCTGTAGGGTTCCTAGGCATCCTAATGAGGTCTCACAAGGCATCAACCATGCCAATTTCAAATTTAAACGGTGCCGAGAAACCCTAGAACGGATCATTGGCTAGATTTCTAGGCGAAAAGCAAACTAGTTAACAACTTAACTATAAAGAATACGGAAATACAACCTTTGTAGATCCGGTGCTCCACCTCCATAGCTCCGCAACGAAGTCCCCTCGCTGTCCAAATGAGTTCCCGGGCTCTAGCGTCGGCTTCATCGGAGAATGGACGGGCTAGGTCATCGACGACGTGCCGAAGAAGATCTACGTCGAAGCATCGCTAGATCAAGCTCCACCTTCACCAAGCCATGAAAACTTGTGAAGGAAACACACTCTACTACTTGGCAAGAGGTAGAGGATGAAGAAATAGGAAGTGGGTTAACTTTAGAATTGGATTTCTCACTCATTTCCATCAATCACCATTGATGGAGCATAGCTTTCTTCAAGTGAAGAAAGGAAGAAGAAGAAGAATATTATGATAAGATTAATTAGAAAAGAAAAGAATAATCATTCTTATCATAAAGGTAACCATGGTAAAGTGTAGAGATTAAACTAGGGTTAGTGGGAATGGTTAGGGTTAAGGATGAGATAAGAATGGTTGACTTGATCAAAGCTTCAAGAAGCTTCAACATGAAACAAAATTAGCCACCATTCTTTTCTCATTTTCTTTTATTCATTTATCAAAATTAAATGGATAATTAAATAAGATAAATGAATAACAAATAATAAACCCTAACCATTTAATTAACCAAGGTTTAATACTTTACACTTAACCAAAAAGCATGTATCATCAAACATGATACAAGCAAGTGCACAAAATCATATCACATATATAATGCGCACATCCGAGTGAGAAAATCCATCTTAAAGTGAACCGATACTAGTTAATGCAAAGTAATATATCAAATATATATAATTATGCATTAAATAATTAAATCAACACTTGATTCAATGATCCGGTCATGTCGCACACAACCGACTAGTATATAATGTATCGGCTTATCGAATCAATCCTTGATTCGATAACTAGGTTATATCGCATACAACCATTCGACACATTCATCGCGAGAATGGAATACGGTATCACATACACGTATTATTCTCGGTCCCGCACATATCTCATATGCGCTCCTATTTCGTTTCGCTTGAGCCAGGAAACCTCTGTGTAGGACTCTAAAGACTCGTCAATACGCCGGCAGCAGGTGATGTCATATCAAGCACCCACAAGCCGCAAGCGGTCTGCTAAACGTAACGGCCACCCGGGTATTGAGCGATCAGAAGATCGACGAGCAAGCCCGCTCACACTCCAGTGAATCCAACCAGTAACACTACCGTACAGTCCGGTCTGATCGTCTGATATGTCGCATATCTCGCATAGGGGTGGTAAATGTCAGACCCCAATAGCTCGATAAGTCGTGTCGATATGAGGTCTATAACTGTTCGAGAAACTACTGGTAACACTTACCAGTAAATCTCAGCAACCCTGGCCAGGGATTTCCTGTTATAGCCAATCGAACACAGCGCAACATCAACTCCCTATACCGGGAGAGACGAATCCCCTCCTATCGCTCATTGCCTCCATGTGACTCGGGACTGTACCCAAAAACCACCGTTTTGCACGCCCTCTTGGACGTGGTAAGATGGAAATCAAAGCACAGTGGGAACCACACAAGACTCTATGACGATCTCGGGTCAACAGACTACTCTGTACCAGTGTCACCAGAGAACTGCCATCTGACGTGAGGTATAATACCATCTGGGAGTTCTCGGCGAGTCCGTCCAGTGTACCCATTCTCTACTGAGCACCCGTATATCATCTCTGATGTCAAACACTAATGGATATGGGATCATCCATCGCCCATCTGTATGGGTCGAGAAGGTACACGCTAGTCTACTCTGGTATATCGATGCCCCGTCTCGATACACCCACGACTAGAGACTTTGAATGATGTACTTATGGACTACCATGTCCCCACTAGTATGATCCGCATCATAGTCCAGGTAGTCAAGTACAGATCCTAAGGGCTTTACCAACATGTAACAGAGAGACAATCAGTGTACACGTTAAGGTAAAGATCAACCAGATAGCATACTATCATGTCGAGCAAGAAAGTCCTCCCTATATATATGTCCCAGCATCCACTACAATATACATCCAATGTACAGTAATGGCCTCTAGGGAATACATATAACTAACAATCTCCCACTTGCACTAGGGCCATCTGTAGCAGTGGTTGTAGTATCTCATACTCAACCATCCCATAAAAGTCTCTCTCTCTGGGAATAGGCCTTCGCGAGTGGATCCGCCGTGTTGTCCTCTGAGTCTGCCCTCCTAACTTTGATTACCTGGAGATCAACCATCTCCACGATCAGGTGATACTGCCTTAGAATATGTCTGGATCACTGATGGGACCTGCGTTCCTTGGCTTAAGCCACAACTCCATTGTCATACAATGGGAGGAACATAGTTCATCTCATGAACCAATATACACCCAAACATCCTCTTTGGTAGCATCTTAAGTAGCGATGTATCCAGCCTTTATCGTCTAGTATGTCACGGTATCTAGCTTGGAACTCTTCCAGCATACCGTCCCTCCACTGAGGGTAAAGACAATGCCTGTGACTGACATTCAGTCGTCTTTATCACCCTGGAACCCTTCTAGTGATTCTCCCTAGAATCGTTTGATATCATCTCACTACAACTAATGAGAATCCTAACATCCAATTAAATCTATCTCATAGATCTAAAACTCAGGATTTAGGAGGTATCATTTTGATCCTATATGGAGAATCCTAGTGATAAGCGGAGATTGACCGAGCGTAGCATAAGAAACTCCTTCCCTATCAAGAGTATGTCATCCACGTACTCTACGAGGATCGTCACCATACTCCCTACTACCTTCTTGTTTATACAAGGTTCATCTACCATTTTGATGATGTCAACTTCTTTGACCGCTTCATCAAAACAGATGTTCCAACTCCGCGATGCCTGCTTTATCCTATAAAGCATCTTCCACACGTTTCCGCTGCTCCCACTGTCTACGAAGCCCTCTGGCTGTGTACTTATAGACACTCTCTTCTAAACATCATTTAGAAAAGCTGTCATGACACCCAACCACCAGATATCGTAGTCATGGTATGTAGCCGTGGCAAGTAGGATCTGGATGGACTTAAGCATAGCTACTTAGAAAAGGTTTCATCATCATCCATACCTGGTCAATGATGTAGACCTTTAACAAGTCTAGCTTTGAAAGTCTCAACTCTTCCATGTACACCAAGTAATCTTCTCAAGATATACTTGCTCCTGATGGGGATTTAACCCTTCAGATATAGCAACCAAAGTCCATACTTTGTTGGTGTATATGGATTCCATCTCAGATCACTAAGCATCCAGCCATTCTTACAGAGTCTTACTCCTGATGGCCAGCTCGAAACTAGTTGGGTCATCATCTCATGATGCAATCCTCGCTCCCACTGTCATAGAGAAACAGAAGTATCTCTCAGGTGGGTGAGGAACCCTACTAGATCGGCGGAGAGGCTGAGGTTCGTTGGTAACTATCGAATCCTTTGGTTCTTTCAAATCATCAGCAGCAGTTTGTATAGCTAGAACCTTTCCAGTTGTACATTACAGGCCTTGCCTCGAGCTTGTCCGGTTTTTGCTTTTCAGACATAGGCCGGACAACCCCAAATCCTAACTAACTTAAGACATGGGCTCTTCCCTTATCATATCAAATATGAAGTGGTAGGCAACTGATTTGATTTGAACCCTATTCAATAGGTATGCAGCTACTCAAGTGCATAACTCCCAAAAGGAAATAGGTAACTCAGTAGTACTCATCATAGAGCACACCATATCAAATAGGGTGTATCTGCTCCGCCCCGATATACCATCGTGCTACGGTGTATACGGAGGAGTAATGCTGAGAGAGAATCTCATTCTCCTTTAGAATAGTCCAGGATTTGCGTGCTCAAGTATTCTCCTCCTTGATCTCATCAAAGGACATAATACTTATACCCGTATTGGTTCTCTACTTCTAACTTATATTCTGTGAATATCTCAAAAGGTTCGGACTTGTGTTTCAACAGGAACATAGGTCTGAATCTCAAAAGATCATCAGAGAACGTAATGAAGTATAAAGAACCGGTCCTGGCATATGTAGACAGGGGACCTTGCATACATCAACATGTATCATCCCAAGAGTTTACTAACTCTTTCTCTGTTTCCAATAAACAGAGCTATGGTCATCTTATCTTTGTGACATGACTGGCGAGTTTCACAAGATGTAAATTCAAACTGATTTAAATATGCATCTAAATGTAACTCAGCCAGTCGGGTCGCATTGATATGACCTAGTCTACAATACCTCAAGAAGGATTTGTTCATTTCTGAACTCTTCCTCTTATGTGTGTTCCATATACTAAGAACTGTAGTTTGATTTAGAACATCAATGCTTTTAGATAACGTGCCTGAACCGATCAACTTTTGATATAGGAAATGTTCAAAACATTATCCAACAATACAAAATTTTATCATTTCTTTACTAATAAAGAGACTGATATGATTTTGTATATCAGGTTCGGTATCTAACAACATTCGTTCAGAATCAATGTATTGGTAATACAGGGTGACAGTGACCAACAGACTTGGCTGCAACACTTGCCCCGTTTTCTGCCTCATGAAACTTATCACCCGTTCTCAGTTCTCTACCTTTCTGTAGCCCTGTGTAACAGATTACATATCTGGGATCCTGATCTGGTATCACATACCCAGGACGTAAAGGACACTGAGAAACAGTTCTATATAATGAACACACCCGAAGATGATGCGTCATCATGCACTCTCCTCGTTTGGGCGGCACGGGAATTCTGGCAATCCCCAATTTCCTGCTCTGTCTTATAACAATTATAAGTTGGAGCGGGACCAACGTTCCCCAGCTCAGTATAACAAGCGGGTTCGGTCAAAAATCCGTATTATTATCTTGATTAAGGCGTGATATGGTCGCTACCAGGAGAGAGAGAGAAGAAAACACTCAGCGTGCGCTCTTGCAAGAATAGATTGGTTATTATTTTATCTAATCAGGATGGCTCCCACTGCTTTTTATCAAATCTTCCTTCAAACCTTAAAAGGAAAGACTAGCCGGGATTAATTACACACTACAAGTTCGCCAATCTTTCAGCCAGGCCAGTGTCGGTACTTTGAGGGAGGTCCCCCGTGCTTTCGCACGAACCTAATTAATGTAAACCTCGTTTTCCCAGAGGCGTAACCTCGTTGACACCTTTCTAGACACCTACTTGATCGGCTAATTGTAATGTGTAAAACTCTCCCAGGAGAAACTCTTACTCGCAGCGGGTATCGTGATCCAACTATCTCATAGAAGGTATGCAATCTCATTGCAAATTTCAACACTTGAAATTCCCGATAATATTTTGCCCCTAACCTCCTATGACCTTGACAAAGGCCAACAAACCATAAGATGCTAGTCAAGTTCAACCCGTCATTTCCTGATTGAATTAAACCCACCCGCACGGCCCTTGACAAAGGCCAACAAGGTCGCACGACTACCCTAACTCAATCTGCATCATATGCATAAGTAGATAAGCACCAGTTAGCTACCGCACACTGCGCCTTGACAAAGGCCAACAAACGCAGCACGAATACTAACTACTACTTATCTGAAATGACGGAGGGCTACGACAGGTTTTTCTGAAAACCTATTGCGTAATGAACTTGATATCGTCGTAGGATCGAATGAATTTTGAAATGGAGTGTTTTTTAGGCTTTTTTAGTTTTGCTAAAGGAGTCACTCCCGGTGAAGGGATCGTCGGTCCTTTCCTCGTCGAATGAGGTGCGGGATATATCATATATATCACTGTGCAAAGCAAAAACACTTAAAAGCAATCAAAAGACAAACCGAGTGTGTAGCATCTGCCAGTTATTGCTAAAGGAGTCACTCTCGGTGAAGGGATCTCGGTCCTTTCCTTATCGAATAAGGTGCAGGATATATCATATATACCGCTGTGCACAGCAAGAACTGTAGCTACCTGTTTTATTTTGAAATTCGATTCTACATCTTAGGTTTCTTTTTATTTCATTAATCACATTAATGAGGTCCCATCATTTAAATACCTAAACATCACAGATAAATACGATGTACACTTATGCCATCCGCATTCGCCTCGATGTCCCCTCATGCACCGTTAGGTTAGGTAACTAACGGCAGAGCGGGGCAGGGCTAGCGCGGGTGTAAAACATAAGTAACGTCTATATAATATATCATATATACTATATACTGTGTCTATCACAGAACATCACATGATCACATCACAGATATCGCAGCAGAAGAAACATATGAAATATCGGATATACTAGGACGTCCGTGTTTTCAATACGAGCCAGTATAAAACACGGATTCCACGGTCGTGATGAATAGCCAAACCCACACCCCTAGACCCCTACGAGAGCGGCAAGAAACCCTACCAATTCTAGAGTTAGGAGACCCGGACTCGACTCCTCGAGTTGGTCTCCCACTGGACTCCAGAACCCGGTTACTTGTGCCCTCCTCCTTGGGTCTATCCTAGTAAGGAAAAGTAAATAATATACAAGAGGTGACAACTTCCGCAACCTGGAAGCGCCCCAATAAAAGAATATTACATACAGATTTTTACATGAATGAAAATGAAAAACACTCATCTCACATGAAATATGTCTAACAACATTCAGTTCGTGCCTCAGTACCAACGGTCCAGCCGTAGAAGGGTCAAGCCAACGCCTCACATGTGGCACTCCGTACTGCCCCAAACCCGAAGGTTCAAAGGGCAGTTCAAGACGGTCACATAATCGAGTTAAGGTTTGTTGTCTTCTAGAGGGTCCATCGCGTTACTTGCACTACTTAGAACGTCGTTAAACTACGGAAAAATCCAACACTTGGAAATTTCCCGACAGAGGAAAAATTGGGTATTTATATCCGGTCGAACTTTTTAACATATTCTAAAATTTATCCGGAAAGCCAGACAGACAAAATTTGATACTCCGATCGAAACACCGAATCCCCAAATCAATCCAAGAAAATTCAACTCTTGAATAAATATTAAAAATTCCCAAAAAATCCAGCATAATAAAATAGGAGTTACTGTGCAAACATGAATTGATGATGTCAGCATATGGCCGCGGAACCGCCGCAGAAGCCAAGCTTCTGCCGCGGTTCCGCCGCATGTTGTACTGTTCATCAGAAACTTTTTGCGCCGTAATTCTTAGATTTCCCTGCTGAATTTTTTAGCAATTTTTAATTTGGAAAAATCCACGTTTTTAGAAAAAGTACAGAGAGCACATTTGAGTTGGGGTTTCGGGTTCGTTCGGCTTTCAAACTTCGTCTGGACTTCGCCTAAGGCTCTAGCTAGGCTCTGATACCACTGTAGGGTTCCTAGGCATCCTAATGAGGTCTCACAAGGCATCAACCAAGCCAATTTCAAATTTAAACGGTGCCAAGAAACCCTAGAACGGATCGTTGGCTAGATTTCTAGGCGAAAAGCAAACTAGTTAACAACTTAACTATAAAGAATACAGAAATACAACCTTTGTAGATCCGGTGCTCCACCTCCATAGCTCCGCAACGAAGTCCCCTCGCTGTCCAAATGAGTTCCCGGGCTCTAGCGTCGGCTTCATCGGAGAATGGACGGGCTAGGTCATCGACGATGTGCCGAAGATGATCTACATCGAAGCATCGCTAGATCAAGCTCCACCTTCACCAAGCCATGAAAACTTGTGAAGGAAACACACTCTACTACTTGGCAAGAGGTAGAGGATGAAGAAATAGGAAGTGGGTTAACTTTAGAATTGGATTTCTCACTCATTTCCATCAATCACCATTGATGGAGCATAGCTTTCTTCAAGTGAAGAAAGGAAGAAGAAGAAGAATATTATGATAAGATTAATTAGAAAAGAAAAGAATAATCATTCTTATCATAAAGGTAACCATGGTAAAGTGTAGAGATTAAACTAGGGTTAGTGGGAATGGTTAGGGTTAAGGATGAGATAAGAATGGTTGACTTGATCAAAGCTTCAAGAAGCTTCAACATGAAACAAAATTAGCCACCATTCTTTTCTCATTTTCTTTTATTCATTTATCAAAATTAAATGGATAATTAAATAAGATAAATGAATAACAAATAATAAACCCTAACCATTTCATTAACCAAGGTTTAACACTTTACACTTAACCAAAAAGCATGTATCATCAAACATGATACAAGCAAGTGCACAAAATCATATCACATATATAATGCGCACATCCGAGTGAGAAAATCCATCTTAAAGTGAACCGATACTAGTTAATGCAAAGTAATATATCAAATATATATAATTATGCATTAAATAATTAAATCAACACTTGATTCAATGATCCGGTCATGTCGCACACAACCGACTAGTATACAATGTATCGGCTTATCGAATCAATCCTTGATTCGATAACTAGGTTATATCGCATACAACCATTCGACACATTCATCGCGAGAATGGAATACGGTATCACATACACGTATTATTCTCGGTCCCGCACATATCTCATATGCGCTCCTATTTCGTTTCGCTTGAGCCAGGAAACCTCTGTGTAGGACTCTAAAGACTCGTCAATACGCCGGCAGCAGGTGATGATCATATCAAGCACCCACAAGCCGCAAGCGGTCTGCTAAACGTAACGGCCACCCGGGTATTGAGCGATCAGAAGATCGACGAGCAAGCCCGCTCACACTCCAGTGAATCCAACCAGTAACACTACCGTACAGTCCGGTCTGATCGTCTGATATGTCGCATATCTCGCATAGGGGTGGTAAATGTCAGACCCCAATAGCTCGATAAGTCGTGTCGATATGAGGTCTATAACTGTTCGAGAAACTACTGGTAACACTTACCAGTAAATCTCAGCAACCCTGGCCAGGGATTTCCTGTTATAGCCAATCGAACACAGCGCAACATCAACTCCCTATACCGGGAGAGACGAATCCCCTCCTATCGCTCATTGCCTCCATGTGACTCGGGACTGTACCCAAAAACCACCGTTTTGCACGCCCTCTTGGACGTGGTAAGATGAAAATCAAAGCACAGTGGGAACCACACAAGACTCTATGACGATCTCGGGTCAACAGACTACTCTGTACCAGTGTCACCAGAGAACTGCCATCTGACGTGAGGTATAATACCATCTGGGTGTTCTCGGCGAGTCCGTCCAGTGTACCCAGTCTCTACTGAGCACCCGTATATCATCTCTGATGTCAAACACCAATGGATATGGGATCATCCATCGCCCATCTGTATGGGTCGAGAAGGTACACGCTAGTCTACTCTGGTATATCGATGCCCCGTCTCGATACACCCACGACTAGGGACTTTGAAGGATGTACTTATGGACTACCATGTCCCCACTAGTATGATCCGCATCATAGTCCAGGTAGTCAAGTACAGATCCTAAGGGCTTTACCAACATGTAACAGAGAGACAATCAGTATACACGTTAAGGTAAAGATCAACCAGATAGCATACTATCATGTCGAGCAAGAAAGTCCTCCCTATATATATGTCCCAGCATCCACTACAATATACATCCAATGTACAGTAATGGCCTCTAGGGAATACATATAACTAACAATCTCCCACTTGCACTAGGGCCATCTGTAGCAGTGGTTGTAGTATCTCATACTCAACCATCCCATAAAAGTCTCTCTCTCTGGGAATAGGCCTTCGCGAGTGGATCCGCCGTGTTGTCCTCTGAGTCTGCCCTCCTAACCTTGATTACCTGGAGATCAACCATCTCCACGATCAGGTGATACTGTCTTAGAATATGTCTGGATCACTGATGGGACCTGCGTTCCTTGGCTTAAGCCACAACTCCATTGTCACACAATGGGAGGAACATAGTTCATCTCATGAACCAATATACACCCAAACAGCCTCTTTGGTAGCATCTTAAGTAGCGATGTATCCAGCCTTTATCGTCTAGTATGTCACGGTATCTAGCTTGGAACTCTTCCAACATACCGTCCCTCCACTGAGGGTAAAGACAATGCCTGTGACTGACATTCAGTCGTCTTTATCACCCTGGAACCCTTCCAGTGATTCTCCCCAGAATCGTTTGATATCATCTCACTACAACTAATGAGAATCCTAACATCCAATTAAATCTATCTCATAGATCTAAAACTCAGGATTTAGGAGGTATCGTTTTGATCCTATATGGAGAATCCTAGTGATAAGCGGAGATTGACCGAGCGTAGCATAAGAAACTCCTTCCCTATCAAGAGTATGTCATCCACGTACTCTACGAGGATCGTCACCATACTCCCTACTACCTTCTTGTTTATACAAGGTTCATCTACCATTTTGATGATGTCAACTTCTTTGACCGCTTCATCAAAACAGATGTTCCAACTCCGCGATGCCTGCTTTATCCTATAAAGCATCTTGCACACGTTTCCGCTGCTCCCACTGTCTACGAAGCCCTCTGGCTGTGTACTTATAGACACTCTCTTCTAAACATCATTTAGAAAAGCTGTCATGACACCCAACCACCAGATATCGTAGTCATGGTATGTAGCCGTGGCAAGTAGGATCTGGATGGACTTAAGCATAGCTACTTAGAAAAGGTTTCATCATCATCCATACCTGGTCAATGATGTAGACCTTTAACAAGTCTAGCTTTGAAAGTCTCAACTCTTCCATGTACACCAAGTAATCTTCTCAAGATATACTTGCTCCTGATGGGGATTTAACCCTTCAGATATAGCAACCAAAGTCCATACTTTGTTGGTGTATATGGATTCCATCTCAGATCACTAAGCATCCAGCCATTCTTACAGAGTCTTACTCCTGATGACCAGCTCGAAACTAGTTGGATCATCATCTCATGATGCAATCCTCGCTCTCACTGTCATAGAGAAACAGAAGTATCTCTCAGGTGGGTGAGGAACCCTACTAGATCGGCGGAGCGGCTGAGGTTCGTTGGTAACTATCGAATCCTTTGGTTCTTTCAAATCATCAGCAGCAGTTTGTATAGCTGGAACCTTTCCAGTTGTACATTACAGGCCTTGCCTCGAGCTTGTCCGGTTTTTGCTTTTCAGACATAGGCCGGACAACCCCAAATCCTAACTAACTTAAGACATGGGCTCTTCCCTTATCATATCAAATATGAAGTGGTAGGCAACTGATTTTATTTGAACCCTATTCAATAGGTATGCAGCTACTCAAGTGCATAACTCCCAAAAGGAAATAGGTAACTCAGTAGTACTCATCATAGAGCACACCATATCAAATAGGGTGTATCTGCTCCGCCCCGATATACCATCGTGCTATGGTGTATACGGAGGAGTAATGCTGAGAGAGAATCTCATTCTCCTTTAGAATAGTCCAGGATTTGCGTGCTCAAGTATTCTCCTCCTTGATCTCATCAAAGGACATAATACTTATACCCGTATTGGTTCTCTACTTCTAACTTATATTCTGTGAATATCTCAAAAGGTTCGGACTTGTGTTTCAACAGGAACATAGGTCTGAATCTCAAAAGATCATCAGAGAACGTAATGAAGTATAAATAACCGGTCCTGGCATATGTAGACAGGGGACCTTGCATACATCAACATGTATCATCCCAAGAGTTTACTAACTCTTTCTCTGTTTCCAATAAACAGAGCTATGGTCATCTTATCTTTGTGACATGACAGGCGAGTTTCACAAGATGTAAATTCAAACTGATTTAAATATGCATCTAAATGTAACTCAGCCAGTCGGGTCGCATTGATATGACCTAGTCTACAATACCTCAAGAAGGATTCGTTCATTTCTGAACTCTTCCTCTTATGTGTGTTCCATATACTAAGAACTGTAGTTTGATTTAGAACATCAATGCTTTTAGATAACGTGCCTGAACCGATCAACTTTTGATATAGGAAATGTTCAAAACATTATCCAACAATACAAAATTTTATCATTTCTTTACTAATAAAGAGACTGATATGATTTTGTATATCAGGTTCGGTATCTAACAACATTCGTTCAGAATCAATGTATTGGTAATACAGGGTGACAGTGACCAACAGACTTGGCTGCAACACTTGCCCCGTTTTCTGCCTCATGAAACTTATCACCCGTTCTCAGTTCTCTACCTTTCTGTAGCCCTGTGTAACAGATTACATATCTGGGATCCTGATCTGGTATCACATACCCAGGACGTAAAGGATACTGAGAAACAGTTCTATATAATGAACACACCCGAAGATGATGCATCATCATGCACTCTCCTCGTTTGGGCGGCACGGGAATTCTGGTAATCCCCAATTTCCTGCTCTGTCTTATAACAATTATAAGTTGGAGCGGGACCAACGTTCCCCAGCTCAGTATAACAAGCGGGTTCGGTCAAAAATCCGTATTATTATCTTGATTAAGGCGTGATATGGTCGCTACCAGGAGAGAGAGAGAAGAAAACACTCAGCGTGCGCTCTTGCAAGAATATATTGGTTATTATTTTATCTAATCAGGATGGCTCCCACTGCTTTTTATCAAATCTTCCTTCAAACCCTAAAAGGAAAGACTAGCCGGGATTAATTACACACTACAAGTTCGCCAATCTTTCAGCCAGGCCAGTGTCGGTACTTTGAGGGAGGTCCCCCGTGCTTTCGCACGAACCTAATTAATGTAAACCTCGTTTTCCCAGAGGCGTAACCTCGTTGACACCTTTCTAGACACCTACTTGATCGGCTAATTGTAATGTGTAAAACTCTCCCAGGAGTAGCTCTTACTCGCAGCGGGTATCGGGATCCAACTATCTCATAGAAGGTATGCAATCTCATTGCAAATTTCAACACTTGAAATTCCCGATAATATTTTGCCCCTAACCTCCTATGACCTTGACAAAGGCCAACAAACCATAGGATGCTAGTCAAGTTCAACCCGTCATTTCCTGATTGAATTAAACCCACCCGCACGGCCCTTGACAAAGGCCAACAAGGTCGCACGACTACCCTAACTCAATCTGCATCATATGCATAAGCAGATAAGCACCAGTTAGCTACCGCACACTGCGCCTTGACAAAGGCCAACAAACGCAGCACGAATACTAACTACTACATATCTGAAATGACGGAGGGCTACGACAGGTTTTTCTGAAAACCTATTGCGTAATGAACTTGATATCGTCGTAGGATCGAATGAATTTTGAAATGGAGTGTTTTTTAGGCTTTTTTAGTTTTGCTAAAGGAGTCGCTCCCGGTGAAGGGATCGTCGGTCCTTTCCTCGTCGAATGAGGTGCGGGATATATCATATATATCACTGTGCAAAGCAAAAACACTTAAAAGCAATCAAAAGACAAACCGAGTGTGTAGCATCTGCCAGTTATTGCTAAAGGAGTCACTCCCGGTGAAGGGATCTCGGTCCTTTCCTTATCGAATAAGGTGCAGGATATATCATATATACCGCTGTGCAAAGCAAGAACTGTAGCTACCTGTTTTATTTTGAAATTCGATTCTACAACATCTTAGGTTTCTTTTTATTTCATTAATCACATTAATGAAGTCCCATCATTTAAATACCTAAACATCACAGATAAATACGACGTACACTTATGCCATCCGCATTCGCCTCGATGTCCCCTCATGCACCGTTAGGTTAGGTAACTAACGGCAGAGCGGGGCAGGGCTAGCGCGGGTGTAAAACATAAGTAACGTCTATATAATATATCATATATACTATATACTGTGTCTATCACAGAACATCACATGATCACATCACAGATATCGCAGCAGAAGAAACATATGAAATATCGGATATACTAGGACGTCCGTGTTTTCAATACGAGCCAGTATAAAACACGGATTCCACGGTCGTGATGAATAGCCAAACCCACACCCCTAGACCCCTACGAGAGCGGCAAGCAACCCTACCAATTCTAGAGTTAGGAGACCCGGACTCGACTCCTCGAGTTGGTCTCCCACTGGACTCCAGAACCCGGTTACTTGTGCCCTCCTCCTTGGGTCTATCCTAGTAAGGAAAAGTAAATAATATACAAGAGGTGACAACTTCCGCAACCTGGAAGCACCCCAATAAAAGAATATTACATACAGATTTTTACATGAATGAAAATGAAAAACACTCATCTCACATGAAATATGTCTAACAACATTCAGTTCGTGCCTCAGTACCAACGATCCAGCCGTAGAAGGGTCAAGCCAACGCCTCACATGTGGCACTCCGTACTGCCCCAAACCCGAAGGTTCAAAGGGCAGTTCAAGACGGTCACATAATCGAGTTAAGGTTTGTTGTCTTCTATAGGGTTCATCGCGTTACTTGCACTACTTAGAACGTCGTTAAACTACGGAAAAATCCAACACTTGGAAATTTCCCGACAGGGAAAAAATTGGGTATTTATATCCGGTCGAACTTTTTAACATATTCTAAAATTTATCCGGAAAGCCACACAGACAAAATTTGATACTCCGATCGAAACACCGAATCCCCAAATCAATCCCAGAAAATTCAACTCTTGAATAAATATTAAAAATTCCCAAAAAATCCAGCATAATAAAATAGGAGTTACTGTGCAAACAGGAATTGATGATGTCAGCATATGGCCGCGAAACCGCCGCAGAAGCCAAGCTTCTGCCGCGGTTCCGCCGCATGTTGTACTGTTCATCAGAAACTTTTTGCGCCGTAATTCTTAGATTTCCCTGCTGAATTTTTTAGCAATTTTTAATTTGGAAAAATCCACGTTTTTAGAAAAAGTACAGAGAGCACATTTGAGTTGGGGTTTCGGGTTCGTTCGGCTTTCAAACTTCGTCTGGACTTCGTCTAAGGCTCTAGCTAGGCTCTGATACCACTGTAGGGTTCCTAGGCATCCTAATGAGGTCTCACAAGGCATCAACCATGCCAATTTCAAATTTAAACGGTGCCAAGAAACCCTAGAACGGATCGTTGGCTAGATTTCTAGGCGAAAAGCAAACTAGTTAACAACTTAACTATAAAGAATACGGAAATACAACCTTTGTAGATCCGGTGCTCCACCTCCATAGCTCCGCAACGAAGTCCCCTCGCTTTCCAAATGAGTTCCCGGGCTCTAGCGTCGGCTTCATCGGAGAATGGACGGGCTAGGTCATCGACGACGTGCCGAAGATGATCTACATCGAAGCATCGCTAGATCAAGCTCCACCTTCACCAAGCCATGAAAACTTGTGAAGGAAACACACTCTACTACTTGGCAAGAGGTAGAGGATGAAGAAATTGGAAGTGGGTTAACTTTAGAATTGGATTTCTCACTCATTTCCATCAATCACCATTGATGGAGCATAGCTTTCTTCAAGTGAAGAAAGGAAGAAGAAGAAGAATATTATGATAAGATTAATTAGAAAAGAAAAGAATAATCATTCTTATCATAAAGGTAACCATGGTAAAGTGTAGAGATTAAACTAGGGTTAGTGGGAATGGTTAGGGTTAAGGATGAGATAAGAATGGTTGACTTGATCAAAGCTTCAAGAAGCTTCAACATGAAACAAAATTAGCCACCATTCTTTTCTCATTTTCTTTTATTCATTTATCAAAATTAAATGGATAATTAAATAAGATAAATGAATAACAAATAATAAACCCTAACCATTTCATTAACCAAGGTTTAATACTTTACACTTAACCAAAAAGCATGTATCATCAAACATGATACAAGCAAATGCACAAAATCATATCACATATATAATGCGCACATCCGAGTGAGAAAATCCATCTTAAAGTGAACCGATACTAGTTAATGCAAAGTAATATATCAAATATATATAATTATGCATTAAATAATTAAATCAACACTTGATTCAATGATCCGGTCATGTCGTACACAACCGACTAGTATACAATGTATCGGCTTATCGAATCAATCCTTGATTCGATAACTAGGTTATATCGCATACAACCATTCGACACATTCATCGCGAGAATGGAATACGGTATCACATACACGTATTATTCTCGGTCCCGCACATATCTCATATGCGCTCCTATTTCGTTTCGCTTGAGCCAGGAAACCTCTGTGTAGGACTCTAAAGACTCGTCAATACGCCGGCAGCAGGTGATGATCATATCAAGCACCCACAAGCCGCAAGCGGTCTGCTAAACGTAACGGCCACCCGGGTATTGAGCGATCAGAAGATCGACGAGCAAGCCCGCTCACACTCCAGTGAATCCAACCAGTAACACTACCGTACAGTCCGGTCTGATCGTCTGATATGTCGCATATCTCGCATAGGGGTGGTAAATGTCAGACCCCAATAGCTCGATAAGTCGTGTCGATATGAGGTCTATAACTGTTCGAGAAACTACTGGTAACACTTACCAGTAAATCTCAGCAACCCTGGCCAGGGATTTCCTGTTATAGCCAATCGAACACAGCGCAACATCAACTCCCTATACCGGGAGAGACGAATCCCCTCCTATCGCTCATTGCCTCCATGTGACTCGGGACTGTACCCAAAAACCACCGTTTTGCACGCCCTCTTGGACGTGGTAAGATGGAAATCAAAGCACAGTGGGAACCACACAAGACTCTATGACGATCTCGGGTCAACAGACTACTCTGTACCAGTGTCACCAGAGAACTGCCATCTGACGTGAGGTATAATACCATCTGGGTGTTCTCGGCGAGTCCCTCCAGTGTACCCAGTCTCTACTGAGCACCCGTATATCATCTCTGATGTCAAACACCAATAGATATGGGATCATCCATCGCCCATCTGTATGGGTCGAGAAGGTACACGCTAGTCTACTCTGGTATATCGATGCCCCGTCTCGATACACCCACGACTAGGGACTTTGAAGGATGTACTTATGGACTACCATGTCCCCACTAGTATGATCCGCATCATAGTCCAGGTAGTCAAGTACAGATCCTAAGGGCTTTACCAACATGTAACAGAGAGACAATCAGTGTACACGTTAAGGTAAAGATCAACCAGATAGCATACTATCATGTCGAGCAAGAAAGTCCTCCCTATATATATGTCCCAGCATCCACTACAATATACATCCAATGTACAGTAATGGCCTCTAGGGCATACATATAACTAACACAGATTCCCCCTGCCTAGGGTAGGCCGGGGTTTAATGATTGTGGGGATCCGAATCTCCGGCAGCCGCGGACTAAACTGCCGTTAATTACCCCTCGCCTTTGGGGCGAGGGAACCTCCGATTAACGGGTTAAACCGGTCATGCGAACTCAATGTGCAGTGTACGTGTGTTTTGTTTTGAAAGAGGGTTTTGGATATATCGGGAGCCACGCAGAGTTTTTACGGGGGTCCCGCTACCCGGATAGCGGGCTGGGGGTCAAGAGGGCTAGCAGCCCCCTTGCGGGGTTCGGGGCAGCGCCCCGGCCCAAAATTTTTTTGGAGGGGGAGAATGTTGCCGAGTATGTGTATGTGTACATATGTATACATATGTATATATATACATGTATATATAAACAAAGGGGGAAAAGACATCCAAAGGATGCGTGGGGCCAGCGTCTTAAGCGCTGTGCGCTTAGGTGCTGTGCGCTCAGGTGCTGTGCGCTCAGACGCAAGCGTGCCACGTGGGCGCTTTGCGCATGAGCGCTGGGCGCTCGGGCGCAAGCGCGCCATGTGTCGGCACATGGGCGCTTTGCACTCGGGCGCAGTGCGCTTGAGCGCAAGCGCGCCACGTGTCGGCACATGGGCGCTTTGCGCTCGGGCGCAGTGCGCTGGAGCGCAAGCGCGCGCGCCACGTGTCGGCACGTGGGCGCTTTGCGCTCGGGCGCAGTGCGCCCGAGCGCAAGCACGCGCGCCACGTGTCGGCACGTGGGCGCTTTGCGCTCGGGCGCAGTGCGCCCGAGCACAAGCGCGCGCGCAACGTGTCGGTACGTGGGCGCTTTGCGCTCGGGCGCAGTGCGCCTGAGCGCAAGCGTGCCACGTGTCGACACGTGGGCGCTTTGCGCTCGGGAGCAGTGCGCCGGAGCGCAAACGCGCCATGTGTCGGCACGTAGGTGCTTTGCGCTCGAGCGCTAGCACGCCGGCGAGGAAAAGAGGACTTTTAGTCCCAGAAACTCCCGGAAGAGAAATTAGTGGAGTTAAACTCCTGAAAAAAATATATTTTGGTTGAGGAAATGAGTTCTTCTTCTTCCTCCTCTGTTGGCTGGCTCAAAAGATGTGAGATCTAAAAATCTCTTCTTTTTGAGATCTAATGATAGATCCAAGTTCCCCTTTGTGGGTTTTGTGGTGAAAAACTAATTTGTTTTATAAGAAGAATAGTAAAACTCTTGATTTAATTCAAGAGAAAGAAGAGGGTTTTGGAACCTTGAAGAAGAAGAAAAGATCTCAGATCTGGAAAAGTTTTTTAGAGAGAGAAAAAGTTGTTAGATTTTTTCATTATCATTGCCTTTATAGGCCATACACTTTACACATAGCCCCTTTGGCTTCACAAAATGGCATTTTGCCTATCGCATGGCTCATGAGCCATTTCTTTTTGCACACAAGCCATGGGCTTTACAAAAATTTGGCTTTATGCCTATTTTTCTTACATTTATCCATAAAATAAAAAAAGAAATACAACAAAATTATTTATTACAAAATTTTTATCTTGGCATGGGGGGAGGCCGGCCACTTCATGTTCTGGCTCGACCCGGGCATGGGCCCACTAGATCTGGGCTTGGGCCCACTTGGCTTGGGGTTGACTTTGATTTTGACTTGGTCAACCGGGGTGTAAATTTTTACCCCAACATAAAGTACTTTTTAAAATTAAATTATGACACTAATAATTGAATTTCATTCTTCCTTACAGGCAACATGTCTTCTAATCTCTCTTTCCCGTTTTTCCGCTCAGAGGGAGGATTCCCTGAAGCACCGGTAGATCGGGAGGTTCTTGCTCTTATTAAGGACTATGATCCGGAATACAAAAATCTTCACCTGTGGGGTAGGTGGTAAGACCAAATTATCAAAGGCCGCCGAAGCTTCTCTTGTGCGATGCCATCGGATCCGATCTCATCAATCTCTTATGCAGACATACCCCCGGTGAACTATGCCGTGGAGGTCGTTAATTGGACTTCGGAGGGTCTTCTTCAACCTTCGATTGCAGCCATACCCATGCAGCTGCCGGCGGCCTTAGATATTTTGGGGCGGCGCATATGCCAGGGTGAGTCGCGCCCTTGGGGACAACCCTTCAACATTGGGTTGACCCCTCGACATTCGGCCGGGTATTTGCAGTGGGCCAGGTACATTTTGTCAGCGAAGAAGGCGCATTTGCTGAGGATCGGTCTATACCCTGCGGTTTACGCCTCGCTGTTTCAGTACTCTGTTCCTCCAACATGGTGGATTAAGGCGTTCGTGGAGCAATGGAACATCCCAACCCATACCTTTCTTCTAATGGACAGAGAAGTTTCCATCTCTCTAGAAGAATTTGCTGAGATTTCCGGTCTGCCGGTGAGGGGGGAGCACTATAAGGAGCTGCTTCCTCCGGATGAATACGTTTTTGCCACCAAGCTGTTGGTGATGGACTTAACGCTAGAGAATGCTATTCAGCACCAGTTTTCGAGTTTGATAAAGGTGTTGAATACGTACGGGAGTCTTTTCTTGGAATCCGGAGGCCGGGGAGTTAGTTTCGCAGACTTCATCGCCCGTTTTCTTCGACCGGAGATTCTATCGCAACGGGGCGAAAAATTTGCAAGGCTTGACGATCCCTTCGGCTTTGGCCTAGATCGTCGACCAGTACTGGAAGATGATCAAAAAGGCTTTTATCTCCCCGATGCCACAATCATCCCTTTGTCGGAAATCGCTGCTCCGGGCATCGACGAGGAGACTTTCTTTCTCGGGTTTCTGGGGCTATGGTTGTGCTGGTTTGCGCTCCCCATGCACCCTCGCTATATGAGGCCATCCGTCTTCTACCCAGCACATCGAATGGTGGCTTGCATACAATTGGCCATCGGGATTGCCGGGTTGGCCCACTTGTACCATGGTCTTAGCGTGGCGGGGGACACAACTGAACCGGGGGTGCAAGCCGCCAATTTTACGATGCACTACTTTACTTCGTGGATGGAAATGCACGTGCTCGGGATGTTTGGTATTCACAAAAGACCCTCGTTTTATGAGAAGTACAGATTCCCGAGAATTATGCGGCTGATCGACGCTTCTATCGTGAATCCGCCTCAGCGGAAGGCTAGTGGATTGCTTCTTCATCCGCGCACGGTCGGAGCTGGTATTTCTTTCACGGACAAGGTCCTGACAATCAGCCAGGAAACTTCCAAGACTGTGCTGGCGTTGCGCGACAGTTTCAAGGACGGGGCCTCCTTGTTGAAAGCTCGAGAGATTCTACATCTATATTCCATCAGGCCGGGCTTCCTCGTATTCAGGCAAAATGATGAGGCACTTTTTATGAGATACAACCCCCATCGTTTTGCCCAGCAGCTAAGTTATAACCAGGGGGTCCCACTGGAGGCGTTTTTGGAAGAGCCAGCGGCCACTAGAGAGGGAATACGGAGTGCACTGCATCACTTTATACGGTTAAACACGGGCTTCCACTTCTTCATTAGCGAGCCGAGTTGCATTCCAAGGGCCCTCAACGTATACGGGGCCAGGTATCAACACGCGATGGGCGCTGTCATCAGGAAAGAGAAGCGGCTGCTGCTTGATCGCAACAGTGCGCCCCCGCTAGTGATCGCAACATCCCCTTAAAGCGAAGGACCCCTGTCCCTCCTCCACTAAGAGGAGATGCTGTAGTTGAGCTTCCACGTGTGCTAAGCCCCACACGTGGATTGCCTCGTGATCCCGTGGACGTGCCATCAGCGCCCCATGCTCCCGTGGAGACGGTAAACGTGGTTTCACCTGAATCCGGCGTGGGCTCGGATATCGGGACCCGCCGTCCCAATGTGCCCACGAAGCGTAAGCTGATTTTGGTTGCAACCGGAGCTTGCGCGCAAAAAAGGAAGAAGAAGTCGATCCTCTCTGCTGACGTTGTATTTGGTCAAGAACCTCATGCTCCTTATAGCGAGGGCTTGAGTGAGTACGGGACCAACGACGGCCTATTTATGCCGCCAGATGACACTGATCTGGCGGCCGCCATCGCAGCTTCCGAGCGATTGGCAAGGCGCGACGAGTGGTTGGCTAAACTCGCGCAATCAGGTAATCACTAGTTGTATTTCTCGTCATTGCATCATACCACTATCATTGTCTTTGACTAACGCTTTTTCTTCTCTAATAGGCATTTCTACCGAAGAAGCTCTCGCTGCTTCTCTCAAGACTTTCGAGGAGGAGGAACGACTTAGAGCATCCTTAGGCCTTGGTACATTTCGGTTCGCTATGTTTCTGCTTCCATTTCTTATGAGTAATCTGAACCTCTCTGTCTTATCACAAGGACCACGAGACCTATCCCGCAAGCTGATGTGGAAATTCTCCCCGGGCCAGATACCGAAGTCTCGGCCTCTTCGGCATTGCTGCAAGAGGCCCTGCTTAAAAAACCGATGATGGAAGCCTTGACGGCTCTAGAGGTAACCCTGAATGCGGACGACTACGCCTTGCTGAAGGAGGCTTATAAAAGGTCTGTCGTGACGGCCCGGGAGGAAACGAAGCGCCTAAGGCGCCCAGCAAGGAAACATAATGCTGCTTTGGCTGCGAGGGCAGGTTCAAGCTCCATTACTCCCGCTGCTATTCCTTCAGAGGAGCTCCCGGTCGCCTTGTCTACTGCTCATAGACGAGCAGCCCGTGCAGCTCGGGAAGCCAATGGTAAATCAACCCCAGGTAATGTGTTTTGAGGTTTCATTGTCAAATCTTTAAACTATCAGTTCTTATATATCTTGTCCTGCAGGGCCGAGTCTTACTGAAGGAGTGGCGGCGACCGTTGAGCCTGAGGGGGCGGTGGAGGAGGTAGCTGCTGAACCCGAGGCGACGGTAGGCGATGCAACCATAGTTGCCGGGCCCGAGATTGTGGCTGACGAGACAGTCACGACTGCTATGCCCGAGATGGCTACCAATGCTGAGCCCGAGGTGGCGGCAGGTGAGATGGCTGCTACGGCCGAGCCTGAGGCAGCAGTGGACGAAACGGCTGCTACGGATGAGCCTAAGGCAGCGATGGACGAGACGGCTGCGACCGCTGAGCCCGAGGTGGTAGCGGGCGAAACGAGTACGATCGCTGGGCATGAGATGGCCGCTCTTTCTCAAGAGTCGGGCACCACTCCGATTATCGCTCTCCCTGCCTACGGTTCCTTGTCGTCTCCTGGCGTCGCGAGCATCACGACGGCTCCTGTGGAGTCAGGGGACGAGGCGACGGAAGGTGAGACCACCCTAATGGAGGAGGGAGACGCCACTGTTGCATCAAGTGACGCCCTCGTCACGGCTCCGGCCGGCGATTCATCAGGTAAATCTTGGGTCACCGCCCTTCTTTCATTATTCTGCAATTCTTCCTGACAGGGTTTATCTTGTTTCTAACGCAGGTGCGGCTAGTGCTGATGTCGCGTTCCCCGAGGCAGCGCCGTCAGTTACCTCTCGACGGTGACCACTTCTCTACCTTCTCTCGCACCGTCTCAGATGCTGGAAGGTATGGATTTGTGATCCACCGGTCTTATCTCTAGGCTGTATAATTTATGTACTGACGTTGCATTATTGTGTCTTTATAGGAGTCCTTTTTGACCACCTGTACCAGGTGCTGTACCCACACTTCTCCTTCTTGTCAAAGATTAGGCCACCTGCTGGTGTCGGTGAGTATTTTCTTTAAACGACGTCGTCTTCTTTGATGGGCAGTCGCATTATTGCTAACTCTTCTTTATATTGCTTGTAGCCTTACGAATCGAAGGAGGGGACAAGGCTGTCGTTGCGCCACCAGTACTCCCAGCTCTGCCCCCTGCTGCAGCCGGTATAGTAGACTCTACTTTTTGCGTGTTTTCTTTATTTCCTGAGCCGACATCTGATTATGATCTATTTTGCAGCAATCACATCGACTCCAACCCTGTTCGAGTCTCGTATTATAATGCCGACAGGATCTTTTTCTAGGCGTCCATCATCCAAAGGTGCTCTGACCAGTCTACGCATGCTGAGCGAGTATATTGAGGAGTTTGACGTAGAGACTCCCACATCTGCTGCGGATTTTGCCGTAGAGGCTAACCCTATGCTGGCGACGCTCATGAACTTTCATGGTGAGGGCGTTGTTGAGTCTTGGGTTAATCGCTGCAGGGAGATTGAGGCTTGCTTGCATGAGCTTGAGCTTAAGCGTCCCGCACTCGAGATTCTGGCTATGAGCACTCAACGGGCGGCATGGATCGAGCAGAGCGCTTCTTACTTCCGCCATCTTGAATAAGAAGTGGCTTTAAAGTGAAGGGAATGTAAAGAAACTTCAAGAGAGTCTGCTCGACTGCATGCTGAGGTCGACGCGAACGCTGTAAGTCCATGCTACCTCTCCCGGTACTTTCGGGCATGCGGAATTTGGTGAAAAACGATTTTAATAGAGGTGGTAACATGGACTCAAAACCGGATCTTTGTTAAACATCTAACTAACAACCTAACTACGAGTTGCTAACTACTCGATTAGGGGGTTATACCTTTCTTTTTCTCGAACTCCTTCGTCTTCAAGCTTCGATGGTCGTCCGGATCGGCTTCTCCCCGTCGTCTCCTTGCGCCGAAGATAGATCCACCTGAAAGCTTCAACCTTTGGCTCCTTCTTCGAACTTTGAAGAAACTAGTTCACTCGGTTTGCTAAACCTTGTGAACTAGAGTGAGTAGAGAAGAGTTTGTATGGGATTTTATCTATGGTTCTTGGTTCTCAACTCATGAGACAAGTGAACCATAGAGTCAAGAGAGGGAGAGCAAGAGGAGGAAGATGAGAGCTCAAGAACAAGAGAGAGAATGAGCATGAAAGAATGAGAGAAGACTTTTCTCATTTGGCTCTCATAATCCAAAACAATCATAACACCTAATATCAATCAAGTATTATGTGATGGTTTAAGCAACCATAGCCATATCATTTCATGCACTCATTTTGCACAAAAGAGCAAGCAAGCAAAAGTCTTTGCCATGAAATGATAGCTATAGTTATCATGATGGTCAACTAGTCAAGCCTAGTCAACCGGTCAACAAAGTCAACAAGTCAACAAAAGTCAACAAGTCAACAAAGTCAATCCCTCAACAACCATGTCACCATAATACTTAATTAATATAATTGTTAATCATATATCATATTCTCATTAGGGTTGAGCAAAAAGTCAATAGTCAAACGTCAACGGTCAACAACCCTAATGAGAATCCTCTGCCTTTGTCTCTCCGTCAACTGTGCATACACACCCGCATCCGTGTTCCGAGGAACACGAATGCATACTGGATAAATCCAATCCCAAAAGGTACACTAGGATCTGGCTTAAACCAAAGCCCGCTAGTGTAAACTGTCCGGACACTGTACGTGCACAAGTGCACGGATGTGGCCGAACCCTGTCGCAAAACCATGCGACCTGTCGCAAAACCATGCGACCTGTCGCAAAACCATGCGACCTGTCGCAAAACCATGCGACCTCTACTCTTTTGCCTAAAGGCGAATAGCTTTCTGTGTGGGACTCTAAAGACTGGACACTACGCTGGCAGTAGGTTTAACCACAGACCACAAGCGGCACTAGCTGTGCGTAACGGTCCCCAGGTAGATGCCGACAAGAAGACTGACGAGGCGAAACCCATCTGAACTCCTACTGAGCCTGAATGTGACATTCTCCATACAGTCCGGTCTGTTCGTCTGATACATCGCATGGCGGGCCTAGGGGCGGTAAACGTCAGTCCCCCAATAGCGGTACAAGTCGTGTCGGAGTGAAGCCCAAAACACCCTGAGATAACACTGGAAGCCTACCAGTATATCTCGTTTGCCCTGGCCAGGGACTGCTCGTGTAATGGCTCTCCTAGACACAGCGCGATGTCAACCCCCAATACCGGGAGAGACGAATCCTGTCTAATCGTCATTGCCTCCAAGTGCTTCGGGACTGCACCCAACTACCACCTGTTTGCACGACTCCTTTGAGCCGTAGTAGGGTAGTAATCAAAGTACAGTGGGAACACACTAGAGGCGAAGTGACAGTGTCAAGTTAGCGGACTAAGCTGTACTCATGTCACCTGGGAACTGATAACTGACGATAGGCATAATACCAACTAGTCAGTTCCCGACGAGTCCTGTCCAGTGTACTCGTAACCCAACGAGCACCCGCATACTCTCTCAAGCACGACGTACCGACGGCTGTGGGACAGACCGTCTCCCACACTGGGATGAGAAGCGCATGCGCTAGTCTACTCCGGAGTATCGATGCCCTGTTTCGATAGTCCTGCGACCAGGGACCTGCATAAGGATGTGCTTATAGATTACCCAGCCCCACTAGTGTGACTGCCATCACAACGCAGGTAATCAAGCAAAGATCCTAAGGGCTCCACTAATGTGTATAGGCGATATACTAAAATAAACACATGTACACATTGAAGTAGAAACAAACCAAGTAGCATACTACTATTTTGAGCAAGATTGTATATACAAGGTGAATATCCCAAGCTTCCATTAAGTAATATACAAACTAGTATGATACAGTAATGGCCTCTAGGGCATATACACTAACAAACGCTGCACAGTTGAAAGTTATCTTTGAAGGCCTTCTGCAATGTATCTCTAATGGGTTAACATTGAGGCAGAAGCTCGATGTCGTTGAGCGTGATGCACAAGATCGTGAAGCAGCTCAGCAAGCCGTCGAGGAACAACTTTCGTCTTGCTTGCAGCGATGAGCCCAGGTCGAAGAGGAGTTGGCCGCGGCAACTGATCAGGAAGAGGGGCTGAGGGAAGTGCGCGAGCGGCTGACCGGATTATTGAAAGCACTTTCCTCTCAATAAAAATTTTGTACCATTTGTAATTTTGAATAAAATGTATTTTTTCTTTTATTCTTTCATATGATGTATTTTGTACCCAATCGAATTCATGAATAAAAGATACACGTTCTTCGTAATGTCTTATGTCATCTCTCTGCTTTCTTCTTTCTTTTGTTATCGGCATGTCACCTTAACAAACATAGTCGACAGATGATAGGGTGAACATCCTGTTTTGGCTTCTTCGAGGGGTAGTGATGGCTTAGGAGGCTGGTTCAGATCTGCTGCGTAAGACTTTTCAACTTCATGAGCCGTGAGGGTCTCATGAAGACTTTTCTCCCTACGAGTCGTGAGGATCCCGTAGGTGTATTTTCTCCTTAGGAATCGTGAGGATCCCTAAGTGTGTTTTCTCTTATAAGTCGTAAGGATCTTATAAGAGAATTTTCCCTCCTACAAGTCGAGAGGACCCGTAAGCGGTTGTTTCCCTCCTTATCGAGATTCGACTTTGGAGAGTGTGACCCGTGAATAGTATGCAAGAGTTCATTTTGGATCGACTTGCAGGGCCCCAGTGCTTAAGAAACCGGTTCTTATCCCCATTGCCTAAGGCTTTTCCTCACGAGTCAAGACGAATCGAGAAGTTCTCGCAAAGACACTAATTTCCCCGCGAGTCGAGACGAATCGAGCATTTCTCGCAAGAATATCCTAACGTCACAGTTAACCTCTGCTTTTTACTTTAAAGGTCCGTTAGGGTCTGTGGTACTAGGGTTTTGTCCGTCGTACCGTCGCGTTGGCTGATGTATTTCTCGATAGGCAATCTTGCTGTTTGAGTGGCCTTGCGACCGTCGTGTCTCCGATCCCTTCGGGGGCTGGACAAGACGTCTTCAAGCAATCCTCCTAGGCAGTTTGACCGTCGGAAGAGCAAGCGTCAGGAATTTTGCCATGCCGCTTTTTACTTGAGGTTAGGCTCATTTTGGAGAGCCCCGATGAGTCATAACCACTCCGCGCAGGTATGGGATGATCTCCGATAGTCTTTCAGGTTTTATATGAGTTGCCATCAAGACCCTGAAGTTAGGAATTTGTCCTTCGCTTCGTTTGCTGGCATTGCGTCTGCTGTATCGAGACAAATGTCGCGGTTGTCTCTAGGTTGCTAGTGAACCGTCGAGGTTTGGAACTAGGTATTTTGCCGTGGCTCCGTTGTTTGATTGTCGCGTCTGAATCCTGCTGGAGGAAGAACGCTGCAGTGACATCTCGTCTGTTGTGTCGAGACGATCGTTGAGGTGGTGACCACTCCGTGCTGGTGTGAGATGATCTTTGATGGTCTTTCCGGTTTTATATGAGTTGCCGTCAAGACCCTGAAGCTAGGAATTTGGCCTTCGCTTTGTTTGCTGGTATTGCGTCTGTTGTATCGAGACGAATGTCGTGATTGTCTCTAGGTTGCTGGTGAACCATCGAGGTTTGGAACTAGGGATTTTGCCGTGGCTCCGTTGTTTGATTGTCACGTCTGAATCCTGCTGGAGGAAGAATGCTGTAGTGACATCTTGTCTGTTGCATCGAGACGAGTGGAGCTGGGATTTTGCCATCACTCCGCTTTGTTTCGACCATGGGGTCTTTCGTTGACGTTGCATCCGCATCCTGGCGGAATGCGAATAAACGCCGGTTGTTGACATTGCATCTGGTGTGATGATACGAATGCTAAGGTGGAGTTGGGATTTTGCCATCACTCCGTTTTATTTCGGCCATGGGGTCTTTTGTTGACGTTGCATCTGCATCCTGCTGGACTGCGAAGGAACGCCGATTGTTGACATTGCATCTGGTGTAACGAGACGAGTGTCGAGATGATCTTTAGGCTATCTGCGAACCGTTGAGATTTGGCTTCTTCTTCTGATGAAGCTTGGGGAGGAAAGGTGTGATTCCTTCTTTATTTGTTTTGGATATAGTGACCTCAGAGTCAATTATTGGATCACAGGCACGTGATTGCAATGATTGAGGAGGACCTATGCCGGTAGGACAGTCTTACTCGAGATGATAGTATGCTATCTGGTTTATCTTTATTATCGTGTACTGTTTTAGGTGACCTTACGAGTCGCTATTACACATTGATAGAGCCCCTAGGATTCTTGCTTGACTACCAGCAGTACGAGGGCGATCATATACGTGAGAGCTGGAGTCTATAAGCAAATCCTTAAAAGGTCCCTAGTCGTGGGAGTTTCGAGACAGGGCATCGATTCTCCAGAGTAGATTAGTGTATACAGTCGAGACCCCGACGAGGGGCGGTGGCCGGTCTCACAAGCCACTGGTGTCAGTTGGTTCACCTAAGATGTATACAGGTGCTCATTGGGTTATGAGTACACCGGACAGGACTCGCCGGGAACCTGCTAGTTGGTATTATACCTGACGTCAGATAGCAGTTCCCTGGTGACATGTGTACAGGTTAGTTCATCGACCTGAGATCGTCATTTGTCTCGTGTGAGTTCCCACTGTGCTTTGATTACTACCCTACCACGGCTCAAAGGAGTCGTGCAAACAGGTTTTAGTTGGGTACAGTCCCGAGCCACATGGAGGCTGTGAGCGGATCTGCAGGGGTTCGTCTCTCCCGGTATTGGGGGTGAGGTCGCGCTGTATCTAGGAGAGCCAGTACTTGAAAAGTCCTTGGCCAAGGCAGAAGATTTACTGGTAGGTATTCCAGTAGTATCTCAGGGTGTTCTGGGCTACACTCCGACATGACTTGTACCGCTATTGGGGGTCTGACTTTTACCAACCCCCTAGGCCCACCGTGCGATGCTCATAGACGAACGGACCAGACTGTACGGATATTGTCACTGACAGGCTCAGTAGGGTGTCAGGATGAGTTCGCTCATCGACGTCCCTTTTGGTCAATAGCTGGTGGCCCGTCACGTATGGCTAATACCTCTGACGTGCTAGTGGTTAAATCCACAGCCATAGTATTGACGAGTCTTTAGAGTCCACCACACACAGTTACTCAGGTTTCGGGCGAAACGCTGTAGAGGCCGTATGGAGATATGGCAGGGTTCGATCAGATCCGTGCGGTATTGCACGGATCGTGATTGGACGGATTTTACTAGTCGGCTTTGGCTTAAGCCGGATCCTAGTATTAGACAGTGTAGTTTTGTCTCTTTGCATTTGTATTCAGTGGGAATACATATGCGGGCATGTATATGCAGTAGCGGGGTTTTCCTGTAATTTATTACGGGATCAGTTTTCTAAAGTTGCCAGTTTGCATTCCGTTCCGGCCGGTTTTCCTTTGTTCCTTCGCGGCCGGACTTTTCCGATGGAGGGGGTTATTTGCAAGTTTGCAAATAACTTATTTGTGGAGGAGTTTCTTGCATTTGTGCCTTCATAATCATGAGATTCTTTTTCTATCTCATCCATTGCTTTCTTTATGATGGTTGGTGAAAGGATGTGAGCTTGAAATTGGTGTGACCATTTTCTCATATATTTATTCCCTTTCTTCTCTTGATAATGATTCATTCATTTTTCTCCACCATTCTAAAAATGTCCGGCCACATTGAGAGGGGAGAGAGAGAGTTCATTTTTGAGGAAGAAAATATATCATCTCATTTTATGCTTGCTTGAAAAATTACACACATCACTCCATAGCTTATTTTCCCTCCTCCACAACATTAAGGCAACTCTACAAACCCCAAGAGACAAAGGTTTTCTACACTAGTCTACAGCAAACCTTGGACACGTCGGCTAGCCAACTTCGCGCCCGAGTTGCCTCGGTCCAGAGGTAGGAGCCCGTAAAAGAACTCGGCTACGTGGTGCCCTTTCCGACGAGGAGGTGACGGACGGAGATTCCGCGGGAGATCGGAGTGGAGACGAAGACCGAAGGACACAGATCGCTTGGTATATCTCTTCACCCATCTTTTAGTTTGCTAGTAGCTAGGTTAATTGCCCGATCCGGGTTAAAAGTACGCGGTGGTGCCGGTTTGCTAGTTTGCAAAGTTTTCATTTCCGCGTTTCCGGCGTCGGATCGAAGGCCGGGGTGCCGCCGCGGACTTACATTGGTATCAGAGCCAACCATGCCTAGCTTGCTCTAGTATGTTTAGAACTCGATCGAACAAAAAAAAATCCCGAAAACCCGATTTCAAGTTGCACAGTTTCTGTCGAAATTTTTTTGGAGTCTAAAAATTTTTCAGGTTGTTGCAGGATACTGTGCAGGGAATTCTAAGCACTCTGTGAAAAATTGGTTACGTGATCTCACCATACCACCGCGGAACCGCGGCCAAACCGATGATTGGGCCGCGGTTCCGCCGCCCTTTTGACTGTTCATTTGACCAAATTTTTGCAGAGAGCTTCTGAGTTGAAAATGGGGGTTTTGGGATATTCTTTTTGGGCCCAGATTTTCTGTGAGTGCTACAGTACTGCTAGGGGCCCACTTCGCTAAATTTGTTCGATCGGATATTTTAAACATGCTAGTTCACAGTATTTACATTATATCTGCGACCGTGAATGTCATTCGATCGGTAAATCCTGTCTAACTGCTATAGCCCTTTTAGACGGATTTGCGAACGTGACATTCATGTTGATGTTCTGTGTTGTGCTGTGATGTTGCGGATCGGTCGTGGGGGATAGCCTGGATGCAATGTTAGTACAGTTTTGTTTTATATGTACATTTGATATTGCGGGGCGAGCGTCCAACATGTGGACTGCCGTCACTGCCTGTTTGTATTATTCTTTTGGGGCACGACCGGGTCGAGGTCGATGTACCCATTGTATGTATATTTTACTTTCTGTATTAGGATTACCCCGCGAAAGGGTCCACGGATAGCCGGGTTCTAGAGGGCAACAAGCCCGCATCTCATGACGTTGAGACGGAGGGGGCTTTACTCTAGAATTGGCAGGGCTATTCGCCGCACTCGTAGGGGGTACAGGTTGACCCAGGAGGGGTGCCCAAGTTACCGGATTCCGTGAAGTGCTGGGTGGTCCATTCACGTTGCTGAAGGGGGCTGCCTCGCTTCAGGTTTTGGCGGGTAACTTGCCGCGCCCGTAGGGGTCTAGGATTTTCATTGTACAGGCTATCCACACGATCAGAGGAACGTCGGGTTTCAGTAGCGGCTCTATGAAACCCGTGGATCCCAGATATCTGTATTGTTCTGTGATGCTGATTACATTTCTGTGATGTTGCATTTTATCACGCCTTGAGCGAAAATTATATATTATATATATACTAGTAGATGTTGTATATGTTTTGCATCCACGCTAGTCCAGTCCCCGCTCTGTCGTTAGTTAGCTAACCTAACGGGTGATGACGGGACCCAGTGGCGAATACGGATGGCATATACGAACGTCATTATTTTCGTTCTTTGTCGTTGATTCGGATCAATGCAAGATAAACAAACATATTCTGATGTTGTTGGAACATTTTTCAAAAGGCTATTATTGCAAGGGCGTTCACTTTTGTTTTGCACAGTGGTATTCGGTTATGAATATCCAGCTCCTCAGTCGACAAGGCAAGGGCTGAGATCCCTTCACCGGGAGTGACCCCTTGGACAAAAGTTTGCGTCAGGGCAATAACTTCACTATAACCGATTACTTTTGCTTTGCATCGTGGTATTCAATTGGAATATCCTGCACCTCATTCTACGGGGAAAGAGCCGAGATCCCTTCACCGGGAGTGACCTCTTTAGCAAAGGTTTTCGTCACTATATTTTTTAAAAGCTATCCGTTCCTTCAACGATATCAAGTTCATTACGTTAAAGGTTTTCGCCAGAAACCATTCGTAGCCCTCCGTCGTTTCATATGGATAGTCAATAGTATTTAAGCTGTGTATGTTGGCCAAAGTCAAGGCACAGTGTTTGGTAGCTGTTGGGTATTCATATGCAGCATAGATAGATGCGTTGGTTTGGGACAGTCGTATAGCCTTGTTGGCCAAAGTCAAGGGCTTGTACGGGTGGGTTCAAATTAACCTGGAGAATGACGGGTAGAACTTGACATGTGACTTATGATATGTTGGCCAAAGTCAAGGTCATAAGAGCATGGGGCAAAAATCACATCGGGAGTTTCTAAAGAAACTGAAACTTGCCAGATATGCGCATACCTTCTGGAGTGTGATAACGTGAGCGGATTCCGTCACGTTATCATGCGATGATAGTTGGATCCCGATTCCCACTGATGAGTTGGTTTACTCCTCGGGTGATCCCGGCTAATTCTTCTTTCAGGTTTGGGGAAGAATTTGACGTTACAGTGGGAGGTTTCCTGATTAGATAAAGTGATAACCATTCTGATCTAGGTTAGAGTGCACGCTGAGTGTTTCTTTTCTCTCTCTCTCTTTGGCAGCGACCATTGACCCGACCCTAGACTATGACTCAGTGACCAAGTTGACCGAACCTTCTTAAACACTGGCTTTTGGATTGTCCGAGTTGCATACCTCATTGCCACTCCTACTTTTACCCTTTTTTCCAGGACACCCCGTATTACTACGAACGTCCACTTCCATTGGACAAAACCATCGTATGGTTATATACGAACTCGAAGGAATTCGAGGATGGTTTCCGGTTCTGGAGAAAACGAATAGGGCTATTCAGTTGTCTTTTCCTTTTACCTTCTCTCAGGTTGCGAGTACTCCTTGGTTTAGGAGATAGTAAACCTATTACGCAAATTGGATAGTCTTCTTCCAAACCTTAGGCTGGTGCCGACCAGTAGGGAATGAAGAAAACCAATTAGCCTAAACGGTGTACAGAAGGTATTAAGTTAAGACAAAGAAAGGGATTAGTACGAGGGCAAAGTAAATTGCGACTGCTATTCACGACCAAACCAAGTATTTCTTCGCCAATCCTAAATCACCTTTGTATTTCTCCAGGACACTCCGTATCACTACGAAGATCCCAAGTTTATTGGATACTCCATCGTATGGTTATATACGAACTCGAAAGGAACTTGTTCCAGTTCGGGGATGGATCCTGGTTCAGGAGAAATAGGAATAAGGTTTATTCGGTTGTCTTTTATCTTCACCTTCTCTCGCATTGCGAGTGCTCCTAGGATTAGGACAGTACACCCATTATGCTTGTTGGATAGTCTTCTTCCAAACCATAGGCTGGTGCCGAACGGTAGGGAAGGAAGAAAACCATTTGGCCTAAAGGGGTGTACAGAAGGTAACGACTAAAGACATATAAAGGGATTTGGAGAGGTAGCAAAGAAATATACGGTTACAGTTGTGAATCTGGATAATGGAAGAGGCATTACTAGGAATACCAGGATACCCCATCGAAACACTTCAATGTTTCAGTTTCACTGTGTACTGTTAAAAGAAAACTGATTTCCCAATTAGACACTTTCTCCAGGGTATGTATTTGCCAGGTTGGATTCTCACATCTGTATGGTTTTACAGATGATGAGTGGGAGTAAGTTATTGGGAATTAGGTGATCATCCTCATTATATCAGAATTCGTTGTAATTGGTGATATTTGAGGAGATCGCCTGGGTTGTTTGCCGGACGGCAAATATTTGGTTTTGAATATCCGTTATAATGCACCAATTTCAAATTGATATATCTGTACATCTATTTTTATAGAGTGAGATATACCTTTTTGAAATTATGTCTATGACATTTACCTATATCAGTGGATGGTCAGGTAAGGAGCATTGAACAGCGGTATAATTCTTCTTAACCATAAGTACAGTTTTCAACCTACGACACACAGTGAATGAGTTATTAGACTCAGGGGACTTATACAGAGTATTGTATATTGTCCACTGTCTATTAGGACAGAGGGGAAGGTACTCGTACTGTATTCGGTGTACTTATGACTTCTCTAGTTTTAGACAGGTGTTTCGTAGAAACACAGGGTCTGAGTTTTGAGAAGTTATTGGTATATGGGTAAAGTAGAGAACCAGATATTGCAAGTATCGGGATTCTTCAAGGTGATCGAAGATGTAGATACTTGTGAATGGTATTCAGTTGATAGTAATGAGAACTTGCTTCTCTTTCAGGTCACTCATAATTAGAAGCATTCCTAAGTTGAGTAACGCTGATCGGCCTCCTTCCATTTAGTTGACTTGCACTGGAGACAGCTGCATGATTTGAATCTAGTTCAATTAAATCAGTGCCTCTGTTCCTGTATTGGATATAGAACAGTTCATATCTTGACATTGTTAAGATACGGGAAGTTGTCCAGCTTATGCTTAAAACCAGACTCTGGATGACTCAAGGCACGTTTCTGTAATGGCTGTTTATGGGTTGACCCGGGCTATGACGAGGGTTGACTTTCTACCATCTGGAAGATCAATAGTGATATTGTTCTTGACTCGCCACAGTTTTAATAAAAATGGATTTTTTCAGAAAACAGTAGTGGGAGTATGGTAGATCTGGAAGTGATTCCAGAACCGCAAATGATTACTGAAGATTTGATAAAGAACCTAAAGATTCAATCTGGTTTGATATTCCATTGGCCACTCCACAGATAAAGTGGATAATCTCAGGCACCCGAGTGGTACTTCGGTATGCTCAAGGACGGTGGCAGGGAGGTTCTTGTTTACCCAGACTTACCATTGCTGTTGTTCCAGACTGTGAGACCCGGCAGAAGGATGAGTATAGCGTCGTTCTAAACTTGCTTTAGAAGTGTATGTGTATATGACTCTGCCAGAGGGTTGTCGTGGTCAGTGGGAGCAGCGGAAGCACTGGTGGACAAGTGGCTTATGTCTATTTATAGACTAAAGCAGATATAGCGGAGATGGATCATCTATTTCTGATGTGACAGTCATAGGTTTGACTTCATCAGAATAGGGGATGGATCTGTTAAGAAGGTAGTAGGGTGTGAAGTCCTGGTATTTGGATGACATACACAGAGTAGGAAGTGAAATTCCTATACTACGGTCGGTTATACATTGGTTGTCACACAGTAGTTTCTCCACATGGGACTTGGATATTATATCAGACATTCTGGTTACTGGATCTATGGTTTTAGATCTAGATTTGGGTGGTTTCCCAATCTGGATACTTAGACAACATTCTATGAGTATTTAGAATGGACGACTCCTGGCACGGTAGTGTACCTGCAGGTGATGGAGTCACCCTCTCTAAAGGTGTCTTACAGACTAAAGGGGAGAGGGATACGCATGATTGGCAGATCACTTGCTTAGGCAATTGAGTTGATCATGAGATGTCAAGTACCACACTAGATATTGTTCTTGCAGTAGATGCAATAAGTTGATATTAATCCAATCCTGGAGAAACAGTCGGAAGCAGTTTTAGAACATAAGTGCATGTTCTTGGGATTTGATAACGGCAGCCTCTTTTAAGAGACGGTTATCATTCCAGGCTTCCAAGGTGACCTGGACGGCAGAGTGGCCGTCAGAGTTTTAGTTTTCCCTCTGACGAGGGGCAGTACTTTGGACAGGTGGTCCAGGCGGATACTGAGGGAAGGATGGCGCATGATACTGATTATGTTCAATTGACGATACAGTCTAAGAAGTTTGGATTTGGAGTTCATTTATGAGCTAGGTCCCATCAGACATCCAGACATTCTAAGACAGGTATTGCTTATTTCGGGAGATGGCTTTCTCCGCGAACATGGGATATAGAGAGACATAGAAAGAAACATCACAGCGGATCCACTCACTGAGGCTATTCCTCGAACGCAATAGTTTCGTAAACGAGCTTTGTGAGACAGACTAGTAGAGGAGTTGGGTGTTCGGTATCACACGGGCTGTGAGTATGCGACATCGCAATAATTATCCTTGAGTGCAAGTGGGAGATTGTTGGATATAGTGCCCTCAAAGTCAATTATTGGATCACAGGCACTTGATTACAATGATTGAGGAGGACCTATGCCGGTAGGACAATCTTACTCGAGATGATAGTATGCTATCTGGTTTATCTTTATCATCGTGTACTGCTTTAGGTGACCTTACGAGTCGCTATTACACGTTGATAGAGCCCCTAGGATTCTTGCTTGACTACCAGCAGTATGAGGGTGATCATATACGTGAGAGCTGGAGTCTATAAGCATATCCTTAAAAGGTCCCTAGTCGTGGGAGTTTCGAGACAGGGCATCGATTCTCCAGAGTAGACTAGTGTATACAGTCGAGACCCCGACGAGAGGCGGTGGCCGGTCTCACAAGCCACTGGTGTCAGTTGGTTCACCTAAGATGTATACAGGTGCTCATTGGGTTATGAGTACACCGGACAGGACTCGCCGGGAACCTGCTAGTTGGTATTATACCTGACGTCAGATAGCAGTTCCCTGGTGACATGTGTACAGGTTAGTTCATCGACCTGAGATCGTCATTTGTCTCGTGTGAGTTTCCACTGTGCTTTGATTACTACCCTACCACGGCTCAAAGGAGTCGTGCAAACAGGTTTTAGTTGGGTACAGTCCCGAGCCACATGGAGGCAGTGAGCGGATCTGCAGGGGTTCGTCTCTCCCGGTATTGGGGGTGTGGTCGCGCTGTGTCTAGGAGAGCCAGTACATGAAAAGTCCTTGGCCAAGGCAGGAGATTTACTGGTAGGTATTCCAGTAGTATCTCAGGGTGTTTTGGGCTACACTCCGACACGACTTGTACCGCTATTGGGGGTCTGACTTTTACCAACCCCCTAGGCCCGCCATGCGATGCTCATAGACGAACGGACCGGACTGTATGGATATTGTCACTGACAGGCTCAGTAGGGTGTCAGGATGAGTTCGCTCATCGACGTCCCTTTTGGTCAATAGCTGGTGGCCCGTCACGTATGGCTAATACCTCTGACGTGCTAGTGGTTAAATCCACAGCCATAGTATTGACGAGTCTTTAGAGTCTACTACACACAGTTACTCAGGTTTCGGGCGAAATGCTGTAGAGACCGTATGGAGATATGGCAGGGTTCGATCAGATACGTGCGTTATTGCACGGATCGTGATTGGACGGATTTTACTAGCCGGCTTTGGCTTAAGCCGGATCCTAGTATTAGATAGTGTAGTTTTGTCTCTTTGCATTTGTATTCAGTGGGAATACATATGCGGGCATGTATATGCAGTAGCGGGGTTTTCCTGTAATTTATTACGGGATCAGTTTTCTGAAGTTGCCAGTTTGCATTCCGTTCCGGCCGGTTTTCCTTAAGTGTGTTGCTCCCTTGTGAGTCGTAAGGATCTCACGCAAGCGGTTTCTCCTTACAAAGTCGAGAGGACCTTGCAAGTGTCTTTTAACGATATTGTGCCCTTTCGGGTTTGCACAAAACTCGCCGGTAACCCTGCTGTTTTTACTCACGGAGCCCTTTCGGGTTTTCATCCGTGCCCATTCCGCTTATGGACATACTGTTTTTTTTAATTTTTTATTTTAACGAGGTTGCACCCTTTCGGGTTTTCACAAAACTCGCCGATAGCCCTGCAATTTTTACTCACGGAGCCCTTTCAGGTTTTCATCCATGCCCATTTTGCTTATGAACATACCTTTTTTTTATCCCACGTCAGCCTGAGGATGCCGCGGGTTGGTAGTAGTTTAACGACGTTTTGGTCATAAGTCGACGCACGATTATGCAGCTAGATTTTGCCGCGAATCTTCACATGTTTTGTGTCGGAGGTGGATTCCTTGAAGAGTGGGCCGAGGGCGATTCCTTCGTCAGAGTCGCTTCCAAAGGTGACAACTTGCGATCCCTTGGTGTCGGCTATGTGACAGTTGCCAGCAGCTTCTTCACGCTCATCTGTCGGGATTTTCTGTTCTCGACGAGCTTTGCGCTTCACTCGTTGAACGTGTCGTCGATGGGCAACATATCCCTGCCACCAGTTTTTAAAGGCTATGCACTCCTCGGTAGGGTGTGCAATCTTCTGGTGGTATAGGCAGAAGTTAGGATGTATGTCTGCTTCCTCAAGACGTATATTGCTAGGGGAACTTCCTTTGAGAGTGGGCAACTTCATTCCTATTGCCAGGGCCCTAGCGAATCGTTTCCTTACTCTAAGCTTGTTTTTGCCGGCGATATGGATGCTTTGCTCCAGTTGGGGTGTTTTGACCTTCTCCTCCAGTCGTCGGCGTTTGGATTTTTCAAATATAGCCGGTTCACGCTCTCGATTGGCTTTGCTTTTCTGACGGGCTTCGTTCAATAGCAAGTCGATCATCTCGTCAGATGGATCCAAGGATTTCGGCTTCGATCCTGCCCCCAGTTTCTCGGTGGAAGGAGCTTCCTCATTGTCTATTGACGAGTGAGAGATCACATGGCAGCTTGCTACGTAATCTTCAGATTCACTCGACGAGTCTTCTCCATCATCTTCGTTCTCAAGGACGTGGCTGAGAAACTCTTGGAGTGTGACTGGAGTCCGCGCCTTCTATTTATACTCTTCCAGCGCGTCAATTTGCTTTTGTAGGTCCGTGCGCTTGCCACCAGGCTTCACGGGCTTCTTCTTCTTTTTCGAAGATTTCGATGGCTGGGTGTGTGTGTTTTGGCTATCATCACCGATCTTTGGAGTTGGGCGTGGTTTTAGCATTCCCTCGACGATTTCGGGTTCCAGTGGATTTTTCCACCTGATTGCCGGGCACGTTTGGAGATCCTTCAGCATTCTTTTAGTTTTGGCTGAAAGAGCGACCTCCAACGGAATTTCTTCTATAAAAGAGCATGATGCCCCCGGCGTGTCCACCTTTTTAGGGGCATGAGGTTGTGGCGGTTTCACCTTCCAATTTTCCGATAACGCGTACTTGCCTTGTTGGTATTGGTCTTCAACCTAGTTTTTGAAGACGTAGCAGTCCTCAATCAGATGGCTCAATACTCGGTGGTAGGGGCAGTAATTGGGATGGTTGACGTCGTTTGGCTGCAACGGACGTTTTGGATCTGGCAGATTGATGAGTCCGTTGCGCACCGCCAGCTCGAACAGTCTCCTCGTTTTATCTTAGGGAAACGAGTAAGGTCGTCCCAGTCTTTCCTCGAGGGATGGGCGTGGAAGCACGTTGTTTTGGCGAATAACCGGCTTTAAGTTGCTCGGCTGTTGTTGAGTATTGGCAACGAAAGTTGCTTTTCCTTTCCCCTTTTCATTCCGAGGATCCGTCTTCGAAGGAGACAGTCTATGACCCATCTGGTCCATTTGGGCCAGCTTGTCGATTAAAGCTTGGAAAGTAGTTGGCTTGAAGAACATCATGAACCGGGAGATGGTCGCTTGAGGGTCAAGAGTGCCCACGAACATGCCCACCGCCGGCGCTTCTTCGATGCGCTGTTCGCATTTCGACCACAGATTCCGCCATCGTATTGCGTATTGAACCCACGTCTTACCCGGCTTCACCTTGGCATTGATCAATGCCGTTATTGGGGTGCGCTCACTGGTGCTTGCAAATCTTTGTGTAAACAGCAGCTCCATCTCCGCAAATGTTTTGACAGAGTCGTTAGGCAGCTCCGAACACCATTCGAAGGCCGTTTTCGCTAAGCTGCCGACGAATTGGCGAAACAACAGTTTATCATCGCCCCCAGTGTTGCTGCAAAGAGCCCTGAACTGAGCGACATGTTGATGGGGATTCCCCGTCCCTTTATATACGTGGAACTTAGGGATCGTATATCCCGGCGGGTAATTTATTTGATCATACCAGTCCGGATAGGGTCGTCTGGTCTTGACAATTTGGCCAGCCGCTTCATTCGCCTGGTGAGCTCGTATTTGCTGAGCAATATAGTCATTTAGAGCGGCCTTGGAAATAGTTTCCTCTTTGGCTGCTGAAAGAGCCTGAGGAGGGTTCGATATCTCTCCTCTGTCGTTTTCAATAATGATCGCAGGGTCTTCAGCTGGAGGTTCCGGCTGTAACATCATCCCGACCATGTCTTGGAAGAGAAGCGCCATTCGTTTTATGTTGGCAGCTTGTTCTGCGGCTTCTCTGTCCTTCTTTTCGAGGACTCTGCGGAGGAAGTCAGCATCGGTTTCTTGTTCATGACGCTGCTCTGATGACACCTCAGGGCTTTCTTTTGTCCCGGTGAGTGCAGCCATTTGCGTTAGCATTTCCTGAAGCTTCTGCTGCTGCTCCTGGGCTTTCGTCACGGATTGGGTGAGCGATCGGTGACCCGTCGAAGCGCGGCTTTCCTCTTTTCCGGAAGCCATATAAACGGTATGCACCATCATGCCCCCAGACTTGGGGCATTTGGGCTTAGCGTCTTTGCGGTTTGCCATAGTCATAGGGGCTTTCTCTGGCCTCCTTCTCTTTTGAGCGGCTAACGTTGAGAGGGCCTCTGCAGTGGGCACCCAAGTAGTCATCGTCTTTTGTGGCTTAACAGGACGGTTTTCTTCCTGTCGGACCTTCAGCTTCTTGTGCTGGCGAGAGAAATTTGGATCAATCACCGAGTCTTGGACTTGACGCCAGACCTTGTAGATTTTAGAGGACAACCGTTGAGGGGGTTGTTCCGGCTTCATTTCTGTGACGGTCTCCATTGGTGGCGGAGATCTTTTCAGTACGGCGGTGGGCGAGTTCCGGCGCACCTTATTCAGCAGCTCAAAACTGCTCCCGGTTGGAATAGCAGCATTAATTTCCGCCGTTGGGGCTGGTGGAGTTAGCCCAGAAAGGGAGTTGCCCCCGGCCTTCCTTACCCGGCGCCAGTGGCGACGTCGAGCGCGTTGAGCTGATGGGGTTGGCTCGGTGACGGGGATAGCTTCGTCTTGCCCCCTGTCCAGGTGAGGGGCCGTCAGCCTGTTGAAGACTGATGTCCTTTGAGTAGCAGGAGCTGAAGTGGGAGTTAGGACAGTCGATCTTGTAAAGACCGACCCCTTGGCAGGAGAAGCCGCCTTGACGACTTCAGGAGCAGGGTTGGTTACTCTCTTCGGAATAACCTTTTCTTGAGTTGCAGGCTTCATCATGGGCCCCCTTGAACTTTGGCCCAATCTGGAGAAGACCGAGGCGCCGGTGCTGGACGACCCATTGAGAGGGGCCGCAGTAGGTGTAAGCCGATCAAAGAACGACTTCTTGGGAGCTTTCGGTGTCAGCACAGGAGCGGTGAAGCTCGTTGGCGGGAGCATGGTCCCGAAAAACAACCCTGTGGTGTCTTGAGTGATCTGTTCCATGGGCATCGTGAACATGGAAGCCGCTTGGGGCGCGTAGGCTATGCCCCCAGTTGAGGCAGGATGCGAGTTGCAGCTGCAGTTGGAGCACATTACGCAAATAGATGCCATTGCTGTTTTTCTTTCTGCACCAAGCAAAACGCCAAATCTTAGTACCTTGAAACCCAAGGGCAACCATTAACAAACCGCGACTCGTTCGCGAATACGACACACGAAGTGTGGAGTGGAAAGAGGAAAAGGTCCCACCGGGCGTGCCAGAATATGTTCCCTTCCGAATAACGGAGACGCGACCGCGCAGGTCCGTCTTGCCTGAAATTCAGGGCAGATGCTAATTGGTGCTATCCGTCCACTTCTCCGAAGATGCCAAGTTGATTTATGGCACCGTGTATCGAAGGTTTAAACGGATGCAGCCGATGTAGCAGACTTTGTCAGATTCCCCCTCACTTGAGGGGTTTTTGATATTGGGGAAACTCTTCCCTGCAGGCGCAAGCCCCTGCAGTTAATTACGCTACCGCATCACGGTAACAACTTTCTCCTTCTCCATATGGTCACTTCGTGTCGTGGGTGTTTGTTTTGAGTTTGGTTGCCCGTGGATTGTATACGGAGACTAATTTATGTTGTCGCCCGTAGGGCGTGGATTAGTCCAAATCCGTATTTTCTTAGATTTGGGTTTGGGGGTTGGGTTTAAGGATACGTTAGTCTCATTTGGGACTAAGATCAACTTAAACGTATGTTAAGGATACGTTAGTCTAATTTAGACTAAGATCAACTTAACGGGATCGTTTAGATCCAACAAAAGAGCATTTGGACTCTATTGTTTAGTTTAAGGACATTGCGGTCGATTACCAGTTTAAGGATATGGTGGTCCATTGTTAGTTTTAAGACATTGCGGTCGAGGTTAAGGACATCATAGTCCATGAGTTTAAGGACCTCACAGTCCGGTGTTAGTTTTAAGACATCACGGTTGAGGTTAAGGACATCATAGTCCGTGAGTTAAGGACCTCACAGTCCGACGTTAGTTTTAAGACATCACGGTCAAGGTCAAGGACATCATAGTCCGTGGATTTACGGACTCCACAGTCCAATGTTAGTTTTAAGACATCACGGTCAAGGTTAAGGACGTCATAGTCCATGAGTTTAAGGACCCCACAGTACGTTATTAGTTTTAAGACATCACGGTCAAGGTTAAGGACGTCATAGTCCATGAGTTTATGGACCCCACAGTCCGTTTTTAGTTTTAAGACATCACGGTCAAGGTTAAGGACGTCATAGTCCATGAGTTTGAGGACCCCACAGTCCGTAGCAATGTGTGGTTGTCGGGACCCGTCACCTCTCTGACGACGTTGAAGGATTACAACGACAGATATCAGAGGAGTAAAGAGATGTATCCTCGAACCGGGTGTAAATTGATTGGGAGAGCAGATGAGCTCAGTTCAATTTAAATTGAGGACTTATGGCCAGAATTGGGCTAAGTCCAGTTAAAAATGTTTAACATTTCATTTTTTCTGCCTGTTAGGCATTTATTTGGGCTCTGCCCTTTTAATAATGCATAACATTTATCAGAACAAGGTATGTTCTGACAGCGCACCACGCGGCGCATCAGGCGCTTTGCGCCAGTTAAAGAGCGCATTGCGCTAGCGCACATGAGGGTGACACGTGTCGCTTAGCGCTAAGCGCTGGTTTGTTAGCGCACTGCGCTTTATGACTGCGCCGCGCTAGTTGATGGGTGCGCCAGTGAGTGACACTTGGCACGTTCTGGCGCTGTGCACCAGTACAAGAGCTCAGTGCGCTATTTTTAGAAGCACAAAGCGCAAACTGTTCTGTGGTTGACACATGGCGCGTTCTGGCGCTGTGCGCCAGTCCAATAAGCACAAAGACGCAATTCAAGAGTGCAAAGCACTTTTCAGTAGCGCAAACCGCATCAGATCAAATTTAAGATCAAAGAACAAGTTTTTTGTTCTTCAAAAGAGGCCTTGCCTCAAGATCCAAGAATCAAAGTTCTTGTTCTTATCAAAAGGCTCTGCCTTTGTAGGTCAGAAGATCTGTGAAGTAAAAGTACTTCTTTTAGTCTTTTTATAATTAGATCTTTTTGATCTTTTTCTTTTTTATTGAAGACCTTGATCTTGTTCTAATATCTCTGATCTTTTTAGAAGAAGGTTCTTCTTTTTTAATGAGATGATTTCATCTCTATTTATTCAAGAAGATAGTTCTTTACCTTTAAAGAAGAAGAAATGATCTTCTTTCTTCAAAGGCTTGCCTTTCTTTCTCATTGAGTTCTTCTCTCAAAGTTTGCAGAGGTTTTTTTTTTCTATCTGAGACTTGAAGTCTTGGGGCCTTTATATAGGGCAAGTTGATTTGTTAAATCAGTTAAAGAGATCTTTCTCTGATTGATTTGGGGACGTTTCCCCACCGTTGGATCTTTGATCCTAAAGCTTCTGTTTTACAGAAGGCAATCTTCTTGTTTTTAACAAGATTGGAAAGATCTTTCTGGAACAGAATTTTAATTCAGATTGATTAATAATTTATTATTATTAGTTCTTTTGATGTAACGGTAGGGAATTCTTTAAATTCCAGCGCTGGCGCAATTGGCGCTTGCGCACCTGCGTTTGACACGTGGCGCGCAGCGCAGAGCGCAGCGCAACTGCGCTAGCGCGCCTGCGTTTGACACGTGGCACGCAGCGCAGAGCGCAGCGCAACTACGCTAGCGCCTCTGTGTTTGACACGTGGCGCGCAGCGCAGAGCGCAGGGGATCTGAAGCGTTGCTTCAATTTTTAAAATTTGAATTTTGAAACAGAGCCTTGCTCTGATTGGGGTGCGCTGCCAATGGTGCAGCGCTCCTGGCGTTGGCGTATCTGCTTTTGACACGCGGCGCGCAGCGCAAGGGATCTGAAGCGTTGCTTCAATTTTTGAATTTTGAAATTCAAAACAGAGCTTTGCTCTGATTGGGGGAAATAGGGGACTCTAATGACTCATCAATACCCTGGCAGTGGGTTTAACCACAAGCACGTCAGCGGCACTAGCAGTGCGTAACGGCTGCCCATGTACCGACCTCAAGGGAAGCCGATGAGCGAACTCATCCTGGAACGCTACTGAGCCTAAAGTGACAATATACATATAGTCCGGTCCGTTCATCTATGAGTATCGCATATCGGGCCTAAGGGACTGGTAACGTCAGACCCCCAATAGTGGTATAAGTCGTGTCGGAGACAAGCCCTGAACACCCTGAGAAACTACTGGAATACTTACCAGTAATTCTCACCTGCCTTGGCCAAGGACTTGGTGTAATGGCTCTCCTAGACACAGCACGATCTCACCCCGAATACCGGGAGAGACGAATCCCCTGCCGATCCGCTCACTTGCTTCCATGTGGCTCGGGACTGTACCCAAAAAAACCCTATTTGCACGACTCTTTTGAACCGTGGTAGGGTAGAAATCAAAGCACAGTGGGAACTCACACGAGAGAAATGATGACCTCAGGTCGATGAACTAACCTGTACACATGTCACCAGGGAACTGCTATCTGACGCTAGGTATAATACCAACTAGCAGGTTCCCGGCGAGTCCTGTCCGGTGTACTCATAACCCAATGAGCACCTGTATACATTTTAGGTGATCCAACTGACACCAATGGCTTGTGAGACGGCCACCGCCCCTCGTCGGGGTCTCAACTGTATACACTAGTCTACTCCGGAGTATCGATGCCCTGTCTCGAAACTCCCACGACTAGGGACCACAATTAAGGATGTGCTTATAGACTGTTAGTTGTATGTATGCCCTAGAGGCCAGTATTGTACAGATTGTGTATATTATATTGGATGCTTGGACATATATAGAGATGACTTTCTTGCTCGACATGATAGTATGCTATCTGGTTGCCATTTATCTTAACATGTACACTAGTCTCTTTATACTGTCTTATAGTTACATGTTGGTAAAGCCCTTAGGATTTGTACTTGACTACATGGACAATGATGCAGATCATACTAGTGGGGACATGGTAGTCCATAAGTACATCCTTCAAGGTCCCTAGTCGTGGGTGTATCGAGACGGGGTATCGATATACCAGAGTAGACTAGCGTATACGCTTCTCGACCCATGTGATGGGCGATGGATGATCCCATATCCATTGGTGTTTGACATCAGAGATGGTATACGGGTGCTCAGTGGAAACTGGGTACACTGGACGGACTCGCCGAGAACTCCCAGATGGTATTATACCTCACGTCAGATGGCAGTTCTCAGGTGACACTTGTACAGGTTAGTCTGTAGACCCGAGATCGTCATAGAGTCTTGTGTAATTCCCACTGTGCTTTGATCTCCACCTTACCACGTCCATGAGGGCGTGCAAAACGGTGGTCTTTGGGTACAGTCCCGAGTCACATGGAGGCAATGAGCGATAGGAGGGGTTTCGTCTCTCCCGGTATTGGGGGTTGATGTTGCGCTGTGCTCGATTGGCCGTAACAGGGAAGTCCCTGGCCAGGGCTGATCAGAGATTTGCTGGTAAGTGTTACCAGTAGTTTCTCGACCCGTTACGAGCCTCACATCGGCACGACTTATCGGGTTATTGGGGTCTGACGTTTACCACCCCTAGACTTGATATGCGACGTATCTGACGAAGAGACTGGACTGTATGGTAAGTGTTACTGGTCGGATTCGCAGGAGTGTGAGCGGGCTAGCTCGTCGATCTTCTGATCGCTCAATACCCGGGTGGCCGTTACGTTTAGCAGACCGCTTGCGGCTTGTGGGTGCTTGATATGATCATCATCTGCTACCGGCGTATTGACGAGTCTTTAGAGTCCTACACAGAGGTTTCCTGGCTCAAGCGAAACGAAATAGGAGCGCATATGAGATATGTGCGGGACCGAGAATAATGCGTGTATGTGATACCGCATTTCATTCTCGCGATATATGTTTCGATTGGTTATATTCGATATGACCTAGTTATCGAATCATTGATTCGATAAATCGATACATTACATACTAGTCGGTTGTATGCGATATAACCGGATCATTGAATCAAGTGTTGATTTAATGATTTAATGTATAATTATATATTTGATATATTACTTTGCATTAACTAGTATTGGTTCACTTTAAACGGATTTTTCTCACTTGTTGCACATTGTATATGTGATATGCTTTCGTGCACTTTTTTGTATCATGTTTGATGATACTTGATCATTTCGTTAAGTGTATAGAATTAATCCATGGTTAATATGATAATTAGGGTTTTGTATATTCATTTATTTATTTGTTTGTTTATTTATTTATTTGAAATGGATTATGATGAGAATGGTGGCTCTTTTTGTTTTAAGTTGAAGCTTCATGAAGCTTTGACTTTGCTAACCATCCTTATCTTCATGCTTAACCCTAACCCTTCCAAGTGACCATGGTTAATTCTCTACACTTAACCCTAGTTCAAGTTATGATAAGTATTTGATTTAAAATTTATTTTATCACAAGACTTATCATATTCTTTTCTTGAGCTCATCTTCTTCTTCTTCTTCAAGCTTGCTACAAAAATGGCAACTTGAGTTAAAGTGAGATAAATCCAATTCTAAAGTGAACCCACCTCCTATTTCTTAACCCTCTACCTCTTGCCAAGTTGTTTTGGGTGTTTACTTCACAAGTTTCACAAGTTTGTGAAGTCGGAGCTTGAGTTTGTGCAACCTCGACGTAGATCGTCTTTGACACGAAGCCGACGACCTATTCCGCACGTTTCTCCGATGAAGCCGTCACGAGAGTTCAAGCTTCAAGATGGACAGCGAGAGGACGCCCTTGCGGAGCCGTGGAGGTGGATATCCGGATCTACAAAGGTTGTCATTTCCGTATCCCAGTAGTTAACTGTTAACTAGCTTTTTGTTTCGCCTAGAATTCTAGCAAACGATCCGTAGTCGGGTCTCTCGGCATCGTTAAAATTTTAATATGGCATGTTCGATGCCTTGTGTGACCTCATTAGGGTGCCTAGGAACCCTACAGTGGTATCAGAGCCTGGCTAGAGCCTTAGGCGAAATCCAGACGGAGTTTGAAGTCCGAACGAACCCGAAAACCCATTACAAACATGCTCTCTGTACTTTTTCCAAAAACGTGGATTTTTCCATATTAAAAATTGCCAAAAAATTCAGCAGGGAATATAGTGAGTTACTGTGAAACACGTGCTGATAACTCGCCAATCGAAGCGCGGATCCGTGGCCTCCTCTATACAAAACGCGGCGCTTCCGCGGCCAGTGTATTGATTTACAGCACGTGGCTTGCACTGTAATTCATGTAGTGTAGTGCTGAGTCTTCTGGAAATTTTTAGTATTTTTTCCAGAGTTGATTTTTTCTGGGTTGTTTTGGGATTTCATGGACTCGATCGGATTATCAAATTTTTGTCTATTGGGCTTTCCGGATAAATTTTAGAATATGTTAAAAAGTTCGACCGGATATAAATACCCAATTTTTCCCCGGTCGGGAAATTTCCAAGTGTTGGATTTTTCCGTAGTTTAACGACGTTCTAAGTAGTGCAAGTAACTCGATGGTCCCTCTAGAAGACAACAAACCTTAACTCGATTATGTGACCATCTTGAACTGCCCTTTGAACCTTCGGGTTTGGGGCAGTACGGCGTGCCACATGTGAGGCGTTGGCTTGACCCTTCTATGGCTGGACCGTTGGTACTGAGGTACGAACTGAATGTTGTTAGACTTATTTCATGTGTTGATCTGTATTGGGAAAACTTGGGTGTTCGATTGTTCGATCGGAAAGTTTAACATTTTCTGTTTATCTGGAATGTGATACAATAATTGGAATTCACAAGTAGTTATGAGATAACTGAATGAATGTTATAAATCTAGCAATTTAGTCCCATATGATATTGAAAAGAGTTTTCGATAATGAGACTAAAATGCGGGATTTATATCTGTTAGGCATGCGATGTCTAAAGAAGTTGTGGATTCCAATTGTTGTAGTTTTACACTTTCTTTTCTGTGACCGTAAGTGTAGTATGTTCATATCGCCGGTTTCGTTGCTATACGTCAACGACAATTGGGGTATGCATACTTACTTACGTTGATGACATGTGATGTTATGTGTTGCTGGATATGTTATATTGGATCGTCGTATTCGAATAGCCGGGGGTTTTTATGTGAGATGAGTGTTTTTCATTTTCATTCATATAAAAACTTGTATGTAATATTCTTTTATTTGGGGCACTTCCAGGTAGCGGAAGATGTCACCTTTTGTATATTATTTACTTTTCCGCATTAGGATAGACCCAAGGAGGGGAGCACAAGTAACCGGGTTCTGGGGTCCAGTGGGAGACCAACTCGAGGAGTCGAGTCCGGGTCTCCTAACCCTAGAATTGGCAGGGTTGCTTGCCGCTCTCGTAGGGGTCTAGGGGTGTGGGATTGGCTATTCATCACGACCGTGGAATCCGTGTTTTATACTGGCTCGTATTGAAAACACGGACGTCCTAGTATATCCAATATTTCATATGTTTATTCTGCTGCGATATCTGTGATGTGATTCTGTGATGGATATAGTATATAGTATATATGATATATTATATAGACGTTACTTATGTTTTTCACCCGCGCTAGCCCTGCCCTGCTCTGTCGTTAGTTACCTAACCTAACGGTGCACGAGGGGACATCGAGGCGATTGCGGATGTCATAAGTGTACGTCATATCTATCTGTGATGTTTAGGTATTTAAATGATGGGACTTCATTAATGTGATTAATGAAAGATAAGAAACCTAAGATGTTGTAGAATCAGATTTTAAAATAAAACAGGTAGCTACAGTTCTTGCTTTGCACAGCGGTATATATGATATACCCCGCACCTTATTCGATGAGGAAAGGACCGAGATCCCTTCACCGAGAGTGACTCCTTTAGCAATAACTGGCAGATGCTACACACTCGGTTTGCTTTTGACTGCTTTTGCGTTTTTGCTTTGCACAGCGATATATATGATATATCCCGCACCTCATTCGACGAGGAAAGGACCGAGATCCCTTCGCCGGGAGTAACTCCTTTAGAAAAACTAGAAAAGCCTCAAAATCACTCCATTTCAAAACTTCATTTGATTCTACAACGATATCAAGTTCATTACGCTCATGGTTTTCAGAAAAACCTGGCGTAGCCCTCCGTCATTTCAGATGAGTAGTAGTTAGTATTCGTGCTACGTTTGTTGGCCTGCGTCAAGGCGTAGTGTGCGGTAGCTAACTAGTATTTATCTGCTTATGCATATGATGCAGATTGGATTAGGGTAGTCATGCGACTTTGTTGGCCTGCGTCAAGGGTCGTACGGGTGGGTTTAATTCAATCAGGAAATGACGGGTTGAACTTGACTAGCGCACTATGGTTTGTTGGCCTGCGTCAAGGTCATAGCACGCTAGGGGCAAAAGCATTATCGGGAATTTCAAGTGTTGAAATTTGCAATGAGATTGCATACCTTCTATGAGATAGTTGGATCCCGATACCCGCTGCGAGTAAGAGTTACTCCTGGGAGAGTTTTACACATTGCAATTAGCCGATCAAGTAGGTGTCTAGAAAGGTGTCAACGGGGTTACGCCTCTGGGAAAACGAGGTTTACAGTAATTAGGTTCGTGCGAAAGCACGGGGGACCTCCCTCAAAGTACCGACACTGGCCTGGCTGAAAGATTGGCGAACTTGTAGTGTGTAATTAATCCCGGCTAGTCTTTCCTTTTAAGGTTTGGAGGAAGATTTGATAAAAAGCAGTGGGAGCCATCCTGATTAGATAAGATAATAACCAATCTAATCTTGCACGAGCTTACGCTAAAGTGTTTTCTTCTCTCTCTCTCCAGGTAGCGACCATTTCATGCCTTAATCAAGATAATAAAATGGATGTATTGACCGAACCCGCATGTTATACTGTGCTGGGGAACGTTGGTTCCGTTCTTTCCTATAAGAGTTATAGGACTGAACAGGATATAGGGGAATACCAGGATTCCCATGCCACCCGAATGAAGAAAGTACATGTTGATGCATTTTCTTCGGGTGTGTTCGTTACAGAGAACTGTTTCTCCATTTGCTCTACGTCCTGGGTATTGGATACCGGGTCAGGATCCCATATATGTAATCAGTTACATGGGCTTAGGAAAGGTAGAGAACTTGGAGAAGGTGATAAAGACATAAGAGTAGGAAATGGTGCAATTGTTGCAGCCAAGACTGTCGGGGAATATCACCTTGTATTACCAACTGGTAATACATTGGTTCTGAACGAATGCTATTACATGCCGAACCTGATATGCAACATTATATCGGTTTCTTTATTAAGTAAAGAGGGATATAATTTTGTATTACAGGACAATGTTATGAACATTTTCCATAACCAAAAGTTGGTTGGATCAGGCACGTTGTGCAATGGCATTTATGTTCTAAATCAATCAACAATTCTGAGCATAACAAACACACACAAGAGGAAGAGTTCTGAACTCAACGAATCCTTCTTGTGGCATTGTAGACTGGGTCACATCAATGCGACACGACTAGCTAAGTTGCATAAGGATGGATATTTAAATCCGTTTGAATTTTCATCTTATGACACTTGCCAGTCATGTCTCAAAGGCAAGATGACCAAGACTCCGTTTACGGGATACGGAGAAAGAGTTACCGAACTCTTAGGACTGATACATAGTGATGTATGCGGTCCCATGTCTACACATGCCAGGGATGGTTCTTCATACTTCATTACATTCACTGACGATCTCTCTAGGTTCGGGTATGTGTTCCTGATGAAACACAAATCAGAAGCTTTTGAGAAATTTAGGGAATATAAGCAAGAAGTTGAGAACCAAACCGGAAAAAGTATTAAAATCCTACGATCTGATCGAGGAGGAGAATACTTAAGAAATGAATTCCTGGACTTCCTAAAAGAGAATGGGATTCTCTCTCAGCTGACTCCTCCATATACACCACAGCACAACGGTGTATCAGAACGAAGGAACCGCACCCTATTAGATATGGTGCGCTCTATGATGAGCACAGCTGAGTTACCTATTTCCTTCTGGGGATATGCACTGGAAACAGCTGCAGACCTATTGAATATGGTTCCCACCAAAACCGTGCCGACCACTCCATATGAGATATGGAAAGGAAAGAGACCATATCTTAATTATGTTAAGATATGGGGTTGTCCGGCCTATGTAAAAACGCAAAATCCGGACAAACTCGCGGCAAGGTCCATTCTGTGTAAGTTTATTGGATATCCCAAACATTCACGAGGGTATATCTTCTACCACCCTGAGGAACAAAGAGTGTTTGTTTCTCGGCATGCCACCTTTTTAGAAAACGAATTTCTTGAAAAAGAGATTAGTGGTCATGAGGTAGAACTGGAAGAGGTTCCAGCTGCACAAGCTACAACAGAAGATCTGGTGGAACCAGAGGATTCCATAGTTCCCGATGAACCCCAGCCACTCCGCCGATCTAGTAGGGTTCCTCGCCAACCTGAGAGATACTACGGTTTTCTCATGGACGGTGGGAGCGAGGATTGCATCATGGAGGATGATGACCCAACTAGCTTCGAGCAGGCCATCACGAGTGGGGACTCAGTGAAATGGCTGGATGCTATGCGGTCCGAGATGGATTCCATGTACACCAACAAAGTATGGACTTTGGAAGTTGCTCCTGAAGGGGTAAAACCCATTGGGAGCAAATGGATCTTCAAGAAGAAATTTGGTGTAGATGGGAAAGTGGAGACTTTCAAAGCTAGACTTGTGGCAAAGGGTTTTCGTCAAAGACCAGGTGTGGACTATGACGAAACCTTTTCTCCAGTGGCTATGCTTAAATCCATCCGAATCATGCTTGCCATTGCTGCCTTTCATGACTACGAAATCTGGCAAATGGATGTTAAGACCGCCTTTCTAAATGGTGATTTAGAAGAGTGCGTGTACATGACTCAGCCAGAGGGCTTCGTAGACAGTGGGAGCAGCGGGAATGTGTGCAAGCTGCTTAAATCCATTTATGGATTAAAGCAAGCATCGCGGAGTTGGAACATCTGCTTTGACGTCGTTATCAAAGAGTTTGATTTCGTCAAAAATCCAGATGAACCTTGTATCTACAAGAAGGTGGCAGAGAGTAAGGTTGTCTTCCTCGTATTGTACGTGGACGACATACTCTTGATAGGAAATGATATTCCTATGCTGCAATCGGTCAAACTCTTCTTATCACAAAGATTCTCAATGAAAGATCTTGGTGATGCCTCCTGCATATTGGGAATCAGGATCTATAGAGATAGATCCAAACGGATTTTGGGATTGTCCCAATTCAGGTACATTGACACCATACTAAAAAGGTTTAGTATGGAAGAGTCCAAGCGTGGGAACATGCCCACGATCTCTGGAGTCACTCTCTCCAAAGAGATGTCTCCCAAGACTGATTTGGAGAGAGCTCGCATGCAAGGGATACCCTATGCTTCGGCAGTAGGCTCTATCATGTATGCGATGCTATGTACCAGACCCGATGTAGCATACTCACTAAGTGTAGTGAGCAGGTATCAAGCTGATCCTGGAGAGAGTCACTGGACAGCTGTGAAGAGCATTCTCAAGTACTTGCGAAGGACTAGAGATATGTTCTTGGTGTATGGTAACGGAGAACTCCAAGTGGAGTCCTTTACCGATTCCAGCTTCCAGAGTGACAAGGACGACTCTAAGTCGCAGTCGGGTTTTGTCTTTACCCTTTACGGAGGGGCGGTTAGCTGGAAGAGTTCCAAGCAGGAAACCGTGGCAGACTCGACGATGGAGGCTGAATACATCGCTGCCAACGATGCTGCTAAAGAAGCTGTCTGGGTCAAGAAGTTCATTACTGAACTTGGAGTGGTTCCATCCATTGAGCATCCAATACCTTTGTATTGCGATAACAATGGAGCGGTGGCTTTGGCCAAGGAACCTAGGTCCCATCAGCGATCCAGGCATATTCTGAGGCGGTATCACCTGATCCGGGAGATAGTTGATCGCCGGGAGATCGAGGTTAGGAGAGTTGACACGAAGAACAACACGGCGGATCCACTCACGAAGGCCATTCCCCAGATACAGTTTGAGAGACTCTTCGGGATGCTCGGTATGAGATACTACAGCAGCTGGCCCTAGTGCAAGTGGGAGATTGTTAGTAGTATGTATGCCCTAGAGGCCAGTATTGTACAGATTGTGTATATTATATTGGATGCTTGGACATATATAGAGATGACTTTCTTGCTCGACATGATAGTATGCTATCTGGTTGCCATTTATCTTAACATGTACACTAGTCTCTTTATACTGTCTTATAGTTACATGTTGGTAAAGCCCTTAGGATTTGTACTTGACTACATGGACTATGATGCAGATCATACTAGTGGGGACATGGTAGTCCATAAGTACATCCTTCAAGGTCCCTAGTCGTGGGTGTATCGAGACGGGGCATCGATATACCAGATTAGACTAGCGTATACGCTTCTCGACCCATGTGATGGGTGATGGATGATCCCATATCCATTGGTGTTTGACATCAGAGATGGTATACGGGTGCTCAGTGGAAACTGGGTACACTGGACAGACTCGCCGAGAACTCCCAGATGGTATTATACCTCACGTCAGATGGCAGTTCTCAGGTGACACTTGTACAGGTTAGTCTGTAGACCCAAGATCGTCATAGAGTCTTGTGTGATTCCCACTGTGCTTTGATCTCCACCTTACCACGTCCATGAGGGCGTGCAAAACGGTGGTCTTTGGGTACAGTCCCGAGTCACATGGAGGCAATGAGCGATAGGAGGGGTTTCGTCTCTCCCGGTATTGGGGGTTGATGTTGCGCTGTGCTCGATTGGCCGTAACAGGGAAGTCCCTGGCCAGGGCTGATCAGAGATTTGCTGGTAAGTGTTACCAGTAGTTTCTCGACCCGTTACGAGCCTCACATCGGCACGACTTATCGGGTTATTGGGGTCTGACGTTTACCACCCCTAGACTTGATATGCGACGTATCTGACGAAGAGACTGGACTGTATGGTAAGTGTTACTGGTCGGATTCGCAGGAGTGTGAGCGGGCTAGCTCGTCGATCTTCTGATCGCTCAATACCCGGGTGGCCGTTACGTTTAGCAGACCGCTTGCGGCTTGTGGGTGCTTGATATGATCATCATCTGCTACCGGCGTATTGACGAGTCTTTAGAGTCCTACACAGAGGTTTCCTGGCTCAAGCGAAACGAAATAGGAGCGCATATGAGATATGTGCGGGACCGAGAATAATGCGTGTATGTGATACCGCATTTCATTCTCGCGATATATGTTTCGATTGGTTATATTCGATATGACCTAGTTATCGAATCATTGATTCGATAAATCGATACATTACATACTAGTCGGTTGTATGCGATATAACCGGATCATTGAATCAAGTGTTGATTTAATGATTTAATGTATAATTATATATTTGATATATTACTTTGCATTAACTAGTATTGGTTCACTTTAAACGGATTTTTCTCACTTGTTGCACATTGTATATGTGATATGCTTTCGTGCACTTTTTTGTATCATGTTTGATGATACTTGATCATTTCGTTAAATGTATAGAATTAATCCATGGTTAATATGATAATTAGGGTTTTGTATATTCATTTATTTATTTATTTGTTTATTTATTTATTTGAAATGGATTATGATGAGAATGGTGGCTCTTTTTGTTTTAAGTTGAAGCTTCATGAAGCTTTGACTTTGCTAACCATCCTTATCTTCATGCTTAACCCTAACCCTTCCAAGTGACCATGGTTAATTCTCTACACTTAACCCTAGTTCAAGTTATGATAAGTATTTGATTTAAAATTTATTTTATCACAAGACTTATCATATTCTTTTCTTGAGCTCATCTTCTTCTTCTTCTTCAAGCTTGCTACAAAAATGGCAACTTGAGTTAAAGTGAGATAAATCCAATTCTAAAGTGAACCCACCTCCTATTTCTTCACCCTCTACCTCTTGCCAAGTTGTTTTGGGTGTTTACTTCACAAGTTTCACAAGTTTGTGAAGTCGGAGCTTGAGTTTGTGCAACCTCGACGTAGATCGTCTTTGACACGAAGCCGACGACCTATTCCGCACGTTTCTCCGATGAAGCCGTCACGAGAGTTCAAGCTTCAAGATGGACAGCGAGAGGACGCCCTTGCGGAGCCGTGGAGGTGGATATCCGGATCTACAAAGGTTGTAATTTCCGTATCCCAGTAGTTAACTGTTAACTAGCTTTTTGTTTCGCCTAGAATTCTAGCAAACGATCCGTAGTCGGGTCTCTCGGCACCGTTAAAATTTTAATATGGCATGTTCGATGCCTTGTGTGACCTCATTAGGGTGCCTAGGAACCCTACATAGACTACCCAACTCTCACGTATATGATCGCCATCATACTGTTGGTAGTCAAGCAAGATCCTAAGGGCTCTATCAACGTGTAATAGTGATCAGTCACCTGAACCTTTACACGATTGATAAAGGCAAACCAGATATCATATCATCTCAAGTAAGACTGTGCTACCGGTATAGGTCCACCTCAATCATTGCAATCACGTACCTACGATCCAATAATTGAATTTGAGGGCACTACATCCAACAATCTCCCACTTGCACTTAAGGCTAATTATTGCGATGTCACATACTCACAGCCCGTGTGATACCGAACACCCAACTCCTCTACTAATCAGTTTCACAAAGCCCGTTTGTAAAACTCTTGTGTTCAAGAAATAGCCTCAATGAGTGGATCCGCCCCGATGTTTCTTTCTATGTCTCTCTTAATCTCAAATTCGCGGAGAAAGCCATCTCCCGAATTGAGTAATACCTGTCTTAGAGTATGTCTGGATATCTGATGGGACCTATTTCATAAATGAACTCAAAATCCAAACTTCTTAGACTGTATCGTCAACTGAACCTAATCAGTATCCTGCACCATGCCTCCTACAGTATCCTCTTGGACCAACTGTCCATAATACTGCCCCCTTCGTCAGAAGGAAAACTATAACTCTGACAATCACCTTGTCATCCATGTCACCTTTGAAGCCTGGAATGATAACCGTCTCCGAAGGAGGCTGCCGTCATCAAATCCGTAGAACATGCACTTATGTTCTAAAACTGCTTCCTTATGTTTCTTCAGGATTCGATTAATATAAACTTATCGCATCTAGTGCAAAAACAAAATCTGGTGTGGTACTTGACATCTCACGATTGACTCAATTGCCTAAGCAAGTGATCTGCCAATCATGCACATCCCTTTCCCCTTTAGTCTGTAAGACACCTTTAGAGAGGGTGACTCCATCACCTGTAGGTACACCACCATGCCAGGAGTCATCTATTCTAAAATACTGTTAGAATACTGTCAAAGTACCCAGATTGGGAAACTACCCAAATCTAGATCTAAAACCATAGATCTAGAAACCAGAATGTCAGATATTATATCCATATCCTTTATGGAGAAACAACTGTGTGACGACCACAGTACAACCGATCGTAGTATAGGAATTTTACTTCCTACTCTGTGTATGTCATCCAAATACCAGGACATCACACCCTACTACCTTCTCAACAGATGCATCCCCTATTCTGATGAAGTCAAACCTATGACTGTCGCATCAAAAATAGATGATCTATCTCCGCTATATCTAGTTTAGTCTATAAATAGACATAAGCTACTTGCCCACTATGCTTCCGCTGCTCCCACTGACCACAACAACCCTCTGGCAGAATAATATATACGTGCACTTCTAAAGCTAGTTTAGAACGACGCTATACTTAACCTCCTGCCGGGTCTCATAGCCTGGAACAACAGTAGTGTCAAGTCTGGGTAAACAAGAACCTCCCTGTCACGGTCCTTGAGGCTACCGGAGTACCTCTCGGGTGCCTGAGGTTACCCACCATATCTGCGGAGTGGCTAATGGAATATCAAACCTGATAGAATCATTAGGTCATATTAAATTTTCCGCAATCGTTTACGGTTCTGGAATTACTTCCAGTTCTACCATACTCCCACTACTGTTTTCTGAAAAAATCCATTTTACTAAAACTGTGGCGAGTCAAGAACAATATCACTATTGATCTTCCAGATGGTAGAAAGTCAACTCTCGACATAGCCCAGGTCAACCCACAAACTGCCATTACAGAAACGTGCCTTGAGTTATCCAGAGTCTGGTTTTAAGCATAAGCCGGACAACTCCCCGTATCTTAACATCGTTAAGATATGAACCATTCTATATCCAATATAGAAAGTTTGGCACTTATTTAATTGGAACCAGATTCTAATCATGCAGCTGTCTCCAGTGCATATCAACTTAATAGAAAGAGGCTAATCAGCATTACTCAACTTAGAAATACATCCAATTATGAGTAACCTGAAAGAGAAACAAGTTTCTCAAAACCATTACTATCAACTGAATACCAATCACAAGTATCTACATCTTTGATCTCTTTGAAGAATCCCGATACTTGCGACATCTTGGTTCTCTACTTTATGTTAGTTATATGTATGCCCTAGAGGCCATTACTGTACATTGGATGTATATTGTAGTGGATGCTGGGACATATATAGGTAGGACTTTCTTGCTCGACATGATAGTATGCTATCTGGTTGCTCTTTATCTTAACATGTATACTTTTTGTCTCTCTGATTACATGTTGATAAAGCCCTTAGGATGTGTACTCGACTTCCAGGACTATGATGCAGATCATACTAGTGGGGCCTGGGTAGTCAATGAGTACATCCTTCATTGTTCCTAGTCGTGGGAATATCGAGACGGGGCATCGATATTCCAGAGTAGACTAGCGCATATCTTCTCGACCCATGCGATGGGCGATGGATGATCCCATATCCATTGGTGTTTGACATCGAAGATGGTATGCGGGTGCTCAGTGGAGACTGGGTACACTGAACGGACTCGCCGAGAACTCCCAGATGGTATTATACCTCACGTCAGAAGGCAGTTCTCTGGTGACACTGGTACAGCTTAGTCTGTTGACCCGAAATCGTCATAGAGTCTTGTGTGTCTCCCACTGTGCTTTGATTTCCACCCTACCACGGCTCTACTGAGTCGTGCAAACAGGTGGTTTTTGGGTACAGTCCTGATTCACATGGAGGCAATGAGCGATAGGAGGGGATTCGTCTCTCCCGGTATTGGGGGTTGATGTTGTGCTATGCTCGACTGGCCATAACAGGAAATCCCTGGCCAGGGTTGCAGTGATATACTGGTAAGAGTTATCAGTAGTTTCATGAATGTTATGGACCTCAAGTCGGCATGACTTATCGAGCTACTGGGGTCTGACGTTTACCACCCCTAGGCGAGATATGCGACATATCAGACGAACAGACCGGACTGTACGATAAGTGTTACTGGTTGGATTCACAGGAGTGTGAGCGGGCTTGCTCGTCGATCTTCTGATCGCTCAATACCCGGGTGGCCGTTACGTTTAGCAGACCGCTTGCGTCTTGTGGGTGCTTGATATGATCATCATCCGCTACCGGCGTATTGACGAGTCTTTAGAGTCCTACACAGAGGTTTCCTGGCTCAAGCGAAACGAAATAGGAGCGCATATGAGATATGTGCGGGACCGAGAATAATGCGTGTATGTGATACCGTATTCTATTCTCGCAATGAATGTATCGATTGGTTATATGCGATATAACCTAGTTATCGAATCAAGGATTGATTCGATAAGCCGATACATTGGATACTAGTCGGTTATATACGATATGACCGGATCGTTAAATCAAGTGTTGATTTAATGATTTAATGTATAATTATATATTTGATATATCACTTTGCATTAACTAGTATTGGTTCACTTTAAATGGATTTAATCACTTGGTTTGTGCACATTGCATATGTGATATATTTTGTGCACATGATTGTATCATGTTTGATGATACATGCAAGCTAGGGTTAGTGTAAAGAATTAGACCATGGTTAAGATTATGATTAGGGTTTTCTTTTTTCTTATTTATTTATTTATTTATTTTGGAAAATGATGAGAAAAGAATGGTTGTTATTTTTGTTTGCTAGTTGAAGATTCTTGAAGCTTTGAATTAGTCCACCATTCTTGTCTCATCCTTAACCCTAACCATTCAAGTTAACCATGGTCCATTCTCTACAACTAACCAAGGGTTAGTAAATGATAAGTATTGATTTATTTATCATTTACAATATACTTATCATATTCTTTTTCTTCATCTTCTTCTTCTTCAACATGAGAAAAAAGCTTGCTACATCAATGGTGATTGATGAAAAAGTGTGGGAAATCCAAAACTAAAGTCTACCCAATTCCTATTTCTTCATCCTCTACCTCTTGCCAAGTAGTATAGGGTGTTTCCTTCACAAGTTTTCAAGGCTTGGTAAAGTTGGAGCTTGTTCTTGTGATGCCTCGACGTAGATCATCTTCGGCATCGAACCGACGATCAAGCCCGCCCATTCTTCGATGATGCCAATGCTAGAGTCAAGGGTTCGATTTGGACAGCGGAGGGAGATCATCGTGGAGCTTAGGAAGTGGTGGACCGGATCTACAAAGGTTGTAGCCCCTTTCCTTTAGCTATATTTCTGTTTACTTGCTTGCTTCGCCTATATATCTAGTTAACGATCTGTATTAGGGTTTGTAGGCACTTGTAAAATTTGATATGAGCATGTTTGATCTCTTGTGAGACTTCATTAGTGTGCCTAGGAACCCTACAGTGGTATCAGAGCCTAGCTAGAGCCTTAGGCGAAGTCCCGACGGAATCAGAAGTCCGATCGACCCAAAACCCGACTTGAAAAATGCTCTCTGGACTTTTCTGTAAAATGTGGATTTTTGTAGATTAAAAATATTCAGAAATATCAGCAGAAAGATACAAGGGTTAGTGTAAAATTTGAGCGACTGATTCCATAAAGGAGCCGCGGATCCGCGGCATGAGCATGCTCATGCGGCTGATCCGCGGCCATTTTGTCTTTTTGTGCATCCTATTTTGCACAGTAACTCTTAGTTGTCTGTGCTGGTTTTCCGGGAGATTTTTAATAATTTTTCCAGAGTTGCATTTTCTGGGTTGTATTGGGAACTCGGTGTATCGATCGGATTGTCTAATTTTGTCGGTGTGTTTTTTCGGATAGATCTTAGAATATGTTAAAAAGTTCGACCGGATATAAGTACCCACTTTTTCCCTTGCCGGGAAATTTCCAATTGTTGGATTTTTCCGTAGTTTAACGACGTTCTAAGTAGTGCAAGTAACGCGATGGACCCTCTAGAAGACAACAAACCTTAACTCGATTATGTGACCGTCTTGAACTGCCCTTTGAACCTTCGGGTTTGGGGCAGTACGGCGTGCCACATGTGAGGCGTTGGCTTGACCCTTCTACGGCTGGACCGTTGGTACTGAGGCACGAACTGAATGTTGTTAGACTTATTTCATGTGCTGAGCTGTATCGGGAAAACTTGGGTGTTCGATTGTTCGATCGAAAAGTTTAACATTTTCTATTTATCCGGAATGTGATACAATACTTGGAATTCGCAAATTGTTATGAGATAACGGAATGAATATTATAAACGTAGCAGTTTAGTCTCACTTGATCGGTTGCCACGGAATTTTGATGTGATCAAAAGTCCGTCACAATCACGTAGCGTACGCGAATACTCGCCGGATAAACTTAAAAGACAGCCTCGCCCCATATCCCCGACCAAGTGACTGTAGGAGAACCCCGTCGCCGAAAGCATCCGTTCGGGTGCTCGCGGTAGCGGTGTTCCGCCTTGGTGCACTTCGTCGACGGCATCGGGGGTGCGGCCGTCTACTGAAGTTTGCGACGAGCATTCGATCAAAATGTCGGGAATCCTGTTGAATTGCCCGACTTGATATTGAAAAAGTGTTTTTGATAATGAGACTAAAATGCGGGGTTTATAATTGTTAGGCATGCGATGTCTAAAGAATTCATTTGATCAGGCATGCGATGTCTGAGGTGGTTGTGGATTCCAACTGTTGTAGTTTTACACTTTCTTTTCTGTGACCGTAAGTGTAATATGTGATATCGCCGGTTTCGTTGCTATATGTCAACGACAATTGGGATGCGCATATTTACTTACGTTGATGACATGTGATGTTATGTGTTGCTGGATATGTTATATTGGATCGTCGTGTTTGAATAGCCGGGGGGTTTTTATGTGAGATGAGTGTTTTTCATTTTCATTCATGTAAAAACTTGTATGTAATATTCTTTTATTGGGGCACTTCAAGGTTGCGGAAGTTGTCACCGTTGATGTATATTATTTACTTTTCTGCACTAGGATAGAACCAAGGAGGGGAGCACAAGTAACCGGGTTCTAGGGTCCAGTGGGAGACCATCTCGAGGAGTCGAGTCCGGGTCTCCTAACCCTAGAATTGGTAGGGTTACTTGCTGCTCTCATAGGGGTCTAGGGGTGTGGGATAGGCTATTCATCACGACCGTGGAATCCGTATTTTATACTGGCTCGTATTGAAAACACGGACGTCCTAGTATATCCAATATTTCATATGTTTCTTCTGCTGTGATTTATCTGTGATCATGTGATGTTCTGTGACAGATATTATATATAGTATATATGATATATTATATAGACGTTGCTTATGTTTTACACCCGCGCTAGCCCTGCCTCGCTCTGGCGTTAGTTACCTAACCTAACGGTGCAGACGGGACATCGAGGCGAATGCGGATGGCATAAGCGTACGTTATATTTATCTGTGATGATTAGGTGGACTTATATGATGGGATATTCATTAATGTGATTAATGAAAGAAAATAAACCTAATTGATGTTGTGGAATCGAATTTTAAAATAAAAATAGGTAGCTACAGTTCTTGTTTTGCATCGCGGTGTTCCTTGTAGAACATCCTGCACCTTATTCGATGAGGAAAGGACCGAGATCCCTTCACCGGGAGTGACTCCTTTAGCAATAACTGGCAGATGCTACAACCATCGGTTTGTCTTTGATCGCTTCTATAGTTTACGCTTTGCACAGTGATATATATGATATATCCCGCACCTCATTCGACGAGGAAAGGGCCGACGATCCCTTCACCGGGAGTGACCCCTTTAGCAAAACTAGAAAAGCCTCGAAAACATTCCATTTAAAAAAAACCATTTGATTCCGCAACGAGATCAAGTTCAAAGCGTTAAAGGTTTTCACAAAAACCATTCGCAACCCTCCGTCATTTTAGGAAGTAGAGTACTTAGTATTCGTGCTGTGTTTGTTGACCACAGTCAAGGCACAGTGTACGGTAGCTAAGTGATGTCTTCCTACACCGCATATGATGCGATTAGTTAGGACAGTCGCGTGACTTTGTTGACCTTAGTTAAGGGTCATGTGGGTGGGTCTAATTAATCACGAAATGATGGGTAGAACTTGACTAGTACTTATGATTTGTTGACCATAGTTAAGGTCATAGGTGCTAGGGGTAAAAACCTTTATCGGGAGTTTCAAGTGTTGAAATTTGCAATGAGATTGCATACCTTCTATATGATAGTTGGATCCCGATACCCACTGCGAGTAATTGTTACTCCTGGGAGAGTTTTGCACTTTGGAATTAGCCGATCAAGTATGTGTCTAGAAAGGTGTCAACGGGGTTACGCCTCTGGGAAAACGAGGTTTACTGTAATTAGGTCCGTGCGAAAGCACGGGAAACCTCCATCAAAGTACCGACACTGGCCTGGCTGAAAGATTGGCGAACTTGTAGAGTGTAATTAATCCCGGCTAGTCTTTCCTTTTAAGGTTTGAAGGAAGATTTGATAAAAACAGTGGGAGCCATCCTGATTAGATAAAATATATAACCAATCTGATCTTGCAAGAGCGCACGCAGAGTGTTTTCTTCTCTCCCTCTCCTGGTAGCGACCATATCACGCCTTAATCAAGATAATAATACGGATGTATTGACCGAACCCGCTTGTTATACTGAGCTGGGGAATGTTGGTCCCGCTCCAACTTATAATTGTTATAAGACAGAGCAGGAAATTGGGGAATACCAGAATTCCTATGCCGCCCAAACGAAGAAAGTGCATATGATGCATCTCCTTCGGGTGTGTTCATTACAAAGAACTGTTTCTCAGTATCCTCTGCATCCTGGGTATATGATACCGGATCAGGATCCCAGATATGTAATCTGTTACATAGGGCTACAAAAGGGTAGAAAAACTGAGAACGGGTGATAAGTTTCATGAGACAGAAAACGGGGCAAGTGTTGCAGCCAAGTCTGTTGGTCACTGTCACCATGTATTACGAATACATTGATTCTGAACAAATGCTATTAGATACCGAACCTGATATACAAAATCATATCAGTCTCTTTATTAGTAAAGAAAGGATATAATTTTGTATTGATGGATAATGTTTTGAACACTTCCTATATCAAAAGTTGATCGGTTCAGGCATGCTATCTAAAAGCATTAACGTTCTAAATCAAACTACAGTTCCTAGTATACTGAACACACACAAGAAGAAGAGTTCAGAAATGAACGAATTCTTCTTGAGGCATTGTAGACTAGGTCATATCAATGCGACCCGACTGGCTGAAGTTACATTTAGATGTATATTTAAATCAGTTTGAATTTACATCTTGTGAAACTTGCCAGTCATGTCACAAAGATAATATGACCATAGCTCTGTTTATTGGAAACAGAGAAAGAGTTAATGAACTCTTGGGACTGATGCATGATGATGTATGTAAGGTCTCCTGTCTACACATGCCAGGACTGGTTCTTTATACTTCATTATATTCTCTGATAATTTCTCAAAATTCAGTCATATATTCCTGTTGAAATATAAGTCCGAACCTTTTGAGGTATTCACAGAATATAAGTAGGAAGTAGAGAACCAATATACGGGTATAAGAATTATGTCCTATGATGAGATCAGGGAGGAGAATACTTGTGCATGGAATCCTTGGACTATTCTAAAGGAAAATGAGATTCTCTCTCAGTATTACTCCTCTGAATACACCACAGCACAACGGTGTATCGGGGCGGAGCAATCACACAATATTAGATATCGTGTGCTCTATGATGAGTATTACTGAGTTACCTATTTCCTTTTGGGAGTTATGCGCTTGAGAAGCTGCATACCTATTGAATTAGGTTCGAATCAAATCAGTGCCTACCACTCCATATAAGATATGGTGCGGGAAGATCCTATCTCTTAAGTAAGTTAAGATTTGGGATTGTCCGTCCTATGTCAAAAGCAAAATCCGGACAAGATCGAGGCAAGATAATGTTCTGTAGAACTGGAAAGGTTCCAGCTGTACAAAACTGCTAATGATTTGACAGAACCAAAGGATTCAATAGTTTCCGACGAACCTCAGGCTCTCTGCCGATCTAGTAGGGTTCCTCACCCACCTGAGAGATACCCCGGTTTCTCGATGACAGTGGGAACGAGGATTGCATCATGAGATGATGACCCAACCAGTTTCGAGCAGGCCATCGAGAGTAGGGACTCTGTAAGAATGGCTGGATGCTTAGTGATCTGAGATGGAATCCTGATACACCAACAAAGTATGGACTTTGGTTGCTATAACTGAAGGGTTAAATCCCCATCAGGAGCAAGTATATCTAGAGAAGATTGCTTGGTGTACATGGAAAGGTTGAGACTTTCAAAGCTAGACTTGTTAAAGGTTTTCGTCATCAACCAGGCACGGATAATGATGAAACCTTTTCCAGGGACTATGTTTAAATCCATCCAGATCCTACTTACCACGGCTACATACCATGACTACGATATCTGGTGGTTGGGTGCCATGACTACTTTTCTAAATAATGATTTAGAAGAGAACGTCTATAAGAACACAGCCAGAGGGCCTCGTACACAGTGGGAGCAGCGGAAACGTGTGAAAGATGCTTTATAGGATAAAGCAGGCATCGCGGAGTTGGAACATCTGTTTTGATGGATTAGTCAAATAAGTTGACATCATCAAAATGGTAGATGAACCTTGTATAAACAAAAGGATAGTAGGGAGTATGGTGACGATCCTCGTAGAGTACGTGGATGCCATACTCTTGTTAGGGAAGGTGTTTCCTATGCTACGCTCGATCAATCTCCGCTTATCACAATCATTTTCCATATAGGATCAAAGTGATACCTACTAAATCCTAAGCTTTGGATCTATGAGATAGATCTAATTGGATGTTAGGATACTCACTAGTTGAAGTGAGATGGTATCAATCGATCCTGGGGAGAATCACTGGAAAGGTTCCAGAGTGATAAAGACGACTGAATGTCAGTCACAGGCATTGTCTTTACCCTCAGTAAAGGGACGGTATGTTGGAAGATTTCCAAGCTAGATACCGTGACAAACTAGACGATAAAGGCTGGTAACATCGCTATTAAAGATACTACCAAAGAGGCAGTTTGGGTGTATATTGGTTCATAAGATGAACTAGGTTCCTGCCATTGTATGACAATGGAAGTGTGGCTTCGGCCCTGGAACCCTGGTCCCATCAGTGACCCAGACAAATTCTGAGGCAGCATCACCTGATTATGGAGATAGTTGATCTCCAGGGTGATCGAGGTTAGGAGAGAAGACTCAGAGGACAACACGGCGGATCAACTCACGAAGGCCTTTTCCCAGAGAGAGACTCATATGGGATGGTTGAGTATTAGATACTGCGACCACTGCTACAGATGGCCCTAGTGCAAGTGGGAGATTGTTAGTTATATGTATGCCCTAGAGGCCATTACTGTATATTGGATGTATATTGTAGTGGATGCTGGGACATATATAGGTAGGACTTTCTTGCTCGACATGATAGTATGCTATCTGGTTGCTCTTTATCTTAACATGTATACTTTCTGTCTCTCTGATTACATGTTGATAAAGCCCTTAGGATGTGTACTCGACTTCCAGGACTATGATGTAGATCATACTAGTGGGGCCTGGGTAGTCAATGAGTACATCCTTCATTGTTCCTAGTCGTGGGAATATCGAGACGGGGCATCGATATTCCAGAGTAGACTAGCGCATATCTTCTCGACCCATGCGATTGGTGATGGATGATCCCATATCCATTGGTGTTTGACATCGAAGATGGTATGCGGGTGCTCAGTGGAGACTGGGTACACTGAACGGACTCGCCGAGAACTCCCAGATGGTATTATACCTCACGTCAGATGGCAGTTCTCTGGTGACACTAGTACAGCTTAGTCTGTTGACCCGAGATCGTCATAGAGTCTTGTGTGTCTCCCACTGTGCTTTGATTTCCACCCTACCACGGCTCTACTGAGTCGTGCAAACAGGTGGTTTTTGGGTACAGTCCCGATTCACATGGAGGCAATGAGCGATAGGAGGGGATTCGTCTCTCCCGGTATTGGGGGTTGATGTTGTGCTATGCTCGAGTGGCCATAACAGGAAATCCCTGGCCAGGGTTGCAGTGATATACTGGTAAGAGTTATCAGTAGTTTCACGAATGTTATGGACCTCAAGTCGGCATGACTTATCGAGCTACTGGGGTCTGACGTTTACCACCCCTAGGCGAGATATGCGACATATCAGACGAACAGACCGGACTGTACGGTAAGTGTTACTGGTTGGATTCACAGGAGTGTGAGCGGGCTTGCTCGTCGATCTCTGATCGCTCAATACCCGGATGGCCGTTACGTTTAGCAGACCGCTTGCGGCTTGTAGGTGCTTGATATGATCATCATCCGCTACCGGCGTATTGACGAGTCTTTAGAGTCCTACACAGAGGTTTCCTGGCTCAAGCGAAACGAAATAGGAGCGCATATGAGATATGTGCGGGACCGAGAATAATGCGTGTATGTGATACCGTATTCTATTCTCGCGATGAATGTATCGATTGGTTATATGCGATATAACCTAGTTATCGAATCAAGGATTGATTCGATAAGCCGATACATTGGATACTAGTCGGTTATATACGATATGACTGGATCGTTAAATCAAGTGTTGATTTAATGATTTAATGTATAATTATATATTTGATATATTACTTTGCATTAACTAGTATTGGTTCACTTTAAATGGATTTAATCACTTGGTTTGTGCACATTGCATATGTGATATATTTTGTGCACATGATTGTATCATGTTTGATGATACATGCAAGCTAGGGTTAGTGTAAAGAATTAGACCATGGTTAAGATTATGATTAGGGTTTTCTTTTTTCTTATTTATTTATTTATTTATTTTGGAAAAAGATGAGAAAAGAATGGTTGCTATTTTTGTTTTCTAGTTGAAGATTCTTGAAGCTTTGAATTAGTCCACCATTCTTGTCTCATCCTTAACCCTAACCATTCAAGTTAACCATGGTCCATTCTCTACAACTAACCAAGGGTTAGTAAATGATAAGTATTGATTTATTTATCATTTACAATATACTTATCATATTCTTTTTCTTCATCTTCTTCTTCTTCAACATGAGAAAAAAGCTTGCTACATCAATGGTGATTGATGAAAAAGTGTGGGAAATCCAAAACTAAAGTCTACCCAATTCCTATTTCTTCATCCTCTACCTCTTGCCAAGTAGTATAGGGTGTTTCCTTCACAAGTTTTCAAGGCTTGGTGAAGTTGAAGCTTGTTCTTATGATGCCTCGACGTAGATTATCTTCGGCATCGAACCGACGATCAAGCCCGCCCATTCTTCGATGATGCCAATGCTAGAGTCAAGGGTTCGATTTGTACAGCGGAGGGAGATCATCGTGGAGCTTAGGAAGTGGTGGACCGGATCTACAAAGGTTGTAGCCCTTTTCCTTTAGCTATATTTCCGTTTACTTGCTTGCTTCGCCTATATATCTAGTTAACGATCCGTATTAGGGTTTGTAGGCACTTGTAAAATTTGATATGAGCATGTTTGATCTCTTGTGAGACTTCATTAGTGTGCCTAGGAACCCTACACTTTAATCCTATACCTATAACTTCTCAAAACTTAGACCTTGTATTTCTACGAAACACTTGTTTAAAAACTAGAGAAGTCACAAGTAAACAGAACATAGTACGAAGACTAACCCCTTTGTCCTGATGGATACTGGGCAGCATACAATACTCTGTATGAGTCCCCTGAGTCGAATAACTCAAAACCTGTGCGTCATAGGTTGAAAACTGTACCCAGGCGATTTCCTCAAATATCACCAATTACAACGAATTCCGATATAATGAGGACGATCACCTAATTCCTAATAACTTACTCCTACTCATCATCTGTAAAACCATACAGATGTGAGAATCAGACCTGGTAAATACATACCCTGAAGTAAGTATCTAATCGGGAAATCAGTTTTCCTTTAACAATGCACAGTGAAACTGAAACATGAAAATGTTTCGTAGGGGTATCCTGGTATTCCTAGTAATGCCTCTTCCATAATCCAATTCATGACTGTAACCGTATTTTTCTTTGCCATCTCTCCAAATCCATTTATTTGTCTTTAATTGTTACCTTCTGTACACCATCGTTAGGCTAAATGGTTTTCTTCCTTCCCTACCGTTCGGCACCGGCCTATGGTTTGGAAGAAGACTATCCAGTAAGCATAATAGGTGTACTCACCTAATCCTTGGAGTACTCGCAACTTGAGAGAAAGTGATGATAAAAGACAACTGAATAATACCTTATTCTATTTCTCCCGAACTGGGGAAAAAAGCAAAGGTGAAGTAGGAGTGGCGATGAAGTACGCGGTTTGGTCGTGAATGATAGCAGTCACAATTAACTTTGCCCTCTTTCTAATCTCTTTATTTTGTCTTTACTTATTACCTTCTGTACATCCTACTTAGGCTAATTGGTTTTCTTCATTCCCTACTTTTCGGCACCTGTCTATGGTTTGGAAGAAGACTATCCAATAAGCGTAATAGGTGTACTCTCCTAAACCAAGGAGCCCTCGCAACCTGAGAGAAGGTGATAATAAAAGACAACTGAATAAACCAATTCTATTTCTCCTGAACCTGGATCCATCCTCGAAGAAGTCCCTTCGAGTTCGTATATAACCATACGATGGATCTATCCAATGGAAGTGGATGTTCGTAGTGATACGAGGTGTTCTGAAAAATGCAAAGGGTAAAAGAAGGAGCGGCATTGACTTATGCAACTCAGACAATCCAAAAGCCAGTATTTTAAGAAGGTTCGGTCAACTTGGTCACTGAGTCATAGTCTAGGGTCGGTCAAAGGTCGCTGCCAAAGAGAGAGAGAGAGAAAAGAAACACTCTGCGTGCACTCTAACCTAGATTAGAATGGTTATCACTTTATATAATCAGGAAATCTCCCACTGTACTGTCAAATTCTCTTCCAAACCTGAAAGAAGAATCAATCGGGATCATCCGAAGAGTAAACCAACTCATCAGTAGGAATCGGGATCCAACTCTCATCGCATGATAACGTGACGGAATCCACTCACGTTATCACACTCCAGAAGGTATGCGCATGCCTGGCAAGTTTCAGTTTCTATAGAAACTCCCGATAAGATTTTTACCCCATGCTCTTATGACCTTGACTAAGGGCGAACAAATCATAAGTCACATGTCAAGTTATTCCCATCATTATCTTATTAATTTGAACCCGCCCGTACATACCCTTGACGAAGGCCAACAAGGTAATACGACTGTCCCAAACCAACCCATCTATCTATGCAACATGTGAACACCTCAGCAGCTACCAATCACTATGTCTTGGCTAAGGGCCAAACCAACATAGCTTGAATACTACTGACCATTCATATGAAATGACGGAGGGCTACAGCTGTTTTTTGGCGAAAAACTTTTAACATAATGAACTTGATCTCATTGAAGGAACTTGATAACTTTTTATAAAAATATAGTGGCGAAAACCTTTGCTAAAGAGGTCACTCCCGGTGAAGGGATCACGACTCTTTCCTCGTGGAATGAGGTGCAGGATATTCCAACTGAATACCACGATGCAAAGCAACATGTAATCGACTATAGTGAAGTTATTACCCTGATGCAAACTTCTGCCCAAGGGGTCACTCCCGGTGAAGGGATCTCGACCCTTGCCTCGTCGAATGAGGTGCAGGATATTCCAACTGAATACCACTGTGCAAAACAGAAGAAAACGTCTTTGTAATAACACTTTTTAAAACTGTTCCAACAATATCCAAACAGGTTTGTTTTCTTTTGCATTGATCAGAATCAACGCAGTCCCATCAATTAATCACACCAGAAAAGAACGAAAATAAAATGAACTTATATGCCATCCGCATTCGTCACTGGGTCCCGTCATCACCCGTTAGGTTACTTAACTAACGACAAAGCGGGGACTGGACTAGTGCGGGTGTAAAACATATACAATATCTACTAGTATATATACCAATATATAATAATCGCTCCAGGCGTGATAAATGCAACATTACAGAAAAGTAATAAGCATCACAGAACAATATAGATAATTTGGGATCCCCGGGTTTCACAGAGCCGCTACTGAAACCCGACGTTCCCCTGGTCGTGTGGATAGCCTGTGCAATGAAACCTAGACCCCTATGGGTGCGGCAAGTTACCCGCCAAAACCTGAAGCGAGACACCCCCTACAGCAAAGTGAATGGACCACCCTGCACTTCACGGAATCCGGTAACTTGAGCACCCCTCCTTGGGTCAACCTGTACTCCTTACGAGTGCGGCGAATAGTCTACCAATTCTAGAGTGAGGTCCCTCTGCCTCTCAAACCCATGAGATGCGGACCCGTTGCCCTCCAGAACCCGGCTATCCGTGCACCCCGTCGCGGGGTAAACCTAGTACAGAAATGAAAAGATGTACAACGGGTACATCGACCTGTTCAGTTGATAAAACAGCATATTTGTATTACATTTTTCCTACCATTTTCATATTAAAAAAGGACTTTATTATGATATATTATACATATGAGGGTTTATGTGTAAAGACACCATTTTCCATGTGTTAATATATTTTAATTAGTATTTGGTAGAAAAATGTATGCAAATAAATTCATTGACCAAATCCTAGTAGAACTAAGTCTACTAAATATTATTTAAGATTATTGTGCAGAATTTTCCAAGTTGTTATGCAGAATTTATCGAACAAATCAGGTTGTTGAAGAAAACTCGCCAAATTAAGAAGCAAAACTTGGAGACCAAGTCTGGAAGCAACCGAGAAAAGATTTTTGAATTCTGAAGGTGCCTAGGATTGCCACATGTCATGAGATGCAAGCCCAAAAATTTCAGTCGAGAGATCTCAACCTTTAAGCGCGGATCCGCGGCCAAACCCCCCATGGGCCGCGGATCCGCCGCAATTATAGGGATTCAAAGCACAAGATTTTGGGAGATCAATCACTGCTGAATTTTACCAAGTTTCCAACCTAAAGATTCTGGCTTTGCACTATAAAAGGGCACCGAGAGCCTCTTGGAAAAGCTATCAAGTCGACGAGATCACGAAGTCCAAGACGGCTCACGCATCCAAACTGATCATCAACTGTTCGTCTACCTTCTTGGAAGAGATCGAGAAGCAAACTAGTCTTTGTAATCATTTTCTAAGGAATCAAAGTGTAATGAATATTGTTGATTAATAAAGGTAGTTCTTTTTCTTATTCTATTTCTTCGTAGTTTAATTATGCAATTTCTCTCCATCTCTTTTTCTCCCAACATGCGCGAGTAATTCTCTGCTTGTTAGGGTTCATAGGATTAGGGTAGGCTAATGGATGATGAACATCTCTAAACCCTTTTTAAGTCCTATAAAGTTTATGAACTTTATCAAAAGAATCATTAACATCCTAATTGGGCGCGCTAACAATTCTTTGTTAGTTCCGACCGCGATTAGAGATTAGATTAATGATTGTTTTGGTAAAGGCTAGATATGAACGGAGTTCCGTGTCGAGAAAAGGGTTAAGAGTGGGATTCCTTTTCCCTCCAGAAACCCTAATCTACACGCATCACCGTCGTTCTAGTTTTAAATCTATTAAAGGATAAAAAGGGTAACTTTTAATTAATCGTGCATGACTACTAAATTCTAACGAACCCTACAAGCCTCCTTATTATATTAACTACATCCCTAAAATAATCTAGATCTATATTTTTGCATTCTTGCTTAACGTAGATCTAGAAACCATTCTTCAAAATTCTTTATCCCTCCTCTCTCTCTCAACACATCTAAAGTAAAAGTAAAAGGTTCCACGTTTCCCAGAGGACGACCCGTACTCATCTCGGTCTAGCTACGCACGACACCGTTATTGATTGCGGTTAACTACAAACAAACTCTTTTTCGCATCAATCAAATAGCGTCGTTGCCGGGGATACGTGCGTAATTTTTTTCTTACTATTTGTGTTGAATTCTCAGACGATTTATATCATTATTAACACAAAACTGCAAATTGCATATTTAACGATTTGTGCGTGAATTTTGCATGGAGATCTGGAGTCACAGAATTTAGGAAAACATAAGACAGAGACATTCTTAGAGATCCAGAGGAGCAAAGGAGGCCACAGAAAAAATTTCATCAACCGATCCATCAATCTCGTGGCGGAACCGCGGCACAAAGGTGCTTACAGCGGCGGAATCGCGGCAGGTTAGAGGGATTAGGGCTACAGAACTCTCTGGTAAGATTCTCAACTCCTTCTCTCTCCTCTCAAATCCAATAAAATCTATCTTCTGCAGGATTCTTTGCAAAATAGCGCCGCTCAAAAATCTTTTTGCAAAAGTTTTGTGATTGGTTTTGTTTTGCATATTTTAATACGGATTTTTAAGGGGCAAGACCAAAATCCAGATTAGGTGGGGATTTCATCACCCTTCCTAAGCCCCACAAATCACAAACCGAGCATCTGCATCAACCCTACATTAATTTAAAAAATATCTAGACCAGACTCTAAGGACTGTCGCGCTCAATAAGGACAGAGAAAGGTCGTGGGTAATCTATCGCTTATCCGCATTACTTTTGTAGTGTCTAGGCAAGTGTGACTAAGGCTAGTGGTTTTTAATTAGGCCCACTGCTGTGGTTCCTTCCCACTTACCTGGCACTTATCTGGCTACAAGGGTAGTACGGAGGCGGTAGAGGATTTATCCTACGGCTTGTCCTTTGGAAGTCTAGGAGCGGTCTAGAGACTGGACCTAGGTAACCATAGTTCTAGGGTTGTTTGTGCATTTTTGTGTGATTAGTCTAAATCCGTCATTTTTCAAAACAAACCAATTATTTTCTCCCCTTTTTACCCCTTCCCCCTTCTTCTCTTCTTATAATGGGTGACCTAAACAGAAGAACACTTGCCGAGCTTTGCTGTCCACAACCAGATATCTCTTGTTTTCGTAATCCCTTCGGTATACCGTCCGGCTCTTCCATGTCCTTAAGAGATCATATAGAACAAGCAGGAAGAAATAGTTGGCCACCTCAGTCTAGGTCTTATCAACCGTATCCTAATCCTACACCTGTTTCAGTTGATACCCAGAGTGAGGAAGCTCCTAGACGAATGTCCATTGCTGAGCACATAGCTAGGTCTAGAGGCCAAAGTTTCAACCCGGACCAATATCAACCATCACCACCACTGTCCAGATAAGAGTTTGATATGCGGTTTGTGCCATATAAGATGTCTGTTGAAAATAGCCATCCAACCAACCCATATCAATATTCTTCTTATCATTCTACTCCTACCCAAGTCCCGCAACCATTCTATTCCTATCAATCGAATCCGACTTTTCCACCTACTCTAGACAGTTCTTCTAATCAGTCATTTGGGAGTTTTAATTATCCACATGAATTTCAATCTTATACTGAAACCCCTTATCAACCCAAGACTAGTCTGGAGCAGACATTAGAAAAATTTATGGAACTGTCGAACCAAATTATGAAGGATTTAGGTAGTAAGACAGAACTGTACACCCTTTTTAATCAAACCTCCCTATTCCAAACTGAAATCCACAACTCCAGTTTCATAGATTCATCAAGTACAATGTCTGATAAGTTGTGTGACTTTGTAATGTTTGATTTACCCAACTGTGAAGGGTCCATTTTAAGTGAAACCATACCCAACCCTTGTGATCTCTATACCTCCACTCTTGAACCAAAACTGATTGAAAACCATACTTTTGATGAGGAGTTTGAGAATTTTAACCTTCACTTGAATGAGGTGATTGACGTTGGGGATATTTTGATTGATGAACCCGAAATTTTGGATGAATTTGTCCCACCAATTCATCAAATCCTTTCACTTCCTTGTGGTCATCATCTTGAGTCTTTAATTCTTCCCGAACCCCAAATATGTCTTGAAGTTGATAATAATGGTATACCCGAAGATCAGACCGAAATACAGCCTCCATCTTCCACATCTGGTACAGCAACACTCGACACACCAATTTGTTTACCCATTTCACCTTCTATTTTCTCTGGTTCTTCTTCTGTTCCTATAGTTTCAGTGAGTTTTGATGAATCACAATCCGTTAATTCAAGTTCAATAATACCAGAAATTCAACTTGATATGGATATTTTTGAAAATGAGGTAGATGAGTTTTTCGAGTCCTCTACCTCAATAATTTTTGAATCAAGTAGGATAAATTCTGACACAAAACTCTTTGACAGCAAAATGTTCAATCATACCATTGATAAAAGTTTTGAAGAATTTTTTGCTGACGAACTTGAATTTTTAAACAATACGGATTTTGTGATTGATCAATCTCCACCTATAGAGGTTGAACCGTCACCATTCCTTCTTCCTAATTATTCACATTCATCCTCATTCTTTCTTTTCTCTAATTTCAAACCCTTTCCAGACCACCTCTTATCCCTTCCCCATTTTTTCTTGACTCGATACAACATATTCTTCCACCAACCTATACGCTATACTGATAAAAATTTTGAATGGTTGGTGTTAACTTTTGGTCTTTGTAAAGTCTTACTTTGACCAAATGACTCACCCCCTCTTAAAATGCTTCGTATTGTCTAACTCATGTTTGAGGGGGGGGTATATTTTAGCTCTTGAACATAACTTTTGTCCTCAAATTTGTGAGCCAAAAATAAGTTTGGGGGAGGATTTTCACTTTCATATATTCTTGCCCCCATTAATAATGTCCTCCTAAGATTACAGGTTTTTGTGATCCAGCAGATAGCAACAGTGAGGACACTGTTGAAAACAAGTTTGGGGGAGGTTTGTGCTTATTTACACATCAATTTGCATCATATTTTGCATAAGCACAACATTTTCAAAAAAAAATTCTTTTATAACAAAAGAGTAGAAAGTGAAAAATTACATCCAAAAGATAGGAATAGTTTAAGAAAACCAAGAAAATTAGAAGTTTTCTTAAACGAACTAGTAATAAGTAGTTATGAGCCGTTGTCCCAAGGGTTAGTAAGATGAAGGAAGTCACTAATCTGAGGATAAAAATAAGTTTGAAAAATAGTTTCTATTCTGGAAGCCAAACATTTGAATGTTGATACCCTACTATATGCACTTACACACGTCTTGAAACTCGGGATAGTAGAGGATACCTTGAAATGCTCTTGTCTAAAAGCCAAAGTATGAAGGAAATAAAAAAGAAAGTATGAAGAAAATATAAAAATGGTGAAAAGAAAAATGAACACTGGTTTTGTTATCGCCAAGGCAGTAATAAAAAAATATAGCGAGGGTGCCTCTTCACCTAGTGCCCTAAGGCCAACTGGTCTGGGAGTCACTGCTAAGCCTTAGGTGGTGCAAGACAAGGAAAATATCATCACCTAATCAGCAAGCACATGAGTAATCGGTCGGTTAGTACCTCAAGAAGTATTAACGGTCGCATGAAAATGTGTGAGCAAATCTAAATATTCATAAAATTAAAAAGTACTGAGGCAGATGGACAAGAGTATGGTAGCTTGAATTGAATTCTCCGAGTGTAGGGATGTCCATTTCACACACGTAGAGGTATATGATCGATGTTTGGATGAAAGGTAGGAATGAAGAATAAAGACGATGTTTTATTCAGAGATAATGTGATTTCTAACATCTTTTCATAACTATTAAGATAGGGCTCATGACCACTGAAAAGTTAGTGTAGTTGGAAACACTTATTTTCAAAGTCTTTCTTTTATGGTTCTTATCTTTATATGTAAATTTCACTCTCTCTCTTTTATTATAGAATTTTGTGGGTGTAATCCGCTGAAAACCCTCAGGAGACAACACTCCTCCTACTAGGGACACCTAGAGGTTTAACGGCTTGTTGCACGTGCTCAGTGCAATCGTGTCTGCCTACGAAAGTGTGCTTAGTTTTCTCCTTTCTTTTTCTCCTCTTGAATAAACTAGTTTGCTCGGGACGATCAAAGATAAGTTTGGGGGTATTTGTTCAGTTGATAAAACTGCACATTTGTATTACATTTTTCCTACCATTTTCATATTAAAAAGGGACTTTATTATGATATATTATACATATGAGGGTTTATGTGTAAAGACACCATTTTCCATGTGTTAATATATTTTAATTAGTATTTGGTAGAAAAATGTATGCAAATAAATTCATTGACCAAATCCTAGTAGAACTAAGTCTACTAAATATTATTTAAGATTATTGTGCAGAATTTTCCAAGTTGTTATGCAGAATTTATCAAACAAATCAAGTTGTTGAAGAAAACTCGCCAAATTAAGAAGCAAAACTTGGAGACCAAGTCTAGAAGCAACCGAGAAAAGATTTTTGAATTCTGAAGGTGCCTAGGATTGCCACATGTCATGAGATGCAAGCCCAAAAATTTCAGTCGAGAGATCTCAACCTTTAAGCGCGGATCCGTGGCCAAACCTCCCCTTGGGCCGCGGATCCGCCGCAATTATAGGGATTCAGAGCACAAGATTTTGGGAGATCAATCACTGCTGAATTTTACCAAGTTTCCAACCTAAAGATTCTGGCTTTGCACTATAAAAGGGCACCGAGAGCCTCTTGGAAAAGCTATCAAGTCGACGAGATCACGAAGTCCAAGACGGCTCACGCATCCAGACTGATCATCAACTGTTCGTCTACCTCCTTGGAAGAGATCGAGAAGCAAACTAGTCTTTGTAATCATTTTCTAAGGAATCAAAGTGTAATGAATATTGTTAATTAATAAAGGTAGTTCTTTTTCTTATTCTATTTCTTCGTAGTTTAATTATGCAATTTCTCTCCATCTCTTTTTCTCCCAACATGCGCGAGTAATTCTCCGCTTGTTAGGGTTCGTAGGATTAGGGTAGGCTAATGGATGATGAACATCTCTAAACCCTTTTTAAGTCCTATAAAGTTTATGAACTTTATCAAAAGAATTATTAACATCTTAATTGGGCGCGCTAACAATTCTTTGTTAGTTCCGACCGCGATTAGAGATTAGATTAATGATTGTTTTGCTAAAGGCTAGATATGAACGGAGTTCCGTGTCGAGATAAGGGTTAAGAGTGGGATTCCTTTTCCCTCCAGAAACCCTAATCTACACGCATCACCGTCGTTCTAGTTTTAAATCTATTAAAGGATAAAAAGGGTAACTTTTAATTAATCGTCCATGACTACTAAATTCTAACGAACCCTACAAGCCCCCTTATTATATTAACTACATCCCTAAAATAATCTAGATCTATATTTTTGCATTCTTGCTTAACGTAGATCTAGAAACCATTCTTCAAAATTCTTTATCCCTCCTTTCTCTCTCAACACATCTAAAGTAAAAGTAAAAGGTTCCACGTTTCCCTGAGGACGATCCGTACTCATCTCGGTCTAGCTACGCGCGACACCGTTATTGATTGCGGTTAACTACAAACATACGATTTTTCTTACCAATCACGACCTCAGCCCGGTCGTTCCCCAAAAGAATATTATACAAACAGGCAGAGACGGCAGTGCACATGTTGGACGCTCGCCCCGCAATATCAAATGTACAAATAAATCCAAACTGCACTACCATTGCACACTGCTATCCACCACGACAAATCCGCAACATCACAGCACAACACAGAACATCAATGCGAATGTCACGTTCGCAAATCCGTCTAAAAGGACTATAGCAATTAGACGCAATTTACCGCTCAAATGACATTCACGGTCGCAGATATAATATAAGTACTGTAAACTAACACGTTTAAAATTTCGATCGACAAAACTTCCCGAAGTGGGCCCCACGTACATCTGCAGTACACAAACAAAATCTGGGCCCAAAACAAATATCACAGAAACCACAATTCCCTATGCAGAACCCACAGAAGAAAAATGGGGTACTGTTCCCACAAACTGGTGGCGGAACCGCGGCCAAACCATGGTTTGTGCGGCGGTTCCACGGCAGTACCATTGAATCAGTGGACCCAATTTCTACTGTGGCCTTACAAAAGTTTGCTCGATTTTCTGAGATGCTCAAATTAATTTTTAGACCTGTTTAAAAATTCGACAGAAACTTTAGCCTGAAAATTGCGGTTTCGAAAATTTCGTTCGATCGATATTTTAAACGCGTTAGAACAAGTTAGTAAAGGTTAATGGCGTGGCTCTGATACCATGTAAGTCTACGGTAGCGCCCCGGCCGTCAATCTGATGCCAAACGCGGAACAAAAACTTTTATAACTGGCGCTATCACATACTATAACCCGGATCTTTCCATTAACGCTAAACTAACAAACTGTAAAGAGGTAGAAAGGCTATACCGATCGATCCGAGTTCTTCGGTCTTTAGCCATCATCCCACGCTCCTTTGCGGCAACTCCGATCTCTTTGCTCCTCGTCGAGGTGGCACCACATCTACGGATCTTTAAACGGGCTCCCGCATCTATACCGAGGCAACTCGGTCATCAAGTCTGCTAAAAGAGATGACCAAGATGAAGTAGAGAATGAGTAGAATAGTTTGTCTCGTGTCATCCAACACCATGGATGAACGGTTAATCGAAGTTGCCTTGTGAGAAGAAGATCAAAAGGAAAGAGCTTTGGATTTTGTTCTCAAATGAAATAATCAATTTCTCACAAAGTGAGAGAGTGGAAGAAGTTAGGAGGGCTTCCTCAAGTGGCCGGCCACATATAGGAGAGGAGGGGGTGAGGGCAAGCATAAGTGGTGACCACAAAGAAAATATCAAGAACAAATATCCTTCTCAATCAAAGAAGCAATAAATGCAAGGCATGAGTTACACAAAGCTAGAAGCTTCTTTCTAGAAGCTTCCATGTGACTCACCCTAAAACTTATCCTCTCATCAAAGATATTTTGGCCAAAAAGAAATGATAGAAATACGGCCAGAAGAAATGCACGGATTAAACAATATTTAACCGGGCGGTGAAAAACTGGCAACTTCGAAAAGCGATCCCGAAACGAATTTCAGGATAACCCCGTAACTGTATATACATACCCGCATTTGTATTACGACCGAATACAAATGCAACTGAGACAAAGATATTATATCTACACAGTATAATACATGGATCCGGCTTAAACCAAAGCCCATCAGTATTATCTGTCCGAAATATGACACGTGCATAAATGCACGTGCATTTTCCGAACCCTTCCATAAAACCATACGACCTCTACAACGTTTCGCCCGAACTTGGGAAACTATCTGTGGGGGATGTTCCCCGCCGAATAACGGAGACGCGATCGCGCAGGTCCGTCTTGCCTGAAATTCGGAGCAGATGCTAATTGGTGCTATCCGTCCACTTCTCCAAAGATGCCAAGTTGATTTATGGCACCGTGATTCGAAGGTTTAAACGGATGCGGCTGATTTAGCAGATTTCGTCAGATTCCCCCTCACTTGAGGGGTTTTTGATTGTGGGGACGCTCTTCCCTGCAGGCGCCAGCCCCTGCAGTTAATTACGCTACCGCATCACGGTAACAACTTTCTCCTTCTCCATTTGGTCACTTCGTGTCGTGGGTGTTTGTTTTGTGTTTGGTTGCCCATGGATTGTATACGGAGACTAATTTATGTTGTCGCCCATAGGGCGTGGATTAGTCCAAATCCGTATTTTCTTATATTTGGGTTTGGGGGTTGAGTTTAAGGATACATTAGTCTCATTTAGGACTAATATCAAATTAAACGTATGTTAAGGATACGTTAGTCTAATTTAGACTAAGATCAACTTAAAGGGATCGTTTAGATCCAACAAAAGAGCATTTGGACTCTATTGTTTAGTTTAGGGACATTGCGGTCGATTACCAGTTTAAGGACATGGTGGTCCATTATTAGTTTTAAGACATTGCGGTCGAGGTTAAGGACATCATAGTCCATGAGTTTAAGAACCTCACAGTCCGGTGTTAGTTTTAAGACGTCACGGTCGAGATTAAGGACATCATAGTCCGTGAGTTAAGGACCTCACAGTCCGATATTAGTTTTAAGACATCACGGTCAAGGTTAAGGACATCATAGTCCGTGGATTTAAGGACTCCACAGTCCGATGTTAGTTTTAAGACATCACGGTCAAGGTTAAGGACGTTATAGTCCATGAGTTTAAGGACCCCACAGTCCTTTATTAGTTTTAATACATCACGGTCAAGGTTAAGGACGTCATAGTCCATGAGTTTAAGGACCCCACAGTCCGTAGCAATGTGTGGTTGTCGGGACCCGTCACCTCTCTGACGACGTTGAAGGATTACAACGACAGATATCAGAGGAGTAAAGAGATGTACCCTCGAACCGGGTGTAAATTGATTGGGAGAGCAGATGAGCTCAGTTCAATTTAAATTGAGGACTTATAGCCAGAATTGGGCTAAGTCCAGTTAAAAATATTTAACATTTCATTTTTTCTGCATGTTAGGCCTTTATTTGGGCTCTGCCCTTTTAATAATGCATAGCATTTATCAGAACAAGGTAAGTTCTTACAGCGCACCACGTGGCGCATCAGGCGCTTTGCGCCAGTTAAAGAGCGCATTATGCTAGCACACATGAGGGTGACACGTGTCGCTTAGTGCTAAGCGCCGGTTTGTTAGTGCACTGCGCTTTATGAGTGCGCTGCGCCAGTTTATGGGTGCGCCAGTGAGTGACACGTGGCACGTTCTGGCGCTGTGCGCCAGTACAAGAGCGCAGTGCGCTATTTTTAGAAGCGCAAAGCGCAAACTGTTCTGTTGTTGACACGTGGCGCGTTCTGGCGCTGTGCGCCAGTCCAATAAGCGCAAAGGTGCAATTCAAGAGTGCAAAGCACTTTTCAGTAGCGCAAACCGCATCAGATCAAATTTAAGATCAAATAACAAGTTTTTTGTTCTTCAAAAGAGGCCTTGCTTCAAGATCCAAGAATCAAAGTTCTTGTTCCTATCAAAAGGCTCTGCCTTTGTAGATCAGAAGATCTGTGAAGTAAAAGTACTACTTTTAGTCTTTTTATAATTAGATCTTTTTGATCTTTTTCTTTTTTATTGAAGATCTTGATCTTGTTCTTAGATCTCTGATCTTTTTAGAAGAGGGTTCTTCTTTTTTGATGAGATGATTTCATCTCTATTTATTCAAGAAGATAGTTCTTTACCTTTAAAGATGAAGAAATGATCTTCTTTCTTCAAAGGCTTGCCTTTCTTTCTCTTTGAGTTCTTCTCTCAAAGTTTGCAGAGGGTTTTTTTTTTCTATCTGAGACTTGAAGTCTTGGGGCCTTTATATAGGGCAAGTTGATTTGTTAAATCAGTTAAAGAGATCTTTCTCTGATTGATTTGGGGACGTTTCCCCACCGTTGGATCTTTGATCCTAAAACTTCTATTTTACAAAAGGCAATCTTCTTGTTTTTAACAAGATTGGAAAGATCTTTCTAAAATAGAATTTTAATTCTGATTAATTAATAATTTATTATTATTAGATCTTTTGATCTAACGGTAGGGAATTCTTTTAATTCCAGTACTGGCGTAATTGGCGCTAGCGCGTTTGCGTTTGACACGTGGCGCGCAGCGCAGAGGGCAGCGCAACTGCGCTAGCGCGCCTGTGTTTGACACGTGGCGCGCAGCCCAGAGCGCAGCACAACTGCGCTAGCGTATCTGTGTTTGACACGTGGCACGCAGCGCAGAGCGCAGGGGATCTGAAACATCTCCGGTCGCCGCCATGACGGCTGTTGTTCTCTCGTCTTCTCTTACGTCCTCTGAAATGCTGGAAGGTATAGGTTTGCGATTTATTGGTTTCACTGTGGGTACCAACCTCCTTGTATTGACAGTATATTGTCACAACTTTGCAGGAGTCCTTTTTGACCATCTATATCAGGTGCTGAACCCGCATTTCTCCTTCCAGTCGGAAATCGTCCTACCTGCTGGTGTCGGTTACTATAGTATTTAGCCAGCGCTTCTCCTTTTCTTTTATGAGTAAACGTATTGTTTTTTAAGTTTTCTTTATATTGATCGCAGCGTCATGGATCGGAGGAGGAGACGAGAGAATAGCCGCCCCTCTGGTACTCCCAATTTTACCACCTACCACATCCGGTATAGTAGACTCCATCGCTCGTGTATTTTCTTTACCTCCCGAGTCAACATTTGACCATAATTTGTTTTACAGCAATCGCACTGGCTCCAGCTCCCTTTGAGTCTCGCATCCCAATGCCGGCAGGGCCCTTTGCTAAACGCACATCTTCCAGGGGCGCTGCGAATAGCCGGTGAATGTTGAGCGAATTCGTCGAGGATCTTAACGCCGAGGCACTCACATCCTCTGCAAATTTTGTTGCTGAGGTCAATCCTATGCTGGCGATGCTTGTGAACTTCCATGATGAAGGTGTCATTGAGTCTTGGGTTAATTACTGCAGAAAGATCAAGACTTGCCTGCACGAGATTGAGCTCAAGCGTCTTGCTCCTAAGGCTCTGGCTTCAAATTCCCAGTCGGCTGCATGGATTGAGCATAGTGTTTCTTTCATTCGCCATTTTGAACAAGAAGCGACCCTGAGATGAAAGGAACATAAGGTGGCTTCCAACGAGTCTGTCCGATTGCGTGCCGTGATTGAAGTGAATGCTGCACAGCTAAAAGCCGTCTTTGACAATCTTCAAAGATGTATTTCGGATGGGTTGACGCTAAGGCGGACCCTTGACTTCACCGAGCAGGTTGTACAGGACTGCGAAGCTGCTATGCTAGAAACAGACGAAAAGCTTTCGTCCTGTTTGCAGCAGCGGACTCAAATTGAAGCGGAGTTGGCCGCGGTGGCTGACCATGAGAAGGGATTGAGAGGAGTGCGCGAGCGGCTTACTGACTTATTGAAGATGCCTTCTTCTTAGCAGCCGTTTCTGTACTTTTTTTTGACTGAAAATTTGTAACTGGTGAATAACATGCATTCATTTTTTATTCTTTTATGTGATGTATCCTGTATTCATTTGAATTCCTGAATAAAAGGCATATTTTATCTCATACTATCGCTTTCTTTTCTTTGTCGTGTCATTGGCATATAACTTTAGCAAATGTGGCCTGTAGATGGTAGATAACGGTTCATCTTGAACTCCTTGAAGGGTAGCGATGGCTTAGGAAACAGGTTCAGGTCTGCTGCCTAAGACTTTTAAACTTTATGAGCCATGAGGGTCTCATAAAGACGTTTCTCCCCACGAGTCGAGAGGATCTCGTAGGTGTAATTTCTCCTTAGGGGTCGTGAGGACTCCTAAGTGCGTTTTCTCTTGAGAGTCGTAAGGATCTCACAAGAGGGTTTTCTTTTTATGGGTTGAAAAGTTTGCGCAGGGACACTAATCTCCCTGGGGGTCGAGACGAATCGAGAGATTATTGGTTGACTTGATTCCGAGACGGAGCATGATTCCGGAGGGGAGGTCATTGGTTGACTTGTTTCCGAGACAGAGCATGGTTCCGGCGGGGAGGTCATTGGTTGACTTATTTCCGAGACGGAGCATGGTTCCGGCGGGGAGGTCATTGGTTGACTTATTTCCGAGACGGAGCATGGTTCCAGCGGGGAGGTCATTGGTTGACTTGTTTCCGGGTCGAAGCATTGTTCCGACGGGGAGGTCATTGGTTGACTTGTTTCCGGGTCGAAGCATTGTTCCGACGGGGAGGTTATTGGTTGACTTATTTTCGAAATGGATCGTTGTTCCGGCTGGGTGGTCATTGGTTGACTTGTTTCCGAGACGGAGCGTTGTTCCGGCGGGTAGGTCATTGGTTGACTTGTTTCCGAGACGGAGCATTGTTCCGGCGGGTAGGTCATTGGTTGACTTGTTTCCGAGACGGAGCATTATTCCGGTGGGGAGGTCATTGGTTGACTTGCTCCACTTTCTGCGGTGTCGGGGTTGACTTGCTCCGCTTTCTGCTGTGTCGAGAAGGAACGCCGTGTTGATCTTCTGGGATGCAGATGTTGCCGTCGAGATCTAACTCTCTCTTTGACAGAGTCTGTTGGGAAATGTGGTTCCCTTTTCGTTTATGCTCATGGATTGTATACAGGGGTGAGTATGGACTCGCCTGTAGGACAAAAGTTTTATTCTTTCATTTTTTTATTTCCTTCCGCGATGCTCTATCATTTCAGCTTTTTATATAGCGAAAGTCGCAATTGCCCAATCATTTCGGCTATTTTTCGCGGTGCCCAATCATTTCGGCTATTTTTCTTTTTACTCGCTGCATTTTATTGCGAGTTGCCCAATTATTTCGGCTATTTTTATATGTATTTTTGGCTCGTTGATTTTGTTGTGAGTATGGACTTGAGATCTGATACCAATCTTAGCATCAGCATCGCTGCGACTGGAATATTGCCAGGAGCGAATCATCACTTGCCGTGAAAGGACTTGGAATTTGTTACCGATTTAGGCATCAGTATTGCTACTACTAGAACGTTGCCAGGAACGAATCATCATTTTCCTTCGCCGCTATCGAACAAAGGTGGCTTAGTAGATAAGGTTAGGGACCTGACGACTAAGGCTTTTGACTTCATGAGCCGTAAGGGTCTCATAAAGTTATTTCTCCCTACGAGTCGTGAGGATATCATAGGTGTAATTTCTCCTTAGGGGTCATGAGGACTCCTAAGTGCATTTTTTCTTGAGAGTCGTAAGGATCTCACAAGAGCATTTTCTCTTTGCAAGTCGAGAGGACCTACAAGTATTGTTCACCAAATAGGGGAATTTCACACCATTGGTGGAACTGGGCGAGGGAACGCTTATTTATGCCCGTGGATTGTATATAAGGGTCAATATTGACCGCCTGTAGGGCAGTATGGGGGATATGATGGCTTAAGAACAGGTTCAGGTCCCTGTATCTTAAGACTTTTGAATCCTGGGAGCCGTGAGGGTCTCATAAGGGGGAAATTCTCTTTATAAGTCGTGAGGATCTCGTAAGTGTAATTTCTCCTTAGGGATCGTGAGGATTCCTAAGTGTTTTGCTCCATTGTGAGTCGTAAGGATCTCACGCGGGTATTTTCTCCTTACAAGGTCGAGAGGACCCTGCAAGTGCACTTACGAGTCTGCGCCCTTTCGGGTTTTCACAAACTCGCCGGTAGCCCTGCCGTTTTTACTCACGGAGCCCTTTTGGGTTTTCATCCGTGCACATTTCGCTTATTGACGTACCTTTTTTTTTGTGCCGTGCTAGCCTAAGGATGCTGCGGTTCGTAGTAGTTTAAGGACGTTACGGTCCGTAGCTAGTTTTAGGACATTGCGGTCCATTGTTAGTTTTCTGCGGCGAAGTTTTGTCGGATAGCACTTACAGAGTTTGGTACTCAAGAAGACAGTGAGCGGACACAAGCGTCGTCATCTATCATTAACCTGGGCTGTGACTCATCAGGCGTAGTATTTCTTAAGGAATCGGCCGTTTATTGGCCGGAAGGGTCTTTCGCCATGCATATCCATGAGCAAGTAAGCCCTACCTTGGTAGATTTTGTCTATGATATACGGGTCCTCATAGTTTGGCTCGAATTTCCCCTATTTGGCACGATTGGGGATCATAGGTCTTTTGACAACTAGCACGAGTTCGCCTTGGCGGAATGTTCTCGGCCTAGTTAATCTTTCGTATGAGCGTGTCATCTTTTTTTTGTAAGCCTCCAAGTTTTTCTGCGCCATGAGACGAGTTTCATCGAGGGCGTCGAGCTCCTCAAGCCGAAGATGAGCATTCTCTTCATCTGTTAGTTCGTAATGAACCGCCACTCATAGAGAGGGTAGCTCTATTTCTAAGGGGAGTACTGCATCCGTGCCGAATACCAATACATATGGCGTTGTATTCGTAGCCGTTTTGAACGTAGTACGATAGGCCCAGAGAGCTTCATGCAGTCTCTCGTGCCAGTCTTTTTTATTTTTGGACACCGTCTTCTTTATGATATTTGTCAAGGTTTTGTTGAAAGCCTCAGTTAGACCGTTAGCTCAGGGATTATAGACCGAAGAGTATCTCCAGTCTATATTATGCTGCTGTGCGAAGCGACTGATTCTATGACTTCTGTAGGCCGACCCGTTATCGGAGATAATCCGTCGTGGAGTGCCGAACCGATAGATGACGTGTGTCTTGAAAAAATGGAGGATGTTCTCCGTCTTCACTTCTCTTAGCGGTATGGCTTCTGCCCACTTAGAGAAGTAATCAGTTTTCGCCAATATGAACCGATGTTCTTTGGATGACGCTGGTTCGATGGGCCAATTATGTCGGTTCCCTACATTTCGAACGGCCAGCTAGCCACTATTGGGTGTAGCGGGTTTGGATGCTGGTGGATGAAGTCTCCATGAATTTGGCACGAGTGACACTGCTTCGCATATTCGAGGCAGTCCTGAATCATCGTAGGCCAATAGTAGCCCATCCTTTTGATCTTCAGCTTCATCTTTGGCCCGGCTTGATGAGAACCGCAGAGTCCGTCATAAGTTTCTTGAACGACCCTTTTTGCTTCTTCTTGTCCCAGGCATCTCAGCTATAGACAATCGAATGATCTCTAATAAAGAGTACCATTGACGAAGACGAAAGACAGGGCTCGCTTCATGAGCTTATGTCTTGAGGATGCATCTTCTGGTGTTCGACAGGATTTGAAGTAGTCTATGAAGACTTCTCTCCAATTCTTAGCCCTTTCTTGGTCTTCTATTCATAGGGCTGTTTGCTTGGTCGCTTCCTTTTCTTCAGACGACTCCGGAGATATTTCTGCTGGTGCGAGAACCCGACGGCTCTGCACAACGATTCTTACATCATCGAGGTTTTCGTCAGCCAGTTTTTTAGCGAGTTTGGCTAATGCATCCGCTTTACTATTTTCTGTACACAGTATGCTTTTTAGGGCATAGGAAGGGATTTGAGTCAGCAGTTGTTGCACTCTCTCGCCGTACTTTACCAGCTCTGGTTTGCACGTTTGATAGTCGCCATTCACTTGACTAACGACCAGCTGGGAGTCTCCGTATATAAGGAGATTTTCGATCCCCATATCAACAGCGATCTCAAGACCAGCTAACAAAGCTTCATATTCCGTTTCGTTGTTTGTTCTTGGCTCCGTTAAGGAAGAGGCAAAGCGCATTATCCCTCCTTGTGGAGTCACGAAGATCAGGCCTACCCCAGATTTGATTATGGGGGAACTGTGCTTTCGCATCTTCATGGAAGATGCCCCATCGAAGTAGAGTTCCCATCGGGTATCACTCCCTCATCTCTCCCCGTCGATCGTGTCAAACGCATGCTCATCTAGCAATTCCCAATTTAAGGGTGAATCGGCAGGTATCAGATGCTCAGCGAGGAAGTCGGCGATGGCCTGGCCTTTCACCGTCTTGAGAGGTCGGTATGTTATCGAGAACTCCATTAAGAGTAGGGCCCATTTAGCAAACCGTCCCGTTAGTATGGCTCTTGAGATCAGATATTTGAGAGGATCCACCTTTGATATGAGATGGACCTCATGCGCTAAGGCATAATGCCGAAGCTTCGTTATGGCGAAATTAAACGCCAGGCAGTGTTTTTCGATAGGGGAGTAGTTGTTTTCTGCCCCCAGGAGAACTCGACTCAAATAGTAGAGGGCTCTCTCCTTCCCTTGGTCGTTCTCCTGTACCCATAGTATGCCTAAGGAACCTTCAAGGGCGGTTGTGTCCAGGATGAGGGGCTTTCCCTTGACCGGAGCGGTCAGTACCGGCGGATTCTGCAGGTATTGCTTGATTTCATCCAGTGCACTCAGGCATTTACGATCCCAAATGAACGGGGTTCCTTTCTTCATCAGGTGATTGTAGGGACGACATTTTCCGGAGAGGTTGGCTATGAACCGTCGGATATACGTGAGCTTCCTTTGTAGAGACGGCAATTGTTTTAAAGTTCTTGGAGTGGGCATTTCCATAATCTCCTTGATCTTCGATGGATCTATTTCGATGCCCCGGTGTCGTATGATGAACTGTAGAAAGTTGCCTGAGGAGATTCCGAATGCGCATTTCAGAGAGTTCATCTTCAAGTTATACTTACGAAGACGTTGGAATACTATTTTCAAATTCTCCCAGTGTTCCTCGTGTAAGTCGACGTCACCTACCCCACGGGTTTGTGAGGAGGCGGAATAGGTAAAAATCGATTTTTTCTAACAAGGTAACATCGACTATGCACAAGGATCTTTGCTAAACCCTAACTAACAAACTAACTAGGAGTTGAAACTACTATGTAAAATGATTATACCTCAAGCTACAAGTCCTTCTTCTTCTCGCGGTCCTCCTCCTTGATGCGATCTCCTTGGAGTGGTGGTGGATGCGCCTCCTCGTCGGCTTTTCGAAGTCAAAGAAGATCCACCCGAGAGTTCCAACCTTGAGCTAAACCTCCAAGTTGAGACAACTAGATCACTTGGTGTGCTAAACAAAGTAACCTAGAGTGAGTAGCGAGTGATTTGAGTAGCTTAGTCTCACTAACCCTTGATTCTCAACTCATGAGATACTAAGGTTTGAGAGGAAGAAGGAGAGAGTGAACTCTTGAGGAAAGAGAAAATGTTTTTGGATAATGATAATTGATCAATGGTATGGCTAGCTTGACATGAAAATAAGCATGGCATGAAAAATAATATTTTAACAAAAATATCTAAGTCACAAAATATCTAAAGTCAAAAAGTCAATCCAAGTCAAATGGTCAACCCAAGTAGCCATGCCACTAAATTATCATTAACAAAAAATAATAAAACCTTTTCTCCACCTCATATTTGTTTTGACCAAGTCAATGGTCAAAACCTTAATGAGGTTCTCCTTCTATACCCCCTCTCATCCGTATATACATATCCGCATCCGTGTTTCGAAAAACACGAATACAATGAGACGAAGCTAATCCAATAATCAAATACTAGGATCCGGCTTAAACCAAAGCCCACTAGTATTGTCCGCTCGAACACCATATGCATACAAGTACACATATATGATCGAACCCTGTCGTAAAACCATACGACCTCTACATCGTTTCACCCGAAGCTGGGAAACCCTCTGTGTGGGACTCTAAAGACTCGACAGTACTCTGGCAGTGGGTTTAACCACAAGCACGTCAGCGACACTAGCTGTACGTAACGGCTACCCAGGTATCTGTCGATAAGAAGGTCGACGAGGAAACTCATCCGTACCCCTACTGAGCCTATCTGTGGCAATCTCCGTACAGTCGGTCCGTTCGTCTAAGAGTGTCGCATATCGGTCCTAGGGGCGGCAAGCGTCAGACCCCTAATAGTGCAATAAGTCGTGTCGGAGTACAGTCCAAAACACCCTAAGAAACTACTGGAGTACCTACCAGTAAATCTCACTTGCCCTGGCCAAGGACTTTGTGTAATGGCGTTCCGAACACAGCGCGACATCAACCCCCAATACCGGGAGAGACGAATCCTATCTAGCCGCTACTGCCTCCAAGTGCTTCAGGACTGCACCCAACTACTACCTTTTTGCACGACTCAATAGAGCCGTGGTAGGGTAGCAATCTAAGAACAGTGAGAACACACTTGAGGCAAAATAGCAGTGTCAAGTCAATGGACTAAACTGTACTCATGTCATCTGGGAACTGCTACCTGACAATAGGTATAGTACCAACCAGCAGTACCCACGAGTGCGTCCAGTGTAACTCATAACCCAATGAGCACCTGCATACTATCTCCATTACGACGTACTGATGGTTGTGGGATAGGCTATCTCCCCTGCTGGGATGAGAAGCGTATACACTAGTCTACTCTGGAGTATTGATGCCCTGTCTCGATAATCCTACGACTAGGGACCTGTATAAGGATGTGCTTATAGACTACCCAGCTTCCACTAGTGTGACTGCCATCACAACGCTGGTAGTCAAGCAAAGATCCAAAGGGCTCAATCAATATGTATTAGCGATACGTTAGAAGAAACATATACACATATTAAGATAGATACAAACCAAGTAGCATACTACCATATTGAGAAAGTCTGTTATAAATCCTTGTATATATCTCAAGCTTCCAAAATGTAATATACAAACCAGTACTATACAATAATGGCCTCTAGGGCATATTACACTAACAATCTCCCACTTGCACCAAGGCCATGTGCTGGCATATCGCATACCTATCATCTCGAATAGCCTCTCAAACTGCGTCTGAGGGATGGCCTTTGTGAATGGATCTGCAGTGTTGTCCTCCGTAGCAACTCTCCTCACCTCGATCTCCCGGCGATCTACGATCTCCCTGATCAGGTGATACTGCTTCAAGATGTGTCTGGACTTCTGATGGGACCTGGGTTCCTTTGCTAAAGCTATAGCCCCGTTGTTGTCATAATACAGAGGTATTGGATCAACAATGGACGGAACCACCTGAAGTTCTGTTAAGAACTTCTTCATCCAGACTGCTTCTTTTGCGGCATCAGAAGCTGCGATATACTCCGCTTCCATTGTCGAGTCAGCAACGGTGTCTTGCTTGGAACTCTTCCAACAGACCGCCCCTCCATTGAGGGTAAAGACATAACCTGACATGGACTTGGAGTCATCCTTGTCACTTTGGAAGCTGGAGTCAGCAAAGGCCTCGATCTGGAGGTCTTTTCCGCCGTAAACCAAGAACATTTCCTTAGTCCTTCTTAGGTACTTAAGAATGTTCTTTACTGCTATCCAGTGCTTCTCCCCAGGGTTTGACTGATACCGGCTTACCATGCTCAGTGCATAAGCTACATCTGGTCTGGTATACAACATCGCATACATTATAGGGCCTACCGTAGAAGCGTAGGGTATAATAGACATGCGATCCCTTTCCAAATCAGTCTTGGGAGACATCTCTTTGGAAAGGGTGATTCCGTGACAAGCCGGTAAATTACCGCACTTCGAATCTTCCATACTGAATCTTTTCAGTATGGTGTCGATGTACCTGGACTGCGAAAGTCCCAACATCCTCTTAGATCTATCACGATAGATCTGGATCCCCAGAATGTAAGAGGCATCACCCAGGTCTTTCATGGAGAACCTGTGTGATAAGAATCCTTTGACAGATTGTAGCATAGGAATGTCATTTCCAATCAAGAGAATGTCATCCACGTACAAGACAAGGAATACAACAGTTCGTGCTAAAATCGTACTATAAATGCATGGCTCATCTGGATTTTTGATAAAATTAAATTCTTTGACCGTCTCATCAAAATAGATGTTCCAACTCCGCGATGCCTGCTTTAGTCCATAGATGGATTTAAGCAACTTGCACACTTTCCCGCTGCTCCCACTCTAAATGAAACCCTCTGGCTGGTCCATATAGACGCACTCTTCCAAATGTCCATTTAGAAAAGCGGTCTTTACGTCCATCTGCCAAATCTCATAATCGTGGAAGGCTGTAATGGCAAGAAGGATCCGAATGGATTTAAGCATAGCCACTGGAGAAAAGGTTTCGTCATAGTCCAAACCAAGTCTTTGACGAAATCCTTTTGCAATAAGTCTAGCCTTATAGGTTTCAACCTGTCCATCTACACCAATCTTTTTTCTGAAGATCCATTTGTAGCCTATGGGTTTTACCCCTTCTGGAGCAATATCCAAAGTTCATACTTTGTTGGTGTACATGGACTCCATCTTGGTCCGCATTGCATCCAGCCATTTTACCGAGTCAGTGCTCTGAATGGCTTGCTGGAAGTTAGTCAGCTCATCATTATCAATGATGTAATCCCCTCTATCCCCGTCTACGAGAAAACCGTAGTATCTCTCGGGCGGATGAGACAGTCTACTACTCCTGCGGAGTGGCGCGGGAATGTCCTGTTCTTTTGAAACTTCTGGTTCCACCAAGCTTTCAGTAATAGCTTGTGGTTCTGGAATTTCTTCCAGTTCTATTGTGTTCCCACTTATCTGATTTTCTAAAAATTCAGTTTTCAAGAAGCGGGCATGAAGAGAAACAAAGACCTTTTGCTCCTCTGCATAATAGAAAAAATACCCTTTGGAGTTCTTTGGGTATCCCACAAACTTACACTGTACTGAGCGTGCCTCGAGCTTGTCCACATGCTGCTTTTTAACAAAAGCTGGACATCCCCGTGTTTTAAAGTGTTTAAGATAGGGTTTCTTCCCACTCCACATCTGATATGGTGTGGTAGGCACTGACTTAGTAGGAACCTGGTTCAAAAGATATGCAGCTGATTCTAGTGCATATCTCCAGAAGAATCGCGGCAACTGAGCCTTACTCATCATTGAACGAACCATATCTAATAGGGTTCTGTTCCGTCTTTCCGATACACCATTGTGTTGTGGCGTGTATGGAGGAGTAAGCTGAGAGAGAATTCCATTCTCTTTTAGATAATCTAGAAACTCGGCACTCAAGTATTCACCACCTCGATCTGATCTTAGTGTCTTGATACTTTTGCCTGTTTGTTTTTCCACTTCATTCTTATATTCCCGGAATTTCTCAAAGACCTCGAATTTATGCTTCATAAGGAAGACATGTCCGTACCTAGAGAAATCATCCGTAAAAGTAATGAAGTAAGAATAACCACTTCGCGCATGTGTAGACATTGGACCACACACATCGCTGTGTATGAGTCCTAAGAGCTCGCTCGCTCTTACTCCGTGTCCAGTGAACGGAGTCTTTTTCATCTTTCCCATGAGACAAGATTGACAAGTTGCATAAGACTGATATTCGAATGGATCCAAATATCCCTCTCTATGTAATTTAGTCAACCGTGTTTCATTGATGTGACCCAGTCTATATTGCCATAAGAAAGCATGATTTATTTCTGGAGTCTTTCTTTTATGTGTGTTCTGAACATTGAAAATTTGTAGTTGGTTTAATACGTATATACCGTTGTTTAGAGTACCTGACCCAATCAGACCATGATTAAGGTGGATGTTTACGACATCGCTTACAAATGTAAAATCATAACCTTCTTTAGATAACAAAGATACAGAAATGATATTACAAGTCAAACTAGGTACACAAAAACAGTTGCGCAAAACCAAAATATGTCCACTCGTCAATCCAAGGTGATATTCCCCTACGGACACAGCATCCATGTTCGCTCCGTTAGCAACCCTGAGGGTCATATCACCGGTCTTCAGAACCCTACGGCTTCTCAGTGCCTGCAAATAATTGCAGATATGAGATCCATATCCGGTATCCAATACCCAGGAAGTAGAGTTGATTGATAGACAGTTTTTAATTACAAACACACCTGAAGCTGAAGCCACAACTTTTTTCGGGTCCTGGTTCTTAGCCATCTAAGCCCTGCAATCTTTCTTCCAATGACCCTTTTTATGAAAGTAGAAGCATTCTTCCTTTCCTACTATCGGCCCCGCTACTTTTGTCTTTCCCTTTGCTTCCACCTTACTAACATCGCCTCTCGGCTTGGTGGGGGCCTTCTTCTTCTTTCCATTGCCTTTTGCCTTGGACCGAGAAGAGGAAGCTCCACCAATAAGCAGAGCAGGTGTTTCCCTGGATTTCTTCAGGGTGCCCTCAGCACTCCTCAACAAGTTGAGGAGTTTCGGTAGTTCAACTTCTTTATCTTGAATATTAAAATTCAAGATAAACTGGGCGTAGGTGGAAGGAAAGGACTGGAGAATCAAGTCTGTATACAGCTCGTTCTCTAACGTGGTCCCGAGGTCCGCGAGCTCTTCAATATAACCAATCATCTTAAGGACGTGTTCCCCTACAGAAGATCCGACGGCCAACCTCGCCAGAAATAGCTTCTTCGAGGTATCGTATCTTGCGATACGAGATTGCTCTCCATATAATTCCTTGGTATGGAGGAATATGGATTTTAGATCCATATTCTTATGCCTCCTCTGATGTTCATTGTCCATAGAGGCAAGCATGAGATATTTGGCCTTCACGCAGTCAATCTCTCAGGTCTTACGGATTTCCCTATCCGCGATGCTGGACTTTGGACCTAGGACCGGGGGGGTTAGTAGTAAGGACATACCCCAATTTGTCATAAGTGATCACCATCTTGACATTCCTGAACCAATCTTTATAGTTTGGCCCTGTCAATATATTTTTATCTAATAGTAACTTAAGGCCCGTCATGTTTGGTCGCTGTAATTAGGAGAGAGAGAAGAAACACTTTAGCGTGATGCTCTTGCAAATTTAGATTGGTTTTTAGTTTATCTAAACAGGATGGCTCCCACTGTTTCTCGAATCCTTCCTCAAACCATAAAAGAAGAATTAGTCAGGATTAATCTCATCATACAATACTTGCTTAACCGTTCAGCCAGGACAGTGTCGGTACTTCGAGGGAGGTTTTACGACGCTTTCACGAAGTTCCTTAATTAAATAACCTCTTTTCCCTGGGGGCGTAGCCCCGCTAACACCTTTCTAGACACCTACTTGGTTTATAGCATTGATCGTTAAGTGAAAAAATCTCCCGAGGAGCAGCATATACTCACAGTAGGATCGGGATCCAAATATCATCGTGTGATAAAATTGAAGGAATCCTACCAAAATTATCACACTCCAAATGGTATGCAACACTAGCAAGTTTCAGTTTCTTTAGAAACTCCCGATGTGGATTTTTTGCCCCATGTTCTTATGACCTTGACTAAGGCCAACAAATCATAAGTCACATGTCAAGTTATACCCGTCATTATCCAGGTTAATTTGAACTCAGCCATACACACTCTTGACTAAGGCCAACAAAGTAGTATAACTGTCCCAAACCAACACATCTATCTATGCTACATATGAATACCCAGCAGCTACCAATCACTATGCTTTGACTAAGGCCAACAAACATAGCTTGGATACTATTGAATATTCATATGAAATGATGGAGGGCTACGAATGGTTTTGGCAAAACCGTGAATGTAGTGAACTTGATATAATCGAAGGAACCCGATAGCTATTAAAAGGAGTGGTTTAAGCTCCGCATTTTAAAAGTTTTGCTGTTTTGGAAAAACCGAGTGGTTTTGAAATTTGTTCCAACGATTCAACTTTGGTTTGTTTGCTTTGCATTAATGTAATGCAGTCCCATCAATTAATCCTACCATTGTAGAAAACAACGAAAATATAACGTACGCTTATGCCATCCGCATTCGCCACGGGGCCCTGTCATCACCTGTTAGGTTACTTAACTAACGACAGAGCGGGGGCTGGACTAGCGCGGGTGCAAAACATAAGAAACGTCTACTAGATATCATATATAGATATATACATTCGTCAGATGTAATGATAGGCATTCCAGATCATAGATGAACACATTGGATATACTAGAAATCCGCATTTCGTTTAAGCCTGTAACGAAAGACGGATTACACGGTCATGATGAATAGCCAAAACCCCACCCTACACCCCTACGGGTGCGGCAAACTACCCGCCAAATACCCGAAGTGAAGCAACCTCCCTCAACAAAGTGAGTAGGCCACTCGGCACTTCAAAGTACCCGGTAGTTTGTACACCCCACCTTGGGTCTATCCTAGGAACAAAAACAGTAAAAGAAATAATACAACGATGGCTACAACCTCAACCCGGATGTGCCCCACAAAAAATAATATTACATCACTTTACAAATTTTATATCGAATGAAAGAATGAAAACGCTCATCTCACATCCCCGACCATTCATCATGACGATCCAACAAGTTCATATACACAAACCAATATAACCATCACAGAAATGTGCAACCCCCAACTAACCGACATATAGCAATTAGCGGAAGTTTACGAACACATTTATCAAACACATATAAAATCCGATCAGCCAAAGTTCTTAGAATTTCGATCAATAACCAAATTTGAATCTACTCCAAGTACAACACTGTACAGAAAAATTCCAGAGCAGAAACAAAATATCCTAAGCAACACAAAACAACACAGTGGACCACTAGAGGAAATTTGGACCAACTCGGAGTTGACTTGGCCGTGGAACGGCGGCAGAACTCTTGTTTCTGCCGCGGTTCCGCGGTGGTCTCACCGAGTTAGGCGCCTAAATTTCTTCAGTGATCTACAAAAACCCTGCACGTATTTTTCAAGTCCCTGAAAATATTTTCAGACCAGGTTTTAAATTCGACAGAAAGTGCAAAAATTAGTCGTGTTTTCGGGATTTTTCCGTGATCGAAGTTCTAAAGACTTTGCTAACATGTTAGTTATGGTTTAGCCAGGCTCTGATACCACTGTAAGTCGACGTCACCTACCCCATGGGTTTGTGGGGAGGCGGAATAGGTAAAAATCGATTTTTTCTAACAAGGTAACATCGACTATGCATAAGGATCTTTGCTAAATCCTAACTAACAAACTAACTAGGAGTTGTAACTACTATGTAAAATGATTATACCTCAAGCTACAAGTCCTTCTTCTTCTCGCGGTCCTCCTCCTTGATGTGAGCTCCTTGGAGTGGTGGTGGATGCGCCTCCTCGTCGGCTTCTCGAAGTCAAAGAAGATCCACCCGAGAGTTCTAACCTTGAGCTAAACCTCCAAGTTGAGGCAACTAGATCACTTGGTGTGCTAAACAAAGTAACCTAGAGTGAGTAGAGAGTGATTTGAGTAGCTTAGTCTCACTAACCCTTGATTCTCAACTTATGAGACACTAGGATTTGAAAGGAAGAAGGAGAGAGTGAACTCTAGAGGAAAGAGAAAATGTTTTTGGATAATGATAATTGATCAATGGAATGGCTAGCTTGACATGACAATAAGCATGGCATGAAAAATAATATTTTAACAAAAATATCTAGGTCACAAAATATCTCATCAAAATATCTAAAATCAAAAAGTCAATCCAAGTCAAATGGTCAACCCAAGTAGCTATGCCACTAAATTATCATTTACCAAAAATAATAAAACCTTTTCTCCACCTCATATTTGTTTTGACCAAGTCAATGGTCAAAACCCTAATAAGGTGTCTCCTTCTATTCCCCCTCTCATCCATATATACATACCAACATCCGTGTTCCGAAAAACACGAATACAATGAGACGAAGCTAATCCAATAATCAAATACTAGGATCCGGCTTAAATCAAAGCCCACTACTATTGTCCGCTCGAACACCATATGCATACAAGTACAAGTATGTGATCAAACCCTGTCGTAAAACCATACGACCTCTACATCATTTCGCTCGAAGCTGGGAAACCCTCTGTGTGGGACTCTAAAGACTCGATAGTACTCTGGCAGTGGGTTTAACCACAAGCACGTCAGCGGCACTAGCTGTACGTAACGGCTACCCAGGTATCTGTCGATAAGAAGGCCGATGAGGAAACTCATCCGTACCCCTACTGAGCCCATCTGTGGCAGTCTCCGTACAGTCCGGTCTGTTCGTCTAAGAGTGTCGCATATCGGTCCTAGGGGGCGGCAAGCGTCAGACCTCTAATAGTGCAATAAGTCGTGTCGGAGTACAGTTCAAAACACCCTGAGAAACTACTGGAGTACCTACCAGTAAATCTCACTTGCCTTGTCCAGGTATTTTGTGTAATGGCGTTCCGAACACAGCACGACATCAACCCCCAATACCGGGAGAGACGAATCCTATCTAACCGCCACTGGCTCCAAGTGTTTCAGGACTGCACCCAACTACTACCTATTTGCACGACTCAATAGAGCCGTAGTAGGGTAGCAATATAAGAACAATGGGAACACACTTGAGGTGAAGTAGCAGTGTCAAGTCAACGGACTAAGCTGTACTCATGTCACCTGGGAACTGCTTCCCGACGATAGGTATAGTACCAACCAACAGTACCTATGAGTCCGTCCAGTGTAACTCATAACCCAATGAGGACCTGTATACTATCTCCAGTACGACGTACTGATGGTTGTGGGACAGACTATCTCCCCTGCTGGGATGAGAAGCGTATACACTAGTCTACTCTGGAGTATCGATGCCCTGTTTCGATAATCCTACGACTAGAGACCTGTATAAGGATATACTTATAGACTACCCAGCCCCCACTAGTGTGACTGCCATCACAACGCTGATAGTCAACCAAAGATCCTAAGGACTCTAACAATATGTATTAGCGATACGTTAGAAGAAACATATACACATATTAAGATATATACAAACCAAGTAGCATACTACTATATTAAGCAAGACTATTATAAATCCGTGTATATATCCCAATCTTCCAAAATGTAATATACAAACTAGTAATATACAATAATGGCCTCTAGGGCATATTACAGTAACACCTCATACGATTTTCTTTTCACTATGAGGTCATTGATGTAACATTCGACAATCTCATATATGAGGTCATCGAAGATCTTTTTCATAGCCCTCTGATAGGTAGCGCCGGCGTTTTTCAGACCGAAAGGCATCACTTTGTAACAGAATATGCCCAGAGGAGTCCGGAAAGCGGTATGCTTCTGGTCTTCGGGATACATCTTTATTTGATTGAACCCTGATGATCCGTCCATGAAGGAGAAGACTTCGTGAGTGGACGTGTTATCTATCATCAGCTCGGTAACCGGTACGGGGAAATCATCCTTCGGGCAAGCTTTATTAAGGTCTCGGAAATCCACGCAGATGCGCACTGTCCCATTTTTCTTCATCACTAGGACAATGTTGGCGATCCAGTCGGGGTATTAAACTTCTTGGATGAAGCCGGAGTCGATTAGCTTCTTGACTTCGGCGTTGATACTCATTTCAAGTTCGAGCCGCATTCTTCTTGGTGCTTGTTTGACTGGCTTGACGTCCGGAGATATCGCCAATTTATGCGCAGCTATTTTTGGATCTAATCCCGGCATCTCGGAATAGTTCCATGCGAAGCAGTCTTTATACTACATGAGCACATCTTTTAGCGTAGCCACCTGCTCTTTAGACAGCAGCTCACTGATGAACGTTGGTCGCGGGTCATTTGCCGTCCCCAACTCGATTTTTCTCAGGTTGTCCGCCATGGTGTGTATCCCATCTTCCAATTCTTTTGACGCCGGTGGAAATTCTGAGATCACCCCGTCTTCATCCTCATTTTCGAAGCACCAGGAGAGGTCATCCATATTCTCACGCTCTCCTTCTTCCGACAGCGTTATTATGTGACAGGTACAAGATCGTTTCCAAGACCGATGTTGATCTGGTTCTACTCTTGCTATATACGTTGCTTTTGGTACATACTTTTGTGGTGGGGCTACCTTCCAACTGTTGGATAGAGCAAACCTGTCTTGCTGATATTGGTCTTCGATCCAATTTTTGAAGGTGAAGCAGTCTTCAAGACGATGTCCTATCGCTCGGTGATAGGAGCAATAATTCGGGTGATGAACCTCGTTTGCTTGATCGGGGTGCCGAGACTCCGGGAGTGTCATCATTTGATGTTTCATGACAAGGTCAAAGATTCTCCTTGTCTTGTCTCGAGGGAAAGAATATCCTCGACCCATCTTTTTCATAAGAGACGGATTCCGGCTGACCTTTTCTCGATCGCGTGGCCTTTTGGATCCGTTTTGCCGCCGTCGAACGTTTTTTTCCGTTCTTTAACTTGTTTTTGCCTCCGCGTCGGGCCTTTTTCTTGTCTTGGGAATGCATGGCGGGCTGACGGTGAAGGGCATTGTCATCCTCCGTAGCCTGCTGAAGGAGGCGTTGCATCTTGGCTTTCTCATAAATGGCCATTTCGCGGCTGTGGTTGTTCCGAACCTTTTGACTCGCTTCCCTTACTAGCTTGTCCATCTGTTCTTCAAACGACGGACTCGGCATTTTTATGGAAGGACCTCGTTCTGGTTCAACATCAGCGTCTTTTAAAAGAGCATCCCCTTCTTCATCGAGGTCATTTATGACATGGCAGCCATGGAATTTCTCTCGTTTCTTGGACTGGACATATCCAAGCCCAATCGTTTCCATTTTTCCGTTGGGCAATTTTCGCTGAGTTCCGGGGACGTTCCAAATCCTGTTGTAGAACTAAGCTTGTGGATCAGTCTGTTTGAATGGTATGCCTTGGCATCTTAATAATCTTCTCAATCCCTCCGTATAGTATCTGAGCAGACGGATGGGTTGGAGCCTGTCGAGCGCAAAATCGGCACCATGCCAGACTTCTCTTTCGACTTTAGTCTCCGTGGATCGATAGAATAGGATCGCCTTTTGACCCGTACCCCGATATTGGGATGCCGTACGATGGATTTTACCGTACGAGGCATAGATATGATGATTGATCCGCACTCTTGATTCGAGGAAGCCGTACTACGTACGTGACGCTATTGAGGCGGGATCGCCGACTATTAGAGATATTGATTCAGACCTAGGTAGACTCTTGTTTCTTAATGACTAGTTTCTTAGGTTTAGTTCCTTAGGAGGTTAGATGGACACTAGGTTAGGTTCAAGTCATATAGTGGTAGTGATAATTGTATATCAAATGAGTGGATAACACACATCCGTCTTTACTTTCACACTGTAATCATAATGTTGCATGTTCATACATATGTTGCTATAATCAGTATAAACTTTACCTGTTAGGACACTAGCACCATTACCGATGATGCGCATATTCCACGCACACTTATTTGCCGGCTCACACACATCATCATCGGTAATTGCTATGTCACGTACACTTTAGATCTTATTATCTTTTATTGATAGAATCAGCTAGCAACTAGATCGATATATAATATTGTGATTACTCTCAGATGCTAGTATAGACATGGAATTTATTACTTAGACATTCATGCATTCATATTCTCATGTTATCATGCAGTTTTATGGGGCATATGCCGACACTTATCATTTACTTACTCATGATTTTGAGATTTGGATTTCTATGAGATTTCTGGATTTTGGGGAAAACCGCAAGAATATATAAAAACTTCTCTCTCTCCTCCTCCTCTCTTTTTAAAAACATAAGATGCGGTTTTCTCGTGATGTATGTGTCGTCCACCATGAGATTTCATGTTTTCTGATGGATTTCGAGACCCGATTCGAGGAGTGGATAAACCGTCTCGGGTACATGGTGGGCCCGGTATGGTACCCCGGGGCAAGAAGATCGAGTTGTAGACATGAGCCTGGCAGGGGAAGGCTACCTACCGGTGATGTCTTGCGCGGCGGATATCCGGAGGATACCGACCGTTGTCGTGAGATTTGATGATATGGGCCGATCCGGACTGACGGAGCCCGAGGTATTGAGACTATGAGACTTGAGATTTACATGTTTGTGTCGATACTTGACACGGATTTCCATGAATTTCATTTTTGAGATTTCAGATTCCTATACACATTTTACTATGATAACAGCTAAAGATTTCTTATACAGATATTTCTGGATTTCAGGATTGATTATTTTATATTCATGATGCATGCATATCCATTCATATGACATAGTATTATATGAGGCACTGACACGAGCACGGAGTATCTGCATTTATACGTAGTTTTACCCTGCTATTACTAGATGATTGGGATATAATAGTGTATTATTATGACCTAGGATAGCGTCATGCACTCGATTTCTTTTCGTAGATGTCTTCTACTTACGAGTTGGCAACTCACCCCCGTTGTGCCAAATTTTATTACAGGTTCGATGTACAGGTTTCCCTTGGCAGTCGCTGGCACATCATTTTCATTTCGGGTGATTTGCACGGTAGGTTGGTTCATTTGTATCCGAACCGCCGTTGTATTTTATTATTTCATTTGTATCTAGAAAACTCCATCAACCATACTTGTATTACCTGATAAGTTTATTGGACCAGTATTTTTTTTATTTCGACCTTAGAGTCGCGCATGTATTATTCTGATATGGTGGTTTTGTTTTCTTTGAGTTTTGAGCCTCGCCCTTTGGCGTTGTATATTATTGTGCTTGTTGTGGTTGTTTCCGCCTGTTGGCGTTGATGCTAGCTCCCGTTGGGGATGCTTTTTATTGTTTATGTATATTATACTTGTTGTACCCGTTTGGGGGCCAGTTTTTATAGAGGAGACTCTGCCGAAATTTTTGAGAAAATTTGCTGATGTTTTAAACTTGTTCCTTCATGTTTTCTTTTACTGCTCCTTCTTTTTCATGGTTTAGATTTCTGGGCTTCGGCTTACTTAGGTTACGTTGCGCCTCTAGACGTTTCGTAATCTAAGTGCCAGTCACGTTCCGTACTTTCGGGTCGTGACAAAGTTGGTATCAGAGCGCTAGGTTTAACCTTGTATAAGTCTAGGTGACCCTTGGTTGATGGAGTAGGCGATTTAGGTAGAGTAACGTACCGTGTGTATGGTCCGCGGCATACTTACGATACGCTACTCTGCTTAAAGAGCCTTAGGATGTACAATTGTTTGCACCGTATTCCATTCGTTCTTTTGATCTATCTTCGTCAATATTGGAGGGTGGTTTCTGTTACCACGGGCACACTGGCAGACGGAGCTGCGGCTCGGATGCGATAACCATTAGAGTATTGGTTGTTCTTGAGGATTGAAGCATTGCTTAGCGTGCGGACGAAGGGTATTCACATGCCGTCCGGATGAAGTTAAAGGGTTCGAACGATTATCAGAAAACAATTTTCCCAAGTTTAAAGTATTCGGAAGAACATGCAGGTATTTCGATGGACCCTCTAGAAGGATGAAACCCTAACTCGACATAATGACCATGAGAACACCCTTGAACCTTAGGGTTTACGGCAGTTCCGCGGTGCCATTAGTGAGGCTTGGGTTTGCCCTTTTACGGCTGGATCATCGATGCTGGGGTATGTACCGGATATTTTTAAGCTGTACTTGAGTGTTGAGCTCTCGGGGAATTATGGGATTTTGATGGATCGATCGAAAAGTTTAATGTAGTCCGGATATCAAGTGAAGAGATCGACTACGTGGGAGACTCTAGATATGAGTATTGCCGTTGGTAGCGCAGTCAGCACACTTATGAAGAGACAAGTTTGAAGCAGTCGGCATCAGAGGAAAGAGGCGCACATTGACGATAGTGTTTATGATTGTGATTTCGTGATTTGAATTTCATATTTCTGTTATTGGATTTTGGTATTTTGAGGATTTTGCTCTACGATTGGTATTTCTTGTGTGCACCTTCATTACATTCTATTTGTGTTTCATATATCAGTTGTATTGACGTTATTCAGTACATACCCAGTGCACTTGAATTGGTTTTAATACATTTTGAGATTTTTATTTGATTTCGTGCATATGGGTTACGCATGATTTTAACATATGTTTCGACCTAGTTTTCATGCATTTTTGTACTGTGACTTCGATTTTGATATTCGATGTATGTTTTCGTGCACCACGTGCACCTGATTAGGATTCTTGCGCATACTTGGCGCACTTGATGCGATTTTGTGCACACCAGATGCACTAAATCGGGGTTTTGTGCAGATTAGATGCACCTGATTTTGAGTCGTGCATGCCCGTTGCACTTGACAGATGTTTTTGGTGCACACCTGTTGCACTTAGTTTTGTTGTTGTGTGTATTCGTGGTATCTGTATTTGGTTTCGAATTCAGTGCGCACCGGACGCACATGATATTTTATTAATGTGATTGGGATTGATTTCAGTTTGAGCAGTGTGTTTTTATAATCATTATTATTATTTGATTTAGTAACCAGGCGGGACGTGTATGTTAAATAAAAGATATATATATATATAGCTATTTTTTTTTAAAAATAAAAAATAAACGTCCGCTACTTATGCCGTGACACGTGCATTACACGGCGATTTTCAAGAGAGGTTTTTGTATGCTTCTTTATTATGATGTTTAGGCGATTTTACTAGGATGCGAACTATATATAAGTTACAGATTGATGTATATGATGATGGTTTTCATATTGGGTTTTTATATTTTATTCTCGCCATAACTCCGATGATTGCGCTATGCTTGACGGAGTTGATTTTTGTTATGTATTGATGATTTCGGAGCCCCGACGATTTGAGTGTTTTGCTAAATGTTTTAGTATTTGGAGGGGGAGTTTTAATTTAAATTTGGGGACCGAATTTCTTAAAGGGGGGAAGATTGTAACGTTTTAAAAATAATTAAATAAATAATTAAATGAATAAAATTGTTTAAGTGAATTTTGTGATTTTCGGTAAAGTAAAATGTATTTTTCATAAAACTAAACCGTGATTGTTTTTCATTATAATTTCAAAAATACCTATTTTAATTATGTAATTACTATTAAATGGTGTTTATTTAGCCACTTATAAATTTTTAGTTTAATTAAATATTTTTCCTAAATTAATTATTTTAAATATTAACATAAGCTTTATTTTTACACTAAATTAGTGTAAATTACAAATTTGAATGGTTTTAATTTGTAAAAATGAACCATGGCATGTTATAATTTAGTGTGTATCATGCAAAATTTATTTGCAAATTTTTCCTATTTTCTAGAGTTTTCTTGAGTTGCTATAGTAAAGAAATAAAAGAAAAATAAATAAATGCATGAAAAGACATAATGAAGTGATATTTTGGTGGAGACTTCTACACATTTTCTCACCCTCTTCTTTCTCTCCCTCACCTCCAAAAAAAATGGCCGGCCTCACCCCCCATGGTAGCCCCCATTTTCCTCATTTTATTTTGCTCCAAAATTCATCAAAAATCCTTTAAAAATTCAATTAAAAATCCACCAAATCCTATTTATTTCCTACCCTTTATTCCATGCTCATTTTTATATGGAATTTGGAGATGTAAAGCATGCATTTTGGAGTCTCATTTTCTTGTTTGGATTTCATATTTTGGAGGTATAAATTTCCTTCTTTTGTTTATTAGTTATTAGATGTTTCTTTTAAGCATGTTTAGATTTAATGAATTAATTCTATGTTCAATTTTTAAAATTCAAGTTAGGGTTTGTAAATTCAAGTTATGATTTTTATTAATTAATTAGGGTTATAATAGTTAGTTTAACACTTTTAGAATTAGAAAATCTTGCATGGTTGTTGAACTGTAAAATTTTCATTTAAAATTGTTTAAATTAGGAATTTTGCTAACTAGGTTTCTATAAAACATAATTTTTGGTGAAATAAAATTTCAATTAATATTTGTAACACTAGATTGTGGTCTTAATAAGGGTATTAAGTTGTTGGTGGAATGGAAACTTAAATTGATTGCTAGTTTCTATTGATAATTGATAAATTGTGATAAAAATTGCTATTTTGTAAACTAGATTTTAGAAATTTCTAAATAAATGAGATTAAAAATATAATTTATGGTTTCATTAAATCATTATCATCATGAATTGTGGTTTAATACATTAATTCATGCAAAATCACGTTTTGTGGTGGAATTGTGGTATTTTGCTTGAAAAATGTTAAAAATTGTTAAAGGTTGCAAACTAAAAATTTCAAATTAATACAAATTTGTGTAATAAAAATATAGTAATGGTTTGTATAGTCTAGTTATGCTATTTAATGAGTTTTATGACCATTGGTTTCATTTAAATGTCAAGTTTTGATGAAAAACGGTAAATTGGCATTTTCGGGTTTTACAAAATTGGACGGTTTGATGGATTTTAGGGTTTCGATGGATTTAATCATGTTTTATAATATAAGTAATGTGTTTTAAAACTACGAGTTATTTGTTGATGTTTATCTCGATCCATCGGAGTTTGTACGCCGATATCGAGCGATATTTGGTTCTTTTGCGTGGACGGAACATAGGTTTTAACCTATGCTTGTTCCTTATATCGTTTGACTTTCGTATGTGATCCAGTTTACGATACTATTTATATGTTTGCGTTTAGGTACCCCTCACGTGGACTGCGGGAGATGAAGAGGAGGATGGCGACACCGTCTTCGGCAGACATGGACCAGGTGAGTAGATGCATATCTACGGGGGGAAGTCGGGTGGATGGCGTTTAGCACCCCCGCAACGTAGAATAAGAATAGTACTTATTGACATTAGGAAACCAGATGTGACCCTAGATTCTTAATGAGTAGGGCCCTAGTAATGACCCTAGGCTGGACTAGACTGATTTAGGAAGACATATCAGAAGATGAATACCTTGGAAGAGGTTCGTAGGTTTCAGGTAGAAACACACACACGCACACACTGAAACACGACATTGTGTATACGTGCATGTGTATATATGTATAGGACGAGGTATAGGTATATATATATACAACACGTATATGGGATACATTGATGTGATATGATATCCGAGGTATGATGAAACAGTGTAACTGGGCTTGATGCCGTGATTCATGGCTATACAGTCGTATTAAGTATTAGCGGATCATTAGAGAATGAGATAATGATCATGTATACTTCAATTATAATGGGTGGTGATGATATTGAGGTACATGGGACTCTAAAATAGTACCCGGACTGTAACTTGTGATTGATCACGATATGGGATATGTATGACTTGATTACGACATCATATAGGTGTGACCTGATGTCGATATCATAGAGGTGTGACTTGAGGACGATATGATATCAGTATGACTTAATCACAATATGATACATATGACATGATATTTCTGAGGATAAACTAATGATGCTTATTATGATGGCAATGATATATGATTGATGTATGCGATCATAGTTTAGCACCTTGATCATGAGATGTGTTGATGATGACATTATACTAATGATGAGACACCTAGGAGATACTTGACCCGTACCCCGATATTGGGATGCCGTACGATGGATTTTACCGTACGAGGCATAGATATGATGATTGATCCGCACTCTTGATTCGAGGAAGCCGTACTACGTACGTGACGCTACTGAGGCGGGATCGCCGACTATTAGAGATATTGATTCGGACCTAGGTAGACTCTTGTTTCTTAATGACTAGTTTCTTAGGTTTAGTTCCTTAGGAGGTTAGATGGACACTAGGTTAGGTTCGAGTCATATAGTGGTAGTGATAATTGTATATCAGATGAGTGGATAACACACATCCGTCTTTACTTTCACACTGTAATCATAATGTTGCATGTTCATACATATGTTGCTATAATCAGTATAAACTTTACCTGTTAGGACACCAGCACCATTACCGAAGATGCGCATATTCCACGCACACTTATTTGCCGGCTCACACACATCATCATCGATAATTGCTATGTCACGTACACTTTAGATCTTATTATCTTTTATTGATAGAATCAGCTAGCAACTAGATCGATATATAATATTGTGATTACTCTCAGATGCTAGTATAGACATGGCATTTATTACTTAGACATTCATGCATTCATATTCTCATGTTATCATGAAGTTTTATGGGGTATATGCCGACACTTATCATTTACTTACTCATGATTTTGAGATTTGGATTTCTATGAGATTTCTGGATTTTGGGGAAAACCAGAAGAATATATAAAAACTTCTCTCTCTCCTCCTCCTCTCCTTTTAAAAACATAAGATGCGGTTTTCTCGTGATGTATGTGTCGTCCACCATGAGATTTAATGTTTTCTGATGGATTTCGAGACCCGATTCGAGGAGTGGATGAACCGTCTCGGGTATATGGTGGGCCCGGTATGGTACCCCGGGGCAAGAAGATCGAGTTGTAGACATGAGCCTGGCAGGGGAAGGCTACCTACCGGTGATGTCTGGCGCGGCGGATATCCGGAGGATACCGACCGTTGTCGTGAGATTTGATGATATGGGCCGATCCGGACTGACGGAGCCCGAGGTATTGAGACTATGAGACTTGAGATTTACATGTTTGTGTCGATGCTTGACATGGATTTCCATGGATTTCATTGTTGAGATTTCAGATTCCTATACACATTTTACTATGATAACAGCTAAAGATTTCTTATACAGATATTTCTGGATTTCAGGATTGATTATTTTATATTCATGATGCATGCATATCCATTCATATGACATAGTATTATATGAGGCACTGACACGAGCACGGAGTATCTGCATTTATACGTAGTTTTACCTTGCTATTACTAGATGATTGGGATATAATAGTAGCGTCATGCACTCGATTTCTTTTCGTAGATGTTTTCTACTCACGAGTTGGCAACTCACCCCCGTTGTGCCAAATTTTATTACAGGTTCGATGTACAGGTTTCCCTTGGCAGTCGCTGGCACATCATTTTCATTTCGAGTGATTTGCACGGTAGGTTGGTTCATTTGTATCCGAACCGCCGTTGTATTTTATTATTTCATCTGTATCTAGAAAACTCCATCAACCATACTTGTATTACCTGATAAGTTTATTGGACCAGTATTTTTTTTATTTCGACCTTAGAGTCGCGCATGTATTATTCTGATATGGTGGTTTTGTTTTCTTTGAGTTTTGAGCCTCGCCCTTTGGCGTTGTATATTATTGTGCTTGTTGTGGTTGTTTCCGCCTGTTGGCGTTGATGCTAGCTCCCGTTGGGGATGCTTTTTATTGTTTATGTATATTATACTTGTTGTACCCGTTTGGGGGCCAGTTTTTATAGAGGAGACTCTGCCGAAATTTTTGAGAAAATTTGCTGATGTTTTAAACTTGTTCCTTCATGTTTTCTTTTACTGCTCCTTCTTTTTCATGGTTTAGATTTCTGGGCTTCGGCTTACTTAGGTTACGTTGCGCCTCTAGACGTTTCGTAATCTAAGTGCCGGTCACGTTCCGTACTTTCGGGTCGTGACAATAATCCTCGGGTTTTTCTGACGAGTCGTCTCCGTCGTCATTGTTATTATCTCCGCTCTCAAGGATATGGTTGAGAAACTCTTGGAGTGTGACCGGGGTTCGCGTCTTCTGGTTATATTCCTCCAGTGCGTCAATATGCCTTTGCAGATCCGTGTGCTTGTCATCTAGCTGCGCGGGCTTCTTGGCCTTCTTCTTCTTCTTCGAAGACTTTGACGGCTGGGCCCGGGTGTTTTGCCCATCGCTACCAACTCCTGATGTTGGGCACGGTTTCAGCATCCCCTCAACGATCTCGGGTTCCAGCGGGATTTTCCATCTAATCGCCGGACATGTTTCAAGATCCTTCATCATTCTTTTAGTTTTAGCCGAAAGAACAACTTCCCATGAAGCTTTCTTTATGAATGAGCATGATACCCCCGGCGTGTCCACCTTTTTAGGAGCATGCTATTGTGGCGGGTTTACCCTTCAGTTTTCATACAATGTGAACTTGCCATGTTGGTATTGGTCCTCAATCCAGTTTTTGAAGACGAAGCAATCTTCGATTGAGTAGCCCACTATTCGGTGGTAGGGGCAGTAATTGGGGTTGTTGACATCGCCCGATTGCAGTGGGCGTCTCGGATCCGGCAGAGTGATGAGCCTATTGCGCACCGCCAGTTCGAACAATCTTCTTATTTTATCCCGAGGGAATGAGTAAGGACGTCTCAACTTTTCTCCGAGTGATCGCGGTTTATCATTTTGGCGAGCAGCTGGTTTCAGATCACTCGGCTGTTGCTGAGCATTGGCAACGAAGGTCGCTTTTCCTTTGCCCTTTTCATTTCGAAGCTCTGTTTTTGAGGAGGACGGTCTATGGCCCATCTGGTCCATTTGGGCCAGCTTGTCGATCAAGGCTTAGAAAGTGGTCGGCTTGAAGAACATCATAAATTGAGATATAGTTGCCTGCGGATCAAGGGACCCCACAAACATGCCCACGGCAGGAGCTTATTCTATGCGTTGTTCGCATCTCGACCATAAGTTCCGCCACCGAATTGCATACTGAACCCATGTCTCTCTTGGAATCACCCTGGCATTGATCAATGCCGTGATCAGGGTGCGTTCGCTGGCGCTTGCGAAACGCTAGGTGAATAGCAACTCCATTTCTGTGAATGTTTTGATGGAGTCATTCGGAAGCTCCGAGTACCATTCAAATGCCGTCTCCGCTAAGCTGCCGACGAACTGGCGAAGTAGCAATTTGTCGTCACCTCCAGTATTGCCGCAGAGAGCCCTGAACCGAGCGACATGCTGATGGGGGTTGCCTGTCCCCTTGTACACGTGAAATTTAGGGATCGTATATCCCGGCGGGTACTTAATTTGATTGTACCAGCTTGGATAGGGTCGTCCAGTTCTGACGACTTGGCCAGCAGCTTCACATGCTTGATGAGCTCGTATTTGTTGAGCTATGTAGTCATCAAGCGCAGCTTTCGAGATTGTCTCCTCCCTGGCTGTTGATAGAGCCGGAAGAGGGTTCGATGTTTCCCCTCTGTCGTCTTCAATGATTATTGGGGGATCTTCGGCTGGAGGGTCCGGCTGGATCATCATCCCTACCATATCTTGGAATAGGAGCGCCATTTGTTTTATATTAGCTGCTTGTTCCGCGGCCTCTTTATCTTTCTTTTCGAGCATTCTTCGGAGGAACTCGGCGTCGGTTTTCTGCTCCTGACGTTGCTCCGACGACGCTTCCGGGCTTTCATTTTGCCTAGTGAGTGCGGCCATCTTTGTCAGCATCTCCTGGAGTTTCTGTTGTTGCTCCTGAGCCTTTGTTACGGACCGCGTAAGTGGTCGATGACCCCCAGAAGCATGGCTTTCCTCTTTTCCAGAAGCCATGTAGACGGTGTGCACTACCATGCCCCTAGACCTGGGGCGCTTGGATCCATCACGCTCAAAATTTATCGCCGGTGGTAGTTGATTCTCTGGCCTTCTCTTTTTGTGGGAGGCCGAAGTTGAGGGAGCTGTTGTAGCGAGCACCCATGCAGACGATACTTTCCATGGCATGACGGCAGGATGGTCCTCCCCTTGCTGAGCCTTTGTTTTCTTCAGTCGGCGAGAGTACTCTTTGTCGATTACAGAGTCTTGGACTTTCCGCCAGACTCTGTGGATCTTGGAGGACAACCGCTGAGGAGGCTGTTCTGGCTTCACCTGTGTAACGTTCTCCACAGGTGGAGGAGACTTCTTCAATATGGTCGTTGGAGAGTTCTTGCTCACTCTTCTGAGCAGTTCAAAGCTGTTCCCAGTTGGAACAACAGCATCAACTTTCACCGTTGGAGCTGGTGGAGTAAGTCCAGAGGGAGAGTTGCCCCCGGTTTTTCTCACTCGGCGCCAATGGCGACGTCGAGCATGCCTTGCAGATGGGACTGGTTCAGTTACGGGAGTGGCTTCATCATGCCCCCTGCTCTGACGAGAGGCTGCTGTTGGTGCCAACCTGTCGAAAACTGACGTCCGTTGAGAGGGAACGTCTAACCTGTTGAAGACCGACTTTCGGGTAGGGGAAGCAATCTTGATAACTTCACTGGAAGCAGGAGTTGGAAAAGTCAATCTAGCGAAGACCGAGCCTTTAGTAGGAGACACCCCTTTGCTGACCTCTCTCGCTTTGAAGACTAAGGCGTTAGGATTGGACGACTTGTTGAGAGGGGCCGTAGTAGTTGCAAGTCGATTGAAGACTGACTTCTTTGGTGCCTCTTGTGATGGCATTGAAGCATTGAAGCTCATTGGAGGGAGCATTGTCCCGAAGAACAGTCCAGTGGTGGCCAGAGTCACCTGCTCCACTGGCATCGCAAAGATGGAGGCCGCTTGGGAACCATAAGTCACTCCTCTAGCAGGGACGGAGTGGTAGTTGCTGTTGCAATTGGTGCAGTTGGAAGCCATCGATGTCATCTTCTCTTCTGCATAGGAGCAAGACACCAAATCTTAGTACCTCGAATCCAGGGGCAACCATATTAAACCGCGATTCGTTCATGAACACGACACACGAAGTGTGGAGTGGAAAGAGGAAAAGGTCCCACCGGGCGTGCTAGAATCTGGTCACCGCCGAAAAACGCGACCGGGACGTTAGGACGTCTGGCCTGAATTTTTGGGGGCAAATGCTATTTGGATTTATCCGTCCACCTCTCCAAAGATGCCAAGTTAATTTATGGCACTGCGTATCGTAGGTTTGGACGGATGCGGCCGTTGTAGCAGACTTCGTCAGATTCCCCTCATTGTGAGGGTTTTTTGATTGTGGGGACGCTCTTCCCTGCAGTTAATTACGTTACCGCATTGCAGTAACCACTTTCTCCTGCTTCAGAAGGTCACTTCATGTCGTGTGTGTTTGTTTTGTTTTGGGTTGCCCGTGGATTGTATACGGAGACTAATTTATGTTGTCGCCCGTAGGGCATAGATTAGTCCAAATCCGTATTTTCTTACAATTGGGTTTGGTTTGATTTAGGGATCGTTAATCTCGTTTGAGATTAAAATCAACTTAAATGTTTGTTAAGGATACGCTAGTCTAATTTTAGACTAAGATCTACTTAACAAGGTTTTAGGATCATTTAGATCCAACGAAAGAGCATTTGGGCTCTATTATTTTAGTTTAAGGACGTTGCGGTCCGTTATTAGTTTAGGGACATTGCGGTCCACAGATCACCATTTTTGAGGTGAGGGTTTAGTTTAAGGACGTTGCGGTCTACAGTAGTTTAAGGACGTTGCGGTCCGTTGTTAGTTTAAGGACGTTGCGGTCCACAGTTGTTGGTTGTTGGGACCCGCCACCTCTCTGAAGACGTTGAAGAATTACAACGACATGTATCAGAGGTGTGAAGAGATGTACCCTTGAACCAATGAATGTTCATCAGGGACTTGGTAGTCTTGTTTGGGACTAAGGCCAATTTAGAAGAAGATATATGGGCTCGGTCAATTTGGGGTTTGGCCAACCTTAGGCTCAGCCCACTTGATTATTTATTTGGGCTTGATCCCCTTTCTGTATCAGCACTGCTGAGCATTGATTTGGGTTCTGGCACCCCTTTTCCTTTTTGTTTTATTTATATTCTTTTATATGGAGTGTTAAACAATTCATGGCGCCCATGTGCAGAGCACGTAAGGTGCTCGGCGCTGAGCGCCAAACACTGAGTGGTAAGCACCTTTTTACTAAATAGCGCCCATATGAGGGGCACGTGGAGCGCTCGACGCCGAGCGCCAAACTTTGAGTGCTAAGCGCTTCTTATTAAATAGCGCCCACATGAGCGCCAGATTTTGAGTGCTAAGCACTAAGTTTTCTGTTCTGCTCAATTCAATTCTCTAAGAATTAGATTCTCATTTGTGAAAAACTTTGTCTTACAGATCTGAGATCTGGAAAAAGAACTAAGTTCTTCTGATGCGAGAGTTAAACTCTTAGATATGGAGGAGATGCTATGATCTCTCTTATTTTTATTTACCTTGAGGAGAAATCGTTCTATATGCTAAGAACTAAGTTCTACGGATGTTACTGTGAAAAACGAACCACTAATACCCTTAAAGCGCCGCGGAACCGCGACAATGCCATGCCTTGCGCGGCGGTTCCGCGGCCGTATAGGGGTATTAGGGTTAGTTTTTTTCACAGTAACATCCGTAGGTATTTTTATATGTTTCTGGGAATTTTTAATATTACTCAAGTGTTGAGTTTTCTGGAGATCTTTTGTATTCGTTGATTCGATCGGAAAGTTTAACTTCGTTTAAGTTTTTCCGGGTAATTTAGAACGTGTTAAAAAGTTCGAACGGATATCAATAACTCACTTTTTCCCCTGTCGGAAAACTTTCAAGTGTTGGATTTTTTCACGAGTTTGAAACTTTCGGAAAATCATGCAAGCGTATCTGTGGACCCTCTAGAAGAACGTAACCTTAACTCGATTATGTGACCGTCAAAACTTCCACTTGAACCCTAGGGTTTGTGGTAGTTTAGCGTTGCCACATGTGAGGCGTTGGTTTGACCCTTCTACGGCTGGTTCATTGGGGCTGTGACATGTTCTGGGATATTTGAAATCCGCTCAAGTGTTGAGCTATTTGGGAAAACTTGGGTGTTTGATTATTCGATCGGAAAGTTTAATATTGTCTATTTTATCTGGATTGTGATACAATATTTGGAATCCACAAGTAGTTATGAGATAACTAATTTGAATGTTGTAAATCTAGCAGTTTAGTCTCAGATGATCGGTTGCCACAGGATTTTGATGCGATCAAATGTCCGTCGCAATCACGTTGCGTACGCGGATACTCGCCGGGTAAACTTTGTAAGTCCACGTTGCCCACCCCGGTGCTTGTGGGGAGGCGGAAAACGGAATAAAAATCGGATTTTTACTACTCTAGGCAACATGGACTAGACAAAGTCGGGATCTTTACTAAACAAAACTAACTAAAAGCTAACTAGAAAGTAGCTACAAGGAAGAATGGTTATACCTAGGGCTTTATGTCCTTCTCTCCTTGCTCCTTGGAGTGTAAGAAAAAGATCGCCTTGTCGCCTTCTCGAGTCGAAGAAGGATCCACCCGAAAGCCTCAACCTTTGGCTTCAACTTCAAGCTAGAAGTAACTAAGGTGCTAGAAGTGCTAATCCTAGAACCCTAGATGAGAGTAAAGATTATCAAGAAGAGGTTTTTCTCAAGCTCAAGTGTTTCTCAACACATGAGAAGGGAGAGCTTGAGAGAGAGGAAGAGGAGGAGAGAGAAAGCATATGATAGAATGAGAGAATTATGAAGCATTCTCACATATATGTGTGAATTATTGTAAATTGATAATTAGTGAGATAATTGTCATGGCTTAATCAAGACATGACCATTATCATTTCATTTTTAATGCAAATTGCAAGGATCAAAGAGCATCTTCCAAATGAAATGATGATGGTCAAAGTGTCAACCTAGGTCAACAAGTCAAGAATGTCAAATGGTCAACAACCCTAACCATGCACAATTATATTAAACTAATATCAATTAACCATAATACACACACAAGCATTAGGGTTAATAAAATGACAATGGTCATTAACCCTAATCAAAGTCCTCTCCCTCTGTCTCAAGCAACTGTGCATACGCACCCGTATTCGTGATCCGAGGAACACGAATACAAAGAGATAAAAGCAATCTCAAATCATATACTAGGATCTGGCTTAAACCAAAGCCCGCTAGTATCAGCTGTCCGGACAGCAAACGTGCACAAGTGCGCGGATGTGAACGAACCCTGTCGCAAAACCATGTGACCTCTACTCATTTTGCCTAAAGACGAATAGCTCTCTGTGTGGGGCTCTAAAGACTCGACACTACGCTGGCAGTGGGTTTAACCACAGACCGCAAGCGGCACTAGCTGTACGTAACGGTCCCCAGGTAGATGCCGATAAGAAGACTGACGAGGTGACCCCATCTGAACTCCTACTGAGCCAGTATGTGACAGTCTCCGTACAGTCTGGTCTGTTCGTCTGATACATCGCATGGCGGGCCTAGGGGGGTGGTGAACGTCAGTCCCCTAATAGCGGTACAAGTCGTGTCGGAGTGTAGCCCAGAACACCCTGAGATAACACTGGAAACCTACCAGTATATCTCGCTTGCCCTGGCCAGGGACTACTCGTGTAATGGCTCTCCTAGACACAGCGCGATGTTAACCCCCAATATCGGGAGAGACGAATCCTGTCTAACCGTCACTGCCTCCAAGTGCTTCGGGACTGCACCCAAAAACTACCTGTTTGCACGACTCCTTTGAGCCGTGGTAGGATAGTAATCAAAGTGCAGTGGGAACACACTCGAGGCGAAGTGACAGTGTCAAGTCAGCGGACTAAGCTGTACTCATGTCACCTGGGAACTGATAACTGACGATAGGTATAATACCAACCAATAGTTCCCGACGAGTCCTGTCCAGTGTACTCGTAACCTAACGAGCACCCGCATACTATCTCAAGTACGACGTACTGACGGCTGTGGGACAGACCGTCTCCCACGCTGGGATGAGAAGCGCATACGCTAGTCTACTCCGGAGTATCGATGCCCTGTCTCGATAGTCCAACGACTAGGGACCTGTATAAGGATGTGCTTATGGATTACCCAGCCCCCACGAGTGTGAGCGCCATTACAACGCTGGTAATCAAGCAAAGATCCTAAGGGCTCTACTAATATGTATATAAGCGATATGCTAAAAGAAACACATGCACATATTGAAGTAGAGACAAACCAAGTAGCATACTACCATTTCGAGCAAGATTGTATATACAACTGTGAGTATCCCAAGCTTCCCTCAAGTAATATACATACTAGTATGATACAGTAATGGCCTCTAGGGCATATACACTAACAAACTTAACAGACAGCCACGCCCCAAAGCCCCGACCAAGTGACTGTAGGAGAACCCCGTCGCCAAAAGCATCCGTTCGGGTGCTCGCGGCAGCGGTGTTCCGCCTTAGTGCACTTCGTCGACGGCATCGGGGGTGCGGCCGTCTACTAAAGTTTTCGAAAAGCATTTGATCAGGATATCGGGAATCTTGTTGAATTGCCCGACTAGATATTGAAAAGTGTTTTCGGTAATGAGAATAAAATGAGGGGTTTATAATTGTTAGGCATGAGATGTCTAAGGAATTCATTTGGTTAGGCATGCGATGTCTAAGGATGTTGCGGATTCCAACTGTTGTAGTTTTACACTTTCTTTTATGCGACTGTAAGTGTAATATGTGGTGTATCGCCGGTTTTGTTGCTATACATCAACGACAACTGGGATACGCATATTTACTTACGTTGATGATATGTGATATTATATGTTGCTGTGATATGTTATATTGGATCATCGTGTTTTTGAATAGCCGGGGGTTTTATGTGAGAGGGGAGTTTTTCTTTTTCATTCATATAAAATTCATCGTATGTAATATTCTTTATTGGGGAACTTCCGGGCTGAGGATGATGTCACCATTGTATATTATTTACTTTTCCGTATTAGGATAGACCCAAGGCGGGGAGCACAAGTAACCGGGTTCTAGGGTACAGTGGGAGACCGTCTCGAGGAGTCGAGACCGGGTGTCCTAACTCTAGAACTGGCAGGGTTACTTGACGCTCTCGTAGGGGTCTAGGGATGTGGGTTTGGCTATTTATCGCGACCGTGGAATCCGTGTTTTATACAGGCTCGTATTAAAAATACGGACCTCCTAGTATATCCAATATTTCATATATGTTCTTCTGATGCAATGTTCTGTGATGAGATCATATTACTGCCTGAGACGAATTTTTATATTATATATATGAGATATATATTGTATATTGCTGATTTCGTTTCAAAAGTGATGCTTGTGAAGCATAAATAAAATAGGACTTCATTAATGAGATTAATGAAATAAAAGAAACCTAAAGATGTTGTAGAAATTTGTTTAAAAACTGGTAGCTCTAGTTCTTGCTTTGCATAGCGGTATTCCTTGTAGAATATCCAGCACATTATTCGATAAGGAAAGAGCCGAGATCCCTTCACCGGGAGTGAGCTCTTTAGCGAAACTAGCAGATGCTACACACTCGGTTTGTCTTTTGATTGCTTTTATAGTTTTTGCTTTGCATAGCGGTATTTGTGAAATATCCCGCACCTTATTCGATAAGGAAAGAGCCGACGATCCCTTCACCGGGAGTGACCTCTTTAGCAAAACTAGAAAAGCCTCAAAAACACTCCATTTAAAATCACTCGATTCTATAACGATATCAAGTTCATTACGCAAAGGGTTTTCTTAAAAACCTGTCGTAGCCCTCCGTCATTTTAGATAAGTACTTCATAGTATTCGTGCTGCGTATGTTGACCTTATCAAGGCGTAGTGAGCGGTAGCTATTTATGCTTATCTGCATAAGCATATGATGTGATTGAGTTAGGGTAGTCGTGCGACTTTGTTGACCTTGTCAAGGGTCGTGCGGGTGGGTTTAATTCAATCAGGAAATGACGGGTTGAACTTGACTTGCGGTCTATGGTTTGTTGACCTTGTCAAGGTCATAGATCGCTCGGGGTAAAATATTATTGGGAATTTCAAGTATTGAAATTTGCAATGAGATTGCATACCTTCTATGAGATAGTTGGATCCCGATACCCGCTGCGAGTAAGAGTTACTCCTGGGAGAGTTTTACACATTACAATTAGCCGATCAAGTAGGTGTCCAGAAAGGTGTCAACGGGGTTACGCCCCTGGGAAAACAAGGTTTACTTTAATTAGGTCCGTACGAAAGCACGGGGAACCTCCCTCAAAGTACCGGCACTGTCCTGGCTGAAAGATTGGCGAACTTGTAGGGTGTAATTAATCCCGGCTAGTCTTTCCTTTTAAGGTTTGAAGGAAGATTTGACTAAAACAGTGGGAAACATCCTGATTAGATATATTAATAACCAATCTAATCTTACAAGAACATACGCTGAGTGTTTTCTTCTCTCTCTCCAGGTAGCGACCATATCACGCCTTAATCAAGATAATAATACAGATGTATTGACCGACCCGCTTGTTATACTGCGCTAGGGAACGTTGGTCCCGCTCCAACTTATAAATGTTATAAGACTGAGCAGGAAATTGGGGATTACCAAAATTCTCGTGCCGCCCAAACGAAGAAAGTGCATGCTGATGCATCATCTTCGGTTGTGTTCATTACTGAGAACTGTTTCTCAGTTTCCTTTACGTCCTGGGTACGAGATACCGGATCAGGATCCCGTAAATGGAATCCGTTACGTGGGCTACAGATAGGTAGAGAACTGAGAACGGGTGATATGTTTCAAGAGTTGGAAACGATACAATTGTTGCAGGCCAAATATGTTGGCAGTTATCACCCTGTATTACCAGAATACATTGATTTTGAACGAATGTTATTAGATACCGAACCTGATATACAAAATCATATCAGTCTCTTTATTTGTAAAGAAGGATATAATTTTGTATTGTTGGATAATGTTTTGAACATTTCCTATATCAAGAGTTGATCGGTTCAGGCACGATATCTAAAAGCATATACGTTCTAAATCAAACTTCAGTTCTTAATGTACAGAACACACACAAGAGGAAGAGTTCAGAAATGAATAAATCCTATTTGAGGTATTGTAGACTAGGTCATATCAATGCGACCCGACTAGCTAAGTTACATTGAGATGCATATTTAAATATGTTTGAATTTACATCTTGTGAAACTTGCCAGTCATGTCACAAAGATAAGATGACTACAACTCTGTTTATTGGAAACAGAGAAAGAGTTAGTGAACTCTTAGGATTGATACTTGATGATGTATGAAAGGTCCCCTATCTACACATGCCAGGACTGGTTCTTTGTACTTCATTACATTCACTGATTATCTCTCAAGATTCGGACATATGTTCCTGTTGAAACACAAGTCTGAACCTTTTGAGAAATTCAATGAATATAAGTTAGAAGTAGAGAACCAAAACAGGTATAAGTATTATGCCCTTTGATGTGATCAAGGAGGAGAATACTTAAGCACGGAATTCCTGGACTATTCTAAAGGAGAATGAGATTCTCTCTCAGCATTACTCCTCCGTATACACCACAACACGTCGGTGTATCAGGGCGGAGCAATCACACCCTATTTGATATGGTGTGCTCTATGATGAGTACTATTGAGGTGCCTATTTCCTTTTGGGTGTTATGCACTTGTGAAGCTGCATACTTATTGAATAGGGTTCCAATCAAATCAGGTGCCTACTATTCCATATGTGATATGGTATGGGAAGAGCCTATCTCTTAAGGATGTTAAGATTTGGGGTTGTCCGGCTTATGTCTAAAAGCATAATCCAGACAAGCTCGAGGCAAAGTCAGTTATGTGGAAGTTTGTCGGATATCCCAAGCATTTGCAAAGGAATATCTTCTACCAAACTGGGGAACAAAAGGTGTTTTGTTTCTCAGCATGCTACCTTTGTGAAAGGGAATTTCTTGTGAAGAAATTAGTGGTCATGAGGTAGAACCGGAAAGGCTCCAGCTATACAAACTGCAGCTGATGATTTGGTAAACCTGAAGGATTCAATAGTTTCTAACGAACCTCAGCCTCTCCGCCGATCTCGTAAGGTTTCTCACCCACCTGAGAGATACTTCGGTTTCTCTATGACAGTGGGAGCGAGGATTGCATCATGAGATGATGACCTAACTAGTTTCGAGCAGGCCATCAGGAGTGGGACTCTGTAAGAATGGCTGGATGCTTAGAGATCTGAGATGGAATCCATATACACCAACAAAGTATGGACTTTGGTTGCTTTATCTGAAGGGTTAAATCCCCATCAGGAGCAAGTATATCTTGAGAAGATTACTTGGTGTACATGAAAAAGTTGAGACTTTCAAAGCTATGCTTAAGTCCATCCAGATCCTACTTGCCACTGCTACATACCATGACTACGATATCTGGCGGTTGGGTGTCAGGACTGCTTTTCTAAATATTGATTTAGAAGAGAGCGTCTATAAGTACACAGCCAGAAGGCTTCGTAGACAGTGGGAGCAACGGAAACGTGTGCAAGTTGCTTTATAGGATAAAGCAGGCATCGCGGAGTTGGAACGTCTATTTTGATGTGGTAGTCAAAGAGTTTGACTACATCAAAATGGTAGATGAACCTAGTATATACAAAATGGTAGTAGGGAGTATGGTGGTGATCCTCGTAGAGTACGTGGATGACATACTCTTGATAGGAAAGGTGTTTCCTATGCTACGCTCGGTCAATCTCCTCTTATCACATGGATTCTCCATATAGGATCAAAGTGATACCTCCTAAATCCTAGGTTTTATATCTATGAGATAGATCTAATTGGATGTTAGGATTCTCATTAGTTGTAGTGAGATGGTATCAATCGATCCTAGGGAGAATCACTGGAAAGGTTCCAGGGTGATAAAGACGACTGAATGTCAGTCATAGGCATTGTCTTTACCCTCAGTGGAGGGACGGTATGTTGGAAGAGTTCCAAGCTAGATACCGTGACATACTAGATGATAAAGGCAGGATAAATCACTACCAAGGATGCTACCAAAGAAATAGTCTGGATGTACACTAGTTCATGAGATGAACTTCGTTCCTACCATTGTGTGTCAATGGTGTTGTGGCTTATGCCTAGGAACCCCCGTCCCATCAGAGATCCAGACATATTCTTAGGCAGTATCGCCTGATCATGGAGATGGTTGATCTCGAGGGAGATCGAGGTTAGGAGAGTAGACACAGAGGACAACAGCGTGGATCCACTCACAAAGGCCTAATTTCCCAGTAGAGACTTTTATAGGATAGTTGAGTATGAGATACTTCAACCACAGCTGATTGTTGGGTATGCGATACCACAACAGATGGCCCTAGTGCAAGTGGGAGATTGTTAGTTATATGTATGCCCTAGAGGCCATTACTGTACATACGATGTATATTGTAGTGGATGCTTGGACATATATAGGTAGGACCTTCTTGCTCGACATAATAGTATGCTATCTGGTTGCTCTTTATCTTAACATGTACTCAGATTGTCTCTATGTTACATGTTGATAAAGCCCTTAGGATGGGTACTTGACTACCAGGACTATGATGCAGATCATACTAGTGGGGACAGTGTAGTCACTAAGTACATCCTTCAAATGTTCCTAGTCATGGGAGTACCGAGACAGGGCATCGATACTCCAGAGTAGACTAGCGTATGCGCTTTTTGACCCATATGATGGGCGATGGATGATTCCATATCCATTGGTGTTTGACATCAGAGAAGGTATACGGGTGCTCAATGGAGATTGGGTACACTGGACGGACTCGCCGAGAACTCCCAGATGGTATTATACCTCACGTCAGATGGCAGTTCTCTGGTGACACTGGTACAGGTTAGTCTGTAGACCCGAGATCGTCATAGAGTCTTGTGTGATTTCCACTGTGCTTTGATTTCCATCATACTAGGTCCAAGAGGGCATGCAAAACTGTGGCTTTTGGGTACAGTCCCAAATCGCATGGAGGCAATGAGCGATAGGAGGGGTTTCGTCTCTCCCGGTATAGGGAGTTGATGTTGCCCTGTGTTCGATTGGCTATAACTGGAAATCCCTGGCAGGGTTGTTGAGATTTACTGGTAAGTGTTATCAGTAGTTTCTAGAACTATTTTGGACCTCATATCGACACGATTTATCAAGCTACTGGGGTCTGACGTTTACCACCCCTAGACGAGATATGCGACATATCAGACGAAGAGACTGAACTGTACAGGAGTGTTACTGATTGGATTCGCAGGAGAATGTACATGCTTGCTTGTTGATCTTCTGATCGCTCAATACCTGGGTGGCTGTTACGTTTAGCTGACCTCTTGCAGCTTGTGGGTGTTTGATATGATTATCACCTACTGCCGGCGTATTGACGATTCTTTAGAGTCCTACATAGAGGTTTCCTAGCTCAGGCAAAACGGAGTAGGAGTACATATGTGATATGTGTGCCGTATTAGATTCTCGCGATATGTGATATCGGCCGGGTATATGTGATATAGCCGGGTCATCGAATCAAGTGTTAATTCGTTGAACTGATACAGATTATATTAGTCGGTTATTTGTGAAATAGCCGGATTATCGGATCAAGTGTTGATTCGATAATTTAGTGTATAATTATATATTTGATATATTAAATTACATTAACTAATATAAGCTCACTTAAAGATTCTTTTTCTCACTCGGGTAATACATTGATATATATATGTGATATATGTTAATTGTATTATTTTATTTTGTTACAATAAATATTGTATATGTGATATATAATATTGTAACAAGTTAGGGTTATAAATGCAACATGTTTTGTGGAGTTTAAATATGGTTAGTGTTTGGATTAGGGTTAAGCTTGCATAAAGCTTTCAAGAAGCTTCTTGAAGCTTTGACTTTGACTTGTGATATTTTGCATAGATATTTCCTTAACCCAACCCAAACCCTTTACCATAGTTATTTCTCTACATGGGTTAAGTCTTCATTCTCAACCCATGGTTGCATTTCTAATCTCACACTTGATTCATTATTCATCACAAAAGGATTTGATCATCTTCTTTTTCTTCTTGATGAAAAAGCTTTCTAGCTTTTTCATAAATGATGAAAATGAGTGAGAAATTGAAAACAAATGAGAGCTAAATTCCTACTTCATCATCCTCATCTATTCTTGCCACTTAGATTAGGGTGTTTGCTTTGCTAATACTTGATTATCATAGCAAGAGCTTGGATTTGAGTTTCTTCAAGGTAGATCATCTTTGTTATCGAAGATTGGAAGCAAGCTTGCATCTTTCTTTTCATGGAGCCTCTCTAGAGTCCGGGTACTTGATGATCGCAGCGAAGGGACAACAACACGGAGCTTATGAAGTGAAGGAACGGACTACAAAGATTGTAATCCCTAACTCTTAGAAGTAAAGTTGTTTACATGCTCTTTCTTTCGTCTAATCTCTAGTCTAAGATCTTGGTTAGGCTTGTTCGGCACATGTAAAATTTGATTTTGGCAAGGTTGATACCTTGTAGAACCTTGTACTAGTGCCTAATAACCCTACAAGAATGACACAATTAATACTAGTTTATATAGGCATCATAATATATAAGTAATATCATTAAACTAACACTTGATTTAATGACCCGGTTCAATCATAAATCGGCCAGTATTAACCGTCCAATTAATACATGTAGTATCACATATATATGTTTAATTAGACCCCGTACGCATCGCCGTACGTGCACTACATCATTTTTCTAGAACGGGAAAACCCTCTGTTTGGGACTCTAAAGACTCGACAATACGCTGAAAGTAGGTCAGGATCATATCTGATTTATCTGAAATACTTTCAGATCAATCCCCCACCGGGTTAACCTATAAGCACGTTAGCGATACTAGGTGTACGTAATGGCTATCCATGTATTGTACGAAAAGCCCGTCGACAAGCAAGCTCGTCCGTACTCTACTAGAGCCTATCAGTGATATTCACCGTACAGTCTAGTATCTTCATCTAAGACTGTTGCATACTGGGTCTGGGAGGTGGAAACCGTTAGACTCCCACTAACCCGACAAGTCATGCTGACGTCAAGCTCATGACCACCAGAGAAACTACTGATAACACTTATCAGTAAATCTCATCTGCCCTGACCAAGGACTTATAGTTATAACCAGATGTGTACAGTGCACTCCCTATACCGGGAAAGACGAATTCCCTCGACCGCTCACCGCCTCCATGTGCTTCGGGACTGTACTCAACTAAAATCTGTTTGCACGGTTCTTTAAAGCCGTGGTAGGGTAATAATCTAAGTACAGTGAGAATCGTTAGGAATATGTATGCCCTAGAGGCTATTATTGTAGATTATAGTGGATGCTTGGACATATATATAGAGGACTTTCTTGCTCAATGTGATAGCGTGCTATCTTGTTGCTCTTTATCTTAACATGTGCACTTGTTTTACTTTACTGTCTCTTTAATACATGTTGATAAAGCTGAAAGAGTATCCTAGCACCAACACAAGGTTAATACCGGCATCAAGCATGCAATTTTAAAATTTTTGGGGTGCTAAGCTACACTAACCTAGAATCTTACTAGAGTATTAGGGTTAAAAGCATGATATAGCAAGAACTATTCTAAGTGAAAGAGTTTACAACCTTTGTAGACCAAGTCCTTCACTTCTATAGCTCCGGGTAGTAGTCCCTACGACTCCTCTAGGCTCTACTAGAATAAGGATCGAGCTTGCTCCTTGATCTTCCAAGCCGAAGATAATCCAGTTTGAAGCTTCTCTAGGTCAAGCTACCTCTTCACTAATCTCCTATTAGTGAAGTAAACAACATAGTCTAAAGTGCTAATCTGGAGTAGGTTGATGAAGTAGAGGTTTTAGCTCACTAAGTAATCTCTAAATTCCTAGGGTTCACAACTTATGCGAGGGTTAGGACTCTGGAGGAGGAAGATGAAGAAGATAATGTAGAGAGTGAAAGAAAAATGAGCTAGCCAAATGATCAAGTGTGTAGAATGGCTCATCTCATCTCACTTATTGAAGCATGGAATTATTTCAAATAAATAAATCCAACCATGCTTCAATAGTGAATGCAAATGAATATAATAATGAGCAAGCCATGCTTCACCCATTCTTAAAATATCTCCCATTTTCCACCTCTTAATCTATTTTCACAAAATAGATTTAATCCAAATATATATATATATATATATATATATATATATATATATATATATATATTAAGAGAATATTAACTTTAAGTGAGCTTAATATTAGTTAATATATAATTATATCAAATATAAATATATATCAAATTATTAAATAATCACTTAATTTAATAATCCGGTTATATTATATATAACCGACTAATATCATTTATCTGTATATCACATTATCAAATCAACACTAGATTCAATAATCCGGTTATATCACATATAACCTAACCGATATCAAATGTCGCCAGATTAGAATACGGTATCACATACTCGTATTTAATCAGGCTCCCGCACATATCAGCATATGTTCCCTACTTCGTTTCGGTTGAGCTAGGAAACCTCTGTGTGGGACTCTAAAGACTCGTCAATACGCCAACAGTAGGTAATGATCACATCAGTTACCCACAAACCGTCAGCGGTACTAGCTGGACGTAACGGCTACCCAGGTATTGAGCGATTAGAAGATCAACAAGGAAGCTTGTCCAAACTCCTATGAAGCCTATAAGTAACACTTACCGTATAGTCCGGTCTCTTCGTCTGATATGTTACATATCGAGTCTAGGGGTGGAATCGTCAGACCCCAATAACTTGATAAGTCATGCCGATGTATGGCTCATAACGGTTTGAGAAACCACTGATAACACTTACCAGTAAATCTTATCAGCCCTGGCCAGGGACTTACTGTTATAGCCAATCGAGTATAGCGCAACATCAACTCCCAATACCGGGAGAGACGAAACCCCTCCTATCGCTTACAGCCTCCATGTGACTTGGGATTGTACCCAAAATCCACCTGTTTGCACGACTCCTTTGAGCCGTGGTAGGGAGGAAATCAAAGCAGAGTAGGAACCACAAAAGACACTATGACGATCTCGGGTCTACAGACTAACCTGTACCAGTGTCACCAGAGAATTGCTATCTGACGATAGGTATGGTACCATCTAGGAGTTCTCGACTAGTCCTGTTCGGTGTACCCATTCTCTAATGAGCACCTGTGTACAATCTTTGATGTCAAACACCAATGGTTATGGGATCAACCATCGCCCTCTACAGGGTTAAAAAACGAACACACTAGTCTACTCTGGAATATCGATGCCCTGTCTCGATATCCCCTCAACTAGGAACTGTTAAAGGATATGCTTGCGGACTACACAAGTCCCAGTAGTATGATCCTCATCATAGTCCTGGTAGTCAAGCAAATATCCTAATGGTTTTATCAACATGTATCAGAGAGACGGTATAATAATTCAAGTGTACATGTTAAGATAAAGAGCAACCAGATAGTATACTATCATGTCGAGTAAGAAAGTTCTCTCTATATATGTCCAAGCATCCACTATATCATACAATAATGGCCTCTAGGGCATATATATTCCTAACAATCTCCCACTTATACTAATGCTAGTTGTTGTATTATCTCATACCCAACATCCTAAAATGTCTCTCAAACTGCGTCTGGGGGAGGGCCTTCATGAGTGGATCCGCTGTGTTGTCCTTCGTGTCAACTCTCCTGACCTCGATCTCCTGGCGATCTATTATCTCCCGGATCAGGTGATACCGCCTAAGAATATGTCTGGATCTCTGATGGGACCGGGGTTCCTTGGTCAAAGCCATAGCTCCATTCTTATCACAATACAAAGGCATTGGATGCTCAATGGATGGAATCACACCAAGTTCAGTTATGAACTTCTTCATCCAGACAGTCTCTTTGGCAGCATCGTTGGCAGCGATGTATTCAGCCTCCATCGTCGAGTCTGCTACGGTATCTTGCTTAGAACTCTTTCAACATACTGCCCCTTCATTGAGGGTGAAGACAAAACCCGAGACCGACTTACTGTCGTCTTTATCACTCTGGAAGCTTGAATCGGTAAAGGACTCCACCTGGAGTTCTCCGTTACCATACACCAAGAACATTTCTTTAGTCCTTCTCAAATACTTAAGAATGTTCTTCACAGCTGTCCAGTTCTTTTCCCCAGGATCTGATTGATACCTGCTCGCTACACCTAGTGCGTAAGCTACATCTGGTCTGGTACATAACATCGCATACATGATAGACCCAACTGCAGAAGCATAGGGTATCACTGTCATGCGAGCCCTTTCCAAATCAGTCTTAGGAGACATCTCTTTGGAGAGAGTGATTCCTGAACAAGCGGATAAATTACCACGCTTAGAATCTTCTATACTAAACTTCTTTAGTATGGTGTCTATGTACCTGGATTGGGACAATCCCAACATCCGTTTAAATCTATCTCTATAGATCTTTATCCTCAGGATGTAGGAGGCATCACTTAGATCTTTCATGGAGAACTTTTGTGATAAGAAGAGCTTGACCGAGTGTAGCATAGGAACATCATTTTCTATCAAGAGTATGTCATCCACGTACAATACGAGGAAGACAACCTTACTCTCTAAAACCTTTTTGTATATACAAGGTTCATCTATGTTTTTGATGAAGTCAAACTCTTTGACCGCCGTATCAAAACAGATGTTCCAGCTACGCGATGCCTGCTTTATTCCGTAGATTGATTTAAGCAGCTTGCACACCTTTCTGCTGCTCCCACTATCTACGAAGCCTTCTGGCTGTGTCCATAGTCACATAATTCGCGAATTATTCGGCGAATTCGTGAATTTTTTATCAGCCGATTAAATCTCCGATTTAATCACTGTTGCTGAACGCTTTGAATAATTCCTGAATTATTCAAAAAAAAACGGCGAATAATTCAAAAAACAACGAATAATTCACAAAATCAAAACCTAGTGTCTCATATATTAATTTCTTGCTCGAAATCCTTCCCGAACACTTGCCGAATCTTTCCCGAATACCTGCCGATTTTTTCCGAATAGTTCTCTGAATCCGAATTTTCGACCTCGCCGAATTATACCCGAATCATGAATTTGTGACTATGGCTGTGTCATGTACACGCTCTCTTCTAAATCACCATTTAGAAAAGCGGTCTTCACGTCCATCTGCCAGATTTCGTAGTCATTGTATGCAGCAATGGCAAGTAGGATCCTGATGGACTTAGGCATAGCAACTGGAGAAAATGTTTCATCATAATCGACACCAGGTCGTTGACGAAAACCTTTAGCAACAAGTCTAGCTTTGAAGGTCTCAACCTTTCCATCTACACCAATTTTCTTCTTAAAGATCCACTTGCTCCCAATGGGTTTCACCCCTTCAGGAGCAACTTCCAAAGTCCATACTTTGTTGGTGTACATGGATTCCATCTCAGATCGCATAACATCCGACCATTTCACAGAGTCCTCACTTGTGATGGCCTGCTCAAAACTAGTTGGGTCATCATCTTCCATGATTCAATCCTCGCTCCCACCTTCTATGAGAAAACCGTAATATCTCTCAAGTGGATAAAGAACCCTGCTAGATCTGCGGAGTGGCTGAGATTCGTCGGAAACTATTAGATCTTCCGGTTCTATCAAATCATCAGTTGTAGTTTGTATTACTGGAACTTCTTCCAGCCCTACCTCATTACCACTAATTTCTTTCACAAAAAATTTCTTTTCTAAAATGGTGGCATGCCGAGAAACAAACACCTTTTGTTCCTCGGAGTGGTAGAAGATATACCCTCGCGAATGTTTAGGATATCCTACAAACTTGCATAGAACTGACCTTGCCTCGAGCTTGTCCGGATTTTGTGTTTTAACATAAGCCGGACAACCCCATATCTTAATAAAATTAAGACATGGTCTCTTTCCTTTCCATATCTCATATGGAGTGGTAGGCACGGATTTGGTAGGAACCATATTCAATAGGTATGCGGCTGTCTCAAGCGCATATCCCCAAAAGGAGATAGGTAACTCAGCAATACTCATCATAGAGCGCACTATATCTAATAAGGTGCGATTCCTCCACTCCGATAATCCATTGTGCTGTGGTGTATACGGAGGAGTAAGCTAAGAGAGAATCCCATTCTCTTTTAAGTAATCTCGGAATTCCGTGCTCAAGTATTCTCCTCCCCGATCGATCGAAGGATTTTAATACTTTTACCCTGTCACGACCCGAAAGTACGGAACATGACCGGCACTTAAACTACGAACGTCTCGAGGCGTAAGTAATCTAAGTAAACCGAAAACCCAGAAATCCAAACCAAGAAAAGTAGTAGAGTGCAGGAAAACCAATTTAAAACAAGTAGTTTTAATAGCATAAGCCGAATTATGCGGTTTTTAAGAACATCAAAATTTACTGAAAATTTCGGCAGAGTCTCCTTTGTAAAAACTGGCTCCCAAACGGGATACAACATGAATAGTATACGAAATCAATAAAAAGGCAACCCCAAGCGGGAGCTAGCTCTTCGTCAATCGACGGTCACAACCACACAAGAAATATAAAATACAACGCCAACGGAGAGGATCAAAACTCAAAAGGAACTCAAAACCACCAGAAATATAACGAGCGACTCTAAGGTCGAAAGAATAAACAGCACTGGCCTCTATCTCAAAATAAATACATGTTTGGTTGATGGAATTTACTAGATACAACTGAAATATATTATACAAGGTAATATGATGGGTACGATACAAGAAAAACCCACCTACTAGCAAGTCACCCGAATGAAACTGAGCCCGCAACGCCGTAATCAAACCTGTACGGCAAACCTGCAAGAAACTGGGGCACAACGGGGGTGAGTTGCCAACTCGTGAATAGAAAAACATCTACGCACAGAAATCGCATAAATAACGCAACCTAGGTCAATGATCATAATATATCCTCAAAAATATACATAACAAGCAGCCTATAACAATGGCTACGGTAATATCTAACCGAGTGAAATCTCATGTGCCCGTGTCAATGCCTCAGGTAGCAATATATCATATGAATGAGGTATGAATGCATGAAAACAGAATACATGTAAATGAAGAAACTGTTTTCATAAATTAGTGAGATTTCCTTCGTATTTTTAAACTGAGGTATCATAATGAAATCAGTATCAACAGTGTCTAGCATCGACACGAAACATAAATCTCACTGTCTCGAAATATCAATGTCTCAATCTCAATATCTAGGCGCCGTCAGTCCAGACCGGCCCCTACCATCCATCTCAAGACCACGACGGTATCCTCCGGATATCCGACGCGTCGGGTAATATCACCGGTAGGTAATCTGTCCCCTGCCAGGCTCAACGTCAACACCACATTCATTTTGCCCCGGGGTACCATACCGGGCCCACCACGTACCCGTGACAGTTCCTCCACTCCTCGACACGGATCTCGAAAACCACAGCAAACTCATGGTGGACGACACTTACATCACTAGAAAACCGCAATTTACATATTTTAAAAGGTTAATAAGTTTAGAAATTTTGCGGCTTTCCCCCGAAATCCAGAAATATCATAAATCTCAAGAAGTCATCACAAGTGCATATGTCAATGCTAATGAATGTATATGGTATCAATAACCAAGTTGCAATGTATGATTAATAACTAGGCATGAACAATGGAATAACAGTATGCATGAAGTGACAAGTAATAACTACAATATCTAAACAGGCATATAACCCAGGTACACTAATATCGTATCAACTACTAACTAACAAGCTAAGCCAAGCAATAGTATTGTCTAAGTGTACGTGACATGGCAATTACCGATGAAGATGTGTGTGAGCCGGCAAGTAAGTGTATGTGGTACATACGCATCATCGGTAAAGATGCTGGTGTCCTAACAGCATGATATCAATAATGGAGTATGCAGCAAAATAAGTATGCGGGGCAGAGCAAACAACAATAATGTGCGGAAGCAGAATACTAGACACAACGATAACTAATTAGTATTAAACTAATATAAGTCCTACAAATGGTGCCTTTTGAAAAAACACGAATCATGGGGTTTTGAAAATAGGGGCTACGTTGTTTTTATGAAAAGATACGTCTTTTGAAATATCCGTAGGATCCCTTGGGCTGTCTTTTAAAATACCCACGATTCGTTAGTCTTTGAAATAGGTAAGAAGTCTAATCTAATCTAACAACTACACTAAACTATACGGCTGAACTACAGGTAAGGGAACCGCCTATCATCTGAGTCGATACATATACATACATGTATATGTATAGTCGGTGATCCCGCCTCAATAATATCATATCCGATACCATATCTATAATCAGGCACCCCAAGTCAAGAGTGCAGATCAATCATCAATATAGCTCGTACGTAAATCCGTCGTACGACATCCCAATCTGGGTACGGGTCAATATCACATTCATCATACTATTCACCTGGTATCCTCTTTATCAATTATCATGATCGGGGTACTGATCTACGTCTAGTACCATACTGATACCGCCTACGTATGCATGGACGTGTGTGAAACACTACGTCAAGGACCCGCTACAACGTCATGTCGTATCTAAGATACGAACCCTGCTATATCACCGATCTCACGGCCTCAAATCGAATCTCATCGACTCAGCTCAATCCCAAGTATCATCCGCAAATCCGTATGTGAACACATAGTCCCATACCTATGTGAACACATACTATAAAGAATCCCATGAGCACATATCAATAGGAATGTATGCAAGTATGTATGTGTGTATGTGTTGTGCAACACTTCCCTAGGGTTCGCAACACTAAAATAATCCAACACACCAATATCCATCCTAAGCATCGTTATTAATCCCAAATAACATATAATAATTGTTGGTGTGTATACGCATCCGTATACACCACCACGGACTGCGGGGGTGCTATACGCCATCCACCCGACTTCTCCCCGTAGATATAAATCTACTCACCTGGTCCTCGCTCGCCGGTGCCGACGTCGCCAGGCGCTTGCTTGTCGTCCCGAAGTTCACATGGGGTACCTACATATCATAACGCACCATATCGCATTAAAACTAAATTCGAAATCGAAACGGCATACGAAAATCAAATCGGCACGCGTATCACGCATAGATCCAAACCTATCGTCTACGCATGCAAGAATAGTCAAACCAACCCCCGATGTCGATGTACAAACGTCAAACCATCGAGAAAAACCAAACACACCAATCGTGATTTCAAAACTCACTAATTATATAAGAAATAGGGTTTAGTTCATCAAAACCATAAAATTACACAATTCGTTTTATTTTCCAAAAACCTAGTTAGCACAAATTCCCATTTCGGTTCAAAACTTGATGTTTTACCCAAACTAAATATTTTGACGATTCTAATGGCCAAAATGCTCACTTAATATCATAATTAGGTCATACAAATCACCTCCATATTTTTAATCTCACGAATTAGTATTAACTCAAAATTCAAGTTTGCAACAAATATCGATTTTAACACTTTTCAAAGTAAAATTCACAATTTATCAATTAAGCTTGGTTTTGCATGATCAAAGTCGCTAAACAACAAATTAAAATGCTAATAAAGTCATCAAAACCTTAATTACATTTTAAATCTCAATTTTATATGTATTTCACTAAAACCTAGTTTGCAAATTACATAATTAATACAAATTTAAATTTAACAAAGATATAAACTACCAACTAGATTAGTTTTAGCATAATAACAACATGTTAAACTACACAATTTTCCCATGATCAATTATAAGAACCCCAACTTAAATTCACAACCCTAATCTAGAATTTCTTAATCATACAATTGAACCCACATAAAACCAAATTAACACTTAATTAAGCTAACTACAAGCAATTAACAACGATTTAAGCAAAAGGGTTAGAATTTACCCAAACAAATTGAAGATCCCACAAGCACACATAGCCCTCCAAAATGCTCCCTTGTCACCAAAATCCATGCGATAAGGGCTAAGCAAAAATGGGTAGGAGTCGGATTTGGGTTTTGGGATTTTTTGAATGGATTTTGGGGCAATTTTTGAAGAAGTTTTGAAGAGAAAAGAGAAGGGGAAAAGGGGGGGTGTTGCTGCTATAGGAGAGGGAGGGGTCAGCCAGAAATTGAGGGGGGGGAGGAGAGAGAGGGAGGTAGAGAAAGTGGGGGAAAGTCAAGGTCATGGTAAGGTCAAAAGTCCACCTAATTCACCCATTTTCTTTTCTTTTCTTTCATATCTTTTCCTTTGAAAATCAAGTGGGGAAAAATATGGTGGCTACTGAATTCAGCCATGGGGAGGAGTAAGTGGGGGTGTGTAGGTGTGGGTACGGGTGTGGGGTGATGAAAAATGATAAATACAATACCCCAAGCATCCATTTACGCTAAAAAAAAGCCTTTTTTCTTCAATAATTTCTAAACCGTTTTGGCAAATGATTTCGTTCCAAAAACCACATGATAAAATTTTATTTAATGTTTTATGATGCACAAAATTTGTTTCAACTCATTTCAATTTGTAATTTTCCCTAATTAAATGTATTAGTGACGGCTTAAAATAATAATAAAATAATATTTTTTTCAGAAAATTTGAAATTTCACCAGCGGCTCAATAAACACCAAATAATAGCAATTACATAGCTAGAATTTGTATATTTAATTTTTATAATAAGATATTTGTATTTTGACTTTTTACAGAAAACCCCCCTATTTTACCGTTTTTTCGAAATTTCACCGAAACGATTTTCAAAACGTTACAATCTTCCCCCGTTAAAGAAATTCGGTCCCCGAATTTAAATTAAAACTCTCCCTAAATACTAAAACATCTAAACCAAAACCATCAAGTCGTCAGGGCTCCGAAATTGTAAATATACATAAAACAAATCGTAGCGCAGCGCATGCGCTTGAAAAATGAGTATATAACTCAAATCAAATCTCCGTCAAGCATCCCGCAATCATCGGAGTCATGGAGAAGACATCAATGCCAAATCCAAATCAAAACCAATATGATATAACTCGAAACTATACATGTAAATATCGAATCTATATCTGCAAGTATCCGAAGGAAATGCATGCCAAATCTCCTTAAGTCGCTGTGCAACGCGTATAACACTGCACAGTGGCGGACTCTATCATAAGAAAATAACTATATACATATATACCTTTGTTTGAAATGTACGTTCCGCCGTTTTGGAAACAATTTAGAAGGGTCTCCTTGTTTTAAACATTTCGTGTCATATCAGACACGTAGGTAAATACTGAGGCTATAGCTCGCTTTTGTGGAAATCCCTTCAATAACTATCAATGCATGCAAAATATATTCAGGTACTGTCCTCTGACTAGTCCTGCTCAGTACGAAAACACATAGTAATATCATAAAAACGTACTACTCTATAAGAAATCAATCCCAAAATATGCACATGAATACTACGTGCGTCTGGTGCGCACGGAAATCAAAATCCATGAATGTGCCATACATGCGCACAGAAACAACATCTAAGTGCATCGGGTGTGCACGAAACATCTGTCGTAGGCAACAGGTGTGCCTGACAGTAAAATCAGGTGCATCTGACATGCACAAAAAAAAAATCTCGATTTAGTGCATCTGGTGTGCACCAAATCGCATCTCGTAACAGGCGCCCAACAGGCGCTAAAAATCCAATCCGGTGCATAAAATGCACAAAACAAATGTCGAGCATCACCCTCGAAATCGAAATCCAGTGTATCCAAGTGCACAAAATATATGTCACTGCACTGCCAGCATATATAAACTATATAGAGTGTAGGAACCAAATCGCGTGCGTGCATACGCACAAAATCAACTCAACTGTTTAAAACCGTAAAATCACAAACATGTGAAACTAAAGCACGAAAACGATATCAAGTGCAACACTGTGCAAAGATCGTAAATCCTCAATCATCAAAATCAAATCATACGAATAAATCACCCAAAACATCGAAATCAATAATGGCGGAATAGTATCGCTCAAGTGCATCCTCTAAGAATCTCGAGCCAACTGTCGTGGTCACTAATGGGACGTCTCGTCGATGATCATGAACTCTGGCCTGCTGGTGTGCGTAACCATGACCACTCCTGGGTCAAGGTCTTCACTGTGAATTACCAATCTTTCGGTCCATCGGCTCATCGGCCCTGTCAGGTGTGCTAACGGGGACGATTCCGTTCTGGCACTTCTCTGGTCATCTCTTGGTCAATCATCGCGACCACTCGTAAGACAGCATATCACTGGCGTCGGCCTCTGGCTCTCTGAATGTACGTGACACATCTGACCCTGGGTGCAAGTATCATTGCAACAGTGTCCTGGAAGAAATCCTGCTCACGGTCTCTTCCATGTCTCGTCTCTGCCAACTGTCCGGAAGTCATCGTCCTTTCCTATATCTGCATCTTGCTCCGGAATGGCTGCATACCCATCGCGACCTCTTCTGGAAGGTATATCCAGTACTCTGCCTCGGCATGCGTATCGCATCTCTGATGTCGGCGAAGTGGAATGTCGTCTTATCCAGATCATGTACGGACCTCTTTACTCCACTTTCTCTAATGTCGACTGCTTCGGACTTGTCTCATCGTGGCTACATGGACTGAGCTCCAACGGCTATCCTCGTATCGGGAGTCTCCCAAGAAATGCATCTCACCACCTAGCATCCGAATTAAGTCAAGCCACCCGATCGATTCGTCAAAACTTCATAATCCCCCAAGAGCTCAACATCTTGGGCACAGTTTAATAGTATCGAATACATACCACAGTATCGGTGGTCCAGCCGTAGAAGGGCAAACCCAAGCCTCACTAATGGCGCCGCAGAACTGCCGCAAAACCTAAGGTTCAAAGGCTTTCACACGGTCATTAAGTCGAGTTAGGGTTTCATTCTTCTAGAGGGACCATAGAATTGCCTGCATGTCTTTCCGACTACTTTAAACTTGGAATAATAGGTTTCCGACATTCGATCGTCTCTGTCGACCCTCACGTCTCTGCGTGAAGTCGTCTCTAGCTGGAATCAATCTATTTGATGACCTCGCATCGGGGTAAGCGAACGATCCACATGTCCTAGTCATTCATCCTAGATGACTAGCGACCTCCTATCATCTCTTAGTACAACTCGTCCTGCACGATTTCCAGCATCTGGGGCAATATCTCGTTGTTCGCAGCAATAACTGGCTCGCTCGTCTGCACGCTGAACAGTGCCTCGATCGTCATGAATAAGCAACACACCAACGGTCATCAAAATCTGGCTGGCCTCCATCATTGGCTCAATTCTCTAGTGTCGATCAGCACCTCCGAGTAACCTCATAAAGGCGATCCGCCAAACGCTCGTGGCGCGGAAACACAATAAAAAGACACATCTCTGCAATCGTGTGTCGCCGGAATTTCGCCCTGGTCAGTCCTCGTTCGTGACGAGCTTGTGCTGACCGCAACTCTAGCCGTAGCTCTCCCTGCCCGTAACCGTAGCAGCAAAACCATAACTGGTACTGATGAGGCTAGATCGGAATGAATATAATACTGAGCAAAGAAATGTACATCCTAAGGCTTCTTAAGTGGAGTAGCGTATTGTAAATATGCCGCGGAACATACCCACGGTACGTCACTCTACTCTAGTCACCTATTCTATCAACCAAGGGTCATCCTACGCTCCGAAGGTAAAACCTAACGCTCTTATACCAACTTTGTCACGACCCGAAAGTACGGAACATGACCGGCACTTAAACTACGAACGTCTCGAGGCGTAAGTAATCTAAGTAAACCGAAAACCCAGAAATCCAAACCAAGAAAAGTAGTAGAGTGCAGGAAAACCAATTTAAAACAAGTAGTTTTAATAGCATAAACCGAAATATGCGGTTTTTAAGAACATCAAAATTTACTGAAAATTTCGGCAGAATCTCCTTTGTAAAAACTGGCTCCCAAACGGGATACAACATGAATAGTATACGAAATCAATAAAAAGGCATCCCCAAGCGGGAGCTAGCTCTTCGTCAATCGACGGTCACAACCACACAAGCAATATAATATACAACGCTAACGGCGAGGATCAAAACTCAAAAGGAACTCAAAACCACCAGAAATATAACGAGCGACTCTAAGGTCGAAAGAATAAACAGCACTGGCCTCTATCTCAAAATAAATACATGTTTGGTTGATGGAATTTACTAGATACAACTGAAATATATTATACAAGGTAATATGATGGGTACGATACAAGAAAAACCCACCTACTAGCAAGTCACCCGAATGAAACTGAGCCCGCAACGCCGTAATGAAACCTGTACGGCAAACCTGCAAAAAACTGGGGCACAACGGGGGTGAGTTGCCAACTCGTGAATAGAAAAACATCTACGCACAGAAATCGCATAAATAACGTAACCTAGGTCAATGATCATAATATATCCTCAAAAATATACATAACAAGCAGCCTATAACAATGGCTAGGGTAATATCTAACCGAGTGAAATCTCATGTGCCCGTGTCAGTGCCTCAGGTAGCAATATATCATATGAATGAGGTATGAATGCATGAAAACAGAATACATGTAAATGAAGAAACTGTTTTCATAAATTAGTGAGATTTCCTTCGTATTTTTAAACTGAGGTATCAAAATGAAATCAGTATCAACAGTGTCTAGCATCGACACGAAACATAAATCTCACTGTCTCGAAATATCAATGTCTCAATCTCAATATCTAGGGCGCCGTCAGTCCAGACCGGCCCCTACCATCCATCTCAAGACCACGACGGTATCCTCCGGATATCCGACGCGTCGGGTAATATCACAGGTAGGTAATCTGTCCCCTGCCAGGCTCAACGTCAACACCACATTCATCTTGCCCCGGGGTACCATACCGGGCCCACCATGTACCCATGACGGTTCCTCCACTCCTTGACACGGATCTCGAAAACCACAGCAAACTCATGGTGGACGACACTTACATCATTAGAAAACCGCAATTTACATATTTTAAAAGGTTAATAAGTTTAGAAATTTTGCGGCTTTCCCCCGAAATCCAGAAATATCATAAATCTCAAGAAGTCATCACAAGTGCATATGTCAATGCTAATGAATGTATATGGTATCAATAACCAAGTTGCAATGTATGATTAATAACTAGGCATGAACAATGGAATAACAGTATGCATGAAGTGACAAGTAATAACTACAATGTCTAAACTGGCATATAACCCAGGTACACTAATATCTTATCAACTACTAACTAACAAGCTAAGCCAAGCAATAGTATTGTCTAAGTGTACGTGACATGGCAATTACCGATGAAGATGTGTGTGAGCCGGCAAGTAAGTGTATGTGGTACATACGCATCATCGGTAATGGTGCTGGTGTCCTAACCAGCATGATATCAATAATGGAGTATGCAGCAAAATAAGTATGCGGGGCAGAGCGAACAGCAATAATGTGCGGAAGCAGAATACTAGACACAACGATAACTAATCAGTATTAAACTAATATAAGTCCTACAAATGGTGCATTTTGAAAAAACACGAATCATGGGGTTTTGAAAATAGGGGCTACGGTGTTTTTATGAAAAGATACGTCTTTTGAAATATCCGTAGGATCCCTTGGGCTGTCTTTTAAAATACCCACGATTCGTTAGTCTTTGAAATAGGTAATAAGTCTAATCTAATCTAACAACTACACTAAACTATACGGCTGAACTACAGGTAAGGGAACCGCCTATCATCTGAGTCGATACATATACATACCTGTATATGTATAGTCGGTGATCCCGCCTCAATAATATCATATCCGATACCATATCTATAATCAGGCACCCCAAGTCAAGAGTGCGGATCAATCATCAATATAGCTCGTACGTAAATCCGTCGTACGGCATCCCAATCTGGGTACGGGTCAATATCACATTCATCATACTATTCATCTGGTATCCTCTTTATCAATTATCATGATCGGGGTACTGATCTACGTCTAGTACCATACTGATATCGCCTACGTATGCATGGATGTGTGTGAAACACTACGTCAAGGACCCGCTACAACGTCATGTCGTATCTAAGATACGAACCCTGCTATATCACCGATCTCACGGCCTCAAATCGAATCTCATCGACTCAGCTCAATCCCAAGTATCATTCGCAAATCCGTATGTGAACACATAGTCCCATACCCATGTGAACACATACTATAAAGAATCCTATGAGCACATATTAATAGGAATGTATGCAAGTATGTATGTGTGTATGTATAGTGCAACACTTCCCTAGGGTTCGCAACACTAAAATAATCCAACACACCAATATCCATCCTAAGCATCGTTATTAATCCCAAATAACATATAATAATTGTTGGTGTGTATACGCATCCGTATACACCACCACGGACTGCGGGGGTGCTATACGCCATCCACCCGACTTCTCCCCGTAGATATAAACCTACTCACCTGGTCCTCGCTCGCCGGTGCCGACGTCGCCAGGTGCTTGCTTGTCGTCCCGAAGTTCACACGGGGTACCTACATATCATAACGCACCATATCGCATTAAAACTAAATTCGAAATCGAAACGGCATACGAAAATCAAATCGGCACGCGTATCACGCATAGATCCAAACCTATCGCCTACGCATGCAAGAATAGTCAAACCAACCCCCGATGTCGATGTACAAACGTCAAACCATCGAGAAAACCCAAACACACCAATCGTGATTTCAAAACTCACTAATTATATAAGAAATAGGGTTTAGTTCATCAAAACCATAAAATTAAACAATTCGTTTTATTTTCCAAAAACCTAGTTAGCACAAATTCCCATTTCGGTTCAAAACTTGATGTTTTACCCAAACTAAAAATTTTGACGATTCTAATGGCCAAAATTCTCACTTAATATCATAATTAGGTCATACAAATCACCTCCATATTTTTAATCTCACGAATTAGCATTAACTCAAAATTCAAGTTTGCAACAAATATCGATTTTAACACTTTTCAAAGTAAAATTCACAATTTATCAATTAAGCATGGTTTTGCATGATCAAAGTCGCTAAACAAAAAATTAAAATGCTAATAAAGTCATCAAAACCTTAATTACATTTTAAATCTCAGTTTTATATGTATTTCACTAAAACCTAGTTTGCAAATTACATAATTAATACAAATTTAAATTTAACAAAGATATAAACTACCAACTAGATTAGTTTTAGCATAATAACAACATGTTAAACTACACAATTTTCCCATGATCAATTATAAGAACCCCAACTTAAATTCACAACCCTAATCTAGAATTTCTTAATCATACAATTGAACCCACATAAAACCAAATTAACACTTAATTAAGCTAACTACAAGCAATTAACAACGATTTAAGCAAAAGGGTTAGAATTTACCCAAACAAATTGAAGATCCCACAAGCACACATAGCCCTCCAAAATGCTCCCTTGTCACCAAAATCCATGCGATAAGGGCTAAGCAAAAATGGGTAGGAGTCGGATTTGGGTTTTGGGATTTTTTTGATGGATTTTGGGGCAATTTTTGAAGAAGTTTTGAAGAGAAAAGAGAAGGGAAAAAGGGGGGGCTGTTGCTGCTGTAGGAGAGGGAGGGGTCCGCCAGAAATTGAGGGGGGGGAAGGAGAGAGAGGGAGGTAGAGAAAGTGGGGGAAAGTCAAGGTCACGGTAAGGTCAAAAGTCCACCTAATTCACCCATTTTCTTTTCTTTTCTTTCATATCTTTTCCTTTGAAAATCAAGTGGGGAAAAATATGGTGGCTGCTGAATTCAGCCATGGGGAGGAGTAAGTGGGGGTGTGTGGGTGTGGGTACGGGTGTGGGGTGATGAAAAATGATAAATACAATACCCCAAGCATCCATTTACGCTAAAAAAAGCCTTTTTTCTTCAATAATTTCTAAACCGTTTTGGCAAATGATTTCGTTCCAAAAATCACATGATAAAATTTTATTTAATGTTTTATGATGCACAAAATTTGTTTCAACTCATTCCAACTTGTAATTTTCCCTAATTAAATGTATTAGTGACAGCTTAAAATAATAATAAAATAATTTTTTTTCAGAAAATTTCAAATTTCACCAGCGGCTCAATAAACACCAAATAATAGCAATTACATAGCTAGAATATGTATATTTAATTTTTATAATAAGATATTTGTATTTTTACTTTTTACAGAAAACCCCCTTATTTTACCGTTTTTTCGAAATTTCACCCAAACGATTTTCAAAACGTTACATACCCATCTGGTTTTCTACTTCGTTCTAATATTCCTTGAATTTCACAAAAACTTCAGATTTGTGTTTCAACAGGAACACATGTTCGAATCTTGAAAGATCATCGGTGAATGTAATGAAGTATGAGAAACCATTCCTGGCATGTGTAGACATAGGACCGCATACATCACTATGTATCAGTCCCAAGTGTTCAATAGCTCTTTCTCTGTGTCCAGTAAATGGAGTTTTGGTCATCTTCCCTTTGAGACATGACCGGCAAGTTTCATAAGATGTAAATTCAAACTGATTTAAATATCCATCTTTATGCAACTTAGCTAGTCTTGTCGCATTGATATGACCTAGTCTACAATGCCACAAGAAGGCTTCGTTCATTTCTGAACTTTTCCTCTTGTGTGTGTTCTGTATGTTTAGAACTGTAGTTTGATTTAGAACGTGTATTGAAAGTCGACCTTAGCACTACCATGAGGTCTTTGTGGCATCAAGAATGCCTAATTTTATTTTTTAGTAGTGCTAAGCTAGACTAAACAAGATCTTTGCTAGAATATTAGGGTTTTCTATAAAGAAAACTATATGAAATGAAAGATGGCTATACCCTCGTAGATCGAGTTCTTCACTTCACATGCTCTGTGTAGTAGTCCCGCGACTCCACTAGGCTCCACTTGAGGCTTTGGACGAACTTCCTCCGATGACCATCGTGCTGAAGATGATCCATGCGAAGTCTCTCCAACTCAAGCTACCTCTAGACTAAACTCTTTAGCGTAGTAAACACGCTACACTTGATCGCCAGTCAAGTGTAGGATGGTGAAGTAGGGGATGTTAAAAACTCACGAGTTTGTGTTCAAGCTTCATGGTTCATATTACATGTGAGGGTTGAAGCTTGAACTATAGCAATTGAGGAAGAAGAAGAAGTTAGAGAGCAACCATGGGAGCAACTCAAGAAAATGGCTAAGTGTTGAGAATGAGCTAAGAATGAATGGCCACCCTTGACCCCCACTCATTCAAGCATGGAATTTTGCAATATAAAACTGCAACCATGCTTGAATAGTGAGTCAAGATGAATAAAAAAATATAAATCCCATGTTCGCAACCATGCTCTCATTTTCCACCTCATTTCTATTTTTCTCAAAAATAGAAATCATGCCATGCTACATAAATATTTATATATATATATATTAATACATATAAGAAAATATTTAGTGAGCTAATGATATTAGTTAAGATATAATTATATCAAATATAATATATATCACATTATTAAATCAACACTTGAATTAATAACCCGGTTATATCACATATGACCGACTAATATCATTTACCTGAATATCACATTATCAAAACAACACTTGATTCGACAATCTGGTTATATCACATATAACCGAACCGATAACAGATAACTTCCAGATTGCAATACGATATCACATACACGTATTTAATCAGGCCCACACACATATCACATATGTGGCCTACTTCGTTTCGGTTGAACCAGGGAACTTCTGTGTGGGACTCTAAAAGCTCGTTAATACGCCAGTAGTAGGTGATGATCACATCAGTCACCTACAAGCCATCAGCGGTACTAGCTGGACGTAACGGCTACCCGGGTATTGAGCGATATGAAGATCAACAAGCAAGCTTATCTATAGTCTCCATGAAGCCTATCAGTAACACTACTGTACAGTCCGGTCTCTTCGTCTGATATGTCACATATCATGTCTAGGGGTGATAAACGTCAGACCCCAGTAACGTGATAAGTCATGACGATGTCTGGCCTATAACTGTTCGAGAAACTACTGATAACTCTTATCAGTAAATCTCAGCAGCAGCCCTGGCCAGAGACTTCCAGTTATAGCTAATCGAGCATAGCGCAACATCAACCCCCAATACCGGAAGAGACGAAACCCCTCCTATCGCTCATTGCCTCCATGTGACTTAGGACTGTACCCAAAATCCACCTGTTTGCACGACTCCTCTTGAGTGTGGTAGGGAGGAAATCAAAGTACAGTGGGAGCCACACAAGACTCTATGACGATCTCGGGTCTACAGACTAACCTGTACCAGTGTCACCAGAGGACTGCTATCTGACGATAGGTATACTACCACATAGGAGTCCTCGGCGAGTCCTGTTCGGTGTACCCATTCTCTAATGAGCACCTGTGTACAATTTTTGATGTCACACACCAATGGTTGTGGGATCGACCATCGCCCTCTAAGGAAAAAGAAACGTACACACTAGTCTACTCTGGAATATCGATGCCCTAGTCTTGATATTCCCTCGACTAGGAACTGATTAAAGGATGCACTTTTGGACCACCCTGGCCCCACTAGTATGATCCCATCATAATCCTGGTAGTCAAGTATATATCCTAAGGGTTTTATCAACATGTAAGAGACAGACAGTATAAATACCAGTCTACATGTTAAGATAAAGGTAACCTGATAGCATACTATCATGTCGAGCAAGAAAGTCCTCAATATATATGTCTAAGCATCCACTATTTCATCAATAATGGCTTCTAGGGCATACTTATTCCTAACAATCTCCTACTTGCACTAAGGCCAGTTGTTGTAGCATCTCATACCCAACGTCCCAAAAGTCTCTCGAATAGCATCTGGGGGATGGCCTCGGTGAGTGGATCCGCTTTGTTATCCTCTGTGTCAACTCTCCTGACCTCGATCTCCCGGAGATCAACTATCTCACTAATCAGGTGATACTGTCTAAGAATATGTCTGGATCGCTGACAGGACCGAGGTTCCTAGGACAAAACCACAGCTCCATTGTCATCACAATACACAGGTATTGGATGCACAATGGTAGGAACCATGTTCATCCTATGAATTTTTTCATCCAGACATCCTCTTTGGCAGCATCTTTGGTAGCGATGTAATTATCCTCTATCAACGAGTCTGCTACGGTATATAGCTTGGAACCCTTCCAACATACCGTCCCTCCACTGAGGGTGAAGACAAAACCCGAGACTGAATTTTAGTCGTCCTTATCACTCTGGAAGCTCGAATCGGTAAAGGACTCCATCTGGAATTCACCGTTACCATACACCAAGAGCATATCTTTAGTCCTTCTCAAGCACTTAAGAATGCTCTTCAGCTGTCCAGTGGTTTTCCCAAACATCTTTTCGATACTTATTCACTACACCTACTGAGTAAGCTACATCTGGTTTGGTACATAACATCGCATACATGATTGACCCGTCTGCTAAAGCATAGGGCATTCCTTACATGCGAGCCCTCTCCAAATCAGTCTCGAGAGACATCTCTTTGGAGAGAGTGATTCCTGAACAAGCGGGTACATTACCACGCTTAGAATCATCCATACTAATCCCCTTTAGTATGGTGTCTATGTACCTGGATTGGGACAATCCAAAATCCATTTAGATCTATCTCTATAGATCTATATCCTCAGGATGTAGGGGGTATCGGTTAGATCTTTCATGAAGAACCTGTGTGATAAGAGGTGCTTGACCGAGTGTAGCATAGGAACATCGTTTCCTATCAAGAGTATGTCATCCACGTACAATACGAGGAAGACAACCATACTCTCTACAACCTTCTTATTTATACATGGTTCATCTACCTTTTTGATGAAGTCAAACTCTTTGACAGCTTCATTAAAACAGTTGTTCCATCTTCGCGATGCCTGCTTTAACCCGTAGATGGATTTAAGCAGCTTGCACATGCTTCCGCTACTCCCACTGTCTACGAAGCCCTCTGGCAGTGTCATATACGCTCTCTTCTAAATCACTATTTAGAAAAGCGGTTTTGACGTGCAGTCTTCCAGATTTCGTAGTCATGGTATGCAGCAATGGCAAGTAGGATCCTGATGGACTTAAGCATAGCTTTGAAAGTCTCAACTTTTCCATCTACACCAAATTATCTTTCTCAAAGATCCTCTTGCTCCCGATGTGTTTTACCCCTTCAGGAGAAACATCTAAAGTCAATACTTTGTTGGTGTACATGGATTCCATCTCAGATCGCATAGCATCCAGCCATTTCACATAGTCTCCACTTGTGATGGCCTGCTCGAAACTAGTTGGGTCATCATCTCCATGATGCAATCCTCGCTCCCACCGTTTACGAGAAAACCGTAGTATCTCTCAGGTGGATGAGGAACCCAACTAAATCTGCGGAGTGGCTTCGGTTCCCTCATGGACTATTGAATCCTCCGGTTCCACCAAATCGTCAGTTATAGTTTGCTTTACTGGAACTTCTTCCAGTTCTACCTCATCGCCAATAATTTCTTCCACAAGAAATTCCTTTTTCTAAAAAGGTGGCATGTCGAGAAACAAAACATCTTTTGATCCTCAGTGCGGTAGAAGATATACCCTCGCGAATGGTTGGGATATCCTACAAACTTGTACAGAACTGACCTTGTCTCGAGCTTGTCCGGATTTTGTTTTTCAACATAGGCTAGACAATCCCATATCTTAACCCGTTTAAGAGACGGCCTCTTCCCATTCCATATCTCATATGGAGTGGAAGGCAACTAATTTGATCAGAACTCTATTCAATAGGTATGCATCTTCTCAAGTGCATGTCCCTGAAAAGAAATAGGTAACTCAGCAGTACTCATCATAGAGCGCACCATATCTCATAGGGTGCGATTCCTCCACCCCGATATACCTTTGTGCTGTGGTGTATACGGAGGAGTTGTTAGTGTATATTCCCTAGAGGCCATTACTGTATCATACTAGCTTGTATATTACTTGATGGAAGCTTGGGATATTCACAGTTGTATAGACAATCTTGCTCAAAATGGTAGTATGCTACTTGGTTTGTCTCTACTTCAATATGTGCATGTGTTTCTTTTAGCATATCGCTTATATACATATTAGTAGAGCCCTTAGGATCTTTTCTTGATTACCAGCGTTGTGATGGCGCTCACACTCGTGGGGGCTGGGTAATCCATAAGCACATCCTTATACAGGTCCCTAGTCGTTGGACTATCGAGACAGGGCATCGATACTCCGGAGTAGACTAGCGTATGCGCTTCTCATCCCAGCGGGGGAGACGGTCTGTCCCACAGCCGTCAGTGCGTCGTACTTGAGATAGTATGCAGGTGCTCGTTAGGTTACGAGTACACTGGACAGGACTCGTCGGGAACAGTTGGTTGGTATTATACCTATCGTCAGTTATCAGTTCCCAGGTGACATGAGTACAGCTTAGTCCGCCGACTTGACACTTTCACTTCGTCTCGAGTGTGTTCCCACTGTACTTAGATTACTACCCTACCACGGCTCAAAGGAGTCGTGCAAACAGGTAGTAGTTGGGTGCAGTCCCGAAGCACTTGGAGGCAGTGACGGTTAGACAGGATTCGTCTCTCCCGGTATTGGGGGTTGACATCGCGCTGTGTCTAGGAGAGCCATTACACAAGTAGTCCCTGGCCAGGGCAAGCGAAATATACTGGTAGGTTTCCAGTGTTATCTCAGGGTGTTCTGGGCTACACTCCGACACGACTTGTACCGCTATTAGGGGACTGACGTTCACCGCCCCCTAGGCCCGCCATGCGATGTATCAGACGAACAGACCGGACTGTACGGAGATTGTCACATACAGGCTCAGTAGGAGTTCGGATGGGTTTACCTCATCGGCCTTCTTATCGACATCTACCTGGGGACCGTTACGTACAGCTAGTGCCGCTTGCGGTCTGTGGTTAAACCCACTGCCAGCGTAGTGTCGAGTCTTTAGAGTCCCACACAGAGAGTTTCCCTGCACTGAGCGAAACGTGTAGAGGCCGTATGGTTTTACGGCAGGGCTACGATCACTTACGTGCACTTGTGTACGTATGCTGTTCGGGCAGGCAATACTAGTGGGCTTTGGTTTAAGCCAGATCCTAGTATTGCACAGATGGATTTGATTTGTCTTCTGTGTATTCGCATTCTACGGAATGCGGATGCGGGTGTGTATGCACAGTTTTGAGGAGTGATAAAGGAGGAGGTGCCCCATTAGGGTTTGTGCAGTTGGTTCGGCCAAAACCGTAATGTGGCATACTCATTGGGGTTTTGACAATTCGTTTGGTCAAAACCGTTGTGAGCCGGAGATATTGTTTACTAATCCTTTTAGTGATAAATTAGTGATGGCTAATTGCATTGACTATTTGACCACTTAGATCTCTCTTGACTTTGTTGACTTGTTGACCATGTTGACCATTGACCTTCAAGAGAGATCCACACTCTTCTTTTATTTTCATTTTAATTTATGTGTTATGATAATGGTCAATTCAATGTGCCATCAACTTATATCATGATAGCATTAGTAATGATGATCTTAGTGTATTATTGCAACCATGGTTCATTTCTTTTGGCTTATTCTTTTCATTATTCTATTCTCATTCTCTCTCTTGAAATGAGAAGAAAAGAAAAGCTCCATGGTTGCTAACCTTTCTCCTTCTTCTTCCTCCTCTTGATCTTATCTTTTGATCTCATGTGTTGAGAGAAAAAGATCCCACAAAGACAAATACATCCATACATCTCCTCTACACATTCTAGGGCTTCTTGACTAGCAATCACTTTGCCCTAGTTGCCTTGGCTTGAGGCGGAGCTTATTGTACAACTCTCGGGTGGATCGTCTTCGACTCAAGAAGGCCACGGAGGTGCCCAAGGTCCGGATCGACGCTTGGAGCTTGGATGGACGAGCGGGACAGCGGAATGATGACCCGAAGGACCGGTTCCGTGAGGTATACTTTCTACAAGCATAGTAGTTAAAACCTCTTAGTGTTTACTAGTTTCTAGTTTAGCAAAGATCCCGACTTTTAGTCCATGTTGCCTTGCGCCAAAATCATTGTTTTCCGTCGTTTCCGCCTCCCCGTAAGAACCGGGGTGAGCAACGTGGACTTACAGTGGTATCAGAGCCTAGCTAAACATAAACTAGTAAGTTAGCAAAGTGTTTAGAACATCGATCGGAAAAAAGTCGCAAAACACATCCACAAAAACGCCTAGTTTCTGTCGATTTTCATACTGCTCAAAAAGTGATTTAAAATATATGAAAAATCGTCTCAGGGTTTTGTGAAAACACTGCAGAAAAACGATCCAGTGAATCGATCAAACGACCGCGGTTCCGCGGCAATGACATGCTCATTGCCGGGGTTCCGCCGCCGTTTTGACTCGACACTGGATCGGGTTTTGTGCAGTGTTTTAGTTTGGATGTTTTGGGATTTTTAATGCATGTTTTATCCACCCAGATTTTCCAGAGAGCAAATTGACTTTTCGGGTGGCTAAAAATCCGTATTTTGATCGATATTCCGTACTCTTTGGCTAATGGATATTATCTGTGATGTGATATATGTATTCAACGTCCGCTAATCGCTATACGTCGATTAGTGGGGGTTATACATATCTGTGATCTGTAATGTTGATGGTTTGTGTATATGAACTCGGCGGATTGTCGCGGATGAATAGCCGGGAATGGGTGTGAGATGAGTGTTTCTTTTTCTTTCATTCATTGTAAAAGTTGTAAATTGATGTAATATTATTTGTATGGCCGCACAACCGGGTCGGGGTTGTAGCCGTCATTGTATAATTTCTTTTTACTGTTTTTGCTCCTAGAATAGACCCAAGGAGGGGTGCACAAACTACCGGGTATCTCGAAGTGCCGAGTGGCCTACTCACGGGATGAGGGAGGTTGCTTCGCTTCGGGTACTTGGCGGGTAGTTTGCCGCACCCGTAGGGGTCTAGGGTGGGATTTGGCTATTCATCGCGACCGTGTAATCCGTTTTTCGTTGCAGGCTCGAACGAATCGCGGATTCCTAGTATATCCAAAGTGTTCATCTGTGATCTGTAATGTCTATCATTGCTATATATTTATATATGATAACTATTTAGGCGTTGCTTATGTTTTTCAGCCGCGCTAGCCCAGCCCCCGCTCTGTCGTTAGTTAAGTAACCTAACGGGTGATGACGGGGCCCCGTGGCGAATGCGAATGGCATAAGCGTACGTCATATTTTGGTTGTTTTCTGCAATGGTAGGATTAAATGATGGGACGCATTAAAAGAACTAATGCAAGAAAATAAACCAAGTAAAAGTCGTTGGAACACTTTCAAAACCACTCGGTTCTTTTCAAAAACTAAACTTTTAAACGCGGAGCTTGAACCACTCCTTTTAAAAGCTATCTCGTTCCATTGATTATATCAAGTTCACTACGTTCACGGTTTCGCCAAAACCATTCGTAGCCCTCCGTCATTTCGTATGGATATTCAATAGTATTCAAGCTATGTTTGTTGACCTTCGTCAAGGCATAGTGATTGGTAGCTGTTGGGTGTTCATATGTAGCATAGATAGATGCGTTGGTTTGGGACAGTCGTACTACCTTGTTGACCTTCGTCAAGGGTATGTACGGGTGGGTTCAAATTAACCTGGATAATGACGGGTAGAACTTGACATGTGACTTATGATTTGTTGACCTTCGTCAAGGTCATAAGAGCATGGGGCAAAAATCCACATCGAGAGTTTCATAAGTACTGAAACTTGCTAGCGCTGCATACCATTTGGAGTGTGATGATTCTGGTCGGATTCCTTCGGTTTTATCACGCGATGATATTTGGATCCCGATCCTACTGTGAGTATATGCTACTCCTCGGGAACTTTTTCACTTAACGATCAATGCTATAAACCAAGTAGGTATCTAGAAAGGTGTTAGCGGGGCTATGCCCACAGGGAAAAGAGGTTACTTAATTAAGGAACTTCACGAAAGCGTTGGAAAACCTCCCTCGAAGTACCGACACTGGCCTGGCTGAACGGTTAAGCAAGTATTGTACGGTGAGATTGATCCTGACTAATCCTTCCTTTATGGTTTGGGGAGGGATTCGAGAGACAGTGGGAGCCATCCTGTTTAGATAAATTAAAAACCAATCTAAACTTGCAAGAGCATCATGCTAAGTGTTTTCTTCTCTCTCTTAATTGCAGCGACCCAATGACCGCACCTAGGTTACATCTAGATAATAAAATGACTGAATCTGACTGTTTTGACTGGCAAAGGTCTGTCCAGATGTCCATTGCCCAGGACAAGCTGGGACACCTCTTGACTGATCCCACCCCTACCTCTCAGGTCCATTTTCCCCTGTCATGGATATAGATATCCGTAGGACATCGGAAGAAGACTGTGCGAAAGCCAAGTGCCTCGTGTTAGCCTCAGTTGATGGTATATACCAGAGGCAGCACGAGAAGATGGACTCAGCTTCTATCTTCCTCCATAACAAAGTTTTATATGGAGAGAAATCTCGTATCACAAGATTTGAGATCTCGAACGAATTGCTTCCAGCGAGGTTGGCTATCGGGTCATCTGTAGGGGGCAACGTCCCTACAGAGACCAGCTCTTTTGAGCTCTTGGACCTGAAGACCACGTTGAAGAACGGGTCAGATGCTGACTTAGTTCAACAGTCTCTACCTACTGCCCTAAAGGAAACTAGGGAAGTAGAAAGAAAGGGAAGGGCAAAAGTTTCAGGAACAGATGTAGTAAAAGAGGGATGTTCCTATTGTTACGGGAATGAACATGGGCAGAAGGATTGCAGGGCTTGTAAAGCCATTAGCCAGAATTCGAAGCATGTTGTGGCTTCGGCTTCGGGTGTGTTTGTAATAGAGAACTGTATGTCAGTTAACCCTACTTCCTGGGTATTGGATACCGGATCAGGATCTCATATCTGTAATTCGTTACAGGCTCTGAGAAACCGTAGGGTTATCAGGAAAGGTGATATGACTCTCAGGGTTGCTAACGGAATGAGCATGTATGCTGAATCCGTAGGGGAATATCATCTAGGATTGACAACTGGGCAGATATTGATTCTACGTGACTGTTTTTATGTACCAGGTGCGACTTGTAACATCATATCTGTATCCTTACATTCTAAGGAAAGATATGATTTTACTTTTGTAAGCGATGTAGTAAACATCCACCTAAATCAAGTGCTGATTGGGTCAGGTACATTGAAATACGGTATATACGTTTTGAATCAAGCTCAGGTCTTCAGTGTCCAGAACACACTTAAAAGAAAGTCTCCGGAATTAAATCAGGCTTTCTTATGGCATTGTAGACTGGGTCACATTAATGAGACACGGTTAACAAAGTTACATAGAGAGGGATACTTGAATCCGTTCGAGTATCAGTCTTATGCCACTTGTGAATCTTGTTTCATGGGAAAGATAACAAAGGCTCCGTTCACTGGACACGGAGAAAGAGCAAGCGAGCTCTTGGGACTCATACACAGTGATGTGTGTGGTCCAATGTCTACACATGCGCGAAGTGATTGTTTATACTTCATTACTTTCATAGATGATTTCTCTAGGTATGGGCATATCTTCTTGATGAAGCACAAATCCGAGGCCTTTGAGAAATTTCAAGAATATAAGAATGAAGTTGAAAAACAAACAGGCAAAAGTATCAAGACACTGAGATCTGATCAAGGTGGTGAATACTTGAGTGCCGAGTTTCTGGGCTACTTAAAAAAGAATGGAATTCTCTCTCAGCTTACTCCTCCATACACACCACAACATAACGGTGTATCGGAAAGGCGGAATCGAACCCTATTGGATATGGTTCGTTGCATGATGAGTAAGGCTGAGTTGCCGCGATCTTTCTGGGGTTATGCGCTAGAAACAGCTGCATATCTCTTGAACATGGCTCCAACCAAGACTGTGCCTACCACCACATATCAGATGTGGAGTGGGAAGAAACCCTGTCTTAAGTACCTTAAGACATGGGGATGTCCAGCTTTTGTAAAAAAGCAGCATGCGGACAAGCTCGAGGCACGCTCAGTACTGTGTAAGTTTGTGGGATACCCAAAGAACTCCAGGGGGTATCATTTCTATTCCGCAGAGGAACAAAAGGTTTTTGTTTCTCAGCATGCCCACTTCTTGGAAACCGAACTTTTAGAAAATCAGATAAGTGGGAGCGCAATAGAACTGGAAGAAATTCCAGAGCCACAAGCTGTTACTGAAAGCTTAGAAGAACCAGAAGTTTCAAGAGAACCGGACATCCCTGCGCCACTCCGCAGGAGTAGTAGGCAGTCTCATCCGCCCGAGAGATACTACGGTTTTCTCATAGACGGGGATAAAGAGGATTGCACCATGGATTATGATGAGCCTACTAGCTTCCAGCAAGCCATTCAGAGCGGCGACTCGGTAAAATGGCTGGATGCAATGCGGGCCGAGATAGAATCCATGTACACCAACAAAGTTTGGACTTTGGACTTTGCACCAGAAGGGGTAAAACCCGTAGGCTGCAAATGGATCTTCAGAAAGAAGATTGGTGTAGATGGGCAGGTTGAGACCTATAAAGCTAGACTTGTTGCAAAAGGTTTTCATCAAAGACCTGGTTTGGACTATGACGAGACCTTTTCTCCAGTGGCTATGCTGAAATCCATTCGGATCCTTCTTGCAATTGCTGCCTTCCACGATTATGAAATCTGGCAGATGGACGTAAAGACGGCTCTCCTAAATGGAAATTTGGAAGAGTGCGTCTATATGGATCAGCCGGAGGGATTCATTCAGAGTGGGAGCAGCGGTAGAGTGTGCAAGTTGCTCAAGTCCATTTATGGACTTAAGCAGGCATCGCGGAGTTGGAACATCTGCTTTGATGATACTGTCAAAGAATTCGACTTTATCAAAAACCCAGATGAACCATGCATTTACAGTAAGATTGTAGGGAGAACTGTGGTATTCCTCGTCTTGTACGTGGATGACATTCTCCTAATAGGAAATGATATTCCTAAGCTACAGTCAGTCAAAGGATTCTTGTCGCAGAGGTTCTCCATGAAGGACCTGGGCGATGCCAACTACATTCTGGGGATCCAGATCTATCGTGATAGATCTACGAGGATGTTGGGACTTTCACAGTCAAGGTACATCGACACCATACTGAAAAGGTTCAATATGGAAGATTCCAAGCGTGGTAATCTACCGGCTTGTCATGGGATCACCCTCTCCAAAGAGATGTCTCCCAAGACTGATTTGGAAAGGGATCGCATGTTTATTATACCCTACGCTTCTGCGGTAGGCTCTATAATGTATGTGATGTTGTGTACCAGACCAGATGTAGCATACACATTGAGCGTTGTAAGTCGGTATCAGTCGAACCCAGGGGAGAAACACTGGATAGCGGTAAAGAACATTCTCAAGTACCTGAGAAGGACTAAGGAGATGTTCTTGGTGTATGGCGGAAAAGACCTCCAGCTTGAGGCCTTTGCTGACTCCAGCTTCCAGAGTGACAAGGATGACTCCAAGTCCATGTCGGGTTATGTCTTTACCCTCAATGGAGGGGCGGTTTGCTGGAAGAGTTCCAAGCAGGAGACCGTTGCAGACTCAATTATGGAAGCGGAGTACATAGCTGCTTGCGATGCCGCAAAGGAAGCTGTCTGGATGAAGAAGTTCCTCACGGAGCTTCAGGTGGTTCCTACCATTGTTGATCCAATACCGCTGTATTGCGACAACAACGGAGCTATAGCTTTAGCGAAGGAACCCAGGTCCCATCAGAAGTCCAGGCACATTTTGAGGCGGTACCGCCTGATCAGGGAGATCGTAGATCGCCGGGAGATCGAGGTGAAGAGAGTAAATACGGACAACAACACTGCAGATCCACTCACGAAGGCCCTACCCCAGACTCAGTTCGAGCGGCTGATCGAGATGATAGGTCTTCGATACGCCAGTACATGGCCTTAGTGCAAGTGGAAGATTGTTAGTGTATATGCCCTAGAGGCCATTACTGTATCATACTAGCTTGTATATTACTTGATGGAAGCTTGGGATATTCACAGTTGTATAGACAATCTTGCTCAAAATGGTAATATGCTACTTGGTTTGTCTCTACTTCAATATGTGCATGTGTTTCTTTTAGCATATCGCTTATATACATATTAGTAGAGCCCTTAGGATCTTTGCTTGATTACCAGCGTTGTGATGGCGCTCACACTCGTGGGGGCTGGGTAATCCATAAGCACATCCTTATACAGGTCCCTAGTCGTTGGACTATCGAGACAGGGCATCGATACTCCGGAGTAGACTAGCGTATGCGCTTCTCATCCCAGCGGGGGAGACGGTCTGTCCCACAGCCGTCAGTGCGTCGTACTTGAGATAGTATGCGGGTGCTCGTTAGGTTACGAGTACACTGGACAGGACTCGTCGGGAACTGTTGGTTGGTATTATACCTATCGTCAGTTATCAGTTCCCAGGTGACATGAGTACAGCTTAGTCTGCCGACTTGACACTGTCACTTCGCCTCGAGTGTGTTCCCACTGTACTTAGATTACTACCCTACCACGGCTCAAAGGAGTCGTGCAAACAGGTAGTAGTTGGGTGCTGTCCCGAAGCACTTGGAGGCAGTGATGGTTAGACAGGATTCGTATCTCCCGGTATTGGGGGTTGACATCGCGCTGTGTCTAGGAGAGCCATTACACAAGTAGTCCCTGGCCAGGACAAGCGGGATATACTGGTAGGTTTCCAGTGTTATCTCAGGGTGTTCTGGGCTACACTCCGACCCGACTTGTACCGCTATTAGGGGACTGACGTTCACCGCCCCCCTAGGCCCGCCATGCGATGTATCAGACGAACAGACCGGACTGTACAGAGATTGTCACATACAGGCTCAGTAGGAGTTCGGATGGGTTTACCTCATCGGCCTTCTTATCGACATCTACCTGGGGACCGTTACGTACAGCTAGTGTCGCTTGCGGTCTGTGGTTAAACCCACTGCCAGCGTAGTGTCGAGTCTTTAGAGTCCCACACAGAGAGTTTCCCTGCACTGAGCGAAACGTGTAGAGGCCGTATGGTTTTACGGCAGGGCTACGATCACTTACGTGCACTTGTGTACGTATGCTGTTTGGGCAGGCAATACTAGTGGGCTTTGGTTTAAGCCAGATCCTAGTATTGCACATATGGATTTGATTTTTCTTCTGTGCATTCGCATTCTACGGAATGCGGATGCGGGTGTGTATGCACAGTTTTGAGGAGCGATAAAGGAGGAGGTGCCTCATTAGGGTTTTTGCAGTTGGTTCGGCCAAAACGGTAATGTGGCACACTCATTAGGGTTTTGACAATTCGTTTAGTCAAAACCGTTGTGAGCCGGAGACATTGTTTACTAATCCTTTTAGTGATAAATTAGTGATGGCTAATTGCATTGACCATTTGACCACTTAGATCTCTCTTGACTTTGTTGACTTGTTGACCATGTTGACCATTGACCTTCAAGAGAGATCCACACTCTTCTTTTATTTTCATTTTAATTTATGTGTTATGATATGGTCAATTCAATGTGCCATCAACTTATATCATGATAACATTAGTAATGATGATCTTAGTGTATTATTGCAACCATGGTTCATTTCTTTTGGCTTATTCTTTTCATTATTCTATTCTCATTCTCTCTCTTGAAATGAGAAGAAAAGAAAAGCTCCATGGTTGCTAACCTTTCTCCTTCTTCTTCCTCCTCTTGATCTTATCTTTTGATCTCATGTGTTGAGAGAAAAAGATCCCACAAAGACAAATACATCCATACATCTCCTCTACACATTCTAGGGCTTCTTGACTAGCAATCACTTTGCCCTAGTTGCCTTGGCTTGAGGCGGAGCTTATTGTACAACTCTCGGGTGGATTGTCTTCGACTCAAGAAGGCCGCGGAGGTGCCCAAGGTCCGGATCGACGCTTGGAGCTTGGATGGACGAGAGGGACAGCGGAATGATGACCCGAAGGACCGGTTCCGTGAGGTATACTTTCTACAAGCATAGTAGTTAAAACCTCATAGTGTTTACTAGTTTCTAGTTTAGCAAAGATCCCGACTTTTAGTCCATGTTGCCTTGCGCCAAAATCATTGTTTTTCGTCGTTTTCGCCTCCCCGTAAGAACCGGGGTGAGCAACGTGGACTTACAGGAGTAATCTGAGAGAGAATCTCATTCTCTTTTAAATAGTCTCGGAATTCCGTGCTCAAGTATTCAACTCCCCGATCATATCGAAGGATTTGAATACCTTTATCCATCTGGTTCTCATCTTCATACTTAAATTCCTTGAAATTCTCAAAAGATTCAGTTTTGTGTTTGAACAAGAACACATGTACGTATTTTAAGAGAACATCGGTGAATGTAATAAAGTACATGGAACCATCCCTAACATGTGTAGATTATAGGACCGCATACATCACCTTGTATCTGTCCAAGAGTTCAGTAGCTTTTTCTCCGTTTCCAGTAAACGGAGATTTGGTCACCTAGCCTTTGAGACATGACTGGCAAGTTTCATAAGATGTAAATTCGAACGGATTCAAATATGCATCCTTATGGAACTTTAGCTAGTCTTGTTCTATCAACATGACCTAGTCTACAATGCCACAAGAAGACTTCGTTCATTTAGGAACTGTTCTTCTTGTGTGTGTTCTGTATATTTAGAACTGTGTTTTGATTCAGAATGTGTATACTGTTATACAACGTACCAGACCCAATCAACACTTGATTTAGGAAAATATTCACAATATTATTGGTATGAAATAACAGTCGCTCAGAATCATTGTATTACCAGTTGGTAACACCAGGTGATATTTGCCAACTGCTTTGGCTGCAACAATTGCACCATCTCTACTGTTAGAGACATATCACCCTTTCCCAGTTCTCTACCTGTCTTTAGCCCATGTAACAAATTACATATATAGGATCCTAATCCGGTATCCAATACCCAGGAGGTAGAGCTAACTGAGAAATGGTTCTTGGTTACGAACACACCCGAAGACAAAGCATCAACATACTTATTCTTCGTTGGGTGGCGTGGGAATCTGAGTATTCCTCTATTCCTTGCTCAGACTTATGACAATCATAAGGTAGAGCGGAACCCAGCCCAGTATAATAAGTAGGTTCGGTCAATATATTCATATTATTATCTTGATTGAGGCATTTCATTGGTCGCTACCAGGAGAGAGAGAAGGATAATCACTTTGCGTGCGCTCTTTGCAAGATTAGATTGGTTATTATCTTATCTAATCAGGATGGCTCCCACTGTTTTTATCAAATCTTCCTTCAAACCTTAAAAGGTAAGATTAGCCGGGATTAATTACACCCTATAGGTTCGCCAATCGTTCGGCCAGGCAGGTATGGGTACTCCGAGGGAGGTTTCCCGTGCTTTCGCACGGACCTAATTAAAATAAATCTCGTTTCCCTAGAGGCATAACCCCGTTGACACCTTTCTAGACACCTACTGGATTAGCTAATTGTAAAGTGAAAAATTCTCCTAGGAGTAACACTTACTCGCAGTGGGTATCGGGATCCAACTATCACATAGAAGGTATGCAATCTCATTGCAAATTTCAACACTTGAAATTCCCAATAATGGTTTTTACCCCTAGCAATTTATAACCTTGGCTATGGTCAAAAAATCATAAGTGCTAGCCAAGTTCAACCCGTCATTTCTTGATTGAATCAAAACCACCCCTGCGACCCTTGGCTAAAGTCAACAAAGCTGCACGACTACCCTAATCCAATCGCATCACATGCTGCAGAAAAGCACTAATTAGCTACCGCACACAACGCCTTGGCTAAGGTCAACAAACGTAGCATGAATACTAAATAGTACTTATCTGAAATGACGGAAGGTTATGCAGGTCTTTAAGAAAACCATGAGCGTAATGAACTTGATATCGTTGTAGAATCTAATGTTTTTAAGAAGGTGTGTTTTTTAGGCTTTTGCTAGTTTTGCTAAAGAGGTCACTCCCGGTGAAGGGATCTCGGCTCTTTCCTCATCGAATGAGGTGCGGGATATTCAGGAATACCACTATGCAAAGCAAAAACTAGAGCTACCCTTTTTTTTTGAAAATTTGATTCTACAATATCTTTTGGTTTTTTTTTCTTTTCATTAATCTCATTAATGAAGTCCCATCAATTAATGTTTCCTAAACATTACAGAAAAATGAAACGAAAATAGAACGTACACTTATGCCATCCGCATTCGCCACAGGGCCCCATCATACACCGTTAGGTTACTTAACTACCGGCAGAGCGGGGGCTGGACTAGCGCGGGTGCAAAACATAAGCAGCGTTTATTATATATCATATATATATAATATTACATTCATCTCACGCAGTTATATGATCAACATCGCAGAATTAAGCAGCAGAAGCAACATATGAAATATTGGATATACTAGGATTTCCATGTTTTAAATTTAGCTAATAATGTAAAACACGGATTCCACGGTCGTGATGAATAGCCAAATCCATATCCCTAGACCCCTACGAGAGCGGCAAGTAACCCTGCCAATTCTAGAGTTAGGAGACCCGGTCTCGACTCCTTGAGATGGTCTCTCTCTGGACTCTAGAACCCGGTTACTTGTGCTCCCCGCCTTGGGTCTATCCTAATGCGGAAAAGTAAATAATATACAACAGTGGTGACATCATCCTCAACTCGGAAGTGCTCCAATAAAAGAATATTACATACAGATTTTACATGAATGAAAATAAAAACTCTCATCTCACATAGAACCCCCCGGCTATTCTTTCACCACGATCCAATAAATCACATCAACAACAACACATGATATCACATATCATCAACGTAAGAAAATATGCGTATCCCTAAAACTTGTTGACATATAGCAACGAGATCGGGATACTCCACATATTACACTTATGGTCACAGAAAAGAAAACAGAAAATTACAATAATTAGAATCCGCAATATCCTTAGAGATCATAAACCCGGAATATCTCATATTCTGGATTTCATGCCTAACTTATAAAACTTGCATTTTAGTCTCAAATTGAAAACTCTTTTCAATTGGTTGTCGGATAATTCAACAAGATTCCCGACTTAGTGATCGCGTATAATATGCAATTGCGACGGAGTTTTGATCCGAATCAAAACTTCGTGGAAATCGATCAATTGAGACTAAACGGCTAGGTTTACAATATACTAACTAGTTTTCACAAAACTAATTAATCCGGATTCTAATAATTGTATCACACATCACAAAGCTTGTAAGGTAACCGCGACATTAGAATTCCGCACGCAATTAGCAAACTAAACCAATTTTTCCAAGACGTGAAAAATCCAGTGAGCTAAAGTTCCAAAACCGATCGTTTTAAGCCAATCCGGGAGTCGAAACGAACTCGAAACCCGCCCGAATCTTCGCGGAGGTGAAGATCCCATAATTAGCTATCGAATGGGGGGCCTCAGGGGGTACCCACCCCCACGGGCCACCTCGTAGTGGCCCCTAGGGGAAGGCAGACCCGAGAGCACCCAGTTGGGGTGCTCTCGGGTCACCCACCCCCAAGGCCACCTTGTGGTGGTCTTGGGGTGTGGGTCCAGCCTTTGGTCCCCCCCGGGGTGTCCCCGGGGTGCGCACGCTCCACCCCGCGGCTTCTCGGTTCAAACCGTGAGCCCGTGAGGTGTGCAAACAACTCAAAAAATCATTTTGGAAACTGTTTTTATTGACAGTTTTTGCGCGACAAAAACGACGGATTTCTAACGTCGCTACAAGCTATGATAGTCTACCCTAATGTTCTAACTTAGCTCTGATACCATGAAAGTCGACCCTAGCACCACCATGAGGTCCTTGTGGCATCAAGCATGCCTAATTTTATTTTTTAGTAGTGCTAAGCTAGACCAAATAAGATCTTTGCTAGAATATTAGGGTTTGCCATAAAGAAAACTATATGAAATGAAAGATTTCTATCCCCTCGTAGATCGAGTCCTTCACTTCACATGCTCCGTGTAGTAGTCCCGCGACTCCACTAGGCTCCACTTGAGGCTTTGGATGAACTTCCTCCGATGACCTTCGTGCGAAGATGATCCACGCGAAGTCCCTCCAACTCAAGCTACCTCTACACTAAACTGTAAGTCCACGTTACCTACCCCGGTGCTTACGGGGAGGCAGAATAGGAAAAAAACAATTTTCTAATACAAGGTAATATGGACTAAAACTTGAGGATCTTTGCCAAACCATTGCTAACTAACTACAAGAGGTTCTATCTACTATGCTCAAGAGATTATACCTCATGAACCAAGTCCTTCGGGTCTTCTCTCCGCTTTCCTCCTCGCCCATGCAAGCTCCAAGTATCGATCCGGATCTTGGTCACCTCCGCGGCCTCCTTGAGTCGAAGACGATTGATTGATCTCAAAAACTATCTATTACCGTAATCAAGAACGGCATCGCTTTGCAATAGCCGGTGAGTACGGGTCGGTCCACAGGGATGTTGTGAATTTCCTAATCGCTCAAACAAGTTAATTCCGAACGGTGTAAATGAATTAATTAAATCTAAAAACTAAATTAATCTAGGGCAATTGAATTAAAGATCTAATTATCTAACTACGGCAAGGAATTAAATTTAATCTAGGGCAGAGAATGAAAAATTACCTAGGGAAAGAATTGAAATTAATCTAGGGCAGAGAATGAAAAATTACCTAGGGCAGGAATTGAAATTACCTACTTACTTTACAGATGGCTCTCTCCAAACATCAACACAAGATTTGTCAGATCTGAATTTCTGAAATGAAAAGAGGCATCGATGCTCTCCAAAAGAATTCTAAATTTTATTCATAGAAAGAGCCATAGGGAGGAATAAGAAAATACAATGATTTGGGTTCTATTTATAGGACATAGAAACCATAGGTTACAATTGATTCGCATAACTGCTTTTACAAAACTGCCCTCTATGAAAAAGACCAAGTCAACAAGCCTCGCACCGCCACAAAATTTGTCACCGACACGGGCTTAACCCGGCCGCGGAACCGCGGCCCGAGGCATGGTTTGGCCGCGGTTCCGCGGCCAAACATGAGGATTGTGTCATCAATTTTGGTGTGATGGCTCCTGCTGACTTGTACTTTTTACTTCTATATGTCCTTTTTCAATTGGGCTTCTAGGTCTTCTCCAGATCTCTAGTGAACATTGTAGCAGACTTTTACCGAAGTCCTGAACCTTGCGCTGTTCTGTACTGATCTCTGTGTAGGATTGATCAAGGTTCTATGGTTGTTGGTCAAAGTCCCACTTTTGCATCGTCTTTATATCTTTTTCACTGTTTTAGATCCAAGAACCTGTAACCTGTAATATGTAGCAGACATGCGTCAAAAGCACCTGTTTATTTATAAAACGAATAAGAATGGGGAATATAATAATGCAATATTCTGGTATGAACAAATACCCCCAAACTTATATTTTGCTCGTCCTCGAGCAAACTTATTTTTAGTTTTATTCTCTACAAAAAAAACCCAACCGCACTTTCGCAGGGAAACGCGGTTGCACTGAGCTCGTGCAACAAGCCGTTAAACCTCTAGGTGTCCCTAGTAGGAGGAGTGTTGTCTCCTGAGGATTTTCAGCGGATACTACCCACAAAATCCTATCAATTTGGCTTATCGACTTTTGTTCTCCAATTAAGTTTTCTAACAAGGAATTCTATTATCGTTGACTCGTAAATTATCCACCCATATTCTTCACACTTCCTCATCATTTAACTTAAAATTATATATGTTCTGTAGACTTACTTAGCTTTCGGCATTTCTTAAGTTTTCCTTCTAGGGTTCCATCTCCACTTAGGAATTTCTATCAACTCTACTAAAGATACAAGTTCTATTCTTCACTCCTTTCTCTCATCTAAACTCCAATCACATATCCCTACATGTGTGTATAAGTCACCCCTATACTTGAAAATTCAAATCAAGCAATCATACCCTTGTCCGTTGTCCAAAGCACTTATTAATTGGTGAATTTTTAATTGAATTTTTGCTTACACATCCTTCATGGGACCGTTAATACTTCTTGAGGTACCAACAACCGATTACAAGATGTGTTTGCACTTTAAAGCGTACTTCCTAGTCTTGTAACACCCAAGGCTTTAGCAGTGACTCCCAAACCAGTTGGTCTAAGGCACTAGGTGATGAAGCACCCTCGCTAAATATTTTTCTATTTTTGCAGCCTTAAGTAATCACAAAAACCAGTGTTCATTTTTTTTTCTTTATTCACTTTTTTTTCTTTTATTTTCTTTTCTTCATACTAAGGACTTTAGACAAGAGCATTTCAAGGTCTCCTCTACTATTCCAAGTTTCAAGGTGCGTGATTGTGCAAATTTGTAGGGTATACATTTTCAGAATCTAGACTTAAGCTAGGAATTATTTTTCAAACTTATACTCTAATAAAAATATCAATACTTTTCCTTCGTTTCGACTTAGCCCAAGAAGTGAACCCAAAATTTGCCTATTTCTAAATAAACTACAAAGGCATATACTTTCTACCGTTAAATTTTAAGGAAGATTATTTTTAGGGTTTTTAATTTACTAAGTCTAAGATCTAGTTGTTCCTAGCCAGTTAACCTATTTGTCAAACTCAAGTCAATTAGCCAAAATTGAATACATGAATTTTTATAATTTTTGAAAATTTTCAATTTTCATGGGTTTTAAAATAAGTATGCAAATGCAAAAATATGTGCATATGAATGCGAAGGAAGAAGACGTACCGAGCATACCCCCAAACTTAACCTTGACAGTGTCCTCACTGTCATGCTACACCAAGAGGGTCAAAATTGTCGGAACTCTCCTGTTTATTTATTTATAAATTTTTTTATTTTTTTATTTTTTTTGAAATTTTTTTTATAAAAAATATATGTACATATATACAACAAGGTTCCCACCAAACTTAAGCTTGGCCTTACACAAGTCAAAGGTTAGCACCAACCATTCAAAATTCTCATCGTGGTAATGGTAGAGTTGGTGAAAGGAGAGAGTGGAAAGAAGAGAAATGAGAAGCACACGAGACCGGATGGGAAGAAGAGTGGAATAAGGTCTCGGTAGAGGAGAAGAATGGCGGAAAAGAGAAAGAAGTGGAGTACAATCTTGAGGGTGTAAATCGAGTGAATAAATTAGCGCAATTTGTGATAACCGATGTGTTAAAAGAGATTGTGCTAATTTATCAACCCATCGAGAAATGGGGTCAAATTCCTCAAGATTCGCAAGAAAACATGGGTACATTGAACTCGGTAGCGGAAATGAAGGCGTAACAGTCTCTTGTACGGTCGGAACGATAGGAAGGACGAAAGGGAGTGAATTAAGGATAGTCTCATTCTCACCGTAGTAAACTGTCTCGAACTTGAAAGATTTCATCAATGGTTCGAAACGACTATAAGCAACCAATTCTGATGGTTCAACTAACTCATCTGAAAATTCAAAGGACTCAAACTCGGACGGTGAGTCATCAATATCGTCCGAAAAAGTGAAACACTCATAAGTGTTATCGGCTGTGAGAACTGTGTCAGATTCAAAGGAAAATTTTTCAAGCTCACAGTCTTCAAGCGTGATCTTTTGCGTGGTTGGAACGATGGAAAGGAGGGAGGGTGATTTAGTTAAAAGTTCAAAAGGATGAATTAGAAAATCCGACGCATCAAACAAGAATGGTTAAACCTCAATATTATCCTCAATACTCTCCTTAATACTATCCTCATAATTCTCCTCAATATTTAACTCATCCATGCTATTATCATCAAAATCAAGACGCATATGAAGTTCGGGAGAAACATCTAATGACTCGAGATGATGAATTGGACATAAAATTTCAATCAAATCAACAGGTTCATCATCCGAAATATTCCCGGCGTTTATATCCCCAATCACGTGAAAATCAATTTTTTCTGACACCTCATCAAAAGTATGGATATTTATCGATTTAGGTTCTAGAGTGGAGGTGTAAAGATCGAAAGGATTAAGTGTGGTTTCACTCTAAAGGGTTTCTTCACAATTTGGCAAATCAAGCACTACAAAGTCACACAACTCGTTTTTATTTTCAACTGGTGAACTATTTGGGACAATCGATGGAAAACCGGAGTTGTGGGCTTCAATTGGGTATGGGTAGGTTTGATTTGGGAATGTGTAGAACTCACTCGCTCCTATCAAAATCTCACTTTGTCCAACCGCCTCCTTATACATTGAAAAATTTGGAGCTAGCGGGAAACTAGCTACCGGTTCACTAGGTTGTCTAAGGGCGGTAATGGACGCATCCACATTCCTAATAATTTTATTTGTAGCTGCAATGTACGCCTCCAACGACTGTTCCAAACTAGACATGGGTTGTGAATAGGTTTCGGTAAAAGATTCGAAATTGTTTGGATATGTGAAACTCTCAAATGGCTGTGTAGAAGCAATGTCTAGTGACGGTGGGAAAGTCGGGTAGGACTGGTAGGAAGTGGATGGTTGGACAGGAATAGGGTCAACACGTGGATAAAAAGGTGAATGGACTTGTTGATCCCTAGAACTAGATGTGTGGAGAGGGGTGAAAGATCGGCTACGAGATTGAGCAATATGCTCAGCAATGGACATCGGTTTAGGAGTTACAGCTGGACTCGAAAAAGTGGTATCAACATACGAAGGTGGTAAAAGTGGACATGGTTGACACAAAGTGGGTTGCAACGTCAAACTGTTTCTCCTAGACGCTTCTATGTGATCTTTCAATGATATTTTAGGCATGGAAGGATAGTCTTTAAATTGACCGAAACAATTGACGTACAAAGCAAAGTTAGGTTCGGGATACCAAAGTTCGGCAAGAGATTTATGATGTGGGGTACCCATGATAGAAGAATGAGAAAAGAAAGAAGGTAGGTGGTGCAAGTGGGGTGCAAGGATTTCTTAGCGATAAAATTTTTGCAAGTTTTTATAAAAATTTTTCCTTTTTTCCTTTTTCTCTTTATTTGAAACTGTTTGCAAAATTGTTTTTTGATAAAGGGCTTAGACACAAATGTAATCAACCAGAAATGCACAATCAGACCTAGATCTAGGGTCACCTGGGTCAGCTAAACAGCTCCTAACTGTTCCAAAGGGCTAGAAATAGGATCTCAAACCGCCTCTTCACCACCAATTGCGGCCAGGTAAGTGCCAGGTAAGTGGGAAGGAACCACAGTAGTGGGCCTAATTAATAACCACTAGCCTTTGACACACTTGCCTAGACACCGCAAAGTCAGGTTAGGATAAACGGTCGATGCCTATAACTAGTCCTCTGTCCTATTGAGCTCGTAGTCCTTAGGGCTGAGTCTAGTATTTTTTTTAATTAAGAATGGTCAATGCAAATGCCTTATATGATTTCTGGGGTCCTGGGAAGGGTGATGAAATCCCCACCCAATTTGAATTGGTCAAAAGCCCCTTAAAGTCAGTTTTAAAGATATGCAAAACAGAAAAATCACTTGTAATCAATTTTTTTTATTTTATGCACGGAGCAAAGAATCCTGCACAGGATTGTTATTTGGAAGGGGAAAGATATTTTTAAGCGCAAAGAATCCTGCAGGAGATTTTTCAGAAGATATATCGGAGATTTGCAGAGGAGGAGAGAGAAAACTCACAGAGATTTGCAGTGGCGGAACTGTTTTTTTTTTACCGCGCTTCTGCCCTTTTTTTTTTACTCGACCAAAACGCTGCGGTTCCGCGGTCGCAGGTAGGCTCGCGCGGCGGTTCCGTGGTGGCAAGAACGGTTCAACAGTTTTTTTTTGTCACCAGATCTCCGCGGTTGACTTCTAGACTCGGTCCTCCAAATTTCTTCTGTTCCTCGGTTGTTGTGATCTTCCTCTGTTTGTTCGGATTTGATATTTGTTGTTTGATCTCTAGAGATTTCCAGATCCGAATTTCTTTGTAGATCCTGCAAAAAATTCTCACAAGAATACCCTTTCCAAAAATAACAGATGATATATTTTTATATATTTTTGATTTTTCAGATTTTTATGATTTTTTAATTTTGATTAACTCGAAATTGCAAAAAGGAAATAACACGATATCCCCGGCAACGGCGCCATTTGATTGATCTCAAAAACTATCTATTACCGCAATCAAGAACGGTGTCGCTTTGCAGCTAGCTGGTGAGTACGGGTCGGTCCACAGGGATGTTGTGAATTTCCTAATCACTCAAACGAGTTAATTCCGAATGGTATGAATGGATTAATTAAATCTAAAAACTAAATTAATCTAGGGCAATTGAATTAAAGATCTAACTATCTAACTAGGGCAAGAAATTAAATTTAATCTAGGACAGAGAATGAAAAATTACCTAGGGCAAGAATTGAAATTAATCTAGGGCAAAGAATGAAAAATTACTTAGGGCAGGAATTGAAATTACCTACTTACTTTACAGATGGCTCTCTCCAAATATCAACACAAGATTTGTCAGATCTGAATTTCTGAAATGAAAAGAGGCATTGATGCTCTCCAAAAGAATTCTAAATTTTATTCATAGAAAGAGGCATAGGGAGGCATAAGAAAATACAATGATTTGGGTTCTATTTATAGGATATAGAAACCCTAGGTTACAATTGATTTGCATGTCTGCTTTTACAAAAATTCCCTCTAAGAAAAAGACCAAGTCAACAAGCCTCGCACCGCTACAAAATTTGTCGCCGACACGGGCTTAACCCGGCCGCGGAACCTCGGCCCGAGGCATGGTTTGGCCGTGGTTCCGCGGCCAAACATGAGGATTGTGTCATCAATTTTGGTGTGATGGCTCCTACTGACTTGTACTTTTTACTTCTATATGTCCTTTTTCAATTGGGCTTCTAGGTCTTCTCCAGATCTCTAGTGAACATTGTAGCGGACTTTTACCGAAGTCCTGAACCTTGCGCTGTTCTGTACTGATCTCTGTGTAGGCTTGATCAAGGTTCTATGGTTGTTGGTCAAAGTCCCACTTTTGCATCGTCTTTATATCTTTTTCACTGTTTTAGATCCAAGAACCTGTAACCTATAATATGTAGCAGACATTCGTCAAAAGCACCTGTTTATTTATAAAACGAATAAGAATGGGGAATATAATAATGCAATATTCTGGTATGAACAACGATCCACCCGAGAGTTTGTAATCCGAGCTCCACCTCAAGCTGAAGTAACTAGGGCAACAAGTATGCTACTCTTGATGTCCTTGGTGATGTAGAATATGATGGTGGATTTATTTGTCTATTTAAATCCTAATTATCTCAACACATGAGAACTAAAGGATTTCTTAGTGAGGAGGAGGAAGAAGAACAAAACATGAGAGCTCAAGTGAAGAGAGAGAATGCCAAAGAGATAATGAACCATATATCAAATAATTACTAATCTCTTCTCATGATAAAGTTGATGGTTACATTGATTTGACCATTATCATCACAAATCAAATCCAAAGCCAAAAGCAAAAGAAGAGTCTAGAGCTCAAGAGAAAGATCCAAGTCAACAATGGTCAACTAGGTCAAAATGTCAAGCATGGTCAAATGGTCAAAGAAATTAGCCATAACACAATTATCATTAAAAAGATGAGTAAATATTTTCCTCACCTCATAATGGTTTTGACCGAACCAACAGTCAAAACCCTAATGAGGCACCTCCTCCTTCTTCGCTCCTCACAACCGTGCATACACACCCGCATCCGCATTCCGTAGAATGCGAATGCACAGAAGACAAAACTAATCCATCCATACAATACTAAGAACCGGCTTAAACCAAATCCCACTAGTATTGTCTGCCCGAACAGCATACGCGCACAAGTGCACGTAAGTGATCATAGCCCTGCCGTAAAACCATACGGCCTCTACACCTTTCGTCCAGTGCAGGGAAACTCTCTGTGTGGGACTCTAAAGACTCGACACTACGCTGGCAATGGGTTTAACCACAGACTGCAAGCGGCACTAGCTTTACGTAACGGTCCTCAGGTAGATGTCGATAAGAAGGCCGATGAGGTAAACCCATCCGAACTCCTACTGAGCCTGAATGTGACAATCTCCGTACAGTCCGGTCTGTTCATCTAAGAGTATCGCATGGCGGGCCTAGGGGGCGGTAAACGTCAGTCCCCTAATAGCGGTACAAGTCGTATCGGAGTGTAGCCCAGAACACCCTGAGATAACACTGGAAACGCTACCAGTATATCTCGCTTGCCCTGCCCAGGGACTTTGTGTAATGGCTCTCCTAGACACAGCGCGATATCAACCCCCAATACCGGGAGAGACGAATCCTATCTAACCGCTACTGCCTCCAAGTGCTTCGGGACTGCACCCAACTACTACCTATTTGCATGACTCCTTTGAGCCGTGGTAGGGTAGTAATCAAAGTACAGTGGGAACACACTCGAGGCGAAGTAGCAGTGTCAAGTCAACGAACTAAGCTGTACTCTTGTCACCTGGGAACTGTTATCTGACGATAGGTATAGTACCAACCAACAGTTCCCGACAAGTCCTGTCCAGTGTACTCGTAACGGGAGCACCCGCATACTATCTCCAGTACGACGTACTGATGGCTGTGGGACATACCATCTCTCTTGCTGGGATGAGAAATGTATACGCTAGTCTACTCCGGAGTATCGATGCCCCGTCTCGATAATCCTACGACTAGGGACCTGTATAAGGATTTGCTTATAGATTACCCAGCCCCCACTAGTGTGACTGCCATCACAACGCTGGTAATCAAGCAAAGATCCTAAGGGCTCCACTAATATTTATAAGCGATATGCTAAAAGAAACACACGCGCATATTAAAGTAGAAACAAACCAAGTAGCATACTACCATTTTGAGCAAGATTGTCTATACAACTGTGAATATCCCAAGCTTCCATTAAGTAATATACAAACTAGTATCATACAGTAATGGCCTCTAGGGCATATACACTAACATAAACTCTTTAGCGCAGTAAACACGCTACACTCAATCGCTAGTCAAGTGTAGGATGGTGAAGTAGGGGATGTTAAAATCTCACAAGTTTGTGTTCAAGCTTCATGGTTCATATCACATGTGAGGGTTGAAACTTGAACTATAGCAATTGAGGAAGAAGAAGAAGCTAGAGAGCAACCATGGAAGCAACTCAAGAAAATGGTTAAGTGTTGAGAATGAGCTAAGAATGAATGGTCACCCTTGACCCCTACTCATTCAAGCATGGAATTTTGCAATATAAAATTGCAACCATGCTTGAATATTGAGTCAAGATGAATAAACAAATATAAACCCCATTCTTGCAACCATGCTCTCATTTTCCACCTCATTTCTATTTTTCTCAAAAATAGAAATCATGCCATGCTACATATATATATATATATATATATATATATATTAATACATATAAGAAAATATTTAGTGAGCTAATGATATTAGTTAAGATATAATTATATCAAATATAATATATATCACATTATTAAATCAACACCTGATTTAATAACCCAGTTATATCACATATGACCGACTAATATCATTTACCTGAATATCACATTATCAAATCAACACATGATTCGACAATCTGGTTATATCATATATAACCGAACCGATAACAGATAACTGCCAGATTGCAATACGGTATCACATACACGTATTTAATCAGGCCCACACACATATCACAAATGTGTCCTACTTCGTTTCGCTTGAACCAGGGAACTTCTGTGTGGGACTTTAAAGACTCGTCAATATGCCAGCAGTAGGTGATGATCACATCGGTCACCTACAAGCCGTCAGCGGTACTAGCTGAACGTAACGGCTACCCGGGTATTGAGCGATATGAAGATCAACAAGCAAGCTTGTCCATAGTCTCCATGAAGCCTATCAGTAACACTACCGTGCATTCCGGTCTCTTCGTCTGATATGTCGCATATCATGTCTAGGGGTGGTAAACGTCAGACCCCAGTAACGTGATAAGTCATGCCGATGTCTGGCCTATAACGGTTCGAGAAATTACTGATAACTCTTCTCAGTAAATCTCAGCATCAGCCCTGGCCAGAGACTTCCAGTTATAGCCAATCGAGCATAGCACAACATCAACCCCCAATACCGGGAGAGACGAAACCCCTCCTATCGCTCATTACCTCCATGTGACTCGGGACTGTACCCAAAATCCACCTTTTTGCACGACTCCTCTTGAGCGTGGTAGGGAGGAAATCAAAGCACAGTGGGAGCCACACAAGACTCTATGACGATCTCGGGTCTACAGACTAACCTGTACCAGTGTCACCAGAGGACTGCTATCTGACGATAGGTATACTACCACATAGGAGTTCTCGGCGAGTCCTGTTCGGTATACCCATTCTCCAATGAGCACCTGTGTACAATCTTTGATGTCACACACCAATGGTTGTGGGATCAATCATCGCCCTCTAAGGGACAAGAAACGTACACACTAATCTACTCTGGAATATCTATGCCCCAGTCTCGATATTCCCTCGACTAGGAACTAATTAAAGGATATACTTTTGGACCACCCTGGCCCCATTAATATGATCTCATCATAATCCTGGTAGTCAAGTACATATCCTAGGGGCTTTATCAATATGTAAAAGACAGACAGTATAAATACCAGTCTACATGTTATGATAAAGGTAACCTGATAGCATACTATCATGTCGAGCAAGAAAGTCTTCAATATATATGTCCAAGCATCCACTATTTCATCAATAATGGCCTCTAGGGTATACATATTCCTAACATATATACCGTTATACAACGTACCAAATCCAATCAACACTTGATTTAAGAAAATGTTCATAACATTTTTCTCTAATACAAAGTTATATCCTTTTTTATCTAATAAAGAAATTGATATTATATTGCATATCATTTTTGGTACGTAATAACAGTCGTTCATAATCAATGTATTACCATTTGGTAATACCAGGTGATATTCGCCAACTGCTTTGGCTGCAACAATTGCACTATTCCCTACTATTATTCCCTACTATTATAGACTTATCACCCTTTTCCAGTTCTCTATTTCTCCTTAAGCCATGTAACAAATTACATACGAGGGATCCTGATCCGTTATCCAATACCCAGGACGTAGAGCATACTCAGAAACAGTTCTCGGTAATGAACACACCCGAAGAAGATGCATCATCATGCTCTTTCTTCATTCGGGTGGCGTGGGAATCTTGATATTCCCCTATTCCTTGCTCAAACTTACGACAATTATAAGAAAAAACGGAACCAACGTTCCCCAGCTCAGTATAATAAGCGGGTTCGGTCAATACATCCATATTATTATCTTGATTAAGGCGTGTCATGGTCGCTACCTGGAGAGAGAGAAGGAAATGCTTTAGCGTGCGCTCTTTGCAAGATTAGATTGGTTATTATCTTATCTAATCAGGATGGCTCCAACTGTTTTTATCAAATCTTCCTTCAAACCCTAAAAGGTAAGATTAGCCGGGATTAATTACACCCTACAACTTCGCCAATCGATCAGCCAGGCAGGTATTGGTTCTCCGAGGGATTCTCCCCATACTTTCGCATGGAACTAATTCAATAACCTCGTTTTCGCAGGGGCATAACCCCGTTAACACCTTTCTTAGACATCTACTGGATCAGCTTATTGTAAAGTGGAAAACTCTTCCAGAAATAACACTTACTCGCAGTGGGTATCAGGATCCAACTATCTCATAGAAGATATGCAATCTCATTGCAAATTTCAACACTTCAAATTCTCAATATCTGTTTTTACCCCTGACGACCTATGACCTTGACGGAGGCCAACAAACCATAGGCCGCTAGTCAAGTTCAACCTGTTCATTTTGTGATTGAATTAAACCCACCCACACGACCCTTGACGGAGGCCAACAAGGTCGCACGACTACCCTAATCCAATCGCATCATATGCGGCAGATAAGCACTAATTAGCTACCGTACACTACGCCTTGACGAAGGCCAACAAACGCAGCACAAATACTAAAATAGTCCTTATCTGAAATGACAGAGGGCTACGACTGGTTTTTGAAGAAAACCTTTAGCGTAATGCACTTGATATCGTTGTAGAATCTAGTGTTTTGAAAAGGAGTGGTTTTTGTAGCATTTACTAGTTTTTCTAAAGAGGTCACTCCCAGTGAAGGGATCTCGGCTCTTTCCTCATCAAATGAGGTGCTGGACATTCATCAAGGAGTACCATTATGCAAAGCAAGAACTAGAGAAGCTATCAAAACAAAACCGAGTGGGTTGTAGCATTTGCTAATTTTTCTAAAGAGGTCACTCCCAGTGAAGGGATCTCGGCTCTTTCCTCATCGAATGAGGTGCTGGATATTCATCAAGGAATACCACTATGCAAAGTAAGAACTTGAGCTACCTTTTAGAAAATTTTGATTCTACAACATCTTTAGGTTTCTTTTCTTTCCATTAATCTCATTAATGAAGTCCCATCATTTATATTTCCTAAACATTACAGAAGAAACGAAAATAGAACATATGTTTATGCCATCTGCATTCGCCACGGGGCCCCGTCATGCACCATTAGGTTACTTAACTAACGGCAGAGCGGGGGCTGGACTAGCGCGGGTGCAAACATAAGTAGCGTTTATTATATATTTCATATATATATATATATATATATATATATATATATAACATTCGTTTCACGCAGTTATATGATCACATCACAGAACTTAAGTAGCAGAAGTCAACATATGAAATATTGGATATACTAAGAGGTCCGTGATTTAAATTAAGCCAGTAATGAAAAACACGAATTCCACAGTCATGATGAATAGCCAAACCCACATCCCTAGACTCCTATGAGAGCGGCAAGCAATCCTGCCAATTCTAGAGTTAGGAGACTCGGTCTCAACTCTTCGAGATGGTCTCCCACTGGACTCTAGAACCCGGTTACTTATGCTTCCCGTCTTGGGTCTATCCTAATGCGGAAAAGTAAATAATATACATCAATGGTAACATCATCCTCGACCCGGAAGTGTCCCAATAAAAGAATATTACATACAAATTTACATGAATGAAAATTGAAAAACTCTCATTTCACGCAAAAGCCCCCGGCTATTCAATCACGACGATCCAATATAACATATCACAGCAACGCATAACATCACATGTCATCAACGTAAGTAAATATGAGTATCCCAAATGTCATTGACATATAGCAACGAGATCGGGGATACCCTACATATTACACTTACGGTCGCAGAAAAGAAATGAAAAACTACAATAATTAGAATCCGCAAATTTCTTAGACATCATAAACCCGGAATATCTCATATTTCGAATTTCATGCCTAACCCTATAAACCTTGCATTTTAGTCTCAAATCGAAAACATTTTTCAATAACTTATTCGGGTAATTCTACAGGATTCCCGATAAAATGATTGAATACTCGTCGGGAACTTTAGTAGATGGCCGCACCCCCAATACCGTCGATGAAGTGCACTTAGGCGGAACACCGTGGCCGCGAGCACCCGAGTGGATGCTTTTGGCAACGGGGTTCTCCTACAGTCACTTGGTCGGGGCTATAGGGCGTGGCTATAGAGTGTGGCTATCTAGTAGTGTTTCCCGGCGAGTGTTCGCCTACAATACGAGATTACGACGGAGTTTTGATCTGAATCAAAACTCCGTGGCAATCGATCAAACGAGACTAAACGGCTAGATTTACTAAATACTAACTAGTTTTCACAAAACTAATTATCGTGGATTCCAAATATTGTATCACATATCATTATAATCTAGACGACGTTAAACATTTCGATCGATTTATCAAACACCCATAAATCACAGAGAGCTCAACAACTTGAGCATCACTAAAAACACCCAGAAAGTGCCAAATATGACAATGGAGCAGCACAAGAAAAACCATCCCATAATACCAAAAACATGCGGCGGAACCGTGGCCAAACTTGGGGTTAGGCGGCGGTTCTGCGGCGCTTTGTGGGAATTGGGTCCTCATTTTTCTTGGGGCTCCATAAAATACCCTGCACAATTTTCTGCATATTTTTAATATCGAAAATTTCAACTTGAAAAATGGACAGAAACTTAGTAAAAATGCAGGTTTCTAAACTCGATCGAACACTTTAACATCGTAAAGACTTCCCCTAACGTTCTAGCTTGGCTCTGATACCATGAAAGTGTATCCTAGCACCACCACAAAGTTTATACCGGCATCAAGCATGCAATTTAAAAATTTTCGGGGTGCTAAGCTACACTAACCTAGAATCTAACTAGGGTATTAAGGTTAAAAGCATGATATAGCAAGAACTATTCTAAATGAAAGAGTTTATAACCTTTGTAGACCATGTCCTTCACCTCTGTAGCTCTGGGTAGTAGCCCCTACGACTCCTCTAGGCTCCACTTGAAGAAGGATCGAGCTTACTCCTTGATCTTCCAAGCCGAAAATGATCCACCTTGAAGCTTCTCTAGGTCAAGCTATCTCTTCACTAATCTCCTATTAGTGAAGTAAACAACCTAGTCTAAAGTGCTAATCTAGAGTAGGTTGATGATGTAGGGGTTTTAGCTCACTAAGTAATCTCTAAAGTCTTGGGGTTCACAACTCATGTAAGGGTTAGGACTTTGGAGGAGGAAGATGAAGAAGATAATGGAGAGAGTGAAAGAAAAATGAGCTAGCAAAATGATCAAGTGTGTAGAATGGCTTATCTCATCTCACTTATTGAAGCATGGAATTATTTCAAATAAATAAATCCAACCATGCTTCAATAATGAATGCAAATGAATATAATAATGAACAAGCCATGCTTCACCCATTCTTAAAATATCTCCCATTTTCCACCTCTTAATCTATTTTCACAAAATAGATTTTATCCAAATATATATATATATATATATATATATATATATATCACACATATATAAATATATATTAAGAGAATATTAAATTTAAGTGAGCTTAATATTAGTTAAATATAATTGTATATCAAATTATTAAATCAACACTTGATTTAATAATCCGGTTATATCATATATAACCGACTAATATCATTTATCTGTATATCACATTATCAAATCAACACTTGATTCAATAATCCGGTTATATCACATATAACCTAACCGATATCAAATGTCGCCAGATTAGAATACGGTATCACATACTCGTATTTAATTAGGCTCTCGCACATATCAGCATATGTGCCCTACTTCGTTTCGCTTGAGCTAGAAAACCTCTGTGTGGGACTCTGAAGACTCGTCAATACGCCAGCAGCAGGTAATGATCACATCAGTTACCCACAAGCCGTCAGTGGTACTAGCTGGACATAACGGCTACCCAGGTATTGAGCGATTATAAGATCAACAAGCAAACTTGTCCAAACTCCCATGAAGCCTATAAGTAACACTTACCGTACAGTCCGGTCTCTTCATCTGATTTGTCTTATATAGAGTTTAGGGGTGGAATCGTCAGACCCCAGTAACTTGATAAGTCATGTTGATGTATGGCTCATAACGGTTCGAGAAACTGCTGATAACACTTATCAGTAAATCTCATCAGCCCTAACCAAGGACTTACTGTTATAGCCAATCGAGCATAGTGCAACATCAACTCCCAATACCGGGAGAGATGAAACCCCTCCTATCGCTCACTGCCTCAATATGACTCGGGACTGTACCCAAAATCCACCTGTTTGCACGACTCCTTTAAGCCGTGGTAGGGAGGAAATCAAAGCACAGTGGGAACCACGCAAGACACTATAATGATCTCAGGTCTACAGAATAACCTGTACCAGTGTCACCATAGAACTGCTATCTGACGATAGGTATGGTTACATCTAGGAGTTCTCGGCGAGTCCTGTTTGGTGTACCCATTCTCTAATGAGCACCTGTGTACAATCTTTGATGTCAAACACAAATGGTTATGGGATCAACTATCGCCCCCCACAGGGTCAAGAAACGTACACAGTAGTCTACTCTGGAATATCGATCCCCTGTCTCGATATCCCCTCGACTAGGAACTGTTAAAGGATGTGCTTGCGGAATACACAAGTCCCAGTAGTATGATCCTCATCATAGTCCTGGTAGTCAAGCAAACATCCTAAGAGCTTTATCAACATGTATCAGAGAGACAATATAATAATATAAGTATACATGTTAAGATAAAGAGCAACCAGATAGCATACTATCTTGTCGAGCAAGAAAGTCCTCTATATATATGTCCAAGCATCCACTATATCATACGATATTGGCCTCTACGGCATACATATTCCTAACAAAAGCACTTAGGATGTTAGCTTAACTACCATGACTATGATGTAGATCATACTAGTGAAGCTCGAGTAGTCCACAAGTACATCCTTAACAGTTCCTAGTCGAGAGAGTATCGAGACAGGGCATCGATATTCCAGAATAGACTAGTGTGTTCGTTTCTTGACCCTGTATAGGGCGATGGTTGATCCTACATCTATTGGTGTTTGACATCAAAGATTGTACACAGGTGCTCATTGGAGAATGAGTACATCGAATAGGACTTGCCGAGAATTCCTAGATGGTACCATACCTATCGTTAGATAGCAGTTCTCTGGTGACACTTGTGCAACTTAGTCTGTAGGACCAAGATCGTCACAATGTCTTGTGTGGTTCCCATTGTGCTTTGATTTCCTCCCTACCACGGCTCAAATGATTCGTGCAAACATGTGGTTTTTGGGTACAGTCCCGAGTCACATGGAGACAGTAAGCGATAGGAGGGGTTTCGTTTCTCCCAGTATTTGGAGTTGATGTTGTGCTATGCTCGATTGGCTATAATAGCAAATCACTGGCCAGGACTGATAAGATTTACCGATAAGTGTTATCAGTAGTTTCTCGAAAGATTATTGGCCACACATCGGCATGACTTATCGAGTTATTGGGGTTTGACTATTCCACCTCCAGACTCGATATGCGACATATTAGACGAAGAGACCAGACTGTACGGTAAGTGTTGCTTATAGGCTCTACGGGAGTTTGGACAAGTTTGCTTCTTGATCTTCTATTCGTTCAATATCTGGGTAGCCGTTATGTCCAGCTAGTACCGCTGACGGCTTGTGGGTATTTGATGTGATCATTACCTACTACCAGCATATTGACGAGTTTTTAGAGTCCCACATAGAGGCTTCCTAGCTCAAGCCAAATGAAGTAGGGCATGTATGGAGATATGTGCGGGAGCTTGATTAAATACGAGTATATGATACCGTATTCTAATCCAGCCTTAATTGATATTAGTCGGGTTATATATGATATAACTGGATTATTGAATCAAGTGTTGATTTAATAATTATAATTATATATATATAAACTAATATTAAACTCACTTAAGATTTTCTTCTCTTTATATAATTATATAGAGATAAAGATGACAAGATAATGATTTATATACATGAATTAAAAAGAAAGAAGAATAAGTCATTTTCTATGGTTGTTTTGAGAAGTTTTGAGAAGCCATGACTCATCTTCATTCTTTATTTTATTCATACATATTCATCATCCATCTAGATCCTATCTTATCCTCAAGGTTCATTCTCATTTTTTCCAAGTTCATCATCTTCTTCTTCTCTCTAGTTTTCTTTCAAGATTGAGAAAAAGAAAAAGAAAAAGAAAAAGAAAGAAAGACTTTTTGTGAGCAAAATCCCTATTTTATCAACTTACACTACTCTAGAAAATTAGTATAGGTTGTTTTTTTCACTAATACCTTGATTAGTGAAGTATGAGCTTGAGTGTGAGTTGCCTCAAGGTGGATCTTCTTTGACGACGAAGATTTCGAGCAAGTTCGCTCCATCCATCAAGTGGAGTCAAGGAAGAGTTCTAGGAACTTCTACTTGGAGTTTTTGAAGTGAAGGACTAGAATAAAAAAGTTGTAGCCTCTCTTCACTTAGTTTAAAACTTAGTTTGCTTATCTATGAAACCCTAAAACTCCAGTATAATCTTGTTTAGTATACGCAACCCTCTAAAATTTTAAAATTGCACACTTTATACTCATTGAACCCTAGTAGAGGTGCTAATACATACTTTCATAGTATCAGAGCCAAACTAGAGGCTCAGGAGTAGTTTAGACCAAATCAAAATGTTCCATCGACGTTTTAAACCCGACTTTTGCAAGTTTCTGTCCAATTTTTCAAAATTCGATTTTTTCAAGATTAAAAATTCTCAGAAAATTCAGCAGGCTTTTCAATGGAGGCACAAGAAATACGAGCTCCTAATCCCATCAAGTGGCCGCAGAACCGCCACTAGACCATGTCTTGGTCGCGGTTCTGCCGCGCACTTGTGGAGTTAGAACTTCAATTTTCTTGTGCTGCTTCATTTTAACCTTTTGGATTTTCTGGATATTTTCAATGAGGCTCAAGTGGTTGAGGTCTCTGTGAATTGTTGTTGATTAAATGTCGATCAAAATATTAACATCATCTAAAGTGTTTTGGAAGTGTGATAGAATGGTTAGAATCCACATTAATTAGTTTTAAGAAAACTAGTTATCGATTTACAAAACTCACATTTTAGTCTTGTTTGATGGATTGCCACGGAGTTTAGATTTTGATCGAAACTCCGTCGTAATCTCGTTTCGTACATGAATACTCGCTGGGAGACACTGATAGAGAGCTACGCCCCTTTTTTTCGACCAAGTGACTATAGGAGAACCCCATGGCCAAGAGCATCCACTTGGGTGCTCGTGGCCACGGTGTTCCTCCCAAGTCCACTTCGTTGATGCCCTCGGGGGTGCGGCCATCCACTAAAGTTCCCGATGAGCCTTCGATCTTTTAATCGGGAATCTTGTTAAATTGCCTAAATTAATCTTTGAAAAAGTTTTTCAATTCGAGGCTTAAATGTAAGGTTTATAGCATTAGGCATGAAATTCGGAATATGTGATAATCCGAGTTTATGATGTCTATGGACGCGGATTCTAATTATTGTAGTTTTTATTTCTTTTCTATGACCGTAAGTGTAATATGTGGCAGTATCCCCGATCTCGTTGCTATACGTCAACGACATTAGGAATACGCATATTTACTTACGTTAATGACATGTGATATTATTGTGTTGCTATATCGATATGTTATATTGGATCGTCGTGATTGAATAGCCGGGGGTTTTATGTGAGATGAGAGTTTTTATTTTCAATCATATAAATAATTGTATGTAATATTTTTTTATTGGGACACTTCCGGGTTGAGGTTGTTGTCTCTATTTGATGTATATTATTTACTTTACCGCATTAGGATAGACCTAAGGTAGGGACCACAAGTAACCCGGTTTTAGAGTCTAGTGGGAGGCCATCTCGAGGAGTCAAGACCGGCCGCCTAACTCTAGAATTGGCAGGGTTGCTTGCCGCTCTCAAAGAGGTCTAAGGATGTAGGCTTGGCTATTCATCACGACCGTAGAATCCGCCTAACTTAAAATAGATTTGAACATACTTATACATTATCATTTAACACATCTAAAATAAGAACGAAAATACGAATTATCTTCCAGTGGACAACTCGTACTCAACCGGCTAGCTACAAGTGAAGCCGACTTGATTGCGGTAAGTAGAATAAGTAGAATGCATAACATATCGCTATGCTTTCTGCATCAATCAAGGACATTCCTCATCGAATGCCACAATGCAAAGCAAAAGAATCGACTAAAATTTCCCTTTTAGAAAAAGTTGGTTCCTACTACGTATAGGTTTATTTTACTTTGTATTTAATCCAATTAATACAATCCCATCATTTAGATAATCACACTATCTAGAACTTTCCTTCTCACACAACCATTACAGAAAACAGTATGAAAAGGAAAAATAGAATGCACATATACGCCATCCGCATTTGCCACGTGGCCCTGTCATTCACCGTGAGGTTGCTTAACTAACTGCAGAGTGGGGGCTGGGCTAGCACGGATGCAAAACGTATATAGCATTTATTTATATATATCATATATCACATATATCAATATATCATCACACACAAATAATCACATTACAGCATGCGGTAAAACAACATCACAGAGTTGGAATAGTCGGATCACCTAAGAATATCGCGTTTCGTTCGAGCCACAAACGAAGCGTGACATTCCTAGTCACATGAATAGCCTGTGTGTAGCCAAAAGCAGACCCTTACGAGAGTGGCAGGTCATCCGCTAATCCGAGAAACGAGGCAACCGACATCATCACCATGATGGCGCAACCCGGCACTTTCTCGAATCCGATGACTTGTGCGCTCCTCCGCAGGTCTATCTTAACCCCCCTACAAGCGCGGCAAACAACTCGCCAGTTCTAGAATTGAGTGACCCAGTCTCAACTCCTTGAGATGGCCACCCGCTGCAATCTATGACTCGGCTGCCAGTGCGCCTCTCCGTGGGGTAATCTTAAAAGCTGTATTAATACTGCGGTGACTTCGATCACAACCTGATCGAGTCCCGACAAATAATAATACAAAAAGCGTTAGCGACAACCACATGTCGACCGCTCTCCCCGAATAAAAGAATATACATTTATTTACAACATGAATGAAATTAAATACATCACATTACACAATTCCACACGGGGCTGTTCATTTCGTGACAATCCAATCCACACCAAAAAGAACTTTAACATAGAACATATCAGACTCACATGTGCAACCCCGTCGAATTGATCACATCAATTCGGTGACGTTAAACACTGCATATCACATATGCCAACGCATTAACAAGGTTAAACGTTTTAACCGCGTCAATACGAAACCCATGGCCAACGAATTCCAAAACCCGTGAAGCCGGAATCGAATTTCCAAAAACTGAAATTCAAGATCAGCCCCAGCCCCAAAACGCCACCATTTCTTGCACGAATCGAAACCGAAACAACCCAAAAACTTCCCGAGACATTGTGGGGACCTCTGGCATGACCCATGAGGCCCGGGGGGGGCATTGGGTGGGGGATCCAACCCATGGCCACGAAATTGTGGCCATGGGTTGGCTGCTGGGACAGCAAGTGCACAGCTGCGCGCTTGCTGTCCTAGTGCTACACCCGAGACCATTTCATGATGGTCTCGGGTATAGGAGCCTACCCATTCCCTCGGGGACAGCCTTGGGGTCACTCCCGTGCAACGACGAGGCTCTCGGTCCGAACCGAGAGCCCCAGGACGCGTATTATATGCAAAAATAGTTACTGGTTTGGGACAGTTTTAAAAAAACAGTGAACGATTTTAAAAACATCGAGCAATGTAATTGGTTTTGAATTCAAATGGCCACCAAAAACAAGTTTATAGTCTATGGACGACTTTGATACAACTGTAAGGTTGTCATGCTCGCCGGACGGGTTTCGAAAACTGTCACGCCCCGCCTCCCAGGATACGGGGAAGTAGACATGACGGATACGTGACGTTTTTAGTCAGAAGTAAATACGTTAAGCGTAAATAAACAATATAAATAAATGCACAAGTATAACAAGAGATATAATATGAACATCAACTTTTTATTAACTTTTATTCTTTACATACAACTGATTTGAAAAGGAAATGTACAATGATAGAAAGCAATGCCTAAATTGTGGCATATGAACTGAAATAAGTACAAGTAAAAGCTAGAAGTCTGGCTGCTCTATGAACTAGTCCAAGTCGTCCTGGCTGGTCTCGGTCTTCTGAGGGTCCGGTCCTCCCGACGAAAATTCCAAAGAAAGAAATAGAAGGAATGTCGTCAGTGAACTAGCGCTCGGTAAGTCCCAAAAGTAAGAGTAGAATAGAATAAAATAAGACAAGTAGAGAGTATATGACTGGTAATTTGTACAAGTATACGTTTGTTATACTAACGTAATTATTTGTAACTTGGTACAGAAAGAATCAGTGTATACGAGAGGAGTCCAACTTGCTCCGTGGACTATGGTAACCCGTAGTACAAGGCCCCGTCAAAACCCACGGGACAACGGCACAGGATATTCAGGTAGGTGTCTTTTAGTGACCATCTCGTTCCACTTCTAATATATTCGGTACCAGTCTACCCCGTTAAACCCCGTAATGTATATTGTATTGATTGTAGTTATCAGACTTTCCAAGACCATGGATACAAGTTGTTCATGTAATCAGGTTCAGGATGTATCAAGTAGTCAGGTAGTCAAGTCAAGATATAGCCATGATTCGGTTAAGTCAAGCCATGTTTGCATGTTGATATTGTTCTGGTATTCAGGTTCAGGTTCAAGTATTCATGTTTGGTATATTGGATTCATGTTTGAATTGGATTCAGATTAGACTTAGACTCAGATTGATTCAGACACTTTAAAACAGATTTGGATCCTGAATTATATTCGGGTGTTATCGGTAACTGCCGCATATGGATGTCAGGATTTGTGTCTTTTTCCAAGACAATTACTATTGATAACTCCGTTAAGTTTTTCTACCTTAAATAGGTAAGCAGTCACTTTCTCCGGCTCCGTGAAGCTCAAGAAAATTGATCCCATTTAAACCTATACTTACTAAGGTCCTTAATGTAATTTTATATAACTCGTAGGGGTATTATGAAAAAATATTGTATACACTTTCAAAATAAATCTCGAGTAATTATTTATGTTCTTTAGGGTTTTCATGGATGTGAATTTTAAAAAGTGCGGTATATTAGTGAATATTTACATAGCTTGAATAGTTTAAGGTATTTTAGTGTAAGACTTGTCTTGTATTCATACTTGATGGTATTTTAGTGAAACTTGTCATTCTTTTATTTTTAGAAAAACATGGAATTTTATTATAACTTGAAAATATGTGGTTTGATAATATTTATATAATATTAAAAATTAATTTTATTATTAATTAGAAAATCTTGTTTTTCTTAAAAATCGTATTAAAAATCTTTTGAAACTGAATGCTCCGTGAGGAGGTCTGTATCTCGTTATACTAACCCGAGGTTGTGTGATAATCCACACCATCCAATAGCGGGTTCCCCAAAATGGGTTGTAAAGGTATAATCGCAAAGAATTTAATAATACAATTAAAAAGAAAACTGGGTTTTTATAGTCGATCGTATTTTAATGAAATATTGTATTTGCCAAAAAAATATGTTTCCAAAAGTATCGTGCTATGTACACATGTGTGTATGTGAGGGGTAGGACATTACCCCGTGAAGTTTTCTAGAGGTATGATTCAGAAAAGTAATAAAATATGGTAGATACAAAGTTCATGGTATTTAAATGTAAAACTCAATTTAAAGTTATTTAACATGATGATTTAGGGTGAAAGTTGTTTCTAATTATTAGTTTTATGGTTATAAACATATGTTAAGAATATGGATGAGCAATGATTAAGAAAAAGTGTGATTTCAAGGTTTTAGAATCAAAAGTCGGTGTTAACTCCACTTACCGACATGTTTTGAAAAAGAGAACTTTTAAGTAGAAAGAGAAAAATGAGATGGGACTTACTAGCTAGAAGGGTAGGAAAGAGGTAGAAGAAGATAGCTTGATCGTTGCGACGTCGCGGGGTTGCCGGAACTTGCTCGATTCCTCGCCGAAAGTTGGTCTTGGACTAACTCCACTTCTACTTCACTTGTACTTAGAAAAATTTGATAATTTTGGCTTGAGATTTCAGAATGAGGAAAGGCTAGGGTATGGGGTTGTATTATAGTGCGGAATTAGGGTTTTGGAATTGAAAGAATGAATAAAAATGCATTAAAATTTGATTTAAGGATGAAATTGTAGTCTCCGTTTAATTTCAGAGAAATCAAACAGTGCAGGGGTAATGGTGGAAGGGGAACGAAAAGTGTGCAAAGCCCGGGCACTTTTGCCTATGGGCTACCCGTCGCTGCAGGCACATAGGGTCATCTCGCCGGCCAAGTGTGAGGGGAATGCCGGTGGATTTGTGCCACGTGTCCTCTTCTGTATATATATCATTTTACACATGTTTGTTTTTCCTAACTGTTCATTTTTTGTGTGCAGTGCACTTGTAAACTTTTGGGCTTTTAAAAAGTTTAAAATAAAAATTAGGAAAAATAATATGTGGGGCTTCCAAAAAGTTTAAAATAAAAATTAGGAAAAATAATATGTGGCTGATGGGATTCGAACTCAGGGGCTATGTCACAGCAGTGCAAGGCTTTACCAATGAGCTACAAGTGCTTTCTTGCTGTTCTTAAATAAGAATAACTTTTAAATTGTGCTTAGGCTTGCAAACTCCTTTCTGTAGTTTAAGAAGAAATTTTTTTTTACAGAAAATTCAGAGTCGTTACATTCTACCCTCCTTATAAAAATTTCATCCTCGAAATTTATAGAAGGAAGTTGTAACAGATCAAGGAAAAAAGGTTAGGGAAAAAAACAGTCGTATATCGTCGTCACGCTCCATCAATCGGTACTCTCGTCGATAAGAAGGTATGCGATCGCAATAAGACAAAAGGAAGGATGAGTAGTTTAAAGATCGTAATAGATACTGTTAGGATAATAAAGAGGAGTATTCAAGAACGTCGCAAGCTAGCACACGAGTAGAAAGAATGTTGATAAGGATTGGATTATGAAGAATGGTACAAAGATAAAAATGATAATCGAATAAAAATTAGGGAAGAGATATAAGTTAACAAAGAAGATATTGTTCGATAATATACGGTAAAACATAACTAAATTAAGAGGAAACATAATCAAAGGCAGAATTCTAAGTCACTCAAGTAGAGTACCGCATTGTAACTATACTGTAGTTCATAATTACAATAACATAACTCCATTTAAGTTGCTCAAATCCTACTATCAGAGTCAATGTGATAAGATTTAAGAAGTCAATAGGAATCAAGAAGATTACAAAATAAGATCAAACAAAGATTAGAATCAAACGAAGATGGAGAGTTCGCAGTCTTGTTTTCTTTACGTCGAGACACAATTATCGGGGAAACAAGAAAATGATTCAAAGGGATGAAATCATAGTGCAGACATTATAGTCCACCCTCCTTTGACAGCAGTTAATCGTAGTATAGAAAACTCCCAATCAGTCTATTCCCAACACAACATCGAAGTTTGGGATGTCCAGTACTTTGAAATTCGCATAGAATTTTCATCCGCAAACTACAACTGGACACTTCCAGCTTGAAATGAGTGGTTTAACGGGAATCGCGTGCATTCTCACGAATCGTTGCGACATGAAGCAGTGTGACGCTCCAGTATCGAACAGTGCAAGTGTAAGAAAAGTGGCTACTAGTATAGTATCTAAGTCGTGTGGGGTTGGTTTTAGATACATGAAAAAATATAGGTTGATATACAAGTAATTGAAAGATAGGAAAGGATTAGAAATTACCAGTGATAACTTGGCCAGTGGTTTCGGCTTCTCTAACCGGCATCGTGGATGGCTGGCCTCCTGGCACTTTTCTCTGTGCCTGCTGGTACATTTCGGACTAACGAGGCAAAGGTGATGCTCGCGAAGGTGGTGCAGTAGTAGGAGTTTGTATAGTCAGTCTTGGCGTGGGGTTTGTGTCTGCTCTGTACTTTGAGCATGCCCTTAGAGTGTGTTTAGGTGATCCACAAATAAAATAAAGACCATTAGCTCATATGCAGTCCTTTACCACATGTCCGTGCTTCTTACAATAATTGCAAGTCCTTGCTGGCAGTGTCCTTTCCTTCTTCTTGATATAACCATGAGCAGCCCTCAAAGCTGCCTCAGTGCGAACTAGTCCTTGGTGAAGGAGAGCAGCCTGCTCCTGCTGTCCCTCAACTAGACTCCTGGTTGCTTCAAGGACCGTCATTGATCTTATCAGTAGATTCACAATGGTAATTGGTGGTGGTGGTGTAGGTGGTGGAGTGTTGCCATTGACGTGGGTGCTTGTGTTGTTTGGTGAATCCATAACCTTGATAGAAAAAGCAGGGTTAAGATAGATTCAAGGAATTTGAAATGTAAAGAATGTATAGTTGCTGATTCTTATAATTCTTGTGATATATATTGCTTAGGATTCCATGCAGAACTGACCTTCATGGGCTACCAACAAAACCTGTCACGCCCCACTTCCTAGGATACGGGGAAGTAGACGTGACGGGCACACGGCGTATTTACTTAGAAGTAAACACGTTGAGCGTAAATAAGCAATATAACTAAATTCACAAGAATAACAAGAGATATATTATGAACACCAACTTTTTATTAACTTTCATTCTTTATATTACAACTGATTTGAGAAGGAAATGCACAATGATAGAAAGCAATGCCTAAACTGTGGCATATAAACTGAAATAAGTACAAGTAAAAGCTAGAAGTCTGGCTGCTCTATGAACTGGTCCAAATCGTCCTGGCTAGGCTCGGTCTCCTGAGGGTCCGGTCCTCCTGATGAACATTCTAAAGAAAGAAATAGAAGGAATGTCGTCAGCGAACTAGCGCTCGGTAAGTCCCAAAAGTAAGAGTAGAATAGAGCAGAATAGGACAAGTAGAGAATATATGACTGGTAATTTGTACAGGTATATGTTTGTTATACTAACGTAGTTGTTTTTAGCTTGGTACAGAAGGTATCAGTGTATACGAGAGGAGTCCAACTTGCACTGTGGACTATGGTAACCAGTAGTACAAGGCCCCGTCAAAACCCACGGGACAACGGCACAGGATATTCAGGTAGGTGTCTTTTAGTGACCATCTCATTCCACTTCTAATACATTCCGTACCAGTCTACCCCATTAAACCCCGTAATGTATATTGTATTGATTGTAGTTATCAGACTTACCGAGACCATGGATACAAGTTGTTCATGTAATCAGGTTCAGGATGTATCAAGTAGTCAGGTAGTCAAGTCAAGATAAAACCATGGTTCGGTCAAGTCAAGTCATGTTTGCATGTTGATATTGTTCTAGTATTCAGATTCAGGTTCGAGTATTCATGTTTGGTATATTGGATTCATGTTTGAATTGGATTCAGATTAGATTTAGACTCAGATTGAGTCAAACACTTTAAAACATATTTGGATCCTGAATTATATTCGGGTGTTATCGGTAACCGCTGCACATGGACGTCAGGATTTGTGTTTTTTTCCAAGACAATTACCATTGATAACTCCGTTAAGTTTTTCTACTTAAATAGGCAAGCACTCACTTTCTCCGGCTCCCTGAGGCTCAAGAGAATTGATCCCGCTTAAACCTATACTTACTAAGATCCCTAATGTAATTTTATATAACTCGAAAGGGTTTTATGAAAAACATTTTATATACTTTCAAAATAAATCTCGAGTAATTATTTATGTTCTTTAGGGTTTTTATGGATGTGAATTTTAAAGAGTGAGGTATATTAGTGAATATTTACATAACTTGAATAGTTCAAGGTATTTTAGTGTAAGACTTGTCTTGTATTGATACTTGATGGTATTTTAGTGAAACTTGTCATTCTTTTATTTTTAGAAAAACGTGAAATTTTATTATAACTTGAAAATATGTGGTTTGATAATATTTATATAATATTAAAAATTAACTTTATTATTAATTAGAAAATCTCATTTTTCTTAAAAATCGTTTTAAAAATCTTTCGAGACCGAATGCTCCGTGAGGAGGTCTGCATCTTGCTTTACAAGCCCGAGGATGTGCGATAATCCGCACCATCCAATAGCAGGTTCCCCAAAATGGGTTGTAGAGGCATAATCGCAAAGAATTTAATAGTATAATTAAAAAGAAAACCGGGTTTTTATAGTCGATGGTAGTTTAATGAAATATTGTATTTGCCACAGAAATATGTTTCTAAGAGTATCGTGCTATATACAAATGTGTGTATGTGAGGGATATGTCATTACTCCGTGAAGTTTTCTAGAGGTATCATTAAGTAAAGTAATAAAATATGGCAGATACAAAGTTCATGGTATTTAAATGTAAAACTCAATTTAAAGTTATTTAATATGATGATTTAGGATGAAAGTTGTTTCTAATTATTAGTTTTATGGTTATAAACATATGTTAAGAATATGGATGAGCAATGATTAAGAAAAAGTGTGATTTCAAGGTTTAGAATCAATAGTCGGTGTTAACTCCACTTACCTACATGTTTTGAAAAAGAGAACTTTTTATGTAGAAAGAGAAGAATGAGGTGGGACTTACTAGCTAGAAGGGTAAGAAAGAGGTAGAAGAAGATAGCTTGATCGTCGCGGAGTCGCGGGGTCGTCGGAACTTGCTTGATTCCTCGCCGAAAGTCGGTCTTGCGCTAACTCCACTTCTACTCCACTTGTACTTAGAAAAATTTGATAATTTTGGCTTGAGATTTCAGAATGAGGAAAGGCTAGGGTATGGGGTTGTATTTATAGTGTGGAATTAGGGTTTTGGAATTGAAAGAATGAATTAAAATGCATTATAATTGGATTTAAAATGAAATTGAAGTCTCTGTTTAATTTCATAGAAATCAAATAGTGCAGGGGTAATGGGGGTAGGGGAAACGACAAGTGTGCAAAGCCCGGGCACTTTTGCCCACGGGCTACCCGTCGCCGCCGGCACATAGGGTCATCTCGCCGGCCAAGTGTAAGGGGAATGCCAGTGGATTTATGCCACGTGTCCTCTTCTGTATATATATATATATATCATTTTACACATATTTGTTTTTCCCGACTGTTCATTTTGTGTGTGCAGTGCACGTGTAATCTTTTGGGCTTCCAAAAAGTTTAAAAGAAAAATCAAGAAAAATAATATGTGGCTAATGGGATTCCAACTCAGGGGCTATGTCATAGCAGTGCAAGACTTTACCAATGAGCTATAAGTGCTTTCTTGCTATTCTTAAACAAGAATAACTTTTAAATTGTGCTCAGGCTTGCAAACTCCTTTCTGTACTTTAAGAAGAAAAAATTTTGTATAGAAAATTCAGAGTCGTTACAAAAACTATGCGGAAACGTAAAAACGACATCGAAAAATCTGAGTGATCAAGACATCCTACAAACCCTAGAATACAACCATAGACTATAACTTGTAAACAATGAATAGAGTAGAGAAGAAGCAACCTTTGATACTTCTTCTCATACTCCTACGATAAAACCAAAGACTCCGGCTAAGCTCCGAGGTGCTCCGAATCTCACTTGGTTTATGATTGGTTCCGTCGAAGATGATCCACGCGAAAGCCATTAGTTCTAGCTCCATCTTCAATATGTTGAAAAGACTCTCATTCAAATTTGCTAGTGGTGATATGAGAGTGATGTAGTAATGAGTGTGTGTGTACTCTCTTTGGCTCTCTCTCTCTCTTTTATTTTTCCTACCTCTCATTTCTTTTCTTGATCTTGGATGAGAGAGAAAAGTCAAGAACCAAAAAATGGCTAAGTGATTTTTGTTCAAAGGTAGAACCCTTACCACAACTACACATATGCCTCTCACCCTACACATGTGATGAAGTATGCTTCGTGTAAGCCCACAAGCTTACACACATGTATATGACATGCATAAATTAAGAAAGTAAAAACAAAAGGGAGCAAAAAGAATATACATATATATAATTACACACACACACATATATAGATATAGATATAGATAGATGTGTGTGTTTGTGTGTGTGTGTGTGTATATGTACACAAGCACATGTCATGTAACCTTACACTAGAAGAGATAAAGAGAATGACACAATTAATACTAGTTTATATATGCATCATAATATATAAGTAATATCATTAAACCAACACTTGATTTAATGACCTGGTTCAATCATAAACTGGCTAGTATTAACCATCCAATTAATACATGTAGTATCACATACACATATTTAATTAGACCACGCACGCATCATCGTACGTGCACTACATCATTTCTCTAGAACGGAAAAACCCTCTACATGGGACTCTAAAGACTCGACAATACGCTGGCAGTAGGTCAGGATCATATCCGATTGATCTGAAACACTTTCAGATCAATCCCCCACCGGGTTAACCTACAAGGACGTTAGCGGTAGTAGTTGTACATAACAGCTACCCAGGTATTGTACGAAAAGCCGGTCGACAAGCAAGCTTGTCCGTACCCTACTAGAGCCTATCAGTGACATTCACCGTACAGTCCGGTCTCTTCGTCTAAGACTGTCGCATACCGGGTCTGGGAGGTAGAAACCGTCAGACTCCCACTAACCCGAAAAGTCATGCCGACGTCAAGCTCATGACCACTAGAGAAACTACTAAAAACACTTATCAATAAATCTCATCTGCCTTGGCAAGGACTTATGGTCATAGCCAGCTGTGCACAGTGTTACATCAACTCCCTATACCGGGAGAGACGAATTCTCTTGACCGCTCACCGCCTTCATGTGCTTCGGGACTGTACCCAACTAAAACCTGTTTGCACGGCTCTTTAAAGACATGGTAGGGTAGTAATCTAAGTACAGTGGGAACACACACAAGACACTATGACAATCTTGGGTTCAGGGACTACCATGTACTCATGTCATCAGAGAACTGCTATCCGACGATTGGTATAACACCATCTAAGAGTTCTCGGCGAGTCCGTGCAGTGTAACTCATCCAATGAGCGCCTGTATACAATCATCGGTGTCAAACACCAATAGCTATGGGATCAGCCATCGCCCCTTACAGGGTCATGAAATATATACACTAGTCTAAACCGGAATACCGATGCACAGTCTCGATATTCCTAAAACTAGGGACTTTTAAGGATGTTCTTATAGACTACCCAGGCCCCACTAGTATGATCCTTATCATAATTCTGGTAGTCAAGTAAAGATCCTAAGGGCTTTATCATCATGTAGTAGTGATACGTTATAACAAGTAAAACGTATACTTATGAATGATAATACAAAGCAGATAGCATACTATCATCTCGAGTAAGACTGTTCTTGGTATAGGTCTACATGAATTCAGTAATTGCATTCCTACAACTACGATAATTTCCCTGAGGGCACCTATATCCAATAAGTATGTTATTTGGTTTGTCTTTAGCTTAACGTGTGAATATATTTTACTAGTTATTACATATTGCTAATACATGTTGATAAAGCCCGTAGAATTTTTACTTGACTACCAGCGTTATGATAGCGAACATACTTGTGGGAGCTGTGTAGTCCATAAGTATATCCTTAAATGTCCCTAGTCATGGGAGTATCGAGATTGGGCATCGACATTCCATAATAGAATAGTGTATACGTTTTTTGACCTTGATGAGGGGTGATGGTTGGTCCCACAGCCATTGGTGTATGACATCAAAGATTGTATATATGTGCTCATTGGAAGATGAGTTACACTGGACGGACTCGCTGAGAACTTCTATATGGTACTATACCTATCGTCAAATAGCAGTTCTCTGGTGACATGAGTACATGATAGTCTTTAGACCTGAGATCGTCATTTGTCTCGTGTGAGTTCCCACTATACATAGATTACTATCCTACCACGGCTTTACAGAGTAATGCAAACTGGTTTTACTTGGGTACAGTCCCGAGCCACATGGTGGCAGTGAGTGAACGGAAGGGATTCTTCTTTCCCAGTATAGGGATTCGATGTCGCGTTGTGCACGGTTGACCAACACCATAAGACCTTGGCCAAGGGAGATGAGATTTACTAATAGTGAGATCAGTAGTTTCTCGGGATGGTCTTGAGCCATATCGGCATGACTTATCGGATTATTAAGGGTTTGAAGTTTTCCATCCACTAGACTCAGTATACAACACTCTCAGACGAAGAGACCGGATTGTACGGAGATTGTCACTTATAGACTCAGTAGGGATACTGTATCATTTCAAAAAATAGAAAATATTATTTTTGAATTTAAATAATAATAATAATAAATTTCATGGATATTATACAAATATACATTTGAGTTTTCGTAGAATGGTATTATTATATAGCTCTATTTTGGAAAATAATTGAAATTTAAAATGAATTATTAATTATGAAGGCGTTTATTTGATTTGAGCTATTTATAAATTAGTATATGATTATATCCATATTAGTAGATATTTAACTTAATTAGTGTTTTACTAATTGCGCACTAAACCTAGTTTTATTTTTATTAACTATATTTAAGTGTCATGACATGTTAACAATTTGTTTATCAATTATATTTCGGTTTTGTGCTTTTATTTAAAGAGAAGAGAAGAGAAAAGAAAAAAAAAAGAATGAGAAGGAGTCAGAGAGACAAGGATGTATGGGCTCAAGAGAGAGGGGGGCATGGTTACAACCTTAACCATTTGCATTTGTTTTCTCCACTTCATTCTTTCTTCATCTTCTTCTTCTCCATCCTTCTCCACCTCTTCCACCATCTCTATCACCACAAACCACCATCCAAACCACCTCAAAACACATTAAAACTTTCACTAAAAAAGTTCCTAACCTCATCTTAAGCATCATGGAGGGATCAAGTATTCGTTTTGAGGATCGTTTTCCATCTTGGAAATTTTTTGAGTTGCTTTATGAGGTAATAACCTTACTATTAGATAAGTTTCTAGATTTCCTAACCTCACAAACTAGTTAGAGTTAGTTTTAAAGCTTTATGTGCATGTTTTCAAGTCTTGAAAATTCTTAATTGTGTTGTAGTGAGTAGAACTCGTAGTAGTAGAGTAGTAGAGAGTTTAGAGAGTGATTACTGGCCTAGTAGTGATAGTATCCCTGATCTAGAGGAGTTTAGAAGTTCCTAAGATGAGTTTAGAATTTTCCGATATCGGTTTTTCATTGAGTTTTGAGGATCGAATGGAATCTGGGATAACTTGGGAACTCTGAAAATTTAATAGAGGATACGGAGAGATGTATATGTTCCTCCAGTATTTAAACATAATAAAAGAGCTAAGCTCTGTTTAATTTAATAAGACAGGGCCCCACGTGCTCCCCACGAGAGCGCCAGCGCCAGCACCAACCCCTTAGGGTTGAATCCTATGATGCAACTGCAAGTGAAGCTCACGTGGGTGCCAATGTGCAAAGCACAGGAGCACCTATCATAAATAAGAATTAAATTCTTAAGTGGCGCCCACGTGCACAACACGTGAGCACCGGCGTCCAAGGAAAATCACATAGAATGAAATTCTACATGGGGATATTTCCCTAAAAATTGGGATACTCTCTGTTAAACAGAGCCGTTGGATCAAAGATCCAATGGTGATGATAAATTATCAAATAATAGAATAAAACTCTATTAAGAGAACATGTTCTCCTAATCGTTCTAAATGAACAGAAAATTGTGGGATCAAAGATCCAATGAGATGGGAAAATATTTCCCTATATCTTTCTAAACAAAAAAAGATGTGCTCTGTATAATAGAGAGCCCATTGGATTAAAAATACAATGGTGATTAAAAATCACCATTTGACAGAATAAAATTCTGTATATAGGAAAAATATTTTCCTAATCTTGTTAAAAACAAGAAGAAATATTCTGTAAAACAGAAATCCTTGGATTAAAAGTCCAATGGTAGGTAAAATTCTCCAAACAAATTTTGAGACCAATTAAATCAATTGGAATCTATCAATAAGAGATTTTCTCAAAAACTAATTACAATTTACCTCCACTATATAAAGGACCCGAGACTTCAAATCTCAACATACAGACATATAGAGGAAACCCCCATAAGCTTCTGCAAAAAAAAAAACAACAGAAAGCTCTCAAAAGCAACAGAGAATTTAATTTTCAATAGAGAAGAAGATCTTTTTCCTCTCAAACCCTAGATAAAGAAACCACAGAGATCAAAACATCTTCTTTACCTATCACAGCATACCCAAGGGTTTAACCCTTCTCAAGAACTTAGTTCTTTCTCTAGATCTGAGATCCACAAGACAAGTCTCTCATAAATTGAGAATTTAATTCTCGTCAGGAAGATCTTGTTCTTGAAAATCAAAGATTCAGAAAAGAACTAGGTTAAAAAGAAAGAAAAAAGGAAAAAGAATCTATCCTATGGGAATTTAATTCCTCAGAAAATAGGGTTTAACCTTAAAAGAAACTTAGTTCTTATAAAAACTTGGTTCTTAAAGAAAACCTGATCCCATATCTTCAAAACAAAGATCTTGGTAATCATTAATGATCAAAATGCCATTAACAGAGATTCAATCTCTGAAGGAAAACAAAACTTAGTGCCCCACGTGTTCCCCATGTGGGCGCCCTCCCAACAGGACTCAGTGCCTCATATGAAGAACACGCGGGCGCCCAAAGCAAAAGGCCAGTGCCTCACGTGAAATACACGTGAGCGCTGCATAAAAATGCTTAGCACTTTATATACAGCCAAAACGGCTGAATGCTTAGCACTGATTGGGCAGCGCCTCACATGCTCCTCACGTGGACACTATATAAAAGTGCTTAGCACTTCATATACAGCCCAAACGGCTGAGTGCTCAGCACTGATTGGGCAGCGCCCAGCGCCGCACGTTCTCTTCATGTGGATGCCATACAAAAGTGCTTAGCACTTCATATACAGCCAAAACGGCTAAGTACTCAACACTGATTGGGTAGCGTCCAGCGCCGCACGTGCTTCTCACGTGGACGCCATATAAAAAAAGTTCTTAGCACTATAACTGAAGGCTTCACATGATACCCATGTGAGCGTCAAAGCTTCATACAAGTGCTTAGCACTTTTGCATAAAAAAGGGGGCTGAACAGGCAGAGCCTAAATAAGTGCTTAGCACTTTTGAGCAAGAAAAGGGACTGAGCAGACTAAGCCTAAATTGGCTAAGTCTCTCTGAAAAGTTTTCTTACAGCTGAGCTCAAATGCTCTATTGGTGGATCTTAAATAAAAATGATCCTTAAAATTTTTCTAAGTTGATCTTAGTCTCAAATAAGACTGATGTATTGTTCATCTCTGAAAACTGCAATTTAATACCGCTCATTCATTATCTATTTTATGAAATATCGGTACTATTAATCAGTGTCTGCTCAGTAATTACTGATTACAGGTGTTCATGATGAAATACTAGAAACACACTCAATATCATGGACATAGCGTTTGGGAGCCGACACTGCAATTAGAACATAAAACCGACCAATATTCAAAGAGCTCTTTTGCAATAAACATGTGTGTACACAATTTTGGTTCAACACAACACAAGTGTGCATGTAGTTCTTTTGATGACTTGGACCATGGTGGGGCTGCCCATGGCACTAGTGGGCACATGTGATGTTAGTTATATGTATGCCCTAGAGGCCATTACTATACATAGGATGTATATTGTAGTGGATGCTGGGACATATATAGGGAGGACTTTCTTGCTCGACATGATAGTATGCTATCTGGTTGCTCTTTACCTTAACGTGTACACTGATTGTCTCCCTGTTACATGTTGGTAAAGCCCTTAGGATCTGTACTAGACTACCTGGACTATGATGCGGATCATACTAGTGGGGACATGGTAGTCCATAAGTACATCCTTCAAAGTCCCTAGTCGAGGGTGTATCGAGACGGGGCATCGATATACCAGAGTAGACTAGCGTATACCTTCTCGACCCATACAGATGGGCGATGGATGATCCCATATCCATCGGTGTTTGACATCAGAGATGATATACGGGTGCTCAGTAGAGACTGGGTACACTGGACGGACTCGCCGAGAACTCCCAGATGGTATTATACCTCACGTCAGATGGCAGTTCTCTGGTGATACTGGTACAGAGTAGTCTGTTGACCCGAGATCGTCATAGAGTCTTGTGTGGTTCCCACTGTGCTTTGATTTCCATCTTACCACGTCCAAGAGGGCGTGCAAAACGGTGGTTTTTGGGTACAGTCCCGAGTCACATGGAGGCAATGAGCGATAGGAGGGGATTCGTCTCTCCCGGTATAGGGGGTTGATGTTGCACTGTGTTTGATTGGCTATAACAGGAAATCCCTGGCCAGGGTTGCTGAGATTTACTGGTAAGTGTTACCAGTAGTTTCTCGAAGTGTTATAGACCTCATATCGACACGACTTATCGAGCTATTGGGGTCTGACGTTTACCACCCCTAGGCGAGATATGCGATATATCAGACGATCATACCGGACTGTACGGCAGTGTTACTGGTTGGATTCACTGGAGTGTGAGCGGGCTTGCTCGTCGATCTTCTGATCGCTCAATACCCGGGTGGCCATTACGTTTAGCAGACCGCTTGCGGCATGTGGATGATTGATATGATCATCATCCGCTGTCGGCGTATTGACGAGTCTTTAGAGTCCTACACAGAGGTTTCCTGGCTCAAGCGAAACGAAATAGGAGCGCATATGAGCTATGTGCGGGACCGAGAATAATACGTGTATGTGATACCGTATTCTATTCTCGCGATCAATGTGTCGAATGGTTATATGCGATATAACCTAGTTATCGAATCGAGAGTTGATTCGATAAGTCGATACATTGGATACTAGTCGGTTATATGCGATATGACCGGATCGTTAAATCAAGTGTTGATTTAATGATTTAATGTATAATTATATATTTGATATATTACTTTGCATTAACTAGTATTGGTTCACTTTAAATGGATATTCTCACTCGGATGTGCGCATTGCATATGCGATATGATTTTGTGCACTTGCTTGTATCATGTTTGATGATGCATGCCTTTTGGTTAAGTGTAAAGAATTAAACCTTGGTTAATGAAATGGTTAGGGTTTACTTTTTCCTTATTCATTTTATTCATTTATTTATCTATTTATTCTTTTTGGAATTTGATTTGCATAAAGAATAAATGGTGGCTTTCTTTGGATGGATTATGAAGCTTCATGATACTTTGACTAAGTCACCATTTTGTCTTGATGCTTAACCCTAACCCTTCATTCTAACCATGATTGATTCTCTACACTAAACTATGGTTGGTTAATGATAAGTATTCATATTTATTTCTTTTTACAAAATAACTTATCATAACTTTTTTCCATCTTCTTCTTCTTCACTTCAAGAAGAAAGCTTACCTCATCAATGGTGATTGATGAATTAGAGTGAGAAATCCAATTCTAAAGTTAACCCACTTCCTATTTCTTCATCCTCTACCTCTTGCCAAGTAGTAGAGTGTATTTTCTTCACAAGTTTCTTGACCTGGTGAAGTGAGAGCTTGATCTTGCGATGCCTCGACGTAGATCATTTTCGGCATGGACATCGTTGACCTAGCCCGTCCATTCTCCGATGAAGCCGACGCTAGATCCCGGATTCCTTTTGGACAGCAAAAGACTTCGTTGCGGAGCTATGGAGGTGGAGCACCGGATCTACAAAGGTTGTATTTCCGTATTCTTTATAGTTAAGTGTTAACTAGTTACTTTGTTCGCCTAGATTTCTAGCCAACGATCCGTAGTCGGGCTTCTCGGCACCTAGATTTTTTGAAATTGGCATGGTTGATGTCTTGTGAGACCTCATTAGGGTGCCTAGGAACCCTGCAGTGGTATCAGAGCCTAGCTAGAGCCTTAGGCGAAGTGCAGACGCAATTTGAAGTCCGAACGACCCGAAAACCCAAACCTAAACTTGCTCTCTGTCCTTTTTTCAAAAACTGGGATTTTTCCAAATTAAAAATATGCAGAAAACCCAGCAGGGAAATCTATGAATTACGGCGCAAAATTGGGGTCATGAACAGTGCAAACTGCGGCGGAACCGCGGCAGATGCCTGCCTTAGGCGGCGGTTCCGCGGCAGATTGATGACGTCAGCCCTAACTGTTTGTACAGTAATTCATTGTTTCAGGTTCTGAGTTCTCTGGGTATTTTTAAAATTTATTCAAGAGTTGAATTTTCTGGAGTTGTTTTGGGGATTCGTATGTTCGATCGGATTATCAAATTTTGTCTGTGTGGCTTTCCGGATAAATTTTAGAATATGTTAAAAAGTTCGACCGGATATAAATACCCAACTTTTCCCCTGTCGGGAAATTTCTAAGTGTTGGATTTTCCGTAGTTTAACGACGTCCTAAGTAGTGCAAGTAACGCGATGGTCCCTCTAGAAGACAACAAACCTTAACTCGATTATGTGACCGTCTTGAACTGCCCTTTGAACCTTCGGGTTTGGGGCAGTACGGCGTGCCACATGTGAGGCGTTGGCTTGACCCTTCTACGGCTGGACCGTTGGTACTGAGGCACGAATTGAATGTTGTTAAACTTATTTCATGTGTTGACCTGTTTCGGGAAAACTTGGGTGTTCGATTGTTCGATCGGAAAGTTTAACATTTTCTATTTATCCGGAATGTGATACAATAATTGGAATTCACAAGAAGTTATGAGATAACTGAATGAATGTTATAAACATAGCAGTTTAGTCTCACTTGATCGGTTGCCACGGAATTTTAATGTGATCAAAAGTCCGTCGCAATCACGTAGCGTACGCGGATACTCGCCGGGTAAACTTAATAGACAGCCTCACTCCATAGCTCCGACCAAGTGACTGTAGGAGAACCCCGTCGCCGAAAGCATCCGTCCGGCTGCTCGCGGTAGCGGTGTTCCGCCTTGGTGCACTTCGTCGACGGTATCGGGGGTGCGGCCGTCTACTGAAGTTTGCGACGAGCATTCGATCAGGATGTCGGGAATCTTGTTGAATTACCCGACTTGGTATTGAAAAGAGTTTTCGATAATGAGACTAAAATGCTGGGTTTATAATTGTTAGGCATGCGATGTCTAAGGAATTCATTTGATTAGGCATGCGATGTCTATGCAGATTGCGGATTCCAACTGTTGTAGTTTTACACTTTCTTTTCTGTGACTGTAAGTGTAATATGTGATATCGCCGGTTTCGTTGCTATATGTCAACGACAATTGGGATGCGCATATTTACTTACGTTGATGACATGTGATGTTATGTGTTGCTGGATATGTTATATTGGATCGTCGTGTTCGAATAGCCGGGGGTTTTTATGTGAGATGAGTGTTTTTCATTTTCATTCATGTAAAAACTTGTTTGTAATATTCTTTCATTTGGGGCACTTCCAGGTTGCGGAAGTTGTCACCGTTTGTATATTATTTACTTTTCCGCACTAGGATAGACCCAAGGAGGGGAGCACAAGTAACCGGGTTCTGGAGTCCAGTGGGAGACCAACTCGAGGAGTCGAGTCCGGGTCTCCTAACTCCAGAATTGGTAGGGTTGCTTGCCGCTCTCGTAGGGGTCTAGGGGTGTGGGTTTGGCTATTCATAACGACCGTGGAATCCGTGTTTTATACTGGCTCGTATTGAAAACACGGACGTCCTAGTATATCCAATATTTCATATGATTCTTCTGCTGCGATATCTGTGATGTGATCATGTGATGTTCTGTGATAGATACAGTATATAGTATATATATGATATATTATATAGACGTTACTTATGTTTTACACCCGCGCTAGCCCTGCCCCGCTCTGCCGTTAGTTACCTAACCTAACGGTGCACGAGGGGACATCGAGGCGAATGCCGATGGCATAAGTGTACGTCGTATTTATCTGTGATGTTTAGGTACTTAAATGATGGGACTTCATTAATGTGATTAATGAAATAAAAGAAACCTAAGATGTTGTAGAATCGAATTTCAAAATAAAACAGGTAGCTACAGTTCTTGCTTTGCACAGCAGTATATGTGATATATCCTGCACCTTATTCGATAAGGAAAGGACCGAGATCCCTTCACCGGGAGTGACTCCTTTAGCAATAACTGGCAGATGCTACACACTCGGTTTGTATTTTGATTTCTTTTAAGTGTTTTTGCTTTGCACAGAGATATATACGATATATCCCGCACCTCATTCGACGAGGAAAGGACCGACGATCCCTTCACCGGGAGTGACTCTTTTAGCAAAACTAGAAAAGCCTCAAAAGCACTCCATTTTTAAATCATTTGATTCTACAACGATATCAAGTTCATTACGCAATAGGTTTTCAGAAAAACCTGTCGTAGCCCTCCGTCATTTCAGATATGTACTAGTTAGTATTCGTGCTGCGGTAGTTTGGCATTCGTCAAGGCGTAGTGTACGGTAGCTAACTAGTATTTATCTGCTTGAGCATATGATGCGATTGGATTAGGGTATTCGTACGGCGTTGTTTGGCATTCGTCAAGGGTCGTGCGGGTGGGTTTAATTCGATCAAGAAATGTACGGGTTGAACTTGACTAGTGGACTATGGGTTGTTTGGCATTCGTCAAGGTCATAGCGAGCTAGGGGCAAAATATTATCGGGAATTTCAAGTGTTGAGATTTGCAATGAGATTGCATACCTTCTATGAGATAGTTGGATCCCGATACCCGCTGCGAGTAAGAGTTACTCCTGGGAGAGTTTTACACATTACAATTAGCCGATCAAGTAGGTGTCTAGAAAGGTGTTAACGGGGTTACGCCTCTGGGAAAACGAGGTTTACATTAATTAGGTTCGTGCGAAAGCACGGGGGACCTCCCTCAAAGTACTGACACTGGCCTGGCTGAAAGATTGGCGAACTTGTAGTGTGTAATTAATCCCGGCTAGTCTTTCCTTTTAGGGTTTGAAGGAAGATTTGATAAAAAGTAGTGGGAGCCATCCTGATTAGATAAAATAATAACCAATCTATTCTTGCAAGAGCGCACGCTGAGTGTTTTCTTCTCTCTCTCTCCTGGTAGCGACCATATCACGCCTTAATCAAGATAATAAAACGGAATATTGACCGAACCCGCTTGTTATACTGAGCTGGGGAACGTTGGTCCCACTCCAACTTATAATTGTTATAAGACAGAGCAGGAAATAGGGGATTACCAGAATTCTCGTGCCGCCCAAACGAAGAGAGTGCATGCTGATGCATCATCTTCGGGTATGTTCATTACAAAGAACTGTTTCTCTATATCCTCTACGTCCTGGGTATGTGATACCAGATCAGGATCCCAGATATGTAATCTATTACATAGGGCTACAGAAAGGTAGAGAACTGAGAACGGGTGAAAAGTTTCATGAGGCAGAAAACGGGGCAAGTGTTGCAGCCAAGTCTGTTGGTCACTGTCACCCTGTATTTCAAATACATTGATTCTGAACGAATGTTATTAGATACCGAACCTGATATACAAAATCATATCTCTCTCTTTATTAGTAAAGAAAGGATATAATTTTGTATTGTTGGATAATGATTTGAACATTTCCTATATCAAAAGTTGATCGGATCAGGCACGTTATCTAAAAGCATTGATGTTCTAAATCAAACTACAGTTCTTAGTGTACAGAACACACACAAGAGGAAGAGTTCAGAAATGAACGGATCCTTCTTGAGGCATTGTAGACTAGGTCATATCAATGCGACCCGACTAGCTAGAGTTACATATAGATGCATATTTAAATCAGTTTGAATTTACATCTTATGAAACTCGCCAGTCATGTCACAAAGATAAGATGACCATAGCTCCGTTTCCTGGAAACAGAGAAAGAGTTAGTAAACTCTTGGGATGATACATGTTGATGTATGTAGGTCCCCAGTCTACACATGCCAAGACCGGTTCTTTGTACTTCATTACATTCTCTGATAAATCTCTCAAGATTCAGACATATGTTCCTGTTGAGACACAAGTCCGAACCTTTTGAGATATTCACAGAATATAAGTTAGAAGTAGAGAACCAAAATACGGGTATAAGTATTATGTCCTTTGATGTGACCAAGGAGGAGAATACTTGAGCACGGAATTCCTGGACAATTCTAAAGGAGAATGAGATTCTCTCTCAGCATTACTCCTCCGTATACACCATAGAACGATGGTATATCGGGGCGGAGCAATCTCACCCTATATGATATGGTGTGCTCTATGATGAGTACTACTGAGTTACCTATTTCCTTTTGGGGGTTATGCACTTATGAAGTTGCATACCTATTGAATAAGGTTCGAATCAAATCAGTTGCCTACCACTTCATATGTGATATGGAAAGGGAAGCGCCCATATCTTAAGTTAGTTAAGATTTGGAGTTGTCCGGCCTATGTCTAAAAGCAAAATCCGGACAAGCTCAAGGCAAGGTCTGTAATGTAGAACTGGAAAGGTTCCAGCTATACAAACTACAGCAGATGATTTGATAAAACCAAAGGATTCAGTAGAGACCAACGAACCTCAGCCTCTCCGCCGATCTAGTAGGGTTCCTCACCCATCTGAGAGATACTTCGGTTTCTCTATGACAGTGGGAGCGAGGACTGCATCATGAGATGATGACCCAACTAGTTTCGACCTGGCCATCATGAGTAGGACTCTGTGAGAATGGCTGGATGTTTATCGATCTGAGATGGAATCCTTATACACCAACAAAGTATGGACTTTGGTTGCTATATCTGAAGGGTTAAATCCCCATCAGGAGCAAGTATATCTTGAGAAGATTACTTGGTGTACATGGAAAAGTTGAGACTTTCAAAGCTAGACTTGTTAAAAGTTTGCATCATTGACCAGGTACGGATAATGATGAAACCTTTTCAAGTAGCTATGCTTAAGTCCATCCAGATCCTACTTGCCACGGCTACATACCATAACTACGATATCTGGCGGTTGGGTGCCATGACTGCTTTTCTAAAATGATGTTTTAGAAGAGAGCGTCTATAAGTACACAGCCAGAGGGCTTCGTAGACAGTGGGAGCAGCGGAAACGTGTGCAAGATGCTTTATAGGATAAAGCAGGCATCGCGGAGTTGGAACATCTGTTTTGATGAAGCGGTCAAAGAAGTTGACATCATCAAAATAGTAGATGAACCTTGTATAAACAAGAAGGTAGTAGGGAGTATGGTGACGATCCTCGTAGAGTACGTGGATGACATACTCTTGATAGGGAAGGAGTTTCCTATGCTACGCTCGATCAATCTCCGCTTATCACAATGATTCTCCATATAGGATCAAAGTGATACCTCCTAAGTCATGGGTTTTTGGATCTATGAGATAGATCTAATTGGATGTTAGGACTCTCACTAGTTGTAGTGAGACGGTATCAACCGATCCTGGGGAGAATCACTGGAAGGGTTCCAGGGTGATAATGACGACTGAGTGTCAGTCACAGGCATTGTCTTTACCCTCAGTAAAGGGACGGTATGTTGGAAGAGTTCCAAGCTAGATACCGTGGCATACTAGACGATAAAGGCTGAATACATCGCTACTTAAAATGCTACCATAGAGGCAGTCTGGGTGTATAATAGTTCATGAGATGAACTTCGTTCCTACCATTGTGAGACAATGGAGTTGTGGCTTATGCCAAGGAACACCCGTCCCATCAGTGACCCAGGCGTATTCTGAGGCCGCATCACCTGATCATGGAGATAGTTGATCTCCAGGGTGATCGAGGTAAGGAGAGTAGATTCTGAGGACAACACAGCGGATCCACTCACAAAGGCATGTTCCCAAAGAGAGATTTTTTTATGGGATGGTTGAGTATGAGATACTGCAACCACTGCTAAAGATGGCCCTAGTGCAAGTGGGAGATTTTTAGTTATATGTATGCCCTAGAGGCTATTACTATACATAGGATGTATATTGTAGTGGATGCTGGGACATATATAGGGAGGACTTTCTTGCTCGACATGATAGTATGCTATCTGGTTGCTCTTTACCTTAACGTGTACACTGATTGTCTCCCTGTTACATGTTGGTAAAGCCCTTAGGATCTGTACTAGACTACCTGGACTATGATGCGGATCATACTAGTGGGGACATGGTAGTCCATAAGTACATCCTTCAAAGTCCCTAGTCGAGGGTGTATCGAGACGGGGCATCGATATACCAGAGTAGACTAGCGTATACCTTCTCGACCCATATAGATGGGCGATGGATGATCCCATATCCATCGGTGTTTGACATCAGAGATGATATACGGGTGCTCAGTAGAGACTGGGTACACTGGACGGACTCGCCGAGAACTCCCAGATGGTATTATACCTCACGTCAGATGGCAGTTCTCTGGTGACACTGGTACAGAGTAGTCTGTTAACCCGAGATCGTCATAGAGTCTTGTGTGGTTCCCACTGTGCTTTGATTTCCATCTTACCACGTCCAAGAGGGCGTGCAAAACGGTGGTTTTTGGGTACAGTCCCGAGTCACATGGAGGCAATGAGCGATAGGAGGGGATTCGTCTCTCCCGGTATAGGGGGTTGATGTTGCGCTGTGTTCGATTGGCTATAACAGGAAATCCCTGGCCAGGGTTGCTGAGATTTACTGGTAAGTGTTACCAGTAGTTTCTCGAAGTGTTATAGACCTCATATCGACACGACTTATCGAGCTATTGGGGTCTGACGTTTACCACCCCTAGGCGAGATATGCGACATATCAGACGATCAGACCGGACTGTACGGTAGTGTTACTGGTTGGATTCACTGGAGTGTGAGCGGGCTTGCTTGTCGATCTTCTGATCGCTCAATACCCGGGTGGCCGTTACGTTTAGCAGACCGCTTGCGGCTTGTGGATGATTGATATGATCATCATCCGCTGCCGGCGTATTGACGAGTCTTTAGAGTCCTACACAGAGGTTTCCTGGCTCAAGCGAAACGAAATAGGAGCGCATATGAGATATGTGCGGGACCGAGAATAATACGTGTATGTGATACCGTATTCTATTCTCGCGATCAATGTGTCGAATGGTTATATGCGATATAACCTAGTTATCGAATCGAGAGTTGATTCGATAAGTCGATACATTGGATACTAGTCGGTTATATGCGATATGACCGGATCGTTAAATCAAGTGTTGATTTAATGATTTAATGTATAATTATATATTTGATATATTACTTTGCATTAACTAGTATTGGTTCACTTTAAATGGATATTCTCACTCGGATGTGCGCATTGCATATGCGATATGATTTTGTGCACTTGCTTGTATCATGTTTGATGATGCATGCCTTTTGGTTAAGTGTAAAGAATTAAACCTTGGTTAATGAAATAGTTAGGGTTTACTTTTTCCTTATTCATTTTATTCATTTATTTATCTATTTATTCTTTTTGGAATTTAATTTGCATAAAGAATAAATGGTGGCTTTCTTTGGATGGATTATGAAGCTTCATGATACTTTGACTAAGTCACCATTTTGTCTTGATGCTTAACCCTAACCCTTCATTCTAACCATGATTGATTCTCTACACTAAACTATGGTTAGTTAATGATAAGTATTCATATTTATTTCTTTTTACAAAATAACTTATCATAACTTTTTTCCATCTTCTTCTTCTTCACTTCAAGAAGAAAGCTTACCTCATCAATGGTGATTGATGAATTAGAGTGAGAAATCCAATTCTAAAGTTAACCCACTTCCTATTTCTTCATCCCCTACCTCTTGCCAAGTAGTAGAGTGTGTTTTCTTCACAAGTTTCTTGACTTGGTGAAGTGAGAGCTTGATCTTGCGATGCCTCGACGTAGATCATCTTCGGCATGGACATCGATGACCTAGCCCGTCCATTCTCTGATGAAGCCGACGCTAGAGCCCGGATTCCTTTTGGACAGCAAAGGACTTCGTTGCGGAGCTATGGAGGTGGAGCACCGGATCTACAAAGGTTGTATTTCTGTATTCTTTATAGTTAAGTGTTAACTAGTTACTTTGTTCGCCTAGATTTCTAGCCAACGATCCGTAGTCGGGCTTCTCGGAACCTAGATTTTTTGAAATTGGCATGATTGATGCCTTGTGAGACCTCATTAGGGTGCCTAGGAACCCTGCATGTGAGTTGATATGTGTTAAATGCATAAAGGTGTGATGTGAAAGAAAGCATCAAATTTCCCTCCAATTCTACTGAGTGCAAACCAGGGTTATTTAGAGAAATCAAACAACACCAGAAGAATAGTGGAGAGCACACATGACCACCACTCCAAGATGAGCCTCATTGCTCGGATTTGGACCGGCGAGAACCCTACATTACCTGGTGCTACCGGTCCCCCTTGCTCTGTTTGTCCCCATTTTTCTTCTGGTCATTTCTTTAGGCTTGTCATGACCCGAAGGTACGGAACGTGACTGACACTTAAATTACGAAACATCTCAAGACGCAACGTAATCTAAGTAAGCCAAATACCAAAATCTAAACCATTTAAAGAAATAGAGTGAAGGAAAACTTAGTTAAAGAAAGCGATTTTAAACAAAATAAGTCGCACTAAACATTTAAAAGCAACATCATATTTTCCCGAAAATTTTGGCAGAGTCTCCTTTGTAAATACTGGCCCCCAAACGGGTACAACACATGAAAATATATATATATCATGAATAAAGGCATCCCCAAACGGGAGATAGCTCTTCACCAATGGCGGAATCACAATCACATGCAATATGTATATCAAAAGTGCACAATAAGCATCCGAAACCAAGAAATAAGAAAATACCACGTCGGCTCAAGTGAGCATCGACACCAAACCATAAATACAAGTCTTACGAGTCTCACCGTCTAGTCAAATATACAAGGGTAGATGGAGTATACTAGATACAAAATAATATACATGATGGAATAACATATTCTCGCAACCCACCTACGAGCAAAGCTGCAAAACGATGCAAACGAAGCAGGGTAGAAAGTACACACGCCGCTACTGTGCTGACAGGTTAGACCTGCAAAATACTGTGGCACAACGGGGGTGAGTTGCCAACTCATGGTAGTAAGTAACATCTAATAAGGCTATCGTAAGCATGCACGCAAATGCGTCACAACCCACGTATCTCAAAATGATACTATGTACTAGCATGAATGCAACATGAATGCATAATTAAACACGAAACCTGAACATGTCTGGTATAAAAAAATCTTTATTCTTATCTTAGAAAAGCATCTTTGCAATAAACTGAGTATCATCAATGAAATCAACAGAAAATCCATGTCAAGCATCGACACAATATATGTATATCCCAATATCTCAATGTCTCAATATTTCAATGTCTCAATACCTCAATATCTCAATATCTCAATGCCTCAAAATCTCGGGCTCCGTCAGTCCGGATCGGCCCATATCATCAAATCTCACGACCACGTCGGTATCCTCAGGATATCCGCCATGCCAACAATCACCGGTAGGTAGTCTTCCCCTGCCAGGCTCATCGTCTACAACTCGAGCTTCTTGCCCCGAGATACCATACCGGGCCCACTATGTACCCGAAATGGTTCATCCAACTCCTCGAATCGGGTCTCGAAAGCCAATTATAATCAGGAAAACTCATGGTGGACGACACATACATCATATCATGAGAAAACCGCAACTTGCATTTTTAAAGCGATAACAGGTTTACAAAATTCTTGCGGTTTTCCCAAAAATCCAGAAATCCCATCAATACTGAAATCCTCGAGAAGAATCACAATATATAAACATGCCGGTGATGATGGGAATCTATAATACGGTAGTATATACCATGCGAAGTACGGCCAGAAGCTATGCATAATTCATAATGCAATGAGGTATGTATATATAACTAACAATCCTACGTATCCATTTAATGAAATAAATATAGAAGGATAAGTCTACGGATCATATATGATGCAAATGCACAGTTACCGATTTTAAGCAAGTTCTATAGTGTTCGTGACATAGCAATTACCAAAGGCGTGTGTGTTCGCATGAATAGTGCACGTGCAGTATGAACCAATGGTAATGGTGCAAGTGCCCTATGAGATGATATCACACATATGTGTGTGTGTGTGTGTGTGTGTATGATGGTGCGATACAATGAGATGAATAACTGGGAAACTACGCATAAAAAATGCAAGTACTACAAGTAAACCTAAACCATCGGGCGCCTCGTGCCATCCAGACGATTCTCCCGTAGATGTGTACATCTACTCACTGGGATGCCTCGGCTAATCTGATCAAATCTCAGCCTTGTCTTTTCGCGCCACGTCCGACGCCTCTGCACCCGATCCTAAAATCGCACACAAGTAAATAAGAGAATAAATATATATATAGTCGCGGACACAAACAATATAAGTCAACCACGTGCACTAACTAAACGCGCACACACTTCGTGCACAAAAAGCGCTCGCGATAACGCCACAAACCACAACCAGGGTCGCTATACGTGGCAAATCCCAAACCTAAAACCCAGTAGCACCAATCGCGCGTTCACAACACACTAAATATTATATGAATTAGGTAGCAAATCATCAAAACCTCATACTTGAAATCAAAACCATATTAATACCTAAATAAGTTTGTTCTAAAGTACTTAAACAACAAAATAACTATAGGGTTAAGATTTATACCTCACAAATTTGAGATCAACTTGCAAATTCTTGGCCTCCCAAAAATGGTTTCTTGCATCAAGATCCAAGCTACATAGGTCAAGGAATAAAGGGTGAAGGTTTAACTATGAACTTATGAGGTTTTAGTTTGGATTTTTGATGGAATTTTGGGGATTTTTGATGGAAAATGAAGTGGGGAAAATGGGGAGGGGGCTGCTGGAATGGGCTCGGCCAAGACTTGAGAGGGGGGAGAGAGTGTGCGGTGTGAGTGTGTGTGAGGAAACATCCCCAATTATTACACCCGTTAATTCATATTCTAATTATCTTATTTTCTTAATTAGTAATTATCCTAGAAATCTCTAGAACCATTGAGAAAAGTTTTAGAAAGAGAGAACATGTTACAAAATAAGTTTTAAGTTGTCATGGTGCACTAAACTTGTATTAACCCATTCTAATTTATAATTATCACTAATTAAATGTATTAGTGAAAACTTAAAATAGTATTAAAAATAATTAATTTAGAAAAATATTTAATTAAACTAGCAAATTTATAAATGACCAATTAAATACCAAATACTAGCAATTACAAAGCTAGAATAGGTATATTTAAATCTATGTTGAAAAATAATTATATCTTGGTTTTTACGGAAAACACCAGTTATTTTACCGATTATCGGAATTTCACCTAAATGATTTTTCAGAACGTTACAATCTTACCCCCTTAAAGAAATTCGGTCCCCGAATTTAAAATTTAACTACGCGTACCCTCGAAGAGATGGGAATATTTCTTCCACATCTCGTCCTCGGTTTCCCACGTGACCTTTTTTTTTGCCGTTCGGGCCACGTCAAAGAACCTATACGGACGATATGACCTCGGACCTCAGTTCCTTCACCCGCCGATCTAGAATGACTATTGGCTGCTCGGTGAAAGAAAGATCGCGCTTCGGCTGGATCGTCTAATGCAGTATCACGCGAGAGGGGTTATGAAGGTACTTGCGGAGTATCAATACTTGAAACACGGGGTGAATATCTGGGAAATTGGGTGGAAGAACCAAACAATAAGCAACTGCGCCGACACGCTTGAGAATCTCAAAGAACCCACATATCTGGAACTAAGCCTTCCTTTTCTTTCCGAATCTCAACACGCCCTTCATCGGAGAAACCTTCAAGAAAACATGATCTACAACGACGAACTCAAGTCTGCGCCGACGTCGGTATGCATAAGATTTCTGCCAGCTCTGTGCCGCTCTCATCCTATCCCAAATCAACTGAATCTTTTCGGTCATCTCCTGCACAATCTGTGGTCCCAAAACACTGCTCTCACAGAGCTCTGTTCAACAAACGGGCGATCAACATCTCCTCCCATATAATGCCTCGAAGGGTGCCATCTGAATCGTCTCCTGGAAGCTGTTATTATAGGAAAACTCTATCAACATACGTCTGAGCATACTGAACAATCCGAAAGGGGTCTTCACTGGCAGAAAGTGAGCTGCTTTCGTCAATCGGTCTACGATCACTTAATTAGAGCCATACTCTCGGCTAGTCCTAGGTAGACCCACAATACAATCCATAGAAATCCGCTCCCATTTCCACTCCGGAATGGGCAAAGGTTGTAATTCTCCTGCTGGCCTCTGATGCTCAGCCTTGACTTTGCTGACAAGTCAGCATCCCGAAACAAAATCTATGACATCTCTCTTCATCCCTTCACATTAGTAGACTTTTCTCAAATCACAATATATCTTGGTGGAAAACGGATGAACACTATATACTGACTGATGCGCCTCCTTTAAGATCTCGTGTCACAGCCCCTCAGAATCTGGCATACATAGTCGAATCCCAAACGTAGTACTCCCTGGTCATCGATCACAAACTCTGAATCTCTGCCCTGTCAAACCTGCTCTAAGATCTCTGACAAACGAACTTCATCGGACTATGCCTCACGGATATGATCAAATAACTGTGGATGCACACGGACACGGACAAGTTGTCCTCCGGTCGACGAAAACTGGAACTGTACTCGGCTGTTCATATAGCATCTGCCAATCTGCCGTCGACTGTCTCTGAACTGTGCTAAAAAAGAAAAGCTAATTCCGGGCCTCCGACTCAAAGCATCTGCCATAACATTCGTCTTGCCCGGACGATAAAGAATCTCGCAGTCATAGTCTTTCACCAGCTCCATTCATCTATGCTGTCCTAAATTTAGATCTCGCTGCTGAAAGATATACTTTAAGCTTCTTGTAGTCCGTAAATATCTAGCACGACTCATCGTAAGTAGTGTCTCCAAAACTTTAAGTGTAAAAACCGCCGCAGCCATTTCTAAGTTATGCGTAGAATAATTCTGCTCGTGCTTCTTCAGCTACCGAGAAGCATCGCAATAACTAACAAAACCGCCTGATCCTAAAGGCAAAAATAATACCGGCGCCGTAATCAAACGAGTCTTCAACAGCTGAAAGCTCTGCTCGCATACCTCAGTCCAACGAAAAGAAACTCCCTTCCGGGTCAACTCGGTCAACGTTGCAGCTATCTGCGAAAAATCCTGTACGAAATATCAATAGTATCCATCCAACCCAAAATGCTGCGAACCTCCGTCACTGATACAGGTCTGGGATAGTGCTGAACGGCCTCGATCTTTTTCGGTTCCATACGTATACCATCTCTCGTAACTACGTGACCCAAGAAGTCAACATTATCCAACCGGAAAACACACGTGGATAATTTAGCGAATAGCTGGTGCTCCCTCAAAGTCTGCAACGAAAATCTCAATTACCCAAGCCCCACTCGGCTCCAAAAGTGTACTAAAATGTCATCAACGAACACGATAATAACTGATCAAGAAATGGCCTGGCTATACGGTTCATCAAGTCCATAAACGCTGCTAGGGCATTGGTGAGCTCGAACGACATCACCAAGACTCATAACGCCCGTAACGTGTGTGAAAAGCGGTCTTCGGAATATCATCCTCTCGAACCCACAACTAATGGTAACCTGATCGCAAGTCAATTTTCAAGAAATGTCCCGCACCCTGGAGCTAATCAAATGAATCGTCAATGCGAGGAAAAGGATATCTATTCCGCACAGTAACCTGACTCAGCTGACAATAATCAATGCATCAACACAAACTGCCGTCTTTCTTCTTGATGAACAGGACAGGAGCTCCCCAAAGTGACGCACTCAGAAGAACAAGCCCTTTATCCAACAAATCTTGCAACCGATCCTTCAGTTCTTTAAGCTCCACCGGATCCATCAGATATGGCGGTATAGAAAAAGGCTCCGTGCCGGGAATCAAGTCAAAGCAGAACCCAATATCGCACTCTGGGGAAAAACCAATCAACTTGTCAGGAAAGACATTTGGAAACTCTCTCACAACTGGGACCTAGTCCAACGGGACCTCTGTGGCTCTAACATCACAAACACATGCCAAGAATTTCTGACATCCCTTTTCTCAAAACCTGACTAGCGCGAAAAGAAGAAATCAAACTGGGAAAGGCGACGCTACGATCTCCCCGAAAACAAACAAGAACTGGCTCACCCGAAAAACTAAATCCGACTGCCCTCTTACGGCCGTCCACGAATGCATAACACGTGGCTAACCAATCCATGCTCAGAAGAACTTCGAAGTCAGACCTATCGAGAAGCAAAATCAAATTGACAGAAGAATCCCTATCTCCGATACGAACCAAACAAACATGAATGAGGAACACATAGAGCTACAAAAGACTAGCCTATGGAAGAAATCACAACAAGTGGCTGATTTAGCAAGGAATACTATCGGCTAGACTTCGATACAAAATATGCGGATACCAATTCAAACAACACAAAAAAATGCATCGGAAGAAAACACCGAAAGAATACTTGTTACAACTGCGCCTATCTAATCGCCTCTAAGCTGGCATACCGGTATAAATCCGCTTCGATCCAAAAACGACCGAAATCTCAAAAATGCGCTCCTTTAGCAGTAAGGCTGCATCCATCACGGCTACATAAGTGTCAAAATGCTGGACACCAATAGAAAGGAGTAACTGCATTTCCAATCTCCACACGAACCTCTCTATCCGTTTCTCTTCAGTGTCCACCAAGTAGGGAGTACATCGGACCGCTGAGTAAACTAAATGTTGTACTCGGACACCGTCATCCCTGAAGTCTTACACAAAGGCTCGAAACTACGAGCTCGACATCTCGAACGCTCTCCGGAAGGAAACGAGCAAGAATATAGCTATGAACTCATCCCAAGTCATAAGAAATAGATCTGTAGCTCGGCCTCTCTCAACCAACACGCACCACGTCTGAGCAAGACCTCTCTAGACAAAAACTCGCAAGTTCAATCCATATCTCGTCAGAACATCTCTATGAACGACAAATCATAGCCATCCTGTCGAGGATTCTCTACGGATCCTCCGCTGCATCTATGCCGGTAAAAACTGGAGGCTTCAGCCTCAAAAGCTCTTATAAGGATACAGAAAAATCTCGGTAACAACAGAAACGGCTGCCTGAGCAGCAGGTACAAACACAGTCCCTGAAATAGGAGGGACATCATCGGCTCTCAGAGCTCGGCTAGCCTCAACTAACAATCCAACCATCTATCGCAAGTCCTGAATACTCGACTCCAGCCTAGCTATCCAGCCTGGAGAAGGCGGATCACTCTGTCCCTGAAGGGTAGGCGTACCGTCCCGATCGGTCCTCGTCTCAAACGAGCCTGCTCTAATCTCATCCCTGGCGGCAGCCCTCTGGCCCTCAATATCACCGGTGACATAGTGGCTGGAACAAGAAACAGGATTGATAGGAACATTGCGATCAAATCAAAGGATTTCCGGAATCAAGAAAGGAAATACAAGCAAATATATATATATATATATATATATATATATATATATATATATCCTAAGGTCACTTAGGCGAAGTACCGTATCGTAACTATGCGGCGGAACATACACACGCTACGTCACTCTGCTTAAGTCACCTGCTCCATCTACCAAGGGTCATCCTACACTCAGAAAGGTAAAACCTAACGCTCTGATACCAACTTTGTCACGACCCGAAGGTAGGGAACGTGACTGGCACTTAAATTACGAAACGTCTCAAGACGCAACGTAATCTAAGTAAGCCAAAGCCCAGAAATCTAAACCATTTAAAGCAATAGAGTGAAGGAAAACTTAGTTAAAGAAAGCGATTTTAAACAAAATAACTCGCACTAAACATTTAAAAGCAACATCATATTTTCCCAAAATTTTTGGCAGAGTCTCCTTTGTAAATACTGGCCCCCAAACGGGTACAACACATGAAAATACATATATATCATGAATAAAGGCATCCCAAGCGGGAGATAGCTCTTCGCCAATGGCGGAATCACAATCACATACAATATGTATATCAAAAGTGCACAATAAGCATCCGAAACCAAGAAATAAGAAAATACCACGTCGGCTCAAGTGAGCATCGACACCAAACCACAAATACAAGTCTCACGAGTCTCACCGTTTAGTCAAATATACAAGGGTAGATGGAGTATACTAGATACAAAATAATATACATGATGGAATAACATATCCTCGAAACCCACTTACGAGCATAGCTGCAAAACGATGCAAACGAAGCAGGGTAGAAAGTACACCCGTCGCTACTGTGCTGACGGGTCAGACCTGCAAAATACTGTGGCACAACGAGGGTGAGTTGCCAACTCGTGAGTAGTAAGTAACATCTAATAAGGCTATCGTAAGCATGCACGCAAATGCGTCACAACCCACATATCTCAAAATGAAACTATGTACTAGCATGAATGCAACATGAATGCATAATTAAACACGAAACCTGAACATGTCTGGTATAAGAAAACCTTTATTCTTATCTTAGAAAAGCATCTGTGCAATAAACTGAGTATCATCAATGAAATCAACAGAAAATCCGTGTCAAGTATCGACACAATATATGTATATCTCAATGTCTCAATATCTTAATGTCTCAATACCTCAATATCTCAATGCCTCAATATCTCGGGCTCCGTCAGTCCGGATCGACCCATATCATTAAATCTCACCACCACGTCGGAATTCTCCGGATATCTAGTAAGGTTACCCGGCGAGTATCCGCGTACACTACGTAATTGCGACGGACTTTTAATCAACATCAAAATCCCGTGGCAAACGATCAAATGAGACTAAACCGCTAGATTTATAAAATTCAAACTAGTTATTACATAACTACATATGTGGATTCCAAATATTGTATTACAATCACAGATCGATCGAATAATCAAACACCCAAACTTTTCCAATGAGCTCAACACTTGAGCGGAGTTCAAAAAGTACCCAGAACATGCCACAGCTCCTATGAACCATCCGTAGGAGGGCCAACCCATACCTCACTCATGTCGCCACGGAATTGCGGCAAACCCTAGGGTATGACCGCGGTTCCGCGATCCAAAAAATTGAGTTTGGGTATCCATCTTCTAGAGGGTCCACAGAATCGCTTGCAGGATTTTCTGAAGATTTTAAACTCGGAAAAAATCCAACTCTTGAAAAATTTCCAGCGGGGGAAAAATTGGGTTATTGATATCCGTTCGAACTTTTTAACATCATCTAAATAACCCGAATACATGTTAGAATTACGACTGCGAAACACTCCGAGTTGCCTTTGCAGAAAGTTAACATCACATGAAAATTTAGCAAAAACAAACAACACCTGAAACACCAAAACCCAGAGACTAGAACACTCTGAAAATTTGAAGCCAAAACTCCTAAATTGAGCCGAGCTCGCCGGTTTTTGGGGTGATGTGGCCGGCCAATTTGAGGCCAAATTGCCTCTAATTTTCACAGTGTTCATGTTATATCTCATACAACATTCTGCAGTTGTTTAAAAAAAATTTAGAGGCCTTTTTAAATTCGACAGAAACTGGGTTGCAATGTTTAAAGTTTCGGAGTAGTTTCAGTTTCGTAATCTAACAAACATCGTTTAAATCTCTAGCTTGGCTCTAATACCACTGTAGGGTTATCTAGCGTGGCAGCAAGGTTTCGGGAGGCATCGTCCCTGCCGGTTTTTAAAAAATTTCCGTTCTAAAGAACCCTAACCCTAGAATCTTAACTAGAGTTTTAAACGAAACAATATGTAAACAACTTTACAACTATGTGAATGTGGAATACAACCTTTGTAGACCGGTCCTTCACTTCAAATGCTCCATGTAGAAGTCCCTTCGCTGCGAGTAAGAATCTCCCGAACTCTTGAGAGGCTCCACAAGGTGAAAGATGCAAACTTGCTCGAAATCTTCGAGGCTAAAGATGATCTATGTCGAGGAGACTCAAGCTCATGCTATCTCTTCACTAAATTAGGGTTTAGTGAAGAAAACACCCTAAACTAAATGGCTAATAGTAGAGGATGATGAAGTAGGAAATGGGCTCTCTTTAGTTTTCTTTTTCTCACAATATTTTCTCACTATTTTCAAAAGCTAGAAAGCTTTTCATGAGGAAGAAGAAGCTCAAGTGATGATGAATGAATGTACTCATGAGGTGAGAATATGAACCATGGGTGAGTTAGTGTCATACACTAACTCATGTAGAGAGTTAACCATAGTAAGGATAAAGGTTGGGTTAATAAATATCTTTAGCAAAACAAAAATGGTAAACTTAGTCAATGGTTATCTACAAGCTTTCTCAAAGCTTCTACCATGACAAAATCTAACTAATTTTGAATTACTTTGATAAATAAAAACCCTAGGATTATCCTAACTATAGTTAAGTCTCATACTCCCATGTAACATGTATCATCAAGCATGACACAATAAAATGTACATTAATATATATCATATATATATTAAGTGTACACAAGTGAGAAAAAGAATACTTAGTGAGCAAATATTAATTAATGTAAGTTAATATATCAAATATATAATTATACATTAGATTATCAAATCAACACTTGATTTAATAATCCGGCTATATCACATACAACCTACTAATATCATATGAATCAACTTATCGAATCAACACTTGATCCGATAACCCGGCTATATCATATATAACCGTCCAATATCACATATCGCGAGAATAGAATACGGCATCACATATTGTATTAATCTCGGTCCCGCACATATCACATATGTGCTTCTACTTCGTTTCGCATGAACCAGTAAACCTCTGTGTAGGACTCTAAAGACTCGTCAATACGCCGGCAGTAGGTGATGATCATATCAAACACCCACAAGCCGCAAGCGGTCTGCTAAACATAACGGCCACCCGGGTATTGAGCGATCAGAAGATCAACAAGCAAGCCTGCTCATACTCCTGTGAATCCAATCAGTAACACTACCGTACAGTCCGGTCTTTTCGTCAGATATGTCGCATATCACAGCCTGGGGGTGGTATAATTTCAGACCCCAATAGCCTGATAAGTTATGCCGATACAAGGTCCATAACGGTTCGAGAAACTACTGATAACACTTACCAGTAAATTTCAGCAACCCTGGCCAGGGATTTCCTGTTATGGCTAATCGAGCATAGCGCAACATCAACTCCTAATACCGGGAGAGATGAAACCCCTCCTATCGCTCATAGCCTCCATGTGACTCGGGATTGTACCCAAAAACCACATTTTTGAACGATCTCTTGACAGTGGTATAGTGGAAATCAAAGCACAGTGGGAATCACACAAGTCTCTATGACGATCTCAGGTCTACAGACTAACCTGCACCAGTGTCACCAGAGAACTGCTATCCGACGATAGGTATAATACCATCTAGGAGTTCTCGGCGAGTCCGTTCAGTGTACCCAGTCTCCACTGAGCACCCGTATACCACCTTTGATGTCAAACACCAATGGATCCGGGATCATCCATCGCCCATCATATGGGTCAAAATGCGTATATGCTAGTCTACTCTGGAATATCGATGCCCTGTCTCGATACACCCTCGACTAGGAACAATTATAGGGTGTACTTGTGGACTACCCTTGGCCCCACTAGTATGATCTCCATCATAGTCCTAGTAGTCAAGTACACATCCTAAGGGCTTTGTCAACATGTAAGAGCAAGACAATATCACGTATACAAGTCAACATGTTAAGACAAAGAGCAACCAGATAGCATACTATCATATCAAGCAAGAAAGTCCTCCCTATATATGTCTAAGCATCCACTACAATATGCATCCCATGTACAGTAATAGCCTCTAGGGCATACATATAACTAACAATACTAACAGGAAGGCTTGCTAAATGGGCCCTCCTCCTGATGGAGTTCTTAGTGACGTATCGACCCCTTAAACCAGTAAAAAGTCAGGCCATAGCTGACTTTCTTACGGAGCATCTGATACCAGCCGACTCCCTGTTAAATTATGAATTGCCAGACAAACATGCGTTTGACGCAATCGAAGAAGAGAAAGAAGAAAATGATTCCCAATGGAAACTCTACTTCGATGGAGCATCTTTTATGAAGAGGCGAAAGCAAAACACCCTTATAATCAAAGCCGGAGTGGGCCTTATTTTCGTGACTCCGTAAGGAGGGATATTGCGTTATGCCCTCTCCTTAACGGAGCCAAGAATTAATAACGAAGCTAAATATGAAGCTTTGATAGCAGGTCTCGAGATCACTATCAAAATGGGAATCAAAGACCTCCTCATATATGGAGACTCTCAGCTGATCGTCAGCCAAGTAAATGGCGACTACCAGACATGCAAGCTAGAGCTGATAAAGTATGGCAAAAGAGTGCAGCAACTGCTGACACAAATCCCTGCCTATACCCTGGAAAGTATACCACGTGCGGAAAACAGCAAGGCAGATGCATTGGCCAAATTGGCTAAGGAATTGGCCGATGAAAATCTTGATGACGTAAGGATCATTATGCAAAGCCGCAGGATTCTCGCGCCAACAAATATATCTTCAGAAGACCTGATAGAGCCATCCAAAAGAAAAGAAATGACCGAACAAGTAGCCCTTCAAATAGAGGACGAAGAAAAGGTCAAGGACTGGAGGGAAGTCTTCATAGAAAACTTTAAATCCCAACGGGTGCCCAAAAATGCATCGTCTAAACATCAGCTCATGAAACGAGCTTTGTCTTTCACCTTCGTCAATGATACTCTATATAAAAGATCATTCGACTGTCTATGGCTAAGATGCCTGGGGCCGGAGAAAGCAAAGAAAGTCGTCCAAGAAACTCACAACGGACTCTGCGGTTCTAATCAAGCCGGGCTAAAGATGAAGCTGAGGATAAAAAGAATGGGTTACTATTGGGCCACAATGATTCAAGATTGCCTCGAATATGTGAAGCAGTGTTACTCGTGCCAAATTCACGGGGACTTCATCCACCAACATCTAAATCCGCTACACCCAACCGTAGCTAGTTGACCGTTCAAAATGTAGGGAACCGATATAGTTGGCCCCATTGAACCGGCATCGTCCAAAGGATATCGGTTCATACTGGAAATGACCGACTACTTCTCTAAGTGGGCAGAAGCAGTACCACTAAGGGAGGTGAAGACGGAGAATATCCTCCATTTCTTCAGAACCCATGTCATCTATCTGTTCGGCACTCCGCGACGAATTATCTCGGATAATGGGCCAGCTTATAGAAGCCATAAAATAAGCCGCTTCGCACAGCAATATAAAATAGATTGGAGATACTCTTCAGTTTCATGACCCGAAATTGGCACGTGACCGGCATGAGAATCACGTGATGTCTATAGGACCCCGCCGTAATTCAAGTAAGCCGAAACCCAGAAATCTAAACACTTTTCCGAAAATAGTGGAGGTGCAGTTTTGAAATATAGGCATAAGGAATTCAAGCCTTCTTTTAAAAGTATAAGTAATATCATATGAAAATGCAATGTTTTGTATACTATCTTTGAAAACATTTTCGTCCTTGAAATTTGGGCAACACCTCCCTTGTAAATTTTGATCCAAAACCATATACATGCACTAATATAGGCATCCCAAGCGAGTGCTAGCTCTTCACCCAATCATAACCACGCACAAAGCATATATATATAACGCCCCACGGCGAAGATCAATCACAGAAAAAGAATAAGTAAAACCAAGACATCATCCAGCTCAAATAACAGACAATACACCCATCTTGCTCTAAGTCTCAAGAATGTACAAGTCTGGTGTCTAGGTCTACCAAATATACATAGTCTGGTTGATGGAGCTTTTAACTAGATACAACTAAATAAATATGTACAAGGGTGGTCACGATCCAAATGTGTCATGTCAATGCAAAACACCCTTAAGCAAACTGTGTGCAAGCGAGCCGCTACTGATCCGAGCGGTCGATCCTGCAAGAAAACTGTGGCACAACGGGGCTGAGTTGCCAACTCGTGAGTAGAAAATATCAGCAGGTAGAAATTGAATAAACAACGATTCCTAAGTCATACTGTAACATAAATGTAACACCTTAGAATGTGATTAGTGTTAATTAAGCGATAATGCAGGTTTTTAATTAAAAGATTACCAAAATAGTTTTCCCACATTTTATAAAAACTAATTAATATTTTATTATTATTTGTTTTGGCTTGCACACACTTGTGCATGTTTACTTGGGGGTTAATTAGTGTTAACCTTGTTAAGTAGCCATAGCACCCTAAATTAATTCATGACATGTTAACCTTGCACTTAGCATTTCTTTTGTGAGAGTTATCCATTGTTTTGGAAAGTGAGGGGTGGCAAGTTGAGTCGTGGGGCAAGCATGCTTGCATTTAATGAAAGAGAGGGAGAGAGTAGGTGTAAGGCATACACTCACCCTACACTCACCCCCTCTCATTCTTCACTCATTGCACTCTTTCATTCTCAACTATTTTCCTTCTCCTCTTCCCTCAACTGAAACCCTCACCATTTCATCACAAAAACCAAGCAAACCTTCATTAAACTCTACTAAAACACTTCTCAAGTCATCATTTAGCCACTAAGATGACTTGGAGCATGGAAAGCTAGGATTTTTTATCAAGTGTGGATAGGTATAACCTCTAAACTGTTAATTAAGTATTTATATTGTTGTGTTGCCTTGTAGTTGTTGTTTAGAACACTAAAGGTATAGTTTTGTGCACATATCGTATTTTTAGTGTCATTATGGAGTCTCTGTGATCTGCTGTGACCCCAAGTGTATACTGGAAAATCGAGCAATGTCTAAGTATAGTACTAGTGACCCTGAGTGTACACCTAAAGCACGAACCCCACCCAACCAAGGAAAACCGGCGAGAACATGGAGAAATCCGGAGAGCTCGGGTGTTTGGGGGAGTTGGGGCTTGTGATTTGTAGGGTAGCTATCTGCAGTTGTTTAGAAGTGTTTGGTACTGCTAGATTTTTATGTTTTGACGGTACACAAAATCTGGGATCACTTTGGTAGTTTCTAGTGTTACGACTATGTGCGTTACGTTATCCCAGATAGCATACTATCATGTCGAGCAAGAAAGTCCTCCCTATATATGTCCAAGCATCCACTATAATATAAATTTCATGTATAGTAATGGCCTCTAGGGCATACATATAACTAACAATCTCCCACTTGCACTAGGGCCATCATATAGCAGTGGTTGTAATATCTCATACTCAACCATCTCATAAAAGTCTTTCTCTGGGAAAAGGCCTTTGTGAGTGGATCCGTCGTGTTGTCCTCTGAGTCTACTCTCCTAACCTCGATCCCCTGGAGATCAACCATCTCCATGATCAGGTGATACTGCCTTAGTATATGTCTGGGTCACTGATGGGACGGTCGTTCCTCGGCATAAGCCACAACTCCATTGTCACATAATGGTAGGAACGAAGTTCATCTCATGAACTAATATATACCCAGACTTCCTCTTTGGTAGCATCTTTGGTAGCGATATATCCAGCCTTTATCGTCTAGTATGCCACGGTATCTAGCTTGGAACACTTCCAACATACCATCCCTCCTATGAGGGTAAAGACAATGCCTGCTACTGACATTCAGTCGACCTTACCACCCTGGAAGCTATCCAGTGATTCTCTCCAGGATCGATTGATACCATCTCACTATACCTAGTGAGAATCCTAACATCCACTTAGATCTATCTCATAGATCCAAAACCCTGGATTTAGGAGGTATCACCTTGATCCTATATGGAGAATCATTGTGATAAGAGAAGATTGATCGAGCGTAGCATAGGAAACTCCTTTCCTATCAAGAGTATGTCATCCACGTACAATACGAGGATCACCACCATACTCCCTACTATCTTTTTGTATATACAAGGTTCATCTACCATTTTGATGAAGTCAAACTCTTTGACTACCACATCAAAACAGATGTTCCAACTCCGCGATGCCTGCTTTAACCTGTAAAGCAACTTGCACACGTTTCCGCTGCTCCCACTGTCTACGAATCCCTCTGGCTGTATACTTACAGACGCACACTTCTAAATCGGTATTTAGAAATGAAGTCATGACACCCAACCGCCAGATATCGCAGTCATGGTATGTAGCAATGGCAAGTAGGGTCTGGATGGACTTAAGCATAGGCACTAGAAAAGGTTTCACCATAAGCCACACCTGGTCGATGACGAAAACCTTTAACAAGTCTAGTTTTGAAAGTCTCAACTTTTCCATGTACACCAAATAATCTTCTCAAGATACACTTGCTCTTGATGGGGATTTAACCATTCAGATATAGCATCCAAAGTCCATACTTTGTTTGTGTATATGGATTCCATCTCAGATCGCTTAGCATCCAGCCATTCTTACAGAGTCCCCACTCTTGATGGCCTGCTCGAATCTTGTTGGGTCATCATCTCATGATGCAATCCTCGCTCCCACTGTCATAGAGAAAACCGAAGTATCTCTCATGTGGATGAGGAACCCTACCAGATCGGCGGAGAGGCTGACATTCGTTGGGAGCTACTGAATCCTCCGGTTCTACCAAATCATCACCTGTAGTTTGTATAGCTGGAACTCCATCCAGTTCTACCTCAAGACCACAAATTTGTTTCCAAAATAAATTCCTTTTCTAAAAAGGTGGCATGCCGAGAAATAAAACACATTTTGTTCCTCGGTGCGGTAGAAGATATTCCCTTGCGAATGCCTGGGATATCCAACAAACTTCCACAGAACTGACCTTGCCTCGAGCTTGTCCGGATTTTGCTTTTGACATAGGCCGGACAACCCCAAATCTTAACTTACTTAAGAGTTGGGCTCTTCCCATACCATATCTCATATGGAGTGGTAGGCACCTGATTTGGTTGGAACCCAATTCAATAGGTATGCGGCTTCACAAGTGCATAACTCCCAAAAGAAAACAGGCAACTCAGTAGTACTCATCATAGAGTGCACCATATCTGATAGGGTGCGATTGCTCCGCCCCGATACACCGTTGTGTCGTGGTGTATACGGAGGAGTAATGCTGAGAGAGAATCTCATTCTCCTTTAGAATAGTCCAGGAATTCCGTGCTCAAGTATTCTCCTCCCTGATCACATCAAAGGACATAATACTTATACCCGTTTTAGTTCTCTACTTCTAACTTATATTCATTGAATTTCTCAAAAGTTTCAGACTTGTGTTTCAACAGGAACATATATCCGAATCTTGAGAGATCATCAGTGAATATAATGAAGTACAAAGAACCGGTCCTGACATGTGTAGACAGGAGACCTGCATATATCATCATGTATCAATCCCAAGAGTTCACTTACTCTTTCTCTGTTTCCAGTAAACGGAGCTATAGTCATTTTATCTTTATGACATGACTGGAAAGTTTCACAAGATGTAAATTCAAACTGATTTAAATATGCATCGTTATGTAACTTCAGCTAGTCGGGTCACATTGATATGACCTAGTCTACAATGCCTCAAGAAGAATTCGTTCATTTATGAACTCTTCCTCTTATGTGTATTATGTATGTTAAGAACTGTAGTTTGATTTAGAACGTATATGATTTTAGATAACGTTTCTGAACCGATCAACTCTTAATATAGGAAATGTTCAAAACATTATCCAACAATACAAAATTATATCTTTCTATACTAAATAAAGAGACTGATATGATGTTGTATATCAGGTTCGGTATCTAATAACATTCGTTCAGAATCAATGTATTTCGGTAATACAGGGTGATAACTGCCAACATCCAGGCTGCAACAATTGCACCGTTTCCATCTCTTGAAATTTTATCACCCGTTCTCAGTTCTCTACCTATCTGTAGCCTATGTAACAGATTACATATGTGGGATCCTGATCCGGTATCTCATACCCAGGACGTAGAGGAGACTGAGAAACAGTTCTCGGTAATGAACATACCCGAAGAAGATGCATCAGTATGCACTTTCTTCGTTTGGGCGGCACGGGAATCCTAGTAATCCCCTATTTCCTGCTCGGTCTTATAACAATTATAAGTTAGAGCGGGACCAACGTTCCCCAGCGCAGTATAACATGCGGGTTCGGTCAATACATTATTATCTTGATTAAGGCAGGATATGGTCGCTACCTGGAGAGAGAGAAGAAAACACTTTAGCGTATGCTCTTGCAAGATCAGATTGGTTATTATTTTATCTAATTAGGATGGCTACCACTATTTTTATCAAATCTTCCTTCAAACCTTAAAAGGAAAGACTAGCCGGGATTAATTACACCCTACAATTTCGCCAATCTTTTAGCCGGGCTAGTGTCGGTACTTTGAGGGAGGTTCCCTGTGCTTTCGCACGGACCTAATTAAAATAAATCTCGTTTTCCCAGAGGCAAACCTCGTTGACACCTTTCTAGACACCTACTTGATCGGCTAATTGTCCTGTGTAAAACTCTCGCAGGAGTAACTCTTACTCGCAGTGGGTATCGGGATCCAACTATCTCATAGAAGGTATGCAATCTCATTGCAAATTTCAACACTTGAAATTCCCGATAATATTTTGCCCCTTGCATCCCATGACCTTGACGGAGGTCAACAAACCATAGGGTGCTAGTCAAGTTCAACCCGTCATTTCTTGATTGAATTAAACCCACCCGCACGACCCTTGAAGGAGATCAACAAGGTCGTATGACTACCCTAATCCAATCTGCATCATATGCATAAGCAGATAAATACTAGTCAGCTACCGCACACTACGCCTTGTCGGAGGTCAACAAACGTAGCACGAGTACTAAGTAGGACTTATCTGAAATGACGGAGGGCTACAACAGGTTTTTATGAAAACCCTTTGCGTAATGAACTTGATATCTTTGCAGAATCGAGTAAATTTTGAAAAGGAGTGTTTTTGAGGCTTTTACTAGTTTTGCTAAAGAGGTCACTCCCTGTGAAAGGATCTCGGCTCTTTCCTCATCGAATAAGGTGCGGAATATATCATATATATCATTACGCAAAGCAAAAACTCTAAAAAGCAGTCAAAAGACAAACCGAGTGTTGTAGCATCTGCCAGTTTTGCTAAAGAGGTCACTCCAGATGAAGGGATCTCGGCTCTTTCCTCATCGAATAAGGTGCGGGATATATCATATATATCACCATGCAAAGCAAAAACTGTAGCTACCCTTTTTGAAAATTTGATTCTACAACATCTTTGAGGTTTATTTTCTTTCATTAATCATATTAATGAAGTCCCATCATTTAAATCACCTAAACATCACAGATAAATACGACGTACGCTTATGCCATCCGCATTCGCCTTGATGTCCCATCATGCACCGTTAGGTTAGGTAACTAACGGCAGAGCGGGGCAGGGCTAGCACGGGTGTAAAACATAAGTAACGTCTATATAATATATCATATATACTATATACTATATACAGTATCCATCTCAACATATCAAATGATCACATCACAGATATCGCAGCAAAAGAAACATATGAAATATTGGATATACTAGGAGGTCCGTGATTTATTTTGAGCCTCTATAAAACACGGATTCCACAGTCGTGATGAATAGCCAAACCCACACCCCTAGACCCCTACGAGAGCGGCAAGCAACCCTACCAATTCTAGAGTTAGAAGACCCGGACTCGACTCCTTGAGTTAGTCTCCCACTGGACTCTAGAACCCGGTTACTTGTGCTCCCCTCCTTGGGTCTATCCTAATGCGGAAAAGTAAATAATATACAACAATGGTGACATCATCCTCAACCCGGAAGTGCCCCAATAAAAGAATATTACATACATTTAATTTTACATGAATGAAAACAAAAACCCTCATCTCACATAAAACCCCCGGCTATTCAAAACGCGACGATCCAGTATAACATATACTGCATCACAGAACATCACATGTCATTACAACACAGAGAAAGCTAAATGATGTTAAACATTCCAAGGCAGGATCTGAATCTGAGACAGCGCCGGTGGATGGAGCTTGTGAAGGATTATTATTGTGAGATCCTTTATCACCAGGGCAAGACGAATATGGTAGCTGATGCCTTGAGTCATAGGCCCGGGGGTAGCTTGTCCCAGTTGAGCGCAGTTCAGAGACAATCTTCTGCAGATTGGCAGATCTTGTGTGATGGTAGAGTACAGTTTGAGTTCACTTCCATTGGGGGACAGCTTGCTCACGTCCGCGCCCATCCACTTCTACTTGATCATATCCGTGAGGCACAGCCCAGCGATGCCCGTTTGTCTGAGATTCTTGAGCTTGTTAGGCAGGGTACAGATTCGGAGTTCATGATTGATGACCAGGTGTGCTACGTTACGGGACCCGTTTGTGTGTACCAGATACCGATGGGTTGAGACGCGAGATCCTAGAGCAGGCACACTAGTCAGCCTTTAGCGTTTATCCAGGTTCCACCAAGATGTACCGTGACTTGAGAGACATTTACTGGTGGGAAGGGATGAAGCGCGATGTTTCGAACTTCATTTCGAGGTGCCTGACTTGTCAGCAAGTCAAGGCTGAGCATCAGAGACCGGCTGGAGAGCTGCAGCCTTTACCCATTCCTGAGTGGAAATGGGAGCAGATTTTCATGGACTTTGTTGTGGGTCTAACCAGGGCCAGTAGGGGGTATGACTCCATTTGGGTGATCGTTGACCGGTTGACGAAAGCGGCTCACTTCCTTCCAGTGAAGACCACTTTCGGTTATGCTCAGTATGCTCAGTTGTATATAGATGAGATTGTGCGTTTGCACGGCATTCCTACATGCATCGTATCCGACAGAGGCACCCAGTTTACTAGCCATCTTTGGCAGAAGCTTCAGGAAGCTTTGGGTACCCGGTTGAGTTTTAGCACCGCTTTCCATCCTCAGACCGATGGTCAGTCAGAGCGGACTATACAGACTCTGGAGGATATGCTTCGTGCGTGCGTGCTTGATTTTGGTGGCAGTTAGGATCGTCACTTGCTGTTGATTGAGTTCTCCTACAACAACAGCGAGACGATTCAGATGGCACCTTTTAAGGCTTTGTATGGTAGGAAGTTTCGATCGCCAGTCTGTTGGACCGAACTCAGCGAGAGTAGGATTTTGGGACCCCAGCTAGTTCAGGAGACTACGGCGAAGATCCAGCTGACCCAGGACAGGATGAGAGCAGCCCAGTGCAGACAGAAGTTATATGCAGACCGTCGTCGTCGCAGGCTTGAGTTCGCAGTGGGGGATCATGCATTCCTGTAGATTTCTCCGATGAAGGGCGTTATGAGATTTGGGAAAAAGAGGAAGCTTAGTCCCAGATTTATGGGTCCTTTCGAGATCCTTGAGCGAGTTGGTACCGTTGCCTATCGTTTGGCACTCCCACCAAATTTTCCGGATGTTTACCCCGTATTCTATGTGTCGATACTTCGCAGATACCTTCATGATCCTTCTCATATGATTCAGCACCAGACCGTTCAGCTAGAGCACGATCTTTCGTTCACCGAGCAGCCGGTAGTTATATTGGATCGGCAGGTGAACAAACTTCGATCAAAGGTCTTGCCATCTGTGAAAGTTCTTTGGCGTAGCCCGAATAGTAAGGAGATTACTTGGGAGGCCGAGAGCGAGACGCGGAAGAAATTCCCTAATTTCTTTGAAGGTACGCATAGTAAGAATTTTAAATTCGGGGACGAATTTCTTTAAGGGGGGAGATTGTAACACCTTAGAATGCGATTAGTGTTAATTAAGCGATAATGCGGGTTTTTAATTAAAAGATTACCAAAATAGTTTTCCCACATTTTATAAAAATTAATTAACATTTTATTATTATTTGTTTTGGCTTGCATACACTCTTGCATGTTTACTTGGGGGTTAATTAGTGTTAACCTTGTTAAGTAGCCATAACACCCTAAATTAATTCATGACATGTTAACCTTGTACTTAGCATTTCTTTTGTGAGAGTTATCCATTGTTTTGGAAAGGGAGAGGTGGCAAGTTGAGTCATGGGGAAAGCATACTTGCATTTAATGAAAGAGAGGGAGAGAGTAAGTGTAAGGCATACACTCATCCTACATTCACCCCCTCTCATTCTTCACTTATTGCACTCTCTCATCCTCACCTCACTCTCTCATTCTCAACTATTTTCCTTCTCCTCTTCCCTCAACTGAAACCCTCACCATTTCATCACAAAAACCAAGCAAACCTTCATTAAACCCTACTAAAACACTTCTCAAGTCATGATTTAGCCACTAAGATGACTTAGAGTATGGAAAGCTAGGATTTTTGAGCAAGCGTGGATAGGTATAACCTCTAAACTGTTAATTAGGTGTTTATGTTGTTGTGTTGCCTTGTAGTTGTTGTTTAGAACACTAAAGGTATAGTTTTGTGCACATATCGTATTTTTAGTGTCATTATGGAGTCTCTGTGATATGCTGTGACCCCGAGTGTATACTGGAAAATCTAGCAATGTATAAGTATAGAACTAGTGACCCTGAGTGTACACCTAAAGCATGAACCCCACCCAACCAAGGAAAACCGGCGAGAACATGAGGAAATCCGGCGAGCTCGGGTGTTTGGGGGAGTTGGGGCTTGCGATTTGTAGGGTAGCTTTCTGCAGTTGTTTAGAAGTGTTTGGTACTGCTAGATTTTTATGTTTTGACAGTATACAAAATCTGGGATCATTTTGGTAATTTCTAGTGTTACGACTACGCGCGTTACGTTATCCGACACGGTTCGTGTTCTTGTGTAGCAGCTGCACTTGGGTTGGTTTCGGGATGTCGCTACACATGTTAGCCACTAGACGAACACTTGAGAGTTGGATTGGAGTTGGTGTGTCGGTCAAAACATAGTTTGAACGTGTTATTAGTCGATTTCTGAGTTGCACTTGCTATGTTTTGTGTTAATAGGATTGCAGGCGGGGACTTCGGTCGCTGCGAAGAAAGGGAAGCATGTGGTTGGATTTACCTAGCTCGAGGTCGTTGGTGAGTAGATTTAACATCTACGGGGAAATCGCCCGTATGGCGTTAAGTGTCAGGGCTAGAAATGATATGATATTAGCCGCATGTTTATATGCACATATAGAGATTGTGCATGAGCATCATTACATATTATTACTTGTTGTGCCTGGACTTGTACCCATTAGAAACTGTACCATTACTGACTGTTCATGTTGCACGAGCACTAATTTTATGCTACACACACACACCGTCGGTAATTGCCATGATACGCACAACACATATACATATGTGATATTGTATTTGTTAGTGACATTGAGACATTGATTCTTGTGCGATTGCGCATATGAAATGCAACATGCATGCATACCTACATGTGTAACCCTTCGAAAATCGTTTAGGCAGTTTTTCGGTAATCGGCTAATTTTTCGGCTTTTTCCGTAAAAAGTCAAATTAGGTATTTTTCATTGTAGACCTAATTATACAAAATTTAGACAAGATATTACTATAATTTTGTCACTAAAATGTCACTTATAATTTTCTAGTTAAATAAATTTTTTTTCGTAATTAATTATTTTTTTTATTATTTTAAGCCTTTTTAAATACATTAAATTAGTGATAAATATAAATTTAATTGGGTAAATTTCATAATTAGGAGTCTTTATAAGCTAAAATATGGTGTTAATAAAATTATATCATGGCTTGCAAACTTTTAGTTTTTTGGTGGGAAAATTATGAAAAAAATGATGAAAAAAGGGTTTTTTTGGAAAAAGTTGATTTGAAAAGCATTAAATGATAACATGTGATGTTTTCTTGACCTAGAAACTTCTCCAAAATTCCCTCATCTCCTCTCCCTTGCTGCAGCCGACCCTTTTGCTGCAGAATTCCCCATTTCATTTTTGCTTCTTTTCTTGCTCAAAATTCAATAAAAATCCACAATTTCATTAAACCATTCAAAGCTAAACCCTAATCCACTCTTTCTCAACCCAAATTAGTTCAAAAACTTGATGAAAGGAGGCTTTCTTGGTGACTTGATCATGCTAGGATTCTATTGGTGAGGTAAAAAATTCTAAACTAGTTTGCTAACTAGTAGTTTATTTGTGCAAAAATCTAATTTGGAAGTATTAATTTAGTGTAAATCCTTGTTCATGAAAAATCAAGAATGGGTTTTGATGTTGAGTTAGGGTTTGAAACATGGTTGTCAAAATTAAGTTAGGGTTTTGGTTATCTAATTGATTAGAGTGGTTAATTGTGTAATGATATGCTTGCTAAATCGACAAATTACGATGTTTGTATCGAATCGGCTAGAAAATTGCTTGCTAGATTTTTACGAAAATTAGAATGCGATCAAATTGCATTATGTTAGCGATATAATTAACTTCGTATAGGACTATTAGAGTGCGCGAACGCGGGGTTTTGTCTAGCCGGATTTTAGTTTTGTCGATTTCCCCGAAATGACGATTCTAGTTAACGATTAGCGATTTTCGTGCGTTTTCCCGCGCACCGAGTGCATGCTATGTTTAATTCGAGAGCGTCGATATTTGTATAATGTGACTTGCATCGTTTTAGGTTACGTAATCTTATGCTTGGTGTTGTGCAAATATAGGATCGGTCGGGGAAACTTCGGACACGGCGCGAAAAGGCAAGGCGGTGGTCGGATCGGATTAGCGGAGATTTCAGGTGAGTAGATGTATTCATCTATGGGGGAATCGTCTGGATGGCACGATGCGCCCCCTAGTTAGGATTACCCTATTTCTGGCAATATTTATATTGTTAGTTAGCTTACCCCTTCATTTACACAGCATACCTTATAGTTAATAGTATGCTAGATTGCATGGATATTCATATGCACATATGCGATAACACTTCGTAGGACACGAACACCATTACCATTGGCATCTGTTGCACGCGCACTATTCATGTGACACACACGCCTTTGGTAATTGCTATGCCACGTGCACTATAGAACCTGTTTATCTTAATATCGTCACCTGCATTCATACCTGATATATGAAATTGCATCGCATGCATATACCTCGCATCATCATCATATTTACATGGATTTCTAGCCAAAACTCACATCATATACATTGATATCATAGACATTTATCATATATATAACATGTGGACATTATGATTTTCTTGAGGATTTCAGTTTTGCTGCGATTTCTAGATTTTTGGGGAAAACCGCAAGAATTTAACAAAAGCTTATATTTATCATTTTTAAAACAAAGTTGCGGTTTTCTCGTGAGGTATGTGTCGTCCACCATGAGGTTTTCATGTTTTCTGTTGGATTTCGAGACCCGATTCGAGGAGTGGATGAACCGTCTCGGGTACATGGTGGGCCCGGTATGGTACCCCGGGGCAAGAAGATCGAGTTGTAGACGATGAGCCTGGCAGGGGAAGACTACCTACCGGTGATGTCTGGCGCGGCGGATATCCGGAGGATACCGACCGTTGTCGTGAGATTTATGATATGGGCCGATCCGGATTGACAGAGCCCGATATTGAGACAGATATGATTCTTATTTGGTGTCGATGCTTGACACGGGTTTTCAGATGATTTCTTGATGGTATTAAGCTATTATACAGATATTCATATTCTAAAGTTAAGAATTCAATACCCTTAGCATTTAAAACACCTAAAGACTTAATAATGACATTGCATACCTGTGCATGCATACTAGAGATATTATATCACATATGGACATGCATGTTGTGCTGCATTGCGTGCATTCTTACGATTGCCTTATTAGATGTTATATTTACTCACGAGCTGGCAACTCACCCCCGTTGTGCCACAGTGTCTTGCAGATCGGACTCATCAGTCTTGTAGCGGCGGCTATCTTATTATCAACTCCTTTTGCGCAGACTCGCGACATCGCCCGTAGGTGGGTTGCGAGCACACTTTATTTCTTTTGCTTTATCATTGTATCTAGTATTCTCCATCTACCACTTTATATTGTATATGTGACTTAGTGACGAGACTAAGAGGTTTGTATATTTGTGGTCTCTTTTGGGTCGAGCTCACTTGAGCCGACGTGTGTTTCTGGTATTTTGCATTTCTTTTATGCTCTTTTTTCTTGATATTACTATTATATTGCATGTGGTTGTGATCCGCCTTGGGCGAAGAGCTAGCTCCCGCTTGGGGATGCCATTTTATGATTACAGGTTTATTATCTTGTTGTACCCATTTTGGGGGATAGAAAATACAGGGGAGACTCTGCCGAAATTTTCGGGAATTTTTGATGTTTTTTTTGGATTCTATGCAACTTAATTGATTTAAAAACCGTTTTCATTTAAGGTTTTCCTTCACTCTCTTTTGATTTTGGGTTAGATTTCTGCGCTTTGGCTAACTAAGGTTACGGTACGCCTTTAGACGTCTCGTAATCTAAGTGCCAGTCACGTTCCGTACTTTCGGGTCGTGACAACATGTTTACACATATACCTTGCTATAGCGACATGTTCACCTATATATGATGTTGCATTGGATTTTGGAGAAATTGGGAACCGCATGATATATTTAAAAGCTTGATCCATTTAAAAAAGCGGTTTTCCCTTGATCTGCTCATATTACTGTTCTATGTTGCATACATCATATTATATGGATTTACGCTTTGAGAAATGGATTTTATATGATATTCTGGATTTGAGAACCGTGGGGATATTTCAAGAAAGTATGCATTGTTTTGAAAAACCCAGTTTCTCTTGATATGATATTTCAGTGTGTCCACTATACGTTTTCTCGGTTTGAGACGTGTGATAGAAACCCGTTTCGAGGAGCTGGATGATCCGTTTGTGGGTTCATGGTGGACCCGGTATGGTACCCCGGGGCAAGAAAGGGATGTTGTGCAGTTGACGATGAGCCTGGCAGTTGGACTACTACCTACCGGTGATAATTTTGGACCCGGCGGTTATCTGGAGGATACCGACCGGAGTCGTGAGATGGATAAGGCCGATTCATACTGCCGGAGCCCGCGGGCCGATCCGGACAGACGGAGCCCATGATATGTGGATTTGCGTGTCGATACTGGACACGAGTATTTCATGATGTTTCGAGTGTCGATGTTGGATACTCAGGTTCCATGAGATATACGGATATGAGGGCTGATTCGAGTGACGGCGCCTGAGGATTTTGGGATTTGGGGTGTCGTTGATGGACACCGGGTGTTTTCCATGCAGATGTTTTGTGCATGAGCTTTATTATTTACCCCACACTCAGGATTTACTTGATATGCATTTGATTCATGTAGATGTAGTACCCTGATGGTGTACCTTGATCATGATTCTTGCATATCCATATTGCCATACTTATGCTATCAGATTGCATGTGATAGATTATCGTTGTTCGTGCATACTTATGATTACATGTATGATGTTATTTACTATTCACGAGTTGGCAACTCACCCCTGTTGTGCTACAGTATTTTGCAGGCTTGACCCTCAGAGTAGTCGCGGCAGGGCGTCTTATTGTACCTATTTCAGCGGATACCGCTACAGTTGGCTGTGATGCCTTTTGCTATAGGTGGGTTTGCGGTTATCCGATGGTGTTCATTGTATATCTTATTGTATTTAGTACTCTCCATCTACCACCTTCATGTATTGACTTAGAGACGAGTTGTGAGGATCGATGTTGTATATTTTCATGACTCTGGGTGTCGTGCTCGTGTGAGCCGGCCTTTACTATGTTGCTTATCACTAGTATGTTGTGTTTCATTTATATTTTTTATTTCTTCGCTACGGCGTCGTATATCTGCTTGTGGTGGTTGTTTCCGTCTTTGGGTGAGATTTGCTCCCGTTTGGGGGATGCTATACTTATATCTTATGTTTGTACCCATTTCGAGGTTAGTTTTTACAAAGGTGGTGCTGCTGGAATATTTAAGAAAATAAACCTAAGCTTAAAGTTTTGCTTGAGATTTCCAAATGTTTCTAATAAGGTTTCTATCATTTACTTCTTGTTATGGTTTAGATTTCTGAGTTGTCGGCTTACTTAAATTGCGTTATGCCTATTAAAGTTACGTAGTCTAAGTGCCGGTTACGTGCTTGACTTTGTGTCGTGACAATAAAGATACTACTATGTGGTATCCAGAGTGATCGTATATACATATGTGAACAATAATGATATCATGCCAGTATCAGTATATGTATCAAGTCATCTGAGTCATATGCATGCATGTATGTGTATCATCCAACGTGTGTCCATCAACGACACATCAAATCGTAATAAAGCCTGAGTGTCCAGCATCGACACTCGAAAATATCATAAAAACCCGTGTGCAGCATCGACACGTAAATCCTCATATCTCGGGCGCCGTCTCATCGGATCGCCCCTCATATCCATCTGATCTCACGAATCCGGTCGGTATCCTTCGGATATCCGCCGAGCCCAAACTATCACCGGTCGGTAGTGCTCCCCTGCCGGGTTCAACGCCTTTCTATACGATCGTCTTGCCCTGGGTTACCGCATCGGGTCCACCATGTACCCGCAAACAGTGCCTCCTCACTCCTCGAATAGGGTAACTCATAGCTGAGAACCAGGAAAACTCATGGTAAACGCCACAAATCACATCACGAGAAACTGCATTTTTAAAACAATCATAAGACTTTTAAAATATACCAGCGGTTCTCAAATCCAGAGATCTCATGCAAACAGAATCTCATATACATGTAACCATAAAGGTACAGTAAATGCAATGCAAAGAATAGTACTGCAAAGTATTACAAGTGTTTTCATGTAAGCATGTCATGTGATAATTACTGAACAATGGCTGTACTTTTACAGTTTAAGAGCAATACAGTGATGTAACAGTTCTACAGTGTAAGTGGTATGGCAATTACCGATGATGAGTGTGTGAGCCGGCAAATCTGTGTATGTGTAACATGCGCATCATCGGTAATGGTGCATGCATTCTAGCAGACGAAGCCATATAACGATAAGTGTCGGGAAAGTAGTACGTATGTCACAAAGAAACAATACAGCATAAACATGAACAGTTTAAAGTACGTAACTGCACCTGGATTATTCAAATGTAAACCATTATCCAGCAAGGTGTTTAGAAAGCAATGATTCTCCGAATCAAGACAATCCAAAAGTCGGCGATCCAGCCTTATAGTATCAGATGTGTTAATATTATCGAACATCATCCTCGAGTCACGAGTGCGGATCAATCTTCCGGTATATCTTATCGCGTAGGGTAATCCATCGTACGGTGTCATCAAATCAGATTAAAGATCTATCGTCCTATTCATAAACAAGGGTACGGATCTATGGTCTCGTACATTCTATCATCTCTTATTCTCATTTATATATATAACTCAATCTCATATCATATCTTGGCATGTGTATATGTGTGTGTGTGTGTGTCGCCTCACATCCTCTTATCAACACATCAACTCATGTCCTCTTGTTTCATTATATATATCGCCTCACATCCTCATATCAACACATCAACTCATGTCCTCTTGTTTCATAATATATATCGCCTTACATCCTCCCATCAACATATCAACTCATGTCCTTTTATCTCATCGTATCCTCTTTTCATCATGTCATCTCGTACTTAATCTTGTGATTATATCCGTAAGTTCAGAAGCATAGTTTTTATAAATATGTTCTACATATCGGTTCTTTCATTACTATGGTTGCGGGGGTGCTATACGCCATCCACCCGACTTCCCCCGTAGATATAGATCTACTCACCTGCTATCCATGCTCTAGCCGAAGTCGTTGAACTTCTTGTACTCCTTCATCGTCCCAGAAGTCCACGCAAGGGTACCTACACATCAACACACATCGTAACGAGATCAAAACCAAATACGAAAACCGATACGGCACGCGAAGTGCTCATATGTTAGAACCTATAGCCCACGCATGTAAGAACAACTAAACAACCCTCAGCATTGACGTATGAACGTCCAACGACGTTGTCAAAACTCAAGTACCAAAACCAAGTTTTCCAAAGTCGGAATCTCAAAATCAGTAACATGGAAAAACACTCCCAGATTCTAACTCAGGTAAATAGGGTTGGTTTACATATCAGGTAACAGAGCCATGGAACTGTTGGGGTAAAAATTTACACCCCGGTTGACTAAGTCAAAATCAAAGTCAACCCCAAGCCAAGTGGGCCCAAGCCCAGATCCAGTGGGCCCATGCCCGGGTCGAGCCCGAACATGAAGCGGCCGGCCTTCCCCCATGCCAAGATAAAAATTTTGTAATAAATAATTTTGTTGTATTTCTTTTATTTTATTTTATGGATAAATGTAAGAAAAATAGGCATAAAGCCAAATTTTTGTAAAGCCCATGGCTTATGTGCAAAAAGAAATGGCACATGAGGCATGGGATAGGCAAAATGCCATTTTGTGAAGCCCAAGGGGCTATGTGTAAAGTGTGTAGCCTATAAAGGCAAGGATAATGAAATATCCCAACAACTTTTTCTCTCTCTCAAAATTTTTCTTCAGATCTGAGATCTTTTCTCCTTCTTCAAGGTTCCAAAACCTTCCTTTTTCTCTTGAATTAAACCAAGAGATTTACTCTTCTTTTTATAAAACAAATTAGTTTTTCACCACAAAACCCATAAAGGGGAACTCAGATTTTCCATTAGATCTCAAAAAGAAGAGATTTTTAGAAATCCCATATCTCTTGATCTTCAAGATCCAGCTAACAGAGGAGGAGGAAGAAGAACATCGTTCACTAAACCAAAAAAAAAAACACTCAGGAGTCCAACTCCTCTCTGATTTCTCTTCTGAGAAATGTTTTTTTTAGGCTAAAAGCCTCTTTTTCTCGCCGGCGCTCAAGCGCAGAGCGCCCGCGTGCCGACACGTGGCGCGCTTGCGCTTAAGCGCAAGCGCTCGAGCGCAAGTCGCCCCCGTTCCGACACGTGGCGCTCTTGCGCTCCAGCGCAAGTCTCCCCCGTGCTGACACGTGGCGTGCTTGCGCTCCAGCGCAAGCGCTCGAGCGCAGGTCGCCCCCGTGCCGACACGTGGCGCGCTTGCGCTCCAGCGCCCAGCGCTCCAGCGCAGAGCGCCCACGTGGCACTCTAGCGCCTGAGCGCACAGCACCTAGGCGCACAACGCCCAAGGTGCTGTCCCCACGCATCCTTTGGATGTCTTTTCCCCTTTTTATATATATACATGTATATCTGTACATATGTATACATATTTACATACACACATACTCCACGACACTGTCCCTGTTAGAAAAAAATTTCTAACTGGGCGCTGCCCCGCACCCCGCAAGGGGGCTGCTAGCCCCCTTGACCCCCAGCCCGCTATCCGGGTAGCGGGACCCCCGTAAAAAACTCTGCGTGGCTCCCGATATATCCAAAACCCCCCTTCAAAACACAACACACGTACACTGCACATCGAGTTCGCATGACCAGTTTAACCCGTCAATCGGAGGTTCTCTCGCTCCAAAGGCGAGGGGTAATTAACGGCAGCTTAGTCCGCGGCTGCCGGAGATTCGGATCCCCACAATCAATAAACCCCCGCCTACCCTAAGCAGGGGGAATCTGTCGTACGCCTGACAAGCGCGCGCGTATTCCCATCTCAATGGGGTGACGAAAAACACCCTACAGATTATGGCACACCCGGTGGGACCCTTCTCTCCTCCCATATTTCGGGTTAAACGTTCATACGAACTCAATCAATATACATATCGATTGCCTATACTGAAATGATGTTCTTTTTTCCATGCAGCAATCAACCTTCGACGACAATGTCTCCCCAGACGAATTCAGCTTCCAACATGACCCCGATTCCGTACGTGGTCAAGATCAACGCTCGTGTGATTCTCCCCGCAAGCCTCAGTCGACAGTTGGAGGAGCCGCCCCGCCAGTTTGGCTCCGTCATCATCTACCCTGCCGGAAGCGCTCATCTGGCGGAAATCCCGGCGGAACAGGTGGCCAAGCCGGTCTCAAGGGGTAAGAGGCCGAATGTCGTGATCGCCAAAGCACCACAACCGAAACTTAAGATGGTGTCTGAACGACTCCCTGGCGCTCTAGCTGGGGGCAAGAACTTCGGTACAAAGGGCAACATCAAATGTTGCGGACGAGCTCAGGCGATGACTCCAACAAATGCACAATCGAGCGTATCTCCAAGGCCCTCCATCAACCGGTCTGCGGCGTCTTCCCAAAGAGCCAAAGTCTGCCAGATGCTTAGAACAGAAAAGTTAAGGCAGAAGCGGCTCAGGTATCGAGCCAACAAAAGGGCCAAGGCTTCGGCTAAATGGAATCGTGTGAAGTTCCAAGTGCAAGATTGTCCCGCGACGACGGCTGAGTCGGACGTAAGAATCAGCAATTCCTTCTAGCCTCTGAAGTGGGTTCAGAAAAATGCCATGACCGCCAGAATCAAGAAGACAGCGGTCCGAACAATGTTACAAAGAGACGTGTCCCGGCCCCAACAGAAAATGTATGACACTGTCTCTTCAAGAGTCTATCAAGCACTCTGTGCCGCACGAAAGCAGTGGGGCAAACCCAGAAAAGAAGCGCCGGCACCATTCAAGAACCTAGTTAGGCCAACCGCCTTCAATCGACTACCAGCTACCGAAACAAGGGGCTCAAGACAGCGATCCGTGAAATCAGCTGCCAATGATAGAAAGACGGCCGGATATATTATCCATACGGTCTATATGGCGGGCGGGCGCCCCAGCGACAACCTTCGCAGCAAAAGCAAGGATGGGGCCACCACATCCCAAGCCCAATCTAGCCTGAATGTGGTTGCCCCAGCCCAAGAACAGCCGCCCCCGCTGGATGAAGAAAACCCTCTCGATGAGGATGATAGGCCGAAAGACCCCTCGGTCCATGCAGGGTCAAGCTCAGACAGCGAGGAAGAGCTGACTTTCCGCCCCAGGACTGCGGAGCAAGAGCTGCTTCAAGAGCTTCGAAAAAAGCTCAGGAGCAAAGACAAAGAGATGGCCAAGCTCTATTCGAAGATTGATGATTTAACAAACGTGGTAATGCAGCTCACGGCTCAAATTGCTCGAGCACCTCCCAATCAAGCACAAGCCACTACTAATCAGCCGGGTGATGAGAATCCGAGGCAGCCAATGCCTGTTCCTTTGGGACCCAGACTGGTCGAGCCGCATGAAAGCCGGCCACATTCCGCTTCTGGGGACGCCTTGGCCCCAGATAACACTATCCCGCTAACAGAGGATCGGATAATGGATTTGGTCACCAGCAAGGTTAAAACATTGGTGGCCGAAGCTGAGGCTCAGAAAGAAATCGGCAGTAGCGGGCGGCCATATCCCGCACAGTACGATCTGATTGAGTTCCCAAGCGGCTACGTTATTCCTAAGTTCGGAAGATTTGATGGAACGGAGAATGCAAATCAGCATGTCGCCCACTTCAAAGCATCGTGCGGAAATACAGGGGGCAATGACGCGCTCCTTCTTCGTCAGTTTGTCAACAGCCTGACTGGTGTCGCCTTCGACTGGTATGCGAGTATACCGGACGGGTCCGTCATTACCTTTGTCCAAATGGAGTTCCTGTTTCGGCAAAGGTTCATGAGTGTCAGTGATAAAATCTCCATTGCCGACCTTGTGAGGACCAAGCCGGGGAAGAATGAAAGCAACACCGACTTTATTGCCCGATGGCGTAATCTCACGGTCAAGTGCGAACCACCGCTGGAGCAGGACCAGTCCGTTAGCCTTCTCATTGGGAACCTCAGCAATTGGATGGTCCTATTCTTGTGTACAGCAGGCCTCAAGACGTTTCAAGAGCTAACCAAGAAAGTCCAAATGCTGGAACGCTCGAAGCAAGAGTCCCCGCCGGACTCTCAGAGAGACAAAACTTGGAAAAGCAAGCGGGACGACAGCCGTAGAAGCGGGAGTTCCAGCAGTACCAATGTCTTCAATGCGTCCGACAATGAAGAAAAGCGAAGGGCGGGTGAATCCAAAACTAACCGGTCTCGAAAGCCATTGCTGGGAGGAGATGGGCCTTCCCTAGAGGAGAAGAAGAACAAGGTTTACTCTTTCAGAAGGGACAAGGTCCGTAAGATATTTAAAGATGCCTTGAACAACGGCCTACAATTGCCGGAGTCGAAAAGACCCCAAGAAGCAAAAATGACCGACAATCCCCTGTATTGCCCGTACCACCGAGTAGTGAGCCATGCGATCGAGGATTGCTATATCTTCAAAGAATGGGTCGAGAAGCAGTACAAGGCTGGAGAGATCGAGCTGTCCGAAAGCGTGTTGGTGAACAATCAAGTTGCAACCGCCAACTTTATACAGACAGAAGTTGAAGCCTTCTGGGAGCAAACAGCTGAACCTGCTGCCCTGACAAACGAAACTGACTCATCGCGGCCTCCGTGGAGTACGCACATATCTAATAAGACGAAGAAGATGCTAAAGCTACTTCAGAAAGAGCCCAGGATGGAATGGGAAGGACAGAAGAAGCCTACCAGTCCAGCTGCCAATGCGGCTCCATCAGGCTCAAAATCCAAGAAGCTCAAGAAGAAGAAAAGTGCAACTCGGCGCGGAAAAGAGTCTGCAGGGAAATCGACCATTCAAAAATATATCGATTCCCTTGAAGAATATGAACAAAAGGAAAGAACATTGATTCACTTAAAGGAGTTCTTCCCTGTATAAGCGGCTGAAATTCTGGAGGAGTTAGAAGAAGACCCCAATGAAGAGATCCCAGTAGTGACCTGCTACGCCATCCATCTTGGCAGCGACTCGGAAGAGGAGCTCTGTTTTCCCGAAGAGGACGAAGAGCTCGCCACAACGGCCAATCAAATCCAGCTCAGAAGCGGCAGGGCTCTACCGCCAAATCAGGGCAACGCCCCAAAAGGGAAGGAAAAACAAGTCGCTAATGAAGAAGATGGCAGAGAACCGGCCGATGAAAACATAAGTCCTTCCTCGGTGGACTATAATGTCTTGGCACATCTCCGGAAGCTTCCGTCTCTCCTGAGCATCTATGATGCCTTGGTCCTGTCTAAGGAGCTTAGAGATGTTCTCATTCACGCTCTACAAAACCCCGAGCGGTATCAGGCTCACTTTGCGGAAATTAATATGAAAGAAGCCCAGCACGCTTTGCATGCCGCCGCAGTCACATTTAAGGATGAAGACTTGCTACTGGGAACGGCTGAGCATAATCGGCCGCTTTACGTGACCGGGTACAGCGACGGAGATCGAATTAATCGCATATTGATTGATCCGGGGTCCTCAGTGAACATCATGAACTTGCAAACTCTGAAGAGTTTGTCAATGGACATCCGACACCTGTCAAGGGAAAGGATTGTCATTCAAGGCTTCAACCAAAATTGCCAGCAAGTTCTGGGGTCTATAGCTTTGCCAATCAAATTCGGGGATCTGCAGACCGAAGCTAAGATATACGTGATCGATGCCGACACGTCTTATAAGATTCTCTTGGGACGGCCGTGGCTCCACAATTATGGCATTGTCCCATCAACTCTCCATCAATGCATGAAGTATACTAAAAATGGCGAAGAAAAACGCATCAACGGAGACATCCAGCCATTCGGTGTGCATGAAGTCCGCTATGAAGATTCTCGGTACTTTATGAACCACCAAAATGCTAAGCCACAACTGACTGAGGATAGACCGGCCCTAAGACTCAAAAGCAAATCTGCGCCGGCTGTCACTTTCAAAAGCATAAACGCCCAAGTGCGCCCGCATTTCGGTAACGACACTGATGAGTCTGACGTTGGAAGCCCGTCTTTCTGTAAAACTCGCCCTCGTTTCGGCAGCGATACGGACGAATCTGTTACTGAAGGCCCATCTAGCAGCAAAGTCCGCCCTCATCTTGGCAGCGACACTGAAGAGTCGGAGGAAGAGGACCTGCCGTGCAATAGCGATGCAGATTGGACCCCTATGCAACAAGCGAAACTACGAAAGACCTTCGAAGTTACAGAAGGGTCCTTAGCCGTCACAAGGGTACCAGAGCAGATGTGCAAAGACCTCGATGCGTTATCAGTCTCCACCGTGGACCAGCTGAAAACTTTCTACGTTCCCAGGAAGAAAAGTGGACAGAAAGGCATCCTGTTTTATGGGTCAAACCCCGTTGTGCACCCGGACGATTTGTCTGTCGCGTGCCTTCCATATGAAAGAGGCATAAGAGCCGTCCTCAATCCCAGATACTATGCGCCCGAGATGCGGGAATACTTTAAGAAGTGCGGATGCCGGTTATATCAAACGGAGTCCGAAGCAAAGTTTTACGAAGGGCTATGGTATCCGCCCCAGGTCCGAGCACTCATCGATGGACGAATTCCAGATAGACGGGGCATAGGCTACATTCAACCTGATTCCAAAGCGTGCTACATGATCCATGTTGGTGAGGCCAGCGAAAGATCAAATAGTGATGACGAGATAGCCGAGCCAGAAGAAGCTCCTCAAGAGCTCGAAGATGGTGGACAAGCAACCTTTGACGAGCTAACCGAGATTGACTTAGGAACGCCCGATAATCCAAGGCCGACCTACATCAGCTCGCTCTTGTCAGAGGAAATGAAAGCGCAAATAATTTCCCTACTGCATGAGTTCGTCGACTGCTTCGCGTGGACATACAAAGAAATGCCTGGCCTTTCCCCTGAAGTGGTTGTACATAAGTTGGATATATCTCCTGATGCTAAGCCAGTCAAACAAGCTCCTCGAAGAATGAGAAGGGAACTAGAAGAAAAGGTCATCGAGGAAACTAAGAAGCTCATCGATGCCGGCTTCATCAGGGAAGAGAAATATGCGGACTGGATCGTATGCATAGTCCCAGTGAAGAAAAAAAATGGGCAGATCCGAGTTTGTGTCGATTTCAGGGACCTCAACAAGGCATGTCCTAAAGACGACTTCCCGCTACCGGTCATGGAAATGATGGTCGATGACACCTCAAATTACGAGCTGTTCACCTTTATGGATGGCTCGTCTGGATACAATCAGATCAAGATGTCGCCTGAGGATAAGAAGCACACAGCATTTCGAACCCCGATCGGAATATACTGCTACAAAGTGATGCCGTTCGGACTAAAGAACGCAGGCACTACATATCAAAGGGCAATGACTAATATCTTTGATGACCTAATCCATAAATTCGTTGAATGCTATGTTGATGATCTGGTCATCAAAACTAAAGCCAAGGCCGACCACATCCAAGATCTTAGGACCGTTCTCACCAGACTGAGGGAATACGATCTGAAGATGAACCCTCTGAAGTGTGCTTTTGGCGTGTCATCGGAAAATTTCTGGGCTTTATAGTCCGGCATCGAGGGATCGAAATTGACCCATCAAAGATAAAGGCCATCATGGAGATGCCCCCTCCGAAGAGTCTGACGCTGCTAAGGTCTTTTCAAGGAAAGCTTGCTTATATACGGAGGTTTATCTCAAATTTATCGGGGAGATGTAGGCCCTTCTCGAAGCTCATGAAGAAAGGAGCTCCTTTTATCTGGGATGCTGAATGTCAAGCAGCGTTCGAAAGCATCAAACAGTACTTGTTGCACCCTCCAGTGCTGGCCGCTCCCATTCTAAATAAACCGCTGATTCTCTACACTGCCGCGCTGGATGAGTCACTCGGTGCGCTCCTTGCCCAGAATAACGAGGAGGGAAAAGAAAATGCCCTCTACTACCTCAGTCGAACTCTAGTCGGGGCGGAACACAACTATTCCCTAATCGAAAAGCAATGTCTGGCTCTGATATTTGCTGTGAAGAAACTGAGGCACTATCTGCTCGCTCATCAGGTTATGCTGATCTCCAAGGTCGACCCGCTCAAACACTTGATGACCAGAGCGAGCCTAGCCGGCAGAATGGCAAGATGGGCTGTTATGCTACTTGAGTTTGACATAGTTTACACTCCTCAGAAAGCAGTAAAAGGGCAAGCTCTTGCAGACTTTCTCGCTGCTCATCCCATACCAGAAGGGTCGCCGCTAAGTTGTGAGTTACCCGACGAACAAGTGCTGCACCTCGAGGAAGATGAGCCATGTTGGGAGCTCAACTTCGATGGAGCCTCATCAATAAGGACCTCCAGTAAATCAAGCGTCCCGGAGATAAAAGCAGGGATAGGATTGGTGTTTATCACACCATCAATGGGAACCCTACGGCGTTCTTTCGCTCTCACCGAGCCTCGAACGAACAACGAAGCTGAGTATGAAGCCCTGATAGCTGGTTTGGAACTTGCCATAGAAATGGAAATCCGTCGGCTACGGGTTTACGGTGACTCCCAGCTTGTCGTCAACCAAGTAAGCAGCGACTATAAGATATACAAACCCGAGTTAGCTCGGTACAGAGGCCGAGTGGTGGAACTCATGAAACGGTTCACTCACATTGAACTAATGAGAATCCCTAGAGCATTGAACGGAAAAGCCGACATACTCGCTCGCCTAGCCAAGGAGCTGGCTGATCCTGACATGGACCAAATTCTGATCACAGTCAGGAGCCGACAAATTCTACCCCCAGTCTCTCTACAAGAAGAGGAAAGCGCGGAACAGAAGAGCAGTCCTGCCGAAGAAACTTCGATTATCCAAAATGAGCCCGATTGGAGAGAACCCTTCATAAAGTACCTCCGATACGACAAGCTTCCCGAAGTAAAATCTGCGAGGATTCAGCTGAAGAAAAGAGCTCTCCGATACGTGTTTGTAAATGACACGTTATACCGCAGGTCATATGACCAACTCTGGCTCAGGTGTCTGTCATCGGCCGAAGCCTAAAAAGTCATGAAAGAAGTTCACTCAGGCGTTTACGGTGCTCACCAATCTAGCCCCAAGATGCGACTGCAAATTAAACGGCTTGGGTATCACTGGCCCACCATGATACGGAATTGCGGGGAGCATGCAAAGAAATGTTATATCTGCCAAATTCACGGTGATTTTATTCACAAGCATCCCAATCCATTGCATCCTACGGTGGCGTCGTGGCCCTTCGAAGTCCGGGGCACCGACATTGTTGGCCCAATTGATCCTCCATCATCCAAAGGCCATCGGTTCATACTGGCCGCGACAGATTACTTCTCCAGATGGGCTGAAGCTGTCCCGCTAAAAGAAGTCAAGACAAAAGATATTCTGACATTCTTCCAGCATAATATTCTATACCGCTTTGGTACACCAAGAAGAATCATTTCTGACAACGGGCCTTCTTTCAAGAGCTTCGATGTCTCAAGGTTCGCTACTCAGCACAAGATAGACTGGAGATATTCCTCCATCTATAATCCAAGAGCCAATGGGCTAGCCGAAGCCTTCAATAAGACTCTATGCAAGCTCCTGAGGAAAAATGCTTCAGCCAACAAGAAAGACTGGAATCTCAAACTTCACGAGGCGTTGTGGGCATATCGTACCACGCATCGTACTCCAACTCAGTCCACTCCATACTCATTGCTCTTCGGAGTGGAGGCGGTCCTCCCCCTCGAAGTTGAAGTTCCAAGCTTAAGAATGGCCGTCCAACATGAGTTGACGGAGGAAGAAAACGTGCTCCTTCGACTTGAAGAACTCGATGCCCTCGAAGAAAAGAGGCTCGCGATGCAGCAAAATCTGGAGCTATACCGAGCCCAAATGTCACGGGCCTATGACAAGATAACCCGTCTCCGCGCTTTCAAGAAAGGTGAATTGGTGTTGGTCCTCAAAAGACCGATCATCCCCAATCGACATGCCAAGGGAAAATTCGAGCCGAACTGGGAAGGACCATACGTCATCGAGAAAGTGTTCGACGGAGGATCCTACCAACTAATAAGTGCCGAGGGAGAAAGGCCCATGCCACCTATCAATGGCCGATATCTCAAGAAATACTACACATGAATGCTCCAAGTCGCAGGCGAATTGAGCACATCGGCCCTACGGTCTGGATCAGACATCCTGCAAAACCGTATACAATCCACGGGCGTAAATGACCCCTATTTCTCCCAAATCCTGCCGGTGAGACTACTTTTAAAGTCCCACCAGCGGCAAAAAAAAAGAAAAAAAAAAAAGAAGAAGAAATAAACGGTATGTCCACAAGCAAAACGGGCACGGATGAAAACCCGAAAGGGCTCCGTGAGTAAAAATAGCAGGACTACCGGCGAGTCTGTGAAAACCCGAAAGGGCGCAAACTCGTGAAAAGAGATGAAATACACTCGCAAAGTCCTCTCGACCTTGTGAGGAGAAAACCCCTGTGTGAGATCCTTACGACTCACAATGGAGCAACATACTTAGGAATCCTCACGATTCCTAAGGAGAAAATACACCTGCGGGATCCTTACGACTCGTAGGGAGAAAATGCTTTATGGGACCCTCACGGCCCATAAAATTGAAAAGCCTTAGGTGATAGGGACCCAAACCTGTCTCCTAAGCCATCGTTCCCCAACGGGCAATGGCAAATGATGAGTCGCTCCTGGCATTTCGCTTCAGTGTTAGCGGTGCTGATGCCGACCAAAAACCCAAATCCAAAGTCCTCCCAAGGAAAATGATGAGTTGCTCGTGGCATTATTCCAGTGCAGCAATGCTGATGCCAAACAAGATCCAAATTCTAAGTCCCCAACCCCAAAGTGGCGAATGATGAGTCGCTCCTGGCATTATTCCAGTGTAGCGATGCAGACGCCAACCAAATTCTAAATCCCATACCCCAACGGCGAATGATGAGTCGCTCCTGGTACCACATTCCAGTCCAGCGATGCAGACGCCAACAAAGCCCTGAAATTTTTCCGATCCTACGGTCTGGATCATACATCCTGCAAAACCGTATACAATCCACGGGCGTAAAACAATCCCAACCTCTCCCAAGTCCTACCGGTTAGACCACATTCCAAGTCCCCCCCCCAAAAAAAAAAATCCTCCCGGGGCAAATGATGAGTTGCTCCTGGCATTATACCAGTGCAGCAATGCAGATGCCAAACAAAAACCAAAATCCCAAAATCCTCTAAATGACAGATGATGATTCGCTCCTGGTACCATATTCCAGGATAGCGATTCTGATGTCAACCTAAATCAAAATCAACAAGTCAACTTTCACTCCGACACCGCAAAAAGCGGAGCAAGTCAGAATCCAATCTCGACGCCGCAAGAAGCGGAGAAAGTCAAGTCTACCCCTGACACTGCAAGAAGCAGAGCAAGTCAAATCAAGCACCGACCGTCCAAGTCGCTAAAAGGGCAGCATCAACCGTCCAAGTCGCAAAAAGGGCAGCATCGACCGTCCACGTCGCAAAAAGGGCAGAACCGACCGTCCAAGTCGCTAAAAGGGCAGCACCGACCGTCCAAGTCGCTAAAAGGGCAGCATCGACCGTCCAAGTCGCAAAAAGGGCAACATCGACCGTCCACGTCGCAAAAAGGGCAGAACCGACCGTCCAAGTCGCTAAAAGGGCAGCACCGACCGTCCAAGTCGCTAAAAGGGCAGCATCGACCGTCCAAGTCGCAAAATGGGCAGCATCGACCGTCCACGTCGCAAAAAGGGCAGAACCGACCGTCCAAGTCGCTAAAAGGGCAGCACCGACCGTCCAAGTCGCTAAAAGGGCAGAACCGACCGTCCAAGTCGCAAAAAGGGCAGCACCGACCGTCTAAGTCGCTAAAAGGGCAGAACCGACCGTCCACCTCGCTAAAAGGGCAGCACCGACCGTCCAAGTCGCTAAAAGGGCAGTATCGACCGTCCACGTTGTAGGGTTCCTAGACACTCTCAAGAGGTCTCACAAGGCATCAACCATGCCAATTTCAAATTTTACGGGTGCCGAGAAACCCTAATACGGATCGTTAACTAGATATTTAGGCGAAAAAGAAACTAGTTAACAACTTAACTAAATGGTAAACGGAAATACAACCTTTGTAGATCCGGTTCTCCACCTCCATGGCTCCGCGATGATGTCTCCTCACTGTACAAATCGGATCTTGGGCTCTAGCGTCGGCTTCATCGGAGTAAAAGCGGGCTAGGTCATCGACGACGATGCCGAAGATGATCTACGTCGAGGCATCGCTAGATCAAGCTCCAACTTCACCAAGTCATGAAACTTGTGAAGAAAACACACTCTACTACTTGGCAAGAGGTAGAGGATGAAGAAATAGGAAGTGGGTTCACTTTAGAATTGGATTTCTTACTCTTTTTCTGACTTTGCCATTGATGAAGCAAAGTTTTCTTCAAGTGAAGAAGAAGAAGAAGAAGATGAATATTATGATAAGTTATTATAAAATAAAAACCAATATGATACTTATCATAATCAAACCATGGTCAAGTGTAGAGAATGAACTAAGGTTAAATGGAGTGGTTAGGGTTAAGCATGAGACAAAATGGTCACTTTGGTCAAAACTTCATGAAGCTTCAACTAGAAAACAAATTAAGCCACCATTTTCTCTTTATGCTTATCATTTTCAAAATGAATAACTAAATAAGATAAATGAAAAAGAAAACAAAAACCCTAACCATTCATATAACCATGGTTTAGTCTTTACACAAACTCAAGTAAGCATGTATCATCAAACATGATACAATCAAGTGCACAAAAGTATATCACATATACAATGTGCACAATCCAAGTGAGAAAATCCATTTAAAGTGAATCAATACTAGTTAATGCAAAGTAATATATCAAATATATAATTATGCATTAAATCATTAAATCAACACTTGATTTAACGACCCGGTCATATCGCATATAACCGACTAATATTCAATGTATCGGCTTATCGAATCAATGCTTGAATCGATAACTAGGTTATATCGCATACAACCAATCGATACATTTATCGCGAGAATGGAATACGGTATCACATACACGCATTATTCTCGGTCCCGCACATATCTCATATGCGCTCCTATTTCGTTTCGCTTGAGCCAGGAAACCTCTGTGTAGGACTCTAAAGACTCGTCAATACGCCGGCAGCAGGTGATGATCATATCAAACACCCACAAGCCGCAAGCGGTCTGCTAAACGTAACGGCCACCCGGGTATTGAGCGATGAGAAGATCGACGAGCAAGCCCGCTCACACTCCTGTGAATCCAACCAGTAACACTTACCGTACAGTCCGGTCTGATCGTCTGATATGTCGCATATCTCGCCTAGGGGTGGTAAACGTCAGACCCCAATAGCTCGATAAGTCGTGTCGATATGAGGTCTATAACAATTCGAGAAACTACTGGTAACACTTACCAGTAAATCTCAGCAACCCTGGCCAGGGATTTCCGGTTATAGCCAATCGAACACAGCGCAACATCAACCCCCTATACCGGGAGAGACGAATCCCCTCCTATCGCTCATTGCCTCCATGTGATTCGGGACTGTACCCAAAAACCACCGTTTTGCACGCCCTCTTGGACGTGGTAAGGTGGAAATCAAAGCACAGTTGGAACCACACAAGACTCTATGACGATCTCGGGTCAACAGACTACTCTGTACCAGTGTCACCAGAGAACTGCCATCTGACGTAAGGTATAATACCATCTGGGAGTTCTCGGCGAGTCCGTCCAGTGTACCCAGTCTCCAATGAGCACCCGTATATCATCTCTGATGTCAAACACCAATGGATATGGGATCATCCATCGCCCATCTGTATGGGTCGAGAAGGTATACGCTAGTCTACTCTGGTATATCGATGCCCCGTCTCGATATACCCACGACTAGGGACCTTGAAGGATGTACTTATGGACTACCCTGTCCCCACTAGTATGATCTGCATCATAGTCCAGGTAGTCAAGTACACATCCTAGGGGCTTTACCAACATGTAACAGAGAGACACCCAGTATACACGTTAAGGTAAAGTTCAACCAGATAGCATACTATCATGTCGAGCAAGAAAGTCCTCCCTATATATGTCCCAGTATCCACTACAATATACATCCAATGTACAGTAATGGCCTCTAAGGCATACATATAACTAACAATCTCCCACTTGCACTAGGGCCATCTGATAGCAGTGGTTGTAGTATCTCATACTCAACCATCCCATAAAAATCTCTCTCTGGAAACAGGCCTTTGTGAGTGGATCCGCTGTATTGTCCTCTGAGTCTACTCTCCTAACCTCGATCTCCTTGGAGATCAACCATCTCCATGATCAGGTGACACTGCCTTAGAATATGTCTGGATCACTGATGGGACCGGCGTTCCTTGGCATAAGCCACAACTCCATTGTCTCACAATGGTTGGAACCTAGTTCATCTCATGAACCACTATACACCCAAACAGCATCTTTGGTAGCATCTTAAGTAGCGATGTATCCTGCCTTTATCGTCTAGTATGCCACGGTATTTAGCTTGGAACCCTTCCAACATACCGTCCCTTTACTGAGGGTAAAGACAATACCTGTGACTGACATTCAGTCGTCATTATCACCCTGGAACCCTTCCAGTGATTCTCCCCAGGATCGGTTGATACCGTCTCACTACAACTAGTGAGAATCCTAACATCCATTTAGATCTATCTCATAGATCCAAAAACCCAGGATTTAGGAGGTATCAATTTGATCCTATGTGGAGAATCATTGTGATAAGCGGAGATTGATCGAGCGTAGCATAGGAAACTCTTTCCTTATCAAGAGTATGTCATCCACGTACTCTACGAGGATCGTCACCATACTCTCTACTACCTTTTTGTTTATACAAGGTTCATCTACCATTTTGATGATGTCAACTTCTTTGACTAACACATCAAAATAGACGTTCCAACTCCGCGATGCCTGCTTTATCCTATAAAGCATCTTCCAAACGTTTCCGTTGCTCCCACTGTCTACGAAGCCCTCTGGCTGTGTACTTATAGACGCTCTCTTCCAAATCATCATTTAGAAAAGCAGTCAAGACACCCAACCACCAGATATCATAGTCATGGTATGTAGCCGTGGCAAGTAGGATCTGGATGGACTTAAGCATAGCTATTGGAAAAAGGCTTCATCATTATCCACGCCTGGTCGACGATGAAAACCTTTAACAAGTCTAGCTTTGAAAGTCTCAACTTTTCCATGTACACCAAGTAATCTTCTCAAGATATACTTGCTCCTGATGGGGATTTAACCTTTCAGATATAGCAACCAAAGTCCATACTTTGTTGGTGTACAAGGATTCCATCTCAGATCGCTAAGCATCCAGCCATTCTTACAGAGTCTCACTCCTGATGGCCAGCTCGAAACTAGTTGGGTCATCATCTCATGATGCAATCCTCGCTCCCACTGTCATAGAGAAACCGAAGTATCTCTCAGGTGGGTGAGGAACCCTACTAGATCGGCGGAGAGGCTGAGGTTCGTTGGTAACTATTGAATCCTTTGGTTTTATCAAATCATCTGCTGTAGTTTGTATAGCTGGAACCTTTCCAGCTCTACATTACAGACCTTGCCTCGAGCTTGTCCGGATTTTGCTTTTCAGACATAGGCCGGACAACCCCATATCTTAACTAGCTTAAGAGATGGGCTCTACCCTTTCTATATCACATATGAAGTGGTAGGCAACTGATTTGATTTGAACCCTATTCAATAGGTATGCAGCTTCTCAAGTGCATAACTCCCACAAAAGGAAATAGGTAACTCAGTAGTACTCATCATAGAGCACACCTTATCACATAGGGTGCTATTGCTCCGCCCCGATATACCATCGTGCTATGGTGTATATGGAGGAGTAATGCTGAGAGAGAATCTCATTCTCCTTTAGAATAATCCAGGATTTTCGTGCTCAAGTATTCTCCTCCTCGATCACATCAAAGGACATAATACTTATACCCGTGTTTTGGTTCTCTACTTCTAAATCATATTCTGTGAATATCTCAAAAGGTTCGGACTTGTGTTTCAACTGGAACATATGTCTGAATTTTGAGAGATTATCAGAGAATGTAATGAAGTACAAAGAACCGGTCTTGGCATGTGTAGACAGGGGACCTTTATACATCAACATGTATCATCCCAAGAGTTCACTAACTCTTTCTCTGTTTCCAGTAAACAGAGCTATGGTCATCTTATCTCTGTGACATGACTCGCAAGTTTCATAAGATGTAAATTCAAACTGATTTAAATATGCATCTACATGTAACTTCAGCTAGTCGGGTCGCATTGATATGACCTAGTCTATAATACCTCAAGAAGGATTCGTTCATTTCTGAACTCTTCCTCTTGTGTGTGTTCCATATACTAAGAACTGTAGTTTGATTTAGAACATTAATGCTTTTAGATAACGTGCCTGAACCGATCAACTTTTGATATAGGAAATGTTCAAAACATTATCCAACAATACAAAATTTTATCATTTCTTTACTAATAAAGAGATAGATACGATTTTGTATATCAGGTTCGATATCTAATAACATTCGTTCAGAATCAATGTATTCGTAATACAGGGTGACAGTGACCAACAGACTTGGCTGCAACACTTGCCCCGTTTTCTGCCTCATGAAACTTATCACCCGTTCTCAGTTTTCTACCTCTCTGTAGCCCTACGTAACAGATTACATATCTGGGATCCTGATCTGGTATCACATACCCAGGACGTAAAGGATACTGAGAAACAGTTCTCTGTAATGAACACACCCGAAGATGATGCATCAGCATGCACTCTCTTCATTTGGGCGGCATGGGAATTCTGGTATTCCCCAATTTCCTGCTCTGTCTTATAACAATTATAAGTTTGAGCGGGACCAACGTTCCCCAGCTCAGTATAACAAGCGGGTTCGGTCAATAATCCGTATTATTATCTTGATTAAGGCGTGATGTGGTCGCTACCTGGAGAGAGAGAGAAGAAAACACTCAGCGTGCGCTCTTGCAAGAATAGATTGGTTATTATTTTATCTAATCAGGATTGCTCCCACTGCTTTTTATCAAATCTTCCTTCAAACCCTAAAAGGAAAGAATAGCCGGGATTAATTACACACTACAAGTTCGCCAATCTTTCAGCCAGGCCAGTGTCGGTACTTTGAGGGAGGTCCCCCGTGCTTTCGCACGAACCTAATTAATGTAAACCTCGTTTTCCCAGAGGCGTAACCCCGTTAACACTTTTCTAGACACCTACTTGATCGGCTAATTGTAATGTATAAAACTCTCTCAGGAGTAACTCTTACTCGCAGCGGGTATCGGGATCCAACTATCTCATAGAAGGTATGCAATCTCATTGCAAATTTCAACACTTGAAATTCCCGATAATATTTTACCCCTAGCGTCCTATGACCTTGACGGAGGCCAAACAACCCATAGTCCGCTAGTCAAGTTCAACCCGTCATTTCCGGATTGAATTAAACCCACCCGCACGACCCTTGACGGAGGCCAAACAACGCCGTACGAATACCCTAATCCAATCGCATCATATGCTAGCAGATAAGCACTAGTTAGCTACCGTACACTACGCCTTGACGGAGGCCAAACAACCGCAGCACGAATACTAACTAGTACTTATCTGAAATGACGGAGGGCTACGACAGGTTTTTTTGAAAACTTATTGCGTAATGAACTTGATATCGTTGTAGAATCAAATGATTTTAAAATGGAGTGCTTTTGAGGCTTTTCCAGTTTTGCTAAAGGAGTCACTCCCGGTGAAGGGATCGTCGGTCCTTTCCTTGTCGAATGAGGTGCTGGATATATCATATATATCACTGTGCAAAGCAAAAACTCTTAAAAGCAATCAAAAGACAAACCGAGTGTGTAGCATCTGCCAGTTATTGCTAAAGGAGTCACTCCCGGTGAAGGGATCTCGGTCCTTTCCTCATCGAATAAGGTGCAGGATATATCACATATACCTCTGTGCAAAGCAAGAACTGTAGCTACCTGTTTTATTTTTGAAATTCGATTATACAACATCTTAGGTTTCTTTTATTTCATTAATCACATTAATGAAGTCCCATCATTTAAGTACCTAAACATCACAGATAAATACGATGTACACTTATGCCATCCGCATTCGCCTCGATGTCCCTTCGTGCACCGTTAGGTTAGGTAACTAACGGCAGAGCGGGGCAGGGCTAGCGCGGGTGTAAAACATAAGTAACATCTATATAATATATCATAATATATCATATATACTATATACAGTATCCATCACAGAACATATCACATGATCACATCACAGATATCGCAGCAGAAGAATCATATGAAATATTGGATATACTAGGACGTCCGTGTTTTCAATACGAGCCAGTATAAAACACGGATTCCACGGTCGTGATGAATAGCCAAACCCACACCCCTAGACCCCTACGAGAGCGGCAAGCAACCCTACCAATTCTAGAGTTGGGAGACCCGGACTCGACTCCTCGAGTTGGTCTCCCACTGGACTCCAGAACCCGGTTACTTGTGCCCTCCTCCTTGGGTCTATCCTAGTGCGGAAAAGTAAATAATATACAAAGGGTGACATCTTCCGCAACCTGGAAGTGCCCCAATAAAAGAATATTACATACAAGTTTTTACATGAATGAAAATGAAAAACACTCATCTCACATAAAAAACCCCGGCTATTCAAACACGACGATCCAATATAACATATCCAGCAACACATAACATCACATGTCATCAACGTAAGTAAATATGCGCATCCCAATTGTCGTTGACATATAGCAACGAAACCGGCGATATCACATATTACACTTACGGTCACAGAAAAGAAAGTGTAAAACTACAACAGTTGGAATCCGCAACCACCTCAGACATCGCATGCCTGACCAAATGAATTACTTAGACATCGCATGCCTAACAATTATAAACCCCGCATTTTAGTCCCATTATCGAAAACACTTTTCAATATCAAGTCGGGCAATTCAACAAGATTCCCGACATCCTGATCGAATGCTCGTCGCAAACTTCAGTAGACGGCCGCACCCCCAACGCCGTCGACGAAGTGCACCAAGGTGGAACACCACTACCGCGAGCACCCGAACGGATGCTTTCGGCGACGGGGTTCTCCTACAGTCACTTGGTCGGGGCTATGGAGTGAGGCTGTCTATTAAGTTTATCCGGCGAGTATCCGCGTACGCTACGTGATTGTGACGGACTTTTGATCACATCAAAATTCCGTGGCAACCGATCAAGTGAGACTAAACTGCTATGTTGATAATATTCATTCAGTTATCTCATAACTTATTGTGAATTCCAAGTATTGTATCCCATTCCAGATAAATAGAAAATGTTAAACTTTCCGATCGAATAATCGAACAATCGAACACCCAAGTTTTCCCGATACAGCTCAACACATGAAATAAGTCTAAAAACATTCAGTTAATGCCTCAGTACCAATGGTCCAGCCGTAGAAGGGTCAAGCCAACGCCTCACATGTGGCACGCCGTACTGCCCCAAACCCTAAGGTTCAAAGGGCAGTTCAAGACGGTCACATAATCGAGTTAAGGTTTGTTGTCTTCTAGAGGGACCATCGCGTTACTTGCACTACTTAGAACGTCGTTAAACTACGGAAAGATCCAACACTTGGAAATTTCCCGATAGGAGAAAGATTGGGTATTTACATCCGGTCGAACTTTTTAACATATCCAAAAATTATCCGGAAAGCCACACAGACAAAATTTGATAATCCGATCGAACATTCGAATCCCCAAAACAACCCAGAAAATTCAACTCTTGAATAAATATTAAAAATTCCCAGAAAATCCAACACCAGAAAAGAGGAATTACTGTGCAAAAATGGGAAGCTGACGTCATCATACGGCCGCGGAACCGCCGCAGAAGCCAGGCTTCTGTCGCGGTTCCGCCGCACTTTGGTGGATTCATGGGTACGGGCTTCACAGTAATTCTTACAATTCCCTGCTGATTTTTCTGCATATTTTTAATATCGAAAAACTCCAGATTTTGGAAAAAGTCCAGAGAGCATGTTTGTGTCAGGGTTTCGGGGTTCGTTCGGGTTTTAAACTTCGTCTACGCATCGCCTAAGGCTCTAGCTAGGCTCTGATACCACTGTAGGGTTCCTAGGCACTCTCAAGAGGTCTCACAAGGATCAACCATGCCAATTTCAAATTTTACGGGTGCCGAGAAACCCTAATACGGATCGTTAACTAGATATTTAGGCGAAAAAGAAACTAGTTAACAACTTAACTAAATGGTAAACGGAAATTCAACCTTTGTAGATCCGGTTCTCCACCTCCATGGCTCCGCGATGATGTATCCTCGCTGTACAAATCGGATCTTGGGCTCTAGCGTCGGCTTCATCGGAGTAAAAGCGGGCTAGGTCATCGACGACGATGCCGAAGATGATCTATGTCGAGGCATCGCTAGATCAAGCTCCAACTTCACCAAATCATGAAACTTGTGAAGAAAACACACTATACTACTTGGCAAGAGGTAGAGGATGAAGAAATAGGAAGTGGGTTCACTTTAGAATTGGATTTCTCACTCTTTTTCTCACTTTGCCATTGATGAAGCAAAGTTTTCTTCAAGTGAAGAAGAAGAAGAAGAAGATGAATATTATGATAAGTTATTATAAAATAAAAACCAATATGATACTTATCATAATCAAACCATGGTCAAGTGTAGAGAATGAACTAAGGTTAAATGGAGTGGTTAGGGTTAAGCATGAGACAAAATGGTCACTTTAGACAAAGCTTCATGAAGCTTCAACTAGAAAACAAATTAAGCCACCATTTTCTCTTTATGCTTATCATTTTCAAAATGAATAACTAAATAAAATAAATGAAAAAGAAAACAAAAACCCTAACCATTCATATAACCATGGTTTAGTCTTTACACAAACTCAAGTAAGCATGTATCATCAAACATGATACAATCAAGTGCACAAAAGTATATCACATATACAATGTGCACAATCCAAGTGAGAAAATCCATTTAAAGTGAACCAATACTAGTTAATGCAAAGTAATATATCAAATATATAATTATGCATTAAATCATTAAATCAACACTTGATTTAACGACTCGGTCATATCGCATATAACCGACTAATATTCAATGTATCGGCTTATCGAATCAATGCTTGAATCGATAACTAGGTTATATCGCATACAACCAATCGATACATTTATCGCAAGAATGGAATACGGTATCACATACACGCATTATTCTCGGTCCCGCACATATCTCATATGCGCTCCTATTTCGTTTCGCTTGAGCCAGGAAACCTCTGTGTAGGACTCTAAAGACTCGTCAATACGCCGGCAGCAGGTGATGATCATATCAAACACCCACAAGCCGCAAGCGGTCTGCTAAACGTAACGGCCACCCGGGTATTGAGCGATGAGAAGATCGACGAGCAAGCCTGCTCACACTCCTGTGAATCCAACCAGTAACACTTACCGTACAGTCCGGTCTGATCGTCTGATATGTCGCATATCTCGCCTAGGGATGGTAAACGTCAGACCCCAATAGCTCGATAAGTCGTGTCGATATAAGGTCTATAACAATTCGAGAAACTACCGGTAACACTTACCAGTAAATCTCAGCAACCCTGGCCAGGGATTTCCCGTTATAGCCAATCGAACACAGCGCAACATCAACCCCCTATACCGGGAGAGACGAATCCCCTCCTATCGCTCATTGCCTCCATGTGATTCGGGACTGTACCCAAAAACCACCGTTTTGCATGCCCTCTTGGACGTGGTAAGGTGGAAATCAAAGCACAGTGGGAACCATATAAGACTCTATGACGATCTCGGGTCAACAGACTACTCTGTACCAGTGTCACCAGAGAACTGCCATCTGACGTAAGGTATAATACCATCTGGGAGTTCTCGGCGAGTCCGTCCAGTGTACCCAGTCTCCACTGAGCACCCGTATATCATCTCTGATGTCAAACACCAATGGATATGGGATCATCCATCGCCCATCTGTATGGGTTGAGAAGGTATACGCTAGTCTACTCTGGTATATCGATGCCCCGTCTCGATATACCCACGACTAGGGACCTTGAAGGATGTACTTATGGACTACCCTGTCCCCACTAGTATGATTTGCATCATAGTCCAGGTAGTCAAGTACACATCCTAGGGGCTTTACCAACATGTAACAGAGAGACACCCAGTATACACGTTAAGGTAAAGTTCAACCAGATAGCATGCTATCATGTCGAGCAAGAAAGTCCTCCCTATATATGTCCCAGCATCCACTACAATATACATCCAATGTACAGTAATGGCCTCTAGGGCATACACATAACTAACACACGTCGCAAAAAGGGCAGAACCGACCGTCCAAGTCGCAAAAAGGGCAGAACCGACCGTCCACGTCGCTAAAAGGGTAGCATCGACCGTCCAAGTCACAAAAAGGACAGCATCGACCGTCCAAGTCGCAAAAAGGGACGCATCGACCGTCCATGTCGTAAAAAGGGCAGTGCCAGTGTCCCGAAAGGTGGGAACCGAATCAAGTCGCCTCCTCGTGAAAGAAGATCCATCAATTTCATGCACACGACCCACATATATGGTGTGCATTTATTGATGGGGGGCAATTTGTTGGGGTAAAAATTTACACCCCGGTTGACTAAGTCAAAATCAAAGTCAACCCCAAGCCAAGTGGGCCCAAGCCCAGATCCAGTGGGCCCATGCCCGGGTCGAGCCCGAACATGAAGCGGCCGGCCTTCCCCCATGCCAAGATAAAAATTTTGTAATAAATAATTTTGTTGTATTTCTTTTATTTTATTTTATGGATAAATGTAAGAAAAATAGGCATAAAGCCAAATTTTTGTAAAGCCCATGGCTTATGTGCAAAAAGAAATGGCACATGAGGCATGGGATAGGCAAAATGCCATTTTGTGAAGCCCAAGGGGCTATGTGTAAAGTGTGTAGCCTATAAAGGCAAGGATAATGAAATATCCCAACAACTTTTTCTCTCTCTCAAAATTTTTCTTCAGATCTGAGATCTTTTCTCCTTCTTCAAGGTTCCAAAACCTTCCTTTTTCTCTTGAATTAAACCAAGAGTTTTACTCTTCTTTTTATAAAACAAATTAGTTTTTCACCATAAAACCCATAAAGGGGAACTCAGATCTTCCATTAGATCTCAAAAAGAAGAGATTTTTAGAAATCCCATATCTCTTGATCTTCAAGATCCAGCTAACAGAGGAGGAGGAAGAAGAACATCGTTCACTAAACCAAAAAAAAAAAACACTCAGGAGTCCAACTCCTCTCTGATTTCTCTTCTGAGAAATTTTTTTTTTAGGCTAAAAGCTTCTTTTTCTCGCCGGCGCTCAAGCGCAGAGCGCCGCGTGCCGACACGTGGCGCGCTTGCGCTTAAGCGCAAGCGCTCGAGCGCAAGTCGCCCCCGTGCCGACACGTGGCGCGCTTACGCTACAGCGCAAGTCTCCCCCGTGCCGACACGTGGCGCGATTCCTAAAGAGAAATTACACTTTCGAGATCCTCACGACTCGTGAGGAGAATTTCCCCCTGTGAGTCCCTCATGGCTTATAGGATCCAAAAGCCTTAAGCTACAGGGATCTAAACCTTTTCTGAAGCCGTCATATTCCTCTAATATTGCCCTATAGGTGGTCCAATATTGACCCTTGTATACAATCCAGGGGCATAAATAAATATTCTCCCACCAAGTTCCACCAATGGCGAGAAATGTCCCCATATGGTGAACGAAACTTGTAAGTCCTCTCGATTTATAAGGAGAAAACACTCTTGGAAGATCCTTACGACTTACAAGAGAAATTATCACTTAGGAATCCCCATGATTCCTAAGAAGAAAATACACATACGAGATCCTCATGACTCGTAGGGAGAAACACCTTTATGAGACCCTTACGGCTCATAAAATCAAAAAGCCTTAGCCTACAGGATCCTAACCCTGTTTACTAAGCCACCTTTTTCAAATCGACAAAGACAAATGATGATTCGCTCCTGGCAATATCCCAGTTGTAGCGATACTGATGCCTAACTAGGTATTAAATTTCAAGTCCTCTCACGGTAAATGATGATTCGCCCCTGGCAATATCCCAGTGGTAGCGATGCTGATGCCAAGATTGGTATCGGATTTCAAATCCCCAAGTTAAAAAAAAGCCAAAATGTTCGGGCAACTCGCAATAAAAACCAGCGAGTAAAAAAATATAGCCGAAATGATTGGGCAATCGCGACTTTTGCAATATAAAGCTGAAAAGATAGAGCATCACGGAAAAAAATGAAATGAAAATGAAAATTTTCTGCCCTACAAGTATGTCCATATTGACTCTTGTATACGATCTATAGGCACAAATAAAGGAAAAAGGAACCATATTTTCCCACCACGCTTCGTCAAAAGGAGATTCAAGCCTCGACGGTACATATACCACCTAGAGAGTATCCCTGTGTTCCCCCCTCATTCTGGCAGGGGCCGACACAACAATCAAACAAAAATGGAGTGACGGCGAAATCCTAACTTCAGGTCTTAAGGGCAACATCTAAAGCCTAGAGATCACCCCGACACTCTTCGCATTCCAGCAGGATGCAGAGGCAACGTCAACAAAAGACCCAAGGGTCAAAACAAAAATAGAGTAATGGCAAAATCCTAGCTCCAAGTCTTAACGGTGCATATACTACCTAGAGACCATCCCGGCGTTCCCCCTCATTTTAGCAGGATGCGGACGCAGCTATCAAATGAAATTGGAGCAATGGCATATTCCTAGCTCCGGACTTCAATTGCAATACATACAATATAGAGGTCCTACAGATGTCTACTCTACTTATGCAAAGAATCGGCGCGACATCATCAAAGCAAAAAAATGAAATGACGGTATATTCCTAGCTGTGGGTCTTGACGGCAACTCATATAAAGCCTAAAAGACCATTGGTGATCATCCCACTCCAGAAGGGTGCGGTTATGACCCATCGGGGCTCCAAATTGAGCCTAACCTCATGTAAAAAGCGCCATGGAAAATTTCTAACGCTTGCTCTTCCGACAGTAATATGACCTAAAAAATTACTCGAAGACGTCTTGTCCAGCCCCCGAAGGGATCATAGAAACTACAATCGCGGGGCTACTCGAACAACGGCTTAAAGACTGCATATCGAGGAATATATCAGCCACCGCGATGGTACCACGGACTAAAACCCTAGTACCACAAACCTAACGGACCTCTGTCGTAAAGAATGGGGGTTATCTACATACAACATTAGGACAAGTTTGCCTGTAAACCCAAGGGAGGTAAACTAAAAACACTCCGAAATGAGTACGTAAACTAAAAGCTCCGAAACGAGTGAATAAACTACAAACTCCGAAACGAGTAAATAAACTAGAGACTCTGAAACGAGTGAATAAGCTACAAACTCCGAAACGAGTGCATAAACTACTTCCAAGTCCTAACAAAAAGGGCATAGGAAAAGAAAGAGTTGATTCATGAAAAGCGGAGCTAGAAGGCGAAACGATTCCTTCGTATCCCGTAGCAGCGCCTCACGTGCATGACACGTGAGCGCCGACGCTAGTTTTCTTTTAGGGTTAAATCCTATAGCAGTGCCTCACATGCATGACACGTGAGCGCCGACGCTAGTTTTTTAGGGTTAAGTCATATAGCAGCACCTCACGTGCATAACACGTGAGCGCCGGTGCTAGTTCTTTTATATAAAAACACCTCACGTGAAGCACATGTGAGCGTTGGTGTAAAAAAAAGGAAGGGGGAATTTGTCATTCATACTTCAAAAGAAATTTATACATCAGTAATGAGGATGATGATGCAAAAGAAAAACATCAAAATGTCTACAATGGCAAGGCACTGAACTCTGGACATGGATTCTCAAACTCAAAAGCAAGTTTGAGCAATGCACGTTCAGCCTCATTAACCATTTTTTATGCATCTTCTCTCGGATGCAAGCGTCAGGGTCACCACTGATGTCCTCCACCCTCTGATATGCTGATACTATTGCTTTCTGTTGAAAGACGCGGTGCAAGATGGCGACGAGATTATCTCTCCGCTCCTTCGAGATCAACCCTATCATATACACAGAATGCACCTTGTCTTCAGCATCATCGAGAGCTTGAAGTGGCATAACCTCAAGACATCCAGGAATAGCTTCCCAGATCGACCCAATGACGATCTTCAAAAGGTCAGAACGGCGAGAGAGCAATCGACCATTGTAATCATCCAAGCGACGCATCACCGCGTCACATTAGGGGTCAGTAAGCTCCTGGCCTTGACAGCGGCCTTGGATACGAATCTCTTCAAGGTCATACAGACGACCAGCCATGGTACCTGAAAAGAAAAACCAGTGGAGTGTTAGCGATTAGCATATTAAAATCACTACAGTGGACCCCACAAAATCAAGGTGATGGCTCGTCAATGATGAGACATGCACCCATTGTGAGAATCCAAAAAAAATCTCATTAAATGAATAATCCCATTGAGTAGTGGAGTTAAAAACTCCAAATGTTCTCGAAAAACGAGCTCTGCAACAGATTCAAATCTATAGAAAAGGGTATCAGAGCCCTATATATAAAAAAGAATAGGAAGGAGAATAAAATTCCCAAAAAGTTCAAAAATATCTCAGAGCTAAGCTCTGTAAGACAAAATGGAATTAAATTCCTCAGATAATGGGATTAAATCCCAGAATCCCCCATGTTGGAGATAGATAGGAAATATAATGGAATTGAATTCCAGAAACCCTCAAAGATCAAGATCAATGATAGGGTAAAATCCTAAGAAGAGAACCAACGATTCTCAGGAATGCCCATTGATTTGAGACCCACGGTCTACTCAAAAAAGGGGAAAAGTTCTTTTATGATCTCTGAGAGATCATTTCAGAAAAAAAGAGCCGAGCTCTGTTAATGGGTTAAAATCCAAAAAAAAAGAGATTCTTTTAAGAGTTAAACTCTGTTCATAATCCTTACCAATTTTTTGTGTGGCAGAGTTTAACTCTGAGTTCTGTGGGTAGAGATCTAAGCTTTGAGATAAGAATTAAATTCTCAAGGAAGATGGAAACTTAAGTAAGATGATGAAACGACAGTCATTTCAAGGGCTAAAGACCCTATTTATAGGATGTGAAGGGACGGTTCAACTCCCTAAAAGATCAAACAGTGGAAAAAGTGACACCGTTGCACTCACGTGTGAGCCATGTAAGAACAACGGTCAGGGGCATTTGTTCCCCCAGTATTTAAACATAATAAAAGAGCTAAGCTCTGTTAAATTTAATAAGCCAGTGCCTCACATGCTCCCTACGAGGGCGCCAGCGCCAGCGCCAACCCCTTAGGGTCGAATCTTATGATGGCGCCGCACGTGAAGCTTACATGGGCACCAATATGTAGGAGCGCCTATCATAAATAAGAATTAAATTCTTAAGTGGCGTCCACGTGAACAACACATGAGCGCCGGCGCCCAAATAAAATCAAGTAGAATGAAATTCTACATGGGGATATTTCCCTAAATATTGGGATACTCTCTGTTAAACAGAGCCGTTGGATCAAAGATCTAAGGGTGATGATAAATCATCAAATAATAGAATAAAACTCTATTAAGGGAAAATATTCCCCTAATCGTTCTAAATGAACAGAAAATTGTTGGATCAAAGATCCAATGAGATGGGAAAATATTTCCCTATATCTTTCTAAACAAAGAAAGATGTGCTCTGTATAACAGAGAGCTCTTGGATTAAAAATCCAATGGTGATTAAAAATCACCATTTGACAGAATAAAATTCTGTATATGGGGAAAATATTTCCCTAATCTTGTTAAAAACAAGAAGACATATTCTGTAAAACAAAAATCCTTAGATTAAAAGTCCAATGGTGGGTAAAATTCTCCAAACAAATTTTGATACCAATTAAATCAATTGGAATCTCTCAATAAGAGATTTTCTCAAAAACTAATTAACAATTTGCCTCCACTATATAAATGACCCGAGACTTCAAGTCTCAACATACAGACATATCGAGGAAACGCCCCATAAGCTTCTGCAAAAAAAAACAGAAGGTTCTCAAAAGCAACAGAGAATTTAATTCTCAATAGAGAAGAAGATCTTTTTCCTCTCAAACCCTGGGTAAAGAAACAACAGAGATCAAAACATCTCCTTTACCTATAATAGCATACCCAAGGGTTTAACCCTTCTCAAGAACTTAGTTCTTTCTCTGGATCTGAGATCCACAAGATAAGTCTCCTACAACTTGAGAATTTAATTCTCATCGGGAAGATCTTTTTCTTGAGAATCAAAGATTCAGAAAAGAACTAGGTTAAAAAGAAAGAAAAAAGGAAAAGAATCTATCCTATGGGAATTTAATTCCTCAGAAAATAGTGTTTAACCCTAAAAGAAACTTTGTTCTTAAAGAAAACCTAATCCCATATCTTCAAAACAAAGATCTTGGTGATCATTAATGGTCAAAATACCATTAACAGAGATTCAATCTCTTAAGGAAAAAAAAACTTAGCGCCTCACGTGTTTCTCACGTGAGCGCCCTCCCAACAGAACTCAGCGCCTCACGTGAAAAACACGCGGGCGCCCAAAGCAAAAGGCCAGTGCCTCACGTGAAATACATGTGAGCACTGAATAAAAGTGCTTAGCACTTCACATACAAACGGCTGAATGCTTAGCACTGATTGGGCAGCGCCCAGCGCCTCACGTGGATGCCATATAAAAATGCTTAACACTTCATATACAGCCAAAACGGCTGAGTGCTCAGCACTGATTGGGCAGTGCCCGGCGCCGCACGTGCTCCTCATTTGGACGCCATACAAAAGTGCTTAGCACTTCATATACAGCCAAAATGGCTGAGTGCTCAGCACTGATTGGGCAGCGTCCAGCACCGCATGTGCTCCTCACATGGACGCCATATAAAAAAAGTGCTTAGCACTATAACCGAAGGTTTCACATGATACCCATGTGAGCGCCAGAGCTTTAAACAAGTGCTTAGCACTTTTGTATAAAAAAAGGGGCTGAACAGGCAGAGCCCAAATAAGTGCTTAGCACTTTTGAACAAGAAAAGGGACTGAGCAGACTAAGCCCAAATTGGCTAAGTCTCTCTGAAAAGTTTTCTTACAGCTGAGCCCAAATGCTCTGTTGTTGGATCTCAAATAAAAATAATCCTTAAAATTTTTCTAAGTTGATCTTAGTCTCAAATAAGACCGACGTATTCTTAGCTAAAATAAATTGAGCCCAAATGCTCATATATTTAAGTTGATCTTAGTCTCAAACAAGACTAATGGTCCTTAAATAAAACAAACCAAAATCTAAAATATACAGATTTGGACTAATCCGCGCCCTACGGGCGACGACATAAATTAGTCTCCGTATACAATCCACGGGCAATCCAAAATAAAACAAACAGCACATGACATGAAGTGAACTGCTGGAGTAGGAGAAAGTGGTTATCGCAATGCGGTAACGTAATTAACTGCAGGGGCTTACGCCTGCAGGGAAGAGCATCCTCACAATTAAAAACTCCTCACAAATGAGGGGGAATCTGATAAAGTCACGCTACAACGGTCGCGTCTGTCCAAACCTCCGATATATGGTGCCATAAATCAACTTGGTATCTTCGGAAAGGTAGATGGATAAGTCCAAATAGCACCTGCCCCTAAATTCAGGCCATACGTCCCAACGTCTCGGTCTGGTCTTTCGGCGGTGAACAGTATAGACCAGTAGGAAGCCACCGTAGAAGCCCGAGTCCAAACCACCACGTTCTGGCCACAGATTAATTCACATAGGCCGCAATTTGCGGGTCAATTTTTGAATTAGGGTCTAAGGTTGTTCTGTAGCTCACTCACTAGATAACTAAGACTACTCTATACGCTTAAATGTCCTAGATCACCTGGAGAAAAATCTGGAGTTGTTTTACTTGATTTCTTACAATATTTTGCGATATTTAGAAACTTGGTTTTTGATATTTACGTTTTGACTCGGTCGTTTGACGTTCGTACGTCGACGTCGGGGAGTATTTTGTTGTTTTAGCACGCGTTAACCATAGATTCTAATCTATGTGCGCTTCGCTAGTGATTTCAAATTTGATTCAGGTTTTCATGACATTTTGGTTATGACTTCGATTGTAGGTACAATTTCGTAGCCTGCCGAGACGACGAAGAAGAGCAAGGCGTCCGTCGACTTCGATTAGAGCGAGGATATTAGATGAGGATATGTATATCTATGGGGGGAAGTTGGGTGGATGGCATATAGCACCCCCGCAACCGTATAAATAGGATATTATATATAGTAGAAACATAAACCTAGCCTATAGGATTATTAGAATAAACTATGTAGATATTCGTATACTTAGTAGAATGATATACCCCTAATACTATTTCTTAGCCCATGAGCTATATCTACTTATGTAAGCATATATATACATATGATTATCTTATATGATATAAGTTTACTAATGATATAAGGATATTTACGATATGATGATATGAGTCGATATGATACGATATGATGAAGTAAGATGGTGTGATATGGTATGATACGAGATGACATGAGATGATATATTGTGATATGAGATGAGATGATGTATGCGACTATAGATCCGTACTATTGATTTGATGATATTGTACGATGGATAGACATGATATGATGAGGATGGATCGCTGATATTTATTTCGACTCGAGAAATCTTGTTTAAATACATTAAAATAGATATTATGATATATTTAGAGCCATACCAACTTTCAAAACTAACGAATCATTATGAGCTTTTAAATGATAACTTTAAGGGGACGCTAAAACTTTTCAAATAGTATTTTCTTCAAAAATATCATAGCCCCCTATTTTCAAAAATAACGTTTCGTACTACTTTAAACTATAACTGTATCACTCATACGTAGTTGTGTATTTTTATACTTGTTCACGTTTCAATTTCTTATTTCCGCATACGCTCGCATTTCGATTTCTTATTTCTGCATACGCTCGCAATTCGACTACTTACGACATATACTGCGTCCATACCTTTAGCTTTACTTGATCTCGTACTAGGACACTCGCACCATTACCGATGATTTGCATGTTGCACGTGCACATACTCGCATGCTTACACACACATCATCGGTAATTGCCATACCACGTACACAGATAGATCTCGCTATGCTACCACATCACACTATACCTGTTAGCATGATAGATTCCATTAGTAATTTCTTTACAATGCAATACGACACACTTATATGAACACGCTTGCTATATATTACAGTATTGTTTTTTGCATGCACATATCGTTTCATTATTGCCATATTCATATGAGATTCTGTTCTCATGAGATTTCTTGATTTGAGAAACCGCAGATATTATTTAAAAAACTTATGAATGTTTTAAAAAGGCGGTTTTATTTTGATATGATATTTCGGCGTCCACCATGAGATTTCTCGGTTCCGACCTATGATGATTATCCGAATCGAGGCAGGGGGAGAAACCTATGGTCGATACATGGTGGACCAGGTATGGTACCCCAGGACAAGAAGATCGTATAGACAGACGTTGAGCCTGGCTGGTGTCACGACCCGAATGTGGCACGTGACCGGCACTTAAATCACGTGACATCTAAAGACGTCAACGCGGTCCAAGTAAGCCGAAACCCGGAATTTAAACCCTTTTTGAAAATATTGGAGGTGAGGTTTTAAAATAGTCATCAGATGGGATCAGTTTAAAATAAACATTTAAGTTTAAATAAGTATGTTTGAAAAAGCATCTATAACGTTTTGAAATTCGACGGCACCTCCTTTGTAAATTTTGAATAAAACCTGATACAACATAATAATAAAAACAACATCCCAACGGAAACTAGGTTCCACGTCCAAACGGCGGAGCAACCAAGAAAACAATATACGACGCCCAACGGCGAAGAAAAGAAAAGCGAAACAAACCAACAAATATAAAAGAGTCGACTCCAACGAGTGCGGCGCCCACAAAACACAAACCTAAGTCTCGGTTCAAAGTCCATAATATACAAGTTCCAAGTCGATGGAGTTTTACTAGATACAAGAATATATAAATATATAAGTGTCGGTACGAACAACAGTAGCCCACCTACCAAGCAATCATCGAAAGGAAGTGGGTGCCGCAATCCGCCGATAATCCGAGCTGTATAACCTGCAAGAAACTGTAGCATAACAAGGGTGAGTTGCCAACTCAGAGAATAAAAGTGCATCACAAGGTAGAAATAGAAATGCACAACAATACCTAGGTCATAAGTATAGTATTATCATCTCCTGTACTAATATATATGATATGCATAAGTATCATAAACGCAACACTATCCATCACCTGAACCCAAAATATATATGTAAAACCTCTTCTTTAAAATAGCCGCGGAATACATATGTCACGGCATAAAAGCAGACGTGATAGTATGAAGTATAATAGGTATCTTATTTAAGATATACGTCTGGCTGTTTTAGTAAAGAGTGATAAGAGGTTTATGGTTTAAAAGATCCTTGTGTCATTCTTGACATGTCAAAATAATGAGACTATAGCTCGTTTTAGAAATCCTTTTTATATGAAACAACTGGTAAAAAGGTATTTAGGTACTGTCCCCCGGATCAGTCCTGATCGACTACAATAACGCACAACATAAATGTATACCTCATATGATAGAAACATATCAATATATGGATGTCCAGCATCGACACCCGAAATCAGAAATCCTTCGTGTCCATCACCGACACGCAAATCCCCAAATCTCTCGTGTCCATCACCGACACGCAAATGCAGATATCGCCGACACCATCTCAACAGATAATCGCCCCTCGATATCCTTGGCCCGGTCAGTATCCCCTGGATATCTGCCATGCTCATCTCTAGCTCCGGCCAGTATCCTCTGGATATCTGCCGTGCTCATATCCATCTCTGGTATCGAGTGTCTTCGCTAGGCTCCCCGCCTCTAATGCGGCTTTCCCGCCCCTCGGTCTCGACCGGGTCCACCATATATCCGACTGTATATCCCCCTCACTCAGTCTGGATATCATAGAAGTCCGTAACCGTATAGCCCCCTACTCGGTTCGGAGTAAAACAAAACATAAAAATGACTCATGGTGGACATCAACTCATCATATCCAAAGATACCAAGTAAAAAATAAGAATAATCTCATAGATCCTCTCGATGATATATTATATATATACATATATAACAGCATCCCATACGACTGATATATATCATCGAAAGTAAAACACCCTGAAAACTCATAAGAATTGAATACGAATACCCATGGTACTGGTATTCACGATATTCAACAGGTAATAAAAGTAAAGTACATAAATAAAGTCATACATGCAACAAACGTAATAGTTCTACTGTGTCATGGCAATACTAATGCTGTGTAGTGTAGCATATGTAAGTCCATGCTACCTCTCCCGGTACTTTCGGGCATGCGGAATTTGGTGAAAAATAATTTTCTAGAGGTGGTAACATGGACTCAAAACTGGATCTTTGTTAAACATCTAACTAACAACCTAACTAGGAGTTGTTAACTACTCGGTTAGGGGGTTATACCTTTCTTTCTTGAACTCCTTCGTCTTCAAGCCTCGATGGTTGTCCGGATCGGCTTCACCCCGTCGTCTCCTTGCGCCGAAGATCGATCCACCTGAAAGCTTCTACCTTTGGCTTCTTCTTCGGTCTTTGAAGAAACTAGTTCACTCGGTTTGCTAAACCTTGTGAACTAGAGTGAGTAGAGAAGAGTGTGTTGGGATTTTCTCTATGGTTCTTGGTTCTCAACACATGAGACAAGTGACCCATAGACTAAAGAGAGGGAGAGCAAGAGGAAGGAGATGAGAGCTCAAGAACAAGATAGAGAATGAAAAATGATAGAATGAGCAAGTCTTTTCTCACTTGGCTCTCATAATCCAAAACCATCATCACAAAAATAGTAATCAAGTATTGTGTAAATGGTTTAAGTCAAAATGGCTATATCATTTCATGCACTCATATTGCACAAGAGAACAAGCAAGTAAAAAGTCTTTGCCATGAAATGATAGCCATTGTCATCATGATGGTCAACTAGTCCAACCTAGTCAACCGGTCAACAAAGTCAACAAGTCAACAAAGTCAACTCCTCAACAACCATGTCACCACAATACTTAATTAATATTATTGTTAATTACATATGATATTCTCATTAGGGTTGAGCAAAAAGTTAATAGTCAACGGTCAACAACCCTAATGAGAATCCTCTGCCTCTGTCTCTCCATCAACTGTGCATACACACCCGCATCCGCGTTCCGAGGAACACGAATACATACTGGATAAAACCAATCCCAATACGTACACTAGGATCTGGCTTAAACCAAAGCCCGCTAGTGTAAATTGTCCGGACACTAAACGTGCACAAGTGCACGGGTGTGACTGAACCGTGTCGCAAAACCATGCGACCTGTCGCAAAACCATGCGACCTCTACTCTTTTGCCAAAAGGCGAATAGCTTTCTGTGTGGGACTCTAAAGACTCGACACTACGCTGGCAGTGGGTTTAACCACAGACCGCAAGCGGCACTAGCTGTGCGTAACGGTCCCCGGGTAGATGCCGACAAGAAGACTGACGAGGTGAAACCCATCTGAACTCCTACTGAGTCTGACTGTGACAATCTCCGTACAGTCCGGTCTGTTCGTCTGATACATCGCATGGCGGGCTTAGGGGGCGGTAAACGCCAGTCCCCTAATAGCGGTACAAGTCGTGTCGGAGTGAAGCCCAATACACCCTGAGATAACACTGGAAGCCTACCTGTATATCCCGCTTCCCCTGGCCAGGGACTACTCGTGTAATGGCTCTCCTAGACACAGCGCGATGTCAACCCCCAATACTGGGAGAGACGAATCCTGTCTAACCGTCACTGCCTCCAAGTGCTTCGGGACTGCACCCAACTACTACCTGTTTGCACGACTCCTTTGAGCCGTGGTAGGGTAGTAATCAAAGTACAGTGGGAACACACTCGAGGCGAAGTGACAGTGTCAAGTCAGCGGACTAAGATGTACTCATGTCACCTGGGAACTGATAACTGACGATAGGTATAATACCAACCGGTCAGTTCCCGACGAGTCATGTCCAGTGTACTCGTAACCTAACGAGCACCCGTATACTATCTCCAGTACGACGTACTGATGGCTGTGGGACAGACCACCTCCCACTCTGGGATGAGAAGCGCATACGCTAGTCTACTCCGGAGTATCGATGCCCTGTCTCGATAGTCCTGCGACTAGGGACCTACATAAGGATGTGCTTATAGATTACCCAGCCCCCACTAGTGTGACTGCCATCACAACGCTGGTAATCAAGCAAAGATCCTAAGGGCTCCACTAATGTGTATAGGCGATATACTAAAATAAACATAAGTACACATTGAAGTAGAAACAAACCAAGTAGCATACTACTATTTTGAGCAAGATTGTATATACTAGGTGAATATCGCAAGCTTCCATTAAGTAATATACAAACTAGTATGATACAGTAATGGCCTCTAGGGCATATACACTAACAATCTCCCACTTGCACTAAGGCCATGTACTGGCGTATCGAAGACCTATCATCTCGATCAGCCGCTCGAACTGAGTCTGGGGCAAGGCCTTGGTGAATGGATCTGCAGTGTTATCTTCTGAAGCAACCCTCCGAACCTCGATCTCCTGGCGATCCACGATCTCCCTGATCAGGTGATACCGCCTCAAGATGTGTCTGGATCTCTGATGGGACCTGGATTCCTTCGCTAAAGCTATAGCCCCGTTGTTGTCGTAATACAGAGGTATTGGATCAACAATGGACGGAACCACCTGAAGTTCTTTCAAGAACTTCCTCATCCAGACAGCTTCTTTTGCGGCATCAGATACAGCGATGTATTCCGCTTCCATTGTCTAGTCTGCAACGGTTTTCTGTTTGGAACTCTTCCAACACACCGCCCCTCCATTGAGGGTAAAGACAAAACCCGACATGGACTTGGAATCATCCTTGTCACTCTGGAAGCTGGAGTCAGCAAAGGCCTCGATCTGGAGGTCTTTTCCGCCATACACCAAGAACATCTCCTTAGTCCTTCTCAGGTACTTGAGAATGTTCTTTACCGCTATCCAGTGTTTCTCCCCAGGGTTTGACTGATACCGGCTTACCACACTCAGTGCATAAGCTACATCCGGTCTGGTACAAAACATCGCATACATTATAGAGCCTACCGCAGAAGCGTAGGGTATAATAGACATGCGATCCCTCTCCAAATCAGTCTTGGGAGACATCTCTTTAGAGAGGGTGATCCCGTGACAAGCTGGTAGGTTACCGCGCTTGGAATCTTCCATACTGAATCTCTTCAGTATGGTGTCGATGTACCTGGACTGTGAAAGTCCTAATATCCTCTTGGATCTATCACGATGGATCCGGATCCCCAGGATGTATGAGGCATCACCCAGGTCTTTCATGGAGAACCTGTGTGACAAGAACCCCTTGACAGATTGTAGCATAGGAATGTCATTTCCTATTAAGAGAATGTCATCCACGTATAAAACGAGGAATACTACAGTTCTCGCTACAAATCTACTATAGATGCATGGTTCATCTGGATTTTTGATAAAGCCAAATTCCTTGACCGTCTCATCAAAACAGATGTTCCAACTCCGCGATGCCTGCTTTAGTCCATAGAAGGACTTAAGCAACTTGCACACCTTTCCGCTGCTCCCACTCTGAATGAAACCTTCTGGTTGGTCCATATAGACACACTCCTCTAAATTTCCATTTATAAAAGCGGTCTTTACGTCCATCTGCCAGATCTCATAATCGTGGAAGGCAGCAATAGCAAGAAGGATCCGAATGGATTTCAGCATAGCCACTGGAGAAAAGGTTTCGTCATAGTCCAAACCAGGTCTTTGACGAAAACCCTTTGCAACAAGTCTAGCTTTATAGGTCTCAACCTGTCCATCTACACCAATCTTCCTTTTGAAAATCCACTTGCATCCTACGGGTTTTACCCCGTCTGGAGCAATGTCCAACGTCCATACCTTGTTGGTGTACATGGACTCCATTTCGGTCCGCATTGCATCCAGCCTTTTTACCGAGTCAACGCTCTGAACGGCCTGCTGGAAGCTAGTAGGCTCATCATAATCTATGATGCAATCCTCTCTATCCCCGTCTATGAGAAAACCGTAGTATCTCTCGGGCGGATGAGACTGCCTACTACTCCTGCGGAGCGGCGTAGGAATGTCCTGTTCTTTTGAACCCTCTGGTTCCACTAAGCTTTCAGTAATAGCTCGTGGTTCTGGAATTTCTTCCAGTTCTACTGTGCTCCCACTTATCTGGTTTTCCAAAAACTCAGTTTCCAAGAAGTAGGCATGACGAGAAACAAAAACCTTTTGTTCCTCTTCGCAGTAGAAGAAATATCCCATGGAGTTCTTTGGATATCCCACGAACTTGCACTGTACTGAGCGTGCCTCGAGCTTGTCCACATGCTGCTTTTTGACAAAAGCTGGACTTCCCCATGTCTTAATGTGATTAAGATAGGGTCTCTTCCCACACCACATCTCATATGGTGTATTAGGCACAGTCTTAGTGGGAACTCGGTTCAAAAGGTATGCAGCTGATTCTAGCGCATACCCCCAGAATGATCGCGGTAACTCAGCGTTACTAATCATGGACCGTACCATATCTAATAGGGTTCGGTTCCGTCTCTCCGATACACCATTATGTTGCGGATTGTATGGAGGAGAAAGCTGAGAGAGAATTCCGTTCTCTTTTAAATAGTCCAGGAACTCGGCACTTAAGTATTCACCACCTCGATCTGATCTTAGGATCTTGATACTTTTGCCGGTTTGTTTTTCTACTTCATTCTTATATTCCTGGAATTTTCCAAAGGCTTCGGACTTATGTTTCATTAAGAAGACATAACCGTACCTTGAAAAGTCATCCGTAAAAGTAATGAAGTAAGAATAACCGCTTCGCGCATGTGTAGACATTGGACCGCACACGTCGCTGTGTACGAGTCCCAAGAGCTCGCTCGCTCTTACCCCGTGTCCAGTGAACGGAGTCTTTGTCATCTTTCCTTTGAGACAGGATTGACAAGTGGCATACGATTGATATTCGAACGCATTCAAATATCCTTCTGTATGTAACTTCGTCAACCTTCTCTCATTGATGTGACCCAGTCTACAATGCCACAAGAAAGTCTGATTTATTTCCGGAGACTTTCTTTTGTGTGTATTCTGGACATTGAAAATCTGTGGTTGGTTTAATACGTATATACCATTGCTTAATGTACCTGACCCAATCAGAACTTGATTAAGGTGAATGTTTACAACATTACTTACAAACGCAAATTCATAACCTTCTTTAGAAGTCAAAGATACAGAAATGATATTACAAGTTGCGTTGGATACAAAATAGCAATTACGCAAAACCAAAACGTGTCCATCTGACAACCCCAGGTGATAGTCCCCCACGGCCTTAGCATCCATGCAGCTCCGTTTGCAACTTTGAGGGTCATGTCACCTTCCTTCAAAACCCTACATTTTCTCAACGCCTGCAAAGAATTACAGATATGAGATCCTGATCTGGTATCCAATACCCAGGAAGTAGAGTTTATTGAAAGACAGTTTTCAATAACATACACACCTGAAGCTGAAGCTGCAACCTGCTTCAATTCCTGTGTCCTGGCTTTCCAAGCCCTGCAATCATTCTTCCAGTGTCCTTTCTTATGACAATAGAAGCATTCTTCCGTATCCATAAGCTTTCCCACTTTCTTTGTTGCTTTTGTCTTTCCCTTCGTATCCACTTTACTAACACCGCCCCTTGGTTTGGCGGGGGCTTTCTTCTTCTTTCCCTTGGCTTTCGCCTTGGACCTAGAAGAAGAAGATCCTCCTACAAACAAAGTGGATGTTTCCCTACCTTTCTGTAGGGTGCCCTCTGCGCTCCTCAGCATGTTGAGGAGTTCTGAAAGTTCAACTTCCTTTTCTTGTAAGTTGAAGTTCAGTATGAACTGGGCGTAAGTGGAAGGAAGGGACTGGAGAATCAAGTCCGTATAGAGCTCATTCTCCAACGTGGTCCCAAGGTCCGCGAGCTCCTCAATGTAGCCAATCAACTTAAGCACGTGTTCCGCTACCGATGATCCGACGGCCAATCTTGCCGAAAATAACTTCTTCGACACTTCGTATCTTGCGATACGAGATTGCTCTCCATGCAGTTCTTTTGTATGAAGAAATATGGATTCCAGGTCCATATTCTCGTGCCTCCTCTGATGTTCATTGTCCATAGAGGCAAGCATGAGGCACTTGGCCTTCGCGCAGTCTAGTTCCCAGGTCTTACGAATTTCCTTATCCGCGACGCTGGTTTTGGGACCTGGGACAGGGGGAGCTTTGGTGGTAAGAAGATACCCCGGCTTATCGTAAGTGATTGCCATCTTGACATTCCTGAGCCAATCTTTGTAGTTTGGCCCTGTCAGTATGTTTTTATCTAGGAGTAACTTAAGTCCAGTCATGTCGATTGGTCGCTGCAATTAGGAGAGAGAAGAAACACTCAGCATGATGCTCTTGCAAGTTTAGAATGGTTTTTAGTTTGTTTAAACAGGATGGCTCCCACTGTTTCTCGAATCCCTCCTCAAACCAAAAAGGAAGAATTAGTCGGGATCAATCTCACCGTACAATACTTGCTTAACCGTTCAGCCAGGCCAGTGACGGTACTTCGAGGAAGGTTTTCCAACGCTTTCGCGAAGTTCCTTAATTAAATAACCTCTTTTTCCTGGGGGCGTAGCCCCGCTAACACCTTTCTAGACACCTACTAGGTTTATAGCATTGATCGTTTAGTGAGAAATTTCCCGAGGAGTAGCATATACTCACAGCAGGATCGGGATCCAAATATCATCGCGTGACAAAACTGAAGGAATCCTACCAGAATCATCACACTCCAAATGGTATGCAACACTAGCAAGTTTCAGTTCTTTTGAAACTCCCGATGTGGATTTTTGCCCCATGCTCTTATGACCTTGGCTTTGGCCAACAAATCATAAGTCACATGTCAAGTTCTACCCGTCGTTCTCCAGGTTAATTTGAATCCACCCGCACCTACCCTTGACTTTGGCCAACAAGGCAGTACGACTGTTCCAAACTAACGCATCTATCTATGCTGCACATGAATACCCAATAGCTACCAATCACTATGCCTTGACTTTGGCCAACAAACATAGCTTGAATACTATTGACCATCCATGTGAAACGACGGAGGGCTACGAATGGTTTTGGCTAAACCGTGAACGTAGTGAACTTGATATAATCGATGGAACAAGATAGCTTTTAAAAGGAGTGGCTCAAGCTCCGCATTTAAAAGTTAGTTTTGAAAAGAACCGAGTGGTTTTTCGAAAGTGTTCCAACGACTTTTACTTGGTTTATTTTTCTTGCATTAGTTCTTTTAATGCGTGATATTCTTGCATTAGTTCTTTTAATGCGTCCCATCATTTAATCCTACCATTGCAGAAAACAACCAAAATATGACGTACGCTTATGCCATTCGCATTCGCCACGGAGCCCGTCATTACCCGTTAGGTTACTTAACTAACGACAGAGCGGGGGCTGGGCTAGCGCGGCTGTAAAACATAAGCAACGCCTAAATAATATCATATATAGATATACTGCAATGATAGCCATTTCAGATCACAGATGAACACATTGGATATACTAGGAATCCGCAATTCGTACGAGCCTGTAACGAAAAGCAGATTACACGGTCGCGGTGAATAGCCAATACCCCACCCAAGACCCCTACGGGTGCGGCAAACTACCCGCCAAGTACCCGAAGCGAAGCAACCTCCCTCAACTCCGTGAGTAGGCCACTCGGCACTTCGGCATACCCGGTAGTTTGTGCACCCCCTCCATGGGTCTATCCTAGGAGCAAAAACAGTAAAAAGAAATTATACAATGACGGCTACAACCCCGACCCGGTTGTGCGGCCATACAAATAATTATTACATCAATTTACAAATTTACATGAATTGAAAGAAAAGAAAACTCTCGTCTCACAACCCCCCGACTATTCACCCGCGACAATCCAATGAATTCATATACACATTCCAATAACATTACAGATCACAGATTTGTATAACCCCCACTAATTGACATATACCGATTAGCAGACGTTCAATACAAATATCACATCACAGAAAAACCCGTCAGCTTAAGTCTTTTAGAAGTTCGATCAAAAATACGAATTTTTAGGCCCCAAACACAAAATTTTCGTTCTGGAAAATCTGGGCAGAAAATACATATTCCAAAAATCCCAAAATACCCCTATGAACAAACTGCAAAAATAAAACCCCACGACCGAGTCAACTCGGCCGCGGAAACGCGGCGCGTTGATCGATTCAGTAGGTCAAATTTTCGCAGTTTCTTCTAAAAACCCTGAGTCAATTTTTGGTATATCTCAAATAATTTTTGCAGCACTTTGAAAATCGACAGAAAGTTTGAAATCCGGGTGTATTTCGTGACTTTTTCTCCGATCGAATTTCTAGTTACTATGCTAACATGTTAGATAGAGTTTAACTAGGCTCTGATACCACTGTAAGTCCATGCTACCTCTCCCGGTACTTTCGGGCATGCGGAATTTGGTGAAAAACAATTTTCTAGAGGTGGTAACATGGACTCAAAACCGGATCTTTGTTAAACATCTAACTAACAACCTAACTAGGAGTTGTTAACTACTCGGTTAGGGGGTTATACCTTTCTTTCTTGAACTCCTTCGTCTTCAAGCCTCGATGGTTGTCCGGATCGGCTTCACCCCGTCGTCTCCTTGCGCCGAAGATCGATCCACCTAAAAGCTTCTACCTTTGGCTTCTTCTTCGGTCTTTGAAGAAACTAGTTCACTCAGTTTGCTAAACCTTGTGAACTAGAGTGAGTAGAGAAGAGTGTGTTGGGATTTTCTCTATGGTTCTTGGTTCTCAACACATGAGACAAGTGAACCATAGACTAAACAGAGGGAGAGCAAGAGGAAGGAGATGAGAGCTCAAGAACAAGAGAGAGAATGAAAAATTATAGAATGAGCAAGACTTTTCTCACTTGGCTCTCATAATCCAAAACCATCATCACAAAAATAGTAATCAAGTATTGTGTAAATGGTTTAAGTCAAAATGGCTATATTATTTCATGCACTCATATTGCACAAGAGAACAAGCAAGTAAAAAGTCTTTGCCATGAAATGATAGCCATTGTCATCATGATGGTCAACTAGTCCAACCTAGTCAACCGGTCAACAAAGTCAACAAGTCAACAAAGTCAACCCCTCAACAACCATGTCACCACAATACTTAATTAATATTATTGTTAATTACATATGATATTCTCATTAGGGTTGAGCAAAATGTTAATAGTCAACGGTCAACAACCCTAATGAGAATCCTCTGCCTCTGTCTCTCCGTCAACTGTGCATACACACCCGCATCCGCGTTCCGAGAAACACGAATACATACTGGATAAAACCAATCCCAATACGTACACTAGGATCTGGCTTAAACCAAAGCCCGCTAGTGCAAACTGTCCGGACACTAAACGTGCACAAGTGCACGGATGTGACTGAACCCTGTCGCAAAACCATGCGACCTGTCGCAAAACCATGCGACCTCTACTCTTTTGCCAAAAGGCGAATAGCTTTCTGTATGGGACTCTAAAGACTCGACACTATGCTGGCAGTGGGTTTAACCACAGACCGCAAGCGGCACTAGCTGTGCGTAACGGTCCCCAGGTAGATGCCGACAAGAAGACTGACGAGGTGAAACCCATCTGAACTCCTACTGAGTCTGACTGTGACAATCTCCGTACAGTCCGGTCTGTTCGTCTGATACATCGCATGGCGGGCCTAGGGGGCGGTAAACGTCAGTCCCCTAATAGCGGTACAAGTCGTGTCGGAGTGAAGCCCAATACACCCTGAGATAACACTGGAAGCCTACCTTTATATCCCGCTTGCCCTGGCCAGGGACTACTCGTGTAATGGCTCTCCTAGACACAGCGCGATGTCAACCCCCAATACCGGGAGAGACGAATCCTGTCTAACCGTTACTGCCTCCAAGTGCTTCGGGACTGCACCCAACTACTACCTGTTTGCACGACTCCTTTGAGCCGTGGTAGGGTAGTAATCAAAGTACAGTAGGAACACACTCGAGGCGAAGTGACAGTGTCAAGTCAGCGGACTAAGCTGTACTCATGTCACCTGAGAACTGATAACTGACGATAGGTATAATACCAACCGGTCAGTTCCCGACGAGTCCTGTCCAGTGTACTCGTAACCTAACGAGCACCCGTATACTATCTCCAGTACGACGTACTGATGGCTGTGGGACAGACCACCTCCCACTCTGGGATGAGAAGCGCATACGCTAGTCTACTCCGGAGTATCGATGCCCTGTCTCGATAGTCCTGCGACTAGGGACGTGCATAAGGATGTGCTTATAGATTACCCAGCCCCCACTAGTGTGACTGCCATCACAACGCTGGTAATCAAGCAAAGATCCTAAGGGCTCCACTAATGTGTATAGGCGATATACTAAAATAAACATAAGTACACATTGAAGTAGAAATAAACCAAGTAGCATACTACTATTTTGAGCAAGATTGTATATACTAGGTGAATATCCCAAGCTTCCATTAAGTAATATACAAACTAGTATGATACAGTAATGGCCTCTAGGGCATATACACTAACAGCATACGCATCTATGCTCGTGCAGCATGGCAATCATTAGTATTTGTGCAAGTATTCTATAAGTGTATAAAGCAGAAAGTAATTCTACCCATATCCGTAGTGCATAATAAAATCGGATTTTCTGGATATAGGGAATCAATATGCCTCGTATCGGCATTACATACACATCGCGTGGTATAGCGGTCCTACAGTGGCATGGCAGTACCAATGAGGTGTAGTGTAACATATGCATCTGTGCTCGTGCAACATAATACTCATTGGTAATTGTGCAGTGTTCTATTAGTGTATTCATACTAAAGACAATCTATACGATCGATAAGCGTATTGCGTAGTTAATAAACGTAATCTAACCACTATGAGCTATACCAGTAACTTTGAAAATGTAACGATACGTTTGTTTTGAAATAAGGAAGCCGCGTCAAGTTAAAATAGGTATTCTTTTGGAAAATAGCATCACCTCCTTATCATTTATCATTTAAAATGGAAAATGAATCGCTGGTTTTTAAAAGAGTATAGCTCACTCAAATATAACGTCCTAAATTTGAATAATTCAATATTACACGAATCGATAAGAAACTTGGCCATATTCGGCACACTATCCTTATTACACAAGTACGACATGATCCCTCGTATGATATCCACATTATCTCAAAATCCATATCGTACGAATCTATCATCACGTACGTATCACCAAAACCATGTATAAAACTATATGCAAATGAAAACAAACAAGATGAGAAATAATATTAAAAGCCTTAACTAAATTATCAATAACAACAAACTAGATAGTATAACTATCCTAGTTAAATGGTTACGGGGGTGCTATACGCCATCCACCTGACTTCCCCCGTAGATGTAAATCTACTCACCAACATTTCGAGCTCGTTGAATCCACGATTGCTATGTCCGTCATCTCCGTCTCGGAAACCTTCGCGATCGTACCTATAATCGTAGTTAAATCATATCGACGTAAATATCATATCAAAAACTAAAACAACGAGCTAAGCACCATAGGTTAGAACCTGCAACTTACTTACTCTAAAAACGACAATATATCCCTGTTGTTAACGTACGAACGTCAACAATTCAGTGACGGCACAGAAATACGAAAAACCGTATCGAAATGTCGGAAACTTTAACAAAACCCTTACTAGAATACTCCCAGATTTCTCTGTATGAATACTGGGACAAATCAAACAATACTATAGATCATAAAATAGCCAAATACACCTTCAGAATAAAAACCAACACAAAACTCCTCAAGGGGCCCGGCGGCGCCGGTCAAAACCAAGATGTCGCCGGGTGAAGTAGGGAATTTGGGGCTCGGGCTTTAGTTATAGTCTCCTAGTGGTCTCATAATACTACTGTCGTGTTATTTTTTCTAGTGGTTATATCTAGTGGTTCCAGATTCAATTTTAGTATGATAATATCACAAAAACCCAGTTTTCTAACACTGCACACTAAAAACAAATATGTGAACAGAATTGAAGTTGAAAAGAAGGTGAGATATACCTATGGAGATGATTCACAAGGGAACACTAGCTCAAGAAGTGTATGTGGAAGCATCTAGGGGTTGTAGTGGATCAAGCTTGAAGATGTGAACAACTTTGATGAAGGGATCAAGGCTTCTTTTTTGGAGAAAATGAACACTTGGAAATTTTCAGTTTGGAGCTTGAAGAAGCTTGTTGTTTCAGTTTGAGAAAACTAAAAGAATTTCTAAGTGTGGTGATAAGATAAGGTGGGAGGTGTTGTGTTTTGTGTAGAGAAAACATGAGATGTTAAGAGAGAAGGAGGAGGTGGAGAGTGGTAAGGTGGTGGTGTAAAGTGAGAAGGAGGAGGTGGAGGGATGTGAGGTGTGGGTGTGTTGTGGAGATTGTGAGAGTTTAAACATGGTATATCATATACCCATCCTCACTCCAAACAAAGAATTAAAAACAAAAGAAAAACTCTTTTTCCCTTAATTAAACCCTTCATGTCACAAAATCTAAATCCGTGTTTTTAAAAGAAACACAACACTTTTTATAACACTTAAATACCATTATCTTATAATAACATCTCATGTCATGTTTAGAACAATTAAAATATCATTTTTATGATATCACACCTTTTTCTCCTATTTACCAAAATAATTACATTTTTACAAATATAAATCCGATACCAAAATTCATATGTGATATCATTTTTGTAAACTCATTATATTCATATTTAAAATTATAAATTAATATTTATAATTTTCCAAATTGTTACAGCTGGGGAACACTACCTACCAGTGATAGTATTGGACTCGGCGGATATCCGGAGGATACCGACCAGAGTGATAAGAAACAGATGGATATGAGGACCGATCCGATGAGATGGTGCCTGAGATATGAGGACCGATCCGATGAGACAACGCCTGAGATATGGGGATTTACGTGTCGATGCTGGACACGGGATTTATGATGATTTCGAGTGTCGATGCTGGATACTCAGTATTTTATGATGATTTTGAGTGTCGTTGATGGACACTCCTCGGATGATATGTATGTATGTGTGTATATATATATATATATTCATATGATATGGATGACATGGTATTACATATTGACACAGGCACGATATTATATATTTATATACATATGTATACACGATCACCTTCGATACGACACAATATGATTTTATTATTATACAATATGACGTAGGTAGATCGTTATACATTTGATTTCTACCTGATGATATTTTCTACTCATGAGTTGGCAACTCACCCCCGTTGTGCCGTAGTTTTCTTGCAGGACCGACCGCTCGGATCAGTAGCAGCTTGCTGGCACATTCTTCTTTTGGGTGATTTACTTGGTATGTGGGTTACAGTCCAGATCGTAACCACCATTGTATATTTTATATTCAGTTGTAATCTAATTAAAAGCTCCATCAACCAGACTATGTATATTTGTGGACTTAGAGATCAATTATATATTCTTTGGACTTAGAGAGTTAGAGTCAAGACTTGTATATTATTTGGATATAGTTGGTCTGATGATACATTGGTATTTCTTTTATTCTTTTCTTGTGTTGATCTTCGCCTTGGGCGTCGTATATATTTTGCGTGGTTGTGATTCCGCCGGTTGGCGATAAGCTAGCTCCCGCTTGGGGATGCCAATATTATTATTTCTTATGTACTGGTTTTGATCAAAATTTACAAAGGAGGTGCTGCCCAAATTTCAAATGAAGAAAATGTTTTTAAACTTTAGTATACAATCTACTTGTATTTTCAACGAACTTTACTTATACTTGAAAAGTAGAACTTGATTTCATTTATACCCCTTTTCAAAACATCACATCCACGATTTTCTTAAAAAGGTTTAGATTCCTGGTTTTCGACTTACTTGGGTTACGGTGGGGTCTTATAGACTTCACGTGATTCAAGTGTCGGTCTCGTGCTATTTCCGAGTCGTGAAAAAGTCAGCATCAGAGCGTTAGGTTTAACCCGTGTTTGAGTCTAGGTTTGACTATGCGGAGTCTAGGGCGTATATTTCGGAATATAGGCTTGACCTTATGGAACTTAGACTTGAGTGATGGGGTATTAAACCCGAACTTTCGTTATGTAGGTTGACCTTGTTTGATGGAGTAGGTAACTCAAGTAGAGTAACGTACCATGCGTATGTTCCACGACATATTTACGATACGATACTCCGCTTAAGTAATCTTAGAATGTACATATCTTGAGATCCATTATTCTATTCGTTCTTGTGATCTATCCTCATCGATATTTGTTTCCGATTCCTGTCACCATGGCTACGCGAGCTGAGAGGGTTGCGGCTATAGATGCGGTCAGAGTGATCTCGTCAGGGACGAGAACTGACCAGGGTGTTATTCCGATGACACAGGAGCATATTGATTTCTTGTTTATATTAGATTTCTCATTGAGATGAGTGTTCTGGATCTGCACCAGATGATCAAGCCATTGGTTGAGGCCAGTTAGATTAAGAGGACTGTTGATGTATAGCCTACTCTGGAGATCGTTGTGTTGTCTACCGTGCAGACAGATATACCAGCTGTTGCTGAGATTGACAAGGCGTCGCTTTCAGAGCTCATGAAGCTGAAGCTACATGAGTTTACAGGCATGGATGTGATATACGATCACTAGTCATTCTTGGATAAAATGACTAGGATATTTCGATGGTTTGGATTCCCGATGCGAGATCAGATGAGTTGGCTAGTTTCAGTTCGAAGGGTCTTGCTCAGACCTGGAGTGAGTCGATCGAGAGAGGATGTAACACCTTAGAATACGATTAGTGTTAATTAAGCTATAATGCGGGTTTTTAATAAAAAGTTAACCAAAATGTTTTCACATATTTTATAAAAATTAATTAATATTTTATTATTATTTATTTCGGGCTTGCACAAACTTGTGCATGTTAACCTAGGGTTAACTAGGGTTAACCATGCTTAAGTAGCCATGGCACCTTAACCCCATTCCATTAAGTTTAATGTAATTATTTAAAAATATTTAGTTTTAAAAATAAGGGTCTGAATTGGGTTGACTTAGGCGAGGAGAGAGAGAGGGTTGACATGCAAATAATGAAGCATAGTGAGCATTTAATGAGGAGAGAGAAAGGGGCATGGCTCACTCTAACCTCACACCCTCATTTCCTTCACATCCCACTCTTACACTCTCATTTCCCTTAACCCTCATACACTCTCATTCTCTCATTCTCATATATTCTTCATCTCATTTTCCCTCATCCCCTCAAACTGAAACCCTACCAAAAATCATCACAAACTCAAGCAAATCTTCACAAAACCTCACTAAAACCCTTCACAAAGTCAAGTTAAGCCACTTAGATGACTTGGAGCATAGAAAGCTAGGGTTTTTGAGCAGGTGTTGGAAGGTAGTAATCTCTAACTGTTAATTATGTGTTTATAGTATTGTATTGCTTAGTAGTTGTTGTCTAGAACCCAAAAGATATAGTTTTGTGAACATATCGTATATTTAGTGTTAAAATGGGGTCACTGTAATCTGCTATCACCATGAATCTTTACTATAAAATCTAGCAATGTAGTAGTGTTGTACTAGAGGCCCTGTGTGTTCACCTGAAACCCGAACCCAATCCCATCTGTTTTGGCCGGCGACATTTGGGAAACTTCCAGCGAGCTCGGATTTTTGGGAGCCTGGGGAGTTGAGATTTTTAGGGTATCTGTCTGTAGGTATTTTAGGGTGTCTGGTACTGCTAGATTTTTATATATTGACAGTATGCAAAATCTGGGATCACTTAGCTAATTTTAGGCATTTCGGCAAAGTGCGATACGATTGATCCGACATAGTTTAAGGGTTTTGGGTAGCTTGCTGTCGTGGGTTTGTTTTGATGATGTCGCTACACACGTTAGCCGCTAAGCGAACACTTGAGAGTTTGATTAGAGTCGGTGCGTTGGTCAAAACGTCGTTTGTATGTATTATTGGTCGATTTCTGAGTTGCACTTGCTATATTTTGTGTGATTTTAGGGGCGAGTGCGGGGACTTCGGACGCTACGAAGAAAGGGAAGCAGGTGGTTGGATTTACCTAGCTCGAGATCATCGACGAGTAGATTTAACATCTACGGGGAAATCGCCCGTATGACGTTAAGCGTCAGGGCTAGATATGATATTATAGTCACATGTTTATATGCACATATGTTGATTGTGCATGAGTATCATTGCATACCATTACTTGTTGTGCCTTGACTTAGTATCTAGTGGACACTACACCATTATTGACGGTTCATGTCGCACGAGCACTAAATTATTTGCTATACCCACCCCGTCGGTAATTTCCATGGCACGCACAACCTATACACATATGTGGTATTGTATTCGTTATTGACATTGAGACGTTGATTCTTGTTCTATTGCGCATATGAAATACATCATGCATACATACCTACATGCATATACACATACCTTGCTATAGCTACATATACACCTTTATATGATGTTGCATTTGATTTTGGAGAAATTGAGGACCGCATGATATATTTAAAAACTTGATTCATTTAAAAGAGCGGTTTTCCCTTGATATGCTCATATTACTTTTTTTATGTTGCATACATCATATTTCATGGATTTACGCATTGAGATACAGATTTCATGTGATTTATGGATTTGAGAACTGTGGGGATATTTCAAGAAAGTATGCATTGTTTTGAAAACCCGGTTTCTGTTAATATGATATTTCGATGCGTCCACCATGAGTTTTCTCGGTTCTGAAACTTGTGTTAGAAACCCGATTCGAGGAGATGGATAATCCGTTTGCGGGTTCATGGTGGACCCAGTATAGTACCCCGGGATAAGAAAGGTATGTTGTGAAGTAGACGATGAGCTTGGCAGAGGGACTACTACCTATCGGTGATTGGTTGGACCTGGCGGTTATCCGGAGGATACCGACCGGAGTCGTGAGATGGATATGGGCCGATCCGGACAGACGGAGCCCGAATTATGTGGATTTGCATGTCGATGTTGGACACGAGTTTTCATGATATTTTCGAGTGTCGATGTTGGGAACTCAGGTTCCTTGATATTTACAGGATATGAGGGCCGATCAGAGTGACGGCGCCTGAGATATTGGGATCTGGGGTGTCGTTGATGGACACCGGGATTTTCTACGATGATGATTCATTGATGATGTTATATTTTATCCCACACTCAGGATTTATTAGATATACATTGTTTCATGTAGTTGTAGTACTCTGATGGTGTACCTTGATCATGATTGTTGCAGATGCATATTACCATACTTATGCTATCAGATTGCATATTTTAGATTATCGTTGTGCGTGCATACCTGCTATTATATGTATGATGTTACTAACTATTCACGAGTTGGCAACTCACCCCCGTTGTACCACAGTGTTTTGCAGGCTTGACCCTCAGAATAGTCGCGGCAGGGCTTCTTATTGTATCTTTTTCAGCGGATACCGCTACGGTTGGCTATGAGGACTTTTTGTTGTGGGTAGGTTTGCGGTTATCCGATTTTATCCATTGTATATCTCATTGTATCTAGTACTCTCCATCTACCACTTCCATATATTGACTTAGAGACGAGTTGTGAGGATCGATATTGTATATTTTGTGACTCTGGGTGTCGTGCTCGTGTGAGCCGGCCTTTATTATGTTGCTTTACCACTTTATACTGTTTTTCATTTATATTGTCTATTTCTTCACTACGGCGTCATATATATGCTTGTGGTGGCTGTTTCCGCCTTTGGGCGTAATTTGCTCCCGTTTGGGGATGCTTTATTTATATTCTATGTTTGTATCCGTTTCGGGACTAATTTTTACAAAGGAGGTGCTGCCGAAATTTTTAAGAAAATAAACTTAAGTTTAAAGATTTTTACTTGAGATTTCCAAATGTTTTCAACAATGTTTTTATCACTTACTTCTTTTGATGGTTTAGATTTCTAGGTTTTCGGCTTGCTTAAATTGCGTTATGCTTGTTGACGTCATGTGGTTTAAGTGCCGGTCACGTGCCTAAATTTGGGTCATGACAAAGTTAGTATCAGAGCGCTAAGTTTTACCTTTCGGAGAGTAGGACGACCTTGGTATGATGGAGTAGATAGCTTAAGCAGAGTGACGTAGCGTGTGTATGTTCCGCGGCATACTTACGACACGGTACTCCGCCTAAGTGACCTTCGGACTTGTTGGTTGAAATTCCTTCCGTGATTTTATACATCCTTGTGATTCGATTTCTATGTTCTTATCGAATCCTGTTTTCATTTCCAGCCATTATGCCGCCGAAGACTACGATGGCGCAGAGAGCGGCCACGAGAGCCGAGGTCAGAGTTGGCTCGTCAGAGACGAGGACTGACCAGGGTGGTACGCCCGTTGTACAGGAGCAGATTGATCCACCTTCGATAGATCGTATTACTAGGCTAGAGACCGGTATGCAGGATTTGTGCAAGATGATGGGGTCGTTAGTTGAGGCCAGTCGAGCGCAGAGACAGGAGGTTGTCCCACCTGTCATGAGGACCGCGATGGTGCCTACTGTTCAGGCAGTCGTACCTGCAGCTATGGAGGTTATCACCGTATCATTATCTGAGTTCATGAGGCTGAAGCCTCCAGTTTTCACCGGCACTGATGCAGCTGAGTATCCCCAGTCGTTTATCGATCGGATGGCCAGGATCTGTCGTTCGCTGAGATGCTCCGACGCAAGATGGGTAGAGTTCGTGAGTTTTCGTCTGGAGGGTCTTGCCCAGACCTGGTGCGAGTCTTTAGAAAGGGGCAGAGCCGCAGGTCTTTCTCCTATGACCTAGGCTGAGTTCGTAACGGTTTTTCTTGCCCGTTTTCTTCCACAGAGCGTCAGGGATGCTCGAGCTCGCGGTTTTGAATCGTTACGCCAGACTCTGGGTATGACGGTGGCAAAGTACGATGTTCAGTTTACCCAGCTATCTGTGTATGCTCCGTATTTGGTAGACACCGAGGAGATGCAGATCAAGAGATTTGTGTGAGTCTTGCTTACCCAGTTGTTCCTCGCTATCAGCGCACAGCATTGTGACACATATGCAACCGCAGTGGACGCAACCCTACTGGTTGAGGAGAGTCTTTCCGAGACTTCGGTTGTTCCGGAACTGAAGAGGGTTCGTACTGGTGTATCAGCCCGGAGACAGATGTATAGACACCGCGACAGATTTCGTTCAGGTCGTGGGGGTAGCAGAGGCTTGGGACGAGGCTAGTTATTTAGCTCTTACCCACAGGGTCAGCAGTCATCGTCTGGATGTTTCCGGTGCAGGAGTTTTTATCATCACGTCAGAGATTGTACTAAGCCAAGTGAGGACGAGGCAGCCGTATCACATGTTACCTTACCACCTTCTCCACCTCAGAGAGCGTTGCCTCTTGCGCCTGTTATTATTCCGCGTCAGACTTATGCTCAGAAAGGTCATGGTCGCGGAGGGTTTGTTCAGAGAGGACGGGGTGGCAGAGGCGGAGGACAGCCAGTTACCGGTAGAGGGTAGGCTCGAGTGTTTGCTTTGACTCATCAGGACGCGCAGGCGTCCAATGCAGTGGTTTCAGGTTCTCTTTCAGTATGTTCCTTCGATGCACACGTTTTGATTGACCCGGGATCTACGCACTCGTATGTTTCTACACTCTTTGTGACGAGGTTGGGCCGAGAGTCGTGTTTTCTAGATCAGCCGCTTGTCGTGACTACTCCTTTTGGCGAGTCTTTTGTTGCGCGACACGTGTTTCGGTCGTGTTCCGTTCGTATTGGAGATAAAGATTCGTCTGTCGATTTGATCCTTCTTGAGAAGTTGGACTTCGACGTTCTCCTGGGCATGGACCGGTTAGCTACGTGCTATGCGTTCGTGGACTGCCGCGAGAAGACAGTCAGGTTTTGTTTTCCCGACGAGTCAGTTCTTGTTGTGCAGGGGGATGCCCCTCACAGTTTGATTTCAGCCCTTTGCGCTAGTCGGCTTTTGAGAAGGGGATGTCGGGGATTCTTGGCTTTCATACGAGATACTGGAGCCACAGTAGATTCATTGGACCAGGTTCCTATCGTGAGAGAGTTTCCCGACGTATTTCCTGATGAGTTGCCTGGATTGCCGCCAGAGCGTGATATTGAGTTTTGCATTGATTTGATCCCCGGCATGGGGCCTATTTCTATACCGCCTTACCGGATGGCCCCAGCGGAGCTTAAGGAGCTTAAGGATCAGCTGCAAGAGTTGTTTGATAGGGGACTTGTGCGTCCGAGTGTTTCACCTTGGGGAGCTCCTGTTTTGTTCGTCAAGAAGAAGGACGGCAGTTTGAGGTTGTGCATTGATTATCGTCAACTGAACCGAGTTACGGTGCGGAATATGTATCCATTATCTCGCATTGACGATTTGTTTGATCAACTCCAGGGTGCGGGACATTTTTCTAAGATTGATTTAAGATCGGGTTATCATCAGTTGCAGGTTCGGAATGATGACATTCCGAAGACTGCTTTACGTATGCGCTACGGGCCTTATGAGTTTTTGGTGATGTCATTCGGACTCACCAATGCCCCAGCAGCGTTCATGGATTTGATGAACCGGATTTTCATGTCGTTCCTTGACTAGTTCATTATTGTGTTTATTGATGACATTCTGGTCTATTCCAAGAGTCGAGAGGAGCATGAGCAGCATTTGAGGATTGCTTTGTAGACATTGAGAAAGCACTAGCTGTTTGCTAAATTCTCGAAGTGTGCCTTCTAGCTTGATAGTGTTGACTTCCTTGGTTATGTGGTTATGGCAGTCGGTATTCGTGTAAACCCGAGGAAGATCGAGGTCATTCAGCTTTGGCCCAGACCTGTATCAATGACAGATGTCCGCGGCTTTTTGGGCTTAGTCGGTTATTACCGCCGTTTCGTGCAGGACTTCTCGAGTATTGCTGCACCGCTGACCGGACTGACCAGGAAGGGGGTTCCTTTTCTTTGGACTGAGGCATGCGAGCGGAGTTTTCAGCAGTTGAAGACTCGGTTGACGACTTCACCAGTTTTATCTTTGCCTTCTGGATCGGGCGGCTTTGTCGTTTACTGTGATGCTTCTCGAGTGGGGCTCGGTTGTGTATTGATGCAGCATGATAGAGTTATCGCTTATTCTTCCCGGCAGTTGAAGAAGCACAAGCATAATTATCCCACTCATGATCTTGAGATGGCCGCGGTGGTCTTTGCACTTAAGATTTGGAGACACTACTTGTACGGGGAGTCATGTCAAATTTTCACAGATCACCAGAGCTTAAAGTACATCTTCCAGCAGCGGGATCTGAATTTGAGACAGCGTCGTTGGATGGAGCTTGTGAAGGATTATGATTGTGAGATCTTTTATCACCCGAGCAAGGCGAATGTGGTAGCTGGTGCTTTGAGTCGTAGGCCCGGGGGTAGCTTGTCCCAGTTGAGCGCAATTCAGAGACAGTCTTCTGCAGATTGGCAGATCTTGAACGACAGCAGAGTACAGTTTGAGTTCACTTCCACTGGGGGACAGCTTGCACATGTCCGTGCCCGTCCACTTCTACTTGATCGTATTCGTGAGGCACAGCCCGACGATGCCCGTTTGTTTGAGATTCTTGAGCAGGTTCGGCAGGGTAGAGATTTGGAGTTTGAGATTGATGACCAGGGTATGCTACGTTTTGGGACTCCTTTGTGTGTACCTGATATCGAGGGGTTGAGACGCGAGATCCTAGAGCAGGCACATCAGTCAGCTTATAGTGTTCACCCAGGTTCCACCAAGATGTATCGTGACTTGAGAGATATCTACTGGTGGGTAAGGATGAAGAGTGATGTTTCGGATTTCGTTTCGAGGTGCCTGACTTGTCAGCAAGTCAAGGCTGAGCATTAGAGATCGGCAGGAGAGTTGCAGCCTTTACCGTTCCGGAGTGAAAATGGGAGAAGATCTCCATGGATTTCGTTGTGGGTCTACCCAGGTCCAGTCGAGAGTATGACTCCATTTGGGCGATTGTTGACCGGTTGACGAAAGCGGCTCACTTCCTTCCAGTGAAGACCACTTTCGGTTATGCTCAGTATGCTCAATTGTACATTGATGAGATGGTGCGTTTGCACGGCGTTCCCACATGCATTGTCTCCGACAGGGGCACCCAGTTCACTAGCCTTCTTTGGCAGAAGCTTCAGGAAGTTTTGGGTACCCGATTGAGCTTTAGCACCGCTTTCCATCCGCAGACCGATGGTCAGTCAGAGCGGACAATACAGACTTTGGAGGATATGCTTCATGCGTGCGTGCTTGATTTTGGTGGCAGTTGGGATCGTCACTTGCCGTTAATAGAGTTCTCCTACAATAACAGTTATCAGGAGACGATTCAGATGGCACCTTTTGAGGCTTTGTATGGTAGAAAGTGTCAATCGCCAGTCTGTTGGACCGAACTCAGTGAGAGCAGGATTTTGGGACCTCAGCTAGTTCAAGAGACAACAGAGAAAATTCAGTTGATTCAGGATATGATGAGAGCAGCCTGGTGCAGACAGAAGTCTTATGCCGACCGTCGTCGTCGCAGGCTCGAGTTCGCAGTGGGGGATCATGTATTCCTACGGATTGTTGGATATATGTGCGCCCTAGAGGCCATTATATGTATAGTGGATGCTTGGATATATATATATATATATATACACATACATATATATATACATATATATATATACATATATATATGTATATATATATATATATATGTGTAAGTCTACGTTAGCGCCCCGGCCGTCTACAGACGCCAAATGCGGAATAAAACTTTTTAACTGGCGCTATCGTATACTTTAACCCGGATCTGCCATTATTGCTAAACTAACAAACTGTAAAGAGTGTAGAAAGGTTATACTGAACGATCCGAGTCCTTCGTTCTTTAACCATCATCCCATGCTCCGTTGCGGCTGCTCCGATCTCGTCGAACTCCGATATCCTCGTCGAGGTGACACCACATCACCGATTCTTTAAACGGGCTCCCGCCTCTGACTCGAGGCAACTCGATCGTCAAGTTTGCTAAAAGAGACGACCAAGATTGATGTAGAGAATGAGTAGATGACTTTGTCTCGTTCCGTCCAAAGCTATGGACGGACGATTAATGAAGTTGCCGAGGGAATTGGGTGATGGAATGAAATGAACTGTAAAATTCCATACACCCCAAATACTATCATAATCTTTTCTCTCTAAAATGAAATCAACCAGGTGTAGTGTGGAGGAGAGAGAGGGCCGGCCATATATAGCAAGAGGGAGGTGACCGTAGGAGAAGAGGGGTGACCACATGATAAATATCACAATGTGAACACAAACAAATATCTTGCATAAAGATCTTAAGCAAAACAAGAATGTAATGAAATCAAAGCATGAGTCACTTAGCCTTGTCACAAATACTAGAACCTTCTAGAACCTTCTAGAAGCACGACTCACTCTCATCCAAGAAAAGATAAATCCGCCTTTAACCAAATGTTAAAAGACGGCTGATAGAAAACTGGAAACTGGCAACTTCCAAAAGTGATCCTGAAACAACTTTCAGGATAACCCCGAAACTGTATAAATATACCCGCACTTGTATTACGACCGAATACAAATGCAACTGAGACAAAGATATTATACCTACTCAATATAATACTCGGATCCGGCTTAAACCAAAGCCGACCGGTATCATCTGCCCGAAAACTGACACGTGCGTAAACGCACGTGCCAGTTTTCGGGCAGATGATACTGGTCGGCTTTGGTTCATTTTCCGAACCCTGCCATAAAACCATACGGCCTCTACAACGTTTCGCCCGAACTTGGGAGACTGTCTGTGGGGGACTCTAATGACTCGTCAGTACCCTGGCAGTGGGTTTAACCACAAACCGTCAGCTGCACTAGCTATGCATAACGGTTGCCCACGGACTGACCTCAAGGGAGACTGATGAGCGAACTCAAGGGTGGCCGATGAGCTGACACATCCAGAAACCCTACTGAGCCTAACAGTGACAATGTATATACAGTCCGGTCCGTTCGTCAATGAGTATCGCATATCCGCCTAGGGGGCTAGTAACGTCAGACCCCCATTAGCAGTATAAGTCGTGCCGGAGTGAAGCCCAATAACACCCTGAGATACTACTGGAGTACCTACTAGTAAATCTCCTGCCACGGCCGTGGGCTATGTGTAATGGCTCTCCTAGACACAGCACGATCTCGCCCCCAATACCGGGAGAGACGAATCCCCTGCCGATCCGCTCACGTGCCTCCATATGGCTCGGGACTGTACCCAAAAGCTACCTGTTTGCACGACTCCTTTGAGCCGTGGTAGGGTAGTAATCAAAGCACAGTGGGAACTCACACGAGACAAATGACGACCTCAGGTCGATGAACTAACCTGTACACATGTCACCAGGGAACTGCTATCTGATGATAGGTATAGTACTAACTAGCAGATTCCCGGCGAGTCCTGTCCGGTGTACTCATAACCCAATGAGCACCTGTATACATCTTAGGTGATCCAACTGACACCAGTGGCTTGTGAGACCGGCCACCGCCCCTCGTCGGGGTCTCGACTGTATACACTAGTCTACTCCGGAGTATCGATGCCCTGTCTCGAAACTCCCACGACTAGGGACCACAATTAAGGATATGCATATAAACTACCCAACTCTCACGTATATGATCGCCATCATACTGTTGGTAGTAAAGCAAGATCCTAAGGGCTCTATCAAAGTGTAACATGCAATCAGTCACCTGAACATGTACACGACTGATAAAGGCAAACCAGATAGTATACTATCATCTCGAGTAAGACTGTTCTACCGGTATAGGTCCTCCGCAATCATTGCAATCACGTACCTGCGATCCAATAATTGACTATGAGGGCACTATCTCCAACAATCTCCCACTTGCACTCAAGGCTAATATTGCGATGTCGACTACTCACAGCCCGTGTGAAACCGAACATCCAACTCCTCTACTAATCAGTTTCACAAAGCCCGTTTGTAAAACTATTGTGTTCGAGAAATAGCCTCAGTGAGTGGATCCGCCTAGAAGTATCTTTCAATATCTCTCTAAATCTCAAGTTCGCGGAGAAAGCCATCTCCCGAGTTGAGTAGTACCTGTCTTAGAATATGTTTGGATATCTGATGGGACCTTAGTTCATAAATGAACTCCATATCCAAACTTCTTAGACTGTATGGATCACTGAACCTAATCAGTATCCGGCACCATGCCACCCACAGTATCCTCTGGAACCACCTGTCCATAATATTGTCCCTCGTCAGAGGGAAAACTAAAACTCTGACAATCACTCTGTCATCCATGTCACCTTTGAAGCCTGGAATGATAACCGTCTCCCGAAAGAGGCTGCCGTTATCAAATCCGTAGAACATGTACTAATGTTCTAAAACTGCTTCCTTATGTTTCTCCAGGATTGGATTAATACAAACTTATTGCATCTAGTGCAAAAACAACATCTGGTGTGGTACTTGACATCTCATGATTGACTCAATTGCCTAAGCAAGTGATCTACCAATCATGCACATCCCTCTCCCCTTTAGTCTATACGACACCTTTAGAGAGGGTGACTCCATCACCTGCAGGTACATTACCATGCTAGGAGTCAACTATTCAAAAAATCATTAGAATACTGTCAAAGCACCCACATTGGGAAACTACCTAAATCCAGATCTAAAACTATAGATCTAGAAACCAGAATGTCAAATATTATATCCATATCCTGTCTGGAGAAACAACTGTGTGACGACAACAGTACAACCGATCGTAGTATAGGAATTTTACTTCCTACTCTGTGTATGTCATTCAAATACCATGACATCACACCCTACTACCGTCTTAACAGATCCATCCCCTATTCTGATGAAGTCAAACCTATGACTTTCACATCAAAATTAGATGATCTATCTCCGCTATAACTGCTCTAGTCTATAAATAGACATAAGCTACTTGCCCACTATGCTTCCGCTGCTCCCACTGAATATGACAACCCTCCGGCAGAATAATATACACGTACACTTCTTAAGCTAGTTTAGAACGACGCTATACTTATCCTCCTGCCTGGTCTCATAGTCTGGAACAACAGTAGTGTCAAGTCTGGGTAGATAAGAACCTCCCTGTCACCGTTCTTGAGGCTACCGAAGTACCTCTCGGGTGTCTGAGGTTACCCACCAAATCTGCGGAGTGGCTATTGGAATGTCAAACCTGATTGATTATATAGGTCCTATTAAATTTTCTGTAATCGTCCGCGGTTCTGGAATCACTTCCAGTTCTACCATACTCCCACTACTGTTTTCTGAAAAAATCCATTTTACTAAAACTGTGGCGAGTCAAGAACAATATCACTATTGATCTTCCAAATGGTAGAATATCAACCCTCGTCATAGCCAGGGTCAACCCACAAACAGCCATTACAGAAACGTGCCCTGAGTTATCCAGTGTCTGGTTTTAAGCATAAGCTGGACAACTCCCCGTACCTTAATTTCTTTTAAGGTACGATCCATTCTATATCCAATACAGAAACTTTGGCACTTATTTAATTGGAACTATATTCAAATCATGCAGCTGTCTCCAGTGCATATCAACTTAATGGAAAGAAGCTAATCAGCATTACTCAACTTAGGAATCCATCCAATTATGAGTAACCTGAAAGAGAAAACTCGTTTCTCAAAACCATCACTATCATCTGAATACCAATCACAAGAATCTACATCTTCGATCTCTTTGAAGAATCCCGATACTTGTGATACCTGGTTCTCTACTTTATTCTTATACCCACAACTTCTCAAAACTTAGACCTTGTATTTCTACGAAACACTCGTCTAAATACTAGAGAAGTTATAAGTAAACAGAACATAGTACGAGGACCTACCCCTTTGTCCTGATGGACACTGGACAACATACAATACTCTGTATAAGTCCGCTGAGTTGAACAACTCATAACCTGTGCGTTGTAGGTGGAAAACTGTACCCTGGCGATTTCCTCAAATATCACCAATTACAACGAATTCCGATATAATGAGGATAATCACCTAATTCCCAATATCTTACTCCCACTCATCATCTGTAAAACCATACAGATATGAGAATGAAACCTGGTAAGTACATACCCTTGGAGTAAGTGTCTAATCGGGAAAACAGTTTTTCTTTAACAATGCATTGAAACATGAAAATGTTTCGTAGGGGTATCCTGGTATTCATAGTAATGCCTCTTCCATAATTCAATTCATGACTTCAACCGTATATTTTATTGCCATCTCTCCAAATCCCTTTATTTGTCTTTAGTCGTTACCTTCTGTACACCATCGTTACGCTAAATGGTTTTCTTCCTTCCCTACCGTTCGGCACCAGCCTATGGTTTGGAAGAAGACTATCCAGTAAGCATAATAGGTGTACCCTCCTAAACCAAGGAGTACTCGCATCTCGAGAGAAGGTGAAGACAACTGAATAATACCTTATTCTTTTAAAGGTGAAATAGGAGTGGCGATGAAGTACGCGGTTTTGGTCGTGAATGATATCAGTCGCAATTTACTTTGCCCTCTTTCTAATCCCTTTATTTTGTCTTTACATATTACCTTCTGCACACCCTACTTAGGCTAATTGGTTTTCTTCATTCCCTACCTTTCGGCACCAGCCTATGGTTTGGAATAAGACTATCCAATAAGCGTAATAGGTGTACTCTCCTAAACCAAGGAGCTCTCGCAACCTGAGAGAAGGTGATAATAAAAGACAACTGAATAAACCAATTCTATTTCTCCTGAACCTGGATCCATCCTCGAAGAAGTCCCTTCGAGTTCGTATATAACCATACGATGGATCTATCCAATGGAAGTGGATATCCGTAGTAATACGGGTGTTCTGAGAAATGCAAAGGGTAAAAGAAGGAGTGGCAATGACTTATGCAACTCAGACAATCCAAAAGCCAGTATTTTAAGAAGGTTCGGTCAACCTGGTCACTGAGTCATAGTCTAGGGTCGGTCAAAGGTCGCTGCCAAAGAGAGAGAGAGAAAAGAAACACTCTGCGTGCACTCTAACCTAGATCAGAATGGTCATCACTTTATCTAATCCGGAAACCTCCCACTGTCCTGTCAAATTCTCCTCCAAACCTAAAGAAGAATCAATCGGGATCACCCGAAGAGTAAACCAACTCTTTAGTAGGAATCGGGATCCAACTCTCATCGCATGATAACGTGACGGAATCCACTCGCGTTATCACACTCCAGAAGGTATGCGCATATCTGGCAAGTTTCAGTTTCTTTAGAAACTCCCGATATGATTTTTACCCCATGTTCTTATGACCTTGGCGAATGTCAACAAATCATAAGTCACATGTCAAGTTCTGCCCGTCATTATCTTGTTAATTTGAACCCACCCGTACATACCCTTGACGAAAGCCAACAAGGTAATACGACTGTCCCAAACCAACACATCTATCTATGCAACAAATGAATACCCCAGCAACTACCAAACACTATGTCTTGACGAAAGCCAACAAACATAGCTTGAATATTACTGACCATCCATAAGAAACGACGGAGGGCTACGGCTGGTTTTTGGCGAAAAAACCTTTAGCGTAATGAACTTGATCTCGTTGAAGGAACCTGATAGCTTTTTTAAAATATAGTGGCGAAAACCTTTGCTAAAGAGGTCACTCCCGGTGAAGGGATCTCGGCTCTTTCCTCGTGGAATGAGGTGCAGGATATTCCACTGAATACCGCTATGCAAAGCAACATGTAATCGACTATAGTGAAGTTATTACCCTGACGCAAACTTCTGCCCAAGGGGTCAGTCCCGGTGAAGGGATATTGGCCCTTGCCCCGTCGAATGAGGTGCAGGATATTCCACTGAATACCGCTATGCAAAACAAAAGGAAACGTCTTTGCAATAACACTTTTTAAATTTGTTCCAACAACATCAAACAGGTTTGTTTTACTTTGCATTGATCAGAATCAACGCAGTCCCATCAATCAATCACACCAGAAAAGAACGAAAATAAAATGTACGTATATGCCATCCGCATTCGTCACTGGGTCCCGTCATCACCCGTTAGGTTTCTTAACTAACGACAGAGCGGGGACTGGACTAGCGCGGGTGTAGAACATATACAACATCTAATAGTATATAAACCAATATACATAATCGCTCCAGGCGTGATAATATGCAACATTACAGAAAAGTAATAAGCATCACAGAACAATACAGATAATCTGGGATCCCCGGGTTTCACAGAGCCGCTGCTGAAACCCGACGTTCCCCTGTCGTGTGGATATCCTGTGCAATGAAACCTAGACCCCTACGGGTGCGGCAAGTTACCCGCCAAAACCTGAAGCGAGGTAGTCCCCACAGCATAGTGAATGGAACACCCGGCACTTCACGGAATCCGGTAAATTGAGCACCCCTCCTTGGGTCAACCTGTACCCCCTATGAGTGCGGCGAATAGTCTGCCAATTCTAGAGTGGGGACCCTCTGCCTCTCAAAGCCATGAAATGCGGACCCGTTGCTCTCCAGAACCCGGCTATCCGTGCACTCCGTCGCGGGGCAAAACCTAGTACAGTAATGAAAAATAGTACAATAGGTACATCGACCGCAACCTGGTCGTGCCCCAAAATAATATTATACAACAGGCAGTGACGGCAGTCCACAAGTTGGACGCTCGCCCCGCAATATCAAAAGTACAAATAAACTCAAACTGTACTACCATTGCACACTGCTATCCACCACGACAAATCCGCAACATCACAGCACAAAACAGAACATCAACGCGAATGTCACGTTCGCAAACCCGTCTAAAAGAACTATAGCAATCAGACGCAGTTTACCGATCAAATGACATTCCCGGTCGGAGATATAATGTAAGCACTGTAAACTAACGTGTTTAAATTTCGATCGACCAAATATCAAAAAAGTGGGCCCCACGACTTACTGGTGAACAGTAACAAAACCTGGGCCAAAATGATATTTACCAAAAACCCCAAAATCCAACATAGAACCCACTGACAAAATTTGGGAGCACGTGCTCCCCACGTGGCCGCGGATGCGTGGCCAAACGATGGGTTTGGCCGCGTTTCCGCGGCAGCTTGGAGGAATCACGACCCCAAATTTCGTCGTGGATCTTAAAAACGCCTGCACAGATTTTTAAGACATACAGAATTAATTTTTGAAGCCATTTAAAATTAACAGAAACTGTCGGGCTTGAATTTTGGAATTTTCGATTTCCGGTCGAATCGATATTTTAAACGCGTTAGCACAAGTTAGTATAGCAAAATGGTGAGGCTCTGATACCACTGTAAGTCTACGTTAGCGCCCCGGCCGTCTACAGACGCCAAATGCGGAATAAAACTTTTTAACTGGCGCTATCGTATACTTTAACCCAGATCTGCCATTATTGCTAAACTAACAAACTGTAAAGAGTGTAGAAAGGTTATACCGAACGATCCGAGTCCTTCGTTCTTTAACCATCATCCCACGCTCCGTTGCGGCTGCTCCGATCTCGTCGAACTCCGATATCCTCGTCGAGGTGACACCACATCACCGATTCTTTAAACGGGCTCCCGCCTCTGACTCGAGGCAACTCGATCGTCAAGTTTGCTAAAAGAGACGACCAAGATTGATGTAGAGAATGAGTAGATGACTTTGTCTCGTTCCGTCCAAAGCTATGGACGGACGGTTAATGAAGTTGCCGAGGGAATTGGGTGATGGAATGAAATGAACTGTAAAATTCCATACACCCCAAATACTATCATAATCTTTTCTCTCTAAAATGAAATCAACCAAGTGTAGTGTGGAGGAGAGAGAGGGCCGGCCATATATAGCAAGAGGGAGGTGACCGTAGGAGAAGAGGGGTGACCACATGATAAATATCACAATGTGAACACAAACAAATATCTTGCATAAAGATCTTAAGCAAAACAAGAATGTAATGAAATCAAAGCATGAGTCACTTAGCCTTGTCACAAATACTAGAACCTTCTAGAACCTTCTAGAAGCACGACTCACTCTCATCCAAGAAAAGATAAATCCGCCTTTAACCAAATGTTAAAAGACGGCTGATAGAAAACTGGAAACTGGCAACTTCCAAAAGTGATCCTGAAACAACTTTCAGGATAACCCCGAAACTGTATAAATATACCCGCACTTGTATTACGACCGAATACAAATGCAACTGAGACAAAGATATTATACCTACTCAATATAATACTCGGATCCGGCTTAAACCAAAGCCGACCAGTATCATCTGCCCGAAAAATGACACGTGCGTAAACGCACGTGCATTTTCCGAACCCTGCCATAAAACCATATGGCCTCTACAACGTTTCGCCCGAACTTGGGAGACTGTCTGTGGGGGACTCTAATGACTCGTCAGTACCCTGGCAGTGGGTTTAACCACAAACCGTCAGCTGCACTAGCTATGCGTAACGGTTGCCCACGGACTGATCTCAAGGGAGACTGATGAGCGAACTCATGGGTGGCCGATGAGCTGACACATCCAGAAACCCTACTGAGCCTAACAGTGACAATGTATATACAGTCCGGTCCGTTCGTCAATGAGTATCGCATATCCGCCTAGGGGGCTAGTAACGTCAGACCCGCATTAGCAGTATAAGTCGTGTCGGAGTGAAGCCCAATAACACCCTGAGATACTACTGGAGTACCTACCAGTAAATCTCCTGCCACGGCCGTGGGCTATGTGTAATGGCTCTCCTAGACACAGCACGATCTCGCCCCCAATACCGGGAGAGACGAATCCCCTGCCGATCCGCTCACGTGCCTCCATATGGCTCGGGACTGTACCCAAAAGCTACCTGTTTGCACGACTCCTTTGAGCCGTGGTAGGGTAGTAATCAAAGCACAGTGGGAACTCACACGAGACAAATGACGACCTCAGGTCGATGAACTAACCTGTACACATGTCACCAGGGAACTGCTATCTGACGATAGGTATAGTACTAACTAGCAGATTCCCGGCGAGTCATGTCCGGTGTACTCATAACCCAATGAGCACCTGTATACATCTTAGGTGATCCAACTGACACCAGTGGCTTGTGAGACCGGCCACCGCCCCTCGTCGGGGTCTCGACTGTATACACTAGTCTACTCCGGAGTATCGATGCCCTGTCTCGAAACTCCCACGACTAGGGACCACAATTAAGGATATGCATATAAACTACCCAACTCTCACGTATATGATCGCCATCATACTGTTGGTAGTAAAGCAAGATCCTAAGGGCTCTATCAAAGTGTAACATGCAATCAGTCACCTGAACATGTACACGACTGATAAAGGCAAACCAGATAGTATACTATCATCTCGAGTAAGACTGTTCTACCGGTATAGGTCCTCCGCAATCATTGCAATCACGTACCTGCGATCCAATAATTGACTATGAGGGCACTATCTCCAACAATATGTATATATATATGTATGTATATATATATGTATATTTTGATATATGACTTTCTTGCTCGACATGATAGTATGCTATGTGGTTTTACTTTATCTGACATGTTTACTTGATACTGTTCATTTGATACATGTTGATAAAGCCCTAAGGATATTTGCTTGACTTCCATGGCTATGATGCAGATCATACTAGTGGGGCATGTGTAGTCTATAAGCATATCCTTAAAATGTTCTTAGTCGTAGGTATATCGAGATAGGGCATCGATATTCCAGAGTAGACTAGTATATACGTTTCTTGACCCATATGATGGGCGATGGATGATCCCATATCCATTGGTGTTGTGACATCGAAGATTGTATATGGGTGCTCAGTGGAGACTGGGTACACTGAACGGACTCACAGAGAATTCCTATATGGTATTATATCTATCGTCGGATAGCAGTTCTCTGGTGACACTGGTACAGGTTAGTCTGTAGACCCGAGATCGTCATAGAGTCTTGTGTGTTCTCCAACTGTATTTTGATTTCCACCCTACCACGGCTCTACTAAGTCATGCAAACAGGTGGCTTTTAGGTATAGTCTCGAGACACATGGAGACGGTGAGCGATAGGAGGGGTTTCGTCTCTCCCGGTATTGGGAGTTGATGTTGTGCTATATGTGATTGGCTCTGACTTAAAGTCCCTGGCCAGGGATGATGAGATTTACTGATAAGTGTTATCAGTAGTTTCTTGATCGGTCATAGACCATATCGACATGACTTATTGAGTTATTAGGGCTCGGCGATTCCATCCCTAGACTTGATATGCAGCATATCAGACGAAGAGACCGGACTGTACGGTAAGTGTTACCAATGGCTCGACGGGAGTTTTGACGGGTTCGCTTGTTTTTCTTCTGATCGCTCAATACCCAGGTGGCCGTTACGTTTAGCTGAACGCTTGCGGCTTGTAAGTGTTTTGATATGATCATCACTTACTGCCGGCGTATTGACGAGTCTAAGAGTCCCATACAGGATTTTTCTAGCTCAGGCGAAATGATGTGGTGTGCGTATGTGATATGCGCAGGAGCTCGATTAAATACGGATATGTGATACTGTATTTTAATCGGACGTGCGATATTGGTCGGGTTGCATTTGATGTGACCGATTTATTAAATCAAGTATTTATTTAATATTATCTTTTAGCTCACTTTTAATTAACCCTTTTTCTTTTGGATGTATGCATGTATGTTCACACATACACATGATGATGTGCATTCACACATACACACATACATATGTGTCGTGGTTGATGATACAAAGGAGATGGCAATATAAGATTCACAAGTTTGATAAATATCTAGATTTTTGTTAATGATTTAAAGGAAAAAGGAAATTAACATAATGACTCATTTTCTACACACTTCTTATTTGACCATTGACTTTAACCATGGTTTAATTTCCTTTTGTTCTTTAACCCATCCAAATAATATCTAGATATTTAACCAACATTGGTTATATGTGAGAGTGTCTCATATATAATATTTTGATTTTCATTTTAAAAAATAAGTTTTCATTATTTACACAAAAGCTTTTGCCATCTTCACCTTCCTCCTTTGCCAAGCTTTCTTGAGTTTTGTTTTGAGTGAGGAAATTAAAAAGAAAGGGTTTTTAAGTGAGTTTACAAACCACACAACCATTCTACACTACCCTAGCCCTTTATTGTAGAGTGCTTGCTTCATTTTGTGAAGCTAAGAGCTTGATCTAGGAATCTCCAGATGGATCATCGTAGACGACGAAGGATCTCGAGCGGAGTCGTTTCAAACCTTGTGCAAAGCCGTAGGAGTCTTAAAGACCGAAAGAGTTGGCTACAAAGGTTGTATTTCCTTTTCCTTTAGTTTAGACTTCACATAATGATGTTATTACCCTAATCTCTAGTTACGATTCGTAGTTCACTTGTAATAGCGCTCTAAAATTTAAAAGTTCACTACTTTATGATGTTGCAACCTTACTAGAGGCGCTACTACACACTAACATGGTATCAGAGCCTAGCTAGAGCTTTAGGGTAAGCCGGACGACGTTTAAAAACTCAATCGAACATGAAAAATGCGATTTTTACATGCTCACTAGAAATTTTTTCAAAAGTTGGAATTTTTGTAATTAAAAATATGCAGAAAATAGAGCAGGGTTTTCTATGGATCCCCAAGAAAAACGAGCGCCTAACTCGACTCAACGACCACGGAACCGCAACCAAATAGGTGTATTTGCGGCGGTTCCGCGGCGCCGTTGGTAAGGCTTGGACCGTGCGCTCTTGCGTTGATCCGTAGGTACTTTATATGCTCTCTGGGAATTTTTTTTATGCAGGTTCAAGTGTTGAAATCTATTACAACAGTGGGTATGTTGATGTGTTGATTGATATATTTTAACGTCGTCTATGCTTTTCAATTGTTGATGTGATATGATGTATAGGATCGTCGTGATTGAATGGCTGGGGTTTTTATGTGAGACGAGAGTTTATCTTTTCATTCATGTAAAATTCATTGTATATATTATTCTTTTATTGGGGCACATCTGGGTTGAGGATGATGTCTCCATTGATATATATTTTACTTTTCCGTATTAGGATAGACCCAAGGAGGGGAGCACGAGTGACCGGGTTCTGGAGTTCAGTGGGAGGCCATCTCGAGGAGTCGAGACCGGGTCTCCTAAACTCCAGAATTGGAAGGGTCACTTGCCGCTCTCGTAGGGGTCTAAGGGTGTGGGCTTGGCTATTCATCACGACCGTGGAATCCGTATTTTCTATCTTAGGCTAAGTAGAAAATACGAAGTTCCTAGTATATCCTATATTTTCATATATGTGTTTCTGCTGCTAATTATTCTGTGATGTGATTGCTTAATATCTGAGACGAATGTGATATTGTTATATATGTGATAAGTAATACTGTTTTTCGTTTCTTTTGTTAGTGTATATGGCCTAGAGGCCATTACTGTATCATACTAGTTTGTATATTACTTAATGGAAGCTTGGGATATTCACCTTGTATATACAATCTTGCTCAAAATAGTAGTATGCTACTTGGTTTGTTTCTACTTCAATGTGTACATGTGTTTATTTTAGTATATCGCCTATACACATTAGTGGAGCCCTTAGGATCTTTGCTTGATTACCAGCGTTGTGAAGGCAGTCACACTAGTGGAGGCTGGGTAATCTATAAGCACATCCTTATGCAGGTCCCTAGTCGCAGGACTATCGAGACAGGGCATCGATACTCCGGAGTAGACAAGCGCATGCGCTTCTCATCCCAGAGTGGGAGATGGTCTGTCCCACAGCCATCAGTACGTCGTACTGGAGATAGTATGCGGGAGCTCGTTGGGTTACGAGTACACTGGACAGGACTCGTCGGGAACTGACCGGTTGGTATTATACCTATCGTCAGTTATCAGTTCCCAGGTGACATGAGTACAGCTTAGTCCGCTGACTTGACACTGTCACTTCGCCTCGAGTGTGTTCCCACTGTACTTTGATTACTACCCTACCACGGCTCAAAGGAGTCGTGCAAACAGGTAGTAGTTGGGTGCAGTCCCGAAGCACTTGGAGGCAGTGACGATTAGACAGGATTCGTCTCTCCCGGTATTGGGGGTTGACATCGCGCTGTGTCTAGGAGAGCCATTACACGAGTAGTCCCTGGCCAGGGCAAGCGAGATATACTGGTAGGCTTCCAGTGTTATCTCAGGGTGTATTGGGCTTCACTCCGACACGACTTGTACCGCTATTAGGGGACTGACGTTTACCGCCCCCCTACGCCCGCCATGCGATGTATTAGACGAACAGACCGGACTGTACGGAGATTGTCACATTCAGGCTCAGTAGGAGTTCAGATGGGTTTCGCCTCGTCAGTCTTCTTGTCGGCATCTACCTAGGGACCGTTACGCACAGCTAGTGCCGCTTGCGGTCTGTGGTTAAACCCACTGCCAGCGTAGTGTCGAGTCTTTAGAGTCCCACACAGAAAGCTATTCGCCTTTAGGCAAAAGAGTAGAGGTCGCATGGTTTTGCGACAGGTCACATGGTTTTGCGACAGGGTTCAGTCACATCCGTGCACTTGTGCACGTTTAGTGTCCGGACAGTTTACACTAGCGGGCTTTGGTTTAAGCCAGATCTTAGTGTAAGTATTGGGATTGGTTTTATCCAGTTTGTATTCGTGTTCCTCGGAACGCGAATGCGGGTGTGTATGCACAGTTGACGGAGAGACAGAGGCAAAGGATTCTCATTAGGGTTGTTGACCGTTGACTATTGACTATTAACTTTTTGCTCAACCCTAATGAGAATATGATATGTAATTAACAATAATATTAATTAAGTATTGTGGTGACATGGTTGTTGAGGGGTTGACTTTGTTGACTTGTTGACTTTGTTGACCGGTTGACTAGGTTGGACTAGTTGACCATCATGATGACAATGGCTATCATTTCATGGCAAAGACTTTTTACTTGCTTGTTCTCTTGTGCAATATGAGTGCATGAAATGATATAGCCATTTTGACTTAAACCATTTACACAATACTTGATTACTATTTTTGTGATGATGGTTTTGGATTATGAGAGCCAAGTGAGAAAAGTCTTGCTCATTCTATCATTTTCATTCTCTCTCTTGTGTTCTTGAGCTCTCATCTCCTTCCTCTTGCTCTCCCTCTCTTTAGTCTATGGTTCACTTGTCTCATGTGTTGAGAACCAAGAACCATAGAGAAAATCCCAACACACTCTCCTCTACTCACTCTAGTTCACAAGGTTTAGCAAACCGAGTGAACTATTTTCTTCAAAGACCGAAGAAGAAGCCAAAGGTAGAAGCTTTCAGGTGGATCGATTTTCGGCGCAAGGAGACGACGGGGTGAAGCCGATCCGGACAACCATCGAGGCTTGAAGACGAAGGAGTTCAAGAAAGAAAGGTATAACCCCCTAACCGAGTAGTTAACAACTCCTAGTTAGGTTGTTAGTTAGATGTTTAACAAAGATCCGGTTTTGAGTCCATATTACCACCTCTAGAAAATTGTTTTTCACCAAATTCCGCATGCCCGAAAGTACCGGAAGAGGTAGCATGGACTTACAATGGTATCAGAGCCTAGTTAAACACTACCTAACATGTTAGCATAGTAACTAGAAATTCGATCGGAGAAAAAGTCGCGAAATACACCCGGATTTCTAACTTTCTGTCGATTTTCAAAGTGCTGCAAAAATCATTTGAGATATACCAAAAATCGACTCAGGGTTTTTAGAAGAAACTGAAAAATTCGACCCACTGAATCGATCAACGCACCGCGTTTCCGCGGCGGGAGCTTGCTCCCGCCGCGGAAACGCGGCCGAGTTGATTCGGTCGTGGGGTTTTATTTTTGCAGTTTGTTCATAGGGGTATTTTGGGATTTTTGGAATATGCATTTTCTGCCCAGATTTTCCAGAACGAAAATTTTGTGTTTGGGGCCTGAAAATCCGTATTTTTGATCGAACTTCTAAAAGACTTAAGCTGACGGGTTTTTCTGTGATGTGATATTTGTATTGAACGTCTGCTAATCGCTATATGTCGATTAGTGAGGGTTATACAAATCTGTGATCTGTAATGTTATTGGAATGTGTATATGAATTCATTGGATTGTCGCGGGTGAATAGCCGGGGGTTGTGAGACGAGAGTTTTCTTTTCTTTCAATTCATGTAAATTTGTAAATTGATGTAATTATTATTTGTATGGCCGCACAACCGGGTCGGGGTTGTAGCCGTCATTATATAATTTCTTTTTACTGTTTTTGCTCCTAGGATAGACCCATGGAGGGGGTGCACAAACTACCGGGTATGCCGAAGTGCCGAGTGGCCTACTCACGGAGTTGAGGGAGGTTGCTTCGCTTTGGGTACTTGGCGGGTAGTTTGCCGCACCCGTAGGGGTCTTGGGTGGGGTATTGGCTATTCACCGCGACCGTGTAATCTGCTTTTAGTTATAGGCTCGTATGAATTGCGGGTTCCTAGTATATCCAATGTGTTCATCTGTGATCTGAAATGGCTATCATTGCAATATATCTATATATGATATTATTTAGGCGTTGCTTATGCTTTACAGCCGCGCTAGCCCAGCCCCCGCTCTGTCGTTAGTTAAGTAACCTAACGGGTAATGACGGGGCCTCGTGGCGAATGCGAATGGCATAAGCGTACGTCATATTTTGGTTGTTTTCTGCAATGGTAGGATTAAATGATGGGACGCATTAAAAGAACTAATGCAAGAAAAATATGCATTAAAAGAACTAATGCAAGAAAATAAACCAAGTAAAAGTCGTTGGAACACTTTCGAAAAACCACTCGGTTCTTTTCAAAACCAACTTTTAAAAGCGGAGCTTGAGCCACTCCTTTTAAAAGCTATCTCATTCTATCGATTATATCAAGTTCACTACATTCACGGTTTAGCCAAAACCATTCATAGCCCTCCATCATTTCAGTTAAAAATTCGGTAGTACTCAAACTATGTATTTTGACCTCACGCCAAGGCATAGTGATTGGTAGCTGCCGGATATTTATCTGTTGCATAGATAGAATGCGTTGGTTTGGGACAGCCGTACTGCCATTTTGACCTACGTCAAGGGTAGGTACGGGTGGGTTCAAATTAACCAGGATAATAATGGGAAGAACTTGACATGTGACTTATGACATTTTGACCCCACGCCAAGGTCATAAGAGCATAGGGCAAAAATCCACATCGGGAGTTTCATAAGTACTGAAACTTGCTAGAGTTGCATACCATTTGGAGTGTGATGATTCTGGTAGGATTCCTTCAGTTTTGTCACGCGATGATATTTGGATCCCGATCCTACTGTGAGTATATGCTACTCCTCGGGAAATTTCTCACTTAACGATCAATGCTATAAACCAAGTAGGTGTCTAGAAAGGTGTTAGCGGGGCTAGGCCCCCAGGGAAAAGAGGTTATTTAATAAAGGAACTTCGTGAAAGCGTTGGAAAACCTCCCTCGAAGTACCGACACCAGCCTGGTCGAAAGGTTAAGCAAGTATTGTACGGTGAGATTGATCCTGACTAATTCTTCCTTTTTGGTTTGAGGAGAGATTCGAGAAACAGTGGGAGCCATCCTGTTTAGACAAATTAAAAACCATTCTAAACTTGCAAGAGCATCAAGCTGAGTGTTTCTTCTCTCTCCTAATTGCAGCGACCAATCGACATGACTGGACTTAAGTTACTTCTAGATAAAAACATACTGACAGGGCCAAACTACAAAGATTGGCTCAGGAATGTCAAGATGGCAATCACTTACGACAAGCTGGGGTATCTTCTTACCACCAAAGCTCCCCCTGTCCCAGGTCCCAAAACTAGCGTCGCGGATAAGGAAATCCGTAAGACCTGGGAATTAGACTGCGCGTAGGCCAAGTGCCTCGTGCTTGCCTCTATGGACAATGAACATCAGAGGAGGCACGAGAATATGGACCTGGAATCCATATTTCTTCATACAAAAGAACTGTATGGAGAGCAATCTCGTATCGCAAGATACGAAGTGTCGAAGAAGTTGTTTTCGGCAAGATTGGCCGTCGGATCATCGGTAGCGGAACACGTGCTTAAGATGATTGGCTACATTGAGGAGCTCGTGGACCTTGGGACCACGTTGGAGAATGAGCTCTATACGGACTTGATTCTCCAGTCCCTTCCATCCACTTACGCCCAGTTCATACTGAACTTCAACTTACAAGAAAAGGAAGTTGAACTTTCAGAACTCCTCAACATGCTGAGGAGCGCAGAGGGCACCCTACAGAAAGGTAGGGAAACATCCACTTTGTTTGTAGGAGGATCTTCTTCTTCTAGGTCCAAGGCGAAAGCCAAGGGAAAGAAGAAGAAAGCCCCCGCCAAACCAAGGGGCGGTGTTAGTAAAGTGGATACGAAGGGAAAGGCAAAAGCAACAAAGAAAGTGGAAAAGCTTGTGGATAAGGAAGAATGCTTCAATTGTCATAAGAAAGGACACTGGAAGAATGATTGCAGGGCTTGGAAAGCCAGGACACAGGAATTGAAGCAGGTTGCAGCTTCAGCTTCAGGTGTGTATGTTATTGAAAACTGTCTTTCAATAAACTCTACTTCCTGGGTATTGGATACCGGATCAGGATCTCATATCTATAATTCTTTGCAGGCGTTGAGAAACCGTAGGGTTTTGAAGGCAGGTGACATGACCCTCAAAGTTGCAAACGGAGCTAGCATGGATGCTAAGGCCGTGGGGGACTATCACCTGGGAATGTCAGATGGACATGTTTTGGTTTTGCGTAATTGCTTTTTTGTACCCAACGCAACTTGTAATATCATTTCTGTATCTTTGGTTTCTAAAGAAGGTTATGAATTTGCGTTTGTAAGTAATGTTGTAAACATTCACCTTAATCAAGTTCTGATTGGGTCAGGTACATTAAGCAATGGTATATACGTATTAAACAAACCACAGATTTTCAATGTCCAGAATACACACAAAAGAAAGTCTCCGGAAATAAATCAGACTTTCTTGTGGCATTGTAGACTGGGTCACATCAATGAGAGAAGGTTGATGAAGTTACATACAGAAGGATATTTGAATCCGTTCGAATATCAATCGTATGCCACTTGTCAATCCTGTCTCAAAGGAAAGATGACAAAGACTCCGTTCACTGGACACGGAGTAAGAGCGAGCGAGCTCTTGGGACTCGTACACAGCGACGTGTGCGGTCCAATGTCTACGCATGCACGAAGCGGTTTTTCTTACTTCATTACTTTTACGGATGATTTTTCAAGATTCGGACATGTCTTCTTAATGAAACATAAGTCCGAAGCCTTTGGAAAATTCCAGGAATATAAGAATGAAGTAGAAAAACAAACCGGCAAAAGTATCAAGGTCCTAAGATCGGATCGAGGTGGTGAATACTTGAGTGCCGAGTTCCTGGACTATTTAAAAGAGAACGGAATTCTCTCTCAGCTTACTCCTCCATACACTCCGCAACATAACGGTGTATCAGAGAGACGGAACCGAACCCTATTGGATATGGTACGGTCCATGATGAGTAACGCTGAGTTACCGCGATCATTCTGGGGATATGCGCTAGAATCAGCTGCATACCATTTGAACCGAGTTCCGACTAAGACTGTGCCTACCAAACCATATGAGTTATGGAGTGGGAAGAAACCCTATCTTCAATATCTGAAGATCTGGGGATGTCCAGCTTTTGTCAAAAAGCAGCATGCGGACAAACTCGAGGCACGCTCAGTACTGTGCAAGTTTGTGGGATACCCAAAGAACACCAGGGGGTATCTTTTCTACCACGCAGAGGAACAAAAAGTCCTTGTTTCTCATAATGCCCACTTTCTAGAACACCAGTTCTTGGAAAAGGAAATTAGTGGGAGCGCAGTAGAACTGGAAGAAATTCCAGAACCACAGACTATTACTGAAAGCTTAGTGGAACCAGAGGGTTCAAAAGAACAGGACATTCCTACGCCGCTCCGCAGGAGTAGTAGGCAGTCTCATCCGCCCGAGAGATACTACGGTTTTCTCATAGACGGGGATAGAGAGGATTGCATCATAGATTATGATGAGCCTACTAGCTTCCAGCAGGCCGTTCAGAGCATTGACTCAGTAAAATGGCTGGATGCAATGCGGACCGAAATGGAGTCCATGTACACCAACAAAGTATGGACGTTGGACATTGCTCCAGACGGGTTAAAACCCGTAGGATGCAAGTGGATCTTCAAAAGGAAGATTGGTGTAGATGGACAGGTTGAGACCTATAAAGCTAGACTTGTTGCAAAGGGTTTCCGTCAAAGACCTGGCTTGGACTATGACGAAACCTTTTCTCCAGTGGCTATGCTGAAATCCATTCGGATCCTTCTTGCCATTGCTGCCTTCCACGATTATGAGATCTGGCAAATGGACGTAAAGACCGCTTTTCGAAATGGAAATTTAGAGGAGTGTGTCTATATAGACCAACCAGAGGGTTTCATTCAGAGTGGGAGCAGCGGAAAGGTGTGCAAGTTGCTTAAGTCCATCTATGGACTAAAGCAGGCATCACGAAGTTGGAACATCTGTTTTGATAAGACGGTCAAGGAATTTGGCTTTATCAAAAATCCAGATGAACCATGCATCTATAGTAGATTTGTAGTGAGAACTGTAGTATTCCTCGTTTTGTACATGGATGACATTCTCTTAATAGGAAATGACATTCCTATGCTACAATCTGTCAAGGGGTTCTTGTCACACAGGTTCTCCAAGAAAGACCTGGGTGATGCTTCATACATCCTGGGGATCCGGATCCATCGTGATAGATCCAAGAGGATATTAGGACTTTTACAGTCCAGGTACATCGACACCATACTGAAAAGAATCAATATGGAAGATTCCAAGCGCGGTAACCTACCGGCTTGTCACGGGATCACCCTCTCTAAAGAGATGTCTCCCAAGACTGATTTGGAGAGGGATCGCATGTCTATTATACCCTACGCTTCTGCGGTAGGCTCTATAATGTATGAGATGTTGTGTACCAGACCGGATGTAGCTTATGCACTGAGTGTAGTAAGCCGGTATCAGTCAAACCCCGGGGAGAAACACTGGATAGCGGTAAAGAACATTCTCAAGTACCTGAGAAGGACTAAGGAGATGTTCTTGGTGTATGGCGGAAAAGACCTCCAGATCGAGGCCTTTGCTGACTCCAGCTTCCAGAGTGACAAGGATGATTCCAAGTCCATGTCGGGTTTTGTCTTTACCCTCAATGGAGGGGCGGTGTGTTGAAAGAGTTCCAAACAAGAAACCGTTGCAGACTCGACGATGGAAGCGGAATACATCGCTGCATCTGATGTCGCAAAGGAAGCTGTCTGGTTGAGGAAGTTCTTGAAAGAACTTCAGGTGGTTCCGTCCATTGTTGATCCAATACCTCTGTATTGCGACAACAACGGGGCTATAGCTTTAGCGAAGGAACCCAGGTCCCATCAGAGATCCAGACACATCTTGAGGCGGTATCACCTGATCAGGGAGATCGTGGATCGCCAGGAGATCGAGTTTCGGAGGGTTGCTTCAGAAGATAACACTGCAGATCCATTCACCAAGGCCTTGCCCCAGACTCAGTTCGAGCGGCCGATCGAGATGATAGGTCTTCGATACGCCAGTACATGGCCTTAGTACAAGTGGGAGATTGTTAGTGTATATGCCCTAAATGCCATTACTGTATCATACTAGTTTGTATATTACTTAATGGAAGCTTGGGATATTCACCTTGTATATACAATCTTGCTCAAAATAGTAGTATGCTACTTGGTTTGTTTCTACTTCAATGTGTACATGTGTTTATTTTAGTATATCGCCTATACACATTAGTGGAGCCCTTAGGATCTTTGCTTGATTACCAGCGTTGTGATGGCAGTCACACTAGTGGGGGCTGGGTAATCTATAAGCACATCCTTATGCAGGTCCCTAGTCGCAGGACTATCGAGACAGGGCATCGATACTCCGCAGTAGACTAGCGCATGCGCTTCTCATCCCAGAGTGGGAGATGGTCTGTCCCACAGCCATCAGTACGCCATACTGGAGATAGTATGCGGGTGCTCGTTGGGTTACGAGTACACTGGACAGAACTCGTCGGGAACTGACCGGTTGGTATTATACCTATCGTCAGTTATCAGTTCTCAGGTGACATGAGTACAGCTTAGTCCGCTGACTTGACACTGTCACTTCGCCTTGAGTGTGTTCCCACTGTATTTTGATTACTACCCTACCACGGCTCAAAGGAGTCGTGCAAACAGGTAGTAGTTGGGTGCAGTCCCGAAGCACTTGAAGGCAGTGACGGTTAGACAGGATTCGTCTCTCCCGGTATTGGAGGTTGACATCGCGCTGTGTCTAGGAGAGCCATTACACGAGTAGTCCCTGGCCAGGGCAAGCGAGATATACTGGTAGGCTTCCAGTGTTATCTCAGGGTGTATTGGGCTTCACTCCGACACGACTTGTACCGCTATTAGGGGACTGACGTTTACCGCCCCCCTAGGCCCGCCATGCGATGTATTAGATGAACAGACCGGACTGTACGGAGATTGTCACATTCAGGCTCAGTAGGAGTTCAGATGGGTTTCGCCTCGTCAGTCTTCTTGTCGGCATCTACCTGGGGACAGTTACGCACAGCTAGTGCCGCTTGCGGTCTGTGGTTAAACCCACTGCCAGCGTAGTGTCGAGTCTTTAGAGTCCCACACAGAAAGCTATTCGCCTTTAGGTAAAAGAGTAGAGGTCGCATGGTTTTGCGACAGGTCGCATGGTTTTGCGACAGGGTTCAGTCACATCCGTGCACTTGTGCACGTTTAGTGTCCGGACAGTTTACACAAGCGGGCTTTGGTTTAAGCCAGATCCTAGTGTAAGTATTGGGATTGGTTTTATCCAGTTTGTATTCGTGTTCCTCGGAACGCGAATGCGGGTGTGTATGCACAGTTGACGGAGAGACAGAGGCAGAGGATTCTCATTAGGGTTGTTGACCGTTGACTGTTGACTATTGACTTTTTGCTCAACCCTAATGAGAATATGATATGTAATTAACAATAATATTAATTAAGTATTGTGGTGACATGGTTGTTGAGGGGTTGACTTTGTTGACTTGTTGACTTTGTTGACCGGTTGACTAGGTTGGACTAGTTGACCATCATGATGACAATGGCTATCATTTCATGGAAAAGACTTTTTACTTGCTTGTTCTCTTGTGCAATATGAGTGCATGAAATGATATAGCCATTTTGACTTAAACCATTTACACAATACTTGATTACTATTTTTGTGATGATGGTTTTGGATTATGAGAGCCAAGTGAGAAAAGTCTTGCTCATTCTATCATTTTCATTCTCTCTCTTGTGTTCTTGAGCTCTCATCTCCTTCCTCTTGCTCTCCCTCTCTTTAGTCTATGGTTCACTTGTCTCATGTGTTGAGAACCAAGAACCATAGAGAAAATCCCAACACACTCTCTTCTACTCACTCTAGTTCACAAGGTTTAGCAAACCGAGTGAACTAGTTTCTTCAAAGACCGAAGAAGAAGCCAAAGGTAGAAGCTTTCAGGTGGATCGATCTTCGGCGCAAGGAGACGACGGAGTGAAGCCGATCCGGACAACCATCGAGGCTTGAAGACGAAGGAGTTCAAGAAAGAAAGGTATAACCCCCTAACCGAGTAGTTAACAACTCCTAGTTAGGTTGTTAGTTAGATGTTTAACAAAGATCCGGTTTTGAGTCCATGTTACCACCTCTAGAAAATTGTTTTTCACCAAATTCCGCATGCCCGAAAGTACCGGGAGAGGTAGCATGGACTTACATCTTTCTGTAATGGCTTAGGAACTTAAATGATGGGAATACATTAATGAGATTAATGTAAAAGAAAAGAAACCTAAAGATGTTGTAGAATCGGATTTGAAACCCACTCGGCTCCTTTTTATGAAAAAGCAAGTTTCTAAAGATGCGGAGCTTAAGCCACTCCTTTTCTAAAAGCAATTTATATTCTTCAACAAAATCATGTTCAAAGCGTTAAAGGTTTTCATAGAAACCATCCGCAACCCTCCGTCATTTTAGAAAGCAGAGTACTTAGTATTCGTGCTACGTATGTTGATTATAGTCAAGACGTAGTGTACGGTAGCTAAGTGATGTCTTCCTACAAAGCATATGATGCAATCAGTTAGGACATTCATGTGATTATGTTGATCATAGTCAAGGGTCATATGGGTGGGTCTAGTTAATCTCGAAATGACGGGTAGAACTTGACTAGTGTTTATGATATGTTGACCATAGCCAAGGTCATAAGCATCTAGGGGTAAAAACCATATCGGGAGTTTCAAGAGTTGAGATTTGCAATGAGATTGCATACCATCTATATGATATTTGGATCCCGGTCCCACTGTAAGTAGGAGTTACTCCCGGGAGAATTTGCACTTTACAATTAGCTAATCCAGTAGGTGCCTAGAAAGGTGTTAACGGGGTTTGACCTCTGGGAAAAACGAGGTTTATTTTAATCAGGTCCGTGCGCAAGCACGGGGAACCTCCCTCAAAGTACCGACACTGGCCTGGTTGACCGGTTAGCGAAACTGTAGAATGCAATTAATCCTGGCTAGTTTTCTTTTTAAGTTTGAAAGAAAATTTGATAAAAACAGTGGAAGACATCGATCAGATAAGATAATAACCAATCTGATCTTTGCAAGAGCATTTCGCTGAGTGTATTCTTTTCTCTCTCCTAATGGTAGATACCGATGACGGGACTTAAGCTTTTTTAGAGAAAAAAAAACTGACTGGACAAAATTATAAAGAATGGTTGAGGAACTTGAACATTGCACTTACATATGATAAAATATCATATGTCCCCACTACCAAAGCCCCACCCGTCCCAGGACCTGAATCATCTGTTTCGGACAAGGAGATCCGAAAAACATGGGATATTGATTGCAACACGGCTACGTGCCTTGCGCTTTCTTCTATGAACAGTGTCCATCAGAAACAGCACGAGAAGATGGATATACAATCCATCTTTCTTCATACAAAGGAGTTGTATGAAGAGCAATCTCGTACTTTACGCTACGACGCATCTCGAAAGCTGTTTCAGATGCGGTTGGCCCCCGGTGCATCAGTAGGAGACCATGTTTTAAAGATGATTGGTCTTATTGAAGAACTTGAGGAACTGGGATGGACTATGGATAATGAGCAATATACAGATATTGTTCTGCAGTCTCTCTCCCCCGCCTTTGCTCCGTTCATAGTGAATTTCAATATGAATGATTTGGAGAAATCATTACCGGAACTTCTCAATATGTTGAGAAATGCAGAGAGCACGCTTAAGATAGCGAAAACTCCCGATCTGCTTTATGGGCCATCTTCCTCTTCAGTCCCGAAAGCCATGGCCAAGGGAAAGAAGAAGAAGAATCCCACCAAGCCGAGAGGCGGAGTTCAAAAGGCGAAGGGGAATGACAATTATGGGACCGCGGGAAGTGGAAAAGGAGAATGTTTTTACTGCCACAAGTCGGGACACTGGAAACGCAATTGTGCTTTGTACCTTGCAGATCTCAAGAAGAAGAAGCATGATGATGCTTCCGCTTCAGGTGTGTTTGTAACTGAAAACTGTTTTTCATTAAACTCTACGTCTTGGGTATTAGATACCGGTTCTAGTTCTCACATCTGTAATTGTATGCAGGGATTGTGAAACAGTAGAGTTTTGAAGACTGGGGACCACACTCTACGGGTTGGAAATGGTTCCAATGTACATGATGTATCTGTAGGAGAGTATCATCTGGGGTTGCTATCAGGATGTATTTTGGTTTTGAACCCTTGTTATTTTGTACCTGGTATGCTATGTAATATAATATCCGTATCTTTGTTGGACAATGAAGGATATCATTTTGTGTTGCAAAATAATGTTATGAACATTAACTTGAATCAACAGTTGATTGGGTATGGTACATTAAGTAACGGAATTTACGTCCTAAACCAACACACAGTTTTCAATATACAACATACAAACAAAAGAAAGATTTCAGATGTAAATGAATCTTTTCTTTGGCATTGTAGACTTGGTCATATTAATGAAACAAGACTAAACAAGCTACATAAAGATGGATATTTAAAACCTTTTGAATATAAATCTTATGCGACTTGTCAGTCATGTATCAAAAGTAAAATGACCAAAACTCCGTTTATTGGACACGAAGAGAGAGCTACAGAACTCTTTAGCCTCATACATACAGATGTATGCGGACCAATGTCTACACATGCTAGAGGCGGTTTTTCATACTTCATCACTTTTACTGATGATTTCTTAAGATTCGGACACGTGTTTTTATTGAAGCATAAATTCGAAGCTTTTGAGAAATTCAAGGAGTACAAACTTGAAGTAGAAAAACAGACTGGCTCGAGTATCAAGAAACTTCGATCAGATCGAGGTGGAGAGTATTTAAGCACTGAGTTTTCAGACTTCTTAAAAGAGAATGGGATTCTCTCTCAGCTCACTCCTCCGTACACACCACAGCACAACGGTGTGTCAGAACGGAGGAATCGTACCCTATTAGATATGGTACGGTCCATGATGAGTGATTTTGAGTTGCCACTTTCCTTTTGGGGACATGCATTAGAGACAACAATTTATCTATTGAACAGGGTTCCATCAAAGACCGTGTCTACCACTCCATATGAGATATGATGTGGAAGGAGACCATCTCTTAAAAGAGTTAGGATTTGGGATTGTCCGGCTTATGTCAAAAAGCAGAATCCGGATAAACTCGAGACACGATCGGTCATGTGTAAATTTGTAGGATATCCAAAACACTCGTATGGATATCTATTCTACCATAAGGAGGAACAAAAAGTGTTTGTTTCTCAACATGCCACATTTTTGGAAAATGAAATCTTTACAGACAGTACTGCTGGCAAAGTGGTAGAACTAGAAAAGGTTCTAGAGACACAAATTACTCAGGACGAATTGGTTGAGACTGATGTTGCAGTAGAACTTCAAGAACCTCAGCCACTCCGGAGATCTAGTAGAACTTCTCACCCACCGGAGAGATACTATGGGTTTCTCATTGATGGTGATAGAGAAGATTGCATCATAGATGATGATGACCCTACTAGTTTTCATCAAGCTATCACGAGTGGTGACTCGATGAAGTGGCTGGATGCCATGAGATCCGAAATGGAGTCCATGTACACCAACAAAGTATGGACTTTGGACGTTGCACCTCTTGGGATAAAACCCGTTGGGTGCAAATGGATCTTTAAGAGAAAGATTGGTGTAGATGGAAAGGTAGAGACCTATAAAGCAAGGCTTGTAGCGAAAGGTTTTCGTCAAAGACCAGGACTGGACTATGATGAAATTTTCTCTCCAGTAACAATGCTTAAATCCATTCGGATCCTACTTGCTAATTCTGCTCACTACGACTATGAAATCTGGCAGATGGATGTTAAAACTGCATTTCTAAATAGTGATTTAGAAGAGTGCATTTTTATGGATCAGCCAGAGGGCTTCATTGACAGTGGGAGCAGCGGAAAAGCATGTAGGTTGCTTAAATCCATTTATGGATTAAAGCAGGCATCTCGGAGCTGGAACATCTGTTTTGATGATACAATCAAAGAGTTTAATTTTATCAAAAATATAGATGAACCATGCATTTATAAGAAGATTGTAGGGAGTACTGTCACTTTCCTCGTATTGTACGTAGATGACATTCTCTTGATAGGAAATGATATTCCTATGCTACAATCGGTCAAATTATTCTTATCACAAAGGTTCTCCATGATGGACCTGGGTGATGCCTCGTGCATTTTGGGCATAAGGATCTATAGAGATGGATCCAAAAGGTTATTGGGATTGTCCCAATCAAAGTACATTGATACCAACCTAAAAAGGTTTAGTATGGAAGATTCCAAGCATGGTGCCTTGCCCGCTTGTCATGGAATCACTCTCTCTAAGGACTTCTGTCCGAAGACTGATGAAGAGAGAGCTCGCATGAGCATTATACCCTATGCATCAGCCGTAGGATCTATAATGTATGCGATGATATGTACTCGTCCTGATGTAGCTTATGCACTAGCTGTAGTAAGCAGGTATCAATCCAATCCAGGGGAGCTACATTGAATAGCCGTGAAGAGCATTCTTAAGTACTTGCGAAGGATTAAAGAAATGTTATTAGTGTATGGTAATGGGGATCTCCAAATGGAGGCCTTTACCGATTCCAGCTTCCAAAGTGATAAGGATGACAGTAAATCTATCTCAGGGTTTGTATTTACCCTCAGTGGAGGGGCGGTATGTTGGAAGAGTTCCAAACAGGATACCGTTGCAGACTCCACGATGGAAGCTAAGTATATTGTTGCAAATGATGCTGCCAAGGAAACCGTCTGGATGAGGAAGTTCGTTGCGAAACTAAAAGTAGTTCCAACCATTATTGATCCAATACCATTATATTGTGATAATAATGGAGCTATGGCGTTAGCCAAAGAACCCAGATCCCATCAAAAGTACAGACACATCCTCAGGCGATATCATTTGATCCGGGAGATAGTTGATCGCCACGAGATCGAGATTCGGAGAGTAGACACAAAGGATAACACTGCAGATCCACTCACCAAGGCACTTCCACAGCCGCAACGTGAGTGACTTTTTGAGATGTTGGGTATGAGATACGCCAATAATTGGCCTTAGTGCAAGTGGAAGATTGTTGGATATATGTGTGCCCTAGAGGCTATTATATGTATAGTGGATGCTTGGACACACACACACACACACACACACACACACACACACACACACACACACACACACATATGTATGTATATTTTGATATATGACTTACTTGCTCGACATGATAGTATGCTATCTGGTTTTACTTTATCTGACATGTTTACTTGATACTGTTCATTTGATACATGTTGATAAAGCCCTAAGGGTATTTTCTTGACTTCCATGGCTATGATGCAGATCATACTAGTGGGGCATGTGTAGTCTATAAGCATATCCTTAAAATATTCCTAGTCGTAGGTATATCGAGATAAGGCATCGATATTCCAGAGTAGACTAGCGTATACGTTTCTTGACCCATATGATGGGCGATGGATGATCCTATATCCATTGGTGTTGTGACATCGAAGATTGTATACGGGTGCTCAGTGGAGACTGGGTACACTGAACGGACTCACAGAGAATGACTATATGGTATTATATCTATCGTCGGATAGCAGTTCTCTGGTGACACTGGTACAGGTTAGTCTGTAGACCCGAGATCGTCATAGAGTCTTGTGTGTTCTCCAACTGTTTTTTTATTTCCACCCTACCACAGCTCTACTGAGTCGTGCAAACAGGTGGCTTTTGGGTATAGTCTCGAGACACATGGAGACAGTGAGCGATAGGAGGGGATTCGTCTCTCCCGGTATTAGGAGTTGATGTTGTGCTATGTGCGATTGGCTCTGACTTGAAGTCCCTGGCCAGGGCTGATGAGATTTACTGATAAGTGTTATCAGTAGTTTCTCGACCGGTCATAGACCATATCAACATGACTTATTGAGTTATTAGGGCTCAGCGATTCCATCCCTAGACTTGATATGCAGCATATCAGACGGAGAGACCGGACTGTACGGTAAGTGTTGCCAATGGCTCGACGGGAGTTTTGACTAGTTCGCTTGTTTTTCTTCTGATCGCTCAATACCCGGGTGGCCATTACGTTTAGCTGAACGCTTGCGGCTTGTAAGTGTTTTGATATGATCATCACCTACTACCGGCGTATTGACGAGTCTTAGAGTCCCACACAGGATTTTTCTAACTCAGGCGAAATGATGTGGTGTGCGTATGTGATATGCGCAAGAGCTCGATTAAATACGGATATGTGATACAGTATTTTAATCGGACGTTCGATATTGGTCGGGTCGCATTTGATGTGACCGATTTATTAAATCAAGTGTTGATTTAATATTATCTTTTAGCTCACTTTTAATTAACCCTTTTTCTTTTGGATGTATGCATGTATGTTCACACATAAACATGATGATGTGCATGCACACATATACACATACATATGTGTCATGGTTGATGGTACAAAGGAGATGGCTATATAAGACTCACAAGGTTGATAAATATCTAGATTTTTGTTAATGATTTAAAGGAAAAAGGAAATTAACATAATGACTTATTTTCTACACACTTCTTATTTGACCACTGACTTTAACCATGGTTTAATTTTCTTTTGTTCTTTAACCCATCCAAATAATATCTAGATATTTAACCAACCATGGTTATATGTGAGAGTGTCCCATATATAATATTTTGATTTTCATTTTAAAAAATAAGTTTTCATTATTTACACAAAAGCTTTTGCCATCTTCACCTTCCTCCTTTGCCAAGCTCTCTTGAGTTTTTGTTTGAGTGAGGAAATTAAAAAGAAAGGGTTTTTAAGTGAGTTTACAAACCACACAACCATTCTACACTACCCTAGCCCTTTATTGTAGAGTGCTTGCTTCATTTTGTGAAGCTAAGAGCTTGATCTAGGAATCTCCGGGTGGATCATCGTAGACGACGAAGGACCTCGAGCGGAGTCGTTCCAAACCTTGTGCAAAGCCGTAGGAGTCTTAAAGACCGAAGGAGTTGGCTACAAAGCTTGTATTTCCTTTTCCTTTAGTTTAGACTTCACATAATGATGTTATTACCCTAATCTCTAGTTACGATTCGTAGTTCATTTGTAATAGCGCTCTAAAATTTAAAAGTTCACTATTTTATGATGTTGCAAGGTTACTAGAGATGCTACTACACACTAACACGGATTTCTCCAATGAAGGGCGTGATGAGATTTGGGAAGAAAGGGAAGCTTAGTCCCAGATTTGTAGGTCCTTTTGAGATCCTTGAGCGAGTTGGTACCGTTACCTATCGTTTGGTACTTCCGCCGAGTTTTCCGGATGTTCACCCCGTATTCCATGTATCGATGCTTCGCAAGTACCTTCATGACCCTTCCCACATGATTCAGCACCAGACCGTTCAGCTAGAGCGCGATCTTTCCTTCACCGAGCAGCCGGTTGTTATATTGGATCGGCAAGTGAACAAAGTTCGGTCAAAGGTCTTACCATCTGTGAAGATTCTTTGGCATGGCCCGAATAGTGAAGAGGTCACTTAGGAGGCCGAGAGCGAGATGCGGAAGAAATTCCCTCATCTCTTTGAAGGTACGCATAGTAAGATTTTTAAATTCGGGGACCGAATTTCTTTAAGGGGGGAAGATTGTAACATCATAGAATGCGATTAGTGTTAATTAAGCGATAATACGGGTTTTTAATAAAAAGTTAACCAAAATAATTTTCACATATTTTATAAAAATTAATTAATATTTTATTATTATTTATTTCGGGCTTGCACACACTTGTGCATGTTAACCTAAAATTAACTAGGGTTAACCATGCATAAGTAGCCATGGCACCTTAACCCCATTCCATTAAGTTTTATGTAATTATTTAAAAATATTTAGTTTTTGGATCGGGCCAAGCTCTCCAGCTTAGCCGGGTTTGAATTGGGTTGACTTGGGGGGGAGAGAGAGAGGGTTGACATGCAAAAGATGAAGCATGGTGAGCATTTAATGAGGAGAGAGAAGGGGGCATGGCTCACTCTAACCTCACACCCTCATTTCCTTCACATCCCAAACTCACACTCTCATTTTCCTTAACCCTCATACACTCTCATTCTCTCATTCTCACATATTCTTCATCTCATTTTCCCTCATCCCCTCAAACTGAAACCTACCAAAAGTCATCACAAACCCAAGAAAATCTTCACAAAACCTCACTAAAACCCTTTACAAAGTCAAGTTAAGCCACTTAGATGACTTGGAGCATGGAAAGCTAGGGTTTTTGAGCAAGTGTTGGAAGGTAGTAATCTCTAACTGTTAATTAGGTGTTTATAGTGTTGTGTTGCTTAGTAATTGTTGTCTAGAACCTTAAAGATATAGTTTTGTGCACATATCGTATTTTTAGTGTTAAAATGGGGTCACTATAATCTGCTATCACCACGAATCTTTACTGTAAAATCTAGCAATGTAGTAGTGTTGTACTAGAGGCCCTGTGTGTTCACCTGAAACCCGAACCCAATCCTACCTATTTTGGCCGGCGACATTTGGGGAAATTCCGGCGAGCTCGGATTTTTGGGAGCCTGGGGAGTTGGGATTTTTAGGGTATCTGTCTGTAGGTATTTTGGGGTGTTTGGAACTGCTAGATTTTTATATATTGACAGTATGCAAAATCTGGGACCACTTAGCCAATTTTAGGCGTTTCGGCAAAGTGCGATACGATTGATCCGATGTAGTTTAAGTGTTTCGGGTAGCTTGCTGTCGTGGGTTTTTTTTTATGATGCCGCTACACACGTTAACCACTAAGCGAACACTTGAGAGTTTGATTGGAGTCGGTGCGTCGGTCAAAACGTCGTTTGTATGTATTATTGGTCGATTTCTGATTTGTACTTGCTATGTTTTATGTGATTTTAGGGGCGAGTGCGGGGACTTCGGACGCTACGAAGAAAGGGAAGAAGGTGGTTGGATTTACCTAGCTCGAGATCATAGGTGAGTAGATTTAACATCTATGGGGAAATCGCCCGTATGGCGTTAAGCGTCAGGGCTAGATATGATATTATAGCTGCATGTTTATATGCACATATGTTGATTGTGCATGAGCATCATTGCATAGCATTACTTGTTGTGCCTTGACTTAGTATCTAGTGGACAGTACACCATTACTGACGGTTCATGTCGCACGAGCACTAAATTGTATGCTATACCCACCCCGTCGGTAATTGCCATGACACGCACAACCTATACACATATGTGGTATTGTATTCGTTATTGACATTGAGATGTTGATTCTAGTTCTATTGCGCATATGAAATACATCATGCATGCATACCTACATACATATACACATACCTTGCTATAGCTACATATACACCTTTATATGATGTTGCATTTGATTTTGGAGAAATTGGGGACCGCATGATATATTTAAAAACTCGATTCATTTAAAAGAGCGGTTTTCCCTTGATATGCTCATATTACTGTTTTATGTTGCATACATCATATTTCATGGATTTACGCATTGAGATACGGATTTCATGTGATTTATAGATTTGAGAAAGTATGCATTGTTTTGAAAACCCGGTTTCTCTTGATATGATATTTCGATGCGTCCACCATGAGTTTTCTCGGTTCTGAGACTTGTATTAGAAACCCGATTCGAGGAGATGGATGATCCGTTTGCGGGTTCATGGTGGACCCGGTATGGTACCCCAGGGAAAGAAAGGTATGTTGTGCAGTAGACGATGAGCCAGGCAGAGGGTCTACTACCTACCGGTGATTGGTTGGACCTGGCGGTTATCCGGAGGATACCGACCGGATCGTGAGATGGATATGGGCCGATCCGGACTGACGGAGCCCGTGGGCCGATCCGGACTGACGGAGCCCGAGTTATATGGATTTGCGTGTTAATGTTGGACACGAGTTTTCATGATGTTTTTGAGTGCCGATGTTGGGCACTCAAGTTCCATGATATTTACAGAATATGAGGGTCGATCATAGTGACGGCACCTGAAGTATTGGGATTTGGGGTGTCGTTGATGGACACCGAGATTTTCCACGATGATGATTCATTGATGATGTTATATTTTATCCCACACTCAGGATTTATTAGATATGCATTATTTCATGTAGTTGTAGTACCCTGATGGTGTACCTTGATCAAGATTGTTGCGTATCCATATTACCATACTTATGCTATCAGATTGCATGTTTTAGATTATCGTTGTGCGTGCATACCTGCGATTATCTGTATGATGTTACTAACTATTCACGAGTTGGCAACTCACCCCCGTTGTGCCACAGTATTTTACAGGCTTGACCCTCAGAGTAGTCGCGGCAGGGCTTCTTATTGTATCTTTTTCAGCGGATACCGCTACGGTTGGCTGTGAGGCCTTTTTGTTGTAGGTGGGTTTGCGGTTATCCGATTTTATCCATTGTATATCTCATTGTATCTAGTACTCTCCATCTACCACTTCCAAGTATTGACTTAGAGACGGGTTGTGAGGATCGATATTGTATATTTTGTGACTCTAGGTGTCGTGCTCGTGTGAGCCGGCCTTTATTATGTTGCTTTACCTCTTTATACTGTTTTTCATTTATATTGTCTATTTCTTCGCTACGGCGTCGTATATATTCTTGTGGTGGTTGTTTCTGCCTTTGGGCATGATTTTCTCCCGTTTGGGGATGCTTTATTTATATTCTATGTTTGTACCCGTTTTGGGGCTAGTTTTTACAAAGAAGGTGCTTCCGAAATTTTTAAGAAAATAAACTTAAGTTTAAAGATTTTTACTTGAGATTTCCAAATGTTTTTAAAAATGTTTTTATCACTTACTTCTTTTGATGGTTTAGATTTCTGGGTTTTCGGCTTACTTAAATTGTGTTACGCCTGTTGACGTCACGTGGTTTAAGTGCCGGTGACGTGCCTAAATTTGGGTCATGACAGAGGACAAGCAGTGAGTATTCCTCCGATGACTTGGGACGAATTCTCGAGAATACATTTCGCCAGATTTCTTCCACAAAGTGTTGAAGATACCCGAGTTCGTATTTTCGAGTCTTGCGTAAGACTCCGGTTATGACCTAGCCGAATATGAATTGCAGTCTACGCAGCTATCAAGATACGATTCCGATTTGGATGATAATGAAGAAAAGTGGATTAAGAGATTCGTGCAAGGTCTCGATAAGTCGTTGTTCCTCTCCACTGATGCTAGAGATTGGATACGTATACTGAGGCGTTGGATATGGCTACACTTTCAGAGGAACGTCTTGAAGACATTACAGATGTCCCGGAACGGAATCGAATTAAATTAAGAGTGCCAACTTCCGTACAGTTCGGCAGAGATGATATCGAAAAAGACCGTGGCAGGTTCTTTCTGGAATACTGCAGCGATAAAGATGTGGACCCAAGATTGGTTGTATGGCACATATTCAAAGGGTCAGAAGCCGCCGTCATTGACGTGCTACATTGCGATTGGCCAGGTTAATTGGCCAGGAGATGTTCAGAGAGGCGTCAGAGCGTAACTGTTTCCGTCGCTACTCCTAACTAGGCTGTCGAGCCAGGAGGTCGTGGAATTAGTGATCTACAGAAAGAACAAAGGACCTAGAGACAGAGGATGCCAGACCGTAGGCAGAAAGCAAGTAGAAATTCTTGCTCTTTCAGCTCCGAGTGCACCGGCACCTTTCGACATTGAAGGAGATATACCTCACTGTCATTTTTTTTTTTGATTTGTGATTTGGTGATTCTAGTATCATGCTTTGGGCGTTTGGACTTTTGTGTTTTGAGGATTTGGTTTCACGATTGATATTTTTGTGCACCGTAGCTGCACCTATTAGATATTTTTTTTGTGCACAGCGATTGCACTTGATTTATATTTTTATACATCAGTTATACTTGATTTAAGTTTTTGTGCATATCCATTGCCCTCGATATTGTTTTTTACACCCAATTGCACATATTTATGATTTCGTGCATCCCGATACACTTGATTTAGATTTCGTGCACGTTGTATGCACCTGATTTTGACTTGTGCACTCAATATTGTTTACATGCACTTTCGATGCATTGATATGATTTTCATGCATGCCAGTTGCACTAGATTTATGTTTTCATACACCTAATTGAACTTGATATTGATTTCCGTGCACCCTATTGCACTAGATGCTTTTGTGCATACCTAATACACTTGATTTAGATTTTCACGCACACTTGGCTCACTTGATGTGGTTTTGTGCACATTTGATACACTTGAGAATTTTTGTGCACACCAGTTGCACTCGATTGAGATTTCCGTGCACTCTAGATGCACTGGATGTTGTTGTCGTGTACACTCGATGCACTTGTGCACACCTGTTGCACTTGACAGATACTTTCGTGCACACCAGTTGCACTCAGTTTTCATTTTCGTGCACATTCGTGGCACTTAGATTTGACTTCAATTTTCATGCACACCAGACGCACGTGGGTTAGTTTTCATGTACAGCTATTAAGATTGATTTCTTTTCGAGCATCGCGTTTTATGTTATATACTATGTTATATAGTAGCAGTGCAGGACTGGTCCGAGGACAGTACATGAGTGTTTTCGCATACATCGACATTTACTGAAGAGGTTTTTAAAGGAGCTATAGTCTCATTATTTTCCTACGTGTCTATGAGCACCATGAAACTTTACAAAAGAAAACCCTTCTAAATTATTTTCAAAAAGGTGGTACGTATATCTTTAGAAAAACGTGTGTGTGTATCTTCACAAATGAACGCCCGCTACTTGTGCCGTAATATACGCATCATACGGCGATTTGAAAATGATTTTTCAAACATTTTTACTTATTTAAATGATTTTACAATGATGCGTACCATATATGTATTGTAGCCTGGATTATATTGTACTTGATTTAAACAGTAGATTTCACAACTTGCATTTTCATCATAAATTTTATGATTTGCATGACGCTTGACGGAGTTTCGATTATTGAGTTTTGCGCTCGTTTTCATACGCATGCGTTGCGCTATGATATTTCTAGCTTATCCGTGATTTCGGAGCCCCGTTGATTTAATTTGATTTTCTGAAATGTTTTAAGGCTAGGGGGTTTAAATTTAAATTCAGGGACCGAATTTATTTAAAAGGGGAAGATTGTAATATTTCAGAAAATAGAAAATATTATTTTTGAATTTAAATAATAAAATAATAAATTTCACGGATATTATACTAATATAGATTTGAGTTTTCGTAAAATGGTATAATTATATAGCTCTATTTTGGAAAATAAATGAAATTTAAAATGAATTATTAATTATGAAGGTATTTATTTGATTTGGGCTTTTTATAAATCAGTATATGATTATATCCATATTAGTTGATATTTAACTTAATTAGTGTTTTACTAATTGCGCACTAAGTCTAGTTTTATTTTTGTTAACCATGTTTAAGTGTTATGACATGTCGACAATTTATTTATGAATTATAGTTTGGTTTTGTGCTTTTATTTAAAGAAAAGAAATAAAAAGAAAAAGAATGAGAGGGAGATAGAGAGATAATGAGGTATGGGCTCAAGAGAGAGAGAGGGAAGCCATGGTTACAACCTTAACCATTTGCATTTGTTTTCTCCACTTCATTCTTTCTTCATTTCCTTCTTCTTCATTCTTCTCCACCTCCTCCACCATCTCTACCACCACAAACCACCACCCAAACCACCTAAAACATATTAAAACCTTCACTAAAAATGTTCCTAACCTCATCTTAAGCATCATGGAGAGATCAAGTTTTCGTTTTGAGGATCGTTTGCCATCTTGGAAATTTCTTGAGTTGCTGTACGAGGTAATAACCATACTTTTAGATAAGTTTCTTGATTTCCTAACCTCACAAACTAGTTAGAGTTAGTTTCAGAGCTTTATGTGCATGTTTTCAAGTCTTGAAAATTCTTAAGTGTGTTGCAGTGAGTAGAACTCGTAGTAGAAGAGTAGTAGAGAGTTTAGAGAGTGATTACTAGCCTAATAGTGATAGTATCTCTGGTCAAGAGGAGTTTAGAAGTTCCTAAGATAAGTTTAGAATTTTCCGATATCGGTTTTTCATTGAGTTTTGAGGATCGAATGGAATCTGGGATAACTTGGGAACTCTGAAAATTTAATAGAGAATACAGAGAGATGTATAGACCAGTAAGAAGCCACCATAAAAGCCCGAGTCCAAACCACCACATTCTGGCTACAGATTAATTCGTATAGGCCGTAATTTGCGGGTTAATTTTTGAATTAGGGTCTGGGGTTTGTTCTGTAGCTCACTCACTAGATAACTAAGACTACTCTATACGCTAAAATGTCCCAGATTACCTGGAGAAAAATCAGGAGTTGTTTTACTTGATTTCTTGCAATATTTTGCAATATTTGGAAACTTGGTTTTTGATATTTGTGTTTTGACTAGGTCGTTTGACATTCGTACGTCGACATCGGGGAGTATTTTGTTGTTTTAGCATGCGTTGACCATAGGTTCTAACCTATGTGTGCTTCTCTAGTGATTTCAAATTCGATTCAGGTTTTTATACAATTTTGGTTATGACTTCGATTGTAGGAAAAATTGCGTGGACTTCCGAGACGACGAAGAAGAGCAAGGCGTCTGTCGACTTCGACTAGAGCGAGGATATTAGGTGAGTAGATGTATATCTACGGGAGAAGTCGGGTGGATAGCGTATAGCACCCCACAACTGTAGAAATAGGATATTGTATATAGTAGAAACGTAAACCTACCCTATAGGATTATTAGAATAAACTATGCGGATATTTATATACTTAGTAGAATGATATACCTCTAGTACTATTTCTTAGTCTATGAACTATATCAACTTATGTAAGTATATATATACATATGATTACCTTATATGATATAAGTTAACTAATGATATAAGGATATTTACGATATGATGATATGAGTCGATATAATACGATATGATAATATGAGACGTTGTGATATGATACGAGATGACATGAGAAGATATATTGTGATATGAGATGAGATGATGTACGCGACTATAGATCCGTACTATTGATTTGATGATATCGTATGATAGATATTCCTTATATGATATGATGAGGATGGATCGTCGATATTTATTTCGACTCGAGAAATCTTGTTTAAAATCATTAAAGTAGATATTATGATATTGTCACAACCCAGAATTGGAACATGACTGGCACTTGAATCACGTGAAGTCTATAGGACCCTACTATAATCCAAGTAAGCCGAAATCCCAGAAATCTAAACCTTTTTAGGAAAATAATGAAGGTGAAGTTTTGAAATAAAAGTATAATGAAATCAAGTTCTTTCTTTAGATGAATAAGTAATGTTATATGAAAATACAAGTGGGTTTTGTACTATAGTTGAAAATATTTTCGTCATTTGAAATTTAGGCAGCACCTCCTTTATAAATTTTGATCCAAAAACAAAACGTAACAACAATAGTATAGGCATCCCCAAGCGGGAGCTAGCTCTTCGCCAATTGGCGGAAACAACCACACAAATACAAATATACACCGCCTAAGGCGAAGATCAACACAGAAAGAAAATAAAGAAAAATGAAACATTATCTAATCCAATATAGGAATATATACAAGTCTCGACTCGATATACAAAGAATATACAAACCGATCTCTAGGGCTACCAAATATACATAGTCTGGTTGATGGAGCTTTTAACTAGATACAAATGAATAAAGAATATACAACGATGGTTATGCTCTGTACTGTAACCCACCTACCAATGCAAATCATCCAGAAAAGAGCAATGTGCCAGCAAGCCGCTACTGAATCCGAGCTGTCGATCCTGCAAAAAAATTGTTGCACAACGGGGGTGAGTTGTCAACTCGTGAGTAGAAGACATAACCAGGTGGAAATCGAATATATGACGATCTCCTAGGTCACACAGTAATATAATAATAATATCGAGTGGTAACAAGGGTGATAGAGTAAACATAAGTATAATAATACTAATATAATTATGCCCGTGTCATAATCCGGTACCATGTCATCTGTATAATATATGTGTGTATAGGTGTATCATCTAACGTGTGTCCATCAACGACATACCAAATCATCATAAAAAAACTTAAGTGCCCAACATCGACACTTGAAAACATCATAAAACCCGTGTCCAGCATCGACACGTAAATCCTCATATCTCGAGCACCGTCTTATCGGATAGGCCCTCAAACCCATTTGATCACACTACTCCGGTCGGTATCCTCCAGATATCCGCCGAGCCCACTACTATCACCGGTCGGTAGTGCTCCCCTGCCGGGCTCAACGTCTTTCTATACGATCTTCTTGCCCCGGGATACCGTACCGGGTCCACCATGTGCCCGCAGACGGTGCCTTCTCTCTCCTCGAATTGGATATACACATAACTCAGAACGGAGAAAACTCATGGTAGACGACACACATCATATTAAGAGAAACCGTGTTTTTAAAACAATCATAAGTTTTCAAAATGTATCTGCGGTTTCTCAAATCCAGAAATCTCATGAAAACCGAAATCTCAAAAGTATGAACCAATAATGAAACAATGGGTACAAGCACAGAACAAATCCGTAATGCATAACCAGTGTGTTTATATGAGCGTGGCATCTAACTAAGTAAGAAAATACGATAACTGATCTAGTAAATGTGGCATGGGTACTAAACAATAACTAAAAAGCTATAAGTTACTAGGTTATATGGTGAAGTAATGATTTCTAATGTGTACGTAGCATGGCAATTACCGATGATGAATGTGTGAGTCGGCGAGTATGTGTACGTGCAACATACGCATTATCAGTAATGGTGCGTGTGTCCTAGTAGACGATGTCATGCAAGATAAAGAAAGAACGTGGTATGTATACCGCAAAAAAAAAATGAGAATAATACGAGCATAGCAGAAAAAGGAAATTGTAAACGCTACAGTATAAAATACATAGCTACATATGAGCCATACAGTTATAGTTTAAAATAGTACGAATCGTTGTTTTTAGAAAAATAGGGGCTATGGTATTTTTGAGAAAAAGATACCATTTGAAAATCCGTAGCGCCCCTTGTGGTTGTCATTTAAAAATGCATAACGATTCGTTAGTTTTGAAAATAGATATGACTCTAATTATACCCTAATATCTACTTAAGAGATTAGAAAACAATAATTTTTCGAGTCAATACATCCATAAGTCGGTGATCCAGCCTCATAGTATCATGTACAATATAATCTATCGTACGGCATCATCAAGTCAAGAGTGCGGATCAATCATCATGTACATCATATCACGTACGGCATAATCTATTGTACGATATCATCAAATCAAGTGCGTGGCTCAATCATCCATATCATGTATGGTATAATCCATCGTACGATATCATCAAATAAAGGGTACGGATCTATAGTCACGTACATGTTCCCTCATAAAAGAGAAAAAAATGGAGAAAATTCCCCACGACTCAAGCCTCACGTGTTAAACATGTGAGCGCCTATATGATAAGCATATAGGCGCTGCAATCAAACAACTAATAGGTTAAATAAGTCCCACATGTTAAACACGTGAGCGTCTATATACAATGCATATAGGCGCTGCAATTAAACAACTAATAGGCTAAATAAGCCCCCACGTGTTAAACACGTGAGCGCCTATAGGCGCTGCAGTCAAACAACTAAAGGCCAAATTGGCCTCACATGTTAAACACGTGAGCGCCCATATGCAAGGCATATGGGCGCCAAATTAGATAAGAAAAATAAGCTTCACATGTTAAATACGTGAGAGCACCTCCTTACGTAGAATTAAATTCTACTCTTTGGAAATACTTCCATGGACTTTTCTAAAAGAGAAAGATCATCTCTGTTAAACAAGGAACCGTTGGATCAAAGATCCACTGGTGATTGAGCATAGAATTAAATTTTATTGGGAAGGATATTTTCTGTTAAACAGAAAATTGGTGGATCAAAGATCCAATGAGATGGAAAATATTTCCCATATCTTTCTAAACAGAGAAAGATTGTGCTCTGTTAAACCGAGAACCCTTGGATTAAAAATCCAATGGTGATAAAAAATATCACCATTCAATAGACTTTTATTCTATATATGGGAGAATATTCCCCCAATCTTGTTAAAACGAGAAAACATATTCTGTGAGACAAAAACACTTGGATCAAAAATCCCACGGTGGGTAAAATTCCCCAAACAGATTTTGAGACCAACAAATTCAATTGGAATCTCTCAATGAGAGATTTTAATTAACAAACTTGCCTTCACTATATAAAGGACCTAAGATTTCAAGTCTCACACACAGACAGACGAATAGAAGCTTCTGTAAAAAAAATTACAGTGAGCACTTGAGAGAACAGAGAATTTAATTCTCAAAGAAAGAAGATCTTCCTCCTTCAAAAACTCTAGATAAATAAAAAAGGAGAGATTAAAAGTATCCCCTTTGCCTAATATAATAGATATAAAGGTTTAACCCTTCATACAAGAACTTAGTTCTTCCTCTGGTTTGAGATTTGCAAAAGCAAATCTCCCTACAAGTTATGAATTTAATTCTCATCAGGGAGATTCTGTTCTTCAGACTCAAAACTTAGGGAAAAGAACTAGGTTAAAAAGAAAAAGAAAGAAAATGAAAAAAAACATGTGTTCTGGGAATTTAATTCCTCCAAAATTGGGGTTTAACCCAACATAAAGAACTTAGTTCTTATAAAAATAAAAGAAGAACTTAGTTCTCCAATAAAAACAATGATGATGATCTAAGGTCTTCAAAATGGAAATCTTGATGATCATCAATGACTAAAATGTCATTAACAGAGATTAATATCTCTAAAAACAAGAAACACACATGAGTAAAATTAGTGCTTAGCACTATTATAGTGTCGCACGTGTTTCCCATGTGAGTGCTTAAAACAAATAAAAGAAAAACTAAAACGCCTCACGTGCTTCCCACGTGAGCGTCCAAAGAGCAAAGAAAAACTCCTTTGTATTGATTAAGCAGCCACCAAATAAAGCAGCCCAACACCCCAAAATAAAGCAATCACGTGAAATATATGTGAAACACTCTTGGAAACCCAAAATCTGGCGTCTCACGTGCTTCACACGTGAGCTCTAGACAAGTGCTTAGCACTTATGTCAAAAAAGGGGAGTGAGCAAACAAAACCTGAAATCATTGCTCAGCACTCACGTGCTTCCCACATGAGGGCCATGCAAAGTGCTTAACACTCTATATTCAGTCAAAATGACTAAAGTGCTTAGCACTGATTGGGCAGCGCCCATATCTAAGAACCTCACATATTTCACACGCGAGCGCCAAAGAAAATTAGTGCTCAGCACTATAGTAGCGTCTCACGTGAAAAAACACGTGGACACCAGAAAAGATTAGTGCTCAACACTATTCCAGCGCCCTACGTGAAATACACGTGAGCACCGCATATATTAGTGTTTAACACTACTGGGTAGTATAGAGACCCAATCTCAGCCCAAATTGTCTGAGTTTCCTGAAGTTAAACCTCTTTGATTTTAAATCAACCGAGCCTATATTGCTCATGATTTTCAAACTAATGTTAGTCTCAAACATGACTAATGATCTCTCATTGATGATATTCAAAATGATATTCATCTCATATCTCCTAAAGTAATCTTAGTCTCAAATATGACTAATGATTCTTAGGTCCACCACAACCCCTTTTCCCCTCAAATACGGGATTTGGTTCAAGGGTACATCCTTCCATACCTCTGATATATGTCGTTGTAATTCCTCAACGTCTTCAGAGAGGTGGCGGGTTCCGATAACCAACAACTCCTTTCGTCATACATTGATGCACTTCCAAATTGACGTGCACACCTCAAATCGGATCGCATCCCAAATTAGGTGTATTCCATGTCACCATCGTTCACTCCGCCACGTAACAAATACACGTGCGCGCAAGATAAATATTGGACCTAAATGTCCCTAAACTAATATTTGCTTCAAACATAGCGATAATGGACCAAAACTCCTTAAACTAATATTCATCCCTAAAACGGGAATGTTGGACCGAAATATCCCTAAACTAATATCCGTCCTAAACATGGTGATAATGGACCGTGATGTTCTTAAACTAAAATAATGGGGCCCAAATGCTCATATGTTTTTAAGTCGATCTTAATATCAAACCCGATTAACGGTCCTTAAATAAACCAAACCAAAATCTAAAATATACAAATTTGGACTAATTCGCGCCCTACAGGAGACAACATAAACTAGTCACCGTATACAATCCATGGGCAACTAAAATAAAACAAAAACACACACGACATGAAGTGAACTGCTGGAGCAGGAGAAAGTGGTTATCGCAACGCGGTAACATAATTAACTGCAAGGGTTTGCGCCTGCAGGGAAGAGCATCCCCACAATAAAAAAAACCCTCATAAAATGAGGGAGAATCTGATAAAGTCTGCTACAACGGTCGCGTCCATCCAAACCTCCAATATATGGTGCCATAAATTAACTCGGTATCTTCGGAGAGGTGGAAGGATAAATCTAAATAGCATCTGCCCCCAAAATTCAGGCCAGACGTCCTAACGTCTCGGTCCAGTCTTTCGGCGGAGAGCAGATTCTGGCACGCCCGGTGGGACTTTTTTCTCTTTCCACTCCACACTACGTGTGTCGTGTTTCGCGAACAAAATCGCGGTTCAGTTTGGTTGACCTTGGATTCGAAGTACTAAAATTTGGTGTCTTGCTCCTGTGCAGAAAAGAAAATCGATGGGTTCCAACTGCACCTCTTGCAGCAATAACTCTCGCTCCACCCCAACTGGAGGAGTGACCTACGGGCCTAACGCGGCCTCTATCTTTTCAATTCCGGTAGGACAAGTAACACAAGCATTACTGGATTGTTCTTTGGGACCATGCTCCCACCAGCGAGTTTCGGTGTCTCAGCGCCGCAAGAGGAAGCTCTCAAGAGATCGGTCTTCGATCGACTGGCGACCACAATGTCCCCTCTCAAAGGGTTGTCCAAATCTAGTGTCTCAGTCTTCAACAGGCTGAGCAAAAGCTTGAACGGGCCCGGAAAGAGGCTCGTGATACCTGAAGGGGCTGCCCTTGAAGGGTTACTTAGCACAACAGCAAGGTTTCGGGAGGCATCGTCCATACCATTTTCTAAATTTTGCCATGCTATTTAACCCTAACCCTAGAATCTCAACTAAAGATTTAGACAATACGATATGTAAATAACTTTACAACTAAATGATTGCGGAATACAACCTTTGTAGACCGGTCTTTCACTTCAAATGCTCCAAGTAGTGGTCCCTTCGCTGCGATCAAAGAACTCCCGGACTCTTGAAAGGCTCCACATGGAGAAAGATGCAAACTTGCTCAAAGTTTTCAAAGCCGAAGATGATCTACTTCGAGGAGACACAAACCCAAGCTGTCCCTTCACTAATATGGAACTAGTGAAGCTAACACCCTAAACTATATGGCTAGTATAGAAGAGGATGATGAAGTAGGAATTTTGCTCACTTTAGAAATCTTTTTCTCACTATTTTTCCTCACTTGCACAAAAGCTAGAGAGCTCTTGAGCTTGAAGAAGAAGATGAAGAGAGATAATGTTGTGAGAGTGAATGGCAAGCATGGGTGAGAAAATATCTCATATAACCCTTGTAGAGAATAAACCATAGTTGTAGATAATGGTTAGGTTAATAAATATCTAAGGAAAAACAAAATGGGTGGACTAAGTCAATGGTCATCCAAAAGCTTCTCCAAGCTTCTATCCATGACAAATTCCACTCAATTTTGAATTTCTTAAATAAATAAAAACCTTAATATTATCTTATATATGGTGTAAGTCTCATACACCCATATTGCATATATAACCAAGCATGACACATTAATATATATCACATATATATTAAGTGTCCAATAGTGATTAAAAGAAACACTTAAGTGAGCATATATTAGTTAATGTAATTTAATATATCAAATATATAATTATATATTAAATCATTAAATCAACACTTGATTTAATAATCCGGCTATATCACATATAACCGACTAATATATTATGTATCATTTCATCGAATCAACACTTGATCCGATGACTCGGCTATATCACATATAACCGGCCGATATCACATATCGCGAGAATAGAATACGGTATCACATACTCGTATTATTCTCGGTCCCACACATATCACATATGTGCTCCTACTCCGTTTCACCTGAGCCAAGAAACCTCTGTGTAGGACTCTAAAGACTCGCCAATACGCCAGCAGTGGGTGGTGATCATATCAGTCACCCACAAGCCGTCAGCGGTCAGCAAAACGTAATGGCCACCGGGTTATTGAGTGAACAGAAGATCAACAAGCAAGTCCGCTCTAACTCCTGTAAAGCCTGTCAGTAACACTACCGTACAGTCCGGTCTCTTCGTCTGATATGTTGCATATCTAGTCTAGGGGTGGTAAACGTCAGACCCCAGTAACCGATAAGTCGTGCCGATGTGAAGCTCATAACGGGTCGAGAAACTACTGATAATACTTACCAGTAGATCTCCATATCGGCCCTGGCTAGGGACTTCCAGTTATAGCCAATCGAGCACAGCGCAACATCAACCCCCAATACCGAGAGAGACGAAACCCCTCCTATTGCTCATTTCCTCCATGTGATTCGGGACTGTACGCAAAAGCCACAGTTTTGCACGTTCTCTTGATCGTGGTAAGGTGGAAATCAAATCACAGTTGGAAGATCTCGGGTCTACAGACTAACCTGTACCAGTGTCACTAGAGAACTGCTATCTGACGATAGGTATAATACCAGCTAGGAGTTCTCGGTGATTCCGTTCAGTGTATCCAGTCTCTACTGAGCACTCATATACCATCTTTGATGTCAAACACCAATGGATGTGGGATCATCCATCGCCCATCATATGGGTCAAGAAGCGTAAACGCTAGTCTACTCTGGAATATCGATGCCCTGTCTCGATACACCCTCGACTAGGAGCAATTATAGGATGTACTCGTAGAATACCCTTGTCCCCACTAGTATGATCTCCATCAGTCCTGGTAGTCAAGTACATATCCTAAGGGCTTTATCAACATGTGAGAGCAAGACAGTATCACAATACAAGTCAATATGTTAAGATAAAGAGCAACCGGATAGCATACTATCATGTCGAGCAAGAAAGTCCTCTCTATATATGTCCAAGCATCCACTATAATATACATCATATGTACAATAATAGCCTCTAGGGCATATACATAACTAACAATCTCCCACTTGCACTAAGGCCAGTTGTTGTGGTATCTCATACCCAACATCCCGAAGAGTCTCTCAAATTGTATCTGGGGTATGGCCTTTGTGAGTGGATCTTCCATGTTGTCCTTCGTGCCAACTCCCATGACCTCGATCTCCCGGCGATCAACTATCTCCCGGATCAGGTGATACCGCCTCAGAATATGCCTGGATCGCTGATGAGACCTGGGTTCCTTGGCCAATGCCACTACTCCATTGTTATCGCAATACAAAGGTATTGGATACTCAATGGACGGAACCACACCAAGTTCAGTTATGAACTTCATCCAGACAGCCTCTTTGGCAGCATCGTTGGCAGCGATGTATTCAGCCTCCATCGTCGAGTCTGCCACGGTTTCCTGTTTGGAACTCTTCCAACAAAACGCCCCTCCATTGAGGGTAAAGACAAATCCCGAGTGCGACTTAGAGTCGTCCTTATCACTCTGGAAGCTCGAATCGGTAAAGGACTCCACTTGGAGTTGACCGTTACCATACACCAAGAACATCTCTTTAGTCCTTCTCAAGTACTTGAGAATGTTCTTCACAGTTGTCCAGTGATTCTCTCCTGGATCTGCTTGATACCTACTCACTATACTTAGTGAGTATGCTATATCGGGTCTGGTACATAGCATCGCGTACATGATAGAGCCTACTGCCGAAGCATAGGATATCTCTTGCATGCGGGCTCTTTCCAAATCAGTCTTAGAAGACATCTCTTTAGAGAGAGTGAGTCCAGAAATCGTGGGTAAATTCCCACGCTTGGATTCTTCCATACTAAACCTCTTTAGTATGGTGTCAATGTACCTGGATTGGGACAATCCCAGTATCCATTTAGATCTATCTCTATAGATCTTAATTCCCAAGATGTAGGAGGCATCACCTAGATCTTTCATTGAGAATCTTTGTGATAAGAAGAGCTTGACCGAGTGCAGCATAGAAACATCATTTCCTATCAAGAGTATGTCATCCACGTACAATACGAGGAAGACAACCTTACTCTCTGCCACTTTCTTGTATATACAAGGTTCATCTATGTTCTTGATGAAGTCAAACTGTTTGATTACAACTTCAAAACAGATGTTCTAACTCCACGATGCCTGCTTTAACCCATAGATAGATTTAAGCAGCTTGCACACCTTTCCGCTGCTCCCACTATCTATGAAGCCCTCTGGCTGAGTCATGTACACGCTCTCTTCTAAATCACCATTTAGAAAGGAGGTCTTAACATCCATTTGCCAGATTTCGTAGTCATGGTATGCAGCAATAGCAAGTAGGATCCGGATGGACTTAAGCATAGCCACTGGAAAAAAGGTTTCATCATAATCCACACCTGGTCGTTGACGAAAACCTTTTGCAACAAGTCTAGCTTTGAATGTCTTAACAATTCCATCTACACCAAGTTTCTTCTTAAAGATCCATTTGCTCCCAATGGGTTTTACCCTTTCAGGAGCAACTTCCAAAGTCCATACTTTGTTGGTGTACATGGATTCTATCTCAGATCGCATTACATCCAGCCATTTCACAAAGTCTCCACTCATGATGGCCTGCTCGTAACTAGTTGGGTCATCATCTTCCATGATGCAATCCTCGCTCCCACCATCAATGAGAAAACTGTAGTATCTCTCAAGTGGATGAGGAACCCTACTAGATCGGCGGAGAGGCTGAGATTCGTTGGGAACTATCGAATTCTCTGGTTCCACTAAATCTTCAGTTGTAGCTTGTTCTGCTGGAACTTCTTCCAGCTCTACCTCTCCACTAATTTTTTTTGCAAGAAATTCCTTTTCTTAAAAGGTGGCATGTTGAGCAACAAACACCTTTTGTTGTTCACTGTGGTAGAATAGATATCCATTTGAGTGTTTAGGATATCCAACAAACTTACAAAGAACTGATCGTGCTTCGAGTTTGTCCGGATTTTGCTTTTTGACATAGGCCGGACAACCCCATATCTTAACTCGTTTAAGACATGGTCTCTTTCCACTCCACATCTCATATGGTGTGGTAGGTACAGATTTTGATGGAACCTGATTCAATAGGTATGCTGCTGCTTCAAGCGCATAACCCCAAAAGGAAATAGGTAACTCAGCGGTGCTCATCATAGAGCGCACCATATCTAATAGGATGCGATTCCTCCATTCCGATACACCGTTGTGCTGTGGTGTATACGGAGGAGTAAGCTGAGAGAGAATCACATTCTCTTTTAGATAGTCCCTCATTGCTCAAGTATTCTCCTCCTCGATCAGATCGAAGGATTTTGATACTTTTACCCGTTTTGTTCTCTACTTCGTGCTTATATTCTTTGAATTTCTCAAAAGTTTCAGACTTGCGTTTCAACAGGAACACATGTCCGTATCTTGAGAGATCGTCAGTGAATGTAATGAAGTATGAGGAACCATCCCTGGCATGTGTAGACATTGGACCGCATACATCACTATGTATCAGTCCCAAGAGTTCTGTAACTCTTTCTCCGTGTCCACTAAACGGGGTTTTGGTCATCTTCCCTTTGAGACATGACTGGCAAGTGTCATAAGATGAAAATTCAAACGGATTCAAATATCCATCCTTATGCAACTTAGCTAGTCATGTCGAATTGATATGACCTAGTCTACAATGCCATAAGAAGAATTCATTCATTTCTGAACTCTTCCTCTTGTGTGTGTTTTGTACATTAAAAACTGTGGTTTGATTTAGAATATATATGCCATTATTTAACGAGCCTGATCCAATCAACTTTTGATTCAGGAAGATGTTCATAACATTATCATGTATTACAAAATTATATCCTTCTTTACTTAATAAAGAAACTGATATGAGATTGCATATCAGGGTCGGTATGTAAATAGCATTCTTTCAGAATCAATGTATTACCATTTGGTAATACAAGGTGATATTCTCCAACTGCTTTTGCTGCAACATTTGCACCATTCGCTACTCTTACGGAATGATCACTCATTCCCAGTTCTCTACCTTTCCTCAGCCCATGTAACATATTACATATGTGGGATCCTGATCCGGTATCTAATGCCCAGGACGTAGAGAGAACTGAGAAACAGTTCTCGATAACTAACACATTCGAAGAAGATACATCAACATGCTTATTCTTCATTTGGGCGGCATGGGAATCCGGATATTCCCCTATTTCCTGCTCAGTCTTATAACAATTATAAGAAAGAACAGAACCAACGTTCCCCTGCTCAGTATAACAAGCGGGTTCAGTTAATACATCAATATTATTATCTTGATTAAGGCCTGACATGATCGCTACCTGGAGAGCGAGAGAGAAGAAAACACTTTAGTGTATGCTCTTACAAGATTAGATTGGTTATTATCTTATCTAATCAGGATGGCTCCCACTGTTTTCATCAAATCTTCCTTCAAATCCTAAAAGGTAAGACTAGCCGGGATTAATTACACCTTACAAGTTTGCCAATCTTTCAGCCAGGCCAGTATTGGTACTTTGAGGGAGGTTCCCCGTGCTTTCGCACGGACCTAATTAAAATAAACCTCGTTTTCCCAGAGGCATAACCCCGTTAACACCTTTCTAGACACCTACTTGATCGGCTAATTATCATGTGTAAAACTCCCGCAGGAGTAGCTCTTACTCGTAGTAGGTATCAGGATCCAACTATCTCATAGAAGTTATGCAATCTCATTGCAAATTTCAACACTTGAAATTCCCGATAATTCTTTTGCCCCAAGCATGCTATGACCTTGACAGAGGTCAACAAACCATAGTGCACTAGTCAAGTTCAACCCGTCATTTCATGATTGAATCAAACCCACCCGCATGACCCTTGACAGAGGTCAACAAGGTCGTATGACTACCCTAATCCAATCGCATCTCATGCTTTACAGATAAGCGCTAATCGGCTACCGCACACTACGCCTTGACAGAGGTCAACAAACGCAGCACGAATACTAAATAGTACATATCTGAAATGACGGAGGGCTACGACAGATTTTTCTGAAAACCTTTTTCGTAATGAACTTGATATCGTTGTAGAAACAAGTGATTTTGAAAAGGAGTGTTCTTGAGGCTTTTACTAGATTCGCGAAAGAGGTCACTCCCGGTGAAGGGATCTCGACTTTTTCCTTAACGAATAAGGTGAAGGATATTTTATAAATACCACTATGCAAAGCAAGAACTATAAAAGCAATCAAAAACTAAACCAAGTGAGTTGTAGCATCTGCTAGTTTCGCTAAAGAGATCACTCCCGGTGAAGGGATCTCGGCTCTTTCTTTATCGAATAAGGTGCTGGATATTCTACAAGGAATACCGCTATGGAAAGCAAAAACTAGAGCTACCCTTTTTAAAAATTTGATTCTACAATATCTTTTAGGTTTCTTTTCTTTCATTAATCTCATTAATGAAGTCCCATCATTTATGCTTCCTAAGCATCACAGAAGAAACGAAAATATAACGTACGTTTATGCCATCCGCATTCGCCACAGTGTCCCGTTATGCACTGTTAGGTTACTTAACAACGGCATAGCGGGGCGGAACTAGCGTGGGTGTAAAATATAACCAAAGTTTATTATATATCATATATATAATAATAAAGCATTCGTCTCAACATATAAAGTGATCACATCACAGAATATCAGCAACAGAAGATAACATATGAAATATTGGATATATACTAGGAGGTCCGTATTTTGTATTTAGCCAACAATAGAAAATAGGGATTCCACGATCGCGATGAATAACCAAACCCATATCCCTAGACCCCTACGAGAGCGGCAAGCAACCCTACCAATTCTAGAGTTAGGAGACCCGGACTCGACTCCTCGAGATGGTCTCCCACTGAACTCTAGAACCTGGTTACTTGTGCTCCCCACCTTGGGTCTATCCTAATACGGAAAAGTACAATGGTGACATCATACTCAACCCGGAAGTGTCCCAATAAAAGAATATTACATACAATGAATTTTACATGAATGAAAATAAAAAAACTCTTATCTCACATAAAAACCCCGGCTATTCAGAATACGACGATCCAATATAACATATCACGACAACATATAACATCATATGTCATCAACGCAAGTAAATATGCGTATCCCAATTGTCGTTGACATATAGCAACGAAACCGGCGATACACCACATATTACACTTACGGTCGCAGAAAAGAAAATGCCAAACTACAACATTTGGAATCCGCAATCACCTTAGTCATCATAAACCCGAAATATCACATACCTCGGATTTCATGCCTAACAATATGAATTTCAAATATTGTATCACATTCCAGAAAAAGCTAGACGATATTAAACATTCCGATCGAATCAAAAAACACCTAAAATTTCCCAGAAAGCTCAACACTTGAGCGTAGTTTAAAAGTATCCATCATATGCCACAGTACCTATGAACCAGCCGTAGAAGGATCAACCAATGCCTCACCTGTGGCACCGCTGAACTACCACAAACCCTAAGGTTTGGTGGCGGTTCTGACGGTCACAGAATCGAGTTAAGGTTTCGTTCTTGTAACATGTTGAAATATTTTAAATAATTAATTAAGTTAATTAGTTAAATAGATAATGTTATTTAAATTTTTATTGTAGTAAAGAGGACTTTTTAAATTAAAGTGGAATTAAATTAGTAAAGAGAATAGTGTTTTTATAATAACATGAGTAACGAGGGGTTTATGTGAGAAAGTTAGTGTCCTTATGCTAATTAGAGTTGCATGAGGGGTTTTGTGAAAAGTTTAAGTAATTGTGAAAATTTGGAATTTGTGAGGGTTTATGTGTAAAGGGGTAAGCTCATGTTTAAGCTTAAATTATACTCATGGCATAACATATCCTAGATGACACCTCTTGCAAACACCTCCTCCTTGCATGAAAACCCCACCATCTTCCATGCTACACCTCCTACTTGCATGAAACTACCACATCCTTGCTGGGTGACACCTCCTCCTACCACCCTCACTCATTCTCCTTATCTTACACCATTTGTTCAGTTCATAAAACCAATTTAAAATTCAGAATTTAAAGAAAGAGAAAGAAAACATCGTCATGTTAGAACACAACAAGAGAAAAGAAAACATTTTAGAACACAACAAGAGAAAAGAAAAGAGAGAAGAGAAGAAGAACTAGGTGCTAAGGATTCTCACCACCATCAAGCTAGGAGCTAAGAGCTTGTGTATCTTGGAGGAAACCTTTTCAGTGATCCTCTGTAGGTATAATCTTTAAACACTGTAGAAATTTAGTTCTGAAATGTTTAAATGTAGAAATCGGATATCGGATATATCGTATTTTAGAAAATTATAGGCTCTATGAAGATCTGCTATAGTTTAGATGATAATTAGAATAACCAAACAGTTGCATAATATTATAATTTGGACCTAGAATAAACTCTAGGAAGACGAACCCTGTTGCTCGGATTTTGGCCGGCGACAATGACAAAAATTCCGATCTTGCCGGATTTTTAGAGGAGTTGGGTGTTGTGGTTTTTAGGGTAGGTCTCTGTAAATGTATTAAGATATTTGGTATTGTTTGTTTAAGTTATTTTAGCTGTATATGAAATCTGGAAGATAATATCTGAAATAGGGGTTAAAATGCTAAAACACGACACGGATGTTTCATAACGCGTTTCTGTTTTCTGTTACGAACAGCGATTGGTTAAATTCCAGTTAGTATAAGTATTAGATAGTTTACAATAGTCGTACGTAGTATAGTTAATACGTAAAACTTGTATTTTCATGTTTTCGCCGTATCGGAGTTTTAGCCGTTTCTTATACAAGTTAATGTCAATGTTAGATTTGAGTATGGGAACTTCGGAGGCCGCAAGAAAAGGAAAGGGATTGGTGATATCTGAGTAGACTCGACGTATTCCGGTGAGTAGACTAAACATCTACAGGGGAATTTTGTATGGATGGCATGATATGCCCGTAGTTTAAGTTTAAATTACAATTGTTCCTTCGTTTATAAAGTTTGATCGTATGCATTCATGTATATACATCGTCATGTTAATAATTGATAGAACACTGCACCATTATCGACGAGTCATGCTGCACATGCACATATCTACATGTTACACTACACCTCGTCGATATTAACATGTCACCTATACACTTAGTAATTATTATGTTAAATATGATTCCTAGTATACCTTAAGCATCAATAATGTTAGTTACTTGCATAAATGTTATCATGCTTTATATTCAAGTGTTGGTAGTTTGATATTAGATGCTTTGGATTATTGAGGATTCATGGTTTTGAGTTTTCATATACTAGTGAGTAGATTCAGTGATTATTCATGTTGATGTGAGATGTCCACCATGAGATATTGTATTTATGATTCGGTTTTATTTCGGACCGAGTGGGGGAGCTATACGGTCGCGGATTTTTACGTTATCCAGACTGAGTGGGTGAGCTATACAGTCGGATTCATTGTGGACCCGGTCGAGACCGAGGGGCAGGAAAGCCGCATTTGAGGCGGGGAGCCTAGCAAGGATACTCGATACCGGAGACAGTTATGAACACGGTGGATATCTAGGTGATACCGACCGGTGTTATTGGATGACAAGATCGTTCGGGGGAACGATGCCTGATGGAAATAGAAGATTTGTGTCGATGTTGGACACGGAAAAAAGGAACCTTATTTGGAAATAATTGATGAGAATTCAGTTTTGATTTATATACTTAGTAGTACATGTGCATGCTGCAAGCCATTATCATGCATTTTATTCATCCTTGTTGATATTAGCTCTAGTTCATCATACTTACATTATCAGACGATATATGTTAATTTTATTCACTGAGTTGGCAACTCACCCCCGTTGTGCCATAGTTCCTTGCAGGAGTCGGGTGGACGCGTAGCAATTGTGCGGATCCACTTTTCAGCTTCTATCGCTCTTTTTGCTAGGTGGGTTACCTACGCAGTAACCTCCTGTTTTGGTTTTGTATATTGGATCTAGTATTACTCAATCAGACCCTGTATAGTTGACTTAGAACGAGATGTGGTTGTATATATCCTATTTTGACTAATGAGATCGTTTAGTTGTGTTAAATTATATTTCTTTTACTTATGTATGAGATTCTTCATTTTGAGTGTCGTCTTATTATTGTAAATTGATTTCCGCTGTCTGGCATTGTTTGCTCCCAACTAGGGATGCAACCTATTCACACGTCCTATAAATTCTTATTTAATAATTAAAAAGGAAGTACTGTCGAAGTTTCAAAACCAGTTGTTTAAACTTCTCTTATTTAAAAATCATCCAGCATGCTACTTCATTCTTTTACTTAAAAACTAAAAATTTTCTAAATTCCGCAAAAAAGGTTTTGATCTTGGTTTTTGGCTTACTCAGATTGTGTCGATATCTTTAGATACCATACAATCTAAGTGACGGTCACATCCAAACTTTGGGTCGTGACAAAGTTGGTATCAGAGCTTAGGATTAACCTTACGGAACCGAGTAATGAATTGGAGTAGGTAGACTTAAGTTCGTTACGTAGGATAACCTTTGGTTTGATGGAGTAGGCGATTTAGGATGAGTAGAGTACCGTACATATGTTTCGCGGCATGTTTACGCTACGATACTCAGCCTAAGTAACCTTAGGATGTATATCTTGCTAAATCCTTCCTTTGACTTCCTATTATTACTGCTCCTATTCGTACACCTTATCAACTCTCGTTTCTTATTCCAGTTGCTATGGCTATGCAAGCTAGACGAGCCGCAGCCAGGGATGCAGCTAGGGTGAATCCGCCTTTGACGGTGACTGACGCACCGGACATTCCGGCGGAACCTGAGCATGTTGATCCTCCTCCTCCAGACAGACTAACTAGGATAGAGGAGGGCATGTTGGGCCTACAGCAAATGGTGGGACAATTGACTGAGGCCACCCATGTTCAGAGGCATGATCAGGTACGATGGTAGAACCCGATGAACAGCCTATGTAGACTGTCGCACTGGTAGGACCGAGAGTGATGGAGGTATCTCTTCCAGAGTTCATGAGGTTGAGGCCTCCGGTGTTTACAGAGACCGATGCAGCAGAGGATCCTCAGTCCTTTCTTGATAGGATGGCCAGGATTGGCAGGTCATTGCGATGTTCTGATGCGAGGTCGGTGGAGCTGACCAGCTTTCGATTAGAGGGACTTGCCCAGACGTGGTGTGAGTCAATGGAAAGAGGGCGAGCTGCAGGTCTTCCTCCGATGTCATGGACGGAGTTTTCTGATATCTTCCTTGCCAGATTTCTTCCGCAGAGCGTGAAGGACGCTAGAGCCAGCAGTTTTGAAGCGTTACGGAAAACTGTGAGTGTGTCGGTGGCAGAGTATGATTTACAGTTCATCCAGCTGTCACGATATGCTCCGTACTTAGTTCCCACGGAGGAGCACCGGGTGAAGAGATTTGTGAGGAGCCTGGATACCCAGCTATTTCTTGCTATAGGCTCCCAGCATTTCGATACTTATGCGCAGGCCATGGACGTAGCTATATGAGTGGAAGAGCGTCTGAGCGAGGCAATGATTGTTCCAGAGCCAAAGAGGACCAGACCTATTGGGTCAGTTACTAGGCAGTTTGACAGAGGTAGAGGCAGACACTTTCCAGGCCGCAGTTTTGGGCGAGGTTGGACCCAGGACCAGATGTTCAATTCGTATCCCGATGATCAGAGGTCCCCATCTACATGTTTTAGTTGCGGAATTCCAGGGCATTTCACGAGGAATTGTAGACCCCAGGGAGGGACTCTTTTTCCACAGGCTGCTTTACCCCCTCCACCTTCTATTTCGATGGCCTTACTTCCTCCCCCAGTTGGCACTATGCGCCAGGGTGTTGCACCGTGAGGTCAGGGCTTTGCAGGACGCTTTCAGAGAGGCCGAGGAGACCGAGGGAGAGGACGACAGGATGCGGGTAGGGGCCAGGCACGAGATTTTGCACTGACTCCACAGGATGCCCAGGCATCCAATGCAGTTGTGACAGGTACTCTTGCAGTATGTTCCTTAGATGCACATATTTTATTTGATCCCGGTTCTACGCATTCTTACGTATCTGCACACTTTGCACTTTCTTTGGGGAGAGAGTCGTCATTGTTAGAGTTACCGCTAGTTGTGATTACTCTTGTAGGAGATTCTTTTGTAGATCGGCATGTATTCAGGTCTTGTTCAGTACATATCGGTGATAGGGATTCATTAGTGGATTTGATTCTCCTAGATATGCTAGATTTTGATATACTTCTTGGTATGGATTGGTTGGCCGCTTGTCATGCTTATGTAGTTGTCGGGGGAAAGCGGTCAGATTCTGTTTTCCAGGCGAACCGATTTTTGTTGTGCAGGGAGACTGTAGTATAACTCCTGCCAACATGATTTCTGCTTTTTGTGCGGGACGGCTCTTGAAGAAGGGTTGTCGTGGGTTCTTAGCGTTTGTTCAGGACGTGGGAGCCGCTGAAGTCCCGTTGAACCAGGTTCCGATCGTGCGAGAATTTCCGGATGTGTTTCCTGCTGAATTATCAGGATTACCGCCTGATCGCGATATCGAATTTTGCATTGACTTGGTTCCGGGTGCGGGGCCTATCTCTATACCCCCTTATCGGATGGCCCCGACGGAGTTGAAGGAACTCAAAGGTCAGTTGCAGGAGTTGTTGGATAGAGGGCTTGTTCATCCAAGTGTATCACCGTGGGGAGCTCCAGTCTTGTTCGTTAAAAGGAAGGACGGCAGCATGAGACTGTGCATCGACTACAGGCAGCTGAATCAAGTTACTGTGCGAAATAGGTATCCACTACCTCGTATCGATGATTTATTCGATCAGCTGTAGGGAGATGGCTATTTCTCGAAGATTGATTTGCGGTCAGGGTATCACCAGTTGAGAGTTCGGAAAGATGACATTTCGAAGACTGCTTTTCGCACCCGATACGGGCATTATGAATTTTGGTGATGTCGTTCGGGCTCACCAATGCCCTAGCAGCTTTCATGGATATGATGAACCGCATTTTCAGGCCATTCCTTGATCAGTTTATTATTGTATTCATTGATGATATTCTTGTTTATTCCCGGAGCCAGGAGGAGCACGAGCAGCACTTGCGTATCACATTGCAGACCATGAAGGAACATAGTTGTTCGCTAAATTCTCCAAGTGTGCTTTCTGGATGGACAGCATGGATTTCTTAGGCCACGTAGTTACGAGAGATGGTATACGTGTAGACCTAAAGAAGTTCGAAGCAGTACATCACTGGCCTAGACCTGTATCAGTTACAGAGGTTCGCAGCTTCTTGGGTATGGCTGGTTACTACCAACGTTTTGTGCAGGATTTTTCTCGGATCGCTGCACCACTGACCGGATTGACCAGGAAGGAGGTTCCATTTCTTTGGACGGAGGCGTGTGAGCAGAGTTTCCAGCAGTTGAAGACTCGCCTGACGACTGCACCAATATTATCCTTACCTTCTGGGTCAGGTGGTTTTGTTGTTTATTGTGACGCCTCTCGAGTGAGTTTAGGCTGTGTGTTGATGCAGCACGGCAGGGTCATCGCTTATGCTTCGCGGCAACTGAAGAGGCATGAGCAGAACTACCCCACTCATGACTTAGAGATGGCTGCTGTGGTATTTGCACTGAAGATTTGGAGGCATTACTTGTACGGTGAGTCGTGCCAGATTTTCACAGACCACAAGAGCTTGAAATATATTTTTCAGCAGCGGGATCTGAATCTGAGGCAACGTCGATGGATGGAACTTGTGAAAGATTACGATTGCGAGATTTTGTATCATCCGGGCAAAGCAAATGTTGTAGCAGATGCTTTGAGTCGGAGGCCTGGAGGTATCTTATCTCATTTATGCACTATGCAGAGACAATCTTCTGCAGACTGGCAGATTCTGTGTGATAGCCGTGTACAGTTTGAGTTCACATCGACAGGAGGACAGTTAGCTCATATTCGCACCCATCCTCAATTACTGGATCGTATTCGAGAGATGCAGCCCGCAGATGCTCGTATGTCGGAGATCATGGATAAGGTTAGACAGGGTAAAGATTCTGAGTTCATGATAGATGGCCGTGGAGTATTACGATTTGGGACTCATCTTTGTGTGCCGGATTCGGAGGGACTAAGACGTGAGATCTTAGAGGAGGCCCATCGGTCAGCATATATTATTCATCATAGTTCCACCAAGATGTATCATGACTTGAAGGATGTCTATTGGTGGGAAGGAATGAAGAGAGATATCGCGGGGTTTGTCTCGAGATGCTTGACTTGTCAGCAAGTCAAGGCCGAGCACCAGAGGCCGCCAGGAGAGTTGCAGCCCTTGCCTATTCCAGAGTGGAAATGGGAGCAAATCTCCATGGATTTCATTGTGGGTCTACCCAGGACTAGCAGATGGTATGATTCCATCTGGGTGATTGTAGATAGATTGACAAAGACAGCTCACGTTCTCCCGGTGAAAACAACGTTTAGATATGCGTAGTATGCTCAGATCTATATTGATGAGATTGTGCGATTGCATGGAGTTCCGACATGCATAGTGTCTGATAGGGGTACACATTTTACCAACCGACTATGGTAGAAACTTCAAGAGGCTCTAGGCACCCGACTGAGTTTTAGTACAGCTTTTCACCCGCAGACAGATGGTCAGTCAGAGCGGACCATACAGACTCTAGAGGACATGCTTTGAGCTTGCAGTCTTGATTTCGGTGGCAGTTGGGATCGTCACTTACCGTTGATAGAATTCTCTTACAACAACAGTTTTCAGGAGATCCAGATGGCACCCTATGAAGCCTTATATGGGAGAAAGTGTCAATCAACCATTTGCTAGACAGAACTCAGCGGGAGTAGAATTTTGAGACCGCAGATAGTACAGGAGACTACAGAAAAAATCCAGTTGATACAGGACAGAATGAGAGTGGCCCAGTGCAGAAAGAAATCATATGCCGATCGACGCCGTCGTAGACTCAAGTTTGATGTGGGAGACCATGTGTTCCTTCGGGTATCTCCGATGAAGGGTGTGATGCGTTTCGGGAAAAAGGGGAAGCTCAGCCCCAGATATGTCGGACCCTATGAGATTTTGGAGAGAGTGGATGCTGTAGCTTATCGTTTAGCACTTCCACCAAGTTTTCCCGATATGCATCCAGTATTTCATGTGTTTATACTTCTTAAGTATTTTCACGATCTCTCTTACGCGATCCAGCATCAGACCTTATAGCTTGAGCAGGATTTATCCTACACAGTGCAGCCAGTAGCTATCCTAGACCGACAGGCAAAGAAACTGAGATCAAGGGTACTTCCATCTGTAAAGGTTCTTTGGCGAGGAACGAATCGTGAGGAGGTCACTTGGGAGACCGAGGATGCGATGCGGAAGAAATTTCCCCATCTTTTTGAAGGTACGTGTAGTTAAGTTTTAAATTCGGGGACCGAATTTTCTTAAGGGAGGATATTGTAACATTTTGAAATATTTTAGATAATTAATTAAGTTAATTAGTTAAATAGATAATGTTATTTAAATTTTTATTGTAGTAAAGAGGGCTTTTTAAATTAAAGTGGAATTAAATTAGTAAAGAGAATAGTGTTTTTATAATAACATGAGTAATGAGGGGTTTATGTGAGAAAGTTAGTGTCCTTATGCTAATTAGAGTTGCATGAGGGGTTTTGTGAAAAGTTTAAGTAATTGTGAAAATTTGGAATTTGTGAGGGTTTATGTGTAAAGGGTAAGGTCATGTTTAAGCTTAAGTTACACTCATGGCATAACATATCCTAGATGACACCTCTTGCATACACCTTCTCCTTGTATGAAAACCCCACCTTCTTCCATGCTACACCTCCTACTTGCATGAAACTACCACATCCTTGCTAGGTGACACCTCCTCCTACCACCCTCACTCATTCTCCTTATCATACACCATTTGTTCAGTTCATAAAACCAATTTAAAATTCAGAATTTAGAGAAAAGAAAGAGAAAGAAAACATTTTAGAATACAACAAGAGAAAAGAAAAGAGAGAAGAGAAGAAGAACTAGGTGCTAAGGATTCTCACCATGTATTATGTCATGGTGGACCCGGTCGAGACCGAGGGGCAGGAAAGCCGCATTTAAGGCTGGGAGCCTAGCGAGGATACTCGATATCGGAGACAGTTATGAACACGGTGGATATCTAGGTGATACCGACCGGTGTTATTGGATGACAGGATCGTTCGGGGAACGATGCCTGATGGAAATAGAAGATTTGTGTCGATGTTGGACACGAAAAAAAGGAATCTTATTTGGAAATAATTGATGAGAATTCAGTTTTAATTTATATACTTAGTAGTACATGTGCATGCTGCAAACCATTATCATGCATTTTATTCATCCTTTTTGATATTAGCTCTAGTTCGTCATAGTTACATTATCAGCCGATATATGTTAGTTTTATTCACTGAGTTGGCAACTCACCCCCGTTGTGCCATAGTTCCTTGCAGGAGTCGGGTGGACGCATAGCAGCTATGCGGATCCACTTTTCAGCTTTTATCGCTCTTTTTGCTAGGTGGGTTACCTACGCAGTAACCTCCTGTTTTGGTTTTGTATATTGGATCTCGTATTACTCCATCAGACCCTGTATAGTTGACTTAGAACGAGATGTGGTTTTATGTATCCTATTTTGACTGATAAGATCGTTTAGTTGTATTAAATTATATTTCTTTTACTTATGCATGAGATTCTTCATTTTGAGTGTCATCTTATTATTGTGTATTGATTTCCGTTGTCTGGCATCGTTTGCTCCCAACTAGGGATGCAACCTATTCACACATCCTATAAATGCTTATTTAATAATTAAAAAGGAAGTACTGTCGAAGTTTCAAAACCAGTTGTTTAAACTTCTCTTATTTAAAAATCATTCGGCTTGCTACTTTATTCTTTTACTTAAAAACTAAAAAATTTCTAAATTCCGCAAAATGGGTTTTGATCTTGGTTTTTGGCTTACTCAGATTGTGTGGATATCTTTAGATACCATACAATCTAAGTGCCGGTCACATCCAAACTTTTGGTCGTGACAGTTCTTCTAGAGGGTCCACAGAATCACTTGCACGATATTTGAATGTCTCAAACTTTGAAAAAATTCAACTCTTGAAAAAATTTCCAGCGAGGGTTAAAGTGGGTATTTGATATCCGTTCGAACTTTTTAACACCGACTAAATAACCCAAATAACTGTTAGAATTACAAATACGAAACACTCCAAATTGCCTTTGCATAAAGTTAACATCACATGAAAATTTAGCAAAAACAAACAACACCTGAAACTCCAAAACCCAGAGCCTCGAACACAAAAAAAATTTGAACCCTGAATTCCCTTAAGGGGCTGGCCTGCTCGGATTTTAGGGTAAAGTGCTCGGCCAAAAACCGGCCAAATGAGTTCAAATTTCTTCTGTGTTCATGTTATATCTCATACAATATTCTGCAGTTGTTTAAAAAAAAATTTGACGATTTTATAAAATCGACAGAAACTAGGGTTTGGAGTTGCAGGTTTCGGAGTTGTTTCGGTTTCGTAATCCTACACAATCCGTCTAAATCTCTAGTTGGCTCCGATACCACTGAAGGGTTACTTAGCACAACAGTAAGGTTTCGGGGGGCATCGTCCATACCATTTTCTAAATTTTACCATGCTGGCTAACCCTAACCCTAGAATCTCAACTAAAGATTTAGACAATACGATATGTAAACAACTTTACAACTAAGTAATTGCGGAATACAACCTTTGTAGACCGGTCTTTCACTTCAAATGCTCCAAGTAGTGGTTCCTTCGCTGCAATCAAAGAACTCCCGGACTCTTGAGAGGCTCCACAAGGCGAAAGATGCAAACTTGCTCGAAGTCTTCAAAGCCGAAGATGATCTACTTCGAGGAGACACAAACCCAAGCTGTCCCTTCACTAATATGGAACTAGTGAAGCTAACACCCTAAACTATATAACTAGTATAGAAGAGGATGATGAAGTAGGAATTTTGCTCACTTTAGAATTCTTTTTCTCACTATTTTTCCTCACTTGCACAAAAGCTAGAGAGCTCTTAAGCTTGAAGAAGAAGATGAAGAGAGATAATGTTGTGAGAGTGAATGGCAACCATGGGTGAGAAAATATCTCATATAACCCTTGTAGAGAATAAACCATAGTTGTAGATAATAGTTAGGCTAATAAATATCTAAGGAAAAACAAAATGGGTGGACTAAGTCAATGGTCATCCAAAAGCTTCTCCAAGCTTCTATCCATGACAAATTCCGCTCAATTTTGAATTTCTTAAATAAATAAAAACCTTAATATTATCTCATATATGGTGTAAGTCTCATACACCTATGTTGCATATCCAAGCATGACACATTAATATATATCACATATATATTAAGTGTCCAATGGTGATTAAAAGAAACATTTAAGTGAGCATATATTAGTTAATGTAGTTTAATATATCAAATATATAATTATACATTAAATTATTAAATCAACACTTGATTTAATAATCCGGCTATATCACATATAACCGATTAATATATTATGTATCATTTCATCGAATCAACACTTGATCCGATGACCTGGCTATATCACATATAACCGGCCGATATCATATATCGTGAGAATAGAATATGGTATCACATACTCGTATTATTCTCGGTCCCGCACATATCACATATGTGCTCCTACGCCGTTTCGCCTGAGCCAGGAAACCTCTGTGTAGGACTCTAAAGACTCGTCAGTACGCCAGCAGTGGGTGGTGATCATATCAGTCACTCACAAGCCGTCAGCGGTCAGCTAAACGTAATGGCCTCCCGGGTATTGAGCGATCAGAAGATCAACAAGCAAGTCCGCTCTAACTCCTGTAAAGCCTGTCAGTAACACTACCATACAGTCCGGTCTCTTCGTCTGATATGTTGCATATCTAGTCTAGGGGTGGTAAACGGCAGACCCCAGTAACCGATAAGTCGTGCCGATGTGAGGCTCATAACGGGTCGAGAAACTACTGATAACACTTACCAGTAGATCTCCATATCAGCCCTGGCTAGGGACTTCCAGTTATAGTCAATCGAGCAAGTGCAACATCAACCCCCAATACCGGGAGAGATGAAACCCCTCCTATCGCTCATTGCCTCCATGTGATTCGGGACTGTACCCAAAAGCCACCGTTTTGCACGTTCTCTTAAACATGGTAAGGTGGAAATCAAAGCACGGTGGGAATCACATAAGACTCTATGACGATCTCAGGTCTACAGACTAACATGTACCAGTGTCACCAGAGAACTGCTATCTGACGATAAGTATAATACTAGTTAGGAGTTCTCGGCGAGTCCGTTCAGTGTACCCAGTCTCCACTGAGCACCCGTATACCATCTTTGATGTCAAACACCAATGGATGTGGGATCATCCATCGCCCATCATATGGGTCAAGAAGCGTATACGCTAGTCTACTCTGGAATATCGATGCCCTGTCTCGATACACCCTCGACTAGGAACAATTATAGGATGTACTCGTGGACTACCCTTGGCCCCACTAGTATGATTTCCATCATAGTTATGGTAGTCAAGTACGCATCCTAAGGGATTTATCAACATATAAGAGCAAGACAATATCACAATACAAGTCAACATGTTAAGACAAAGAGCAACCAGATAGCATATTATCATGTCGAGCAAGAAAGTCATCTCTATATATGTCCAAGCATCCACTATAATATACATCATATGTACAACAATGGCCTCTAGGGCATATACATAACTAACAGCCCCAAAACGGATAGCCCTCCCAACTCCTGCTACGGACGAATTCATCAAAAGTGCTTTCCCTACCAGAAAGTCGGACTTTGAAAGATTGGCTGGCCCTCCTCAAACTCTGCCAAGGACGTCGGTCTTCAACAGGCTGACGCCGACTGAAGCCCCTCAACAAAGCCGGGGGCACGAAAAAGCCGCTTCCAAAACTGAGGCGGTCCCTTCCCCAAGGCACGCTCGACGTCGCCACTGGCGCCGAGTGAAAAAAGCTGGGGGCAACTCCCCCTCTGGACTTACCCCACCAGCTCCAATGGTGGAAGTTAATGTCGCTGTTCCAACCAGGAACAGCTTTGACCTACTCAGGAGGGTGCGTAGGAACTCTCCAACGGCGGTGTTAAAGAAATCGCCCCCACCTGCAGAGGTTACTGCACAGGAAAAGCTGGTGCCTCCCCATCAGCGGCTCTTGTTCAGACCATAATATTGCATTCTTCATTCCCCTATTCTTATCCGTTTTATAAATAAACAGGTACTCTTGACGCACGTTTGTTGCATATTACAGGATACAGGTTTCTGGAGCAAATACAGTGAAAAAGACACAAAACGACAGCAAAAGGGACTTTTGACCAACAAATAGAAGGATCCTAGTCAAGCCTAGACGAAGAACAGTGTAAGGTCCAAAATGTCAAGACAAACGGTCAAAAGATCGCTACAAGTTTTCACTGAAACATCTGGAGAAGAATTAGAAGCCCAACAGAGAAAATAACTATGGAAATAGAAAGCCCAAGAAGTAAATAAGGAAGCCCAGAAATTTGGTGACCTAAGCTCACCAAAGGGCCGCGGAACTGCGGCCCAAGTGCCCAATTGTCGCGGTTCCGCGGTCGTCTAATGCCCGTGTCGGCGCAAACTTTCTGAGTTGGTGCGTCGGTGCGGTTGTTGGGATTTGCAGTGGGCAAATCTGTAATTGCACATGTGCGAGAGTCTGTAACCCTAGTTTCCTTGTTTGCTTATAAATTGTAATCAAAAATTGTAAAATCCTATGCCTCTTTTCAATCAATAAAATTTAGAATTGCTGGGAGTATTATTCAGATCTGTTCTATATTGCTTGGAGGGAGCCGTCAACCTAGTAAGTTATTTTATGTCTTTGTTTTAATTCTTTTAATTAGTATGTCTTATCATCCCCTAATGAGCGAGTAGTCGCCTCGCTTGTTAGGGTTAGCCTTAGGGAAAGGTTTGAGAGATGAGATCTCTCACCCCTTTCATGCCATCCACACCTAAGAGTTAGAACTCCATGCATGCACGCACAACCGCTCCCTACGGCATCCTACCCCACGAGGTAACGATGAACCGTAGTATAAAGGGCCGGTTGCGCGTGTTTTCCATGGGGGTTAGGATAATTATCAATAAAGGAAGGATACGAATCTAGAGGAAGAAACATCTTCCCAAAAGATTCGGATCCACTTTATTGATAATTATCGTAACATCTAATAGATCTAAAATAGGGCAATGAAAGCGGTGAGGAAACCTTTAATCTCCAAACTTCCCCTAAACCTAACCCTAGCAAGACTTTAAACTTAGATTAATTTAGTTTAGTGATAGATCTAGTTTTTTTTAGATTAAATCAATCCAAACAACATTTGGAATCAACTCGTGATAACACAAAAAGGGAATTACCCATCTCTGTGGATCGACCCGTACTCACCGGCTAGCTTCATATGACGCCATTTCTGATTGCGGTAAACAAACATATATCTTTGACTTAATCAAATGGCGCCGTTGCCGGGGATGGCGTAAAAAAATTCTTATGTGTAATTTCGGGTTGATATAAATTTAAAAAAAAAGTATAAAAATCTGAAGAAAAAAAATATAAAAAATTATCAATTTTGATCTGTTTGAAGGGTGTATTTTTTGAATCTTACAGGAATAGCGAGGATTCTAGGATCTGGAATTTTACATAGGGCAAATCAGAAAAGTGAACATCAGAACAGAGGAGAATTGGTGAACAGGAGCTACAAAATTTTTTTCCAGAGCCTGATCTCTTCACCAGACCGCGGAACCGCGGCCAAGGAGCACCCCAGACCGCGAAACCGCGGCTGTTTGGCCACGTCACCACCTAAAAATTAGTTGGATTGTTTCCTCCTTCTCCCCTCTGCAACCTACAATATATCCACTGTAAAAAATTTCTGCAGGAATTCTTTGCGCTAAAAATCTTCTCTCCCCTTCTAAATAACAGATTTTCTGCAGGTTTCTTTGCGCCGCGCTAAAAAATTTGATTGCAAGTGAATTTTATTGTTTTGCATAATTTAATCGGACTTTAAGGGGCTAATTGACCAAACTCAGATTGGGTGGGGATTTCATCACTCTTCCCAGGACCCCAGAAATCACTTTAAAGCATTTGCATTGACCACAATTAATTAAAAAATACTAGACTCGGCCCTAAGGACATCGAGCTCAATAGGAAAAGACTAGTATAGGCATCGACCGTTTATCCTAACTGACTTTGCGGTGTCTAGGCTAGTGGTTTTTAATTAGGCCCACTACTGTGGTTCCTTTCCACTTACCTGGCCGCAGTGTCGGTGAAGAGGCGGTTTGAGGTCCTATTTCTAGCCCTAGTTAGGAGCTGTCTAGCAGACCTAGGTGACCCTAGATCTAGGTCTGATTGTGCATGTGTGGTTGATACATTTGTGTCACGAGTCTCTTTTCAAAACTTCTTTGCAAAACTCTCACATAAAAAAAAGAAAAATCTTTTCAAAACTTGCAACTTGTCGCTAAGAAAACTTGCAACTCACTTCCACCACTTCCCTCCATTGACGTTATCTTACCCCCACATTCTGTTTTTCTATTTTTTCTGACTACACTACTCCTTTAGTGTATTTCACTTTGGACTAGGGATACTAACGCCCGATTAGTCCGTGTTTCGTTGGTACCGACCGACGAACCCTTCGACGAACCCTTTGTCGACATTCCGTCCATTTCTTTACCTCCACCTTCAAGTTCTTCTTTCGAAGGTATGTCGGGACACGACCCCAACAATACCTTACCGACGGGAATGATTCCACCTCCGTTAGGTGCGAATAACCCGAATCTTCCGCCTGTTGTAGCGCCCGCACGAGTTGCGCTCCAGGATCTCTTCTACCCCTCCGCACTTCTTTACCTACATGTCTTTCACCCCCACCGGCAAATGGGGACAACTTTGAAATAAAACCACATTTCATCAATATGCTGCCAAAATTTCATGGTTTGGAATCCGAAGATGCATATATCTTTATCAATAAATTTCAAAACGTTTGCGCTATGATGAAAACGACACAATTAAGTGATGACGCTATAAGGCTAAGGGTCATTCCTTTCACCTTATGTGACCTAGCCGAGAAGTGGCTATATAGCACTGCATCACATTCGATTAGAAATTGAGACGAGTTTGTGAGAGCTTTTCTGAAAAAGTTCTATCCTCATCACAAAACTGCTAGAATCCGTAACGAGATTATACAATTTTCACAGCTTCCTTCCGAACCATTTTGGAAGTGCTTCGAGAGATTTAAAGACCTACTTGTTCAATGCCCTCATCATGGGATCGAAAGTTGGGAACTTTGCCAAACATTATACGAGGGATTGAACTCGGCAACGAAGCAGTTGCTAGAAACTATATGTCAAGGTCGTTTTCTTTCCAAGTCTAGCGATGAAGCATGGCAGTTTCTTGAGAATCTTAGTGAGCAAACAATTCAGTGGGAGAGTACCAAGACCACATCATCTTCTTCTGTTGGTCAATCTAGGGTAGGCATACATCAAGTAGATATGTCGATTGCTATGAATGCCGAGATGGCCGCACTTATGAAAAAGCTAGAAGCCATTGAGACCAAAATCTCATCGTCTTCTCCTGCCCCTGCTTTACCTCCACGAACTGTTTGTGCTTGTTGTGCGAATCCATCGCATCTAACCGAAAAGTGTCCTTATAATGCACCTATTCAAGGACAGGATCAAGTCAATGCTGCATTTCAGCAACGACAAAGAAACGATCCGTACTCTTCGACATAGAATCAGGGGTGGAGGAGTCACCCAAATTTCGCTTGGAACCAAAATCAATAAATCCAAGGAAATAACAATTTTCAAAGACCTCCTCCTCCACAACAACAACAAGCACCTTTACAAACTCAAAACCAGCAACCTTTCCAACAACAACTTTATACAAATCAAACGAACAATTTGGTTCAACCAAATGATGATAAGGTTATCTCGCTCGAAAAAAGTCTAGATGCATTTCTCAAGCAATCTACAGAATCCGCAGCAAGATTTGAAAATTATGTTCAGTCTTTGATGCATAACAATGCCTCACACGATCAAAGTATCAAATCTATTGAGGCACAAATTGCACAATTAACTGCTGCGTTGAGCGAGAGAGAAAAGGGAAAGCTTCCGTCTCAACCAATGCCAAATCCCGGTCACACACAAAACGCATATCACAATCACAATGTAAATGCTGTGACCACGTTGAAATCCGGAAGAGTGTTGCAAAATAATGTGGGTACTAGTGATGACATTCCCGCCAGTGGTTCTTCTTCTTCTTCTTCTTCTTCTTCTTCTTTTTCTCCATCGTCATCTTCCCCTTCTTCATTTTCTTCACTTTCTTCTTCACCTTTTTCTTTAGAGCCTATTCTCCACCCTTCACACGGCTCTACTTCTTCTAACTCGAACGGACCCATTTCTCACAACACGAACACATCCACACTGGGATCCATTCCTACTCCACATTCTACTCCACAGACATTTGACTCAACGAATTTTCAAAATGCTCCATTCCCAAACAGGTTGAGTCCTAATAAACCAACTGCACAAGTGGAGAAGATTGTGGAATTATTTAAGCAGGTTAGCATAAATATACCTCTCTTGGATGCTATCCAACAAGTCCCTTCATACGCGAAAATCTTAAAGGGCTTATGCACCTCGAAGAGAAAGGCATCTCAAGTACCCAAGAAAGAGCTAGTGGCTAGTGCAGTGAGCAATGCTATTAACCACCCTCAAACCTTACCCCAAAAACGAAAGGACCCCGGCTGTCCTACGATTTCAATCACAATTGGGGATAAGAAAATTAATCGAGCACTTTTAGATCTTGGGTCTAGTGTTAACCTGATTCCTTACTCCGTGTACGAACAATTAGGGGTTGGAGAGTTGAAACCCACTCGTTGTACTCTCCAAATGGCTGATCGATCGATCACCCATCCAAGGGGTCAGCTAGAGGATGTGTTGATCAAAGTTGGGGAGTTCATATTCCCCGTTGATTTTATTGTTATGGATACACAACATGTTGCTAACCCACGGAACCAAATTCCGGTGATCCTCGGTCGACCATTTTTGGCCACTTCCAATGCTGTAATAAACTGTCGCAATGGCTCCATGACTCTATCCTTTGGGAAGATGTCTAGTGAGTTCAATATTTATAAGATGGGAAGTCTGCCCCCCGTGCCTAAAACTAGTACACGAGAAATTTGCTCAGTTCACGAAATCACGCAGGAGGACTGCGAGCTTGAAAGATTCTTGTTGGATGAAAACAGTTTTGACGCCACCAGTGCGTCCCTCCTTGAGCCTACCACCGTTGACACAACCGATATGGATTATGAATGTTTCACTTTTTCGGATGATGACGACTCACAGCCCGAATATGAGTCTTTTGAATTTTTGGATGAGTTAGTTGAACCATCCGAATCGGTTGTTTGCAGTGATTTCGAACCTGTGTTGAAGTCCTTTGAGTTCGAGGTAGATTCCGCAATGATTCTTTCGCCTACGAAACTCGAACTCATGTCCTTACCGCCTCACCTTAAATATGCTTACATAGGTGAAAATGAGACCTTTCCCATTATAATATCAGCTTCTCTAGCCCTTGAGCAAGAGAACGCCCTTTTGATGGTCTTACAAGATAGGCGGCAAGTTTTCGGTTGGACTATGGCGGACATCGAGGAGATCAGTTCCCTTATAATTGAATATCATATGAAATTGATGGATGATGCCACGTCAATAGAGAACCCACAGGAACATTTTGGGGATATTGTGGTTAGTCAACCTCCTCTTTTAGAAGTTGAACCACCCCCATTTCTTTTAATAAGCTACGAGAATGCCAATATTCCACTGATTGCTGATCATTCGCATTCTCGTTTTGATTCATCACCACCTCCTGTATATTCACCTCCACACCTTCCATACCACCACTTCTATCTTCCCCAATTCTTTGCGGACCACCACAACTTATTCTTCCACCAACCAATACTCTTTACTGATAAATTTTTCAACTGGTTGGTGTTAACGTTTGGTCTATGCAAGGTTTGGCAGTAATGTCTAACATAGTTTAAATGAAGTTTGGGGGAGGACCTTTCTGTATATATTTTTGTTTTCCTTAACAATAAAAAAAAATTATAAATAAATAAACAGGGAAGTGCCGGTATTTTGACCCTCTTGGTTTAGCATGACAGTGAGAACACTGTCAAGTTCAAGTTTGGGGGTATGCTCGGTACGTCTTCTTCTTTCGCATTCATTTGTACATATTTTTGCATTTGCATACTTATTTGAAAACCCATAAAAATTGAAAAAATTTGAAAAATTATAAAAATAATTGTATTCAATTTTGGCCTTATTTGACTAGAGTTTGACATATAGGTTAACTAGTTAGGAACAACTAGATCTTAGACTTAATGAATTAAAAACCCTAAAAATAACATTCCTTAAAGTTTAATGGTAGAAAGTATATTCCTTGTAGTTTATTTAGAAATAGGCAAATTTTGGGTTCACTTCGTGGGCTAAGTCAAAATGAGGGAAGAGTATTGATGTTCTTATTAGAGTATAAGTTTGAAAAATAGTTCCTAATTTAAGTCTAGATTCTGAAAATGTATACCCTACAATTTGCATAATTACGCACCTTGAAATATGGAATAGTAGAAGAGACCTTGAAATGCTCTTGTCTAAAGTCCTTAGTACAATGAAAATAAAAGAAAAAAAAGTGAATAAAGAAAAAAAAAATTGACACTGGTTTTTGTGATTACTTAAGGCTGTAAAAAAATAGAAAAATATTTAGCGAGGGTGCTTCATCACCTAGTGCATTAGACCAACTGGTTTGGGAGTCACTGCTAAAGCCTTGGGTGTTGCAAAACTAGGAAGTACGCTTTAAGGTGCTAACGCATCTCGTAATCGGTTGTTGGTACCTCAAGAAGTATTAACAGTCGCATGAAGGATGTGTAAGCGAAATTCAAAATTAACGAATTAATAAGTGCTTTGGACAATGGACGAGAGTACGATTGCTTGATTTGAATTTCCAAGTGTAGGGGTGATATTTACACACACGTGGGGATATGTGATTAGAGTTTGGATAAGAGAAAGGAATGAAGAATAAAACTTATATCTTTAGTAGAGTTGATAGAAAAATTCCTAAGTGGAGATGAAACCCTAGAAGGAAAACTTAAGAGATGCCAAAAGCTAAATGAGTCTATAGAACATATATATTCTTAAGTTAAATGATGAGGAAGCGTGAAAAATATGGGTGGATAATTTACATGTCGAAGATAATAGAATCCTTAGTTAGAAAACCTAATTGGAGAACAAAAGTCAATGTGCTGAATTGATAGGATTTTGTAGGTAGTATCCGCTGAAAACCCTCAGGAGACAACACTCCTCCTACTAGGGACACCTAGAGGTTTAACGGCTTGTTGCACGTGCTCAGTGCAATCGCGTTTCCCTGCGAAAGTGTGGTTAGGATTTTAGTGAATAAAAAAATAATAAGTTTGCTCGAGGACCAGCAAAAGGTAAGTTTGGGGGTATTTGTTCAGACCATAATATTGCATTCTTCATTCCCCTATTCTTATCCGTTTTATAAATAAACAGGTACTCTTGACGCACGTTTGTTGCATATTACAGGATACAGGTTTCTGGAGCAAATACAGTGAAAAAGACACAAAACGACAGAAAAATGGACTTTTGACCAACAAATAGAAGGATCCTAGTCAAGCCTAGACGAAGAACAGTGCAAGGTCCAAAATGTCAAGACAAACGGTCAAAAGATCGCTACAAGTTTTCACTGAAACATCTGGAGAAGAATTAGAAGCCCAACAGAGAAAATAACTATGGAAATAGAAATCCCAAGAAGTAAATAGGGAAGCCCAGAAATTTGGTGACCTAAGCTCACCAAAGGGCCGCGGAACCGCGGCCCAAGAGCCCAATTGCCGCGGTTCCGCGGCCGTCTAATGCCCGTGTCGGCGCAAACTTTCTGAGTTGGTGCGTCGGTGCGGTTGTTGGGATTTGCAGTGGGCAAATCTGTAATTGCACATGTGCGAGAGTCTGTAACCCTAGTTTCCTTGTTTGCTTATAAATTGTAATCAAAAATTGTAAAATCCTATGCCTCTTTTCAATCAATAAAATTCAGAATTGCTGGGAGTATTATTCAAATCTGTTCTATATTGCTTGGAGGGAGCCGTCAACCTAGTAAGTTATTTTATGTCTTTGTTTTAATTCTTTTAATTAGTATGTCTTATCATCCCCTAATGAGCGAGTAGTCGCCTCGCTTGTTAGGGTTAGCCTTAGGGAAAGGTTTGAGAGATGAGATCTCTCACCCCTTTCATGCCATCCACACCTAAGAGTTAGAACTCCATGCATGCACGCACAACCGCTCCCTACGGCATCCTACCTCACGAGGTAACGATGAACCGTAGTATAAAGGGTCGGTTGCGCGTGTTTTCCATGGGGGTTAGGATAATTATCAATAAAGGAAGGATACGAATCTAGAGGAAGAAACATCTTCCCAAAAGATTCGGATCCACTTTATTGATAATTATCGTAACATCTAATAGATCTAAAAATAGGGCAATGAAAGCGGTGAGGAAACCTTTAATCTCCAAACTTCCCCTAAACCTAACCCTAGCAAGACTTTAAAATTAGATTAATTTAGTTTAGTGATAGATCTAGTTTTTTTTTAGATTAAATCAATCCAAACAACATTTGGAATCAACTCGTGATAACACAAAAAGGGAATTACCCATCTCTGTGGATCGACCCATACTCACCGGCTAGCTTCATGCGACGCCGTTTCTGATTGTGGTAAACAAACAAATATCTTTGACTTAATCAGCTCTCTTCGCAAATTCATAGGGTCTGGCGAAAAGTCCAGGACTCTGTGATTGACCAAACCCACTCTCATCGACCGAAGAATTTGAAGGTTGGGCAAGAAAAAGACCACCCCTCCGTCATACACCGAGGGACTTCTTCTACACAGGTTCCTGTTACAATGGCTCCTTCAACTCCAACCTCCCACAAAAGGATGAGGCCGGAGAAAATCCTACTTCCTGCTACAAATTCCAAAAGTGATGGACCCAAACGCCCCAAGTTCGCGGGCATGATCGTTCATACGGTCCACATGGCTTCCGGGAAAGAAGAAAGTCGTGCTTCCGGAGGTCATCGACCACAAACTCGGTCGCTGATAAAATCTCAGGAGCAATAACAAAAGCTCCAGGAAATGCTGACCAAAATGGCAGCACTTACCGGACAGAAAGAAAGACCGGATCCAGCGGCCGAACAGCACCAGGAGCAGGAGACCGATACAGAGTTCCTGTGAAGGGTGCTTAAAAGAAAAGATAAAGAGGCTGCTGAACAAGCTGCTAACATGAAGCAGATGGTGCTCTTGTTTCAAGATATGGTCAGAATGATGATCTAACCAGAACCCCAGCCGAGAATCCGCCGATAATCATCGAGGATGACAGAGGGGAAACATCAAACCCTCTTCCGGCTTTATCAACGGCCAAGGAGGAAACAATCTCTAAGGCCACTCTTAATGATTATATCGCTCAACAAATAAGAGCTCATCAAGCTAATGAAGCTGCTGGCTAAATCGTCAGAACAGGGCGACCGTATCCAGGCTGGTATGACCAAATCAAATACCCGCCGGGATATACGATCCCCAAGTTCCATGTGTACAAAGGGACATGCAATCCACACCAGCACGTCGCACAGTTCAAAGCTCTGTGCGGCAACACTGAAGGCGACGACAAACTGTTGCTTCGCCAATTCATTGGCAGCCTGTCAGAAACGGCCTTTGAATGGTACTCGGAGCTCCCAAATGACTCCGTAAAAATATTCACAGAGATGGAACTGTTGTTCACACAGCGTTTCGCCAGCGCAAGTGAGCGCACTCCAATTACAGCATTAATCAATGCCAGGGTAAGGCCAGGAGAAACTTGGGTCCAATACGCGATCCGGTGGCAGAACCTATGGTCTAAGTGCGAACAACGCATTGAAGAATCCCCCGCCGTGTGCATGTTCATCGGGACCCTAGATCCTCAAACGACTGTGTCCCAGTTCATGACATTCTTCAAACCAACCACCTTCCAGGCTTTGATTGGTAAACTGGCCCAAATGGACCAGATGTGCCACGGGCCTTCCTCCTCAAATAAGGACCCTCGAAATAACAAGAGTAAAGGGAAAGTGGCCTTCGTTACCAACACGCAACAGCAACCGAGTGGCCCAAAACCGGCTGCTCTCTAAGACAACACACATCCGCGCCCATCCTTGGAGGAAAGACTAGGACGCGCTAATTCGTTTCCCCGCGATAAGACGAGGTGACTATTTGAATTGGCAGTGCGTAACAAACTCATCACATTGCCAGACCCAAAGCGTCCACCATAACCCGGCGACGTCAATAACCCTAATTACTGCTCCTATCACAGAATGGTGAGCCACCCAATTGAGGATTGTTACGTCTTCAAGAACTGGGTCGAGTACCAGTATCAACAGGGGAAATTCGCGCTGTCTGATAACTGGAGGGTAAACCCACTACAGAAGCACACTCCCAAAAAGGTGGATGCGCCGAGGGCATCATGCTCACTCGTGGAAGAAACTCTATGGGAAGTCGTTCTTTCAGCAAAAACCTAAAGAATGCTGAAGGATCTACAGGTATGTCTAGCAGTCAGGTGGAAAGGCCCACTTGAACCCGAAATCATCGAAGGGATGCTGAAACCACGTCCCGCACCGAAAGTTGTTGATAAAGGGAAAAATCCCCAAGTCGAGCCTTCAAAGTCTTCGAAGAAAAAGAAGAAGACCAAGAAGTCTGTGCAGCCTGCCGAGTATGATGACAAGCGCATAGACCAACAAAAGTATATTGATTTGCTGGAGGAGTACAACCAGAAGGCGCGGACAGCGGTCACGCTCGAAGAGTTCCTCAAGCATATTTTTGAGAACGAAGATTGTGACAACGATGAGGAAAATGACTCATCAGGAGATACCGGGGATCATGTAGCAAATTGCCACATGGTCTCTCATTCGTTGTTAAATGACGAAGAAACTCCCTCGGCGTCAGAAAACAACGTAGAGAAACTGGGGCCAGAATCGGCGCTAAAATCTCCGGAACTTCCAGAAAACCTGATCGATAGACTAATAAACGAAGCCTTTCAAAAAGCAAAGTTGACCGAGAACGCGAAACAGCCATATATGAAAAGGCTAAGCGTCGGCGTCAGGATGAAGAAGCTGCGGCGAGGATGAGTCGTAATGTACTCCAACCAAACCAAAGCACACCTGCTATAAATAAAAGCAGGATCAAAACAGAGAAGCGTTCGCCAAAGCCCTGTCAATGGGAATGAAGCTGCCACCTCTCGTAGGTAAAACTCCTGGGGTCATATGCCTCGACGGAGAGGATTCATATCCAAACTACTGCCTATATCATCGGAGGGTTACCCACGCCACCGAAGAATGCAGTACCTTCAAGAAGTGGTGGTAAGGATATGTTTCCCATCCAAAACACTTCAAGAGGATGAAGCACGAAGCTCGTCGATGGCAAAAGTGTGCGACAGATGCGTGTGAAAAAATGACCGGCAACTGTCATATGGTTGATATAAGTTCGGAAGGGGAGAAACCCCAAGTTCTTACTTTCGGGAGCGATTCTTAGAACGAAATACCCCTCAACCCTCTCTTCAAAGACTTCACCTCCGAAAAAGAAGAGGAGGAGAAGAACTGCGAGAATATTCAGCTGTGTAACCGCACGCTGCCTGAAAAGAACCTCGGACCTACAAACAAAGGTTCGAGCAAAAAGGACAAAGGGAAAGAAAAAATCTCTGAGGAAATTGCCCTCGACGGTGGAGTTGTCAAAGAGCTCACAGTAGGGGACCCATCTAGGAAAAACAAGGTGGATTACAATGTCGTAGCACATTTGAGGAAAATTCCCTCACAACTGAGCATATTGGATACTCTTCTCCTGTCCAAAGAGGCACGAGATTCCCAGATCAAGGCATTACAAGAGCCCGATCAGTTCTAAGCTTTCCTCGTGGAAGAGAAGATGAAAGATGAACTGGTAGAGGTCCATACGGCTGACATTACATTCAGTGATGAAGATCTCCTCCTCGGTACGTGCGAACATAATCACCTGTTATACGTCACTGGGTATTGCCATGATATCAAGATAGGGAAAATCCTTGTCAACAACGGATCCTCCGTCAACCTTCTCAACGTGAGAGTGCTAAAGGAGATTTGCATGAACGTTCAGCACCTGGCCCGAGACAAAATTACCATCTCCGGGTTCGACTCACAGTCGTCACAGACGCTCAGGTCCGTAATACTGAAATTACGCTTCGGGCTGCTCATCACTGACATCAAATTTCATGTCATTGACGCCAAGACTTGCTATAATGCTTTGCTCGGCAGGCCTTGGTTACATGAGTACAACGTTATCCCTTCTACACAACATCAGTGTATGAAGTATTTCAAAGATGGCTCAGAGTACACCGTCACAGGGGAGCTAAATCCGTTCTCCAAAAACGAGGTCTGTAAATATGAAGACGCAAAGTACTTCCTACCAGACTGCGAGGATACAGAAAGGTGTCATAAGCCGGAAGATAAACAGAAGTCCGTCGCCACTATCCCGATCTTTGGGAGCGATACCGAGAAAGATGAAGAAATAGTCTACTCGGGGCAACCCCAAAAGAAAAAAACAGGCCCGGACCATCTACTCCTATTCTGGTCTTTGGCAGCGACTCTGAGGATGTGGCCAAAGCAGTGTTCTCCATCAGTCTGTCAGTACAAACCCTCGCCGGAGCAGATCAGAGTTTGCAAATCACAATGGCTCCATCTCGGCATTACAAAGAACTTGATGCAATCGATATATACAGCGTACAAGAACCACAGACTTTCTACGTCCCTCCCAGGTGAAAAGGTGAAAAGGAGATCCTCTTCTACCAATCTACGGAGACCAAAGTAGAAAAAGAAGTCTGGCATGGTGCCGATTTTGCGCTTAAAAAGCTTCAACCAATCCGTATGCCAACATGCTACGCGGAGGGATTGAAAAGGCTGTTAAGATGCCAAGGTGTACTCCTCAAACAAACTATGCGACAAGACCAATTCTACAAAAAAATTGGGATATTCCCGGGACTCAGCGAAAGATGCCCAACGGGAAGATAGAGACAACCGGGCTCGGATACGTTCAGTCCAAGAAACGGGAGCGGTTACACAGTTGCCACGTCATAAACAGCTCTGGTGAAGAGAAAAACACTCTTCCAAATGGCCGTGACGTTGAAACAGAGCGAAATCCCGCTCTAAGAACGTTAAGTCCGTCACTCGAAGAACAAATAGTCAAGCTAATAAAAGAAGCTTGTCAAAAGAGCCGAGACAATCGCAGCCACGAAATGGCCATTTATGAAAAGGCCAGGACGCAGCGCATCAATCAGCAATCTACAGAAAAGGAAGACTATAATGCTCTTCATCCCCAACCCGCTATATATCCTCACAGAAGGGGAAAATCCTGAAATAGAGAAAAAAACAGGGCAAAGAACACAAACAACGTTCGAAAACAACAAAGCGGATCCAAGAAGCCGTGCAATCGAGAAAATGTCGATTGGAACCCGTCCTTTATAAAGAAGATGGGTCAGGAATATTCTTTTCCCCAAGACAAGACGAGAAAAATATTCAACCTTGTCATGAAGCACCAAATGATGACACTTCCAGAGTCTCGGCACCCCGAACAAATAAACGAGGTCCATCATCCGGATTATTGCTCCTATCACCGAGTAATAGGTCATCCCCTCAAAGAATGCTTCATCTTCAAAGACTGGGTAGAAAACCAATATCAACAACGAAGGTTCATTTTATCCGACAGCTGGAGGGTAACCCCTCCGCAAAAGCATGAGCCAAAGAGGACCTATACCATGAGGATAAGACCGGCTCAACATCAAGAGTGGAAGCGAACTTGTACCTGCCATATGATAACACTTTCAAAGGAGGGAGAGCACGAAACTATGGTTGACTTCCACATGTGCTTCGCAAATGAAGACGAGGACGAGGTGATCTCCAAGTTTCCACCAGCACAAAAAGAACTGGAAGATGGGATACACACCGCGGCGGACAATCTAAGAAAGATTGACTTAGGGACAGAAAATGATCCGAGGCCGACATTTGTCAGTGAGCTACTATCTGAAAAACAAGTAGCCACCTTAAAAGACCTGCTTATGCAATATAAAGACTGCTTTGCGTGGAACTATTCCAAAATGCCAGGTCTAGATCCAAAGGTAGCAATACATAAACTGGCCATATCGCCGGACATAAAGCCAGTCAAACAGGCGCCTAGAAAAATGCGGTTCGAACTTGAGATGAGTGTCAACGCTGAAGTTAAGAAATTAATCAACTCCGTCTTCATCCAAGAAGTTCAATATCCCGACTGGATCGCTAATATCGTTCCAGTGATGAAGAAAAACGAGACGGTGTGCATCTGTATGGACTTTCAAGACCTCAACAAAGATTGCCCGAAGGATGATTTCCCAGTATCTGTTAACGAGCTGATGATCGATAACACGTCTACCCATGAGGTCTTCTTCTTCATGAATGGATCTTCAGGATACAATCAAATAAAAATGCATCCTGAAGACCAAAAGCATACCGCCTTCCGGACTCCGCTGCGCATATTCTGCTATAAGATGATGCCCTTCGGTTTAAAGAACGCTGGTGCTACCTACCAAAGGGTCATGACGAAGATCTTTGATGACCTCATCCATGAGATTGTTGAATGCTACATTGACGACCTTGTGGTAAAGAGCAGATCTCATGAGGAGCATTGGGAACATCTAAAAATAGTGTTCCGGCGTCTTCGGAAGTATAATCTGAAGATAAATCCTCAAAAATGCGCGTTTGGGGTCTCCTCGGGCAAATTCCTAGGATTCATCATACGACACCGGGGTATCGAAATCGATCCCTCAAAGATCAAGGCAATTATGGAAATGCCTACGCCAAGAACTCTCAAACAATTGCGGTCTCTTCAAGGAAAGCTTGCATATATCCGGTGGTTCATAGCCAAGCTCTCCGGAAAATACCGTCCCTACAGTCATTTGATGAAGAAGAGGACCCCGTTCGTCTGGGATCAAAAGTGCCAAAATGCACTTGACGAAATCAAGCAATACCTGCAAAATCCGCCGGTATTGACCACTCCGGTTAAGGGAAAACCCCTTATCCTATTTATAACAGCCCTTGAGGGTTCTCTAGGCGCGCTATGGGCACAAGAGAACGATCAGGGAAAGGAGAGAGCTCTATACTATTAGAGTCGAGTTCTCCTGGGGGCAGAAAACAACTACTCCCCCATCGAAAAGCATTGCCTGGCACCGATCTTCGCGATAACGAAACTTAGACATTACGCCTTGGCACATGAGGTCCATCTCATATCAAAGGTGGATCCTCTCAAATATCTGATGTCAAGGGCCATACTAACAGGAAGGCTTTCCAAATGGGCCCTCCTCCTGATGGAGTTCTCAGTGACGTATCGACCCCTTAAAACAGTAAAAGGTCAGGCCATAGCTGACTTTCTTGCGGAGCATCCGATACCAGCCGACTTCCCGTTAAATTGCAAATTGCCAGATGAACATGTGTTCGATGCAATCGAAGAAGAGAAAGACGAAAATGATTCCCAATGGGAACTCTACTTCGATGGAGCATCCTCCGTGAAGCAATGAAAGCGGAACACCCCTATAATCAAAGCCGGGGTGGGCCTTATCTTCGTGACTCCGCAAGGAGGGATATTGCATTACGCCCTCTCCTTAGCGGAGTTAAGGACTAATAATGGAGCTGAATATGAAATTTTGATAGCAGGCCTCGAGATCGCTATCGACATAGGAATCAAGGACCTCCTCATATATGGAGACTCCCAGCTGATCGTTAGCCAAGTAAATGGCGACTATGAGACATGCAAGGCAGAGCTGATAAAGTATGGAGAAAGAGAGCAGCAATTGCTGACACAAATCCCCTCCAACATCCTGGAGAGTATACCACGTGCAGAAAACAGCAAAACGGATGCATTGGTCAAATTGGCCAAGGAACTGGCCGATGAAGACCTTGATGACATAAGGATCATTGTGCAAAGCCACAGGATTCTCTCGCCGACAAATATATCTTCGGAAGTCCTGATAGAGCCATCCGAAAGAAAAGAAATAACCGAACAAATAGCCCTTCAAATAGAGGATGAAGAAAAGGGTAAGGACTGGAGAGAAGTCTTCATAGACTACTTCAAATCCCAATGAATGCCAAAAAATGCGTCGTTTAGACATCAGCTCATGAAACGAGCTTTTTCCTTTGCCTTCGTTAATGATGCTCTATATAAGAGATCGTTCAACTGTCTATGGCTAAGATTCCTGGGGCTGGAGGAAGAAAAGAAAGTCATCCAAGAAACTCACGTCGGACTTTGCGGGACTCACCAAGCTGGACCGAAGATGAAGCTGAAGATAAAAAGAATGGGTTACTATTGGCCCACGATGATCCAGGACTGCCTCGAATATGCGAAGCAATGTCACTCATGCTAAATCCACATGGATTTCATCCACCAACATCCAAATCCGCTACACCCAACAGTGGCTAGCTGGCCGTTCGAAATATGGGGAACCGATATAATTGGTCCCATTGAACCGGCATCGTCCAAAGGAAATCGATTCGTACTGGCAACGACCGACTACTTCTCTAAGTGGGCAAAAGCAGTACCACTAAGAGAGGTGAAGACGGAGAATATCCTCCATTTCTTCAGAACCCATGTCATCTATCAGTCCGGCACTCCGCGACGAATTATCTCGGATAATGGACCAGCTTATAGAAGCTATAAAATAAGCCGCTTCGCACAGCAACATAAAATATATTGGAGATACTCTTCAGTGTATAATTCTCGGGCCAACGGTATAGCTATAACTTTCAACAGGACCTTGACAAAGATTATAAAAAAGACGGTGTCCAGAAACAAAAAAGATTGGCACGAAAGGCTGCACGAAGCTCTTTGGGCATACCGAACAATATTCAAAACGACCGCGAATACAACACCATACGCGTTGGTATTCGGCACGGAAGCAGTGCTTCCCCTAGAAATAGAACTCCCTTCTCTACGAGTAGTGGTTCGATACGAGCTGACAGATGAAGAAAATGCTCATCTTCGGCTTGAGGAGCTCGATGCCCTCGACGAAACTCGCCTTATAGCACAGCAAAATCTGGAATCTTATAAGGGAAAGATGACGCGGTTATACAAAAAATGACCAGGCCGAGAACATTCCGCCAAGACAAACTCGTGCTAGTCGTCAAAAGACCCATGATCCCCAATCGTGCAAAACGGGGGAAGTTTGAGCCAAACTATGAAGGCCCGTATATTCTAGACAAAGTCTACCAAGATGGAGCCCACCTGATCATGGATGCATGGCGAAAGACCCCTCCGGCCAATAAATGGCCGATTCCTCAAAAAATACTATGCTTGACGAGTCACGACTTAGGTCAATGATAGATGACGACGCTTGTGTCCGCTCGCTATCTTCCTGAGTCAGAACTATGAAAATAGTATCCAAAAAGCTCCATCGCTTCAAAAACGGCAACAGCGGACCAAGACGTCCCTAAACTAGAAACTTCGCCTCAAACGTGGCGACAACAGACCGAGACGTCCCTAAACTAGAACTTCGCCTCAAACATGGCGACAACGGACCGAGACGTCCCTAAACTAGAACTTCGCCTCAAACATGGCGACAATGGACTGAGACGTCCTTAAACTAGCATTCGTCCCAAAAACGGGAATGTCAGACCGAGATGTCCCTAAACTAATAATGGACCGAAATGTCCTTAAACTAATGTTTGTCCCCAAGATGGGAATGTTGAACCGAGAAGTCCCTAAACTAAAAATTCGCCTCAAACACAGCGATAATGGACTGAAATGTCCCTAAACTAGCGCCTCGCCCCAAATACGGCGATATGCTCCCTTAAGATCTATATTGCAACCGAAGTCCCAGCGGTGAAGGTTGCAACTCAAGTCCTACTGGCTACACAGCTACTCCAGCGGTGAAGCCATCCCCAAGTCCCACCGGCAAACAGATGGCCACCGAGACTGAAACTACTCTCGGGTATTCCATCATTTAAAAAAAAGGTATGTCCACAAGAGAAATGGGCGCGGATGAAAACCCGAAAGGGCGCCATGAGTAAAAACAACGGGACTGCCGGCGAGCTTCGCGAAAACCCGGAAGGGTGCAAACTCGTTAAAAAAAGGTATGTCTACAAGCGAAATGGGCGCGGATGAAAACCCGAAAGGGCGCCGTGAGTAAAAACAGCAGGACTGCCGGCGAGCTTTGCGAAAACCCGAAAGGGCGTGATCTCGTTAAAAAAACCTGCGTGGGATCTTTACGACTCACAAAGGTGCAACACACATAGGAATCCCCACGATTCCTAAGGAGAAAATACACTTATGAGATCCTCATGGTTCGTATGGAGAATTCCCCCTATGAGACCCTCACGGTTCATAGAATTCGAAAGTCTTAGGTGACAGGGATCTAAACATGTTCTTAAGCCGTCATATCCCCCAAGTTGCCCTACAGGTGGTCTAATATTGACCCTTGTATATAATCTACGGGCATGAATAAACAATTCCCCACCAAGTTCCACCAATGGCAAGAAATATCCCATATGGTGAACGACACTTATAAGTCCTCTCAACTTATAAGGAGAAAACACTCTTGTAAGATCGTTACGACTTACAAAGGAAAACACCACTTAGGAGTCCTCACGACTTCTAAAAAGAACGTGCAACTACAAGATCCTCTCGACTCGTAGGGAGAAATACCTTTATGAGACCCTTACGACTCATAAAGTCAAAAAGCCTTAGTCGACAAGATTCTAACCCTGTTTGCTAAGCCACCTTTGTTCAAATCGACAAAGGCAAATGATGATTCGCTCCTAGCAATATCCCAGTTGTAGCGATGCTGATGCCTAAATAGGTATTAAATTTCAAGTTCTCGCAAAGGCAAATGATGATTCGCTCTTGGAAATATCACAGTGGTAGCGATACTGATGCCAAGATTGATATCAAACTTCAAATCCCCAACTCAAAAAAAAGCCAAAATATTTGGGCTACTCGCAATAAAAAGCAGCGAGTAAAAACAAAAACAGCAGAAATGATTGGGCACCGCGGATAAATAGCCGAAATGATTGGGCAATCGCGACTTTCGCGATATGAAAAGCTGAAAAGATAGAGCATCGCGGAAAAATAATAAAAAATATAAAATGAAATTTCCTCAGCCCTACAGGTAAGTCCACAACGACTCCTGTATACAATCCATAGGAACAAATGAAAGAAATGGAACCATATTTTCCCACCAGGCTCCGTAAAAGGGAGAGCCAGATCTCGACGGCAATATCTACAGCCTAGAGATTAGCTCGACATTCTTCTCATTCCAGCAGGATGCAGACGCAACGTCAACAAAAGACCCAAGGGTCAAAGCAAAAATAGAACCATGGCAAAATTCTTGCTCCAAGTCTTGACGCTTCATATACGACCTAGAGACCATTCCGACGTTCCTTCTCATTCCAGCAGGATGCAGACGCAACGTCAATAAAAGACCCAAGGCTCAAAGCAAAAACAAGGGAGTAATGGCAAAATCCTAGCTCCAAGTCTTGACGGTACATATACAACCTCAAGACTATCCCGGCGTTCCCCCTTATTTCAGCAGGATGCGGACGCAGCTATCAAATGAAATTAGGGCGATGGCATATCCCTAGCTCCGAACTTCAATCACAATACATACAGCATGGAGGTCCTACAGATGTCTACCCTACTTCAGCAAAGAGTCGTCGCGACATCGTCAAAACAAAAAAATGAAACGACAGCATATTCCCAGCTTCAGGTCTTGACAGCAACTCATATAAAGCCTAAAAGACCATTGGAGATCATCCCACCCCAGAAGGGTGCGGTTATGACTCATCGGGGCTCCAAATTGAGCCTAACCTCAGGTAAAAAACGTCATGGAAAATTCCTAATGCTTGCACTTCCGACAGTAATATGACCTAAGAAGATTACTTGAATACGTCTTGTCCAGCCCCTGAAGGGATCAGAGATACGACAGCCGTGGGGTTACTCAAACAACAGCTTAAAGACTGTATATCGAGAAATACATCGGCCAATGCAATGGTACCACGAACTAAAACCCTAGTACCACAAGCCTAACGGACCTTTGTCATAAAGAATGGGGGTTATCTATATACGACGTTAGGTGTAACGACTCTGAAATCTTAGTAAGAAAAATCTTCTGTTAAAATAAAGAATAGAGTTTCACAGTCTGAGTACAAGTTATAAGTTAATTTTGTTTAAGAATAGCAAGAAACAACTTGTAGCTCACTGGTAAAGCTTTGTACTGCTGTGACGTAGCCCTGTGTTCGAATCCCATCAGACACATTATATTTTTCTGATTTTTCTTTTAAAATTTTTGGAAGCCCAAAAGTTTACGCATGCAATGCACATAAAAATGAAAAGTCTGAATAAATAAACATGTGCATAAGGATTTAAATACAGGCAAGAACGCGTGTACAAAATCCGACGGCTCCCCCTCACCCATCGACCGGCGGAAACATCGATTTGGCCGGCACCGACGGGCCCCTCGTAGCCAATTAACCCCGAGCTTTGCACACATGATTTTTCCCCTACCCCTAACTCTCCTGCATTGTTTGATTACTCTGCAATCAAACAGAGACCCCTCAATTCCCCATTTATCAATTTTTTAATGCATTTTAATTCATAAACCCTAATTCCACACTATAAATACTACCCCATGCCCTAGCCCATCCTCATTCTGAAAATTCTAGCCAAAATTCTCTCAAAAGTTCCTAGGTGCAAGTGAAGTAAAGTGGAGTTAGCAAACAAGCAATTCTGGCGAAGATCGAAGCCGATTCTGGAGCTCCCGTGGCATCCCAAAGCTTTCCCCCTCTTCTTCTTCCTCTTCTTAACAAAATCAAACGGTATGTCCCTCCGAATCTTTCTTTTTCTTCTTTGAAAATCGTTTTTCAAAACATATGTCGGAAGCGGAGTTAAACCGACATTTTCTTCTAAACTCTAGAAAGCTCATTTTTTCTTATCTAATTTTCATCCATATTCTTACACCATGTTTGTAATCATATAACCAATGCTTAGAACCAAATTTTAATCAAGAATATCATGCAAAATAGCTTTAACTTAACATTTACACTAAAATACCATGAACTTCACATATCCTTATTTTAGTATTTTTGTTAATTATACATTTAGGAAAATTCACGGGGTAATGACTTACCCCTCACAAACACACATTGTTCCATAGCACGATAACTCTTTCATCTAGATTTATGTTTCGAGAAAATATTAAAATTAAATACCATTTACTATAAAAACCGGGTTTCTTTTGAATTGTATTTCAAAACCCTTTGCAAATATGCCTATACAACCCTTTTTAGGGGACCCGCTATTGCATGGTGCAGATTATCGCATATTCTTAGGCTAGTAGAGTGAGATGTAGACCTCCTCACGGAGCATTCGATCTCGAAAAGTTTTAATACGGGTTTTAAGAAAAACGCATTTTCTAAATTAATAAAATTTAAATTTTTTTAATTATATAAAATATTACAAATCCATATACTTTCAAAATATAATAAACTCGCAATTTTTTAGATGGAAGAATTTCAAGTTTCACCAAAATAACATCAAGATATCAATACAAGACAAGTTTTACAATAAAATACCATGAACTATTCAAGCTAAGTATTTATCACTAAAATACCTCAAATCTTTAAAATTCACATTCATGAAAACCCTAAATAATATAAATAACTTCTCGAGGTTATTTTGAAACTATATTAAAAATATTTTTCATAAAACCCCCTCGAGTTATATATATCAATATTTAAGGACTTTAGTAAATATAGGTTTAAGCGGGATCAATTCTCTTGAGCCTCAGGGAGCCGAAGAAAGTGAGTGCTTACCTATTTAAGATAGAAAACTTAAGAGTATTATCAATGGTAATTGTCTTGGAAAAAGACACAAATCCTGTCGTCCATGTGCAGCAGTTACCGATAACTCATGAACCTAATTCAAGATCTAAATCGGTTTAAAGTGTATGACTCAAGTCTGAGTCTAACTCATGTCTAAATCAAAACTCAAATCTGAATCTAAAACCAAACATGAATACTTGATCATGAACTTGAATCCAAACTCAACTCAGAATCCAATTCAAACATAAACCCAAAATCTAGCATGCATACTTGAACATGAACCTGAATACCTGAATTCAAACACATATATCAAACCTGAATACATGACTTGACTTGACTTGACTCGAACCATGAATACAACTTGACATGAATACAAGAATACTTGACATGAATACTTGATATATACATGAACTCTATCTTGCAAACTGATGTATTCATGGATTCGAGCAAGGCTGGTAATTTTAGCTGTAACTTAGCATATACGTGGTGCTGGGGTAGGTCATGCGTGAATCCAATGAAATCTCAAGAGTCTCACTAGATCATGAATCCATGTCTACTAACACAAGCAAGCTATCATGAGGGCCTGTGTTTCCTTGCTCCTGGATTACAGGCTGTTGAGTTTGGAATACTTCAACAATAGGTTGAAGTCCCGTTACTAACACTTGATTTGGGCCCGTGGTTCCTTACCCCTGAATTACAGCCTGTTGGGTTCGAGAACACTCTTGAGTTTGGTTGTCACCCTTGAACTTATGTTAAATTAGTGTACCCAAGTAGAGACCTGTTAATACATTTACATTCACTGCATGTTCACCATACCTACACTATACGTCCATGTTATATTTGTTTGCCATGCTCATGCTATACTACCATGTTTATCTACTTGTCATATATATTACCATACTTGTTCACATATATTACGAAAGAACTGCATGCTAAATAAAATTACCGTGTTTACATAAAATGACATGCTGAGACACCATACCTCATAATCAATTATTCATGATATACACTTCCTTTATTATTACACTTTATATTTCACTTCATTTCGTGGGGACTTACCGAGCGAAAGTTCGCTACGGGAATTCCACCCACCTTTTTTTTCTTGGAATGTTTGTCAGATACTGTGGAGACTGAGGAGGTAGACATCTCATAGGTGGAGCACGATCAGATCGCGACCCAGACCTAGACTAGTTATTTTCTTCTCAGTTTATGTATGCCACCTGTTTAGGCATTTCCATCCTTGTATTTTCTTTCAGTTAAAATCATATATTGTAAATGAATCAAGTTGAATGTAAATAAAGTTGTTGAATTTTAAATCTCATGTTTATTCTCTTGTCATTTTATATTGCTTATTTTACGCTTAGCGTATTTATTCCGGGAAATGACCTTCTCGAAATAAATACGTCGCGGGCCTCATCACGTACCTGCTTCCGTCTACTGGGAAGCGGGGCGTGACATTAGGACAAGTTTGCCTGTAAACCTAAGGGAGATAAACTAAAGAAACTCCGAAATGAGTACATAAACTAGAAACTCCGAAACGAATGAATAAACTACAAACTCCGAAATTAGTATATAAACTACTTTATACTAAATCAAGACATCAAAAGATAGAGAGGTGAAAGCATGAAATAAAATATGTCTTTTATTCATAAATCAAAATGAATACAAGATACAAAAAAAATAAAGAAAAGATATACAGCGACAAAAAAATTTTTAGACAGCGGGCGGTTCAATAGGCTAGCTAGATCATTTTTTCCGCCGGACTTCCGCCTCAAGCTCTAGCAATGCCGCAAGCTGAGTCCCTGCCTGTGCCTGTTGTTTTTGGTATACAGAAAACCGATTCTCAAGCTCTTTCTTGGCAGTCTTGTGGGTCTCGACCATTTCGCGTGTGAAAATGACAGTTTTATCAAGAGTTACCACCTCCGTAATTGCCTCCTGAAGGACCCGCCAAATTTCATAGGCCTGAGTAGTCTTAGTTGTAAGCTGTGCTTGAAGTTCCCCTAAAGCCTTTAAAACCAACTCTCTCTCCGAAAACTTCCGGTTGAGCCTTTTCTCACAAGACTGGAGATTGGCCGCACACCAATCGATCCATCCACGCAAGCTGGCCTTTACAGATAGGATATCAGAGGGAAGGCGTACACATTCGACTCCATGTAGGGAAGCCTCCACTTGACAGCAATATTCAACCCAAGTACGCACCAGTTCCTCGTCATGGTAGGTGAAAAGAACGGACAAAGAAGCATTGGCTTCAACAGCAAATTCATCAGCCATGACGGAAGTGCCAGCACGAAGATCTTCAATAAAAGTCACCAGCGAATGAATGCTCTGTTTTGCCATCCTCTCAGACACACGTCTGGCGTAAGGGCCCGGCGGCATGCAAATATAGGACTTTAATGGAGTCAGGGTTGGCAAAGCTGTGAAGATACATGTATGATTAGTCGCCTTTCTTAACGGGAATTAAGTAAACGAATAACAGATCTAAATCGTCACTTACCCATACCCACAGAAGGAGGATCTGAGAAATCCCCAGGCCCATCAAGAACTTCATCCTCATCCTGTAGGACTGTGGTTTAAAGTAAAGAGCATATCAGCATCATTATGAAAATAAAATACAGAAGGCAAAGGAATACCAACCTTGGCCGGAGGAAAGGACGATGCGCTGGGGGGGTATCGCGTGCGGGGCCTCCATGTTGAGTAGACGAAGGAAGGTTTCCTCCGGAGAACAATCTATAACAGAGGATGCCAACTCTCACAGTTCTGGGAGAAAGAAAGGGTCAAACATATGGAAAGGTCGTTTAATATATATATATATATATATATATATATAAGATTACCTTCAATACTTCGCACATTCTGGACTGGAGGGATAACAGCTTCAGTAATCTCCTCTACACCCTACAGTGTATCACTGGAAATATTTACAGAATCTATGGCCGGTCCGGCAACCTCCACTGAAGGAATAATAGCCATCACCGGAGGCTCTAAGACGAGATCTAGGCTCGAAACTGCGCCCACCGTAGAAGGCCCTACAAAAAGAAAAATGTGTAAAGACGAATGCGATATGAAAGCAATATAAATTATTTACTGAGAGGGATGTAAAAGATATATACCGATACGCCAGGGAGCCTGAAGTATAGCCTTTTCGAGCCGCTGCACTTTTTTGGTTAATCGTGTCCATCAACCTTCGATCAAAGATAAATCCCTGCCTGCCTTCAGAGCAGTCTCGTCTTCAGAAGCGGACGATATTGGTCGTTTGAGAGCCCATTCTTCTTCCAGCGTTAAACGAACTACTGGCAGCATAGCAGGAGCCGGGTCAACATCCCGGAATTCAACAGGAGGAAAGTATCCTTTCTTGGGGCGCTGATGGCTTGAGCTGGAGCAGAGGCTTTACACTCGAAGAGCACACGTCTCTCCTTTACAATAATGCGACTAACCCGGTGACGATACCAGCCCTTGAAGGGTCCCACGGGCCTTGGAATGTAGTCGAGCTCGGGGATCATGAAGAGGGAACCAGTATTTAACCGCATGAAATGATGAATAACGTCACGGGTGATCTCCAGCAAGAGAGTAGGCTCAACTAAAAAGGTTTCGAGGGGGACGCCCTGGTTGTAACCTAGCTGCTGGGCAAAGCGATGCAGATTATACCGCATGAAGATAGCAGTGTCATTTAGGCGGAACACTAAGTGCCCCAGCCTGATTGAATATAAATGCATGATCTCTTTAAGTTTTAAAGCCGGAGCCCCATTCTTTGACAAATAGAATAACTGTTGATTAGGCCCCCGCTAACGCAGAAAGGACCCGATCATTGAAAACCATCCCACCTTTGTTTGAATATGGATTAAGCAATACGTACAGAGCCCCTAACTGAGTCGGATCAGGAGCGGAGGCATCAACCAACCTCATGACTCGCGGGAAGGTGTATGACTCATAAAAATCAATCCGCCGGTGCGCAACAAACGCGCCTAACACAGGCATCTCGATCCAGGACGTGAAGTAGTGGAGGGAGAAATTCACGGTGTCTGCACCTGGGTTTGAAGTGTTGGCGGAGGTACTTTAACCGTGGTATAGGTGTGATAACCCTGCAACACCAATGGCTAATCGCGCTCCTTCGGCTATGCGATGTGCAGGGTAGAAAACGGAGGATCTCATGAAACGGCGGTGCATTGGCATTGCGAACCAGCTGAGACAGAGACTGATGAAGCGTACGAAGAATGTTTCTTCGTCTATTCCAAGAGCAGCGATTGCGTCAAAAGTCACAGCTGATGAATCTGGAATATAAAATCGCGGCAGATCTTCTTCTTTAGCTGGCAATTTCTCCAAGCCAAATCCGAAGGGATCCTCGACCTTTGCAAATTTTGGCGCTTTATTAGATAGAGCATATTTATGAAGAAAGAAAGTGATGAAAGCATCAAAATTAACACCTTGCCCTTCTGATTCCATTAACAGGCTCTCAAAAACACTTAAGGCCTTGATTAGACTTGGGTACTTGTGCAGAACGGCACTCTCGGTTGTCAAGCCTTCAAGCATGGCTCGCACCGTAGAAAAAATATACTCGTCATGGGGTAATAATTCTTCATAGTGCTCTCCCCTAATTGGCAGCCCTGAAATCTCCCGGAATTCCTCCAGCGAAATGAGACTTCGCGGTCCCCCAATAGAAACGTATTCGTTGGAAGATTCCACTGGTTTAAAAAGGCCTTGACCCACCAGACGTGGGGGGCATGGTCGTAGAAAAGCGACACGTACCCCGCTTGATATAGCCTAACTTTCTGCAGCCGTGAGCGTTGGGAGGAGAGAATGTACCAGGCCCAAGGAAGGTAGCCCACTGGATGTCACGGGGTAATGCCTATCTTGTAAACCTGCCCCCAAGGTCGAGCTTCACCTTGACATATTCGGCGTCCCAAAATGTCGATGGCCATCAAGGGTTGATTGGGTATCCCTGTCGTTGATGGCTCAAGCCGGCCCTCAGGAATCCGATTGGCCGCCTCCACTGCATAAGCAGTATGCGAACGCTCCGTAAAAGAAATCGAGCGGATGAGTTCTGTTGGTACTCCAGATGTAAACTACGGCGTCCCCTGATAATATGACCATACCAAATCCTCCATAGAAGAAGTCTCTAAATCCTCCATAGAAGAAGGCTCTTTTTGTCCTTGTCATGTTCCCTAATCAGAGTCATATCTTCCTCGTCTGATGGCGACTATTGGAAAGCAACCTCCAAGCGTGTGTAAGGGAAGTAGGGAAGTGAGGCCATTGTACCTAAAGAAAGGAGACAAAAAAACCCATTAATAAAAGGTGTGAGTTTGTTTTATAGGACTACTAACTACAAAGCCAGTAAACCCCACGAAATCAAAATGGCAGCTCATCAATGATGAGGCAAGATAATCATTATGAGAATCCAAAAGGATTCTCATTAAATAAACGGTGGAGTTTAAAAACTCTCAACGTCCTCGAAAAGTGAGTTCTGTTAAAATAGACAGCAGATTCAAATCTGTGAAAAGAGTATTAAAACCCTAAAAAGGAAAAGGCTCAAGAACATAAAGGGGAATAAAATTCCCAAAAGTCCCTAAATCTCTCAGAGTTAAGCTCTATAAGAAAATAGAATTAAATTCCTTCAATAGTGAGATTAAATTCCAGAAACCCCCATGGTGGGGAAACAAAGAAAATGGAATTAAATTCCAAGGATCCTCAAAGATCAGTGATAGGGTAAAACCCTAAGAGAAGAACCAACGATTCTCATTAATTCAAGACCCATGGTTTACTTAAAAAAAAGAAAAGAGTTTCTTTTTAGAGTTTCTTTTTAGATCTCTAAGAGATCAGTTCAAGAAAAGAGCAAAGCTCTGTTAATGGATTTAAAATCCAAAACAAAAAAGGGGTTTTCCTAAGAGACGAATACCGTTCATAATCCTTACCAAAAAGAGTTTTTGCAGAGTTTAACTCTGGAGTTCTGTGAGCAGAGAGCTAAGCTCTAAAAGGAGAATTAAATTCTCAAGGAAAGAATTAAGGAGGAAGATGAAGAAACAATGGTCATTTTAAGGGCCTTTGGCCCCTTTTATAAGACGTGATGGGGAGCGATTCATCTTCCCGTTCCCCTAGGCAATCCAACAGTTGTAAAGATGGACAGCATTGCACTCACGTGCAAGCCATGTAAGAGCAACACTGGGGGTATTTGTTCCCTCATAAATGAGAAAAAAAATGGAGAAAATTCCCCACGACTAAAGCCTCACGTGTTAAACACGTATGCGCCTATATGCTAAGGAAAAAAGGGAGAAAATTCCCCACGACTCAAGCCTCACGTGTTAAACACGTGAGCGCCTATATGCTAAGCATATAGGCGCTGCAATCAAACAACAAATAGGCTAAATAAGCCTAACGTGATAAACACGTGATCGCCTATATGCAAAGCATATAGGCGCTGCAATCAAACAACTAATAGACTAAATAAGTCTCACGTGTTAAACACGTGAGTGCCTATATACAAAGCATATAGGCGCTGTAATCAAATAACTAAAGGCTAAATTGGCTTCACGTGTTAAACACGTGAGCGCCCATATGCAACGCATATGGGCGCAAAATCAGAGAAGCTAAATAAGCCCCACGTGTTAAATACGTGAGAGCACCTCCTTACGTAGAATTAAATTCTACTCTTTAGAAATACTTCTATGGATTTTTTTAAAAGAGAAAAATTCTCTCTGTTAAACAAGGAACCGTTGGATCAATGGTGATTAAGCATAGAATTAAATTCTATAGGGAAGTATATTTTCTGTTAAACAGAAAGTTGGTGGATCAAAAATACAATGAGATGGAAAATATTTCCCATATCTTTCTAAACAGAGAAAGAGTGTACTCTGTTAAACCGAGAACCCTTGGATTAAAAATCCAATGGTGATAAAAATATCACCGTTCAATAAAATTTTATTCTATATATGGGAGAATATTTCTCCAATCTTGTTAAAATGAGAAAACATAATCTGTGAGACAGAAACACTTGGATCAAAGATCCAACAGTGGGTAAAATTCCCCAAACAGATTTTGAGATCAATAAAATTAATTGGAATCTCTCAATGAGAGATTTTAATTAACAAACTTGCCATCACTATATAAAGGACCCGAGACTTCAAGTTCACACACAAACCGACGAACAGAAGCTTCTGCAAAAAAAATACAGTGATCTCTTGAGAGAACAGAGAATTTAATTCTCAAAGAAAGAAGATCTTCCTCCTTCAAAAACTCTAGGCAAATAAAAAAGGAGAGATTAAAACTATCTCCTTTGCCTAGTATAATGGATATAAGGGTTTAACTCTTCATACAAGAACTTAGTTCTTCCTCTGGTTTGAGATTTGCAAAAACAAATCTCCCCACAAGTTGAGAATTTAATTCTCATCGGGGAGATTATGTTCTTCAGACTCAAAACTTAGGAAAAAGAACTAGGTTAAAAAGAAAAAGAAAAAAAAAGAAAAAGAACATGGATTCTGGGAATTTAATTCCTCCAAAATTAGGGTTTAACCCTACATACAAAACTTAGTTTTTATAAAAATAAAAGAAGAACTTAGTTCTCCAATAAAAACAAGGATGATGATCCAAGATCTTCAAAACAAAAATCTTGATGATCATCAATGACTAAAATGTCATTAACAGAGATTAATATCTCTAAAAATAAGAACTTGGTGTCTCACGTGAAACACACGTGAGTAAAATTAGTGCTTAGTACTATTATAGTGCCTCACGTGTTTCCCATGTGAGTGTTTAAAACAAACAAAAGAAAAACTAAAACGCCTCACGTGCTTCCCACGTGAGCGTCTAAAGAGCAAAGAAAAACTCATTTGTGTTGATTAAGCAGCCACCAAATAAAGCAGCCCAACACCTCAAAATAAAGCAATCATGTGAAATACACGTGAAACACTTTTGGAAACCCAAAATCTGGCGTCTTACGTGCTTCACACGTGAGCTCTAGCCAAGTGCTCAGCACTTATGTCAAAAAAGGGGGGTGAGCAAACAAAACCTGAAATCAATGCTCAGCACTCACGTGCTTCCCACGTGAGTGCCATGCAAAGTGCTTAGCACTCTATATTCAGTCAAAATGACTAAAGTGCTTATCACTGATTGGGCAGCGCCCATATCTAAGCACCTCACATATTTCACACGTGAGCGCCAAAGAAAATTAGTGCTCAGCACTATAGTAGCGTCTCACGTGAAAAAAACACGTGGACGCCAGAAAAGATTAGTGCTCAGCACTATTCCAGCGCCCCACGTGAAATACACGTGAGCACCGCATATATTAGTGTTTAACACTACTGGGTAGTATAGAAACCCAATTTCAGCCCAAATTGGCTAAATTTCCTGAGATTAAACCTCTTTGATTTTAAATCAACCGAGCCCATATTGCTCATGATTTCCAAACTGATCTTAGTCTCAAACATGACTAATGATCTCTCATTGATGATATCCAAAATGATATACATTCCATATCTCCTAAAGTAATCTTAGTCTCAAATATGACTAACGATTCTTAGGTCCACCACAACCCCTTTTTCCTTCAAATACGAGATTTGGTTCAAGGGTACATCTTTCCACACCTCTGACATATGTCGTTGTAATTTCTCAGCGTCTTCAGAGAGGTGGCGGGTCCCGACAATCAACAACTCCTTTCGTCATACATTGATGCACTTCCAAATTGACGTGCACACCTCAAATCGGATCGCGTCCCAAATTGGGCGCATTCCATGTCACCATCGTTCACTCCACCACGTAACAAATACACGCGTGCGCAAGATGAATGTTGGACCGAAATGTCCCTAAACTAATATTCGCCTCAAACATGGCGATAATGGACCGAAACGTCCTTAAACTAACATTCGTCCCCAAAACGGGAATTGTGGACCGAAATGTCCCTAAACTAATATCTGCCCCAAACATGGCGATAATGGACCATTATGTCCTTAAACTAAAATAATAGGGCCCAAATGCACATATGTTTTTAAGTCGATCTTAATCTCAAACCAGATTAACGGTCCTTAAATAAACCAAACCCAAATCTAAAATATACGGATTTGGACTAATCCTCACCCTACGGGCGACGACATAAACTAGTCTCCGTATACAATCCACAGGCAACCAAAATAAAATAAAAACACACACGACATGAAGTGAACTGCTGGAGCAGGAGAAAATGGTTATCACAACACGATAACGTAATTAACTGTAGGGGCTTGCGCCTGCAGGGAAGAGCATCTCCACAATCAAAAACCCCTCATAAAATAAGGGGGAATCTGATAAAATCTGCTACAACGGTCGCGTCCGTCCAAACCTCCGATATATGGTTCCATAAATCAACTTAGTAGCTTCGGAGAGGTGGACGGATAAATCCAAATAGTATATGCCCCTAAAATTCAGGCCAGATGTCCTAACGTCTCGGTCCGGTCTTTCGGCGGAGAACAGTACATCCTACCATCTCATCTAGTCCCATATCGTCCCATATTATATCATCTCGTATCGTATTACGAACATATATATCACCTAATCTTTATATAACATAATATATCATATCGTATCCTTCCATTTCATCGCAAATCCTGTAACATCGCCTCGTGACATCATGTCCGATCATATTGATTCATATCATTATAACTTGTCATATCCTCATCTCGTGATGTTATGTCAAAGTTATCCTCAAACTTACATGTGTGTGTGTATAAACACACACATATACATATATATTGTTAGTTATATGTATGCCCTAGAGGCCATTACTGTACATTGGATGTATATTGTAGTGGATGCTGGGACATATATAGGAAGGACTTTCTTGCTTGACATGATAGTATGCTATCTGGTTGCACTTTATCTTAACATGTATACTTTCTGTCTCTCTGATTACATGTTGATAAAGCCCATAGGATGTGTACTCGACTTCCAGGACTATGATGTAGATCATACTAGTGGGGCCTGGGTAGTCCAAGAGTACATCCTTGAAATGTTCCTAGTCGAGGGAATATCGAGACGAGGCATCGATATTCCAGAGTAGACTAGCGCATATCTTCTCGACCCATGCGATGGGCGATGGATGATCCCATATCCATTGGTGTTTGACATCGAAGATGGTATGCGGGTGCTCAGTGGAGACTGGGTACACTGAACGGACTCGCCGAGAACTCCCAGATGGTATTATACCTCACGTCAGATGGCAGTTCTCTGGTGACACTGGTACATCTTAGTCTGTTGACCCGAGATCGTCATAGAGTCTTGTGTGTCTCCCACTGTGCTTTGATTTCCACCCTACCACGGCTCTACTGAGTTGTGCAAACAGGTGGTTTTTGGGTACAGTCCCGATTCACATGGAGGCAATGAGCGATAGGAGGGGATTCGTCTCTCCCGGTATTGGGGGTTGATGTTGTGCTATGCTCGACTGGCCATAACAGGAAATCCCTGGCCAGGGTTGCAGTGATATACTGGTAAGAGTTATCAGTAGTTTCACGAATGTTATGGACCCTACGTCGGCATGACTTATCGAGCTATTGGGGTCTGACGTTTACCACCCCTAGGCGATATATGCAACATATCAGACGAACAGACCGGACTATACGGTAGTGTTACTGGTCGGATTCGCAGGAGTGTGAGCGGGCTTGCTCGTCGATCTTCTGATCGCTCAATACCCGGGTGGCCGTTACGTTTAGCAGACCGCTTGCGGCTTGTGGGTGTTTGATATGATCATCATCTGCTGCCGGCGTATTGACGAGTCTTTAGAGTCCTACACAGAGGTTTCCTGGCTCAAGCGAAACGAAATAGGAGCGCATATGAGATATGTGCGGGACCGAGAATAATGCGTGTATGTGATACCGTATTCCATTCTCGCGATCTATGTATCGATTGGTTATATGCGATATAACCTAGTTATCGAATCAAGGATTGATTCGATAAGCCGATACATAGGATACTGGCCGGTTATGTGCGACATGACCGGATCATTGAATCAAGTGTTGATTTAATGATTTAATGTATAATTATATATTTGATATATTACTTTGCATTAACTAGTATTGGTTCACTTTAAAAGGATTTTCTCACTTGAATTGTGCAAGTTGTATATGTGATATATTTCTTTGTGCACATGATTGTATCATGTTTGATGATACATTCTTGTTTGGTTTTGTGTAAAGTATTAAACCATGGTTAGTTAGTGATTAGGGTTTCATCTTTTTCATTTATCTTTTTATTTTATTTATTTCAAAAGAAAAAGAAAATGAGAAATGAATGGTGGCTATTCTTGTTTTTAGTTGAAGATTCATGTAGCATTGTTTTAGTCACCATTCTTGTCTCATACCTAACCCTAACCACTCATCTAACCTAAGTTAAGTCTCTACACTAAACCATGGTCAAAGATATGATAAGTATTGTATTTTCTTTTCTATTTTAATTTAAGTTATCATATCTTCTTCTTCTTCATCTTCTTCTTCCATGGATGTAGCTTGCTACTCCAATGGCAAGTAATGAAAAAATGTGAGAAATCCAAATCTAAAGTCTACCCACTTTCTATTTCTTCATCCTCTACATCTTGCCAAGTAGTATAGGGTGTTTCCTTCACAAGTTTTTCCGACTAGGTGAAGGTGGAGCTTAATCTAGCGATGCCTCGACGTAGATCATCTTCGGCATGGACATCGACGACCTAGCTTGCTTATTCTTCGACGAAGCCGACGCTAGAGCCCGGGAGTTCACTTGGACAGCGAAGGCACTTCGTTGCGGAGCTATGGAGGTGGACAAACGGATCTACAAAGGTTGTATTTCCGTTATCTTATAGTTTAGTTGTAAACTAGCTTGCTTGCTTTGCCTATACTTCTAGCCAACGATCCGTTCTAGGTTTCCTCGGTACCGTAATTTTTATAAATTGGCATGTTTGATCACTTGTGAGACTTAATCAGAGTGCCTAGGAAAACTACAGTGGTATCAGAGCCTAGCTAGAGCCTAGCTAGAGCCTTAGGTGAAGTCTAGACGGAATTAGAAGTCCGATCAACCCGAAACCCCGACTTTAAAATGCTCTCTGTCCAATTTTCAAAAACAGGGATTTTTCAGTATTAAAAATAAGCAGAAAGATAAGCAGGAAATTCTAAGGTATACTGTGAAATTCGTGAACCTAAGTCCACTAAGTAGGCGCGGATCCGCGGCATGAGCATGGCTCATGCGGCGGATCCGCGGCCGTACGACTTAAATATTTAAATATTTTTACACAGTAATCCTTAGTTTTATGTGCTGGTTTTCCTGGGTATTTTTGATATTTTTTCAAGAGTTGAATTTCTGCAGTTGTTTTGGGGATTCGGTGTTTCGATCGGGGTATCAAATTTTGTCTGTGTGGCTTTCCGGATAAATTTTAGAATATGTTAAAAAGTTCGACCGGATATAAATACCCAATTTTTTCCCTGTCGGGAAATTTCCAAGTGTTGGATTTTTCCGTAGTTTAACGACGTTCTAAGTAGTGCAAGTAACGCGATGGTCCCTCTAGAAGACAACAAACCTTAACTCGATTATGTGACCGTCTTGAACTGCCCTTTGAACCTTCGGGTTTGGGGCAGTACGGCGTGCCACATGTGAGGCGTTGGCTTGACCCTTCTACGGCTGGACCGTTGGTACTGAGGTACGAACTGAATGTTGTTAGACTAATTTCATGTGTTGATCTGTATCGGGAAAAGTTGGGTGTTCGATTGTTCGATCGAAAAGTTTAACATTTTCTGTTTATTTGGAATGGGATACAATAATTGGAATTCACAAGTAGTTATGTGATAACTAAATGAATATTATAAACATAGCAGTTTAGTCTCACTTGATCGGTTGCCACGGAATTTTGATGTGATCAAAAGTCCGTCGCAATCACGTAGCGTACGCGGATACTCGCCGGGTAAACTTAATAGACAGCCTCACTCCATAGCCCCAACCAAGTGACTGTAGGAGAACCCCGTCGCCGAAAGCATCCGTCCGGGTGCTCGCGGTAGCGGTGTTCCGCCTTGGTGCACTTCGTCGACGGTATCAGGGGTGCGGCCGTCTAATGAAGTTTGCGACGAGCATTCGATCAGGATGTCGGGAATCTTGTTGAATTACCCGACTTGATATTGACAAGAGTTTTCGATTTTGAGACTAAAATGCGGGGTTTATAATTGTTAGGCATGCGATGTCTAAGTAATTCATTTGGTCAGGCATGCGATGTCTGAGGTGGTTGCGGATTCCAACTGTTGTAGTTTTACACTTTCTTTTCTGTGACCGTAAGTGTAATATGTGATATCGCCGGTTTCGTTGCTATATGTCAACGACAATTGGGATGGACATATTTACTTACGTTGATGACATGTGATGTTATATGTTGCTGGATATGTTATATTGGATCGTCGTGTTTGAATAGCCGGGGGTTTTTCATGTGAGATGAGTGTTTTTCATTTTCATTCATGTAAAAACTTGTTTGTAATATTCTTTTATTGGGGCGCTTCCAGGTTGCGGATGTTGTCACCTGTTGTATATTATTTACTTTTCTGCACTAGGATAGACCCAAGGAGGGGAGCACAAGTAACCGGGTTCTGGGGTCCAGTGGGAGACCAACTCGAGGAGTCGAGTCCGGGTCTCCTAACCCTAGAATTGGTAGGGTTACTTGCCGCTCTCGTAGGGGTCTAGGGGTGTGGGATTGGCTATTCATCACGACCGTGGAATCCGTGTTTTATACTGGCTCGTATTCAAAACACGGACGTCCTAGTATATCCAATATTTCATATGTTTCTTCTGCTGTGTTTTATCTGTGATCATGCGATGTTCTGTGCTCTGTGACAGATATTATAGTATATATGATATATTATATAGACGTTACTTATGTTTTACACTCGCGCTAGCCCTGCCCCGCTCTGCCGTTAGTTATCTAACCTAACGGTGCACGAGGGGACATCGAGGCGAATGCGGATGGCATAAGTGTACGTCATATCTATCTGTGATGTTTAGGTAATTTAAATGATGGGATATTCATTAATGAGATTAATGAAAGAAAATAAACCTAATTGATGTTGTTGAATCGAATTTCAAAGTAAAAACAGGTAGCTACAGTTCTTGCTTTGCATCGCGGTGTTCATTATAGAACATCATGCACCTTATTCGATGAGGAAAGGACCGAGATCCCTTCACCGGAAGTGACTCCTTTAGCAATGACTGGCAGATGCTACAACTCTCAGTTTGTCTTTTGATAGCTTCTATAGTTTCCGCTTTGCACAGTGATATATATGATATATCCCGCACCTCATTCGACGAGGAAAGGGCCGCCGATCCCTTCATCGGGAGTGACCCCTTTAGCAAAACTAGAAAAGCCTCGAAAACATCCCATTTAAAAACCATTTGATTCCGCAACGAGATCAAGTTCAAAGCGTTAAAGGTTTTCACAAAAACCAGCCGCAACCCTCCGTCATTTTAGGAAGTAGAGTACTTAGTATTCGTGCTGTGTTTGTTGACCATAGTCAAGGCACAGTGTACGGTAGCTAAGTGATGTCTTCCTACACCGCATATGATGCGATTAGTTAGGACAGTCGCGTGACTTTGTTGACCTTAGTTAAGGGTCATGTGGGTAGGTCTAATTAATCACGAAATGACGGGTAGAACTTGACTAGTACTTATGATTTGTTGACCATAGTTAAGGTCATAGGTGCTAGGGGTAAAAACCTTTATCGGGAGTTTCAAGTGTTGGAATTTGCAATGAGATTGCATACCTTCTATGTGATAGTTGGATCCCGATACCCACTGCGAGTAATTGTTACTCCTGGGAGAGTTTTGCACTTTACAATTAGCCGATCAAGTAGGTGTCTAGAAAGGTGTCAACGGGGTTACGCCTCTGGGAAAATGAGGTTTACTGTAATTAGGTCCGTGCGAAAGCACGGGGAACCTCCCTCAAAGTACCGACACTTGCCTGGCTGAAAAGTTGGCGAACTTGTAGAGTGTAATTAATCCCGGCTAGTCTTTCCTTTTAAGGTTTGAAGGAAGATTTGATAAAAACAGTGGGAGCCATCCTGATTAGATAAAATATATAACCAATCTGATCTTGCAAGAGCGCACGCAGAGTGTTTTCTTCTCTCTCTCTCCAGGTAGCGACCATATCACGCCTTAATCAAGATAATAATATGGATGTATTGACCGAACCCGCTTGTTATACTGAGCTAGGGAACGTTGGTCCCGCTCCAACTTATAATTGTTATAAGACAGAGCAGGAAATAGGGGAATACCAGAATTCCTATGCCGCCCAAACGAAGAAAATGCATATGATGCATCTCCTTCGGGTGTGTTCATTACAAAGAACTGTTTCTCAGTATCCTCTGCATCCTGGGTATATGATACCGGATCAGGATCCCAGATATGTAATCTGTTACATAGGGCTACAGAAAGGTAGAAAAACTGAGAACGGGTGATAAGTTTCATGAGACAGAAAACGGGGCAAGTGTGGCAGCCAAGTCTGTTGGTCACTGTCACCCTGTATTACGAATACATTGATTCTGAACAAATGCTATTAGATACCGAACCCGATATACAAAATCATATCAGTCTCTTTATTAGTAAAGAAATGATATAATTTTGTATAGATGGATAATGTTTTGAACATTTCCTGTATCAAAAGTTGATCGGTTCAGGCACGTTATCTAAGAGCATTGAAGTTCTAAATCAAACTACAGTTCCTAGTATACAAAACACACACAAGAAGAAGAGTTCAGAAATGAACGAATCCTTCTTGAGGCATTGTAGACTAGGTCACACCGATGCGACCCGACTGGCTGAAGTTACATTTTAGATGCATATTTAAATCAGATTGAATTTACATCTTGTGAAACTTGCCATTCATGTCACAAAGATATAATGACACCAGCTCTGTTTACTGGAAACAGAGAAAGAGTTAGTAAACTCTTGGGACTGATACATGATGATGTATGGAAGGTCTCCTGTCTACACATGCCAGGACTGGTTCTTTATACTTCATTATATTCTCTGATAATCTCTCAAGATTCAGTCGTATGTTCCTGCTGAAACATAAGTCCGAAGCTTTTGAGGCATTCACAGAATATAAGTTAGAAGTAGAGAACCAATAACCGGGTATAAGTATTATGTCCTATGATGAGATCAGGGAGGAGAATACTTGTGCATAGAATTCCTGGACTATTCTAAAGGAGAATGAGATTCTCTCTCAGCATTACTCCTCCGTATACACCATAGCATGATGGTATTTCGAGGCGGAGCAATCACACCCTATATGATAAGGTGTGCTCTATGATGAGTACTACTGAGTTACCTATTTCCTTTTGGGAGTTATGCACTTATGAAGTTGCATACCTATTGAATTAGGTTCGAATCAAATCAGTGCCTACCATTCCATATGAGATATGGTATGGGAAGAGCCTATCTCTTAAGTATGTTAAGATTTGGGGTTGTCCGGCCTATGTTTAAAGCAAAATCCGGACAAGATCGAGGCAGAATCAGTTCTGTAGAACTGGAACGGTTCCAGCTATACAAAACTACAGTTGATGATTTAACAGAACCATAACATTCTATAGTTCCCGACGAACCTCAGCCTCTCCGCCGATCTAGTAGGGTTCCTCATCCGCCTGAGAGATACCTCGGTTTCTCGATGACAGTGGGAGCGAGGATTGCATCATGAGATGATGACCCAACTAGATTCGAGCAGGCCGTCAAGAGTAGGGACTCTGTAAGAATGGCTGGATGCTTAGCGGTCTGAGATGGAATCCATATACACCAACAAAGTATGGACTTTGGTTGCTATATCTGAAGGGTTAAATCCCCATCAGGAGCAAGTATATCTTGAGAAGATTACTTGGTGTAGATGGAAAAGTTGAGACTTTCAAAGCTAGACTTGTTAAAGGTTTTCGTCATCGACCAGGCGTGGATAATGATGAAACGTTTTTCCAGTAGCTATGCTTAAGTCTGTCCAGATCCTACTTACCACGGCTACATACCATGACTACGATATCTGGCGGTTGGGTGCCATGACTGCTTTTCTAAATACTGATTTAGAAGAGAACGTCTATAAGAACACAGCCAGAGGTCTTCGTAAACAGTGGGAGCAGCGGAAACGTGTGCAAGTTGCTTTACATAATGAAGCAGGCATCGCGGAGTTGGAACGTCTGTTTTGATGTGATAGTCAAAGTGTTTGACTTCATCAAAATGGTAGATGAACCTTGTATAAACAAAAAGGTAGTAGGGAGTATGGTGACGATCCTCGTAGAGTACGTGGATGACATACTCTTGTTAGGGAAGGAGTTTCCTATGCTGCGATCGGTCAATCTCCTATTATCACAAGGATTCTCCAAATAGGATCAAAGTGATACCTACTAAATCCTAAGCTTTGGATCTATGAGATAGATCTAATTGAATGTTAGGATACTCACTAGTTGTAGTGAGATTGTATCAATCGATCCTGGGGAGAATCACTGGAAGTGTTCCAGGGTGATAAAGACGACTGAATGTCAGTCACAGGCACTGTCTTTACCCTCAGTAAAGGGACGGTATGTTGGAAGAGTTCCAAGCTCGATACCGTGGCAAACTAGACGATAAAGGCTGGTAACATCGCTATTAAAGATACTACCAAAGAGGCAGTTTGGGTGTATATTGGTTCATAAGATGAACTTGGTTCCTGCCATTGTATGACAATGGAAGTGTGGCTTAGGCCCTGGAACCCTGGTCCCATCAGTGACCCAGACATATTCTGAGGAAGCATCACCTGATCATGGAGATAGTTGATCTCCAGGTTGATCGAGGTTAGGAGAGTAGACTCAGAGGACAACACGGCGGATCCACTCACGAAGGCCTTTTTCCCAAAGAGAGACTTTTAGGGGATAGTTGAGTATGTGATACTGCAACCACTGCTACAGATGGCCCTAGTGCAAGTGGGAGATTGTTAGTTATATGTATGCCCTAGAGGCCATTACTGTACATTGGATGTATATTGTAGTGGATGCTGGGACATATATAGGAAGGACTTTCTTGCTCGACATGATAGTATGCTATCTGGTTGCACTTTATCTTAACATGTATACTTTCTGTCTCTCTGATTACATGTTGATAAAGCCTATAGGATGTGTACTCGACTTCCAGGACTATGATGTAGATCATACTAGTGGGGCCTGGGTAGTCCAAGAGTACATCCTTGAAATGTTCCTAGTCGAGGGAATATCGAGACGGGGCATCGATATTCCAGAGTAGACTAGCGCATATCTTCTCGACCCATGCGATGGGCGATGGATGATCCCATATCCATTGGTGTTCGACATCGAAGATGGTATGCGGGTGCTCAGTAGAGACTGGGTACACTGAACGGACTCGCCGAGAACTCCCAGATGGTATTATACCTCACGTCAGATGGCAGTTCTCTGGTGACACTGGTACAGCTTAGTCTGTTGACCCGAGATCGTCATAGAGTCTTGTGTGTCTCCCACTGTGCTTTGATTTCCACCCTACCACGGCTCTACTGAGTTGTGCAAACAGGTGGTTTTTGGGTACAGTCCCGATTCACATGGAGGCAATGAGCGATAGGAGGGGATTCGTCTCTCCCGGTATTGGGGGTTGATGTTGTGCTATGCTCGACTGGCCATAACAGGAAATCCCTGGCCAGGGTTGCAGTGATATACTGGTAAGAGTTATCAGTAGTTTCACGAATGTTATGGACCCTACGTCGGCATGACTTATCGAGCTATTGGGGTCTGACGTTTACCACCCCTAGGCGATATATGCGACATATCAGACGAACAGACCGGACTATACGGTAGTGTTACTGGTCGGATTCGCAGGAGTGTGAGCGGGCTTGCTCGTCGATCTTCTGATCGCTCAATACCCGGGTGGCCGTTACGTTTAGCAGACCGCTTGTGGCTTGTGGGTGTTTGATATGATCATCATCTGCTGCCGGCGTATTGACGAGTCTTTAGAGTCCTACACAGAGGTTTCCTGGCTCAAGCGAAACGAAATAGGAGCGCATATGAGATATGTGCGGGACCGAGAATAATGCGTGTATGTGATACCGTATTCCATTCTCGCGATCTATGTATCGATTGGTTATATGCGATATAACATCGTTATCGAATCAAGGATTGATTCGATAAGCCGATACATAGGATACTGGCCGGTTATGTGCGACATGACCGGATCATTGAATCAAGTGTTGATTTAATGATTTAATGTATAATTATATATTTGATATATTACTTTGCATTAACTAGTATTGGTTCACTTTAAAAGGATTTTCTCACTTGAATTGTGCAAGTTGTATATGTGATATATTTCTTTGTGCACATGATTGTATCATGTTTGATGATACATTCTTGTTTGGTTTTGTGTAAAGTATTAAACCATGGTTAGTTAGTGATTAGGGTTTCATCTTTTTCATTTATCTTTTTATTTTATTTATTTCAAAAGAAAAAGAAAATGAGAAATGAATGGTGGCTATTCTTGTTTTTAGTTGAAGATTCATGTAGCATTGTTTTAGTCACCATTCTTGTCTCATACCTAACCCTAACCACTCATCTAACCTAAGTTAAGTCTCTACACTAAACCATGGTTAAAGATATGATAAGTATTGTATTTTCTTTTCTATTTTAATTTAAGTTATCATATCTTCTTCTTCTTCATCTTCTTCTTCCATGGATGTAGCTTGCTACTCCAATGGCAAGTAATGAAAAAATGTGAGAAATCCAAATCTAAAGTCTACCCACTTCCTATTTCTTCATCCTCTACATCTTGCCAAGTAGTATAGGGTGTTTCCTTCACAAGTTTTTCCGACTAGGTGAAGGTGGAGCTTAATCTAGCGATGCCTCGACGTAGATCATCTTCGGCATGGACATCGACGACCTAGCTTGCTTATTCTTCGACGAAGCCGACGCTAGAGCCCGGGAGTTCACTTGGACAGCGAAGGCACTTCGTTGCGGAGCTATGGAGGTGGACAAACGGATCTACAAAGGTTGTATTTCCGTTATCTTATAGTTTAGTTGTAAACTAGCTTGCTTGCTTTGCCTATACTTCTAGCCAACGATCCGTTCTAGGTTTCCTCGGCACCGTAATTTTTATAAATTGGCATGTTTGATCACTTGTGATACTTAATCAGAGTGCCTAGGAACACTACATATATATACACATATCTATGTATGTATACAACATATATACTAATTGCTCAAGGCTAAGAAAATAAGAACTAAGGACATACCTCCCTACGAGTACGCTTACTATCGCCTATAGTCTCCTAAAACCCTATTAACTAAGTATACATATCTAATATTTATATATATATCTATATACCTAATACCCTAATACTATGGTTGTAGGGGTGCTATACGCCATCCACCCGAGTTCCCTCGTAGATATACATCTACTCACCTACTAAGCTCGCTCTAGCCGAAGTCGATGAATGCTTTTTCTCTCCTTCGTCCTCCCGGAAGCCCACGCGAATGTACCTACAAATCAAATCATATCGTATCGAAATTAAAATCAAATCCGAAAACCGATACGGCAAGCGAAACGTACATAGGTTAGAAGCTATGGTCCACGCATGCAAGAACAACCAAACAACTCCCGATGTTGATCTACGAACGTCAAACGATCAAGTCAAAACTCAAATATCAAAAACCAAGTTTCAAATATCATAAAACATCGTCAGAAATCATGTAAAACGACTCTACATTTTTATTAATGTAAAATTAGATTTTTTTTTGCATACATGGAAGGTCTAGTTATCTAAAAAGTGAGCTGCAGACCAATTTCAGACCCTAACTCCAAAATTGGGCAGCAAATTGCAGCCAAATCGAATAAAACGGCGGCTAAAATTTGAAGTCTTGGGCTCGGGTTTCTAAGGTAGCTTCCTAGTGGTCTGCATATCTCACTGTATCTACTATAAAATTTTCAGAGTTCTAGAGTCATCCCAGATTCCATTTGAACATCAAAAGTCAATAAAAAACCGATATCGGAAATTTCTAAGTTCGTCTTCGAACATTTTAAACTCATTTTAATCAAGGCTACTACCACTACTAGGCCAGTAGACACTTACTAAAGCTCTACTAACCTCTATTCCAAGTTTTATCTACTAATTCTCATCCTAGAATTTTCCAAGTTCACTAAACATTAACTTTTAAATTCTAAAATAATGTAGGAGGTTAGGAAACTTAAACACATAACTAAACATGATAGGATTATCTTAAAAGAGCAGCTCAAGAAAATTCTAAGATGGCCAAATGAACTCAAGACTAGAAATTGATCCCACCATGATACTTGTAGTGATGTGAGGAACATTATTTGTGAAGGGAACATGGAATTTTGATGAAGTTTTAGGAGGGTTGTATGGTGGTAGAAAGGGTGGTGGAGGAGTTAAAGAAAATGGAGGAGGAGATGAAGAAGAGAAAGAAGATGATGAAGAAGAGAGAAGATGGTTGTAGAATCTCTCTTTCTCTCTCTCTCTCTTTCTCACACACACAGGCACACACACACACACACACACAACCATGCTCTCTTGTCCACCTCTTCACAACCATGCTCTCTTGTCCACCTCTTCATTATTATATCTTTTCTTTTTCCTTTTTTCATTTTTCCTTTTTAAAACAATTTAAAAACAAAATTAAAAATGCAACCATACATGAAACACAATAAAATATGTCTGGCACATTAACACATGGTTAACAAAAGCAAACTTGGTTTAAACGCATAATTAGTGAAATACTAATCAAGTTTAACATAAATTTGAATATAAATAATTGTATACTAATTTATAAAATGCCCAAATCCAATAAATGCCTTCATAATTAATAATTCATATTAATATTCTAATTATTTTCTAAATTATATGTATATAATTATACCATTCCATTAAAACTAATTTCCATATTTTTATAATATTCATAAAATTTATTATTTTATTTTTTAAATTCCAAAAATAATATTTTATATTTCTAAAATATTACAATCTTCCCCCCTTAAATAAATTCGGTCCCCGAATTTAAAATTTAAACCCCCTAAATATTAAAACATTTCAGTAAATCAATCAAACCAACAGGGCTCCGAATATCATGAATACGCAAGAATATCACAGCCCATCGTGTGCGCATGAAAACGAGTACAAAACTCAAAAATCGAAACTCCGTCAAGCGTCACGCAATCATGGGAGTTATGACGAAAATACAAGTTTCAAAATCTATTGTAAAATTCAGACATAATATAATCAAGGCTATATAATATATATATAGTACGCATCTTTGTGAAATCGTCTAAACAACTGAATAAAAATGCATGCAAAATTCTTTTCAAATCACCGTGTGATGCGTATATCGCGGCACAAGTAGCAGACGTTCATTTTGTAAAGAAATAGCTATATATCTATATAGGTTTTGCTTAACATATACGTCTCGCCTTTTGAAAATGATTTAGAAAGGTTTTCTTGGTAAAATTTCGTGTCACTCATGGACACGTAGGAAAATATTGAGACTATAGCTCTTTTTGAAAATCCCCCCGGTAAATATCAATGCATGCAAAAATACTCAGGTACTGTTCTCAGGCCAGTCCTGTTCGGTTACTATACCATATAGTATATATCATAAAAACATGATACTCGAAAGAAAGAAATCTAAATAAGTGTATACAAAAATACCGCGTGCGTCTGGTGCGCACGAAAATCAGAGTCAAATTCAAGTGCCACGAATATGCACGAAAGCAAGAACTACGTGCAATGGGTATGCATGAAAGCATCTGTCAAGTGCAACGGGTGTGCATGACAACGATATCAAGTGCATCTATAGTGCATGAAAATCTCGACCAAGTGCAACTAATGTGAACGAAAAATCTCGATTAAGTGCATCTGGTGTGCACAAAATCACATCAAGTGCGCCAAGTGTGCGCAAGAATCTAAATCAAGTGCGCCAAGTCCACACAAAAGTATCTAGTGCAATAGGGTGCACGGAAACAAATATTAAGTGCACTAAGTGCACGAAAACATAAACCTAGTGCACTAGGGTGCACGAAAACAAATATTAAGTATATGAATCGAGATCAACGGTATACAGCATGCACGAAATCAAAATCAAGTATACCGAGGTGTATGAAATCATAAACATGTGCAACTACATGAACAAAACCCATAGCAATGCACTGAAAGCGCACGTGAACTACACTGAGTGCATAAGTCAAAATCAAGTGTATACTATATGCACGAAATCAAAATCAAGTATATCGGAGTGCACAAAATCAAAATCGACTATATCGGGATACACGGAATCACAAATATGTGCAACTAGTGCATAAAGCAAAATCGAGTGCAATGGGTCTGCACAAAAACAAAAATCAGTATAGCTGGTATATAAAAATATGAATCAAGTGCAACTACAGTGCACGAAAATATCAATCATGAAACTAATCATCAAAATATCAGAATCAAAATGATGGAAACGCAATATCCGAATCACCAAAACGCAAATCGTAATTAAATGACATTGAGGTATACCTCCTTCAATGTCGAAAGGTGCCGGTGCATCCAAGCTGGCAGAGCAAGAATATCTACTTGCCTCCTGCCCAAGGTCTGGCATCCTCGGTCCCTGGGTCATTATTTTTCTCTATGGATCACCAATTGCATGACTCCTCGGCTCGACAACGTGGTTAGGAGTAATGACGGAAACAGTCCCATTCTGGCGCTTCTCTGAACATCTCCTGGCCAATTAACATGGCCACTCGTAATGTAGCACGTCAACGATGGAGGCCTCTGGACCTCTGAGTACGTGCGATACCACCGATCCTATGTCCAAATCTTTGTCGCTATAGTGTCTTGGAAAGAACCCGCTACGGTCTCTTCCGATCTCACCTCTGCCGAACTGCCCGGAGACTAGCACTCTTTACTTAATCTGCTTAAATTTTGAGATAGCTGCAATATCATCACAACCTTTCCTCTAAAATGTAGCTGTATCCAATACTCTTGCGTACATATCAAGCTTCTGGTATCAACGGAGAAGAACGACTCATTAAGAGTTCACACAAATCTCGTATCCATTTCTTTTCAATATTGACCAACTCGGAATCATTTCTTCGTAGCTGTGTGGACCGCAATCCAATTTGGCTATAGGCATATTCAGAGTCTCTCTTAAGGACTCAAAGTTACAAACTCGGGCATCTTCATCACTCTGTTGAAGATATCTGGCCGATTACATCCTCGGAAACTCATCCAAGTCATCAGAGGAATACAAATTATTCGCCCTTTCTCGATCAACTCACAACATGTCTGGGTGAGGCCCCTTCTAACTGAAGCTAGTCAACTTAGTGATCTCACATCGGAGCATCCAAACGGACAAAATTTCGTAGTCACTTATCCAAAGGTGACTAGCGATCTTCTGTCACATCCCTGCCTTTAAATTCATGTGGCTTTAGCTTATAAAATCTGGAGGCGATATCTTGTCAATCTCAGCAACAGCTGGTTCATCTATCCGTATGGTAGCAATAACATCGATTTCTGGAGTAAGCTGTATCTCAACAGTCCTCTCAATCTGGCCGGTCTCAAGCGATGGCTCGATCATCTAGTGCAGATCCCGAACACTCGTGTCAAACAAGAAATCCTAGTAAAACAATAAATCGATACGTTCCTACGTCACTGGAAGAATATCATGATTAGTTCTCGTTCCTGACGAGCTCGCTGTGACCACATCTCTAGTCATAGCTCTCTCTGCTCTCATAACCATGGTGACAGGAACCGCAAACAAACATCGATGAGGATAGATCATAGGAACGAATAGAATAACAGATCTCAAGAAATATACATCATAAGGTCAGTTAAGCGGAGCAGTGTATCGTAAGTATGCCGTGGAATATACACACAGTACGTCACTCTACTTAACTTACCTACTCCATCAACCAAGGTCAACCTACGTGACGAAAGTTCGAGTATAATACCCCCTTAGTCAAGTCTAAGTTCCGTAGGGTCAAGCCTAGGTTTCGAAATATATATACACCCTAGACTCCGCATAGTCAAACCTAGACTCGAACCAAGGTTAAACCTAACGCTCTGATACCAAATTTTGTCATGACCCAGAATTGGAACATGACTGACACTTAAATCACGTGAAGTCTATAGGACCACACTATAACCCAAGTAAGCCGAAAGCCCAGAAATCTAAAGCTTTTTAGGAAAATAGTGGAGGTGAAGTTTTGAAATAAAGGTATAATGAAATCAAGTTCTTTCTTTAGATGAATAAGTAATGTTATATGAAAATACAAGTGGGTTCTGTACTATAGCTGAAAACATTAGCTGAAAACATTTTCGTCATTTGAAATTTGGGCAGCACCTCTTTTGTAAATTTTGATGCAAAATCAAAACGTAACAACAATAGTATAGGCATCCCCAAGCGGGAGCTAGCTCTTCGCCAATTGGCAGAAACAACCACACGAATACAAATATATGACGCCTAAGGAGAAGGTCAACACAGAAAGAAAATAAAGAAAACCGAAACATTATCAAATCCAGTAGGAATATATACAAGTCTCGACTCGAGATACAAAGAATAAACAAACCGGTCTCTAGGGCTACCAAATATACATAATCTGGTTGATGGATGTTTCCCCAATATTTAAACATATTAAAAGAGGAAAGCTCTGTTGAAATTTAATGGGGCCACGCCCCACGTGCTTCTCATGAGGGCGCCAACGCCAATGTGCAAAGCACAGAAAAACTTCTGGGTAAGAATTAAATTCTTATACGGCGCCGCACGTGCTCATCACAGGGACACCAATGTGCAAAGCACAGAAGCACTTTCTGAGTAAGAATTAAATTCTTATATGGCGCCGCACGTGCTACTCAAGCAAGCGCCATTGTGCAAAGCACATAAGTACCTATCATAAGAATTAAATTCTTAACTGGCGCCCACATGCATAACACATGAGCGTCAATGCCCAAGTTCATATCAGTAGAATTAAATTCTATGTTTCCCTATAAAAAAAGTTGGAATACTCTCTGTTAAACAGAGCCGTTGGATCTAAGATCCAACGGAGATGATAAATTATTAAAATATAGAATCAAATCCTATTAGGAGAAAATATCTCCCATATCTTTCTAAATAAGAAAGATACTCTCGGTTGGATCAATGATCCAATAATAGAATAAAATTCTATTTTGAGAATATATTCCTTTAATCTTTCCAAACAAAAAGATTGCTCTATATAAAACAGAGAACCCTTGGATTAAAAATCCAATGGTGATTAAAAATCACCACTTGACAGAATAAATTCTGTATATAGGAAAATATTTCCCCAGCCTTGTTAAAAACAATAACAACATATTCTGTGAAAACAGAAACACTTGGATCAAAGATCCAACGGTGGGTAAAATTCCCCAAATCAATTTTGAGACCAATTAAATCAATTAGAATCTCTGAATGAGAGATTTTCTCAAAACCAATTAACAATCTGCCTCCACTATATAAAGGACCCGAGACTTCAAGTCTCAGAAAAAAACCCCATATAAGCTTCTGGAAAAATACAGTGAGCTCTCGAGAGAACAGAGAATTCAATTCTCAAAGAAGAAAACCTTCCTTCTCGAAATCCTAGGTAAAGAAAAGAGACCAAAATATCTCTATCACATCTAAGGGTTTAACCCTTTTAAAAGAACTTAGTTCTTTCTCTGGATCTGAGATCCACAAGACAAGTCTCCCATAAGTTAAGAATTTAATTCTCATCGGAAAGATCTTGTTCTTTAGAATCTAACATTCAGGGAAGAACAAATTCAAAAAGAAAAAAATGGAGTCCATAATACTCCAAGAACTCAGTTCCTTCAAATGAAGAACTTGGTTCTCTAAAAACTCAACCCGAAATCCTATAAAATAGTGATTTTAGGTGAGCGTTAATAGTTAAAATGCTATTGACATAGGTTTAACCTCTCTGAAAACATCAACAGAGATTGCATCTCCATATAAAAAAAACTAACGCCTCACGTGCTTCCCACGTGGGCGCCCTTCTTTAACAGCGCCTAGCGCCTCATGTTAAAAACACGCGGGCGCCCAAAACAGAAAGCCAGCGCCTCACGTGAACAGACATGGTCGCTGAATAAAGTGCTTAGCACTCCACATACAGCTAAAACATCTGAGTGCTTAGCACTGATTGGGCAGCGCCCAGCGCCTCACGTGCTCCTCATGTGAGCGCCATATAAAAAGTGCTTAACACTCCATATACAGCCAAATCGGCTGAGTGTTTAGCACTAATTGGGCAGCGCCGCACGTGCACCTCACGTGGACGCCATAAGAAGTGTTCAACACTTCACACTTAGTTAAAAGGACTAAAGTGTTCAACATTCATTGGGCAGCGCCTATGACTGAATTCTTCATATGACATATATGTGACCATCAGAGCTCAAATAAGTGCTTAGCACTTTTACATAAAAAGAAAAGAGTTGAACAAACAGAGCCCAAATATAAATGCTTAGCATTTTTGAATGAAAAAGAAAAAGAATAAGTAGACTAAACCTAAATTGGCTAAGTCTATGAAGTTTTCTTGCAGCTGAGCCTAAATGCACTTTTGCTGGATCTTAAGCAAAAATGATCCTAAAAACATTGTTAAGTTGATCTTAGTCTCAAATAAGACTAACGTATCCTTAGCAAAATAAACTGAGCCTAAATGCCCACTTATTTATTTAAGTTGACCTTAATCTCAAACAAGATTAACGGTCCTTAAATAAAATAAAATACTTTTGAACCAAAGGAATATACAACCTAAGTTCAAAATCCTGTCAAGCAAATCCTTGACCCAAGCCTAAATCTAAAATATACGGATTTGGACTAATCCGCGCCCTACGGGCGACGATATAAATTAGTCTCCGTATACAATCCACGGGCAACCAAAATAAACAAACACACACACGACACGAAGTGAACTACCGGAGCAGAAGAAAGTGGTTATCGCAATGCGGTAACGTAATTAACTGCAGGGGCTTGCGCCTACAGGGAAGAGCGTTCCCACAATAAAAAAACCTCATAAAATGATGGGGAATCTGATAAAGTCTGCTACAACGGTCGCGTCTGTCCAAACCTCCTATATATGGTGCCATAAATCAACTGGGTATCTTCGGAGAGGTGGACAGATAAATCCAAATAGCATCTGCCCCCAGATTTAGGCAAGACGACCCATCCCGGTTCGTCCCCGTCTCCGGCGGTGAACAATGAAGCTTTTAACTAGATACAAATAAATAAAGAATATACAACGGTGGTTACACTCTGTACTGTAACCCACTTACCAATGCAAATCACCCAGAAAAGAGCAATGTGCCTGCAAGCCGCTACTGAATCTGAGCGGTCGATCCTGCAAGAAAACTGTGGCACAACGGGGGTGAGTTGCCAACTCGTGAGTAGAAGACATCACTAGATAGCAATCGAATGTATGACGATCTCCTAGGTCATACAGTAATATAATAATAATATTATCGAGTGGTAAAAAGGGTGATAGAGTAAACATAAATATAATAATACTAATATAATTGTGCCCGTGTCTTAATCCGGTACCATGTCATATGTATCATATATGTTTGTATAGGTGTATCATCCAACGTGTGTCCATCAACGACACACCAAATTATCATAAAAAAACTTGAGTGCCCAATATCGACACTCGAAAACATCATAAAACCCGTGTCCAGCATCGACACGTAAATCCTCATATCTCGGGCGCCATCTTAACGGATCGGCCCTCAAATCCATCTGATCATACGACTCCGGTCGGTATCCTCCGGATATCCGTTAAACCCAGTACTATCACCGGTCGGTAGTGCTCCCCTGTCAAGCTCAACGTCTCTCTATACAATCTTCTTGCCCTGGGGTACCGTACCGGGTCCATCATGTACCCGCAGACGGTGCCTCCTCTCTCCTCGAATTGGATATACACATAACACAGAACCGAGAAAAATCATGGTGGACGCCACACATCATATCAAGAGAAATAGCGTTTTTAAAACAATCATAAGTTTTCAAAATGTATCTGAGGTTTCTCAAATCCAGAAATCTCATGAAAACCGAAATCTCATAAGCATGAACCAGTAATGAAACAATGAGTACAAGCACAGAATAAATCTGTAATACATAAACAGTGTGTTTATATGAGCGTGGTATCTAACTAAGTAAGAAAATACGATAACTGATCTAGTAAATGTGGTATAGGTACAAAACAATAACTAAAAAGCTATAGGTTACTAGGTTATATGGTGAAGTAATGATTTCTAATGTGTACGTGGCATGGCAATTATCGATGATGAGTGTGTGAGCCGGCGAGTATGTGTACGTGCAACATGTGCATCATCGGTAATGGTGTGTGTCCTAGCAGACGATGTCATGCAAGATAAGGAAAGAACGTGGTATGTATACCGCAAAAAAATGAGAATAATACGAGCATAGAAGAAAAAGGAAATTGTAAACGCAACAGTATAAAATACATAGCTACATATGAGCTATACAATTATAGTTTAAAATAGTACGAATCGTTTTTTTAGAAAAATAGGGGCTACGGTGTTTTTGAGAAAAAGATACCAGTTGAAAATCCGTAGCGTCCCTTGAGATTGTCATTTAAAAATGTATAACGATTCATTAGTTTTGAAAATAGGTATGGCTTTAATTATACCCTAATATCTACTTAAGTGATTAGAAAACAATAATTTTCCGAGTCGATACATCCATAAGTCGGTGATCCAGCCTCATAGTATCACGTACGGTATGATCCATCGTACGTCATCATCAAGTTAAGAGTACGGATCAATCATCATGTACATCATATCACCGTACGGTATAATCCATCATACGATATCATCAAATCATGTGTGTGGCTCAATCATCCATATCATGTACGGTATAATCCATCATACGATATCATCAAATCAAGGGTAGGATCTACGGTCACGTACATCCTATCATCTCATCTAGTCCCATATCGTCACATGCTATATCATCTTGTATCGTATTATGAACATATATATCGCCTAATCTTTATATAATATAATATATCGTATCGTATCCTGCCATTTCAACTCATATCCTGTAATATAGCCTCGTGACATCATGTCCGATCATATCGACTCATATCATTATAACTTGTCATATCCTCATCTCGTGATGTTATGTCGAAATTATCCTCAAACTTACATGTGTGTGTGTATAAACACACACATATAAATACACACACACACACACACACACACACATCTATGTGTGTGTACAACATATATACCAATGGCTCAAGGCTAAGAAAATAAGAACTAAGGACATACCTTCTTACAACTACGCTTACTATCGGCTATAGTCTCCTAGAACCCTATAACTAAGTATACATATCTAATATTTATATATATAACTATATACCTAATACCCTAATACTACGGTTGCGGGGGTTTTATACGCCATCCACCCGACTTCCCCCATAGATATATATCTACTCACCTACTATTCTCGCTCTAGCCGAAGTCGATGAATGCCTTGCTCTCCTTCGTCGCCCCAGAAGCCCACGCGAATGTACCTACAAATCAAATCATATAGTATCGAAATCAAAATCAAATCCGAAAACCGATACGGCAAGCGAAACGTAGATAGGTTAGAAGCTATGGTCCACACATGCAAGAAGAACCAAACAACTCCCGACGTTGACGTACGAATGTTAAACGACCGAGTCAAAACTCAAATATCAAAAACCAAGTTTCAAATATCATAAAACATCGCCAGAAATCATGTAAAATGATTCTAGATTTTTATTAATGTAAAATTAGATTTTTTGCATACATAGTAGGTCTAGTTATCTAAAAAGTGAGCTACAGACCAATTTCAGACCCTAACTCTAAACTTGGGCTGCAAATTGCGGCCAAATCGAATAAAACGGCGGCCAAAAGATGAAGGCTTGGGCTCGTGTTTCTAGGGTAGCTTCCTAGTGGTCGGAATATCTCACTGTATCTGCTATAAAATTTTCAGAGTTTTAGAGTCATCCCAGATTCCATTTGAACGTCAAAAGTCTATGAAAACCCGATATCGGAAATTTCTAAGTTCGTCTTTGAACATTTTAAACTCATTTTAATCAAGACTACCACCACTACTAGGCCAGTAAACACTTATTAAAACTCCACTAACCTCTGTTGCAAGTTTTATCCACTAATTCTCATCCTAGAATTTTCCAAGTTCACTAAACATTAACTTTTAAACTCTAAACTAATGTAGGAGGTTAGGAAACATAAACACTTAACTAAAAGTGAAAGGGTTACCTTAAAAGAGCAACTTAAGAAAATTCTAAGATGGTCAAATGAACTCAAGACTAGAAATTGATCCCACCATGATACTTATAGTGATGTGAGAAACATTATTTGTGAAGGGAACATGGGATTTTGATGAAGTTTTAGGAGGGTTGTATGGTGGTAGAAAGGGTGGTGGAGGAATTAAAGAAAATGGAGGAGGAGATGAAGAAGAGAAAGAAGATGAAGAAAAGAAGAAGAGGGAAGATGGTTGTAGAATCTTCCCCTCTCTCTCTCTCTCTCTCTCACACACACACACACACAACCATGCTCTCTTGTCCCCCATTCATTATTATATCTTTTCTTTTTCCTTTTCTCATTTTTTCCTTTTTAAAACAATTTAAAAACAAAAGTAAAAATGCAACCATATATGAAACACAATAAAATGTGTCATGGCATATTAACACATGGTTAACAAAAACAAGCTTGGTTTAAACGCATAATTAGTGTAATACCAATCAAGTTTAACATAAACTTGTATATAAATAATTGTGTATTAATTTATAAAATGCCCAAACCCAATAAATGCCTTCATAATTAATAATTCATATTAATATTCCAATTATTTTCCAAATTATATGTATATAATTATACCATTCCATTAAAACTAATTTCCATACTTTTATAATATTCATAAAATTTATTATTTTATTATTTAAATTCCAAAAATAATATTTTATATTTCTGAAATGTTACAGATATATTTAGAGCCATACCTAGTTTCAAAACTAACAAATCGTTACGAACTTTTAAATGATAATTTCAAGGGGACGCTACAACTTTTCAAATGGTATCTTCTTCAAAAACATCATAGCCCCTATTTTCTAAAACAACGTTTCATACTATTTTAAACTATAACTGTATGGCCCATACGTAGTTGCGTATTTTTATACTTGCTCATGTTTCGATTTCTTATTTCTGAATACGCTCACAATTCGACTACTTACGACATATACTGCATTCATACCTTTAGCTTTACTTGACCTCGTACTAGGACACTTGCACTATTACCGATGATTTGCATGTTGCACGTGCACATACTTGCATACTCACACACACATCGTCGGTAATTGCCATGCCACGTATACAGATAGAACTCACTATGCTACCACATCACACTATACCTGTTAGCATGTTAGATTCTATTAGTACTTTCTTTACAATGCTAAACGACACGCTTATATGAACAAGCTTACTATGCATTATAGTATTGTTCTGTGCCTGCACATATCTTTTTATTATTGCCATATTCTTATGAGATTCTGTTTTCATAAGATTTCTGGATTTGAGAAACCACAGATATTATTTAAAAAACTTGTGAATGTTTTAAAAATGCGGTTTTATCTTGATATGATATTTCGGCATCCACCATGAGATTTCTCGGTTCTGAGCCATGTTGATTATCCGAATCGAGACAGGGGAAGAAATCGATTATGGATACATGGTGGACCCAGTACGGTACCCCCAGTAAGAAGATCGAATAGAAAGGAGTTGAGCCTGGCTGGGAAACTGTCACGCCCCGCTTCCTAATAGACGGAAACGGTGATGTGGTAAGCCCGCGACGTATTTATTTCGAGAAGGTCATTTCCCGGAATAAATACGCTAAGCGTAATTGAGCAATATAAAATGGCAAGAAATTAACATGAGATTTAAATTTCAACAACTTTATTTACATTCAACTTGATACATTTACAATACATAAGTTCAACTGAAAGAAAATACAAGAAAGGAAATGCCTAAACAGATGGTATACATAAACTGAAAGGTAAGGATAACTAGTTTATGGCCTGAGTCGCGATCTGATCATGCTCCTCCTCGGTGGTGTCCACCCCCTCAGTCTCGACAGTATCTGACGAACATTCCAAGAAACAAAGATGGGTGGAATGCCCGTCAGCGAACTTTCGCTCGGTAAGTCCCCAAGAAATGGGTGTGAAGAATAAAAGTATAATGATAAAAATGTATATCATGAATTAATGGACTAGGAGATATGTTGTTTAAACATGTCATTTAATGTAAGCATGGAAATTCTACTTAACATGCAGTTATATATATATATATATATATATATATATATATATATTGTTAGTTATGTATATGCCCTAGAGGCCATTATTGTACATATGATGTATATTATAATGGATGCTTGGATATATATAAAGAGAACTTTCTTGCTCGACATGATAGTTTGCTATCTGGTTTCACTTTATTTTAACATGTTGACTTGTATTGGTTTGCTGTCTTGCTCTCACATGTTGATAAAGCCCTTAGGATATGTACTCGACTACTAGGACTATGATGCAGATCATAGTAGTGGGGTAAGGGTAGTCAAAGAGTAAATTCTATAACTGTTCCTAGTCGAGAGAGTGTCGAGACAGGGCATCGATACTCCAGAGTAGAATAGCGTATACGCATCTTGACCCATATGATGGGCGATGGATGATCCCATATCCATCGGTGTTTAACATCAAAGATGGTGTACGGGTGCTCAGTGGAGACTGGGTATACTGAACGGACTTGCCGAGAACTCCTAGATGGTATTATACCTATCGTCAGATAGCAGTTCTCCGGTGACACTGCTACAGGTTAGTCTGTAGACCCGAGATCGTCATAGAGTCTTGTGTGATTCCCACTGTGCTTTGATTTCCATCTTACCACATCCAAGAGGGCATGCAAAACGGTGTCTTTTGGGTACAGTCCCGAATCACATGGAGGCAATGAGCGATAGGAAGGGTTTCGTCTCTCCCGGTATAGGGAGTTGATGTTGTGCTGTGTTCGATTGGCTATAGCTAGAAGTCCCTGGCCAGGGCTGATTTGGAGTGCTACTGGTAAGTGTTATCAGTAGTTTCTTGACCTGTTATGAGCCTTACATTGACACGACTTATCGGTTACTGGAGTCTGACGTTTACCACCCCTAGACTTGATATGCGACATATGAGACGAAGAGACCGGACTGTACGGAAGTGTTACTGATTGGATTCACAGGAGAATATACATGCTTGCTTGTTGATCTTCTGATCGCTCAATACCTAGGCGGCTGTTACATTTAGCTGACCTCTTACAGCTTGTGGGTGTTTAATATGATCATCACCTACTGCCGGCGTATTGACGATTCTTTAGAGTCCTACACAGAGGTTTCCTGGCTCAGGCAAAACGGAGTAGGAGCACATATATGATATGTGCGGAACCGAGAATAATACGATATGAGATACCGTATTCTATTCTCGCGATATGTGATATCGGCCGGGTATATGTGATATAGCCGGGTCATCGGATCAAGTGTTGATTCGATGAAATTTTACATGTTATATTAGTCGGTTATATGCAGTATAGCCGGATTGTCGGATCAAGAGTTGATTCGATAATTTAATGTATATTATATATGAGATATATTACATTACAATAACTAATATAAGATCGCTTTATTGATTCATTTTCTTACTGGATAATACAATGATATATATGTGATATATATTAATTGTATTATTTTCTTTTGTTACAAAATATATTGTATATGTGATATATAATATTGTAAAAAGTTAGGGTTATAAATGCAACAGAGATTTAGACTTTAAACCATGTTAGGGTTTGGATTTAGGTTAGCTTTTAGGTTAGTTTTTGGATGAGCTTTCATGAAACTTCATGAAGGTTTGACTTTTGTCTTCATCCTTGATATTTTGTGTAGATATTCTTTAACCCAACCCAAACTCTTAACCTATGGTTTATTCTCTACAAGGGTTAAGCCACTCATTCTTAACCTATGGTTGCAATTATAACCACAACAATAATTCATTATTCTTCACAAAAGCTTTCTTCTTCTTCTTCCTCCTTGAAAAAGCTTTCTAGCTTTTTGTGTTGTGATGATTTAAAGTGAGAAATTGAAAACAAAAGAGAGCAAAATTCCTACTTCATCATCCTCATCTATTCTAGCCACTTAGATTAGGGTGTTCACTTCACTAATACTTGATTAGAGAAGTGAGAGCTTGGTTTTGAGATTCTTCAAGGTAGATTATCTTCGAAAAGGAAGACTTCAAGCAAGCATGGATCATTCGACTTGTGGAGCCTCTCTAGAGTCCGGGAGTTCATTGATCGCGGCGAAGGAACTACTACTCGGAGCTTATGAAGCGAAGGAACGGACTACAAAGGTTGTAATCCCTCTCTCTTAGATGTAAAGTTGTTTACATGCAAAGTTAACCCTAAGTCTCTAGTTAAGATCTTGGTTAGGGTTTGTTTAGCACCCTAAAAATTTTGAAGTAGCATGTTTGATGCTTGCGAAAACCTTGCTGAGGTGCTAAGCTAACCCTATAGTGGTATCAGAGACAAGCTAGAGTATTAAGCGAAATCTAGACGAAGTTTAAAGTCCGATCGAACCCCGAAAACCCAAACGAGACCCCCTTTCTGGAAATTTTTTCAGAAGTTGAAATTTTTCATATTAAAAGTACTCAAAAAATCATGCAGGGAATTCTATGGACCCACCTGAAGAACGAGTTATTAACTCGCTACAGTGACCACGCAATCGCGACCAAAACCTGGTTTTGGCGGCGGTTCCGCGGCGCCACTGTGGAGGCTTAGTATGGGCACTTTAGCGACGGTCCGTAGGCGATAAGGCATGCTTCTGGGAATTTTTATTTTTCTGCTCAAGTGTTGAGCTTACTGGGGTATTTTGGGAATTCGTTGAATCGATCGAATTGTGTAACTTCGCCTAGATATCTATGTTGTATATGTGGAATTCATTTAGTTAGGCATGAAATCCGCAATATGTGATATTTTGGGTTTACAATGTCTAAAGAGATTGTGGATTCCAAATATTGTAGTTTTACATTTTCTTTTCTGTGACCGTAAGTGTAATATGTGGTATATCGCCGTTTTCGTCGCTATAGATCGACGACAATTGTGATAAGCATATTTACTTACGTTGATGACATGTGTTATTATGTGTTGCTGTAATATGTTATATTGGATCGTCGTGTTTTGAATAGCCGAGGGTTTTATGTGAGATGAGAGTTTTCTTTTTCATTCATGTAAAATTCATTTGTATGTAATATTCTTTTATTGGGGCACTTCCGGGTTGAGGTTGATGTCACCATTGAATATTATTTACTTTTCCGCATTAGGATAGACCCAAGATAGAAAGCATAAGTAACCGGGTTCTAGGGTCCAGTGGGAGGCCATCTCGAGGAGTCGAGACCGGGTCTCCTAACCCTAGTATTGGCAGGGTTACTTGCCGCTCTCGTAGGGGTCTAGGGATGTGGGTTTGGCTTTTTATCGTGACTGTGGAATCCATGTTTTATCCAGGCTCAAAATAAAACACGGACGTCCTGGTATATCCAATATTTCATATGTTGACTTCTGCTGCAATGTTCTATGATGAGATCATATTACTGCCTGAGACGAATGCTTATACAATATATATGATATATAAATATTACTGCTTTCGTTTCTTTTGTGATGCTTAGGAAGCTTAAATGATGGGATTTTATTAATGAGATTAATAAAAGAAAAGATGTTGTAGAATCAAATTTTCAAAAAGGGTGGCTACAGTTTTTTGCTTTGCATAGCGGTATTCCTTGTAGAATATACAGCACCTTATTCGATAAGGAAAAAGCCGAGATCCCTTCACCGGGAGTGACCTCTTTAGCAAAACTGGCAGATGCTATAAACTCACGGTTTAGTTTTTGATTACCTCTATAGTTCTTTCTTTGCACAGCGATATTTATGAAATATCATGCACCTTATTCGATGAGGAAAGAGCCAAGATCCCTTCACCGGGAGTGACCTCTTTAGCGAAACTAGAAAAGCCTCAAAAACACTCCTTTTCAAAATCACTTGTTTCCACAACGATATCAAGTTCATTACGCTCATGGTTTTCAGAAAACCTGCGTAGCCCTCCGTCGTTTCAGATAAAGACTATTTAGTATTCGAGCTGTGTTTGTTGGCCTTTGTCAAGGCGTAGTGTGCGGTAGCTGACTAGTACTTATCTGCTTAAGCATGTGATGCGATTGGATTAGGGTGGTCGACCTTGTTGGCCTTTGTCAAGGGTCGTGCGGGTGGGTTTATTTCAATCAAGATATGACGGGTTGAACTTGACTAACTTCCTATGGTTTGTTGGCCTTTGTCAAGGTCATAGGGGGTTAGGGGTAAAAGCATTATCGAGAATTTCAAATGTTGAAATTTGCAATGAGATTGCATACCTTCTATGAGATAGATGGATCCCGATACCCACTGCGAGTAAGAGTTACTCCTGGGAGAATTTTACACAGGACAATTAGCCGATCAAGTAGGTGTCTAGAAAGGTGTTAACGGGGTTATGCCTATAGGAAAACGAGGTTTATTCTAATTAGGTCCGTGCGAAAGCACGGGGGACCTCGCTCAAAGTACCAACACTGATCTGGCTGAAAGATTGACGAACTTGTAAGGTGTAATTAATCCCGGCTAATCTTACCTTTTAGGATTTGAAGGAAAATTTGATTAAAATAGTGGGAGCCATCCTGATTAGATAAGATAATAACCAATCTAATCTTGCAAGAGCGTACGCTAAAGTGTTTTCTTCTCTCTCTCTCCAGGTAGCGACCATGTCAGGCCTTAATCAAGATAATAATATTGATGTATTGACTGAACCCGCTTGTTATACTGAGCAGGGGAACATTGGTCCCGCTCCCACTTATAATTGTTATAAGTCCGAGCAGGGAATAGGAGAATATCTGGATTCTCACGCCACCCAAACGAAGAATAAGTATGTTGATGCATCTTCTTCAGGCGTGTTAGTTACCGAGAACTATTTCTCAGTTCACTCTACGTTCTGGGCATTAGATACCGGATCAGGATCTCACATATGCAATATATTGCACGGGCTAAAGAAAGGTAGAGAACTGGGAATGGGTGATCATTCCGTAAGAGTAAGGAATGGTGCAAATGTTGCAGCCAAAGCAGTTGGCGAATATCACCTTGTATTACCAAGTGGTAATACATTGATTCTGAATGAATGCTATTATATACCGAACATGATATGCAACATTATATCAGTTTCTTTATTAAGTAAAGAAGGATATAATTTTGTGATACAGAATAATGTTATGAAGATCTTCCTAAATCAAAAGTTGATTGGATCAGGCTCGTTACATAATGGCATATACATTCTAAATCAAAACACAGTTCTTAATATACAGAACACACACAAGAGGAAGAGTTCAGAAATAAACGAATCCTTCTTGCGGTATTGTAGACTTGGTCATATCAATGCGACACGACTAGCTAAGTTACATAAAGATGGATATTTGAATCCGTTCGAATTTTCATCTTATGACACTTTCCAGTCATGTCTCAAAGGCAAGATGACCAAAACTCCGTTTAGTGGACACGGAGAAAGAGTTACAGAACTCTTGGGACTGATACATAGTGATGTATATGGTCCCATGTCTACACATGCCAGGAACGGTTCTTCTTACTTTATTACATTCACTGACGATCTCTCATGATACGGACATGTGTTCCCGATGAAACACAAGTCTGAAGCTTTTGAGAAATTCAGGGAATATAAGCACGAAGTAGAGAACCAAACGGGCAAAAGTATTAAGATCCTTTGATCTGATCAAGGAGGAGAATACTTGAGCAATGAGTTCATACATTATCTAAAAGAGAATGGGATTCTCTCTCAACTTACACCTCCCTATACACCACAGCACAACGGTGTATCGGAGCGGAGGAATCGCACCCTATTAGATATGGTGCGCTCTATGATGAGTACTGCTGAGTTACCTATTTCCTTTTGGGGTCATGCGCTTGAGACAGCAGCATACCTATTGAATCAAGTTCCGTCTAAATCTGTACCTACCACACCATATGAGATATAGAGTGGGAAGAGACCATGTCTTAAACGTGTTAAGATATGGAGTAGTCCGGCCTATGTTAAAACACAAAATCCGGACAAACTCGAGGCACGGTCAGTTCTTTGTAAGTTTGTGGGATATCCTAAATATTCACATGGATATCTTTTCTACTACGGCGAGGAACAAAAGGTGATTGTTTCTCGACATGCCACCTTTTTAGAAAAGGAATTTCTTGTAAAAGAAATTAGTGGTGAAGCGGTAGAGCTAGAAGAAGTTCCAGCACCACAAACTACAACTGAAGATTTAATGGAACCAGATGATTCAGCAGTTCCCAACGAACCCCAGCCTCTCCGCCGATCTAGTAGGGTTCCTCATCCACCTGAGAGATACTATGGTTTTCTCATAGACGGTGGGAGCGAGGATTGCATCATGGAAGATGATGACCCAGCTAGCTTCGAGCAGGCCATCACGAGTGGGGACTCTGTGAAATGGCTGGATGCAATGCGATCTGAGATGGAATCCATGTACACCAATAAAGTATGGACTTTGGAAGTTGCTCGTGAAGGGGTAAAACCCATTGAAAGCAAATGGATCTTTAAGAAGAAACTTGGTGTGGATGGAAAAGTTGAGACTTTCAAAGCTAGACTTGTTGAAAAGGGTTTTCGTCAATGACCAGGTGTGGATTATGACGAAACCTTTTCTCCAATGGCTATGCTTAAGTCCATCCGGATCTTACTTGCCATTGCTGCACACCATGACTACGAAATCTGGCAAATGGATATTAAGACCGTCTTTCTAAATGATGATTTAGAGGAGTGCGTGTACATGACTCAGCCAGAGGGCTTCGTAGACGGTAGGAGCAGCGGAAAGGTGTGCAAGCTGCTTAAATCCATATATGGGTTAAAGCAGGCATCGCGGAATTGGAACATCTGTTTTGATGTTGTAGTCAAAGAGTTTGACTTCATCAAAAACATAGATGAACCTTGTATATACAAGAAGGTGGCAGAGAGTAAGGTTGTCTTCCTCGTATTGTACGTGGATGACATACTCTTAATAGGAAATGATGTTCCTATGCTGCACTCGGTCAAGCTCTTCTTATCACAAAGATTCTCAATGAAAGATCTAGGTGATGCCTCCTGCATTTTGGGGATTAAGATCTATAGAGATAGATCTAAACGGATACTGGGATTGTCCCAATTCAGATACATTGACACCATACTAAAGAGGTTTAAGTATGGAAAAATCCAAGCGTGGGAATTTACCCACGATCTCTGGACTCACTCTCTCCAAAGAGATATCTCCTAAGACTGATTTGGAGAGAGCTCGCATGCAAGAGATACCCTATGCTTCGGCAGTAAGCTCTATCATGTACGCGATGCTATGTACCAGACCCGATGTAGCATACTCAATAAGTATAGTGAGTAGGTATCAAGCAGATCCTGGAGAGAATCATTGGACAGCTGTGAAGAACATTCTCAAGTACTTGAGAAGAACTAAAGAGATGTTCTTGGTGTATGGTAACGGAGAACTCCAGGTGGAGTCCTTTACCGATTCGAGCTTCCAAAGTGATAAGGACGACTCTAAGTCGCACTCGGGATTTGTCTTTACCCTAAATGGAGGGGCGGTTTGTTGGAAGAGTTCCAAACAGGAAACCGTGGCAGACTCGACGATGGAGGCTGAATACATCGCTGCCAACAATGCTGCCAAAGTGGCTGTCTGGATAAAGAAGTTCATCATTGAAGTTGGTGTGGTTCCGTCCATTGAGCATCTAATACCTCTGTATTGTGATAACAATGGAGCTGTGGCTTTGGCCAAGGAACCCAAGTCCCATAAGAGATCCAGGCATATTCTGAGGCGGTATCACCTGATCCGGGAGATAGTTGATCGCCAGGAGATCGAGGTCAGAAGAGTTGATACGAAGGACAACACTGCGGATCCACTCATGAAGGCCATACCCCAGATACATTTTGAGAGACTCTTCGGGTTGTTGGGTATGAGATACTACAACAGCTGGCCTTAGTACAAGTGGGAGATTGTTAATTATGTATATGCCCTAAAGGCCATTGTTGTACATATGATGTATATTATAATGGATGCTTGGATATATATAGAGAGGAATTTCTTGCTCGACATGATAGTATGCTATCTGGTTTCATTTTATCTTAACATGTTGACTTGTATTGGTTTACTGTCTTGCTCTCACATGTTGATAAAGCCCTTAGGATATGTACTCGACTACTAGGACTATGATGCAGATCATACTAGTGGGGCCACGATAGTCAAAGAGTACATCCTATAATTGTTCCTAGTCGAGGGAGTGTCGAGACAGGGCATCGATACTCCAGAGTAGAATAGCGTATACGCATCTTGACCCATATGATGGGCGATGGATGATCCCATATCCATCGATGTTTGACATCAAAGATGGTGTACGGGTGCTCAGTGGAGACTGGGTACACTGAACGGACTCGCCGAGAACTCCTAGATGGTATTATACCTATCGTCAGATAGCAGTTCTCCGGTGACACTGGTACAGATTAGTCTGTAGACCCGAGATCGTCATAGAGTCTTGTGTGATTCCCACTGTGCTTTGATTTCCACCTTACCACGTCCAAGAGGGCGTGCAAAACGGTGGCTTTTGGGTATAGTCCTGAATCACATGGAGGCAATGAGCGATAAGAGGGGTTTCGTCTCTCCCGGTATAGGGAGTTGATGTTGTGCTGTGTTCGATTGGCTATAACTGGAAGCCCCTGGCCAAGGCTGATTTGGAGTGCTACTGGTAAGTGTTATCAGTAGTTTCTCTACCTGTTATGAGCCTTACATTGACACGACTTATCGGTTACTGGAGTCTGACGTTTACCACCCCTAGACTTGATATGCGACATATGAGACGAAGAGACCGGACTGTACGGGAGTGTTACTGATTGGATTCACAGGAGAATGTACAGGCTTGCTTGTTGATCTTCTGATCGCTCAATACCTAGGTGGCTGTTACGTTTAGCTGACCACTTACAGCTTGTGGGTGTTTGATATGATCATCACCTACTGCCGGCGTATTGACGATTCTTTAGAGTCCTACACAGAGGTTTCCTGGCTCAGGCAAAACGGAGTAAGAGCACATATGTGATATGTGCGGGACCGAGAATAATACGATATGAGATATCTTATTCTATTCTCGCGATATGTGATATCGGTCGGGTATATGTGATATAGCCGGGTGATCGGATCAAGTGTTGATTCGATGAAATTGTACATGTTATATTAGTCGGTTATATGCAATATAGCCGGATTATCCAATCAAGAGTTGATTCGATAATTTAATGTATATTATATATGAGATATATTACATTACATTAACTAATATAAGATCGCTTTATTGATTCATTTTCTCACTGGATAATACATTGATGTATATGCGATATATGTTAATTGTATTATTTTCTTTTGTTACAAAATATATTGTATATGTGATATATAATATTGTAACAAGTTAAGGTTACAAATACAACAAAGATTTAGACTTTAAACCAAGTTAGGGTTTGGATTTGGGTTAGCTTTTGGATGAGCTTTCATGAAGCTTCATGAAGGTTTGACTTTTGTCTTCATCCTTGATATTTTGTGTAGATATTGTTTAACCCAACCCAAACCCTTAACCTATGATTTATTCTCTAAAAGGGTTAAGCCACTCATTCTTAATCTATGGTTGCAATTGTAACCACAACAATAATTCATTATTCATCACAAAAGCTTTCTTCTTCTTCTTCCTCCTTGAAAAAGCTTTCTAACTTTTTGTGTTGTGATGATTTAAAGTGAGAAATTGAAAAAAAAAAAAGAGCAAAATTTCTACTTCATCATCCTCATCTATTCTAGCCACTTAGATTAGGGTGTTCACTTCACTAATACTTGATTAGAGAAGTGAGAGCTTGGTTTTGAGATTTTTCAAGGTAGATCATCTTCGAAAAGGAAGATTTCAAGCAAGCATGGATCATTCGACTTGTGGAGCCTCTCCAGAGTCCGGGAGTTCATGGATCGCGGTGAAGGGACTACTACTCGAAGCTTATGAAGCGAAGGAACGGACTACAAAGGTTGTAATCACTCTCTCTTAGATGTTAAGTTGTTTACATGCGAAGTTAACCCTAAGTCTTTAGTTAAGATCTTGGTTAGGGTTTGTTTAGCACCCCAAAAATTTTGAAATAGCATGTTTTATGCTTGCCAAAACCTTGCTAAGGTGCTAAGCTAACCCTATATATATATATATATATATATATATATATATATATATATATATATATATATATATATATATATATTGGCAAAATAACATGAGCATAGTATAGCATGGCCGTGTGGTGTAGGTATAATGAACATGAAGCGAATGTAAGTGTTCTAAAAGGTCTTTACATGGGTCAACCAATGTAACATAAGTTCAAGGATGAATGTCAACCAATCTCAAGAGTGTTCTCGAACCCAACAGGCTGTAATCCAGGGGTAAGGAACCACGGGTCCGAATCAAGTGTTAGTAACGGGACTTCAACCTAGTGTTGAAGTATTCCAAACTCACAGGCTATATTCCAGGAGTAAGGAAACACGGGTCCTTATGATAGCTTGCTTGTGTTAGTAGACATGGATTCACGATGTAGGGGGACTCCTGAGATTTCGTTGGATTCACACATGAACTACCCCAACACCCCATGTATTCTTCGTTACAGCTAAAATTACTAGCCTTGCTCGAATCCATGAATACATCAAGTGGCAAGATTGAGTTCATGTCAATATCAAGTATTCGTGTCAAGTGTTCATATATTCATGTCAAGTTGTATTCAAGGTTCGAGTCAAGTCAGTTTCAATAGCAACCATTGTGTTCAGGTATTCATGTTAAGTTCATATCAAATTATGACCATGGTTCGGTCAAGTCAAGTATACATGTTTGAATTTGATGTTTGAAAATTCGAGTATTCATGTTCATGATCAAGTATTCGTGTTTGATTTTGGATTCAGGTTTGAGGTTGGACTCAGACTGAGTCAAACACTTGTAAACTGATTTAACTCTTGAAATCTTAAGTTCGGAAGTCATCGGCAACCGCTGCACATGGACGGCAGAATTTGTGTCTTTTTCCAAGACAATTGCCATTGATAACCCCTGTTAAGTTTTCTAACCTGAATAGGTAAACACTCACTTTCTCCGGCTCCCTGGGGCTCAAGAGAATTTATCCCGCTTAAACCCATATTTACTAAAGTCCTTAAATATTATTTCGTATATCTCGAGAGGGTTTTATGAAAAATATTTTAATATAGATTGAAAAATAAAATCTCGAGGGTGATTTCTATTACTTAGGGTTTTCATGAGCATGTGTTTTAAGATTGAGGTATTTTAATGATAAATCCCTCGCTTTTGAAAGTCTATGGTATTTTATTGAGAACCGGTCTTTTTTTAGTAAGTTCATATCAAATTATGAAACTATATTTTTATTGATAATCTTTAATCTTTCATTTCTATAAAAATATAGTTACATAATATAATGAAAATACGGATTTATAATTTTATATAATTTTATATTTTTAGAAAATTAGTTTTATTTAGAAAAATTCGTTTTTCTTAAAAACCGTATTTATATCCTTTCGAGATCGAATACTCCACGAGGAGTGCTGCATCTCGTTCTACTATCCCCAGGATATGCGATAATCCGCACCATCCATTAGCGAGTCTCCTAACAAGGGTTGTAGATGCATAATTGCAAAGAAATACGAAATACCGTTTTAAAAGAAACCCGGTTTTAAAGTATGTGGTATTTTATTATAAAGATTTTTCTAGGAAACAAAAATACATACAAATAGGTATCGTGCTGTGAAATCAAAGTGTACGTATGGGGTAGGTCGTTACCCCGTAAAGTTTTTCCTAAAGGTATAGTTTTAACGAAAACGAAAAGAGGTGATATTAAAGTTCAAGGTATTTTAATGGAAAAAAGTTCAATTATGCTTGTTTCACATGAGATTCTTGGTTAAAATTGATTCTAAACATTAGTATTTAAGGTTACAAGTATTGTGTAAAAATTAGGTTGATCGATGTATAAAGAAAAAGGAGTTTCTAGGGTTTAGAAAAAGAATATCGGTAATAACTCCACTTTACCGATATAAGATTAAAGGTGAATTTCAATAAAGAGAAAGAGAGTTTGGGAGGGACTTACAGTTTGAATACAACAAGGAAAGGTTAAAGAACAGGAGGGAGGCTTCGTGGTGTCGCGGGAGCTCCGGAATCGGCTTCGATCTTCGACGGAAAAAGCTTGCTCGCTAACTCTACTTTACTCCACTTGCACTTAGGAACTTTTGAAAGAATTTTTGCTAAAATTTTCAAAATAGTGAAGAGCTAGGACATGGGGTGGTATTTATAGTGGAAAATTAGGATTTGGGAATTAAAAATGTGGATTAAAAAGCATTAAAATGGTGTTAATTGGTGAATTGAAAGGTCTCTGTTTGATTGCAAAGAAATCAAACAGTGCAGAGAAATTGAGGGGGGTTGAAGAGACGAGTGTGCAAAGCACGGTTCAATTTGGCCCCATCTGAACCGTCCCAGCCGGCCCAATGGCTATTTCCGCCGGTCAATCTTGAGGCAAATGCCTTGAGATTCGTTCCACCTGATCAACTCTGTATTTACATTATTTTCCACATGTTTGATTTTTCTGAACTTTTCATTTTTCCGTGTATTGCACGTGCAACCTTTTGGGCTTCCAAAAAGTTAAAAAGAAAAATCAGAAAAATAATTGTGTCTGATGGGAATCGAACACACAGGCTACGTCACAGTAGTGCAAAGGCTTTACCAGTGAGCTACAAGTTGTTTCTTGACAAAAGTGACTTATAACTCAAACTCAGGCTGTAATACTCTTTTCTTGTATATTAACATAATATTTATGTACAGAGATTTCAGAGTCGTTACAGAAACACTACCTTCCGGTGACAGTATTGGACTCGGTGGATATCCGGAGGATACCGACCGGAGTGATATGAGACAGATGAAAATGATGACCAATCTGATGAGACGGTGCCTGAGATATGAGGGCCGATCTGATGAGATGGCGTATGAGATATGAGGGACGATCCGATACTGAACACGGGATTTGTGATGATTTTGAGTGTCGATGCTAGACACTTAGGATTTTATGATGATTTCGAGTGTCGTTGGTGGACACTCCTCGGATGATACACACACACACAAGATATGGATGACATGGTATCATATATTAACACATGCACGATATTATACATTTATAAACATATGTATACACGATCACCTTCGATATCATACGATATGATATTATTATTATACAGTATGATCTAGGTAGATCGTTATACATTCGATTTCTACCTAATGATGTCTTCTACTCATAAGTTGGCAACTCATCCCTGTTGTGCCATAGTTTTCTTGCAGGACCGACCGCTCGGATCAGTAGCGGCTTACTGGCACGTTTTTCTTTTGGGTGATTTGCTTGGTAGGTGGGTTACAGTCCAGATCATAACCACCATTGTATATTTTATATTCAGTTGTAATCTAGTTAAAAACTCAATCAACCAGACTATGTATATTTGTGGACTTAGAGACCAGTTGTATATTCTTTGGATTTAGAATCGAGACTTGTATATTATTTGGATATAGTTGATCTGATGATGCTTTGGTATTTCTTTTATTATTTTCTTGTGTTGATCTTTGCCTTGGACATCGTATATATTTTGTGTGGTTTTGATTCCGCCGGTTGGCGATGAGCTAGCTCCTGCTTGGAGATGCCAATATTATTATTCCTTATGTACTGGTTTTGATCAAAATTTACAAAGGAGGTGTTGTTCAAATTTCAAATGATAAAAATATTTTTAAACTTTAGTATACAATCTACTTATATTTTCAATGAACTTTACTTATACTTGAAAAGCGGAACTTGATTTCATTTATACCCCTTTTCAAAACTTCGCTTCCACTATTTTCTTAAAAAGTTTTAGATTCCTGGTTTTCAGTTTACTTGGGTTATGGTGGGGTCCTATAGACTTCACGTGATTCAAGTACCGGTCATGTGCCATTTCCGGGTCATGACAGATACGGATGAGATTGCTTGTCGACCTTCCTTTCGACAAATACCTGGATAGCCGTTGCGTACAGCTAGTGCCACTGACATGTTTGTGGCTATGGATTCTATCTATTAACTACTGCCAGCGTATTATCAAGCTTTTAGAGTCCCACACAGAGGGTTTTCCGGCTCAGGCGAAACGATATAGTGTGTGTATTTTTATATGTACGGGAGTTCGATTAAATACATATATTTTATACACGTATTTTAATCAGACGTTTTCATAATATTAGCAGTTTTGAAAGATAGCCGAGCTTTGAAAGATAGACGGATTATCACATATAGATTATATATGTGAGATAGTATTATGTCTTTCATTTTCCTTCTTTTTTATATTTGTATTTTGATACGAATACAGGTATTTATACCAATACGGGTATTTTGTATTTCATTACGAATACGGGTATTTTGTATTATGATACGAATACGGGTATATGTGTTTGTTACTTGTATAGGTGTATATATGTGTGTGTATGTATATGTTAATACGCATCTTCTCTTCTCTTCTTGGATCTTCTTGGTTCCTTTGTGAAGAGTGTGGGCTTGTGACTCACACGTGTGAGTCACAATTCCATTCACTCTTCAAAAAAGGATAAGAGGAAGAAAGAGAAAGGATATGCTTAAGTGTTTTAGCCATATCCACTCTCTTCTCTTCTCTTGAGTGAGCTCCAAACTAGGAAAGAAAATTAGAGAAAGAGAGAAAGCAAGAGATAACCATACTACATCTCTTGTGATTATCACATAGCAAGTTTTGTTCACTAGTTGTTTCACTTGTGGCTCTTGGTGTGAAGTAGAGCTTGAGTCCAGATTCTTTCGGATGGATCATTTTCAACAAAGGATGGTTGCTTTGCAAGCTTGTTCCCGACGACTCGGAGCCTTGAGAGGGTCTTCCACAGGAGATGGACACGCTACAAAGGTAGCTAGCCCTCTTAACTTGTAGTTTAGCTCTTTTTAATTTGCTAGTTTAGCGTTTGGTTCGATTTCTAGGATTTTTAGTTGCTAATGCTTGGTTAAAAATCGTTGTTTTCAATTCTGTCTTGAATGCAAGTCTAGCTGCGCAAGCACTAGGAACTTACAAAATGCAGTTATTATTATTAAATAAACGAGTTTAAAACTTATTTTGAATTTTGTCGTCAAAAAGTTGTTAATTATTTAAATTCTTTAATATTTTAACATAATAATATTTGATTCGATATTTATCAGGATGGAAGCCCAAGTTAACATCAACAAGCTAATAATTATAATATAAATTTAAGAATAAGTAATCATATGTTTATTCATATTGAATACCAAATAAAGATACAGATTATCCAATTTTACACGAGCTTTAAATAAGCCGAGCTTGAACATGAGCCAAGCTCGAGCCCGTCGTGTTTGTATTTGTTCGTTTATTTCTCCGAGCTTAGATTTTTGTTCAAACTCGGCTCATTTAGCTGTCAAACAAGCCCGAGCCGAGGTTTTAACAAGCCAATTCCGAGTCAAGCTCCGAGCTTTGAGCTTTTTTAACCGTCCGAGATTTGAGGGGCAGTATGGGAAACATGGACAAAAATAATTAATGGTGTTAAATTTTCGGGCAAAGTGCATGTTTTTTATGTTTAGGGGGTTTCATGCTTTTCAGGCAAAAGTAAAAAAGGTTTCCGCATTTTAGCCTAATTTTTATATAAAAAAACATCTGAACACTCTTGACACACATTGGCAGCAATATTCCTTCTCGAGAAGTCAGTAAAATAAAAGCAGAACTGACAAAAAGAAAACAAACAAAATATAAACGGTTTGTTGTTCATGGAGACGCATATGCAAAAAGTCGATAATATATAATAAGTCTATTAGGTTACCAAATATATATATATATATATATATATATATATATATATATATATAATTCAAATGCCAATAAACACACCTGGCAACATTTTGTGGTCAGAAGATTTTGATCACTTGCTTGTGGCAAGTTCTCATTTATTATCTTAAAGCATTAAGATTTTATTGAATTTCAATCTTTTCCCCCAAATATGAGACTAGTTTTATCCATAAACCTAAATCCATATCTATAATTACTAGTAAAAGCAATCATAAGTACATAAAATATTCAATAGCAGGGATTTGAGAAGATGGTTAAAAGCCAAAGAATCTTTTGAGAAAGCAGCTTCCAAGCACCTTCATCTCCCTTCGAATGCAAGAAGTCAAGTCCAGCAAGGAGCCACTTTCATTTTCTTTTCTCTCATTTTTGGATATTTTATATATAAGACCCCACAAACATTGGTTATTCAGGAAAACTATCCCAAATCTCCGGTATTGTACAACACTTGAATATATAAATAAACCAAAGCAGCCTCTTTAACCTATAAATACCATTAGAATAGGCATTAGGAGTCTAAAATGACAATTTTATCCTTTCTAACCGCTATTTGATACATCTAAACCCCTTTTATCTGTTAACCAAAGTCAAAGTATTGCTCTTTGAGTGCGGATTTTGAAGAATTCGATTGAATCTCCTCTCTAGCAAAGCTTCTTCTCCATCAATTGCTTCAGTTAAAGCACATCTCCCTCTCATTGTTTCAGTACAACAAATTGTTGAATTTTAATATGAACACAAGAAAATGAGATACATATAGCGAAAATACATAGCGAAGGTAAACTTTATATATGTTTTTGGCAAACTAAATTCTTGAAAAAATCCGGAATAAAATAAACACTAAAGTTGAATATCAAGAGAAATCAGGGATAAATTTATGACTTCAAACCTACAGTCATGGCTTGCTTTTTCGAAATTAGTTATTCAACGGAATGAGAAGGTCATAATGAAACCATATAGAGAAAATAAACCTAATATATGTTTTCAGTCCATTGAGCTTAAACCAAATTATTGAAAAATTCGGGAATAAAATAAACACTTAAGTTGAATATTGAGAGAAAATCATGGATAAAATTTTGACTTCAACATACACTTATGACTTTGCTTTTTCAAAATTGGTGCATTTAATTAGTTAATGGAGTAGTATTGCTAATAGTCTTGGAGATTGATTATATCTACAATATTCGAGTTTTTGGGAATTTTTTTTGCAAAATCCCAATTTTTTTTTTAGTCCTGTCAGACATTGGCTTCAAATTATGAGTGGGAATCGATGGATGAAAACTAACTAAAGGGATATCAATGAATCAAATGATGCTTTTCTAGGCGTTCTTGGTTCTTATGTCTTGTTGGAAATTCTGTGTAAAAAGGAAATTAGTTGCAAATTCGCACTTTTCTTCCTTTGTTTAAAGATGGATTTTCAACCTTGTATTCGTCTTGTTAGAATTTGGTGAGCAATAACAGCATGTCCTGATAGTGATACGCTTGCAAAAGTGCTCTTTTAAGGCCCAAATTTGAGATGACACTTGCCACATCGATTTAAAATATTATTTTTCTCATTTCTTATGCTCGCATGTTGATAGTTTAACTTTACAACTACCGGTGTCCAAAAAAGAAAAACTTTACAGCTATTGACTTTATAAAACGTAGAATTGAAAATCATTAGAAATTATTGCTCCTCACAAACAGATATAGAATTGAGATTTATTTTAATGGAACACGACTAAAAATTCGTTAAGAAAACACCCTTAGGTAAATGTAATCGGAAATTAACATGTAAGATCTCGTTCAATATGTAATATCCAGCAGAACTAAAGAGACCACCGTGTGCCTTTCAGATGTCAAAGGTAATAACCAAACATGACTGTAATATATGGCTATATCATGCAGCTCGCGACATACGTTAAAACCAAACGATGCTCAATCTATAAGAAAATGCAATCACGTAATTTGGCAATATTTAGTCGAAAACTATCTCATATAAGTATATGTATTCTACATTGTATGGGGCTGGCAGTTCCTTAGGACTTTATTAAAAAGGACGGTTTTACCCTCTCTCTTTTTCCCTCCACCTCTATCAACACCATTATTCTATTCTTGTCAGATTTCAACACCCATTCCTTTCAGATACCTATTATAATTTCACCCTCATATAATTAATCATTAATTTCATGATCCTTCTTTTGAGTTATCTTGAGACCTATTTATGGATAATAAACAATTATTTTTCTAAATGACCAAATATATGAAGTTAGGAAAGGTTGAGGGTAGATTAGGTATTTAGTGTCATATTTAGGTTAATTAACCGTCAGTTAATAAGTGATAGGTAAACAATGAAGAAGATTTGGGGATCTTATTAAGGAATATAAAGTTTTAAAGGGTCGTATTTAAAATCCAAAAAAGATTTGGTGCTTGTATATAGAAATGACCTGGAAAAAAATTTTAAAAGTTAAAAAGCCTCTTTTCCCCTTTTTTTAACTCTTGAGATGCCGTCTAAAACCTTCCTGTTCTTTTTTCTTCTTTCTCCCATCCAAGAAAAGGGAAAAGAAAAATGAAAAACTTACACGTTAAGCACCATACTTTTAATTATTTTAATATGTTCCATAATCTTACCATATCTATTTTGTTTTAAACCTTGTTTTCTTCATAATTTAAATTTAAAAACATATTATCACTAACATTAAATTGAAAAACGAAAAAGCCCCGACATTATCTAAAATACATTGAAAGATTATGATATTTTAGCGAGACTAAAGCTCGGGTAAAATGAATGGCCATTTTTCTGACAATGTCAAAAGTTATTTTCATGTGTATGGTGCGTGCCATATTCCAGAATTTCTTGACATCGCTTAAGCCCGAGGCCGGGTTGAAGCTTTGAAAGATTCTCGCCTCTACGTTAACAATCTATTGAAATTTGTAAAATAATATATTAGAAACAATTACAAGGTTGACTAATTCAAGAAGCATTTGCTTGCTCTAGGAGAGAGACTTTGATGCTCCCAAAGTCCTAGACACATGTGCCAAAATCCATTTTCTTGGGCATCGAAGTCCAATCCCATGTACTATAATATAAATTTTTCCAAAGGTAAAAATCAAAAACTGAAATTTAATTCGACAACAACGTTAACAATGATATTGGAACTCGCAGTCGGAGTTTCTGATGGAGGTCCCTTTTCGGGTCTCCGTCAGATGTTGTCTTCCGTCGATCTCCCGGTGGATCTTGGAGCTGATCTCCTGTTGCGTGTGGGTCTCAATGGGTTTTGAGGAGATTGGTGGTTTTGAGAAATTTGCACCGAATACCTGCAAGGAAGTCCCGGGGTGGTTTGGTACCACCGAGGACCCTCCGACGATCAAGTTAGCACAAAATCCGAGCAGAGTAACGGCTAAGTGGGGTGAAAAAAGCTTACTTGACCCCTCTGTGATGGGGGTTTATACAGTGGCGGCAGCACACAGTAGCATGCACGAGAATCTCGCCAGCAGTTACGCTCCCGACGTCACGCCAGCATAATAAGCGGATCGCCCGTTAATGGGGATCGTGATGGCGTGGAACGTGGGATGTTGCCGGCGGAGAATCCGCGCATGGCGAGATTTGCGGAGCGACGGTTACGTCTGTGAGTGGTGGAGTTGGTCGGTCGGAGGGACCGAGGAAGATGGCCTCGGCGGGAGAGCTCAGGAACGAGCGGGAGGGCCGAGGAATCTTGGTCCTGGTAGCTAGGGGCGAGCTAAGAGGCCGAGGAGGCCGATTTGCAGGGGGCTCTGAGGAAAGCCAGCTTGTGCTTGCAGGTCGTGTACAGGGTGGCCTGGTCGGCCCCTGTGGGCCCTTTCTTCTGAGTTCTGGGACACAGCATCTGTCACGTGTCCTGATCTGGGAGATCGCCAATATAGAGCATCATCATTAGCCCCCCACTCTTGTTCCGACCAGCTGGCGGATCGGGTCAAGGGTGGACTGCTCCTTCCTTAGAGCGTCGGGTTGCGTCCCCGGGCTGTCGGTTGTCTTTTCTGCCAGCGAATCAGGGCGAGATCTCTGCATTTAAGGAAGGTGCGCCGGTTCGTGCATCCTGTCACTGAAGCGACGGTCCGCGTGTCAAGCATCGGTTGGCCGACTTGACGTGTGCTGACCTGCGGCGTCTGATGGGATGCGGCCCAGTGTGGGAACGACAATTGGAGCGATCGGGACTGTTAGACGCGAGTAGGTGCTTTGGAGGAAGATGAAGGGCGCCGTTGGATGAGGGCGATTGCAATGATAAATGGGGGTGGGGCCCACTCCAAGGCCCCTACTCCTTTATATTTCCTCGCTCTAAGTCCTGGTTGCTCGGCGCTCGTCTTCTTTCTCCTGTTTTCGTTTCCCGAGAATCCCTCTTCTCCAGGTTAGATGTCTCTTTCGTAGAATCTGTAGATGTCGTAGGAGTAAGTTCTAAGGACCCTCTAGTTGAGCCTGAGTCTTCCCGGGGAGCAGGGATCGGATCATCTTCCCGGGATCGTGCGACGGGGGCAGCCCCCAGGGAGGAAGCGGTAGACGCTACCCCCGGCGCGTCGTGTTGGGTGAGGCATGAAGACGAGCTTGCCAATGCTTGGGCTCGCTACCACATCCCCTCACGTTATACGCTTCGTCTGGTCAAGGAGGGAGAGAGGGCAGACCAAGTGCGGGGTAGGGAGATCGCCCTGTACTTGGAAACTTTTTGGGGTGGAATGCGCCTGCCCTTCTCTTCCGAGGTCATAGAAGTGCTAAACTTCTTCTGGTTAGCCCCTGGCCAGTTAACGCCGAACTCATGGAGGATTCTCCTCAGGTTGCTGATCCGCCTGAAGCTACAAGCGGTTCCCTTCAGCCTCTCCATCCTTGATTCTTCCCTTGTTTTCAAAAATCATCCTGGGAGTCGAGCGGGCGACCTGAGATGGGTCTGCCTCTCTTGTAGAAAGCGACAGGGGGGCGCCGCCGGGACAGGGTTGTAGCCCTGCCTTCTTCTATTCACGACTAGAAGAAGAAGTTTTTTTTTCTCGCGCCGCCCAAGGGCGAGAACTGGCCCGTGCCCACCAAGTGGTCGAGGGAAAAAATGCTTGCCGAGGAACCAGTCAAATGACTCTGCCGCAGTGAGAGTGGCGTCATGAGAGCCCGTCCCCCGATTTGATGTGCTGCAGTCTGAGAGAGTCCTGAGTTGGGCCGGGCTCAGCCCTGTCGAGTTCGTCGGTAAGTTAGGCTTGCTTTTTGGCTTTTATATTGCATGTGTCGCTGACTTCTTTGCATCTGGTTTTATGCAGGACCCATGGACATGAACGAGCTCTAAGCCTCCATGCGCCAGCCGAAGAAGGTCACGAAGGCTGGAGGCGCCAGCTCTTCCCGTTCGAAGCCTGCCCCGGCTCCTTCGGCCTCCGTCCCAGTGCCTCCGGTAGCTGCGTCCCTTGAGCGTTCGGGGGCGGATCCCGCCCCGGGGCCTAACAGAGCTTCGGGCCGGAAGCGGGCTCGAATTCTGGAGGACCCGGTCTCGGAGGAGGAGACCGGCTCTCCATCGGAGTCACTCAAGAGGAGTCCCCGGAGGTCTCCTCAGGGCCCGCCCTCGCCGATCATGGTAGAGGAGGGGGCCTCTGGTTCGCGGTAACCTCGTGGCAATTTATCACGGATAGCCTGCTGCATGAAATAGAGAAGTCGGCAGGGGGCAGGGTCCCCGGAGGAGCTTCAGGGCCCAGATGGCGTCTATCGCCCAGGAGTCAGTGCAGGTAAGTGCTCGGTTGTTTGTGAGATTTGATGCTTCGTTCGTCTTCTTGACCTCTTTCTTATTTTTTTAGGTCCTCCAGCACGTCGCCCTTGCCTTACGCATGGAGGCCGAGGTGATAGCCCCGGCGATGAAGGCCGCGGACCAGCTTACCTCGTTGGAAGAGAGCTCCAAGCGAGAGCTGGAGGCGGTGATGGCGAGGGTTGCCGCTTTGGAGGGTGAGGTGGAGGCCGGGAAATGGGAAGTTGCCCGGCACCGCGAGGCCGCCGTGGCTGCCGAGGTCAAGCTTGAGGACGCTTAGACGCTCGCCGGCAATATGAAGAAGACGGTGAGGACCCTCCGGAAGGAGCTGGGGGTGGCGGTCAAGGCGGTGGAGCGGGCCGACCTTTCGGCGGCGAAGGCAGTGGTGGGCTACAAGAAGTCGAAGGACTTCTATAATGACTTAGCCGTGGCCACCACCCGCATCTGGCACGAGACCCTCGACGCTGTTAAGGTCCGGATGCTGGAGTTCGCTGATGAAGAGTTCTGGGCTGAGTACCCCCTCGCGGACACCGATGAGCAGGGTGAAGAGATTCCTGACGAGGAGGTGGCCGAGGTGTTGGGATTCCTTAGCACCTAGCCTAGGGTTTGCAAGTATCACACATGCCACAGCAAAAATTTAGGGTGTGCTAAACAATCTAACTACAAGATCATACTAGAAAACTAGGGTAACAAAGCAAGTAATCTAACATTACAAAAGTGAAGTGAGTGAAAATACAACCTTTGTAGATCCGGTCCTTCACTTCTAAAGCTCCGTGTTGACGTCCCTTCGCTGCGATCATCGAGATCCCGAACTCTAGAAATGATTTCCTCGGAGAAATAATCAAGCTAGCTCGTTGACTTCGAGGCCGAAGATGATCTACGTCGAGGAGACTCAAACTCAAGCCCCATCTTCACTAGGTCAAGAACTTTGTGAAGAGAACATCCTAAACTAAATGGCAAGTAGTAGAGGATGATGAAATAGGAAGTGGGTTCACTTTGGATTTTGATTTCTCACTTTATTTCTTCACTTTTGAAAATTTCTAGCAAGCTTTTTCTTCTTGATGAAGAAGAAGAAGAAAGAATAATGAATAATGAGAAAAGAAAAACAAGTGAAGATAATAATGCAACCATGGGTGAGTTAATTTAATCCACTAACTCTTGTAGAGACATAACCATGGTTTAAGTTAATGGTTTGGTTAACAAATATCTTATGCAAAACAAAGTGAGTGGACTTTATCAAAGATGCTTAAAAGCTTCATGAAGCTTCAAACCAAGACAAAGAAAGCCACCATTTTGTTTTACCAAAATAAAAAAAAAACCCTAACCATTATCTTAAATATGGTGTAAGTCATATACACACCCAAGTTTGTATGTATCATCAATCATGATACAAACATGCACACAATTATATATCACATATACAATATGTGTACATCAAGTGAGAAAATCAATCTTAAGTGAACCAATACTAGTTAATATAAAGTAATATATCAAATATATAATTATACATTAAATCATTAAATCAACACTTGATTTAATGATCCGGTCATATCTCATATAACCGACCAATATCTAGTGTATCAATGTATCGAATCAACACTTGATCCGAAAACCCGGCTATATCGAATATAACCGACCGATGATACAAATCGCGAGAATAGAATACAGTATCACATACTGGTATTATTCTCGGTCCCGCACATATCTCATATGCGCTCCTATTTCGTTTCGCTTGAGCCAGGAAATCTCTGTGTAAGACTCTAAAGACTCGTCAATACGCCGGCAGCAGGTGATGATCATATCAGTCACCCACAAGCCGCAAGCGATCTGCTAAACGTAACGGCCACCCGAGTATTGAGCGATCGGAAGATCAACGAGCAAACCTGCCTGTCACACCCGCTTCCCAAAATACGGTAAACGAGGGATGACTAGGCCAGCCATGCTCCTACGGTCAAGAAATCATCCCGCCGTAGTCACACTTCGGCTTCTAGCATTACATGGTAATCAGTAAATAAAGCACAGTATTAAAGGAATCACATCACTAATTTATTACATTAAAATTCCATTGTTCACAAAGTACAGATAACAAGAACAATTACTGACCAAGTTCAATCTCACGATCACTTTATGGAAAGCAGTAAAGATAGGAAGTACACCAGACTATATCTCCGTGAATTCGAAGGGTAGATCCGTCTCCTGTGCTGGTCCTCCCGCGGAATCTGAGCATGCATACTCAGGTCGTCAGAGCAACACAATAACAATATTATTATAATAAGATGAAACAGTTATATGAGGTAATACTGGTGTAAGAACAATGCAAGTAATCGCTATGTCACTATATGATGCAGAATATGTTATGTGTCCCTATCGGTCTCTAGGTTATGTTTGAAATCGCATAGTGGAAGGAGGATCATGTTTAACAGGAGTCTCGTACATACCCGAGACAACGGCCCACATGCTCGGGGCATAACCCTGTCAGCCGGATCGCTAGATCCTACCTAATATATATATCACTGCTCGAATGATCATCCTCTAAAACACGGTCCCGCTAAATACGATTCTCTTTCCACTTCGATTTCCCCTTTATCCCCAGGTTTACACTATTTATGATCTTGATCTAGTCGTGTACAAGTATACCAATGGCACGGTTTTATCACTGTTCACTGTATCAATCACTGTCACGAATATTCACTTTCCATTGGTGTACTCGTCACTCCTAAACCGACATCTATCACGCACGATAATACAATGTCCACTGACTCTAACACGCACTAACACAAAGTATGTGGCAAATGGGGTATGATATATGTTTGTATGCCGTCAATAAGCTAAGTATGTTATGAATCAACATGCATGTCATTAACTTACATAAATTGTATAAATTCATCCGTTTAGAATTCAACAAAATGATGCAAGTAAGATAAATAGAACATTCAGTCAGCAATTCATCAAAATTAGTTTCAGTTCAATCGGGATTCCGGTTTTCAAGATATAGCTGTTTCATTTTAAGTGCTCGCGGCTGGAAATTCAGTTTCAGAACTGAACGTCCGTTTCGCGACATGAATTGCTCCCAGTTGGGCTCAGAATTTAGCGGTGTTACTGTTGAATGAAGTCTAGGTCTTTCAATATAGTATTCCACGCAACATATGGATCCTCAATCGCATCTGTAAGTTGAAAGTTATACACAGTTTAACTTTAGTGTGTCATCTCTGAATCTGTTCTGGACAGTTATACGTTCTGCCCTTTTATTTACAGTTTAAAATAGCAAACGGCAATGAAACGGAATGGAACCACTTGTTTTGTTTATCTAACAGAATTATCTTTAATCTACTGCAGGGTTCCGCAACATACGACTTCAGGAAACACAGTGACACACATTTTGGTACAGTACACGATAAACAGAGTCGCTCTGGACTGCAGTCCAGAGTCGTACTCCAATCTACTTATCATCACAGTTACAGAACAGAAATCATTAGAATTTTACATAGGGTTAACGTTCGTCGAGTCGGCTTCGATTTAAGCCCTCGAACGCATCATTCCAGTATGTATATAATTTACCGTGATTTTATTCATTTTCAGATACGAGAAAAATTCTAGTTTTAACGGCATATTTGGGGGTATCGGTTTTTGTCACTAACAATCGTATTTTCCAGCGAGATTCATACACGATATTTATCATCATATGGGCCAACAGAAAACATCGGTTTCCGTCAAAATAAACAATTATATTCATTGGAGACTAGCATCGAACCCTTAGGTCACATAATATATCGGTAATCGGCAAATTGGTAAACTATATGATTTAGGTTTGTACCACAACTATATTAGCATGAAGCAAGTAAACACTTGCCTGGAAACGTCTCGGGGTCGCACGGCAGCAGCGGCGTCACGAACGCGTGATGTACGCCGTGAAACGGATTCGCACGAGCTTGGCTCGAGATGCGGAATTTGCGTCGCAGTTGTCCGGAGTCGTTGCACGATCACTGGAGGTTGAGGGGTGCTTGGTGGTCCTCTGCGAATGCACTGAGATCGACGACGGTCGACGGCGTCGCTCCGGCGATGTCCGCAGTGAGTGCTTGGAACCAAAAATGAGTTTTGTGTGGTTTTGGAGAGAGGGAGCAATGGTGGTGCTCAGGTGTGGGTGTAGGGGGTGTGTGGATGTTGATGCTGATGACGAGGAGGTCGTAGGGTGGTCGGCAATGTGGTGGGGAGTTCGCCGGCGTCGAGGGTGCAAGGTGGTGGTCGGCTCGGGTGCACAGGGTTGGTGTGCAGGGGCTCGGGTTGATGAAGATGGAGTCGTAGAGGGAGAAGGTTGGTGGAGGAGGAGTGAGGGATCGCTGAGGGGGTTGTCGTCGTCGGAGCGGTCGACTGGAGTTGGCGTCGGTGTGAGTTTCGAGAGGGAGAGAGGTGAGGGATTTGGAAAAATGAGAGGAAAAGCGAGTGTGAAGAAGATAATGGAGACGAGGGGGTGCGCGTCACGGTTGTAACGGCAGGAGCGTGGGCGTGAGGCGCGGCGGAGAAAGTGGATCGCGCGCGGGGAAGAGGGAGGTTACCGTTGGGGAGAAGATGAACAGGAGTGGGGTCGGGTCGGGTGTGTTGAGGAAGTGGGCCAAGGAAGTGGGCCGGCGGAGGATAAAAATTCCCTTTAAAAAATAAATATTTAGTGGGCTGAAGGGAGAACGGGCCGGAAAAATAATTAAAGGATTTATAAAAAAATGTGTGGGCTGAAGAGACGAATGGGCTGGGTAATTTTAATAAGGATTTATTAAGGAAAAATTTGAGTGGGCTGAGGTGAACGGGCTGGGGGAAATAGATTAGAGATTTATTTTAAAAAAATGGGAAGTGGGCTGGCTAGGTGATGGGCTGAGTAAAGTAAACGGCTGGGTTAAGAATTTTAATGTTAATTCTAAATTTGGATTTTGGTTGTTGGGCTGTGGGTTTAGGGAAAATAAAGGTTAATCTAAATTGATTTTATTTGTTTTAGTTTTTCGGTTTTTTTTTCCAAGTTGGTTTTAAATCTTGGGTTTTAACTTTTAGGGTTTGGAAAATATAAATATTAAGCTTAAAAAACCAATTCAAATACGAAGGGAAAAAGAAGGGAAACCACTAGAATTCAGAAAAATAGGAAACTTTTATTAAAATGGAAACGGGGATTTACATCATACCCCCCTTAACAAAAATTTCGTCCTCGAAATTTAACAAGGACACAAGGAGACAACGTACTAAACAAAGAGATGTGGATAACGATCACGGATATCTTCCTCCCGCTCCCAGGTGGATTCTCCTGTGGAACAACCTCCCCAAGACACTCGGACTAAAGGAATGATCTTATTCTTCAGCACTTTCTCTCTGCGGTCGAGAATGGTAGTAGGCTGCTTCTCGTACGATAAATCGGTACCCAAAACTAGCTCTGAATGGTCCAGGACATGGCTCTCATCCCGAACATAACGCCGCAACTGTGACACGTGGAAGGTATTGTGCACACCAGCTAGCGATGGAGGCAAGGCCAGTCGATTGGCCACCTCTCCCACTCGCTCTAGCACCTCAAAAGGTCCGATAAAACGGGGACTTAGCTTTCCCCGACCTCCGAACCTGATGACTCCACGAGTAGGGGAAATATTCAAGAACACATGATCTCCGACTTCGAATTCTAGTGCCCTTCTGCTGGTCTGCCCAACTCTTTTGTCGATCCTGAGCCGTCTTAATACGCTGCCTGATCATTTGGACCTTGTCAACTGTCTGAACAATGAGTTCGGGGCCCAGTAATCTTCGTTCTCCCACATCATCCCAACATACTGGGGATCGACACTTTCGCCCGTATAGTGCTTCAAAAGGAGCCATCTGAATACTAGCTTGATAACTATTGTTGTAAGAGAATTCGACTAGATGCAGATGGTCCTCCCAGGAACCCTGAAAGTCCAACATACAGGCTCTTAACATATCCTCGAGCGTCTGAATCGTATGCTCGGACTGTCCATCCGTCTGCGGGTGATAGGCTGTGCTGAATTTAAGGCGGGTTTCCAAACTCTCCTGTAGGCTCTTCCAAAAGTGTGACAAGAATCTGGTGTCCCGGTCTGACACAATACTGACTGGAACACCGTGAAGTCGTACAATCTCTTGCATATATTTTTCTGCCAGTGATTCTGTCGACTGTCCCACTCGGAAAGGTAGGAAGTGTGCAGCTTTTGTGAGGCGATCGACGATAACCCAAATAGCGTTATTGCCCCTAGGGCTCCATGGTAAGGCCGTCACAAAATCCATGGTAATGTGCTCCCACTTCCATTCCGGTATCGGCAGGGGTTGTAACAGTCCCGCTGTCCTTTGATGTTCCTCCTTCACCTGCTGACATACCAAGCACCTGGATACGAACCTCGCAATTTCCCGCTCCATTCCGTTCCACCAAAAGTGCTGCTTTAGGTCCTGATACATTTTTGTACCTCCCGGATGCACAGAATAAGCTGAACAGTGTGCTTCAGCCAATACTTCTTCTCGAACATCTCCCTTGGGTACGCAGAGTCTGCTACCGAATCACAGGGAGCCATCTTCATGTATAATCAAATCCGTTCTCAGTCCAGCTTCCACTTCCTCTCTGAACTTTTGCAATCGGGGATCATCCGCTTGTGCAGTCTTGATGCGATCCACCAGAGAAGATTGCACCTGTAGCCGCCAAAGTTGACTGAGGGCATTCGGCGTAACGACTTCAAGTTCAAGTCTCTGAAAGTCCTCAATAATGCTCCTCTGATCGGTCAACATCATGACCGCTGGCTTGCGACTGAGCGCATCTGGTACAACATTTACCTTCCCCGGATGATACTGAAGGTCCAAGTCATAATCTGCCATCGGCTCTAGCCATCGGCGCTGCCTCATATTTAGTTCCTTCTGAGTGAAAACGTACTTTAAACTTTTGTGATCTGTGTACACTTCCACTTTCTCACCCAATAGATAGTGCCTCTAAATCTTCAATGCAAAGACTACCGCAGCTAACTCCAAGTCATGCGTAGGATAGTTCTTCTCGTGGTTTCTCAGTTGTCGAGAAGCGTAAGCAACCACTCAGCCGTGCTGCATCAAAACACAGCCTAAACCCTTCCCTGAGGCATCACTGTGTATCACCAAACCACCGGAATCATCTGGTACAGTAAGAATAAGTGCCGTGGTTAACTTCTGCTTTAGTGTGTCGAATGCCTGAGTGCACTCCTCTGTCCTTGTAAACGGCACGTCCTTCCGTGTCAGCCTTGTCAATGGTTCCGCGATTCTTGAGAAATCTTGGACGAATCTCCGATAATAACCTGCCAATCCCAAAAAACTCCTGATCTCAGCCACTGACTTCGGCGTTGGCCAATCTCTGACAGATTCTATCTTTGCCGGGTCCACCGAGATGCCTTCGCCCGAAACAATATGTCCCAAAAACTGAACCTTGTCGAGCCAGAATTCACACTTTCTTAGCTTCGCATACAGCTTCTCTTCCCGAAGAATTTGTAGTACCGTGCGCAAATGTTCAGCGTGCTCTTCCCGGGTCTTCGAGTAGACAAGTATGTCGTCGATAAACACAACGACAAACGTGTCCAAGTACTTTGCGAACACCCTGTTCATCAAGTCCATGAATATTGCTGGGACATTGGTAACACCGAACGGCATCACAAGAAACTCGTAATGTCCGTATTGGGTCCTGAAAGCCGTCTTGCATACATCCTCGGCTGCTACTCTGATTTGATGATATCCAGAACGGAGGTCCAACTTCGAGAATACCTTGGCTCCACTTAGCTGATCGAATATATCGTCAATGCGCGGGATTGGATACTTGTTCTTTATTGTGACCTTGTTCAGCTCCCGATAATCTATACACATTCGCAACGATCCATCCTTCTTCTTTACTAACAGGACTGGTGCACCCCACGGTGAAACGCTTGGCCGAATAAATCCCTTCTCCAATAGTTCTTCAACCTGCTTCTTCAATTCCGCCAACTCAACTGGTACCATTCTGTATGGGGCTCTGGATACTGGGGCTGTACCTGGAGTCAAATCGATTGAGAACTCCAAGATTCGAGGAGGTGGTAGACCTGGTAGATCTTCAGGAAATACGTCCAGAAAGTCCCAAACAATTTCTGGGACTGGGCTCTTATCAATCTCCATAGCTGTCAGCTCCTTAGGCTTTGCTCTGTATTTAGCTGGCTCCAAAGATTCGCTTCCGCCCTCGAAAGTAAACTCCGGGTGATTGGAAATGCGGAAGATCACCTTCCTTGCATGACAATCGATAACTGCATGGAAAGTGCTCATCCAATCCATTCCGAGAATTGCGTCGTAACTGCCTGTCCCGATCAGAAGGAAATTCGCATAGAATTCCCTGCCATACACTACAACCGGGCATAATCTACATTCTCGACTAGATATTATAATGCCATTACCCGTATGAATTTCCTATCCCTTGATTAGTGATTAATGTGGTATTGAGTGTGTATCAGTGAAATGCTCAGACAAGAAACAATGCGATACTCCCGAATCAAATAGTACTCTAGCTGGAAAGGAATGTACGAGTAAAGTACCTGTAACCACGTCTCCTGACGCCTCTGCCTGGTCGGCGGTCAAGGTGAAAGCCTGTCCCTGACCGCGACCTGTAAAGGGTTGCCTCTGCTCCTGCGGTCTCTGCTGTGGCGGTCCAGAACCTCCCTGTATCTCTGCTCGCTCAGGGCAACTGTTAATCCTGTGCTGACTGGAACCGCAAATCAAGCACTATCCCTTGGCACGGCGACAGTCCTTCTGGGTATGCCCACCTCTACCGCAATAGCCGCAAACTACGCCCTGTCTCTGGGGGCGATGCTGTGGTACGAACGGGCGCTTCATTTGTGTCGTTCCTGGCCTGTGAACCGGTATGGCTCCTCGAGAAGGCGTGTGGGTACGTGCTGGAACGACTGGGGGTCTTCTGAACTTGTTAATCAATTGATCCTGAACTCTCGCCGCGTTGAGTACTTGTGCGAAAGTCTGCAAATCCAATGATGCAATCAACTGCTGCAACTCGAAATCTAACCCCTGAAGGAAGCGTCTGGCCCTGGTGGCCTCTGATTTAACCATGTATGGAGCAAAGCGGCTCAGACGGTTGAACTCTGCCGCATATACGTCCACTGGGCGTCCATTCTGCTTCAAAAGAATAAACCTTTCCTCCATTTCTGCCTTGGCTGTGGAAGGAAAATAATGATCTAGGAAACATTCCTTAAACTTGCTCCATTCGATCGGCCCGTCAAGTCTGCTTTCTTCCACCGACCACCACGTACGGGCTTCGTCTTCCAATTGTATCTTTATCACGTCAACCCTATCTTCCTCTGGAACCCTGGCGGCAGTCAATAAATTTTCCATGTTCACCAGCCATTGCTCAGCCTCAAGGGGTTCAGCTAGCCCTATGAATGCAGCTGGGTGTAACCGTCGGAAGTCTGATACGGTACCATCCCTAGCATGATAAGCTGGTGGAGCAGCGCCCTCGGGGGCGGTAATAAGTGCGGAGGGTCCTCCTGCGGCGGTAATCGCCCTGAGTCCCTCAGTGAGTAAATCTGTCTTCCTCTCCTGAGCTTCCGCGAGAGTGGTCAGTGCACTAAGTATTCTTTCCGTGCGGTCCTGAGAGCTGGAGTCCGAGGAGGGGTCATTCGGGGACGTCATATCAGTGGAAGATTCAAAAGGATAGGATCAGATTCAAGGATGAATATCAAGAGTAGTGAAACAAGAATAACGTAATACAGTATAGTTAATGTTATCCCTTGATACTAAACCTGTCTCTGATACCAACTAAACCATGTCACGCCCCGCTTCCCAAAATACGGTAAACGAGGGATGACTGGGCCAGCCATGCTCCTACGGTCAAGGAATCATCCCGCCATAGTCACACTTCGGCTTCTAGCATTACATGATAATCAGTAAATAAAGCACAGTATTAAAGGAATCACATCACTAATTTATTACATTAAAATTCCATTGTTCACAAAGTACAGATAACAAGAACAATTACTAACCAAGTTCAATCTCAGGATCACTTTATGGAAAGCAGTAAAGATAGGAAGTACACCAGACTATATCTCCGTGAACTCGAAGGGTAGATCCGTCTCCTGTGCTGGTCCTCCCGCGGAATCTGAGCATGCATACTCAGGTCGTCAGAGCAACACAATAACAATATTATTATAATAAGATGAAACAGTTATATGAGGTAATACTGGTGTAAGAACAATGCAAGTAATCGCTATGTCACTATATGATGCAGAATATGTTATGTGTCCCTATCGGTCTCTAGGTTATGTTTGAAATCGCATAGTGGAAGGAGGATCATGTTTAACAGGAGTCTCGTACATACCCGAGACAACGGCCCACATGCTCGGGACATAACCCTGTCGGCCGGATCGCTAGATCCTACCTAATATATATATCACTGCTCGAATGATCATCCTCTAAAACACGGTCCCGCTAAATACGATTCTCTTTCCACTTCGATTTCCCCTTTATCCCCAGGTTTATACTATTTACGATCTTGATCTAGTCGTGTACAAGTATACCAATGGCACGGTTTTATCACTGTTCACTGTATCAATCACTGTCACGAATATTCACTTTCCATTGGTGTACTCGTCACTCCTAAACCAACATCTATCACGCACGATAATGCAATATCCACTGACTCTAACACGCACTAACACAAAGTATGTGGCAAATGGGGAATGATATATGTTTGTATGCCGTCAATAAGCTAAGTATGTTATGAATCAACATGCATGTCATTAACTTACATAAATTGCATAAATTCATCCGTTTAGAATTCAACAAAATGATGCAAGTAAGATAAATAGAACATTCAGTCAGCAATTCATCAAAATTAGTTTCAGTTCAATCGGGATTCGGGTTTTCAAGATATAGCTGTTTCATTTTAAGTGCTCGCGGCTGGAAATTCAGTTTCAGAACTGAACGTCCGTTTCGCGACATGAATTGCTCCCAGTTGGGATCAGAATTTAGCGGTGTTACTGTTGAATGAAGTCTAGGGTTTTCAATAGAGTATTCCAGGAAATAGACGGATCCTCAATCGCATCTGTACGTTGAAAGTTATACACAGTTTAACTTCAGTGTGTCATCTCTGAATCTGTTCTGGACAGTTATACGTTCTGCCCTTTTATTTACAGTTTAAAATAGCAAACGGCAATGAAACGCAATGGAACCACTTGTTTTGTTTAGCTAACAGAATTATCTTTAATCTACTGCAGGGTTACGCAATATTCGACTTCAGGAAACACAGTGACACACATTTTAGTACAGTACACGATAAACAGAGTCGCTCTGGACTGCAGTCCAGAGTCGCACTCCAATCTACTTATCATCATAGTTACAGAACAGAAATAATTAGAATTTTAAATAGGGTTAACGTTCGTCGAGTCGGCTTCGATTTAAGCCCTCGAACGCATCATTCCAGTATGTATATAATTTACCGTGATTTTATTCATTTTCAGATACGAGAAAAATTCTAGTTTTAACGGCATATTTGGGGGTATCGGTTTTTGTCACTAACAATCGTATTTTCCAGCGAGATTCATACATGATATTTATCATCATATGGGCCAACAGAAAACATCGGTTTCCGTCAAAATAAACAATTATATTCATTGGAGACTAGTATCGAACCCTTAGGTCACATAATATATCGGTAATCGGCAAATTGGTAAACTATATGATTTAGGTTTGTACCATAACTATATTAGCATGAAGCAAGTAAACACTTGCCTGGAAACGTCTCGGGGTCGCACGGTAGCAGCGGCGTCACGAACGCGTAATGCACGCCGTGAAACGGATTCGCGCGAGCTTGGCTCGAGATGCGGAATTTGCGTCAGAGTTGTCCGGAGTCGTTGCACGATCACTGGAGGTTGAGGGGCGCTTGGTGGTCCTCTGCGAGTGCACTAAGGTCGACGACGGTCGACGGCGTCGCTCCGGCGATGTCCGCAGTGAGTGCTTGGAACCAAAAATGAGTTTTGTGTGGTTTTGGAGAGAGGGAGCAATGGTGGTGCTCAGGTGTGGGTGTAGGGGGTGTGTGGATGTTGATGCTGATGACGAGAAGGTCGTAGGGTGGTCGGCAATGTGGTGGGGAGTTCGCCGGCGTCGAGGGTGCAAGGTGGTGGTCGGCTCGGGTGCATAGGGTTGGTGTGCAGGGGTGCTCGGCAGGGGCTCGGGTTGATGAAGATGGAGTCGTAGAGGGAGAAGGTTGGTGGAGGAGGAGTGAGGGATCGCTGATGGGGTTGTCGTCGTCGGAGCGATCGACTGGAGTTGGCGTCGGTGTGAGTTTCGAGAGGGAGAGAGGTGAGGGATTTGGAAAAATGAGGGGAAAAGCGAGTGTGAAGGAGATAATGGAGACGAGGGGGGTGCGCGTCGCGGTTGTAACGACAGGAGCGTGGACGTGAGGCGCGGCGGAGAAAGTGGATCGCGCGCGGGGAAGAGGGAGGTTACCGTTGGGGAGAAGATGAACAGGAGTGGGGTCGGGTCGGGTGAGTTGAGGAAGTGGGCCAAGGAAGTGGGCCGGCGGAGGATAAAAATTCCCTTTAAAAAATAAATATTTAGTGGGCTGAAGGGAGAACGGGCCGGAAAAATAATTAAAGGATTTATAAAAAAAATGTGTGGGCTGAAGAGACGAATGGGCTGGGTAATTTTAATAAGGATTTATTAAGGAAAAATTTGAGTGGGCTGAGGTGAACGGGCTGGGGGAAATAGATTAGAGATTTATTTAAAAAAATGGGAAGTGGGCTGGTTAGGTGATGGGCTGAGTAAAGGAAACGGCTGGGTTAAGAATTTTAATGTTAATTCTAAATTTGGATTTTGGTTGTTGGGCTGTGGGTTTAGGGAAAATAAACGTTAATCTAAATTGATTTTATTTGTTTTAGTTTTTGGGTTTTTTTTCCAAGTTGGTTTTAAATCTTGGGTTTTAACTTTTAGGGTTTGGAAAAATATAAATATTAAGCTTAAACAACCAATTCAAATACGAAGGGAAAAAGAAGGGAAACCACTAGAATTCAGAAAAATAGGAAACTTTTATTAAAATGGAAACGGGGATTTACACTGCCCACACTCCTGCGAATCCAATCAGTAACACTTACCGCACAGTCTGGTCTGTTCGTCTGATATGTCGCATATCTCGCCTAGGGGTGGTAAACGTCAGACCCCAGTAGCTTGATAAGTCATGCCGATGTAAGGTCCATAACGTTCGTGAAACTACTGATAACACTTACCAGTAAATCACAGCAACCCTGGCCAGGGATTTTCAGTTATGGCCAGTCGAGCATAGCGCAACATCATCCCCAAAACCGGGAGAGACGAATCCCCTCCTATCGCTCATTGTCTCCATATGACTCGGGACTGTACCCAAAAACCACCTGTTTGCACGGCTCATTAGAGCCGTGGTAGGGTAGAAATCAAAGCACAGTGGGAGACACACAAGATTCTATGACGATCTCGGGTCAACAAATTAAGCTGTACCAGTGTCACCAGAGAACTGCCATCTGACGTGAGGTATAATACCATCTGGGAGTTCTCGGCGAGTCCGTTCAGTGTACCCAGTCTCCACTGAGCACCCGTATACCATCTCTGATGTCAAACACCAATGGATATGGGATCATCCATCACCCATCGCATGGGTCGAGAAGATATACGCTAGTCTACTCTGGAATATCGATGCCCCGTCTCGATATTCCCATGACTAGGAACATTGAAGGATGTACTCATGGACTACCCAGGCCCCACTAGCACGATCTGCAACATAATCCTGGAAATCGAGTACACATCCTAAGGGCTTTATCAACATGTAACAGAGAGACAATAACTGTACATGTTAAGATAAAGAGCAACCAGATAGCGTACTATCATGTCGAGCAAGAAAGTCCTCCCTATATATGTCCCAGCATCCACTACAATATACATCTCATGTACAGTAATGGCGTCTAGGGCATACATATAACTAACAATCTCCCACTTGCATTAGGGCCATCTGTAGCAGTGGTTGTAGTATCTCATACTCAACCATCCCATAAAAGTCTCTCTCTGGGAAAAGGCCTTTATGAGTGGATCCGCCGTGTTGTCCTCTGAGTCTACTCTCCTAACCTCGATCTCCCTGGAGATCAACTATCTCTATGATCAGGTGATACCGCCTTGGAATATGTCTGGGTCACTGATGGGACCGTGGTTCCTGGGACAAAGCCCCACCTCCATTGCCACACTATGGTAGGAACCTAGTTCATCTCATGAACTTGTATACACCCAAACTGCCTCTTTGGTAGTATCTTTGATAGCGATGCCACCAACCTTTATCGTCTAGTCTGCCACGGTATCTAGCTTGGAACTCTTCCAACATACCGTCCATCCACTGAGGGTAAAGAAAATGTCTGTGACTGACATTCAGTCATCCTTACTACCCTGGAAGCTATCCAGTGATTCTCCCCAGGATCGATTGATACCATCTCACTACACCTAGTGAGAATCCTAACACCCATTTAGATCTATCTCATACATCCAAAACCCAGGATTTAGAAGGTATCACCTAGATCCTACATAGTGAATCAATGTGATAAGAGGAGATTGACCGAGTGTAGCATAGGAAACTCTTTTCCTATCAAGAGTACGTTGTCCACGTACAATACAAGGATGACCACCTTACTCTCTACTACCTTTTTGTATATACAAGGTTCATCTACCATTTTGATGAAGTCAAACTCTTTGACTGTCACATCAACCTTCTTTAACCTGTAAAGCAACTTGCACATGTTTCCGCTGCTCCCATTGTTTACGAAACCCTCTGGCTGTGTACTTACAGACGCTCTCTTCTAAATCAATATTTAGAAAAGCGGTCATGACACCCAACCACCAGATATCGTAGTCATGATATGTAGCAATGGCAAGTAGGATCTGGATGGACTTAAGCACAGCCACTGGAAAAAGGTTTCATCATTATCCACGCCTGGTCGATGACGAAAACCTTTAACAAGTCTAGTTTTGAAAGTCTCAACTTTTCCATCTACACCAAATAATCTTCTCAAGATATACTTGCTCCTGATGGGGATTTAACCCTTCAGATATAGCAGCCAAAGTTCATACTTTGTTGGTGTATATATATTCCATCTCAGATCGCTTAGCATCTAGCCATTTTTACAGAGTCCTCACTCTTGATGGCCTGCTCGAAGCTAATTGGGTCATCATCTCCATGATGCAATCCTCGCTCCCACTGTCATCGAGAAACCGAAGAATATCTCAGGCGGATGAGGAACCCTGCTAGATCGGCGGAGAGGCTGAGGTTCGTCGGGAACTATTAAATCTTCCGGTTTTATCAAATCATCAGTTGTAGTTTGTATAGCTGGAACTCCTTCCAGTTCTACAGAACTAACCTTGCCTCGAGCTTGTCCGTATTTTGCTTTTAGACATAGGCCGGACAACCCCAAATCTTAACTTACTTAAGAGATGGGCTCTTCCCATACCATATCTCATATGGAGTGGTAGGCACTGATTTGATTTGAACCTAATTTAATAGGTATGCAGCTTCTCAAGTGCATAACCCCCAAAAGGAAACAGGTAACTCAGTAATACTCATCATAGAGCGCACCATATCTCATAGGGTGCGATTGCTCCGCCCCGATACACCGTTGTGCTGTGGTGTATTCAGAGGAGTAATGCTGAGAGAGAATCTCATTCTCCTTTAGAATAGTCCAAGAATTCCATGCACAAGTATTCTCCTCCCTGATCTCATTATAATACTTTTGGTTCTCTACTTCTGACTTATATTCTTTGAATTTCTCAAAAGCTTCAGACATATGTTTCAACAGGAACATGTGTCCGAATCATGAGAGATCATTAGTGAATGTAAGGAAGTACAAAGAACCGGTCTTGGCATATGTAAACTGGGGCCCTTCATACATCACTATGTATCAGTCCCAAGGGTTCACTAACCCTTTCTCTGTTTCCAGTAAACGGAGCTATGGTCATCTTATCTTTGTGACATAACTGGCAAGTTTCACAAGATGTAAATTCAAACTGATTTAAATATGCATCTAAATGTAACTTAGCTAGTCGGGTCGCATTGATATGACCTAGTCTACAATGCCTGAAGAAGGATTCGTTCATTTCTGAACTCTTCCTCTTGTGTGTGTTCTGTACGTTAGGAACTGTGGTTTGATTTAGAATGTATATGTTTTTAGATAACGTGCATGAACCGATCAACTCTTGATATAGGAAATGTTCAAAACATTATCCAACAATACAATTATATCCTTCTTTAATAAATAAAGAGACCGATATGATGTTGTATATCAGGTTCGGTATCTAATAACATTCATTCAGAATCAATGTATTTGGTAATACAGGGTGATAATTGCCAATACCTTGGCTGCAACAATTGCACCGTCTTCAACTCTTGAAACTTATCACCCTTTCCCAGTTCTCCACCTATCTGTAGCCCATGTAACAGATTACATATGTGGGATCCTGATCCGGTATCACATACCCAGGACGTAGAAGATACTGAGAAACAGTTCTATGTAATGAACACACCCGAAGAAGATGCATCATCATGCACTCTTTTCGTTTGGGCGGCATGGGAATCCTGGTATTCCCCTATTTCCTGCTCGGTCACATAACAATTATAAGTTGGAGCAGGACCAACGTTCCCCAGCTCAGTATAACAAACGGGTTCGGTCAATACATCCATATTATTATCTTGATTAAGGCGTGACATGGTCTCTACCTGGAGAGAGAGAAGAAAACACTCTGCGTGCGCTCTTGCAAGATTAGATTGGTTATATATTTAATCTAATCAGGATGGCTCCCACTGTTTTTATCAAATCTTCCTTCAAAGCTTAAAAGGAAAGACTAGCCAGAATTAATTACACTCTACAAGTTCGCCAATCTTTCAGCCAGGCCAGTGCCGGTACTTTGAGGGAGGTTCCCCGTGCTTTCGCACGGACCTAATTAAAATAAACCTCGTTTTCCCAGGGGCGTAACCCTGTTGACACCTTTCTAGACACCTACTTGATCGGCTAATTGTAAAGTGCAAAACTCTCCCAGGAGTAACTATTACTCGCAGTAGGTATCAAGATCCAACTATCATATAGAAGGTATGCAATCTCATTGCAAATTTCAACATTTGAAACTCCCGATAATGGTTTTTACCCCTAGCACTTATGACCTTGGCTATGGTCAACAAATCATAAGCACTAGTCAAGTTCTACCCGTCATTTCGTAATTAATTAGACCCACCCACATGACCCTTGGCTAAGGTCAACAAAGTCACATGACTGTCCTAACTAATCGCATCATATGCTGTGTAGGAAGACATCACTTAGCTACCGCACACTACGCCTCGGCTATGGTCGACAAACGCAGCACGAATACTAAGTACTCTACTTCTTAAAATAACGGAGGGTTGCGGATGGTTTTTAAGAAAATATTTAACCCTTTGAACTTGATCTCATTATAGAATCAAATGGTTTAAATGGAGTGTTTTTGAGACTTTTGCTAGTTTCGCTAAAGAGGTCACTCTCGGTGAAGGGATCTCGGCTCTTTCCTCATCGAATGAGGTGCAGGATATTCACAATACCACTGTGCAAAGTAAGAACTAGAAAAGCAATCAAAAAACAAACCGAAGGTTGTAGCATCTGCTAATTATTGCTAAAGAGGTCACTTCCGGTAAAGGGATCTCGGCTCTTTCCTCATCGAATGAGGTGCTGGATATTCTACAAGGAATACCGCTATGCAAAGCAACAACTAGAGCTACCTAATTTTTGAAATTCGATTCCACAACATCTTTTAGGTTTATTTTCTTTCATTAATCTCATTAATGAATGTCCCATCATTTAAGTCACCTAAACATCACAGATAAATACAACGTACGCTTATGCCATCCGCATTCGCCTCAATGTCTCGTTATGCACCGTTAGGTTAGGTAACTAACGGCATAGCGGGGCAGGGCTAGCGCAGGTGTAAAACATAAGCAACGCCTATATAATATATCGTATATACTATATACAGTATCTATCTGAACATATCACATGATCACATTACAGATAACGCATCAGAAAACAACATATGAAATATTGGATATACTAGGATGTCCGTGTTTTATTTTGAGCCTATATAAAACACGGATTCCACGGTCGTGATGAATAGCCAAACCCACATCCCTAGACCCCTATGAGAGCGGCAAGCAACCCTACCAATTCTAGAGTTAGGAGACCCGGACCCGACTCCTCGAGATGGTCTCCCTCTGGACTCTAGAACCCGGTTACTTGTGCTCCCCTCCTTGGGTCTATCCTAATGCGGAAAAGTAAATAATATACATCAACGGTGACATCTTCCTCAACCCGGAAGTGCCCCAAATAAAAGAATATTACATACAAGTTTTTACATGAATGAAAATGAAAAACTCTCATCTCATATAAAAAACCTCGGGCTATTCAAAAACGACGATCCAATATAACATATCCAGCAACACATAACATCACATGTCATCAACGTAAGTAAATATGCGTATCCCAATTGTCGTTGACGTATAGCAACGAAACCGGCGATACCCCGCATATTACATTTCCGGTCGCAGAAAAGAAAATGAAAAACTACAACAGCTGAAATCCGCAACGGCCTTAGACATCATAAACCCGTAATATCTCATATTGTGGATTTCATGCCTAACAAATGAATTCCTTAGACATCACATGCCTAACAATTATAAACCCCGCATTTTAGTCTCAATATTGAAAACTCTTTCCAATAATCAGTCGGGCAATTCAACAAGATTCCCGATATTCCGATAGAATGCTCGTCGGAAACTTTAGTAGACGGCCGCACCCCCGATACCGACGACAAAGTGCACTTAGGCGGAACACCGCTGCCTCGAGCACCCGGACGGATGCTTTTTGGCTACGGAATTCTCCTATAGTCACTTGGTCGGGGTTTTGGGGCGTGGCTATCTAGTAATGTTACCCGGCGAGTATCCGAATACACAAAGTGATTGCGACAGACTTTTGATCGCATCAAAATCCCGTAGGAGCCGATCAAATGAGACTAAATTGCTAGACTTATAAAATTCAAATGTTGTTGATTCCAAGTATTGTATCACAATGAACTAGACGATGTTTAAACATTTCGATCGAATCAACAAATCCCCACAACTCCCAATGAGCTCAACACTTGAGCAAAGTTAAAGTATCCAAAACATGCCACAGTACCTATGATCCAGCCGTAGAAGGGGTAAACCAACGCCTCACCTATGACACCGCGGAACCACGGCAAACCCTAAGGTTCAAACCGCGGTTCCGAGGGCACAGAATCGAGTTAAGGTTTATATGTTCTTCTAGAGGGTCCATAAAATTACTTGCACGAATATCGAATATAATTAACTTAGAAAAGTTCCAACACTTGGAAATTTCAGAGGGGGTCGTGGGGTGAAGTTTGAATCTCGTTCGAAGTGTTAAACATGGTCTAGGTTACCAATACAAAGCTAAAAATACGACTACGAAATACTCCGCAAAGGGTCCATAACACAATAATCATCTCATGAAAATCTGGACTAAACAAACAATACCAGAAACCCCAAAATAAGATGTACAAAGCACTGGTTAAAAATGAGGAGGAGGTGAGCCTGTACGGTCGGCGTCGCCGGAATTCCTGGCCCTGTTGCCGGCCAGGAACCGAGCACACCCACTTGTTTTTCACCTGTGTTCTTATGTCATCTCAAATACTACTCTGCAGTTGTTTAAATAATTTTCAGGCCACTTTTTAAAAAAATTCCAGAGAGCATTTTCAAGGGGTTTCCAAAATCGTATTTTGTGGTGCTTTTCGTTTTCGTATTATCTTAGTATCGTCTAAGTTTCTAGTTAAGCTCTGATACCATGTTGGGATTCCTTAGCACCTAACCTAGGGTTTGCAAGCATCACACATGCCACAACAAAAATTTAGGGTGTGCTAAGCAATCTAACTACAAGATCATACTAGAAAACTAGGGTAACAAAGCAAGTAATCTAACATTACAAAAGTGAATTGAGTGAAAATACTACCTTTGTAGATCCGGTCCTTCACTTCTAAAGCTCCGTGTTGACTTCCCTTCGCTGCGATCATCGAGATCCTAAACTCTAGAAAGGATTTCCTCGAAGAAATAATCAAGCTAGCTCGTTGACTTCGAGGCCGAAGATGATCTACGTCGAGGAGACTCAAACTCAAGCTCCATCTTCACTAGGTCAAGAACTTTGTGAAGAGAACACCCTAAACTGAATAGCAAGTAGTAGAGGATGATGAAATAGGAAGTGGGTTCACTTTGGATTTTGATTTCTCACTTTATTTCTTCCATTTTGAAAATTTCTAGCAAGCTTTTTCTTTTTGAAGAAGAAGAAGAAAGAATAATGAATAATGAGAAAAGAAAAACAGGTGAAGATAATAATGCAACCATGGGTGAGTTAATTTAATCTACTAACTCTTGTAAAGACATAACCATGGTTTAAGTTAATGGTTTGGTTAACAAATATCTTATGCAAAACAAAGTGAGTGGACTTTGTCAAAGATGCTTAAAAGCTTCATGAAGCTTCAAGCCAAGACAAAAAAAGCCACCATTTTGTTTTACCAAAATAAATAAAAAAAAACCCTAACCACTATCTTAAATATGGTGTAAGTCATACACACCCCCAAGTTTGCATGTATCATCAATCATGATACAAACATGCACACAATTATATATCACATATACAATATGTGTACATCAAGTGAGAAAATCAATCTTAAGTGAACCAATACTAGTTAATGTAAAGTAATATATCAAATATATAATTATACATTAAATCATTAAATCAACACTTGATTTAATGATCCGGTCATATCGCATATAACCGACCAATATCTAGTGTATCAATGTATCGAATCAACACTTGATCCGGTAACCCGGCTATATCGAATATAACCGACCGATGATACAAATCGCGAGAATAGAATACAGTATCACATACTGGTATTATTCTCGGTCCCGCACATATCTCATATGCGCTCCTATTTCGTTTCGCTTGAGCCAGGAAACCTCTGTGTAGGACTCTAAAGACTCGTCAATACGCCGGCAGCAGGTGATGATCATATCAGTCACCCACAAGCCGTAAGCGTTCTGCTAAACGTAACGGCCACCAGGGTATTGAGCGATCAGAAGATCAACGAACAAGCCTTCTCACACTCCTGCGAATCCAATCAGTAACACTTACCGCACAGTCCGGTCTGTTCGTCTGATATGTCGCATATCTCGCCTAGGGGTGGTAAACGTCAGACCCCAGTAGCTCGATAAGTCATGCCGATGTAAGGTCCATAACGTTCGTGAAACTACTGATAACACTTACCAGTAAATCACAGCAACCCTGACCAGGGATTTCCAGTTATGGCCAGTCGAGCATAGCGCAACATTAACCCCCAATACCGGGAGAGACGAATCCCCTCCTATCGCTCATTGCCTCCATGTGACTCGGGACTATACCCAAAAACCACCTATTTGCATGACTCAGTAGAGCCGTGGTAGGGTGGAAATCAAAGCACAGAGGGAGACACACAAGACTCTATGACGATCTCGGGTCAACAGACTAAGTTGTACCAGTGTCACCAGAGAATTGCCATCTGACGTGAGGTATAATACCATCTGGGAGTTCTCGGCGAGTCTGTTCAGTGTACCCAGTCTCCACTGAGCATCCGTATACCATCTCTGATGTCAAACACCAATGGATATGGGATCATCCATCGCTCATCGCATAGGTCGAGAAGATATACGCTAGTCTACTCTGGAATATCGATGTCCCGTCTCGATATTACCACGACTAGGAACATTGAAGGATGTACTCATGGACTACCCAGGCCCTACTAGTATGATCTGCATCATAATCCTGGAAGTCGAGTACACATCCTAAGGGCTTTATCAACATGTAACAGAGAGACAATAACTGTACATGTTAAGATAAAGAGCAACCAGATAGTGTACTATCATGTCGAGCAAGAAAGTCCTCCCTATATATATCCCAGCATCCACTACAATATACATCTCATGTACAGTAATGGCCTCTAGGGCATACATATAACTAACACGAGGACCCTGCTCGACTCGTGGTAAATATCGAGGACCCCGAGGTCGTGCCTGGCCCCGAGGCCTAAAACCCTTGTCTTCCTCCTCCTTTTATTTTGCCGTTTCTGGAATTTCTGTAAGCCTTCGGTCAGTCTGTAAGGCTGAGGAGCCCAAAATACCCTCTGTAAAGACTTCTCTTTTGGTAGTAAAACTTTTTGCTTCATCGGCTTGCACTTTATCTTCTGTTTATGAAGAATGCTCGTAAAATATCCTTGCTTGCACTGTTGGGCTTCCATGTCAGGTCAGCTATCTGTCTAGCGATCGTTCGTCGAGTTGATTTCGATCACTTGCCAAGTGTGCCAAGCGCTGCTGAGAAGGAGGCATCTCCATGGCCCCAAAGTCGAGGGGGGATTGCTTAGACTTGGATAGACCTGATGTCCCTTGTTGGGGCTTCGGATCCGCTGCATATGATGGGCAAAGGGATGTCCGACGTAGTGGTGTCGAGCATAAAAGGGCTCAGTGGCCTCGTTATGAGGGCTAAAAACCCGCAGCGTCTGTTGGGCAGAAGGATGCCTGCTGAGGATGACCGAGCAGGGAAGTTGCTCGGTTGATCTTGGTGAGGTCTTTGATCCCTATCGGTTGTGGTAGGAAGCTGCCAACCGGGGATAGCCGAGCAAGGGTCGGGCTCGACTGCCTCTGGGAGGACTTTGATCCTTAGCGTTGGAGGGGCCGTAGGAGGCTGCTAAGGATAACCGGGCAGCGAGGCTGCGCGGTTGCCTCTTGGCGAGGGCCTTGATCCCTGGCGGTGCGAGTAGGGAAACTACCGTCTAGGGATAGCTGAGCAGGGAAGCCACTCGGCTGCCTCTGGGAGGACTTTGATCCTTAGCGTTGGAGGGGCTGTAAGAAGCCTACTAAGGATAACCGGACAGTGAAGCTGTGCGGTTGCCTCTTGGCGAGGGCTTTGATCTCTGGCGTCGTGGGTATGCAACCACCAGCCGGGGATGACGGAGCAGGGTAGCCGCTTAAATGCCTCTTGCGAGGGCTTTAATCCCTGGCGTCATGGGTGGGTAGCTACCAGCAGAAGATGACCGAGCAGGGCAGCCGCTCGGCTGCCTCTGAGGAGGGCTTCGATCCTTAGCGCGGGAGGGGCTGTAAGAAGCCTATTAAGGATAATCGGGCAGTGAAGCTGCACGGTTGCCTCTTGGCGAGGGCTTTGATCTCTGGCGTCATGGGTAGGCAACTACCATCCTGGGATGACCGAGCGGGGTAGCCGCTCAGATGCCTCTTGCGAGGGCTTTGATCCCTGGCGTCATGGGTAGGGAGCTACCAGCCGGAGATGACCGAGCAAGGGTCGAGATCGGTTGCCTCTTGCGAGGGCTTTTGATCCTTCAGGATGGGGACCGAGCAGGATTACTGCCCAGTGCCTCTTGGAGAGGAATTTGATCCCTGTCGGTTGTGGTAGGAAGCTACCAGCCTGGGATAGCCGAGCAAGGGTCGGGCTCGACCGCCTCAAAGGAGGACTTTGGTCCTTAGTACGGGAGGGGCTGTAAGAAGCCTACCAACGACCCTTGGCCGAGCAGGGTTACTGCCCGGTGCCTTTTGGCGAGGGCTTTTGTCCTGAAGGATAGCCGAGCGAGGGTCGGGCTTGACTGCCTCTGGGAGGGTTTTTGATCCCTGTCGGTTGTGGTAGGAAGCTACCAGCCGGGGATAGCCGAGCAGGGTAGCTGCTGAGCTGCCTCTAAGGAGGACTTTGATCCTTAGCGTTGGAGAGGCCGTAGGAGGCCTGCTAAGGATAGTGACGGATGTAGGTCTGGACCAACTCTGAACGGCTTCAATCTTCCTTGGGTCCACACATATACCATCCCGTGTAATCACGTGACCCAAGAAGTCTACACTGTCGAGCCAGAATGCGCACTTGGAGAATTTTGCATAAAGCTGGTGCTCCCTCAAGGTCTGTAGCGTGATCCGCAGGTGCTGCTCGTGCTCCTCTCTGCTCTCTGCTCTGGGAATACACCAATATATCGTCAATGAATACGATGATGAACAAGTCAAGATACGGCCGGAATATACGGTTCATCAAGTCCATGAAGGCTGCTGGCGCGTTGGTGAGTCCGAACGACATCACCAAAAACTCATAATGGCCATAACGTGTACGGAAAGCTGTCTTCAGAATGTCCTCCTGTCGAACTCGCAGCTGATGATAGCCCGATCGTAAATCGATCCTCGAAAAATATCCTGCCCCCTGAAGCTGGTCGAACAAATCGTCGATACGTGGCAAAGGATATCTGTTCCGCACGGTCACCCGGTTCAGCTGCCGGTAGTCTATACACAAACGAAAGCTTCCGTCCTTCTTCTTGACAAACAGAACTGGAGCACCCCAAGGAGAAACACTGAGTCGAATAAGTCCCTTGTCCAGCAAATCTTGCAACTGACTCTTCAACTCACTAAGTTCCACCGGGGCCATCCGATAAGGCGGTATAGAAATAGGCCCCAAGCCGGGAATCAAATCAATACAAAAAGCAATGTCGCGCTCAGGCAGCAGCTCAGGAAGCTCGTCAGGGAACACATCAGGGAACTCACACACAATCGGAACCTGCTCCAACGGAACATCTGTGGCTCTAGTGTCACAAACATAGGCTAGGTATCCCTGACATCCCTTCCTCAAAAGCTGTCCAGCGTGAAGAGAAGAAATCAGAAGGTGAGGAGTGGCACCACTGTCACCCTGCACGACAAAGGCCGACTCGCCGGGAAAACAGAACCTCACTGTCTTCTCACGGCAATCCACAGACGCATAGCACATGGCTAACCAATCCATGCCCAAAAGAACGTCGAAATCCAACATCTCAAGAAGGATCAAATCGACAGGCAGATCTCTATCGCCAATACGAACGACGCAGGATCGGAACACGTGCCTAGCAACAAACGACTCTCCTACGGGAGTGGTCACAACAAGCGGCTGATCAAGCAGGCCGGACTCTCTACCCAAACTCGGCACGAAGTGTGTGGATATGTACGAGTGCGTGGATCCAGGATCGAACAACACGTGTGCATCAACAGAACATACTGATAAGATACCTGAGACCACCGCATTGGACGCCTGCGCGTCCTGATGCGTCAAAGAGAAAACTCGTGCCTATCCTCCACCTGCAACTGGCGGTCCCCTACTAGCAGCTGGCTGTACTCTGCCGGTGGCTGGCTGTCCTCTGCCTCGACCGCCTCGCCTTCTAGGAACAAACCCTCCGCGACCTCGGCCTCTCTGTGCCTGTGTCTGACGCGGAGTAACTGTAGGTACAATGGGCAACGCCCTCTGGAGTGGAGAAGGTGGAAGTGTGACATGCGGTACGGCTGGCTCCTTCTGACGTGTCTCGGTACAATCTCTGACGCGATGATGAGGACTACCACATCCAAAACATCCATAGGACGACTGCTGACCCTCCTGGGGGTATGAGCTAAACATCTGACCTCGCCCCGAATCTCTGCCACCTGTACCACGTCTATCACGGCGTCTGAATGGATGTCTCTGAGCTGCTGTATCAGTACGAACCCTCTTCGGCCCTGGAACTACTGAAGTCTCGGCAAGGCGCTCCTCGACCAATAGGGCTGCATCTACCGCTGCGGCGTAGGTCTCGTAATGCTGGGAGCTGATCGCAAGGAATAGCGGGGTAAGCAAGCCTCGGACAAATCTCTTGACTCGCATCTCCTCAGTAGCTACTAGGTACGGAGCATAAACTGATAGCTCGGTGAACAGCACATCGTACTCGGCCACTGTCATCTCTGGCGTCTGGCGCAAGGACTCAAATCTGCGTGCTCGGGCGTCCCTAACACTCTGGGGAAGGAAGCGGGCAAGGAACATCGTCACGAACTCCGTCCAGATTATAGGAGGAAGACCTGCTGCTCTGCCCTTCTCAACTGATTCGCACCATTTCTGCGCAAGACCTTCCAGGCGAAAGCTCGCGAACTCGACCCATCTCGCATCTGCGCATCGGAGGGAATGGCATATCCGGGCCATCCTATCAATAAAAGACTGCGGGTCCTCGGCTGCATCTGTGCCTGTGAAGACCGGAGGCTTCAGCCTCATGAACTCTGATAGCGATACTGTAATCACCTCTGTGGCTGCAGGGGCAACTGGCTGTACGGTCGGTACCATCGCGGTCCCTGTGACTGGTGGAGCTGCCTCTGGTCGCTGCGCCCGAAGCGTCTCAACTAGCGATCCTATCATCTGGCGCATAGCCTGCATGCTGGATCCCACCGTCTGGCGCATCTCCTGCATACCAGCCCCTAAGGTGGCGATCTGATCTGTCATGGGAGGAACAGTCTGCTCGGGTACGACAGGTGCACTGCCCGGATCAGTCCTCGTCTCGGACGAGTCAACACGAATCTCGGCCCTCGCGGCCGCTCTCTGCGCCCTAGTAGTCTTTGGCGGCATAGTGGCTGAAAAAGGAAAGTAGGATTCGATAAGGATACTGAAATAGAATCGCAAGAAGGTATGCAAAAATGAAGGAATTTCAACCAATAAGTCCTAAGGTCGCTTAAGCGGAGTACCATGTCGTAAGTATGTCGCGGAACATATGCACGCTACGCCACTCTGCTACAGCTACCTACTCCATCATACCAGGGTCATCCTACACTCCGAAGGTAAAACCTACGCTCTGATACCAACTTTGTCACGACCCGATAATTTGGCCCGTGACCGGCACTTAGCCACGTAACGTCTACAGGCGTAACGCGACTAAGTAAGCCGAAATCCAGAAATCAAAACCAATAAATATAGAGTGATTAAAATATTTTTGTAAAAACAGTTATACATGTCTAGGAAACTTTAATTAATTTAGTAGAAATCCTTTTTAAGTTCAAGAGTTATATTTTAATAATTTTGGCAACATTTCCTTTTTAAACATTTGTCCCGCAAGTCGGGTAAAGGCAAGGTGTAGTAGAAATAACATGCGAAATGAATAGAGCATCACAATATGATATACGACGCCGTAGCGAAGAATAAGCAGTAAGGCAAAGACAAATATCATAAAAGGTAAGACTGCATAAAATAAAGTCGGCTCACATGCGAGCTCGACACCAGAGTACAAAATCATATACATCGTCCTCACAACTGTCTCTAAGTCAATACAGGAAGGTAGATGGAGAATACTAGATACATCAATATACAACTGAAAGATAAACAGATACCGTACAAAACCCACCTAAAAGCAAAAGGGCTAACACGCCTCAGAAATGGTATCTGTGTCAAAAGATGCGGTAAACAGCCAGCCGCGACTACTCCAAAGGGCAACCTGCAAGCACTGTGGCACAACGGGGGTGAGTTGCCAACTCGTGAATAGTAGATAACATATAAAGGTAATCGCGAGTATGCACGTGTTGCGATACTCTAACCTATGCCAACTAATAAACATCTATATGATGAACTGGATGCTCAAAATCATGCAACAAGTGCTATATAATAATCATCTCTATGTGATAAGCAAGATATGTGATAACCAGGCATGGCGATGCAATCTAACAACCCTATATATATAATGAGCAGGGTACGCAATAATATGCAAGCATGTGTACTCTATCAGGTATACTAGCTACAGGATGAGATATCAAGTACTGAATGCTGAGTATGTAAAGGAATAATATCTACACGGAATATCAACGTGGAAAAATAACTGGCGTCAATCAATACACCAAAAGCCCAGTACAACTCAAGAGTCGTCATCCACATCGGTCCTCAAATCCTGTAATCTCATAAAATCGGGAGTGCCCATCACCGGCACTCAAAATATCATAAAATCAGCCGTGTCCAGTATCGACACGCAAATCCTCCAATATGGGGCGTCCGTCCATCGGATCTGCCCACGGGCTCCGTCTGCGGAATCGGCCCTTGGCCCCGGCAGTACGCGTCGTCCCGTATCCATCAAGTTACTCTGGTCAGTATCCTCCAGATAACCGCCAGGTCCAACCAATCACCGGTAGGTAGTAGTCCCTCCACCGGGCTCACCGTCTAACAATACGAGTCTTCTCGCCCTGGGGTACCGTACCGGGTCCACCATGTACCCGCAATCGGTGCCTACCTCTTCTCGAATCGGGTATACTCACACAAGCTCTCTGGAACCGAGAAAACTCATGGTGGACGCACTAAATATCATATCAAGGGAAACCGGGTTTTCAAACAGTGCGTATTTTCTTAAAATAGTACTCCGGTTCCTAAATCCAGAAATCACAGAAATCAAATCCAATGCGTAGATCCATGCAATGTGTCGTATGACACTACGAGTAAAAGAAAGGGAGAACCGCTCTTTTTAAAAGATCCAGTTTTGAAAATATCGTTTGCGGTCCCTTAGTTTTAAATCAAGTCAATATCATCCATGTATGCAACATATGATGTGGTAAAGGTATGGATGTGCGAATGGATAAGTACGCAAAGTGGATATAGCAATGTACATGTGCACTAATGTAGACATATGATGTATATGCTCCCGAGTATGAATATATGTAAGGTATATGGCACAAGTATGAATATGTGAGGTATATGGCACAAGTATGAATACGTGAGGTATATGTCACAAGTATGAATATGTGAGGTATATGCCACAAGTATGAATATGTGAGGTATATGCCACAAGTATGAATATATGTGATGTATGCGGCAAATCATGTCAACGTCAAATAAGCAGAATCAATATAATATGCGGTTTATAGCAATCCTACATTGTGAGTGGCATGGCAATCACTAACGGGTGAGTGTAGCATATAAATCGTGCTCGTGCAACTTGGACCGTTAGTGACAGTGCAGTGTTCTATACTACCAGTATATCTATATGGACACTCATGACTACAAATCCTATTACGCCCTGACGCTTAACGCCATACGGGCGATTTCCCTGTAGATATTAAATCTACTCACCTGGTCGCGTGCTAAGTATAGCCGACCACCTGCTTCCCTTTCCTGGCGACGTCTGACGTGCCCGCCTGTGAACCTGGAATTACACAAGGAATCCAATTATATGAGCAAGAATCTCGCAAAACGCGATATCGAAACAAAACGTGAAACTTGCGTCGCGAATCAACGCGCGTGTGTGCGATATGCTGAAACGTGTGTGCATGCGTCTACGACTCAGCCCGACACGCCGCGATACGCTGAATCACAAAACCCACTCGCGTATCGCGCAAGCTAAAAACACCAGAAAACGATATATCGTCCCAGATCCTACCCAGGTTACAATATTACAAAACTATATATACCATGGACCTACAAAACATAGCAGATACCCACCCTAAAACCCCTAGCTCATATCTCCCTGCTCTGGCCGCAATTTGCGGCCAGATCGATTTTTCCGGCGGCCTAAGGTTGGGCTGGTGGGGTCGGGCTCTGGTGGTGGGGTCAGGGTGTCACTAGTATGCTATGGTCCACTCAATTTTATTCTGGACTCACTGGGGTAACAGCAGATATCAAAAAGCTAAGTTTTTGCTTAAAAAGTCACATTTTGCACAAACATGAAAATTCAGGGTATTTTGGTGCGATCTGGGGTTACCTAGGTTTACTTGGCTTCAATAGCACCTAACTAACTTAGTCTAACCAAAACTAACCTTACTTAAGCAAAGATCACACTAATCACCACAAATATTGCTAAAAACACCAAATCTAGCGATAACAACTACCAATTTACACTAATTTAACTAAACCAACGCACAATTCTGGCATACATGCAAGTGGAGCTCAGAGGTTATACCTCACTTGACCCTACGACGCTGGGTCAGGAGAAGAAGAGGAGAAGAAGAAGCTGCCACTGCTGTTGCTGTTGATGTTGTTATGGTTGCTGATGGTGTTGTTGATGGTGTAAGTGCTGGGCTGCTGCTACATGTGTTGCTGCGACTGCTGCAAGGAGCTGCTGCTGTTGCTTGGTGATGCTGGTGCTGGAACTGAGGCTGGTGCTCTGTTGTTGTTGCTGTTGTGTGATGCTGCTGCTGTGCCTGCAGCTTCTGCTGCTGATGATGAAGCTGAGAGTGTGTGTGAGAGAGAGAGAGTGAGTGAGATGTGAGAGTGACCAACAAAAGAAGGAATGAATGAATGATAACAATAGAGAGTCAAGCCCCCATTTCTCTCTCTCTTGCCACATTAATTGCAAGCATGGGCTTGCCATGATGCACCCCTCTCTCTCTCTCATTTAATGCAAGAATGGCTTAGCCATGATGCATACTCTCTCTCAAGTCAACCAAAAGCATTTTAAATCCCATTTCATTTAAAAAAAAATATAACCTTAATTAAAATCATTTAACTTACTAATGGTGGGGTTAACCTACCATGGTTGTTAAACATGGTTTAACCCAAATTTTAACCCTAATTTACATGCACAAGTTTGTGCAAGCTTGGCAAAATTTTAGAAAAATATTTATTAAATTGGAAAAATTATTTGAAAATCAATTTGGTAAACTTTTTTATTAAAATCACATATTAAAATATAATTAGCCACTAAACACATCCTAGGGTGTTACAGGAAGCTGGAACCAAGAACTTTCTTTTAGTGCTTCTCAAGTACTTAAGAATGTCCTCCACAGCTGTCCAGTGATTCTCCCAAGATCCGATTGATTCCTAATCACTACACCTAGTGATTCATCTACATCTGGTCTGGTACATAACATCGCATACTCTGATAGAGCCTACTGCCGAAGCATAGGTTATCCCTTGCACGCGAGCTCTCTCCAAATCAGTCTCGGAAGACATCCTTTTTTGGAGAGAGTGATTCATGAGTAAGTGGGCGAACCACCATGCTTAGAATCCTCCATACTAAACCCCTTTAGTATGGTGTTAATGTACCTGGATTTGGAACACTCCCAACATCCACTTAGATCTATCACTATAGATCATAATTCAAAAGATGTAGTAGGTATCATCCAGATTTTCTATTGAGAATCCTCGTGATAAGAGGAGCTTGACCAAGTGTAGCATAGGAAACCATTTCCTATCAAGAGTATGTCATCTACGTACAATACGTGGAAGACAACCTTACTCTCTACAACCTTCTTGTATATACAAGGTTCATCTACCATTTTAATGAAGTCAAACTCTTTGATTGTCACATCAAAACAGATGTTCCATCTCCGCGATGCTTGCATTGATCCTGATGGACTTAAGCATCGCTTTGAAAATTTCAACTTTTCCATTTATACCAAGAATCTTCTCAAAATCCTTTTGCTCCTAATGGGTTTTACCCCTTCAGGTGCAACATTCAAAGTCATACTTTGTTGGTGTACATGGATTCCATCTTTGATCGCATAGCATCCAGCCATTTCACTGAGTCCCCACTCTTGATGGCCTGCCTGAACCTAGTTGGGCCATCATCAACCATGATGCAATCCTCACTCCCACTGTCACCGAGAAGACCGTAGTATCTCTTAAGTGGATGAGTAACCCTACCAGATTCGCGGAGAGGCTGAGGTTCATTGGAGACTATTGAATCCTTTGGTTTCACCGAATCATCAGCTATTAGTTTGTCTAGCTGGAACTCCTTCCAGTTCTACCTCATGACCACTAATTTCTTCACAAGAAATTCCCTTTCTCAAAAGGTGGCATGCTAAGAAACAAAACACCTTTCATTCCTCAGTTAAGTAGAAGATATACCCTCGCAAATGTTTGGGATATCCTAACAAACTTACACAGAACTGACCTTGCCTCGAGCTTGTCTGGATTTTGCTTTTCAACATAGGCCGGACAACCCCATATCTTAACTTGTTTAAGACATGGTCTCTTCCCATTCTATATCTCATATGTAGTGGTAAGCCCTGATTTGGATGGAACCCCATTCAATAGGTATGCAATTTCTTAAGTGCATAACCCCAAAAAGAAAACAGGTAACTCAGCAATACTCATCATAGAGCACGCCATATCTCATAGGGTGCGATACCTCCGTCCCGATACACCGTTCTGCTGTGGTGTATTCGAAGGAGTAAGCTGAGAGAGAATCACATTCTCCTTTTAGAAAATCCAGGAACTCCGTGCGCAAGTATCTACCTCCTCGATCACATCGTAGGACTTAATACGTTTACCCGTCTGGTTCTCAACTTCAAGCTTATATTCCTTGAATTTCTCAAAAGTTTCAGACTTATGTTTCAACAGGAACACATGTCCAAATCTTAAGAGATAGTCGATGAATGTAATGAAGTACATAGAACCAACCCTGGCATTTGTAGACATAGGACCGTATACATCATCATGTATCTGTCCCAAAGTTCACTAACTCTTTCTCTGTTTCCAGTAAACGGGGTATTGGTCATTTTATCTTTGAGACAAGACTGGCAAGTATCATAAGATGAAAATTCGAACAGATTCTCATATTCATCCTTATGTAACTTAGCTGGTCGTGTCGCATTGATATGACCTAGTCTACAATGCCACAAGAAGGATTCATTCATTTCTGAACTACTCCGCTTGTGTGTGTTCTATATACTTTGAACTGTAGTTTGATTTAGAACGTATATGCCATTATATAACGTGCCTGATCCAATCAACTCTTGATTCAGGAAAATGTTCACAACATAATCCTCCAATACAGAATTATATCCTTCTTTAACTCATTAAAGAAACCGATGCAATGTTGTATATCAGGTTCGGTATGTAATAACATTCGTTCATAATCAATGTATTTAATACAAGATGATATCTGCCCACTAACTTAGCTGCAACAATTGTACCATTCTATACACTTAGAGACATATCACTTATTCTCAGTTCTCTACCTCTCTGTAGCCCATGTAACTCTTACATGTGTGGGATCCTAATCCGGTATCACATACCTAGGACGTAGAGGATACTAAGAAACAGTTCTCGGTAATGAACACACCCGGAGAAGATGCATCAACATGCACTTTCTTCGATTGGGTGGCATGGGAATCCGGATATTCCCCTATTTCATGCTCGGACTTATAACAATTATAAGATAGAGCGGAACCAATGTTCCCTAACTCAGTATAATAAGTAGGTTCGGTCAATGCATCCATATTATTATCTTGATTAAGGCGTGATATGGTTGCTACCAGGGGAGAGAGAGAGAAGAAAACACTCTGCGTACGCTCTTGCTGGATTAGATCGGTTATTAGTTTATCTAATCAGGATGGCTCCCACTATTTTAGTCAAATCTACCTTCAAACCCTAAAAGGTAAGACTAACCGGGATTAATTACACCCTACAAGTTTGCCAATTTTTCGGCCAGGCCAGTGTCGGTACTTTGAGGGAGGTTCCCCGTGCTTTCGTACGGACCTAATTAAAATAAACCTCGTTTTCCCAGGGGTGTAACCCAGTTAACACCTTTCTAGACACCTACTTGATCGGCTAATTGTGATGTGTAAAACTCTCCCAGGAGTAACTCTTACTCACAGTGGGTATCGGGATCCAACTATCTCATAGAAGGTATGCAATCTCATTGCAAATTTTAACGCTTGAAATTCACGATAATATTTTGCCCCTAACCTCCTATGACCTTGACAAAGGCCAACAAACCATAGGATGCTAGTCAAGTTCAACCCGTCATTTCCTGATTGAATTAAACCCACCCACACGACTCTTAACAAAGGCCAACAAGGTCTTACGACTACCCTAATCCAATCACATCACATGCTCAAGCAGATAAGCACTAGTCATCTACCGCACACTACGCCTTGATATCGTTGTAGAATTGAGTGATTTTGAAAGGAATATTTTTTAGGCTTTTACTAGTTTTGCTAAAGAGGTCACTCCTGGTGAAGGGATCTCGGCTCTTTCCTCATCGAATGAGGTGCAGGATATTTCACAAATACCACTATGCAAAGCAAAAATTATATAAGCAATCAAAAGACAAACCGAGTGGGTTGTAGCATTTGCTAGTTTCGCTAAAGAGGTCACTCCCGGTGAAGGGATCTCGGCTCTTTCCTTATCGAATAAGGTGCTAGATATTCTACAAGGAATACCGCTATACAAAGCAAGAACTAGAGCTACCAGTTTTAAACAAGTTTCTATAATATTTTTAGGTTTCTTTTTCTTTCATTAATCTCATTAATGAAGTCCCATCAAATTATGCTTCCTAAGCATCACAGAAGAAACAAAATCAGCAATATTTATTATATCTCATATATATAATATAGGCATTCGTCTCAGAACATATCAAGTGATCACATCACAGAATATCAGCAGCAGAAGAATCACATATGAAATATTGGATATATTAGGAATTCCGTGTTTTAGATTAAGCCAGTATAAAACACGGATTTCACGGTCGCAATGAATAGCCAAACCCACATCCCTAGACCCCTACGAGAGCGGCAAGCAACCCTATCAATTCTAGAGTTAGGAGACCCGGTCTCAACTCTTTGAGATGGTCTCCCACTGGACCCTAGAACCCGGTTACTTATGCTCCCCGCCTTGGGTCTATCCTAATGCGGAAAAGTAAATAATATACATCAATAGTGATGTTCCCCTCCGAATGGCGGCGCACAAGACCGCGAAGTCCTGACACTGAGATTCGGGGCAGATGCTATTTAGTTTTATCCGTCCACCTCTCCGAAGATGCCAAGTTAATTTATGGCACCGTGTATCGGAGGTTTAGACGGATGCGTCCGATGTAGCAGATTTCGTCAGATTCCCCCTCAGGGTGAGGGGTTTTTGATTGTGGGGACGCTCTTCCCTGCAGGCGCAAGCCCCTGCAGTTAATTACGCTACCGCATCGCGGTAACAACTTTCTCCTTCTCCAGAATTTCACTTCGTGTCGTCGGGTGTTTGTTTTGTTTGTGGTTGCCCGTGGATTGTATACGGAGACTGAGTAATGCCGTCGCCCGTAGGACGTGGATTAGTCCAAATCCATATTTACTTAGATTTGGGTTTGATGTTTTAGTTTAAGGATTCGTTAGCCTCGTTGAGGCTAAGATCAACTTAAACGTGATTTATTTAATATATGGCCATAGGGACTCATCACCTCTCTGACGTCGTTGAAGGATTACAACGATAAGTGTCAGAGGAGTTCAGAGATGTACCCTCAAACCAAAATTGATTTAGGGTTTTATAGTCCATTTGAATGTTTAAGGATACATTAGCCGTATTTAAGGCTAAGATCAACTTAAACTGGACCGTTTAGATCCGGCAAAAGAGCATTTGGGAGCTCTATTGTTCCAGTTTAGAGACGTAGTGGTCCATGTTCCAGTTTAGGGACGTAGTGGTCCACCATTAGTTTAGGGACGTTTCGGTCCAACATTAGTTTAAGGACGTTTCGGTCCGACATTAGTTTAGGGACGTTTCGGTCCAATATTAGTTTAGGGACGTTTCGGTCCATGCAGTCCATATACGTGTGTGGTCGTCGGGACCCGTCACCTCTCTGACGTCGTTGAAGGATTACAACGACAGGTGTCAGAGGAGTTCGGAGATGTACCCTCGAACCAGAGGTAGATTGATTTAGGAGAGCCATTTTGCTCAGCCAATTTAATTTAAGGACTTATGGCCACGATTGGGCTAAGTCCAGTTGACAATGTTCAACGTTTTATCTGCTTTTGCATTGCATTTCTTTTTATTTTTTTATTTGGGCTTTGTCCAGAAAGGATGCAAAGCATCAATTTGTTTTGGGCTCTGCCCTTTATAAATGATGCAGAGCATCAATTTCATTTGGGCTCTGCCCTTTTATGCTTTGCAATTTATTTTGGCCTGTTAGGTCTTTTTGACTTGGGCCTGACCCTTCAAGTAATGCATTGCATTTATGCAAAGCACTAAAAATCTTTTAGATTCAAGAACAGAAGTGCAAAGCACTTTTTAATCTCTTGATCCAAAATAAGTTTTTCCTTGTTTTTCCTTATTGCAGAGAACCAAAGGTTCATAACAAGTGCAAGGCACTATTTTTATTTTTTATTTATTTATTTATTTATTTATTGTTGAAGATCAATGATCTTGTTCTTAGATCAATGATCTGTTCATAGGAGAATTTTCTCTTCTTTTAAAGGTTTTTACCTTTTTTTTGTATTCTCAAGGAGTTCTCCAGAGTTCTCTTCTCTTTTTTTTTAGCAAGATGTTGATGCCTTTGAATTGAGATCTGGGGTCCTTTTTATAGTGCCCATAAATTAGTTAAATTCGTTAAAGAGATCTTTTTCTGAGTGATTTGGGGAATTTTCCCCACCGTTGGATCTTTGATCCAAAGGTCTCTGCTTTACAGAAGAAAATCTTCTTGTTTTTAACAAGAACAGAAAAGATTTATTCTGTTTTGCGCAACTCCCTTAGCGCGTGACGCGTGTCGTGCGGCGCAGCGCTTGTACAGCTGCGCTTGCGCAGCTGCGCAGACACGTGTCGCGCGGCGCAGCGCTTGCACAGCTGTGTCGCGCAGCTGCGCAGACACGTGTCGCGCAGCTGCGCAGACACGTGTCGCGCAGCGCTTGCGCAGACACGTAGACGCTTGTCGCGCAGCGCAGCGCTTGCGCAACTGAATGTTGTTTCTTTTACTTTTAGTTTTTTAAAAGAGCCCTGCTCTGATTAGACGCACCGCCTTGGGCGTTGTGCTGTCGTATCAACTTCTGACACATGGCGCGTTGCGCGCAGCGCACGGTATTTGAAGCGTTGCTTCAAAATTTGAATTTTTTTGAAATTTAAACAGAGCCTTGCTCTGATTGGGGAAACAAATGCCCCCCCACCGTTGCGCTCACGTGGCGCGCACGTGAGTGTAGCGGTGGCAAAACTTCAGCCTTTGGATCAACTGATAAGTTGAAGGGACGCAAGCGCCTATAAATAGGACCCTTGGTCCTTAGAAAATTCTTACAACTTTTAAGAATTTTGATTCTCAGAGCCTTGCTCCTGCCTAAGAATTTTCAGAGCCTTGCTCTTGTTCTTTCCCCAAGAACTTCAAAGTTCAGAACTTAGAATCACTCTAGGTAATTTAAATTAAATTAAATTTAATTAACAGAGCCTTGCTCTTATAGACCTTTGATCTAAAGGAAAACCCCTTTAGAGTTTCATCACCAGAGCCCTGCTCTCAAAAACTTACAGATCTACAGAGATTTTGTCCATGGGTTTTAACCCATGAACAGAGCTTTGCACTTGGATCAAATGTAGATCTTTTTAGATCTGAAAAAATGAAGAATTTTTCATAAGTTTCCATGGATTCTTCAATATTCCAAAATTTTAATTCTTTTAAGTGTGTTAACAAAATTTGATGGATCTTTCCATTATTACCAAAGAGCTATGCTCTTTTGAGGAATCTTGTTCCCCTGAGACTAGAGTTTGACAAATGTCACTCTGTGACAGAGCTTTGCTCTAAAAGAGGAGATTTTCTCCTTGTCTCTAGGGATTTCCCATCAATGAGGATATTCTTTGAGGATCTTTTTCCATGAATTGACAGTCTCATCTAATGATGGGATTGTCTTATTAAATGATGCACCGTCATCCAGATTTTGTGGGTCCCCCTTTGGTCCCCTACCCGCTGTATCACAATGTGGAGTAAGATTTTAAAATGCCAAGCGTTAGAACACTAAACGGTTATTTTTGTCTTTCCACAGGAAACATGTCTGACGACTTGTCTTTCCCCTTTGTTCGCTCGGAAGGAGGGTTCCCTCATTCGCCAGTGGACCGGGTGGCGCTCGCTCTTATTAAGGATCATGACCCCAAGTGCAAAAAACTCCACCTGTGGGGGAGGTGGTACAGCCAGATCATCCAGGGTCGCCGCAGTTTCAGTTTTGCCACGCCGTCTGAACCCATAACTCCAATCCCCTATGCCGACGAACCTCCAGCGAAGTATGCCGTGGAGGTTAAAAATTGGAATTCGGATGACCTCCTCCAACCCGCAATTGGTGCTATTCCCGTGCAACCGCCGCCGGCAATAGATATTTTAGGAAGGCGAATCTGTCAGGGTGAAGCATGCCCTTGGGGACAGGCCTATAATATTGGGTTGGTGCCGCGACCGCCCGCCGGATACTTGCAATGGGCCCGATACATCTTATCGGCGAAAAGGACTCATCTAATGAAGATTGGGTTGTATTCGACCATATACGTCTCGCTCTTCGAGTATCCTTCTCCTCCAACGTGGTGGATCAAAGCCTTTATCGAACAATGGAATATCCCCACCCACACTTTCTTGATGGCAGATAGGGAGGTCTCAATTTCCTTGGAGGAGTTTGCCGAGCTTTCGGGTTTACCAATGAGGGGGGAACATTACGAGGAGTTGCTACCTCCTGACGAATACGTTTTTGTCACCAAGCCGCTGGTGTTTGACCTAACTCCAGAAAACGCCGTCCAGCATCAGTATCCGGGCCTGGTGAAGATGCTGGAGATCTACGAAGGACTCCATCTGGAATTGAGTGACCGGGGCGTCAGTTTCGCAGATTTTATTGCCCGCTTCATTCGCCCGGAGCTCCTATCAGAGCGGAGTGAGAAGTTTGCCCAGCTCGATGACCCTTTCGGCTTCGGCTTCGGCTTAGACCGCCGACCCACATTGGAGGATGACCACAAGGACTTTTATATCCCCGGCGCCGCCGTCGTCCCTTTCTCAGAAATCGCCGTCCCGGGCATGGATGAGGAGACCTTTTTTATTAGGTTCTTAGGTTTGTGGCTGTGCAGCTTTGCGCTCCCCATGCACCCGCGTCACATGCGGCCCTCTGTCTTTTACCCAGCGCATCGGATGGTGGCTGGTTTACAGTTATCGGTAGGGATCGCCGGGCTGGCCTACCTTTATAAAGGACTTAGCGTAGCGGCGGACGCTAGTGAGCCGGGGGTGCAGCCCGCTAACTTTCCGACGCATTATTTCACCTCCTGGATGGAAATGCACGTGCAAGGGGTGTTCGGTGTCCATAAGATCCCTCCGTTCTTTGAGAAATGCAGACTCCCAAGAGTCATGCGGTTGGTCGGCGCCTCAATTGTGTTTGCACCCCCACGGGAGTCTAGGGGGCTGCTCCTTCGTCCACATCTGGTCGGAGCGAAGATTTCCTTTGTGGATAAGGTTATAACCATAGGCTCAGAGACTGCTAAGTCAGTAGTGCCACTGCGCGATGATTTCAAGGACGGGGCTTCCGTATTGAAGGCTCGGGAAATCCTCCACCTCTACTCCATTCGGCTTGGCTATCTAGTGTTTAGGCAGAACGAGACCGCACTTTTCATGAGGTACAACCTGCACCGGTTTGCTCAGCAATCGAGCTACAACCAAGGGATCCCGCTGGAAGCTTTCTTGGAAAAGCCTGTGGTCAGCCGAGAGGGGATGAAGAATACAATGCACCATTTCACACGGCTTAACACGGGTTCCTATTTCTTCATTAGTGAACCCAGCTGCGTCCCTAAGATGCTTAACACGTACGTGGCTTGGTATGCGCATGCGATAGGCCCAATTATCTTAACGGAGAAGCGTATACTGGTTGACCGTAGGGGTGCGCCTCCTGGCGGTGATCGCAAGGTCCCCCTTGCAACCAAGGATCCCGGTCATTCCTCCGTTGAAAGATGCCGGAGTCGACCGACCACGCGTGTTGAGCCCCCCGCGTGGATTGCCGCTGTCTGCTACCGTGAATGCACCACAGGCGCCCCGTGTTCCTACGAAGACGGTTAGTGTAATATCGCCAGAGTCCGGCGTAGGAGCGGATATCGGGACCCGCCGCCCCAAGATGACTGCCAAGCGCAAATCAATTCCAGGTGCATCTAGAGCTGGCGGGCAAAAGAAGAAGAAGTCGATCCTTTCTTTCGACGCGATCCTGAATTTAGAGCATGAGGCCCCTCTTACCAAAGGAATAAGTGAATATGGCAGCAATAAGGGCTTCTTGGTAGACCCTGCAGACACCAATTTGGCGGCCGCTATTGCAGCTTCTGAGCGATCAGCAAGGCTCGAAGCGATGTTAAGCAAACTCACGGAGTCTGGTGATCCTTAGCCGCTTTCCTCATCATTTCATCGCATTTTTTTATCATTATTCTTGACTAATACTTTTCCCATTTTCAACAGGTGTCTCTACCGAAGAAACTATTGCTGCCTCTTTGAAAACCTTCCAAGAGGAGGAGGAGAAACGTGCTCTAGCAGGCGTTGGTACGTTCCACCCCCTTTTCTTTCATCAGAAAAATTTGTTATCTCTTCTGATGGTCAACTTAACCTTCTTCCTTTGTTTCTTTGTAGGGGCTATCTCAGTTAATGCGGGGATCCTTCCCAAGTCTATTATTGACGTCCCGGTCTCGTCGGGGCTGCTGCAAGAGCCTCGACTTGACAAAACGATGAGGGATGCCTTGAAAAATTTGGAGGCATCCCTACTCACGGACGAAGACGCCTCAATGAGAGAAGCTCTGGTGAGGTCCGTCTCAATGGCCCAGGAGGAGAGAAAACGGCTGAGGCGCGAGGCGAAGGCGCGTCGGACTGCTTTGGCTATGGGAGCGGGCCCAAGCACCGTCCCTCGGGTAGATACTCTTTCCGGAAAGGCCCCTGTCGCCCTATCCACTGCTCGCCGACAAGTGGCGCGCGCCGTTCGAAGCGCAAATGATAAGTCCACTTTAGGTAACATTTCTTTCAGAATTCTTATTGTGAGAGTTATAATGTCGATGGTTCTTATATCTATTATTTTGCAGGGCCAAGTCCGACCGAGGGTGAGGCGGAGACCGTTGAACCTAGGGGAATAGAGGAGGCGGCTCCCGCCGAACTCGAGCCGACAGCGGGCAACATCGTTGAGGCCATGGAGCCTGGTGCGGAGGTTGAGGGGCCTATAGCTGAGAAGGTCGTTGATGCCGAGCCTGAAGTGGCGGCAGATGAAACGATCATTACAACTGAGTCCGGGGTGATGGCGGACGAGGCACTTGAGGCTGGCGACCTCGTGGTGACGGTAGATGAGCCGATGGGGATAGCGGAGCCCGAGGAAGTAGCGGATGAGATGGGTACGACTCTTGGGGAAGAGTCAGCCGCTTCCTTTCAAGAGTCCGGCAACGCTCCCATCATTGCCCTCCCCGTCTACGATCTTCTGCCGTCTCCTGGTCACGCGAGCACGACGACGGTCCCTATTGAGTCGGGTGATGAGGTTACGGGTGGTGGCCTCATGTCGATGGAGGAGGGAATTGCCTCAGTTTCGGCTGGCAGCTCGTCGGGTAAACTTCGAGTTACCATCATTCCCCTTTTTTTTTACATATCTTACGATCTTTTCTAACAGTTCTGTCTTTGTTTTTAATGCAGGCGCGGCCAACGCCGATGCTCCATTGCTCGAAGGAGCACCGTCAATTACTGCCTTGGCGGTGGTCACCTCCCAGCCTTCTCTTGTGCCATCACGGATGTTGGAAGGTATGGATTTGCGATTCATTAGTTTATCTTTTAACCGCATAACTTATGTACTAACGCCGTACCACTGTGTCTTTTCAGGAGCGCTCTTTGATCATCTATATCAAGTGTTGCTTCCACACTTCTCCTTCCTATCCGAACTCGCTTCTCCCTCTAGTGGTGCCGGTGAGTATACTTTCACTTTGATGACTTTATTTCCCCCCCTTTTTTTAGCAATAGGGTGATTTCTGACCTTTCCTCTTCCTTATTGTAGTGTCACGAATTGAAAGAGGGGACGCAAGACCTGCCACGCCACCGGCCCTTCCAGCTTTACCATCTGTTGCAGCTGGTATAATAAATTCCCTTTTTGACGATTCTTTAACATCTCTTGAACCATCGTCTAACCATGTTTTGTTTTGCAGCTATTGTTCCGGCTCTGGTCCCTCTTGAGTCTCGTGTCCTTTCACTGGCAGGCCCTTTCTTGAAACGTCCATCTTCAAAGGGTGCCGTGATGAGTTTGGGCATGCTGAGCGGGTATATCGAAGAGCTTAACGCGGACGCTCTCCTTTCTGCCGCAGATTTCGCTGTGGAAGTTAACCCAATGTTGGCGGCGCTCGTAAACTTTCACAACGAAGGCGTCGTCGAATCTTGGGTTAACCACTGCAGGGAGGTCGAGGCCTGCCTACATCGGCTGGAGTCGACGCGTCCTTCTCCTGATGTTTTGGCCATAAGCACCCAACGGACAGCTTGGCTCGAACAAAGCACTTCTTATTTCCGTCATTTGGAGCAAGAAGCAGCTTTACGGTTGAAGGAACGTCAGGAATCTTCAAGCGCAACTGCTCGCCTACGCGCTGAAGTTAGGGCGAATGCTGCTAAAGTGAAAGTCGTCTTTGAAGGACTTCTGGAGCGTATTTCTAATGGGCTAGCACTGAAGCGGAAGCTTGATGCCGCCGAGCGTGATGCCCGAGGCCGTGAAGCAGCTCAGCAGGTCGTTGAGGAACAGCTTGCATCCTTCATGCAGCAGCGGGCCCAGGTAGAGGCGGAGGTGGCTGCGGCTGTCACTCAGGAGGAAGCGCTGAAGGAAGTGCGAGAGCAGCTTGTGAATTTATTAAAGACACTTCCTCTTCAGTAGCTATCCATCCTTGTATCGTTTGTGCTTGTAGATAAAAGGATGTATATACCTATTTTTTTTCTTTGACATAATGTATCCTGTATCCAACCAAGTTTATGAATAAAAGATACACCTTTTTTGTAATGTGTCATTTTCTCCGTCTTTTCTTTCTTTCATTATCAGCATGCCACCTTAGTAACCATGTTTGACGGATGATTAGAACGAGTATCCTGACTTTCTTAAGAAATAGCGATGGCTTAGGCCGCAGGTTCAGATCTGCTGCCTAAGACTTTTCAACTCTATAAGCCGTGAGGGTCTCATAGAGACTTTTCTCCCTACGGATCGAGAGGATCTCGTAGGTGGGTTTTCTCCTTAGGAATCGTGAGGATTCCTAAGTGTGGTTTTCTCTTATAAGTCGTAAGGATCCTATAAGAGAATTTTCCCTCTTACGAGTCGAGAGGATTCGTAAGCGGTTGTTTCCCTCCTTGTCGAAAATCGACTTTGGAGAGTGAGACCCGTGAATAGTATGCAAGAGACCATTTTGGATTGACTTGTAGGGCCCCATTGTTCAGGGAGCAAGCTTTTCAATCCTTGCCGCCTGAGACTTCATCTTGCAAGTTGAGACGAACTGGGAATTCTCCCGCAAAGACAGTGGTGGCTCTGCGTGGGTCAAGAGGCTCTCGTCACGGAGTGTTTGTATCCGTGAGTCGAGGAGTTTGCTAGGGATTATTTGTTTCCCAAGCGCCAAGGATTATTTGTTTCCTTGGGGTTTGAAATGAGTCGAGGATTCCCACGGAGACGCTGGTGGCTCTGCGAGTCGACGCGGATCAGGAGGCTCTCGTCAAGGAGTGTTTGTATCCGTGAGTCGAGGAGTTTGCTAGGGATTATTTGTTCCCCAAGCGCCAAGGATTATTTGTTTCCTTGGGGTTTGAAACGAGTCGAGGATTCCCACGGAGACGCTGGTGGCTCTGCGAGTCGACGCGGATCAGGAGGCTCTCGTCAAGGAGTGTTTATATCCGTGAGTCGAGGAGTTTGCTAGGGATTATTTGTTTCCCGAGCGCCAAGGATTATTTGTTTCCTTGGGGTTTGAAACGAGTCGAGGATTCCCACGGAGACGCTGGTGGCTCTGCGAGTCGACGCGGATCAGGAGGCTCTCGTCAAGGAGTGTTTGTATCCGTGAGTCGAGGAGTTTGCTAGGGATTATTTGTTTCCCGAGCGCCAAGGATTATTTGTTTCCTTGGGGTTTGAAACGAGTCGAGGATTCCCACGGAGACGCTGGTGGCTCTGCGAGTCGACGCGGATCAGGAGGCTCTCGTCAAGGAGTGTTTGTATCTGTGAGTCGAGGAGTTTGCTAGGGATTATTTGTTTCCCGAGCGCCAAGGATTATTTGTTTCCTTGGGGTTTGAAACGAGTCGAGGATTCCCACGGAGACGCTGGTGGCTCTGCGAGTCGACGCGGATCAGGAGGCTCTCGTCAAGGAGTGTTTGTATCCGTGAGTCGAGGAGTTTGCTAGGGATTATTTGTTTCCCGAGCGCCAAGGATTATTTGTTTCCTTGGGGTTTGAAACGAGTCGAGGATTCCCACGGAGACGCTGGTGGCTCTGCGAGTCGACGCGGATCAGGAGGCTCTCGTCAAGGAGTGTTTGTATCTGTGAGTCGAGGAGTTTGCTAGGGATTATTTGTTTCCCAAACGCCAAGGATTATTTGTTTCCTTAGGGTTTGAAACGAGTCGAGGATTCCCACGAAGACGCTGGTGGCTCTGCGAGTCGACGCGGATCAGGAGGCTCTCATCAAGGAGTGTTTGTATCCGTGAGTCGAGGAGTCTGATGAAGATACTGGTTTCTTCGGAGTTGGACTGAACCGTCGAGATTTAGCTTCGCCTTCTGGCGGAGCCTGCTGGGAAAGTATGGTTCCCTCTTTGTTTACGCCCTTGGATTGTATACAGGGATCGATGTGATCTTAACTGTAGGGCCAAAGTTTTATCATCATTTTTTTTGTTTTATCTCCGCGATGCTCTATCATTTCAGCTTTTATATCGTGAAGGTCGCGATTGCCCAATCATTTCGGCTATTTTTCGCGGTGCCCAATCATTTCGGCTATTTAATTTATTTTTACTCGCTGTTTTTTTTTATTACGAGTTGCCCAATCATTTCGGCTATTTTGCATGCATACATTTTTACTTGCTGCTTTTTCTTGCAAGTTGCCCAATCATTTCGGCTATTCCGTATGTATGTGCGGCCTACTGGCTTTCCGCCGTAAACCTGGAATTAGACACCGATTTAGACATAAGCACCGCTACAACTGGGATATTGCCAGGAGCGAATCATCATTTGCCTCCGTCGATATCGAACAAAGGTGGCTTAGCGAACAGGGTTAAGGCGCTGTCGACTAAGGCTTTTAGCTTCATGAGCCGTAAGGGTCTCACAAAGGTATTTCTCCCTACAAGTCGTGAGGATCTTGTAGGCGTATTTTCTCCTTAGGAATCGTAAGGATTCCTAAGTGCATGTTCCTCTGTAAGTCGTAGGGATCCTACAGGAGGGTTTTCTCCTTGTAAGTCGAGAGGACTTATAAGGGTTGTTCATCATGCGAACATATCCCCAGTCTTGGATGAGACTTGATTAGGAAAATGTTTATTCGCGCCTGTGGATTGTATACAAGAGCCAATATAGGACCACTTGTAGGGCAATATCGAAAGTTGTGGGGATTGCTTAAGCACAGGTTTAGGTCTCTGTAACTTAAGACTTTCAAATCCTATGAGCCGTGAAGGTCCCATAAGAGAGTTCTCCTTACGAGTCGTGAGGATCTCGCAAGTGTATTTTCTCCTTAGGAATCGTGGGGATCCCTAAGTGTGTTGCTCCCTTGTGAGTCGTAAGGATCTCATGCTGGTGTTTTCTCCTTATAAGGTCGAGAGGACCCTATAAGTGTCTTCTAACGAGGTTGCGCCCTTTCAGATTTTCACAAACACTCGCCGGTAGCCCTGCTGTTTTTACTCACGGAGCCCTTTCGGGTTTTCATCCATGCCCTTTTTGCTTATGGACATACCGTTTTTTTTATTCTTTTTATTTTTATATATTTTTTTTTATATCTTGTCAGCCTAAAGATGCTGCGGTAGTAGTTTTAAGACGTTTCGGTCTGCTATTAGTTTAAGGACATTTCGGTCCGCTATTAGTTTAAGGACATTTCGGTCCGACATTGAGAGGCTGGCTACTGCTTATAAAACTTGAGCTTAGGAAGATAGCGAGCGGACATGGTCGTCGTCGTCTATCATTGACCTAGGCTGTGGCTCATTAAGCGTAGTATTTCTTTAGGAAGCGACCGTTTATCGGCCTGAAAGGCCTTTCACCGTGCATGTCCATGAGTAGATAGGCCCCACCCTGGTAAACTTTATCTATGATGTACGGGCCTTCATAGTTTGACTCGAATTTTCCCCGCTTGGCGCGATTGGGGATCATAGGCCTTTTGACCACTAGCATGAGTTCGCCTTGGTGGAATGTCCTCGGTCGGGTCAATCTTTCGTATGAGCGCATCATCTTTGCTTTATAAGCTTCCAGATTTTGCTGCGCTATGAGCCGAGTTTCATCAAGGGCGTCAAGCTACTCAAGCCGAAGGTGGGCATTTTCTTCGTCCGTCGGCTCGTAGTGGACTGCCACTCGTAGAGAGGGTAACTCTATCTCGAGGGGGAGTACTGCTTCTGTACCGAACACCAACGCGTACGGCGTTGTGTTCGTGGCCGTCTTGAACGTAGTTCGATATGCCCAAAGAGCTTCTTGCAGTCTTTCGTGCCAATCTTTCTTATTACGGGACAGCGTTTTCTTTATGATTTTTGTTAATGTCTTGTTGAAGGCTTCAGTTAATCCATTGGCTCGCGGATTATAAACCGAGGAATATCTCCAGTCTATATTATGCTATTGCGCGAAGCGACTAATCTTGTGGCTTCTGTAAGCTGGCCCGTTATCGGAGATGATCCGTCGCGGAGTTCCAAATCGATATATGACATGCGTCTTGAAGAAGTGGAGGATATTTTCCATCTTCACCTCTCTTAACGGTACTGCTTCCGCCCATTTAGAGAAGTAATCAGTCGTTGCCAGGATGAAACGATGTCCCCTAGACGATGCTGGTTCGATGGGGCCGACTATATCAGTCCCCCACATCTCGAATGGCCAGCTAGCCACCGTTGGATGTAATGGATTTGGGTGCTGGTGGATGAAATCCCCATGAATTTGACACGAGTGACACTGCTTCGCATATTCGAGACAGTCTTGAATCATTGTGGGCCAGTAGTAGCCCATCCGTTTTATCTTCAACTTCATCTTTGGGCCCGCTTGATGAGAACCGCAGAGTCCGTCGTGAACTTCCTGGACGACCCTTTTTGCTTCGTCAGGTCCCAAGCATCTCAACCACAGAGAATCAAACGATCTCTTGTACAGAGTATCGTTGACGAAGGCGAAAGACAGGGCTCGTTTCATGAGCTGATGTCTTGTGGACGCTTCTTCAGGCATTCGGTGGGACTTGAAGTAATCTATGAAGATTCCTCTCCAATCCTCGGTATTTTCCCAGTCTTTTACTTACAGGGTCGTCTGCTCGCTCGCTCCTTTTTCTTCGGATGATTCCGGAGATATTTCTGCTGGGGCAAGCACCCGACGGCTTTGTACCACAATTCTAACGTCATCGAGATTCTCGTCAGCCAGTTCTTTAGCAAGTTTGGCCAATGCGTCTGCTTTGCTATTTTCCGCGTGCGGTATGTTCTCTAAAGTATAAGAGGAGATTTGGGTCAACAGCTGTTGCACCTTTTCACCATACTTCACCAATTCTGGTTTACATGTTTGGTAGTCACCGTTTACTTGACTAACGACCAATTGAGAATCCCCGTATATGAGGAGGTTTTCAATTCCCATGTCGATGGCGATCTCAAGACCTGTTATCAAGGCTTCATATTCAGCTTCATTGTTTGTCCTCGGCTCTGTTAAGGAGAATGCGAAGCGCATTATCCCTCCTTGTGGAGTTACAAAGATGAGGCCTACCCCCGATTTGATTATAGGGGTGTTTTGTTTGCGCTTCTTCATGGAAGATGCGCCATCAAAATAGAGTTCCCATCGGGTATCACCACCGTCGATTGCATCAAACGCATGTTCGTCTGGAAGATCGCAATTTAGAGGAGAATCGGCGGGTATGGGATGTTCAGCGAGAAAGTCGGCGATGGCCTGGCCTTTCACTGCTTTGAGAGGTTGATACGTGATCGAAAACTCCATCAAGAGTAGGGCCCATTTAGCGAGTCGTCCCGTCAATATGGCCTTTGACATTAAGTACTTAAGAGGGTCTACCTTCGAAATGAGACGGACCTCATGCGCCAACGCATAGTGCCTGAGCTTTGTTATCGCGAAGATCAACGCTAGGCAGTGTTTTTCAATGGGGGAGTAGTTGCTTTCTGCCCCCAGCAGAACTCGACTTAAGTAGTAGAGTGCTCTTTCTTTTCCTTGATCGTTCTCTTATGCCCATAATGCGCCTAAGGAACCTTCGAGGGCGGTTGTATAAAGAATGAGAGGCTTTCCCTTAACCGGAGCAGCCAACACTGGAGGGTTTTGCAGGTACTGTTTGATCTCGTCTAGTGCGCTTTGGCACTTTTGATCCCAGACGAACGGGGTTCCTTTCTTCATCAGGTGGCTGTAAGGATGGCACTTGCCTGAAAGATTGGCTATGAATCGCCGTATGTATGCGAGTTTTCCTTGGAGAGATCGCAACTGTTCAAGGGTTCTTGGCGGAGGCATTTCCATGATCGCTTTGATCTTTGACAGATCTATTTCAATACCTCGGTGTCGAACAATGAATCCCAGGAATTTGCCCGAGGAAACTCCGAATGCACACTTAAGAGGGTTCATCTTCAAGTTGTATTGTCGAAGGCGTTGAAATACGGTCTTCAGATGCTCGAGATGTTCCTCATATGATTTGCTTTTAATAACGAGGTCGTCGATATAGCATTCGACGATTTCGTGTATAAGGTCATCGAAGATCTTCGTCATGGCCCTCTGATAAGTGGCACCAGCGTTCTTTAAACCGAAGGGAATCACTTTATAAGCTTGTAAAAACAGAGGCCGTTGGTTTGGTAGTGGGCGACCCGTTGACAGGGGTCGTCGTAGCAGTGAGCCGGTCGAAGACCGACTTCTTGTTCACTTCCGGTGCAGATATTAGTGTAGGGAAGCTTGTAGGTGGGATCATGGTCCCAAAGAACAGACCAGTGGTGGCTTGGGTCACCTGATCTACCGGCAGAGTGAGGAAGGAAGCCGCTTGGGGCCCATATGCTACACCTCCCGGTGAGGTAGAGCGTCCGTTGTAGTGGCACTTTAAGCGGTTGGTGCAGTTAGAGGCTATTGAATCTTGAGTTCTTCTGTCAGGCAAAAGACCAAATCTTAGTAACTTGAAATCCGAAGGCAACCATTAACAAACCGCGATTGGTTCGTGAAGACGACACACGAAGCGTGGAGTGGAAAGAGGAAAAGGTCCCACCGGGCGTGCCAGAATCTGTACCCCTCCGAATGGCGGCGCACAAGACCGCGAAGTCCTGACGCTGAGATTCGGGGCAGATGCTATTTGGTTTTATCCGTCCACCTCTCCGAAGATGCCAAGTTGATTTATGGCACCGTGTATCGGAGGTTTAGAAGGATGCGTCCGATGTAGCAGATTTCGTCAGATTCCCCCTCAGGGTGAGGGGTTTTTGATTGTGGGGACGCTCTTCCCTGCAGGCGCAAGCCCCTGCAATTAATTACGCTACCGCATCGCGGTAACAACTTTCTCCTTCTCCAGAATTTCACTTCGTGTCGTGGGTGTTTGTTTTGTTTGTGGTTGCCCGTGGATTGTATACGGAGACTGAGTAATGCCGTCGCCCGTAGGACGTGGATTAGTCCAAATCCGTATTTACTTAGATTTGGGTTTGATGTTTTAGTTTAAGGATTCGTTAGCCTCGTTGAGGCTAAGATCAACTTAAACGTGATTTATTTAATATATGGCCATAGGGACTCGTCACCTCTCTGACGTCGTTGAAGGATTACAACGATAAGTGTCAGAGGAGTTCAGAGATGTACCCTCAAACCGAAATTGATTTAGGGTTTTATAGTCCATTTGAATGTTTAAGGATACATTAGCCGTATTTAAGGCTAAGATCAACTTAAACGGGACCGTTTAGATCCGGCAAAAGAGCATTTGGGAGCTCTATTGTTCCAGTTTAGAGACGTAGTGGTCCATGTTCCAGTTTAGGGACGTAGTGGTCCACCATTAGTTTAGGGACGTTTTGGTCCAACATTAGTTTAAGGACGTTTCGGTCCGACATTAGTTTAGGGACGTTTCGGTCCAATATTAGTTTAGGGACGTTTCGGTCCACGCAGTCCATATACGTGTGTGGTCGTCGGGACCCGTCACCTCTCTGACGTCGTTGAAGGATTACAACGACAGGTGTCAGAGGAGTTCGGAGATGTACCCTCGAACCGGAGGTAGATTGATTTAGGAGAGCCATTTTGCTCAGCCAATTTAATTTAAGGACTTATGGCTATGATTGGGCTAAGTCCAGTTGACAATGTTCAACGTTTTATCTGCTTTTGCATTGCATTTCTTTTTATTTTTTTATTTGGGCTTTGTCCAGAAAGGATGCAAAGCATCAATTTGTTTTGGGCTCTGCCCTTTATAAATGATGCAGAGCATCAATTTCATTTGGGCTCTGCCCTTTTATGCTTTGCAATTTATTTTGGCATGTTAGGTCTTTTTGACTTGGGCCTGACCCTTCAAGTAATTCATTGCATTTGTGCAAAGCACTAAGAATGTTTTAGATTCAAGAACAGAAGTGCAAAGCACTTTTTAATCTCTTGATCCAAAACAAGTTTTTCCTTGTTTTTCCTTATTGCAGAGAACCAAAGGTTCATAACAAGTGCAAGGCACTATTTTTATTTTTTATTTATTTATTTATTTATTGTTGAAGATCAATGATCTTATTCTTAGATCAATGATCTGTTCATAAGAGAATTTTCTCTTCTTTTAAAGGTTTTTATCTTTTTTTTGTATTCTCAAGGAGTTCTCCAGAGTTCTCTTCTCTTTTTTTTTAGCAAGATGTCGATGCCTTTGAATTGAGGTCTGGGGTCCTTTTTATAGTGCCCATAAATTAGTTAAATTTGTTAAAGAGATCTTTTTCTGAGTGATTTGGGGAATTTTCCCCACCGTTGGATCTTTAATCCAAAGGTCTCTGCTTTACAGAAGAAAATCTTCTTGTTTTTAACAAGAACAAAAAAGATTTATTCTGTTTTGCGCAACTCCCTTAGCGCGTGACGCGTGTCGCGCGGCGCAGCGCTTGCGCAGCTGCGCAGACACGTGTCGCGCGGCGCGGCGCTTGCGCAACTAAAAGTTGTTTCTTTTACTTTTAGTTTTTTAAAAGAGCCCTGCTCTGATTGGACGCACCGCCTTGAGCGTTGTGCTGTCGTATCAACTTCTGACACATGGCGCGTTGCGTGCAGCGCACGGTATTTGAAGCGTTGCTTCAAAATTTGAATTTTTTTGAAATTTAAACAGAGCCTTGCTCTGATTGGGGAAACAAGTGACATCATCCTCAACCCGGAAGTGCCCCAATAAAAGAATATTACATACAAGCTTTTACATGAATGAAAATGAAAAACTCTCATCTCACATAAAAATCCCCGGCTATTCAGAACACGACGATCCAATATAATATATCACAGCAACACATAATATCACATGTCATCAACGTAAGTAAATATGCGTATCCCAGTTGTCGTTGACATATAGCACCGAAACCGGCGATACACCACATATTACACTTACGGTCGCAGAAAAGAAAGTGAAAAACTACAACAGTTGGAATCCGCAACCACCTTAGACATCATAAACCCAATGTACCACATACTTTGGATTTCATGCCTAACCAAATGAATTCCTTAGACATCACATGCCTAACAATTATAAACCACGCATTTTAGTCTCGATATTGAAAACACTTTCCAATAACCTGTCGGGTAATTCAACAAGATTCCCGATAACCTGAACGAATGCTCGTCGGAAACTTTACTAGACGATCGCACCCCCCGATGCCGTCGATGAAGTGCACTAAGGCAGAACACAGCTGCCGCGAGCACCCGAATGGATGCTTTTGGCGATGGGGTTCTCCTACAGTCACTTGGTCGGGGCTATGGGGCGTAGCTATCTAGTAAGGTTACCCGGCGAGTATCCGCATACACTACGTAATTGTGACGGACTTTTGATCACATCAAAATCCCGTGGCAACCGATCATATGAGACTAAACTGCTAGATTTATAAAATTCAAACTAGTTATCACATAACCACATTTGTGGATTCCAAATATTGTATCACAATCACAGATAGCTAGACGAAATTAAACTTTTCGATCGAATAATCAAACACCCAAATTTCCCAATAAGCTCAACACTTGAGCGGAGTCTAAAAAAGCACCCAGAACATGCCACAGCACCTATGAACCGGCCGTAAAAGGGTCAACCAATGCCTCACCTGTGGCACTGCTAAACTACCACAAACTGTAGGGTTTAGTGGCGGTTTTGACGGTCACAGAATCGAGTTAAGGTTTCATTCTTCTAGAGGGTCCACAGAATCGCTTGCAAGATTTTCTGAAAATTTTAAACTCGGAAAAAATCCAACTCTTGAAAAATTTCCAGCGGGGGAAAAATTGGGTTATTGATATCCGTTCGAACTTTTTAACGTCGTCTAAATAACCCGAATACATGTTAGAATTACGATTACGAAACACTCCGAATTGCCTTTGCAGAAAGTTAACATCACATGAAAATTTAGCAAAAACAAACAACACCAAAACTCAGAGACTGGAACACACAAAAAATTTGAAGCCCGGACTTCTCTGAAAAACTGAGCAGGCCGGTTTTTATGCCTATGTGGCTGGCCACTTTTCCAGCAAATTTCTATGGTGTTCATATTGTATCTCATACAACATTCTGCGGTTGTTTAAAAAAAAATTTGACACCTCTAAAAATTCGACAGAAACTAGATTTTGTATCGGGTGTTTCGGAGTAGTTTCGGTTTCGTAATCCTAGCAAATATCGTCTAATTTTCTAGCATGGCTCTGATACCACTGCAGGGTTAGCTAGAACGGCAAATTTTTGAAATTGGAATGGACGATACCTCCCGAAACCATGCTGTACAGTAATGCCCTAGAGGCCATTACTGTACATGGGATGTATATTGTAGTAGATGCTTTGAAATATATAGGGAGGACTTTCTTGCTCGATATGATAGTATGCTATCTGGTTGAGCAAGAAAGTCTTCCCTATATATGTCCAAGTATCCACTAAAATATACATCCCATGTACAGTAATAGTCTCTAGGGCATACATATAACTAACATCCTCAACATGGCAACGCCTAAGAGCAATGTCGACATCATGCGCCTTACGGGAAGGGTGGCTGCCCTGAGTCGCTTTATGTCCAAATCCGGAAATAAGTGCCTCCCGTTCTTCAGGGCCTTAAGAAAAATTCCTAAGTTCGAATGGTCTGAGGAATGCCAGAACGCTTTCGAGCAACTCAAGACGCACCTAGGAACTCCCCCGCTACTCACCCGACCAGTCGAGGGCGACGAGCTATTATTATATCTAGTCGTCTCCGACCACGCTGCAGGCTAGATACTTGTCAGAGAATTTGAAGGCATACAGAGGCCGGTCTATTATGTGAGCCATGTTTTCAAGGACGCGGAAACGAGATACCCGGCCAAAGAGAAAATAGTCCTGGCACTTGTCGTCGCCTCCAGAAAACTTCGACATTATTTCCAAGCGCACACAATCCTCTTCCTCACCGAGCGACTTTTAGGGTCTATTCTCGCCTCCCCCGAGTCGTCAGGTTGTCTGGAGAACCAATTTGATATCAAGTACCGCCCCGAAAAGCCATCAAAGAACAGGTCTTAGCAGATTTCGTTGTCGAATGCACTATTCCTGGTAAAGAAGGAACAGCAACACAAGGCCCTGAACCACGTCCCTCGGTCGAAAAAGTACCTGACCCCATCCCGGACTGGGTGCTCTATGTGGACGGATCCTCTACCGAGGAAGGGAACGAGGCTGGCCTGATCATCCGTGGCCCGGACAAAGCGGAAATGGAATACACTTTAAAGCTCGGGTTCAAAGCGTCGAACAACACCACGGAATACGAGGCTTTGTTGGCAGGACTGTGAATCGCCTCCGAGATAGGGCTGAAGACCATCAGAGTTCGCAGCGACTCCACACTGGTCATCGGCCAAGTAATCGGGCGTTTCGAAGCCCGGGAGCCACTCATGATTAAATACCTGGCAGAACTAAAAAGGCTTCGAAAAAATTTCGACGAAGTTCAAGTGGAGCAGATTCTCAGGAACTTGAACACCCAAGCCGACGCCTTGAGCAAGCTCGCTTCTTCCTATTCGGCCAACCATAAAAGGAATATCCTCTTCAAAGTCTTACCACGGCCCAGCGTAGAAGACGGAGAGGTAACACTCCAGATCTACACAACCCGGAAAGAAGGTCGAGATTGGAGAAAGCCCCTCGTGGAGTTCATAAAGGACGGTGTAATTCCCGAAGACCGAGGAGAAGCTCGCCGGCTTCGGGCCAAAGCACGACATTTTATCTGGAGCAACGAAAACCTGTACAAGAAATCATACACTCGGCCTCTGCTCCGATGCATCGACCCCCACGAGGATGACTATGTTCTACGGGAGATACATGAAGAGGTCGGCGGAGCACATCAAGGGGCCTGAACCCTGGTCCAAAAGGCACTACTGCAAGGGTACTATTGGCTGAGATTACACCAGGAGGCCGAGAAGCTGGTCAGAAGATGCAAAAACTGCCAACTCTTCGGCAGCATACCTCGTCTCCCCGCCACCGAGCTAACGCCACTCAGTTCCCCTTGGCCGTTTGCACAATGGGGGATGGATATGGTAGGCCAACTCCCCACCAGTACGGGCGGGCACAGATACATTCTCGTCGCAGTGGACTATTTCACGAAATGGATAGAGGCCGTACCCATCAGGAAACCGGATGCCACCTATACGATAAAGTTCCTGCAGAACAACATAATTTCTCGATTTGGGATCCCGGGGTGCATAGTTACCGACCATGGGACCAACTTCGAAAATGATAAAGTCAAGGAGTTTTGCAGCGATTACCACATATTGATGAAGTTTTCCACAGTCGCACATCCTCAATGCAATGGGCAGGCACAGGTAGCCAACCGAGGCGTCATCCGTGGTCTCAGAGCCCGCTTGGAAGGAAGGCAAGGCGGCCGGGTCGAAGAACTGCCATGAGGGCTATGGGCATTGCGAACATCGAAGAAAACACCCACGGGAGAAACCCCATTCAGCCTCTGCTACGGCACTGAGACGATGGTCCCCGCAGAGATTGGACTGCCCAGTTATAGGGTAGAACATTTTGACAACGAAGCTAACACCTCGGCGCTCCGAAGCAACTGGGACGTCCTACTGGAAAAACGGGATCGAGCGCAAATCAGGGCAGCCGCCTATCAGCAGCAAACCGTCCGCTACTATAATGCCCGAGTTAAACATCAAGCCTTCAAGACGGGAGATCTGGTCTTACGAAGAAATGAGTTCGTAGACCAAGGGAGACTACATAAGTTCTTCCCGAAGTGGGACGGACCATCCTCATAACAGAGGCTTTGCCCGGTGGAGCGTACCGCCTGCAGGACGCCGGGGGCGCAATTTTCTTCGTCCTTATAACGCCGAGAAACTTATGTTGTATAAATAAACATGTACTCTCTTTTGAAATAAAGTAATTCCTATTGGCATTTAATTAAGTCCCCTAAGCTAGGCTCTCTTGCAGAAGAAACCTTTTTTGGGGGCTCCAGCCCTTTGTTCCTTTTCTCGGTTCCGAGACTCCTAGGTTTTCTTTTTTTTAAGAAAGAGTATAAAATGTACCGAAGGGGTAAAAAAAGACGATGCACCTCAACAAAAGAGAAATTTATTTATTAAGATGTATTATGGGCTCCCCAGCCTTACAACAAAGGAGGACGAGAATTAAGGAAACATTATCGATGGTACACCGAAGAAAGCTCCTCCAGCCAAGCCTAAGCAGTCTCAACCCGCTTCCTCCGATGGTACTCTTGGACCCTAGAAGCCATGGACTCCCCGGGATCCCAGTCCACCGAGCAAGATGCGACGACCAACCTTTGCTGGAAACTTTCAAGAAGGAAGTCCACCGAGTGATCCCGCCTACTCTTTGAGATCAGACCAATACCGTGGACAGTGTGCATTTTATCAAACGCCTCGTCCATTAACTGCGGAGACAGCGTGTTGTACAGACCCGGAGAAATCCTCCATATCGCATAAATTAGCACCTGAAGGAGAGGAGATCACTGGGGAAGCAGGCGCCCACAATGGCCCTCTAGCGGCCTATCACCGCCTCGTACGTCTCCCCAGAACAATCAAAGTTGTAAAAGTATACATCATCACGAGAAACGATCTCGCTGATGGTATACACGCGGCCGGTCATCTTCAGGGGACGCAAGACTAGGAAGAAACCAACATGCCTTCGGTATTTATAGTTTCAACAAAAATCTTCCAACGGCCGAGATTTACTCGCACAAACGACGCGAATCACGGCATATCGCACTTTCCTGATAAGGAACGGCCATGTGTCACCCACGAAGATCACTCTTCCCATACTTTACGGGTCAAGGGAGGTTGAACGATACCCCAAGAAGATACTAGAGAGTTAACAAAGCCCTCCTCATGAGGCCGCCGAGCAGCTTCCTGCTCGGCCTATTTGCAGCGGGTAGCTTCCTACCCGACAAAACGTTGTGGATCTAAAGCCCTCATCACAAGGCCGCCGAGCAGCTTCCTGCTCGGCCCATCCGCAGCGGGTAGCTTCCTTCCCGACAAAACACTATGGATCTAAAGCTCTCATCACGAGGCCGCTGAGCAGCTTCCTGCTCGGCCCATCCGCAGCGGGTAGCTTTCTTCCCAACAAATGCTGTGGATCAAAAGCCATCATCACGAGGCGGCCGGGCAACTTCCTGCTCGGCCCATCCACAGAGGGTAGCTTCCTGCCCGACAAAACATTATGGATCTAAAGTCCTCATCACGAGGCCACCGAGCAGCTTCTTGCTTGGCCCATCCGCAGCGAGTAGTTTCCTGTCCAACAAACGCAGTGGATCAAAAACCTCATCACGAGGCGGCCGGGTAGCTTCCTACTCGGCTCATCCATAGAGGGTAGATTCCTGCCCTACAAAGAAGTGGATCTAAAGCCCTCCTCACGAGGCCGCTGAGCGGATTCCTGCTCGGCCTATTCGTAGCGGGTAGCTTCCTGCCCAAACAAAAACTGTGGATCCAAAGCCTTCACCACGAGGCGGCCGGGTAGAATCGAGTGACGCCGACCTTCCTACACTTGGCTATCGTTCAACTCATACTCGATGCGCGATCGCCACCTTGACTCCGGGAAAAAGGAGGATACAGACCTTCCTACACTTGGCTATCGTTCGACTTATACTCGATGCGCGATCGCCACCTCGACTCCGGGGAAAGGGATGATACCGACCTCCCTACACTTGGCTATCAATAGATTCATACTCGATGCGCAATCACCACCTCGACTCCGAGGAAAGGGAGGATACGGACCTTCCTACACTTGGTTATCGTTTGACTCATGCTCAATGAACGATCGTCACCCAGAAAGGGTGGACACCGGCCTTACACTAGCAAGATAAAGAGACTTACGAGCTAAAAATACTTACAGGATAAAGATTCGAATAATGAAAAGTATACGAACTAAAGTACTTACAGAATGATCAGATATTTGAGCGAAGAAAATGTACACTTTATTCATGATCAAAATTATGTACAAAGGTATTTTGGGCTTCTCAGCCTTACAAAAATGCCCGGAGGCTTACAAAAATCTAAAACAAAAATATATACAAGAAAATCGCGGGGGGATAGCTCAGACCTCCCGCTCGGCCGGGATATCTCCTTGCTCGACGCCGCCATCAAGGGCCAAAACGGTGACCTCAGGCTCGGCGCTTCGCCAACAGTCTCGTCTCCTGCAGCCAGCTCAGCGCCTCCCCCTGCGGCTCTTCCTTAGCGAGAGGGAACTTAGCACGGAGCTCGCCGTCGACAAACTTCAGCATAGATTCCTTGACGGCGTCGAGGGCCTTGTGCCACCTGACGACCGCGGATTCGGCGAGATTAAAGTAAAACTGATCGGACGCCTTGTAATCCTCCACGGCCTTCGCTACCCGGCTCTCGGCAGGCTTCGCCGTGTCCAAAGCCGCCAAAGCATCCTTCTTGAAGGCGTCCCTCGACCTTTTCATGGAGTTGTAAAGGCCGTTCCTCTCCTCCATCTTGGCTTAAATAGCCCAGTTGGATTCGGTTAGAAGACGATGGGACTCCTTTAGCTTGGAGTTCGTCAGCCTCTCGGCGACCAATCTTTAGTCAAGAACGGCCGCCTTCTCCTCCGCTTGCTGCAATTGAAGGCGAAGCTCTTCCTCCCGCGAGGAGGATTCGCCCGCCTTTTTCATTGCCGGGGCTATCTCCTCGGACTCCATGTGGACGAGGAGAGCACAGTGCTGGAGGACCTGAGGAAAACAACAAACATGTTAGAAAACTGAAACCGAGGAAATAAAACTTGAGTGATTCCTAAATAAAGAAACTACCGACCTGAACTACCTCCTGGGCAATCGCGACCACTTGGGCCTTCATGGTGCCCCATAGAATCTTGGTCCCCGCCGCCTTCTCCATGTCTGCCAGCAAGATGTCGGCCACGAATAGCCCCGAGAGCACCTTAATGCAGAAGTCGCCCTCCTGCACTTGGATCCCGGTGGGGGGCGGCCGAGAGACCACCCGCTTCTGACTCTTAAGGGGGATTTCCTCAGCGGGGGGAGATTCCTCCTCCCTCACCTGAGGCGCCGGGTCCCGCACATGCTTTTGACCTCCCCCCCCCCCCCCCGCAGCGCTCTTCCGGGTCTGAAGGTGTTGCGTAAGGTCTGGCCGGAGGAGTTTGCCTCGGGGCCGTGCTTGGACCAGGTCGGGACGAGATGGCGCTGCCGGCCTTTCTTTCTTAGGCCTTTGCGGCCATGGCAGCCATGATTTTTGATCGGTCCATGGGCTCTGCAAAAAAAGAACACACAGGAGAAAAAGGTCAGCGACGTTGAAAAGGCAAAAAGACTTAAGCAAAGTCTAAACAGATCGTCAAAAACCCTAACTTACCCAGAAAACGCGCAGGACTGATCCCAGCCCAGCTCAGTACCTGCTCGGAAAGCAGGACATCGGCCCGCTAGATCAGTTCCCACTGGGACACCACCTTCGCCTCGGGGGAGGTCGACTGCATTTCCCTCGGGTAGTCGGCCATATGCCACTGTGTGGGCACAGGCCAATCCTCGCCCTCTAGTGACCCGACAAATACGTACTTCTCCTTCCATTCATGGATGGAAGAAGGGACAACCACTACCCTGACTCGGCCGTCCCACCCTTACGTTTTTTAAACGAAAAATACACCCAATTCGGCTCCTCCTTACTGGTACCGGGGTGATTCTTATAACAAAGAAAAGACAGGAGGAGGGTCAAACTGAAAGGGATCTGATCAAATTTTAACCGGACCAGGAACCCGAGAAGGATCCTCTACGAGTTCGGCGCTAGCTGGCCCGGGGAAAGATGGAAGCAATGAAGCACCTCACAAACCTCTGGTGAGAAGGGCAGACGCATTCCTGCCCGGAATGCTTCCAGATACAGGGCAATTTCCTTACCCCTGTTAGTGTATATGCCCTAGAGGCCATTACTGTATCATACTAGTTTGTATATTACTTGATGGAAGCTTGGGATATTCACAGTTGTATATACAATCTTACTCGAAATGGTAGTATGCTACTTGGTTTGTCTCTGCTTTAATATGTGCATGTGTTTCTTTTAGCATATCGCCGATATACATATTAGTAGAGCCCTTAGGATCTTTGCTTGATTACCAGCGTTGTGATGGCGCTCACACTCGTGGGAGCTGGGTGATCTATAAGCACATCCTTATACAGGTCCCTAGTCGTTGGACTATCGAGACAGGGCATCGATACTCCGGAGTAGACTAGCGTATCCGCTTCTCATCCCAGCGTGGGAGACGGTCTGTCCCACAGCCGTCAGTACGTTGTACTTGAGATAGTATGCGGGTGCTCGTTAGGTTACGAGTACACTGGACAGGACTCGTCGGGAACTGTTGGTTGGTATTATACCTATCGTCAGCTATCAGTTCCCAGGTGACATGAGTACAGCTTAGTCCGCTGACTTGACACTGTCACTTCGCCTCGAGTGTGTTCCCACTGCACTTTGATTGCTACCCTACCACGGCTCAAAGGAGTCGTGCAAACAGGTAGTTTTTGGGTGCAGTCCCAAAGCACTTGGAGGCAGTGACGGTTAGACAGGATTCGTCTCTCCCGGTATTGGGGGTTGACATCGCGCTGTGTCCAGGAGAGCCATTACACGAGTAGTCCCTGGCCAGGGCAAGCGAGATATACTGGTAGGTTTCCAGTGTTATCTCAGGGTGTTCTGGGCTACACTCCGACACGACTTGTACCGCTATTAGGGGACTGACGTTCACTGCCCCCCTAGGCCCGCCATGCGATGTATCAGACGAACAGACCGGACTGTACGGAGATTGTCACATACAGGCTCAGTAGGAGTTCAGATGGGGTTCACCTCGTCAGTCTTCTTATCGACATCTACCTGGGGACCGTTACGTACAGCTAGTGCCGCTTGCGGTCTGTGGTTAAACCCACTGCCAGCGCAGTGTCGAGTCTTTAGAGTCCCACACAAAGAGTTATTCGCCTTTAGGCAAAATGAGTAGAGGTCGCATGGTTTTGCGACAGGGTTCGTTCACATCCGCGCACTTGTGCACGTTTGCTGTCCGGACAGCTTATACTAGCGGGCTTTGGTTTAAGCCGGATCCTAGTATATGATTTGGGATTGGTTTTTCTCTTTGTATTCGTGTTTCTCGGATCACGAATACGGGTGTGTATGCACAGTTGCTTGAGACAGAGGGAGAGGACTTTGATTAGGGTTAATGACTATTGTCATTTGTATTAACCCTAATGATTATGTGTGTATTATGGTTAATTGATATTAGTTTAATAATTGTGCATGGTTATGGTTGTTGACCATTTGATCCACCTTGACTTGTTGACCTTGTTGACACTTTGACCATCATCATTTCATTTGGAAGATGCTCTTTGATCCTTGCAATTTGCATTAAAAATGAAATGATAATGGTCATGTCTTGATTTAGCCATGACAATTATCTCACTAATTATCTAATTACAATAATTCACATATATGAGAGAATGCTTCATATTATTCTCTCATTCTATTATTCACATTCTCTCTCTTGTTCTTCCTCTCCCTCAAGCTCTCCCCTCTCATGTGTTGAGAAACACTTGAGCTTGAGAAAAACCCTCTCTTGATAATCTCTACTCTCATCTAGGGTCCAAGGATTAGCACTTCTTGCACCCTAGTTACTTCTAGCTTGGAGTTGAAGCCAAAGGTCGAGGCTTTCGGGTGGATCTTTCTTCGACGTGAGAAGACGACTAAGGTGACCTCCTTCCACCACTCCAAGGAGCAAGGAGAGAAGGACATAAAGCCCAAGGTATAACCTTTCTAGCACTTAGCTAGTTTCTAGTTAGCTTTAGCTTGTTTTTGTTTAGCAAAGATCCTTCTTTGTCTAGTCCATGTTGCCTAAGCTCATAAAAATTCGATTTTTATTCCGTTTTCCGCCTCCCCGCAAGTACCGGGATGGGCAACGTGGACTTACAGTAGTATCAGAGCCTAACTAAACATAAACTAGCTAGGTAGCAGAGTGTATCGAAGTTCGAATCGGAAAAATCGAAAAACCGAGTTTTCAAAACCCTAAGTTTCTGTTAAATTTTTTTCTGTTCAAAACAAAATAAATTGTACTCCAAAAATCATCTCAGGGTTTTGTGAAGAAAGCCACCAAAAACGATCCAGTGATTCGACCAAAGAGCCGCGGTTCCGCGGCAATAGCAAGCTATTGCCGCACAACCGCGGCCGTCTTGGCTCTTCACTGGGTCGAGTTTGGTGCAGTGTATTTCTGGCTTGGTTTTAGGATTTTTAAGATGATTTATATGTGCCCAGGTTTTCCAGAATAGAAATTTGTTTTTGGGGGCCTATAAATCCGTATTTTTTTCCGAACTTCAATACACTTTGACTAAAAGGTTATATCTGTGATGTTTATATGTATTGAACGTCGGCTAATCGCTATATGTCGATTAGTCGGGGTTATACATATCTGTGATCTGTGATTGATGATGGTATGTGTATATGAATGGGTTGGATTGTCGCGGATGAATAGCCGGGGTGGATGTGAGATGAGTGTTTCTTTTTCTTTCATTCATTGTAATATGTAAATTGATGTAATATTATTATTTGTTTGGCCGCACAACCGGGTCGGGATTGTAGCCGTCATTGTATAATTCTTTTTACTGTTTTTGCTCCTAGGATAGACCCATGGAGGGGGTGCACAAACTACCGGGTATCTCGAAGTGCCGAGTGGCCTACTCACGGTGGTGAGGGAGGTTGCTTCGCTTCGGGTACTTGGCGGGTAGTTTGCCGCACCCGTAGGGGTCTTGGGTAGGGTATTGGCTATTCACCGCGACCGTGTAATCCGCTTTTCGTTGCAGGCTCGAACGGATTGCGGATTCCTAGTATATCCAATGTATTCATCTGTGATATGTAATGTCTATCATTGCTATATATTTATATATGATAACTATTTAGGCGTTGCTTATATTTTACAACCGCGCTAGCCCAGCCCCCGCTCTGTCGTTAGTTAAGTAACCTAATGGGTGATGACAGGGCCCCGTGGCGAATGCGAATGGCATAAGCGTACGTCATATTTTGGTTGTTTTCTGCAATGGTAGGATTAATTGATGGGACGCATTAAAAGAACTAATGCAAGAAAATAAACCAAGTAAAAGTCGATTGGAACACTTTGAAAACCACTTGGTTCTTTTCAAAACTAAACTTTTAAACGCGGAGCTTGAACCACTCCTTTTAAAAGCTATCTCGTTCCATCGATTATATCAAGTTCACTACGTTCACGGTTTCGCCAAAACCATTCGTAGCCCTCCGTCATTCCACATGAATGGTCAAAAAGTATTCAAGCTATGTATTTTGGCCAAAGTCAAGGCATAGTGATTGGTAGCTATTGGGTATTCATGTGCAGCATAGATAGATGCGTTGGTTTGGGACAGTCGTGCTGCCATTTTGGCCAAAGTCAAGGGTAGGTACGGGTGGGTCCAAATTAACCAGGAGAATGACGGGTAGAACTTGACATGTGACTTATGATATTTTGGCCAAAGTCAAGGTCATAAGAGCATGGGGCAAAAATCCACATCGGGAGTTTCATAAGTACTGAAACTTGCTAGCGCTGCATACCATTTGGAGTGTGATAATTCTGGTAGGATTCCTTCGGTTTTATCACACGATGATATTTGGATCCCGATCCTACTGTGAGTATATGCTACTCCTCGGGAAAACTCTCACTTAACGATCAATGCTACAAACTTAGTAGGTGTCTAGAAAGGTGTTAGCGGGGCTACGCCCACAGGGAAAAGAGGTTACTTAATTAAGGAACTTCGCGAAAGCGTTGGAAAACCTCCCTCGGAGTACCGACACTGGCCTGGCTGAACGGTTAAGCAAGTATTGTACGGTGAGATTGATCCTGACTAATCCTTTCTTTACGGTTTGAGAAGGGATTCGAGAGATAGTGGGAGCCATCCAGTTTAGACAAACTAAAAACCACTCTAAACTTGCAAGAGCATCATGCTAAAGTGTTTCTTTTCTCTCTCCTAATTGCAGCGACCATTCAACATGACCGGACTTAAGTTATTACTAGATAAAAACATATTGACAGGGCCAAACTATAAAGATTGACTCAGGAATGTCAAGATGGCAATCACTTATGACAAGTTGGGGTATGTCCTTACCACCAAAGCTCCCCCTGTCCCAGGTCCCAAAACCAGTGTCGTAGATAGGGAAATCTACAAGACCTGGGAAATAGATTGCGCGAAGGCCAGATGCCTCGTACTAGCCTCGATGGACAATGAACATCAGAGGAGGCACGAGAATATGGACCTAGAGTCCATATTTCTTCATACAAAAGAACTGTGTGGAGAGCAGTCTCGTATCGCAAGATACGAAGTGTCGAAGAAGTTGTTTTCGGCAAGGTTGGCCGTCGGATCATCGGTAGCGAAACACGTGCTTAAGATGATTGGCTACATTGAGGAGCTCGCGGACCTTGGGACCACGTTGGAGAATGAACTCTATACTGATTTGATTCTCCAGTCCCTTCCTTCCACTTACGCCCAGTTTATTCTTAACTTCAACATGCAAGGAAAGGAGGTTGAACTTTCCGAGCTTCTGAACATGTTGAGGAGTGCTGAGAACACCCTACAGAAGGGTAGGAAGACATCCACTTTGTTTGTAGGAGGATCTTCCTCTTCTAGGTCCAGGGCGAAAGCCAAGGGCAAGAAGAAGAAAGCCCCCGCCAAACCAAGAGGCGGTGTCGGTAAAGTGGATACGAAGGGAAAAGGAAAAGCAACAAAGATAGCGGGAAAGCTGGTGGGGAAGGAAGAATGCTTCTATTGTCACAAAAGTGGTCACTGGAAACAGGATTGCAAGGCTTGGAAGGCCAGAACACAGGATTTGAAGCGAGTTGCAGCTTCAGCTTCAGGTGTGTATGTTATTGAAAACTGTCTATCAATAAACTCTACATCCTGGGTATTGGATACCGGATCAGGATCTCATATCTGTAATTCTTTGCAGGCGTTGAGAAAGCGTAGAGTTTTGAAGGCAGGTGACATGACCCTCAGAGTTGCAAATGGTGCTAGCATGGATGCTGAGGCCGTGGGGGACTATCACCGGGGATTGTCGGATGGACACTTTTTGGTTTTACGTAGTTGTTATTATGTACCAAATGCAACCTGTAATATCATTTCTGTATCTTTATTATCTAAAGAAGGTTATGAATTTGCATTTGTAAGTAATGTAGTGAACATTCACCTTAATCAAGTTTTGATTGGGTCAGGTACATTGAACAACGGTATATACGTATTAAACCAGCCACAGATTTTCAATGTCCAGAATACACACAAAAGAAAGTCTCCAGAAATCGATAAAACTTTCTTATGGCATTGTAGACTGGGTCACATCAATGAGAGAAGGTTGACTAAGTTACATGCAGAAGGATATTTGAATTCGTTCGAATATCAATCGTATGCAACTTGTCAATCCTGTCTCAAAGGAAAGATGACAAAGACTCCGTTCACTGGACACGGAGTAAGAGCGAGCGAGCTCTTGGGACTCGTACACAGCGACGTGCGCGGTCCAATGTCTACACATGCGCGAAGCGGTTATTCTTACTTCATTACTTTTACGGATGACTTTTCAAGGTACGGTTATATCTTCTTAATGAAACATAAATCCGAGGCCTTTGAAAAATTCCAGGAATATAAGAATGAAGTAGAAAAACAAACAGGCAAAAGTATCAAGGCACTGAGATCTGATCGAGGTGGTGAATACTTGAGTGCCGAGTTCCTGGGTTACTTAAAAGAGAATGGAATTCTCTCTCAACTTACTCCTCCATACACTCCGCAACATAACGGTGTATCGGAGAGACGGAACCGAACCCTATTGGATATGGTACGGTCCATGATGAGTAACGCTGAGTTACCGCGATCGTTCTGGGGATATGCACTAGAATCGGCTGCATACCTTTTGAACCGAGTTCCAACTAAGACTGTGCCTACTACACCATATCAGATGTGGTGTGGGAAGAGACCCTATCTTAATCACATTAAGACAAGGGGATGTCCAGCTTTTGTAAAAAAGCAGCATGCGAACAAGCTCGAGGCACGCTCAGTACAGTGCAAGTTTGTGGGATATCCAAAGAACTCCAAGGGATATTTCTTCTATTGCGAAGAGGAACAAAAGGTGTTTGTTTCTCGCCATGCCCACTTTCTAGAACACCAGTTCATAGAAAAAGAATTAAGTGGGAGCGCAATAGAACTGGAAGAAATTCCAGAACCACGAGCTATTACTGAAAGCTCAGTAGAACCAGAGGGTTCGAAAGATCAGGACATTCCCACGCCACTCCGCAGGAGTAGTAGGCAGTCTCATCTGCCCGAGAGATACTACGATTTTCTCATTGACGGGGATAGAGAGGATTGCATCATAGACTTTGATGAGCCTACTAGCTTCCAGCAAGCCATTCAGACCGTCGACTCGGTAAAATGGCTGGATGCAATGCGGACCGAAATGGAGTCCATGTACACCAACAAAGTATGGACGTTGGACATTGCTCCAGATGGGGTAAAACCCGTAGGATGCAAGTGGATCTTCAAAAGGAAGATTGGTGTAGATGGACAGGTTAAGACCTATAAAGCTAAACTGGTAGCAAAGGGTTTTCGTCAGCGACCTGGTTTGGACTATGACGAAACCTTTTCTCCAGTAGCTATGCTGAAATCCATTCGGATCCTTCTTGCCATTGCTGCCTTCCACGATTATGAGATTTGGCAGATGGACGTAAAGACAGCTTTTCTAAATGGACATTTAGAGGAGTGTGTCTATATGGATCAGCCAGAGTGTTTCATTCAGAGTGGGAACAGCGGAAAGGTGTGCAAGTTGCTTAAGTCCATTTATGGACTAAAGCAGGCATCGCGGAGTTGGAACATCTGTTTTGATGAGACGGTCAAGGAATTTGGCTTTATCAAAAATCCAGATGAACCATGCATCTATTGTAGATTTGTAGCGAGAACTGTAGTATTCCTCGTTTTATACGTGGATGACATTCTCTTAATAGGAAATGACATTCCTATGCTACAATCTGTCAAGGGGTTCTTGTCACACAGGTTCTCCATGAAAGACCTGGGTGATGCCTCATACATTCTGGGTATCCGGATCTACCGTGACAGATCCAAGAGGATATTAGGACTTTCACAGTCCAGGTACATCGACACCATACTGAAGAGATTCAGTATGGAAGATTCCAAGCGCGGTTATCTACCGGCTTGTCACGGGATCACCCTCTCCAAAGAGATGTCTCCCAAGACTGATTTGGAGAGAGATCGCATGTCTATTATACCCTACGCTTCTGCGGTAGGCTCTATAATGTATGCGATGTTGTGTACCAGACCGGATGTGGCTTATGCACTGAGTGTGGTAAGCAGGTATCAGTCAAACCCTGGGGAGAAACATTGGATAGCAGTAAAGAACATTCTCAAGTATCTGAGAAGGACTAAGGAGATGTTCTTGGTGTATGGCGGAAAAGACCTCCAGATTGAGACCTTTGCTGACTCCAGCTTCCAGATTGACAAGGATGATTCCAAGTCCATGTCGGGTTTTGTCTTTATCCTCAATGGAGGGGCGGTGTGTTGGAAGAGCTCCAAACAGGAAACCGTTGCTGACTCGACTATGGAAGCGGAATACATCGCTGCATCTGATGCCGCAAAAGAAGCTGTCCGGATGAGGAAGTTCTTGAGAGAACTTCAGGTGGTTCCGTCCATTGTTGACCCAATACCTCTGTATTGCGACAACAACGGGGCTATAGCTTTAGCGAAGGAACCCAGGTCCCATCAGAAATCCAGACACATCTTGAGGCGGTATCACCTGATCAGGGAGATCGTGGATCGCCAGGAGATCGAGGTTCGGAGGGTTGCTTCAGAAGATAACACAGCAGATCCATTCACCAAGGCCTTGCCCCAGACTCAGTTCGAGCGGCTGATCGAGATGATAGGTCTTCGATACGCCAGTACATGGCCTTAGTGCAAGTGGGAGATTGTTAGTGTATATGCCCTAGAGGCCATTACTGTATCATACTAGTTTGTATATTACTTGATGGAAGCTTGGGATATTCACAGTTGTATATACAATCTTGCTCGAAATGGTAGTATGCTACTTGGTTTGTCTCTGCTTTAATATGTGCATGTGTTTCTTTTAGCATATCGCTGATATACATATTAGTAGAGCCCTTAGGATCTTTGCTTGATTACCAGCGTTGTGATGGCGCTCACACTCGTGGGAGCTGGGTGATCTATAAGCACATCCTTATACAGGTCCCTAGTCGTTGGACTATCGAGACAGGGCATCGATACTCCGGAGTAGACTAGCGTATGCGCTTCTCATCCCAGCGTGGGAGACGGTCTGTCCCACAGCCGTCAGTACATCGTACTTGAGATAGTATGCGGGTGCTCGTTAGGTTACGAGTACATTGGACAGGACTCGTCGGGAACTGTTGGTTGGTATTATACCTATCGTCAGTTATTAGTTCCCAGGTGACATGAGTACAGCTTAGTCCGCTGACTTGACACTGTCACTTCGCCTCGAGTGTGTTCCCACTGCACTTTGATTGCTACCCTACCACGGCTCAAAGGAGTCGTGCAAACAGGTAGTTTTTGGGTGCAGTCCCGAAGCACTTGGAGGCAGTGACGGTTAGACAGGATTCGTCTCTCCCGGTATTGGGGGTTGACATCGCGCTGTGTCCAGGAGAGCCATTACACGAGTAGTCCCTGGCCAGGGCAAGCGAGATATACTGGTAGGTTTCCAGTGTTATCTCAGGGTGTTCTGGGCTACACTTCGACACGACTTGTACCGCTATTAGGGGACTGACGTTCACTGCCCCCTAGGCCCGCCATGCGATGTATCAGACGAACAGACCGGACTGTACGGAGATTGTCACATACAGGCTCAATAGGAGTTCAGATGGGGTTCACCTCGTCAGTCTTCTTATCGACATCTACCTGGGGACCGTTACGTACAGCTAGTGCCGCTTGCGGTCTGTGGTTAAACCCACTGCCAGCGCAGTGTCGAGTCTTTAGAGTCCCACACAGAGAGCTATTCGCCTTTAGGCAAAATGAGTAGAGGTCGCATGGTTTTGCGACAGGGTTCGTTCACATCCGCGCACTTGTGCACGTTTGCTGTCCGGACAGCTTATACTAGCGGGCTTTGGTTTAAGCCGGATCCTAGTATATGATTTGGGATTGGTTTTTCTCTTTGTATTCGTGTTCCTCGGATCACGAATACGGGTGCGTATGCACAGTTGCTTGAGACAGAGGGAGAGGACTTTGATTAGGGTTAATGACTATTGTCATTTGTATTAACCCTAATGATTATGTGTGTATTATGGTTAATTGATATTAGTTTAATAATTGTGCATGGTTATGGTTGTTGACCATTTGACCCACCTTGACTTGTTGACCTTGTTGACACTTTGACCATCATCATTTCATTTGGAAGATGCTCTTTGATCCTTGCAATTTGCATTAAAAATGAAATGATAATGGTCATGTCTTGATTTAGCCATGACAATTATCTCACTAATTATCTAATTACAATAATTCACATATATGAGAGAATGCTTCATATTATTCTCTCATTCTATTATTCACATTCTCTCTCTTGTTCTTCCTCTCCCTCAAGCTCTCCCCTCTCATGTGTTGAGAAACACTTGAGCTTGAGAAAAACCCTCTCTTGATAATCTCTACTCTCATCTAGGGTCCAAGGATTAGCACTTCTTGCACCCTAGTTACTTCTAGCTTGGAGTTGAAGCCAAAGGTCGAGGCTTTCGGGTGGATCTTTCTTCGACGTGAGAAGACGACTAAGGTGACCTCCTTCCACCACTCCAAGGAGCAAGGAGAGAAGGACATAAAGCCCAAGGTATAACCTTTCTAGCACTTAGCTAGTTTCTAGTTAGCTTTAGCTTGTTTTTGTTTAGCAAAGATCCTTCTTTGTCTAGTCCATGTTGCCTAAGCTCATAAAAATTCGATTTTTATTCCGTTTTCCGCCTCCCCGCAAGTACCGGGGTGGGCAACGTGGACTTACAACCCCGCACCTGGTTTGCCCGTTCACCCTCTCTAGCCAAACGGAGTGAATAATTGGAGGGAATATGTAATCGAGTCCGGATATCGGAGAACTCGACCATGCTATTCAAGACGGAGGGCGCATCACGGGTATTACCGATGCGCACCTTAGGAGCCCTTGTCGCCGCCCGACGTCGAGTGACTCGGGCAGCCCTGACCCTAAGGGTCGAGCCCAACACAGAAGACGCTGTAGAAGAAGAACCCTCTTGGCTATCTGAAGCCGAAGAGGAAGAAGACCCACTGGGCTCGGCCCCAGCAACTGGAGCCTCATCGTCCGACTCTACCCTTACTACATCTATAGACACCTCGGAGGAAGACATTTTACCTGATTCAAAAAAAGGGACTCGCTGAGGAAAAATCAACGGAAGATCCGATCTATGCGGAGGAGCTCCGAGCAATCTTCAAGCAGTAAAAGAGAATTAAGGCAAAGTGTTGGACCTAGGATGGTCCCCTCCTAGTTATACACCCCAAAGAGAACATCCTACGGCCCAGATCGATTCCCGCCAAAACGAAATGTCGCGTCTAGCGGCAGTCGAGGCTCCACGTAGAGGTCGACCATTGGGGATGTCTTTTCGATTGCAGGAATCAAAGACAGCCTGTCTCGCCCGCCAACCGACGTCCGACACGTGGCCCGTACCCCAACTGACAATCGAGTGAAACAGCGCCTTCTCTTTAAAGCGCAATCATTTCACTGATCTGCTGACGCCATCGGGGATACGTGCAAAAATTTAGGCGCACGATAAGACGACACGTGGGCCCAGAGATCGAAACGACGCAGCCGCTAAACGCCAGGTCGTTCCCGGGCGATCCACACTATGATTCTCGGCACCAAACTGAGCAGAAGAAAACCAAGCAAGCCACTCTCGACCCGACCCATGAATAGGTCGGAACGAGAGCGGGGGCTAATGATGATGCTCACAAGTGGTATTTTCTCAGATTACGACACGTAGCGGATGACGTGTCCCGAAGGCTACGGAAGTGGAATAAATGAGATACATTGGGGGCATTCCTCGGGACCTCGTCTCCGAGGACGCATCCGACCTTTCGAAGTCCTCCCTGAGTACTTTCCACATTCACCTAGCAAACAGATAATAGCTCGCCTTCGAGCAGTCCAGCGAGCTTCTTTAGCCTCCTTGTTCGTCTCCGAGCCATCTGACAAGCCGGGCTTTCTCGGGCTCCCTGCTCGTCTCCGAGTCTCCTGGCAGGCCGAGCTTCCTTGGCTTCCTCGATCAACCGAGAGCTCAGAACCCAAGCACCCCCGCAACGGCTCTGCGTATCTCGCCAAGGCGAGATATCCGCCTCCCTACGTTCCGCGTTCCACGCTACCGCATCCCCCCATTAATGGGCGTATCCCGCCATTAATGCGAGGATAACGCAGGGGCGTAACTGACGGCGATGATCTTGCGCCTGCTCGCCCCACGCGACCACTATATAAACCCCTCTTTCAGACGACTCAGGTAACTCGAACTCAACCCAATAGGTCACTGCGCTGCTCTTATTCCCCGGCACTAACTTGATCGTCGGAGGGTCCTATGGTGGTTTCCTATCCCGGGACTTCCTTTGCAGGTAGCTCGGCCTCAACAACTTTCAACAATCCATTGAGATCCACACACTCAACAACCCCAAAAAAAATCTCAGCCGCTAAAGCCGCTCGCTATCAGATCGACGGAGGACAACATCTGAAGGAGATCACAACCTCCATCAATATCAAAACAAAGGTTCAATTTAGAGACGAAAAAGTTGAACTTTTCATATCAAGACACAGTATTTCTATCCAAATTTTTATCTAAAATAAGAAATAATTTTTCTTCTCAATCATTTGAAATTCTTTATTTTTGGGATTATATAACGAGTCTAAAGGCTTCCTGATATGGTAATTGCCATCATTTCCAATCATAAATTAAATATTATCTTTCTAAATGGAAACTAATAATCATGATGGTATGCTTAATTAAGGCGAAATCATAAAAAATAATATTTTTCGGCTATACAAAGAATAACATATAAAGTTGGTAGAACTTGAATATGCAACTTTCCACGATTCTTTTGATTAACCTAATCCCCATTTTTTTACATATAATTTTTTTTGATTAATTGTTAAATTATCTGTAACAGTCCTACTCTCAACTTTAATTGTTTTTACTTATTTAAACAATCTTTGCACAGTATTTTGCTCATGTCTACAAACATATATTCTAATCCCACTAAGCAGTTTGTCTGTACAAATGAGTTCTAGAAATGCTCAGAGCGCACGCTTGGGGCCTATTTGGTTGCAGTATTATGGAATTTGGATTCCAAAATAGTACGGTTGAAATTTCTGGATTTGGTAATTTGTTGTTTGGTTGGTTTTGGATTCCTAGTATTGGATTTGTAGATCCTTGTAATCTTTGTTTGGTTGGTGAAAAAAAGTGGGATTTGAATTTGAGAATTTTAGAGAGAGATAGATAGAGAGAGGATTATTAAATAAATAAAGTACACGGGCCCCATCTAAAAGTACAATGAATAGTGTCAAATCCTTAAAAATCATTGAAAATTTTTAGGATTCAAGAATCCTTGTTTTATGGTGGGCCCCCCATAAAAAACAAAGAAATCCTAGAAATCCAAGAAATCCAAATCCTGCAGCCAAACACAAAATTATGAAATCTTAGGATTCCACAATCCAAAATCCAAATCCAAACTCATAATCCAGCAACCAAACAGGCCCTTGTGTAGTTTCATGGATATCCTTCTTGTCTTTTGATTTTCTCGGTTTAGCATATTTAACCAACAAAGAATTATATATTAATTAAGTTTCTAAACTTTGTACAGTTTATGTTTTCAATTGAGAATTTTGAATGAGCCGATCTTCCGTGGAAGCAATTCTAAACTTTTGTGCCAATAAATTATTTCCAATCAAAAATATTTTACATGAAATATGCTTCACTATTACTTACTGATAATTGATACCACATGCTGCCCCAAATAGTAACCAACCAACCCAAATTGATTAAGAGCACATAATGACAGGATTTATGATTTTTCTAGCTGGACCGGCGAAAGTTTCATTCTCGTTATATTTTTTCATAGGAAAACAAAAAAACCAAGATAAACAAAAAGAAAATAAATAAATATTTTTCACTACAGTACCTTAAACTATAGTTTTTAAGGGAAGTTTTCTTACTGAAATATTCTCACAAGAAGCACTAAAGGTATTTTACCATAATAAAAGAACTTGAAGGTATTTTAATGAGCAAACATGATGGTTGAGGGCATTTTAGTGTAATTTCATCATGGTGAGGTGAGGTGTCATTGACCCATTTTGTTATTAGAAAGGTCTACGCCTCCCAAATTTTTTGTCTTCCCCAGCAAGCTGCTCGCTTACTTCCTTCATCTCTCTCTCTCTCTCTCCGATCTCGATCAGAAACCCTAAGAGATCGAGCAATGGGTGCGGAGGTCGAGAGCTGTGGGCCTCAAAGCCGCAGCCCGGCGGCGGCGGCGGCGGCGGCGATCGAGGACGATTTGGTGGGCGCCGATTGGCCGCCAGGGTTTCGATTTCATCCGACCGATGAGGAATTGGTGCTATACTATCTCAAGCGCAAGATCTGCAGGAGAAAGATCAAGCTTCAGATGATTGCGGAGGTTGATGTTTACAAGCTGCAGCCTTGGGAATTGCCAGGTAAATGATTTGACTTTTTTCAGGGTTTTTTGCACCATGAATTATTGATTATTATTTTTAGATAAATACCATAAACTGTAATAGTTGGAACCAAATACCACAAACTTTCAGCCTTCAATTTAATGTCATATGATAACAATTCCAATTGGAAACACTAAATGCTATTAATTGGTACTTATTTGCAATTGACTAGGTTTATGGCATTTATTTGGGGTTTATGAAGTTTTTGGTATTTATCTGAAAATTCCTAGCGTTTCATGGTTAGCATAATTTAGTTTATAGCACGATTTGACTGCATGGTTAGGTTGGATAATTTTAATTCAGTTTCTCGTAATTTCATATATACGAATTAACAAATATCATGATTTTTGCAAATTTAAAGTAAGGATACGATAAATTTCACAACGAACTACGATATACTTTTAGTGGCTTAGTAATTTATGCATGTTCTATATGTTTACAATACAATATAAATTTTAGGATATGTCAAAAAGGGTCTGTCGACTGTTCTTGATGAACCCGAATGAATCCGATAGGGCATGGATTCACACCAACCTTGACAACCAATACCAACATGCAACATAGGCAACTGTTTGCGTACCGAGATATTAAATCAATTTTCCTTATAATCAATATATTTTAGGATTAATTGTATATAACAACCTTGATATATACCGGCTTATTAGTACCTGACCTGTGGGTTGAGGAGATTATTCTTAGTGCTATTTAAATAAAGATCAACCTGAAGTATGCTAATGAGCCATAAGAAGAGTGTAATATGCAATTACCCTATCCAATTTTTTGTTAAAAAAAAAAAATCAAGTCCCTGAATTACATCCATAGGTTGTATTGCCAAATACTGAAAGATCCTTTAACTTCCCACATTATAGACAGTGCAAACCGAATGTCTCTAATCATCTTCAACTCAAAAACCTGCTTGAACAAATTTGACTTTGATTTCATAAGATCATAATGGATTCAATACTAATAAGATGCCATCACAAAACTATGTAGAAAAATCATTGTTGAGAAGCGGCGACAAGCAGTGGTACTTCTTCAGCCCTAGGGACAGGAAGTATCCAAACGGTTCAAGGTCTAATCGAGCTACAAAGCATGGTTATTGGAAAGCTACGGGAAAAGATCGTACCATTTCAAATAATTCCAAGGCTGTAGGTAACAAGAAAACCCTAGTCTATTACCATGGTAAAGCTCCTAAAGGAGAACGCACAGATTGGGTGATGCACGAGTACACTTTAGATGAGCAAGTGCTAATGAGCTGCAACAATGTGCAGGTAAACAAATTTTTAAATGCCTTTTTTGTATTTATTTTTTTGTTTTGTTTTTTGTCTTTGGTTTAAATGTTTTCTTATATTTGTTTCTGACATTTGCAGGATTCTTTCGCACTATACAAGTTGTTTAGGAAAAGTGGACCTGGCCCCAAAAATGGAGAGCAGTATGGGGCAACATTTGTAGATGAAGAGTCGGATGAAGATGTTGTGGATGATGGATTAAGGAATCAAGCTAGCAGAGTGGACCAACCAAAGGAGCATGTTCAAACTCATGTGGTGATGTCACGACCCGAAAGAGCACGTGACTGGCCCTTGAACCATATGAAGTCTATAGGACTCCATCTGATCCAAGTAAGCCAAAAGCCCAGAAATCTAAAACCATTTTTGAGAATAAGTAAAGAAAACTGGTTTAAAGAAGTAAAGAAAAACATGTTTGAAATCAAGGTTTTTAAATAACTAAGCCGAATGTGCATTTGAAAACCGTACAGTCTTTTCTAAAATTTTCGGCAGAGTTTCTCTTGTAAAACTGGCCCCGAATGGGGTACAACATGAATAACAATATATAAAATGATAAAGGCATCCCCAAGCGGGAGCTAGCTCTTCGTCAATCGACGGTCACAACCACACGATGATATGATAATATACAACGCCAAGTGGCGAGGATCAAAATCAAGGAAAGCTCAAAAAGCAGCAAGAAAACCGCAATACTACTAAGCGCGACTCTAAGGTCGAATAATACCACACTGTCTCTAAGTCTGAAAGAATATACACGTTTTTGGTTGATGGACAATTTCTAGATACAATGAAATACATGAATAAAATGGTGATTCTTGATGCGAAAGAATCCACCTACCAAAGCAAATCACCCGCAAGAAGGTAGTGTGCCAGAAATGCCGCAATGAAACCTGTACGGCAGAACCTGCAAGGACTGTGGCACAACGGGGGTGAGTTGCCAACTCGTGAATAGAAATATCTACAAGCAGAAACCGAATGCAAGACATAAACCTAAGCCAACGATCAGTAATACAATCCACAAGAGTGCATCTGAGTGTAATAAGGTGGCAAGGTAACATCTAATCATGTATGTAGTGCCAGGTACTCAGGTAATAACATGTCATCAGTGTAAGGTATGCCTGCATGAGGTAAGTATGATGAAATATCAATGATATCAATACACATATATTAGCGTCCCATACCACTAATGTTGGTGTAAGGGTATATATAACAGCGCCCTCATACCCTGTTATATATACAAATGAAGTATGACAAGTGTAAATCCAGTCTGTATATGATCCATGTCTGTATATATGTGGAACCCGTCCACCTGTCACCCACTGACAGTAAGCATCATGTATGCAAGTATGAGGATATAAACAATATCATGGAAAACATCATGAAACCCGTGCCAAGCATCGACACGTAAATCATCATCCATATGGGGCTCCGTCTGCGGTATCGGCCCTCGGCCCCGGCAGCACGAGTCAACCCATGTCCATCTCTGGGCTCCGTCTGCGGTAGCGGCCCGTCGGCCCCCGGCAGTACGCCCATCTCTCGGCTCCAGGCGGTATCCCCCGGATATCCGCCGAGCTCAAATACAATCACCGGTAGGTACTCGCCCGCCTCCAGGCTCAATCGGCATAACCCATCGATCATCTCGCCGAGGGGAACCATACCGGGCCCACCACGAACCCGCAAACGGATCATCACTCCTCGAATCGGGTTTCAAGCACACGTCTCAGCACCGAGAAAACGCGTGGTGGACGCACCCAAATATCATATCACGAGGTACCGGGTTTTCATAAAAAAACATCTTTTCTTAAATAATCCCACGGTCCTCAAAATCAGAAATCACATGAAAATCCACATCAAGAAGTAAATCCAATGCAATGTGCTATGCAATCAATCCATGATGTATGCGACATGTAAAGAGAGATAATCATATCGGAAATCATGCAACATGGAATAGTAATGTACATATGTCGGGAGGAACCGCTCCTTTAGAATGAATCAGTTTAAAGAATATCTTGCGGTCCTCAATCTCAATCAAGTCAGAATCATCTATGTTTGTGTACAGGTACATGTGTACAATATGCCAAGCAGTAATCATATCATGAATGCAACAGTACTACAGTGTAGTGGCATGGCAATTATCGATGATGAAGTGTGTGAGCCGGCAAATAGTGTACGTGAAACATACGCATCATCGATAATGGTGCTGGTGTCCTAACAGCATGATAATAATATAACAATGAACATATGCCAGCAATGCGAATAGCAGGAAAATGCAGATATCTAGCAGTCAACACCACAGTGAAGTATCTACTATGCAAACTACATCTAAGTATCCGGTCAATCAGGAGGGGTAGGTGTGGAAACCACCTAAATCTGAGTCGATACATGTATAAAAGTATATAGTCGGTGATCTCGCCTCAATGTCATATCATAAGATATCCTCGAGTTATGAGTGCGGATCTATCATCAATATCGGCTCGTACGGTACATCATCGTACGGCATCCCCAATAGCTGGGTACAGGTCAACATCTCACTATCTCGTCACATAACAGGTATCACTATCATCAGATCATAAAGTCTGGGGGTACTACTCCATGTCTAGTACAAGTCGATACCATCAGAGAAGTATGCATGCGGGGGTAAACACATATCCCAAGCCCGCAAGGAATCACAAGTCATATCCCACATATGAATCGTATCAAATCACCGATCTCAGGGCTCCACGCCCCCATCATCGACTCATCTCCAAAGTCATCACATATCAATCACAGTGCAAGTGTAAGTGATAAGCAAGGGTATGTGTATAGGTGTAATTCTATCCTAGGGTTCGCGACTATGGCTACACTAGTCACTACTAACCCTAACTATCCATAATACACCTATCACCATAAGAAACTGCATAATAATCTATCTACGGACTGCGGGGGTGCTATACGCCATCCACCCGACTTCCCCCTGTAGATATAATCTACTCACCTTGCATCACCAATTGCGGACGTCACCACGTATTTGCTTGTCGTCCCGAAGTCTTCATGGGTACCTACACATCAAAATATCGTATATGCGCATTAAAACCAAATCCAATCTAAAACGGCGCATGAAATCCAAAACGATACGATAAGGGGGCCTATAGGTGAGAACCTATGGCACGCCTTCAAAACCATCAATAAATCCTCTACATCGTCGTATAAACGACAATTAGTCGAGGCAAAACACATTCCACCATTTCAGAATCAAAAATACGGAATACGGAAACACGAATCCAAAATAGCAACTTAGGATATATGTCCCAGATTTCACCCTAGATAGAATCTGTCAAAACTAGAAGTACCCTGGGTCAACACTAGAGGAACAGGGGCTGTGCACAGAAAACGAGGAGAATGGCTAAGTATGCTAAGTCAAAGTCCACCTCTCTCTCTCACCTACCCTCATCATTATATTTTCCTTTCTTTTCCTTTTCTTTTAAAATCCAAACCTTCTCACATCAATAGTAATCCCAAAAGAAAACCATGGCTAGAAAAATGCACAAGTGTAGAAAAAGTGATATGTGCAAGTTTTGCACAAAATTGCCAAAAAACCCGATTAGCGATTTTAATCGCGATTAGCACTAAATTATTGTCAAACTAATCACAAAAACTTAAAAATGCCATAATCCACTAATTTACCCTATTTTAGAATTTTCCAAAACTTTTCATAATTTTTCTAACATTTTTCCTATTTATTTGCATTTAATTATAGATTTAATATTAAAATAATCAATAAAATAATATTAAATTATAAAAATTCCCAAAATTAATATTTTATATTTTTGAAAATGTTACAATCTACCCCCCTTAAAGAAATTCGGTCCCCGAATTTTAAATTTAAACCCCCAGATACAAAAACATCTCAGTAATAAACAAAGTCGTCGGGGCTCCGAAATCATCAACACATAGAACGTCACAGCGCAATGCATGCGCAAGGGTACTGAGCAGATAACTCGAAAACAAAACTCCGTCAAGCATCCTGCAATCATCGGAGTCAATGTAAAAAAAAAACACAATGTCAAATCCAATACAAAACCGATATGATATGGATCGGAACTACACATGTAGACATCCAATCTAAACATAACACCATCCTGTGCGTCTGGTGCGCACTGAAATCAAAAAAAAATCCATATATGTGCTAAACAGGTGCACAAAACAACATCCAAGTGCAACGGGTGTGCACGAAGCATCTGTCATGGGCATCGTATGTGCCTGACAGCAAAATAAATCAGGTGCATGTGACAATGCACGAAGAATCCCGATTTAGCGCATCTGGCGTGCACCAAAATCGTATCTAAAAACATGCGCCCAACATGCGCGAAAATCCAAACCGGTGCATCCATCGTGCACGAATGAAAATCTAAACCCTGCGCACTCAACATGCACGGAAATCACGAAATCCAATAGCAAACACCGAACAGGCGTAAAGCACATCGCCAGCATGGAGTGCAAAAATCAACCATCAAAATCCGGATCAAAATCAACGATATAATGCGGCTCAAACCAAAATCAGGGTACCGCAAGGAAAATCTCACAACCGTGTGCATCAGCGTGCACGAATCAAAGCCTAACACTAAAATGCATGAAAACTCTGCGCAAAATATATAAATATCCAGTGGGTGCATGAAACCAATATCATGAAACTCAGTCACCAAAACTAGATCGTGCAAATAGAACGCCCAAAATACCGAAATCCAAAATGACGGATACGTGATAATCGAATCACAAAATCACAAATCATAAATACCGTCTTCGGTAGTTTCTCCTTCAAGGTCGAGAAGGAGTCAGTGTAATCCACTGCTAGCAGCGCAGGATATCTACCTGCCTCTTGCTCACGGTCTGGCGTCTTCTGACTCTCTAGGTCCTTATCTTCTCTGCGGATTACCTATCACGCGGTCAATCGGCTCATCGGCCCTGTCAGGTGTGCTAACGGGGACGATTCCGTTCTGGCACTTTTCTGGTCACCTCTCGGTCAAACCTCACGACCACTCGTAAGGCAGCATATCACTGACGTCGGTCTCTGGCTATCTGAATGCACGTCACACATCTGATCCTGGATGCAAACATCATTGCAGCAATGTCCTGGAAGGAATCCTGCTCAAGGTCTCTTCCAATCATGCCTATGCCGATCTGTACAGAGGCTGGCTCTCTTGTGCTATCTCTTCTCGCTGGAAAGACATCTGTGTCCTCAGCACAACATTTCTCGGAAATTGGTCACATCCCAACGTTTCTGTAAGCATATCAGGTCTCTAGTTTCGACGGGAAGCAATGACAGCTCGTCAGTATCTCACACGAACCTCTGGTTCCACTTGTCTCCATCGTCGTCCACTATGACGTCACGCCAAGCTACTATACACTGCACTGCTCTCGGCCACGGTCAATCTGAAGTCTCTCACACGGACTCGAAATCGCGTACTCTGTAGCTTCATCATTCTGTAGCAGATGTCAGGCCGAACTGGTCCTCGGAAACACGTCCCAACCATCGGAGGAATACTCATCACTCGTCCGTCTTTGATCAATTCGCAACGCATCTGGGTAAGTTCCTTTATCCGAACTTGGTCAACTACCTCGTCGACAATGCCGAACTCTGTCCTGCTGGGTGTGCGCAAAATGACCACTCTGGGTCTAGGTCTTCTCATATCGTTTTCCAGAAGGGTCCTATCAGGTTCCTTTCTCAAATCTTAATCCTGCCGAAACGCCCGGAAGTCATCATCCAAAGCTGAAGCTAAAGCTTATTCCGGAACGGCTGCATACTTATCGCGCTTCTTTCTGGAAGATATATCCATATACCACGCCTCGGGGTGCATAACACATCTCTAAAGTCAGCGGAGTGGGACGTCACCTCGTCGAAATCTCGTACGAACTCTTTACTCCACCTTGCTCAAGTGTCGACTGGTTCGGACTCGTCTCATCATGGCTACACGAACTGCGCTCCGACGGCTACGCTCGCATCTGGAGTCTCCCAAGCAGTGTCCCATCACGATATCCGAAAGATGTCGAACCATCCGATCGACTCGTCAGATCCTCATAATCCCCCAAGAGCTCACATCTCGGGTACAGTTTAATAGTATCGAGTACATGCCACAGCGTCGGTGGTCCAGCCGTAGAAGGGCAAACCCAAGCCTCACTAATGGCGCCGCGGAACCGCCGTAAACCCTAAGGTTCCAAGGCTGTCACACGGTCATTAAGTCGAGTTAGGGTTTCATTCTTCTAGAGGGTCCATAGAATCACCTGCATGTCTTTCCGTATACTTTAAACTTGGAAAATAGGCTCCTGACATTCGATCGTCTCAATCGACTCTCAACGAATCTGCGTGAAGTCGTCTCTAGCTGGAATCAATCCACCTGATGACCTCGCATCGGGGTAAGCGAACTCACCACGCGTCCTAGTCATCCATCCTCGGTGACTAGCAACTCGCTATCATCTCTCTAAGAACATGCTCATGCTGCAGTAGCTCCAATCATCTGGGCGATATCTCATCATTTGCAGCAACAACTGGCTCATATGCCTGTACGCCGAACAACGCCTCAATCCTCCAGGAAAGGCAATACATAAGCGGTCATCTCTGAATCAGCCTGCTCTAGATCTGAGTAAGACTCTCCACACTGGAAATCTTCAACTCAACTGGGCCCGCTCTGGCGCAAAATCGGACGAATCACCTTCGTCTCTCAAATCGGGTAGACTAGCTATCATCTGTCGCATATCTGCCTGAAAGCTCCGGCAATCTCAGCTCGTAAGCTCCGAAAGCAACATCCTGTCAATCTCAGCGACAGCTGGTCCATCTATCTGCACGGTAGGCGACATCACCATCTCTGAGGTATGCTGTACATCAACAGTCCTCTCTCAACTGGCAGCTCTAACAAAGGCCCGATCATCCGGTGCAAGACCAAGCACTCGCCTCCACTAGAGGTCACAATCACCAACACTAACTCGAGACGTTCCCATGTCACCAGAAAACACAAAGGTCGGCCCTCGTACCAAACGAGCTCACACCGGCCGTAACCCTAGCAGCAGCCCAAACTGCGCTCAAACACGGTGACAGGAATCTCAATCGAGTATCAAAGAGAGCACATCAGTGGCAAGAAGGGAAACAACAGATCCAAAGTGGATACATGATCATAGGAAGGAACAGTATCAATGAAGGTATGATCATGAAACTAATAGAATCGGGGATCTCAAATGGATGAATAATCCTGGATATAAAGAGAATCACTGATCTCGAAAGTATGTACATCCTAAGGTTCCTTAAGCGGAGTGGCGTGTCGTAAGTATGCCGCGGAACATACCAACGGTACGTCACTCTACTTTAGTCACCAAATCCATCAACCAAGGGTCATCCTAAAACGACGAAAGTTCGGGTTTACACCCCCTCGACCAAGTCTAAGTTCCGTAAGGTCAAGCCTAAGTTCCGTATATAAACAACTCCCTAGGCTCCACATAGTTAAACTTAGACTCGAACCAAGGTCAACCTAGCGCTCTGATACCAACTTTGTCACGACCCGAAAGAGCACGTGACTGGCCCTTGAACCATATGAAGTCTATAGGACTCCATCTGATCCAAGTAAGCCAAAAGCCCAGAAATCTAAAACCATTTTTGAGAATAAGTAAAGAAAACTGGTTTAAAGAAGTAAAGAAAAACATGTTTGAAATCAAGGTTTTTAAATAACTAAGCCGAATGTGCATTTGAAAACCGTACAGTCTTTTCTAAAATTTTCGGCAGAGTTTCTCTTGTAAAACTGGCCCCGAATGGGGTACAACATGAATAACAATATATAAAATGATAAAGGCATCCCCAAGCGGGAGCTAGCTCTTCGTCAATCGACGGTCACAACCACACGATGATATGATAATATACAACGCCAAGTGGCGAGGATCAAAATCAAGGAAAGCTCAAAAAGCAGCAAGAAAACCGCAATACTACTAAGCGCGACTCTAAGGTCGAATAATACCACACTGTCTCTAAGTCTGAAAGAATATACACGTTTTTGGTTGATGGACAATTTCTAGATACAATGAAATACATGAATAAAATGGTGATTCTTGATGCGAAAGAATCCACCTACCAAAGCAAATCACCCGCAAGAAGGTAGTGTGCCAGAAATGCCGCAATGAAACCTGTACGGCAGAACCTGCAAGGACTGTGGCACAACGGGGGTGAGTTGCCAACTCGTGAATAGAAATATCTACAAGCAGAAACCGAATGCAAGACATAAACCTAAGCCAACGATCAGTAATACAATCCACAAGAGTGCATCTGAGTGTAATAAGGTGGCAAGGTAACATCTAATCATGTATGTAGTGCCAGGTACTCAGGTAATAACATGTCATCAGTGTAAGGTATGCCTGCATGAGGTAAGTATGATGAAATATCAATGATATCAATACACATATATTAGCGTCCCATACCACTAATGTTGGTGTAAGGGTATATATAACAGCGCCCTCATACCCTGTTATATATACAAATGAAGTATGACAAGTGTAAATCCAGTCTGTATATGATCCATGTCTGTATATATGTGGAACCCGTCCACCTGTCACCCACTGACAGTAAGCATCATGTATGCAAGTATGAGGATATAAACAATATCATGGAAAACATCATGAAACCCGTGCCAAGCATCGACACGTAAATCATCATCCATATGGGGCTCCGTCTGCGGTATCGGCCCTCGGCCCCGGCAGCACGAGTCAACCCATGTCCATCTCTGGGCTCCGTCTGCGGTAGCGGCCCGTCGGCCCCCGGCAGTACGCCCATCTCTCGGCTCCAGGCGGTATCCCCCGGATATCCGCCGAGCTCAAATACAATCACCGGTAGGTACTCGCCCGCCTCCAGGCTCAATCGGCATAACCCATCGATCATCTCGCCGAGGGGAACCATACCGGGCCCACCACGAACCCGCAAACGGATCATCACTCCTCGAATCGGGTTTCAAGCACACGTCTCAGCACCGAGAAAACGCGTGGTGGACGCACCCAAATATCATATCACGAGGTACCGGGTTTTCATAAAAAAACATCTTTTCTTAAATAATCCCACGGTCCTCAAAATCAGAAATCACATGAAAATCCACATCAAGAAGTAAATCCAATGCAATGTGCTATGCAATCAATCCATGATGTATGCGACATGTAAAGAGAGATAATCATATCGGAAATCATGCAACATGGAATAGTAATGTACATATGTCGGGAGGAACCGCTCCTTTAGAATGAATCAGTTTAAAGAATATCTTGCGGTCCTCAATCTCAATCAAGTCAGAATCATCTATGTTTGTGTACAGGTACATGTGTACAATATGCCAAGCAGTAATCATATCATGAATGCAACAGTACTACAGTGTAGTGGCATGGCAATTATCGATGATGAAGTGTGTGAGCCGGCAAATAGTGTACGTGAAACATACGCATCATCGATAATGGTGCTGGTGTCCTAACAGCATGATAATAATATAACAATGAACATATGCCAGCAATGCGAATAGCAGGAAAATGCAGATATCTAGCAGTCAACACCACAGTGAAGTATCTACTATGCAAACTACATCTAAGTATCCGGTCAATCAGGAGGGGTAGGTGTGGAAACCACCTAAATCTGAGTCGATACATGTATAAAAGTATATAGTCGGTGATCTCGCCTCAATGTCATATCATAAGATATCCTCGAGTTATGAGTGCGGATCTATCATCAATATCGGCTCGTACGGTACATCATCGTACGGCATCCCCAATAGCTGGGTACAGGTCAACATCTCACTATCTCGTCACATAACAGGTATCACTATCATCAGATCATAAAGTCTGGGGGTACTACTCCATGTCTAGTACAAGTCGATACCATCAGAGAAGTATGCATGCGGGGGTAAACACATATCCCAAGCCCGCAAGGAATCACAAGTCATATCCCACATATGAATCGTATCAAATCACCGATCTCAGGGCTCCACGCCCCCATCATCGACTCATCTCCAAAGTCATCACATATCAATCACAGTGCAAGTGTAAGTGATAAGCAAGGGTATGTGTATAGGTGTAATTCTATCCTAGGGTTCGCGACTATGGCTACACTAGTCACTACTAACCCTAACTATCCATAATACACCTATCACCATAAGAAACTGCATAATAATCTATCTACGGACTGCGGGGGTGCTATACGCCATCCACCCGACTTCCCCCTGTAGATATAATCTACTCACCTTGCATCACCAATTGCGGACGTCACCACGTATTTGCTTGTCGTCCCGAAGTCTTCATGGGTACCTACACATCAAAATATCGTATATGCGCATTAAAACCAAATCCAATCTAAAACGGCGCATGAAATCCAAAACGATACGATAAGGGGGCCTATAGGTGAGAACCTATGGCACGCCTTCAAAACCATCAATAAATCCTCTACATCGTCGTATAAACGACAATTAGTCGAGGCAAAACACATTCCACCATTTCAGAATCAAAAATACGGAATACGGAAACACGAATCCAAAATAGCAACTTAGGATATATGTCCCAGATTTCACCCTAGATAGAATCTGTCAAAACTAGAAGTACCCTGGGTCAACACTAGAGGAACAGGGGCTGTGCACAGAAAACGAGGAGAATGGCTAAGTATGCTAAGTCAAAGTCCACCTCTCTCTCTCACCTACCCTCATCATTATATTTTCCTTTCTTTTCCTTTTCTTTTAAAATCCAAACCTTCTCACATCAATAGTAATCCCAAAAGAAAACCATGGCTAGAAAAATGCACAAGTGTAGAAAAAGTGATATGTGCAAGTTTTGCACAAAATTGCCAAAAAACCCGATTAGCGATTTTAATCGCGATTAGCACTAAATTATTGTCAAACTAATCACAAAAACTTAAAAATGCCATAATCCACTAATTTACCCTATTTTAGAATTTTCCAAAACTTTTCATAATTTTTCTAACATTTTTCCTATTTATTTGCATTTAATTATAGATTTAATATTAAAATAATCAATAAAATAATATTAAATTATAAAAATTCCCAAAATTAATATTTTATATTTTTGAAAATGTTACAGGTGAACAGGGTATTCTTTGAGGAGAGAAATTGTATTCCTAATGATGAATTTGGGAATGCTTTGTTGCAAATCTCAAATGAGCTAGATATAAATCTGCAGCATTGTGAGGGTCGCTCTCTGAATGTTCCAGGTGATAGTTTCTGGGACCAAACTATTAGAAGGGACCAGACAGAGGGGCATCTCCAAAGTCATTCAATCAATATAGTACTAAATGAGAACAGGAACACACTTTTGAATTATGATCTAGACGATATTTTGCTAAACCAATCAAACCAGCTAGATGTGCTTCCGGGGCAGTATGAATGTTCTTCATATTTTCCCAAGGTATGCAGTTCTAATCCATTCTATTTATTGTGTCTGGCTTCTTTTATGATGTGATTGAGATGTGCAGAACATGCATGTTGATTGTATAGAATATACTGGCAATTAGGTCTGGCCACGAAACTGATTTCTGCTGGATTCATAGGTTTGAGTCTGAGGACATATATTAATCTCCTTGAGTCCATATCTGACCTGTCTTAGAATTAAGTTTTGATACTAAAGCCCGAGTTCAAATTAAAACTTGTAATTCATGCTTGACTTGTGTTATTGCAACCACAAAGCTTTTGCTTTGATATTCAAACCTAATACATAATCATCAATAAAATAAAAAAGAAACGGAAACAAGAACTTTAGTTAGGGTATATCATTGTCTTATCTAGTAAACTATCTCCAAGTAATTTTGGTTGGGGACCTATGACAGCCTGCGCTACCATATATATCTAAAACTTTGCAGGTAAATATATTAAACTTTTGATCCATGTCCATCAGGCAACACTCATTAAACCCTACGCGGCCATTATTATCCGTAGGGCCTGAGTATTGGCCTTAGGCTGCCTCTAAATACCAAATGTTAGACATATCTGGCTACAAGTAGGCAGGTTTATTTGGGCTCGGTTCGAATTAAGCTAATTGCTAGCTTTAATGTTTGGTTTTATTTCCACATACAAAGAACTATAGCTAATATATACAAATATTTTGGGGAACTATCCTAAGTGTAATTGTGGACTCTCTTGTACCACAAATTGCGCATAGTTTCACTAAAATATCCTTGTTTTTGTCAGATCCTGCAGTAACTTATTTAAAAACTAATTTTGTTGACCAATTTCTGCAGGTAAATACTGAAGCAGATGCTATGGTTCCTCCATTTGTTTTCAACCAACAAACTAGTGCTTGGTGTGATGATGGCAGTGTAATGACAAACTTTCAGAACACACCCTCATCTTCTGCTACTCCTGCACAACATATAGAAATGCCCGAGGTTATGGCCATGACCAATTGGACAGTGGAGGATCAACTTGTAGCTGATGAAGAATTTCTGGAAATTAAAGACTTAAATGATCTAGATTCCATTCTTTGGAGCCCAGATGATATCAACAACAATGCCCATGCTCCTGTTACCGATGTATCATTTGATCAAGATGATTATTTCGATGCACAAATGATTTTAGACGAAGCATTGGGTTCTGTTAATGGACTAGCCGAACATTCATACTGGGATGGTTTTGGTCCCGATGAAATACAAAATGAGACATCTCAAATAACTAGTGATCTCTGGACACAGGAGCAAGCTTTCCATGTGCCATCATCAGTTTCAGGTGTTTAATTAAACTTTATATTGTTTAACAAATAAAGTTACACTTGAGTCCCTTTCTCATGTGCATGCACTACTAAATTATGTACAGATCTTGGTTTTATTACACAAGGACATATCAACAATATTCCAACTCCTTCAGGATCTTGGTTAAGTTCTACTTTCTCAGGCTTTTTAGATTCCGTTCCTAGCAGCCCTGCCTTTGCATCGGAAAACAGCTCAATTAGCAAAGTATTGGAGCGTGTTTCGAGCTTCAAGGCAAGCCAAGTATTTGAACGAGTTTCGAGCTTTAGGGCAGCTTCAATTAGTAGCGATGTTCCTGAGAGGAGGCAGGTTGGCCGAAACGGCGGATTTCTTTTTATCGCATTTCTTGTTGGGCTTGGAGCTGTCTTTTGGGTTCTAACTATTGGTGCTACAATAAAAGTTTTCAAAGGTTTGTGGGGTAGATTTATGTCCTCTTAGTTTTTGAGGTACACCAAATAGTCATGTTACCAAGTTCTATCAGTTGGGGATGCTGCAGATCCTCTGTTTTGTAGTAGCCACCTCATTATATATATATATATATATATATATATATATATATATATATATATATATATATATATATATATTGGTCTTAATATGAACACTTGTAAAATTCTTTTTAATGCGGCTCAGAAAGGGGAAATAATCTCGGCAGTATGTATCAGTTAGTATTTATAGTTTCTTGCATGAAGATTATTTGTTGAAGAATATGTTGGTCTTTTTAACTTGCTCGTGCTATATGATGACTTGACTATTTAGCCATTTCAGATCTTTTCCAAATTTTTTAAAATTGTTTTTGCAGGATAAAGAGGTCTATCATATGATTTATATCGTCTCCTTCCTGAATTTCCATAGATTAGAGAAGCTATATGTACTGTTGGATTGACGGTTTCTGGCTATTTTTTCTTATTTTTTATTACATTTTTATTTTGAATAATAGGCGGTAGCTTGATTTTGGGGGTTTTATTCCAGAAGCTCATTCGGGATTTTGCATCGCATTTCGTGTCTTATAGTTGTACAAATGGTATTATTGTATATTATTATTAGGCTTAATTCAGAAAAAACTATTAAATTCTTTTTCTTAGTTATGAGAAATCATTATATTCTCTCAAAATTATGAGAAACCGCCGTGCTTTGTGGTTTCATGCAATTGTTGCTGAAGTGGCATCTTAATTATGGAAGTTTTTTGTAGTTTTTAAAAAGTTTTGTGGTAGTTTCATATAGTTTTTGAAAGTTTTTTGGCGGTTTCATATGTATTTAACAAGAATTTGGTGGTTACTTATAATTAGTAGGCCAAAGTATTTGATGGTTTTTTGAAATTAAGCCTTGTTATCATATAGACACGAAAGTTTGTACAGAAAAGATTTCTCTGATCTGTCCAGTTTTTCCTCCAGCGTCCATAAATTTTAGGTGTATGATAAATGTTGCATCCCAGATCATGATCCACGCATGATGGTTGACTTGAGAAACGGTGATCAGAATGACAAGAAATTTGAGGGCGAGGGAATTTCATTTCTTCAATAATATTTGACGAGATGGACTCCCTTGCCCAACTTTTTCTATGGGAAAGAGCGGCATGGTGAAATTGTCATGTAGAGAGCAAGTACTTAAAATTAGTTAAGGATCACAGTATGAGCAGGTAAAGGTATGAATAAGTGCGAAAGAGGATTTTAGGCATAATATACTGCAAATGAGTTTAGATCGGATAAAACTTTACTTGAAGAACGATCTTTTATTCCTTCATTAAAGCTCTATATCTGTTTAAAATTCTAGCGCTGTTATTCAATTTTTATTATTGAAATGAATCATATGCAGCTCGAAACACATAGGGGCAGTTCGATAGGATGAAAGAACGGGTATACTAGCAATTATTACGGCGCAACAATGTCCAATTTTTATTAGGAACAAGACGAGGAAAAACTACAGGTGAAGTTGCAGTTGCCGCTAAACATCACATTATTTACAAGAAAATCAAACTATATATTTGCAGCCAAATATATGTGCCTACACAGCATATAAATTGTTTTTAACCAACCTGATAGACATAACACTGTGCTAAATGCGGAAGCAAATGCTGCACGAAGCAAAACCCGATGGCAAATTCAAAACCTAATGACCCACAACCATGTTGCACAGAGCAAATGCTGCAATGCATCACAGAAAACCATACGGGCCTTACGAAATTGTTCCGATTAAATACATTTGGAGCCAGTTTCACTTGGAAAAGATGTACACCGTCAGTACGAACGAAAAATAAAGTTTGGCACAAGGCAATAAGCTTCGTTGGCAGACACCAGACACCGGCAGACACCGTAGTTTCTTTTCCAAAGTAACATCAGAAAGAAAACATTAACTATCAGTTGCAGGAATAACAAAAGAAAACAACAAAATTATACATTGGAGGTATAAACCAAATATATTTACATTCCACAGCTAGGGTGAAAAAAAGGACATGGGATGCAAAACCTTTAACAACAATTGGGGGAGTAAACTTATGGTCTATAATGTGCAAGAAGATATACGAGGGAACTACCATAATTCCGCATACATTCTACTCATGCGAATAAAGACCCAGAAAATGATCTCCAGTGTCCACAGTGATGCAATACAAGACGATGAAATGACACTTCCGGCCTTCCCTTCCTCTTCTATGCCCATCAACTATACCTCTGGGCACCTGGAGGTGGAGTCGGTACTGGGAAATTGTAAGGATGTTGAGGGTTTGCAGCTGGGGGTGCCTCCACATATGGGCTCTGTTCCATAGGAAAAGAAGCAAATAAACAAATTGCTTCCTAGATCGTCTTCTGGAGCTACAGTTATTTTTAACTATAAGATGCATTGAGATATATATCTAAGAGAAAATATTAGACCGTTGGTTTTTCCCACTCGACGGCGACCAAATCCTCTTGAGTTAAAAACCATCAAAGGAATCATTAAAAGTTGGCTAACATTAAACGAAAAAAGAGAGTGGGAACTAGGTAGCTTGAGCAAGGCATGCTTTTTTTATTGCTTAAGGTTGTATTTGGTTTCAATGGAAGTGAGAGAAAAGAAAAGAAAATGAGAGAAAATCTGATTTTATACGATTGATTCCGAAGGAAATGAAAAGGTTATTAAAAAAAAAGAAATCAAAGCAATCCTGAAATCGTATGGCATAGCGCAAAGTCGACATCTTCGTACTCAAGCTTTCCCGATATGGACTGGTTCATGTTTGTACTCCGATTCAGTGATTATTCTCTCTGATTTTATATCAGATTGTTCTTGGTTCCCGTTGAACTCCATGTCGCTGCACCAAAACTCCAAAGTTGTGGTGAGGTGTTCTTTTAGCTGGCAGATAGCTAGTTTTTCCAAGCAGCAAATAGTTTTTCCAAGTAGCAATAGTTTTTCCAAGCCTCTTTCTTAAGTGTGTTGTTCTAGGTGGGATTCAAACCTGGGTTGCTTTAGCAAAGCTCCAAAGTTGTTTTGAGGGTTGAAGGATTATATTTTATAAAATCTTCCAACTGCTCCAAACCGAAAAATCAATGAAAACTTTATCCTTTACTTTATTTACTTTCCCTCACCATTTCCCTTCCTCATCTTTTATTTTCAGAGCAAACATAGCCTAAAATTAGTGTAGTGATGATAATGGCTACAAACAGGTAGGAAATGGTTACCTGTGGAGGATGAGGGGTTGTATGTGACAGTTGCTCAACAGAGGACTTAAGTAATGTATCAGTAGATTTTCCGTCATTGCACTGCTCATTTCCATTCAACTTTAGAATACCGATAGATGTTTCACTCTCGCTTCCAGGCTTAACCGTCTGAATCATACATATCACGTGCTCCAAATGATCAAGTGAGCTTATCAAAATTTGCAATAACCAAGCAGTATGGCAGACATAGAAGATTGAAAACCGCCTGAAATATTTTTCCCAGAGTTTTTAGCCCTTTTGCTCGAGCCCGGAGCTCCTCCTTCACAGTACTGTCCTGAAGCACCTGTATCAAGGTAATATAATTTTGGTAAAACGATTAAGGTGTTATCCCAATTATAGAAATGAACTGTAATACCACAACTGATATTCGTAAGAATACAAGACCGACCATTTGACAGACACGAGAGAGGGTAGCTTCAATATCAGCAACATTAAGCTTCCATAAGGGATCAATCATCACTTTCTTGTGAGATTGCAAGTACGCTTCAAGTTCTTCTTCTGTATAATTACCCTCAGTGTTGAGTTGTTTCTTCATGTCCTCTTGAAGCTGCATCAGGGGAAGTGCACCTGCAATAACCACATACATCAAATTAGGTTTGTCCAGCATGGTATCCGATAATGAAAAAAGAGAGGATAAAAATCAAGAGGATGCACAAGCAAATATATTGAGATGAATCTATGGGTTTACCTGTTGCAGCAATTACTTGCGATTTAATGAAGTGTCCTTTATTTCTGAACCATTCGGCAATAAAAGGCGCACCCAAATACATTGCTTTCTTTCCAAGCTCCTTGGCTGCCTGCTGTACATATATGTAGCCAATGGTGTTTAACATATCGACTCCATATGCTGTACACAAAATGAAATAACATTAAATCAAAACTTATAAACCATTAAAACAGTTATGTGTGTGTAACGGATAGATATAAATCGCACAAAAGACTCAAAAATATTCTGCAACAATTGACATCAGAAAACTGGATCCTATTTGGGTGTCGTTAGGGGTGAGAAATATCAGTTCAAACAGACACTGAATCTAATAAACCAAAGAATCGGTTTTATGTTTGATTCAGTTTGACTAAGTTTCCGTGAACATAAATACTGGTTCAAAACAACTTAACTGAAAACGAAATCATTAATTAATTATAATAAAAGGATTACATTACTATTGTTAAAAATATACAAGAAGCTTTTATCCCAAATGTTCGGGTCAGCTTTATGAATCATTTTCTTCCATTCTGCTTGACCATCTCCCAGATTAAAATTATGAATTAACATATCGTTCTTAATTATCGCTATCCATGTTTGATTAGGTCTACCATATCCCTAGTTGCGCCATTAACTACAATATTGTCACCTCTTCTAATCGGGCACTGATCATATGACTAAACCATCTCAATCGGTTCTTTATCATCTTATACTCTGTGTGAGCTGGCTCTAACTTACGAGTTACCAGTACACTCATTTGTTATTCTATCTTTTAATGTATTACCATACAACCATCTTAACATTCTCATTTCAACCACACTTATCTTTTGACCATATTGTTTCTTAATTGCCTGACATTTTGATCCATAAAGAGATGCAGACCTTATCGTTAACTTCTAAAATTTTCCTTTCAATCTCAAAGATACCCTACAATGACATAGCACTTTTCCATTTAGCCATCCTGCTTTGTCCTGTGAACTACATCCTCTTTAATCTCCCCATCATGATTTATTATAAATACTAAGTAATGAAAAAGGTTTTTCCTAGGTATTTCATAGCAATCAATTTGCACCCTAAATCCTTTAGATTCTAAGATATCGCTTCATTTCACTATTGAGATTGTCTTTTCTTTAGATTCATTTGGTAAAACAATATTATCAACAAACATACATCATGGCATCTGAATATGTGTAGTAAGTTCATCTATAACTAATACAAAGAGACAAGAACTTAATGTCATTTCTTGGTGTAAACCTATTGTGACAAAAAAGGGTTGTCTCTCCAATTGTCATCACTCTAGTAATCGTTTCATCATATATATCTTTAATCACACCAATATTTATGGGACGCTAGTTTCTATTCTAAAGACCACCATATTATCTTTCAAGAGACCCTATCATAAGTTTTTTCTAATGCAATAAAATCTTATGTAGATTTTTCTTTTTCTCTGTATTTCTTCATCAATCGCCTTAATAAATGAATTACTTTCATAGTAGACCTTTCTGGCTAAAACCAAACTGATTTTCAGATAAGATTATTTCTTTCCTTAATCTATGTTCGATTTCTCTCTTCCATAGTTTCGATGTACAACTCATAGGCTTAATTCCATCATAGTTCATTTATGTTTGAATACTATTAAAAATATCTACAAGTATTTAAAATCATATTTAAATATATTACAACCAAAAACCAAATCGAACCTATCAAGTTAGGTTCGATTCATTTAAAACGTTGATGCGGTTCGGTTTGGTTTGTACGTTTTTTGCTAAAAATGAAGCAAACCGACCATTCGTCACCCCTAAGTGTTGTAGTCTATGGATTCCATTTGATAGGAAAAGGCTTAGATGACAATAATGATGTTGGACGATGGATTCCTTCATCTAGCATAATGGAGGGCATAAATAAAAACTTAAAATGCACCTCGAGAAATTTCAAACATTTCCAAGCACCAAAACAAATCAATTTCTTTGTTCTTTTTTTCGGCAGTTAATTTACTAAGTAATAACTCAAAGTATGTTGCTCATGAACAAGAAGACACTGATGGGACAATCAATGTTTTAAAGACGGAAAAGAAAAGTGGAGCGGCCGAGAAGCCAAAACGCTAAGTGCCGCTCAAGCGTTTAAACGCCTGCTTAGGAAGCTCAGAAATCAGGACAGTGGTGTTTCATATTTTTATTTTTCTTGTCAATAAATAATGATTCTCATTAGCTTCTAACAATTTTTATGTTCCTTTTGCTAGCAAATGCCTAAATTTAACCTAAAATTTAACAAATTTGCTCAGACAATAAATTTGCTAGAATATGCTCAAATAATTCAATACATGATTGAAAATTTCTTAGAATTTATTAGCTTATAGAACTTATAAGCTTTTCAATACCCGGCATCAAACATCATAACTCAAATCAGTAAAAAAAATCTTAACAAATTATTAATAAAAAAGTACCTAAAAGATTGTTGTCCGAAACAGGTGGAGTCGAAATTGAATTAGAATTTCAAGATCAAAATTTAAAAAACTACACGAATTCGAAAACTCTAGTATTGCGCGAAATCAATTTAGATCTCAATTTCTTGAAGTTGACAAACATAAAATTTTGGAGTTTTGAAACCCAAATCCTGAAGTGTCTCAAAGTCGAGCAGCTCGACAATCCTAGCCTTTATCGAGTTGAGCACGAAAGATAGAAACGTGGAAAAGAAGAAAAAGAAAAGATGGAATGTTGTATTAATTAGTATTTGTGTTATTCTTACTCCAATAACAATACTTATATACCCTTTATAACACTTACGAGGTGTATACATCAATAAAAATAGATTATGCAATATCACCCGCTTAAGCGGGATAAACTGAAGCGGCGAAACCTGCTCAACCGCTTAAGCAGTCGCTTTTTAAAACACTGGACATAATGTCACCAAAGTTGCTGCAAAGAGGAATTTCCCTGTTTGGAGGTTTGATCATCGAAAATAACTATTTGTAATTTTCAAGATCAGCGCTCCTACACGTTTCTGCACTTTTATAGAAGGGTGTTGGTTTCAAAATTCAATAGGATGCATCAGTTTTACACAAAACATTGTCAAACGGCTGAAAAATGCAAAGAAACCACCTTATGGTAATATAGCTATATATGTTATTTAATTAGAAAAAGTCCCACGATTAAAAGCCATGCTAACACCTAACTTCAATTTTCTACCGTCCTACCTACGTAGCTCCAAGCTAACAATGCAAGTATAGCCAGTTCTTAAAGGAGCAAGTGAGAAATGGCGAAAAATTCCATCCGTGTGACATCTTGATGCAACTCAGTTGTTATTGCACCAGATGAACCAATAGGACTTGAGAAAAGAAAATAAATAAAACCTCATGATTTATCTTTTCATGTTGAAGTTTCTTTTGTCCAGCCCCAAGTTTGAATTTGAGCACCCCTACTTAAGATACTCCACCATGCCATTCACATGGGACAGGAAATTAAACTTGAGCGATTCATGTCCAACAATGAGGTATGCCTCTGCAGCATGGTTCTAATAACACAAACCTTCTTGAACATTTAAGTGGTGAAAGTGACCTGAAGATATGTACATGATTGAAGAACTATAAATCTCCTCTATGTGCATAATCAAGCATGAAGCACCACAGCAGCAGTGCTGCATCGATAGCAGCATCAACATCAGAGCCTTTTAATCTCTCAGCCCTTTCTGTGAAGCATTACCTCATGTTCCTTCAAGGCAGCTCTAAATTGTAGATAGCACTTGCATGAATTAGCAGGCCATCAGTGAACATATCAGAATCAATATTCTATCTTCACTCATGATATTTCTGAGCCTAATGAGGATAACTCACAAGTCTCCCACTCATAACATAAATTTTTAATATCAAGCCTGACCTACTTAAACAATGCATTTGACAATTTGCTTCCAATGAGCATCTTACCTCAATTAAATTTGCAATCACCACCACGATATTCACCCTCCTAACTTTGTCAAGCTCAAGAGACGAAGGAGGTGACAACTTTCCATAACCATAAATAAGCATTTGATTTTGTTATACCCTTTTTGGGATTGTGAGTAACCTACAAGCTTTAGATGGCTGCTGGAGGGATCGCAGAGGGTTGTTGAGGGGGCTGGAGGGTGTCGATGGCTGCTGGGAGGGTCGTGGAGGGTTGTCGTGGGGTTGTCGAGGCTGCTGGAGGGCGTCGATGGCTGCTGGGAGGGTCGTGGAGAGTTGTTGAGGAGTCGTCAAGGGGTGTTGAGGGCTGGGGAGAGGCTGGAGAAGGGTGTCGAAGGCTGCTGGAGGGACGTCGATGATGAAGGGATGAGGTGCTGGCGGGGGCGAGGGGTCTGGTGGATGCTGGAGATGGCCGGAGAGGGAGATCGAAGGTGCTGGTGGTGGCTGCAATGGCTGGAGAGGGTGGTCGAGGGGGCTGGAGGTAGCGTGGGGAGAGCAGAGGGGCGGCTAGGGCAGAGAAGGAGATTAGGTTTTTATTCTTATTTTCAGGTTGATTATTTTCAAAGTTACCATACCATGCAGATAATCAAAAAGACACATAATTTAATGAAGAGTTCATATACGAATATATGGAAAGTCATAGACCACATCTCATATTTTAACTGATCTAACTCAATATATTCATAACTAGTATCTATTAACCAATTATATTCATGACACTCCCCGCAAGCTGGAGCGTAGATGCCAATCATGCAAATCTTGGACAGAAGACGAGAGAAAAACGGTCAAGGAAGAGGTTTGATAAGGATATCTACAAGTTGAGTAGACAAAGAAATATGTTGGAGTGCAAACACCTTATCTGTCACCTTGTCACGAACAAAGTGGCAATATATTTTGATATCCTTGGTCCGCTCATGAAAAACTGGATTCTCAGCAATATGGATTGCGGCTTTATTATCATAGAAGAGTGCAGTCGGAAGCATAGAAGGAACCCCAAGATATGCCAGAAGGGAGGTAAGCCACGCCAACTCAGCAACTATATGAGCTATAAATCTATACTCAGGCTCTGCAGAAGAATGAGCCACTACATTTTGATTCTTACTCCTCCATGTAACCAAGTTTTCTCCTAAACAAACACAATAGCTACTCGTGGAATGACGATCATCAATGGATCTGGCAAAGTCAACATCCGCAAAAGCTATAAGCGACAATTTAGACGATGGTTTGTAAAGAAGACCCTGTCCCGGAGAATCTTTGATGTATTTGAGAATATGCTCAATTGCCTTAAGATGAGAAATCAAAGGATTCTGAATATACCGACCCACTGTGCTAACGACAAAGGCAATGTCAGGACGAGTGACAATTAGGCAAATAAGCTTCCCAACTAGACGTCGATATCATCCTGGATTATGTAGTAGAGGATCCGAGGGAGAACTCAATCGAGTCAGCTTGACTGAGAAATCCATAGGAGTGTTTACTGGTTTACATCTCAGAAATCCTGTTTCAGATAGAAAATCAAGTGCATACTTACGCTGAAAGAGCAATAATCTACCAGAATTCTGAGATACTTCAATTCCAAGAAAATATCTAAGTGGCCCAAACTCCTTGGTATGAAAGTGTGAAACCAAATGTTCTTTCACTTTGGAGATGCCAGCAGATTCATCTCCAGTAATGATAATATCAACATACACCAGCACAATTATCCTGCCCCGAGGACGATAATGTGTAAAGAGGATGTGTCGTCGCGACTCCGTTTGAAGCTAATTTGTTGTATACATGTACTAAACTTTTTAAACCAGGAACGTGATGATTGCTTCAATCTGTACAACGATCTATATAGAAGACAAACCAGACTCCCCCGGTCGCTCAAGTTAGGAGGCTGTTGCATATAATAGTCTCTAAAATATTGCAATTAAGAAGACATTCTTCATATCAAGCCGATGAAGTGGTCATACCTTAGAAACAGCCACGGATGTAAGAATACGAACCGAGATCAATTTGGCAACCAGCGAAAAAGTCAACATAATCCAAACCATATTGCTGAATAAAATCTTTAGCTACAAATCGAGTTTTGAGACGGTTAATCGTCCCATCTGGATTATACTTGACGGTAAAGACCCATCGATAGCCGACAACCTTCTTATTTGAAGACGGGGGCATAAATTTCCAAGTTTGCTTAGAGCGTAGTGCGACAAGCTCCTCTAATATAGAGGGATGCCAACTTGGGTGCTGAAAAGCTTCCTAAACAGAGAAATGAAAAGTGATGGCAGGTAAGGAAGAAATAAACTGACGAGCAAATGATGTCGGTCTATGATAGGAAACAAAGTTAGAAATTGGATGTGCAGTAGTACAGAAACGCTTACCCTTGCATAAGACAATAGGAAGAGAGATCTTCTGAAGGCGGTGGCGGTTGAGAATCAGGAACAGTGGATTGCATAGGAAAATCTGCAGAAGAATTGTTAAAAGAAGCATATACGACGGTGATACACATGTAGATAAGGGACTACCGGCCGAAAACTTAGGCTCACAGGTTGAACAGACGAATCAAGTTATGAGGAAGGTAGATGAGGAACAGGAATAGTAGGAGCGGGGTTCTTAACAAGTGGTGGAAAATAGATTTGATCTTCTAAGAATGTCACATCACAAGAAATACAAACTTTAGATACAGGGTCAAAGCAAACATACCCTTTTTAGAATCGTGAGTAACCTAGAAATACCACTTTTCCAACACTCCTCGAACTCTTCTCTAATTTTAAAACTCTACTCTAGTTTAAAAATAACTTTAACAGGGTATAAGAACCGATGGCTCGATCCAAACTCGACTCGAAATTACTACCAAGTGTTGTATTTTTCACGTGACAACCACACCAAAGAAATAAATGATGGTTGCACATGAGAGGGGGTGTTGAAAGTAAAAAAATAATTGATGGGAGTTTAAAGATAGTTGTAGGGTGTTTTTCTTTGGTGAATTGAGATGGGAATACGCACGCGCTTGTCAGGCGCATTACAGATTCCCCCTGCCTAGGTTAGGCTGGAGTTTATTGATTGTGGAGATCCGAATCTCCAGCAGCTGCGGACTAAGCTGCCGTTAATTACCCCTCGTATTTGGAACGAGAGAACCTTCGATTGATGGGTTAAAGTGGTCATGCAAACTCAATGTGCAGTGTTGTGTTTTGAAGGGGTTTGAGATATCTCAGGGGCCCCGCAGAGTTTTTACGGGGGTCCCGCTATCCGGATAGCGGGCTAGGGATCAAGGGGGCTAGCAGCCCCCTTGAGGGGTGCGAGGCAGCGCCCCTTTAGAAATTTTTTTCTAACAGGGACAGTGTCGTGGAGTATGTGTGTGTGTATGTGTATACATACGTATATATACAAAAAAAAAAGGGAAAGGGCATCCAAAGGAAGCGTGGGAGAAAGCACTCGGGCGCTAGCGCCCCACGTGCCAGGCACGTAGGCACTCGGGCGCTAGCGCTCTGAGCGCTAGCGCTTTGAGCACTGGCGCCCCACTTATCAGTACGTGGGCGCTCGGGCGCTAGCGCTCTGAGCGCAAGAGCGCCGGCGCCCCACTTGTCAGTACGTGGGCGCTCGGGCGCTAGCGCTCTGAGCGCAAGAGCGCCGGCGCCCCACTTGTCAGCACGTGGGCACTCGGGTGCTAACGTTTTGGGCGCTAGCACTCTGAGCGCAAGAACGCTGGCACCCCATGTGTCAGCACATGGGCGTTCGGGCGGCAAAAGGGACTTGGTCCCTGCAATGGGAGTTGTACTCCCAGAAAGGAGCACTTATTATTTTGTGTGTGTGTGTGTGTGTGTGTATGAGCAGTTAAACTCCCAGGATGTTTTGAAGCTGATGAAGGGCTTCTCCCCTTGAGCCCTAGTTCTTCCCCAAAGTGGGGGTTCTGGAGATGGGTCTCCTTCTTCTTCCCTTGTTGGCCGGATCTTGAAGATCAAGAAATATGATATTTTAAAAATCTCTCCTTTCTGAGATCTGATGGAAGATCTGAGTTCCCCTTTGTGGGTTTTGTGGTGAAAAACTATTTTGTTTTATAAAAGGAAGAGTAAAACTCTTGATTTAATTCAAAGAAAGAAGAAGGCTTTGGAAGCTTGAGGAAGGAGAAAGATCTCAGATCTTGGTTCTTTTGGAGAGAGAGAAACTTGTTGGGATATTTTCATTATCCTTACTTTTATAGGCTATACACTTTACACATAGCCCCTTGGGTTTCACAAAATGGCATTTTGCCTATCCCATGGCTCATGTGCCATTTCTTTTTGCACATAAGCCATGGGCTTTATAAGAATTTGGCTTTATGCCCATTTTTCTTACATTTATTCATAAAATAAAGTAAAAGAAATACAACAAAATTTTGGCATGGGGGGAGGCCGGCTGCTTCATGTTCGGGCTAGCTCCGGACATTGGCCCACTTGACCTAGGCTTGGGCCCACCTGGCTGGGGGTTAACTTTGATTTTGACTTGGTCAACCGGAGTGTAAATTTTTACCCCAACAAATTGCCCCTCCATCAATAAATGCACACAGTATATGTGGGTCGTGTGCATGAAATTGATGGATGGATCTTCTTTCACGTGAAGACGACTTGATTCGGTTCCCACCTTTTGGGAAGCTGGCACTGCCCTTTTTACGACATGGACGGTCGATGCTTGACGTGTCTCCGAGATTGAGTGTCTGGTTGACTTGATTCCGAGGCGGAGCATAATTCCGACGAGGAGGTCGTTGCTGCCCTTTTAGCGACGTGGACGGTCGGTTCTGCCCTTTTTGCGACTTGGACGGTCGGTGCTGCCCTTTTTACGACTTGGACGGTCGGTGCTGCCCTTTTTGCGACTTGGACGGTCGGTGCTGCCCTTTTTGCGATTTAGACGGTCGGTGCTGCCCTTTTTGCGACTTGGACGGTCGGTGCTGCCCTTTTTGCGATTTAGACGATCGATTCTACCCTTTTAGCGACTTGGACGGTCGAGGCTGCCCTTTTAGCGACTTGGACGGTCGGTTCTGCCCTTTTTGCGACTTGGACGGGCGATGCTGCCCTTTTAGCGACGTGGACGGTCGATGCTGCCCTTTTTGCGACGTGGACGGTCGATTCTGCCCTTTTGCGACTTGGACGGTCGGTGCTGCCCTTTTTACGACGTGGACGGTCGATGCTGCCCTTTTTGCGACTTGGACGGTCGGTGTTGCCCTTTTAGCGACGTGGACGGTCGGTGCTGCCCTTTTTGCGACTTGGACGGTCGGTGCTGCCCTTTTAGCGACGTGGACGGTCGGTGCTGCCCTTTTTGTGACTTAGACGGTCGGTTCTGCCCTTTTTACGACTTGGACGGTCGGTGCTGCCCTTTTTGCGACGTGGACGGTCGGTTTTGGATTTGACTTGCTCCGCTTCTTGCGGTGTCAGGGATGAAGTCGACTTGTTTCCGAGGTGGAATTTGATTCTGCCAGGGAGGTCATTGGTTGTTTTGCTGATTTGATGCGATTTGGATTGACATCAGCACCGCTACACTGGACTATGGTACCAGGAGCGAATCATCATCTGTCGTGATAGGATTTGGGGATTTTGGTTTTGGTTTTGCATCAGCATCACTACATTGGAATATGGTACCAGGAGCGAATCATCATTTGCCGTGAGGGAATTTCCCCCGTTCTCAGTTTAACGACTTAGGGGTCATCTATTCCCAGTTTAACGACTTAGAGGTCATCTATTCCCAGTTTAAAGACTTAGGGGTCTATTGGATTGGAGTTTGGAATTTTGGGGTTAGGATAGGCATCAGCATTGCTAACACTGAAGCACATGTGCCAGGAGCAATTCATCATTTGCCTTTTCCTGTTAGGAAACGGTGGCTTAGGAGGCAGGTTTAATTCCCTATCATCTAAGGCTTTTCAATTTTATGAGCCGTAAGGGTCCCATAAAAGCATTTTCTCCCTACGAGTCGAAAGGATCTCGTAGGTGCACTTTCTCCTTAGGAGTCGTGGGGACTTCCAAGTGTGTTTTTCCTTTGTGAGTTGTAAGGATCCCACGAAGGTGTTTTCTTACGAGTCGTGAGGATCCCGTAAGTTGGTTCTCCTCATGTATCGTGAGGAAACATGAGTGGGTGTTCCAAAATGGAGCATAAGTCCAAGGGCGAAAACCAGCCGCTGGACTGGTGATTGCGGTGGGGTATGGGTATGATGAGAATTATTTAAGCCCGTGGATTGTATACGGTAGTCGATTTGGAGACTAACCGTAGGGCTGGAAGAATTTTGAGAAATTGGGTTTTGGTTGGCGTCTGCATCGCTGCACTGGCATATGATACCAGGAGCGACTCATCATTCGCCGTTTGGGGACTTGGAATTTGGATCTTGTTTGGCATCAGTATTGCTGCACTGGAATAATGCCAAGAGCAACTCATCATTTGCCCCGGGAGGACTTGGGATTTGGTTTTTGGGTCGGCATCAGCACTAACATTGAAGCGTAACGCCAGGAGCGACTCATCATTTGCCATTTCCTGTTGGGGAGCGATGGCTTAGGAGATAGGTTTAGGTCCCTATCACCTAAGACTTTTCAATTTTATGAGCCGTAAGGGTCTCATAAAAGCATTTTCTCCCAACGAGTCGAGAGGATCTCGCAGATGTATGTTCTCCTTAAGAATCGTGAGGATTCCTAAGTGCGTTGCTCCTTTGTGAGTCGTAAGGATCTCACGTAGGTATTTTCTCCTCACAAGGTCGAGAGGACTTTGCGAGTGTGTTTTATTTTTTCTTTTTCACGAGTTTGTGCCCTTTCGGGTTTTCACAAACTCACCGGCAGTACTGCTGTTTTTACTCACGGAGCCCTCTCGGGTTTTCATCCGTGCCCGTTTTGCTTGTGGACATACCGTATTATCTTTTTTTTTTGTGGTCGCTGGTAGGACTTTTAAAAGTAATCTCATCGGCGGGACTTGGGGGAGATAGGGGTCGTTTATGCCCATGGATTGTATATGGTTTTGCAGGATATATGATCCAGACCGTAGGGCCGGTGTGCTCAATTCGCCTGCGATTTGGAGCATTCACGCGTAGTATTTCTTGAGATATCGGCCATTGATAGGCGGCATGGGCCTTTCTCCCTCGGCACTTATTAGTTGGTAGGATCCTCTGTCGAACACTTTGCTCGAATTTTCCCTTGGCATGTCGATTGGGGATGATCGGTCTTTTGAGGACCAACACCAATTCACCTTTCTTGAAAGCGCGGAGACGAGTCATCGTATCATACGCCCGTGACATTTGGGCTCGGTACAGCTCCAGATTTTGCTGTACTGCAAACCTCTTTTCTTCGAGGGCGTCAAGCTCTTCCAGCCGAAGGAGGACGTTTTCCTCCTCCGTCAATTGGTGCTGAACGGCCATTCTTAAGCTTGGAACTTCGACTTCGAGGGGGAGGACCGCCTCCACTCCGAAGAGCAATGAGTATGGAGTGGACTGAGTTGGAGTACGGTGTGTGGTACGATATGCCCACAATGCCTCGTGAAGCTTGAGATTCCAGTCTCTCTTGTTGGCTGAAGCATTTTTCCTCAGGAGCTTGCATAGAGTCTTATTGAAGGCTTTGGCTAGCTCATTGGCCCTTGGATTATAGATGGAGGAATATCTCCAGTCTATCTTGTGTTGAGTAGCGAATCTTGAGACTTTGAAGCTCTTGAAAGAAGGCTCGTTGTCAGAAATGATTTTTCTTGGCGTACCGAAACGGTATAAAATATTATGCTGGAAGAATGTCAGAATATCTTCTGTCTTGACTTCTTTTAGCGGGACAGCTTCAACCCATCTAGAGAAGTAGTCTGTTGTAGCCAGTAGAACCGGTGGCTTTTGGATGATGGAGGATCAATTGGACCAACTATGTCGGTTCCCCAGACTTCGAAGGGCCACGACGCCACCGTAGGATGCAACGGATTAGGGTGATTGTGAATGAAATCACCGTGAATTTGGCAGATATAACATTTCTTTGCATGCTCTCCGCAATCCCGTATCATGGTGGGCCAGTAATACCCAAGCCGTTTAATTTGAAGTCGCATCTTAGGGCCGGACTGGTGAGCCCCGTAGACGCCTGAGTGAACTTCTTTCATAACCTTTTGAGCTTCGGCCGATGACAGTCACCTGAGCCAGAGTTGGTCATATGACCTGCGGTATAGCGTGTCATTCACAAACACGTATCAGAGAGCTCTCTTCTTCAGCTGAATCCTTGCAGATTTTCTTTCGGGCAGCTTATCGTATCGGAGGTACTTTATGAAGGGTTCTCTCCAATCGGGCTCGTCTTGGATGATCGAAGCTTCTTCGGCAGGACTGCTCTTCTGTTCCGCGCTTTCCTCTTCTCGTAGAGAGACTGGGGGTAGAATTTGCCGGCTCCTGACTGTGATCAGAATTTCTTCCATATTAGGATCAGCCAGCTCCTTGGCTAAGCGAGCGAGTATGTCAGCCTTTCCATTCAACGCTCTAGGGACTCTCATTAGTTCAATGTGAGTGAACCGTTTCATGAGTTCCACCACTCGGCTTCTATATCGAGCTAATTCAGGTTTGTATATTTTATAGTCGCCGCTTACTTGGTTGACGACAAGCTGAGAGTCACCGTAAACCCGTATCCGAAGGAATTCCATTTCTATAGCGAGCTCCAGACCAGCTATCAGAGCTTTATACTCAGCTTCATTGTTTGTTCGAGGCTCAGTGAGAGCAAAAGAACGCCGTAGGGTTCCCATTGATGGCGTGATGAACACCAATCCTATCCCTGCTTTTATCTCCGGGACGCTTGATTTACTGGAGGTCCTTATTGATGAGGCTCCATCGAAGTAGAGCTCCCAACATGGCTCATCTTCCTCGAGGTGCATCACTTATTCGTCGGGTAACTCACAATTTAGCGGCGACCCTTCTGGTATAGGATAAGCGGCGGAAAGTCTGCAAGAACTTTCCCTTTCACTGCTTTCTGAGGAGTATAAACTATGTCAAACTCAAGTAACATGACAGCCCATCTTGACATTCTACCGGCTAGGCTTGCTTTGGTCATTAAGTGTTTGAGCGGGTTGACCCTAGAGATCAGCATAACCCGATGAGCGAGCAGATAGTGCCTCAGCTTTTTCACAGCGAACATCAAAGCTAGGCATTGCTTTTCGATCGGGGAATAGTTGTGTTCCGCCCCGACTAAAGTTCGACTGAGGTAGTAGAGGGCATTCTCTTTTCCCTCCTCATTGTTCTGAGCAAGGAGCGCACCGAGTGACTCATCCAGCGCGGCAGTGTAGAGAATCAGCGGTTTATTTGGAATGGGAGCGGCCAGCACTGGAGGGTGAAACAAGTACTGTTTGATACTTTCGAACGCTTCTTGACATTCGACATCCCAGACAAAAGGAGCTCCTTTCTTCATGAGCTTTGAGAAGGGCCTACATCACCCCGATAAATTTGAGATAAACCTCCATATATAAGCAAGCTTGTCTTGAAAAGATCTTAGCTATGTCAGACTCTTCGGAGGGGGCATCTCTATGATGGCCTTTATCTTGGACGGGTCAACTTCAATCCTTCGATGTCGGACTATGAAGCCCAGGAATTTTCCCGATGACATGCCAAAAGTGCACTTCAGAGCATTCATTTTCATATCGTACTCCCTCAGTCTGGTGAGAACGGTCCTAAGATCTTGGATGTGATCGGCCTTGGCTTTAGTCTTGATGACCAGATCATCAACATAACATTCGGCGACTTTATGAATTAGGTCATCAAAGATATTGGTCATTGCCCTTTGATATGTAGCGCCTGCGTTCTTCAGTCCGAACGGCATACTTTGTAGCAGTATATTCTGATCGGGGTTCGAAATGCTGTGTGCTTCTCATCCTCAGGCGACATCTTGATCTGATTATACTCAGACGAGCCATCCATAAAGGTGAACAGCTCGTAATTTGAGGTGTCATCGACCATCATTTCCATGACCGGTAGCGGGAAGTCGTCTTTAGGACATGCCTTGTTGAGGTCCCTGAAATCGACACAAACTCGGATCTGCCCATTTTTCTTCTTCACTGGGGCTATGCATGCGATCCAGTCCGTATATTTCTCTTCCCTGATGAAGCCGGCATCGATGAGCTTCTTGGTTTTCTCGATGACCTTTTCTTCTAGTTCCCTTCTCATTCTTCGAGGAGCTTGTTTGACTGGCTTAGCATCAGGAGATATATCCAGTTTATGCACGGCCACTTCAGAGGAAAATCCAGGCATTTCTTTATACGTCCACGCGAAGCAATCGACGAACTCGTGTAGCAGGGCGATTATCTGCGCTTTCATTTTCTCTGATAAGAGTGAGCTGATATAGGTTGGCCTTGGATTATCGGGCGTTCCTAAGTCAATCTCGTCTAGTTCGTCGAAGGTTGCTTGTCCACCATCTTCGAGCTCCTGAGGAGCTTCTTCTGGCTCGGCTAGCTCGTCTTCATCATTTGACTCTTCGCTGGCTTCCCCAATATGGATCATGTAGCATGCCTTAGAATTCGGTTGAATGAAGCCTATGCCCCGTCTATCTGGAATTCATCCATCGATGAGTGCTCGGACCTGGGGCGGATGCCATAGCCCTTCATAAAACTTTGCTTCGGACTCCGTTTGATATAACCGGCATCCGCACTTTTTGAAATATTCTCGCATCTCGGGCGCATAGTATCTGGGATTGAGGACGGCTCTTATGCCTCTCTCATATGGAAGGCACGCGACAGACAAATCCTCCGAGTGCACAACAGGATTTGACCCATAAAACATTATGCCTTTCTGTCCACTTTTCCTTCCGGGGACGTAGAAAATTTTCAGCTGGTTCACGGTGGAGACTGACAACGCGTCGAGCTCTTTGCACATCTGCTCCAGTACCCTTGTGACGGCTAGGGCCCTTCTGCAATTTCGAAGGTCTCTCGTAGTTTCGCTTGTTGCATGGGGGTCCAATTTGCACCGCTGTTGCACGGCAGGTTCTCTTCCTCCGACTCTTCAGTGTCGCTGCCAAGATGAGGGCGGACTTTGCTGCTAGATGGGGCTTCAGTAATTGATTCGTCCGTATCGCTACCGAAATAAGGGCGAGTTTTACGGAAGGACGGACTTCCAGCGTCGGACTCATCAGTGTCGCTACCGAAAAGCGGGCGCACTTGGGCGTTTTTGCTTTTGAAGGTGACAACCGGCTCAGATTTTCTTTTGAGTCTTGGGGCCGTTCTATCCTCGATCAGTTGTGGCTTAGCATTTTGGTGGTTCATAAAGTACCGAGAATCTTCATATCGGACTTCATGCATACCGAACGGCTGGATGTCTCCGTCAATGCGTCTTTCTTCGCCATTTTTAGTATACTTTATGCATTGATGGAGAGTTGACGGAACGATGCCGTAATCGTGGAGCCATGCCGCCCCAAAAGAATCTTATAAGACGTGTCGGCGTCGATCACGTATATCTTAGCTTCAGTTTGCAGATCCCCGAATTTGATTGGCAAAGCTATAGACCCAGAACTTGCTGGCAGTTTTGATTGAAGCCTTGAATAACAATCTTTTCCCTTGACAGGTGTTGGACGTCCATTGACAAACTCTTCAGAGTCCGCAAGTTCATGATGTTCACTGAAGACCCCGAATCAATCAATATGCGATTAATCCGATCTCCGTCGCTGTATTCGGTCACGTAAAGCGACCGATTATGCTCAGCCGTTCCCAGTAGCAAATTTTCATCCTTAAACGTGACTGCAGCGGCATGCAGAGCGTACTGGGCTTCTTTCATATTAATTTCCGCAAAGCGAGCCTGATACCGCTCAGGGTTTTGTAGAGCATGAATGAGAACATCTTTAAGCCCTTGAGATAGAATCAAGGTATCATAGATGCTAAGGAGAGACGGAAGCTTTTGGAGGTGAGCCAAGACATTATAGTCAACTGGGGAAGGACTCAAATCTTCATGGACAAGTTCTCTGCCATCTTCTTCATTAGCGACTTGTTTTTCCTTCCTTTTTAGGGCATTGCCCTGATTTGGCGGTAGAGCCCTGCCGCTTCTAAGCTGGATTTGGTTGGCCTTTGTGGCGAGCTCCTCGTCCTCTTCGGGAAAATAGAGCTCCTCCTCAGAGTCGCTGCCAAGATGGATGGCATAGCAGGTCACTACTGGGACCTCTTCATTGGAGTCTTCTTCTAACTGCTCCAGAATTTCAGCCGCTCGTACAGGGAGGAACTCATAAAATTGAATCAGAGTTCTTTCCTTCTGTTCATATTCTTCGAGGGAATCGATATATTTTTGAATGCTGGATCTCCCTGCAGACTCCTTTTCGCGCCGAGCTGCACTTTTCGTCTTCTTGAGCTTTTTGGATTTTGAGCCCGATGGAGACGCATGGCAGCTGGAAAGGTAGGCTTCTTCTGCCTTTCCCATTCCGTCCTGGGCTCTTTCCGAAGTAGCTTTATCATCTTCTTCGTCTTATTAGATATGTGTGTACCCCACGGAGGCTGCGGTGAGTCCGTTTCATTTCTCTGGGCAGCGGGTTCGGCTGTCTGCTCGTAGAATGCTTCGGCTTCTGTCTGTATAAAGTTGGTGGTTGCAACTTGATTGTTCACCAACACACTTTTGGACAGCTCGATCTCTCCAGTCTTGTACTGCTTCTCGACCCAGTCTTTGAAGATATAGCAATCCTCGATCGCATGACTCACTACTCGGTGGTACGGGCAATACAGAGGATTGTCGGTCATTTTTGCTTCTTGAGGTCTTTTCGACTCTGGCAATCGTAGACCGTTGTTCAAGGCATCTTTAAATATCTTCCGGACCTTGTCCCTTCTGAAAGAGTAAACCTTGTTCTTTTTCTCCTCTAGGGAAGGCCCTTCTCCTCCCAGCATTGGCTTTCGAGACCGGTTGGTTTTGGATTCGTCCGCCTTTCGCTTTTCTTCATTGTCGGACGCATTGAAGACATTGGTACTGCTGGAACTCCCGCTTCTACGGTTGTCGTCCCGCTTGCTTTTCCAAGTCTTGTCTCTCTGAGAGTCTGGGGTAGACTCTTGATTTGAGCGTTCCAGCATTTGGACTTTCTTGGTTAGCCCTTGAAACGTCTTGAGGCCTGCTGTACACAAGAATGGGACCATCCAATTGCTGAGGTTCCCAATGAGAAGGCTGACGGACTGGTCCTGTTCTAGCGGCGGTTCGCACTTGACTGTGAGATTACGCCATCGGGCGATAAAGTCGGTGTTACTTTCATTCTTCCCCGGCTTGGTCCTCACAAGGTCAACAATGGAGATTTTATCACTGACACTCATGAACCTTTGTCGAAACAGAGACTCCATTTGGGCAAAGGTAATAACGGACCCGTCTGGTATACTCGTGTACCTGTCAAAGGCGACACCAGTCAGGCTGTTGACAAACTGACGAAGAAGGAGCGCATCATTGCCCCCTGTATTTCCGCACGATACTTTAAAGTGGGCGACGTGCTGATTGGCATTTCCCGTTCCGTTAAATCTTCCAAACTTAGGAATGACGTAGCCGCTCGGGAACTCGATCAGATCGTACTGTGCGGGATATGGCCGCCCGCTACTGCCAATTTCTTTCTGAGCTTCAGCTTCGGCCACCAATGTTTTAAATTTGCTGGTGACCAAATCCATTATCCGATCTTGTGTTAGCGGGATAGTGCTATCTGGGGCCAAGGCGTCCACAGAAGCGGAATGTGGCCGGCTTTCGTGCGGCTCAACCAGTCTTGGACCCAAAGGAACATGCATTGGCTGCTTCGGATTGTCATCACCCGGCTGATGAGTAGCGACTTGTGCTTGATTGGGAGGCGCTCGAGCAATTTGAGCCGTAAGCTGCATCACAACATTCGTTAGGTCGTCAATTTTCGAATAGAGCTTGGCCATCTTTTTATCTTTGCTCTTGAGCTGTTTTCGAAACTCTTGAAGCAGCTCTTGTTCCGCGGTCCTGGGGCGGAAATTCGGCTCTTCCTCACTGTCCGAGCTTCACTCTGCATGTACCGAGGGGTCTTTCTGTCTATCATCCTCATCGAGAGGGTTTTCTTCATCCAGCGGAGGCGGCTGTTCTTGGGAAGCGGCAACCATATTCAAGCCAGATTGGGCCTGGGATGCAGTGGCCCCATCCTTGCTTTTGCTGCGAAGGTTGTCGTTAGGGCGCCCGCCCGCCATATAGACCGTATGGATAATATATCCAGCCGTCTTTTTAATATCGGCGGCCGATTTCACGGATCGCTGTCTTGACCCCCTTGTTTTGGTAACGGGCAGTCGATTGAAGGCGGATGGCTTGGCCGGATTCTTGAATGGTGCTAGCACTTCTTTTCTGGATTTACCCCACTACTTTCGCGCGGCGCAGAGCGCCTGATAGACTCTTGAAGAGACAGTGTCATACTTTTCCTGTTGGGGCCGGAACACGTCTCTTTGTAGTGACGTTCGGACCGCCGTCTTCTTGATTCTGGCGATCATGGCATTTTTCTGAACCTACCTCAGAGGTTCGAAGGAATTGCTGATTTTTACGGCCGATTCAGCTGTCGTCGCGGAGTAACCCTGCTTTCGGAACCTCACAAGACTCCACTTGGCCGAAGTCCTGGCCCTCTTGTTGGCTCGATACCTCATCTGCTTCTGCCTTAACTTTTCTGCTTTAAGCACCTGGCAGACTTCGGCTCTTTGAGATGACGCCATTGACCGATTGATAGAGAGGCCAGAGGAGACGCCCGATCGTGCATTTGTTGGAGTCATCGCCTGAGCTCATCCGCAACGTTTGATATTGCCCTTTGTACCGAAAGTCTTGCCCCTAGCTGGAGCACCAGAGAGTCGTTCAGGCACCGTCTTAAGTTTCGGTTGTGGTGCCTTAGCGATCACAACATTCGGCCTCTTGCCCCTTGAGACCGGCTTGGCCACTTGTTTTGCCGGGATCTCTGCCAGATGAGCGCTTTTGGCAGGGTAGATGATGACAGAGCCAAACTGGCGGGGCAGTTCCTCCCACTGTCGACTGAGACTTGTGGGGAGAACCACACGAGCATTGACCTTGACTACGTACGGGATCGGGGCCGCGTTGGAAGCTGAATTCATCTTGGGAGACATTGTCGTTGAAAGTTGATTGCTTGAAAGCCTGCATGAAATAGCATTATTTTAGTATAAATATAGACATGTATGTTAAATGAGTTTGCATGAACACTTGACCCGAGATATGGGAGGAGAGATTGGTCCCACCGGGCGTGCCAGAATCCGTAGGGTGTTTTTCGTCACCCTATTGAGATGGGAATACGCACGCACTTGTCAGGTGCATTACAGATTCCCCCTGCCTAGGTTAGGCTGAGGTTTATTGATTGTGGGGATCCGAATCTCCGGCAGCCGCGGACTAAGCTGCCATTAATTACCCCTCGCATTTGGAGCGAGAGAACCTCCGATTGACGGGTTAAACAGGTCATGCGAACTCAATGTGCAGTATTGTGTTTTGAAGGGGTTTGGGATATCTCGGGGGCCCCGCAGAGTTTTTACGGGGGTCCTGCTATCCGGATAGCGGGCTGGGGGTCAAGGGGGCTAGCAGCCCCCTTGTGGGGTGCGGGGCAGCGCCCCATTAGAAATTTTTTTCTAACAGGGACAGTGTCGTGGAGTATGTGTTTGTGTGTGTGTATGTGTATACATACGTATATATACAAAAAAAAGGGAAAGGGCATCCAAAGGATGCGTGGGCGCTAGCGCCTTGAGCGCAAGAGCGCTAGCGCCTTGAGCGCAAGAGCGCTAGCGCTACGTGCCAGGCAGGTGGGCGCTCGGGCGCTAGCGCTCTGAGCGCAAGAGCGCTAGCACGCTGAGCGCAAGAGCACGAGCACTGGCGCCCCACGTGTTAGCACGTGTGTGCTAGCGCTCTGAGCGTAAGAGCGCTGGCGCCCCACGTGTCAGCATGTGGGCGCTTGGGCGCTATCACTTTGAGTGCAAGGGCGTTAGCGCTTTAAGCGCTGGCGCCCCACGTGTCAGCACGTGGGCGCTCGGGCGCCAGCGCTTTGGGCGCCAGCGCTTTGGGCGCCAGCGCTTTGAGCGCTAATGCCCCATGTGTCAGCACGTGGGCGTTCGGGCGGCAAAAGGGACTTGGTCCCTGTAATGGGAGTTGTACTCCCAGAAAGGAGCACTTATTATTTTGTATGTGTGTGTGTGTGTGTGTCTGAGGAGTTAAACTCTCAGGATATTTTGAAGCTGATGAAGTGTTTCTCCCCTTGAGCCCTAGTTCTTCCCCAAAGTGGGATTTATAGAGATGGGTCTCCTTCTTCTTCCCTTGTTGGCCGGATTTTGAAGATCAAGAAGTATGAGATTTTAAAAATCTCTCCTTTCTGAGATCTGATGGAAGATCTGAGTTCCCCTTTGTGAGTTTTGTGGTGAAAAACTATTTTGTTTTTTAAAAAGAGGAGTAAAACTCTTGATTTAATTCAAAGAAAGAAGAAGGTTTTAGAACCTTGAGGAAGGAGAAAGATCTCAGTTCTTTTGGAGAGAGAAAAAGTTGTTGGGACATTTTCATTATCCTTACCTTTATAGGCTATACACTTTACACATAGCCTCTTGGGCTTCACAAAATGGCATTTTTCCTATCTCATGGCTCATGTGCCATTTTTTTTTGCACATAAGCCACGGGCTTTACAAGAATTTGGTTTTATGCCCATTTTTCTTACATTTATTCATAAAATAAAGTAAAAGAAATACAACAAAAATTTGGCATGGGGGGAGGCCGGCCGCTTCATGTTCGGGCTAGCTCCGGGCATTGGCCCACTTGACCTGGGCTTGGGCCCACCTGGCTTGGAGTTGACTTTGATTTTGACTTGGTCAACCGGGATGTAAATTTTTACCCCAACAATAGTCCCGCATTGGAATCAGAAACACATGAGCATAAAATATAAAATGGGTCACATCTCAACAAGGCTTGACTCTTATTGTTGGAACCCACTTATCATTAAAATCTCATGTGTAAAAACTCATCACTCCTCCAACTCTTCTCTGACTTTAAAACTCTATTCTACCTTAAAAATAACTTTAACCGATTTCTCTTCTTCTCAAGCTTATATAATGTCAACCCATTCCCTAAACAGTAGAAACAAATCTATGTCATTTACAAGATAGAACAAAATCTATAATCAAAAAGGGTATGTAAGGAATAAAATAATAAAACGAGTATGACCAATGTAAATGTAAATTACTACTGGAATAAAGGCCACATAAAACCTAAAGCAGTCTTTAAAAATCAAAAGGGTATTCTCTAATTTCATACCCCTGCAATCAAGTCTTTGCCTAGTATTCCGATTTAGATCTACAGGTGCTTTGGCAATCATTCTTACATACAGCAGCATCCATTTCTACGACAAGCCTTTTCAAATCCTTAAGTATGAGTCAATGAGTGTTGTACAAATTAAACTATAATCTAAGTCCAATTTTTAGAAGTCATGTAACTCATGTTTATAGGCATCTTCGACTAAACTAACCCAGAATTGATTCATGTCTTCTTCCACCATACCGGACCCGCTTTAAAGCACTACTCTGAGAAAGCTCCATGAGCGGAGCCAGCTTTCTATTGCCGACTTTCAATGACCTCAAACCTCTGCAGCGGCGGATTCTAGGCCTTATGTCAGGTGGGGCGAAATTTTATATTATAATTTTTTTTGGAACATAACCATCATATAATGTTAAATCAATGTCACCTAAAACGATAGTCATACTTAAATATGCTAATCAGTTGCGGTACAGTTAAGCTTATATAATCCAAAAATCGTCTCCTGAAGTTCATAATCCGAGCCTCAAATCTCAACTAAGCAAAGAAAACAGGATGTATTGAATCAGATCTGCTAAATTAGTACAGAAATATAGAAAAATTGGTGAAAGGTAAAAGAAAATGTTTAGCAAATATTTTTGCAAAAAATAATTTAAAAAGATGCGATAAAGAAAGAAATGGCGTCATTTTATCTTCTAAGTAACGCATTAAGAATATTACTTCCATCTTTAAAAATTGAGCCGTAAGTACATATCAAATGTTAAAGCGTTTTCTGTACAACATAACGAAATTTAATGGGGATAAATGCAAATAAAATAAATTCCTGCTAATCTTTATTTAATACACATCCTACACCATGGATCCTTTCCTCGCCTTCCTTTTTTATTTTTGACACAGCAAAATTACCATGCCTCTACAAAATATGGTGAATGATCGGGTGCATGGATATAATTAGATATAGATACGATGCCTTGGCATGTCCCTAGCAATGAATAGGAGCATGTTTTATCAAAAGAAAACAAAATAAAACCTTGATGTTTAATACCTATATTTAATCTTTGAATAAGGCAAAAAGCTTCCAAAGGTCACGGATACACCAATTTTCCATATAGTTTTGATACCCTTTACTCATTTATTTAGCATCGTAAAATGTTATATTGTTGGAAGCCCGTTAATTTTGCAATCATGTGATTGAAAAGGTACGGTATCCAATTTGGCATTTAAGGACACGAGGATCAAACATGGTTGTGTTGATTGTCGAAAAAACCAATAGATGGTTGACTTTTAGAGCCACAAATGTAGGAAATTTCCTATCATACCACTTTATATCTTCCTCCCTTGGTTGACTTTTAGAGCCACCAATGTAGGAAATTTCCTACCATACCGCTCTCTCTCTCTCACACACACAAGTGCGTGCACAAAGGTAAATGTATACCTTCGCTGCTTATTTATGTCAGCTAACTAGATAAACCTGCCATTACATTCTTCTATATGCTCATTTTTTTTATATAAGATTCTGGATTCAAGCAAACATAATATGCTGAAGATCTCTTAGATCATGCTGCTTAAATGGGTCAATGAAGACTGAGAATAGAATTGAAGTGGGCTTTAAGACTCGCTGATCAGATAATGGTGGAGTAAATCTAGTTGCTCAATACAAGAAGATGATTTGAACTGATAATCTCATCTCAAGTGAAAAAGAGGCATCCTCATTGGTGGCTCAGAGTCATGCAGAGATGGAGGAAGGCATCTTTTCTGCAGCTTCTTTTCTTCTTCTATCTTTGATTTCTCTTTCATGGCAATTGCAAGCCCTAGAGACAAAACTCGTAATTTTCTGAAGTTGGATGTGTAACAAAATGTGAGATTTCAGTAGATTGATTTAGATAGCTAGGATGTTATGTGATCTTAGGATCTCCAGATAAAAGAATCTATGGCTGCAGAAAAGGTAAGCAGCAGGACACAAACCAAGGAACTCACTTCTCACACAAAATCGGACAGCAAAATACCAAATCTCATGTCGCCCAAAGGCCTCATAATGTCATTATATTCACCAAACAACACAAAGGCACACGGAAAGTATATTATATAAATAACTCAACTCACTTGACCTTCTAACCAATAAAACATAGATTTATGTTCCTTATATCAAGGATTCCTTCGCATCTAAAACCTTAAGCAGATCTGAAATTGTGAAGAGACTCAAAATAATAGAAAATAGCAAGTAAATATCCCCATAATATTAAAGAGAATCCTTGCATTTTTCGTGTTTCAATGAGATGTCAAAACTTACGTTGAGATGCCAGATTTCCCATAGGCATCATAGGCTTGGCGCTGTGTTGGATCTCTTAGAACTTGGTAGGCCTCACCCAAGACCTGAAATAAAAGCAGCAGAATATAGTTGATGATGCTCATAAGTAGGAATTCCTCACGACACGTGGCGGATGACGTGTCCCGGGGACTACGGAGATGGAATAAATAAGATGAATCGGGAACGTTTCTCGGGACTTCGTCTCCGAGAATGCATCCGACCTTTCGGAGACCTCCCTGAGTATCTTCCATATTCACCAAGCAAACAGCCGTCAGCTCACCTTCGAGCAATGCTACAACTGAGCTTCATCGGCGGCCTTCCGGAAGGCCTCCAGATGGCTCGGCCTGTCAGATGGCTCGGAGACGAGCAGGGAGGCCTTTCGGAAGGCCGAGAAAGCTCGGCTGTAGCATTGCTCGAAGGTGAGCCGATGGCTGTTTGCTAGATGAATATGGAAGTTACTTAGGGAGATCTCCGAAAGGTCGGATGCATTCTCGGAGACGAAATCCTGAGGAACGTCCCTGATGCATCTTATTTATTCCACCTCTGTAGGCTCCGAGACACGTCATCCGCCACGTGTCGTAATCTGAGGAATTCCTACTTGTGAGCATCATTATTAGCCCCCCACTCTCGTTCCGACCTATTTATGGGTCGGCTCGAGAGTGGCCTGCTAGGTTTCCTCTGCTCAGCTTGGTTTCGAGAATTCTTCGTGGTGGATTGTCCGGGAACAACATGGCGTTTGGCGGTTGCGTCGTTTCGATTTTTGAGTCCACGCGACGTCTCACTGTGCATCTATGTTTTCGCGCATATCCCTGATGACATCAGCGGATCGGTGAAATGATTGCATTTTAAAGAGGGGGCGCCGTTTCACTCGATCGTCAGTTAGGCTACGGGCCACGTGTCCGATGTCGGTTGGCGGGGGTGACAGGCTGTCTCTGACTTCTGCAATGAAGAGACGTCCCTAATGGTCGACCGCCACGTGGAGCCTCAACGGCCGCTAGGCGCGACGTTTCGTTTTGGCGGGAATCGGTCTAGGCCGTATGATGCTTTCTTTGGGGTGTATAAATAGGAGGGGACCATTCTAGGGCAAACACTTGACCTTAATTCTTTTTCCTTGTTTGAAGATTGCTCGGCGCATCTCCGCTTAGATCGGATCATCTGTTGAATTTTCCTCGGCAAGTCTCTTTCTTTGAATCAGGTTAGATTCTTCATCCGAGGTGACTGTAGATATAGTAGGGGTAGAGTCGGACGATGAGGCTCTAGTTGCTGTGGCCGAGTCCAGTGGGTCTTCCTCCCTTTTTGCTTCAGATAGCCGAGAGGGTTCTTCTTCTACCGCGTCCTCCGCGTCGGGCTCGCCCCCTAGAGTCAGAGCCGCCCTTGTCACTCGCCGTCGGGAGGCGACAAGGGTTCCCAAAATGCGCATCGGGAACACCTGCGATGCGCCCTCCGTCTTGAATCGTCAGGACAAGCTTTCTGATATCCGGACTCGATTCCATATCCCCTATAGCTATTCACTCCGTTTAGCTAAAGAGGGTGAGCGGGTAGATCAGGTGCAGGGTAAGGAGATTGCTCTGTATCTGGAAGCATTCTGAGCAGGAATGTGTCTGCCCTTCTCACCCGAGATTCATGCGGTGCTTCATTGCTTCCGTCTTGCCCGGACCAGCTAGCGCAGAACTCATGGAGGATCCTTCTCGGGTTTCTAGTCTGGTTAAAATTTGATTGAATCCCCTTCAGTTTGACCCTCCTATTGTCTTTTCTTTGTTATAAAATCACCCCGGTACCAGTAAGGAAGAGCCGAACTGGGTGTACTTTTCGTTCAAAAAACGTAAGGGTAGGACGGCCGGGTCGGGGGTAGTGGTCGTCCCTTCTTCTATCCATGAATGGAAGGAGAAGTACGTTTTCGTTGGGCCACCGGAGGGCGAAGATTGGCCTATACCCACATAGTGGCACATGGCAGACTGCCCGAGGGCGAAGCAGTCGACCTCCCCCGAGGCGAAGGTGGTGTCCCAGTAGGAATCGATCCAATGGGCTGATGTCCTGCTTTCCGAGCAGGTATTGAGCTGGGCTGGGCTCAGTCCTGCACGTTTTTTGGGTAAGTCAGGGTTTTTGACGATCTGCTTAGACTTTGCCAAATTTTCTTTGTCGTTTCCACTTCGCTGATCTTTTCTCCTGTGTGTTATTTTTTGCAGAGCCCATGGACCAATCAAAAATCATGGTTGCCATGGCCGCCAAGGCCTAAGAAACAAAGACCGGTGGCTGATTTGTACGATTTTTTTGTGATCAAAGAATTAATTACCGCAATTAAGAACGGCGTCACTTGGTAGCTAGCCGGTGAGTACGGGTCGGTCCACAGGGATTTTGTGTATTCTCAATTTTTTCTAACGAGTTAATTCCAAACGGTGTTGGATTGATTATCACTAAAAACTAAGTTGATTTAGATTAGGATTAAAATCTTGCTAGGGTTAGGTTTAGGTTAAGTTTGGAAAGTTAATATTCCTCACCACTTTCAATGCCCTAATTTAGATCTATTTAGGTGTTATGGTAATAATTAATAAAGGGGATTAGGACGATCGAGAAGAAACGATGTTTCTTCCTCTAGGTCCTTGTCCGTCCTTTCTTAATTCTTACCCTAACCTCCATGGAAAACATGCACAACCGGTCTTTTAAACTATGATATCACCGTTACCTCGTGGGGTAGGGTGCCGTAGAGAGCGGTGTGTGTATGTATGCATGGAGTCCTATGAATTAATTTGTGATGGGCAAGAAAGGGGAGAGAGATTTTCATCACTCAAACCTTTCCTATTCCTAGAAGACTATACTAAGGCAGAAAGGAATTTTAAGTGTACGGGAATGTTACTGATTGGATTCGCAGGAGAATGTACATGCTTGCTTGTTGATCTTCTGATCGCTCAATACCTGGGTGGCTGTTACGTTTAGCTGACCGCTTGCAGCTTGTGGGTGTTTGATATGATCATCACCTACTGCCGGCGTATTGACGGTTCTTTAGAGTCCTACACAGAGGTTTCTTGGCTCAGGCAAAACGGAGTAGGAGCACATATATGATATGTGCGGGACAGAGAACAATATGTGTATGTGATACCGTATTAGATTCTCACGATATGAGATATCGGCCGGGTATATGTGATATAGCCGGGTCATCGGATCAAGTGTTGATTCGATGAACTGATACAGATTATATTAGTCGGTTATTTGTGAAATAGCCGGATTATCGGATCAAGTGTTGATTTGATAATTTAATGTATAATAATATATTTGATATATTAAATTATATTAACTAATATAAGCTCACTAAAAGATTCTTTTTCTCACTCGGATAATACATTGATATATATATGCGATATATGTTAATTGTATTATTTTTTTTGTTACAATAAATATTGTATATGTGATATATAATATTGTAACATATTAGGGTTATTAATGCAACATGTTTAGTGGAGATTAAACATGGTTAGGGTTTGATTTGGGTTAAGCTTTTCTAGAAGTTTCTAGAAGCTTTGCTTTTGTTTTTAACTAAAGATATTTTCTAAGATATTTGTTATGATATTTGTTAACCCAACCCAACCCATGACCATGGTTAAGTATCTACATGGGTTAAGTTATCATACTTAACCCATGGTTGCATTTCTAACCTCGCTACATTTCATTATTCATCACAAAGAGAATTCTTCTTCTTCTTCCTCCTTGCAAAGCTTTCTAGCTTTTTGCTTAGTGATGAAAATGAGTGAGATTAAGAAAATAAATGAGAGCTAAAATCCTACTTCATGATCCTAATCTATCCTATCCATTTAGATTAGGGTGTTCACTTCATTTGTGAGTGAGAGCTTGTGTTAAAGAAACTTCAAGGTAGATCATCTTAGTTATCGAAGATCGGAAGCAAGTTTGCATCATTCTCTTCGTGGAGCCTCTCTAGAGTCCAGGTACATGATGATCGCAGCGAAGGGACCTCAACACGGAGCTTATGAAGCGAAGGACCGGACTACAAAGGTTGTAATCCCAAACTCTTAGATGTTAAAGTGTTTAACATGCTTTGTTTCGCCTAATCTCTAGTTTAAAGATCTTGGTTAGGGTTGTTCGGCACGTCTAAATTTTAAAACGGGCATGGTTGATGCCTTATAGACCCCTGTGAGAGTGCCTAGTAACCCTACAGTGGTATCAGAGCCAAGCTAGAGTTTTAGGCGAAGTCTAGACGAAGTTTAAAGTCCGATCGAACTCCGAATACCCGTAAAACCCTAGTTTCTGAAAATTTTTCAAAAAGTTGACATTTTTCATATTAAAAATGCTCAGAAAATTTAGCAGGTGATTTGATGGATTACTGAGCAAAACGAGCCACCAATATGATTAAAGCGCCGCGGAACCGCGGCCGTACCATGGCTTGCGCGGCGGTTCCGCGGCCAAACAGTAAAATCATGGTTTTAGTTTGGCACAGTAACATCCGTAGGCACTTCCTGATGCTTCTGAGAATTTTTAATTATACTCAAGTGTTGAGTTTTCTGAGTTGTATTGGGAACTCGTTGATTCGATCGGAAAGTTTAATTTCGTTTAAGTTTTTCCGGATAATTTTAGAACATGTTAAAAAGTTCGAACGGATATCAATAACTCACTTTTTCCCCTGCCGGAAAAATTTCCAAGTGTTGGATTTTTCCGTAGTTTAAGAACGTTCTAAGTCGTGCAAGTAACGCGGTGGTCCCTCTAGAAGAACACAAACCTTAACTCGATTATGTGACCGTCTGAACCGCCTCTGAACCTTAGGGTTTGGGGCAGTACGGCGTTGCCACATGTGAGGCGTTGGCTTGACCCTTCTACGGCCGGACCATTGGTACTGTGGCATGTGATGGATGTTTTAAAACTAATTTCAAGTGTTGAGAACTATTTGGGAAAACTTGGGTGTTTGATTATTCGATCGGAAAGTTTAACCTTATCTATTTATCTGGAATGTGATACAATATTTGGAATCCACAAGTAGTTATGAGATAACTAATTTGAATGTTATAAATCTAGCAGTTCAGTCTCAGATGATCGGTTGCCACGGGATTTTGATGCGATCAAAAGTCCGTCGCAATCACGTAGCGTACGCGGATACTCACCGGGTAAACTTAATAGATAGCCACGCCCCATAGCCCCGACCAAGTGACTGTAGGAGAACCCCGTCGTCAAAAGCATCCGTTCGGATGCTCGCGGCAGCGGTGTTCCGCCTTAGTGCACTTCGTCGACGGCATCCGGGGGTGCGGCCATCTACTAAAGTTTGCGACGAGCATTCGATCAGGATGTCGGGAATCATGTTGAATTGCCCGACTTGATATTGAAAAGAGTTTTCGATAATGAGACTAAAATGCGGGGTTTATAATTGTTAGGCATGCGATGTCTAAGGAATTCATTTGGTTAGGCATGCGATGTCTAAGGAGGTTGCAGATTCCAACTGTTGTAGTTTTACACTTTCTTTTCTGTGACCGTAAGCGTAGTATGTGGTGTATCGCCGGCTTCGTTGTTATACATTAACGACAATCAGGATGCGCATACTTGCTTACGTTGATGATATGAGATATTATGTGTTGCTGTGATATGTTATATTGGATCGTCGTGTTCTGAATAGCCGGGGTTTTTATGTGAGATGAGGGTTTTTATTTTCATTCATGTAAAATTCATTTGTATGTAATATTCTTTTATTGGGGCACTTTCGGGCTGAGGATGATGTCACCATTGTATATTATTTACTTTTCCGTATTAGGTAGACCCAAGGCGGGGAGCACAAGTAATCGGGTTCTAGGGTCCAGTGGGAGACCATCTCGAGGAGTCGAGATCGGGTCTCCTAACCCTAGAATTGACAGTGTTACTTGCCGCTCTCGTAGGGGTCTAGGGATGTGGGTTTGGCTATTCATCGCGACCGTGGAATCCGTGTTTTATACAGGCTCGTATTAAAAAACACGGACCTCCTAGTATATCCAATATTTCATATATGTTCTTCTGCTGCAATGTTCTGTGATGAGATCATATTACTGCCTGAGACGAATGTTTATATTATATATATGAGATATATGTTATATTGCAGATTTCGTTTCAAATGTGATGCTTGTGAAGCATAATAAAATGGGACTTCATTAATGAGATTAATGAAACTAAAAGAAACCTAAAGATGTTGTAGAAACTTGTTTAAAAACTGGTAGCTCTAGTTCTTGCTTTGCATAGCGGTGTTACTTGTAGAACATCCAGCACCTTATTCGATAAGGAAAGAGCCGAGATCCCTTCACCGGGAGTGACCTCTTTAGCAATAACTGGAAGATGCTACAAACTCGGTTTGTCTTTTGATTGCTTCTATAGTTTTTGCTTTGCAAAGTGATATTTGTGAAATATCTTGCACCTTATTCGATGAGGAAAGAGCCGACGATCCCTTCACCGGGAGTGACCTCTTTAGCGAAACTAGAAAAGCCTCAAAAACATTCCACTTAAAATCACTCGATTCTACAACGATATCAAGTTCATTACGCAAAGGGTTTTCTTAAAAACCTGCGTAGCCCTCCGTCATTTCAGATAAGTACTACTTAGTATTTGTGCTGCGGTAGTTTGGCATGCGTCAAGGCGTAGTGTAAGGTAGCTAACTAGTGCTTATCTGCTAGCATACGATGCGATTGGATTAGGGTATTCGTACGGCGTTGTTTGGCATGCGTCAAGGGTCGTACGGGTGGGTTTAATTCAATCAGGAAATGCACGGGTTGAACTTGACTAGTGGACTATGGGTTGTTTGGCATGCGTCAAGGTCATAGCACGCTAGGGGTAAAAGAATTATCGGGAATTTCAAGTGTTGAAATTTGCAATGAGATTGCATACCTTCTATGAGATAGTTGGATCCCGATATCCACTGCGAGTAAGAGTTACTCCTGGGAGAGTTTTACACATTACAATTAGCCGATCAAGTAGGTGTCCAGAAAGGTGTCAACGGGGTTATGCCTCTGGGAAAATGAGGTTTACTTTAATTAGGTCCGTGCGAAAGCACGGGGAACCTCCCTCAAAGTACCGGCACTGGCCTGGCTGAAAGATTGGAGAACTTGTAGCGTGTAATTAATCCCGACTAGTCTATCCTTTTAGGGTTTGAAGGAAGATTTGACTAAAACAGTGGGAGACATCCTGATTAGGTATATTAAATAACCAATCTAATCTTGTAAGAGCATACGCTGAGTGTTTTCTTCTCTCTCTCTCCAGGTAGAAACCATATCACGTCTTAATCAAGATAATAATACGGATGTATTGACCGAACCCGCTTGTTATACTGAGCTAGGGAACGTTGGTCCCGCTCCAACTTATAATTGTTATAAGACAGAGCAGGAAATAGGGGATTACCAGAATTCCTGTGCCGCCCAAACGAAGAAAATGCATGTTGATGCATCATCTTCGGGTGTGTTCATTACACAGAACTGTTTCTCAATATCCTTTACGTCGTGGGTATTTGATACCGGATCAGGATCCCACATATGTAATTTGTTACATGGGCTACAGATAGGTAGAGAACTGAGAACGGGTGATAAATTTCATGAGATAGAACGGTACAAGTGTTGCAGCCAAGTCTGTTGGTAGTTATACCCTGTATTACCAGAATACATTGATTCTGAATGAATGCTATTAGATACTGAACCTGATATACAATATCATATCAGTCTCTTTATTAGTAAAGAAGGATATAATTTTGTATTGTTGGATAATATTTTGAACATTTCCTATATCAAGAGTTGATCAGATCAGGCACGTTATTTAAAAGCATAGACGTTCTAAATCAAACCACAGTTCTTAGTGTACAGAACACACACAAGAGAAAAAGTTCATAAATGAACGAATCCTTCTTGAGGCATTGTAGACTAGGTCATATTAATACGACCCGACTAGCTGAAGTTACATATAGATGCATATTTAAATTAGTTTGAATTTACATCTTGTGAAACTTGCCGGTCATGTCACAGAGATAAGATGACCACAGCTCCGTTTATTGGAAACAGAGAAAGAGTTAGTGAACTCTTGGGATTGATACATGCTGATGTATGAAAGTCCCCTGTCTACACATGCCAGGACCGGTTCTTTGTAATTCATTACATTCACTGATGATCTCTCAAGATTCAGACATATGTTCCTGTTGAAACACAAGTCCGAAACTTTTGAGATAATCACAGAATATAAGTTAGAAGTAGAGAACCAAAAACGGGTATAAGTATTATGTCCTTTGATGAGATCAAGGAGGAGAATACTTGAGCACGGGATTCCTGGACTATTCTAAAGGAGAATGAGATTCTCTCTCAGCATTACTCCTCCGTATACACCACAGCACGTCGGTGTATCGGGGCGGAGCAATCACACCCTATTTAATATGCTGCGCTCTATGATGAGTACTACTGAGTTTCCTATTTCCTTTTGGGAGTTATGCACTTGTGAAGCTACATACCTATTGAATAGGGTTCCAATCAAATCAGTTGCCTACCACTTCATATGTGATATGGAATGGGAAGAACCCATATCTTAAGTAAGTTAAGATTTGGGGTTGTCCGGCCTATATCTAAAAGCAAAATCCGGACAAGCTCGAGACAAAGTCAGTTCTGTGGGAGTTTGTTGGATATCCCAAGCATTCGCAAGGGAATATCTTCTACCAAACCGAGGAACAAAAGATGTTTTGTTTCTCAGCATGCCACCTTTGTGAAAAGGGAATTTCTTGTGAAGAAATTAGTGGTCATGAGGTAGAACTGGAAAGGTTCCAGCTATACAAACTACATCAGATGATTTGGTAGAACCAAAGGATTCAGTAGTTTCCAACGAACCTCAGCCTCTCCGCCGATCTAGTAGGGTTCCTCACCCACCTAAGAGATAACTTCGGTTTCTCTATGACAGTGGGAGCAAGGATTGCATCATGAGATGATGACCTAACTAGTTTCGAGTAGGACATCAGGAGTGGGACTCTGTAAGAATGGCTAGATGCTTAGTGATCTGAGATGGAATCCTTATACACCAACAAAGTATGGACTTTGGTTGCTTTATCTGAAGGGTTAAATCCCTATTAGGAGCAAGTATATCTTGAGAAGATTACTTGGTGTACATGGAAAAGTTGAGACTTTCAAAGCTATGCTTAAGTCCATCCAGATCCTACTTGCCACTGCTACATACCATGACTACAATATCTGGTGGTTGGGTGTCATGACAGCTTTTCTAAATGATGATTTAGAAGAGAGCGTCTATAAGTACACAGCCAGAGGGCTTCGTAGATAGTGGGAGCAGCAGAAACGTGTGCAAGATGTTTTATGTGATAAAGCAGGTATCGCGGAGTTGGAACGTCTGTTTTGATGTGGTAGTCAAAGAGTTTGACTTCATCAAAATGGTAGATGAACCTTGTATATACAAAAAGGTAGTAGAGAGTATGGTGGTGATCCTCGTAGAGTACGTGGATGACATACTCTTGATAGGGAAGGAGTTTCCTATCCTACGCTCGGTCAATCTCCTCTTATCACAATGATTCTCCATATAGGATCAAGGTGATACCTCCTAAATCCTGAGTTATGGATCTATGGGATAGCTCTAATTGGATATTAGGAATCTCACTAGTTGTAGTGAGATGATATCAAACGATCCTGGGGAGAATCACTGGAAAGGTTCCAGGGTGATAAGGACGACTGAATGTCAGTCGCAGGCATTGTCTTTACCCTCAGTGGATGGACGGTATGTTGGAAGAGTTCCAAGTTAGATACCGTAACTTACTAGACGATTAAAGGCAAGATACATCGTTACCAAGGATGCTACCAAAGAGACAGTTTGGATATATATAAGTTCATGAGATGAACTTCGTTCCAACCATTGTGTGACAATGGAGTTATGGCTTTGGCCAAGGAACCCCCATCCCATCAGAAATCCAGATATAATTCTTAGACAGTATCACCTGATCATGGAGATGGTTGATCTTCAGGGAGATCGAGGTTAGGAGAGTAGACACAGAGGACAACAGCGTGGATCCACTCACAAAGGCCTATTTCCCAGTAGAGACTTTTATGGGATGGTTAAGTATGAGATACTTCAACCACAGCTAATTGTTGGGTATGCGATACCACAACAGATGGCCCTAGTGCAAGTGGGAGATTGTTAGTTATATGTATGCCCTAGAGGCCATTACTGTACATATGATGTATATTGTAGTGGATGCTTGGACATATATAGGGAGGACTTTCTTGCTCGACATGATAGTATGCTATCTGGTTGTACTTTATCTTAACATGTACTCTGATTGTCTCTATGTTACATGTTGATAAAGCCCTTGGGATATGTACTCAACTACTGGGACTATGATGAGATCATACTAGTGGGGTCACGGTATTCGACGAGTACATCCTATAACTGTTCCTAGTCGAGGGTGTATCGAGACAGGGCATCGATACACCAGAGTAGACTAGCGTATATGCATCTTGACCCATATGATGGGCGATGGATGATCCCATATCCATCGGTGTTTGACATCAAGGATGGTGTACGGGTGCTCAGTGGAGACTGGGTACACTGGACGGACTCGCCGAGAACTCCCAGATGGTATTATACCTCACGTCAGATGGCAGTTCTCTGGTGACACTGGTACAGGTTAGTCTGTAGACCCGAGATCGTCATAGAATCTTGTGTGATTCCTACTGTGCTTTGATTTCCATCATACCACGTCTAAGAGGGCATGCAAAAAGGTGGCTTTTGGGTACAGTCCCGAATCACATAGAGGCAATGAGCGATAGGAGAGGATTCGTCTCTCCCGGTATAGGGAGTTGATGTTGCGCTGTGTTCGATTGGCTATAACTGGAAATCCCTGGGCAGGGTTGCTGAGATTTACTGGTAAGTGTTATCAGTAGTTTCTCGAACTGTTATAGACCTCATATCGACATGACTTATCAAGCTACTGGGGTCTGATGTTTACCACCCCTAGGCGAAATATGCGACATATCAGACGAAAAGACCGGATTGTACGGGAGTGTTACTGATTGGATTCGCAAGAGGATGTACATGCTTGCTTGTTGATCTTCTGATCGCTCAATACCTGGTGGCTGTTACGTTTAGCTGACTGCTTGCAGCTTGTGGGTGTTTGATATGATCATCACCTACTGCCGACGTATTGACGGTTCTTTAGAGTCCTACACAGAGGTTTCTTGGCTCAGGCAAAACGGAGTAGGAGCACATATATGATATGTGCAGGACAGAGAACAATACGTTTATGTGATACCGTATTAGATTCTCACGATATGAGATATCGGCCGGATATACGTGATATAGTCGGGTCATCGGATCAAGTGTTGATTCGATGAACTGATACAGATTATATTAGTCGGTTATTTGTGAAATAGCCAGATTATCGGATCAAGTGTTGATTTGATAATTTAATGTATAATAATATATTTGATATATTAAATTACATTAACTAATATAAGCTCACTAAAAGATTCTTTTTCTCACTCGGATAATACATTGATATATATGCGATATATGTTAATTGTATTATTTTTTTTGTTACAATCAATATTGTATATGTGATATATAATATTGTAACATATTAGGGTTATTAATGCAACATGTTTAGTGAAGATTAAACATGGTTAGGGTTTGATTTGGGTTAAGCTTTTCTAGAAGTTTCTAGAAACTTTGCTTTTGTTTTTAACTAAAGATATTTTCTAAAGATATTTGTTATGATATTTGTTAACCCAACCCAACCCATGACCATGGTTAAGTCTCTACATGGGTTAAGTTATCATACTTAACCCATGGTTGCATTTCTAACCTCACTACATTTCATTATTTATCACAAAGAGAATTCTTCTTCTTCTTCCTCCTTGCAAAGTTTTCTAGCTTTTTGCTTAGTGATGAAAATGAGTGAGATTAAGAAAATAAATGAGAGCTAAAATCCTACTTTATCATCCTAATCTATCATAGCCATTTAGATTAGGGTGTTCACTTCATTTGTGAGTGAGAGCTTGTGTTAAAGAAACTTCAAGGTAGATCATCTTAGTTATCGAAGATCGGAAGCAAGTTTGCATCATTCTCTTCGTAGAGCCTCTCTAGAGTCCGGGTACATGATGATCGCAGCGAAGGGACCTCAACATGGAGCTTATGAAGCGAAGTACCGGACTACAAAGGTTGTAATCCCAAACGCTTAGATGTTAAAGTGTTTAACATGCTTTGTTTCGCCTAATCTCTAGTTTAAAGATCTTGGTGAGGGTTGTTCGGCACGTCTAAATTTTAAAACGGGCATGATTGATGCCTTATAGACCCTTGTGAGAGTGCCTAGTAACCCTATATTAAGAACTAGGGCAATGAAAAAAATCTACTTACTTTATTTGATGCTCTCTAAACATTACAATGGATTTCTGAATTTTGATCAACGAAAAGAGGCATACCTCAAAAAGAGGTTTAGGGTTTCTATTTATAGATCGTAGAAACCCTAAGATTACATTCGATTCACATCCGCATTTACAAATATACCTTAAGAAGACTAGTCAATGCACCGCCACACCGTCACAAAATTGCACCGACACGGGCTCATCATGGCCGCGGAACCGCGGCCAAAAGCCATGTTTGGCCGTGGATCCGCGGCCATATAGATGGTTCTTGGGCTGTGTTTTCCTGGGCTTCTTCTGGTTTCATTTGGCTTCTTATTTCTTCACTTGATTTCTCAGATTGTCTTCTAGTTTTGTAATACCCAGTTTTTCTTATACGTCTAAATCCGTATTCCTTTTACCTATAAGATTTATTTATAATTATTTATTTATTTTCAAAATCCTATTAAACCCAGATCTTATCGTTCTTTCCTCTGCCTCAGCCATTTTCCTGTTATTGAATTTAGAAACCAAGACTAAACCTTTTCACTTGATTTTTCCCCGCTATTTTTCTCAAACCCTTATTCCAATCCCTTATGTTCGTTTCCCATTTACCTAAACATCGTTTCCGGTCTAGAACTCCATTTCGTTTTGATCATTCCTTAGCCAAGTTAAATAGCAAAACTTTAAATGTAAAACCCAAATACTAACTCCAGACCCTACTCACTTTTATTTAAATTAAAATCCATTAGTATTTTAAAGAGCCCGGTCCGTTTCCTTTTTCCCATTTAAATGCTTTATTCCCTGCCTTAGCCCGGCCCACTGATCCACTCAGCCCACCCTCTATTCTCCTCAATTCCCTTTAGAATTTTTCCTAGTTAATCCCCATAACCCAGCCCATTTATTCATTTCCTTTTCAATTTGCTCGGGCTGTCTTCCCTCCTCCAAATTTAATTCTTTTATGCAGGCCGGCCCACTATTTTTCCCAGCACGGCCCGCTCCAATCGCGCCCGTTCCTCACCCGACCCGACCCGATTCTGCGCTTCTTCCCCAACGGCTCTATTCCATTCCCGCGCACGTTTCTCACGACCACGTCGCACATTCCTCGCCTCCGCCGTCGCCCACGCCAGCTCTCGAACGTTACCCGTGACGCTCGCCTCATATTCATTTCCCTCAACCCTCACTCTCGCAACTTCTTCCGCCTTCTCTCCTTCACCCACGTCCCCAAGTTTTTCCCACGTCGGCTACGCCTCCGTGCTCGTCGCCACGACCGCGTGCCTCGTAAGCTCCACAAGCGCGACCCCTCCTCCTCCTCTCTTCCTCCACTGCCCCGAGCGACTTCGCCTGCACCCACCTCGCCTGCCTCACGCCGCTCGTCCCACCTCGCCGCCTTCACCCTCGTCCCTCGTCGCACCCATCATCTCTCCTGCACCCGAGCCGACCTCCCTCTTCACCGTCGTTTCGACCACCACCGAGCCCCTCCTCGCCCCATCATCAACATCATCATCGTCATCCTCACTCCCCCGACCACTGCGCTCCCCATCACACCCAACTCGAGCCACTTCCCTTGCCGACCCATCACCGGCCACCCTAACCCACAAACACCCCACCAACTCCCCCAACCTCTAATCTCTGGCCACCGCCTCACTGCCGGCCAACTCGTTGCCCTACAACTCCAAAGCCTCCGGCCTCCCAAACTTTCCAGAGCCACCATCACCACCCAATTACAACTCCTAGCCGTCACCTATGGCCTCTATGCTATCGGCCATCGCCTGAGCTCGTTGTCGCCGTCCGCAGCAGCCCATCTCCATCTCCGAGCCAAGCTCCACGGTGCCGATCCCCGCGACGCAGGCCCAAGCCTCGCCGAGCCTGTGCCGAGATCAAGCCGAGCCAAACCCTTGTCGCCGTTTCCGTACCGTGCTGTACTGCGTCTGCCGTACGCCTCCAGGCAAGTTCGTACTTGCTTACATGCTATTTACATTTGGTACCGTCACTAAATACATGGAGGTTACAGTTACAAATTTAACCCAATTTTTATGCCATAACTGTTCGATGCTTGTTCCCATAGAAAATCATTATCGTATTTGACGGAACTGGACATATTATATTGGCCCTTGTAGAGATGATTAACGTGTGCAAATTTTATTAGAAAATACGACTGTTAACAGTTAAAATGACTACCCCCAAGTTTAACCGTAAAGCTGAAATCCTATTGCACCTGAAAACCGTTAAATTCACCATAAATTACATACATATTAGAATGGTGCGTTCGAGGGCTCAAATCGAAGCCGACTCGATGAACTTCAACCATATACTAGTTTCCAGACATTTCTGTATTTAAACTGTGGCTATATTCGAATCGGAGTGTGACTCTGGACTGCAGTCCAGAACTACTCCAGTTATTGTTTGCTGTACCGTATTGGATACTACAGTATTTCCTTAATTCGTAGGTTGCGGAACTCCACTGGTTATCGTAGGTAACTCTGTTAGCTAGACAACACAATTAGTTTCATCCTGTTTCGTTATCATTTACTATTTAATCTGTAATTTAGAAGATCGGGACACATAACAGTCCCAGCAGAATCAGAATTGACATGTTGATATTAAGCAGATTATAACTCCTAACGTACAGACGCGATTGAAGATCCGTTTGTTGCGTTGAAAACTTTACTGAAAACCCTAGAATTCATCCAACTGTAGCGTCGCTTGAATCTGATCCCAACTTGGATTAAAATGCGTTGCGAAATGGATTCCTGATTCTGAAATTGGATTTCCAGCCGCGTGCGCTTAAAATGAAACAGTTATAACTAATGATCCTGAAACCCGTTTGACCTGAAACAAAATTATAAGGATAGATAGCTGAACATATTAAATACTACCTGTTTATCATTTCGCTAAATTATATACATATGTTTCATGATAAATCGTGCAAGTGATAGACTGCTGTTTTTATGATACCTTAGTTGTGCTTCTTATACTGTTCATGCATCATATCATACCTATATCATTGTAGTGACAACCTAGTGACATCGTGCATTTACCCAGTGTTAGATTTTAGTGTTGATTGCGGCAAGTACGTCAGTGTTCGTGTATCCGTGATTAAGTGAAAGTGATACGTACTTGTGCACAATCAGTGTCCCTTTTATTCTATTGCATTGTCGACGTCTGTGGGATGCGTGTACGTGTGACTATAAGTGGTATGGGACACTTATGGAAGCACTTGCACGGATGTCACAGATAAGGCATCCGACACTGCCATTTATCTTAGGTATTAGTCGGGACGTGCTTGATGGAGGTCCTGCCTCCAGTTCTCGCGCAGACTTATCACGGATCGATTAGTATTTAGGGTTATGGTTAGCGTTTGATGTAGACCTCGGGGTGTGGGGTAGTTCAAGTGTGAATTCAACAGAATCTCGGGAGTCCCATGCCGGCTTATATATTTAGGGAGTTATATGGAGATTTACAGGGTATGTGCTATAGACACCGTGATACATTCGTTACATGTTGGGCCCGTGGTCCCTTGCCCTTGGGTTCTACCCTTGGGTGGAGGACACTCGCGAGTGGTTGACTCTCACACTTAGACTGACGATAGGCTTATTGACCTGTGCAGTGAGACTTAGAGACTGATAGGGTTACTGTCGTTTACATTCCTTATATACTGTGTTGACATACATGACATATCGTTATACTGCTTTACTGTTCCGCTGCATTCATCTCTGCTCATTTATATTCATGCTGTTATTGATTTACTGTTATTCATATCCTTCACCACTGTTAGAACTGTTACTTGATTATATATATTATATTGCCTTTGTGTCGCTCTGACGACCTGAGTATGCATGCTCAGTGTGAGGAGAAGATTTAGCCTGGACCAGAACTAGACGTGCATCACAGACTTCTTGACACGCCTTCCCGAGTTACATTATTTTGTTCCACTTCAGGTCAGTCTTTACATCGTTTCTTTCAGTTACTGCATCTTTCATTACCTGTGCACTATCTACTGTTTACCATGAGAAACTAGAAGCCGAAGTGTGACTACGGCAGGACATTTCCTTGACCGTAGGAGCATGGCTGGCCTTGTCTACCCCTCGTATTCCGTATTTTGGGAAGCGGGGCGTGACATGGTTTAGTTGGTATCAGAGCCAGGTTTCACATCGATTGGGATTGCAGTTTTCCGTGTACGGTTTGGCAATCTAGGACGTCCCTCGGTCTAGATTGTAAACTTGTCATTCTTGATCCATATTCACATCGTGTGTTCAGCTATCCATTCACTATGATTTTGGGTGACTTGACAAGGATACGTGGTTGCAATTGCACTACCGTACTTTAATCAAGTGACTTAAAGTCATACAGTTGATTCCCCACTTATAATAAATTCAGCATCTCTGATATTCTTGAATCTTTGTTCTATCCATATTATATTTTGATTCATTTAGCTTGTGACTTATATCATCCTCAAATTGTTGTTTCAGGATCATGTCTTCCAACGACTCTTCATCTTTGTCCGCTCCCCAGAATCAGACTGTTGAGATCCTTAGTGTACTACAAGGTTTAAAGGAAGCCCAGGAGCGAACAAACGACCTTTTAGCTGAAGGGCTGAGTAGACAAGTGAGTCAGACCCCAGCGGGAGTCTCCTATCATACAGGAATCTCTATTGGACGAGGAAAAGGGAAGAAGATGAAACGCCAATTTGTTTCCCCGCAACAGAAGAACCAGAAGCACCCCTGCTGTGGATATTGTAAGAGGCCAGGACACCTTCAGAGGGATTGTCGCCGTGCTCAACGGAAATGTCTGATATGCGGTTCCGACAAACATCTCATCAACGGATGCCCAGAAAGGAAAGAACTGCAAGGGAGAAACTCGTCCACACTCCCCACTTCTGCCAAGTGAGGATTGCCGCGTAGTTCGGACTTCGACGATAAGGCGGATCAAACGCAGGATTCAACTCACGCGACGAGAATGCAATGTTATAGTAATCGAAGAATAATTTTCATGTTATCTACTTTCAGTAATAATAATGTTGTCATCCTTTATGAATATTTCTTTCTGCTTGAAATCCTGTATCCTTTGAACTTTTAGTTGAATGCAATGAAATTTGAATCATAATATATGTATTATTCTCATGCTTTCTCTATGTCACATTCTATTCCTTATCACAGTATTTTCATTCGAATCTTTCAGTTCCTGCAACCGCATATTTTTCCTATATTACGTACCCCGAGTTTTCCTTGATATATTCCACTGTCTAATCATGACTTCTCTTTCAGGCCATGGCCCACCCTGGAGCAGCGCCGCATCAAGACGAGGATGCACGATCATGCGTTTCCTTAGATCACATATTGACGAGTTCCGATGATGAGGTCGATGGTCCACAGGTCAACTTCGAAAACAATGATTCAGAGGAAGAAGGAGCAGCCGCCCCAGAGTTCGGCATGATAGCTGATTCTGACGAAGAAGAAGTAGATCCTGAAGAGAACCTGATAGAGGAAGATCCCGAGGGAGATCCAATAGAAGAAAATCCAGTGGAGGAAGACCCATTGGAAGAGAACCCAGAAGGAGAGAATCACATGGAATCAGAACTCGATGAAGAAGTTCTATCCGAGGATGAAGGACCAGAAGATCAAGACCCTGCCACGGAAGAACTTCCTTTAGCGATACCTACGAGGCGCTATGGAAATGGACGCCCCTACCTGAGCGCACGAGCCTACCGCAACCTGCTGAATCTCCACCAGCGCGACTGATGGGATTTCTTTTGATATTGTCTTTTGGCCGAATAAAATGTGTTTAGTTTAGGGCCGCTTCTAGTATTGGATAATGCCTTATTTCAAATTTTCTTGAATGAAATAAATCTTTTGAATTCGTCAACCTTTTTGATAATTGGTTTGCTTGATGTTTGTTTATTGCTTATATCCATTTATTTTCGGCTAAGATCCCTGACTGTCCACCCCTACTCATGGTATAGTTTTCACCCTCGTTTCGATTGGAAAGTACCGCACTCTGATCCTTGGAATGAGCCACCATTCATCCTTCGTCTGCGCCCGTTTGAGATCCTGCCGGGATGAGAACAGTACCTGTGAAACTTCCGAGTTCACTAACTCTTCAAATTTTGATTCGTGTGTCGTATCGACTGTTGTTTCCTCCACACTTTTTCTTTTGTATTCCTTTGTTGCTCTCCCTTACTTACTGTGCCAACCCGATCCCAATCTCCTTGATTTTCAGCCTAAAACCGACACACTCCAACCTTCTGATTGAGCCACATTTCCTTATAATCATTACCCTATCTAGCCCCGTACCTATTGGTGTTCTTCCTATTACCCTAATTATATTTAATGATGCTGTTATTCAAAAATCTAGTTTCAGTATTTTGAATTTATCGAAGAGAATGTGTTATTGATTACCCTGTTTCATGTATTTTAAGTACACTATTAGTATTCTCTTTTTCTGTAGCGCACCCGTACACCGCGCAAATTTTATTCCATGTTTCTTAGATTCACTATACAAGTTTTCAAAAATCATTTTAAACCTATTTTCGATACATTTTCCTAAAATGTTTTAACCTACTGACTGGTTTTTCACTTTATTATTGTCGTTACTTTATTTTCGGGTTTGTACTTATGTTTACTATATAAATAGATGAGCTTTATACTTTTCTGCTTGTTTTACTAAACTTAAATGTGCACATATATGGTTTCGACTTTTATCGAACACACTTTGATTATTATTGTTCGTTATTGTTACCTATGTCCTCGGGTACTTATAGTTCGCCCTTATAGTTTTCCTATATTATACCTTGTAAGACTATTTTTGTATGTGGTTCTTATACATATGTACGTACTTTCAAAACTTTGTCCACCCGTTTTTTTAGTAATTCAGCATGTATTAGTGTTCGATATGATAATTCTTCGCTTATTATGTATATCTAGTTGTTTCTTTTAAATTTCGAGGACGAAATTTTTGTAAGGGTGGTATGATGTAATACCCAGTTTTTCTTATACGTCTAAATCCGTATTCCTTTTACCTATAAGATTTATTTATAATTATTTATTTATTTTCAAAATCCTATTAAACCCAGATCTTATCGTTCTTTCCTCTGCCTCAGCCATTTTCCTGTTATTGAATTTAGAAACCAAGACTAAACCTTTTCACTTGATTTTTCCCCGCTATTTTTCTCAAACCCTTATTCCAATCCCTTATGTTCGTTTCCCATTTACCTAAACATCGTTTCCGGTCTAGAACTCCATTTCGTTTTGATCATTCCTTAGCCAAGTTAAATAGCAAAACTTTAAATGTAAAACCCAAATACTAACTCCAGACCCTACTCACTTTTATTTAAATTAAAATCCATTAGTATTTTAAAGAGCCCGGTCCGTTTCCTTTTTCCCATTTAAATGCTTTATTCCCTGCCTTAGCCCGGCCCACTGATCCACTCAGCCCACCCTCTATTCTCCTCAATTCCCTTTAGAATTTTTCCTAGTTAATCCCCATAACCCAGCCCATTTATTCATTTCCTTTTCAATTTGCTCGGGCTGTCTTCCCTCCTCCAAATTTAATTCTTTTATGCAGGCCGGCCCACTCTTTTTCCCAGCACGGCCCGCTCCAATCGCGCCCGTTCCTCACCCGACCCGACCCGATTCTGCGCTTCTTCCCCAACGGCTCTATTCCATTCCCGCGCACGTTTCTCGCGACCACGTCGCACATTCCTCGCCTCCACCGTCGCCCACGCCAGCTCTCGAACGTTACCCGTGACGCTCGCCTCATATTCATTTCCCTCAACCCTCACTCTCGCAACTTCTTCCGCCTTCTCTCCTTCACCCACGTCCCCAAGTTTTTCCCACGTCGGCTACGCCTCCGTGCTCGTCGCCACGACCGCGTGCCTCGCAAGCTCCACAAGCGCGACCCCTCCTCCTCCTCTCTTCCTCCACTGCCCCGAGCGACTTCGCCTGCACCCACCTCGCCTGCCTCACGCCGCTCGTCCCACCTCGCCGCCTTCACCCTCGTCCCTCGTCGCACCCATCATCTCTCCTGCACCCGAGCCGACCTCCCTCTTCACCGTCGTTTCGACCACCACCGAGCCCCTCCTCGCCCCATCATCAACATCATCATCGTCATCCTCACTCCCCCGACCACTGCGCTCCCCATCACACCCAACTCGAGCCACTTCCCTTGCCGACCCATCACCGGCCACCCTAACCCACAAACACCCCACCAACTCCCCCAACCTCTAATCTCTGGCCACCGCCTCACTGCCGGCCAACTCGTTGCCCTACAACTCCAAAGCCTCCGGCCTCCCAAACTTTCCAGAGCCACCATCATCACCCAATTACAACTCCTAGCCGTCACCTATGGCCTCTATGCTATCGGCCATCGCCTGAGCTCGTTGTCGCCGTCCGCAGCAGCCCATCTCCATCTCCGAGCCAAGCTCCACGGTGCCGATCCCCGCGACGCAGGCCCAAGCCTCGCCGAGCCTGTGCCGAGATCAAGCCGAGCCAAACCCTTGTCGCCGTTTCCGTACCGTGCTGTACTGCGTCTGCCGTACGCCTCCAGGCAAGTTCGTACTTGCTTACATGCTATTTACATTTGGTACCGTCACTAAATACATGGAGGTTACAGTTACAAATTTAACCCAATTTTTATGCCATAACTGTTCGATGCTTGTTCCCATAGAAAATCATTATCGTATTTGACGGAACTGGACATATTATATTGGCCCTTGTAGAGATGATTAACGTGTGCAAATTTTATTAGAAAATACGACTGTTAACAGTTAAAATGACTACCCCCAAGTTTAACCGTAAAGCTGAAATCCTATTGCACCTGAAAACCGTTAAATTCACCATAAATTACATACATATTAGAATGGTGCGTTCGAGGGCTCAAATCGAAGCCGACTCGATGAACTTCAACCATATACTAGTTTCCAGACATTTCTGTATTTAAACTGTGGCGATATTCGAATCGGAGTGTGACTCTGGACTGCAGTCCAGAACTACTCCAGTTATTGTTTGCTGTACCGTATTGGATACTACAGTATTTCCTTAATTCGTAGGTTGCGGAACTCCACTGGTTATTGTAGGTAACTCTGTTAGCTAGACAACACAATTAGTTTCATCCTGTTTCGTTATCATTTACTATTTAATCTGTAATTTAGAAGATCGGGACACATAACAGTCCCAGCAGAATCAGAATTGACATGTTGATATTAAGCAGATTATAACTCCTAACGTACAGACGCGATTGAAGATCCGTTTGTTGCGTTGAAAACTTTACTGAAAACCCTAGAATTCATCCAACTGTAGCGTCGCTTGAATCTGATCCCAACTTGGATTAAAATGCGTTGCGAAATGGATTCCTGATTCTGAAATTGGATTTCCAGCCGCGTGCGCTTAAAATGAAACAGTTATAACTAATGATCCTGAAACCCGTTTGACCTGAAACAAAATTATAAGGATAGATAGCTGAACATATTAAATACTACCTGTTTATCATTTCGCTAAATTATATACATATGTTTCATGATAAATCGTGCAAGTGATAGACTGCTGTTTTTATGATACCTTAGTTGTGCTTCTTATACTGTTCATGCATCATATCATACCTATATCATTGTAGTGACAACCTAGTGACATCGTGCATTTACCCAGTGTTAGATTTTAGTGTTGATTGCGGCAAGTACGTCAGTGTTCGTGTATCCGTGATTAAGTGAAAGTGATACGTACTTGTGCACAATCAGTGTCCCTTTTATTCTATTGCATTGTCGACGTCTGTGGGATGCGTGTACGTGTGACTATAAGTGGTATGGGACACTTATGGAAGCACTTGCACGGATGTCACAGATAAGGCATCCGACACTGCCATTTATCTTAGGTATTAGTCGGGACGTGCTTGATGGAGGTCCTGCCTCCAGTTCTCGCGCAGACTTGTCACGGATCGATTAGTATTTAGGGTTATGGTTAGCGTTTGATGTAGACCTCGGGGTGTGGGGTAGTTCAAGTGTGAATTCAACAGAATCTCGGGAGTCCCATGCCGGCTTATATATTTAGGGAGTTATATGGAGATTTACAGGGTATGTGCTATAGACACCGTGATACATTCGTTACATGTTGGGCCCGTGGTCCCTTGCCCTTGGGTTCTACCCTTGGGTGGAGGACACTCGCGAGTGGTTGACTCTCACACTTGGACTGACGATAGGCTTATTGACCTGTGCAGTGAGACTTAGAGACTGATAGGGTTACTGTCGTTTACATTCCTTATATACTGTGTTGACATACATGACATATCGTTATACTGCTTTACTGTTCCGCTGCATTCATCTCTGCTCATTTATATTCATGCTGTTATTGATTTACTGTTATTCATATCCTTCACCACTGTTAGAACTGTTACTTGATTATATATATTATATTGCCTTTGTGTCGCTCTGACGACCTGAGTATGCATGCTCAGTGTGAGGAGAAGATTTAGCCTGGACCAGAACTAGACGTGCATCACAGACTTCTTGACACGCCTTCCCGAGTTACATTATTTTGTTCCACTTCAGGTCAGTCTTTACATCGTTTCTTTCAGTTACTGCATCTTTCATTACCTGTGCACTATCTACCGTTTACCATGAGAAACTAGAAGCCGAAGTGTGACTACGGCAGGACATTTCCTTGACCGTAGGAGCATGGCTGGCCTTGTCTACCCCTCGTATTCCGTATTTTGGGAAGCGGGGCGTGACAAGTTTTCTTCCAGATTTCTACAGTGAATAATGTCATGGACTTTACCGTTTCCTTCGTGTCGAAGTCTTGAACCTTGCGCTGCCTTTGTACTTTGTGAACTTGTTCATTGATCTTCATTGTCCCTCAAACTGTAGGCATGATCAAGATTCTTCCATTTGTTGGTCGTAGTCTCACTTTTGTATCATCTTTTCATCATTTTCACTGTTTTTATTCCGAGAACCTGTAACCTGCAACTATGTAGCAGACATGGATCAAAAGCACCTATTTATTTGTAAAAGGAATAAGAATGGGGAATATAATAATGCAAAATTATGATATGAACAAATACCCCCAAACTTATATTTTGCTCGTCCTCGAGCAAAACTAGTTTTATTCTCGAAAAAGACCTAGCCTCACTTTCGCAGGGAAACACGATTGCACTGAGCTCGTGCAACAAGCCGTTAAACCTTTAGGTGTCCCTAGTAGGAGTAGTGTTGTCTCCTGAGGGTTTTCAGCGGATACTACCCACAAAATCCTATCAATTCGGCCTATTGACTTTTATTCTCCAATTCGGTTTTCTAACAAGAAACTCTATTATCTTCGACTCAAAAATTATCCACCCGTATTTTTTCACGCTCCCTTATTATTTAACTTAAGATTATATATGTTTTGTAGATTTACTTAGCTTTTAGCATCTTTTGAGTTTTCCTTCTAGGGTTCTATCTCAACTTAGGAATTTTTATCATCTCTACTAAAGATATAAGTCCTATATTTCATTCTTAGCTCTTATCTAAACCCCAATCACATACCCCTACATGTGTGTATATATCACCCCTACACTTAGAAATTCAAATTAAGCTATTATACTCTTGTCCATCGTCCAAAGTACTTCTTAATTGGTGAATTTTTAGATGAAATTGCTCACACATCCTTTATGCGACCGTTAATACTTCTTGAGGTACCAACGACCGATTACAAAATGTGTTTGCACATTAAAGCGTAATTCCTAGTCTTGTAACACCTAAGGCTTTTAGCAGTGACTTCCAAACCAGTTGGTCTAAGGCACAAGGTGATAAAGCACCCTCGCTAAATATTTTTTTCTATTATTGCAGCCTTAAGTAATTACAAAAACCAGTGTTCATTTTTTTTTATCTCTTTATTCACACTTGAATTTTTATTTTATTTTTTTTCGTACTAAGGATTTTAGACAAGAGCATTTCAAGGCCTCTTCTACTATTCCAAGTTTCAAGGTTCGTGTTTGTGCAATTTGTAGGGTATATATTTTTAGAATTTAGATTTAAGCTTAGGAATTATTTTTCAGACTTATACTTTAATAAAAATATCAATACTTTTCCTTTGTTTTAACTTAGCCCAAGAAGTGAACTCGAAATTTGACTATTTCTAACTAAACTACAAAAAACATATATTTTCTACCGTTAATTTTTAAGAAAGGTGTTCCCCTCCGAACACAGAGACGTGATCGCGTAGGTTCGTCTTGCCTGAAATTCGGGGCAGATGCTAATTGGTGCTATCCGTCCACCTCTCCCAAGATGCCAAGTTGAGTTATGACACCGTATATCGAAGGTTTAAACGGATGTGGCCGATGTAGCAGATTTCGTCAGATTTCTCCTTGTTTGAGGGGTTTTTGATTGTGGGGACTGTTCCCCCAATCAGAGCAAGGCTCTACTTGAATTTTGAAAATTCAAATGTTGAAGCAACGCTTCGGTTCCCGTGCGCAGCGCGCAATTTGCCACATGTCAGAAGTTGACTCGGCATCGCAACGCCCAAGGCAATGCGTCCAATCAGAGCAAGGCTCTTTAAAAAACATAAGTAACACTTAACTGTGCAAATGCACGGCAGCGCGACACGTGTCTGCGCAGTTGCGCAATCGCAGCTGCGCAAGCGCACGGATGCGCGACACGTGTCTGCGCAGTTGCGCAATCGCAGCTGCGCAAGCGCCTTACTGCGCGATACGTGTCACGCGCTGGTGAGTTGCGCAGCAACAGAATAAAATTTAATGAAATCTTTTCTGTTCTTTCCAAAACCAGAAGATTTTCTTCTACCTTTGGATCAAAGATCCAGCGGTGGGAAAATTCCCAAAATCACTCAGGAAAGATTTTGTTAACAAATTCAACTAATCTATGAGTACTATAAAAAGGACCCCAGACCTCATTTGAAAAAAAAAGAGATCCGAAAGAAAATAGGGAGAATTCTTGAAGAATTTTGGAAGAACAAAAAAAAAAAAAAAGGTAAAACCTTTTAAAAAAAAAGAAAAATTTCTGAAGTATAGATCATTGATCTAAAAATCATTAATCTTCAATGAGCAAATAAATAAAATAAAAATAAATAAATAAAAATAGTGCTTTGCACTTGTTATGAACCCTTGGTTCTCTGAGAAAAGGAAAAACAAGAGAGAAACTTGTTTTCCTTTGATCTAAATTTAGATCAAAAGTGCTCTGCACTTTTGTTCTTGAATCTAAAAGATTCTTGATGCTCTGCAATGTATTATTTAGAGGGCCTGGCCCAAATCAAATTGCAAAGCAATAAAAGGGCAGAGCCCTATTTGAATTAATATTCTGTTTGAGCAAAGCCCAAAATAAATAAAAATTGGACTTAACCCAATCGTGGCCATAAGTCCTTAAATCAAATTGATTGAGCAAAATGGCTCTCCTGAATCAATTCACAACCGGTCCGAGGGTACATCTCCGAACTCCTTTGACATCCATCGTTGTAATTCCTCGACGACGTCAAAGAGGCGACGGGTCCCAACGACCACACATCGCTATGGACTGCGGGGTCCTTAAACTCGTGGACCGAGACGTCCCTAAACTAATACCGGACCGAGACGTCCCTAAACTAATAATAGACCACCACGTCCCTAAACTAGCGATGGACCGAAACGTCCCTAAACTAATATCGGACTGAGACGTCCCTAAACTAATATTGGACCGAGACGTCCCTAAACTAATACCGGACCGGGACGTCCCTAAACTAATAATGGACCACCACGTCCCTAAACTGGCGATGGACCGAAACGTCTCTAAACTAATATCGGACCGAGACGTCCCTAAACTAATACCGGACCGGGACGTCCCTAAACTAATAATGGACCACCACGTCCCTAAACTGGCGATGGACCGAGACGTCCCTAAACTAATACCGGACCGAGACGTCCCTAAACTAATAATGGACCACCACGTCCCTAAACTGGCGATGGACCGAAACGTCCCTAAACTAATATCGGACCGAAACGTCCCTAAACTAATAATAGACCACCACGTCCCTAAACTGGCGATGGACCACCACGTCCCTAAACTGGAATATGGACCACTACGTCCCTAAACTGGCGACGGACCACCACGTCCTTAAACTGGAACAATAGAGCCTCCAAACGCTCTTTCGCCGGATCTAAACGGTCCCGTTTAAGTTGATCTTAGCCCCCAAACACGGCTAACGTGTCCTTAAACATTCAAACGGATTATAAAACTCTCAATCAACTTTGGTTCGAGGGTACATCTCTGAACTCCTCTGACGCCCGTCGTTGTAATCTCTCAACGACGTCAGAGAGGTGACGAGTCCCGACGGCCAGATAATTAAATCAATCACTACGTCAAGTCGATCTTAGTCCAAAACAGGACTAATGTATCCTTGACGAACGTTTAAGTTGATCTTAGCCGCAACGCGACTAACGTATCCTTAAACCAAAAAACACCCAACCCAAATCTAAATAAATACGGATTTGGACTAATCCACGTCCTACGGGTGACGGCATTACTCAGTCTCCGCATACAATCCACGGGCAACCACAAACAAAACAAACACACACGACACGAAGTGAAATTCTGGAGAAGGAGAAAGTTGTTACCGCGATGCGGTAGCGTAATTAACTACAGGGGCTTGTGCCTGCAGGGAAGAGCGTCCCCACAATCTAAAACCCCTCAAGCGAGGGGGAATCTGACGAAGTCTGCTACATCGGACGCATCCGTCTAAACCTCCGATACACGGTGCCATAAATCAATTTGGCATCTTTGGAGAGGTGGACGGATAGCACCAATTAGCATTTGCCCCGAACCTCAGGCGAGACAGCCCATGTCTCGGCCGCCGTTCGGAGGGGAACAGATTCTGGCACGCCCGGTGGGACCTTTTCCTCTTTCCACTCCACACTTCGTGTATCGTCTTCGCGAACCCATCGCGGTTTGTTAAATGGTTGCCTTCGGATTTCAAGTTGCTAAGATTTGGTTCTTTGTCTGGCGCAGAACTCAAGCATCCATGGATTCTCACTGCACCAAATGCACGAAGCACCACTGCAATAGACGCTCCACCTCACTGAGAGGTGTAACATATGGGCCCCAAGCGGCCTCTTTCCTTGCTCTGCCGGTAGAACAGGTGACCCAGGCCACCACCGGCCTGTTTTTCGGGACCATGGTCCCACCTACAAGTTTCTCTATGCCGATATCCACACCGGAAGCGAACAAGAAGTCGGTATTCGACCGGCTTACCGCGACCACGACCCCTGTCAACGGGTCGCCCACTACTAAACCGACAGCCTCCGTTTTCACCAGGCTAGGTCAGAACTATAAAGTGGCCGTCCCAAAGAGGGCAACGTCCGCTGCTTCAGAAGTCGTTAAAGCGGCTTCTCCCATCAGAGAGTCGGTCTTCACAAGATTGACGGTTCCTGCTCCTCTCCCGGCTGGTCAAAAGGCATCAGTCTTCGATAGGCTGACATCGGCAGTTACCCCACACTCGAACAGGGGGCCACAAGAAACCATCTCGATTTCCGAGCCAGTCCTAACGGCTCGTCGTGCGCGACGTCGCCATTGGCGACGAGTGAGAAAAGCAGGGGGCAACTCTCCCTCAGGACTAACCCCACCTGCTCCAGTGGTGGAGGTCAACGCTGCTGTCCCAACTGGGAACAGCTTTGAATTGCTGAGGAAGGTGAGAAAGAACTCTCCAATTGCTGTGTTGAAAAGATCTCCTCCACCTGCGGAGAGAGTTCCAGAAACAAAACAAGAACAGCCCCCTCAACGGCTATCCTCAAAAGTTTATAAAGTATGGCGGAGGGTTCAAGACTCCGTGGTCGATCCAGACCACTTGCGTCACCAGAAAAAGGCGAAAGTGGAAAATAATAAAAACTGCCCTATTAAACAGCAGGGGGTGATAGTTGCTGGGATACCCACTCCAACGGCTCCTTTAACCTCGATGGCCCACAAAAGAAGGAGGCCAGGGAAAGCTCCTGCGGCAACGGCAAAGTTTGAAGGCGATGAGCCTAAACGCCCCAAGTCAGGGGGCATAATTGTTCATACGGTTTATATGGCTTCTGGAAAGGAAGAAAGCCGTACTTCTACGGGTCACCGACCGCTCACCCGATCAGTGACCAAGGCTCAGGAGCAGCAACAAAAGCTCCAGGAGATGATGACCACAATGGCTGCACTCACTGGGCCGAAAGAAACCCCGGAAACATCCTCAGAAGAACGTCAAGAACAAGAAACGGACGCCGAATTCCTTCGGCGCGTGCTAGAGAAGAAAGATAAAGAGGCTGCGGAACAGGCAGCCAACATAAAGAAAATGGCCCTCTTGTTCCAGGATATGGTGGGTATGATGATTCAACAAGATCCACCTGCTGGGGATCCCCCGATCATTCTTGAAGATGATAGGGGAGAGACATCGAATCCTCCACCGGCTCTATCCGCAGCTAAAGAGGATACCATATCAAAAGCTGATTTGGATGAATATATTGCCCAACAAATACGGGTGCATCAGGCGACTGAAGCAGCCGGTCAAATCGTAAAAACGGGGCGGCCATATCCGGGCTGGTATGACCAAATCAAGTACCCGCCGGGTTACACGATTCCCAAGTTTCATGTTTACAAAGGGACCGGCAATCCCCATCAACATGTTGCCCAGTTCAGGGCGCTTTGCGGTAATACCGGCGGCGACGACAAGTTGTTACTTCGCCAGTTTATTGGAAGCTTATCAGACACGGCGTTTGAATGGTATTCTGAGCTTCCCAATGACTCTATTAAAACCTTTGCGGAGATGGAGCTGCTCTTCACCCAACGTTTTGCAAGTGCCAGTGAGCGTACCCCGATGACGGCACTGATCAATGCCAGGGTAAAACCCGGCGAGACATGGGTTCAGTACGCTATACGGTGGCGTAATCTATGGTCGAAATGCGAACAGCGCATAGAAGAAGCTCCAGCGGTCGGAATGTTTGTTGGAACGCTTGATCCACAGGCAACCATCTCGCAGTTCATGATGTTCTTCAAGCCGACTTCCTTCCAGGCTTTGATCGACAAACTAGCGCAGATGGATCAGATGGGCCATAAACCCCCTCTCTCGAAACCGGACTCCAGAAACGACAAAGGAAAGGGAAAAGCGATCATTGTCGCTAATGCCCAACAACAACCGAGCGACTCGAAGCCGGTTGCTCGTCCAAACAATACGCGCCCATACGTACCCCTAGAGGACAGGATGGGGCGCCCTTACTCTTTCCCCCGTGATAAAACAAGGAGGCTATTCGAGCTGGCGCTGCGCAACAGACTCATAAATCTGCCAGATCCAAAACGTCCGTTGCAACCGAACGACGCCAATGAGCCCAATTACTGCCCTTATCATCGAGTGCTAGGCCATCCGATTGAGGATTGCTACGTTTTCAAGAACTGGCTTGAGAACCAGTACCGTCAAGGCAAATTTGCGCTATCTGACAAATGGAAGGTGAATCCTCCGCAGCCCCACACCTCTAAGGGGACGAGTACGCCGGGGGCAACATGCTCCGTCATTGAAGAAGCTCCCTGGGAGGTTGTATTATCAGCCAAAACGAAGAGAATGCTAAATGATCTTCAGACCTACCCAGCGGTTAAGTGGAAGAACCCCTTGGAACCGCAGGTTATTGAGGGGATGTTGAAGCCACGACCGACTCCGAAGACCGATGGTGGTAGTTCAAGCGCTCATAGTCAGCCGTCAAAATCTTCGAAAAAGAAGAAGAAGAAATCTAAGAAGCCCGTGAAGCCTGGCGACAAGCGCACGGACCTACAAAAGCAGATCGACGCGCTGGATGAATATAACCAAAAGGCGCGAACTCCCATTACGCTCCAAGATTTCCTTGATCACGTCTTTCAAAAGGAAGACGAGGGAGAGAGTTCATCGGACGAATCCGAGGAGTATGTGGCGAGCTGTCATATGATCTCTCATTCGGTCACGAATGATGAAGAGACTTCTGACACTAAAACGCTGGGGGCAGATACCGAGTCAAGAGCCCCAGGGTTATCAGTTGAAATGATTAGCGCGTTTCTTAATGAAGCTCGGTTGAAAAGCAAAGCTGATCGAGAACGCGAGACGGCTATATTCGAAAGGGCCAAGCGCCAGCGACTCGAGGAAGGAGCTGAGATGATCCCGCTGGAGCAAGATGCCTCCACCGCTGACAAAAGCCAATTCAAGATAAAAAAGAGGTTTGCTAAGGCCATATCAATGGGCATGAAGCTACCATCCTCTGAAGGAAAAATTACTGGTGTGGTGGAAATGCACCCCTCTTATTGCTTATATCATCAGAAGGTCTCGCATCCTACCCAAAAGTGCAAGGCTTTCAATGGATGGTGGCAAGGATACGTCGCTAATCGACAACGCTTTAAACGGGAAAAACGTAAAATTCGCCGAGAGCAAAGAAATACGACTAAAGAACTTGAAAGAACCGCCGACAATTGTCACATGGTTAACACCGCCGGGTCACAAGTGCCTACATTTGGGAGCGATTCCGATGAGGAGCTAGAGCTTAGCCCCCTCTTCAAAGAATCCACTTCGGGAAAAGAAGAAGAACCGAAGGCTTGCGAAAATATACAGCTACGCAATCGAACATTACCCGAAAAGAATCTCGGACCCTTAAACAAGAAAAACAAAGGGAAAGAGAAGGTCTCTGAAGACATCGCTTTGGATGACCAAGTCGCGGAAGAGTTAACCGCCAAGAACCCGCCAAAGAGGAGTAAAGTGGATTACAATGTCTTGGCGCATCTGAGAAAGCTACCCTCACAACTCAGCATTCTCGATGCCCTATTACTATCAAAAGAGGCGAGGGATTCTTTGATTAAGGCCCTACAAGATCTGGACCAATTCCAAGCTTTCCTGGCCGAACAAAAGATGAAGGATGAATTGGAAGAGGTACACACGGCCCCCGTTGCTTTTGGTGATGAAGACCTTCTCCTCGGGACGTGTGAACACAATCGCCCCCTTTATGTCTCAGGATACTGCCATGACATAAAGATAGGCAAAATCTTGGTCGATAACGGATCGTCTGTTAATTTACTCAATGTGCGAGTGTTAAAGGAGATTTGCATGAGTGTCCAACACCTCGCCCGAGACAAAATCACCATCTCCGGTTTTGACTCTCAATCCTCAAAGACTCTTGGATCTGTGATATTGACGCTACGCTTCGGGTTGCTCGTCACAGACATCAAATTCCATGTTATAGACGCCAAGACATTCTATAATGCTCTGCTTGTAGGGTTCCTAGGCACTCTAGTGAGGTCTCACAAGGCATCGAACATGCCATTATCAAAAATTCTAGGTGCCGAGAGGCCCGACTACGGATCGTTTGCTAGAAATCTAGGCGAAAAAGTAATCTAGTTAACAGTTAACTAAGAGATACGAAAATACAAGCTTTGTAGATCCGGTGCTCCACCTCCATAGCTCCGCAACGAGGTCCTCTCCGCTGTCCAAATCAAATCCGGGCTCAAGCGTCGTCTTCGTCGGAGAATGGGCAAGCTAGGTCGTCGATGTCCATGCCGAAGATGATCTACGTCGAGGCATCGAAAGATCAAGCTCCACCTTCACCAAGTCATGAAAACTTGTGAAGGAAACACACTCTACTACTTGGCAAGAGGTAGAGGATGAAGAAATAGGAAGTGGGTAGACTTTAGAATTGGATTTCTCACTCTTTTTCATCACTTGCCATTAATGGAGCAAGCTTTCTTCATGTGAAGAAATGAAGAAGAAGAAGAAGCTAATTATGATAAGTTAATTATAATTGGAAAAGAAAATGAATACTTATCATATTAGAACCATGGTCAAGTGTAGAGAATTAACTAAGGTTAGATTAATGGTTAGGGTTAAAGATGAAGACAAGAATGGTTACAAAGTCAAAGCTTCATGAAGCTTCAACTAAACTCCAAAATTAGCAACCATTCTTTTCTTATCTATTCTAAATAAATAAATAAATAAATAAGTAATAAAAAGAAAACCCTAATCATTAGTTTAACCATGGCTTAATTCATTACACTTAACTATAGTTAAACATGTATCATCAAACATGATACAATCAAGTGTACAAAAGTATATCACATATACAATGTGCACAAACCAAGTGAGAAAATCCGTTTAAAGTGAACCAATACTAGTTAGTGCAAAGTAATATATCAAATATATTATTATGCATTAAATCATTAAATCAACACTTGATTCAATGATCCGGTCATGTCGCACACGACCGACTAGTATGCAATGTATCGGCTTATCGAATCAACGCTTGAATCGATAACTAGGTTATATCGCATAAAACCATTCGATACATTCATCGCGAGAATGGAATACGGTATCACATACACGCATTATTCTCGGTCCCGCACATATCTCATATGCGCTCCTATTTCGTTTCGCTTGAGCCAGGAAACCTCTGTGTAGGACTCTAAAGACTCGTCAATACGCCGGCAGCGGATGATGATCATATCAAACATCCACAAGCCGCAAGCGGTCTGCTAAACGTAACGGCCACCCGGGTATTGAGCGATCTGAAGATCGACGAGCAAGCCCGCTCACACTCCAGTGAATCCAACCAGTAACACTACCGTACAGTCCGGTCTGATCGTCTGATATGTCGCATATCTCGCCTAGGGGTGGTAAACGTCAGACCCCAATAGCTCAATAAGTCGTGTCGATATGAGGTCTATAACTTTTCGAGAAACTACTGGTAACACTTACCAGTAAATCTCAGCAACCCTGGCCAGGGATTTCCTGTTATGGCCAATCGAACACAGCGCAACATCAACTCCCTATACCGGGAGAGACGAATCCCCTCCTATCGCTCATTGCCTCCATGTGACTCGGGACTGTACCCAAAAACCACCGTTTTGCACGCCCTCTTGGACGTGGTAAGATGGAAATCAAAGCACAGTGGGAACCACACAAGACTCTATGACGATCTCGGGTCAACAGACTACTCTGTACCAGTGTCACCAGAGAACTGCCATCTGACGTGAGGTATAATACCATCTGGGAGTTCTCGGCGAGTCCGTCCAGTGTACCCAGTCTTTACTGAGCACCCGTATATCTCCTCTGATGTCAAACACCGATGGATATGGGATCATCCATCGCCCATCTGTATGGGTCGAGAAGGTACACGCTAGTCTACTCTGGTATATCGATGCCCCGTCTCGATACACCCACGACTAGGGACTTTGAAGGATGTACTTATGGACTACCATGTCCCCACTAGTATGATCCGCATCATAGTCCAGGTAGTCAAGCACACATCCTAAGGGCTTTACCAACATGTAACAGAGAGACAATCGGCATACACGTTAAGGTAAAGGGTAACCAGATAGCATACTATCATGTCGAGCAAGAAAGTCCTCCCTATATATGTCCCAGCATCCACTACAATATACATCCCATGTACAGTAATGGCCTCTAGGGCATACATATAACTAACAATCTCCCACTTGCACTAGGGCCATCTGTAGCAGTGGTTGTAGTATCTCATACTCAACCATCCCATAAAAGTCTCTCTCTGGGAACAGGCCTTTGTGAGTGGATCCGCTGTGTTGTCCTCTGAGTCTACTCTCCTAACCTCGATCTCCCTGGAGATCAACCATCTCCATGATCAAGTGATACTACCTTAGAATATGTCTGGATCACTGATGGGACCTACGTTCCTTGGCATAAGCCACAACTCCATTGTCACACAATGGGAGGAACAAAGTTCATCTCATGAACCAATATACACCCAGACTGCCTCTTTGGTAGCATCTTATGTAGCGATGTATCCTGCCTTTATCGTCTAGTATGTCACGGTATCTAGCTTGGAACTCTTCCAACATACCGTCCCTTTACTGAGGGTAAAGACAATGCCTGCGACTGACACTCAGTCGTCTTTATCACCCTGGAACCCTTCCAGTGATTCTCCCCAGGATCGATTGATACCATCTCACTACAACTAGCGAGAATCCTAACATCCAATTAAATCTATCTCATAGATCCAAAACTCAGGATTTAGGAGGTATCATTTTGATCCTTTATGGAGAATCATAGTGATAAGCGGAGATTGATCGAGCGTAGCATAGGAAACTACTTCCCTATCAAGAGTATGTCATCCACGTAGTCTACGAGGATCGTCACCATACTCCCTACTACCTTTTTGTTTATACAAGGTTCATCTACAATTTTGATGATGTCAAACTCTTTGACTTATCCATCAAAACAGATGTTCCAACACCGTGATACCTGCTTTATCATATAAAGCATCTTGTACACGTTTCCGCTGCTCCCACTGTCTACGAAGCCCTCTGGCTGTGTACTTATAGACGCACTCTTCTAAAACATCATTTAGAAAAGCAGTCATGACACACAACCACCAGATATCGTAGTCATGGTATGTAGCCATGACAAGTAGGATCTGGATGGACTTAAGCATAGTTACTTGAAAAGGTTTCATCATTATCCACACCTGGTCAATGATGCAAACTTTTAACAAGTCTAGCTTTGAAAGTCTCAACTTTTCCATCTACACCAAGTAATCTTCTCAAGATATACTTGCTCCTGATGGGGATTTAACCCTTCAGATATAGCAACCAAAGTCCATACTTTGTTGGTGTATAAAGATTCCATCTCAGATCACTAAGCATCCAGCCATTCTTACAGAGTCCCACTCCTGATGGCCAGCTCGAAACTAGTTGGGTCATCATCTCATGATGCATTCCTCGCTCCCACTGTCATAGAGAAACCGAAGTATCTCTCAGGTGGGTGAGGAACCCTACTAGATCGGCGGAGAGGCTGAGGTTCATTGGAATCTACTGAATCCCTTGGCTCTATCAAATCATCTGCTGTAGTTTGTTGTATAGCTGGAACCGTTCCAGTTGTACATAACAGATCTTGCCTCGAGTTTGTCCGGATTTTGCTTTTAGACATAGGCCGGACAACCCTAAATCTTAACTAGCTTAAGACATGGGCTCTTCCCATACCATATCATATATGAGGTGGTAGGCAACTGATTTGATTCGAATCCTATTCAATAGGTATGCAGCTTCTCAAGCGCACAACTCCCTAAAAGGAAATAGGTAACTCAGTAATACTCATCATAGAGCACACCATATCATATAGGGTGTGATTGCTCCGCCCCGATATACCATCGTGCTATGGTGTATTCGGAGGAGTAATGCCGAGAGAGAGAATCTCATTCTCCTTTAGAATAATCCAGGATTTCCGTGCACAAGCATTCTCCTCCCTGATCTCATCATAGGACATAATACTTATACCCGTATTCTGGTTCTCTACTTCTAACTTATATTCTGTGAATATCTCAAAAGGTTCGGATTTTGTGTTTCAACAGGAACATAGGTCTGAATCTTGAGAGATCATCAGAGAACGTAATGAAGTATAAAGAACCAGTCCTGGCATGTGTAGACAGGGGACCTTACATACATCAACATGTATCATCCCAAGAGTTCACTAACTCTTTCTCTGTTTCCAGTAAACGGAGCTATGGTCATCTTATCTTTGTGACATGACTGGCGAGTTTCACAAGATGTAAATTCAAACTAATTTAAATATGCATCTTTATGTAACTCTAGCTAGTCGGGTCACATTGATCTGACCTAGTCTACAATGCCTCAAGAAGAATTCGTTCATTTCTGAACTCTTCCTCTTGTGTGTGTTCTGTATACTAAAGAACTGTAGTTTGATTTAGAACATCAATGCTTTTAGACAACGTGCCTGAACCGATCAACTTTTGATATAGGAAATGTTCAAAACATTATCCAACAATACAAAATTTTATCATTTCTTTACTGATAAAGAGACTGATATGATTTTGTATATCAGGTTCGGTATCTAATAACATTCGTTCAGAATCAATGTATTTGTAATACAGGGTGACAGTGACCGACAGACTTGGCTGCAACACTTGCCCCGTTTTCTGCCTCATGAAACTTATCACCCGTTCTCAGTTCTCTACCTTTCTGTAGCCCTATGTAACAGATTACATATCTGGGATCCTGATCTGGTATCACATACCCAGGACGTAAAGGATACTGAGAAACAGTTCTTTGTAACGAACACACCCGAAGATGATGCATCAGCATGCACTCTCTTCGTTTGGGCGGCACGGGAAATCTGGTATTCCCCAATTTCCTGCTCTGTCTTATAACAATTATAAGTTGGAGCGGGACCAACGTTCCCCAGCTCAGTATAATAAGCGGGTTCGGTCAATATTCCGTTTTATTATCTTGATTAAGGCGTGATATGGTCGCTACCTGGAGAGAGAGAGAAGAAAACACTCAGCGTGCGCTCTTGCAAGAATAGATTGGTTATTATTTTATCTAATCAGGATGGCTCCCACTGCTTTTTATCAAATCTTCCTTCAAACCCTAAAAGGAAAGACTAGCCGGGATTAATTACACACTACAAGTTCGCCAATCTTTCAGCCAGGCCAGTGTCGGTACTTTGAGGGAGGTCCCCCGTGCTTTCGCACGAACCTAATTAATGTAAACCTCGTTTTTCCAGAGGCGTAACCTCGTTAACACCTTTCTAGACACCTACTTGATCGGCTAATTGTAATGTGTAAAACTCTCCCAGGAGTAACTCTTACTCGCAGCAGGTATCGGGATCCAACTATCTCATAGAAGGTATGCAATCTCATTGCAAATTTCAACACTTGAAATTCCCGATAATCTTTTGCCCCTAGCGTCCTATGACCTTGACGGAGGTCAACAAACTATAGGCTACTAGTCAAGTTCAACCCGTCATTTCTTGATCGAATTAAACCCACCCGCACGACCCTTGACGGAGGTCAACAAGGTCGCACGACTACCCTAACTCAATCTGCATCATATGCATAAGCAGATAAATACTGGTGAGCTACCGCACACTGCGCCTTGACGGAGGTCAACAAACGCAGCACGAATACTAAACAGCACTTATCTGAAATGACGGAGGGCTACGACAGGTTTTTATGAAAACCTATTGCGTAATGAACTGGATATCGTTGTAGAATCAAATGAATTTTGAAATGGAGTGTTTTTGAGGCTTTTCTAGTTTTGCTAAAGGAGTCACTCCCGGTGAAGGGATCGTCGGTCCTTTCCTCATCGAATGAGGTGCGGGATATATCATATATATCACTGTGCAAAGCAAAACACTTAAAAGCATTCAAAAAACAAACCGAATGTGTAGCATCTGCCAGTTATTGCTAAAGGAGTCACTCCCGGTGAAGGGATCTCGGTCCTTTCCTCATCGAATAAGGTGCAGGATATATCATATATACCTCTGTGCAAAGCAAGAACTGTAGCTACCTGTTTTATTTTGAAATTCGATTCTACAACATCTTAGGTTTCTTTTATTTCATTAATCTCATTAATGAAGTCCCATCATATAAGTACCTAAACATCACAGATAAATACGACGTACACTTATGCCATCCGCATTCGCCTCGATGTCCCCTCGTGCACTGTTAGGTTAGGTAACTAACGGCAGAGCGGGGCAGGGCTAGCGCGGGTGTAAAACATAAGTAACGTCTATATAATATATCATATATACTATATACTGTATCTATCACAGAACATCACATGATCTCATCACAGATAAAACACAGCAGAAGAAACATATGAAATATTGGATATACTAGGACGTCCGTGTTTTCAATACGAGCCAGTATAAAACACGGATTCCACGGTCGTGATGAATAGCCAATCCCACACCCCTAGACCCCTACGAGAGCGGCAAGCAACCCTACCAATTCTAGGGTTAGGAGACCCGGATTCGACTCCTCGAGTTGGTCTCCCACTGGACCCCAGAACCCGGTTACTTGTGCTCTCCTCCTTGGGTCTATCCTAGTGCAGAAAAGTAAATAATATACAACAACGGTGACAACTTCCGCAACCTGGAAGTGCCCCAATAAAAGAATATTACATACAAGTTTTTACATGAATGAAAATGAAAAACACTCATCTCACATAAAAACCCCCGGCTATTCAAACACGACGATCCAATATAACATATCCAGCAACATATAACATCACATGTCATCAACGTAAGTAAATATGTCCATCCCAATTGTCGTTGACATATAGCAACGAAACCGGCGATATCACATATTACACTTACGGTCACAGAAAAGAAAGTGTAAAACTACAACAGTTGGAATCCGCAACCACCTCAGACATCGCATGCCTGACCAAATGAATTACTTAGACATCGCATGCCTAATAATTATAAACCCCGCATTTTAGTCTCAAAATCGAAAACACTTTTCAATATAAAGTCGGGCAATTCAACAAGATTCCCGACATCCTGATCGAATGCTCGTCGTAAACTTCAGTAGGCGGCCGCACCCCCGACACCGTCGACGAAGTGCACCAAGGCGGAACACCGCTGCCGCGAGCACCCGAACGGATGCTTTCGGCGACGGGGTTCTCCTACAGTCACTTGGTCGGGGCTATGGAGTGAGGCTGTCTATTAAGTTTACCCGGCGAGTATCCGCGTACGCTACGTGATTGCGACGGACTTTTGATCACATCAAAATTCCGTGGCAACCGATCAAGTGAGACTAAACTGCTATGTTTATAACATTCATTCAGTTATCTCATAACTATTTGTGAATTCCAATTATTGTATCCTATTCCAGATAAATAGAAAATGTTAAACTTTTCGATCGAACAGTCAAACACCTAAGTTTTCCCGATACAGATCAACACATGAAATAAGTCTAACAACATTCAGTTCGTACCTCAGTACCAACGGTCCAGCCGTAGAAGGGTCAAGCCAACGCCTCACATGTGGCACGCCGTACTGCCCCAAACCCGAAGGTTCAAAGGGCAGTTCAAGACGGTCACATAATCGAGTTAAGGTTTGTTGTCTTCTAGAGGGACCATCGCGTTACTTGCACTACTTTAAACATCGTTAAACTACGGAAAATCCAACACTTGGAAATTTCCCGACAGGGGAAAAATTGGGTATTTATATCCGGTCGAACTTTTTAACATATTCTAAAATTTATCCGGAACGACACATAGACAAAGTTTGACAATCCGATCGAATGTATGAACTCCCAATACAATCCAAAATACTCAACTCTTTATTTCAGATTAAAAATTCCCAGGAAAACCAGCACTGAAAAATAGGAGTTACTGTGCAAAATTCAATGGCAGATAAGACAAAAGTGCGGCGGAAGGGCTGCATTAGCACGCTAATGCCGCGGTTCCGCCGCACTTTAGAAAGATCATTAGGTAATTTTTGCATCGTAATTCTTAGATTTACCTGCTTGTTTTTCTGCATATTTTTAATTTGCAAAAATACACATTTTACAAAAATGTCCAGAGAGCATTTTAAAGTCGGGGTTTCGGGTCGATCGGACTTCTAACTCCGTCTACGCATCGCCTAAGGCTCTAGCTAGGCTCTGATACCACTGTAGGGTTCCTAGGCACTCTAGTGAGGTCTCACAAGGCATCGAACATGCCATTATCAAAAATTCTAGGTGCCGAGAGGCCCGACTACGGATCGTTTGCTAGAAATCTAGGCGAAAAAGTAATCTAGTTAACAGTTAACTAAGAGATACGGAAATACAAGCTTTGTAGATCCGGTGCTCCACCTCCATAGCTCCGCAACGAGGTCCTCTCCGCTGTCCAAATCAAATCCGGGCTCAAGCGTCGTCTTCGTCGGAGAATGGGCAAGCTAGGTCGTCGATGTCCATGCCGAAGATGATCTACGTCGAGGCATCGAAAGATCAAGCTCCACCTTCACCAAGTCATGAAAACTTGTGAAGGAAACACACTCTACTACTTGGCAAGAGGTAGAGGATGAAGAAATAGGAAGTGGGTAGACTTTAGAATTGGATTTCTCACTCTTTTTCATCACTTGCCATTAATGGAGCAAGCTTTCTTCATGTGAAGAAATGAAGAAGAAGAAGAAGCTAATTATGATAAGTTAATTATAATTGGAAAAGAAAATGAATACTTATCATATTAGAACCATGGTTAAGTGTAGAGAATTAACTAAGGTTAGATTAATGGTTAGGGTTAAAGATGAAGACAAGAATGGTTACAAAGTCAAAGTCAAAGCTTCATGAAGCTTCAACTAAACTCCAAAATTAGCAACCATTCTTTTCTTATCTATTCTAAATAAATAAATAAATAAATAAGTAATAAAAAGAAAACCCTAATCATTAGTTTAACCATGGCTTAATTCATTACACTTAACTATAGTTAAACATGTATCATCAAACATGATACAATCAAGTGTACAAAAGTATATCACATATACAATGTGCACAAACCAAGTGAGAAAATCCGTTTAAAGTGAACCAATACTAGTTAGTGCAAAGTAATATATCAAATATATTATTATGCATTAAATCATTAAATCAACACTTGATTCAATGATCCGGTCATGTCGCACACGACCGACTAGTATGCAATGTATCGGCTTATCGAATCAACGCTTGAATCGATAACTAGGTTATATCGCATAAAACCATTCGATACATTCATCGCGAGAATGGAATACGGTATCACATACACGCATTATTCTCGGTCCCGCACATATCTCATATGCGCTCCTATTTCGTTTCGCTTGAGCCAGGAAACCTCTGTGTAGGACTCTAAAGACTCGTCAATACGCCGGCAGCGGATGATGATCATATCAAACATCCACAAGCCGCAAGCGGTCTGCTAAACGTAACGGCCATCCGGGTATTGAGCGATCTGAAGATCGACGAGCAAGCCCGCTCACACTCCAGTGAATCCAACCAGTAACACTACCGTACAGTCCGGTCTGATCGTCTGATATGTCGCATATCTCGCCTAGGGGTGGTAAACGTCAGACCCCAATAGCTCAATAAGTCGTGTCGATATGAGGTCTATAACTTTTCGAGAAACTACTGGTAACACTTACCAGTAAATCTCAGCAACCCTGGCCAGGGATTTCCTGTTATGGCCAATCGAACACAGCGCAACATCAACTCCCTATACCGGGAGAGACGAATCCCCTCCTATCGCTTATTGCCTCCATGTGACTCGGGACTGTACCCAAAAACCACCGTTTTGCACGCCCTCTTGGACGTGGTAAGATGGAAATCAAAGCACAGTGGGAACCACACAAGACTCTATGACGATCTCGGGTCAACAGACTACTCTGTACCAGTGTCACCAGAGAACTGCCATCTGACGTGAGGTATAATACCATCTGAGAGTTCTCGGCGAGTCCGTCCAGTGTACCCAGTCTTTACTGAGCACCCGTATATCTCCTCTGATGTCAAACACCGATGGATATGGGATCATCCATCGCCCATCTGTATGGGTCGAGAAGGTACACGCTAGTCTACTCTGGTATATCGATGCCCCGTCTCGATACACCCACGACTAGGGACTTTGAAGGATGTACTTATGGACTACCATGTCCCCACTAGTATGATCCGCATCATAGTCCAGGTAGTCAAGCACACATCCTAAGGGCTTTACCAACATGTAACAGAGAGACAATCGGCATACACGTTAAGGTAAAGGGTAACCAGATAGCATACTATCATGTCGAGCAAGAAAGTCCTCCCTATATATGTCCCAGCATCCACTACAATATACATCCCATGTACAGTAATGGCCTCTAGGGCATACATATAACTAACACTGCTCGGCCGACCATGGCTACACGAGTACAATATCATCCCTTCTGCACAGCATCAGTGCATGAAGTATTCTAGGGATGGCCTTGAGTACATTGTGGCGGGAGAGTTGAATCCGTTTTCCGTGAACGAAGTTCGCAAGTATGAAGATGCCAAATACTTCTTACCGAGTTTCGAAGACACGGAAAGGTGTCACAAACCGGAGAACAAAACTAACGCCACCATCCCGGTCTTCGGCAGTGACACCGAGGAGGAGGAGGATATAAATTATTCAGGTCCATCCCAGTCCACTAGGCCAGGACCATCCGTTCCTTCATTGATCTTCGGTAGTGATTCAGAGGATGAAGTTCATGCTGTATTCCCTGCTCGGCCTTCAATACGGGTTTCCGCTGATGAAGAGCGAAGTCTGCAGATAACCATGGTGCCGCTTGAACATTACAAAGAACTAGATGCACTCGACACCAACAGCGTAGAAGAATTGCAGACATTCTATATCCCTCCCGGACGAAAAAGCGAGAAGGCAATCCTATTTTACCGTTCTGAAGAAAACAAGGTGGAAAAAGAAATTTGGCATGGCGCGGATCCCACGCTCGACAGGCTTCAGCCTATCCATCTTCCCAGATATTATACCGAGGGTTTGAAGAAACTGCTGAAACGCCAGGGGATGTCCTTCACACAGACCGTTGGAAAAGCCAAATTCTATGACAAGGTCTGGAACGTTCCCGGGACTCAATGCAAACCGCCTAACGGGAGAACGGAAACAAAAGGGCTTGGGTACATCCGGCCAAAGAAACGGGAGCTAGTAAACAGCTGTTATGCCATGTATGACTTCGATGAAGAGGCGGACGGTCAATGGGAGGACGCTAATCCTGAATCAGCAAAAGTTCCTGAAACAAAACCGCCCAATCCATCGTCTGAAGACCAGATGAGCAATCTTATAAAGGATACGAGTCAAAAAGCCCGAGATGATCACAATCGTGAAATGGCAATCTATGAGAAAGCCAAGACACAGCGCCTCCTTCAACAGGCGGTGAAGGATGAAAATGCCGCTCCTTGTCAACCTGCTACAAAAGAGGTTCGACGCGAAAGCAAAAACAAGTCGAGAGGCAAGAAAGGCGCTCGACAACCACAAAGCAGACCTAAGAAGCCACGCATCCGAGAGTCGAGCGTTATTGACTTAGCCCTCATGAAGAAAATGGGTCGAGCATACTCGTTTCCTCGGAGCAAAACAAGGAAAATACTTGATCTTGCTCTAAAACATCAAATGCTTACACTGCCAGAGTCTAAGCACCCTGAGCAAGCAGGCGAAGTCTCCAACCCAAATTATTGCTCTTACCATCGAGTAGTAGGGCATCTGCTTGAAGATTGTTTCACCTTTAAGAATTGGGTTGAGGACCAATATCAGCTTGGCAAATTCGCGTTGTCTGACAACTGGAGGGTAGCACCGCCGCAAAAGCACGAACCCGAAAACACCAGGATAGAACCAACTCCGCATTGGGATTGGCAGAAAATTCGCACTTGCCACGTGATAACAATATTAAAAGAAGAGTCCGAGGACATGAACAGCCTTCCTCGGTGCTTTGAAAACAGCAGCGATGAGGTAATCTCAGAATTTCCCCCAGCTCCAAAAGAACTAGAGGATGGAATACATATTACTGCAGATAACCTCAGGAAAATCGAGTTGGGGACGGTAAATGATCCGCGACCGACATTCGTCAGCGAGCTGCTGTCTGAAGAGAGGGTGGCTGCGTTAAAAGACGTCCTTGTGCAGCATAAAGATTGCTTCGCATGGAATTACTCCGAGATGCCGGGACTAGATTCAGAAGTTGCTGTACATAGACTATCAATATCCCCGAACATCAAGCCAGTCAAACAGGCGCCGAGAAGAATGCGACTCGAGCTTGAGATGAGCATAAATACCGAAGTCAAAAAGTTAATCGACTCTGGCTTCATCCAGGAAGTTCAGTACCCTGAATGGATCGCCAACATCGTCCCAGTGATGAAGAAAAATAGGACAGTGCGCATATGCGTAGACTTCCGGGATCTTAATAAAGCTTGCCCGAAGGATGATTTCCCAGTGCCAGTCACTGAACTGATGATAGACAATACATCCACTCATGAAGTTTTCTCCTTCATGGACGGCTCATCGGGGTATAACCAGATAAAAATGCATCCAGAAGACCAGAAGCACACAGCCTTCAGGACTCCTCTTGGTATATTTTGTTATAAAGTGATGCCCTTCGGTTTGAAGAACGCCTGTGCTACTTATCAGAGGGCCATGACAAAGATCTTCGACGACCTTATACACGAAATCGTTGAATGCTATATCGATGATCTCGTGGTTAAAAGCAAATCATACGAGGAACATCTCGAGCATCTGAAGACTGTGTTTCAACGCCTTCGGCAATACAACTTGAAGATGAATCCTCTTAAATGTGCGTTCGGGGTTTCCTCGGGCAAATTCCTGGGATTCATTGTTCGACACCGAGGTATTGAAATAGATCCGTCAAAGATTAAAGCGATCATGGAAATGCCCCCGCCAAGGACTCTCAAACAGCTGCGGTCTCTCCAAGGGAAACTCGCATACATACGGCGATTTATAGCCAACCTTTCAGGAAAGTGCCGTCCTTACAGCCACCTGATGAAGAAGGGAACCCCATTCGTTTGGGATCACAAATGCCAAGGCGCATTGGATGAGATCAAGCAGTATCTGCAAAACCCTCCGGTGTTGGCTGCTCCAGTTAAGGGGAAGCCTCTCATTCTTTATACAACCGCCCTCGAAGGTTCCTTAGGCGCATTATGGGCATAAGAGAACGACCAAGGGAAAGAAAGAGCACTCTACTACTTAAGTCGAGTTCTGCTGGGGGCAGAAAGCAACTACTCTCCCATTGAAAAACACTGCCTGGCGTTGATCTTCGCAATAACAAAGCTTAGGCACTATGCGTTGGCGCACGAAGTCCGTCTTATTTCAAAAGTGGACCCTCTCAACTATCTAATGTCAAAAGCCATATTGACAGGGCGACTCGCTAAATGGGCCCTGCTCTTGATGGAATTTTCGATAACATATCAACCTCTCAGGACAGTAAAAGGCCAGGCCATCGCCGACTTCCTTGCTGAGCACCCGATACCAGCCGACTCTCCTTTAAACTGTGATCTTCCGGACGAACATGCGTTTGATGCGATCGATGGTGATAATACCCGATGGGAGCTTTATTTCGATGGGGCGTCTTCCATGAAAAAGCACAAACAAAATACGCCAATGATCAAATTAGGGGTAGGACTCATCTTTGTGACCCCACAAGGAGGGATAATGCGCTTCGCATTTTCCTTAACAGAGCCGAGAACGAATAATGAAGCTGAATATGAAGCTCTGATAGCAGGTCTCGAGATCGCCATTGGCATGGGAATTGAAAGCCTCCTCATATATGGGGACTCCCAACTGGTCGTCAGTCAAGTGAACGGCGATTACCAAACATGCAAACCGGAATTGGTAAAATACGGTGAAAAAGTGCAGCAACTGCTAACCCAAATTCCCTCCTACACATTGGAAAGTATACCGCGCGCGGAAAACAGTAAAGCGGACGCACTGGCCAAACTTGCTAAAGAATTGGCTGATGAGAACCTCGATGACGTTAGAATCGTGGTACAAAGCCGTCGAGTACTCTCCCCGGCAGAAATACCTCCAGAATCATATAAAGAAAAGGGAGCGACTGAGCAGATAACCCTGCAAATAAAAGACCATGAGAAGGATGAGGATTGGAGGGAAGTTTTTATAGACTACTTCAAGTCCCACCAAATGCCTGAAGATGCGTCCGCAAGACATCAACTCATAAAACGAGCTCTATCCTTCGCCTTCGTCAATGATACTCTCTACAAGAGGTCATTTGATTCTCTGTGGCTGAGATGCTTAGGACCGGACGAATCGGAAAGGGTCGTCCAAGAGGTTCACGACGGACTCTGCGGTTCTCATCAAGCGGGCCCTAAAATGAAGTTGAAAATAAAACGGATGGGCTACTACTGGCCCACGATGATTCAGGACTGCATCGAATATGCGAAGCAATGCCACTCATGCCAAATTCATGGGGACTTCATCCATCAACATCCAAATCCGCTACACCCAACAGTGGCTAGCTGGCCATTTGAAATGTGGGGGACGGATATAGTTGGCCCTATCGAACCAGCATCATCAAAGGGACATCGTTTCATCTTGGCGACAACTGATTACTTCTCCAAATGGGCAGAGGCAGTACCGTTGAGGGAAGTGAAGACGGAGAACATCCTCCATTTCTTCAAAACGCATGTCATATACCGGTTTGGAACCCCAAGAAGGATCATCTCTGATAATGGGCCAGCCTACCGAAGTCATAAAATTAGCCGCTTCGCACAGCAGCACAATATAGACTGGAGATATTCCTCAGTTTATAATCCGCGAGCTAACGGTTTAGCTGAGGCCTTCAATAAGACCTTGACGAAGATCATGAAGAAAACAGTGTCACGAAATAAGAGAGATTGGCACGAAAGACTGCAAGAAGCTCTTTGGGTGTATCGAATTACGTTCAAGACAGCCACAAACACAACGCCGTACGCGTTGGTATTTGGGACGGAAGCAGTACTCCCTCTCGAGATAGAATTACCCTCTCTACGAGTGGCAGTTCACTACGAGCTGACGGATGAAGAAAATGCTCACCTCCGGTTTGAAGAGCTTGACGCCCTTGATGAAACCCGGCTCATAGCGCAGCAAAATCTAGAAGCTTATAAAGCAAAGATGACGCGCTCATACGAAAGATTGGCCCGACCGAGGACATTCCACCGAGGTGAACTCGTGCTAGTGGTCAAAAGGCCTATGATCCCCAATCGCGCCAAGCGGGAAAAATTCGAGCCGAACTATGAAGGCCCGTACATCATAGATAAAGTTTACCAGGGTGGAGCCTATCTACTCATGGACATGCACGGTGAAAGGCCTTTCAGGCCGATAAACGGTCGCTTCCTAAAGAAATACTATGCTTAATGAGCCACAGCCTAGGTCAATGATAGATGACGACGACTATGTCCGCTCGCTATCTTCCTAAGCCCAAGCTTTATAAAAAGTAGCCGACCTTCTTAACAGTGGACCGAAATGTCCTTAAACTAATAGCAGACCGAAACGTCTTTAAACTACTACCGCAGCACCCGTAGGCTGACGAGATACCAAAAAAAAAAAAAAAAAAAAAACGGTATGTCCATAAGCAAAAAGGGCACGGATGAAAACCTGAAAGGGCTCCGTGAGTAAAAACAGCAGGGCTACCGGCGAGTGTTTGTGAAAACCCGAAAGGGCGCAACCTCGTTAAAAGACACTTATAGGGTCCTCTCGACCTTATAAGGAGAAACCACCTGCGTGAGATCCTTACGACTCACAAAGGAGCAACACACTTAGGGATCCCCACGATTCCTAAGGAGAAAATACACTTGCGAGATCCTCACGACTCGTAAGGAGAATTCTCTTATGGGACCCTCACGGCTCATAGGATTTGAAAGTCTTAAGTCACAGAGACCTAAACCTGTGCTTAAGCAAACCCCCACAAACTTTCAATTTTGCCCTACAAGTGGTTCAATATTGACCCTTGTATACAATCCACGGGCGCGAATAAACGTTTCCCTAACCAAGGTCCATCCATGACTGGGAATACGTTCGCATGGTAAACAACCCTTATAAATCCCCTCGATTTATGAGGAGAAAACCTTCCTGTAGGATCCTTACGACTTACAGAAGAACAAAACACTTAGGAACCCTCACGGTTCCTAAGGAGAAAATACACCTACAAGATCCTCACGACTTGTAGGGAGAAATACCTTCACGAAACCCTTACGGCTCATGAAGTCAAAAGTCTTAGCCGACAGGACCCTAACCCTGGTCGCTAAGCCCCCCTTTGTTCGACAACGACAGAGGCAAATGATGATTCGCTCCTGGTAATATCCCAGTTGTAGCGGTGCTGATGCCGAAATCGGTGTCCAATTTCAGGTTTACGGCGAAAGCCAGTAGGCCGCTCATGCATACGAAATAGCCGAAATGATAGGGCAACTTGCAATAAAAAGCAGCAAGTAAAATGTATGCATGAAAAATAGCCGAAATGATTGGGCACCGCGAAAAATAGCCGAAATGATTGGGCAATCGCGACCTTCGCGATATAAAAGCTGAAATGATAGAGCATCGCGGAAATAAAATAAAATAAAAGAAGAAATGATAAAACTTTGGCCCTACAGTTAAGATCGCATCGATCCATGTATACAATCCAAGGGCGTAAACGAAGAATGAACCATACTTTCCCAGCGGATTCCGTCAGACGACGAACCCCAAACCTCACCGGTTCATTTCAACCAAAGAAGCCAGTGACTTCAACAAAAAAAAAATTCCTCGACTCACGGATACAAACACTCCTTGAGGAGAGCCTCCTGATCCGCGTCGACTCGCAGAGCCATCAGCGCCTCCGTGGGAACCCTCGACTCGTTTCAGACCCCAAGGAAACAAATAATCCTTGGCGCTTGGGAAACAAATAATCCCTAGCAAAATCCTCGACTTACGGATACAAACACTCCTTGACGAGAGCCTCCTGATCCGCGTCGACTCGCAGAGCCATCAGCGCCTCCGTGGGAACCCTCGACTCGTTTCAAACCCCAAGGACACAAATAATCCTTGGCGCTCGGGAAAAAAATAATCCCTAGCAAAATCCTCGACTCACGGATACAAACACTCCTTGACGAGAGCCTCCTGATCCGCGTCGACTCGCAGAGCCATCAGCGCCTCCGTGGGAACCCTCGACTCGTTTCAAACCCCAAGGACACAAATAATCCTTGGCGCTCGGGAAACAAATAATCCCTAGCAAAATCCTCGACTCACGGATACAAACACTCCTTGATGAGAGCCTTCTGATTCGCGTCGACTCGCAGAGCCAGCAGTGCCTCCGTGGGAACCATCGACTCGTTTCAAACCCCAAGGACACAAATAATCCTTGGCGCTTGGGAAACAAATAATCCCTCGCAAAACTTCTCAACTCACGGATACAAACACTCCGTGACGAGAGCCTCTTTGACTCACATCTCGGGCAGTAAGGATTCAAAAACTTGCTTCCTGAACAATGGGACCCTGCAAGTCAATCCTAAATGGTCTCTTGCATACTATTCACGGGTCTCACTCTCTGAAATCGATTCTCGACAAAGAGGGAAACAACCGCTTACGAGCCCTCTCGACTCGTAAGAGGGCAATGGGATCCTGCAAGTCAATCCTAAATGGTCTCTTGCATACTATTCACGGGTCTCACTCTCTGAAGTCAATTTTCGACAAAGAGGGAAACAACCGCTTACGAGCCCTCTCGACTCGTAAGAGGGAGAAATTCTCTTATAGGATCCTTTCGACTTATGAGAGAAAACTACACTTGGGAATCCTCACGATTCCTAAGGAGAACATCCACTTACGAGATCCTCTCGATCCGTAGGGAGAAAAGTCTCTATGAGACCCTCACGGCTCATAGAGTTGAAAAGCCTTAGGCGACAGATCTGAACCTGCGGCCTAAGCCATCGCTATCTCCTAAAAAAAAAAACTAAGTTATCTGCCAATTATGTTTATCAAAGACAACATGCTGATAATAAGAGAATGCAGAAAGAAAAAGTGCATACAAGACATTGCAAAAGAAAATGTGTATCTTTATTCATTGACTTCAATCAAATACAAGATGAATCGTACAAAAGAATAAAGAATGGATACATATTATTTTAAAGGAAAATTTTACAAATACATTAATACAAAGGCAGCTACTGGGAAGGAAGCGTCTTAAGTAGCTTTATCAGTTGTTCGCACACTTCCTTCCAGGCCTTTTCCCGATCGGCTACCACCGCCAGCTCTGCCTCCACTTGGGCTCGTTGCTGCAAGACCGACGCAAGATGCTCCCTCACGACTTGATAGGCAGCTTCCCGACTTAGGATAGTGCGCTCAGCTACGTCAAGCTTCCGCTTCAAGTTTAGCCCGTGGGAGATGCGCTCCAAGAGACCCTCAAAGATAGTCTTCACTTGGGCGGCATTTGCCTCAACCTCAGCGCGCAGATGGGCCGTTTCGTTCGAGGTCTTCTGGCATTCTCTTAGTCTTAAAGCTGCTTCTTGCTCCAAGTGGCGGGAGTGCGAAGTGCTTTGCTCGAGCCAAGCTGTACGTTGGGTGCTCAGGGCCAAAACTTCGGAAGAAGGGCGCGTCGACTCCAGCCGGTATAGACAGGCCTCGATCTCCCTGCAGTGATTAACCCAAGATCCGACAACGCCTTCGTTATGAAAATTTACGAGCGCCGCCAACATTGGATTAACCTCCACAGCGAAATCTACGGCAGAAGGGAGAGTGTCCATGTTGAGCTCTTCAATGTACCCGCTCAGCATGCCCAAACTCATCGCAGCACCCTTGGAAGATGGACGTCTCAAGAAAGGGCCTGCCGGTGAAAGGACGCGAGCCTCAAAGGGGATCGGAGCCGGAACAATAGCTGCAAAACAAAACATGGTTAAACGATGGTTCAGAAAATGTTGAAGGGTTACCAAAAAGAAATTTACTATACCAGCTGCAACGGATGGCAAAGCCGGAAGGGCCGGCAGCGCGGCGGGTCTTACATCCCCTCCTTCGATTTGTGGCACTGCAATAAGGAAAAGGAAAAGTCAAGGAACCATCCCATTGCTAAAAAGGGGAAAATAAAGACATTGTAGTGAAAGTATACTCACCGGCGCCACCAGAGGGAGAAGCAAGTTCGGACGGGAAGGAGAAGTGTGGGAGCAACACTTGATATAGATGGTCAAAGAGCACTCCTGAAAAGATGCAGTGGTATAACGTTAGTACCAAAGCTACATTTTAAAAAAAAATATTAATACATGAGTCGTAAATCCATACCTTCCAACATCCGCGATGGTACAAGTGAAGACGGGGAAGCCACCACCGCCAAAGCAGTAGTTGACGGTGCTCCTTCGAGCAATGGAGCGTCGGCACTGGCCGCACCTGCAAAGACAAGCTTGTTAGAAGAGGTCGCAAGATATATAAAAAAGGGGGGAACGCTGGTGACACAAAAATTTTACCTGACGAACTGCCAGCCGAGACTGAGGCAACTCCTTCCTCCATTGACATCAGGACACCGCCCGTAGCCTCGTCACCCGACTCAATAGGGACCGTTGTTACACTTGCAGGCCCTAGAGGAGGCGGGGGAATATAGGCGGAGAGGGTCATGATTGGAGTATTGCCAGATTCCAGAGAAGGAGCGGCTGGCTCATCCTCAGGAATCGTGGCCACCTCACCCGCTACTCCTTCGAGTCTTGCAGTCACAGTTGTCTCATCCACCGTCACCACGAGGTCTCCAGCCTCGAGCGCCTCGACTTCTACTGCCTTCGGCTCAACAGTCATCTCATCTGCCGCCACTTCAGACGCGGCATCAATGACCTTCTCGGCGGCGGACCCTTCAACTTCTGCTTCAGGCACCGTGGCCCCGACGACGGTACCCGCCGTCGGCTCAGGTTCGGCGGGCGCCGCTTCCGCCGTTTCATGGGGTCCGACGGTCTCCGCCTCCCCCTCAGTTGGACTTGGTCCTGCAAGATGGAATGCATATGAGCCAATGGCTTTATAATTTTTACAACAAGGTTCTGAAAGAGATGCTACCTGAAGGGGATTTATTGTTTGCACTCTGAGCCGCGCGCGCCACTTGCCTATAAGCAGTAGACAGGGCGGCAGGGGCCTCTTCAGAAGGAGTGTCGGCATGAGGAATCATGCTAGGGCCCGCTCCCGTGTCCAAAGCAGCTCTGCTCGCCTCTGCTTCAGAAGGAGTGTCGGCACGAGGAAGAGTGCTAGGGCCCGCTCCTGCGGCCAAAGCAGCTCTGCGTGCTCTTGCTTCGCGTCTCAACCGCTTCCGCTCCTCCCGAGCCGTTGAGACGGATGCCACTAGGGCTTCCTTGAGTGAGGCTCCCTCGTCTGTATATAGGGATGCCTCTAGATTCTTCAAGGCATCCTTCATCGTTTTGTCAAGCCGAGGCTCTTGCGGCAACTTTGACGAAGCCGGGACCTCAGTTACAGACTCGGGAAGGACCCCCGCGTCAATTAATACAACCCCTGCAAAGAAACAAAAGAAAGTCAGGTTGAATATCATAGAGAGACAACAAACTTTCCTTATAAAAGAGAAAGGAGTGAAACATACCAGCGCCTGCTAAGGCACGCTTCTCCTCCTCCTCCTGGAAGGTTTTCAGGGAGGCAGCAATAGCCTCTTCAGTAGAAACACCTGTTGAAAATGGAGCAAATGTTAGTTAAAGATAATAATACAAAGTGCAATAAAATGACAAATGAAGCGTCTGATGATTACCGGACTCAGCAAGTTTGCTTAACATCGCTTCGAGCCTAGCCGATCGCTCCGAAGCTGCAATGGCGGCAGCCAGATTGGTGTCCACAGGATCTACCACGAAACCCTCATTGCTGCCGTATTCACATATGGCCTCGGAGGGAGGAGCCGCAGGATCTAAGCTGAGGATCGCGTCGAGGGATAGGGTGGACTTCTTCTTTTTCTGCCCGCCAGCTTTAGATCCACCCGGAGCAGCTTTGCGCTTGGCAGCCACTTTAGGGCGGCGAGTCCCGATCTCTGCCCCTCCGCCAGATCCTGGCGATACCACATCAACCGTCTTCGTGGGAGCATGGGGCGCCGGCGGTGCATCCACCATAGTGGGCAATGGAAATCCACGCGGGGGGGCCAACACACGTGGTCGGTCAGCTCCGGCCTCTTTTAGCGGAGGGACAACCGGGCGCCTTGGCTGCAAGGGAGCCTTGCGATCACCACCAGGAGGCGCACCCCTACGGTCGACCAGCAAGCGTTTCTCCATTAAAATGATTGGGCCCATAGCATGCGCGTACCAGGCTACATACGGATGTATTATTTTAGGGGCACAGCTAGGCTCACTGATGAAAAAATAAGAGCCTGTATTTGTATGGTTCCTAGGCACTCTAGTGAGGTCTCACAAGGCATCGAACATGCCATTTTCAAAAAATCTAGATGCCGAGAGACCCGACTACGGATCGTTTGCTAGAAAACTAGACGAACAAGCTAACTAGTTAACACTTAACTACAAGATACGGAAATACAACCTTTGTAGATCCGGTGCTCCACCTCCATAGCTCCGCAACGAGGTTCTCTCCGCTGTCCAAATCAAATCCGGGCTCAAGCGTTGGCTTCGTCGGAGAATGGGAAAGCTAGGTCGTCGATGTCCATGCCAAAGATGATCTACGTCGAGGCATCGAAAGATCAAGCTCCACCTTCACCAAGTCATGAAAACTTGTGAAGGAAACACACTCTACTACTTGTCAAGAGGTAGAGGATGAAGAAATAGGAAGTGGGTAGACTTTAGAATTGGATTTCTCACTCATATGCTCAATATGCCATTGATGAAGACAAGCTTCTTCATGAAGAAGAAGAAGAAGAAGAGCAAGAAGAAGATAAATATTATGATAAGAATTAAAATAAAAGGAAAAATCCATTCTTATCATAATTCTCACCATGGTTAGGTGTAGAGAATTAACTTGAGTTAATAGAAGTGGCTAGGGTTAAGCATGAGACAAAATGGTCAAAGTCTTCATGAAGATTCATGAATGGTCAAAAGAAAGCAACCATTTTCCTCATTATCTTTTCATTTATTCATTTATCAAAAATAAATAGATAATTAAATAAGATAAATGAATAACAAATAATAAACCCTAACCATTCCTTTAACCAAGGTTTAATTCTTTATACTTAACCATTTTTGCATGCACCATCAAATATGATACAAGCAAGTGCACAAATCATATCGCATATGCAATGCGCACATCTGAGCGAGAAAATCCATTTAAAGTGAACCGATACTAGTTAATGCAAAGTAATATATCAAATATATTATTATGCATTAAATCATTAAATCAACACTTGATTCAATGATCCGGTCATGTCGCACATAACCGACTGGTATCAATAGTAACAACTTATCGAATCAACACTTGATCCGATAACCCGGCTATATCGCATATAACCGATCAATGTCACATTGCGAGAATCGAATACAGTATCACATACTGGTATTATTCTCGGTCCCGCACATATCTCATATGCGCTCCTATTTCGTTTCGCTTGAGCCAGGAAACCTCTGTGTAGGACTCTAAAGACTCGTCAATACGCCGGCAGCAGATGATGATCATATCAAACATCCACAAGCCGCAAGCGGTCTGCTAAACGTAACGGCCACCCGGGTATTGAGCGATCTGAAGATCGACGAGAAAGCCCGCTCACACTCCAGTGAATCCAACCAGTAACACTACCGTACAGTCCGGTCTGATCGTCTGATATGTCGCATATCTTGCCTAGGGGTGGTAAACGTCAGACCCCAATAGCTCGATAAGTCGTGTCGATATGAGGTCTATAACTGTTCGAGAAACTACTGGTAACACTTACCAGTAAATCTCAACAACCCTGGCCAGGGATTTCCTGTTATAGCCAATCGAACACAGCGCAACATCAACTCCCTATACCGGGAGAGACGAATCCCCTCCTATCGCTCATTGCCTCCATGTGACTCGGGACTGTACCCAAAAACCACCGTTTTGCACGCCCTCTTGGATGTGGTAAGATGGAAATCAAAGCACAGTGGGAACCACACAAGACTCTATGACGATCTCGGGTCAACAGACTACTCTGTACCAGTGTCACCAGAGAACTGCCATCTGACGTGAGGTATAATACCATCTGGGAGTTCTCGGCGAGTCCGTCCAGTGTACCCAGTCTCTACTGAGCACCCGTATATCATCTCTGATGTCAAACACCAATGGATATAGGATCATCCATCGCCCATCTGTATGGGTCGAGAAGGTACACGCTAGTCTACTCTGGTATATCGATGCCCCGTCTCGATACACCCACGACTAGGGACTTTGAAGGATGTACTTATGGACTACCATGTCCCCACTGGTATGATCCGCATCATAGTCCAGGTAGTCAAGTACAGATCCTAAGGGCTTTACCAACATGTAACAGAGAGACAATCAGCATACACGTTAAGGTAAAGGGTAACCAGATAGCATACTATCATGTCGAGCAAGAAAGTCCTCCCTATATATGTCCCAGCATCCACTACAATATACATCCTATGTACAGTAATGGTCTCTAGGGTATACATATAACTAACAGTATTGAGCCGGACGAAATGATGCATCACATTCCTTATCCCCTCTGGGCCGACCGCGGGTGTTTCCAGAAAGGCCTCCATCGGGATCCCTTGATTGTAACTTGATTGTCGGGCAAATCGATGTGGGTTATACCTCGTAAAGAGAGCCATCTTATTCTGCCTAAATACTAGATAACCCGGCCGAATGGAGTAAAGGTGAAGGATTTCCCGAGCCTTCAATACAGAAACCCCGCCCTTAAAGTCGTCACGCAGCGACACCACTGACTTAGCGGTCTCGGAGCCTATGGTGATGACCTTATCCACAAAAGAAGTCTTCGCTCCGACTAGATGCGAACGCAGGAGCAGTCCCCTAGACTCCCGCGGGGGTGCAACCACAATTGAAGCCCCGACCAACCGCATAATTCTTGGGAGTTTGAATTTATCAAAGAATGGAGGAGTCTTATGAGCACCAAACACCCCTCGCACATGCAACTCCATCCAAGAAGTGAAGTAGTGCATCGGAAAGTTAGCAGGCTGTACTCCGGGCTCATTAGCGTCCTCCGCTACGCTAAGTCCATTATAAAGGTAAGCCAGCCCGGCAATCCCTACCGATAGCTGCAAACCAGCCGCCATTCGATGCGCCGGATAAAAGACAGATGACCGCATGAGGCGTGGGTGCATGGGAAGCGCAAAGCTGCATAGCCATAGACCCAAGAACCCTATAAAAAAAGTCTCCTCGTCCATGCCAGGAACGGCGATCTCTGAGAAAGGGATGCTGGCAGTGCCGGGGAAATAAAAATCCCGCTGGTCATCTTCCGATGAAGGTCGGCGGTCCAAGCCGAAACCAAAGGGGTCAACAAGCTGAGCGAGCTTCTCGCCCTGCTCTGATAGGAACTCCGGGCGGATAAAGCGAGCAATGAAATCCGTGAAACTGACGCCCCGGTCGCCCGATTCCAAATGGAGTTCCTCATAAATCTCCAACACCTTCACCAAGCCCGGGTGCTGATGCTGAATGGCATTTTCCGGAGTTAAGTCAAATACAAGCTGCTTGGTGGCGAAGACATACTCGTCTGGAGGAAGCAACTCCTCGTAGTGTTCTCCCCTCATTGGCAGACCTGAAATTTCAGCAAACTCCTCCAGAGAGATGGAGACTTCCCTATCCGCTGTCAAGAAGGTATGGGTGGGGATATTCCATTGTTCGATGAAGGCCTTTACCCACCACGTCGGAGGAGAGGGATACTCGAAAAGAGAGACGTAGACAGCTGAGTATAAGCCAATCGTCATCAGGAGAGCCCTCTTCGTCGCCAAAATGTAGCGGGCCCATGGCAGATATCCGGCAAGCGGTCGCGGCGTCAATCCAATATTGTAAGCCTGTCCCCAAGGGCGTGCTTCACCCTGACAGATTCGCCTCCCCAAGATATCTATAGCCGGCGGCGGCTGCACCGGAATGGCACCGATTGCAGGCTGAAGGAGGTCGTCGGCATTCCAATTTTTAACCTCCACGGCATACTCCACCGGGGGCTTGTCCGCATAAGGGATCGTAACTATGGGCTCAGAGGGCGAAGCGGAGCTGAAGCTGCGACGGCCTTGGATGATTTGGCTGTACCACCTTCCCCATAAGTGAAGTCTCTTGCTCTCAGGATCGTGATTTTTGATCAGAGCAAACACCACCCGGTCCACTGGTGCATGTGGGAACCCTCCTTCCGAGCGAACGAAGGGAAAAGACAAGTCGTCAGACATGTTTTCTGTGGAAAGACAAAAAAAATATATATCATTAGTGGCCTAAAGCTTGGCATTTTAAAAGAAAAATAAATAAAAATCTTGCTCCACACTACAATGCAGTGGGTAGGGGACCAAAAGGGGACCCACAAAATCAAGATGACGGCGCATCATTTGATAAGACAGTCCCATCATTGGATGAGACTGTCAGTTAATTAAAAAGACCCCCAAAAGAATACCCTTATTGGAGGGATCCCTAGAGACAAGGAGAAAATCTCCTCTTTTTAGAGCAAAGCCCCATCACAGAGTGACATTTGTCAAACTCTGGTCTCAAAGGAATAAAACTTCTTAAAAAGAGCCTAGCTCTGTAGTAGTAATAAAAAATTATAACTCCTAAGAATTAAAATTTTTGGGATCTTAAAGATTCATGAAAACTTTTAGGAGTTCTCTATTTGATCTATGAGCAGGGCTCTGTTCATGGGTTAAAACCCAAGAACCAGATCTCTGTAAATTTATGAGAGCAAAGCTCTGTTGAAGAAACCCCAAAGGGGTTTTCTTTAGATCAAAGATCTACAAGAGCAAGGCTCTGTTAATTAAAATTAATTAATTTAAATTTTTACCTAAGAGTGATTCTAAGTTCTGAACTTCAAAGTTCTTGGGAAAATCAAGAGCAAGGCTCTGAAAATTCTTAAGCAAGAGCAAGGCTCTGAGTCAAAATTCTTAAAGTGGTAAAGAATTTTCTAAAGGACCAAGGGTCCTATTTATAGGCGCCTGCGCCCCTTCAACTGACCCCCAAGATCCAACGGTTGGGGTCTTGCCACCGCTGCACTCACGTGCGCGCCACGTGAGCGCAACGGTGGGGGGGCATTTGTTCCCTCAATCAGAGCAAGGCTCTACTTGAATTTTGAAAATTCAAATCTTGAAGCAACGCTTCGGTTCCCGTGCGCAGCGCGCAATTTGCCACATGTCAGAAGTTGACTCGGCATCGCAACGCCCAAGGCAATGCGTCCAATCAGAGCAAGGCTCTTTAAAAAACATAAGTAACACTTAACTGTGCAAACGCACCACAGCGCGACACGTGTCTGCGCAGTTGTGCAAGCACAGCTGCGCAAGCGCACGGCTGCGCGACACGTGTCTGCGCAGGTGCGCAAACGCAGCTGCGCAAGCGCACGGCTGCGCGACACGTGTCTGCGCAGTTGCGCAATCACAGCTGCGCAAGCGCCTTACTGCGCGACACGTGTCACGCGCTGGTGAGTTGCGCAGCAACAGAATAAAATTTAATGAAATCTTTTCTGTTCTTTCCAAAACCAGAAGATTTTCTTCTACCTTTGGATCAAAGATCCAGCGGTGGGAAAATTCCCAAAATCACTCAGGAAAGATTTTGTTAACAAATTCAACTAATCTATGAGTACTATAAAAAGGACCCCAGACCTCATTTGAAAAAAAAAGAGATCAGAAAGAAAATAGGGAGAATTCTTGAAGAATTTTGGAAGAACAAAAAAAAAAAGAAAAGGTAAAACCTTTTAAAAAAAAAGAAAAATTTCTGAAGTATAGATCATTGATCTAAAAATCATTAATCTTCAATGAGCAAATAAATAAAATAAAAATAAATAAATAAAAATAGTGCCTTGCACTTGTTATGAACCCTTGGTTCTCTGAGAAAAGGAAAAACAAGAGAGAAACTTGTTTTCCTTTGATCTAAATTTAGATCAAAAGTGCTCTGCACTTTTGTTCTTGAATCTAAAAGATTCTTGATGCTCTGCAATGTATTATTTAGAGGGCCTGGCCCAAATCAAATTGCAAAGCAATAAAAGGGCAGAGCCCTATTTGAATTAATATTCTGTTTGAGCAAAGCCCAAAATAAATAAAAATTGGACTTAACCCAATCGTGGCCATAAGTCCTTAAATCAAATTGATTGAGCAAAATGGCTCTCCTAAATCAATTCACAACCGGTCCGAGGGTACATCTCCGAACTCCTTTGACATCCATCGTTGTAATTCCTCGACGACGTCAAAGAGGCGACGGGTCCCAACGACCACACATCGCTATGGACTGCGGGGTCCTTAAACTCGTGGACCGAGACGTCCCTAAACTAATACCGAACCGAGACGTCCCTAAACTAATAATAGACCACCACGTCCCTAAACTGGCGATGGACCGAAACGTCCCTAAACTAATATCGGACCGAGACGTCCCTAAACTAATATTGGACCGAGATGTCCCTAAACTAATACCGGACCGGGACGTCCCTAAACTAATAATGGACCACCACGTCCCTAAACTGGCGATGGACCGAAACGTCCCTAAACTAATATCGGACCGAAACGTCCCTAAACTAATATTGGACCGAGACGTCCCTAAACTAATACCGGACCGGGACGTCCCTAAACTAATAATGGACCACCACGTCCCTAAACTGGCGATGGACCGAAACGTCCCTAAACTAATATCGGACCGAGACGTCCCTAAACTAATAATGGACCACCACGTCCCTAAACTGGCGATGGACCGAAACGTCCCTAAACTAATATCGGACCGAAATGTCCCTAAACTAATAATAGACCACCACGTCCCTAAACTGGCGATGGACCACCACGTCCCTAAACTGGAATATGGACCACTACGTCCCTAAACTGGCGACGGACCACCACGTCCTTAAACTGGAACAATAGAGCCTCCAAACGCTCTTTCGCCGGATCTAAACGGTCTCGTTTAAGTTGATCTTAGCCCCCAAACACGGCTAACGTGTCCTTAAACATTCAAACGGATTATAAAACTCTCAATCAACTTTGGTTCGAGGGTACATCTCTGAACTCCTCTGACGCCCGTCGTTGTAATCTCTCAACGACGTCAGAGAGGTGACGAGTCCCGACGGCCAGATAATTAAATCAATCACTACGTCAAGTCGATCTTAGTCCAAAACAGGACTAATGTATCCTTGACGAACGTTTAAGTTGATCTTAGCCGCAACGCGACTAACGTATCCTTAAACCAAAAAACACCCAACCCAAATCTAAATAAATACGGATTTGGACTAATCCACGTCCTACGGGTGACGGCATTACTCAGTCTCCGCATACAATCCACGGGCAACCACAAACAAAACAAACACACACGACACGAAGTGAAATTCTGGAGAAGGAGAAAGTTGTTACCGTGATGCGGTAGCGTAATTAACTGCAGGGGCTTACGCCTGCAGGGAAGAGCGTCCCCACAATCAAAAACCCCTCAAGCGAGGGGGAATCTGACGAAGTCTGCTACATCGGACGCATCCGTCTAAACCTCCGATACACGGTACCATAAATCAATTTGGCATCTTCGGAGAGGTGGACGGATAGCACCAATTAGCATTTGCCCCGAACCTCAGGCGAGACAGCCCATGTCTCGGCCCCCGTTCGGAGGGGAACAGGGACGCTCTTCCCTGCAGGCGCAAGCCCCTGCAGTTAATTACGCTACCGCATCGCGATAACAACTTTCTCCTTCTCCATATGGTCTCTTCATGTCGTGGGTGTTTGTTTTGTGTTTGGTTGCCCGTGGATTGTACACGGAGACTAATTTATGTTGTCGCCCGCAGGGCGTGGACTAGTCCAAATCCGTATCTTTCTTAGATTTGGGTTTGGGGGGTTGGGTTTAAGGATACGTTAGCCTCATTTGAGACTAAGATCAACTTAAACGTTTATTAAGGATACGTTAGTCTCCTTTTAGACTAAGATCAACTTAACGGGATCGTTTAGATCCAACAAGAGAGCAATTGGGCTCTATTGTTTAGTTTAATGACGTTGCGGTCGATTAGTTTAAGGACATTACGGTTCATTGTTAGTTTAAGGACATCTCGGTCCATTTGTTAGTTTAAAGACATCACGGTCGAGGTTAAGGACATCATAGTCCGTAGGTTTAAGGACTCCACAGTCCGATGTTAGTTTAAAGACATCACGGTCGAGTTTAAGGACATCATAGTCCATGAGTTTAAGGACCCCACAGTCCAATGTTAGTTTAAAGACATCACGGTCGAGGTTAAGGACATCATAGTCCATGGTTTTAAGGACCCCACAGTCCGATATTAGTTTAAAGACATCACGGTCGAGGTTAATGACATCATAGTCCATGGGTTTAAGGACCCCACAGTCCAATGTTAGTTTAAAGTCATCACGGTCGAGGTTAAGGACATCATAGTCGGTGGGTTTAAGGACCCCACAGTCCGATATTAGTTTAAAGACATCACGGTCGAGGTTAAGGACATTATAGTCCATGGGTTTAAGGACCCCACAGTCCAATATTAGTTTAAAGACATCACAGTAGAGGTTAAGGACATCATAGTCCATGGGTTTAAGGACCCCACAGTCCGATATTAGTTTAAAAACATCACGGTCGAGATTAAGGACATCATAGTACATGAGTTTAAGGACCCCACAGTCCAATGTTAGTTTAAAGACATCACGGTCGAGGTTAAGGACATCATAGTCCATGGGTTTAAGGACCCCACAGTCCGATGTTAGTTTAAAGACATCACGGTCGAGGTTAAGGACATCATAGTCTATGGGTTTAAGGACCCCACAGTCCAATGTTTAGAGACGTCATAGTCTATGAAATGTGTGGTTGTTGGGACCCGTCACCTTTTTGAAGACGTTGAGGAATTACAACGACAAATATCAAAGGAGTGAAGAGATGTACCCTTGGACCAAGGTGGATTAAGTGATATGTAGTCCAATTTGGAACTAAGATCAATTAATTAGATTATGAGCACATTGGCTCAGTTAAATCTGAATTGAGGACTTATGGCCAACTTGTGCTAAGTCCAATTAAGTTTGAAGTGTTGGCCCTTTGTTGGACCATTAGACATTTGTCTGGGTTCATCCCCTCATCACTTAGCAATGCTAAACAAGAGTTTGAGGGCTTTAATAACATTTTTATCTTTGACTGAGCATTAAACATTGTAGCTCTGAATTTTACTCAATTTTGAGATTCAGTTGAAGGGGAGACTTTTGCCTCTGGAAAATTAGCCAATTTGGCTAACAATAGTGTTAAACACTAGAGAACAACAGTGTTAAACACTGGGAATAAAGCTCTCAAATTAGTGTTAAATACTAGAAGACAACAGTGTTAAACACTGGAAATAAAATTCTCAAATTAGTGTTAAACACTAGAAATAAATTTCTCAAATTAGTGTTAAACACTAGAAGACAACAGTGTTAAACACTGGAACTAAAGCCTTCAAATTAGTATTAAACATTAGAGAGGAACGGGTCACGTGGGGACACGTGAGGTTACCCAAAGGTAGGGCCAGATCTCCTCACTTTGTTCTACAAATAAGTGTTAAACACCTTTAATTTTCTGACCATCACGTGTTGGCACGTGATGGAGATTTGTGCGTTGATTATTAAAGCACTTATTAAGGGGTCACGTGGTAACACGTGAGAGCGCCCAAATTATAATCTGCCTTTGCTTTAATTCTCATTGTTCTGGCGGTCACGTGGGAGCACGTGAGGCGTTGCCTCAACGCTTTTTCTTCTCATTTTTGGGGGATCTGTTTAGGGGTCACGTGGGGACATGCGACCCAGTCTTTTACATGCATGGAGATCTTTCAAGTCTCTTTATTTTTAAGAATTAAATTCTCTGTAGAGTTAAACCCTAATTATGTTTTAGAGGAATTAAATTCCCATGTGTGTAAAAGAATTAAATTCTTATATAGGGTGAAACCCTAATTTCAGGAGGAATTAAATTCCTGTAAATTTGAGAGAATTAAATTCTCAATTAGTGTTAAACCCTAGTTTTGTCCATCTTGAAGGAATTAAATTCCTATAATTTTAGGAGAATTATATTCTCATATAGGGTTAAACCCTAATTTTATCATGAAGGAATTGAATTCCTGTGAGTTTTGAGAGAATTAAATTCTCATATAGGGTTAAACCCTAATTTCATATCTTGGAGGAATTAAATTCCTGTGAATTTAGGAGAATTAAATTCTCTAAACTCAATTCTCCCTCTAAGTTTTGGATCTGCATGACAGAATCTCAACCCGATGAGAATTAAATTCTCAACCTATGGGGAGATTTGCTTCTACAGATTTTCAACCAGAAGAAGAACTAAGTTCTTTTTGCAGAAGAGTTAAACTCTTAGATTTGAGAATTAAATTCTCTTTTTTGAAGTTTTGATCCCCTTTCTTTTCTCACCTAGGGTTTTCTTTGTTGAGAATTAAATTCTCCTTTCTTTTCTCTCTGCTATTTGCCTTTAGGAATTTTCAAGATCCCAAAATTCTATATCTCCAAAATTCTCTCTCTTTCTTCTCCTCTTGGCTCCTATTTATAGGAGAAGGAAAATAATCAATTTGTTTAGTAAATTTTTCATTGAAAGATTTTGTTTGTTTTTGTAACCAACATAATCTTTTAAATCACTCAGTGAATTTTATTCACCATTGGATTTTTAATCCAAAAGATATTCTATCTGTTATTCTTGGTGAATTTTGGGGAAATATTTCCTTGTATAAAATCTTTCCATAAATTGTTGATTTTTAATCACCATTGGATTTTTAATCTAATGGTGCTCTAATTTACAGAGCACCATATTTTTTGTTTGGAAAGATTTAAAGAAATATTTTCCCAGTTAGGGTCTTTGATTTCCCTTAATTAGAATTTAATTCTATTATTTCATAGATCTTTAGGAACCCATCACGTGTTGGCACGTGACCCCATGGTTGAGCATTTGACCAGAATTTAATTCTGTTGTGTTAAAGAACTCAGGAATTATCACGTGTCAGCACGTGACCCTTGGTCACGTGATGTCCCATTGGGGTTTTTCCTTGTTATTTTATTATACCTTTAATTCTTTTCAGTGGGTTTAAAGGCCCATCACGTGTTGACACGTGACCCCACTGATTAATTATTTCCAATTATTTATTTTATTCAGTGCTTCAAGGCTTTGCCTGTAAATGGTCATGTGTCTGCACGTGATGCCCGGTCACGTGTGGGCACGTGATGCCTCATAAATTTTGATCCCGAATTAATTATGAGGCCCATAATATATCAAATCGAAGGCTTTTTCAAGACACTTTCGATACCATCAAAATTTAGCTGTTTCTCATTCGGGAGTCTATCAAAATGCAGCCCGGAAAATACTGGTTCGTATTTTCTTCCTTAGATTACACGTGCATAGCATATTTGCTCATAACTTTTGATCCCAGATGAATTATGAAGCCCATAATATATCAAATCGAAGGCCTTTTTGAGACGCTTTCGATACCATCAGAATTTAGCTGTTTCTCATTTGGGAGTCTATCAAAATGCAGCCCGGAAAATACTGGTTCGCATCTTCTTAAACGTATCGCTGCCATTTGATACCTTGGGCTCTTTTGCGCAGAATTTTTTTTTTGGCGGGAACAAATGCCCCCCACTATTTTGCCCACGTAAGTATATACGTGGGTGAAGTAGTGCAGAGTAATTCATAGCGTATGACCGGTTTTGGGTTGGTATATAACTTTCAGAATCTTGATCTGAGAAGATAACGAGCGGACACAAGCGTCGTCATTTATCGTTGACTCAAATCTAGACTCTTAAGAGATATAGTTCCAAACCCTCAGCCCCATGAGCCGCACCCTTCCATTTCTTTATGTCTTACTCTGGCGTGAAGTAGTTTATATGCTCATGAGTAACTTCTCCATTTAAGTGGCATGTCGCTTTGGCAAATGTAGCCTATAGATGGTAGATAACAGTTCATCTTGAACTCTTTATAAGGTAGCGATGGCTTAGGAAAGAGGGTTAGGATCTGTCGCCTAAGACTTTCCAACTTTACGAGCCGTGAGGGTCTCACAAAGGCTTTTCTCCCTATGAGTCGTGAGGATCTCGTAGGTGTCTTTTCTCCTTAGGAGTCGTGAGGACTCTTAAGTGCGTTTTCTCCTGAGAATCGTAAGGACCTCACAAGAGAATTTTCTTTATGCGTAGGGACACTAATTTCCCCGTAAGTCGAGACGAATCGAGAGATTCTCACAAAGACACTGATTTCCTTGCGGGTCGAAACGAATCGAGATGCTCTCGTCAAGGACGCTGATTTCCCTGAATCGAGATAAGGAGCGATGGCTTAGGAAACAGGTTCAGATCTGCTGCCTAAGACTTTTCAACTTTATGAGCTGTGAGGGTCTCATAAAGATTTTTTTATCCCTACGAGTCGAGAGGATCTCGTAGGTGTATTTTCTCCTTAGGAATTGTGAGGATTCCTAAGTAAGTTTTCTCTTGAGAGTCGTAATGATATCACAAGAGAATTTTCTTCCTTACAAGTCGAGAGGACTCGTAAGTGATTGATGAGTTAACCTTCTCCCGAGTCAAAGCATTGCCTTAACAGGGAGGTCGAGGGTTGACTTTGGTTTGTCTGTGCACCGCTGAGTCATGGAACTAGGAATTTTGCTGTGGGTCCGCTTTGCTGACGTTGTATATTCCTACAGAGACACTGATTTCTCTGCGGGTCGGCACGAATCAAGATGTTCTCGTCAAGGACGCTGATTTCCCTGAATCGAGGTATTTGCCAAGGACACTGATTTCCCTGGAGTCGAAACGAATCGAGGTGTTCCTGCAAAGACGCTGATTTCTCTGCGGGTCGACGCGAATTGAGATGTTCTCCTCAAGGATGCTAATTTCCCTGAATCGAGGTATTTGCCAAGGACACTGATTTCCCTGGAGTCGAAACGAATCGAGGTATTCCTGCAAAGACACTGATTTCTCTGCGGGTCGACGTGAATCGAGGTGCTCTCGTCAAGGACGCTGATTTCCCTGAATCGAGGAGGTTGCCAAGGACACTGATTTCCCTGGGGTTGAGACGAATCGAGGTATTCCTGCAAAGACACTGATTTCTCTGCGGGTCGACGCGAATCGAGGTGCTCTCGTCCAGGACGCTGATTTCCCTGAATCGAGGAGGTTGCTAAGGACACTGATTTCCCTGGGGTTGAGACGAATCGAGGTATTCCTGCAAAGACGCTGATTTCTCTGCGGGTTGACGCGAATCGAGGTTTTGCCAAGGACACCGATTTCCCTGGGGTTGAGACGAATCGAGGTATTCCTGCAAAGACACTGATTTCTCTGCGGATTGACGTGAATCAAGGTGCTCTCGTCAAGGACGCTGATTTCCCTGAATCGAGGAGGTTGCCAATGACACTGATTTCCCTGGGGTTGAAACGAATCGAGGTATTCCTGCAAAGACACTGATTTCTCTTGCGGGTCGACGCGAATCGAGATGCTCTCGTCAAGGACGCTGATTTCCCTGAATCGAGGTTTTGCCAAGGACGCTGATTTCCTCGGAGTCGAACGAATCGAGGTATTCCTGCAAAGACACTGATTTCTCTGCGGGTCGACGCGAATCAAGATGCTCTCGTCAAGGACGCTGATTTCCCTGAATCGAGGTTTTTGCCAAGGACACTGATTTCCTCGGAGTTGAGACGAATCGAGGTATTCCTGCAAAGACACTGATTTCCTTGCGGGTCGATGCGAATCATGATGCTCTCGTCAAGGACGCTGATTTCCCTGAATTGAGGTTTTTGCCAAGGACACTGATTTCCTCAGAGTTGAGACGAATCGAGATATTCCTGCAAAGACACTGATTTTCTTGCGGGTCGACGCGAATCATGATGCTCTCGTTAAGGACGCTGATTTCCCTGAATCGAGGTTTTTGCCAAGGACGCTGATTTCCTCGGAGTTGAAATGAATCGAGGTATCCCTGCAAAGACACTGATTTCCTCTGCGGGTCAACGCGAATCATGATGCTCTCGTCAAGGACGCTGATTTCCCTGAATCGAGGTATTTGCCAAGGACACTGATTTCCTTGGGGTTGAGACGAATCGATAAGTTCTCGCAAGGATGTCCTAACGTCACAGTTAACCTCTGCTCTTTACGACAAAGGTCTGTTAGGGTCTGTGGTACTAGGGTTTTGTCCGTCGTACCGTCACGTTAGCTGATGTATTCCTCGCTAGGCAATCTTATTGTTCGAGTAGCCTTGCGACTGTCATGTCTCTGATCCCTTCGGGGGCTGGACAAGACCTTCGGGGGCTAGACAAGACGTCTTTAAGCAATCTTCCAGGTAGTATTACCGTCGAAAGAGCAAGCGTTAGGGATATTCCATGTCGCTTTTTACTTGAGGTTAGGCTCAGTTTGGGAGCCCCGATGAGTCATAACCACTCCGCGCTGGTGTGGGATGATCTCCGATAGTCTTTCAGGTTTTATATGAGTTGTCGTCAAGACCCTGAAGCTAGTAATATTGCCTTCGCTTCGTTTGCTGGAATTGCGTCTGCTGTATCAAGACGAATGTCGCGGTTGTTTCTAGGTTGTTGGCGAACCGTCTAGGCTTGGAACTAGGGATTTTTCCATGGCTCCATTGTTTGATTGTCGCGTCTGAATCCTGCTGGAGGAAGAACGCTGTGGTAAAATCTTGTCTGCTGTATCGAGACGAACGTCGAGGTAATCTCTAGGTTGTTGGCGAACCGTCGGGACCTGGAACTAGGGACTTTGCCATGGTTCCGTTGTTGGTGCCGCGTCCGCATCCTGTTGGAGGAAGAATGCTGGGGTGACATCGTGTCTACTGTATCGAGACGAACGTCGAGGTGATCTCTAGGTTGTTGGTGAACCGTCAGGACCTGGAACTAGGGACTTTGCCATGGCTCCGTTGTTGGTGTCACGTCTATATCCTGTTGGAGGAAGAACGCTGGGGTGATATCGCGTCTGCTGTATCGAGACGAACGTCGAGGTGGTCTTTAGGTTGTTGGTGAACCGTCGGGACCTAGAACTAGGGATTTTGCCATGGCTCCGTTGTTGGTGTCGCGTCTGCATCCTGTTGGAGGAAGAATGCTGGGGTGACATTGCGTCTGTTGTATCGAGACGATCGTCGAGGTGGTCTCTAGGTTGTTTTTGAATCGTCGAGACTTGGAATTGGGGACTTTCCCGTGGCTCCTCTTTGTTTTGACCTTAGGGTCGCTTGTTGACGTCGCGTCTGCATCCCGTTGTAGTGAGAAGAAACGTTGTTGTTGACACTGCGTCTGCTGTAACGAGACGAGTGTCGAGGTGGTCTCTAGGTTGTTTGTGAACCGTCGAGACTTGGAACTGGGGACTTTCCCATGGCTCCGATGTTTTGTGTCATATCTGCTTCTGGTTGGAACGAGAAGGAACGCCGTTGTGGGTCTCCGGGCTGTCTGTGAACCGTCGAGATTTGGAACTAGGGGACTTTGCCATGGTTCCGTTGTTTTGACCCTGGGGTCGTTTATTGACGTCGCATTTGCATCCTGCTGGAGTAAGGAGAAACGCCGTTGATGATCTCTAGGCTGTAGATGCGGTCGTCGAGAGTTGGCTCTTTTTTCGATGGAGCCTAGTGGGATGATATGGTTCCTTCTTTGTTTGTGCCCCTGGATTGTATACAGGGATCGATATGATCTCACCTGTAGGGCAAAAAGTTTCATTTCATATATTTTTCTTTCCGCGATGCTCTATCATTTCAGCTTTCAAATCGCGAAAGTCACGATTGCCCAATCATTTCGGCTGTTTTTCGCGGTGCCCAATCATTTCGGCTGTTTTTCTTTTTACTCGCTGCTTTTTACCGTGAGTTGCCCAATCATTTTGGCTGTTTTCGTATGCATAAATTTTTACTTGCTGATTGCGTTGCAAGTTGCCCCATCATTTCGGCTATTTCATATGCATTTGTGGCTCGCTGACTTTTCGTTGCGAGTTTGGGATTTGATACTGATTTAGACATCAGCATCGCCACAACTGGGATATCGCCAGGAGCGAATCATCATTTGCCTTTGTCGATGTCGAACAAAGGTGGCTTAGTAAACAGGGTTAGGATCCTGTTGACTAAGGCTTTTGATTTCATGAGCCGTAAGGGTCTCATAAAAATATTTCTCCCTACAAGTCGTGAGGATCTCATAGATGCGTTTTCTCCTTAGGAATCATGAGGATTCCTAAGTGTGTGTTCTCTTATAAGTCGTAAGGATCTTACAAGAGTGTTTTCTCGTTATAAGCCGGGAGGACTTACAAGGGTTGTTCACCATGTAGACCCCTAGTCGCGGGTAAGACTTTGTTAGGGAAATGTTTTTTCGCGCCCGTGGATTGTATACAAGGTTCAATACTGAACCGCTTGTAGGGCAGTATCGGAAGTTGTGGTGGCTGCTTAAGAACATGTTCAGATCCCTGTAGCTTAAGACTTTTGAATCTTATGAGCCGTGAGGGTCTCATAAGAGGGTTCTCCTTACGAGTCGTGAGGATCTCGCAAGTGTAATTTCTTCCTAGGGATCGTGGGGATCCCTAAGTGTGTTGCTCCCTTGTGAGTCGTAAGGATCTCACGCAGGTGGTTTCTCCTTACACGGTCGAGAGGACCTTGCAAGTGTCTTTTAATGAGATTGCGCCCTTTCGGGTTTTCACAAAACTCGCCGGTAGTCCTGCTGTTTTTACTCACGGCGCCCTTTCGGGTTTTCATCCGTGCCCATTTTTCTTATGGACACACCATTTTTTATTATTTTTTTTACCAGTCTGCGCCCTTTCGGATTTTCACAAACATCGCCGGTAGTCCTGCTGTTTTTACTCACGGCGCCCTTTCGGGTTTTCATCCTTGCCCATTTTGCTTGTGGACATACCTTTTTTTCTTTTTCTTTTTACCACGCCAGCCTTGGGATGCTGCGGTCCGTAGTAGTTTATAGACGTCTCGGTCAGTTGCAAGTTTTAGGACATTGCGGTCCATCGTTATTTTAAGGACGTTTCGGTCCGCTGTAGCTTTGAGGTGAAGTTTCACCGGATGCTTTATGAACAAGTAGGTTTATCCTTGATAGACCTTGTCACATAATCCAAGGGTTTTGGCACTGCTCTTGCCCCCAGCTCCTCTACGTTATCTCCCAACGCCGAGTGAGCTGCTTTGTTTCTTAACGACAAATGAGCGATCATGTGACAACTTGCCACATAATCTTCGGATTCTTCTGACAAGTCGTCTCCCTCATCATTGTCGTTATCTTCATTCTCAAGGATGTGACTGAGGAACTCTTGAAGCGTGACTGGGTTTCGCGCCCTCTGGTTGTATTCTTTCAGCGCGTCAATATGCTTTTGCAGATCCGTGCGCTTGTCGTTAGACAGCGCGGGCTTTTTGGTCTTCTTCTTTTTCTTCGAAGACTGTGACGGCTGGGCCCGAATGTTTTGTCCACCATCACTATTAATTCCCAATGTTGGGCGTGGTTTCAGCATCCCCTCGACAATCTCCGGCTCTAGCGGGATTTTCCACCTGATCGCCGGACATGTTTGAAGATCTTTCGGCATTCTTTTAGTTTTTGCCGAAAGAACAACTTCCCATGGAGCTTCCTCTATGAATGAGCACGATGCCCCCGACATGTCCATCTTTTTCGGAGCATGTGGTTGTGGCGGGTTCACCTTCCAATTTTTAGACAACGCGAATTTGCCTTGCTGGTATTGGTCTTCAACCCAATTTTTGAAGACGTAGCAATCTTCGAGTGGATAGCTCAATACTCGATGGTAAGGGCAGTAATTGGGATCGTTGACGTTATTCGGTTGCGGTGGGTGTCTCGACTTCGGTAGAGTGATGAGCCCATTGCGCACTGCTAGTTCGAACAATCTCCTTGTTTTATCTCGGGGAAACGAGTAAGGACGTCTCAACTTCTCATCGAGGGATTGCCGCTTGTTGCTTTGGCGAACAACCACTCTCGGGCCACTCGGTTGTTGTTAAGCGTTGGCAATGAAGGTTGCTTTCCCTTTGCCCTTTTCATTCCAAGGCTCCGTCTTTGAAGAGGAAGGCCTATGGCCCATCTGGTCTATTTAGGCTAGCTTGTCAATCAAGGCCTGGTCGGCTTGAAGAACATCATGAATTGGGATATGGTCGCCTGCGGATCGAGGGTTCCCACAAACATGCTTACTGCAGGAGCCTCTTCTATGCGTTGTTCGCATTTCGACCATAGGTTCTGCCACCATATCGCGTACTGAACCCATGTTTCTCCAGGCTTCACCCTGGCATTGATCAATGCCGTGATTGGGGTGCGTTCACTAGCACTCGCGAAACGTTGGGTGAACAGTAATTCCATCTCTGTAAAAGTTTTGACGGAGTCGTTGGGCAGCTCTGAATACCACTCAAACACCGTCTCTGCCAAACTGCCGACGAATTGGTGAAGCAGTAACTTATCATCCCCTCCGGTGTTGCCGCGCAAGGCTTTGAATTGAGCGACATGCTGATGCGGATTTCCCGTCCCCTTATATACGTGGAATTTGGGGATCGTGTATCCCGGCGGGTACTTTATTTGGTCATACCAACCCGGATAGGGTCGTCCAATCTTAACAATCTGACCGACCGCCTCATTCGCCTGGTGAGCTCATATCTGTTGAGCGATATAATCATCCAGGGTGGCTTTTGAGATGGTCTCCTCTTTGTCTGCTGAACAAGCCGGAACAGGGTTCGACGTCTCCGCTCGGCCGTCTTCGAGGATAATCGGAGGTTCTTCAGCTGGAGGGTCCGGCTGGATCATCATGCTCACCATATCTTGGAATAGAAGGGCCATTTGTTTTATATTGGCTGCTTGTTCCGCGGCCTCTTTGTCTTTCTTCTCAAGCATTCTCCGAAGGAATTCAGCATCAGTTTCCTGCTCATGGTGCTACTCCGAGGATGTCTCCGGGCTTGTTTTCGGTCCCGTAAGTGCGGCCATAGCTGTTAGCATTTCTTGAAGCTTCTGTTGCTGCTGCTCCTGAGCCTTAGTCACTGATCGCGTAAGCGTTCGATGACCTGTGGAGATACGGCTATCCTTTTTTCCGGATGCCATATAAACGGTATGCACCACCATGCCCCCAGACTTAGGGCGTTTAGGCTTAGTGCCCTTGACATTTGTTGCAGACACGGGAATTTTCTCCGGCCTTCTCCTCTTGTAGGCGGTCGAAGTTGAGGGAGCCGTTGCAGCGGGCACCTAAACGGATGACATTTTCTGTGGTACCTCGAGATGGCTCTTTTCTTGCTGAGCTTTAAGCTTCTTTGGCCGGCGAGAGTAGTCCTGGTTAATCACCGATTCCTGGACCTGTCGCCAGAATTTATAAATTTTGGAGGACAGCCCCTGAGGTGGCTGCTCCGGCTTCTTTTCTGTATTAATCTCCATAGGTGGAGGAGATCTTTTCAGCACAGCGGTCGGAGAGTTCTTGCGGACCCTCCTAAGTGGTTCGAAGCTGTTCCCAGTTGGAACAGCAGCATTGATTCCCACTATGGGGGCTGGCGGAGTTTGTCCAGACGGGGAGCTGCCCCCAGCCTTCCTTACTCGTCGCCAGTGACGATGGCGAGCATGTCGTGCGGATGGAGATGGTTCAGCTGTGGGGATGGCTTCGTCATGCCCCTTGTCTTGGCGGAGGGTTGTCGTTGTCAGCCTATTAAAGACTGATGTTCGCTGAGAAGCAGTGTCCAATCTGTCAAAGACAGACCTCTGGGTAGGGGAAGCAACCTTGATGATTTTTCCTGGAACAGGAGCCGAAATAGTCAGTCTTGTGAAGACCGACCCTTTGGCAGGAGAAGCCGCCTTGACGACTTCGGGAGCAAGGATGGCTACCCTTTTTGGGATAACCCTTTCTGGTATCGCGGGCTTCTTCATGGGCCCCACTGAGCTTTGGACCAGTCTTTCAAAGACTGAGGCGTTGGAGCTGGACGACCCGTTGAGAGGGGCCGCAGCAGTTGTAAGCCGATCAAAGACCGACTTCTTCTGAGCTTCTTGTGTTGGTACAGGAGCACTGAAGCTCGTTGGCAGGAGCATGGTCCCGAAGAACAATCCAGTGGTGGCCTGAGTGACCTGTTCCACCGGCATAGCGAAGATGGAGGCCGCTTGGGGCCCGTAAGTCACTCCTCCGGACGGGACGGAGCGAGAGTTGCAGTTGCAGTTAGTGCAGGTTGAAGCCATTGATCTTCTGTTTTCTGCACGGAGCAAGACACCAAATCTTAGTACCTTGAACCCAAGGGCAACCATATCAAACCGCGATTCGTTCGCGAACATGACACACGAAGTGTGGAGTGGAAAGAGGAAAAGGTCCCACCGGGCGTGCCAGAATCTGTTCCCCTCCGAACACAGAGACGCGACCGTGTAGGCTCGTATTGCCTGAAATTCGGGGCAGATGCTAATTGGTGCTATCCGTCCACCTCTCCGAAGATGCCAAGTTGAGTTATGACACCGTATATCGAAGGTTTAAACGGATGCGGCCGATGTAGCAGATTTCGTCAGATTCCCCCTCGTTTGAGGGGTTTTTGATTGTGGGGACGCTCTTCCCTGTAGGCGCAAGCCCCTGCAGTTAATTACGCTACCATATCACGGTAACAACTTTCTCCTTCTCCATATGGTCACTTCGTGTCTTTGGTGTTTGTTTTGTGTTTGGTTGCCCGTGGATTATATACGGAGACTAATTTATGTTGTCGCCCGTAGGGCGTGGACTAGTCCAAATCCGTATCTTTCTTAGATTTGGGTTTGGGGGGTTGGGTTTAAGGATACGTTAGCCTCATTTGAGACTAAGATCAACTTAAACGTTTGTTAAGGATACGTTAGTCTCTTTTTAGACTAAGATCAACTTAACGGGATCATTTAGATCCAACAAGAGAGCAATTGGGCTCTACTGTTTAGTTTAATGACATTGTGGTCGATTAGTTTAATGACGTTACGGTCCATTGTTAGTTTAAGGACATCTCGGTCCATTTTTTAGTTTAAAGACATCACGGTCGAGGTTAAGGACATCATAGTCCGTGGGTTTAAGGACCCCACAGTCCGATGTTAGTTTAAAGACATCACGGTCGAGGTTAAGGACATCATAGTCCATGAGTTTAAGGACCCCACAGTCCAATGTTAGTTTAAATACATCACGGTCGAGGTTAAGGACATCATAGTCCATGGGTTTAAGGACCCCACAGTCCGATATTAGTTTAAAAACATCACGGTCGAGGTTAAGGACATCATAGTCCATGGGTTTAAGGACCCCACAGTCCAATGTTAGTTTAAAGACATCACGGTCGAGGTTAAGGACATCATAGTCCGTGGGTTTAAGGACCCCACAGTCCGATATTAGTATAAAGACATCACGGTCGAGGTTAAGGACATCATAGTCCATGGGTTTAAGGACCCCATAGTCCATTGTTAGTTTAAAAACATCACGGTCGAGGTTGAGGACGTCATATTCCGTGGGTTTAAGGACCCCACAGTTCGATGTTAGTTTAAAGACATCACGGTCCAGGTTAAGGACATCATAGTCCATGGGTTTAAGGACCCCACAGTCCAATGTTAGTTTGACATCACGGTCGAGGTTAAGGACATCATAGTCCATGGGTTTAAGGACCCCACAGTCTGATGTTAGTTTAAAGACATCACGGTCGAGGTTAAGGACATCATAGTCCATGGGTTTAAGGACCCCACAGTCCAATGTTTAGAGACGTCATAGTTTATGAAATGTGTGGTTGTCAGGACCCATCACCTCTTTGAAGACATTGAGGAATTACAACGACAAATATCAAAGGAGTGAAGAGATGTACCCTTGGACCAATGTGGATTAAGTGATCTGTAGTCCAATTTGGAACTAAGATCAATTAATTAGATTATGAGCATATTGGCTCAGTTAAATCTGAATTGAGGACTTATGGCAAATTTGGGCTAAGTCCAATTAAGTTTGAAGTGTTGGCCCTTTGTTGGACCATTAGACATTTGTCTGGGTTCAGCCCCTCATCACTTAGTAATGCTAAACAAGAGTTTGAGGGCTTTAATAACATTTTTATCTTTGGCTGAGTATTAAACATTGTAGCTTTGAATTTTACTCAATTTTGAGATTCAGTTGAAGGGGAGACTTTTGCCTCTGGAAAATTAGCCAATTTGGCTAACAATAGTGTTAAATACTAGAGAACAACGGTGTTAAACACTGGGAATAAAACTCTCAAATTAGTGTTAAACACTAGAAGACAACAGTGTTAAACACTGGAAATAAAATTGTCAAATTAGTGTTAAACACCAGAAATAAATTTCTCAAATTAGTGTTAAACACCAGGAGACAACAGTGTTAAACACTGGAACTAAAGCCTTCAAATTAGTATTAAACACTAGAGAGGAACGGGTCACGTGGGGACACGTGTGGGCACCCAAAGGTGGGGCCAGATCTTCTCACTTTGTTCTACAAATAAGTGTTAAACACTTTTAATTTTCTGACCATCACGTGTTGGCATGTGATGGAGATTTGTGCGTTGATTATTAAAGCACTTATTAAGGGGTCACGTGGTAACATGTGAGAGCGCCCAAATTAGAATCTGCATTTGCTTTAATTCTCATTGTTCTGGCGGTCACGTGGGAGCACGTGAGGCGTTGTCTCAACGCTTTTTCTTCTCATTTTTGGGGGATCTGTTTAGGGGTCACGTGGGGACACGTGACCCAGTCTTTTGCATACATGGAGATCTTTCAAGTCTCTTTATTTTTAAGAATTAAATTCTCTGTAGGGTTAAACCCTAATTATGTTTTAGAGGAATTAAATTCCCATGTGTGTAAAAGAATTAAATTCTTATATAGGGTGAAACCCAAATTTTATTTAGGAGGAATTAAATTCCTGTAAATTTGAGAGAATTAAATTCTCAATTAGGGTTAAACCCTAGTTTTGTCCATCTTGAAGGAATTAAATTCCTATAATTTTAGGAGAATTATATTCTCATATAGGGTTAAACCCTAATTTTATCATGAAGGAATTGAATTCCTGTGAGTTTTGAGAGAATTAAATTCTCATATAGGGTTAAACCCTAATTTTATATCTTGGAGGAATTAAATTCCTGTGAATTTAGGAGAATTAAATTCTCTAAACTCAATTCTCCCTCTAAGTTTTGGATCTGCATGGCAGAATCTCAACCCGATGAGAATTAAATTCTCAACCTATGGGGAGATTTGCTTCTGCAGATCTTCAACCAGAAGAAGAACTAAGTTCTTTTTGCAGAAGAGTTAAACTCTTAGACTTGAGAATTAAATTCTCTTTTTTGAAGTTTTGATCCCCTTTCTTTTCTCACATAGGGTTTTCTTTGTTGAGAATTAAATTCTCCTTTCTTTTCTCTCTGCTATTTGCCTTTAGGAATTTTCAAGATCCCAAAATTCTTTATCTCCAAAATTCTCTCTCTTTGTTCTTCTCTTGGCTCCTATTTATAGGAGAAGGAAAATAATCAATTTGTTTAGTAAATCTTTTATTGAAAGATTTTATTTGTTTTTGTAACCAACATAATCTTTTAGATCAGTGAATTTTATTCACCATTGGATTTTTAATCCAAAAGATATTCTATCTGTTATTCTTGGTGAATTTTGGGGAAATCTTTTCTTGTATAAAATCTTTCCATAAATTGGTGATTTTTAATCACCATTGGATTTTTAATCCAATGGTGCTCTAATTTACAGAGCACCATATTTTTTGTTTGGAAAGATTTAAAGAAATATTTTACCAGTTAGGGTCTTTGATTTCCATTAATTAGAATTTAATTATATTATTTCATAGATCTTTAGGAACCCATCACGTGTTGGCACGTGACCCCCTGATTAAGCATTTGACCAGAATTTAATTCTGTTGTGTTAAAGAACTCAGGAATTATCACGTGTTAGCACGTGACCCTTGGTCACGTGTTGGCACGTGATGTCCCATTGGGGTTTTTCCTTATTATTTTATTATACCTTTAATTCTTTTTAGTGGGTTTAAAGGCCCATCACGTGTTGACACGTGACCCCACTAATTAATTATTTCCAATTATTTATTTTATTCAGTGCTTCAAGGCTTTGCCTGTAAATGGTCACGTGTCTGCACGTGATGCCCGGTCACGTGTGGGCACGTGATGCCTCATAACTTTTGATCCTGAATGAATTATGAGGCCCATAATATATCAAATCGAAGGCTTTTTTAAGACACTTTCGATACTATCAGAATTTAGCTGTTTGTCATTCGGGAGTCTATCAAAATGCAGCCCGAAAAATACTGGTTCGCATTTTCTTCCTTAGATTACACGTGCTTAGCATATTTGCTCATAACGTTTGATCCCGGTTGAATTATGAAGCCCATAATATATCAAATCGAAGGAATTTTCGAGACGCTTTTGATAACGTCAGAATTCAGCTATTTCTCATTCGGAAGTCTATCAAAATGCAGCCCGGAAAATACTGGTTCGCATCTTCTTAAACGTATCGCTGCCATTTGATACCTTGGGCTCTTTTGCGCAGAAATTTTTTTTGGTGGGAACTAAAGGTTATTTTTAGGGTTCTTAATTTATTAATTCTAAGATCTAGTCGTTCCTAACTAGTTAACCTTTTTGTCAAACTCAAGTCAATTATGGCCAAAATTGAATGTTTTAATTTTTATAATTTTTCAAAATTTTCAGTTTTTATTTGATTTTTATTTTTTCTATTTTTTCTATTTTCAATTTTTTTTAATTTTTATGATTTTTATGTAAGAATGCGATGCAGAATTTAAACATGCAAAAGAAAAAAAAATATATAAAAAAATTTAAAAAAGTATGCAATGCAAAAAAGATAATTATATACAACCACCAACTCTCTCAAACTTAACCAAAGCAGTGCACTCACTGCTCGGCCCCATGCCACGCTCTCGAGCGTGAACGTGAACGCTCAGCCCTACCCAGCAGGGTTCGAATCCCCTGCTCTACCTCCGTCAACCGACGGTCGTGCTCCCTCGATGTCACCCTCAATTGCTCCCTCAACTCATCATTACCCCTAACAGCTCTCCGCATCAATTGTGCATGTTCTAGAGGGGTCATTTCTTCTTCGCTCGCGGTCGAGCTAGAGCTAGGTGTGCGGGCGAATACATGCTCCGCCGGTTCGGTTCTAGACCACATATCTGTCAATCGAGAATAGGACGTAAAAACGCCCTCAATAAGAGGCCTGACCGGTATGCCTCCATGCATGTAAAATTCGAACTCCTCCATGGGGAGGAAATATCGACATAATTGTGTAACCAGCATGAGACAAGGGTAATTTGCGGCTCGTTTACACGCACCTATAGAGTTTAGCAAAACTGTGCACATGTCGAAACCGGGGTTTCGTGTCATGAGGGTGTGCACAATATGCAGGGAGGGTGTAAAAAATGTTGTGTTTTGAGAGCTACCGAAAATATTATTTTATGCCTACTGGCACACAGTCAAAACATTCGCGAAAAGGGTTCTCGCTTGGCTACCCTTCCGCGGCTCCCTTGAGCAATCGTTGCCCATCAAGGGCATGTAATCCTTAAGTTGCAAAGGTTGGTCATGAGCGGGTATGCGAGGGATTAATGTGACCTCGTGTATGATATCCCTATCGATGATAATTTCCCTGTCACCCCATTGCAATTTAATAAAACCAAATAGGGTGAGACACCCATCTTCCATACACTTGTAAAAACGAGTGATTAATTCCGGCAATGCATAAGCGTTAGGGTGATTTATATTAAACAGTTCCAACCCCTACGCGCTATTTCGTTTGCAAAATAACTACCGTACACCTTGTGTGAAAAAACTTGCGAAAAATCGCGTTCAAGCAGCATGATGTGTGCCATTGGTGATCTACAGATCTAGAAATTTTAAAAACAGAGAGGTTTTGAAAGATCTTACCTCCCCTGAAAAATTCAGGGGGCGAAGACAATAGGTGGCGGCGGATGCGCGACGGGAAGCTACTCCTGGCGGCGGAAGCACGGCGGCAGGCGATGATCTCCTTGCAGAAACAGCGGCGACGGCTAGGGTTTGAGGAGAATAGAAATTTTTTTAGGGTTTAGAACAGAGGGGGAGTCGGGGTCTTTATATAGGGGGGAATTTATGTATATTTGCAAATAAACCCCTCTAAAAAGAGGAATTTATTTGTGAATAAAAAATTTATTTTATTTATTTAATCTGTAAATTTACAAAAATTCCCAAATTTATTTTTTATTTTCAAAATATTTGTTTTATTTTTATGTTATTTTGTATTTATATATTTACAAATGATACATACCCCCAAACTTGTGCGAAACAAAGTTTTGGCAAGACGATCGAAAATTTGGGGGTAAAATGGAGGAAGATCAGTCAGTGTAAATCGGCTCCTGCAAAAACAGAAGCTCCTCCGACGGGTCCGTAGTAAGGAACGGTTTCAGTCGATGTCCGTTCACTTTAAACAAAGTACGGTCCTCCGGGTTTTCAAGATCTACCTCACCGTGCGGATATACGGTGCGTACCAAAAACGTCCCTTTCCATCTAGATTTTAGCTTGCCGGGGTGGAAGTGTAACCGAGTGTCATAAAGCAAAACTTGTTGGCCAGGTTTGAACGTTTTGCGCATAAGGTGTTTGTCATGGAACACCTTCGTTTAGTTTTTAACAATTACAGCATTTTCATAATCCTCATCCCGCAGCTTATCTAGTTCATTCAATTGCAGTCTTCTATTGCTGCCCGCATCTCCTATCGATAAATTCAACTCTTTAATCGCCCAAAATGCCTTGTGCTCAATTTCAACTGGGAGGTGGCAAGCCTTCCCATAAACAAGCCGGTATGGAGACATGCCAAGATCGGTCTTGTAAGCAGTACGGAAAGCCCATAGTGTATCAATCAGTTTGTGTGACCAATCTTTACGGTTTTTAGAAACTATTTTCTCCAAGATTTGTTTAATCTGCCGATTCGAAACCTCGGCTTGCCCACAAGTTTGGGGATGATATGGTGTTGATAATTTGTGAGTAATGGAATATTTGCGTATTAAGGACTCAAAAGTCCTATTACAGAAGTGAGATCCATTATCACTTATAATTGCTCGAGAGTGCCCAAACCTAGAAAAGATGTTTTCTTTAAGAAATCGAACAACAACCTTGTTATCATTCGTTCGGCTAGGCACAACCTCGACCCATTTTGACATATAGTCAACAGCCAAAAGAATATACATATTCCCAAAGGAATTGGGAAATGGTCCCATGATGTCTATTCCCTAAACATCAAAAATATCCACAACCAAAATTGGTTGGAGCGGCATTTCGTTTCTCCGCGATATCCGGCCCAAGTGTTGGCACCGGGAGCATGTCTTGCAGTATTCATATGCATCTTTAAAGAGTCGTGGCCAGTAGAAACCACACTACAAGATTTTTTCTGCTGTCTTCTTGGGGCCAAAGTGCCCGCCACACGCTTGATCGTGGTAAAAAGATAGCACACCCTTAAACTCATTTTCAGGTACACACCGACGAATGATTTAGTCGGAACAGTATTTAAAGAGATACGGCTCATCCCAGTAAAAATGTTTTACTTGGGACAAGAATCGGAGTTTATCCTGTTTCGACCAATCTTTAGGTATCAGTCCGGTGGCCAAGTAATTTACTATATCAGCGAACCAAGGTTCGCATGACATGGTTAAGAGTTGCTCATCGGGAAAAACATCTTTAATTGGAATTTCAAGTGTAGGCGAAGAAGGAAGTCGTGAAAGGTGGTCGGCCACTACATTTTCACATCCTCTTTTTTCCCTTATGATAAGGTCAAACTCTTGTAGCAAGAGGATCCAACGTATTAGCCATGATTTAGCATCCTTCTTCGCAAAAAGGTGGCGAAGAGCTGAGTGGTCCGTGTACACAATCACCGGAGAGCTGATTAAATAAGGCCGGAATTTTTCAAATGCAAACACAACGACTAAAAATTCTTTTTCTGTTGTTGTGTAGTTCAATTATGCCTCATTTAATGTTCGGCTAGCATAATAAATTACGTGCGACATCTTATTAATGTGCTGTCCAAGAATAACACCAATGGCGAAATCAGATGCATCGCACATAATTTCGAATGGATGCGTCCAGTCGAGAGATGAAAGAATGGGTGCAGAAATGAGTGAGTGTTTCAATGACTCGAACGCTTTCATACATGTTGAGTCAAAATCAAAAGTGGTGTCCTTGTCCAATAAAAGAGTCAAGGGTCTAGCTATCTTGCTAAAATCCTTGATGAACCGTCTATAAAAACCGGCATGGCCAAGGAAGGCTCCGATGTCTTTGACGCATTTAGGAGGAGGAAGATTGGAAATGACTTCAATCTTGGCTTTATCAACCTCTATGCCGTTTTGCGAGATGACATGTCCTAAGACAATACCCTCTCGTACCATAAAGTGACATTTCTCCCAATTTAAAGTGAGGTTCTTATCCCTACAGCGGGTAAGAATTGCGTCAAGGTGTTGCAAACACTCATCGAAGGAGTCACCGAAAATGGAGAAATCATCCATAAAAATCTCCAAAAAATTTTCAACCATGTCTGAAAAGATCCCCATCATACACCGCTGAAATGTAGCGGGTGCATTGCATAACCCAAAGGGCATGCGACGGTAAGCGAATGTACCAAAAGGACAAGTAAATGTGGTCTTGTCTTGATCCTTTTCGACGATGGAGACTTGATTATAGCCGGAATAGCCATCCAAAAAGCAGTAAAATTCGTGCCCAGCCAATCGTTTTAGCATTTGGTCAATAAAAGGTAAAGGAAAGTGGTCTTTCCTTGTCGCGGCATTGAGTTTTCTATAGTCGATGCAAACTCGCCACCCAGTTTGGGTGCGGGTAGGTATTAACTCATTTGCCTCATTGGTTATGACCGTTATGCCTGATTTCTTTGGGACAACATGAATGGGGCTAACCCACTGGCTATCCGAGATAGGGTAAATGATACCACCATCAAGACATTTTACAATCTCCTTCTTGACAGCCTCTTTCATTATGGGGTTGAGGCGTCTTTGTGGATCCCTTAATGGCTTGGCATCATCCATCATATGTATATGATGTTCAACTATGAAGGGACTAATCCCCTTGATGTCCGCCATAGTCCAGCCAAAAGCTTGCCGGTTGTTTTGTAAGACTATTAAAAGGGCTTTCTCTTGCTCGAGGGCTAGAGAGGCCGATATGATAACGGGAAGGGTCTCATTCTCACCTAGGTAAGTATATTTAAGGTGAGACGGCAAAAGCTTTAGTTCGAGTTTTGGAGGTGAAACAATTGAAGGTAACATTGGTGAAACTGTTTCAAACTCGAAGGATTCCATCAATGGTTCAAATCGAGTGTAAGCAACCGAGTCGGATGGTTCAACCAACTCATCCGAAAAATTAAAAGACTCAAACTTGGGTGGTGAGTCTTCAAAATCGTCAAAAAAGTGAAACACTCATAATCATTTTCCGGCATGAAAGCCGTGTCAGATTCTAGGAGGAACGCACTAGAGACGTCAAAACTGCTGTGATCGAACAGAAATTTTTCGAGCTCACAGTCCTCCTGTGTGATCTCATGGATCGAGCAAACATCAAGTATACTAGCATTAGGCTCCGAGGGCTGATTCTCTAACTTAAAAATGTTGAGTTCAATTTTCATATTTCCAAAAGATAGGTTCATTGAACCATTTCGACAATTGATCATCGCATTAGAAGTCGCAACGAATGGTCGACCAAGTATTACTGGAATTTGACTCCAGGGGTTAGCTACAGGTTGTGTATCCATAACAATGAAGTCAACGGGGAAAATGAAATCCCCTACTTTAATTAACACATCCTTTAACTCACCCCTAGGATGGGTGATGGATCGGTCGGCCATTTGGAGAGTACAATGAGTGGGTTTAAGCTCTCCAACGCCTAATTGTTCGTATACTGAATAGGGTAGCAAATTGACACTAGCACCAAGATCTAATAGTGCTCTATTGATGTTCTTGTCCCCAATTGTTATCGAAATTGTAGGACAGCCGGGGTCCTTATGTTTTTGGGGTAAAGATTGGACAAGAGCATCACTAACAGCACTAGCCACGAAAACTTTCTTTCGTACTTGTGACTTCCTCTTCTTGATGCATAAGTCCTTTAAGATTTTCGCGTAAGAAGGGACTTGTTGGATTGCATCCAAAAGAGGTATATTTATGCTAACCTGTTTGAACAACTCTACAATCTTCTCCATTTATGGAGTTGGTTTATTGGACCTCAACCTGTTTGGAAATGGAACATTTTGAAAATCTGTTGAGTCCAATTTTTGTGGATTAGATTGCGGAGTTGGAACGAATCCCAGTGTTGGTGTGTTCGTGAAATGAGAAGTGGGTCCGTTCGAATTAGTAGATGTAGAGCCTTGTAAAGAATGAAGAATAGGCTCTAACGAAGAAGATGAAGAAGAAGAAGATGAAGAAGAAGAAGAACCACCGGCAGGGGTGTCATTACTAATACCCACGTTATTGTGCAACACTTTTCCAGATCTCAATGTGGTCACAGCATTTACATTATGATTTTGCTGTTAATATGCAACATGTGCATTGTATGCATGATCGGGATTTGGCAATGGTTGAGATGGAAGCTTTCCCTTTTCTCGCTCGCTCAACGCAGCATTTAGTTGTGCAATTTGGGCCTCAATTGATTTGATACTTTGATCATGTGAAGCACTGTTTTGAACCAAGGATTGAATAGAAGTCTCCAACCTTGCTGCGGATTGTGTAGATTGTTTTAGATACGCATCTAGACTTCTTTCTAGCGAGGTAACCTTATCATTATTCTGTTGAACAAAATTGTTTTGAGGATAAGAGTTGTTGGGAACAAAATTGTTCATTTGGTTTGGGTAAGGTTGGGGTTGAAAAGGTTGCTGGTATTGAGTTTGTGGAGGTGCTTGTTGTTATGGAGGAGGAGGCCTTTGAAAGTTGTTATTGCCTTGGAATTGTTGATTTTGATTCCAAGCAAAATTTGGGTGGCTCCTCCAACCCGGATTATAAGTCGAAGAGTATGGATCATTTCTTTGTCTTTGCTGAAAGGCAGCATTGACTTGATCTTGTCCTTGAACAGGTGGATTGTAAGGACACTCTTCGATAAGATGTGATGGATCCGAACAACAAGCACAAACAGTTCTTGGGGGTAAAGCAGGGGCAGGAGAAGGCGATGAGATTTTGGTCTCAATTGCTTCTAGCTTTTTCGTAAGTGCGGCCATTTCGGCCTTCATTGCAATCGACATATCTAATTGATGTATGCCTACCCTAGACTGACCTGTTGAAGAAGATGAGGTGGTCTTAGTGCTTTCCCACTGAAGTGTTTGTTCAGCAATATCGTCGAGAAACTGCCAAGCTTCCTCGCTAGATTTTTTAGAACGTGACCTTGACAAATGGTTTCCAGCAACTGCTTCGTTGCTGGGTTCAATCCTTCGTATAAAGTTTGGCAAAGTTGCCAATTCTCGATACCATGGTGAGGGTATTGAACAAGTAGGTCTTTAAATCTTTCAAAACACTTCCAAAAGGGTTCGGAAGGAAGATGGGAAAATTGAATAATCTCATTACGAATTCTCGCGGTCTTGTGATGTGGGTAAAACTTTTTTAGAAAAGCTTTAACAAACTCTTCCCAATTTTTAATCGAGTGTGATACTGTGCTATACAACCATTTCTCGGCTAGGTCATATAAAGTGAATAGAATGACACGTAGCCTAATAGCATCATCAGAAAGTTGTGTTGTCTTCATCATTGCGCAAACGTTTTGGAATTTGTTTATGAAGATATAGGCATCTTCGGATTCCAGTCCGTGAAATTTTGGCAACATGTTGATGAAGTGGGGTTTGATCTTAAAGTTATCCCCATTTGCCGGTGGGAGTGAAAGACAAGTAGGTAAGGCGGTGCAGATAGGGTAGAAAAGATCCTGGAGCGCGATTCGTTCGGGCGCTTCAACAGGTGGGTGTTGTGGGTTATTCGCACCTAGCGGAGGTGGAATCAGCCCCGCGGGTAAGGGGTTGTTAGGATTAAATCCCGACATCTCCTTAGAAGACGAAGAATGTAAAGGTGAAGGTAAGGAAGTGGAAGGAATTTCGACTTCGGAGTCGAAAGCGTAGTCAGTCGGTACCAACGGGACACGGACTAATCGGGCACTAGTGTCCCTAGTCCAACCGGACATACACTAAAGAGGTAGTGTAGTCAAAAAGGTGAAAAACAGAAGGTGGGGGTAAGAAAACGTCAATGGAAAGAATGTGGGTGTAAGTGGGGTGCACGGATTTCTTAGCGATAAGTTGCAAGTTTTTTGTAAAATTTTTTCCTTTTTGTGTTTTTTTATAAGGGGCTTTTTGCAAAAAAGATTTTCAACAAAAGGCTTAGACACACGTTCAATCAATCACAAATGCACAATCAAGCCTAGATCTAGGGTCACCTAGGTCAGCTAGACAGCTCCTAATTGTTCCAAAGGGCAAGATGTAAGGACCTCAAACCGTCTCTTCACCGCCAATTGTGGCCAGGTAAGCACAAGTAGAGAAAGGAGGGATCCGCTCACGAATCACCGTGAGACGGGCCTTTTAAAGTTACCTTTCCCTACCTGTCTAGCCTAGGCACCACAAAGTCAGGTTAGGATCAACGGTCAATGCCTACAACTATTCCTTTGTCCTATTGAGCGCGAAGTCCTTAGGGCCGAGTCTAATCTTTTTTTTAATTAACTTGATGGTCAATGCAATATGCTTATATGATTTTTGGGGTCCTGGGAAGAGTGATGAAATCCCCACCCTATCTGGATTGGTGTTCAAGCCCCTTAAAGTTAATTTAAATATGCAAAACAGTAAACACAATCACTTGCAAACAATTTTTTCTTAGCGGCGCAAAGAATCCTACACCAGATCAAGTTATTGGAGAAGGGGAGAAGTTTTTGGCGCAAAGAATCCTGCAGGAAATTTTTACAGAGGAGATATCAGGGGGTTCAGAGAAGAAAAGGGGGCTTACAGAGAGGATTTGGTCTGCTGACGTCAGCAGACCGCGGCGGTTTTGCGGCATAAGGTGGTCTTCGGCGGCGGTTCCGCGGTACAAAAGTCGGTTCAAGCCTCCCAACTTCTTCTGTTGCTCTGTTGTGGTACTCCTCCGTACACAGGGAATTTGTGTATTCTCAATTTGTTCTAACGAGTTAATTCCAAACGGTGTTGGATTGATTATCGCTAAAAACTAAGTTGATTTAGACTAGGATTAAAATCTTGCTAGGGTTAGGTTTAGGTTAAGTTTGGAATGTTAATATTCCTCACCGCTTTCAGTGCCTTAATTTAGATCTATTTAGGTATTATGGTAATAATTAATAAAGGGGATTAGGACGATCGGGAAGAAACGATGTTTCTTCCTCTAGGTCCTTGTCCGTCCTTTCTTAATTCTTACCCTAACCTCCATGGAAAACATGCACAACCGGTCTTTTAAACTACGGTATCACCGTTACCTCATGGGGTAGGATGCCGTAGGGAGTGGTGTGTGTATGCATGCATGGAGTCCTATGAATTAATATGTGATGGGCAAGAAAGGGGTGAGAGGTTTTCATCTCTCAAACCTTTCCTATTCCTAACCCTAACAAGTGAGGAACTACTCACTCATTAGGGGATTGATAAAAGACATTTTTTTATGAGTTTTCAATTTAAAAAGACTAACTATCTAAACTACGGCAGATTAATAAAAGTGCTAAACTAATTAATTAGGGCAGCTAATAAAATCTATACTAAGGCAGAAAGGAATTTTAAGAACTAGGGCAATGAAAAAAATCTACTTATTTTATTTGATGCTCTCAAAACATTACAATGGATTTCTGAATTTTGATCAATGAAAAGAGGCATACCTCAAAAAGAGGTTTAGGGTTTCTATTTATAGATCATAGAAACCCTAGGGTTACATTCGATTCACATCCGCATTTACAAATATACCCTAAGAAGACTAGTCAATGCACCACCACACCGTCACAAAATTGCACCGACACGGGCTCATCATGGCCGCGGAACCGCGGCCAAAAGCCATGTTTAGCTGCAGATCCGCGGCCATATAGAGGGTTCTTGGGCTGTGTTTTCCTGGGCTTCTTCTGGTTTCATTTGGCTTCTTGTTTCTTCACTTGGTTTCTCAAATTGTCTTCTAGTTTTCTTCCAGATTTCCACAGGGAATAATGTCGTGGACTTTACCGTTTGCTTCGTGTCGAAGTCTTGAACCTTGCGCTGCCTTTGTACTTTGTGAACTTGTTCATTGATGTTAATTGTCCCTCAAACTGTAGGCATGATCAAGATTCTTCCATTTGTTGGTCGTAGTCTCACTTTTGTATCATCTTTTCATCATTTTCACTGTTTTTATTCCGAGAACCTGTAACCTGCAACTATGTAGCAGACATGGATCAAAAGCACATGTTTATTTGTAAAATGAATAAGAATGGGGAATATAATAATGCAAAATTATGATATGAACAGTGGCGCAAGCTCGTCCCGACCTGGTCCAAGCGCGGCCCCGAGGCAAACTTCTCCGGCCAAGCCTTCCACAGCACCCCAGTTCTGGAGGAGCGCCGCGGGGAGCAGAAGCACGTGCGGCACCCGGTGCCCCGGACAAGGGAGGAGGAGTCTTCCCCCTCAAGAGGCAGAAGCGGGTGGTCTCTCGGCCACCCCCTACCGGGATCCAAGTACAGGAGGGTAACTTCTGCATTGAGGTGCCCTCGGGGCTATCTATGGCTGACAGCTTGCTAGCGGACATGGAAAAGTCAGCCGGAGCCAAGGTTCCCCAAGGCAACATGAAGGCCCAAGTGGCCGCCATAGCACAGGAGGCGGTTCAGGTCGGTATCTAGCTTTCTTCAAAAATTCCTTAAGTTTTTTCCCTCTGTTTTAGCTTTTTAACACGCTTGTTGTTTTCCTTAGGTCCTTTAGCACTGCGCTCTTCTCGTCACCATGGAGTCTGAGGAAATAGCCTCGGCGATGAAGAAGTTGAGTGAATCTTCCTCGCGGGGGGGGGGGGGGGGAAGAGTTTCGCCTTCAATTGCAGCAAGCGGAGGAGAAGGCGACCCTCCTTGACTCGAGATTGGTCGCCGAGGGGCTAACGATATCAAAGCTGAAGGAGTCCCATCGGCTTCAAAATGAGTCCAACCGGGCTATCCAAGCCAAGATGGAGGAGACGAACAACCTCTACAATGCTATGAAGAGGTCAAGGGACGCCATCAAGAAGGATGCTCAGGCGGCTTTAGATGCGGCGAAGCCTGCTGAGAGCCAGGCGGCGAAGGCCGTGGAGAAATACAAGGCGTCTGATTAGTTTTACCTTGATCTCGCCGAATCCGCGGCCGTCGAGTGGCACAAAGCCCTTGACGCCATCAAGGAATCTATGCCGGGGTTCGTCGATGGCGAGCTCTGTGCCAAGTTCCCCCTCGCCAAGGAAGTACCGCAGGGGGGAGGCGTCGATCTAGCTGTAGGAGGCGAGGCTGTCGGCAGAAGCGCCGACCCTGAGGTCGCCGTTTTGGCCCCCGATGGTGGCGTCAAGCAGGGTGAGATCCCGGCCGAGCGGGCGGCCTGAGCTATCCTCCTCCACGATTTTTTCCTTCTTTTTTTTTATAGAATTTTGTAAGCATCCGGGCATTTTTGTAAGGCTGAAGAGCCCACAATACCTTGTATATAACTTTGATTATAAATAAAGTATATATTTTCCTTTGCTCAAATGTTTGATCATCCTGCAAGTACTTTTAGCTCGTAAGTCTTTGCATCTTACAAGCACTTTAACTCGTAAGTCTTTTCATCTTGCAAGTATTTTTAGCTCGTAGGTCTCTTTATCTTGCTATTGTTAAACCGGTGTCCACCCTTTCCCCGGAGTTGAGGTAGCGATCGCGCATTGAGTATAAATTGAACGATAGCCAAGTGTAGGAAGGTCGGTATCCTCCCTTTCCCCGGAGTCGAGGTGGCGATCGCGCATCGAGTATGAATCGAACGATAGCCAAGTTTGAATAGGTCGGCGTCACTCGATTCAACCCGGCCCCCTCGCGATGAGGGATTTTGATCCACAGCGTTTGTTGGGCAGGAAGCTACCCACTGAGCATGGGCAGAGAAGGAATCTGCTCGGTGGCCTCATGAGGAGGGCTTTAGATCCACTTCTTTGTAGGGCATGAATCTACCCCTTGTGGATGAGCCGAGCAGGAAGCTACCCGGCCGCCTCGCGGTGAAGTCTTTGGATCCACAGCATTTGATGGGAAGGAAGCTACCCATCGCGGATGGACCGAGCAGGAATTTGCTCGACGGCCTCATGAGGAGGGCTTTGGATCCACAGTGTTGTTGGGTAGGAAGCTACCTGCTGTGGATGGACCGAGCAGGAATCTACTCGGTAGCCTCGCGATGAGGGCTTTGGATCCATAGCGTTGTTGGGCAGGAAGCTACCCGCTGTGGATGGGCAGAGCAGAAATCTACTTGGCGGCCTCGTGAGGAGGGCTTTGGATTCACAGCGTTGTTGGGCAAGAAGCTACCCGCTGTGGATGGACCGAGCAGGAATCTACTCGGTGGCCTCGCAATGCGGGATTTAGATCCACTTCATTGTAGGGAAGGAATCTACCCCTTATTGATGAGCCGAGCAGGAACCTACCCGGCCGCCTCACGGTAAGGACTTTAGATCCACATCGTTTGTTGAGCATGAAGCTACCCGCTGCGGATGGGCCAAGCAGGAATCTGCTTGGTGGCCTCATGAGGAGGGCTTTGGAACCACAATATTTGTTGGGCAGGAAGCTACACACTGCGGATGGGCCGAGCAGGAATCTGCTCGGCGGCCTAGTGAGGAGGGCTTTGGATCCACCGCATCTATTGGGCAGGAAGCTACCCTCTTGTGGATGAGCCGAGTAGGAATCTGCTCGGTGGCCTCGCGATGAGGGCTTTGGATCCACAGCGTTTGTTGGACAGGAAGCTACTCGATGTGGATGGACCGAGCAGAAATCTATCCGGTGGCCTCGCAATGAGGGCTTTGGATCCACAGTGTTTGTTGGGCAGGAAGCTACCCGCTGCAGATGGGCTGAGCAGGAATCTGCTCGGCGGCCTCGTGAGGAGGGCTTTGGATCCACAATGTCTGTTGGGCAGGAAACTACCCGCTGTGGATGGACCGAGCAGGAATCTACCCGGTGGGCTCACGATAAGGGCTTTAGATCCACAGCGTTTGTTGGGTAGGAAGCTACCCGCTGTGGATGGACCGAGCAGGAATCTACACGGTGGCCTCATGAGGAGGGATTTGGATCCACAGCGTTTGTTGGGAAGGAAGCTACCCGCTGAGGATGGGCTGAGCAGGAATCTATTCGGCGGCTTCATGAGGAGGGCTTTGGATCCACAGCGTTGTCGGGCAGGAATCTACCCGCTGCGGATGGGCCGAGCAGGAATCTACCCGGTGGCTTTGTGATGAGGGCTTTGGAGCCACAGCGTTGTTGGGCAGGAAGCTACTCGTTGTGGATGGACCGAACAGGAATCTACTCGATGGCCTCACGATGAGGGCTTTGGATCCACAATGTTGTTGGGCAGGAAGCTACCCGCTGCGGATGGACCGAACAAGAATCTACTCGGTAGCCTCGCGATGAAGGCTTTGGATCCGCAGCGTTTTTGGATAGGAAGCTACCCACTGTGGATGGACCGAGCAGGAATCTACTCGGTAGCCTCGCGATGAGGGCTTTGGATCTACAGCGTTGTTGCGCAGGAAGCTACCCGTTGCGGATGGACCGAGCAGGAATCTACTCAGTGGCCTCGCGATGAGGGATTTAGATCCATAACATTGTTGGCAGGAAGCTACCCGCTGCGGATGGACCGAACATGAATCTACTCGGTGGCCTCATTATGAGGGCTTTGGATCCACAGCGTTGTTGGGTAGGAAGTTACCCACTGTGGACGGACCGAGCAGGTCTCTACCCGGTGGCCTCACGATGAGGGCTTTGGATCCACAACGTTGTTGGGCAGGAAGCTACCTGCTGTGGATGGACCGAGCAGGAATCTATACGGCTGCCTTGTGGTGAGGGTTTTGGATCCACAACGTTGTTGGGCAGGAAGTTACCCGCTGTGGATGGACCGAGCAGGAATCTACTCGGTGGCTTCGTGATGAGGGATTTAGATCCACAACGTTGTTGGGAAGGAAGCTACCTGCTGTGGATGGACCGAACAGGAATCCACCCGGTGGCCTCATGAGGAGGGCTTTGGTCAGTTGCCTATAGGCACATCCGAGCTTTATTTTATTGAGTGAAAGGATGGTCTTTGGTTAATGGACAGGAAGATACCCGCCGGCCAGTTTAAACTCTACCGCGTTGAATGACCGGATTTGATGGGTGTCCTTTCTTCTCAGTCGATGAAGACCATGATCTACCCGATCATCTGCTCTCCAGCTTCAAGTTGGTCGGCTTTCCCCTATCTGCTTGACGTTTGTCTCGCAGGTATTTTGCCAAGTGACCTGAGCAGATCAGCTTCTCGAGGTAATCACGTAGCTGTTTACAATTCTCGGTCGGATGTCCTTGCATCCGATGATAGGCATAATACGGGCCTCGGAGCCGTTTGCCCGTCCTTTGGGTAGTTGGCGGGAGCTTAAAGAACCTCTTGACCTTAGCTTCCTCCAACAGCTTGGCTTGGGAAATGTTCAGAGGGGTGTACTCCTGTAACCTCGGGGAATAAGGTTTTGAACGATCGACTTTCCTTTTCTCTTCCCTGTCCTTCTTCTTCTAGTTTGCTTGGTCGTCTCCGGGCATGTTGAAGTTCAGCTCGGACTCGAGTTGGATTTCTCACTCGGTCCATGCCTTCACTTCGGCCATGGTCTTAGGTTGCGCCAATGCAAAAGAGCGGAGCCACTCTTTGAGCCTAAGACCCGACCTCAGCACAGTGATAACTGTTTCATCGCGGTGCTCGGGCACCTTCACGAGGGCATTGTAGAAGCGAGTGACAAACACTTTGAAGGATTCCTTGTCTGCGCTCTTGACAGTGAACAGGTAGTCGACCATCCTTTTCTGTCGTCGGTTTCCGACGAAATGACTAAGGAATTGGGTAGCCAGCTCGTCGAAGGTCGAGATGGAGCGTAGCGCAAGCCTTCAGAACCAGTCTCAGCCAGCCCGGATTAGGTCAGTAGGGAAAGTTCGGCATTGAGCCACGTCCGAGTTATCTTGCAAGCTCATGCCCGCCGTAAATGCGTCCAGGTGGTCCTTCGGGTCGGACTTCCCGTCGAAGATGAAAGTGTGTCCTAGCATCACCACTGGGTTTTCACAAGCATCAAGCATGCTATATTTAAAAATTTGGGGTGCTAAGCCTCACTAACCTAGAATCTAACTAGAGTATTAGGGTTTATAGTATGATATCATAAGAACTAAACTAAGTGAAAGAAATAACAACCATTGAAGACTAAGTCCTTCACTTCTAAAGCTCCAGATAGTAGTTCTTACGACTCCTCTAGGCTCTACTTGAAGAATGAACGAGCTTCCTTCGCGATCATCGTGTCGAAGATGATCCATCCGAAACTCCTCTAATTTATGCTACCTCTTCACTAATCTTTCACTAGTGAAGGAAACACCCTAATTTAAATTGCTAATCTAAACTAGGATGATGAAGAAGTAGGGATTTGTAAGCTCACTTAAATTTATCCAAAACCTTATGGTTCACATCATATGTGAGGGTTAGGGCTTTGAGGTGGAAGAAGGTGGAGAGAGCAGGAGAGTGTAGGAAACGAGCTTAAGAAAAATGAACAAGTGTGTAAACCTCAAGTGAAGAACGGCTTAACAAATACCTCACTTATTGAAGCATCCATTATTTATTAAATAAAAAATAGAACCATGCTTCAATAGTGAGTCAAGAACAATAAAGAATTGTAAAAGCCATATTTCACCCATACTACAAATATCACCCAATTTTCCACCTTTTATTTTTATTTTCACAGAATAGAAATCCAACCATGCTTCATAATATATATATATATATATATATATATATATATATATATATTAAGAAAAGAAAATGTGAGCAATAATATTAGTTAATATATAATTATATCAAATATAAATATATATCATATTATTAAATTAACACTTGATTTAATAATCCTGTTACATCACATATAACTGACTAATATCATTTATCTGTATATCACATTATCAAATCAACACTTGATTCAATAATCTGGTTATATCATATATAACCTGATCGATAACATTTATCGCCAGATTAGAATACGGTATCATATACTCATATTTAATCAGGCCCCCTGCACATATGAGCATATGTGTCCTACTTCGTTTTGCTTAAACTATGAAACCTCTGTGTGGGGCTCTAAAGACCCGTCAATACGCCAGCAGTAGGTGATGATCACATCAGTTATCTACAAGCCGTCAGTGGTACTAGCTGGACGTAACGGCTACCCAGGTATTGAGCGAATAGAAAATCAACAAGAAAGCTTGTCCAAACTCCCGTGAAGTGTATAAATAACACTTACCGTACAGTCCAGTCTCTTCGTCTGATATGTCGCATATCGAGTCTAGGGGTGGAATCGTCAGACCCCAGTAACTTGATAAGTCATGCCGATGTATGGCTCATAACGGTTCGAGAAACTACTGATAACACTTACCAGTAAATCTCATCAGCTATGGCCAGGGACTTGCTGTTATAGCCAATCAAGCATAGCGCAACATCAACTCCTTATATCGGGAGAGAGGAAACCCCTCCTATCATTCACTGCCTCCATGTGACTCGGGACTGTACCCAAAATCCACCTGTTTGCACGACTCCTTTGAGCCATTGTTGGAGATAGTGCCCTCATAGTCAATTATTGGATCGCAGGTACGTGATTGCAATGATTGAGGCAGGACCTATACCGATATGACAGTCTTGCTCAAGATGATAGTATGCTATCTGGTTTGTCTTTATCATCGTATACATGCTTTAGTTCACTATTTCATGATGATAGAGCCCATAGGATTCTTGCTTGACTACCAGCAGTATGATGGCGATCATATACGTGGGAGCTAGGGTCTGTAAGCACATCCTTAAAAGTGTCCCTGGTCGTGGGAGTTTCAAGACAGGGCATCGATACTCCAGAGTAGACTAGTGTATACAATCGAGACCCCGACGAGGGGCGGTGGCCGGTCTCACAAGCCACTGGTGTCAGTTTGATCACCTAAGATGTATACAGGTGCTCATTGGGTTATGAGTACACCGGACAGGACTCGCCGGGAATCTGCTAGTTGGTATTATACATATCGTCAGATAGCAATTCCCTGGTGACATGTGTACAGGTTAGTTCATCGACCTGAGGTCGTCATTTGTCTCGTGTGAGTTCCCACTGTGCTTTGATTTCTACCCTACCACGGCTCAAAGGAGTCGTGCAAACAGGTCTTTTTTGGGTACAGTCCTGAGCCACATTGGAGGCAAGTGAGCGGATCGTCGGGGATTCGTCTCTCCCGGTATTGGGGGTTGATGTCGCGCAGTGCACGGATGGCCATCACTAGAAACCCTCGGCCGAGGTAGTGGAGAATTACTGATTTGGATCAGTAATTTCTCAGGTGGTGATGGGCTTCATGCCGACACGATTTATCGCGTTATTAGGGGTCTGACTTTATCCACCCCCTAGACTCGATATGCGATACTCTTTAGACGAATGGACCGGACTGTATATACATTGTCACTGTCAGGCTCAGTAGGGTTTATAGATGAGTTCGCTCGTCAGCTTCCCTTCCAATCAATACATAGGCAAACCGTTACGTACAGCTTGTACCTCTGACGTGCTAGGGGTTATACCCAGTGCCAGTGTGTTGATGAGTCATTAGAGTCCCCCACAGACACTTTCCCAAGTTCGGGCGAAACGTTGTAGAGGTCGTATGGTGATATGGCAAGGTTCGGAAAAAGCACGTGCGTTTTCGCACGTGTCGTTTTTCGGGCAGATAATACTGGTAGGCTTTGGTTTAAGCCGGAACCCAGTATTATACTGTGTAGATATAATATCTTTGTCTCAGTTGCATTTGTATTCGGTCGTAATACAAATGCGAGTATGTTTATACTGATACGGGGTTATCCTGAAATTCGTTTCAGGATCACTTTTGGAAGTTGCCAGTTTCCAGTTTTCTATCAGCCGTCTTTTAACATTCGGTTAAAGATGGATTTATCTTTTCTTGAGATGAGTGTGGAAGATTCTAGAAGCATCTAGAAGGTGGTGACAAGACTTATGACTCACTTGTTCATTATTGGTTGCTTTCTTTGTATTCACACTTTGTGTTCACACTATGTGTTCACACTTTGTGTTCACACCAGATATTTTGCTTATTGTCACCTCCTAGCTCCTACACTCACCTCCCTCCTCTCCTATAAATGGCCGGCCCCTCCCCTCTCTCTCACTCACTTGAGATATGGTTGTTGTTCACTAGAAAAAGATTATGATAGATTCGGGTTCACGAAAAATAGATAGCCTCTTTCTCATTTCACCCGATCTAAAAGGCAACTTCCATAACCGTTCGTCCGTGACCCTGGACGTAACGAGACAAAGTGTTCTACTCATTCTCTACTCCATCTTGGTCGTCTCTTTTAGCAAACTTGACGATCGAGTTGCCTCGGTTCAGAGGCGGGAGCCCGTTTAAAGATCCGTCGACGTGGTGCCACCCAGACGACAAGATTGGAGATCGAGGAGATCGGAGCTGCCGCAACAAAGCGTGGGATGATAGTTGAAGACCGAAGGACTCGGATCGTTCGGTATAACTCTTCTACCGACTTTGTAGTTTGTTAGTTTAGCTTTAATGGCAGATCCGGGTTACGGTACACGATAGCGCCAGTTTCGTAAAAAGTTTTTGTTCCGCATTTGGCGTCTGTTAGACGGCCGGGGCGCTACCATGGACTTACAGTGGTATCAGAGCCTCACCATTAAGCTATACTAACTTGCGCTATCACGTTTAAAAGATCGATCGAATGGATTTCGCAAAACTACATTTTTTCTGGCTACTGAGTTTCTGTTGATTTTAAACAGTGTCTAAAAATAATTCTACATATCACAGAAAATTCAGCAGGGTTTTCTAAGCTCACCGTCAAAATTTGGTCACGTGATCTCACAAGACCGCTGCGGAATCGCGGTCAAACCTAGGGTTTGACCGCGCTTCCGCGGCCATTCTGTGAGATCAGTGCACCAAATTTGCACAGTGGCTTTTTACTGGAAATTGGGGTTTTTGGTATATATATTTTGGGCCCAGATTTTGGTACTGTACAGCAGTTGTTCGTGGGGCCCACTTCGGGAAATTTAGTCGATCGAAATTTTAAATTTGTTAGTTTACAGTATTTACATTATATCTCCGACCGGGAATGTCATTTGATCGGTAAACCGCGTCTGATTGCTATAGTTCTTTTAGACGGGTTTGCGAACGTGACATTCGCGTTGATGTTCTGTGTTGTGCTGTATTGTTGCGGATATGTCGTGGTGGATAGCAGGGTGCAATGATAGTGCAGTTTTGATTTATTTGTACATTTGATATTGCGGGGCGAGCGTCCAACATGTGGACTGCCGTTACTGCCTGTTTGTATAATATTCTTTTGGGGCACGACCGGGTCGAGGTCGATGTACCCGTTGTACATATTTTTATTTCTGTACTAGGTTTATCCCGCGAAGGAGTGCACGGATAGCCGGGTTCTGGAGGGCAACGGGTCCGTATCTCATAGCTTTGAGAGGCAGAGGGACCTCACTCTAGAATTGGCAGACTATTCGCCGCACTCGTAGGGGGTACAGGTTGACCTAAGGAGGGGTGCTCAATTTACCGGATTCCGTGAAGTGCCGGGTGTTCCATTCACTATGTTGTGGGGACTACCTCGCTTCAGGTTTTGGCGGGTAACTTGCCGCACCCGTAGGGGTCTAGGTTTCATTGCACAGGCTATCCACATGACCAGGGGAACGTCAGGTTTCAGCAGCGGCTCTGTGAAACTCGGGGATCCCAGATTATCTGTATTGTTCTGTGATGCTTATTACTTTTCTGTAATGTTGCATATTATCACGCCTGGAGCGATTATTGTATATTGGTATATATACTATTAGATGTTGTATATGTTTTACACCCGCGCTAGTCCAGTCCCCGCTCTGTCGTTAGTTAAGTAACCTAACGGGTGATGACGGGACCCAGTGACGAATGCGGATGGCATATACGTACATTTTATTTTCGTTCTTTTCTGGTGTGATTGATTGATGGGACTGTATTGATTCTTATCAATGCAAGGATAAAACAAACCTATATTTGATGTTGTTGGAACAAAATTTAAAAAGGAGTTATTACAAAGATATTTCCTTTTGTTTTGCATAGTGATATTCAGTTAGAATATCCTGCCCTCATTCGACGAGGCAAGGGCCGAGATCCCTTCACCGGGAGTGACCCCTTAAGCAGAAGTTTACGTCAGGGTAATAACTTCAATATAGTCGATTACAAGTTGCTTTGCATCGCGGTATTCAGTTGGAATATCCTGCACTTCATTCCACGAGGAAAGAGCCGAGATCCCTTCACCGGGAGTGACCTCTTTAGCAAAGGTTTTTCGTCACTATATTTTTATAAAAAGCTATCAGGTTCCTTCAACGAGATCAAGTTCATTACGTTAAAGGTTTTTTCGCCAAAAACCAGCCGTAGCCCTCCGTCGTTTCTTTTGGGTATTCAGTAGTATTCAAGCTATGTTTGTTTGGCCAAAGTCAAGGCATAGTGTTTGGTAGTTGCTGGGTATTCATCTGTTGCGTAGATAGATGCGTTGGTTTGGGACAGTCATTCTGCCTTGTTGGCCAAAGTCAAGGGCATGTGCGGGTGGGTTCAAATTAACCTGGACAATAACGGGTAGAACTTGGCATGTGACTTATGATGGGTTGACCAAAGTCTCAATCATAAGAGCATGGGGAAAAAATCACATCGGGAGTTTCTAAAGAAACTGAAACTTGCCAGGCATGCGCATACCTTCTGGAGTGTGATAACTTGATTGTCTTCCATCAAGTTATCATGCGATGATAGTTGGATCCCGATTCTCACTGATGAGTTAGTTTACTCTTCGGGTGATCCCGACTAATTCTTCTTTATGGTTTGGAGGAGAATTTGAGATTACAGTGGGAGGTTTCCTGATTAGACAAAGTGATAACCAGTCTGATCTAGGTTAGAGTGCACGCAGAGTGTTTCTTTTCTCTCTCTCTCTTTGGCAGCGACCTTTGACCGACCCTAGACTATGACTCAGTGACCAAGTTGACCGAACCTTCTTAAAATACTGGACTTTGGATTGTCATAGTTGCATAAGTCATTGCCGCTCCTTCTTTTACCCTTTGCATTTCTCAGAACACCCCGTATTACTACGGATATCCACTTCCATTGGATAGATCCATCGTATGGTTATATACGAACTCGAAGGGACTTCTTCGAGGATGGATCCAGGTTCAGGAGAAATAGAATTGGTTTATTCAGTTGTCTTTTATTATCACCTCCTCTCAGGTTGTGAGGGCTCCTTAGTTTAGGAGAGTACACTTATTACGCTTATTGGATAGTCTTATTCCAAACCATAGGCAGATGCCGAAAGGTAGGGAATGAAGAAAACCAATTAGCCTAAGTAAGGTGTACAGAAGGTAATAACTAAAGACAAAATAAAGGGATTAGAAAGAGGGCAAAGTAAATTGCGACTGTTATCATTCACGACCAAACCGCGTACTTCATCGCTACTCCAATTTCACCTTTGCTTTTTCCCTAGTTCGGGAGAAATAGAATAAGGTATTATTCAAATTGTCTTTTATCATCAACTTCTCTCATGTTGCGAGTACTCCTAGGATTAGGAGGGTACACCTATTATGCTTACTGGATAGTCTTCTTCCAAACCATAGGCTGGTGCCAAACGGTAGGAAGGAAGAAAACCATTTAGCCTAACGAAGGTGTACAGAAGGTAACGACTAAAGACAAATAAAGGGATTTGGAGAGATGGCAAAGAAATATACGGTTACAGTCATGAATAGGATTATGGAAGAGGCATTACTAGGAATACCAGGAAACCCCTACGAAACATTTTCATGTTTCAGTTTCACTGTGCATTGTTAATTATAAACTGATTTCCCGATTAGATACTTACACCAAGGTATGTATTTACCAGGTTTCATTCTCATATCTGTACGATTTTATAGATGATGAGTGGGAGTAAGTTATTGGGAATTAGGTGATCATCCTCATTATATCGGAATTCGTTGTAATTGGTGATATTTGAGGAAATCGCCTGGGTACAGTTTTCAACCTATGATGCATAGGTTTTGAGTTATTCAACTCAGGGGACTTATACAGAGTACTGTATGTTGTCCAGTGTCCGTCAGGACAAAGGGGTAGGTCCTCGTACTACGTTCTGTTTACTTGTGACTTCTCTAGATTTTAGACAAGTGTTTCGTAGAAATACAATGTCTAAGTTTTGAGAAGTTATGGGTATAAGAATAAAGTAGAGAACCAGATGTCGCAAGTATCGGGATTCTTCAAAGAGATTGAAGATGTAGATTCTTGTGATAGGTATTCAGTTGATAGTAATGGTTTTGAGAAACTTGTTTCTCTTTCAGGTTACTCATAATTGGATGGATTCCTAAGTTGAGTAATGCTGATTAACCTCTCTCCATTAAGTTGATATGCACTGGAGACAGTTGCATGTTTTGAATCTGGTTCCAATTAAATTAGTGCCTCTGTTTCTATATTGGATATAGAATAGTTCATATCTTAACGATGTTAAGATACGGGGAGTTGTCCAGCTTATACTTAAAACCAGACACTGGATAACTCAAGGCACGTTTCTGTAATGGCTGTTTGTGGGTTGACCCTGGCTTCGACGAGGGTTGACTTTTCTACCATCTGGAAGATCAATAGTGATATTGTTCTTGACTCGCCACAGTTTTAGTAAAAATGGATTTTTTCAGAAAACAGTAGTGGGAGTATGGTAGAACTGGAAGTGATTCCAGAACTGCAAACGATTACGAAAAAATTTAATAGGACCTATATATTCAATCAGGTTTTGACATTCCAATAGCCACTCCGCAGATATAGTGGGTAACCTCAGACACCCGAGAGGTACTCCGGTAGCCTTAAAGACGGTGACAGTGAGGTTCTTGTTTACCCAGACTTGACAGTACTGTTGTTCCAGACTGTGAGGCCCGGCAAGAGGATACGTATAACGTCGTTCTAAACAGGCTTTAGAAGTGAACGTGTATATTATTCTGCCAGAGGATTGTCGTAGTCAGTGGGAGCAGCAGAAGTATAAGTGGGCAAGTAGTTTATGTCTATTTATAGACTTAAGCAAATATAGCGGAGCTAAGATCATCTAATTTTGATATGACAGTCATGGGTTTGACTTCATCAGAATAGGGGATGGATCTGTTAAGAAGGTAGTAGGGTGTGATGTCCTGGTATTTGGATAACATACACAGAGTAGAAAGTAAAATTCCTATACTATGATCGGTTGTACTTTGGTCGTCACACAGTTGTTTCTCCAGAAAGGATATGGATATAATGTAAGACATTCTGGTTACTAGATCTATGGCTTTAGATCTAGATTTGGGTAGTTTCCCAATGTGGGTACTTTGACAATATTCTAATAGTATTTTAGAATAGATGACTCCTGGCATGGTGGTGTACCTGCAGGTGATGGAGTCACCCTCTCTAAAGGTGTCTTATAGACTAAAGCAGAGAGGGCTGTGCATGATTGGCAGATCACTTGCCTTGGCAATTGAATCAATCATGAGATGTCAAGTACCACACCAGATGTTTTTGCACTAGATGCGATAAGTTTATATTGTAGGGTTCCTAGGCACCCTAATGAGGTCTCACAAGGCATCGATCATGCCAAATTAAAATTTTAACGGTGCCGAGAAACCCGACTACGGATCGTTTGCTAGAAAACTAGGCGAAAAGATAACTAGTTAACACTTAACTAAGGGAATACGGAAATACAACCTTTGTAGATCCGGTGCTCCACCTCCATAGCTCCGCAACGAAGTCCTCTCCGCTGTCCAAATCAAATCCGGGCTCTAGCGTCGGCTTCGTCGGAGAATGGGCAAGCTAGGTCGTCGATGTCCATGCCGAAGATGATCTACGTCGAGGCATCGCTAAATCAAGCTCCGACTTCACCAAGTCAAGAAAGTTGTGAAGAAAACACACTCTACTACTTGGCAAGAGGTAGAGGATGAAGAAATAGGAAGTGGGTTAACTTTAGAATTGGATTTCTCACTCTTTTTCATCACTTGCCATTGATGGAGGCAAGCTTTCTTCACTTGAAGAAATGAAGAAGAAGAAGGAAATTGTTATGATAAGAATAAATAAAAAAGAAAATAAAATCCATTCTTATCATAAGAAAACCATGGTTAGGTGTAGAGATTAAACCAAGGTTAGATTAATGGTTAGGGTTAAAGATGAAGACAAGAATGGTTACAAAGTCAAAGCTTCATGAAGCTTCAACTAAACTCCAAAATTAGCAACCATTCTTTTCTTATCTATTCAAAATAAATAAATAAATAAATAAGTAAGAATAGAAAACCCTAATCATTAGTTTAACCATGGCTTAATCCATTATACTTAACTATAGTTAAACATGTATCATCAAACATGATACAATCAAGTGCACAAAAGTATATCACATATACAATGTGTACAATCCGAGTGAGAAAATCCATTTAAAGTGAACCAATACTAGTTAATGCAAAGTAATATATCAAATATATAATTATGCATTAAATCATTAAATCAACACTTGATTCAATGATCCGGTCATGTCGCACACAACCGACTAGTATTCAATGTATCGGCTTATCGATTCAACGCTTGAATCGATAACTAGGTTATATCGCATACAACCATCCGACACATTGATCGCGAGAATGAAATACGGTATCACATACACGCATTATTCTCGGTCCCGCACACATCTCATATGCGCTCCTATTTCGTTTCGCTTGAGCCAGGAAACCTCTGTGTAGGACTCTAAAGACTTGTCAATACGCCGGCAGCAGGCGATGATCATATCAAACACCCACAAGCCGCAAGCGGTCTGCTAAACGTAACGGCCACCCGGGTATTGAGCGATCTGAAGACCGACGAGCAAGCCCGCTCACACTCCAGTGAATCCGACCAGTAACACTACCGTACAGTCCGGTCTGATCGTCTGATATGTTGCATATCTTGTCTAGGGGTGGTAAACGTCAGACCCCAATAGCTCAATAAGTCGTGTCGATATGAGGTCTATAACTGTTCGAGAAACTACTGGTAACACTTACCAGTAAATCTCAGCAACCCTGGCCAGGGATTTCCTGTTATAGCCAATCGAACACAGCGCAACATCAACCCCCTATACCGGGAGAGACGAATCCCCTCCTATCGCTCATTGCCTCCATGTGACTCGGGACTGTACCCAAAAACCACCGTTTTGCACACCCTCTTGGACGTGGTAAGATGGAAATCAAAGCACAGTGGGAACCACACAAGACTCTATGACGATCTCGGGTCAACAGACTACTCTGTACTAGTGTCACCAGAGAACTGCCATATGACGTGAGGTATAATACCATCTGGGAGTTCTCGGCGAGTCCGTCCAGTGTACCCAGTCTCTACTGAGCACCCGTATATCATCTCTGATGTCAAACACCAATGGATATGGGATCATCCATCGCCCATCTGTATGGGTCGAGAAGTTATACGCTAGTCTACTCTGGTATATCGATGCCCCGTCTCGATACACCCACGACTAGGGACTTTGAAGGATGTACTTATGGACTACCATGTCCCCACTAGTATGATCCGCATCATAGTCCAGGTAGTCAAGTACAGATCCTAAGGGCTTTACCAACATGTAACAGAGAGATAATCAGTATACACGTTAAGGTAAAGATCAACCAGATAGCATACTATCATGTCGAGCAAGAAAGTCCTCCCTATATACGTCCCAGCATCCACTACAATATACATCCTATGTATAGTAATGGCCTCTAGGGCATACATATAACTAACAATCTCCCACTTGCACTAGGGCCATCTGATAGCAGTGGTTGTAGTATCTCATACTCAACCATCCCATAAAAGTCTCTCTCTGGGAACAGGCCTTTGTGAGTGGATCCGCTGTGTTGTCCTCTGAGTCTACTCTCCAAACCTCGATCACCCTGGAGATCAACTATCTCCATGATCAGGCGACACTGCCTTAGAATATGTCTGGATCACTGATGGGACCTGCGTTCCTTGGCATAAGCCACAACTCCATTGTCACACAATGGAATGAACATAGTTCATCTCATGAACCAATATGCACCCAAACAGCCTCTTTGGTAGCATCTTAAGTAGCGATGTATCCTGCCTTTATCGTCTAGTATATCACGGTATCTATCTTGGAACTCTTCCAACATACCGTCCCTCCACTGAGGGTAAAGACAATGCCTGTGACTGACATTCAGTCGTCCTTATCACCCTGGAACCCTTCCAGTGATTCTCCCCTGGATCGATTGATACCATCTCACTACAACTAGTGAGAATCCTAACATCCAATTAAATCTATCTCATAGATCCAAAACTCAGGATTTAGTGTTGGGTTAGCATAGCACCTCATGAAGGGTATGGAAGCATCATATGAACCAAATATGTATTCTTTAGGGTGCTAAGCTAATGAACATAAAATCGTTCCTAGAATCGATTAGGGTTTCAAATTTTTCCACATCAACATATGAAAGATAAGCTAGGGTTTAGAGACTACAACCTTTGTAGCTCCCTACGCTAGACTCCTCGGCTACTTGGGGGTTGTAAAAACTCCGCTTGAACTCCTCGACGTCACCGATGATCCACCCGGAGTCCGCTTTGTCCAAGCTTGCGACTTTCTCCGATCAAGTGAACGGAATCAATTTAACACCCTAAACAAGTGGGCTATACTTGTGTAGAATGGTGTTGTGGTTCTCTTTCTCACTTCAAAATCCTAACTTGTTGATTATATAGCTCACTACAAAAATCTAGAGAGCTATGAAGGAGGAGGAAGAAGATAATGGCAATATTGAAGAAGATGATAACTATCTCACTTCTTGAAAAAAAATAGAAAAATATATCAATATATCTTTTCCATCTATCATCTCAAACCATGGTTGAATCATTATTGTACTAGAGTTAAAGCACAAAAGGAAATTAACCAAAGGTTAAAAGGTGGGTGAGAATGGTTAAGTCAAAAGAAGAGTGTGGAAGAAAACAATAATGAACCTTTTATTTCCTTTTATGTTTAAATATAAATACAATAATAATTCATCAAAAATACCATGGTGTGAGTCTTATATTGCCACTATTTTCATATATATCCAACCATGATAAATGTATGCATGCATGTATGTATGTATACATATCCATATGTGCATGAAACTAGAATGAAAGAAAAACATACATGCATTCATACATCCATCCAACACAAGAAAAGGATTTCTAGTGAGAAACTAATGGTTAAATGATAAATCAACACTTGATTTACCAATCCGGCCATATCTCATATGACCCCCACCAAAAGCAAGCTGCCCGATCAATATACGGTATCCTATACGCGCATTTTAATCGGGTCCATGCGCATATCGCATACGCGCACCACAACGTTTCGCCTGGACTAGGAAACTCCATTGTGGGACTCTGAGACTTGTCAATACGCCGGCAGTGGGTGATGATCATATCAAGCACCCCCAAGCCGCAAGCGGTCAGCTAAACGTAACGGCCACCCGGGTATTGAGCGATCAGAAGAGAACAAGCGAACCTGCTACAACTCCCGTCGAGCCGATCGGCGACACTTCCCGTATAGTCCGGTCTCCTCGTCTGATATGTCACATATCAAGTCTAGGGGTGGTAAACGTCAGACCCCAATAACCGATAAGTCGTGCCGATGTGAGGCTCATAACGGGTCGAGAAACTACTGGTAACACTTACCAGCAAATCTCTGATCAGCCCTGGCCAGGGACTTCCCTGTTACGGCCAATCGAGCACAGCGCAACATCAACCCCCAATACCGGGAGAGACGAAACCCCTCCTATCGCTCATTGCCTCCATGTGACTCGGGACTGTACCCAAAGACCACCGTTTTGCACGCCCTCATGGACGTGGTAAGGTGGAGATCAAAGCACAGTGGGAATCACACAAGACTCTATGACGATCTCGGGTCTACAGACTAACCTGTACAAGTGTCACCTGAGAACTGCCATCTGACGTGAGGTATAATACCATCTGGGAGTTCTCGGCGAGTCCGTCCAGTGTACCCAGTCTCCACTGAGCACCCGTATACCATCTCTGATGTCAAACACCAATGGATATGCGATCATCCATCGCCTATCACATGGGTCGAGAAGCGTATACGCTAGTCTACTCTGGTATATCGAAGCCCCGTCTCGATACACCCACGACTAGGGACCTTGAAGGATGTACTTATGGAGTACCATGTCCCCACTAGTATGATCTGCATCATAGTCCAGGTAGTCAAGTACACATCCTAAGGGCTTTACCAACATGTAACCATAAGACAGTTTAAAGAGACTAGTGTACATGTTAAGATAAAGAGTAACCAGATAGCATACTATCATATCGAGCAAGAAAGTCATCTCTATATATGTCCAAGCATCCAATATAATATACAACATCTGTACAATACTGGCCTCTAGGGCATACATACAACTAACAATCTCCCACTTGCACTAGGGCCAGCTGCTGTAGTATCGCATACCGTGCATCCCGAAGAGTCTCTCAAACTGTGTCTGGGGAATGGCCTTCGTGAGTGGATCCGCCGTGTTGTTCTTCGTGTCAACTCTCCTGACCTCGATCTCCCGGCGATCGACTATCTCCCGGATCAGGTGATACCGCCTCAGAATATGCCTGGATCGCTGATGGGACCTGGGTTCCTTGGCCAAAGCCACCGCTCCATTGTTATCGCAATACAAAGGTATTGGACGCTCAATGGATGGAACCACTCCAAGTTCAGTAATGAACTTCTTGATCCAGACAGCCTCTTTGGCAGCATCGTTGGCAGCGATGTATTCAGCCTCCATTGTCGAGTCTGCCACGGTTTCCTGCTTGGAACTCTTCCAGCTAACCGCCCCTCCGTAAAGGGTAAAGACAAAGCCCGACTGCGACTTAGAGTCGTCCTTATCACTCTGGAAGCTCGAATCGGTAAAGGACTCCACTTGGAGCTCTCCGTTACCATACACCAAGAACATATCTCTAGTCCTTCGTAAGTACTTGAGAATGCTCTTCACAGCTGTCCAGTGACTCTCTCCAGGATCAGCTTGATACCTGCTCACTACACTTAGTGAGTATGCTACATCGGGTCTGGTACATAGCATCGCATACATGATAGAGCCTACTGCCGAAGCATAGGGTATCCCTTGCATGCGAGCTCTCTCCAAATCAGTCTTGGGAGACATCTCTTTGGAGAGAGTGACTCCAGAGATCGTGGGTAAGTTACCACGCTTGGACTCTTCCATACTAAACCTCTTTAGTATGGTGTCAATGTACCTGGATTGGGACAATCCCAAAATCCTTTTGGATCTATCTCTATAGATCCTAATCCCCAATATGCAGGAGGCATCACCAAGATCTTTCATTGAGAATCTTTGTGATAAGAAGAGCTTGACCGATTGCAGCATAGGAATATCATTTCCTATCAAGAGTATGTCGTCCACGTACAATACGAGGAAGACAACCTTACTCTCTGCCACCTTCTTGTAGATACAAGGTTCATCTGGATTCTTGACGAAATCAAACTCTTTGATAACGACGTCAAAGCAGATGTTCCAACTCCGCGATGCTTGCTTTAATCCATAAATGGATTTAAGCAGCTTGCACACCTTCCCGCTGCTCCCACTATCTACGAAGCCCTCTGGCTGAGTCATGTACACGCACTCTTCTAAATCACCATTTAGAAAGGTGGTCTTAACATCCATTTGCCAGATTTCGTAGTCATGAAAGGCAGCAATGGCAAGCATGATTCGGATGGATTTAAGCATAGCCACTGGAGAAAAGGTTTCGTCATAGTCCACACCTGGTCTTTGACGAAAACCCTTTGCTACAAGTCTAGCTTTGAAAGTCTCCACTTTCCTATCTACACCAAGTTTCTTCTTGAAGATCCACTTGCTCCCAATGGGTTTTACCCCTTCAGGAGCAACTTCCAAAGTCCATACTTTGTTGGTGTACATGGATTCCATCTCGGACCGCATAGCATCCAGCCATTTCACTGAGTCCCTACTCGTGATGGCCTGCTCGAAGCTAGTTGGGTCATCATCCTCCATGATGCAATCCTCGCTCCCACCGTCCATGAGAAAACCGTAGTATCTCACAGGTTGGCGAGGAACCCTACTAGATCGGCGGAGTGGCTAGGGTTCATCGGGAACTACGGAATCCTCTGGTTCCACCAGATCTTCTGTTGTAGCTTCTGCAGCTGGAACCTCTTCCAGTTCTACCTCATGACCACTAATCTCTTTTTCAAGAAATTCCTTTTCTAAAAAGGTGGCATGCCGAGAAACAAATACTCTTTGTTCCTCAGGGTGGTAGAAGATATATCCTTGAGAATTCTTGGGATATCCTACAAATTTGCATAGAACAGACCGTGCCTCGAGTTTGTCCGGATTTTGTCGTTTGACATAGGCTGGACAACCCCATATCTTAACATAGTTAAGACATGGTCTCTTCCCTTTCCATATCTCATATGGAGTGGTAGGCACAGATTTGGTGGGGACCATATTCAATAGATGTATGGCTGTCTCAAGCGCATACCCCCAGAAGGAAATAGGTAACTCAGCTGTGCTCATCATAGAGCGCACCATATCTAATAGGGTGCGGTTCCTCCGTTCTGATACACCGTTGTGCTGTTGTGTATATGGAGGAGTCAGCTGAGAGAGAATCCCATTCTCTTTTAGGAAGTCCAGGAATTCATTGCTCAAGTATTCACCTCCTCGATCAGATCGAAGGATTTTAATACTCTTTCCGGTTTGGTTTTCGACTTCTAGTTTATATTCTCTAAATTTCTCAAAAGCTTCAGACTTGTGTCTTATTAAGTACACATGTCCGTATCTTGAGAGATCGTCAGTGAATGTAATGAAGTACGAAGAACCATCCCTGGCATGTGTAGACATGGGACCACATACATCACTATGTATTACTCCCAAGAGTTCGGTAACTCTTTCTCCGTGTCCCGTAAACGGAGTTTTGGTCATCTTGCCTTTGAGACATGACTGGCAAGTGTCATAAGATGAAAGTTCGAAAGGTTTCAAATATCCATCCTTATGCAACTTAGCCAGTCGTGTCACATTGATGTGACCCAGTCTACAATGCCACAAGAAGGATTCGTTGAGTTCAGAACTCTTCCTCTTGTGTGTGTTTGTTATGCTCAGAACTGTTGATTGATTTAGAACATAAATGCCATTGCATAACGTGCCTGATCCAACCAACTTTTGGTTACGGAAAATGTTCATAACATTGTCCTGTAATACAAAATTATATCCCTCTTTACTTAATAAAGAAACCGATATAATGTTGCATATCAGGTTCGGCATGTAATAGCATTCGTTCAGAACCAATGTATTACCAGTTGGTAATACAAGGTGATATTCCCCGACAGTCTTAGCTGCAACAATTGCACCATTTCCAACTCTAATGTCTTTATCACCTTCTCCAAGTTCTCTACCTTTCCTTAGCCCATGTAACTGATTACATATATGGGATCCTGACCCGGTATCTAATACCCAGGACGTAGAGCAAATAGAGAAACAGTTCTCAGTAACGAACAAACCCGAAGAAAATGCATCAACATGTACTTTCTTCAAACGGGTGGCATGGGAATCCTGGTATTCCCCTATATCCTGTTCATTCCTATAACTCTTATAAGAAAGAACGGAACCAACGTTCCCCAGCACAGTATAACATGCGGGTTCGGTCAATACATCCATATTATTATCTTTATTAGGGCATGACATGGTCGCTACCTGGAGAGAGAGAGAAGAAAACACTTTAGCGTATGCTCGTGCAAGATCAGATTGGTTATTATCTTATCTAATCAGGATGGCTCCCACTGCTTTTTATCAAATCTTCCTTCAAACCTTAAAAGGAAAGACTAGCCGGGATTAATTACACACTACAAGTTTGCTAATCTTTCAGCCAGGCCAGTGTCGGTACTTTGAGGGAGGTCCCCCGTGCTTTCGCACGAACCTAATTAATGTAAACCTCGTTTTCCCAGAGGCGTAACCTCGTTGACACCTTTCTAGACACCAACTTGATCAGCTAATTGCAATGTGTAAAACTCTCCCAGGAGTAACTCTTACTCGCAGTGGGTATCGGGATCCAACTATCTCATAGAAGGTATGCAATCTCATTGCAAATTTCAACACTTGAAACTCCCGATAATGTTTTTGCCCCTAGCGTGATATGACCTTGACGAAAGCCAACAAACCACAGCCCGCTAGTCAAGTTCAACCCGTACATTTCTTGACTGAATTAAACCCACCCGCACGACCCTTGACGAAAGCCAACAAAGCCGTACGACTACCCTAATCCAGTCGCATCATATGCAGCAGATAAGCAGCACATAGCTACCGCACACTACACCTTGACGAAAGCCAACAAATGTAGCACGAATACTATATGCAACTTATCTGAAATGACGGAGGGCTACGACAGGTTTTTCTGAAAACCTATTGCGTAATGAACTTGATATCGTTGTAGGATCGAATGAATTTTGAAATGGAGTGTTTTTGAGGCTTTTCTAGTTTTGCTAAAGGAGTCACTCCCGGTGAAGGGATCTCGGTCCTTTCCTCGTCGAATGAGGTGCGGGATATATCATATATATCACTGTGCAAAGCAAAAACTCTTAAAAGCAGTCAAAAGCAAACCGAGTGTGTAGCATCTGCCAGTTATTGCTAAAGGAGTCACTCCCGGTGAAGGGATCTCGGTCCTTTCCTCATCGAATAAGGTGCAGGGTATATCATATATACCGCTGTGCAAAGCAAGAACTGTAGCTACCTGTTTTATTTTAAAATTCGATTCCACAACATCTAGGGTTTCTTATCTTTCATTAATCGCATTAATGAAGTCCCATCATTTAAATACCTAAACATCACAGATAGATATGACGTACACTTATGCCATCCGCATTCGTCTCGATGTCCCCTCGTGCACCGTTAGGTTAGGTAACTAACGACAGAGCAGGGCAGGGCTAGCGCGGGTGTAAAACATAAGTAACGTCTATATAATATATCATATATACTATATACTGTCCATCACAGAACACATCTCAGATAGCGCAGCAGAAGAAACATATGAAATATTGGATATACTAGGACGTCCTTGTTTTCAATACGAGCCAGTATAAAACACGGATTCCACGGTCGTGTTGAATAGCCAATCCCACACCCCTAGACCCCTATGAGAGCGGCAAGCAACCCTACCAATTCTAGGGTTAGGAGACCCGGACTCGACTCCTCGAGCTGGTCTCCCACTGAACCCCAGAACCCGGTTACTTGTGCTCCCCTCCTTGGGTCTATCCTAATGCGGAAAAGTAAATAATATACAAAGGGTGACAACTTCCGCTACCTGGAAGTGCCCCAAATAAAAGAATATTACATACAAGTTTTTACATGAATGAAAATGAAAAACACTCATCTCACATAAAAACCCCCCCGGCTATTCGAACACGACGATCCAATATAACATATCCAGCAACACATAACATCACATGTCATCAACGTAAGTAAGTATGCGTACCCCAATTGTCGTTGATGTATAGCAACGAAACCGGCGATATCGACATACTACACTTACGGTCACAGAAAAGAAAGTGTAAAACTGCAATATCTGGAATCCACATTATCTTTAGACATCATAAATGCGAAATATCACATATTTCGTATTTCATGCCTACACTATATGAATTCCACATATTGTATCACATTCCAGACAAACAGACAGTATTAAAGTTTTCGAACGAACAATCAAGCGCCCAAGATTCACTAAAGCTCAACACTTGAGCAGGGTTCAAAAAAATCTGCAGTGTGACACAGTAGCGGCGGTCCAGCCGTAGAAGGGTCAAGCCAACGCCTCACATGTGGCACGCCGTACTGCCCCAAACCCTAGGGTTCAAAGGGCAGTTCAAGACGTCACATAATCGAGTTAAGGTTTGTTGTCTTCTAGAGGGACCACCGCAAAAAGACTTGCACGTATCTCCAAACTATTTAAACCCCGTGAATATTGAGTAAATGATATTCGTTCAAACACTTCAATACTTTCTAGTTTACCCGGAAAAGAAAGCAAAATGAAAATTCCGATCGAAACCATGAGGCCAAAAAAATCTCCAGAATTATTTCAACAGCAGATTCAGATTAAACATACTCAGAATATAATATAGCAGGTAATGAAAATTACTATGCAAAAAAATGTCAAAGAGCCCCTTATATGGCCGCGGATGCGCGGCCTAAGCTTGCTTATGCCGCGCTTCCACGGCCAAAGTTACTGTTCACGGCCACGAATTTTCCAGATTGTCTAATTTTTACCTGCTCTATTTTTTGAGAATTTTTAATTCTGAAAAAAGTCAGTTTTTAAAAATTTCCAGAGAGCATCTTTAAAAGTCGTATTTTGTTTCGATCGGACTTTTTACTTCGCAAAAAGGTCGCCTAATGTTCTAGGTCAGCTCTGATACCAATGTTGGGTTAGCATAGCACCTCATGAAGGGTATGGAAGCATTATATGAACCAAATATGTATTCTTTAGGGTGCTAAGCTAATGAACATAGAATCGTTCCTAGAATCGATTAGGGTTTCAAATTTTTCCACATCAACATATGAAAGATAAGCTAGGGTTTAGAGACTACAACCTTTGTAGCTCCCTACGCTAGACTCCTCGGCTACTTGGGGGTTGTAAAAACTCCGCTTGAACTCCTCGACGTCACCGATGATCCACCCGGAGTCCGCTTTGTCCAAGCTTGCGACTTTCTCCGATCAAGTGAACGGAATCAATTTAACACCCTAAACAAGTGGGCTATACTTGTGTAGAATGGTGTTGTGGTTCTCTTTCTCACTTCAAAATCCTAACTTGTTGATTATATAGCTCACTACAAAAATCTAGAGAGCTATGAAGGAGGAGGAAGAAGATAATGGCAATATTGAAGAAGATGATAACTATCTCACTTCTTGAAAAGAAATAGAAAAATATATCAATATATCTTTTCCATCTATCATCTCAAACCATGGTTGAATCATTATTGTACTAGAGTTAAAGCACAAAAGGAAATTAACCAAAGGTTAAAAGGTGGGTGAGAATGGTTAAGTCAAAAGAAGAGTGTGGAAGAAAACAATAATGAACCTTTTATTTCCTTTTATGTTTAAATATAAATACAATAATAATTCATCAAAAATACCATGGTGTGAGTCTTATATTGCCACCATTTTCATATATATCCAACCATGATAAATGTATGCATGCATGTATGTATGTATACATATCCATATGTGCATGAAACTAGAATGAAAGAAAAACATACATGCATTCATACATCCATCCAACACAAGAAAAGGATTTCTAGTGAGAAACTAATGGTTAAATGATAAATCAACACTTGATTTACCAATCCGGCCATATCTCATATGACCCCCACCAAAAGCAAGCTGCCCGATCAATATACGGTATCCCATACGCGCATTTTAATCGGGTCCATGCGCATATCGCATACGCGCACCACAACGTTTCGCCTGGACTAGGAAACTCCATTGTGGGACTCTGAGACTCGTCAATACGCCTGCAGTGGGTGATGATCATATCAAGCACCCCCAAGCCGCAAGCGGTCAGCTAAACGTAACGGCCACCCGGGTATTGAGCGATCAGAAGAGAACAAGCGAACCTGCTACAACTCCCGTCGAGCCGATCGGCGACACTTCCCGTATAGTCCGGTCTCCTCGTCTGATATGTCACATATCAAGTCTAGGGGTGGTAAACGTCAGACCCCAATAACCGATAAGTCGTGCCGATGTGAGGCTCATAACGGGTCGAGAAACTACTGGTAACACTTACGAGCAAATCTCTGATCAGCCCTGGCCAGGGACTTCCCTGTTACGGCCAATTGAGCACAGCGCAACATCAACCCCCAATACCGGGAGAGACGAAACCCCTCCTATCGCTCATTGCCTCCATGTGACTCGGGACTGTACCCAAAGACCACCGTTTTGCACGCCCTCATGGACGTGGTAAGGTGGAGATCAAAGCACAGTGGGAATCACACAAGACTCTATGACGATCTCGGGTCTACAGACTAACCTGTACAAGTGTCACCTGAGAACTGCCATCTGACGTGAGGTATAATACCATCTGGGAGTTCTCGGCGAGTCCGTCCAGTGTACCCAGTCTCCACTGAGCACCCGTATACCATCTCTGATGTCAAACACCAATGGATATGGGATCATCCATCGCCCATCACATGGGTCGAGAAGCGTATACGCTAGTCTACTTTGGTATATCGATGCCCCGTCTCGATACACCCACGACTAGGGTCCTTGAAGGATGTACTTATGGACTACCATGTCCCCACTAGTATGATCTGCATCATAGTCCAGGTAGTCAAGTACACATCCTAAGGGCTTTACCAACATGTAACCATAAGACAGTTTAAAGAGACTAGTGTACATGTTAAGATAAAGAGTAACCAGATAGCATACTATCATATCGAGCAAGAAAGTCATCTCTATATATGTCCAAGCATCCAATATAATATACAACATCTGTACAATACTGGCCTCTAGGGCATACATACAACTAACATTTAGGAGGTATCGTTTTGATCCTATATGGAGAATCATAGTGATAAGCGGTGATTGATCGAGCGTAGCATAGGAAACTCCTTCCCTATCAAGAGTATGTCATCCACGTACTCTACGAGGATCGTCACCATACTCCCTACTACCTTCTTGTTTATGCAAGGTTCATCTACCATTTTGATGATGTCAACTTCTTTGACTAACACATCAAAACAGACGTTCCAACTCCGCGATGCCTGCTTTATCCTATAAAGCATCTTGCACACGTTTCCGCTGCTCCCACTGTCTACGAAGCCCTCTGGCTGTGTACTTATAGACGCTCTCTTCCAAATCATTATTTAGAAAAGCAGTCAAGACACCCAACCACCAGAGATCGTAGTCATGGTATGCAGCCGTGGTAAGTAGGATCTGGATGGACTTAAGCATAGCCACTAGAAAAGGTTTCATCATTATCCACGCCTGGTCAATGAAGAAAACCTTTAACAAGTCTAGCTTTGAAAGTCTCAACTTTTCCATCTACACCAAGTAATCTTCTCAAGATATACTTGCTCCTGATGGGGATTTAACCCTTCAGATATAGCAACTAAAGTCCATACTTTGTTGGTGTACATGGATTCCATCTCAGATCACTAAGCATCCAGCCATTCTTACAGAGTCTTACTCCTGATGGCCAGCTCGAAAATAGTTGGGTCATCATCTCATGATGCAATCCTCGCTCCCACTGTCATAGAGAAACCGAAGTATCTCTCAGGTGGGTGAGGAAACCTACTAGATCGGCGGAGAGGTTGAGGTTCGTTGGTAACTATTGAATCCTTTGGTTCTGTCAAATCATCAGCTGCAGTTTGTATATCTGGAACCTTTCCAGTTCTACATTATAGACCTTGCCTCGAGCTTGTCCGGATTATGCTTTTAGACATAGTCCGGACAACCCCAAATCTTAACTAGCTTAAGACATGGGTTCTTCCCTTTCCATATCACATATGAAATGGTAGGCAACTGATTTGATTTGAACCCTATTCAATAGGTATGCAGCTTCTCAAGTGCATAACTCCCTAAAAGGAAATAGGTAACTCAGTAGTACTCATCATAGAGCACACCTTATCATATAGGGTGTGATTGCTCCACCCCGATATACCATCGTGCTATGGTGTATGCGGAGGAGTAATGCTGAGAGAGAATCTCATTCTCCTTTAGAATAGTCCAGGATTTTCGTGCTCAAGTATTCTCCTCCTTGATCTCATCAAAGGACATAATACTTTTACCCGTATTCTGGTTCTCTACTTCTAACTTATATTCTGTGAATATCTCAAAAGGTTCGGACTTGTGTTTCAACAGGAACATATGTCTGAATCTTGAGAGATCATCAGAGAACGTAATGAAGTATAAAGAACCAGTCCTGGCATGTGTAGACAGGAGACCTTACATACATCATCATGTATCAGTCCCAAGAGTTTACTAACTCTTTCTCTGTTTCCAGTAAACCGAGCTATGGTCATCTTATCTTTGTGACATGACTGGCGAGTTTCACAAGATGTAAATTCAAACTGATTTAAATATGCATCTATATGTAACTCTAGCTAGTCGGGTCACATTGATATGACCTAGTCTACAATGCCTCAAGAAGAATTCGTTCATTTCTGAACTCTTCCTCTTTTGTGTGTTTCGTATACTAAGAACTGTAGTTTGATTTAGAACGTCAATGCTTTTAGATAACGTGCCTGAACCGATCAACTTTTGATATAGGAAATGTTCAAAACATTATCCGACAATACAAAATTATATCGTTTCTTTACTAATAAAGAGACTGATATGATTTTGTATATCAGGTTCGGTATCTAATAACATTCGTTCAGAATCAATGTATTGGTAATACAGGGTGACAGTGACCAACAGACTTGGCTGCAACTCTTGCCCCGTTTTCTGTCTCATGAAACTTATCACCCGTTCTCAGTTCTTCTACCTTTCTGTAGCCCTATGTAACAGATTACATATCTGGGATCCTGATCTGGTATCACATACCCAGGACGTAAAGGATACTGAGAAACAGTTCTCTGTAATGAACACACCCGAAGATGATGCATCAACATGCACTCTCTTCGTTTGGGCGGCACGGGAATTCTGGTAATCCCCAATTTCCTACTCTGTCTTATAACAATTATAAGTTGGAGCGGGACCAACGTTCCCCAGCTCAGTATAACAAGCGGGTTCGGTCAATATTCCGTATTATTATCTTGATTAAGGCGTGATATGGTCGCTACCTGGAGAGAGAGAGAAGAAAACACTCAGCGTGCGCTCTTGCAAGAATAGATTGGTTTTTATTTTATCTAATCAGGATGGCTCCCACTGCTTTTTATCAAATCTTCCTTCAAACCCTAAAAGGAAAGACTAGCCGGGATTAATTACACACTACAAGTTCGCCAATCTTTCAGCCAGGCCAGTGTCGGTACTTTGAGGGAGGTCCTCCGTGCTTTCGCACGAACCTAATTAATGTAAACCTCGTTTTCCCAGAGGCGTAACCCCGTTGACACCTTTCTAGACACCTACTTGATCGGCTAATTGTAATGTATAAAACTCTCCCAGGAGTAACAATTACTCGCAGCGGGTATCGGGATCCAACTATCTCATAGAAGGTATGCAATCTCATTGCAAATTTCAACACTTGAAATTCCCGATAATATTTTGCCCCTAGCAGCTATATGACCTTAACATAGTCAACAAATCATAAGTGCTAGTCAAGTTCAACCCGTCATTTCCCGATTGAATTAAACCCACCCGCACGACCCTTAACATAGTCAACAAAGTCGCACGACTACCCTAATCCAATCACATCATATGCTTATACAGATAAGCACTAATTAGCTACCGCACACTACGCCTTAACATGGTCAACAAACGTAGCACGAATACTAACCAGTACTTATCTGAAATGACGGAGGGCTACGACAGGTTTTTCTGAAAACCTATTGCGTAATGAACTTGATATCGTTGTAGAATCAAATGATTTTGAAATGGAGTGCTTTTGAGGCTTTTCTAGTTTTGCTAAAGGAGTTACTCCCGGTGAAGGGATCATCGGTCCTTTCCTCGTCGAATGAGGTGCGGGATATATCATATATATCACTGTGCAAAGCAAAAACACTTAGAAGCAGTCAAAAGACAAACCGAGTGTGTAGCATCTGCCAGTTATTGCTAAAGGAGTCACTCCCGGTGAAGGGATCTCGGTCCTTTCCTCATCGAATAAGGTGCAGGATATATCACATATACCGCTGTGCAAAGCAAGAACTGTAGCTACCTGTTTTATTTTGAAATTCGATTCTACAACATCTTAGGTTTCTTTTAATTCATTAATCACATTAATGAAGTCCCATCATTTAAGTACCTAAACATCACAGATAAATACGACGTACACTTATGCCATCCGCATTTGCCTCGATGTCCCCTCGTGCACCGTTAGGTTAGGTAACTAACGGTAGAGCGGGGCAGGGCTAGCGCGGGTGTAAAACATAAGTAACGCCTATATAATATATCATATATACTATATACTGTATCTATCACAGAACATCACATGATCACATCACAGATATCGCAGCAGAAGAATCATATGAAATATTGGATATACTAGGACGTCCGTGTTTTCAATACGAGCCAGTATAAAACACGGATTCCACGGTCGTGATGAATAGCCAAACCCACACCCCTAGACCCCTACGAGAGCGGCAAGCAACCCTACCAATTCTAGATTTAGGAGACCCGGACTCGACTCCTCGAGTTGGTCTCCCACTGGACTCCAGAACCCGGTTACTTGTGCCCTCCTCCTTGGGTCTATCCTAGTGCGGAAAAGTAAATAATATACAAAGGGTGACAACTTCCGCAACCTGGAAGTGCCCCAATAAAAGAATATTACATACAAGTTTTTACATGAATGAAAATGAAAAACACTCATCTCACAGAAAAACCCCCGGCTATTCAAACACGACGATCCAATATAACATATCCAGCAACACATAACATCACATGTCATCAACGTAAGTAAATATGTGCATCCCAATTGTCGTTGACATATAGCAACGAAACCGGCGATATCACATATTACACTTACGGTCACAGAAAAGAAAGTGTAAAACTACAACAGTTGGAATCCGCAACCACCTCAGACATCGCATGCCTGACCAAATGAATTACTTAGACATCGCATGCCTAACAATTATAAACCCCGCATTTTAGTCTCAAAATCAAAAACACTTTTCAATATCAAGTCGGGCAATTCAATAAGATTCCCGACATCCTGATCGAATACTCGTCGCAAACTTCAGTAGGCGGCTGCACCCCCGATACCGTCGACGAAGTGCACTAAGGCGGAACACCGCTACCGCGAGCACTCGGACGGATGCTTTCGGCGACGGGGTTCTCCTACAGTCACTTGGTCGGGGCTATGGAGTGAGGCTGTCTATTAAGTTTACCCGGCGAGTATCCGCGTACACTACGTGATTGCGACGGACTTTTGATCACATCAAAACTCCGTGGCAACCGATCAAGTGAGACTAAACTGCTATTTTTATAATATTCATTCCGTTATCTCATAACAATTTGTGAATTCCAATTATTGTATCACATTCCAGACAATTAGAAAATGTTAAACTTTCCGATTGAACATTCGAACACCCAAGTTTTCCCGATACAAATCAACACATGAAATAAGTCTAACAACATTCAGTTCGTGCCTCAGTACCGACGGTCCAGCCGTAGAAGGGTCAAGCCAACGCCTCACATGTGGCACGCCGTACTGCCCCAAACCCGAAGGTTCAAAGGGCAGTTCAAGACGGTCACATAATCGAGTTAAGGTTTGTTGTCTTCTAGAGGGTCCATCGCGTTACTTGCACTACTTAGAACGTCGTTAAACTTCGGAAAAATCCAACACTTGGAAATTTCCCGACAGGGGAAAAATTGGGTATTTATATCCGGTCGAACTTTTTAACATATTCTAAAATTTATCCGGAAAGCCAAATAGACAAAATTTGATAATCCGATCGAACATACGAATCCCCAAAACAACTCCTGAAAATTAAAACTCTGGAAAAATATCAAAAATACCCAGGAAAAACAGCACTGCATATTATGAATTACTGTGCAAATTTGGATCCCAGAAAAGACAAAACGGCGGCGGTTCTGCCGCACGAGCCAAGCTTGTGCCGCGGAACCGCGGCGCATTGAAGGAATTGGGTGCACGAATTTTACAGTATCCCTTAGAATTGCCTGCTGATTTTTCTGCATATTTTTAATGTTGAAAAATCCCAGATTTTAGAAAAAGGACAGAGAGCTATTTTGGGTTCGTGTTTTCGGTTCGTCCGGGTTTCAAACTCCGTCTAGACTTCGCCTAAGGCTCTAGCTAGGCTCTGATACCACTGTTGGGTTCCTAGGCACCCTAATGAGGTCTCACAAGGCATCGATCATGCCAAATTAAAATTTTAACGGTGCCGAGAAACCCGACTACGGATCGTTTGCTAGAAAACTAGGCGAAAAGATAACTAGTTAACACTTAACTAAGGGAATACGGAAATACAACCTTTGTAGATCCGGTGCTCCACCTCCATAGCTCCGCAACGAAGTCCTCTCCGCTGTCCAAATCAAATCCGGACTCTAGCGTCGGCTTCGTCGGAGAATGGGCAAGCTAGGTCGTCGATGTCCATGCCGAAAATGATCTACGTCGAGGCATCGCTAAATCAAGCTCCGACTTCACCAAGTCAAGAAACTTGTGAAGAAAACACACTCTACTACTTGGCAAGAGGTAGAGGATGAAGAAATAGGAAGTGGGTTAACTTTAGAATTGGATTTCTCACTCTTTTTCATCACTTGCCATTGATGGAGGCAAGCTTTCTTCACTTGAATAAATGAAGAAGAAGAAGGAAATTGTTATGATAAGAATAAATAAAAAAGAAAAGAAAATCCATTCTTATCATAAGCAAACCATGGTTAGGTGTAGAGATTAAACCAAGGTTAGATTAATGGTTAGGGTTAAAGATGAAGACAAGAATGGTTACAAAGTCAAAGCTTCATGAAGCTTCAACTAAACTCCAAAATTAGCAACCATTCTTTTCTTATCTATTCAAAATAAATAAATAAATAAATAAGTAAGAATAGAAAACCCTAATCATTAGTTTAACCATGGCTTAATCCATTATACTTAACTATAGTTAAACATGTATCATCAAACATGATACAATCAAGTGCACAAAAGTATATCACATATACAATGTGCACAATCCGAGTGAGAAAATGCATTTAAAGTGAACCAATACTAGTTAATGCAAAGTAATATATCAAATATATAATTATGCATTAAATCATTAAATCAACACTTGATTCAATGATCCGGTCATGTCGCACACAACCGACTAGTATTCAATGTATCGGCTTATCGATTCAACGCTTGAATCGATAACTAGGTTATATCGCATACAACCATCCGACACATTGATCGCGAGAATGAAATACGGTATCACATACACGCATTATTCTCGGTCCCGCACACATCTCATATGCGCTCCTATTTCGTTTCGCTTGAGCCAGGAAACCTCTGTGTAGGACTCTAAAGACTCGTCAATACGCCGGCAGCAGGCGATGATCATATCAAACACCCACAAGCCGCAAGCGGTCTGCTAAACGTAACGGCCACCCGGGTATTGAGCGATCTGAAGATCGACGAGCAAGCCCGCTCACACTCCAGTGAATCCGACCAGTAACACTACCGTACAGTCCGGTCTGATCGTCTGATATGTTGCATATCTTGCCTAGGGGTGGTAAACGTCAGACCCCAATAGCTCAATAAGTCGTGTCGATATGAGGTCTATAACTGTTCGAGAAACTACTGGTAACACTTACCAGTAAATCTCAGCAACCCTGGCCAGGGATTTCCTGTTATAGCCAATCGAACACAGCGCAACATCAACCCCCTATACCGGGAGAGACGAATCCCCTCCTATCGCTCATTGCCTCCATGTGACTCGGGACTGTACCCAAAAACCACCATTTTGCACGCCCTCTTGGACGTGGTAAGATGGAAATCAAAGCACAGTGGGAACCACACAAGACTCTATGACGATCTCGGGTCAACAGACTACTCTGTACCAGTGTCACCAGAGAACTGCCATCTGACGTGAGGTATAATACCATCTGGGAGTTCTCGGCGAGTCCGTCCAGTGTACCCAGTCTCTACTGAGCACCCGTATATCATCTCTGATGTCAAACACCAATGGCTATGGGATCATCCATCGCCCATCTGTATGGGTCGAGAAGTTATACGCTAGTCTACTCTGGTATATCGATGCCCCGTCTCGATACACCCACGACTAGGGACTTTGAAGGATGTACTTATGGACTACCATGTCCCCACTAGTATGATCCGCATCATAGTCCAGGTAGTCAAGTACAGATCCTAAGGGCTTTACCAACATGTAACAGAGAGACAATCAGTATACACGTTAAGGTAAAGATCAACCAGATAGCATACTATCATGTCGAGCAAGAAAGTCCTCCCTATATACGTCCCAGCATCCACTACAATATACATCCTATGTATAGTAATGGCCTCTAGGGCATACATATAACTAACAATCTCCCACTTGCACTAGGGCCATCTGATAGCAGTGGTTGTAGTATCTCATACTCAACCATCCCATAAAAGTCTCTCTCTGGGAACAGGCCTTTGTGAGTGGATCCGCTGTGTTGTCCTCTGAGTCTACTCTCCAAACCTCGATCACCCTGGAGATCAACTATCTCCATGATCAGGCGACACTGCCTTAGAATATGTCTGGATCACTGATGGGACCTGCGTTCCTTGGCATAAGCCACAACTCCATTGTCACACAATGGAAGGAACATAGTTCATCTCATGAACCAATATGCACCCAAACAGCCTCTTTGGTAGCATCTTAAGTAGCGATGTATCCTGCCTTTATCGTCTAGTATGTCACGGTATCTAGCTTGGAACTCTTCCAACATACCGTCCCTCCACTGAGGGTAAAGACAATGCCTGTGACTGACATTCAGTCGTCCTTATCACCCTGGAACCCTTCCAGTGATTCTCCCCTGGATCGATTGATACCATCTCACTACAACTAGTGAGAATCCTAACATCCAATTAAATCTATCTCATAGATCCAAAACTCAGGATTTAGTGTTGGGTTAGCATAGCACCTCATGAAGGGTATGGAAGCATCATATGAACCAAATATGTATTCTTTAGGGTGCTAAGCTAATGAACATAGAATCGTTCCTAGAATCGATTAGGGTTTCAAATTTTTCCACATCAACATATGAAAGATAAGCTAGGGTTTAGAGACTACAACCTTTGTAGCTCCCTACGCTAGACTCCTCGGCTACTTGGGGGTTGTAAAAACTCCGCTTGAACTCCTCGACGTCACCGATGATCCACCCGGAGTCCGCTTTGTCCAAGCTTGCGACTTTCTCCGATCAAGTGAACGGAATCAATTTAACACCCTAAACAAGTGGGCTATACTTGTGTAGAATGGTGTTGTGGTTCTCTTTCTCACTTCAAAATCCTAACTTGTTGATTATATAGCTCACTACAAAAATCTAGAGAGCTATGAAGGAGGAGGAAGAAGATAATGGCAATATTGAAGAAGATGATAACTATCTCACTTCTTGAAAAAAAATAGAAAAATATATCAATATATCTTTTCCATCTATCATCTCAAACCATGGTTGAATCATTATTGTACTAGAGTTAAAGCACAAAAGGAAATTAACCAAAGGTTAAAAGGTGGGTGAGAATGGTTAAGTCAAAAGAAGAGTGTGGAAGAAAACAATAATGAACCTTTTATTTCCTTTTATGTTTAAATATAAATACAATAATAATTCATCAAAAATACCATGGTGTGAGTCTTATATTGCCACCATTTTCATATATATCCAACCATGATAAATGTATGCATGCATGTATGTATGTATACATATCCATATGTGCATGAAACTAGAATGAAAGAAAAACATACATGCATTCATACATCCATCCAACACAAGAAAAGGATTTCTAGTGAGAAACTAATGGTTAAATGATAAATCAACACTTGATTTACCAATCCGGCCATATCTCATATGACCCCCACCAAAAGCAAGCTGCCCGATCAATATACGGTATCCCATACGCGCATTTTAATCGGGTCCATGCGCATATCGCATACGCGCACCACAACGTTTCGCCTGGACTAGGAAACTCCATTGTGGGACTCTGAGACTCGTCAATACGCCGGCAGTGGGTGATGATCATATCAAGCACCCCCAAGCCGCAAGCGGTCAGCTAAACGTAACGGCCACCCGGGTATTGAGCGATCAGAAGAGAACAAGCGAACCTGCTACAACTCCCGTCGAGCCGATCGGCGACACTTCCCTTATAGTCCGGTCTCCTCGTCTGATATGTCACATATCAAGTCTAGGGGTGGTAAACGTCAGACCCCAATAACCGATAAGTCGTGCCGATGTGAGGCTCATAACGGGTCGAGAAACTACTGGTAACACTTACCAGCAAATCTCTGATCAGCCCTGGCCAGGGACTTCCCTGTTACGGCCAATCGAGCACAGCGCAACATCAACCCCCAATACCGGGAGAGACGAAACCCCTCCTATCGCTCATTGCCTCCATGTGACTCGGGACTGTACCCAAAGACCACCGTTTTGCACGCCCTCATGGACATGGTAAGGTGGAGATCAAAGCACAGTGGGAATCACACAAGACTCTATGACTATCTCGGGTCTACAGACTAACCTGTACAAGTGTCACCTGAGAACTGCCATCTGACGTGAGGTATAATACCATCTGGGAGTTCTCGGCGAGTCCGTCCAGTGTACCCAGTCTCCACTGAGCACCCGTATACCATCTCTGATGTCAAACACCAATGGATATGGGATCATCCATCGCCCATCACATGGGTCGAGAAGCGTATACGCTAGTCTACTCTGGTATATCGATGCCCCGTCTCGATACACCCACGACTAGGGACCTTGAAGGATGTACTTATGGACTACCATGTCCCCACTAGTATGATCTGCATCATAGTCCAGGTAGTCAAGTACACATCCTAAGGGCTTTACCAACATGTAACCATAAGACAGTTTAAAGAGACTAGTGTATATGTTAAGATAAAGAGTAACCAGATAGCATACTATCATATCGAGCAAGAAAGTCATCTCTATATATGTCCAAGCATCCAATATAATATACAACATCTGTACAATACTGGCTTCTAGGGCATACATACAACTAACAATCTCCCACTTGCACTAGGGCCAGCTGCTGTAGTATCGCATACCGAGCATCCCGAAGAGTCTCTCAAACTGTGTCTGGGGAATGGCCTTCGTGAGTGGATCCGCCGTGTTGTTCTTCGTGTCAACTCTCCTGACCTCGATCTCCCGGCGATCAACTATCTCCCGGATCAGGTGATACCGCCTCAGAATATGCCTGGATCGCTGATGGGACCTGGGTTCCTTGGCCAAAGCCACCGCTCCATTGTTATCGCAATACAAAGGTATTGGACGCTCAATGGATGGAACCACTCCAAGTTCAGTAATGAACTTCTTGATCCAGACAGCCTCTTTGGCAGCATCGTTGGAAGCGATGTATTCAGCCTCCATTGTCGAGTCTGCCACGGTTTCCTGCTTGGAACTCTTCCAGCTAACCGCCCCTCCGTAAAGGGTAAAGACAAAGCCCGACTGCGACTTAGAGTCGTCCTTATCACTCTGGAAGCTCGAATCGGTAAAGGACTCCACTTGGAGCTCTCCGATACCATACACCAAGAACATATCTCTAGTCCTTCGTAAGTACTTGAGAATGCTCTTCACAGCTGTCCAGTGACTCTCTCCAGGATCAGCTTGATACCTGCTCACTACACTTAGTGAGTATGCTACATCGGGTCTGGTACATAGCATCGCATACATGATAGAGCCTACTGCCGAAGCATAGGGTATCCCTTGCATGCGAGCTCTCTCCAAATCAGTCTTAGGAGACATCTCTTTGGAGAGAGTGACTCCAGAGATCGTGGGTAAGTTCCTACGCTTGGACTCTTCCATACTAAACCTCTTTAGTATGGTGTCAATGTACCTGGATTGGGACAATCCCAAAATCCTTTTGGATCTATCTCTATAGATCCTAATCCCCAATATGCAGGAGGCATCACCAAGATCTTTCATTGAGAATCTTTGTGATAAGAAGAGCTTGACCGATTGCAGCATAGGAATATCATTTCCTATCAAGAGTATGTCGTCCACGTACAATACGAGGAAGACAACCTTACTCTCTGCCACCTTCTTGTAGATACAAGGTTCATCTGGATTCTTGACAAAATCAAACTCTTTGATAACGACGTCAAAGCAGATGTTCCAACTCCGCGATGCTTGCTTTAATCCATAAATGGATTTAAGCAGCTTGCACACCTTCCCGCTGCTCCCACTGTCTACGAAGACCTCTGGCTGAGTCATGTACACGCACTCTTCTAAATCACCATTTAGAAAGGCGGTCTTAACATCCATTTGCCAAATTTCGTAGTCATGAAAGGCAGCAATGGCAAGCATGATTCGGATGGATTTAAGCATAGCCACTGGAGAAAAGGTTTCGTCATAGTCCACACCTGGTCTTTGACGAAAACCCTTTGCTACAAGTCTAGCTTTGAAAGTCTCCACTTTCCCATCTACACCAAGTTTCTTCTTGAAGATCCACTTGCTCCCAATGGGTTTTACCCCTTCAGGAGCAACTTCCAAAGTCCATACTTTGTTGGTGTACATGGATTCCATCTCGGACCGCATAGCATCCAGCCATTTTACTGAGTCCCTACTCGTGATGGCCTGGTCGAAGCTAGTTGGGTCATCATCCTCCATGATGCAATCCTCGCTCCCACCGTCCATGAGAAAACCGTAGTATCTCTCAGGTTGGCGAGGAACCCTACTAGATCGGCGGAGTGGCTGGGGTTCATCGAGAACTACGGAATCCTCTGGTTCCACCAGATCTTCTGTTGTAGCTTCTGCAGCTGGAACCTCTTCCAGTTCTACCTCATGACCACTAATCTCTTTTTCAAGAAATTCCTTTTCTAAAAAGGTGGCATGCCGAGAAACAAATACTCTTTGTTCCTCAGGGTGGTAGAAGATATACCCTTGAGAATTCTTGGGATATCCTACAAATTTGCATAGAACAGACCGTGCCTCGAGTTTGTCCGGATTTTGTCGTTTGACATAGGCTGGACAACCCCATATCTTAACATAGTTAAGACATGGTCTCTTCCCTTTCCATATCTCATATGGAGTGGTAGGCACAGATTTGGTGGGGACCATATTCAATAGATGTATGGCTGTCTCAAACGCATACCCCCAGAAGGAAATAGGTAACTCAGCTGTGCTCATCATAGAGCGCACCATATCTAATAGGGTGCGGTTCCTCCGTTCTGATACACCGTTGTGCTGTGGTGTATATGGAGGAGTCAGCTGAGAGAGAATCCCATTCTCTTTTAGGAAGTCCAGGAATTCATTGCTCAAGTATTCACCTCCTCGATCAGATCGAAGGATTTAATACTCTTTCCGGTTTGGTTTTCGACTTCCAGTTTATATTCTCTAAATTTCTCAAAAGCTTCAGACTTGTGTCTTATTAAGTACACATGTCCGTATCTTGAGAGATCGTCAGTGAATGTAATGAAGTACGAAGAACCATCCCTGGCATGTGTAGACATGGGACCACATACATCACTATGTATTAGTCCCAAGAGTTCGGTAACTCTTTCTCCGTGTCCCGTAAACGGAGTTTTGGTCATCTTGCCTTTGAGACATGACTGGCAAGTGTCATAAGATGAAAGTTCGAAAGGTTTCAAATATCCATCCTTATGCAACTTAGCCAGTCGTGTCACATTGATGTGACCCAGTCTACAATGCCACAAGAAGGATTCGTTGAGTTCAGAACTCTTCCTCTTGTGTGTGTTTGTTATGCTCAGAACTGTTGATTGATTTAGAACATAAATGCCATTGCATAACGTGCCTGATCCAACCAACTTTTGGTTACGGAAAATGTTCATAACATTGTCCTGTAATACAAAATTATATCCCTCTTTACTTAATAAAGAAACCGATATAATGTTGCATATCAGGTTCGGTATGTAATAGCATTCGTTCAGAACCAATGTATTACCAGTTGGTAATACAAGGTGATATTCCCCGACAGTCTTAGCTGCAACAATTGCACCATTTCCAACTCTAATGTCTTTATCACCTTCTCCAAGTTCTCTACCTTTCCTTAGCCCATGTAACTGATTACATATATGGGATCCTGACCCGGTATCTAATACCCAGGACGTAGAGCAAATAGAGAAACAGTTCTCAGTAACGAACACACCCGAAGAAAATGCATCAACATGTACTTTCTTCAAACGGGTGGCATGGGAATCCTGGAATTCCCCTATATCCTGTTCATTCCTATAACTCTTATAAGAAAGAACGGAACCAACGTTCCCCAGCACAGTATAACATGCGGGTTCGGTCAATACATCCATATTATTATCTTTATTAGGGCATGACATGGTCGCTACCTGGAGAGAGAGAGAAGAAAACACTTTAGCGTATGCTCGTGCAAGATCAGATTGGTTATTATCTTATCTAATCAGGATGGCTCCCACTGCTTTTTATCAAATCTTCCTTCAAACCCTAAAAGGAAAGACTAGCCGGGATTAATTACACACTACAAGTTTGCTAATCTTTCAGCCAGGCCAGTGTCGGTACTTTGAGGGAGGTCCCCCGTGCTTTCGCACGAACCTAATTAATGTAAGCCTCGTTTTCCCAGAGGCGTAACCTCGTTGACACCTTTCTAGACACCTACTTGATCAGCTAATTGCAATGTGTAAAACTCTCCCAGGAGTAACTCTTACTCGCAGTGGGTATCGGGATCCAACTATCTCATAGAAGGTATGCAATCTCATTGCAAATTTCAACACTTGAAACTCCCGATAATGTTTTTGCCCCTAGCGTGATATGACCTTGACGAAAGCCAACAAACCACAGCCCGCTAGTCAAGTTCAACCCGTACATTTCTTGACTGAATTAAACCCACCCGCACGACCCTTGACGAAAGCCAACAAAGCCGTACGACTACCCTAATCCAGTCGCATCATATGCAGCAGATAAGCAGCACATAGCTACCGCACACTACACCTTGACGAAAGCCAACAAATGTAGCACGAATACTATATGCAACTTATCTGAAATGACGGAGGGCTACGACAGGTTTTTCTGAAAACCTATTACGTAATGAACTTGATATCGTTGTAGGATCGAATGAATTTTGAAATGGAGTGTTTTTGAGGCTTTTCTAGTTTTGCTAAAGGAGTCACTCCCGGTGAAGGGATCTCGGTCCTTTCCTCGTCGAATGAGGTGCGGGATATATCATATATATCACTGTGCAAAGCAAAAACTCTTAAAAGCAGTCAAAAGCAAACCGAGTGTGTAGCATCTGCCAGTTATTGCTAAAGGAGTCACTCCCGGTGAAGGGATCTCGGTCCTTTCCTCATCGAATAAGGTGCAGGGTATATCATATATACCGCTGTGCAAAGCAAGAACTGTAGCTACCTGTTTTATTTTAAAATTCGATTCCACAACATCTAGGGTTTCTTATCTTTCATTAATCGCATTAATGAAGTCCCATCATTTAAATACCTAAACATCACAGATAGATATGACGTACACTTATGCCATCCGCATTCGCCTCGATGTCCCCTCGTGCACCGTTAGGCTAGGTAACTAACGACAGAGCAGGGCAGGGCTAGCGCGGGTGTAAAACATAAGTAACGTCTATATAATATATCATATATACTATATACTGTCCATCACAGAACACATCTCAGATAGCGCAGCAGAAGAAACATATGAAATATTGGATATACTAGGACGTCCGTGTTTTCAATACGAGCCAGTATAAAACACGGATTCCACGGTCGTGTTGAATAGCCAATCCCACACCCCTAGACCCCTACGAGAGCGGCAAGCAACCCTACCAATTCTAGGGTTAGGAGACCCGGACTCGACTCCTCGAGCTGGTCTCCCACTGAACCCCAGAACCCGGTTACTTGTGCTCCCCTCCTTGGGTCTATCCTAATGCGGAAAAGTAAATAATATACAAAGGGTGACAACTTCCGCTACCTGGAAGTGCCCCAAATAAAAGAATATTACATACAAGTTTTTACATGAATGAAAATGAAAAACACTCATCTCACATAAAAACCCCCCCCGGCTATTCGAACACGACGATCCAATATAACATATCCAGCAACACATAACATCACATGTCATCAACGTAAGTAAGTATGCGTACCCCAATTGTCGTTGATGTATAGCAACGAAACCGGCGATATCGACATACTACACTTACGGTCACAGAAAAGAAAGTGTAAAACTGCAATATCTGGAATCCACATTATCTTTAGACATCATAAATGCGAAATATCACATATTTCGTATTTCATGCCTACACTATATGAATTCCACATACTGTATCACATTCCAGACAAACAGACAGTATTAAAGTTTTCGAACGAACAATCAAGCGCCCAAGATTCACTAAAGCTCAACACTTGAGCAGGGTTCAAAAAAATCTGCAGTGTGACACAGTAGCGGCGGTCCAGCCGTAGAAGGGTCAAGACAACGCCTCACATGTGGCACGCCGTACTGCCCCAAACCCTAGGGTTCAAAGGGCAGTTCAAGACGGTCACATAATCGAGTTAAGGTTTGTTGTCTTCTAGAGGGACCACCGCAAAAAGACTTGCACGTATCTCCAAACTATTTAAACCCCGTGAATATTGAGTAAATGATATTCGTTCAAACACTTCAATACTTTCTAGTTTACCCGGAAAAGAAAGCGAAATGAAAATTCCGATCGAAACCACGAGGCCAAAAACATCTCCAGAATTTTTTCAACAGCAGATTCAGATTAAACATACTCAGAATATAATATAGCAGGTAATGAAAATTACTATGCAAAAAAATGTCAAAGAGCCCCTTATATGGCCGCGGATGCGCGGCCTAAGCTTGCTTATGCCGCGCTTCCGCGGCCAAAGTTACTGTTCACGGCCACGAATTTTCCAGATTGTCTAATTTTTACCTGCTCTATTTTTTGAGAATTTTTAATTCTGAAAAAGTCAGTTTTTAAAAAATTTCCAGAGAGCATCTTTAAAAGTCGTATTTTGTTTCGATCGGACTTTTTACTTCGCAAAAAGGTCGCCTAATGTTCTAAGTCGGCTCTGATACCAATGTTGGGTTAGCATAGCACCTCATGAAGGTATGGAAGCATCATATGAACCAAATATGTATTCTTTAGGGTGCAAAGCTAATGAACATAGAATCGTTCCTAGAATCGATTAGGGTTTCAAATTTTTCCACATCAACATATGAAAGATAAGCTAGGGTTTAGAGACTACAACCTTTGTAGCTCCCTACGCTAGACTCCTCGGCTACTTGGGGGTTGTAAAAACTCCGCTTGAACTCCTCGACGTCACCGATGATCCACCCGGAGTCCGCTTTGTCCAAGCTTGCGACTTTCTCCGATCAAGTGAACGGAATCAATTTAACACCCTAAACAAGTGGGCTATACTTGTGTAAAATGGTGTTGTGGTTCTCTTTCCCACTTCAAAATCCTAACTTGTTGATTATATAGCTCACTACAAAAATCTAGAGAGCTATGAAGGAGGAGGAAGAAGATAATGGCAATATTGAAGAAGATGATAACTATCTCACTTCTTGAAAAAAAATAGAAAAATATATCAATATATCTTTTCCATCTATCATCTCAAACTATGGTTGAATCATTATTGTACTAGAGTTAAAGCACAAAAGGAAATTAACCAAAGGTTAAAAGGTGGGTGAGAATGGTTAAGTCAAAAGAAGAGTGTGGAAGAAAACAATAATGAACCTTTTATTTCCTTTTATGTTTAAATATAAATACAATAATAATTCATCAAAAATACCATGGTGTGAGTCTTATATTGCCACCATTTTCATATATATCCAACCATGATAAATGTATGCATGCATGTATGTATGTATACATATCCATATGTGCATGAAACTAGAATGAAAGAAAAACATACATGCATTCATACATCCATCCAACACAAGAAAAGGATTTCTAGTGAGAAACTAATGGTTAAATGATAAATCAACACTTGATTTACCAATCCGGCCATATCTCATATGACCCCCACCAAAAGCAAGCTGCCCGATCAATATACGGTATCCCATACGCGCATTTTAATCGGGTCCATGCGCATATCGCATACGCGCACCACAACGTTTCGCCTGGACTAGGAAACTCCATTGTGGGACTCTGAGACTCGTCAATACGCCGGCAGTGGGTGATGATCATATCAAGCACCCCCAAGCCGCAAGCGGTCAGCTAAACGTAACGGCCACCCGGGTATTGAGCGATCAGAAGAGAACAAGCGAACCTGCTACAACTCCCGTCGAGCCGATCGGCGACACTTCCCTTATAGTCCGGTCTCCTCGTCTGATATGTCACATATCAAGTCTAGGGGTGGTAAACGTCAGACCCCAATAACCGATAAGTCGTGCCGATGTGAGGCTCATAACGGGTCGAGAAACTACTGGTAACACTTACCAGCAAATCTCTGATCAGCCCTGGCCAGGGACTTCCCTGTTACGGCCAATCGAGCACAGCGCAACATCAACCCCCAATACCGGGAGAGACGAAACCCCTCCTATCGCTCATTGCCTCCATGTGACTCGGGACTGTACCCAAAGACCACCGTTTTGCACGCCCTCATGGACATGGTAAGGTGGAGATCAAAGCACAGTGGGAATCACACAAGACTCTATGACTATCTCGGGTCTACAGACTAACCTGTACAAGTGTCACCTGAGAACTGCCATCTGACGTGAGGTATAATACCATCTGGGAGTTCTCGGCGAGTCCGTCCAGTGTACCCAGTCTCCACTGAGCACCCGTATACCATCTCTGATGTCAAACACCAATGGATATGGGATCATCCATCGCCCATCACATGGGTCGAGAAGCGTATACGCTAGTCTACTCTGGTATATCGATGCCCCGTCTCGATACACCCACGACTAGGGACCTTGAAGGATGTACTTATGGACTACCATGTCCCCACTAGTATGATCTGCATCATAGTCCAGGTAGTCAAGTACACATCATAAGGGCTTTACCAACATGTAACCATAAGACAGTTTAAAGAGACTAGTGTACATGTTAAGATAAAGAGTAACCAGATAGCATACTATCATATCGAGCAAGAAAGTCATCTCTATATATGTCCAAGCATCCAATATAATATACAACATCTGTACAATACTGGCCTCTAGGGCATACATACAACTAACATTTAGGAGGTATCGTTTTGATCCTATATGGAGAATCATAGTGATAAGCGGAGATTGATCGAGCGTAGCATAGGAAACTCCTTCCCTATCAAGAGTATGTCATCTACGTACTCTACGAGGATCGTCACCATACTCCCTACTACCTTCTTGTTTATGCAAGGTTCATCTACCATTTTGATGATGTCAACTTCTTTGACTAACACATCAAAACAGACGTTCCAACTCCGCGATGCCTGCTTTATCCTATAAAGCATCTTGCACACGTTTCCGCTGCTCCCACTGTCTACGAAGCCCTCTGGCTGTGTACTTATAGACGCTCTCTTCCAAATCATTATTTAGAAAAGCAGTCAAGACACCCAACCACCAGAGATCGTAGTCATGGTATGCAGCCGTGGTAAGTAGGATCTGGATGGACTTAAGCATAGCCACTGGAAAAGGTTTCATCATTATCCACGCCTGGTCAATGAAGAAAACCTTTAACAAGTCTAGCTTTGAAAGTCTCAACTTTTCCATCTACACCAAGTAATCTTCTCAAGATATACTTGCTCCTGATGGGGATTTAACCCTTCAGATATAGCAACTAAAGTCCATACTTTGTTGGTGTACATGGATTCCATCTCAGATCACTAAGCATCCAGCCATTCTTACAGAGTCTTACTCCTGATGGCCAGCTCGAAAATAGTTGGGTCATCATCTCATGATGCAATCCTCGCTCCCACTGTCATAGAGAAACCGAAGTATCTCTCAGGTGGGTGAGGAAACCTACTAGATCGGCGGAGAGGTTGAGGTTCGTTGGTAACTATTGAATCCTTTGGTTCTGTCAAATCATCAGCTGCAGTTTGTATATCTGGAACCTTTCCAGTTCTACATTACAGACCTTGCCTCGAGCTTGTCCGGATTATGCTTTTAGACATAGTCCGGACAACCCCAAATCTTAACTAGCTTAAGACATGGGTTCTTCCCTTTCCATATCACATATGAAATGGTAGGCAACTGATTTGATTTGAACCCTATTCAATAGGTATGCAGCTTCTCAAGTGCATAACTCCCTAAAAGGAAATAGGTAACTCAGTAGTACTCATCATAGAGCACACATGATCATATAGGGTGTGATTGCTCCACCCCGATATACCATCGTGCTATGGTGTATGCGGAGGAGTAATGCTGAGAGAGAATCTCATTCTCCTTTAGAATAGTCCAGGATTTTCGTGCTCAAGTATTCTCTTCCTTGATCTCATCAAAGGACATAATACTTTTACCCGTATTCTGGTTCTCTACTTTAACTTATATTCTGTGAATATCTCAAAAGGTTCGGACTTGTGTTTCAACAGGAACATATGTCTGAATCTTGAGAGATCATCAGAGAACGTAATGAAGTATAAAGAACCAGTCCTGGCATGTGTAGACAGGAGACCTTACATACATCATCATGTATCAGTCCCAAGAGTTTACTAACTCTTTCTCTGTTTCCAGTAAACCGAGCTATGGTCATCTTATCTTTGTGACATGACTGGCGAGTTTCACAAGATGTAAATTCAAACTGATTTAAATATGCATCTATATGTAACTCTAGCTAGTCGGGTCACATTGATATGACCTAGTCTACAATGCCTCAAGAAGAATTCGTTCATTTCTGAACTCTTCCTCTTTTGTGTGTTCCGTATACTAAGAACTGTAGTTTGATTTAGAACGTCAATACTTTTAGATAACGTGCCTGAACCGATCAACTTTTGATATAGGAAATGTTCAAAACATTATCCGACAATACAAAATTATATCGTTTCTTTACTAATAAAGAGACTGATATGATTTTGTATATCAGGTTCGGTATCTAATAACATTCGTTCAGAATCAATGTATTGGTAATACAGGGTGACAGTGACCAACAGACTTGGCTGCAACTCTTGCCCCGTTTTCTGTCTCATGAAACTTATCACCCGTTCTCAGTTCTTCTACCTTTCTGTAGCCCTATGTAACAGATTACATATCTGGGATCCTGATCTGGTATCACATACCCAGGACGTAAAGGATACTGAGAAACAGTTCTCTGTAATGAACACACCCGAAAATGATGCATCAACATGCACTCTCTTCGTTTGGGCGGCACGGGAATTCTGGTAATCCCCAATTTCCTACTCTGTCTTATAACAATTATAAGTTGGAGCGGGACCAACGTTCCCCAGCTCAGTATAACAAGCGGGTTCGGTCAATATTCCGTATTATTATCTTGATTAAGGCGTGATATGGTCGCTACCTGGAGAGAGAGAGAAGAAAACACTCAGCGTGCGCTCTTGCAAGAATAGATTGGTTTTTATTTTATCTAATCAGGATGGCTCCCACTGCTTTTTATCAAATCTTCCTTCAAACCCTAAAAGGAAAGACTAGCCGGGATTAATTACACACTACAAGTTCGCCAATCTTTCAGCCATGCCAGTGTCGGTACTTTGAGGGAGGTCCCCCGTGCTTTCGCACGAACCTAATTAATGTAAACCTCGTTTTCCCAGAGGCGTAACCCCGTTGACACCTTTCTAGACACCTACTTGATCGGCTAATTGTAATGTATAAAACTCTCCCAGGAGTAACAATTACTCGCAGCGGGTATCGGGATCCAACTATCTCATAGAAGGTATGCAATCTCATTGCAAATTTCAACACTTGAAATTCCCGATAATATTTTGCCCCTAGCAGCTATATGACCTTAACATAGTCAACAAATCATAAGTGCTAGTCAAGTTCAACCCGTCATTTCCCGATTGAATTAAACCCACCCGCACGACCCTTAACATAGTCAACAAAGTCGCACGACTACCCTAATCCAATCACATCATATGCTTATACAGATAAGCACTAATTAGCTACCGCACACTACGCCTTAACATGGTCAACAAACGTAGCACGAATACTAACCAGTACTTATCTGAAATGACGGAGGGCTACTACAGGTTTTTCTGAAAACCTATTGCGTAATGAACTTGATATCGTTGTAGAATCAAATGATTTTGAAATGGAGTGCCTTTGAGGCTTTTCTAGTTTTGCTAAAGGAGTTACTCCCGGTGAAGGGATCGTCGGTCCTTTCCTCGTCGAATGAGGTGCGGGATATATCATATATATCACTGTGCAAAGCAAAAACACTTAAAAGCAGTCAAAAGACAAACCGAGTGTGTAGCATCTGCCAGTTATTGCTAAAGGAGTCACTCCCAGTGAAGGGATCTCGGTCCTTTCCTCATCGAATAAGGTGCAGGATATATCACATATACCGCTGTGCAAAGCAAGAACTGTAGCTACCAGTTTTATTTTGAAATTCGATTTTACAACATCTTAGGTTTCTTTTAATTCATTAATCACATTAATGAAGTCCCATCATTTAAGTACCTAAACATCACAGATAAATACGACGTACACTTATGCCATCCGCATTTGCCTCGATGTCCCCTCGTGCACCGTTAGGTTAGGTAACTAACGGCAGAGCGGGGCAGGGCTAGCGCGGGTGTAAAACATAAGTAACGCCTATATAATATATCATATATACTATATACTGTATCTATCACAGAACATCACATGATCACATCACAGATATCGCAGCAGAAGAATCATATGAAATATTGGATATACTAGGACGTCCGTGTTTTCAATACGAGCCAGTATAAAACACGGATTCTACGGTCGTGATGAATAGCCAAACCCACACCCCTAGACCCCTACGAGAGCGGCAAGCAACCCTACCAATTCTAGATTTAGGAGACCCGGACTCGACTCCTCGAGTTGGTCTCCCACTGGACTCCAGAACCCGGTTACTTGTGCCCTCCTCTTTGGGTCTATCCTAGTGCGGAAAAGTAAATAATATACAAAGGGTGACAACTTCCGCAACCTGGAAGTGCCCCAATAAAAGAATATTACATACAAGTTTTTACATGAATGAAAATGAAAAACACTCATCTCACAGAAAAACCCCCGGCTATTCAAACACGACGATCCAATATAACATATCCAGCAACACATAACATCACATGTCATCAACGTAAGTAAATATGTGCATCCCAATTGTCGTTGACATATAGCAACGAAACCGGCGATATCACATATTACACTTACGGTCACAGAAAAGAAAGTGTAAAACTACAACAGTTGGAATCCGCAACCACCTCAGACATCGCATGCCTGACCAAATGAATTACTTAGACATCGCATGCCTAACAATTATAAACCCCGCATTTTAGTCTCAAAATCGAAAACACTTTTCAATATCAAGTCGGGCAATTCAACAAGATTCCCGACATCCTGATCGAATACTCGTCGCAAACTTCAGTAGGCGGCTGCACCCCCGATACCGTCGACGAAGTGCACTAAGGCGGAACACCGCTACCGCGAGCACCCGGACGGATGCTTTCGGCGACGGGGTTCTCCTACAGTCACTTGGTCGGGGCTATGGAGTGAGGCTGTCTATTAAGTTTACCCGGCGAGTATCCGCGTACACTACGTGATTGCGACGGACTTTTGATCACATCAAAACTCCGTGGCAACCGATCAAGTGAGACTAAACTGCTATGTTTATAATATTCATTCCGTTATCTCATAACAATTTGTGAATTCCAATTATTGTATCACATTCCAGACAATTAGAAAATGTTAAACTTTCCGATTGAACATTCGAACACCCAAGTTTTCCCGATACAAATCAACACATGAAATAAGTCTAACAACATTCAGTTCGTGCCTCAGTACCGACGGTCCAGCCGTAGAAGGGTCAAGCCAACGCCTCACATGTGGCACGCCGTACTGCCCCAAACCCGAAGGTTCAAAGGGCAGTTCAAGACGGTCACATAATCGAGTTAAGGTTTGTTGTCTTCTAGAGGGTCCATCGCGTTACTTGCACTACTTAGAACGTCGTTAAACTTCGGAACAATCCAACACTTGGAAATTTCCCGACAGGGGAAAAATTGGGTATTTATATCCGGTCGAACTTTTTAACATATTCTAAAATTTATCCGGAAAGCCAAATAGACAAAATTTGATAATCCGATCGAACATACGAATCCCCAAAACAACTCCTGAAAATTAAAACTCTGGAAAAATATCAAAAATACCCAGGAAAAACAGCACTGCATATTATGAATTACTGTGCAAATTTGGATCCCAGAAAAGACAAAACGGCCGCGGTTCTGCCGCACGAGCCAAGCTTGTGCCGCGGAACCGCGGCGCATTGAAGGAATTGGGTGCACGAATTTTACAGTATCCCTTAGAATTGCCTGCTGATTTTTCTGCATATTTTTAATGTTGAAAAATCCCAGATTTTAGAAAAAGGACAGAGAGCTATTTTGGGTTCGTGTTTTCGGTTCGTCCGGGTTTCAAACTCCGTCTAGACTTCGCCTAAGGCTCTAGCTAGGCTCTGATACCACTGTAGGGTTCCTAGGCACCCTAATGAGGTCTCACAAGGCATCGATCATGCCAAATTAAAATTTTAACAGTGCCGAGAAACCCGACTACGGATCGTTTGCTAGAAAACTAGGCGAAAAGATAACTAGTTAACACTTAACTAAGGGAATACGGAAATACAACCTTTGTAGATCCGGTGCTCCACCTCCATAGCTCCACAACGAAGTCCTCTCCGCTGTCCAAATCAAATCCGGGCTCTAGCGTCGGCTTCGTCGGAGAATGGGCAAGCTAGGTCGTCGATGTCCATGCCGAAGATGATCTACGTCGAGGCATCGCTAAATCAAGCTCCGACTTCACCAAGTCAAGAAACTTGTGAAGAAAACACACTCTACTACTTGGCAAGAGGTAGAGGATGAAGAAATAGGAAGTGGGTTAACTTTAGAATTGGATTTCTCACTCTTTTTCATCACTTGCCATTGATGGAGGCAAGCTTTCTTCACTTGAAGAAATGAAGAAGAAGAAGGAAATTGTTATGATAAGAATAAATAAAAAAGAAAAGAAAATCCATTCTTATCATAAGCAAACCATGGTTAGGTGTAGAGATTAAACCAAGGTTAGATTAATGGTTAGGGTTAAAGATGAAGACAAGAATGGTTACAAAGTCAAAGCTTCATGAAGCTTCAACTAAACTCCAAAATTAGCAACCATTCTTTTCTTATCTATTCAAAATAAATAAAAAATAAATAATTAAGAATAGAAAACCCTAATCATTAGTTTAACCATGGCTTAATCCATTATACTTAACTATAGTTAAACATGTATCATCAAACATGATACAATCAAGTGCACAAAAGTATATCACATATACAATGTGTACAATCCGAGTGAGAAAATCCATTTTAAGTGAACCAATACTAGTTAATGCAAAGTAATATATCAAATATATAATTATGCATTAAATCATTAAATCAACACTTGATTCAATGATCCGGTCATGTCGCACACAACCGACTAGTATTCAATGTATCGGCTTATCGATTCAACGCTTGAATCGATAACTAGGTTATATCGCATACAACCATCCGACACATTGATCGCGAGAATGAAATACGGTATCACATACACGCATTATTCTCGGTCCCGCACACATCTCATATGCGCTCCTATTTCGTTTCGCTTGAGCCAGGAAACCTCTGTGTAGGACTCTAAAGACTCGTCAATACGCCGGCAGCAGGCGATGATCATATCAAACACCCACAAGCCGCAAGCGGTCTGCTAAACGTAACGGCCACCCGGGTATTGAGCGATCTGAAGATCGACGAGCAAGCCCGCTCACACTCCAGTGAATCCGACCAGTAACACTACCGTACAGTCCGGTCTGATCGTCTGATATGTTGCATATCTTGCCTAGGGGTGGTAAACGTCAGACCCCAATAGCTCAATAAGTCGTGTCGATATGAGGTCTATAACTGTTCGAGAAACTACTGGTAACACTTACCAGTAAATCTCAGCAACCCTGGCCAGGGATTTCCTGTTATAGCCAATCGAACACAGCGCAACATCAACCCCCTATACCGGGAGAGACGAATCCCCTCCTATCGCTCATTGCCTCCATATGACTCGGGACTGTACCCAAAAACCACCGTTTTGCACGCCCTCTTGGACGTGGTAAGATGGAAATCAAAGCACAGTGGGAACCACACAAGACTCTATGACGATCTCGGGTCAACAGACTACTCTGTACCAGTGTCACCAGAGAACTGCCATCTGACGTGAGGTATAATACCATCTGGGAGTTCTCGGCGAGTCCGTCCAGTGTACCCAGTCTCTACTGAGCACCCGTATATCATCTCTGATGTCAAACACCAATGGATATGGGATCATCCATCGCCCATCTGTATGGGTCGAGAAGTTATACGCTAGTCTACTCTGGTATATCGATGCCCCGTCTCGATACACCCACGACTAGGGACTTTGAAGGATGTACTTATGGACTACCATGTCCCCACTAGTATGATCCGCATCATAGTCCAGGTAGTCAAGTACAGATCCTAAGGGCTTTACCAACATGTAACAGAGAGACAATCAGTATACACGTTAAGATAAAGATCAACCAGATAGCATACTATCATGTCGAGCAAGAAAGTCCTCCCTATATACGTCCCAGCATCCACTACAATATACATCCTATGTATAGTAATGGCCTCTAGGGCATACATATAACTAACAATCTCCCACTTGCACTAGGGCCATCTGATAGCAGTGGTTGTAGTATCTCATACTCAACCATCCCATAAAAGTCTCTCTCTGGGAACAGGCCTTTGTGAGTGGATCCGCTGTGTTGTCCTCTGAGTCTACTCTCCAAACCTCGATCACCCTGGAGATCAACTATCTCCATGATCAGGCGACACTGCCTTAGAATATGTCTGGATCACTGATGGGACCTGCGTTCCTTGGCATAAGCCACAACTCCATTGTCACACAATGGAAGGAACATAGTTCATCTCATGAACCAATATGCACCCAAACAGCCTCTTTGGTAGCATCTTAAGTAGCGATGTATCCTGCCTTTATCGTCTAGTATGTCACGGTATCTAGCTTGGAACTCTTCCAACATACCGTCCCTCCACTGAGGGTAAAGACAATGCCTGTGACTGACATTCAGTCGTCCTTATCACCCTGGAACCCTTCCAGTGATTCTCCCCTGGATCGATTGATACCATCTCACTACAACTAGTGAGAATCCTAACATCCAATTAAATCTATCTCATAGATCCAAAACTCAGGATTTAGTGTTGGGTTAGCATAGCACCTCATGAAGGGTATGGAAGCATCATATGAACCAAATATGTATTCTTTAGGGTGCTAAGCTAATGAACATAGAATCGTTCCTAGAATCGATTAGGGTTTCAAATTTTTCCACATCAACATATGAAAGATAAGCTAGGGTTTAGAGACTACAACCTTTGTAGCTCCCTACGCTAGACTCCTCGGCTACTTGGGGGTTGTAAAAACTCCGCTTGAACTCCTCGACGTCACCGATGATCCACCCGGAGTCCGCTTTGTCCAAGCTTGCGACTTTCTCCGATCAAGTGAACGGAATCAATTTAACACCCTAAACAAGTGGGCTATACTTGTGTAGAATGGTGTTGTGGTTCTCTTTCTCACTTCAAAATCCTAACTTGTTGATTATATAGCTCACTACAAAAATCTAGAGAGCTATGAAGGAGGAGGAAGAAGATAATGGCAATATTGAAGAAGATGATAACTATCTCACTTCTTGAAAAAAATAGAAAAATATATCAATATATCTTTTCCATCTATCATCTCAAACCATGGTTGAATCATTATTGTACTAGAGTTAAAGCACAAAAGGAAATTAACCAAAGGTTAAAAGGTGGGTGAGAATGGTTAAGTCAAAAGAAGAGTGTGGAAGAAAACAATAATGAACCTTTTATTTCCTTTTATGTTTAAATATAAATACAATAATAATTCATCAAAAATACCATGGTGTGAGTCTTATATTGCCACCATTTTCATATATATCCAACCATGATAAATGTATGCATGCATGTATGTATGTATACATATCCATATGTGCATGAAACTAGAATGAAAGAAAAACATACATGCATTCATACATCCATCCAACACAAGAAAAGGATTTCTAGTGAGAAACTAATGGTTAAATGATAAATCAACACTTGATTTACCAATCCGGCCATATCTCATATGACCCCCACCAAAAGCAAGCTGCCCGATCAATATACGGTATCCCATACGCGCATTTTAATCGGGTCCATGCGCATATCGCATACGCGCACCACAACGTTTCGCCTGGACTAGGAAACTCCATTGTGGGACTCTGAGACTCGTCAATACGCCGGCAGTGGGTGATGATCATATCAAGCACCCCCAAGCCGCAAGCGGTCAGCTAAACGTAACGGCCACCCGGGTATTGAGCGATCAGAAGAGAACAAGCGAACCTGCTACAACTCCCGTCGAGCCGATCGGCGACACTTCCCGTATAGTCCGGTCTCCTCGTCTGATATGTCACATATCAAGTCTAGGGGTGGTAAACGTCAGACCCCAATAACCGATAAGTCGTGCCGATGTGAGGCTCATAACAGGTCGAGAAACTACTGGTAACACTTACCAGCAAATCTCTGATCAGCCCTGGCCAGGGACTTCCCTGTTACGGCCAATCGAGCACAGCGCAACATCAACCCCCAATACCGGGAGAGAAGAAACCCCTCCTATCGTTCATTGCCTCCATGTGACTCGGGACTGTACCCAAAGACCACCGTTTTGCATGCCCTCATGGACGTGGTAAGGTGGAGATCAAAGCACAGTGGGAATCACACAAGACTCTATAACGATCTCGGGTCTACAGACTAACCTGTACAAGTGTCACCTGAGAACTGCCATCTGACGTGAGGTATAATACCATCTGGGAGTTCTCGGCGAGTCCGTCCAGTGTACCCAGTCTCCACTGAGCACCCGTATACCATCTCTGATGTCAAACACCAATGGATATGGGATCATCCATCGCCCATCACATGGGTCGAGAAGCGTATACGCTAGTCTACTCTGGTATATCGATGCCCCGTCTCGATACACCCATGACTAAGGACCTTGAAGGATGTACTTATGGACTACCATGTCCCCACTAGTATGATCTGCATCATAGTCCAGGTAGTCAAGTACACATCCTAAGGGCTTTACCAACATGTAACCATAAGACAGTTTAAAGAGACTAGTGTACATGTTAAGATAAAGAGTAACCAGATAGCATACTATCATATCGAGCAAGAAAGTCATCTCTATATATGTCCAAGCATCCAATATAATATACAACATCTGTACAATACTGGCCTCTAGGGCATACATACAACTAACAATCTCCCACTTGCACTAGGGCCAGCTGCTGTAGTATCGCATACCGAGCATCCCGAAGAGTCTCTCAAACTGTGTCTGGGGAATGGCCTTCGTGAGTGGATCCCCCGTGTTGTTCTTCGTGTCAACTCTCCTGACCTCGATCTCCCGGCGATCAACTATCTCCCGGATCAGGTGATACCGCCTCAGAATATGTCTGGATCGCTGATGGGACCTGGGTTCCTTAGCCAAAGCCACCGCTCCATTGTTATCGCAATACAAAGGTATTGGACGCTCAATGGATGGAACCACTCCAAGTTCAGTAATGAACTTCTTGATCCAGACAGCCTCTTTGGCAGCATCGTTGGCAGCGATGTATTCAGCCTCCATTGTCGAGTCTGCCACGGTTTCCTGCTTGGAACTCTTCCAGCTAACCGTCCCTCCGTAAAGGGTAAAGACAAAGCCCGACTGCGACTTAGAGTCGTCCTTATCACTCTGGAAGCTCGAATCGGTAAAGGACTCCACTTGGAGCTCTCCGTTACCATACACCAAGAACATATCTCTAGTCCTTCGTAAGTACTTGAGAATGCTCTTCACAGCTGTCCAGTGACTCTCTCCAGGATCAGCTTGATACCTGCTCACTACACTTAGTGAGTATGCTACATCGGGTCTGGTACATAGCATCGCATACATGATAGAGCCTACTGCCGAAGCATAGGGTATCCCTTGCATGCGAGCTCTCTCCAAATCAGTCTTGGGAGACATCTCTTTGGAGAGAGTGACTCCAGAGATCGTGGGTAAGTTCCCACGCTTGGACTCTTCCATACTAAACCTCTTTAGTATGGTGTCAATGTACCTGGATTGGGACAATCCCAAAATCCTTTTGGATCTATTTCTATAGATCCTAATCCCCAATATGCAGGAGGCATCACCAAGATCTTTCATTGAGAATCTTTGTGATAAGAAGAGCTTGACCGATTGCAGCATAGGAATATCATTTCCTATCAAGAGTATGTCGTCCACGTACAATACGAGGAAGACAACCTTACTCTCTGCCACCTTCTTGTAGATACAAGGTTCATCTGGATTCTTGACGAAATCAAACTCTTTGATAACGACGTCAAAGCAGATGTTCCAACTCCGCGATGCTTGCTTTAATCCATAAATGGATTTAAGCAGCTTGCACACCTTCCCGCTGCTCCCACTGTCTACGAAGCCCTCTGGCTGAGTCATGTACACGCACTCTTCTAAATCACCATTTAGAAAGGCGGTCTTAACATCCATTTGCCAGATTTCGTAGTCATGAAAGGCAGCAATGGCAAGCATGATTCGGATGGATTTAAGCATAGCCACTGGAGAAAAGGTTTCGTCATAGTCCACACCTGGTCTTTGACGAAAACCCTTTGCTACAAGTCTAGCTTTGAAAGTCTCCACTTTCCCATCTACACCAAGTTTCTTCTTGAAGATCCACTTGCTCCCAATGGGTTTTACCCCTTCAGGAGCAACTTCCAAAGTCCATACTTTGTTGGTGTACATGGATTCCATCTCGGACCGCATAGCATCCAGCCATTTCACTGAGTCCCTACTCGTGATGGCCTGCTCGAAGCTAGTTGGGTCATCATCCTCCATGATGCAATCCTCGCTCCCACCGTCCATGAGAAAACCGTAGTATCTCTCAGGTTGGTGAGGAACCCTACTAGATCGGCGGAGTGGCTGGGGTTCATCGGGAACTACGGAATCCTCTGGTTCCACCAGATCTTCTGTTGTAGCTTCTGCAGCTGGAACCTCTTCCAGTTCTACCTCATGACCACTAATCTCTTTTTCAAGAAATTCCTTTTCTAAAAAGGTGGCATGCCGAGAAACAAATACTCTTTATTCCTCAGGGTGGTAGAAGATATACCCTTGAGAATTCTTGGGATATCCTACAAATTTGCATAGAACAGACCGTGCCTCGAGTTTGTCCGGATTTTGTCGTTTGACATAGGCTGGACAACCCTATATCTTAACATAGTTAAGACATGGTCTCTTCCCTTTCCATATCTCAAATGGAGTGGTAGGCACAGATTTGGTGGGGACCATATTCAATAGATGTATGGCTGTCTCAAGCGCATACCCCCAGAAGGAAATAGGTAACTCAGCTGTGCTCATCATAGAGCGCACCATATCTAATAGGGTGCGGTTCCTCCGTTCTGATACACCGTTGTGCTGTGGTGTATATGGAGGAGTCAGCTGAGAGAGAATCCCATTCTCTTTTAGGAAGTCCAGGAATTCATTGCTCAAGTATTCACCTCCTCGATCAGATCGAAGGATTTTAATACTCTTTCCGGTTTGGTTTTCGACTTCTAGTTTATATTCTCTAAATTTCTCAAAAGCTTCAGACTTGTGTCTTATTAAGTACACATGTCCGTATCTTGAGAGATCGTCAGTGAATGTAATGAAGTACGAAGAACCATCCTTGGCATGTGTAGACATGGGACCACATACATCACTATGTATTAGTCCCAAGAGTTCGGTAACTCTTTCTCCGTGTCCCGTAAACGGAGTTTTGGTCATCTTGCCTTTGAGACATGACTGGCAAGTGTCATAAGATGAAAGTTCGAAAGGTTTCAAATATCCATCCTTATGCAACTTAGCCAGTCGTGTCACATTGATGTGACCCAGTCTACAATGCCACAAGAAGGATTCGTTGAGTTCAGAACTCTTCCTCTTGTGTGTGTTTGTTATGCTCAGAACTGTTGATTGATTTAGAACATAAATGCCATTGCATAACGTGCCTGATCCAACCAACTTTTGGTTACGGAAAATGTTCATAACATTGTCCTGTAATACAAAATTATATCCCTCTTTACTTAATAAAGAAACCGATATAATGTTGCATATCAGGTTCGGCATGTAATAGCATTCGTTCAGAACCAATGTATTACCAGTTGGTAATACAAGGTGTTATTCCCCGACAGTCTTAATTGCAACAATTGCACCATTTCCAACTCTAATGTCTTTATCACCTTCTCCAAGTTCTCTACCTTTCCTTAGCCCATGTAACTGATTACATATATGGGATCCTGACCCGGTATCTAATACCCAGGACGTAGAGCAAATAGAGAAACAGTTCTCAGTAACGAACACACCCGAAGAAAATGCATCAACATGTACTTTCTTCAAACGGGTGGCATGGGAATCCTGGAATTCCCCTATATCCTGTTCATTCCTATAACTCTTATAAGAAAGAACGGAACCAACGTTCCCCAGCACAGTATAACATGCGGGTTCGGTCAATACATCCATATTATTATCTTTATTAGGGCATGACATGGTCGCTACCTGGAGAGAGAGAGAAGAAAACACTTTAGCGTATGCTCGTGCAAGATCAGATTGGTTATTATCTTATCTAATCAGGATGGCTCCCACTGCTTTTTATCAAATCTTCCTTCAAACCCTAAAAGGAAAGACTAGCCGGGATTAATTACACACTACAAGTTTGCTAATCTTTCAGCCAGGCCAGTGTCGGTACTTTGAGGGAGGTCCCCCGTGCTTTCGCACGAACCTAATTAATGTAAACCTCGTTTTCCCAGAGGCGTAACCTCGTTGACACCTTTCTAGACACCAACTTGATCAGCTAATTGCAATGTGTAAAACTCTCCCAGGAGTAACTCTTACTCGCAGTGGGTATCGGGATCCAACTATCTCATAGAAGGTATGCAATCTCATTGCAAATTTCAACACTTGAAACTCCCGATAATGTTTTTGCCCCTAGCGTGATATGACCTTGACGAAAGCCAACAAACCACAGCCCGCTAGTCAAGTTCAACCCGTACATTTCTTGACTGAATTAAACCCACCCGCACGACCCTTGACGAAAGCCAACAAAGCCGTACGACTACCCTAATCCAGTCGCATCATATGCAGCAGATAAGCAGCACATAGCTACTGCACACTACACCTTGACGAAAGCCAACAAATGTAGCACGAATACTATATGCAACTTATCTGAAATGACGGAGGGCTACGACAGGTTTTTCTGAAAACCTATTGCGTAATGAACTTGATATCGTTGTAGGATCGAATGAATTTTGAAATGGAGTGTTTTTGAGGCTTTTCTAGTTTTGCTAAAGGAGTCACTCCCGGTGAAGGGATCTCGGTCCTTTCCTCGTCGAATGAGGTGCGGGATATATCATATATATCACTGTGCAAAGCAAAAACTCTTAAAAGCAGTCAAAAGCAAACCGAGTGTGTAGCATCTGCCAGTTATTGCTAAAGGAGTCACTCCCGGTGAAGGGATCTCGGTCCTTTCCTCATCGAATAAGGTGCAGGGTATATCATATATACCGCTGTGCAAAGCAAGAACTGTAGCTACCTGTTTTATTTTAAAATTCGATTCCACAACATCTAGGGTTTCTTATCTTTCATTAATCGCATTAATGAAGTCCCATCATTTAAATACCTAAACATCACAGATAGATATGACGTACACTTATGCCATCCGCATTCGCCTCGATGTCCCCTCGTGCACCGTTAGGCTAGGTAACTAACGACAGAGCAGGGCAGGGCTAGCGCGGGTGTAAAACATAAGTAACGTCTATATAATATATCATATATACTATATACTGTCCATCACAGAACACATCTCAGATAGCGCAGCAGAAGAAACATATGAAATATTGGATATACTAGGACGTCCGTGTTTTCAATACGAGCCAGTATAAAACACGGATTCCACGGTCGTGTTGAATAGCCAATCCCACACCCCTAGACCCCTACGAGAGCGGCAAGCAACCCTACCAATTCTAGGGTTAGGAGACCCGGACTCGACTCCTCGAGCTGGTCTCCCACTGAACCCCAGAACCCGGTTACTTGTGCTCCCCTCCTTGGGTCTATCCTAATGTGGAAAAGTAAATAATATACAAAGGGTGACAACTTCCGCTACCTGGAAGTGCCCCAAATAAAAGAATATTACATACAAGTTTTTACATGAATGAAAATGAAAAACACTCATCTCACATAAAAACCCCCCCGGCTATTCGAACAAGACGATCCAATATAACATATCCAGCAACACATAACATCACATGTCATCAACGTAAGTAAGTATGCGTACCCCAATTGTCGTTGATGTATAGCAACGAAACCGGCGATATCGACATACTACACTTACGGTCACAGAAAAGAAAGTGTAAAACTGCAATATCTGGAATCCACATTATCTTTAGACATCATAAATGCGAAATATCACATATTTCGTATTTCATGCCTACACTATATGAATTCCACATATTGTATCACATTCCAGACAAACAGACAGTATTAAAGTTTTCGAACGAACAATCAAGCGCCCAAGATTCACTAAAGCTCAACACTTGAGCAGGGTTCAAAAAAATCTGCAGTGTGACACAGTAGCGGCGGTCCAGCCGTAGAAGGGTCAAGACAACGCCTCACATGTGGCACGCCGTACTGCCCCAAACCCTAGGGTTCAAAGGGCAGTTCAAGACGGTCACATAATCGAGTTAAGGTTTGTTGTCTTCTAGAGGGACCACCGCAAAAAGACTTGCACGTATCTCCAAACTATTTAAATCCCGTGAATATTGAGTAAATGATATTCGTTCAAACATTTCAATACTTTCTAGTTTACCCGGAAAAGAAAGCGAAATGAAAATTCCGATCGAAACCACGAGGCCAAAAACATCTCCAGAATTTTTTCAACAGCAGATTCAGATTAAACATACTCAGAATATAATATAGCAGGTAATGAAAATTACTATGCAAAAAAATGTCAAAGAGCCCCTTATATGGCCGCGGATGCGCGGCCTAAGCTTGCTTATGCCGCGCTTCCGCGGCCAAAGTTACTGTTCACGGCCACGAATTTTCCAGATTGTCTAATTTTTACCTGCTCTATTTTTTAAGAATTTTTAATTCTGAAAAAGTCAGTTTTTAAAAAATTTCCAGAGAGCATCTTTAAAAGTCGTATTTTGTTTCGATCGGACTTTTTACTTCGCAAAAAGGTCGCCTAATGTTCTAGGTCGGCTCTGATACCAATGTTGGGTTAGCATAGCACCTCATGAAGGGTATGGAAGCATCATATGAACCAAATATGTATTCTTTAGGGTGCTAAGCTAATGAACATAGAATCGTTCCTAGAATCGATTAGGGTTTCAAATTTTTCCACATCAACATATGAAAGATAAGCTAGGGTTTAGAGACTACAACCTTTGTAGCTCCCTACGCTAGACTCCTCGGCTACTTGGGGGTTGTAAAAACTCCGCTTGAACTCCTCGACGTCACGGATGATCCACCCGGAGTCCGCTTTGTCCAAGCTTGCGACTTTCTCCGATCAAGTGAACGGAATCAATTTAACACCCTAAACAAGTGGGCTATACTTGTGTAGAATGGTGTTGTGGTTCTCTTTCTCACTTCAAAATCCTAACTTGTTGATTATATAGCTCACTACAAAAATCTAGAGAGCTATGAAGGAGGAGGAAGAAGATAATGGCAATATTGAAGAAGATGATAACTATCTCACTTCTTGAAAAAAAATAGAAAAATATATCAATATATCTTTTCCATCTATCATCTCAAACCATGGTTGAATCATTATTGTACTAGAGTTAATGCACAAAAGGAAATTAACCAAAGGTTAAAAGGTGGGTGAGAATGGTTAAGTCAAAAGAAGAGTGTGGAAGAAAACAATAATGAACCTTTTATTTCCTTTTATGTTTAAATATAAATACAATAATAATTCATCAAAAATACCATGGTGTGAGTCTTATATTGCCACCATTTTCATATATATCCAACCATGATAAATGTATGCATGCATGTATGTATGTATACATATCCATATGTGCATGAAACTAGAATGAAAGAAAAACATACATGCATTCATACATCCATCCAACACAAGAAAAGGATTTCTAGTGAGAAACTAATGGTTAAATGATAAATCAACACTTGATTTACCAATCCGGCCATATCTCATATGACCCCCACCAAAAGCAAGCTGCCCGATCAATATACGGTATCCCATACGCGCATTTTAATCGGGTCCATGCGCATATCGCATACGCGCACCACAACGTTTCGCCTGGACTAGGAAACTCCATTGTGGGACTCTGAGACTCGTCAATACGCCGGCAGTGGGTGATGATCATATCAAGCACCCCCAAGCCGCAAGCGGTCAGCTAAACGTAACGGCCACCCGGGTATTGAGCGATCAGAAGAGAACAAGCGAACCTGCTACAACTCCCGTCGAGCCGATCGGCGACACTTCCCGTATAGTCCGGTCTCCTCGTCTGATATGTCACATATCAAGTCTAGGGGTGGTAAACGTCAGACCCCAATAACCGATAAGTCGTGCCGATGTGAGGCTCATAACGGGTCGAGAAACTACTGGTAACACTTACCAGCAAATCTCTGATCAGCCCTGGCCAGGGACTTCCCTGTTACGGCCAATCGAGCACAGCGCAACATCAACCCCCAATACCGGGAGAGACGAAACCCCTCCTATCGCTCATTGCCTCCATGTGACTCGGGACTGTACCCAAAGACCACCGTTTTGCACGCCCTCATGGACGTGGTAAGGTGGAGATCAAAGCACAGTGGGAATCACACAAGACTCTATGACGATCTCGGGTCTACAGACTAACCTGTACAAGTGTCACCTGAGAACTGCCATCTGACGTGAGGTATAATACCATCTGGGAGTTCTCGGCGAGTCCGTCCAGTGTACCCAGTCTCTACTGAGCACCCGTATACCATCTCTGATGTCAAACACCAATGGATATGGGATCATCCATCGCCCATCATATGGGTCGAGAAGCGTATACGCTAGTCTACTCTGGTATATCGATGCCCCGTCTCGATACACCCACGACTAGGGACCTTGACGGATGTACTTATGGACTACCATGTCCCCACTAGTATGATCTGCATCATAGTCCAGGTAGTCAAGTACACATCCTAAGGGCTTTACCAACATGTAACCATAAGACAGTTTAAAGAGACTAGTGTACATGTTAAGATAAAGAGTAACCAGATAGCATACTATCATATCGAGCAAGAAAGTCATCTCTATATATGTCCAAGCATCCAATATAATATACAACATCTGTACAATACTGGCCTCTAGGGCATACATACAACTAACATTTAGGAGGTATCGTTTTGATCCTATATGGAGAATCATAGTGATAAGCGGAGATTGATCGAGCGTAGCATAGGAAACTCCTTCCCTATCAAGAGTATGTCATCCACGTACTCTACGAGGATCATCACCATACTCCCTACTACCTTCTTGTTTATGCAAGGTTCATCTACCATTTTGATGATGTCAACTTCTTTGACTAACACATCAAAACAGACGTTCCAACTCCGCGATGCCTGCTTTATCCTATAAAGCAACTTGCACACGTTTCCGCTGCTCCCACTGTCTACGAAGCCCTCTGGCTGTGTACTTATAGACGCTCTCTTCCAAATCATTATTTAGAAAAGCAGTCAAGACACCCAACCACCAGAGATCGTAGTCATGGTATGCAGCCGTGGTAAGTAGGATCTGGATGGACTTAAGCATAGCCACTGGAAAAGGTTTCATCATTATCCACGCCTGGTCAATGAAGAAAACCTTTAACAAGTCTAGCTTTGAAAGTCTCAACTTTTCCATCTACACCAAGTAATCTTCTCAAGATATACTTGCTCCTGATGGGGATTTAACCCTTCAGATATAGCAACTAAAGTCCATACTTTGTTGGTGTACATGGATTCCATCTCAGATCACTAAGCATCCAGCCATTCTTACAGAGTCTTACTCCTGATGGCCAGCTCGAAAATAGTTGGGTCATCATCTCATGATGCAATCCTCGCTCCCACTGTCATAGAGAAACCGAAGTATCTCTCAGGTGGGTGAGGAAACCTACTAGATCGGCGGAGAGGTTGAGGTTCGTTGGTAACTATTGAATCCTTTGGTTCTGTCAAATCATCAGCTGCAGTTTGTATATCTGGAACCTTTCCAGTTCTACATTACAGACCTTGCCTCGAGCTTGTCCGGATTATGCTTTTAGACATAGTCCGGACAACCCCAAATCTTAACTAGCTTAAGACATGGGTTCTTCCGTTTCCATATCACATATGAAATGGTAGGCAACTGATTTGATTTGAACCCTATTCAATAGGTATGCAGCTTCTCAAGTGCATAACTCCCTAAAAGGAAATAGGTAACTCAGTAGTACTCATCATAGAGCACACCTTATCATATAGGGTGTGATTGCTCCACCCCGATTTACCATCGTGCTATGGTGTATGCGGAGGAGTAATGCTGAGAGAGAATCTCATTCTCCTTTAGAATAGTCCAGGATTTTCGTGCTCAAGTATTCTCCTCCTTGATCTCATCAAAGGACATAATACTTTTACCCGTATTCTGGTTCTCTACTTCTAACTTATATTCTGTGAATATCTCAAAAGGTTCGGACTTATGTTTCAACAGGAACATATGTCTGAATCTTGAGAGATCATCAAAGAACGTAATGAAGTATAAAGAACCAGTCCTGGCATGTGTAGACAGGAGACCTTACATACATCATCATGTATCAGTCCCAAGAGTTTACTAACTCTTTCTCTATTTCCAGTAAACGGAGCTATGGTCATCTTATCTTTGTGACATGACTGGCGAGTTTCACAAGATGTAAATTCAAACTGATTTAAATATGCATCTATATGTAACTCTAGCTAGTCGGGTCACATTGATATGACCTAGTCTACAATGCCTCAAGAAGAATTCGTTCATTTCTGAACTCTTCCTCTTTTGTGTGTTCCGTATACTAAGAACTGTAGTTTGATTTAGAACGTCAATGCTTTTAGATAACGTGCCTGAACCGATCAACTTTTGATATAGGAAATGTTCAAAACATTATCCGACAATACAAAATTATATCGTTTCTTTACTAATAAAGAGACTGATATGATTTTGTATATCAGGTTCGGTATCTAATAACATTCGTTCAGAATCAATGTATTGGTAATACAGGGTGACAGTGACCAACAGACTTGGCTGCAACTCTTGCCCCGTTTTCTGTCTCATGAAACTTATCACCCGTTCTCAGTTCTTCTACCTTTCTGTAGCCCTATGTAACAGATTACATATCTGGGATCCTGATCTGGTATCACATACCCAGGACGTAAAGGATACTGAGAAACAGTTCTCTGTAATGAACACACCCGAAGATGATGCATCAACATGCACTCTCTTCGTTTGGGCGGCACGGGAATTCTGGTAATCCCCAATTTCCTACTCTGTCTTATAACAATTATAAGTTGGAGCGGGACCAACGTTCCCCAGCTCAGTATAACAAGCGGGTTCGGTCAATATTCCGTATTATTATCTTGATTAAGGCGTGATATGGTCGCTACCTGGAGAGAGAGAGAAGAAAACACTCAGCGTGCGCTCTTGCAAGAATAGATTGGTTTTTATTTTATCTAATCAGGATGGCTCCCACTGCTTTTTATCAAATCTTCCTTCAAACCCTAAAAGGAAAGACTAGCCGGGATTAATTACACACTACAAGTTCGCCAATCTTTCAGCCAGGCCAGTGTCGGTACTTTGAGGGAGGTCCCCCGTGCTTTCGTACGAACCTAATTAATGTAAACCTCGTTTTCCCAGAGGCGTAACCCCGTTGACACCTTTCTAGACACCTACTTGATCGGCTAATTGTAATGTATAAAACTCTCCCAGGAGTAACAATTACTCGCAGCGGGTATCGGCATCCAACTATCTCATAGAAGGTATGCAATCTCATTGCAAATTTCAACACTTGAAATTCCCGATAATATTTTGCCCCTAACAGCTATATGACCTTAACATAGTCAACAAATCATAAGTGCTAGTCAAGTTCAACCCGTCATTTCCCGATTGAATTAAACCCACCCGCACGACCCTTAACATAGTCAGCAAAGTCGCACGACTACCCTAATCCAATCACATCATATGCTTATACAGATAAGCACTAATTAGCTACCGCACACTACGCCTTAACATAGTCAACAAACGTAGCACGAATACTAACCAGTACTTATCTGAAATGACGGAGGGCTACGACAGGTTTTTCTGAAAACCTATTGCGTAATGAACTTGATATCGTTGTAGAATCAAATGATTTTGAAATGGAGTGCTTTTGAGGCTTTTCTAGTTTTGCTAAAGGAGTCACTCCCGGTGAAGGGATCGTCGGTCCTTTCCTCGTCGAATGAGGTGCGGGATATATCATATATATCACTGTGCAAAGCAAAAACACTTAAAAGCAGTCAAAAGACAAACCGAGTGTGTAGCATCTGCCAGTTATTGCTAAAGGAGTCACTCCCGGTGAAGGGATCTCGGTCCTTTCCTCATCGAATAAGGTGCAGGATATATCATATATACCGCTGTGCAAAGCAAGAACTGTAGCTACCTGTTTTATTTTGAAATTCGATTCTTCAACATCTTAGGTTTCTTTTAATTCATTAATCACATTAATGAAGTCCCATCATTTAAGTACCTAAACATCACAGATAAATACGACGTACACTTATGCCATCCGCATTTGCCTCGATGTCCCCTCGTGCACCGTTAGGTTAGGTAACTAACGGCAGAGCGGGGCAGGGCTAGCGCGGGTGTAAAACATAAGTAACGCCTATATAATATATCATATATACTATATAGTGTATCTATCACAGAACATCACATGATCACATCACAGATATCACAGCAGAAGAATCATATGAAATATTGGATATACTAGGACGTCCGTGTTTTCAATACGAGCCAGTATAAAACACGGATTCCACGGTCGTGATGAATAGCTAAACCCACACCCCTAGACCCCTACGAGAGCGGCAAGCAACCCTACCAATTCTAGAGTTAGGAGACCCGGACTCGACTCCTCGAGTTGGTCTCCCACTGGACTCCAGAACCCGGTTACTTGTGCCCTCCTCCTTGGGTCTATCCTAGTGCGGAAAAGTAAATAATATACAAAGGGTGACAACTTCCGCAACCTGGAAGTGCCCCAATAAAAGAATATTACATACAAGTTTTTACATGAATGAAAATGAAAAACACTCATCTCACAGAAAAACCCCCGGCTATTCAAACACGACGATCCAATATAACATATCCAGCAACACATAACATCACATGTCATCAACGTAAGTAAATATGTGCATCCCAATTGTCGTTGACATATAGCAACGAAACCGGCGATATCACATATTACACTTACGGTCACAGAAAAGAAAGTGTAAAACTACAACAGTTGGAATCCGCAACCACCTCAGACATCGCATGCCTGACCAAATGAATTACTTAGACATCGCATGCCTAACAATTATAAACCCCGCATTTTAGTCTCAAAATCGAAAACACTTTTCAATATCAAGTTGGGCAATTCAACAAGATTCCCGACATCCTGATCGAATACTCGTCGCAAACTTCAGTAGGCGGCTGCACCCCCGATACCGTCGACGAAGTGCACCAAGGCGGAACACCGCTACCGCGAGCACCCGGACGGATGCTTTCAGCGACGGGGTTCTCCTACAGTCACTTGGTCGGGGCTATGGAGTGAGGCTGTCTATTAAGTTTACCCGGCGAGTATCCGCGTACACTACGTGATTGCGACGGACTTTTGATCACATCAAAACTCCGTGGCAACCGATCAAGTGAGACTAAACTGCTATGTTTATAATATTCATTCCGTTATCTCATAACAATTTGTGAATTCCAATTATTGTATCACATTCCAGACAATTAGAAAATGTTAAACTTTCCGATTGAACATTCGAACACCCAAGTTTTCCCGATACAAATCAACACATGAAATAAGTCTAACAACATTCAGTTCGTGCCTCAGTACCGACGGTCCAGCCGTAGAAGGGTCAAGCCAACGCCTCACATGTGGCACGCCGTACTGCCCCAAACCCGAAGGTTCAAAGGGCAGTTCAAGACGGTCACATAATCGAGTTAAGGTTTGTTGTCTTCTAGAGGGTCCATCGCGTTACTTGCACTACTTAGAACGTCGTTAAACTTCGGAAAAATCCAACACTTGGAAATTTCCCGACAGGGGAAAAATTAGGTATTTATATCCGGTCGAACTTTTTAACATATTCTAAAATTTATCCGGAAAGCCAAATAGACAAAATTTGATAATCCGATCGAACATACGAATCCCCAAAACAACTCCTGAAAATTAAAACTCTGGAAAAATATCAAAAATACCCAGGAAAAACAGCACTGCATATTATGAATTACTGTGCAAATTTGGATCCCAGAAAAGACAAAACGGCCGCGGTTCTGCCGCACGAGCCAAGCTCGTGCCGCGGAACCGCGGCGCATTGAAGGAATTGGGTGCATGAATTTTACAGTATCCCTTAGAATTGCCTGCTGATTTTTCTGCATATTTTTAATGTTGAAAAATCCCAGATTTTAGAAAAAGGACAGAGAGCTATTTTGGGTTCGTGTTTTCGGTTCGTCCGGGTTTCAAACTCCGTCTAGACTTCGCCTAAGGCTCTAGCTAGGCTCTGATACCACTGTAGGGTTCCTAGGCACCCTAATGAGGTCTCACAAGGCATCGATCATGCCAAATTAAAATTTTAACGGTGCTGAGAAACCCGACTACGGATCGTTTGCTAGAAAACTAGGCGAAAAGATAACTAGTTAACACTTAACTAAGGGAATACGGAAATACAACCTTTGTAGATCCGGTGCTCCACCTCCATAGCTCCGCAACGAAGTCCTCTCCGCTGTCCAAATCAAATCCGGGCTCTAGCGTCGGCTTCGTCGGAGAATGGGCAAGCTAGGTCGTCGATGTCCATGCCGAAGATGATCTACGTCGAGGCATCGCTAAATCAAGCTCCGACTTCACCAAGTCAAGAAACTTGTGAAGAAAACACACTCTACTACTTGGCAAGAGGTAGAGGATGAAGAAATAGGAAGTGGGTTAACTTTAGAATTGGATTTCTCACTCTTTTTCATCACTTGCCATTGATGGAGGCAAGCTTTCTTCACTTGAAGAAATGAAGAAGAAGAAGGAAATTGTTATGATAAGAATAAATAAAAAAGAAAAGAAAATCCATTCTTATCATAAGCAAACCATGGTTAGGTGTAGAGATTAAACCAAGGTTAGATTAATGGTTAGGGTTAAAGATGAAGACAAGAATGGTTACAAAGTCAAAGCTTCATGAAGCTTCAACTAAACTCCAAAATTAGCAACCATTCTTTTCTTATCTATTCAAAATAAATAAATAAATAAATAAGTAAGAATAGAAAACCCTAATCATTAGTTTAACCATGGCTTAATCCATTATACTTAACTATAGTTAAACATGTATCATCAAACATGATACAATCAAGTGCACAAAAGTATATCACATATACAATGTGTACAATCCGAGTGAGAAAATCCATTTAAAGTGAACCAATACTAGTTAATGCAAAGTAATATATCAAATATATAATTATGCATTAAATCATTAAATCAACACTTGATTCAATGATCCGGTCATGTCGCACACAACCGACTAGTATTCAATGTATCGGCTTATCGATTCAACGCTTGAATCGATAACTAGGTTATATCGCATACAACCATCCGACACATTGATCGCGAGAATGAAATACGGTATCACATACACACATTATTCTCGGTCCCGCACACATCTCATATGCGCTCCTATTTCGTTTCGCTTGAGCCAGGAAACCTCTGTGTAGGACTCTAAAGACTCGTCAATACGCCGGCAGCAGGTGATGATCATATCAAACACCCACAAGCCGCAAGCGGTCTGCTAAACGTAACGGCCACCCGGGTATTGAGCGATCTGAAGATCGACGAGCAAGCCCGCTCACACTCCAGTGAATCCGACGAGTAACACTACTGTACAGTCCGGTCTGATCGTCTGATATGTCGCATATCTCGCCCATCTGTATGGGTTGAGAAGGTATACGCTAGTCTACTCTGGTATATCGATGCCCTGTCTCGATACACCCACGACTAGGAACTTTGAAAGATGTACTTATGGACTACCATGTCCCCACTAGTATGATCCGCATCATAGTCCAGGTAGTCAAGTACACATCCTAAGGGCTTTACCAACATGTAACAGAGAGACAATCAGTGTACACGTTAAGGTAAAGTGCAACCAGATAGCATACTATCATGTCGAGCAAGAAAGTCCTCCCTATATATGTCCCAGCATCCACTACAATATACATCCTATGTATAGTAATGGCCTCTAGGGCATACATATAACTAACATATATTAATCCAATCCTGGAGAAATATAAGGAAGCAGTTTTAGAACATAAGTGTTTGTTCTATAGATTTGATGACGGCAGCCTCCTTCGGGAGACGGTTATCATTCCAGGCTTCCAAGATGACATGGATGACAGAGTGATTGTCACAGTTATAGTTTTCCCTCTGACGAGGGACAGTATTATGGACAGGTGGTCCAATAGGATACTGTGGGAGGCATGGTGCTGAATACTGATTAAGTTCAGTTATCGATACAGTCTAAGAAGTTTGGATTTAGAGTTCATTTATGAACTAGGTCCCATCAGATATCCAGACATATTCTAAGACAGGTATTACTCGATTCGGGGGATAGCTTTCTCCGCGAACATGAGATTAAGAGAGATATAGAAAGAAACATCAGGGCGGATCCACTCACTGAGGCTATTTCTCGAACACAAGAGTTTTACAAACTAGCTTTATGAAACTGATTAGTAGAGGAGTTGGATGTTCGGTATCACACGGGCTGTGAGTATGCGACATCGCAATAATTAGCCTTGAGTGCAAGTGGGAGATTGTTGGAGATAGTGCCCTCATTGTCAATTATTAGATCGCAGGTACGTGATTGCAATGATTGAGGCAGGACCTATACCGATATGACAGTCTTGCTTAAGATGATAGTATGCTATCTGGTTTGTCTTTATCATCGTATACATGCTTTAGTTCACTATTGCATGATGATAGAGCCCATAGGATTCTTGCTTGACTACCAGCAGTATGATGGCGATCATATACGTGGGAGCTGGGGTCTGTAAGCACATCCTTAAAAGTGTCCCTGGTCGTGGGAGTTTCGAGACAGGGCATCGATACTCCAGAGTAGACTAGTGTATACAGTCGAGACCCCGACGAGGGGCGGTGGCCGGTCTCACAAGCCACTGGTGTCTGTTTGATCACCTAAGATGTATACAAGTGCTCATTGGGTTATGAGTACACCGGACAGGACTCGCCGGGAATCTACTAGTTGGTATTATACATATCGTCAGATAGCAATTCCCTGGTGACATGTGTACAGGTTAGTTCATCAACCTGAGTTCGTTATTTGTCTCGTGTGAGTTCCCACTGTGCTTTTATTTCTACCCTTCCACGGCTCAAAGGAGTCGTGCAAACAGGTCTTTTTTGGGTACAGTCCCGAGCCACATTGGAGGCAAGTGAGCGGATCGTCGGGGATTCGTCTCTCCCGGTATTGGGGGTTGATGTCGCGCAGTGCACGGATGACCATTACTAGAAACCCTCGGCCGAGGTAGTGGAGAATTACTGATTTGGATCAGTAATTTCTCAGGTGGTGATGGGCTTCATGCCGACACGATTTATCGCGTTATTAGGGGTCTGACTTTATCCACCCCTTAGACTCGATATGCGATACTCTTTAGACGAATGGACCGGACTGTATATACATTGTCACTGTCAGGCTCAGTAGGGTTTATAGATGAGTTCGCTCATCAGCTTCCCTTCCAATCAATACATAGGCAAACCGTTACGTACAGCTTGTACCTCTGACGTGCTAGGGGTTATACCCAGTGCCAGTGTGTTGATGAGTCATTAGAGTCCCCCACAGACACTTTCCCAAGTTCGGGCGAAACGTTGTAGAGGCCGTATGGTGATATGGCAAGGTTCGGAAAAAGCACGTGCGTTTTCGCACGTGTCGTTTTTCAGGCAGATAATACTGGTAGGCTTTGGTTTAAGCCGGAACCCAGTATTATACTGTGTAGATATAATATCTTTGTCTCAGTTGCATTTGTATTCGGTCGTAATACAAATACGAGTATGTTTATACTGATACGGGGTTATCCTGAAATTCGTTTCAGGATCACTTTTGGAAGTTGCCAGTTTCCAGTTTTCTATCAGCCGTCTTTTAACATTCGGTTAAAGACGGATTTATCTTTTCTTGAGATGAGTGTGGAAGATTCTAGAAGCATCTAGAAGGTGGTGACAAGGCTTATGACTCACTTGTTCATTATTGGTTGCTTTCTTTGTGTTCACACTTTGTGTTCACACTAGATATTTTGCTTATTGTCACCTCCTAGCTCCTACACTCACCTCCCTCCTCTCCTATAAATGGCCGGCCCCTCCCCTCTCTCTCACTCACTTGAGATATGGTTATTGTTCACTAGAAAAAGATTATGATAGATTCGGGTTCACGAAAAATAGATAGCCTCTTTCTCATTTCACCCGATCCAAAAGGCAACTTCCATAACCGTTCGTCCGTGACCCTGGACGTAACGAGACAAAGTGTTCTACTCATTCTCTACTTCATCTTGGTCGTCTCTTTTAGCAAACTTGACGATCGAGTTGCCTCGGTTCAGAGGCGGGAGCCCGTTTAAAGATCCGTCGACATGGTGCCACCCAGATGACAAGATTGGAGATCGAGGAGATCGGAGCTGCCGCAACAAAGCGTGGGATGATGGTTGAAGACCGAAGGACTCGGATCGTTCGGTATAACTCTTCTACCGACTTTGTAGTTTGTTAGTTTAGCTTTAATGGCAGATCCGGGTTACGGTACACGATAGCGCCAGTTTCGTAAAAAGTTTTTGTTCCGCATTTGGCGTCTGTTAGACGGCCGGGGCGCTACCGTGGACTTACAGCCGTGGTAGGGAGAAAATCAAAGCATAGCGGGAAACCACACATGACACTAGGACGATCTTAGGTCTACAGACTAACCTGTACCAGTGTCACCAGAGAACTGCTATCTAACGATAGATACAGTACCATCTAGGAGTTCCCGGCGAGTCATGTTCAGTGTACCCATTCTCTAATGAGCACCTGTGTACAATCTTTGATGTCAAACACCAATAGTAATGGGATCAACCATCGTCCCTTACAGGATCAAGAAACGTACACACTTACCAGAGAACTGTACCAGTACCAATGTTATCAGAGAACTGTACCAGTACCAGGTTAGTCTATCCTATTGTGGAAAAGTAAATAATATATATCAATGGTGATATCATCCTCAACCCAGAAGTGTCCCAATAAAAGAATATTACATACAATTTTACATAAATGAAAAATTAAAAAACTCTCATCTCATGCAAAAACCCCGGCTATTCAATCATGACGATCCAATATAATATATCACAGCAACACATAAGAATCTCATGTCATCAACATAAGTAAATATGCATATCTTAAATGTCATTGACATATAGCAACGAGATCGGGGATACCCCACATATTACACTTACGGTCGCAGAAAAGAAATGAAAAACTACAATATTTAGAATCCGCAAATTCCTTAGATATTATAAACCCGGAATATCTCATATTCCGAATTTCATGCCTAACCTATAAACCTTGCATTTAAGTCTCAAATTGAAAACTCTTTTCAATAAGCAGTCGGATAATTCAACAAGATTCCCGACTAAGTGTCCGCGTACTATACGCGATTGCGACGGAGTTTTGATCCGAATCGAAACTCTGTGGCAATCGATCAACCGAGACTAAAACGCTAGATTTATAAAACACTAACTAGTTTTCTCAAAACTAATTGTTGTGGATTCTAAATATTGTATCATATATCCTCATAATCTAGACGACGTTAGACATTTCGATCGAATTATGAAACACCCACAAATCACAGAGATCTCAACAACTTGAGCCTCACTAAAAACACCAAGAAAGTGCCAAATAAGATAATAGAGCAGCACAAGAAGCAGGAGCCCACAATTCAACAAACTTGCGGTGGAACCGCGGCCAAACATGGGGTTAGGCCGCGGTTCTGCGGCGGTTTGAATGAATTAGGTCCTCATACTTCTTGAAGCTCTATAAAATACTCTGCATAATTTTCTGTATATTTTTAATCTCGAAAATTTCAACTTTTGAAAAATGGACAGAAACTTGGTGAAATATGGGTTTCAAAACTTGATCGAACATTTTAACATCATAAAGACTTCCCCTAATGTTCTAGCTTGGCTTTGATACCATGAAAGTGTGTTCTATCACCACCACTGGGTTTTCACAAGCATCAAGCATGCTATATTTAAAAATTTGGGGTGCTAAGACACACTAACCTAGAATCTAACTAGAGTATTAGGGTTTATAGTATGATATCATAAGAACTAAACTAAGTGAAAAAAACAACAACCTTTGAAGGCCAAGTCCTTCACTTCTAAACCTCCGGGTAGTAGTCCCTACGTCTCCTCTAGGCTCTACTTGAAGAATGAACGGGCTTCCTTCGCGATCTTCGTGTCGATGATGATCCACCCGAAGCTCCTCTAATTCATGCTATCTCTTCACTAATCTTTCACTAGTGAAGGACACACCCTAATTTAAATTGCTAATATAAATTAGGATGATGAAGTAGGTGTTTGTAAGCTCACTTAAATTTATCCAAAACCCTATAGTTCACATCACATGTGAGGGTTAGGGCTTTGAGGTGGAAGAAGATGGAGAGAGCAAGAGAGTGTAGGAAATGAGCTCAAGAAAAATGAACAAGTATGTAAACCTCAAGTGAAGAATGGCTTAACAATACCTCACTTATTGAAGCATCCATTATTTCTCAAATAAAAAATAGAACCATGCTTCAATAGTGAGTCAAGAGCAATAAAGAATTGTAAAAGCCATGCTTCACCCATACTACAAATATCTCCCCATTTTCCATCTTTTATTTCTATTTTCACAAAATAGAAATCCAACCATGCTTCATAATATATATATATATATATATATATATATATATATATATCATATATATATCAAGAAAAGAAAATATGAGCAATAATATTAGTTAATATATAATTATATCAAATATAAATATATATCATATTATTAAATCAACACTTGATTTAATAATCCGGTTATATCATATAACCGACTAATATTATTTATCTGTATATCACATTATTAAATCAATACTTGATTCAATAATCTGGTTATATCATATATAACCTGATCGATAACATTTATCGTCAGATTAGAATACGGTATCATATACTCGTATTTAATCTGACCCCCTGCACATATCAGCATATGTGTCCTACTTCGTTTCGCTTGAATTATGAAGGCTCTGTGTGGGACTCTAAAGATTCGTCAATACGCCAGCAGTAGGTGATGATCACATCAGTTATCTACAAGCCGTCAGCGGTACTAGCTGAACGTAACGGCTACCCAGGTATTGAGCGAATAGAAGATCAACAAGCAAGCTTGTCCGAACTCCCGTGAAGCCTATAAGTAACACTTACCGTACAGTCCGGTCTCTTTGTCTGATATGTCTCATATTGAGTCTAGGGGTGGAATCGTCAGACCCCAGTAACTTGATAAGTCATGCCGATGTATAGATCATAACGGTTCGAGAAACTACTGATAACACTTACCAGTAAATCTCATCATCCTTGACCAGGGACTTGTTGTTATAGCCAATCGAGCATAGCGCAATATCAACTCCCTATACCGGAAGAGACGAAGCCCCTCCTATCGCTCACCGCTTCTATGTGACTCGGGACTGTACCCAAAATCCACATGTTTCCACGACTCCTTTGAGCCGTGGTATGGAGGAAATCAAAGCACTGTGGGAAACCACACAAGACACTATCACGATCTCGAATCTACAGACTAACCTGTACCAGTGTCACCAGAGAACTGCTATCTGACGATAGGTATAGTACCATCTAGGAGTTCTCGGCGAGTCCTGTTCAGTGTACCCATTCTCTAATGAGCACCTGTGTACAATCTTTGATGTCAAACACCAATGGTAATGGGATCAACCATCGTCCCTTACAGGATCAAGAAACGTACATACGTACCAGAGAAATGTACCAGTACCAATGTTATCAGAGAACTATACTAGTACCAGGTTAGTCTATCATAATGCGGAAAGGTAAATAATATATATCAATGGTGATATCATCCTCAACCCGGAAGTGTCCCAATAAAAGAACATTACATACAATTTTACATGAATGAAAATTAAAAAACTCTCATCTCACGCAAAAAACCCCGGCTATTTAATCACGACGTTCCAAAATAATATATTACAACAATACATAAATATCTCATGTCATCAACGTAAGTAAATATGCGTATCCCAAATGTCGTTGATATATAGCAACAAGATCGGGGATACCCCACATATTACACTTACGGTCGCAGAAAAGAAATGGAAAACTACAATATTTAGAATCCGCAAATTCCTTAGACATCATAAACCCGGAATATCTCATATTCCGAATTTCATGCCTAACCTATAAACCCTGCATTTAAGTCTCAAATTGAAAACTCTTTTCAATAAGCAGTCGGATAATTCAACAAGATTCCCGACTAAGTTTTCACGTACTATACGCGATTGCGATGGAGTTTTGATCCGAATCGAAACTCCGTGGCAATCGATCAACCGAGAATAAAACACTAGATTTATAAAACACTAACTAGTTTTCTCAAAACTAATTGTTTTGGATTCCAAATATTGTATCATATATCATCATAATCTAGACGACGTTAAACATTTCGATCGAATTATGAAACACCCACAAATCACAGAGATCTCAACAACTTGAGCCTCACTAAAACACCCAGAAAGTACCAAATAAGACAATAGAGCAGCACAAGAAGCAGGAGCCCACAATTCAACAAACTTGCGGCGGAACCGCGGCCAAACATAGGGTTAGGCCGCGGTTCTGCGGTGGTTTGAATGAATTAGGTCCTCGTACTTCTTGAAGCTCCATAAAATACTCCGCATAATTTTCTGCATATTTTTAATCTCGAAAATTTCAACTTTTGAAAAATGGACAGAAACTTGGTGAACTCGATCGAACATTTTAACATCGTAAAGACTTCCCCTAGTGTTCTAGCTTGGCTCTGATACCATGAAAGTGTGTTCTAGCACCACCACTGGGTTTTCACAAGCATCAAAAATGCTAAATTTAAAAATTTGGGGTGCTAAGCCACACTAACCTAGAATCTAACTAGAGTATTAGGGTTTATAGTATGATATCATAAGAACTAAACTAAGTGAAAGAAATAACAACCTTTGAAGACCAAGTCCTTCACTTCTAAAGCTCCGGGTAGTAGTCCTTACTCCTCCTCTAGGCTCCACTTGAAGAATGAACGAGCTTCCTTCGCGATCTTTGTGTCGATGATGATCCACCCGAAGCTCCTCTAATTCATGCCACCTCTTCACTAATCTTTCACTAGTGAAGGAAACACCCTAATTTAAATTGCTAATCTAAATTAGGATGATGAAGTAGGGGTTTGTAAGCTCACTTAAATTTATCCAAAACCCTATGGTTCACATCATATGTGAGGGTTAGGGCTTTGAGGTGGAAGAAGATGGAGAGAGCAAGAGAGTGTAGGAAATGAGCTCAAGAAAAATGAACAAGTGTGTAAACCTCAAGTGAAGAATGGCTTAACAAATACCTCACTTATTGAAGCATCCATTATTTCTCAAATAAAAAATAGAACCATGCTTCAATAGTGAGTCAAGAGCAATAAAGAATTGTAAAAGTCATGCTTCACCCATACTACATACATACATACATACATACATATATATATATATACATATATATATATATATATATATATATATATATATTAAGAAAAGAAAATGTGAGCAATAATATTAGGTAATATATAATTATATCAAATATAAATATATATCATATTATTAAATCAACACTTGATTTAATAATCCGGTTATATCACATATAACCGACTAATATCATTTATCTGTATATCACATTATTAAATCAACACTTAATTCAATAATCTGGTTATATCATATATAACCTGATCGATAATATTGATCGCCAGATTAGAATACGATATCACATACTCATATTTAATCTGACCCCCTGCACATATCAGCATATGTGTCCTACTTCGTTTCGCTTGAACTATAAAACCTCTGTGTGGGACTCTAAAGATTTGTCAATACGCCAGCATTAGGTGATGATCACATCAGTTATCTACAAGCCGTCAACGGTACTAGCTGAACGTAACGGCTACCCAGGTATTGAGCGAATAGAAGATCGCCAATCAAGCTTGTCCAAACTCCCGTGAAGTCTATAAGTAACACTTACCGTACAGTCCGGTCTCTTCGTCTGATATGTCGCATATCGAGTCTAGGGGTGGAATCGTTAGACTCCAGTAACTTGATAAGTCATGCCGATGTATGGCTCATAACGGTTCGAGAAACTACTGATAACACTTATTAGTGAATCTCATCAGCCCTGGCCAAGGACTTGCTGTTATAGCCAATCGAGCATAGCGCAACATCAACTCTCTATACCGGGAGAGACAAAACCACTCCTATCGCTCACTGCCTCCTTGTGACTCGGGACTGTACCCAAAATCCACCTGTTTGCATGACTCCTTTGAGCCGTGGTATAGAGGAAATCAAAGAACAGTGGGAACCACACAAGACACTATGACAATCTCGGGTTTACAGACCAAGCTGTACCAGTGTCACCAGAGAACTGCTATCTGACGATAGGTATAGTACCATCTAGGAGTTCTCGGCGAGTACTGTTCAGTGTACCCATTCTCTAATGAGCATATGTGTACAATCTTTGATGTCAAACACCAATGGTTATGGGATCAACCATCACCCCTACAGAGTCAAGAAACGTACACACTAGTCTACTCTGAAATATCGATGCCATGTTTCGATACCCTTTCGACTAGGAACAGTTAAAGGATGTGCTTGTAGACTACACAAGTCCCAGTAGTATGATCCGCATCATAGTCCTGGTTGTCAAGCAAATATCCTAAGGGCTTTATCAATATGTATCAGAGAGACAGTATAATAATATAAGTGTACATGTTAAGATAAAGAGCAATCAGATAGCATACTATCATGTCGAGCAAGAAAGTCCTCTATATATATATGTCTAAGCATCCACTATATCATACAATAATGGCCTCTAGGGCATACATATTCCTAACAAAAGATGGCCACTTTGGGCGGCTTGTTCTTGGATGAGACGTGCTCGGCCAGCAACTCTTCTGTAAAAGGCTTTGTGAGTGAATCAGCAGAATATCGGGCCCCTTCACCGGACATATGGCCATCTCGTCGTATACCTTCAATTTTCTTTTCGAAGGCTTCAATACGGTGGTGGTATCCCGAGGATTCTGCACAGTTGGAATGGTGGCTACCTCCGCTCCGAGTCTGCGCGATGGTGCGGCTTCAATTCTGCTCTATCAAATCTTTTGAATCCTCGGGCGAGGTCCTTCTTGAGTAATCCTGACGTTCACCATTTGCGCGGCCTCGGCAGGAGTGGGGGCGTCGATCATGCCTGGAAGCAGATGAACTGACCGACATCTCCTCAGGGGGTGTGAGCGCACAGCGGGCATTGGAGCGACGACCTAGTCTCCCTAAGATCAGGATGTAGAGCTGTCCGGCGTCCAGCGGGTCATAGAATCATTCACCGCGCGTGGGTCATGGTTGCCGGAGTCGTCAAGCCGGCGCTCAGTGACGCAGAGATGAGATTGAGCGAGATCGAAGGCCTGAGCTTGCCCATCTATCTTTCTGCGGACGTCGTTATCCCAGAGACGGGGAATTGCGGCTTGATGGGTAGGGCCCGCCACTTGAACGCGGACGAGCATATCCACCATATGGATAAGACGCTAATGACGTTAGGAGGGAGAGGAGAACCGCTCCCGCCTCCGTTATGGAAGGTGGGGCGGCTCGTATTGGAATCTTCGCTCGCCATCGGGTTGAGGATGGAAGATCAACTTTATGGGTGGAGAAGCTTTTGAGACGTTCCCACAGACAGCGCCAACTGATGGAGGTAGTGATCTCCCTCAGATGTTTTCCTTCGTCGATCTGGTAACGAGTGGTTTTGACCGGTTGAGATTTGTTTTTGGGTTATTGAGTGTGTGGATCTCAATGGGTTGTTGGAAGTTGTTGATGCCGAACTATCTGCAAGGAAAGTCTCAAGGTGGGAAACCACCGTAGGGCCCTCTGACGATCAAGTTAGTACCGGAAAATTAGAGCAGCGTAGCGGCCTATTGGAATGAGTTCGAGTTACCTGAGTCGTCCGAAAGAGAGGTTTATATAGTGGTCGCGTGGAGTGAGTCGGCGCGAGATCTTTGCCGTCAGTTATGCCCCTGTGTTATCCCCGTATTAATGGCGGGATACGCCCATTAATGAGGGACGCGCTAGCGTGGGACGCAGAACATGGGGTGGCGGATATCTCGCCTTGGCGAGATACGCAGAGCCGTTGCGGGGGCGCTTGGGCTCCACGCTCTCGGTTGATCGGAGAAGCCGAGGAAGCTCGGCCTGTCAGGAGGCTCAAAGACAAGCCGGGAGGCCGAGAAAGTTCGGCCTGTCAGATGGCACGGAGACGAGCAGGGAGGACGAGAAAGCTCAGTTGTATCATTGCTCGAAGGTGAGCTAATGGCTGTTTTCTAAGTGAATATGGAAAGTACTCAGGGAGGTCTCCGAAAGGTCGGATGCATCCTCGGAGACGAAGTCCCGAGAAACGTCCCCAATGCATCTTATTTATTCCACATCCGTAGCTCCCGGGACATGTCATCCGTCACGTATCGTAATCTGAGGAATTCCTACTTACGAGCATCATCAAGGGGATTTGAAAAGGCAGTTATTTTAGATTAAATTCTCCCAGAATTTACAGAAGCTGACATGCTGTCAAGTAACAAGTACATTGCTCAAACCTTTCAACGAGCTTACTATTAATAGTAAATTCTAGTATCACATCAACCTATGTAAAAGTTCAACCAAGAAATGGCTGGCCTTCGAGTTTTATTATCAGATAGCTTTCACATCTTTATGATATTCATTTAAGGAAAACTGCAGCTTAGATTATTAAGTTAATTATTTCTTACACATTGTAACTGTAGGTTGGTAATTCGTTTAAGAAAAAGAAATTGATGTTACAAGTCTTGATGCCGCTTTCTAAGAAGATAAGCGTAATATGCCGAATCTTTTTAATCCTCAGGAAGCATATCAATTTCGAAGAGATTCAAAATTAAGGAAATGATGTTCACGCACAATATTGAAACATAGGCGAGGTAAAGAATTCATAATGAGCTTTTCATAGGTGCTTTCATTGCTTAAAATCTCTTAAAGCCTATACAGATTAAAGCATATATATAACATATTATACTGTCCAGTAATTATAACAACTCCAATTCTTGTGTACATAAAATTGATTTAAAGTTAATGTATACTTAGAGTATTTACATTTTCTGTGAGTACTATAAGAATTTAATTCAATTTTGAATAGCAAGAAGGAGCTTGTAGCTCACTGGTAAGACCTTGCACTGCCGAACCAAAACACCAGAATTCAAATCCCATCAGCCATATTATTTTTTAATTAGTTTTCTTTTAATCTTTTTAGAATCCCAAGAGTCTACACGTGCATAACTCATAAAAACCAAGAGTCACACATAAAAAAAAAGGGGTCCACGAGTAAAGACACAGCACCAAGGGACACGTGGCATGGAGAATCGGCCTGACTCGAGCCGACGGCGCCGGGTCAAGTCGGCCGAAACCCTAATTTTCTTCTTTTCTCTTGGACTCTTGAACTCCCCCGTAACCCCTGTATGATTTAATTTCCCTGCACATTTACAGAGCAATTTAAATCACACTTTTAATCCATTTTAATACAATTTTTATCACACCCTTTCATCTACCCTAAACCCTAATTTTTTCTATAAATACCACACCTAAACTCACCCCTCCTCACTTCCAAATCTCTGTCCAAACTCTCAAGAAAATTTTATAGACTTTTTGTGTGCAAGTGGAGTTAGCGAAGGGCGAAACTCCGGCGAACATCCAACGACGATCCGAGGAGATTCCGGCGATGAAACGACGCACCAGTACCTCCTACTTCTTCCTTTTCCTCTCCTCTACACTATAATCCAGTAAGTCCCTTCTCCCCTGTCATGACCCAAGGTTTGGATGTGACCGGCCTTTGGATTGTATAATATCTAAAAATATCTACACAACCCGAGTAAGCCAAACACCAAGATCAAAACCATTTTTGGGGAATTTTAGAAAAAATTTAGTTCTTAAGTAAAATCACAGTTTTAAGTATTTAATTTGGTTATATCCCTAGTTGGGATCAACAATGCCAACAGCGGAAATCATTATACAATTATATACGACATCAATAAGAATTTCAGATATACGTAAAAGAAATATCATTTAATATAACTAAACGATCTCATCTGTCAAATAATATACACACATCCATCTTTCGTTCTAAGTCATAATACAGGTTCTGATGGAGATATTCTAGATTCAATATACAATACCAAAAGAGAAGGTTACTATATATGTAACCTACCTAGCAAAAGATGAGATAAAATCTGATAAGTGGATCTGCACAGCTGCTAACCGTCCACTTGACTCCTGCAAGGAACTGTGGCACAACGGGGGTGAGTTACCAGCTCAGTGAATAGAACTAACATATACCGGCTGATAATGTAAATATGACGAACTATAACTAACTGTAATATGGATAAGTATGATGCATGATAGCATGTGGAAAACATGAATTTGTATTACTAATCATATAAACCAAAAACTAAAATATCATCACTTATTTCCAAATAAATTTTATCTTTCCTTGTCCAACATCGACACAAATCTTCCGTTTCTCTCAAGCATCATTCCTCGAACGATCCTGTAATCAATAACACCGGTCGGTATCATTCTAGATATCCGCCGCGTTTCACAACTATCTCCGGTATCGAGTATCCTCGCTAGGCTCCCCGCCTCAAATGCGGCTTTCTTGCCCCTCGGTCTCGACCGGGTCCACCATGAATCCGACTGTATAGCTCCCCCACTCAGTCTGGATAACGTAAAAATCCGCGACCGTATAGCTCCCCCACTCGGCCCGGAATAAAAACCAAATCATAAAAACAATATCTCATGGTGGACATCTTACATCAATATGAAAAATCATTGAATTTACGCAATAGTATCGGAAAACTCAAAACCATAAATCCTCAATAATACAAATGCCTCTTATATCAACTTATAACACTTGAATACGAAACATGATGTCATTGATGCAATTTACTACTGTTATTGATGTTAAGGTATGATAGGAATCATATTTAACAGGATAATTACTAAGTGTGAAAGTGACATGTTAATATCGACGAGGTGTAGTGCAACATGTAGATATGTGCGTGTGCGACATAACTCATCGATAATTGTGCAGTGTTCTAACAACTATTAACATGGCGATGTATAGGTATATATGAATGCATAGAATTAACTTAACATACAAAGCCTATTTTTATTTAAACTAAACTACGGGCGTATCACGCCATCTATACAAGATCCCCCGGTAGATGTTTAGTCTACTCACCGGAATACGTCGTAAACTACTCAGAAATCGCCAATCCTTTTTCTTTCCTTGCGGCCTCCGAAGTTCCCATATTTGAATCTAACATCGAAATTAATTTGAATAAGAAATGGCTAACTTCGATACGGCGAAATATAAAAATACGAGTGTTAAGTATTAACTATATCATGTACGACTATTCTAAATTATCTAACACTTATCTTAACTGGACTTTAACCCCTCGCTGTTTGCAACAGAAAACTTAGACGCGTTACGAATTTACCGTGTCGTATTTTAGAATTTTGATCCCTTTTCTGATATTAGTTCCCAGATTTTATATACTGTTAATTTGACTTAAATAAACAATACCAAAATACCCCAACACCTATACAGAGACCTACCCTAAAACCCAAAACACCAAACTCTACCAGAAATCCGGCAACGCCGGATCTTCCCTTCTTCTCGCTGGCCAAAATCCGAGCAGGGAGGTTCGTACTCCTAGGTTTTGCTCTAGGTCCAGTTTATAAGATTTAGACACTGTTTGGTTAAGTTGATTTTCACCTAAACTATAGCAGATTAACACAGAGCTAAGTTTTACCTAGAATATGATATTCGATTTCTAAATTTTATAATTACAGAAATAAAATCTACGGAGTTAAGAATTATACCTACTGAGGATGGTAGAAAAGATTCCTCCAAGTCATCCAAACCCTTAGCTCCTAGCTTGATGGTGGAAATCCTTAGCATATTTCTTCTTTTCACTTCTTTTTTCTTTTATTTCACTTTGTGAGTTCTAAGTGTTATCTTTCTTTTTCCTTTGAGATTTTCAGAATTTTAATTTGATTAAATGATCTGAACACCTAATATATGGTAAAGGAAAAGAGTGAGGTGTAGGAGGAGGTGTCACTAAACAAGGGTGTGGTTGTTTCATGCAAGGAGGAGGTGTTGTGCATGAAGTATGCATGCAAGTTGGTGGTGGCTATACATTATCACTCCAATTTTTTTTATCTTGATATAATTTCTGAGCTAAACATTATCTAACCCCTTTTTCACTTACACCCTAAAAAATTCCTAGTTTGCATAATTTCCTAAATTTTTCACAAAGACCCTTCACTACCTATGTTTTTATATAATACCATTTTAATTAAAATGAAGCTAAATTCCACACTAAAACCCTTGAAATTTATAAATGTTACACACTAAAATTTCAATTTAATTTGTTTTACATACTACTTAAGAAAATATCCTAATTTGATTTAATAACTTTTTAAATTAACATTTTATTATTTAATTAATTAATTTTATTTATTTCCAAATTTTTTTCCAAAATATTACAATATTCTCCCCTTAAGAAAATTCGGTCCCCGAATTTAAAACTTAACTAGACATACCTTCAAAAAGATATGGAAATTTCCTTCGCATCGCATCCTTGGTCTCCCAAGTAATCTCCTCGCGATTCGTTCCTCGCCAAAGAACCTTTACAGATGGAAGTACCCTTGATCTCAGTTTCTTTGCCTGCCGGTCAAGAATTGCTACTGGCTGCACTGTGTAAGATAAATCCTGCTCAAGTTGTAAGGTCTGATACTGGATCGCGTGAGAAGGATCGTGAAGATACTTGCGAAGAATAGACACGTGAAACACCGGATGTGTAGGGATCCTAGGCACACTAATGAGGTTTCATAAGGCATCAACCATGCCAATTTCAAATTTTTCCGGTGCCGAGAAACCCTAATGCGATCGTTAACTAGAGATTAGGCGAAACATGCAAGTAGTAAACAACTTTACTGCTAAGTGAAAAAGACTACAACCTTTGTAGATCCGGTCCTCCACTTCCTTAGCTCCATGATGATGTCCCTCCGCTGCGATCATCGGATCCCGGACTCTAGCGATGGATTCGTCGAAGAAATGATCGGGCTAGGTCGTCGACTTCTATGCCGAAGATGATCTACGTCGAGGCAACTCAAGATCAAGCTCCAACTTCACCAAGTCAAGAAACTTGTGAACAAAACACCATATACTACTTGGCAAGTGGTAGAGGATGAAGAAATAGGAAGTGGGTTCACTTTGGATTTGGATTTCTCACTTGGAATCATCACTTGACATTTTTGAAGCAAGCTTTTCTTTTCTTTTTCAAGAAGAAGAAGAAGAAGATGATAGAAAAAGAAATTCATTCAAAAAGAAAATCTAAGTGATTCTTATCATTTTGCAACCATGGTTGAATGTAGAGAATAAACTAGGGTTTGGTGAATGGTTAGGTTAAGAATAAAACAAAAGGCTTAGACTTAGTCAAAGGTGCTTTGAAGCTTCATGAAGCTTCAAGCCAAAGTGAGAAAAGCCACCACTTTTTGTTTTTGTTTCTTACTAAAAGTAAATAAATGAAATAAATAAATAAGGCAAATGAAACCCTAACCATTAACCAAACATGGTTTAATTCAAACATACACCCAAGTTTGCATGTATCATCAAACATGATACAATCTTGTGCATAAAAATATATCACATATACAATGTGCACAAACAAGTGAGAAAAACATCTTAAGTGAACCAATATTAGTTAATGTAAAGTAATATATCAAATATATAATTATACATTAAATCATTAAATCAACACTTGATTTAACGATCCGGTCATATCGCATATGACCGACTAATATCCAATGTATCGACTTATCGAATCAATCCTTGATTCGATAACTAGGTTATATCGCATACAACCAATCGATACATTCATCGCGAGAATAAAATACGGTATCACATACACGCATTATTCTCGGTCCCGCACATATCTCATATGCGCTCCTATTTCGTTTCGCTTGAGCCAGGAAACCTCTGTGTAGGACTCTAAAGACTCGTCAATACGCCAGCAGTAGGTGATGATCATATCAAACACCCACAAGCCGCAAGCGATCTGCTAAACGTAACGGCCACCCGGGTATTGAGTGATCAGAAGATCGACGAGCAAGCCCGCTCACACTCCTGTGAATCCAATCAGTAACACTTACCGTACAGTCCGGTCTCGTCGTCTGATATGTCGCATATCTCGCCTAGGGGTGGTAAACGCCAGACCCCAATAGCTCGATAAGTCGTGTCGATATGAGGTCTATAACAGTTCGAGAAACTACAGGTAACACTTACCAGTAAATCTCAGCAACCCTGGCCAGGGATTTCCGGTTATAGCCAATCGAACACAGCGCAACAGCAACTCCCTATACCGGGAGAGACGAATCCCCTCCTATCGCTCATTGCCTCCATGTGATTCGGGACTGTACCCAAAAACCACCGTTTTGCACGCCCTCTTGGACGTGGTAAGGTGGAAATCAAAGCACAGTGGGAATCACACAAGACTCTATGATGATCTCGGGTCTACAGACTAACCTGTACCAGTGTCACCAGAGAACTGCCATCTGACGTAAGGTATAATACCATCTGGGAGTTCTCGGCGAGTCCGTCCAGTGTACCCAGTCTCCACTGAGCACCCGTATATCATCTCTGATGTCAAACACCAATGGATATGGGATCATCCATCGCCCATCTGTATGGGTTGAGAAGGTATACGCTAGTCTACTCTGGTATATCGATGCCCTGTCTCGATACACCCACGACTAGGAACTTTGAAAGATGTACTTATGGACTACCATGTCCCCACTAGTATGATCCGCATCATAGTCCAGGTAGTCAAGTACACATCCTAAGGGCTTTACCAACATGTAACAGAGAGACAATCAGTGTACACGTTAAGGTAAAGAGCAACCAGATAGCATACTATCATGTCGAGCAAGAAAGTCCTCTCTATATATGTCCAAGCATCCACTACAATATACATCCTATGTATAGTAATGGCCTCTAGGGCATATATATAACTAACAATCTCCCACTTGCACTAGGGTCATCTGATAGCAGTGGTTATAGTAACTCATACTCAACCATCTCATAAAAGTCTCTCTTTGGGAAAAGGCCTTTGTGAGTGGATCCGCCGTGTTGTCTTCTGAGTCTACTCTCCTCACCTCGATCACCCTGGAGATCAACTATCTCCATGATCAGGTGATGCTGCCTTAGAATACGTCTGGGTCACTGATGGGACCGGGGTTCCCGGGCTAAAGCCACACTTCCATTGTCACACAATGGTAGGAACCTAGTTCATCTCATGAACCAATATACACCCAAACAGCCTCTTTGGTAGCATCTTAAGTAGCGATGTATCCAGCCTTTATCGTCTAGTTTGCCATGGTATCTAGCTTGGAACTCTTCCAACATACCGTCCCTTTACTGAGGGTAAAGACAATGCCTGTGACTGACTTTCAGTCATCCTTATCACTCTGGAACCTTTCCAGTGATTCTCCCCAGGATCAACAGATACCATCTCACTACAACTAGTGAGTATCCTAACATCCAACTAGATCTATCTCATAGATCCAAAACCCAGGATTTAGGAGGTATCACTTTGATCCTATATAGAGAATCATTGTGATAAGCGGAGATTGACCGAGCGTAGCATAGGAAACTCCTTTCTTATCAAGAGTATGTCATCCACGTACTCTACGAGGATCACCACCATACTCCCTACTACCTTTTTGTATATACAAGGTTCATCTACCATTTTGATGAAGTCAAACTCTTTGACTACCACATCAAAACAGATGTTCCAACTCCGCGATGCCTGCTTTATCCTATAAAGCATCTTGCTCACGTTTCCGCTGCTCCCACTGTTTACGAAGCCCTCTGGCTGTGTACTTATAGACGCTCTCTTCTAAAATATCATTTAGAAGAGCAGTCATGACACCCAACCGCCAGATATCATAGTCATGGTATGTAGCCGTGGCAAGTAGGATCTGGATGGACTTAAGCATAGCTACTTGAAAAGGTTTCATCATTATCCACGCCTGGTCGATGACGAAAAACTTTAACAAGTCTAGCTTCGAAAGTCTCAACTTTTCCATCTACACCAAGTAATCTTCTCAAGATATACTTGCTCCTGATGGGGATTTAACCCTTCAGATATAGCAGCCAAAGTCCATACTTTGTTGGTGTACATGGATTCCATCTCAGATCGCTAAGCATCCATCCATTCTTACAGAGTCCCACTCCTGATGGCCAGCTCGAAACTAGTTGGATCATCATCTCATGATGCAATCCTCACTCCTACTGTCATAGAGAAACTGAAGTATCTCTCAGGTGGGTGAGGAACCCTACTAGATCGGCGGAGAGGCTGAGGTTCGTTGGTAACTATTGAATCCTTTGGTTCTACCAAATCATCAGCTGCAGTTTGTATAGCTGAAACATTTCCAGTTCTACATAACAGATCTTGCCTCGAGCTTGTCCGGATTTTGCTTTTAGACATAGGCCGGACAACCCCAAATCTTAACTAACTTAAGATATGGGCTCTTCCCTTTCCATATCATATATGAAGTGGTAGGCAACTGATTTGATTTGAACCCTATTCAATAGGTATGCAGCTTCTCAAGTGCATAACTCCCAAAAGGAAATAGGTAACTCAGTAGTACTCATCATAGAGCACACCTTATCATATAGGGTGTGATTGCTCCGCCCCGATATACCATCGTGCTATGGTGTACACGGAGGAGTAATGCTGAGAGAGAATCTCATTCTCCTTTAGAATAGTCCAGGAATTCTATGCACAAGTATTCTCCTCCCTGATCTCATCATAGGACATAATACTTATACCTATATTGGTTCTATACTTCTGACTTATATTCTGTGAATTTCTCAAAAGGTTCAGACATGTGTTTCAACAGGAGCATGTGTCCGAATCTTGAGAGATCATCAGAGAATGTAAGGAAGCACAAAGAACCATTCCTGGCATATGTAGACTGGGGACCTTCATACATCACTATGTATCAGTCCCAAGAGTTCACTAACTCTTTCTCTGTTTCCAGTAAACAGATCTATGGTCATCGTATCTTTGTGACATGACCGGCAAGTTTCACAAGATGTAAATTCAAACTAATTTAAATATGCATCTAAATGTAACTTCAGCCAGTCGGGTCGCATTGATATGACCTAGTCTACAATGCCTCAAGAAGGATTCATTCATTTCTGAACTCTTCCTCTTGTGTGTGTTCCGTATACTAAGAACTGTAGTTTGATTTATAACATCAATGCTTTTAGATAACGTGCCTGAACCGATCAACTTTTGATATAGGAAATGTTCAAAAAATTATCCAACAATACAAAATTTTATCATTTCTTTAATAAAGAGACTGATATGATTTTGTATATCAGGTTCGGTATCTAATAACATTTGTTCAGAATCAATGTATTTGGAATACAGGGTGACAGTGACCAACAGACTTGGCTGCAACACTTGCACCGTTTTCTCTCTCATGAAACTTATCACCCGTTCTCAGTTCTCTACCTTTCTGTAGCCCTATGTAACAGATTACATATCTGGGATACTGATCCGGTATCAAATACCTAGGACGTAGAGGATATAGAGAAACAGTTCTTTGTAATGAACACACCCGAAGGAGATGCATCATATGCACTTTCTTCATTTGGGCGGCACGGGAATTCTGGTAATCCCCAATTTCCTGCTCGGTCTTATAACAATTATAAGTTGGAGCGGGACCAACGTTCCCCAGTTCAGTATAACAAGCGGGTTCGGTCAATACATCCTTATTATTATCTTGATTAAGGCGTGATATGGTCGCTACCTGGAGAGAGAGAGAAGAAAACACTCAGCGTGCGCTCTTGCAAGATCAGATTGGTTATTATTTTATCTAATCAGGATGGCTCCCACTGTTTTTATCAAATCTTCCTTCAAACCCTAAAAGGAAAGACTAGCCGGGATTAATTACACGCTACAAGTTCGCCAATCTTTCAGCCAGGCCAGTGTCGGTACTTTGAGGGAGGTCCCCCGTGCTTTCGCACAAACCTAATTAATATAAACCTCGTTTTCCCAGAGGCGTAATCTCGTTAACACCTTTCTAGACACCTACTTGATCGGCTAATTGTAATGTGTAAAACTCTCCCAGAAGTAACTCTTACTCGCAGCGGGTATCGGGATCCAACTATCTCATAGAAGGTATGCAATCTCATTGCAAATTTCAACACTTGAAATTCCCGATAATATTTTGCCCCTAACGTGCTATGACCTTAACGAAAGCCAACAAACCATAGCCCGCTAGTCAAGTTCAACCCGTACATTTCTTGATTGAATTAAACCCACCCGCACGACCCTTGACGAAAGCCAACAAAGCCGTACGACTACCCTAATCCAATCGCATCGTATGCAGCAGATAAGCAGCATATAGCTACCGCACACTACACCTTGACGAAAGCCAACAAATGTAGCACGAATACTATATACAACTTATCTGAAATGACGGAGGGCTACGACAGGTTTTTCTGAAAACCTATTGCGTAATGAACTTGATATCGTTGTAGAATCAAATGATTTTAAAATTGAGTGTTTTTGAGGCTTTTCTAGTTTTGCTAAAGGGGTCACTCCCGGTGAAGGGATCGTCGGCCCTTTCCTCGTCGAATGAGGTGCGGGATATATCATATACATCACTGTGCAAAGCAAGAACTATAGAAGCAATCAAAAGACAAACCGAGAGGTGTAGCATCTGCCAGTTATTGCTAAAGGGGTCACTCCCGGTGAAGGGATCGTCGGCCCTTTCCTCATCGAATAAGGTGCAGGATATATCATATATACCGCTGTGCAAAGCAAGAACTGTAGCTACCTGTTTTATTTTTGAAATTCGATTCCACAACATCTTTAGGTTTCTTTTCTTTCATTAATCACATTAATGAAGTCCCATCATTTAAGTACCTAAACATCACAGATAAATACGACGTACACTTATGTCATCCGCATTCGCCTCGATGTCCCCTCGTGCACCGTTAAGTTAGGTAACTAACGGCAGAGCGGGGCAGGGCTAGCGCGGGTGTAAAACATAAGTAACGTCTATATAATATATCGTATATACTATATACAGTATTTATCACAGAACATATCAAATGATCACATCACAGATATCGCAGCAGAAGAAACATATGAAACATTGGATATACTAGGACGTCCGTGTTTTTATTACGAGCCAGTATATAACACGGATTCCACGGTCGTGATGAATAGCCAATCCCACACCCCTAGACCCCTACGAGAGCGGCAAGCAACCCTACCAATTCTAGAGTTAGGAGACCCGGACTCGGCTCCTCGAGTTGATCTCCCACTGGACTCCAGAACCCGGTTACTTGTGCTCCCCTCCTTGGGTCTATCCTAGTGCGGAAAAGTAAATAATATACAAAAGGTGACATCTTCCGCAACCTGGAAGTGCCCCAATAAAAAAATATTACATACAAGTTTTTACATGAATGAAAATGAAAAACACTCGTCTCACATAAAAAAAACCCGGCTATTCAAACACGACGATCCAATATAACATATCCAGCAACACATAACATCACATGTCATCAACGTAAGTAAATATGCGCATCCCAATTGTCGTTGACATATAGCAACTAAACCGGCGATATCACATATTACACTTATGGTCGCAGAAAAGAAAGTGTACAACTACAACAGTTGGAATCCGCAAACTCTTTAGACATCGCATGCCTAATCAAATGAATTACTTAGACATTGCATGCCTAACAATTATAAACCCCGCATTTTAGTCTCATTATCGAAAACACTTTTCAATATCAAGTCGGGCAATTCAACAAGATTCCCGGCATCCTGATCGAATGCTCGTCGCAAACTTTAGTAGGCGGCCGCACCCCCGATGCCGTCGACGAAGTGCACCAAGGCGGAACACCGCTGCCGCGAGCACCCAAACGGATGCTTTCGGCGACGGGGTTCTCCTACAGTCACTTGGTCGGGTCTATGTGGTGAGGCTGTCTATTAAGTTTACCCGGCGAGTATCCGCGTACGCTACGTGATTGCGACGGACTTTTGATCACATCAAAATTCCGTGGCAACCGATCAAGTGAGACTAAACCGCTAGATTTATAACATTCATTCAGTTATCTCATAACTACTTGTGAATTCCAATTATTGTATCACATTCCGGATAAATAGAAAATGTCAAGCTTTCCGATCGAACAATCGAACACCCAAGTTTTCCCGAAACAGCTCAACACATGAAATAAGTTTAAGAACATTCACTTCGTGCCACAGTACCAACGGTCCAGCCGTAGAAGGGTCAAGCCAACGCCTTACATGTGGCACGCCGTACTGCCCCAAACCCTAAGGTTCAAAGGGCAGTTCAAGACGGTCATATAATCGAGTTAAGGTTTATTTTCTTCTAGAGGGTCCATCGAGTTACTTGCACTACTCAGAACGTTCTCAAACTATGGAAAAATCCAACAATTGGAAATTTCCCGGCAGGGGAAAAAGTGGGTATTTATATCCGGTCGAACTTTTTAACATACTCTAAATTATCCGGAAAAAACACATAGACGAAATTAGACAATCCGATCGAATCTACGAACTCCCAATACAACCTAGAAAACTCAACTCTTGAGTAAGAATTAAAAATTCCCAGAAAGTACAGCACTAACATATAGGAATTACTGTGCAAAGAAAATGACAAGATACTCTTATATGGCCGCGGAACCGCCGCATATACCATGCTTTTGCCGCGGTTTCGTGGCCATTTGGTCGAGTTATGAGGACGTGCTTCACCCTAATTCTTAAAAAAGCCTGCTGATTTTTCTGCATATTTTTAATTCACAAAAATCCCAGTTTTGAAAAAATATACAGAGAAGGGTTTTAAACTAGGGTTTCAGGTTCGATCGGACTTCTAATATCGTCTACACTTCGCCTAAGGCTCTAGCTAGGCTCTGATACCACTGTAGGGATCCTAGGCACACTAATGAGGTCTCACAAGGAATCAACCTTGCCAATTTCAAATTTTTCCGGTGCCGAGAAACCCTAATGCGATCGTTAACTAGAGATTAGGCGAAACATGCAAGTAGTAAACAACTTTACTGCTAAGTGAAAGAGACTACAACCTTTGTAGATCCGGTCCTCCACTTCCTTAGCTTCGTGATGATGTCCCTCCGCTGCGATCATCAGATCCCGGACTCTAGCGATGGATTCGTCGAAGAAATGATCGGGCTAGGTCGTCGACTTCGATGCCGAAGATGATCTACGTCGAGGCAACTCAAGATCAAGCTCCAACTTCACCAAGTCAAGAAACTTATGAAGAAAACACCCTATACTACTTGGCAAGTGGTAGAGGATGAAGAAATAGGAAATGGGCTCACTTTGGATTTGGATTTCTCACTTGGAATCATCACTTGACATTTTTGAAGTAAGCTTTTCTTTTCTTTTTCAAGAAGAAGAAGAAGAAGATGATAGAAAAAGAAATTCATTCAAAAAGAAAATCTAAGTGATTCTTATCATTTTGCAACCATGGTTGTAGAGAATAAACTAGGGTTAGGTGAATGGTTAGGTTAAGAATAAAACAAAAGGTTTAGACTTAGTCAAAGGTGCTTTGAAGCTTTATGAAGCTTCAAGCCAAAGTGAGAAAAGCCACCACCTTTTGTTTTTGTTTCTTGCCAAAAGTAAATAAATGAAATAAATAAATAAGGCAAATGAAACCCTAACCATTAACCAAACATGGTTTAATTCAAACATACACCCAATTTTGCATGTATCATTAAACATGATACAATCTTGTGCACAAAAATATATCAGATATACAATGTGCACAAACAAGTGAGAAAAACATCTTGAGTGAACCAATATTAGTTAATGTAAAGTAATATATCAAATATATAATTATACATTAAATCATTAAATCAACACTTGATTTAACGATCCGGTCATATCGCATATGACCGACTAATATCCAATGTATCGACTTATTTTATCAATCCTTGATTCGATAACTAGGTTATATCGCATACAACCAATCGATACATTCATCGCGAGAATAAAATATGGTATCATATACATGCATTATTCTCGGTCCCGCACATATCTCATATGCGCTCCTATTTCGTTTCGCTTGAGCCAGGAAACCTCTGTGTAGGACTTTAAAGACTCGTTAATACGCTGGCAGTAGGTGATGATCATATCAAACACCCACAAGCCGCAAGCGGTCTGCTAAACGTAACGGTCAACCGGGTATTGAGCGATCAGAAGATCGACGAGCAAGCCCGCTCACACTCCTGTGAATCCAATCAGTAACACTTACCGTACAGTCCGGTCTCGTTGTCTGATATGTCGCATATCTCGTCTAGGGGTGGTAAACGTCAGACCCTAATAGCTCGATAAGTCGTGTCGATATGAGGTCTATAACAGTTCGAGAAACTACAGGTAACACTTACCAGTAAATCTCAGCAACCCTGGCCAGGGATTTCCGGTTATAGCCAATCGAACACAGCGCAACATCAACTCCCTATACCGGGAGAGACGAATCCCCTCCTATCGCTCATTGCCTCCATGTGATTCAGGACTGTACTCAAAAACCACCGTTTTGCATGCCCTCTTGGACGTGGTAAGGTGGAAATCAAAGCACAGTGGGAATCACACAAGACTCTATGACGATCTCGGGTCTACAGACTAACCTGTACCAGTGTCACCAGAGAACTGCCATCTGACGTAAGGTATAATACCATCTGGGAGTTCTCGGCGAGTCCGTCCAGTGTACCCAGTCTCCACTGAGCACCCGTATATCATCTCTGATGTCAAACACCAATGGATATGGGATCATCCATCGCCCATCTGTATGGGTCGAGAAGGTATACGCTAGTCTACTCTGGTATATCGATGCCCTGTCTCGATACACCCACGACTAAGGACTTTGAAGGATGTACTTATGGACTACCATGTCCCCACTAGTATGATCCGCATCATAGTCCAGGTCGTCAAGTACACATCCTAAGGGCTTTACCAACATGTAACAGAGAGACAATCAGTGTACACGTTAAGGTAAAGAGCAACCAGATAGCATACTATCATGTCGAGCAAGAAAGTCCTCTCTATATATGTCCAAGCATCCACTACAATATACATCCTATGTATAGTAATGGCCTCTAGGGAATATATATAACTAACAGGATGCACATCGGGAAAACTTGGTGGAAGTTCTAAACGATAAGCTACAGCACCCACTCTCTCTAGAATCTCGTAAGGTCCGACATATCTAGGGCTGAGCTTCCCCTTTTTCCCGAAACGCATCACACCTTTCATCGGAGATACACGAAGGAACACATGATCTCCCATCTCAAACTCGAGTCTACGACGACGTCGATCTGCATATGATTTCTGTCTGCACTGGGCCGCTCTCATTCTGTCCCGTATCAACTGAATCTTTTCCGTAGTCTCCTGTACTATCTGCGGTCCCAAAATGCTACTCTCGCTCAGTTCCATCCAGCAAACGGGTGATCGACATTTCCTCCCATACAAAGCTTCAATGGGTGCCATCTGGATCGTCTCCTGAAAACTGTTGTTGTACGAGAATTCTATCAAAGGTAAGTGACGATCCCAACTACCACCGAAATCAAGGCTGCAAGCTCGAAGCATATCCTCTAGAGTCTGAATGGTCCGCTCTGACTGGCCATCTGTCTGTAGGTGAAAAGCTGTACTAAAACTCAATCGTGTACCAAAAGCTTCTTGAAGTTTCTGCCATAGCCTGCTGGTAAACTGGGTACCCCTATCGGATACTATGCACGTCGGAACTCTATGCAATCGTACAATCTCGTCGATATAAATCTGATCATACAGCACAAACCCATACGTCATCTTCACCGGAAGAAAATGAGCTGCCTTTGTCAATCTATCTACAATCACCCAGATGGAATCATACCCTCTGCTAGTCCTGGGTTGACCCACAACGAAATCTATGGAAATCTGTTTCTATTTCCACTCCAGAATGGGCAAGGGCTGCAACTCTCCTGCCGGCCTCTGGTGCTCGGCCTTGACTTGTTGACAAGTCAAGCATCTCGAAACAAACTCTGCAATACCCCTCTTCATTCCTTCCCACCAATAAATATCCTTCAAGTCATGATACATCTTGGTGGAATCAGGATGAATACTGTATGTTGATCGATGGGCCTCCTCTAAGATCTCATGTCTCAGTCCATCCGAATCTGGCACACAAAGATGAGTCCCAAAACATAATACTCCACGGTCATCTATCACGAACTCAAATTCTCTACCCTGTCTCACCTGATCCATAATCTTCGACAAGCGAGTGTCCAGGGGTTGTGCCTATCTAATACGATCCAGTAATTAAGGACGGGTGCGAACATGAGCCAACTGCCCTCCTGTCGATGTGAACTCAAACTGTATATGGCTATCACATAAAATCTGCCAGTCTGTGGAAAACTGCCTCTGCAAGGTGCACAAATGAGATAAGCTACCTCCAGGCCTCCGGCTCAAGGCATCCTCTACTACATTCGCTCTGCCCAGATGGTAAAGAATCTCACAATCATAATCCTTCACGAGTTCCATCCATCGACGCTGCCTTAGATTCAGACCCCTTTGCTGAAAAATATACTTCAAGCTCTTATGATCTGTAAATATCTGGCACGACTCTCCGTACAAGTAATGCCTCCAAATCTTCAGTGCGAAAACTACAACAGCCATCTCCAAATCATGAGTAGGGTAGTTCTGCTCGTGCCACTTCAGCTGTCGATAAGCATAAGCTACAACCCTGCCGTGCTGCATCAACACACAGCCTAAACCCACTCTAGAGCCATCACAATACACAACAAAGCCACCTGACCCAGAAGGTAAAGATAAGACTGGTGCAGTCGTCAAACGAGTCTTCAACTGCTGGAAACTCTGCTCACATGTATCTGTCCAAAAAAATGGAACTTCCTTCCTAGTCAATCCGGTCAATGGTGCAGCGATCCGAGAAAAATCCTGCACAAAATGTCGGTAATAACCGGCCAGACCCAAGAAACTTCGAACCTCTGTAACTGACACAGGTCTGGGTCAGTGCTGTACCGCTTCTATCTTCTTTAGGTCCACACGTATCCCATCTCTTGTAACTACGTGACCCACGAAATCTACACTATCCAGTACACTTGGAGAATTTAGCGAACAGTTGATGCTCTTTCAAGGTCTGTAACGTGATGCGCAAATACTGCTCGTGCTCCTCTCGGCTCCTTGAATAAACAAGAATATCATCAATGAATACTATAATAAACTGATCAAGGAATGGCCGAAAATATGGTTCATCGTATCCATGAAAGCTGCTGGGGCGTTGGTGAGTCCGAATGACATCACCAGAAACTCATAATGCCCATAACGTGTGCGAAAAGCAGTCTTCGGAATGTCATCCTTCCGAACCCTCAACTGCTGATACCCTGACCGCAAATCAATCTTTGAGAAGTAGCCAGCTCCTTGCAGCTGATCGAACAAGTCATTGATACGAGGTAGTGGATACCTATTTCGCACAGTAACTCGATTCAGCTGCCCGTAGTCGATGCACAGTCTCATACTACCGTCCTTTTTCTTAACAAATAAGAAAGGAGCTCCCCACGGTGATACACTTGGACGAACAAGTCCCCTATCTAACAACTCTTGCAACTGGCTTTTGAGTTCCTTCAACTCCGTCGGGGCCATCCGATAGGGTGGTATAGAAATAGGCCCCGCACCCGGAATCAAGTCGATACAAAATTCAATATCGCGATCTGGCGGTAATCATGGTAATTCAGCAGGAAACACATCTGGAAATTCTCGTGCAATCAGAACCTGGTCCAACGGGACTTCAGCGACTTCTAAGTCCTGAACAAAAGCTAAGAACCCATGACAACCCTTCTTTAAGAGTCGCCTGGCACAAAGAGCAGAAATCATGTTGGCAGGAGTTATATTACAGTCTCCTTGCACAACAAAGATCGGTTCATCCGGAAAACAAAATCGGACCGCTTTCTCCCGACAATCTACATAAGCATGACAAGTGGCCAACCAATCCATACCAAGAAGTATATCAAAATCTAACATATCCAGGAGAATCAGATCAACTAATGAATCCCTATCATCGATACGTACTGAACATGACCTGGATACATGTTGAGCTACAAAAGAATCTCCCACCGGAGTAATCACCACTAATGGTAACTCTAACAACGATGACTCTCTCCCCAGAGAAATTGCAAAGCGTGAAGATACATAAGAATGTGTAGAACTGGATCAAATAAAATATGTGCATCTAAGGAACATACTGCAAGAGTACCTGTCACAACTGCATTTGTTGCCTGGGCATCCTGTGGAGTCAGCGCAAAAACTCATGCCTGGCCCCTGCCCGCATCCTGTTGTCCTCTACCTCTGTCTTCTCGACCTCTCTAAGAGCGTCCTGCAAAGCCTCGACCTCGTGGTGCAACTGTCTGGCGTATAGTGCCAACTGGGGGAGGAAGTAGGGCCATCGAAGTAGAAGGTGGAGGGGGTAAAGCAGCCTGTGGAAAAAAAGTTCCTCCCTAGGGTCTACAATCCCTCGCATAATGTCCTGGAAGTCCGCAACTAAAACATGTAGATGGGGGCCTCTGATCATCGGGGTATGAACTGAACATCTGGCCCTGGGTCCAACCTCGCCCAAAACTGCGGTTTGGAATGTGCCTACCTCTACCTCTGCCGAACTGCCTGGTTATTGACCCTATAGGTCTGGTCCTCTTTGGCTCCGGAACAATCACTGCCTCGCTCAGACGCTCTTCCACTCGTATAGCTGCATCCATGGCCTGCACATAACTATCGAAATGCTGGGAGCCTATCGCAAGAAACAACCGCGTATCCAAACTCTTTATGAAGCTCTTCACCCGAAGCTCCTCCGTAGGAACTAAGTATGGAGCATAGCGTGACAACTGGGTGAATCGTAAATCATAATCCGCCACCGACATACTCGCAGATTTCCACAACGCTTCAAAACTGCTAGCTCTTGCGTCCCTCACACTCTGTGGAAGAAATCTGGCAAGAAAGACATCGGAAAACTCAATCCACGACATCGGAGGAAGACTAGCAGCTCTCCCTCTCTCCATCGACTCACACCACTCCTGTGCAAGTCCTTCCAATCGAAAGCTAGTCAGCTCAACTGATCTCGCATTAGAACATCGCAATGATCTGCTAATCCTCACCATCCTATCTAGAAAGGACTGAGGATCCTCCTCTACATCAGTCCCTGTAAATACCGAAGGTCTCAACCTCATAAACTCTGGAAGAGATACCTCCATTACTCTAAGTTCTTCCAGTGCGACAGTCTGCATAGGCTGTTCATCGGGTTCTACCATTGTCGGTGTCTAATCCTGTCTCTGTACTCGAGTGGCCTCAGCCAACTGTCCTACCACATGCTGCAATCCTAACATGCCCTCCTCTATCCTAGTCAATCTATCTGGAGGAGGAGGATCGACATGCTCCTGTACCACTGGAATGTCCGGTGAGTCAGTCGTCGTCACAGGCGGATTCTCCCTAGCTGCATCTCTGGCTGCGGCTCGCCTAGCTCGCGTAGCCATAGCAACTGGAACAGAAACGAGAGTTGATAAGGCTTACGAATAGGAGTAATTAATAATAGAGAGTCAAAGGAAGGATAAATCGAGATAGACATCCTAAGGTTAGTTAGGCTGAGTATTGTAACGTAAATATGCCGTAGAACATACGTACGGTACTGCACTCATCCTAATTCACCTACTCCATCAAACCAAAGGTCATCCTACGTAACGAACTCAATTCGACTTACTTTAATTCACTACTCGATTCCGTAAGGTTAATCCTAAGCTCTGATGCCAACATTGTCACGACCCAAGGTTTGGATGTGACCGGCACTTGGATTGTATAATATCTAAACATATCTACACAACCCGAGTAAGCCAAACACCAAGATCAAATCCATTTTTACGGAATTTTAGAAAAAAATTAGTTCTTAAGTAAAACCACAGTTTTAAGTATTTAATTTGGTTGCATCCCTAGTTGGGATCAACAATGCCAATAGCGAAAATCATTATACAATTATATACGGCATCAATAAGAATCTCAGACATACGTAAAAGAAATATTATTTAATATAACTAAACGATCTCATCTGTCAAATAATATACACACAACCACCTCTCGTTCTAAGTCATAATACAGGTTCTGATGGAGATATTCTAGATTCAATATACAATACCAAAAGAGAAGGTTACTATATATGTAACTTACCTAGCAAAAGATGCGATAAAATCTGATAAGTTTAACCGTCCACTCGACTCCTGCAAGGAACTGTGGCACAACGGGGGTGAGTTGCCAACTCAGTGAATAGAACTAACATATAACGGCTGATAATGTAAATATGACGAACTATAACTAACTGCAATATGGATAAGTATGATGTATGATAGCATGTGGAAAACATGAATTTGTACTACTAATCATATAAACCAAAAACTGAAATATCATCACTTATTTCCAAATAAATTTTATCTTTCCATGTCCAATATCGACACAAATCTTCCGTTTCTCTCAGGAATCATTCCTCGAACGATCCTGTAATCAATAACACCGGTCGGTATCATTCTAGATATCCGCCGCGTTTCACAACTATCTCCGGTATTGAGTATCCTCGCTAGGCTCCCCGCCTCAAATGCGGCTTTCCTGCCCCTCGGTCTCGACCGGGTCCACCATGAATCCGACTGTATAGCTCCCCCACTAAATCTAGATAACATAAAAATCCGCGACCGTATAGCTCCCCCACTCGGCCCGGAATAAAAACCAAATCATAAAAACAATATCTCATGGTGGACATTTCACATCAATATGAAAAATCACTGAATTTACGCAATAGTATCGGAAAACTCAAAACCATAAATTCTCAATAATACAAACGTCTCTTATATCAACTTATAACACTTGAATACGAAACATGATGTCATTGATGCAATTTACTACTGTTATTGATGTTAAGGTATGATAAGAATCATATTTAACAGGATAATTACTAAGTGTGAAAGTGACATGTTAATATCGATGAGGTGTAGTGCAACATGTAGATATATGCGTGTGCGGCATAACTCGTCGATAATTGTGCAATATTCTAACAACTATTAACATGGCGATGTATAGGTATACATGAATGCATAGAATTAACTTAATATACAAAAGCCTATTTTTATTTAAACTAAACTATGGGCGTATCACGCCATCTATACAAGATCCCCCGGTAGATATTTAGTCTACTCACTGGAATACATCGTAAACTACTCAGAAATTGCCAATCATTTTCCTTTCCTTGCGGCCTCCGAAGTTCCCGTATTTGAATCCAACATCGAAATTAATTTGAATAAGAAACGACTAACTTCGATACGGCGAAATATAAAAATACGAGTGTTAAGTATTAACTATATCACGTACGACTATTCTAAACTATCTAACACTTATCTTAACTGGACTTTAACCCCTCGCTGTTTGCAACAGAAAACTTAGACGCGTTACGAATTTACCGTGTCGTATTTTAGAATTTTGATCCCTTTTCCGATATTAGTTCCCAAATTTTATATACTCTTAATTTAACTTAAATAAACAATACCAAAATACCCCAACACCTATACAAAGACCTACCCTAAACCCAAAACACCAAACTCTACCAGAAATCCGGCGACGCCGGATCTTCCCTTCTTCTCGCCGGCCAAAATCTGAGCAGGGAGGTTCGTACTCCTAGGTTTTGCTCTAGGTCCAGTTTATAAGATTTAGACACTGTTTGGTTAAGTTGATTTTCACCTAAACTATAGAAGATTAACACAGAGCTAAGTTTTACCTAGAATACGATATTCGATTTCTAAATTTTACAATTACAGAACTAAAATCTACGGAGTTAAGAATTATACCTACTGAGGATGGTTGAAAAGCTTCCTCCAAGACACCCAAACCCTTAGCTCCTAGCTTGATGGTGGAAATCCTTAGCCTATTTCTTCTTTTCACTTCTCTTTTCTTTTATTTCACTTTGTGAGTTCTAAGTGTTATCTTTCTTTTTCCTTTGAGATTTTCAGAATTTTAATTTGGTTAAATGATCTGAACACCTAATATATGGTAAAGGAAAAGAGTGAGGTGTAGGAGGAGCTGTCACCAAACAAGGGTGTGGTTGTTTCATGCAAGGAAGAGGTGTTGTGCATGAAGTGTGCATTCAAGTAGGTGGTTGCTATGCATTATCACTCCAATTTGTTTTATCTTGATATTATTTCTGAGCTAAATATTATCTAACCCCTTTTTCACTTAAACCCTCAAAAATTCCAAGTTTACATAGTTTCCTAAATTTTTCACAAAGACCCTTCACTACCTATGTTATTATATAATACCATTTTAATTAAAATGAAGCTAAATTTCACACTAAAACCCTTGAAATTTATAAATGTTACACACTAAAATTTCAATTTAATTTGTTTTACATACTACTTAAGAAAATGTCCTAATTTTATTTAATAACTTTTTAAATTAACATTTTATTATTTAATTAATTAATTTTATTTATTTCCAAATTTTTTTCCGAAATATTACATCCCCCTTCTCTTTACTATTCTAAAAACTTAGAATTCTAAAACTCGACGGAAGTGGAGTTAATCCGACTTCTGATTCGGTTTTTCCTTAAAAATCATATTTTTTTAAAACACAATAATACCAAACTCTCCCATCATGATAATTAAATATTAACAAAATATCTTGACAAGTTTCATATTAAAAGAATTCATATTTCAATTTTTATAGCACTTTTACAGAAAAATAGCATATAGTTTAGTTTCGACATAAAATATTATTACCCCTTGCTATTCTTTTAGATAGTTCACGAGGTAATGACCTACCTCCTCACAACACTCATATATAACATAGCGCGATGATCTTTGGGAACATAGTTTTGGGAAAATACGATTTTACACAAAATTACCTCAAACTTATAAAAACCTTTTTCTACAAGATATGTATTTTTAAGAAATCTTTGCAATGCGCAGCTACAACCCATTTCGGGGAAACCGTTCGGGATGGTGCGGATTATCGCACATACTCGGGCTTAGTAAAGCGAGATGCAGACCTCCGCAAGGAGCATACGGTCTCGAAAGATTTAAAAATACAAATATCTTAAGAAAATGAGATTTCTAAAAAAATAATAAACTAAATTATTTTATAAATATATATGTATCATCAACATATCTATTTTTGATATAGTTTAAATATTCCAACTTTTCTAAATAAAAAAGAATCACTTACATGAAAATACCATGCAATTCCATACAAGTTCAATACTTTACAATTAAATACCATTATAAAAAAATAGGTTTTATTCACTAGAAATGTCACAATGATAAAATATACATTAATGAAAACTTTAAAAACAATAATAAAATACTTGAGGTGTATTTTGAAAATTATATAAAATTATTTTTACATAAAACCTCCTCAAGTTGTATAAATTACCCTAAAGACCCTAGTAAACATAGGTTTAAGCGGGACCAGTCTCTTGAGCCTCAGGGAGCCGGAGATATGGGTGCTTGCCAATTTAAAATAGACAACTTAACAAACGGTGTTATCAACACGGTAATCGTCTTTGAAAAAGACACAAATCCTTCCGTCCATGTGCAGCGGTTACCGATAACACCAAAACCTAATTCAGAATTCAATTTCTTTTCTAATTGTCTGACTTAGACTGAGTGTCAATATATACAGTCTGACTTGAATGAGATTCAAGTATAAAGCTACGTTACAATATGAATCAATGAATCCATATATTCGATCTGTTCAATCTATCAATCTATACAACTTGACCGAACCGAACCATGGATATACATCCATCCACATGATTCTCCAGTTACATCCATTTACTGATATCATGGTTTCGATAAGTCATCCATCTATAGAAGACAATACAGTTTATAATACAATACAAACAATACAATCAAGATATCGCAGGGTTTAAGGGGTAGATTGGTACGGAAGGTGTTAAAAGTGGCACGAGACTGCAACCATTAAGACACCTAACTTGAATTCAATCGCTGTTGTTCCGGGTTTTATCACGGAGCCTTGTACTCTTGATTCCATCCACTTTAGTCTCTGGTCTATTGAGACTCCTCTCGTATACACTGACCTCTTCTGTACCAAGCTACAAACAACAGTGTTAACACTAAATACAACATTATAACAATATAATACAACTTTAAAAGCTACACTCTCTTTCTGTCTATTCTACTTCTTCCTTATCTTTAGGACTTACCGAGCGATTGTTCGCTGATGACATTCTTTCTCTTTCTTCTTTGGAATGTTGTCAGGTAGTTCAGACCTTCAGGAGATCAAGCCCATCAGCGAGGATTTGGATCAGTTAGCCTTCAACCCGGAGCTCTAGATACTTGTACATTTCATTTCAGTACTTTCCATTTCTGTTATGCCACTGTTTAGGCATTGCTTTTCATTCCATGTATTTACTTTTCAGATGTATTGTAAAAAGAATGTGAATAAATAAAGTTGCTGTTCATTTATATTTATTGTCTCTGTCTCTTGTGCATTTTACTTATATTGCTTAGATACGCTTATCGTGTTTACTTCAGAGTAAATACGTAGCGGCTTTGTCACGTTCTCTGCCCATATACTGGGAAGCGAGGTGTGACAGGTTTTGTTGGTGGCCCATGCAGGTTCGAGCTGTATGGAACCCTACCATGTAGTTCCGTTCTGCGTGGACAACCTAAGCAATATAACACAAGAACCGGCAACTGGTAGACTTTTTCTTCGCCACGGGGGGCAACGAAGTCCTTGGTAAGAAGCAAGAGGGAAAGACATACATTCTTTACAATTCATACTTCTTGAATCTTATCAATTTCATATACTTTGAATCTGTCCTAACCCAAAAATTTTCATTCTAGGTTATGGATTCCCCGAACAACACCAGCACCAATGTTAACAACACACCTCCACCACTACCACTCACACCTGCCGTCGCTGCTCCGATCAACGAGCAGACGGTTCTGCTTGAGGCGATCCGCAGCCTCTTAGAAGGACAGCAGCAACAGACTGCTATTCTAATGAACCGTCCTGAGGCAGAAGCACCTAGGGTGAAACAATTCAGGGCTTTGCACCCCAAATAGTTTGCAGGAAAAGAAAGCCCTCTAGAAGCTGATGAATAGGCTCAGAGCATCGAAGATGATCTGGCAGCGACACAAATGCCAGAGATAGCTTGGGTCCGTGTTGCGAAACTGCAGCTCACGGACAATGCACGGGTTTGGTGGAAGGCAGAAGAAAGCCATCTTGATCAACCCATCAAATGGAAGACTTTCCGCGACATGTTCGACGCAAAGTACTTCCCTGAGACTGCCAGGTTCGACATGGAATGGCAGTTCATCCATCTGCAATAAGGTTCAATGTGGACCAAGTCAGTAAATGAATATGAAGCTGAGTTCACCATACTCAGTCGGTAAGATATGTCCCAATAATTTGATTTTTCAATAAATCACATACTAAACAGCTAACACAATACTTTAACAAATTTGAGGCACACCTGATACCGACGGATGAGATCAGAGCCCGTCGATTCCAACAAGGGTTAGATCCTGAAATCCAGGCTGCATTGGCCACTGGAGATTTTCTGACCCACGAATCGGCTTTGAAAGTTTCCCGCCGTTATGAGGCAGTGGTAAAGATGAGGGGCGGATCTCAATCTACCGGAGTTAAGCGCCCTGCCACCCAGATGGCAGGAGGAGCCTCATCAATGCTATCTTTTGTGCCAAGGAGACCGGGAGTACCAATCGACCGGCCCAGCCTAGCCTTTTGTACCTACTACAAGAGAGATGGGCATCTGATGAAAGACTGCCGGCGAGCCAACCGTCTTTGCTTAGTCTGCGGCTCAGCTACTCATGATATTGGGTCTTGCTCCCGAAGACACAACCCAATTGCTGCACCTAGGCCAGCAATCACTTACCAGCATAGACCAGCACTTTAGGCACCCGCTCCAAGACTCGCTTTCCCTGCTCCACCACCTAGAGGAGCACTGACTGCACCTCCTCCTCGCCAGTTCCATCAAGCTCAACGGAACGTTTTGAGGAATGCTCCTTCGGCCAGGAGGAATGTACCACGGCGACAGGCTTTCACGATGACCGTGGAAGAAGCCGAGGCCACTGGCCAAGTCATCACTGGTAACACTTTCTTCTCAAGTTTTTCTTTCAGTCTTAACACATACCTACATATTTTTCTCTATACCTAAAACCTATCCCATATACCTTAGGTACAATCTTAGTAGCCTCACTTCCTGCACTAGCACTATTCGATACTGGAGCATCTCACTGCTTTATGTCGCAACGGTTCGTCCGAACTCATGCGATTCCAGTCACACCGCTTGTATCCAGTTGGAATGTCAGTTCAGGAAATGGCATTCTAAAGGCAACAATGGGATACATCTTGTATCTAGTAGTCGTCTGCAGCAGAGAATTCTATGCTGACTTTAAGGTGCTGGACATACCGAACTTCGATGTGGCTCTAGGTATGGATTGGCTTGGAATATTTTATGCTACCATTGACTGTCGTCAAAGGAGGGTAGTATTCGAGATTCCAGAGCATCCGGTCTTCTATTTCAAAAGTGGAGACCATAACCTAGAGCCAAGTACTTACAAGGCGAAACCAAAGAAGGCAGTGATTGTAGCAATTCAATCGGAGGAAGGATCAAAGACAGAAGTGGTTCGAGAGTTCGACGATGTGTTTCCTGACGATATATCAGGTTTGCCTTCCGATCGAGCTCTTGAATTCAACATTGATTTAGTACCAGGAGCACAACCGGTGATCAAACCACCTTATCGATTAAGTCCGGAAGGTTTGAAGGAGGTCCGAACTCAGTTTGATGAATTATTGGCAAAAGGATGGATTCGTCCTAGCACTTCAAGTTGGAGATCTCCAGTTCTACTTATGAAGAAGAAGGAAGGTTCATATCGAATGCGCATTGATTATAGAGCCTTGAACGAAGTAACAATAAAGAACAAGTATCCACTCCCGCGCATCGATGATTTATTCGATCAGCTAAGTGGATCTTGTGTTTTCTCTAAGTTAGATCTTCGTTCAGGTTATCATCAGGTGAAGGTCAAAGAATCTGATATCCATAAAATGGCATTCAGAACTCGTTATGGCCATTACGAATTTCTTATGATGCCATTTGGAGTGACCAACGCACCAGCTATATTCATGAACCTGATGAATCATGTTTTCCGAGAGTACCTAGACAGGTTTGTTACCATCTTCATCGACGACATCCTGGTGTATTCAAAGAGTCGGAAAGAACATGCCGAGCACCTACGAATTGTCCTGGAAACTCTACGACAACATCAACTCTATGCCAAGTACAGCAAGTGCGAGTTTTGGCTAGATCAAGTTGGTTTTCTTGGACATATTGTATTAGGCGAAGGAATCTCTGTGGATCCAGCGAAATTTTCAGCAGTAAGCGAATGACCGACACTAAAGTCAGTGAAGGACATTCGAAGTTTCTTGGGTCTAGCTGGATATTACCGAAGGTTCATTGAAGGCTTTTCTAAGATAGCAGCACCCCTGACCAAGCTCATACGTAAAGATGAAGAATTCGTGTGGTCAGAAGCATGCGAACAAGCTTTCGTAGAACTTAAGTCAAGGTTGACATCAGCGCCTATCCTTGTTATACCGGACCAGTCTGGAGGTTTCGAAGTGCATTGCGGTGCATCCGGCAAGGGATTAGGATGTGTTTTACATCAGCATGGAAGAGTTGTGGCTTACGCTTCAAGACAACTAAAGATTCATGAGCGCAATTATCCGACGCATGATTTGGAGTTGGCGGCCGTAATCTTTGCTCTTAAGATTTGGCGCCATTATCTTCTTGGTGAGCGAGTGAACATATACACAGATCAAAAGAGTCTGAAATATGTGTTTACTCAGAAAGAGCTTAATATGCTGCAGAGACGATGGTTAGAACTCATGGAGGACTTTGACATCAACCTGCAATATCACCCAGGGAAGGTGAATGTGGTATCTGATGCCCTTAGTCGACAACCATTAGCAATGAATCTCACCGCTCAGTGGAAGCTTCAACAAGATTTGCATCAGATGGAGATTGAAGTGATCATGCCAGGTGGCGCTTCAAGTTTGATGAATTTACAAGTTCAATCTATCATTGTCAATCAGATCAAAGCAGCTCAAGCAAGTGATGCTAAGTTGCAAAAGATCAGAGAGCAAGTAGAGAATGGACTCAGAACAGACTTCCTCATCCATGAAGATGGATCTTTGAGATACGGCAGCAGATTATGTGTACCAAAAGGTTCTGTTCGGGAAGAGTTAATGAAAGAAGCTCACAGCTCACCCTACTCAGTACACCCTGGAGGTACAAAAATGTACAAAGATCTACGTCAGAATTACTGGTGGAATGGAATGAAGCGTGAAGTACCCAGAAGCGTCCCAAAACGTTTGGTGTGTCAGCAAGTAAAGACTGAACATCACAGGACTGCTGGATTACTTCAACCGTTTCCTATCCCAGAATAGAAGTGGCAATATATTACAATGGATTTTGTGACCGCTCTTCCTTGCAGCACAAAGGGTAACGATGCGGTATGGGTTATTGTGGATCGACTCACAAAGCCGGCACACTTCATCCCATTTCGAGTTGGCTAATCAACCGAGACATTAGCAAAAAAGTACATGGAGGTAAGAATCTACTTAAGATTTAAACTCTTCATAATGTACTATCTCTGATAGCCATTAACTCATACAGGAAATTGTGAGACTTCATGGAGTACCGGTCTGCATTGTCTCCGACCGTGACACAAGATTCCTATCATAATTTTGGCAAAGTCTGCAAACGAGCTTGGGAACAAGTCTGAACTTCAGCACGGCTTATCATCCAAAAACAGATGGTCAGTCTGAGCGAACTATCCAGATCTTGGAAGAAATGCTTAGAGCGTGTATGTTGGACTTCGGAGGATTGTGGGAAGATCACCTACATATTGTGGAGTTTTCATACAACAACAGCTACCAAGAAAGCATTGGAATGGCACCTTTTGCGGTACTTTATGGAAAGAAGTGTCGATCGCTATTAAGTTGGGACGACATCGGTGATAGAGAACTTCTTGGACCTGAGATGATAGTAGCAACTATTGATGTGGTTCGTACAATCAGGGAAAGAATGTGCCTAGCCCAAGATCGACAAAAGCACCGGGCTGATGAAAAGCACTGTCATTTGGAGTTCCAGCCGGGAGATCATGTATTTCTAAAGATATCTCCGAACCGCGGAGTGATTCAATTTGGAAGATGGGGTAAGCTAAGTCCAAGGTACATTGGACCGTTCAACATACTCGAACGATTCGGTGAAGTGGCATACCGCTTGGCACTTCCACCTTCATTGGAAGGAGTGCACAATGTGTTCATATATCCCAACTCATAAGGTATGTGAGTGACCTCAGCCATATTCTCGATCATTCTGAGCTCACTGTACAGCCCGACTTATCTTGTAAGCAGCAACCTGTTGAGATCCTGGACAGGAAAGTGAAGTCATTTCGGAACAAGGAAGTCAACTTGGTTCGAGTAATGTGGAGAAAAGACACTCCAGGAGAATCGACATGGGAAATGGAAGATGAGATGCGTGCAAGATATCCACACCTATTTGTAAACTAGTCCTTAAAATAAATTGTAAATTCCGACGACGAATTTTTTGTAAGGAGGGTAGACTGTAACAACTCAAATTCTTGTGTACATAAAATTGATTTAAAATTAATGTATACTTGGGGTATTTACATTTCCTGTGAGTACTATAAGTATTTAATTCAATTTTGAACAGTAATAAGGAGCTTGTAGCTCACTGGTAATACCTTGCACTGCTGAACTAAAGCACCAGAGTTCAAATCCCATCAGCCACATTATTTTTTAATTAGTTTTCTTTTAATCTTTTTAGAAGACCAAAAGTGTACACGTGCATAACTCATAAAAACCAAGAGTAATACATAAAACAAACGAGTCTATGAGTCAAGACACAGCACCAAGGGACACGTGGCATGGAGAATCAGCCTGACTCGGGCCGGCGGCGGGCTGACTCGGCCGGCGGCGCCGGGTCAAGTTTGCCGAAACCCTAATTTTCTTCTTTTTTCTTGGACTCTTGAACTCCCCCATAACCCCTGTATGGTTTAATTTCCCTGCACATTTACAGAGCAATTTAAATCACACATTTAATCCATTTTAATACAATTTTTATCACACCCTTTCATCTACCCTAATCCTTAATTTTTCCTATAAATACCACACCTAAACTCACCCCTCCTCACTTCCAAATCTCTGTCCAAACTCTCAAGAAAATTCTATAGACTTTTTGTGTGCAAGTGGAATTAGCGAAGGGCGAAGCTCCGGCGAAACCCCGACGACGATCCGAGGAGATTCCGGCGACGAAACGACGCACCGGCACCTCCTACTTCTTCCTTTTCCTCTCCTATACACTACAATATAGTAATTCCCTTCTCCCCCTTCTCTTTACTATTCTAAAAACTTAGAATTCTAAAACCCGACGGAAGTAGAGTTAATCCGACTTCTGATTCAGTTTTTCCTTAAAAATCATATTTTTATTAAACACAATAATACCAAACTCTTCCATCATGATCATTAAATATTAAAAAAATATCTTGACAAGTTTCATATCAAAAGAATTTATATTTCAATTTTTATAGCACTTTTACAGAAAAATACCATATATTTAGTTTCGACATAAAACATCATTACCCCTTGCTATACCTTTAGATAATTCATGAGGTAATGACCTACCTCCTCAAAACACTCATATGTAACATAGCACGATGATATTTAGGAACATAGTTTTGAGAAAATACGATTTTACACAAAACTATCTCAAACTTATAAAAACCTTTTTCTACAAGATATGTATTTTTAACAAATCTTTGCAATGCGCCGCTACAACCCATTTTGGGAAACCCGTTTGGGATGATGCAGATTATCGCACATCCTCGGGCTTAGTAGTGCGAGATGCAGAACTCCGCAAGGAGCATACGGTCTCGAAAGATTTAAAAATACAAATATCTTAAGAAAATGAGATTTCTAGAAAAATAATAAACTAAATTATTTTATAAATATATATGTATCATCAAAATATCTATTTTTGATATAGTATAAATATTCCAACTTTTATAAATAAAAAAGAATCACTTACATGAAAATACCAAGCAATTCCATATAAGTTCAATACTTTACAATTAAATACCATATATTATAAAAAAATAGGTTTTATTCACTAGAAATGTCACAATGATAAAATATACATCAATGAAAACTTTAAAGACGATAATAAAATACTTAAGGTGTATTTTGAAAATTAAACAAAATTATTTTTACATAAACCCCATCAAGTTCTATAAATTACCCTGAGGACCCTAGTAAATATAGGTTTAAGCGGGACCAGTCTCTTGAGCCTCAGGGAGCCGGAGATATGGGTGCTTGCCTATTTAAAGTAGACAACTTAATAAACGGTGTTATCAACACGGTAATCGTTTTTGAAAAAGACACAAATCCTGTCGTCCATGTGCAGTGGTTACCGATAACACCAAAACCTAATTCAGGATTCAATTTCTTTTCTAATTGTCTGACTCAGACCGAGTCTCAATATATACAATCTGACTTGAATGAGATTCAAGTATAAAGCTACATTACAATATGACTCAATGAATCCATATATTCAATCTGTTCAATCTATCAATCTATACAACTTGACCGAACCGAACCATAAATGTACATCCATCTACATGATTCTCCAGTTACATCCATTTTCTGATATCATGGTTTCGGCAAGTCATCCATCTATACAAGACAATACAATTTACAATACAATACAAACAATACAATCAAGACATCGCGGGGTTTAAGGGGTAGATTGGTATGGAAGGTGTTAAAAGTGGCACGAGACTGCAACCGTTAAGACACCTAACCTGAAGTCAATCGCCGTTGTTCCGGGTTTTATCACGGAGCCTTGTACTCTTGATTCCGTCCACCTTAGTCTCTGGTCTATTGAGACTCCTCTCGTATACACTGGCATCATCTGTACCAAGTTACAAACAACAGCGTTAACACTAAATACAACATTATAACAATATAATACAACTTTAAAAGCTACACGCTCTCTCTGTCTATTCTACTTCTCTCTTATCTTTGGGACTTACCGAGCGATTGTTCGCTGGCGACATTTCTTCTCTTTCTTCTTTGGAATGTTGTCAGGTGGTTTAGACCTTCAGGAGATCGAGCCCACCAGCGAGGACTTGGATCAGCTAGCCTTCGACCCGGAGCTCTAGATACTTGTACATTTTATTTCAGTACTTTCCATTTCTGTTATGCCATTGTTTAGGCATTGCTTTTCATTCCATGTATTTACTTTTCAGATGTATTGTAAAAAGAATGTGAATAAATAAAGTTGCTGTTCATTTATATATATTGTCTCTGTCTCTTGTGCATTTTACTTATATTTCTTAGATACGTTCAGCGTGTTTACTTCAGAGTAAATACGTAGCGGCCTCGTCGCGTGCTCTGCCCGTATACTGGGAAGTGGGACGTGACAGTAATTAAACGTGTGCATATATTATTTGATTTCACAGACTGATGATTCTCAGAAGTGGTATTTCCCCAGATCATGACACGTGGCAAGTGGCGTGTCTGTTCTCCACCGAAAACGGGGACGAGACCGCGTAGGTCCGTCTTGCCTGAATTCGAGGGCAGATGCTATTTTGTCTATCCGTCCACCTCTCCGAAAATGCCAAGTTAATTTATGGCACCGTATATCGAAGGTTCAGACGGATGCGGCCGATGTAGTAGACTTCGTCAGATTCCCCCTCGTTAAGGGGTTTTTGATTATGGGGACGCTCTTCCCTGCAGGCGCAAGCCCCTGCAGTTAATTATGCTACCACATCGCGGTAACCACTTTCTCCTTCTCCAGATGGTCACTTCGTGTCTTGGGTGTTTGTTTTGTTTTTGGTTGCCTGTGGATTGTATACGGAGATTAATTTATGTTGTCGCCCGTAGGGCGTAGATTAGTCCAAATCCGTATCTTCTTAGATTTGGGTTTGGGGTTAGTTTTAAGGATACGTTAGTCTCATTTGAGACTAAGATCAACTTAAACGTTTGTTAAGGATACGTTAGTCTAATTTCAGACTAAGATCAACTTAACGGGATCATTTAGATCCAACAAAAGAGCGTTTGAGCTCTATTATTTAGTTTAGGGACATTGCGGTCCATAATTAGTTTAAGGACATTACGGTCCAGGGTTAAGGACATCATAGTCCATGGGCTTAAGGACCCCACAGTCCAAGGTTAAGGACATCATACTCTATGGGTTTAAGGACCCCACAGTCCATGGTTAAGGACATCATAGTCCATTAGTCCATGGGTTTAATGACCCCACAGTCCAAGGTTAAGGACATCATTGTCCATGGGTTTAAGGAACCCATAGTCCAAGGTTAAAAATATCATAGTCCATAAGTTTAAGGACCCCACAGTCCAGTTTAAAGACGTCATAGTGTATGGAACGTATGGTTGTCGGGACCCGTCACCTCTCTGAAGACGTTGAAGAATTACAATGACAAATATTAAAGGAGTGAAGAGATGTACCCTTGAACCAATTTTGGTTGGGAGATCTGCAGTCCAATTGGGACTAAGATTAAAGATCTATGAGCACATGGGCTCAATTAATCCGAATGAGGGGTTTATGGCCACTTTGGGCTCAGCCCATTCAGTTAAAATGTTAAACATTTGACAATACTGAGCATTGATTTGAGTTTCTGACAATTTTCTGTCTTTTATGGAATGCTGAGCATTCATTATAGCTCTTGGCTTTTATTTATAGAACAGTTTATGTTCTTTTAGCATACACGTGAGGAGCACGTGGTGCGCTTGGCGCTTTGCGCCAGTCAATGAGCGCATTATGCTTCTGCTGGGTAGTGCACACGTGAGGAGCACATGGCGCTGAGCGCCAGTCCATGAGCGCAAAGCGCTAGTTTATGAGCGCAGAGCGCTATTTGTTCAGTGGCGTACACGTGAGGAGCACGTGGTGCGCTTGGCGCTGAGCGCCAGTCTAAGAGCGCAAAGCGCTCCTTGATCAGCTTTATGATCTGAGAAAATAAATTCGCACTTATAAGAGACTTTGTCTCAAGATTCTAAGAACAAAGTTCTTATTTTATAAGAGATATTTCAATCTCTTATGTTCTTAGTGAAAGTCTTTGCCTTTATGGATATGTGATTCTAAGAGAATTGAATCATTCTCCCCCGTTTTATAATGAGATGTTCATGATCTCTTTTTGTAAAAGACCTTAGTCTTATAGATCTATGATCTGTGATAAGAATTATGTTCTTCTTCTTATTTTATGATGAGATCTTTTGATCTCTTTGTGAAAGACCTTGGTCTTGTAGATCTATGATCTGTGAGAAAGAAGTGAATTCTTCTTTTTAATATGAGATGATTTCATCTCTCTGTTTATTTTTACCTTGAAGAAAATCTTCTTCTTCTACCGAGAGCTTGGCTCTTCTTTCTGAGATTTTTCAAAGTTTTTTTTGGGGGGGGGGGGCGGTTTCTTTTGTATGTTTCTGTATCTCTGAGACTTGAAGTCTTGAGGCCTTTATATAGGGTGAGCTGATTTGTTCAATCAGTTAAGGAGATCTTTTCTTCAATTGATTAGGGGATTCCCCACCATTGGATCTTTGATCCAAGGGCTTCTGATTTACAGAAGGAAATTTTCTTGTTTTTAACAAGATTAGGAAATCTTTTCCATACAGAATTTATTCTGTGTTTTTGGTTATTTTTAATCACCTTTGGATCATTGATCCAATGGTGCTATGATTTACAGAGCACAATCTTATTGTTTGGAAAGATTTTGAGGAATCTCTCCTTAACAGAATTTTATTCTGGTTAATTGATGATTTATCATCTTAATTAGATCTTTGATCTGACGGTGGGGAGATTTTAGTTCCAGCGCTAGCGCACCCGTGCTTTGCACGTGGTGCGCTGCTTAGAGTGCAGCGCATTTAGCGCTAGCGCACCCGTGCTTTGCACGTGGTGCGCTGCCTAGAATACAGCGCACTTAGCGCTAGCGCTTACGTGCTTTGCACGTAGTGCGCTGCCTCAGAGTCTTTGACTCTCTAAGCGCTGGCGCTGTTATGAAGCGCTGCTTCATTTCAAAATTTAAAATTTGAACAGATCTTTGCTCTGATTGGAGGAAACAAATGCCCCCTCACCGTTGCGCTTACGTGGCCCACACGTGAGTGCAGCGGTGGCAGCATCTCGGCCCTTGGATTAACTCAGAAGTTGAAACGGCTCTCATCGTCTATAAATAGGGCCCCTGGCCCTTAGGATGATTTCTATTCATCTTAATTTTTGTCTTCTGAGAATTTTTATTCTCTTTCAGAGCATAGCTCTTCATTTAAAAAACCTTCAAGTGTCAAAACTTTGCCAAATTTTTGGTAAGATTTGAACTTTATCAATAGAGCTTTGCTCTTCCACAGATCATAGATCTCAAAAATGTTTTTAGGGTTTTACCCATTAACAGAGCTTTTCTCTTTATAGATCTTAGATCTAAAGAAAATCCTTTTAGGGTTTCATTAACAGAGCTTTGCTCTCATAGATCTAAAGAGATCTTTCTTGGGGTTTCTCAACCCATAAACGGAGCTTTGCTCTCTTGAATAATGGAGATTTTTTAGTCTCTTATAAAGAACTCTTAAGAGTTTTTTCATGGATCTTGAAGATCTCAGAATTTTAATTCATTAAAAAAAATTATTTCAATTTTTCTGATGGGTTATTCCATCATTTTTACAGAGCAAGGCTCTTGAGGAATTTTTATTCCTTCATCATTAGAGTTTGACAGATGTCACTCTGTCACAGAACACTGCTCTCAAGGGGAGATTTACTCCTTAGCCCGAGGGGTTCTAATTGAATGAGAATCAATTGAGGATTTCCTCATTTTAATGACAGTCTCATCAAATGATGAGACTGTTTTATTAATGATGCAATATCATCTGGATTATGTGGGTCCTCTTTGGTCCTTTTTTACTGCATTGCAGTGTAGTACAGATTTAAGGTACCTAGTGACAGAACTTAAACCGTAGCATTGGCAGCTGAAAATTTGTTCTTTTCCGCGCAGGTACTATATCTTTCGACACTTCCTTCTCGTTCGTCCGCTCGGAAGGCGGATTCCCCGAAGCGCCCGTAGACCGAGAGGTTTCTGCGCTGATCAAAGACCATGACCTGGAGCATAAGAATCTTCATTTGTGGGAAACATGGTATAACCAGATCATCATGGGTCGGCGCAGCTTCTCTTGCGCAACACTTTCAGAGGCCATCTCGGCGATTCATTATGCTGACGTACCCCCTGTGAAATATGCCGTGGAGGTGGTTAATTGGACTTCAGAGGGTTGTCTTCAACCCTCTATGGCTGCAATACCTGTACAACCGCCGATGGATTTGGACATTCTGGGGCGGCATATATGCCAGGGCGAGTCGTGCCCTTGGGGACAACCATACAACATAGGCCTGACTCCCCATCACTCAGCTGGATATCTGCAGTGGGCCCGATACATCTTATCGACAAAGAAGTCAGAGCTGCTGAAGCTTGGGTTGTACCCCGCGATCTATGCTTTCCTGTTTCAATATTCCCCACCTCCAGCATGGTGGGTCAAAGCCTTTTTGGAACAGTGGAACGTTCCAACTCACACCTTCCTTATGTTAGACCGGGAAGTTTCCATCTCTTTAGAAGAGTTTGCGGATATCTCCGGCTTGCCTGTCAGAGGGCAGCATTATGAGGAGATCTTGCCCCCTGATGAGTATATTTTCGCTACCCAACTGGTGATGACGGGTCTAAACCCAGAGAATGCCATTCAGCACCGATTCCCCAGCTTGATTAAGGTGCTAAACATTTACGAGGGCCTATTTCTTGAATCTGGAAGCCAGGGGGTTAGCTTTGCGGACTTCATCGCCCGTTTTCTCCGCCCAGAAGCTTTATCGCAACAAGGTGAAAGGTTTGCCAAACTTGATGATCCTTTCGGCTTTGGCTTGGATCGCCGGCCAATATTGGAAGCCGATCAAAAGAGTTTATTTCTTCCAAATGTCGCAATCGTCCCCTTTTCAGAAATTGCCGCTCCGGGCATCGATGAGGAAGCATTCTTTCAAGGGTTCCTCGGTTTGTGGTTAAGCTGGTTCGCTCTTCCCATGCACCCTCGCTACATGAGGCCGTCTGTCTTCTACCCAGCTCATCGGATGGTTGAAGGGAGACAGGTTGCTGTTGGAATTGCCGGGCTGGCTCATTTGTATCACGGCCTTAGTTCGGCGGCCGACACTACTCAGCCGGGGGTGTAGCCCGTGAACTTCCCGATGCATTATTTTAACTCATGGCTCGAGTTGCATGTGCTCGGTGCTTTTGGAATGCACAAGCGGACTCATTTCTATGAAACTTGCAATTTTCCACGGATCATGCGGCTGGTCAATGCTTGCATTGTGGAGCCAAGTCAGCGAGAGGCTCGGGGTGTAATTCTTCGCCCACGTACCGTCGGGGATGGTATGACCTTTGTTGATAAGGTTATGACCATCGGTAAGGAATCCGCTAAGACGGTGCAGCCGTACCTTTAAGGACGGAGCTTCTACCTTGAAAGCTCGGGAGATTCTCCATTTGTACTCGATCAGGCCGGGATACTTGGTGTTCAGGCAAAACGACTTGGCTTTGTTTATGAGATATAACCCCCACCGTTTTGCCCAGCAATCAAGTTATAATCAGGGCGTCCCGCTCGAGGCATTCTTGGCAGAACCGGTTTATACTAAAGAGGGTATCCGGAGCGCTTTGCACCATTTCATGCGCCTAAACACAGGGTCCAATTTCTTCATTAGTGAGCTAAGTTGTGTTCCGAAAGCCCTGAACGTATACGTGGCGTGGTATCAACACGCGATGGGTGCCGTCATCAGGGAGGAAAAGAAGTTGTTGCTTGATCGTAAGGGTGCAGCCCCTGCTGGTAATCCAGCCATCCCTTTGAAGCAACGGACCATCGTTCGTCCTCCTTTGAGAGAGGTTGCTGTGGTCGTGGTCCCGCGTAATAGGCCTGAGCTACCGCTACCCCGTGTTCCCGTGAAAGAGGTGACTGTGGCGTCTCTCGAGTCAGGCATGGGTTCAGATATCGGGACTCGTCGTTCTAAGGTGCCTACCAAGCGTAAGCTTGTGCTAGCGGCGACCGGTACTCGCTCACAGAAGAAGAAGAAGAAGTCGATTCTTTTTGCAGACGTTGTACTCGGCCAGGAGCCTCATGCTCCTTATAGCGAGGGCCTGAGCGAATATGGGACCAACGAGGGTCTATTCTTAGCGCCAGATGATACTGATCTGGAGGCTGCCATCGCAGCTTCCGAGCGTCTAGCTATCCACAAAGCAGGACTGATCATCCTTGCACAATCAAGTAATCTTCAACTGTATATTTTTGCTGTTATGTTTTTGTTATCATGTTTTGACTGACACTCCTTCTTTAACAGGCATTTCCACTGAAGAGGCTCTCCCGGCTTCCCTCAAGACTTTTGAGAAGGAAGAGAGGCTTCGTGCTTCGCTGGGCCTTGCTATATTTCAGCTCATTGTGCCTTCATTGCCCTTTCTTATGTGTAATCTAACCCCTTTTTCTTCTTATCTCAGGGACTACCTCGACTCAGGTCATCCCCAGTACAGTGCCAATCCCGCAGGGTGATGCGGGGATGCTTCCAGGGCCAGCTATCGAAGTCACGGCCTCCTCAACATTTCCAAAAGAGGCTTTACTTAAGCAACCGATGACGGACTCCATAACGGCTCCAGAGGTAGCTCCTGTCGCGGACAATGACGTCTCCTTGACGGAGGTCTTGAGAAGATCAGCTCTCACGGCCCGGGTAGAAAGGAAGCGCAGGAGGCGTGCAGCAAGGGAACGTAACGCCACCTTGGCCGTGGGTGCAGGCTCGAGCGCTGCTTCCCCTGTCCCTGCTTCTTCAGAGGGCGCTCCGGTCACCCTGTCTACCGCTCACAAATAGGCGGCACGTGCGGCTCGGGAAGCAATTGAAAGGCCGACCGAAGGTAACATAACACTGAGTCTTTTGTCAAAGTTTTAATCTTCAGATTCTCATATATCCTATCCTGCAGGGCCGAGTCTTGATGAGGAAGTGGTAGGTGAGACGGCGACAGCCACTGATCCTGAAGTGGCCACTCTTTCTCAAGAGTCTGGAACTGCCCCAATTGCCACTCTTTCCCTTTGCGGTTCCTTACCGTTGCCGGGCGCTGCGAGTATCACGACGGCTCTCGTGGAGTCAGAGGATGAAGCTATGGGCAGAGAAACCATTCCGATGGAGGAGAGTGAAGCAGTCGCTGCACCCAGTGACGCCCTTGTCGCGGTTTCGACCGGCGACTCACCAGGTAGATTTTGGGTCATTGCTCTCCTTTTCATTATGCAATCCTTTTCAATCTCCTATGACAGTATTTCTTTCGTTTCTAATGCAGGTGTAGTGAACGTTGAGGTTGTGCCACCCAAGGAAGCATCACCAGTTGCTGCTTTGACGGTTGCCGACCCTTTGCCTTCTCTCGTGTCCTCCCAAAGGCTGGAAGGTACGGATTTGTGACTTATCGGTTTCATTGTAGGCAATATACTTTATGTACCGACATTACATTATTACACCCTTGCAGGAGTCCTTTTTGATCATCTATATCAGGTACTGCACCCGCATTTCTCCTTCCAGTCAGAGATTGCTTCATCTAGTGGCGTTGGTGAGTACAGTCTTATAACGTTTTGGAAATTAAGAGTATTTAATTTCATTTTATTATAAAAATAATAAAATCGATAAGTTTATGTGAAATGATATCGCTTATGAATTAGGGGTATCGGAATTTTATCCGAAAAATGTAATTATTTTGATAAATATGAATAAAGCGGGTGATATCAAGAAAATGATATTTTAATTATATTTTATCATGACATGGTATTTGTCACTAAGTTAGTAATAATTAGGTAATAGATTTATCATTTCATATCCTTTATGTTATATGAAATTAAATTTCGATAAGAAGGTTTTTACTTATTGTTATATTTTTATTAAGGTTGGCATATAACATTTATGCTAAATTACATTCAAACACCCCATTTTCACCCTTACTTATAACCTTACACCTCCTTCTTCCTAGATTTACACCTCATTCTTCCAATCTAACACCTCCTCTTTGCATGATTCATCCATGCTTCACCAAGTGCCACCTCCACCTCTCCCTCCACACCTCATGCTTTCTCTACAAAGCTCCTCACTTCATTTACTCATAACACATAGAATTTCAGTAGCAATCCAACTGAAAACAATTCATTCTTCAGCCCAAAATCAAGAAACTCCTAAGTATTCTTAAATCCAAGTGAAAATATATAAGTCCCTTCATCAACTTGTGCACATCATCAAGCTTGATCTCTTATCAATCCTAGATGGTTCAACATACAAATTAGAAGATGGTGTTCTACTATACACAATTATCCATAGGTATATCTTCCTCTCCTTTCAAATTATGCAGTTATGTTCAATTCAGTTTTTGTTTGAGATTGGAAATCGTATTGTGATAAGTGAGTCTCTGTTTGAATCTGCTGTAGTTTAGTTGGTAAGTAAACTAAGCAAACAACCACAAAATCTTATATACTAGACTTAGAATAAACCATAGGAATACGAGCCCATGACCTCGGATTTTGGCCGACGACCAACACCAAAAATCCGATCTCGCCGGATTTCTTGGAGAATTTGCTTATGTGGTTTTTAGGGTAGGTCTATGGTTATGAATTAATGTGTTTGGTATTGTTTAAACAAGTTAGTTTTTCAATGGGTTAGATCTGTGAGCTAATATCAGTTTAACAATGAAACTATATGTACGACACGTATCATGTTTAGTGGTTGTGGTAATTTAACTAAAGGAAGTGAATCTGGAACTAGTAAGTCTAAACACTAGAAAAACTAGCAAGATCAAAAGTATAATGAGCAAACTATAAGACTACACTTAAAACCAGAGCCCAAACTCACCACAAAAATCCGGCGACTAACTTAAAAATTCCGGCGACGCCGGCCCCCCTTGAGAGTTTGGTGTTGGTTTATCTCCTGTAACTTTGTTTTGGTAATTTATAAATCTCTGTATTGTTTGTTATGTCTAATTATTCATACAGAGAAATCTGGGAATGTTTTAAAATGGTTTTATCAAAAATTCAGATATTTACGATACGAAGTTTTCGTATTTTGATGTTGCAGTTGAACCGTTGACGTTTATACGTTAACGACAGAAGTATATTGTTGTTTTTGGGTTAAGTGTGTTGTAGCTTCTAACCTACGGACGTTTAGCTTGTTGTTTTGGTTTTCAATATGATATTTATTCTATACGATTTAAATACGAATATAGGTACGATTCGAGGATTCCGAGACGGAGTTGGCGATATAGCAGCGTGGATTCAGCGAACTTCTAAGTTGGTGAGTAGATTTACATCTACTGGGGAAGTCGGGTGGATGGCGTATAGCACCCCCGCAACCTTATAACTATTATTATAATATCTACTTAAGATTAGCGGTTCGTCAAAGCATTGACTTGGTATTTCATTTTATATACCCTCCATTTGCATAAAGTTTCACATGTACTTTTAAATGAGATATGCATGATATTTGATCCATATGATATGGGTGTGATTTAATGATTTGTACGAGGGATTATGCCGTACTTAAGATTATATGGATATAGCGATATGATGAGTTATAATACAAGGATTTATATGTATCGTAAATGATGAACTTTGTATGCCGAATAACGGCCAATTTATTCTTTGACTCGTAGAGATAATGTCTGTTTTAGGATGTAATACTGGTATGAGCTATATTCTTTTAAAAACCACGGATCGTTGTCTTTTAAATAAATTACCAGGACGCGTGCCAGTTTCTAAAACAAACATCTACTTTAAATCTAAGGCAGCTTTCTTATTTCAAACTTAACGTCCCGATCATTTCTAAAGAAAATGGTATAGCTCATAACAAGTAATTACAATAAGTACGTTTAGATTACTTTACAGGTTTACATTATATTATCTATATTATATGTTTTTGCGTTACGCACACTCTGATAGAATACTGCACAAATACCAATGAGTACTATGCTGCACAAGCACGTAAATATTTGTTACATTACACCTCATTGGTACTGCCATGTCACTATAGAACCGTGCTGTTATATATGTATTAAAATAAATAGGATATTACACCGTAGAACACTTGCACAATTACTAATGATTGCCATGTTGCATGAGCACAGACGCGCATGCTACACTACACATCATTAGTAGTATCATGACACCGTAGAATTGAAATCATTAAATTATGTGATATAATTACGTAGTCTTCTCTATTCCTGTTGTAAATAGTGAATGTTACTAATATCAATGTTGTATTTGATTCTTTGGATTTTCTGGGTATTTTACTCTTGATAATATATATCGGTGGTATGGGACACTGTTATATATGTATATATATAATATATCATCAATACAAGCTATGCAAGTTTCTTATTCCTCGCTTGATATTTTTATATGATGAGTAAACGTCCACCATGAGATTTGTGCATTCTGATTTTGATATCCGGACCGAGTCTGTGGGTATACGGTTATGGATTTTACAGTTTTATCCAGACTGAGTCGGTGGGGAAACAGTTGGATACATGGTGGACCCGGTCGAGACCGAGGGGCAGGATAACCGCATTATAGGCGGGGAGCCTAACGAGGTGACTCGATTCCGGAGATAGAAATGAACACGGCAGATATCCAAGGGATACTGACCGGGGTTCGATTAGGTACGGCAGATATCCAGGGGATACTGATCGTAACCAGGATATCGGGTGGCGATCATCTGTTGAGATGGTGTCGACGGTATCTGTTTTTACGTGTCGATGCTGGACACGAGAGATTGCGGATTTCGATATCGATGCTGGACATCTATATGTATATTGATGTGATCATTATCATGAGGTACACAGTTAGATATGTATTTATTGGATTCCACCAGGACTGATCCGGGGGACAGTGCCTGCTTATATTTATACAGACGTTCATAGACAAAAAGGGAATTCCAATACGGATAATAGATTCATGATTTTGATTCATATGACATTGAGATATTATACTTGTGATTGCATGATAGTTAGTATTGTACCTTTGCATATCATATAGTATATCGATACAGGTTTTGATAGTACTATACTTATGACTTATGTATCGTCATGCATTTCGATTTCTACTTTTAGATGTATTTTTATTCACTGAGTTGGCAACTCATCCCTGTTGTGCCACAGTTTCTTGCAGGTTTTACCGCTTGGATTATCAGCGGTTTGGGCACACATTCTTTTGGAGATTTATGGGTAAGTGAGTTATTATTGTATCATACTCACTCTTGATTATTCAATTATTCTTGTATTTAGCGGAAACTCCATCAACTTAGAAATGATATACTATGGACTTAGAATCGAGACTTAGAGTTTATGGGTGGTGATGTCACACTCTTTAGAGTCGACATCTGTTATAAATTTGTTTGGCTGTTCCGTCTTTTAGACGTGAAATCTAGCTTCAATTGGGATGCTATTTTATTTTGTTGTATCGGGTTTTTATAAAAATGCAAAGGAGGTGATGACAAATTTCAAAACGTCATAAAAGCTTTTCAACATACTTAGTTAAATTTAGATGTTATTTTAAATTGATATTATCGGCTGATTATTTAAAGCTCACCTCCAATATTTTCAAAAAGGGTTTAGATTCCGGGTGTCGGCTTACTTTAAACCGCATCGATATCTTGAGATGTCACGTGATTTAAGTGCCGGTCACGTGCCATATTTGGGTCGTGACAAAGTTGGTATCAGAGCGTTTAGTTTAACCTTTGTTCGAGTCTAGATTGACTATATGAAGTCTAGGAATATATTTTGTTACCTGGGCTTGACCTTATAGGACTTAGACTTGACTTCGGGGGTCGTATACCCGAACTTTCGTTATATAGGATGACCCTTGTTGATGGAGTAGGTACTAAGTAGAGTGACATACCGTACATATGTTCCGCGGCATATTTACGATATGATACTCCACCTAAGTTACCTTAGGATTTATATCTTGAGATCTTCCATCTATTCTTTCCGTTGATCTATCTTCGTTAGTGCATGATTGATTGTTTCGATCACCATGTTTATGAGGGCCGAGAAGGCTACAGTTAGAGATGCGGTCAGAGCAGACTTGTCTGGGACAAGGACTGACCGGGTTGACTTTCCGAGGATATAGAGACACACCGTTTATCCATAATTGATCGAGTTCTAATAGTGGATCGAGTTTCTTCGGGATCCGCGCCAGATGGTAGGATCATTGATGAAGATTGGCCGGACTATAGGCATGATGTTCTCTCCTCTTCAAGGATTGGGGTGTCGCGTACTGTTCAGAAAACGGTACCAATCAATGCCGAAGTTATTGAGATATTGCTTCTAGAATTCATGAAGTTAAAAGTAGACGACGTTTACAAGTATAAATGAATCATAAGGATTCATAGCCGACTAGATGTGAGATGATTAGGACTTTTAATCCATAGTGGTGCTCCGAGGTAAAGTCGAGGAAGTTAGTTAGCTCCTTCCGTTGGGTCTTGCTCAGACGAGCTGCAGGTCGCTTGAGGAAGAGATTATGCAGAAAATTTTCCTTTGACAAATTAGGACGAGTATCCGAAGATGAGATTAGCTAGATTCTTCTACAGAGTATCATAGATGACGGATTCGGATTTCCGAGTTTGTAAGGCTCCGAGTGGGTCATGATTAAGTATGACTTGCAAATTCGCGTGACGATACAGATACGCTCCTTAAGTGATTGATATAAGGGATTTAAGGAAAAGGAAAATGATGCGAAGTCTTAGTGGGCAGTTTTTCTTCACAGTTGATATCGGAGACTTGAGGACGCATACCACTACACTTTCAGGAGGAAATTAAAAAGGAATAACATTGCTTATTAAAAGGGAAATAGGTTAAGAAATGAGTGCTTGTTCCGAGTGGGCTGAATAAATGATTTTAGCAGGAACTGGAAGGATTCTATTCCAGAAACTTATGATAAATGAGATTGGACTAGGATTAGTTGTTAGCACACACACAGAGGACAGAGATTTCTGTTATCAACATGTTGCGTTACAAAGGACTGGACTACGGGTCAAGAAGGTATGATGGGATGTATCCACAATACGACGGGTGTTGTTGTTGCTCCTCACCGGGAAATCGTGTAAATAAGCTATGGTATTAGAGATCCGAAAGAAGAATCTAAATTCAGAGACAGAGAACGTTAGAACGTGGCAGACGGCAAGTTGTAATTCTTGCTATGCCAATTCTGGTGGTATAAACACCTTCCTACATTGAAGAAAATATGCTTCGATGTCCTTTGAGTTTGGTTTACGTTTTTTTTTATATATATAACTTTCATTTACAAACATTGGAGAAAGGACAATTTAACGTCCGTAATTTTGATATATGTATTTTAAGGATTGGAGGATCAATTTATGTTTTGTGCACACCAGGTGCACTTGATGGGATTTTATGTACAGTAATTTCATTTGACTTATGCTTTGTGCACACCATGTGCACTTGTTGAGATTTTAGTGCGAGTTGACTGCTCTCGATTGGTGTGTTGTGTGCACCGGATGCACTACACTGATTTTCCGTGCACATCAGATGCACATGGTTAAGAATTTATATATATATCCTAGGTATACTTCGGTTGATTTCATGCACACCAGTTGCACGTTTTGATTTTGTGCACTCTAATGCACTTGATTTTAGTTTTGTGCACCTCGATACACTTGAGATATAATAGTGCACCCTGATGCACTTGGTTTTGATTTTGTGCACCCTGATGCACTTGGTATTATTTTATATACTTTTATCGAGCGAGACGCACAGAGTCGTGGGGCAGCTCAGCGGGTCATCGATGAGCAACTTTCATCTTATTTGTAGTAACGGGCTCAGGTTGAAGTGGGATTGACCGCGGTAGCTGACCGTGAAAAGGGGCCGAGGGGAGTGCGCGAGCAACTGATTGGTTTATTGAAAACACCTCCCTCCCAATAGCTGTTTTTGTACCAATTAACATTTGTAAATTTTGAATAACATGTATCCAATTTTTATTCTTTCATATGATGCATCTTGTACCCAATTGAACTTATAAATAAAAGATATATTTCTTTCATACTATCTTGTGTTATCTCTTGCTTTCTTCTCTTTTCTTTGTTGCCGGCATGTTACTTTAGTAAGCGTAGCCTGTAGATGATAGAGAGCATTCCATCTTGAACTCTTCGAGAGGTAGTGATGGCTTAGGAAGCAGGTTCAGATCTGCTGCCTAAGGCTTTTCAACTTTATGAGCCGTGAGGGTCTCATAAAGAATTTTCTCTCTACGAGTCGAAATGATCTCGTAGATGTATTTTCTCCTTAGGAATCATGAGGATTCCTAAGTGTGTTTTCTATTGGGAGTCGTAAGGATCTCACAAGAGAGTTTTCTTCCTTACGAGTCGTGAGGACCCGTACGTGATTGATGGGGTTGACATTATCCGTATTTCACGGAGCCAGGGGTTGCTCTAGACGTTTCTCACGGGGTCAGGATTGACTTTAGCCATATTCCACGGAACCAGGATTCGCTCTGGCTGTTTCCCATGGGATCAGGATTGACTTTAGCCGTGTTCTACAGGACCATGATTTACTCTGGACACTTCCCACGGGGTCAAGATTGACATTAGCCGTGTTCCATTAGACCAGGATTTTCTCTGGACGCTTCCTACGGGGTCAAGATTGACATTAGCCGTGTTCCACAGGACCAGGATCCGCTCTGGACGCTTTCCACGGGGTCAAGAATGATATTAGACGTGTTCCACTAGACCAGGATTTACTCTGGACGCTTCCCACAGGGTCAGGATTGACATTAGCCGTATTCCACAGGACCAGGATTTGCTCTGGGCGCTTCCTACGGGGCCAGGATTGACATTAGCCGTGTTCCACAGGACCAGGATCCGCTTTGGGCGCTTCCCATGGGGCCAGGATTGACATTAGCCGTGTTCCACAGGACCAGGATTTGCTCTGGGCGCTTCCCACGGGGTCAGGATTGACATAAGCCATGTTCCACGGGACCAGGATTCGCTCTGGGCGTTTCCTACGGGGTCAGGATTAACATTAGCCGTGCTCCATAGGACCAGGATTTGCTATGGGCGCTTCCCACGGGGTCAGGATTGACATTAGCCGTGTTCCACGAGACCAGGATTTGCTCTGGGCGCTTCACACGGGGTCAGGATTGACATTAGCTGTGTTCCACGGGACCAGGATTCGCTCTGGACGCTTCCCACGGGGTCAGGATTGACATTAGCCGTGTTCCATGGGACCAGGATTTTCTCTGGGCGCTTCCCACGGGGTCATGATTAACATTAGCCGTGTTCCACGAGACCAGGATTTGCTTTGGGCGCTTCCCACGGGGTCAGGATTGACATTAGTCATGTTCCACGGGACCAAGAGGGGTTGACTCTCGGTTGTCTGTGCATCGCCGAGTCATGGAACTGGGAACTTTGCCGCGGCTCCGATTTGCTGATGTTGCATCTGCTGTAATGAGACGAATGTTGAGATGATCTCCAGGCTGTCTGTGAACCGTCGAGATTTGGCTTCTTTTTCTGATGGAGCCTGGTGGGAAGGTATGGTTCCTTCTTTGTTTGTGCCCCTGGATTGTATACAGGGATCGATGTGATCTCACCTGTAGGGTAACAAGTTTCATTTTATATATTTTACTTTCCGCGATGCTCTATCATTTCAGCTTTTATATCGCGAAGGTCGCGATTGCCCAATCATTTCGGCTATTTTTCGCGGTGCCCAATCATTTCGGCTATTTGTTTTATTTACTCGTTGCTTTTTATTGTGAGTTGCCCAACCATTTCGGCTATTTCGTATGCATATATTTTACTTGCTGATTTTGTTGCAAGCTGCCCCATCATTTCGACTATTTCATATGCATTTGTGGATTGCTGGCTTTTCGCTGTGAATTTGGGATTTGATACCGATATAAGCATCAGCATCGCTACAACTGGGATATTGCCAGGAGCGAATCATCATTTGCCTCTGTCGATGTCGAACAAAGGTGGCTTAGTGAACAGGATTAGGATCCCGTCGACTAAGGCTTTTAACTTCATGAGCCGTAAGGGTCACATGAAGGTATTTCTCCCTACGAGTCATGAGGATCTCGTAAGTGCGTTTTCTCCTTAGGAACCGTGAGGATTCCTATGTTTGTGTTCTCTTATAAGTCGTAAGGATCTTACAAGAGTGTTTTCTTCTTATAAGTCGAGAGGACTTATAAGGGCTGTCCACTGTGCGAATATATCCCTAGTCGCGGATGGGACTTTGTTAGGGAAATGTTTATTCGCGCCCGTGGATTGTATACATGGGTCAGCATTGAACCGCTTGTAGGGCAGCATTGGAGGTTGTGATGGCTTAAAAACATGTTTAGGTCCTTGTAGCTTAAGGCTTTTGAACCCTGTGAGCCGTGAGGGTCTCAAAGGGGAATTCTCCTTACGAGTCATGAGGATCTCGTAAGTGTAATTTCTCCTTAGGAATCATGGGGATCCCTAAGTGTGTTTCTCCTTTGTGAGTCGTAAGGATCTCACGCAGGTGGTTTCTCCTTACAGGGTCGAGAGGATCTTGTAAGTGTCTTTTAACGAGATTGCGCCCTTTCAGGTTTTCACAAAACTCGCCGATAACCCTGCCGTTTTTACTCACGGAGCCCTTTCTGGTTTTCATCCATGCCCATCTCGCTTACGGACATACCTTTTTCTTTTTTTTATATATTTTTTATTATTTTTTTTGTCAGCCTTGGGATGCTGTGGTCCGTAGTAGTTTATAGACGTCTCGGTCAACAGCCAGTTTTAGGACATAGTGGTCCATCGTTAGTTTAAGGACGTTTTGGTCCGTCGTTAGTTTTTAGGACGTTTCAGTCCGTCGTTAGTTTAAGGACGTTTCGGTCCGTAGTTAGTTTAAGGACGTTTCGGTCCATTTGCCGGCTAACTACTTATAGAGTTTGGGCTTAGGAAGATAGCGAGCGGATATAGGCGTCGTCATCTATCATTGACCTAGGCCGTGACTCGTCAGGCATAGTATTTTTTCAGGAATCGACCGTTTATTGGCCTGAAAGGTCTTTCGCTATGCATGTCCATGAGTAAATAGGCTCCACCCTGATAAACTTTGTCTATGATGTACGGGCCTTCATAGTTCGGCTCGAATTTTCCCGGTTTGGCACGATTGGGGATCATAGGTCTCTTGAACACTAGCACGAGTTCGCCTTGGCGGAATGTTCTCGGCCTAGTCAATCTCTCGTATGAGCGCGTCATCTTTACTTTGTAAGCCTCCAGGTTTTGTTGCGCCATGAGCCGGGTTTCATCAAGGGCGTCGAGTTCCTCAAGCCGAAGGTGAGCATTCTCTTCGTCTGTTAGCTCTTAATGAACTGCCATTCTTAGAGAGGGTAACTCTATCTCAAGGAGGAGTACTGCTTCCGTGCTGAATACTAATGCATACAGCGTTGTGTTTGTGGCTATTTTGAATGTAGTTCGATAAGCCCAGAGAGTTTCATGCAATCTCCCGTGCCAGTCCCTCTTATTTCGAGACACCGTCTTTTTCACGATTTTCATCAAGGTCTTGTTAAAGGCCTCAGCTAGACCGTTAGCTCGGGGATTATAGACCGAAGAGTATCTCCAGTCTATGTTATGCTGTTGTGCAAAGCGGCTAATTTTGTGGTTTCTGTAGGCTGGCCTGTTATCGGAGATAATCCATCGCGGAGTGCCGAACCGATAAATGACGTGTGTCTTGAAGAAATGGAGAATATTCTTCGTCTTCACTTCCCTCAACGGTACTGCTTCTGCCCATTTGGAGAAGTAATCGGTTGTTGCCAGTATGAACCGATGTCCTCTGGACGATGCTGGTTCGATAGGGCCGATTATGTCAGTTCCCCACATTTCGAACGGTCAGCTAGCCACCGTTGGGTGTAGTGGATTTGGATGCTGATGGATGAAGTCCCCGTGAATTTGGTACGAGTGGCACTGCTTCGCGTATTCGAGGCAGTCCTGGATCATCGTGGGCCAATAATAGCCTATCCTTTTGATCTTTAATTTCATCTTCGGCCCAGCTTGGTGAGAACCGCAGAGTCCGTCGTGAGTTTCTTGGACGACTCTCCATGCCTCTTCAGGTCCCAGGCATCTTAGCCACAGAGAATCAAATGATCTCTTATACAGAGTATCATTGACGAAGGCAAAAGATAGAGCTTGTTTCATAAGCTGATGTCTTGAGGACGCATCTTCAGGCTTTCGACGGGATTTGAAGTAGTTTATAAAGACTTCTTTCCAATCCTTATCCTTTTCCTGGTCTTTTATTTGTAGGGTCGCTTGCTCGGTCGCTCCTTTTTCTTCGGACGACTCTGGAGACATTTCTGCCGGTGCAAGAACCCGACGGTTTTGCACAACGATCCTTGTAAGTGCACGGCGGCGCCCCGGCCGTCAATCCGACGCCGGAATGCGGAAGCGGTGAATAACTTAAATTTTTGCGGACTTAGCAAACCGGCACCACCGCGCACTATAACCCGGATCGAACCATTAACTAGTCTAAGCTACTTAACAAGATGGGTTAGAGATATACCGACGATCCAAGTCCTCCGGTCTTCTCGTCATGGTCCCGATCTCCTGCGGAATGTCCCGTCTCCTCCTCGTCGCCGGAAGTGCACCACATCGCCAACTTTGTTTACGGGCTCCCACCTCAATGCCGAGGCAACTCGGGCACGAAGCCGGCTACTCGACGTGCCCAAGATTCGCTGTAGAATGTGTAGTGAGCTATTGTCTCTTTTGGGGTTCATGGAGGTGCCATATGGTGGAGGGATGAAACAAGAACAATGTGGAGGAGCTAGTGGGTATTTTGGAGCATGATATGAACCAAAAATACACCCACACAATTTTTGGACAACCCTTGCACATAGTGGCCGGCCACAAGAGAGGATGGAGGGAGTGAATGAGTGTGAGGGAGTGATATCAAAAAACAAAAGATCAAACCACAACCATAATCCAAAGAGAGAGAGAAAGGAATGGTTATGATAATCAACCATGATCACAAAGCAATGCCAACACTCCACACAACCATCATCAACAACCATGATGCTAACAAAGTCAAGCCATCATGAAGGATCAAGTCAAAAAGGTCAAGGTATGGTGAGCCATCATGATACAAGGAAATAAGCAAAGACCCCCTCCACTAAAGCTTATTTGCAACAATGCAAATAAGCCCTCCTCCACCAATCTTCGGCCAATGAACGGAACAAAGGAAATTGGCCGAAACGGAAAGCAAACTGGCAACTCCAGAAAACTGGTCCCGTAATAAATTACGGGAAAACCCCGATACTGTGCATACACACCCGCATCTGTATTTCGACCGAAATACAAATGCAATGAGACAAAATCTACACTGTACTATACCAGGATCCGGCTTATACCAAAACCGGCTAGTAATATCTGTTCGATCCTGATCCGTGCAATACCGCACGTATCTGATCGAACCCTGCCATATATCCATACGGCCTATAGTACAAACTGTCCGATCCTGATCCGTGCAATACCGCACGTATCTGATCGGACCTTGCCATATCTCCATACGGCCTCTACAACCTTTCGCCCGAAAGCTGAGTAACTGAAATGTGGGGGACTCTAAAGACTCATCAACACCTCGGTTGTGGATTTAACCACTAGCACGTCAGAGGTATAAGCCAATACGTAACGGGCTACCAAGTATTGACTAAAAAGGACGTCGATGAGCGAACTCATCCTGACACCCTACTGAGCCTGTCAGTGACAATATCCGTACAGTCCGGTCCGTTCGTCTATGAGTATCGCATGGCGGGCCTAGGGGGTTGGTAAAAGTCAGACCCCCAAAAGCGGTACAAGTCGTGTCGGAGTGTAGCCCAGAACACCCTGAGATACTACTGGAATACCTACCAGTAAATCTCCTTGCCTTGGCCAAGGACTTTGTGTAATGGCTCTCCTAGACACAGCACGACCTCACCCCCAATACCGGGAGAGACGAACCCCTGAAGATACGCTCACTGCCTCCATGTGGCTCGGGACTGTACCCAACTAAAACCTGTTTGCACGACTCCTTTGAGCCGTGGTAGGGTAGTAATCAAAGTACAGTGGGAACTCACACGAGACAAATGACGATCCCCAGGTCGATGAACTAACCTGCACACATGTCACCAGGGAACTGCCATCTGACGTCTGGTATATGACCAACTAGCATGTTCCCGGCGAGTCCTGTCCGGTGTACTCATAACCCAATGAGCACCTGTATACATCTTAGGTGATCCAACTGACACCAGTGGCTTGTGAGACCGGCCACCGCCCCTCGTCGGGGTCTCGACTGTATACACTAGTCTACTAATGGAGTATCGATGCCCGGTCTCGAAACTTCCACGACTAGGGACCTTTTAAGGATATGCTTGTAGACCCCCAGCTCCCACTTATATGATCGCCCTCATACTGCTGGTGGTCAAGCAAGAATCCTAGGGGCTCTATCAACGTGTAATAGCGACGTGTCAGGTCACCTAAAGCAGTACACGATGATAAAGGTAAACCAGATAGCATACTATCATCTCGAGCAAGACTGTCCTACTGGGATAGGTCCTCCCTCAATCATTACAATCACGTACCTGTGACCTAATAATTGACTCTGAGGGCACTATCTCCAACAATCTCCCACTTGCACTCAAGGCTAATTATTGCGATGTCGCATACTCACAGCCCGTGTGATACCGAACACCCAACTCCTCTACTAGTCAGTCTCACAAAGTTCGTTTGCGGAACTATTGCGTTCGAGGAATAGCCTCAGTGAGTGGATCCGCTTAGTTGTGTCTTTCTATGTCTCTCTATATCTCAAGTTCGCGGAGAAAGCCATCTCCCGAAATGAGCAATACCTGTCTTAGAATGTGTCTGGATGTCTGATGGGATATAGCTCATAAATGAACTCCAAATCCAAACTTCTTAGACTGTATCGTCAACTGAACTTAATCAGTATCCTGCGCGCCATGCCTCCCTCAGTATTGCCTTGGACCACCTGTCCAAAATACTGCCCCTCATCAGAAGGAAAACTATAACTCTGACAACCTCCTTGTCGTCCATGTCACCTTGGAAGCCTGGAATGATAACTGTCTCCTGAATGAGGCTGTCGTTATCATATCCCTAGAACATCCACTTATGTTCTAAAACTGCTTCCGACTGTTTCTCCAGGATTGGATTAATGTCAACTTATTGCATCTAGTGCAAGAACAACATCTGGTGTGGTACTTGACATCTCACGATTGACTCAATTGCCTGAGCAAGTGATCTGCCAATCATGCCCGTCCCTCTCCCCTTTAGTCTGTAAGACACCTTTGGAGAGGGTGACTCCATTACCTGCAGGTACACTACCGTGCCAGGAGTCGTCCATCCTAAATACTCTTAGAATGCTGTCAAGTACCCTGATTAGGAAACCACCCAAATCTAGATCTAAGACCATAGATCTAGTAACCAGTATGTCTGATATAAAATCCATTTCCTTTGTGGAGAAACAACTGTGTGACGACCAAAGTATAACCGATCGTAGTGTAGGAATTTCTTTTCCTATTCTATGTATGTCATCCAAATACCAGGATATCACACCCTACTACCTTCTCAACAGATCCATCCCCTATTCTGATGACGTCAAACCCATGACTGTCACATCAGAAATAGATGATCTATCTCCGCTACATCTGCTTTAGTCTATAAATAGACATAAGCAACCTGTCCACCAATGCTTCCGCTGCTCCCACTGACTACGACAACCCTCTGGCAGAGTCATATAGACGTACACTTCTAAAACTGGTTTAGAATGACGCTATACTCATCCTCCCGCCGGGTCTCGTAACCTGGAACAACAACAATGGCAATTGTGGGTAAACAAGAACTTCCCTGTCACCGTCCTTGAGGCTACCGTAGTGCCTCTCGGGTGCCTGAAGTTACCCACCTTATCTGCGGAGTGGCCAATGGAATGTCAATTCAGATTGAATCTTTAGGTTCCTTATCAAATCTTCAGTAATCGTTTGTGGTTCTGGAATCACTTCCAGTTCTACCATACTCCCACTACTGTTTTCCTGAAAAAATCCATTTTTAATTTAAAACTGTGGCGAGTCAAGAACAATATTGCTATTGATCTTCCAGATGGTAGAAAGTCAACCCGCGTCATAGCCTGGGTCAACCCACAAACAGCCATTACAGAAACGTGCCTTGAGTTGTCCAGTGTCTGGTTTTAATCATAAACCGGACAACTCCCCGTACCTTAACATCGTTAAGATATGAACTGTTCTATATCCAATATAGAAACAGAGGCACTGATTTAATTGAACCAGATTCAAATCATGCAGCTGTCCCCAGCGCATGTCAATTAAATGGAAGGAGGCCGATCAGCGTTACTCAACTTAGGAATACTTCCAATTATGAGTAACCTGAAAGAAAAGCAAGATCTCTTTATCATTACTATCAACTGAATACCACAAGTATCTACATCTTCGATCTCTTTGAAGAATCCCGATACTTGCTACACCTGGTTCTCTACTCTATTCAAATACCTGTAACCTCTCAAAATTCGGACCCTGTGTTTCCACGAAACACCGGTCTAAAAACTAGAGAAGTCATAAGTAAACCGAATATAGTACGAGGACCTACCCCTCTGTCCTGATGGACCCTGGACAACATACAATACTCTGTATAAGTCCCTTGAGTCTGATAACTCATTCACTGTGTGTCGTAGGTTGAAAACTGTACTTATGGTTAAGAAGAATTACACCGCTGTTTAATGCTCCTTACCTAACCATCCACTGATATAGGTAAATGTCGTAGACATAATTTCAGAAAGGTATATCTCACTCTATGAAAATAGACGTACAGATATATCAATTTGAAATTGGTGCATAACAGCGGATATTCAAAACCAAATATTTGCCGACCGGCAAACAGCCCAGGTGATTTCCTCAAATATCACCGATTACAACGAATCCCGATATAATGAGGATAATCACCCAATTCCCAATAACTTACTCCCCCTCATCATCTGTAAAACCATACAGATGTGAGAATCGTACCTGGTAAATACATACCCTGGAGTAAGTATCTAATCGGGAAATCAGTCTTCCTTTAACATTACACAGTGAAACTGAAACATTGAAATGTTCCGATGGGGTATTCTGGTATTCCTAGTAATGCCTCTTCCAGATTCACGACTGTAACCGTATAGTTCTCTGCCACCTCTCCAAATCCCTTCATATGTCTTTAGTCTTTACCTTCTGCACACCCTTTTAGGCCAAATGGTTTTCTTCCTTCCCTACCGTTCGGCACCAGCCTATGGTTTGGAAGAAGACTATCCAATAAGCATAATGGGTGTACTGTCCCAATCCTAGGAACACTCGCAATGAGAGAGGGCGAAGATAAAAGACAACCGAATAAACCTTATTCCTATTTCTCCTGAACCAGAATCCATCCCCGAACTGGAACAAGTTCCATTCGAGTTCGTATATAACCATACGATGGAGTATCCAAATAAACTGTGGATCTTCGTAGTGATACGGAGTGTCCTGGAGAAATACAAAGGTGATGTGGGAGTGGTAACGAAATATTTGGTTTGGTCGTGAATATCTGTTGCAATTTACTTTGCCCTCTTACTAATCCCTTGCTTTGTCTGAACTTAATACCTTCTGCACACCATCGTTATGCTAATTGGTTTTCTTCATTCCCTACCGGTCGGCACCAGCCTATGGTTTGGAAGAAGACTATCCAATTTGCGTAATAGGTGTACTACTCCTAAACCAAGGAGTACTCGCAACCTGAGAGAAGGTGAAAAGAAAAGACAACTGAATAATCCTATTCGTTTTCTCCAGAACCGGAAACCATCCTCGAATTCCTTCGAGTTCGTATCTAACCATACGATGGTTTTGTCCAATGGAAGTGGACGTTCGTAGTAATACGGGGTGTCCTGGAGAAAAGGGTAAAAGTAGGAGTGGCAATGAGGTCTGCAACTCTGATAATCCAAAAGCCAGTGTTAAGAAGGTTCGGTCAACTTGGTCACTGAGTCAAAGTCTTAGGGTCGGGTCAATGGTCGCTGCCAAAGAGAGAGAGAAAAGAAACACTCAGCGTGCACTCTAACCTAGATCAGAATGGTTACCAATTTATCTAATCTGGAATCCTCCCACTGTATCTCAAATTCTCCTCCAAACCTAAAGAAGAATTAGTCGGGGTGACCCGAGGAGTAAACTAACTCATCAGTGGGAATCGGGATCCAACTATCATCGCATGATAACGTGACGGAATCCGCTCACGTCAACACACTCCAGAAGGTATGCGCATATCTGGCAAGTTTCAGTTCTTTTGAAACTCCCGATGTGATTTCTGCCCCATGCTCTTATGACCTTGACTTTGGCCAACATATCATAAGTCACATGTCAAGTTCTGCCCGTCATTCTCCAGGTTAATTTGAATCCACCCGTACATACCCTTGACTTTGGCCAAAATGGCAGCACGACTGTCCCAAACCAACGCATCTATCTATGCTGCATATGAATACCCCAATAGCTACCAATCACTGTGCCTTGACTTTGGCCAACATACACAGCTTGAATACTATTGACCACCCATATGAAACGACGGAGGGCTACGAATGGTTTCTGGCGAAAACCTTTAACGTAATGAACTTGATATCGTTGAAGGAACGGATAGCTTTTAAAAATATAGTGACGAAAACCGTTGCTAAAGAGGTCACTCCCGGTGAAGGGATCTCGGCTCTTTCCCCGTAGAATGGGGTGCAGGATATTCCAACTGAATACCACGGTGCAAAGCAAAAGTAATCGGCTATAGTGAAGTTAATGCCCTGACGCAAACTTTTGTCCAAGGGGTCACTCCCGGTGAAGGGATCTCGGCCCTTGCCTCGTCGACTGAGGAGCAGGATATTCCAATGAATACCACGATGCTAAACAAAAGTAAACGTCCTTGCAATAACAGCTTTTTTTGAAAAGTGTTCCAACAACATCAGATTAGGTTTGTTTTTAACTTGCATTGATCCGAATCAATGCAGTCCCATCAATTGATCACACCAAAAAGAACGAAAATATACTGATGTACGTATATGCCATCCGCATTCGCCACTGGGTCCCGTCATTACCCGTTAGGTTAGCTTACTAACGACAGAGCGGGGACTGGACTAGCGCGGATGTAAAACATATACAACATCTACTAATATATATACCAATATATTATATTTCGCTCAAGGCGTGAAAGAAATGCAACATCACAGAGAATGAACAGCATCACAGAAACAATACAGATATCTGGGATCCCCGGGTTTCACAGAGCCGCTGAAACCCGACGTTCCCCTGGTCGTGTGGATAGCCTGTGCAATGAAATCCTAGACCCCTACGGGCGCGGCAAGTCACCCGCCAAAACCTGAAGCGAGGCAGCCCCCTTCAGCAACGTGAATGGACCACCCAGCACTTCACGGAATCCGGTAACTTGGGCACCCCTCCTGGGTCAAACCTGTACCCCCTACGAGTGCGGCGAATAGCCCGCCAATTCTAGAGTGAAGCCCCCTCCGTCTCAATGCCATGAGATGCGGGCCCGTTGCCCTCTAGAACCCGGCTACCCGTGCACCCCTCCGCGGGGTATCCTAGTACAGAAAGTAAAATATACATACACCGGGTACATCGACCGCAACCAGGTCGTGCCCCAAAATAATAATACAAACAGGCAGTGACGGCAGTCCACATGTCGGACGCTCGCCCCGCAATATCAAATGTACATAATACAACCACAACTGTACTAGCATTGCATCCAGGCTATCCCCCACGACCGATCCGCAACATCACAGCAAATACATAGAACATCAACGTGAAAGTCACGTTCGCAAATCCGTCTAACCGGGCTATAGCAGTTAGACCGGATTTACCGATCGAGTGACATTCACGGTCGCAGATATAATGTAAATACTGTGAAAAATGTGTTTAAAAAATTTCCGATTGATCAAACAATTAACAAGTGGGCCCCAAAGAAAACTGTAGCACTCACAGAAACAATTGGCCCAACTTTAATATTCCAAAGCCCATATTTTAAGCCCAGAAGGCCTCTGTAAAAAAATGGTGAAGTGATGTGAATAGTGCGCGGCGGAAGGGCCGCACTAATGGGGTTTTCGCGGCGGTTCCGCGCTCCAACTGTGGAGTTACTTCATCAAATTTTTACAGAACTCTTAGATTTTCCAGTACATCAATATTTTATAACCTGAAAAAATTTTCGAGACCAAAAATTTTCAACAGAAACTGATGCGAACTAAAATGTAGTTTTGGAACTTTTTGATCGATCGGAAATGCAAACACATTACACAAAGTTAGACTAAGTTAATGGCGAGGCTCTGATACCACTGTAAGTGCACGGCGGCGCCCCGGCCGTCAATCCGACGCCGGAATGCGGAAGCGGTGAATAACTTAAATTTTTGCGGACTTAGCAAACCGGCACCACCGCGCACTATAACCCGGATCGAACCATTAACTAGTCTAAGCTACTTAACAAGATGGGTTAGAGATATACCGACGATCCAAGTCCTCCGGTCTTCTCGTCATGGTCCCGATCTCCTGCGGAATGTCCCGTCTCCTCCTCGTCGCCGGAAGTGCACCACATCGCCTACTTTGTTTACGGGCTCCCACCTCAATGCCGAGGCAACTCGGGCACGAAGCCGGCTACTCGACGTGCCCAAGATTCGCTGTAGAATGTGTAGTGAGCTATTGTCTCTTTTGGGGTTCATGGAGGTGCCATATGGTGGAGGGATGAAACAAGAACAATGTGGAGGAGCTAGTGGGTATTTTGGAGCATGATATGAACCAAAAATACACCCACACAATTTTTGGACAACCCTTGCACATAGTGGCCGGCCATAAGAGAGGATGGAGGGAGTGAATGAGTGTGAGGGAGTGATATCAAAAAACAAAAGATCAAACCACAACCATAATCCAAAGAGAGAGAGAAAGGAATGGTTATGATAATCAACCATGATCACAAAGCAATGCCAACACTCCACACAACCATCATCAACAACCATGATGCTAACAAAGTCAAGCCATCATGAAGGATCAAGTCAAAAAGGTCAAGGTATGGTGAGCCATCATGATACAAGGAAATAAGCAAAGACCCCCTCCACTAAAGCTTATTTGCAACAATGCAAATAAGCCCTCCTCCACCAATCTTCGGCCAATGAACGGAACAAAGGAAATTGGCCGAAACGGAAAGCAAACTGGCAACTCCAGAAAACTGGTCCCGTAATAAATTACGGGAAAACCCCGATACTGTGCATACACACCCGCATCTGTATTTCGACCGAAATACAAATGCAATGAGACAAAATCTACACTGTACTATACCAGGATCCGGCTTATACCAAAACCGGCTAGTAATATCTGTTCGATCCTGATCCGTGCAATACCGCACGTATCTGATCGAACCCTGCCATATATCCATACGGCCTATAGTACAAACTGTCCGATCCTGATCCGTGCAATACCGCACGTATCTGATCGGACCTTGCCATATCTCCATACGGCCTCTACAACCTTTCGCCCGAAAGCTGAGTAACTGAAATGTGGGGGACTCTAAAGACTCATCAACACCTCGGTTGTGGATTTAACCACTAGCACGTCAGAGGTATAAGCCAATACGTAACGGGCTACCAGGTATTGACTAAAAAGGACGTCGATGAGCGAACTCATCCTGACACCCTACTGAGCCTGTCAGTGACAATATCCGTACAGTCCGGTCCGTTCGTCTATGAGTATCGCATGGCGGGCCTAGGGGGTTGGTAAAAGTCAGACCCCCAAAAGCGGTACAAGTCGTGTCGGAGTGTAGCCCAGAACACCCTGAGATACTACTGGAATACCTACCAGTAAATCTCCTTGCCTTGGCCAAGGACTTTGTGTAATGGCTCTCCTAGACACAGCACGACCTCACCCCCAATACCGGGAGAGACGAACCCCTGAAGATACGCTCACTGCCTCCATGTGGCTCGGGACTGTACCCAACTAAAACCTGTTTGCACGACTCCTTTGAGCCGTGGTAGGGTAGTAATCAAAGTACAGTGGGAACTCACACGAGACAAATGACGATCCCCAGGTCGATGAACTAACCTGCACACATGTCACCAGGGAACTGCCATCTGACGTCTGGTATATGACCAACTAGCATGTTCCCGGCGAGTCCTGTCCGGTGTACTCATAACCCAATGAGCACCTGTATACATCTTAGGTGATCCAACTGACACCAGTGGCTTGTGAGACCGGCCACCGCCCCTCGTCGGGGTCTCGACTGTATACACTAGTCTACTAATGGAGTATCGATGCCCGGTCTCGAAACTCCCACGACTAGGGACCTTTTAAGGATATGCTTGTAGACCCCCAGCTCCCACTTATATGATCGCCCTCATACTGCTGGTGGTCAAGCAAGAATCCTAGGGGCTCTATCAACGTGTAATAGCGACGTGTCAGGTCACCTAAAGCAGTACACGATGATAAAGGTAAACCAGATAGCATACTATCATCTCGAGCAAGACTGTCCTACTGGGATAGGTCCTCCCTCAATCATTACAATCACGTACCTGTGACCTAATAATTGACTCTGAGGGCACTATCTCCAACAATCCTCACGTCATCGAGGTTCTCATCAGCCAGTTCTTTAGCGAGCTTGGCTAATGCATCCGCCTTGCTATTTTCCCCACGCTGTATGCTTTCCAGGGCTTAGGCAGGGATTTGAGTCAGCAATTGTTGTACCCTTTCTCCGTACTTTACCAACTCCGGTTTGCACGTTTGATAGTCGCCGTTCACTTGGCTAACGACCAATTGGGAGTCTCCGTATATGAGAAGGTTTTCAATTCTCATGTCGACAGCGATCTTAAGACCTGCTATCAAAGCTTCTTATTCAGCTTCATTGTTTGTCTTCGACTCTGTTAGGGAAAAGGCAAAGCGCATTATCCCTCCTTGTAGAGTCACGAAGATGAGGCCCACCCCAGATTTGATTATAGGGGAGTTGTGCTTTCGCTTCTTCATAGAAGAAGCTCCGTCGAAGTAGAGTTCCCATCAGGTATCACTCCCTCCTTTCTCCCCATCGATCGTGTCAAACGCGTGTTCATCTGGCAATTCGCAGTTCAAGGGAGAATCGGCGGGTATCAGATGCTCAGCGAGGATGTCGGCGATGGCCTGGCCTTTCACTGCCTTGAGAGGATGATAAGTTATCGAGAACTCCATCAAGAGCAGGGCCCATTTAGCGAGTCGTCCCGTTAATATGGCTTTTAACATCAAGAGGATCCACTTTTGATATGAGGTGGACCTCATGCACCAAAGCGTAGTGTCTGAGCTTCATTATCGCAAAGATCAACGCCAGGCAGTGCTTTTCAATGGGGGATTAAATGTTTTCTGCCCCCAGAAGAACTCGACTCAAATAGTAGAGGGCCCTCTCCTTCCCTTGGTCGTTTTCTTGTGCCGATAATGCACCTAGAGAACCGTCAAGGGCTGTTGTATACAGAATGAGAGGCTTTCTTTTGACCGGAGCAGTCAGCACCGATGGATTCTGCAAGTATTGCTTGATTTCATCCAGTGCGCTTTGGCATTTGCGATCCCAAACGAACGGGGTTCCTTTCTTCATTAGGTGACTGTAAGGACGACACTTGCCGGAAAGATTGGCTATGAATCGCCGGATATATGCGAGCTTTTCTTGGAGAGACCGCAGCTGCTTAAGTGTTCTTGGCGGAGGAATTTCCACGATCGCCTTGATCTTCGACGGGTCTATCTCGATGCCCTGGTGTCGTACGATGAATCCTAGGAATTTTCCCGAGGAAACTCCGAACGCGCATTTCAGAGGGTTCATCTTCAAGTTGTATTTCCGAAGACGTTGGAACACTATTTTTAGATGCTCCCAATGCTCCTTGTGCGATTTGCTTTTTACGACGAGGTCGTCGATATAGCATTCGACGACTTCATGTATGAGGTCATCGAAAATCTTCGTCATGGTCCTCTGATAGGTGGCACCGGCGTTCTTTAGACCGAAAGGCATCACCTTGTAGCAGAATATGCCCAAAGGGGTCCGGAAAGCGGTATGCTTCTGGTCTTCAGGATGCATCTTTATCTGATTGTACCATGATGATCCGTCCATGAAGGAGAAGACTTCGTGAGTGGACATGTTATCTATCATTAGCTCGGTGACCGGTACCGGAAAGTCATCCTTCGGGCAAGCTTTGTTGAGATCCTGGAAGTCCACACATATGCGCACAGTCCCATTTTTCTTCATTACTGGAACAATGTTGGCGATCCAGTCAGGATATTGAACTTCTTGGATGAAGCCGGAGTCGATTAGTTTCTTGACCTCGGCGTTGATGCTCATCTCAAGCTCGAGCCGCATTCTTCTCGGTGCTTGTTTGATCGGCTTGACGTATGGAGAAATCGCCAATTTGTGGACAACAATATCTGGATCGAGTCCCGTCATCTCTGAATAGTTCCATGCGAAGCGGTCTTTATACTGCATGAGCACGTCTTTAAGCGTAGCCACCCTTTCTTCAGACAACGACTCACTGATGAATGTCGGCCGTGGGTCTCTTGCCGTCCCTACGTCAATTTTCTTGAGGTTATCTGCAGTAGTATGTATCCCATCTTCCAGCTCTTTTGGCGCCGGTGGAAACTCTGAGATCACCTCGTCATCATCGTTTTCAAAGCACCAGGGGAGGTCATCCATATTTTCGGGTTCTTCTTCTGACAGCGTTATCATGTGACAGGTACGAGATCGCTTCCAAGACCGATGTTGGTCTGGTTCTACTCCCGCCGCATACGTGGCTTTCGGTTCATGCTTCTGTGGTGGGGTTACCTTCCAACTGCTGGATAGAGCGAACCTGCCTTGCTGATACTGGTCTTCGACCCAGTTCTTGAAGGTGAAGCAGTCTTCGAGAGGATGTCATATTGCTTGATGATAGGAGCAATAGTCTGGGTGAGAGATCTTGTCTGCTTGCTCGGGGTGTTTGGACTCCGAGAGCGTCATCATCTGATGTTTTATGACAAGATCGAATATCTTCTTTGTCTTGTCTTGGGGAAAAGAATATTCTCGATCCATCTTCTTTATAAGAGACGGATCTCTGCTGCTCTATTCTTGATCGCGTGGCTTCTTGGACCCGCTTTGCCGCTGTCAAACGTCTTTTTCATTCTTTAGCTTGTTTTTACCTCTGTGTCGGGTCTTCTGTATGACGGGCTGGCGACGAAGGGTATCATCGTTCTTTGTAGATTGCTGAAGGAGGCGCTGCGTCCTGGCTTTCTCGTAAATAGCCATTTCGTGATTATAGTCATCTCGAACTTTTTGACCCGCTTCCCTTATAAGCTTGTCCATCTGTTCTTCGAACGACGGACTTGGAATTTTCATGGCGGGACCTCGTTTTGGTTCAGGGTTAACATCTTCCCACAGAGCATTTCCTTCTTCATCGAAGTCATGTATGACGCAGCAGTCATGGAATCGCTCCTGTTTCTTGGATTGAATATATCCAAGCCCGATCGTTTCCATTCTCCCATTGGGCCACTTTCACTTAGTTCTGGGGACATTCCAGATCCTGTTGTAGAACTGAGCTTGTCGCGCGGTCTTTAAAGGTACTCCTTGGTGCCTCAACAGCCTTTTTAATCCTTTTGTGTAGTATTTGGGCAGACGGATGGGCTGGAGCCTGTCAAGCGTAGAATCAGCACCATGCTAAATTTCTTTCTCTACTTTGGTTTCCGCGGATCGATAAAAGAGGATCGCCTTTTCATCTTTTTGCCTAGAAGGGATGTAGAACGTCTGCAGTTCTTCCACACTGTAGGTATTAGGTGTGTCGAGTTCTTTATAATGCTCCTGCGGGACCATGGCGATTTGCAAACTCCGATCATCGCCAGCAAAGGCTTGTATAGATGGCCGAACAGAAAATACGGTATTGACCCCATCATCCGAGTCGCTGCCGAAGACCAGAATAGGGGTGGACGGTCCCGGCTTGTTGCATTGGGGCGGCCCTGAATAGACTATCTCTTCTTCCTCCTCGATATCACTTCCGAAGACCGGAATTGTAGTGATAGCTTTTTGCTTATCCTCCGGTTCATGGCATCTTTCCGTGTCCTCGAAGTCTGGTAGGAAGTACTTTGCATCTTCGTACTTTTGGACTTCATTCATGGAGAATGGGTTCAATTCCCCTGTCACGGTATATTCAAGCCCATCTTTGAAGTACTTCATACACTGATGCTGTGTAGAAGGAATGATGTTGTACTCATGTAACCAAGGCCGGCCAAGCAAAGCATTGTAGCAGGTCTTGGCGTCAATGACGTGGAATTTAATGTCCGTGACGAGCAGCCCAAAGCGTAATGTTAGTATGACAGACCCCAGCGTCCGTGATGACTGGGAGTCAAACCCGGAGATAGTGATCTTATCCCGAGCGAGGTGTTGAACGCTCATGCATATTTCCTTCAACACTCTTACATTGAGGAGGTTAACGGAGGACCCACTGTCAACCAGGATTTTGCCTATCTTGATATCATGATAGTATCCGGAGACATAAAGGGGGCGGTTGTGCTCGCACGTCCCGAGGAGGAGATCCTCATTGCCGAAGGTGACATCGGCCATGTGCACTTCTTCCAGCTCGTCTTTCATCTTTTCTTCGGCGAGGAAAGCTTGGAACTGCTCGGGCTCTTGTAGTGCCTTGATCAAAGAAACTCTCGCCTCCTTAGATACCAGAAGGGCGTCGAGAATGCTTAGCTGTGAGGGTATCTTCCTCAGGTGTGCCAGAACGTTATAATCCACCTTAGTTTTTTAGGCGGATCCTTGGCTGTCAGCTCTTCGACGGCTTGGTCATCAAGGGTGATATCCTCAAGGACCTTTTCTTTTCCCTTATCCTTTTTGTTTGACCCCTTGTTTATGGGTCCGAAATTCTTTTCAGGTAATGTGCGATTGCGCAGCTGAATGTTCTCGCAGCTCTTCGGTTCTTCCTCTTTTCCTGAGGTGGATTCTTTGAAGAGAGGGTAAATAGCCATTTCTTCTTCAGAATCACTTCCGAAGGTGAGAACTTGCGATCCCCTGCTATCAACCATGTGACAGTTGCCGGCAGCTCTTCCACGTTCGTCTGTCGCATTTTTTCGCTGTCGACGAGCTCACGCTTCATCCTCTTGAAGTGCTGCCTGTGAGCGACATACCTTTGCCACCAATTTTTAAAGGCGTTGCATTCTTCAGTAGGGTGCGCAATCCTTCGATGATATACACAGTAATTAGGATGCATGTCCTCTTCATTAAGGTTTATCTCATCAGAAATGTTTCCTTCGGAGGGTGGCAGGTTCATTCCCATCGATATGGCTTTGGCGAACCTCTTCTTCGTTTTAAGCCTGCTCTTGTCTGTCGCAGGCCTGCCTCGGTCTGGTTGGGGCGCTTCAACCCTTTCATCCAGTCACCGACGTTTGGCTTTTCCAAATATGGCCATTTCACACTCTCGATCAGCCTTGCTTTTCAAAAGAGCTTCATTCAGGAATGCATCAATTATCTCGTCTGACGGTCCTAGGAGCTCCAGCTCGGGATCTACCCCCAGTCTCTCTGCATCCAGAGCTTCTTCATCGTTATTAACGAATGAGAGATCACGTGGCAGCTTGCCACATAGTCCTCAGGTTCATCCAACGAGTCTTCTCCACTATCATCATCTTCGTCCTCAAGGACGTGGCTGAGAAACTCTTGAAGTGTGACCGGGGTCCGCGTCCTCTGGTTATATTCTTCCAGTGCGTCAATATGTTTTTGCAGTTCCGTGCGCTTATCATCATGCTTCACGGGCATTTTTGGTCTTTTTCTTCTTCTTCGAAGACTTTGATGGCTGGGTGTGGACGCTTTGACTATCACCACAAATTTTTGGAGTTGGGCGCGGTTTTAGCATTCCCTTGATGATTTCGGGTTCCAGTGGACTTTTCCATTTGATCGCCAGGCATGTTTGGAGATCCTTCAGCATTCTTTTCGTTTTGGCCGAAAGAGCGACCTCCCATGGAGCTTCTTTGACAAAAGAGCACGATGCCCCGGTGTGTCCGCCTTTTTGAGAACGTGGGGCTGAGGCGGGCTTACTTTCCAATTCTCGGACAATGCGAATTTTCCCTGTTGGTATTGGTCTTCAATCCAGCCTTTGAAGATGAAGCAATCTTCGATTTGATGGCCTATCGCTTGGTGATAGGGGCAATAATTTGGATTATTAGCATCATCGCGTTGCAATGGGCATTTTGGATTCAGCAAATTGATGGGCCTGTTGCGCACCACCAGCTCGAACAATCTCCTTGTTTTGTCCTGGGGAAACGAATAAGGACGCTTCGTTTTCTCATTAAAGAATCGTCGTCTCTCGTCTAGGTGATCTGATAGTTTTGGGCCACTGGGCTGCTGTTGAGCATTGGCGACGAAGGTCTCTTTCCCTTTCCCTTTTTTGCTTCGAGGTTCCAACTTCAAAAAGGAAGGTTTATGACCCATCTGGTCCATTTGAGCCAGTTTGTCAATCAAGACCTGGAAAGTGGTCGGCTTGAAAAACATCATGAATTGTGAAATGGTCGCCTGAGGATCAAGAGTACCCATGAACATGCCTACCGCAGGAGTCTCTTCGATGCGTTGCTCGCACTTTGACCATAGATTCCGCCATCGTATCGCGTACTGGACCCAAGTTTCTCTCAGCTTCACCCTGGCATTGATCAATGCCGTGATTGGGGTACTTTCGCTGGCGCTCGCAAAACGTTGGGTGAATAGCAACTCCATCTCCGTAAAACTTTTGACGGAATCGTTGGGAAGCTCTGAATACTATTCGAACGCCGTTTCCGCCAAACTGCCGACGAATTGGCGGAGCAATAGCTTATCATCCCTTCCAGTGTTGCCGCAGAGAGCCCTGAACTGAGAGACATGTTGATGGGGATTGCTTATTCCCTTGTATACATGGAATTTGGGAATCGTATATCCTGGCGGGTAATTTATTTGATCGTACCAACCCGGATAGGGCCGTCCAGTACTGACGACTTGGCCAGCCGCTTCATTCACTTGATGAGCTCGTATTTGTTGAGCTATATAATCATCGAGTGTGGCTTTAGAGATGATCTCCTCCTTGGCTGCTGACGGAGCCGGTAGAGGATTTGATGTCTCTCCTCTATCATCTTCAATTATTACTGGAGGATCTTCGGCTGGCGGGTCCGGCTGGATCATCATGCCCACCATATCTTGGAATAGAAGGGTCATTTGTTTTATATTGGCCGCTTGTTCCGCGGCCTCTTTGTCCTTCTTCTCAAGCATTCTCCGAAGGAATTCAGCATCAGTTTCCTACTCACGGCGCTGCTCCGAGGTGTCTCCGGGCTTGCTTTCGGTCCCGTAAGTGCGGCCATAGCTGTTAGCATTTCTTGGAGCTTTTGTTGTTGTTGCTCCTGAGCCTTAGTCACTGATCGCGTAAGCGGTCGATGACCTGTGGAGACACGGCTATCCTCTTTTCCGTATGCCCTTTAGATGGTGTGCACGACCATGCCCCCAGACTTAGGGCATTTAGACTCAGTGTTCTTGCGATGCGTCGCGGACACCGAGATTTTCTCCAGCTTTCTCCTCTTGTGAGTAGTCGAAGTTGAGGGGGCCGTTGCAGTGGGTACCCAAGTAGCTGTCGCTTTTTGTGGTTTGACAGGGTGGTCCTCTTATCGCCGTACCTTCATATTTTCCTATCGGCGGAGATAGTCTTGATCTATCACCGAGTCTTGGACTTGACGCCAGACCTTGTAAATTTTAGAGGACAGCCGTTGAGGGGGCTGCTCCAGCTTCGTCTTTGTAGCGTTCTCCATTGGTGGAGGAGATCTATTCAATACAGCAGTTGGAGAGTTTTTGCGTACCTTCCTAAGTAGTTCAAAGCTGTTCCCAGTTGGAACAGCAGTATCAACCTCCACCGTTAGAGCTGGCGGAGTTAGTCCAGAGGGTGAATTTCCCCCAGCCTTTCTCACTCGGCGCCAGTGGCGACGTCGAGCATGTCGTGCGGCCGGGATCACCTCCGCTGTTGGATGAGCTTCCTCATGCCCCTTATTCTGATGAGAGCCTGTTGTTGGCGCCAGCCTGTCAAAGACAGACGCCCGCTGAGAGAGAATGGTCAACATGTCGAAAGCCGACCTTCGAGTAGGGAGAGTAGCTTGGACGACCTCAAATGTAACAGGAGTTGGAGTGTCCTTCTCTGGTATTGCGAGCCTCTTTGCGGGCCCACTTGAGCTTTGACCCAGCCTGTTGAAAGTTGAGGCACTAGACTTGGACGACCCATTAAGAGGGGCCACGGTGGTGGTAAGCCGATCAAAAACCGGCTTCTTTGGAGCCTCCTGCATTGACAATGGGGTGTTGAAGCTCATGGGTGGGAGCATGGTCCCAAAGAACATCCCAGTGGTCGCTTGCGTCACATGTTTCACCGGCATTGTAAAAAGGGAGGCCGCTTGAGGCCCGTAGGTCACTCCTCCGGTGGGGACGAAATGTGAGTTGTTGCAGTTGTTGCAATTTGTGCAGTTGAAAGCCATTGATATTCTGTTTTCTGCACGGAGCAAGACACCAAATCTTAGTACCTCGAATGCAGGGGCAACCATAGAAAACCGCGATTCGTTCGCGAAACACGACACACGAAGTGTGGAGTGGAAAGAGGAAAAGGTCCCACCGGGCGTGCCAGAATCTGTTCTCCGCCGAAAATGGAGACGAGACCGCGTAGGTCCGTCTTGCCTGAATTTCGAGGGTAGATGCTATTTGGTGCTATCTGTCTACCTCTCCGAAAATGCCAAATTGATTTATGGCACCGTATATCGAAGGTTCAGACGGATGCGGCCGATGTAGCAGACTTCGTCAGATTCCCCCTCGTTGAGGGGTTTTTGATTGTGGGGACGCTCTTCCCTATAGACGCAAGCCTCTGCAGTTAATTACGCTACTGCATCGCGGTAACCACTTTCTCCTTCTCCAGATGGTCACTTCGTGTCGTGGGTATTTGTTTTGTTTTTGGTTGCCCGTGGATTGTATACGGAGACTAATTTATGTTGTCGCTCGTAGGGCGTGGATTAGTCCAAATCTATATCTTCTTAGATTTGGGTTTGGGTTTGGGTTTGGGTTTAAGGATATGTTAGTCTCATTTGAGACTAAGATTAACTTAAATGTTTGTTAAGGATACGTTAGTCTAATTTCAGACTAAGATCAACTTAACGGGATCATTTAGATCCAACAAAAGAGCATTTGAGCTCTATTGTTTAGTTTAGGGACATTGCGGTCCATAACTAGTTTAAGGACATTACGGTCCACGGTTAAGGACATCATAGTCCATGGGCTTAAGGACCCCACAGTCCAAGGTTAAGGACATCATAGTCCATGGGTTTAAGGACCCCACAGTCCAAGGTTAAGGACATCATAGTCCATTAGTCCATGGGTTTAAGGACCCCCCAGTCCAAAGTTAAGGACATCATAGTCCATGGGTTTAAGGACCCCACAGTCAAGTTTAAAGACGTCATAGTCTATGGAACGTATGGTTGTCAGGACCCGTCACCTTTCTGAAGACGCTGAAGAATTACAACGACAAATATCAAAGGAGTGAATAGATGTATCCTTGAACAAATTTTGGTTGGGAGATCTGCAGTCCAATTGGGACTAAGATCAAAGATCTATGAGCACATGGGCTCAATTAATCTGAATGAGGGTTTTATGGCCACTTTGGGCTCAGCCTATTCAGTTAAAATGTTAAACATCTGACAATGCTGAGCATTGATTTGAGTTTCTAACAATTTTCTGTCTTTTATGGAATGCTGAGTGATTGATCTTAAATTCTCAGTGTCGTATTTAGAAAAGTGTAAAGATCACAACCAAAGAAATTTGTAAACCACAATCAATAACGGTGTCAATTGTAGGTTCGTTAGCGAGTGCGGATCATCTACAGGGAAAGTGTAATTTGATCGTAATTGTTTTAGTTGAGTCGAAATTTAAAAGAGAAGAGAAAATGATTCGATAATTGTGAAATTTAGTTTCATGAATCTGCAAGAAAATAAAGATCAAGAATCAAGAATTGTCAAGATGATATCCAAATCGAATGAGTTATCAAGATTTGTAAAGAGGCTCGTTGGAATCGATCCAATCGATAGTGATGATGAAGAATTATGATTACAAATTCTTATCTATTGAAGATTTGTTGCTAGATCGATGACAATTAACGAGGTTTAGGGATCTCTTGAAGAAACTAGGGTTTCTTCATCACACCCCTTGTCCTTTTGTTTATTAGCATTCAAATTCTAGCCTCTAGGAAATTCAATCATCGATCGTTGATCTCTAATTAAGAGCGAAAACATTCAAGAAAGCATCTCGCTCGAAACTAGGTTGTCGATGATTCAATTTCCTAAAGTTTACAAAACTCATAAGACTTAAGAATCGTTCAAGAATTTAATCATCGTCATCTATCTATTTTCTCGATTCCTCCACGAGCGGAGTTTTCACTCAAACATCATGAAAAAGAAAACAATCAAGAATTGAGAACTCTTCATGATGCTCAAATGTAAAGAAAAGCCAGACCAAGAATTTTCACCTTTTATTTTTCAACGTTTCGTTACAATTCACTCAAAGACTACAAGAATTGAGAAGAGAACTCGATCGTCGAACCATCTTTGCATCGTCTTCGTGAGTCGTGGATCGTCTTGGATCTCTTGCTTGGATGAAAATCGGCGTTGCTTCAAAAAGGAATGTTGAATGCTTGCTTGAATCGGTACTCGATGATCTTGATTTGGATCAAATTGTGTCACTCAATTTGTGTGGAATTGATTTGGATCTCGCTACTATTTTTTCAACTACCGAACAACAACCTCTTCATGAAGCCTTGGGTCCCCTTTCATAGCCTTCTACTTTAGCTTCCCCTAGAAGCTTGATCTAGCTTCCTTTAGAAGCTAAGCCAGGTTTAGCTTCCTTTGTAAGCTTGGTAGTTGAGAAGAACCTTCTAGATTGAGTTAGTTATCTAGCTTACAAGAGAAGCTTGGTTGTTATGAGAAGAAGCTTCTAAATTAAGGTAGTTAGCTAGCTTGCTTGAAAAGCTTGGTAGGTATTAGGCTTGTACAAGAAGCTTGGCTGTTAGGAAGTAAGCTTCTGGAAATCTCTGGGGACTGAAGTGTCTTGAAGAAGTTTGGCTAGTGAAAGGAGAGCTCTGAGAATGCATTCTGCCAATGACATGTCAACGTGGCCGCGGATTCACGGCGGATCGGCCCATTCGGCCGCGGATCCGCGGCCGTTTAGAGGTATTGGTGCATGGAATATTCTGGTAATTCTTCTGTTGGCTTTAGGGCACTTTTCTGATGTCTGGAATATTTTTATACTATCTTGTTCACTGCCAGATCACAAGTCTTGGACTTGGCGTATTTTTTCCAGCACTTTTAGCACTTCCGGTTCTTTTACCTGGAATTTCCTGCACACAATCTCGAGACAAGTGTTGCGATATACAAAGATCATGCGTGCAATAATAAACACTCAATTTCCCTCAAAATGCCGGTTATAATGTATAACACATGTTATTTGATATTTTACAGACAAATTGCTAATATGTGCTATATTCATACCGAGCACCTTTAGATGATTGCAAATAATAGGGAAATTGATGTGTTAAAAATGCAATATTTTCAACTGATCAAATTCCCCCAAACTTAATTTTAGTCGTCTCGAGCAAACTTTTTTTATGAAAGAGAAGGAGAAAATAAAGAAAAAGAAAAACTAACTAGCACACTTTCGTAGGCAACACGATTGCACTGAGCACGTGCAACAAGCCTTTAAACCTCTAGGTGTCCCTAGTAGGAGGAGTGTTGTCTCCTGAGGGTTTTCAGCGGATTGCACCCACAAAATCCCATAATAAAAGGTAGACCGTGAAAGTTACATGTAAAGATAAGAATTATAAAAGAAAGACTTTGAAAATTAGAGTTTCCAACTACACTATCTTTTCGCTTGTCATGAGCCCTATCTTAATGTAGGGTTCCTAGGCACTCTAATGAAGTCTCACAAGGCATCAACCATGCCAATTTCAAAAATTATGGGTGCCGAGAAACCCTAATACGGATCGTTGACTAGAAGTTTAGGCGAAAAGATAATCTAGTTAACTACTTAACTAAAAGTTAGATGCTACAACCTTTGTAGATCCGGTTCTCCACTTCCTTAGCTCCACGTGGGTGTCCTCTCGCTGTCCATCATGAATCCTAAACTCAATAGTCGGCTTCATCGGAGAAACGGGCGAGCTAGGTCGTCGGCTTCGTGTCAAAGACGATCTACGTCGAGGCATCACAAGTTCAAGCTCCGACTTCACAAAGTTGTGAAACTTGTGAAGAAAACACCCAAAACAACTTGGCAAGAGGTAGAGGGTGAAGAAATAGGAGGTGGGTTCACTTTAGAATTGGATTTCTCTCACTAGAACTCAAGTTGCCATTGATGGCATCAAGGTTTCTATCTTGAAGAAGAAGGAGAAGATGAAGCTAGTTTATGATAAGTTCTTTAAAAATGAAAAGAAAATCCATACTTATCATAATCTAACTAGGGTTAAGTGTAGAGAATAAACCATGGTCATTTGGAGAGTTAGGGTTAAGCATGAGGACAAGAATGGTTGCAAAAGTCAAGGCTTCATGAAGCTTCAACTAATGACAAAAGAAAGCCACCATTCTCTTTAAATCATTTCTAAATAAATAAATAAATAAATGAATATGTAAAACCCTAATTATCAAATTAACCATGGTTTAATTTTACACATTTAACCAAATGATCAAGTATCATCAAACATGATACAAAAATGTGCACAAAAGCATATCACATATACAATGTGCATCAAGTGAGAAAAATCCGTTTAAAGTGAACCAATACTAGTTAATGTAAAGTAATATATCAAATATATAATTATACATTAAATCATTAAATCAACACTTGATTCAATGATCCGGTCATGTCGCACATGACCGACTAGTATTCAATGTATCGGCTTATCGAATCGATCTTCGATTCGATAACTAGGTTATATCACATACAACCAATCAAAACATTAATCGCGAGAATCAAATACGGTATCACATACACGCATTATTCTCGGTCCCGCACATATCTCATATGCGCTCCTATTTCGTTTCGCTTGAGCCAGGAAACCTCTGTGTAGGACTCTAAAGACTCGTCAATACGCCGGTAGCAGATGATGATCACATCAAGCATCCACAAGCCGCAAGCGGTCTGCTAAACGTAACGGCCATCCGGGTATTGAGCGATCAGAAGATCGACGAGCTAGCCCGCTCACACTCCTGTGAATCCAACCAGTAACACTTACCGTACAGTCTGGTCTGTTCGTCTGATACGTCGCATATCAAGTCTAGGGGTGGTAAACGTCAGACCCCAATAACCGATAAGTCGTGCCGATGTGAGGCTCGTAACGGGTCGAGAAACTACTGGTAACACTTACCAGCAAATCTCTGATCAGCCCTGGCCAGGGACTTCCCTGTTACGGCCAATCGAGCACAGCGCAACATCAACCCCCAATACCGGGAGAGACGAAACCCCACCTATCGCTCATTGCCTCCATGTGACTCGGGACTGTACCCAAAGACCACCATTTTGCACGCCCTCATGGACGTGGTAAGGTAGAGATCAAACCACAGTGGGAATCACACAAGACTCTATGACGATCTCGGGTCTACAGACTAACCTGCACAAGTGTCACCTGAGAACTGCCATCTGACGTGAGGTATAATACCATCTGGGAGTTCTCGGTGAGTCCGTCCAGTGTACCCAGTTTCCACTGAACACCCTTATACCATCTCTGATGTCAAACACCAATGGATATGGGATCATCCATCGCCCATCTCATGGGTCGAGAAGCGTATACACTAGTCTACACTGGTATATCGATGCCCCGTCTCGATACACCCACGACTAGGGACCTTGAAGAATGTACTTATGGACTACCATGTCCCCACTAGTATGATCTACATCATAGTCCAGGTAGTCAAGTACACATCCTAAGGGCTTTACCAACATGTAACTATAAGACAGTTTAAAGAGACTAGTGTACATGTTAAGATAAAGAGTAACCAAATAGCATACTATCATATCGAGCAAGAAAGTCATCTCTATATATGTCCAAGCATCCAATATAATATACATCATCTGTACAATACTGGCCTCTAGGGCATACATACAACTAACAATCTCCCACTTGCACTAGGGCCAGCTGCTGTAGTATCGCATACCGAGCATCCCAAAGAGTCTCTCAAACTGTATCTGGGGAATGGCCTTCGTGAGTGGATCCGCCGTGTTGTTCTTCGTGTCAACTCTCCTGACCTCGATCTCCCGGCGATCAACTATCTCCCGGATCAGGTGATACCGCCTCAGAATATGCCTGGATCGCTGATGGGACCTGGGTTCCTTAGCCAAAGCCACTGCTCCATTGTTATCGTAATACAAAGGTATTGGATGCTCAATGGATGGAACCATTCCAAGTTCAGTAATGAACTTCTTGATCCAGACAGCCTCTTTGGCAGCATCGTTGGCAGCGATGTATTCAGCCTCCATCGTCGAGTCTGCCACGGTTTCCTGCTTGGAACTCTTCCAGCTAACCGCCCCTCCGTAAAGGGTAAAGACAAAGCCCGACTGCGACTTAGAGTCGTCCTTATCACTCTGGAAGCTCGAATTGGTAAAGGACTCCATTTGGAGTTCTCCGTTACCATACACCAAGAGCATCTCTTTAGTCCTTCGTAAGTACTTGAGAATGCTCTTCACAGCTGTCCAGTGACTCTCTCCAGGATCAGCTTGATACCTGCTCACTACACTTAGTGAGTACGCAACATCGGGTCTGATACATAGCATCGCGTACATGATAGAGCCTACAGCCGAAGCATAGGGTATCCCTTGCATGCGAGCTCTCTCTAAATCAGTCTTGGGAGACATCTCTTTGGAGAGAGTGACTCCAGAGATCGTGGGCAAGTTCCCACGCTTGGATTCTTCCATACTAAACCTCTTTAGTATGGTGTCAATGTACATGGATTGGGACAATCCCAGTATCCGTTTGGATCTATCTCTATAGATCCTGATCCCCAATATGCAGGAGGCATCACCAAGATCTTTCATTGAGAATCTTTGTGATAAGAAGAGCTTTACCGATTGCAGCATAGGAATATCATTTCCTATCAAGAGTATGTCGTCCACGTACAATACGAGGAAGACAACCTTACTCCCTGCCACCTTCTTGTAAATACAAGGTTCATCTGGGTTTTTGACGAAATCAAACTCTTTGATAACGACGTCAAAGCAGATGTTCCAACTCCGCGATGCTTGCTTTAATCCATAAATGGATTTAAGCAGCTTGCACACCTTGCCGCTGCTCCCACTGTCTAGGAAGCCCTCTGGCTGAGTCATGTACACGCACTCTTCTAAATCACCATTTAGAAAGGCGGTCTTAACATCCATTTGCCAGATTTCGTAATCATGATATGCAGCGATGGCAAGCATGATCCGGATGGATTTAAGCATAGCCACTGGAGAAAAGGCCTCGTCATATTCCACACCTGGTCTTTGATGAAAACCCTTTGCTACAAGTCTAGCTTTGAAAGTCTCCACTTTCCCATCTACACCAAGTTTCTTCTTGAAGATCCACTTGCTCCCGATGGGTTTTACCCCTTCAGGAGCAACTTCCAAAGTCCATACTTTGTTGGTGTACATGGATTCCATCTCGGACTGCATAACATCCAGCCATTTCACTGAGTCCTTACTCGTGATGGCCTGCTCGAAGCTAGTTGGGTCATCATCCTCCATGATGCAATCCTCGCTCCCTCCATCCATGAGAAAACCGTAGTATCTCTCAGGTTGGCGAGGAACCCTACTAGATCGGCGGAGTGGCTGGGGTTCATCGGGAACTACGGAATCCTCTGGTTCCATCAGATCTTCTGTTGTAGCTTCTGCAGCTGGAACCTCTTCCAGTTCTACCTCATGACCACTAATCTCTTTTTCAAGAAATTCCTTTTCTAAAAAGGTGGCATGCCGAGAAACAAACACTCTTTGTTCCTCAGGGTGGTAGAAGATATACCCTTGAGAATTCTTGGGATATCCTACAAATTTGCATAGAACAGACCGTGCCTCGAGTTTGTCCGGATTTTGTCGTTTGACATAGGCTGGACAACCCCATATCTTAACATAGTTAAGACTTGGTCTCTTTCCTTTCCATATCTCATATGGAGTGGTAGGCATAGATTTGGTTGGGACCATATTCAATAGATGTATGGCTGTCTCAAGCGCATACCCCCAGAAGGAAATAGGTAACTCAGCTGTGCTCATCATAGAGCGCACCATATCTAATAGGGTGCGGTTCCTCCATTCTGATACACCGTTGTGCTGTGGTGTATATGGAGGAGTCAGCTGAGAGAGAATCCCATTCTCTTTTAGGAAGTCCAGGAATTCATTGCTCAAGTATTCACCTCCTCGATCAGATCGAAGGATTTTAATACTTTTTCCGGTTTGGTTCTCGACTTCTTGTTTATATTCTCTAAATTTCTCAAAAGCTTCAGACTTGTGTCTTATTAAGTACACATGTCCGTATCTTGAGAGATCGTCAGTGAATGTAATGAAGTATGAAGAACCATCCCTGGCATGTGTAGACATTAGACCGCATACATCACTATGTACTAGTCCTAAGAGTTCAGTAACTCTTTCTCCGTGTCCCGTAAACGGAGTTTTGGTCATCTTGCCTTTGAGACATGACTGGCAAGTGTTATAAGATGAAAATTCGAAAGGTTTCAAATATCCATCCTTATGCAACTTAGCCAGTCGTGTCGCATTGATGTGACCCAGTCTACAATGCCACAAGAAGGATTCGTTCAGTTCTGAACTCTTCCTCTTGTGTGTGTTTGTTATGCTCAGAACTGTTGATTGATTTAGAACATAAATGCCATTGCACAACGTGCCTGATCCAACCAACTTTTGGTTACGGAAAATGTTCATAACATTGTCCTGTAATACAAAATTATATCCCTCTTTACTTAATAAAGAAACCGATATAATGTTGCATATCAGGTTCGGCATGTAATAGCATTCGTTCAGAACCAATGTATTACCAGTTGGTAATGCAAGGTGATATTCCCCGACAGTCTTAGCTGCAACAATTGCACCATTTCCAACTCTAATGTCTTTATCACCTTCTCCAAGTTCTCTACCTTTCCTAAGCCCATGTAACTGATTACATATATGGGATCCTGACCCGGTATCTAATACCCAGGACGTAGAGCAAATGGAGAAACAGTTCTCAGTAACGAACACACCCGAAGAAAATGCATCAACATGTACTTTCTTCATTCGGGTGGCATGGAAATCCTGGCATTCCTCTATATCCTGTTCATTCCTATAACTCTTATAAGAAAGAACGGAACCAACATTCCCCAGCACAGTATAACATGCGGGTTCGGTCAATACATCCATATTATTATCTTCATTAGGGCATGAAATGGTCGCTACCTGGAGAGAGAGAGAAGAAAACACTTTAGCGTATGCTCGTGCAAGATCAGATTGGTTATTATCTTATCTAATCAGGATGGCTCCCACTGCTTTTTATCAAATCTTCCTCCAAACCCTAAAAGGAAAGATTAGCCGGGATTAATTACACACTATAAGTTCGCCAATCTTTCAGCCAGGCCAGTGTCGGTACTTTGAGGGAGGTCCCCCGTGCTTTCGCACGAACCTAATTAATGTAAACCTCGTTTTCCCAGAGGCGTAACCTCGTTGACACCTTTCTAGACACCTACTTGATCGGCTAATTGCAATGTGCAAAACTCTCCCAGGAGTAACTCTTACTCACAGTGGGTATCAGGATCCAACTATCTCATAGAAGGTATGCAATCTCATTGCAAATTTCAACACTTGAAATTCCCGATAATGCTTTTGCCCCTAGCGTGCTATGACCTTGACGAAAGCCAACAAACCACAGCCCGCTAGTCAAGTTCAACCCGTACATTTCTTGACTGAATTAAACCCACCCGCACGACCCTTGACGAAAGCCAACAAAGACGTACGACTACCCTAATCCAGTCGCATCATATGCAGCAGATAAACAGCACATAGCTACCGCACACTACACCTTGACGAAAGCCAACAAATGTAGCACGAATACTATATGTAATTTTTCTGAAATGACGGAGGGCTACGACAGGTTTTTCTGAAAACCTATTGCGTAATGAACTTGATATCGTTGTAGAATCAAATGAAGTTTTGAAATGGAGTGATTTTGAGGCTTTTCTAGTTTTGCTAAAGGGTTCACTCCCGGTGAAGGGATCGTCGGCCCTTTCCTCGTCGAATGAGGTGCGGGATATATCATATATATCACTGTGCAAAGCATAAACTATAGAAGCAATCAAAATCAAACCGAGTGTCTAGCATCTGCCAGTTATTGCTAAAGGAGTCACTCCCGGTGAAGGGATCTCGGTCCTTTCCTCATCGAATAAGGTGCAGGGTATATCATATATACCGCTATGCAAAGCAAGAACTGTAGCTACCTGTTTTGTTTAAAATCTGATTCTACAACATCTTAGGTTTCTTTTCTTTCATTAATCACATTAATGAAGTCCCATCATTTAAATACCTAAACATCACAGATAAATACGACGTACACTTATGCCATCCGCATTCGCCTCGATGTCCCCTCGTGCACCGTTAGGTTAGGTAACTAACGACAGAGCAGGGCAGGGCTAGTGCGGGTGCAAAACATAAGTAACGTCTATATAATATATCATATATACTATATATAGTATCTATCACAGAACATCACATGATCACATCACAGATATCGCAGCAGAAGAAATATATGAAATATTGGATATACTAGGACGTCCGTGTTTTCAATACGAGCCAGTATAAAACACGGATTCCACGGTCGTGATGAATAGCCAATCCCACACCCCTAGACCCCTACGAGAGCGGCAAGCAACCCTGCCAATTCTAGGGTTAGGAGACCCGGACTCGACTCCTCGAGTTGGTCTCCCACTGGACCCCAGAACCTAGTTACTTGTGCTCCCCTCCTTGGGTCTATCCTAATGCGGAAAAGTAAGTAATATACAAAAGGTGACAACTTCCGCAATCTGGAAGTGCCCCAAATAAAAAGAATATTACATACAAGTTTTTACATGAATGAAAATGAAAAACACTCATCTCACATAAAAACCCCCGGCTATTCAAACACGACGATTCAATATAACATATCCAGCAACACATAACATCACATGTCATCAACGTAAGTAAATATGCGCATCCCAATTGTCGTTGACATATAGCAACGCAACCGGCGATATCACATATTACACTTACGGTCACAGAAAAGAAAGTGTAAAACTACAACAGTTGGAATCCGCAACCTCTTTAGACATCACATGCCTAATCAAATGAAATACTTAGACATCACATGCCTAACAGATATAAATCCCGCATTTTAGTCTCATTATCGAAAACTCTTTTCAATATCATGTGGGACTAAATTGCTAGATTTATAACATTCATTCAGTTATCTCATAACTGTTTGTGAATTCCAATTATTGTATCACATTCCAAATAAACAGAAAATGTTAAACTTTCCGATCGAACAGTCGAATACCCAAGTTTTCCCGATACAGCTCAACACATGAAATAAGTCTAACAACATTCAGTTCGTACCTCAGTACCAACGGTCCAGCCGTAGAAGGGTCAAGCCAACGCCTCACATGTGGCACGCCATACTGCCCCAAACCCGAAGGTTCAAAGGGCAGTTCAAGACGGTCACATAATCGAGTTAAGGTTTGTTGTCTTCTAGAGGGACCATCGCGTTACTTGCACTACTCAGAACGTCTTTAAACCATAGAAAGATCCAACACTTGGAAATATTCCGGCAGGGGAAAAGTTGGGTATTTTCATACGGTCGAACTTTTTAACATATTCTTAAAATATCCGGAAAAACACATAGACGAAATTTGATAATCCGATCGAACTATCGAAGCTCCAAAACAACCCCAGAAAATGCAACTCTTGAATAAATTTTAAAAATTCCCAGGAAAACCAGCACTGGAAAATAAGAATTACTGTGCAGAATTCATTGTTTAATGAGGCCGTACGGCCGCGGAACCGCCGCATGAGTCATGCTCATGCCGCGGAACCGCGGCGACTTGGTGGATTTGGGCTGTCGAATTTCACAGTAACTCTTAGAATCACCTGTTGATTTTTCTGCATATTTTTAATTTGGAAAAATCCCAGATTTTAGAAAATGTACAGAGAGCATTTTGTGAGTTAGGGTTTCGGTTCGTTCGTACTTCAAACTCCGTCTAGACTTCGCCTAAGGCTCTAGCTAGGCTCTGATACTACTGTAGGGTTTCTAGGCACTCTAATGAAGTCTCACAAGGCATCAACCATGCCAATTTCAAAAATTATGGGTGCCGAGAAACCCTAATACGGATCGTTGACTAGAAGTTTAGTCGAAAAGATAATCTAGTTAACTACTTAACTAAAAGTTAGATGCTACAACCTTTGAAGATCCGGTTCTCCACTTCTTTAGCTCCACGTGGGTGTCCTCTCGCTGTCCATCATGAATCCCGAACTCAATCGTCGGCTTCATCGGAGAAACGGGCGAGCTAGGTCGTCGGCTTCGTGTCAAAGACGATCTACGTCGAGGCATCACAAGTTCAAGCTCCGACTTCACAAAGTTGTGAAACTTGTGAAGAAAACACCCAAAACAACTTGGCAAGAGATAGAGGGTGAAGAAATAGGAGGTGGGTTCACTTTAGAATTGGATTTCTCTCACTAGAACTCAAGTTGCCATTGATGGCATCAAGGTTTCTATCTTGAAGAAGAAGGAGAAAATGAAGCTAGTTTATGATAAGTTCTTTAAAAATGAAAAGAAAATCCATACTTATCATAATCTAACTAGGGTTAAGTGTAGAGAATAAACCATGGTCATTTGGAGAGTTAGGGTTAAGCATGAGGACAAGAATGGTTGCAAAAGTCAAGGCTTCATGAAGCTTCAACTAATGACAAAAGAAAGCCACCATTCTCTTTAAATCATTTCCAAATAAATAAATAAATAAATGAATATGTAAAACCCTAATTATCAAATTAACTATGGTTTAATTTTACACATTTAACCAAATGATCAAGTATCATCAAACATGATACAAAAATGTGCACAAAAGCATATCACATATACAATGTGCATCAAGTGAGAAAAATCCGTTTAAAGTGAACCAATACTAGTTAATGTAAAGTAATATATCAAATATATAATTATACATTAAATCATTAAATCAACACTTGATTCAATGATCCGGTCATGTCGCACATGACCGACTAGTATTCAATGTATCGGCTTATCGAATCGATCTTCGATTCGATAACTAGGTTATATCACATACAACCAATCGAAACATTAATCGCGAGAATCAAATACGGTATCACATACACGCATTATTCTCGATCCCGCACATATCTCATATGCGCTCCTATTTCGTTTCGCTTGAGCCAGGAAACCTCTGTGTAGGACTCTAAAGACTCGTCAATACGCCGGTAGCAGATGATGATCACATCAAGCATCCACAAGCCGCAAGCGCTCTGCTAAACGTAACGGCCATCCGGGTATTGAGCGATCAGAAGATCGACGAGCTAGCCCGCTCACACTCCTGTGAATCCAACCAGTAACACTTACCGTACAGTCCGGTCTGTTCGTCTGATACGTCGCATATCAAGTCTAGGGGTGGTAAACGTCAGACCCCAATAACTGATAAGTCGTGCCGATGTGAGGCTCGTAACGGGTCGAGAAACTACTGGTAACACTTACCAGCAAATCTCTGATCAGCCCTTGCCAGGGACTTCCCTGTTACGGCCAATCGAGCACAGCGCAACATCAACCCCCAATACCGGGAGAGACGAAACCCCTCCTATCGCTCATTGCCTCCATGTGACTCGGGACTGTACCCAAAGACCACCGTTTTGCACGCCCTCATGGACGTGGTAAGGTGGAGATCAAACCACAGTGGGAATCACACAAGACTCTATGACGATCTCGGGTCTACAGACTAACCTGCACAAGTGTCACCCGAGAACTGCCATCTGACGTGAGGTATAATACCATCTGGGAGTTCTCGGCGAGTCCGTCCAGTGTACCCAGTCTCCACTGAGCACCCGTATACCATCTCTGATGTCAAGCACCAATGGATATGGGATCATCCATCGCCCATCTCATGGGTCGAGAAGCGTATACGCTAGTCTACACTGGTATATCGATGCCCCGTCTCGATACACCCACGACTAGGGACCTTGAAGGATGTACTTATGGACTACCATGTCCCCACTAGTATGATCTGCATCATAGTCCAGGTAGTCAAGTACACATCCTAAGGACTTTACCAACATGTAACTATAAGACAGTTTAAAGAGACTAGTGTACATGTTAAGATAAAGAGTAACCAGATAGCATACTATCATATCGAGCAAGAAAGTCATCTCTATATATGTCCAAGCATCCAATATAATATACATCATCTGTACAATACTGGCCTCTAGGGCATATATACAACTAACACTTAATAGTCATGAAAAGATGTTAGAAATCACATCATCCCTCAATAAAAAATCATCTTTATTCTTCATTCCTACCTTTCTTCCAAACATCGATCATATCACCTTACGTGTGTGTAAAAGACATCCCTACACTCGGAGAATTCAATTCAAGCTATCATACTCTTGTCCATCACCCCAGTACTTTTTAATCAATGAATATTTAGATGGATTTGCTCACACATTTTTCATGCGACCGTTAATAGTTCTTGAGTACTAACCGACCGATTACTCATGTGCTTTCTTATTAGGTGTATTAGTATTTTCCCCGTCTTGCACCACCTAAGGCTTAGCAGTGACTCCCAGACCAGTTGGTCTAAGGCACTAGGTGATGAAGCACTCTCGCTATATTTTTTTATTGCTACCTTGGTGATAACAAAACCAGTGTTCATTTTTCTACACCATTTTATATTTTCTTCATTGATTATTTCCTTCATATTTTGGCTTTTAGACAAGAGCATTTCAAGGTATCTTCTACTATCCCGAGTTTCAAGACGTGTGTAAGTGCGTATAGTAGGGTATCAACATTCAAATGTTTGGCTTCCAGAATAGGAACTATTTTTCATACTTATTTTTATCCTCAGATTAGTGACTTCTTTCATCTTACTAACCCTTGGGACAACGGCTCATAACTACTTATTACTAGTTCGTTTAAGAAAACTTCTAATTTTCTTGGTTTTCTTAAATTTTTCTAATCTTTTGGATGTAATTTTTCACTATCTAATCTTTTATTATAAATTTAAATATTAAATATTTTTATCTTTTGAACAAATTTTTAAATTTTTATATGTTTCTAAATATTTTGTGCTTATGCAAAGTATGATGCAAAATGATGCGAAAATAAGCACAAACCTCCCCCAAACTTGTTTTCAACAGTGTCCTCACTGTTGCCATCCGCTAGATCACAAAAAACCTGTAAGCTTGGGAGGAAATTTATTAATGGGGGCAATAAATATGATCATGTAAATCCTCCCCCAAACTTATTCTTTGGCTCACCATTTTGTGTAAAAATTTTCTTTTCAAGAGCCAGATTATCCCTCCCAAACTTGAGTTAAACCATGTTAAGTTTTGATATTCACAAGAGGGGGTCAAAATTACTGGTCAATGGCAAGCTTTGCAAAGACCGAAAGTCAACACCAACCATTCGAAGATTTTATCAGTGTAGTGCACCGGTTGGTGGAAGAACAAGTTGAAAAGAGCCAAGAAGAAGTGGGGAAAAGATAAGTGGTGTGAAGGAGATGGTTTGCGTCTCGATTTGGAGAGACGACACAGTGATTGTGATGGATTACTCGCATTCTCTTTATTGTCCAGAAGAAGGGGTGGGGGTTGAATTTCTTTTTTTGGAGAGTGATTCATCTTAACACCCGTATTTGCTAAAAATGCGAGCTCATCAGCGAAAATTTCCTCAAAGCTTTCATCGATACCCCGAAGAATAATGTCATCAAAAAGCGCTGGGTGAACTTCAGACTCCAAAAACGGTTCATAATCAGTGTTAGTTGTTTACCCGGAAAACTCGGTGGAAGAGTCCATGTGTGTATGATACATAGTTGGGTCAAACAACAACATATGAAAAGAGTCTAGATCAGTATCATGAGGCTCGTCAAATTCGCTGCTGTCGACATCCATTAATTCGACAGAACATACCTGAGCAGTAGGTTCGGAGGGTACACTTCCCAACTTGTAAATGTTCAGCTCAATTGACATCTTCCCGAAAGATAGGGTCATAGAGCCATTACGACTGTTGATTATAGCATTGTAAGTGGCCAAAAAGGGACGACCAAGAATCACCGGAATTTGATTCCGTGGGTTTGCTACAGGCTGTGTATCTAGAACAATAAAGTCCACAGGGAATACAAATTCCCCGATTTTTATTAACACATCCTCCAGCTTACCCCTAGGTTTGGTGATTGATCGGTCGGCCATCTGGAGAGTGCAGTGAGCTGGTTTCAACTCTCCGATCCCTAGCTGTTCATAAACTGAGAAAGGAAGTAGGTTAACACTTGCACCAATGTCAAGTAGAGCACGGTTAATGTGTTTATCCCCAATAGAAATAGAAATAGTAGGATAGCCCGGATCCTTACGTTTCCTAGGTAATTGTTGGGGAAAAGCTGTGTCTACAGTTTTTGATATGAATACCTTTTTGGGCACTTGAGTCTTCATCTTCCTAGTGCACAAGTTTTTGAGAATTTTCGCATAAGCAGGGACTTGTTGTATTGCATCTAGAAGAGGGGTGTTGATGTTAAGCTGTTTAAAGATTTCAGTGATCTTCTCCATTTGCGGACTTGGTCTGTTTCCCCTTAACCGATTTGGATAAGGAGCTTTAGCAATAAGAGCGGGGTCCAATATTGGAGAAGATCGTGTGGGTAGGAACAATCTAAGAAAAGGAGTGGGGATCGTCTTTGGTGGACTAGAAGAGGTTTGATGAGGTGTCGAGCCTTGGGGAAAACGGAGAATAGGCTCGGAAGAAAATGGTGGGGTAGACGAACTGGGGTCAGAAGTATAAGCAGAAGTGGAAGGAAAAGTCTCAGCCGGGGTTTCATCAATTGATTCTTCATTATTATCAATCTCTTCACCGACATGATTGTCAAGCACTCTTCCAGATCTCAACTTGGTGATAGCATTCACATGATGTGAATAGCCAGGATTGGGTAAAGGTTGAGCTGGAAGTTTCCCTTTCTCTCTAGCACTCAATTCGACATTTATACGGGCAATTTGTGCTTCCATCAATTTAATATTCTCACTTTGGAAGTCAGAGTTCTTCTGGATTTTATCGACGGAAGATTTCATCTCAGCCGAAACTTGCATGAAATTTGTCAGAAGCAAATTCATGGTTTGTGCGAATGAAGAGGATTCATCAGTACCAGTCAACAGCAAAGGATTATACGGTGCAGGTGTGTTGACCGGATTTTGAAAATTTTGTGATTGGTAGGGATGCTGACTCAGTTGAAGTGGTTGCTGTTGTGGTGGAGGAGCCCTTTGGAAATTGTTTTGATTTGGAACCGTGTTTTGAGTTTGTGATTGGTTCCAAGCAAAGTTAGGGTGATTCCTCCAACCCTGATTATAAGTGGAAGAATACGGATCGTTTCTAGGTCTTTGTTGGAAAGCAGCATTTGTATGCTCTTGATCTTGAAACGGAGAATTCAATGGACATTCTTCCGTAAGATGTAATGGATCAGAACAGCATCCACAGACAGTTTTGGAGAGTGACATCTGATTTAGGGCGGCTGCTAAAAATTTATTTTCCATAGTTTCGAGTTTCTTTTGCATTGCTGCCATTTCAGCTCTAACTCCTATGGAAATATCAGATTGGTTATTGCCACCCCTAGACGATGACTGACTTACACTCTCCCACTGTAAAGAATTTTCAGCGAAATCTTCTAAGAATCTCTAGGCTTCACCATCATCTTTAGTCATGAAGGTGCCTTGACACATGGATTCAAGGGTCTGTTTTGTGGTAGGATTTATGCCCTCATATATGATTCTGCACAGATCCCATCTAGGAATTCCGTGATGTGGACATTGAACTAACAGATCCTTGAAGCATTCAAAGCACTTCGAGAATGGTTCATTTGGAAGCTGGGTAAATTGATTTATTTCGCTACGGACTCGAGCTGTTTTATGATTGGGGTAGAATTTCTTAAGGAATACTGTTACGAATTCTCCATGGTTTGAAATAGAATGTGCGGCTGTATTATAAAGCCACTTCTCGGCTATATCACACAAGGTAAATGGGAGAAGACGTAAACGCATAGTATCCACAGAAAGCTGTGAAGTACCCATCATAACGCATACATTTTCAAATTTGGTAATAAAGACATATGCGTCTTCAGACTCGAGACCGTGATATTTGGGTAGAAGATTGATGTATTGGGGCTTGATTTCAAAATTGTCCCCATTGGCTGGTGGAATGGTGAGACAGGTCGAAAGAGGACCTCGCATAGGATAACATCTCTCTTGGAGAGAGATGCGGGGCGGATTCTGCGCACCTGCGGACGGTGGCAGAGTAGTGTTAAAGAAGTTCGATAGAGAATTGTCCATCGAAGTGGGTGTGGTGGTGGGTAAAGAAAAAGTAGACGTAGAATTACCGACTTCGGAGTCGATAGAAAGAACGCGGACAAGACGGGCACTAGAATCCCGTGTCCAGCCGAGCATGCACTAAATGATTTAACACAAGTGGCAGCGTTGAGTGATAATTAAGGAAAAGATGAGTTGGTGTTTGTTTTGAAAAAGACGGATTTTTGAAAAAATTAAATCACAAACAATGCACAAACAACCCTAAATCTAGTGGTCACCTAGGTCAAGTCTCTAGACCACTACTAGACTTCCAGAAGACAAGTCGCAAGATAAATCCTCTACTGCCTCTTTGTCTCTCCTGTGGCCAGGTAAGTGGGAGGTTCTCCATTACGTAAGTAGTGTGCCTAATTAAGTAACCACTTGCCTTAGACACACTTGCCTTAGACACCACAAAAGAAACGCGGATAAGCAATAGATTACCCACGACCTCCTTCTGTCCTAAGTGAGCACGACGGTCCTTAGAGTCATGTCTAGATTTTTTTTAGTTAATGAGGGTAATGCGGATGCAGTTTTATGATTTTTGGGGTTTAGGAAGGGTAACTCCCCACCTAATCTGAATTTGGTCTTTGCCCCTTAACTTCCGTATTAAAAATGCAAACAACCAAGATCAAACACGCAACAATTTTTCTTTTTGCGGTGCTGCGAATTTTTGCAAAGAATCCTCCAGAAATTGGTTAATGGAGCAGAGTAGGGAGGAGATAAGAAAGTACAGAATATACCAGAGAATTTTGGAGCAATGAAACAGCTAAAGAGCCGCGGATCCGCCGCGATAAGCTACTAAATGCCGCAGTTCCGCCGCAATATGGCAAGATCCCTGCACAAAATTTTCAGCGAATGCTTTTGTTGCTTCACTGAACTCCCTGAAATGATCTGAATATTTTTCCTCTCGCTCCACAGATTCCAGATCTTCTTGCAACAAATCACAAAAAATCATTTAGCGTTTGTGTGAATTTTGATCTAAAAATTCTGATGGAATAATAAATTTTTCAACTCAAATTTCAAAAACGAACAAATTAGCACACTATCCCCGGCAACGGTGCCATTTGATTGATCTTAAATTCTCGGTGTCGTATTTAGAAAAGTATAAAGATCACAACTAAAGAAATTTGTAAACCGCAATCAATAACGGTGTCAATTGTAGGTTCGTTAGCGAGTGCGGATCGTCCACAGAGAAAGTGTGATTTGATCGTAATTGTTTTAGTTGAGTCGAAAATTAGAAGAGAAAAGAAAATGATTCGATAATTGTGAAATTTAGTTTCAAGAATTTTCAAGAAAATAAAGATCAAGAATCAAGAATCAAGAATTGTCAAGATGATATCCAAATCGAATGAGTTATTAAGATTTGTAAAGAGGCTCGTAGGAATCGATCTAATCGATAGTGATGATGAAGAATTACGATTACAAATTCTTATCTATTGAAGATTTGTTGCTAGATTGATGACAATTATCGAGGTTTAGGGATCTCTTGAAGAAACTAGGGTTTCTTCATCACACCCCTTGTCCTTTAGTTGATTAGCATTCAAATTCTAGCCTCTAGGAAATTCAATCATCGATCGTTGATCTCTAATTAAGAGCGAAAACATTCAAGAAAGCATCTCGGTCGAAACTAGGTTGTCGATGATTCAATTTTGTAAAATTTACAAAACTCATAAGACTTAAGAATCGTTCAAGAATTTAATCATCGTCATCTATCTATTTTCTCGATTCCTCCACGAGCGGAGTTTTCACTCAAACATCATGAAAAAGAAAACAATCAAGAATTGTAAACTCTTCATAATGCTCAAATGTAAAGAAAAGTAAGATCAAGAATTTTCACCTTTTATTATTCAACGTTTCGTTACAATTCACTCAAAGACTACAAGAATTGAGGAGAGAACTCGATCGTCGAACTAGCTTTGCATCGTCTTCATGAGTCGTGGATCGTCTTGGATCTCTTGCTCGGATGAAGATCGGCGTTGCTTCAAAAAGGCTTGTTGAATGCTTGCTTGAATCGGTACTCGATGATCTTGATTTGGATCAAATTATGTCACTCAATTTGTGTGGAATTGATTTGGATCTCGCTACTATTTTTTCAACTACCGAACAACAACCTCTTCATGAAGCCTTGGGTCCCCTTTTATAGCCTTCTCCTTTAGCTTCCCCTAGAAGCTTGATCTAGCTTCCTTTAGAAGCTAAGCTAGGTTTAGCTTCCTTTGTAAGCTTGGTAGTTGAGGAGAACCTTCCAGATTGAGTTAGTTATCTAGCTTACAAGAGAAGCTTGGTTGTTATGAGAAGATGCTTCTAAATTAAGGTAGTTAGCTAGCTTCCTTGAGAAGCTTGGTAGGTATTAGGCTTGTACAAGAAGCTTGGCTGTTAGGAAGGAAGCTTCTGGAAATCTCTGGGGATTGAAGTGTCTTGAAGAAGTTTGGCTAGTGAAAGGAGAGATCTGAGAATGCATTCTGCCAATGACATGTCAACGTGGCCGCGGATCCGCGGCGGATCGGCCCATTCGACCGCGGATCTGCGACCGTTTAGAGGTATTGGTGCATGGAATTTTCTGGTAATTCTTCTGTTGGCTTTAGGGTACTTTTCTGATGTCTGGAATATTTTTATACTTTCTTGTTCACTGCCAGATCACAAGTCTTGGACTTGGCGTATTTTTTCAGCACTTTTAGCACTTCCGGTTCTTTTACCTGGAATTTCCTGCACACAATCTCGAGACAAGTGTTGCGATATACAAAGATCATGCGTGCAATAATAAACACTCAATTTCCCTCAAAATGCCGGTTATAATGTATAACACATGTTATTTGATATTTTACAGACAAATTTCTAATATGTGCCATATTCATACCGAACACCTTTAGATGATTGCAAATAGTAGCGAAATTGATGTGTTAAAAATGCAATATTTTCGAAAGATCACTGAGCATTCATTATAGCTCTGGGCTTTTATTTATAGAACAGTTTATGTTCTTTTAGCGCACACGTGAGGAGCACGTGGAGCGCTTGGCGCCAGTCAATGAGCGCATTGCGCTTCTGCTGGATAGCGCACACGTGAGGAGCACGTGGCGCGCTTGGTGCTGAGCGTCAGTCCATGAGCGCAAAGCGCTAGTTTATGAGCGCAGAGTGCTATTTGTTCAGTGGCGCACACGTGAGGAGCACGTGGTGCGCTTGGCGCTGAGCACCAGTCCATGAGCGCAAAGCGCTATTTGTTAAGTGCCGCATACATGAGGAGCACGTAGTGCGCTTGGCGCTGAGCGTCAGTCCAAGAGCGCAAAGCGCTACTTGATCGGTTTTATGATCTGAGAAAATAAATTCGCACTTATAAGAGACTTTTTCTCAAGATTCTAAGAACAAAGTTCTTATTTTATAGGAGATATTTCAATCTCTTATATTCTTAGTGAAAGTCTTTGCCTTTATGGATCTATGATCCTAAGAGAATTGAATCATTCTCCCCCCCTTTTATAATGAGATGTTCATGATCTCTTTTTGTAAAAGACCTTAGTCTTATAGATCTATGATCTGTGATAAGAATTATGTTCTTCTTCTTATTTTATGATGAGATCTTTTGATCTCTTTGTGAAAGACCTTGGTCTTGTAGATCTATGATCTTTGAGAAAGAAGTGAATTTTTCTTTTTAATATGAGATGATTTCATCTCTCTGTTTATTTTCACCTTGTAGAAAATCTTCTTCTTCTACCGAGAGCTTGGCTCTTCTTTTTGAGATTTTTCAAAGTTTTTTTTGGGGGAAGGGGTTCCTCCGTATGTTTCTGTATCTCTGAGACTTGAAGTCTTGCGGCCTTTATATAGGGTGAGCTGATTTGTTCAATCAGTTAAGGAGATCTTTTCTCTAATTGATTAGGGGATTCCCCACCGTTGGATCTTTGATCTAAGGGCTTCTGATTTACAGAAGGCAATTTTCTTGTTTTTAACAACATTGGGAAATCTTTTCCATACAGAATTTATTCTGTGATTTTGGTGATTTTTAATCACCTTTGGATAATTGATCCAACGGTGCTCTGATTTACAGAGCACAATCTTTTTGTTTGGAAAGATTTTAAGGAATCTCTCCTTAACAGAATTTTACTCTGGTTAATTGATAATTTATCATCTTAATTAGATCTTTGATCTGACGGTGGGGAGCTTTTAGTTCCAACGCTAGCGCTTCAGTGCTTTGCACGTGGTGCGCTGCTTAGAGTGCAGCGCATTTAGCGCTAGCGCACCCGTGCTTTGCACGTGGTGCGCTGCCTAGAATACAACACACTTAGTGCTAGCACTTACGTTCTTTGCACGTAGTGCGCTGCCTCAGAGTCTTTGACTCTCTAAGTGCTGGCGCAGTTATGAAGCGCTGCTTCATTTCAAAATTTGAAATTTGAACAGAACTTTGCTCTGATTAGGGGAAACAGTGTCCCAAAGCCTACGAGAAAAGATCAAGAACGGTACATTGTAAGGATGCCCCGGGCCCTCGCCCGAGGATGTTCCCGACCTTCGGTGGCCCTCCAGACCACCCCTACGATCACCTTACAAATGACCATTGGCTCGCCTCGGAGCCCTCCTGCATGCTGAGTTCCCTCAGCCCTCCAGCTCGCCTCTGAGCTATCGCATATCCAAGATGCCTCGGCCTCCCACTCGTTCCCGAGCCTCCCGCCGAGCTTAGCTTCCTCGGTCTCACCGACCGACCCACAACACCGATAACAGGCGCCTCCGCCACGGCTCCGCGAATCTCGCCAGTGTTAGTGTATATGCCCTAGAGGCCATTACTGTATCATACTAGTTTGTATATTACTTAATGGATGCTTGGGATATTCACCTTGTATATACAATCTTGCTCAAAATAGTAGTATGCTACTTGGTTTGTTTCTACTTCAATGTGTACATGTGTTTATATTTTGTATATCGCCTATACACATTAGTGGAGCCCTTAGGATCTTTGCTTGATTACCAGCGATGTGATGGCCGTCACACTAGTGGGGCTGGGTAATCTATAAGCACATCCTTATGCAGGTCCCTGGTCGCAGGACTATCGAGACAGGGCATCGATACTCCGGAGTAGACCAGCGCATGCGCTTCTCATCCCAGTGTGGGAGACGGTCTGTCCCACAGCCGTCAGTACGTCGTACTTGAGATAGTATGCGGGTGCTCGTTAGGTTACGGGTACACTGGACAGGACTCGTCGGGAACTGACTAGTTGGTATTATACCTATCGTCAGTTATCAGTTCCCAGGTGACATGAGTACAGCTTAGTCCGCTGACTTGACACTGTCACTCCGCCTCGAGTGTGTTCCCACTGTACTTTGATCACTACCCTACCACGGCTCAAAGGAGTCGTGCAAACAGGTAGTGGTTGGGTGCAGTCCCGAAGCACTTGGAGGCAGTGACGGTTAGAAAGGATTCGTCTCTCCCGGTATTGGGGGTTGACATCGCGCTGTGTCTAGGAGAGCCATTACACGAGTAGTCCCTGGCCAGGGCAAACGAGATATACTGGTAGGTTTCCAGTGTTATCTCAGGGTGTTTTGGGCTTCGCTCCGGCACGACTTGTACCGCTATTGGGGGACTGACGTTTACCGCCCCCTAGGCCCGCCATGCGATGTATCAGACGAACAGACCGGACTGTACGGAGAATGTCACACTCAGGCTCAGTAGGAGTTCAGATGGGTTTCGCCTCGTCGGTCTTCTTGTCGGCATTACCTGGGGACCGTTATGCACAACTAGTGCCGCTTGCGGTCTGTGGTTAAACCCACTGCCAGCGTAGTGTCGAGTCTTTAGAGTCCCACACAGAAAGCTTTTCGCCTTTAGGCAAAAGAGTAGAGGTCGCATGGTATTGCGACAGGTCGCATGGTTTTGCGACAGGGTTCGGTCACATCCGTGCACTTGTGCGCGTACAGTGTCTGGACAGTTTACACTAGCGGGCTTTGGTTTAAGCCAGATCCTAGTGTACCTTATGGGATTGGATTTATCCAGTCTGCATTTGTGTTCCTCGGAACGCGGATGCGGGTGTGTATGCACAGTTGACAGGGAGACAGAGGCAGTGGATTCTCATTAGGGTTGTTGACAGTTGACCGTTGACTATTGACCTTTTGATCAACCCTAATGAGAATATGATATGTGATTAACTATTATATTAATTAAGTATTATGGTGACATGGTTGTTGACTTTTGTTGACTTTGTTGACTTGTTGACTTTTGTTGACTTGTTGACTTTGTTGACCGGTGGACTAGGCTTGACTAGTTGACCATCATGATAACCATAGCCATCATTTCATGGCAAAGACTTTTACTTGCTTGCTCATTTGTGTAAAATGAGTGTATGAAATGATATGGTTGCTTCAACCATCACATAAGACTTTTGTTAGTATAATGAGTTATGATTGCTTTGGATTATGAGAGGGTGAAAGACAAAAGAGAGCCTCATTCTTTCTTGCTCATTCTCTCTCTTGTTCTTGAGCTCTCCTTTTGCTCTCACCCTTTTGCTCTTGCTCCCTCTCTTTAATCTATGGTTCTCTTGTCTCATGAGTTGAGAATCAAGAACCATAGATAAAATCCCATTCTAATTCTTCTCTACTCATTCTAGTTCACTAGGTTTAGCAAACCAAGTGAACTAGTTTCTTCAAAGAACGAAGAAGGAGCTAAAGGTTGGAGCTTTCAGGTGGATCTATCTTCGGCGTACGGAGACGACGAGAAGAAGCCATTCCGGACCACCATCGGAGCTTGAAGACGAAGGAGTTCAAGACAAGCAAGGTATAACCCCCTAACCGAGTAGCTAGAAACTCGTAGTTAGGTTGCTAGATAGATGTTTAACCAAGATCCGGGTTTTAGGTCCATGTTACCACCTCCGTAAAAATCGTTTTTTACCAAATTCCGCATTCCCTAAAGTACCGGGAGAGGTAGCATGGACTTACAGTGGTATCAGAGCCTAGTTAAACTCTATCTAACTAGTTAGCAAGTAACTAGAAGATCGATCAAAAAAAAAGTCCCAAAAACGAACCCATGAATTTTCAACTTTCTGTCGATTTTAAAAGTGCTGGAAAACCTTTTTAAAATACACCTAAAATCGACTCAGGCTTTTTTAAAGAAACTGCAAAAATTTGGGCCCCTGACTCGATCAAAGCGCCGCGTTTCCGCGGCGGGAGCACGCTCCCGCCGCGGAAACACGGCCGAGTTGACTCGGTCAAGGGTTTTCTTTTTTGCAGTTTACTCTTTGGGGTATTTTGGGATTTTTGGAATATATATTTTCTGCCCAGATTTTCCAGAACGAAAATTTTATTTTGGGGTCCCGAAAATCCGTATTTTTGATCAAACTTCTAAAAGACTTAAGCTAACGGGTTTTCTGTAATATGATATTTGTATTGAACGTCTACTAATCGCTATATGTCGATTAGTGGGGGTTATACAAATCTGTGATCTGTAATGTTGCTGGAATGTGTATATGAATATGTTGGATTGTCGCGGGTGAATAGCCGGGGGTTGTGAGACGAGAGTTTTCTTTTCTTTCAACTCATGTAAATTTGTAAATTGATGTAATAATTATTTGTATGGCCGCACAACCGGGTCAGGGTTGTAGCCGTCATTGTATAATTTCTTTTTACTGTTTTTGCTCCTAGGATAGACCCATGGAGGGGGTGCACAAACTACCGGGTATGCCGAAGTGTCGAGTGGCCTACTCATGGAGATGAGGGAGGTTACTACGCTTCGGGTACTTGGCGGGTAGTTTGCCGCACCCGTAGGGGTCTTGGGTGGGGTATTTGGCTATTCACCGCGACCGTGTAATCTGTTTGTCGTTACAGGCTCGTGCGAATTACAGATTCCTAGTATATCCAATGTATTCATCTGTGATCTGAAATGTTTATCATTGCAGTATATCTATATATGATATTATTTAGGCGTTGCTTATGTTTTACAGCCGCGCTAGCCCAGCCCCCGTTCTGTCGTTAGTTAAGTAACCTAACGGGTAATGACGGGGCCTCGTGGCGAATGCGAATGGCATAAGCGTACGTCATATTTTGGTTGTTTTCTGCAATGGTAGGATTAAATGATGGGACGCATTAAAAGAACTAATGCAAGAATATCACGCATTAAAAGAACTAATGCAAGATAATAAACCAAGTTAAAGTCGTTGGAACACTTTCGAAAAACCACTCGGTTCTTTTCAAAACAACTTTTAAATGCGGAGCTTGAGCCACTCCTTTTAAAAGCTATCTCGTTCCATCGACCAAATCAAGTTCACTACGTTCACGGTTTTGCCAAAACCATCCGTAGCCCTCCGTCGTTTCACATGAATAGTCAATAGTATTCAAGCTGTGTTTGTTGGCCAAAGTCAAGGCACAGTGATTGGTAGCTATTGGGTATTCATGTGCAGCATAGATAGATGCGTTGGTTTGGAACAGTCGTACTGCCTTGTTGGCCAAAGTCAAGGGTAGGTGCGGGTGGATTCAAATTAACCTGGAGAACGACGGGCAGAACTTGACATGTGACTTATGATTTGTTGGCCAAAGTCAAGGTCATAAGAGCATGGGGCAAAAATCCACATCGGGAGTTTCATAAGTACTGAAACTTGCTAGATTTGCATACCATTTGGAGTGTGATGATTCTGGTAGGATTCCTTCAGTTTCGTCACGCGATGATATTTGGATCCCGATCCTACTGTGAGTATATGCTACTCCTCGGGAAATTTCTCACTTAACGATCAATGCTATAAACCTAGTAGGTGCCTAGAAAGGTGTTAGCGGGGCTACGCCCCCAGGGAAAAGAGGTTCTTTAATTAAGGAACTTCGCGAAAGCGTTGGAAAACCTCCCTCGAAGTACCGACACCGGCCTGGCTGAACGGTTAAGCAAGTATTGTACGGTGGGATTGATCCTGACTAATTCTTCCTTTATGGTTTGAGGAGGGATTCGAGAAACAGTGGGAGCCATCCTGTTTAGACAAACTAAAAACCACTCTAAACTTGCAAGAGCATCATGCTGAGTGTTTCTTCTTCTCTCTCCTAATTGCAGCGACCAATCGACATGACTGGACTTAAGTTACTCCTAGATAAAAACAAACTGACAGGGCCAAACTACAAAGATTGGCTCAGGAATGTCAAGATAGCAATCACTTACGACAAGCTGGGGTATCTTCTTACCACCAAAGCTCCCCCTGTCCCTGGTCCAACTTCCAACGTCGCGGATAACGAAATCCGCAAGACTTGGGAGATTGATAGCGCGAAGGCCAAATGCCTCCTGCTTGCCTCGATGGACAACGAACATCAGAGGAGGCACGAGAATATGGACATGGAATCCATATTGCTTCATACAAAAGAACTGTATGGAGAGCAATCTCGTATCGCAAGATACGAAGCGTCGAAAAAGTTATTTTCGACAAGAATGGCCGTCGGATCATCAGTAGCCGAGCACGTGCTAAAGATGATCGGCTACATTGAGGAGCTCGCGGACCTAGGGATCACATTAGAGAGTGAGCTATATACGGATATAGTTCTCCAGTCCCTTCCTTCCACTTACGCCCAGTTTATACTGAACTTCAACTTACAAGAAAAAGATGTTGAACTTTCAGAGCTCCTCAACATGCTGAGGAGCGCAGAGGGCACCCTACAGAAAGGTAGGGATACATCCACTTTGTTTGTAGGAGGATCATCTTCTTCTAGGTCCAAGGCAAAAGCCAAGGGAAAGAAGAAGAAGGCCCCCGCCAAACCAAGGGGCGGTGTTAGTAAAGTGGATACGAAGGGAAAAGGTAAAGCAACAAAGATAGCGGGGAAGCTTGTGGATAAGGAAGAATGCTTCTATTGTCATAAGAAAGGACACTGGAAGAATGATTGCAGGGCCTGGAAGGCCAGAACACAGGAATTGAAGCAGGTTGCAGCTTCAGCTTCAGGTGTGTATGTTATTGAAAACTGTCTTTCAATAAACTCTACTTCCTGGGTATTGGATACCGGATCAGGATCTCATATCTGTAATTCTTTGCAGGCGTTGAGAAACCGTAGGGTTTTGAAAGCAGGTGACATGACCCTCAGAGTTGCGAACGGAGCTAGCATGGATGCTAAAGCCGTGGGGGACTATCACCTGGGAATGTCAGATGGACATGTTTTGGTTTTGCGTAATTGCTTTTTTGTACCCAACGCAACTTGTAATATCATTTCTGTATCTTTAGTTTCTAAAGAAGGTTATGAATTTGCGTTTGTAAGTAATGTTGTAAACATTCACCTTAATCAAGTTTTGATTGGGTCAGGTACATTGAGTAATGGTATATACGTGTTAAACCAACCACAGATTTTTAATGTCCAGAATACACACAAAAGAAAGTCTCCAGAAATAAATCAGACTTTCTTATGGCATTGTAGATTGGGTCACATCAATGAGAGAAGGTTGACGAAGTTACATACAGAAGGGTATTTGAATGCGTTCGAATATCAGTCGTATGCCACTTGTCAATCCTGTCTCAAAGGAAAGATAACAAAGACTCCGTTTACTGGACATGGAGTAAGAGCGAGCGAGCTCTTGGGACTCGTACACAGTGACGTGTGCGGTCCAATGTCTACACATGCCCGAAGCGGACATTCTTACTTCATTACTTTTACGGATGACTTCTCAAGGTACGGTTATGTCTTCTTAATGAAACATAAGTCCGAAGCCTTTGGAAAATTCCAGGAGTATAAGAATGAAGTAGAGAAACAGACCGACAAAAGTATTAAGATTCTAAGATCGGATCGAGGTGGAGAATACTTAAGTGCCGAGTTCCTGGACTATTTGAAAGAGAACGGAATTCTCTCTCAGCTTACTCCTCCATACACCCCGCAACATAACGGTGTATCGGAGAGACGGAACCGCACCCTATTGGATATGGTGCGGTCCATGATGAGTAACGCTGAGTTACCGCGATCATTCTGGGGATATGCGCTAGAATCAGCAGCATACCTTTTGAACCGAGTTCCTACTAAGACCGTGCCTACTACACCATATGAGATGTGGTGTGGGAAGAGACCCTATCTTAAGCACATTAAGACATGGGGATGTCCAGCTTTTGTCAAAAAGCAGCATGCGGACAAGCTCGAGGCACACTCGATACAGTGCAAGTTTGTGGGGTATCCGAAGAACTCCAAAGGATATTTCTTCTACTGTGAAGAGGAACAAAAAGTTCTTGTTTCTCGTCATGCCTACTTCTTGGAAACTGAGTTTTTGGAAACCCAGATAAGTGGGAGCACAGTAGAACTGGAAGAAATTCCAGAACCACGGACTATTACTGAAAGTTTAGTGGAACCAGAGGGTTCGGAAGAACAGGACATTCCTACGCCGCTCCGCAGGAGTAGTAGGCAGACTCATCCGCCCGAGAGATACTACGGTTTTCTCATAGACGGGGATAGAGAGGATTGCATCATAGATTATGATGAGCCTACTAGCTTCCAGCAGGCCGTTCAGAGCGTTGACTCAGTGAAATGGCTGGATGCAATGCGGACCGAAATGGAGTCCATGTACACCAACAAGGTATGGACGTTGGACATTGCTCCAGACGGGGTAAAACCCGTAGGATGCAAGTGGATCTTCAAAAGGAAGATTGGTGTAGATAGGCAGGTTGAGACCTATAAAGCTAGGCTGGTAGCAAAGGGTTTCCGTCAAAGACCTGGCTTGGACTATGACGAAACCTTTTCTCCAGTAGCCATGCTGAAATCCATTCGGATCCTTCTTGCCATTGCTACCTTCCACGATTATGAGATCTGGCAAATGGACGTAAAGACCGCTTTTCTAAATGGAAATTTAGAGGAGTGTGTCTATATGGACCAACCAGAGGGTTTCATTCAGAGTGGGAGCAGCGGAAAGGTGTGCAAGTTGCTTAAGTCCATCTATGGACTAAAGCAGGCGTCGCGGAGTTGGAACATCTGCTTTGATGAGACGGTCAAAGAATTTGGCTTTATCAAAAATCCAGATGAACCATGCATCTATAGTAGATTTGTAGCGAGAACTGTAGTATTCCTCGTTTTATACGTGGATGACATTCTCTTAATAGGAAATGACATTCCTATGCTACAATCTGTCAAGGGGTTCTTGTCACACTGGTTCTCCATGAAAGACCTGGGTGATGCCTCATACATTCTGGGTATCCGGATCTACCGTGACAGATCCAAGAGGATATTAGGACTTTCTCAGTCCAGGTACATCGACACCGTGCTGAAAAGATTCAGTATGGAAGATTCCAAGCGCGGTAACCTACCGGCTTGTCACGGGATCACCCTCTCTAAAGAGATGTCTCCCAAGACTGATTTGGAGAGGGATCGCATGTTTATTATACCCTACGCTTCTGCGGTAGGCTCTATAATGTATGCGATGTTGTGTACCAGACCGGATGTAGCTTATGCACTAAGTGTGGTAAGCCGGTATCAGTCAAACCCTGGGGAGAAACACTGGATAGCGGTAAAGAATATTCTCAAGTACCTGAGAAGGACTAAGGAGATGTTCTTGGTGTATGGCGGAAAAGACCTCCAGATCGAGGCCTTTGCTGACTCCAGCTTCCAGAGTGACAAGGATGATTCCAAGTCCATGTCGGGTTTTGTCTTTACCCTCAATGGAGGGGCGGTGTGTTGGAAGAGTTCCAAACAGGAAACCGTTGCAGACTCGACGATGGAAGCGGAATACATCGCTGCATCTGATGCCGCAAAAGAAGCTGTCTGGATGAGGAAGTTCTTGAAAGAACTTCAGGTGGTTCCGTCCATTGTTGATCCAATACCTCTGTATTGCGACAACAACGGGGCTATAGCTTTAGCGAAGGAACCCAGGTCCCATCAGAGATCCAGGCACATCTTGAGGCGGTATCACCTGATCAGGGAGATCGTGGATCGCCAGGAGATCGAGGTTCGGAGAGTCGCTTCAGAAGATAACACTGCAGATCCATTCACCAAGGCCCTGCCCCAGACTCAGTTCGAGCGGCTGATCGAGATGATAGGTCTTCGATACGCCAGTACATGGCCTTAGTGCAAGTGGGAGATTGTTAGTGTATATGCCCTAGAGGCCATTACTGTATCATACTAGTTTGTATATTACTTAATGGATGCTTGGGATATTCACCTTGTATATACAATCTTGCTCAAAATAGTAGTATGCTACTTGGTTTGTTTCTACTTCAATGTGTACATGTGTTTATATTTTGTATATCGCCTATACACATTAGTGGAGCCCTTAGGATCTTTGCTTGATTACCAGCGATGTGATGGCCGTCACACTAGTGGGGCTGGGTAATCTATAAGCACATCCTTATGCAGGTCCCTGGTCGCAGGACTATCGAGACAGGGCATCGATACTCCGGAGTAGACCAGCGCATGCGCTTCTCATCCCAGTGTGGGAGACGGTCTGTCCCACAGCCGTCAGTACGTCGTACTTGAGATAGTATGCGGGTGCTCGTTAGGTTACGGGTACACTGGACAGGACTCGTCGGGAACTGACTAGTTGGTATTATACCTATCGTCAGTTATCAGTTCCCAGGTGACATGAGTACAGCTTAGTCCGCTGACTTGACACTGTCACTCCGCCTCGAGTGTGTTCCCACTGTACTTTGATCACTACCCTACCACGGCTCAAAGGAGTCGTGCAAACAGGTAGTGGTTGGGTGCAGTCCCGAAGCACTTAGAGGCAGTGACGGTTAGACAGGATTCGTCTCTCCCGGTATTGGGGGTTGACATCGCGCTGTGTCTAGGAGAGCCATTACATGAGTAGTCCCTGGCCAGGGCAAACGAGATATACTGGTAGGTTTCCAGTGTTATCTCAGGGTGTTTTGGGCTTCGCTCCGGCACGACTTGTACCGCTATTGGGGGAATGACGTTTACCGCCCCTAGGCCCGCCATGCGATGTATCAGACGAACAGACCGGACTGTACGGAGAATGTCACACTCAGGCTCAGTAGGAGGTCAGATGGGTTTCGCCTCGTCGGTCTTCTTGTCGGCATTACCTGGGGACCGTTACGCACAGCTAGTGCCGCTTGTGGTCTGTGGTTAAACCCACTGCCAGCGTAGTGTCGAGTCTTTAGAGTCCCACACAGAAAGCTTTTCGCCTTTAGGCAAAAGAGTAGAGGTCGCATGGTATTGCGACAGGTCGCATGGTTTTGCGACAGGGTTCGGTCACATCCGTGCACTTGTGTGCGTACAGTGTCCGGACAGTTTACACTAGCGGGCTTTGGTTTAAGCCAGATCCTAGTGTACCTTATGGGATTGGATTTATCCAGTTTGCACACTTGTGTTGTGTTGGACCAAAATTGTGTGCACACATTTATTTGCAAAAGAACTCTTTGGACATTGATCGGTTTTCTGTTCTGTTTGCAGTGTCAGCTCCCAAACGTTATATCCGTGATTTTGAGTTTGTTTTCCAGTATTTTTTACGAATACCTATAATCTGTATTTACTGAGCAGACACTAGTTAATAGTACCGATATAAACAAAATAAATAATGAATGAGCGGTATTAAAATACAGTTTTCTGTGATGAACAAATACCCCCAAACTTATCTTTTGCTCGTCCTGAGCAAAACAAAAAATCCTAGCCATACTTTCGCAGGGATTGCGATTGCACTGAGCATGTGCAATAAGCCGTTAAATCTCTAGGTGTCCCTAATAGGAGGAGTGTTATCACCTGAGTGTTTTCAGCGGATTACACCTACAAAATCCTGTCAAGTTAGCGTCGTGAAGAAATTTTTGATTCTAATTTTAAGGTTAAGAATCAAAGCTAGATGTTCTATCATCCTAATTAGAAACGTCAAACCCTTATTTTTCACTTCTCACAATTTATTTAACATAAGCTAATACACGTCTTTACGTGGTTGTGCGAATAGTGTCCATAAATTTTTAAGAACCTGATTAGGGTCATCATGTCATAAATACGGATCATGATAGACTTCTAAAGGATCATACGAGTTTTGAATAGACTTAAGATTTTCTCAAGTTTCGTTCTCCAATTAGGTTTCAAGTCAGAATTTATATCATTTTTAACAGAGAACCAAGTCTTATTTTTCACTCCTACCTGTTCTCCGCCGAATACAGAGACTGAACTGCGTAGGTTCGTCTTGCCTGAATTTGGGGGCAGATGCTAATTGGTGCTATCCGTCCACCTTTCCGAAGATGCCAAGTTGATTTATGACACCGTGTATTGAAGGTTTAGATGGATGCGGCCGATGTAGCAGACTTCGTCAGATTCCCCCTCATTCGAGGGTTTTTTGATTGTGGGGACGCTCTTCCCTGCAGCCGCAAGCCCCTGCAGTTAATTACGCTACCGCATCGCAGTAACCACTTTCTCCTTCTCCAGATGGTCACTTCGTGTCGTATGTTTGTTTGTTTTGTTTTTGGTTGCCCGTGGATTGTATACGGAGACTAATTTATGTCATCGCCCGTAGGGCGTGGATTAGTCCAAATCCGTATTTTCTTAGATTTGGGTTTGGGGGTTGGGTTTAAGAATACGTTAGTCTCATTTGAAACTAAGATCAACTTAAACGTTTGTTAAGGATACGTTAGTCTAATTTTTAGGCTAAGATCAACTTAACGGAATCGTTTAGATCCAACATAAGAGCATTTGGGCTCTATTGTTTAGTTTAGGGACATTGCGGTCGGTAATTAGTTTAAGGACATTACGGTCCAAGGTTAAGGACATCATAGTCCGTGGGTTTAAAGGGACCCCACAGTCCTAGGTTAAGGACATCATAGTCCGTGGGTTTAAAGGGACCCCACAGTCCAGTTTAAAGGCGTCATAGTCTATGAAATGTATGGTTGCCGGGACCCGTCACCTCTCTGAAGACGTTGAAGGATTACAACGACAAATATCAGAGGGGTTCAGAGATGTACCCTTGAACCAAAGTTGATTAGGAGATCTGTAGTCTAATTTGGAACTAAGATCAATTAATTAGATTATGAGCACATTGCCTCAGTTAAATCTGAATTGGGAACTTATGGCCAATTTGGACTAAGTCCAATTAAGTTTGAAATGTTGGACTTTTGTTGGACTATTGAACATTTGTCTGGGTTCAGCCCCCCCATTATTTAGCAATGCTAAGCAGAGGTTTAGGGGCTCTGACAATATTTTGTCTTTTATTGGGCATTGGCCATTCAACATGGCTCTGGAGTTTTCTTTGAATGCCATATGAAATGATCATGTTTAAAAGAATGTAGTCGGGGTTTAATCAAAAGGGAGTCTTGACTCAGAAAGACTTAGCCAATTTGGGCTAAGACCGGTTTGAGAATTGTGTTAAACACTAACATATATTTGGTGATCACGTGTTCCCACGTGATGCGCTTTAAAACAGTGTTAAACACTGGGGACAAAATGCTTAAAATAGTGTTAAACACTAAAAGTGGGGTGGTCACGTGAGGTCACGTATGGCGCCTGAGAATTGGGCCAAACCTCCTTTATTTTGTTCTCAGAATATTCAAATAAGTGTTAAACACTTTTAGTCTTCAGGCCATCACGTGTTGGCTCGTGATGGGTATCCATGTATTGATTATTAAAGTGTTTATTAAAGGGTCACATGGGGACACGTGAGGGCGCCCAAAATTGATTTTGCCTTTGGTTTTGTTCCCTTTATTTTGAGGGTCACGTGGGAGCACGTGAAGCATTGCCTCCAAGTTTCTCTTTCTCATTTTGAGGAATCTGTTTTAGGGGTCACGTGGGGGCACGTAACCTAGTCTTGTTTTTTTCTTTTTTACTCATTGAGGAGAAGGGTCACGTATTACCACGCGACCAAGTCCTTTACGTGCATGGAGAGTTTCAAGTCTCTTGTTTTAAGAATTAAATTCTCTGGTAGGGTTAAACCCTAATTTTTGTTTAGAGGAATTAAATTCCTATGTATATGGAAGAATTAAATTCTCATGTAGGGTTAAACCCTAATTTCATTTGGGGGAATTGAATTCCTATGAATTTGGAGAATTAAATTCTCATATAGGGTTAAACCCTGGTTTCATTTGGAGGAATTAAATTCCTGTGAATTTGGAAGAATTAAATTCTTATGTAGGGTTAAATCCTAATTTCATTTGGAGGAATTAAATTCCTATGAATTTGGAAGAATTAAATTCTCTAAACTCAATTCTCCCTCTAAGTTTTGGATCTGCATGGCAGAATCTCCCCGATGAGAATTACATTCTCAACTTGTGGGGAGATTTGCTTCTGCAGATCTTCAACCAAAAGAAGAACTAAGTTCTTAGTCAGAAGAGTTAAACTCTTAAATTGAGAATTAAATTCTCTTTTTGTTTTATGGAGCTTAGATCTCTTTCCCCTTTCTCACCTAGGGTTTCTTTTCTTGAGAATTAAATTCTCTTTTCTTTTTTCTCTCTGTTGTTGTTTTTTCTCCAAAAATCCAAGATCCTTTTCTTCTCTTCTTGTCTCCTATTTATAGGAGAAAGAAAAGAATCAATTCGTTAAGTGAATCTTTCATTAAAAGATTTTGGTTGCTTTTGTAACCAACATGATCTTTTAGATCACTCAGTGAATTTTATTCACCATTGGATTTTTAATCCAAAAGATATTCTGTTTGTTATTCTTGGTGGAAATCTTTCCACGTATAAAATCTTTCCATAAATTAGTGATTTTTAATCACTCTTGGATTTTAAATCCAACGGTGCTCCATTTTACAGAGCACCATCTTTTTTTGTTTTAGAAAGATTTAGAGAGATATTTTTCCAGTTAAGGTTCTCGATTCCCTCTTAATTAGAATTTAATTCTATTAGTTGAGAAAGCTTAAGAGCCTATCACGTGTTGACACGTGATCCCACTGTTTGATCATTTAAATAGAATTTAATTCTATTAATTAAAGAGCTTAGGAACCCATCACGTGTTGACACCTGACCCCCCTTGATTAACATTTTAGCCAGAATTTAATTCTGCTGTTTTTAAAGAACTAAAGAATCACACGTGTCAGCACATGACCCTTGGTCACGTGTGAGCACGTGATGCCCCATTGGGGTTTTTCCTTACTGTTTTATTATATCTTTTGATCCCTTTCAGTGGGTTTAAAGGCCCATCACGTACGGGCACGTGACTCCTCTTGATTAGAATTCAATTCTATTATAACAGAGTCCCCAGGAAACCATCACGTGTTAGCACGTGACCCTTGGTCACGTGTGAGCACGTGATTCCCCATTGGGGTTTGCTTCCCCGAAATTTTATGAGGGAACAATACCTTTTACCTGTTGTTGTTTATACACATCCTTCGTGATCGTGCAAAAACGTCTTTATAAATATAAACCTTTATATCTTCGCTAAAAAACCGTTTTATAATAGAAAACTAGTCTTCGCCAAGATTATTCTCTCACAAAGAACCGTGAGGACTTTTAACATGGAGAGAACACTTGCTTAGCTTGTTTTATTTGGCGATTGGAAACTTAACGAGCTTTGGGTCAATGACTCCCAAACCAGATGGTTTTAGGGTATTAGGTGTGGAGACACCCCAAGGACTTAATTACCCAAGTTACCAAGGCCACAAAACAAAAGACTCATTTTGTTTCATTAAAATATTCTGAAAGCAGTGCAAACGGAGATATAGCCAGCTTTTCTTTTTAATTCCGAAGACGTGTTCATGTGGATAAGGTGTGTAATCACTCCAATAAGGTTCCAGATGGTTTATTTTTCAGACTTTTAGCTTCTATTAAAATCTCAATAATATCCATCATATTCACTTCACCTTGTGAACTATTCTTGATATTACTTAATTCAGAACAAACCTGTTTGATCCTAAAGATATTTATCAATTTTCAAAAAGTTTGAGACATGTCAAACATTCATCTAATTCTCAAAAACATATGACACGTGTAAAGTGATATAAAAGACGTATATCGGTTACGGTTAAACTCAAAGAAGGGCTATCTTTCGGATTTTCAATCTTTCGAAAAGGATTTAGTTGCTTCTATCTTATCAACCGAACCGTCAGAATTCGAGTCTAAGTTCCTCCGCTAGCTAACATGACAAAAATGTTTTTATGTTTTGAAGAAATGTTTCAATTCTTATGGGTTATTTAATATGTATGCAATGCAGAATATACACATGATGCAGCAAAATAAACGCAGTGCTCACCCCCAAACCTGAGTTTTACGATATCCTCATCGTTGCCTCCGTCTCCAGTAGCTAGATTTAGACATCAGGGTGAGAATTTTATTCAAAGAAAAAGAAAAAAACCTAAGACTAATTACAGCATATACAAGTTAAAAGATTAAGTTAGTTCAGAAATTAATACCGTCCATTTAAAAATTTTGTCTATATAATGCAAGGGCTGGTAAAATAATATGTATATAAAAAAGGAAAAGAAAAAGAAAATGTATATGTTAGTTGTTAGTGAAGGGAATGAGTGAGTGAAAGTAGGGATCGGAAGACGTTGAAGGTGAAGATGAAATTTTGAAGAGGTCAAAGAATTTTTGCCTGAATGAATTGAATTTTCAAGAAGCACGTGTTGAGTTTCAAAGTCAAGTTCGTTTAAAAACTGGAGTTCATCCTCAAAAAGTTCAGCAAAAGAAAGATTTTTAGGATGTTCCCAAATTTATCCTAATTCAAACTCACCAAGAATATCAAGTTCATCAGCAAATATCTCCTCAAAACTAGACATGAAAGAATATTTTTCAAGGATGCCTTCCTCCCTATAATCCTGCACAATCCTATTCTCATCGTTACAGCTCACTAACTCTTCCAAAACTAGTTCTCTTTCATCACATTCATATCTGGATTGGTTCATGTCTTCTAAAAAAGTCGGTTCCCACACTAATGTTTCTTCTGAAACAATATCAACAGGTGATATAAAAATTGTGGGTTCCTGATCATTGATTTCCTCTAACAATTTATCCTAACCATACCCGTCAAAATCACAAGCTTCCTCCACTAAAATTGGAGTGCAAAAATCAGTCGGTTCAAGAATTTCCTCTTCAAGTAGTACTTCGGTTAAATCAACTTCTAAATCAGAAGTGACAAGAGGTTCAGTTGATACCTGAAGGCTAGTGTCGGACTGACTCGGAGGGTTTTCTTGTGTGTCCTGTTAACACTCAGTCAATTCAAACGTATCATCATCTATGAAATCATCAAAATTCATTAGATCGTTTATCTTCCTCGGGTGACTTCCTAGATGACAGGCATTGACATTATTTAGTTCCAATTGACCGTGTTCACTCTCTAGAATCCTCACAGCTACATGTTTCACTTGTTCTTCGATTCTAGCCAATGATTGAGCTTGAGCAAGAAACAATGGCTCAGACTGCTGTATGAACATGGCTAGCGTCGCAGCTGTTTGATTCTCGACCGCAGTCATCACTTCAATACCCTTCTTTAAAGCGGTCAACTTAGCATCCATCTCACTATCATTCTCTAATGATGGGTCAGTTGTTTCAGGAAGGGAGGATTGTGATGGTGATGATGCTAAAGCAGTCATCCTATCGACGTCTTTCTCTAAATTTTTAATCATTTGGTCTATGTTTGAAGTGGGACTGGGTTCAAGAGTGTCAGGTGAGTGATCGTTAGCAAAACTCTGGGACGGATGGCCACCCCTTAAGAAAGGACAGTTTTCATGAATATGGAAAGAATTGTGGCAATTTGAACAAACGAATTGGGACTGAGTATAAACAAAAGAATAAGAATCGTGAAAAATCGAATCAAACTGTGTATCACCCATATCGATAAGAATTCACAAAAATCATAAAAACAAAGAATATCACACCTCTAGCAGTCTATATTATGCTAAGTCAACTAGACCTGCTCAGGAACCTGATTGTCGAAGTAAAACTTTGTCAAGAAACGAGCTCAAGATATACAGACCACAAAGACAGGTAAATGCAGAGATAAGGGGGGTTATCCAACGCTTTCGCGGAGTTCCTTAATTAGAATAACCCTTTCTCGTGAACATTTGCCTAGACACCCTGTGAACAATATACTGTTAAGTAGTGTTCTAAACACAGTTAATTTCTCCTAATGAGCGCGAAGTCCTTAAAGTCAAAATTCTAGTTGATTTTAAAATTATTGGGGATATGCAAGAATGCAGTTTTGTGATTTGTGGGCTACGGAGAAAGGTGATGAAATCGTTTACCGTATCTTGTTTTGGTTTCGTGCCCTTAATATCCATAGTAAGATGCAAATGCGCAATTCAATAAAAGAATTTAAGAAATTAATCAATCAAGCAATTCTTTTTTGGTTTAAGTTTAAGCGCTGCAACAAATACGGGTTAGTTCTCTGTGCAATTAGTGGCAAGTTTATGTGAAGAATCCTGCAGAAGATAGAATATTGGAATGCGTCGGATTTGAGCGAAGGTGTTAGAAAATTACGTACCAATGCGATTTTGGGTTTAGAAACCCCTTTGAAGTGATTACGGGTATTTGAATGTTGGCTTGCACGGGTTAAACTACCCGGATCTTTGGCACCATACTTCACTAACGTCTTGCACTGGAATTTGAAGCTTGCTTTGCATGATCGCTGGTCGTAATTCCGTGAAAATCTGCAAATGTCGGAAAATACGTTATTTAGTGCCAAAAGCGATATATATTCCCCAATTCCTGCACACACAAAATTATAAAAATTAAACAATACCACTAGAATACTAACAATGCATTGGAGACACCACAAAATAAAAAATTCCAAAACACCTAGAGTGGCCCAGCGAAATCGGGTTTTTGGCAAATTTTGCCGGCCAAGTTGAAAGCTTGGGTGCTCAAATTTTGGGTGGATTCTCTAGGCTATATTAGTATTCTTCTGGTAAACTTTGATTTTTCAGTTTAATTACAAGTTGATAGCAGGTTGCAATAACAGAGAGCAAGGTTAGAAAAATGTGTGTTTTGTTATTTTTGGAGAAAAAATTTGAGTTAATAGTTAGTTTGTTAGTACGAACCAGAAATAACAATACCTAATGACTACCAACTCTCTGGCAACGATGCCAAAAACTTGTTGGAACTTCACGCACGCGCGCAAATGCGTATGTTTTGAAAATAGAATCGGTTTTGGAAATGGATGCGCACGCGAGCTCGGTCTCGTTTTAAAATTTATACACCGCAAGTGCACGGCGCTGTAGCGTCTTGAAAAGTCGTTTTGGTGTTTTCCTGAAATTCGGTGAAAATTCGGTATTTTTCCGAAAACCGTCTTTCTCGATATTTTGCAGTTTAGGGATAATTATACCTTAAATGGATAGGTAATTACTTGTTTTTAGTAGCTAATAAGTTAATTATGAAATTCTGGTCATTTAAAAAAATTTCCCTATTTTTCAATTTTTTAATATTATTTTAAGCCGGTAAGAAAATACATTAAATAAGCGATAAATACAAATTTTTCCGGGCTAATTTTAATCTCTAAAATTATGATAATTATAATCTAGTGATAACATGAATTTTTAGTAATTTATTTTGATTTTTAACAAATTTTTATGTTATGAAACGAATTTATTGAATTTTGAGCTAAAACTTGCAATTTTTGAGTTGTAGGGGGCCTTTTTGCATAAAATTTCTTTTGTAAAACCCCTCTCTCTTTTTCCTCAGCCCTAGGACAGCCCCACCTTGTGTGAGACCAGAAATTTCTGGCCTCTTTTCCTTAGTTGCTTTCTTGAGTTGATTTAAGGGTTTTTTTGATTTATTTTAAATATAATGAATAAGTTATGATACATTTGACTTTGGAACTTGACCCTTGACTTTCCCCACTTGCCCACACCCTCCCCCATTCCTCTATTCTGGCCGAAACCTGCACCCTCTTTCTTCAACTCTTTTCTTTTCATTTTTCTTCAAAGTTCTTCAAAAACCACATCAAAAATCCACAAATCCTTCTCTTTTTCAACACAAAATCCTTATGCTATCCTTTCCTTAACCATTCTTGCTTGGATCTTGGTGCTTGAGGCCATCAATTGGAGCAAAATTTTCTTGCTTGATCCATTGATCAAGAGGTATAAATTCCATCAAAGTTACTTTCTTTTGTTGCTAATTCCTTTAAATGCATGGTTTAGTGTTAAATTTAGTGTAGTTTTAATCTAGTTTTCTTAGGTTTTGCTTGAAAAATTTTAGCTAGGGTTTTGAAGCCATAATACTTAATTAGACTGTTTTATAGTTAATCTAGTGGTTAATTAACTAATCCATATAGTTATCTTGTTGATGTAGTTTTCAATTATGCTAATTTGGTTAAATTTAGAAGTGTGAAATTGCTTTTTTAGGATTTTCAAGAGAGGGTTTTTGTATGGAATTGGTTTGTGAAGCTTGATTAGTGAGTGGATTAAGTTTTAGAAAGCATTATTTAATTGATTAAACCTAATTTGTTATCTAGTATTTTGCTAACCTAATCTAAGTGATTAATTTTCTTAAGTGGGCTTTTGTTGTGTTAAATTAAGTTTTCAAGTGTGGAAATTGATTGGATTTTGCTAGGTTATAAATTCAAGAATTGGTGGTTATGGAAACTAGGATTGGAATCATGGCTATTGTGTTGTAATTAGTGTTGTAGATTGCTTGTAGTGTGCTTGGGTAATTATGCTAAATTGTAGTCGTTTTGTCGCAAATCGGCGATTTTTGCACCGATTTTGGAATGCAAATGCTTACTAGATTTTTATAAAAGTTATGTGATGAATTATTTTTGATATCTTGATGATTGTAATGGCTTGTCCTGCGACTTTTAGGATGCGTGAGTGCGGTTTTTGGGTAGTCGGGTTTTAGTTTTGCCGGGCGACCAAATCGGCGTTTTTCGGCAGTTTTTGCGATTTTCGCGTGTGTCCGCGCACTTTGTGCACGTTGTACCTAGCTAGCGAACTTTAGTAGTTTCGTTGGGGTTTTGCGTCGTTCTTGATATGTAACCTTATATTTGGTATTGATGTAAATTCCAGGTTCGGTCGCGGAGACGTCAGACGCGGCGCGAAAGGGAAAGGCGGTGATTGGACACAGCTAGCCAGGGATCCCGGTGAGTAGATGTAACATCTACGGGGGACTATCGTTGGATGGCGCAAGCCGCCCGATAGTTTTAGTAACTTACAAATCCTGAGTAATGTTAGTAATTAGGGGTGAAATACTTAATTGACTATTTGCTGCATCCATGCATTATATCGACATACCTATACGAAACCATTTCATAGGACACCTGCACCATTACCAGGGTTTTTATATGCAGCACGAGCACTATTCATGTTTACACACACACCCTGGTAATTGCCATGCCACCACACTAGATAACTTTTAAAAAAATGAAACCGTAGTATTGCTATTCATGTGCATGTACTTCATCATATTAATTGTTCATGCTTAATACATTAATCACACATCGCAACTTGATTATTGATATCATACGCATTCATTATCATTGATATATGCACTTATGAGGATTTCCTGAGATTTTATGATATTGCTGGATTTCGGGGGAAAACCGCAAAATTTCTAAACTTATTATATTTTTAAAATATGTAAAATTGCGGTTTTCTAGTGATGTAAGTGTCGTCCACCATGAGTTTGCTGTGGATTTGGAAATCCGTGTCGAGGAGTGGAGGAACCGGCACGGGTACATGGTGGGCCCGGTAAGGTACCCCGGGGCAAGAGGAATGTGGTGATGACGTTGAGCCTGGCAGGGGACGGATTACCTACCGGTGACTGTTTGGGACGGCGGATATCCAGAGGATACCGACCGTGGCCGCTAGATGATGAGATATTGATATTTGAGATGGGTCAGCCGGACGGCTGAGGCCAGAGATACATTTATGAGATTTGAGACAGCTTTTGGGTGTCGTTGCTGGACACCGATTTTCGTCGATTCATTGACATTATGCTGGCATTCTAAAAGAGTTTCAAAAACAAAATCCGATAAAATATTTCTTATATATACCTATTGAGACCTCAGATATTCATGTTGCATACATATTAGTACACTGATGTTATATACACACCTGCTAGTGCATCCAGTCATACCTGTATTATAGATGCTAGGATGCTTGTGTGCATGCATACGATAGCCCTTGTAGATGTTATTTATTACTCACGAGTTGGCAACTCACCCCCGTTGTGCCACAGTCTTTTGCAGGTCCGCTCCGTCAGTTCAGTAGCGGCGGGCGCACTTGTTCTTTTGCCTCTTTTGCTTGAGCTCGAAATTTGCTCATAGGTGGGTTATGTTATCATTTTTGTACCACCTTGTATATTCTTTGTATCTAGTGTACTCCATCTACTGTTTCTACCAGATTATTGTATATTGACCTAGAGATGAGACTGTGAGGTTTGTGGATTTTATGCTGTATTTTGGGGTCGAGCTCACTTGAGCCGACATGCTACTTTTTTCATGCTTCCTTATGATTATTATGCTTGCTGTCATTTACATTGCGTGGGATTTGTGACCGCCTTATGGCGAAGAGCTAGCTCCCGCTTGGGGATGCCTTATTTGTTGGTTTTACATATATTCTTGTTGTACCCATTTTTGGGGGCCAGTATTTACAAAGGAGACTCTGCCGAAATTTTCGGAAAAATTAGTATTGTTTTTGAAAGGGGTTTTATATGACTTATTTGATAAACTTGCTTTCAAATGTTTGGGTTTTCTTCACTCTTTTGCTTAATTGGTTTTGTTTTCTGGGCTTTTGGCTTACTTATTTTACGGACGCCTTTAGACGTTTCGTAAACTTAAGTGCCAGTCACGTTCCGTACCCTGCGGGTCGTGACAAAGTTGGTATCAGAGCGATAGGTTTTACCTTTGTGAGTGTAGGATGACCCTTGGTAGATGGAGTAAGTGACTTAAGCAGCGTAACGTAGCGTGCGTATGTCCGCGGCATACTTACGATACGGTACTCCGCCTAAGTGACTTTAGGATACTTGCTTGGAAATTTCCTTCTTCAATTCCGTGTATCCTATAATCCTATTGCACTGTCCTTACTATCCGTTTTCCTGTAACAGCCACTATGCCGCCGAAGGCTACGAGGGCACAGAGGGCTGCCGCCAGAGACGAGATTCGAGCTGGCTCGTCCGAGACTAGGACTGAGCAGGGCGGTATGCCTACGCCGCAGGGACAGACCGATCCACCTTCCCCAGGCCGTATGGATAGGCTCGAGACCGGTATGGAGGAGTTGCGACAGATGATGGGAGGCATGCAGGAGCTGCGTCAGATGGTAGGATCCCTAGTTGCAGCCAGTCGTACACCGAGGCCGGATGACGTACCTACTACGTCACAGACGACCATGATACCTGCTCCTACTACTACCACCGTGGCCATTCCGGTTTCACTACAGGATTTCATGAGGCTGAGACCTCCAGTATTCACCGGCACCGAGGCAGCGGAGGACCCACAGACGTTCCTTGACAGTTTAGCCAGGATCTGCCGTTCGCTGAGATGTTCGGATGATCGATGGGTAGAGCTTGCGAGTTTCCGACTAGAGGGTCTCGCGCAGACATGGTGGGAGTCAGTCTTGAGAGGTCGAGCTGCAGGTCTACTGCCTATGACTTGGGCCGAGTTTACAGCGGTCTTTCTAGCCCGTTTCCTTCCAGAGAGCGTTCGTGACGCCAGAGCTCGCAGCTTCGAGGCCTTAGTCAAGACACCTGGGATGACGGTGTCTGAGTATGACATCCAGTTTACACAGTTATCCCGATATGCTCAGTATTTGGTGGATACCGAGGAGAAGATGGTGAAGTGGTTCGTACAGGGACTTGATGCCCAGCTATATCTTGCCATTGGCGCCCAGCACTACGACACTTATTCAGCTGCTATGGATACGGCATTGCGGATGGAGGCACGCATATCACGGACTTCGTCCGTTTCTGGGCCGAAGAGGATTCGCACCGATGTACCGTCTCAGAGGCAGCGCACCAGATTCTTTCCGAGAGATAGGCCTGGCAGAGGATTTGGGCGGGGACAGTTATATGGTTCTTATCCCCAGGGGCAGCAGCAGTCGCCAGGATGTTTTGGGTGCGGGAGTTTGCACCATCTTGTCAGAGACTGTCCGGTGAGACGACAGGGAGCAGCGACAGTTCCGCATGTGACCCTACCACCATCACCACCCCCTCCTCAGAGAGCCCTACTTCCTACCCCAGGCGATGCTCCACGCCAGTTAGGTCCACCGAGAGGCCGTGGACGCGGCGGTCCTGTTCAGAGAGGACGAGGAGGCAGAGGCCGAGGTCGAGGTCAGCCTGCTATCGGTGGAGGACAGGCCCGAGTTTTTGCTTTGACACCGCAGGATGCGCAGGCATCCAATGCCGTTGTGACAGGTACCTTGCCAGTTTGTTCTTTCGACGCACGGGTATTATTCGACCCAGGTTCCACACATTCGTACGTATCTACACACTTTGCACCGATGTTGGGCCGTGAGTCGTCGTCGTTAGATCAGCCGCTTGTTGTTGTTACTCCGGTAGGCGAGTCGTTTGTCGCTCGGTTTGTATTTCGTTTGTGTTCCGTTCGTATCAGGGAGAGGGATTCATCAGTTGATTTGATACTCCTCGATATGTTGGACTTTGATGTGCTTCTGGGCATGGATTGGCTAGCCACTTGTTATGCTTCGGTGGACTGCCGTGAGAAGGCAGTCAGATTTAGCTTTCCGGGAGAGCCAGTCCTTGTTATTCGGGGAGACCGCAGTGTCACCCTTCCCAGCTTAATTTCGTCTCTTCGCGCTGGTCAGCTCTTGCGGAAGGGATGTCAGGGATTCTTAGCGTGTATTTGTGATACTCAAGCTGCAGAGGTTCCGTTGGACCGGGTCCCGGTAGTTTGTGAGTTCCCTGATGTTTTCCCTGATGAGATACCTGGGCTACCGCCTGAGCGCGATGTTGAGTTCTGCATTGATTTGATTCCCGGTTCGGGGCCTATTTCTATACCGCCTTATCGGATGGCCCCGGCAGAGCTTCGAGAGCTGAAGGATCAGTTGCAGGATTTGTTGGATAAGGGGCTCATTCGACCTAGTGTTTCTCCGTGGGGTGCTCCGGTCCTGTTTGTCAAGAAGAAGGATGGAAGTTTGCGCTTATGTATCGACTACCGCCAGCTGAACAAAGTTACCGTTCGGAACAGATATCCGTTGCCGCGCATTGATGATTTGTTCGACCAGCTTCAGGGTGCGGGGTATTTTTCGAGGATCGACTTGCGATCAGGATACCATCAGCTGCGAGTTCGACAGGAGGATATACCGAGGACAGCTTTCCGTACACGCTATGGCCACTACGAGTTTTTGGTGATGTCGTTCGGACTCACCAACGCCCCAGCAGCATTCATGGATTTGATGAACCGTACATTCAGGCCGTATCTTGACTTGTTCATCATTGTGTTTATCGACGATATCTTGGTGTACTCCCGGAGCAGAGAAGAGCACGAGCAGCACTTGCGGATTACGTTACAGACTCTGAGGGAGCACCAGCTGTTCGCGAAGTTCTCCAAGTGTGCGTTTTGGCTGGACAGCGTCGGATTCTTGGGTCACGTGGTTACGAGAGACGGCATTTGTGTGGACCCGAAGAAGATTGAGGCTGTTCAGCAGTGGCCCCGACCTACATCGGTTACTGAGATCCGTAGTTTTCTAGGCCTGGCGGGCTACTACAGGCGTTTTGTTCAGGACTTCTCCCGTATAGCTGCACCGTTGACCAGTTTGACCCGGAAGGGAGTTCCTTTCGTTTGGATAGAGGAGTGCGAGCGCAGTTTTCAGCAGCTACGGACTTGTTTGACTACGGCGCCAGTATTATCTTTGCCTTCGGGATCAGGCGGATTTGTTGTCTACTGTGATGCTTCGCGAGTGGGATTAGGATGCGTTTTGATGCAGCATGGCCGGGTGATCGCTTATGCTTCTCGGCAGTTGAAGAAGCATGAACAGAACTACCCCACTCATGATTTGGAGATGGCTGCAGTGGTCTTTGCACTGAAGATTTGGCGACATTACCTTTACGGCGAGTCGTGTCAGATATTCACCGATCACAAGAGCTTAAAGTACATATTTCAGCAGCGAGACCTGAACCTCAGACAGCGTCGTTGGATGGAGTTGGTGAAAGACTACGACTGCGAGATCTTATATCACCCCGGCAAGGCAAATGTGGTGGCAGATGCGTTGAGTAGGAGGCCCGGGGGTAGTCTATCCTTTTTGCGCGCAGTTCAGAGGCAGTCGTCAGCAGATTGGCAGATGTTATGCGACAGCAGAGTTGAGTTCGAGTTCACTCAGACAGGGGGACAGCTCGCGCATGTTCGTGCATGCCCACAGTTGCTTGACCGTATATATGAGGCACAGCGCAGTGACGACCGTTGCTCAGAGATCATGGCACAGATGGGACAGGGCAGATTTTCCGAGTTCGTGATTGACGATCAGGGGATTTTACGATATGGATCTAGACTGTGCGTACCAGATGCTGATGGATTGCGGCGCGACATTCTTGAGGAGGCACACCGATCAGTGTATAGTGTCCACCCAGGTTCCACCAAGATGTACCATGATATGAGAGAGACCTACTGGTGGGACGGGATGAAGAGGGACATTGCGGAGTTCGTTTCGAGATGCCTGACTTGTCAGCAAGTCAAGGCCGAGCACCAGAGGCCCGCGGGAGAGCTACAGCCGTTACCCATTCCAGAGTGGAAATGGGAGCAGATTTCGATGGATTTCGTTGTAGGGCTACCCAGGACCAGTCGAGGGTACGACTCCATCTGGGTGATCGTGGATAGGTTGACGAAAGCGGCTCACTTCCTGCCAGTGAAGACGACTTTCAGCTTCGCTCAGTATGCTCAGCTCTATATTGACGAGATCGTGCGACTACATGGCGTACCGACTTGTATCGTGTCAGATCGAGGCACTCAGTTCACCAGCCGACTTTGGCAGAGACTTCAGGAGGCTTTGGGCACTCGTTTGAGCTTCAGCACAGCGTTTCATCCGCAGACCGACGGACAGTCAGAGCGGACCATTCAGACTCTCGAGGACATGCTCAGAGCGTGCGTTTTAGACTTTGGTGGTAGCTGGGATCGTCATTTACCTCTAGTGGAGTTCTCCTACAACAACAGCTTCCAGGATACTATTCAGATGGCACCTTTCGAGGCATTGTATGGGAGGAGATGCAGATCGCCCGTTTGTTGGACAGAGCTCAGCGAGAGCAGCATTTTGGGGCCGCAGCTTATTGAGGAGACGACAGCGAAGATACAGTTGATCCGAGACCGGATGAGAGCGGCTCAGAGCAGGCAGAAATCCTATGCAGACAGGCGCCGTCGCAGATTAGAGTTCGCAGTTGGCGACCATGTTTTTCTGAGGGTCTCTCCGATGAAGGGCGTGATGCGTTTTGGGCGAAAGGGGAAGCTTAGCCCTAGATTCGTAGGTCCCTTCGAGATCCTCGAGCGTGTTGGCGCTGTTGCATATCGTTTGGCTCTTCCTCCCAGCTTTCCCGATGTTCACCGCGTCTTCCATGTTTCGATGCTCCGCAAGTACCTTCACGACCCTTCGCATGCGATTCAGCACCCGACAGTCCAGCTAGAGCGCGACCTTTCTCTTGCAGAGCAGCCGGTGGCCATCCTGGATCGGCAGGTGAAGAAGTTGAGGTCGAAGATTATACCAACCGTCAAGGTCCTTTGGCGTAGCCCGAGCAGCGAGGAGGTTACCTGGGAGGCCGAGGGCGAGATGAGGAAGAAGTATCCCCATCTCTTCGAAGGTACGCGTAGCTATATTTTTAAATTCGGGGACCGAATTTCTTTAAGGGGGGAATATTGTAGCGTCTTGAAAAGTCGTTTTGGTGTTTTCCTGAAATTCGGTGAAAATTCGGTATTTTTCCGAAAACCGTCTTTCTCGATATTTTGCAGTTTAGGGATAATTATACCTTAAATGGATAGGTAATTACTTGTTTTTAGTAGCTAATAAGTTAATTATGAAATTCTGGTCATTTAAAAAATTTTCCCTATTTTTCAATTTTTTAATATTATTTTAAGCCGGTAAGAAAATACATTAAATAAGCGATAAATACAAATTTTTCCGGGCTAATTTTAATCTCTAAAATTATGATAATTATAATCTAGTGATAACATGAATTTTTAGTAATTTATTTTGATTTTTAACAAATTTTTATGTTATGAAACGAATTTATTGAATTTTGAGCTAAAACTTGCAATTTTTGAGTTGTAGGGGGCCTTTTTGCATAAAATTTCTTTTGTAAAACCCCTCTCTCTTTTTCCTCAGCCCTAGGACAGCCCCACCTTGTGTAAGACCAGAAATTTCTGGCCTCTTTTCCTTAGTTGCTTTCTTGAGTTGATTTAAGGGTTTTTTTGATTTATTTTAAATATAATGAATAAGTTATGATACATTTGACTTTGGAACTTGACCCTTGACTTTCCCCACTTGCCCACACCCTCCCCCATTCCTCTATTCTGGCCGAAACCTGCACCCTCTTTCTTCAACTCTTTTCTTTTCATTTTTCTTCAAAGTTCTTCAAAAACCACATCAAAAATCCACAAATCCTTCTCTTTTTCAACACAAAATCCTTATGCTATCCTTTCCTTAACCATTCTTGCTTGGATCTTGGTACTTGAGGCCATCAATTGGAGCAAAATTTTCTTGCTTGATCCATTGATCAAGAGGTATAAATTCCATCAAAGTTACTTTCTTTTGTTGCTAATTCCTTTAAATGCATGGTTTAGTGTTAAATTTAGTGTAGTTTTAATCTAGTTTTCTTAGGTTTTGCTTGAAAAATTTTAGCTAGGGTTTTGAAGCCATAATACTTAATTAGACTGTTTTATAGTTAATCTAGTGGTTAATTAACTAATCCATATAGTTATCTTGTTGATGTAGTTTTCAATTATGCTAATTTGGTTAAATTTAGAAGTGTGAAATTGCTTTTTTAGGATTTTCAAGAGAGGGTTTTTGTATGGAATTGGTTTGTGAAGCTTGATTAGTGAGTGGATTAAGTTTTAGAAAGCATTATTTAATTGATTAAACCTAATTTGTTATCTAGTATTTTGCTAACCTAATCTAAGTGATTAATTTTCTTAAGTGGGCTTTTGTTATGTTAAATTAAGTTTTCAAGTGTGGAAATTGATTGGATTTTGCTAGGTTATAAATTCAAGAATTGGTGGTTATGGAAAATAGGATTGGAATCATGGCTATTGTGTTGTAATTAGTGTTGTAGATTGCTTGTAGTGTGCTTGGGTAATTATGCTAAATTGTAGTCGTTTTGTCGCAAATCGGCGATTTTTGCACCGATTTTGGAATGCAAATGCTTACTAGATTTTTATAAAAGTTATGTGATGAATTATTTTTGATATCTTGATGATTGTAATGGCTTGTCCTGCGACTTTTAGGATGCGTGAGTGCGGTTTTTGGGTAGTCGGGTTTTAGTTTTGCCGGGCGACCAAATCGGCGTTTTTCGGCAGTTTTTGCGATTTTCGCGTGTGTCCGCGCACTTTGTGCACGTTGTACCTAGCTAGCGAACTTTAGTAGTTTCGTTGGGGTTTTGCGTCGTTCTTGATATGTAACCTTATATTTGGTATTGATGTAAATTCCAGGTTCGGTCGCGGAGACGTCAGACGCGGCGCGAAAGGGAAAGGCGGTGATTGGACACAGCTAGCCAGGGATCCCGGTGAGTAGATGTAACATCTACGGGGGACTATCGTTGGATGGCGCAAGCCGCCCGATAGTTTTAGTAACTTACAAATCCTTAGTAATGTTAGTAATTAGGGGTGAAATACTTAATTGACTATTTGCTGCATCCATGCATTATATCGACATACCTATACGAAACCATTTCATAGGACACCTGCACCATTACCAGGGTTTTTATATGCAGCACGAGCACTATTCATGTTTACACACACACCCTGGTAATTGCCATGCCACCACACTAGATAACTTTTAAAAAAATGAAACCGTAGTATTGCTATTCATGTGCATGTACTTCATCATATTAATTGTTCATGCTTAATACATTAATCACACATCGCAACTTGATTATTGATATCATACGCATTCATTATCATTGATATATGCACTTATGAGGATTTCCTGAGATTTTATGATATTGCTGGATTTCGGGGGAAAACCGCAAAATTTCTAAACTTATTATATTTTTAAAATATGTAAAATTGCGGTTTTCTAGTGATGTAAGTGTCGTCCACCATGAGTTTGCTGTGGATTTGGAAATCCGTGTCGAGGAGTGGAGGAACCGGCACGGGTACATGGTGGGCCCGGTAAGGTACCCCGGGGCAAGAGGAATGTGGTGATGACGTTGAGCCTGGCAGGGGACGGATTACCTACCGGTGACTGTTTGGGACGGCGGATATCCAGAGGATACCGACCGTGGCCGCTAGATGATGAGATATTGATATTTGAGATGGGTCAGCCGGACGGCTGAGGCCAGAGATACATTTATGAGATTTGAGACAGCTTTTGGGTGTCGTTGCTGGACACCGATTTTCGTCGATTCATTGACATTATGCTGGCATTCTAAAAGAGTTTCAAAAACAAAATCCGATAAAATATTTCTTATATATACCTATTGAGACCTCAGATATTCATGTTGTATACATATTAGTACACTGATGTTATATACACACCTGCTAGTGCATCCAGTCATACCTGTATTATAGATGCTAGGATGCTTGTGTGCATGCATACGATAGCCCTTGTAGATGTTATTTATTACTCACGAGTTGGCAACTCACCCCCGTTGTGCCACAGTCTTTTGCAGGTCCGCTCCGTCAGTTCAGTAGCGGCGGGCGCACTTGTTCTTTTGCCTCTTTTGCTTGAGCTCGAGATTTGCTCATAGGTGGGTTATGTTATCATTTTTGTACCACCTTGTATATTCTTTGTATCTAGTGTACTCCATCTACTGTTTCTACCAGATTATTGTATATTGACCTAGAGATGAGACTGTGAGGTTTGTGGATTTTATGCTGTATTTTGGGGTCGAGCTCACTTGAGCCGACATGCTACTTTTTTCATGCTTCCTTATGATTATTATGCTTGCTGTCATTTACATTGCGTGGGATTTGTGACCGCCTTATGGCGAAGAGCTAGCTCCCGCTTGGGGATGCCTTATTTGTTGGTTTTACATATATTCTTGTTGTACCCATTTTTGGGGGCCAGTATTTACAAAGGAGACTCTGCCGAAATTTTCGGAAAAATTAGTATTGTTTTTTAAAGGGGTTTTATATGACTTATTTGATAAACTTGCTTTCAAATGTTTGGGTTTTCTTCACTCTTTTTCTTAATTGGTTTTGTTTTCTGGGCTTTTGGCTTACTTATTTTACGGACGCCTTTAGACGTTTCGTAAACTTAAGTGCCAGTCACGTTCCGTACCCTGCGGGTTGTGACAGGCGCGTTGTAGCGAGCCGGCAAGTAGGGTCGATCCGCAGGGAATTATGTATTAGGTTTTGTTGCTTAAGGTTCAACAAATAATGAATATGGTTGGTTGTCACTTAAAAATAAAATACGAAATATAGAAACAAGAATAGAAAGAAAGATGGTCGTGCCTTTGGTTCGGATGGTTGAATCGCGGCGATTCCTTCGACGCTCTTTTGATCATGAGCTGTTCGTCCTTGTAGCGATCCCGGTGTGAAGCATGACTTGTCAAGGCGGTTGCGAAGCACAAGTCATCAAGTTGCCGATATTCGACGCAAAACACGAAACGAGTCCGTTTTGTTCACTTATCGTTTGTATACCCAAGTTTGAGGTATCAACACTAAGCACAAGAGTTAGCAAGCATACCGCAACATCAAAACCACAAATTAGTGAGTGAGAGCAAATAGTTTTAGTGTTAAGTTTGCTAAGTGTTTGTGATAGTATAGGATATATGAAATCAAGAGGTTTGTCAAGAAACTTGATCACAAAATACCGTATCTAAACCTAGCAATCTCACTAAATTGATTCTAATTTTAGGCTTGCAAGATGGGGTTTGTGGGGGAGAATATGGTATGTGATGAGGTTACAAAGTAACCATGGAATCAACATACCATATTAACCCATCCAAGTTGCAATACTAAGTTTAGATTCACATTATACACATTAAACATTAATAAGAGGAGGAGCCATTCATCTCACATCCTCACCATAACCACAACCAAAAATATTAGTTAAACATAATTAAAAGGAAAGCAAATAACAAAAGAAACAAATAAACAAAACAAAGACAATATATTAACACTTGAATAAGTTGAGATATAAGATATTGGTAATTTGTTCAACCTCCATAATGAAGCTTTCAAAAGAAAGCTTCAAGAGGGAAGAAAAAGAAGAAACAAAATTAAAGCCCACACAACCCTCAAGCCTAAACAAAAAACTAAAACAAAACTATGGAATATACATATGGCCCTTTGCTCAATATATGTTCTGGTATTTATTTGCTCAACTCCAGAATAAATAAATAATATAAATGGACTGATATGACCTTAATAAATGACCAGAAGAAAAATGGAGACATTTGGAGCTAGGGGACCTGGTGATGTCGATTCTTGAAGGGGTTTCGCCGGTCGCGCTGTAAGAAATTGGGCTCGTGTTGGTGTTGTGGTCTCGAGTGCACTCAACAAGTCCACTGGTATTGTTTGATTTCTTTATATCAGCTTGGGTTATACTCAGTAGACTTGGAGGGAAACTTGATACTTTAAATCACATCACATCTTTTAGCATTTATTACACATCGTACCTACATGTGCCCATTTGCACAATTTGTTGTGCTAAGGCAGCCCCACCCTGGTCCAAGTCATCAAAGAGCTATGTGCATACTTGTGTTGTATTGGACCAAAATTGTGTGCACACATTTATTTGCGAAAGAACTCTTTGTACATTGATCGGTTTTCTGTTCTATTTGCAGTATCGACTCCCAAACGTTATATCCGTGATTTTGAGTATGTTTTCCAGTATTTTTTTCACAAATACCTGTAATCTGTATTTATTGAGCATACACTGGTTAATAGTACCGATATAAACAAAATAGATAATTAATGAGTGATATTAAAATGCAGTTTTCTGTGATGAACAACATGCGTCTGCCCTTTCCCCTCGAGGTATGCCGGGCGCTACGTTGCTTTCAACTAGACCGGACCAGCTAGTACCGAACTCATGGAGAATTCTCCTCGGATTCCTAGTCCGGTTGAAACTTGATGAAATCCCCTTCATCTTGGCCCTTCTCCTCTCCTCTCTTTGTTATAAAAATCATCCCGGCACCCATAAGGACGAACCGAGCTGGATGTACGTTTTCTTTAGAAAACGCAGGGGAGGGACGGCCAGGTCAGGGGTTGTAGTAGTTCCTTCTTCCATCCATGAATGGAAGGAGAAGTTCGTATTCGTCGGGCCACCCGAGGGTGAGGATTGGCCTGTGCCTGTACAGTGGCACATGGCCGACTGCCCGCGGATGAAGCGGTCATCCTCTCCCGAGGCGAGGGCAGTGTCGATGTGGGAGCTGATCCAACGGGCCGATGTTTTACTTTCAGAGCAGGCCATCGGTTGGGTCGGGCTTAGCACCGCTCGATTCGTGGGTAAGTTAGGAGCTTAGCCGACCTGTCTAGACTTGCATATTTTTCTTCTGCTCTTTCTGGCATCACTAACTCCCTCTTTGTATTTTCCTTTGTGTAGAACCGATGGACCGATCTAAATTCCTGGTTGCCATAGCCGTTAAGAAGGGGAGGAATACTGGGGGCGCTAGCTCGTCCCGCCCCGGTTCGAGCCCGGCCTCAAAGCCGGCCGCACCAGCTAGGCCTTCCACCACGCCCCGGGATTCGGTAACCAGCCGCGGGGAGAGCCACAAGCCTGCCCAGGAACCGGAGCCCCGGGTTAGGGAGGTGAAGGATGAGGCCTGCCCCTCCGAGGTCCTCCTCAAGAGGTACAAGAGGACGGTATCTCGATCTCCGTCCTCTTCAATCTTCGTGCAGGAAGGGACGTCTGTTTCGAGGTGCCCTTGGGGCTTTCTGTCGCCGATAGCTTGCTTTCGGAGATGGAACGATCGGCCGGGGGAAAAATTCCCCGGGGGACCCTCAATGCCCATGTTGCCGCTATTGCTCAGGAGGCTGTACATGTCAGTATCTGCTTTCCGTTGAGGTTTTCGCCAAGCGTTTTTTTCTCTCGGATCGGATGTATTTTTAACCCTTTCTTTTATCTTCCTCAGGACCTCCCGCACTACGCCCTCATCGCCAACATGGAGCTTGAGGAGATTTCTCCGGCGATGCAGAAGGCGGGAGAGTCTTCTTCGCGGGAGGGCGATCTGCGACAGGCGAAGGAGAGGACCGCCGCCCTCGAAACCCGGGTAGCCGCCGAGGAGGCGGTGAACTCCAAATGCAAGGAGTCCATTCGCCTCTTAAGGAATCCAAAAAGGCCACTCAGGCTAAGTTGGAGGAGGCCAAGGTGCTAAACTTCACGATGAAGAAGTCGCTTAACGCCCGCAAGAAGGAAACCGAGGCGGCGAAGGAAGCGGTGAAGATCGCCAACCTCCGGACTGTGAGGTCAGTGGAAAGGTACAAAATGTCGGAACAGTTCTACGCCGACCTTGCCGATGCCTCGGCCATCGTTTGGCACCAGGCCCTCGATGCTGTCAAGGCGTTGATGCCGGGGTTTGCCGACTGCGAGCTTCGGCTCGAGTACCCCCTCTCCAAGGATGAGCCGCAGAGGGATGCCGCCGGGAGAGAGGCCGTTGGTGGGAGTGCTGGAGATAAGGCTCCCGGTGGGAGTGCCGACCCAAAGACGGTCATCCCGGCTCTCAGTGCCGAAGCTCCTGGTGGGAGCGCCGACCCTAAAGCCGTCACCCCGGCCCCCGACGCCGGCGATGAGCAGGTCGAGATGCTCCCTGGTCCTAAGGCTTGAGCCTTTCTGCTCTCTTTTTTTGAATCTTGTAAGCCTTCGAGCAATTTTGTAAGGCTGAAGAGCCCATAATACCTTTTGTAAAGACTCTCAGATTGTGAATAAAACCGTTTTGATTTTATGTTTTCTTGTGTGGGCCTGTTAGAGTTTTCCTCATCTCGCGAGTCAGACCGCCGGTCGATGATCGGTCCTTTAGATGGCGATCGCGCATCGAGTGAAAGTCAATTATTTGTCAAGTATACAAAGGTCGGTGTCAGGCCGGTGTCCTTATGTCCCCGAAGTCGAGGCGACGATCGCTCTCTTGAGATACGTCGGTTGGCTCCTTCGAGTAGAAAGGCATAGATTTTCCCATTCCTTTGAGTTGAACCAGCGACCACTTCTCTTAGAGTAAGTTAGACAATAGCCAAGTTTGAATTGGTCGGCGTCGACCGAGAAATAAAGCTGTTCGGCGGTTCCATGAGGGCCTCAGACCCTTAGTGTAGATTGGTAGGAAGTTACCCGCTAAGTGTTAACCGAGCAGGGAAGCTGCTCGGTGGCCTCTTGGTGAAGGCTTTGATCCTTGGCGTCGGTGGGTAGTAAGTTTCCCGCTAAGGATGGACCGAGCAGGGAAGCTGCTCAGTGGCCTCTTGAGGAGGGCTTCGATCCTTAGTGTAGATGGGTAAGAAGTTACCCGCTAAGGATTAACCGAGCAGAGAAGCTGCTCGATGGCATCTTGAGGAGGGCTTTTGGTCCTTGGTGTTGGTGGGTAGCGAACTACCAGTCAGGGATGGACTGAGCAAGGGAGCTGCTCGATGGCCTCTTGTTGAGGGCTTTCGATCCTTGGAATGGATGGGTAAGAAGTTACCCGTTAAGGACTAACCGACCAGGAAAGCTGCTCGGTGGCCTTTTGAGGAGGGCTTTTGATCCTTGGCGTCGGTGGGTAGTGAACTACCATCTAGGGATGGACTGAGCAGAGGAGCTGCTCGGTGGCCTCTTGTTGAGGGCTTTCGATCCTTGGCATGGATGGGTAGGAGCTACCCGCCAGGGATTGACCGAGCATGGAAGCTGCTCGGTGGCCTCTTGTTGAGGGCTTTCAATCCTTGGCATAGATGGGTAAGAAGTTACCTGCTAAGGATTAAACGAGCAGGGAATCTGCTCGATGGCCTCTTGATGGGGGCTTTTGATCCTTGGCATCGGTGGGTAGTGAACTACTAGCCATGGATGGACCGAGCAGGGGAGATTCTCGATGGCCTCTTGATGGGGGCTTTTGATCCTTAGCATCGGTGGGTAGTAAACTATTAGCCAGGGATTGACCGAGCAGGGAGCTGCTCGGTGGCCTCTTGATGAGGGCTTCGATCCTTAGCATAGATGGGTAGGAGCTACCCTCTAAGGATGGACTGAGCAGGGAAGCTGATCGGTTTTGCGAGGCATCGTTTGATCTCCCACGACATGTGAAAATCTGGAAGAGTGACCGTCGCGGGCGACACGTGGCTGAAATGCAAAGGCGAGGCGTTCCAAGATCCGCGTCGTTTCGAATTTGGTTGGCCTTGAGATACGGGATGCCCGCCACGTGGCGGTGCTGTGTTGGAAAAGCTGAAAATATCCCAAAATTCGCGCCCATGCGCACGCAAATTTCGGCCCCTGGGAATTCTGTCGAGGTTATAAATAGAAAAGGAGCGTGGGTTTCTTTCAGCGTTGCTTTTCTGAGATGGTCGGGCGCATCTACTCGATTGAAGAGATCGTCACTCCTGATGACGTCTATTTGTACAACCAGTCCCTCTCCGAGGAGCCGTACCGGGGGGTGGTCCAGCGCATCGAGGACCATTTCGACCGTCTACTTCCTCGTCGGTCGTACCTCCTCCAATTGATGATGTATGCAATTTGGAAGAGGTCCCCGGGGCTGTACAACCCCCTCTCCGAGGAACTGCAGGACGAGGCTCTCGATAAGCTGCACACGCTCTATGTCCTCGGCCTCATCTCGAAGAACAGGCATGATCGATCGGCGGCCCTTCTTTTGGAATGTTTCCAAAAGAGGCAGATCGCAGACTCTTGCCCGTTCGATGGAAGTTTCGGTGCTTCCGTGGCGTCCCGGGTACGTGGGCAACATCAGAGGGAGCGGGCTGAAGAGGCTAGGTCTCGGCTGGTGAAGATCTCCACGGAGTACCACAGTAGTGCTTTCTCGATCCCCTACCCCTCTGTTATAATTTTAACTTTTGTGTAAGGCTGAGGAGCCCATAATACCCATGAATAAAATTCTCCTTTTGCGACGTGCTATTGTTTCCTTTTCGTCTTCTTTGCGTGTTTGAGTATGTTCATAAAACGAAACCCGTGACCTTTGAACCGAGGAAGAGGGAAACACATAGGAGAAGTTTCTTCTAATTCAAAAGACTTAGAAAAATTTACATCGTTTTGGAAAAGAAGAAACATATATTCACAGATACAATTTTTAAATTCACTTGTACAACTTGAGCTTCTCAGCGTTGTAAGGTCGCGGAAACTTACGACCCGCCGTGTCTTGTAAGCTATAGGCCCCGCCGGACAATGCCTCGGAGACGAGGAATGGGCCGTCCCACTTCGGGAAAACTTGTGCAACTTGCCTTGGTCTATGAACTCATTTCGCCTTAGGACCAGATCTCTAGTCCTGAAGGTGCAATGCTTGACTCGTGCGTTATAGTAGCGAGCAGTTTGTTGTTGGTAAGCGGTGGCTTTGATCTGTGCCCGGTCCCGCTTCTCTAGCAAGATGTCAAAATTAGTTCAGAGTGCCAAGGTATTAGCTTCATTATCGAAGTGCTCAACTCTATAACTGGGCAGCCCGATCTCTGTTGGGACCATCGCCTCGGTGCCGTAGCAGAGGCTGAAGGGGGTCTCTCCGGTAGGGGTCTTCGTCGATGTGCGTAAAGCCCATAAAATCTAGGGTAATTCGTCGACCCAACTGCCCTACCTTCCTTCCAGACGAGTTCGAAGACCTCGGATTACATCTCGGTTAGCGACTTCGGCCTGCCTGCTGTATTGAGGATGCGCGACCGCAGTGAACTTCATGAGTACGTGGTATTTGTTGCAGAATCCCTTGACTTTGTCATTTTCGAAGTTCTTCCCGTGGTCGGTAACGATACTGTTCCCCTCCGAAAGACGGCGCACAGGACCGCGATTGTCCTGACGCTGAGATTCGGGGCAGATGCTATTTGGTTTTATCCGTTCATCTCTCCGAAGATGCCAAGTTGATTTATGGCACCGTGTATCGGAGGTTTAGACGGATGCGGCCGATGTAGCAGACTTCGTCAGATTCTCCCTCGCTTGAGGGGTTTTTGATTGTAGGGACGCTCTTCCCTGCAGGCGCAAGCCCCTGCAGTTTATTACGCTACCGCATCACGGTAACAACTTTTTCCTTCTCCAGAATTTCACTTCATGTCGTGTGTGTTTGTTTTGTTTATGGTTGCCCGTGGATTGTATACGGAGACTGAGTAATGCCGTCGCCCGTAGGACGTGGATTAGTCCAAATCCGTATTTACTTAGATTTGGGTTTGGTGTTTTTAGTTTAAGGATACGTTAGCTGCGTTGCGGCTAAGATCAACTTAAACGTTTTTTAAGGATACGATAGTCCTGTTTAAGACTAAGATCAACTTAACGTGATAATCCATTTAATATCTAGCCATCGGGACTCGTCACCTCTCTAACGTCGTTGAAGGATTACAACGGCAGATGTCAGATGAGTTCAGAAATGTACCCTTGAACCAAAGTCGATTTGGAGTTTTATAGTCCATTTAACTGTTTAAGGATACGTTAGCCGTGTTTGGGGGCTAAGATCAACTTAAACGGGATCGTTTAGATCCGGCAAAAGAGAATTTGGAGGCTCTATTGCTCCAGTTTAGGGACGTGGTGGTCCATTTCTAGTTTAGGGACGTGGTGGTCCATTTCCAGTTTAGGGACGTGGTGGTCCATTACCAGTTTAGGGACGTTTCGGTCCGATATTAGTTTAGGGACGTTTCGGTCCGATATTAGTTTAGGGACGTTTCGGTCCGATATTAGTTTAGGGACGTTTCGGTCCGATATTAGTTTAAGGACGTTTCGGTCCGATATTAGTTTAAGGACGTCTCGGTCCACGAGTTTAAGGACCCCGCAGTCCGTATCCATGTGTGGTCGTTGGGACCCGTCGCCTCTCTGACGTCGTTGAAGGATTACAACGAGAAGTGTCAGAGGAGTTCGGAGATGTACCCTCGAACCGGAAGTAAATTGATTTAAGAGAGCAATCTTGCTCAGTCAATTTAATTTAAGGACTTACGGCCAGAATTGGGCTAAGTCCAGTTGAAAATGTTCAACATTTTATTAAATAATGCATTGCATTTCTTCCATTTTTTTTTTGTTTAGGCTTTGCCCATAAAAATGCAGAGCATCAATTTATTCTGGGCTCTGCTCATTTATGAATGAAGCAAGACATCTGTTTTGTCTGTGCTTTGCCCCCTTTATAAATGCATAGCATTTTTATTATTTCGTTTGGGCTCTGCCCATTTATAAATGATGCAGAGCATCAATTTAATTAGGCCTGTTTGGTCTTTTAATTGGGCCTGGCCCTTCCATAAAAGAAAATGCATTGCATTTGTCAGGCGCTTTACGCCAATTAGTGAGCGCAAGTGCTTGTGGTGAGGACACGTGTCATGCTCTGGTGAGCGCAAGCGCAACAGCGCAGTGCGCTGCGCTAGTGCGCTGCGCTGCTGACACGTGGCGCGCTCTGGTGAGTTCCGCCAATTCCAGAGAGCAAAGCTCTATTTCAAGAGCACGTAGCGCAAGTGGTTCTATAGCTGACACGTGGCGCTCTCTTAAGAGCGCAACAGCGCAGTTTGGAAGTGCAGAGCACTAAGAATCTTTTAGATTCAAGAACAGAAGTACAAAGCACTATTTGATCTCTTGATCTAAATTAGATCAAAGAAAAATAATTTTTTTTTTTGTTTCAAGAACCAGAGGTTCATAAAGGTGCAAAGCACCATTTTTATTTTGTTTTTTTCTTGTCTTTTAAAGAACCAGAGGTTCATGAGAAGTGCAAAGCACTGTTTCTTATGTGAAGAACATTGATCTGGTTTTTTAGATCAATGATTTATTAAAAGATATTTCTTTTCTCTCTTGAAGGTCTTTACCTTTTTTTCTTGAGGAGTTCTTCAGAGTTCTCTTTCTCTCTCTTATTTTTAGAAAATGTTGATTTCTTTTAATCGAGGTCTGGGGTCCTTTTTATAGTGCCCATAAATTAGTTAAATTTGTTAAAGAGATCTTTCTCTGAGTGATTTGGGGAATTTTCCCCACCGTTGGATCTTTGATCCAAGGGCTTCTGCTTTGCAGAAGAAAATCTTCTTGTTTTAACAAGAACAGAAAAGATTTCTTGAAATTTTAATTCTGTTTGGCGCAGATGCCCCAGCGCCAGCGCTGATGAAGCGTTGCTTCATTTAATTTTTCTTTAAATAGAGCTTTGCTCTGATTGGGTGCGCTGCGCTGATGCATCTGCGCCTGACACGTGGCGTGTTGCGCAGCGCAAATAATCTGAAGCGTTGCTTCATTTATTAAATTTTTAAATTTTCAAAGCAGTGCTTTTCCCTGATTGGGGGAAGATGAAGCGTTGCTTTATCTCCCGCCTCGGAATTTGAACAGAGCTTTGCTCTGATTGGGGTAAACAAATACCCCCCACCGTTGCGCTTACGTGGCCCCAAACGTGAGCGCAACGGTGGCGGAATTCCAACCGCCGTGACAACTTTCGGAAGTCGAAGAGGCACTTGATGCCTATAAATAGGACATTTGGTCCCCCACAGATGCTTATCATCTTTCAGATTTTTTATTTTCAAAAAACTTCAGAGGTTTGCTCTTGCCTTCAAGAACTCCAGAGCTTTGCTCTCCTTTCCAAAGTTTTTAGAAAAACTTTAGGTAAAATTGATTCTTTGATTAAATTAATTTTAATTAATCTTAACCAGCAGAGTTTTGCTCTCATAGATCTTTTGATCTAAAGAGATTCCCATTGGGGTTTCACTAGCAGAGCTTTGCTCATTCTCAAAGTTAGAAACTTTAGGTAAAATTAATGTAAATCAAATTAATTTGAATTAATCTCAGTCAAAGAGCTTTGCTCTCACAGATCTTTTGATCTAAAGAGATCCGCATTGGGGTTTCATTAAGCTTTTGTTCATGGGTTTTAATCCCTGAACAGAGCTTTGTTCTCTAGGAATTTAACCCTCTATGTATATTATTTTTCTTCTATCGCTAATCTTCCTGTGGTATTTCCTCCAGGCATAATGGCGGTGCATCTATACAGTTTGCACGAGTTCATCACCTATGACGATATCCGCGCACAGGGTCGTCAACAAAACCAGGAGTTTATGTGCAGAGGTCATGGGTCGTCTGAACGCAAGCGGTGGTTGGCTACCCCGTCGTTCGGCTCTTTTGAAAGTCGTGCTGGGAGCAATATGGAGAGCACTTCCGGGTCTTCACGAGGCCCTGCCGCTCAATGCGCTGGATGATGCCGAGGACAAGGTGCATTCAGTGTACCTGACGGGGCTGATCTCGAAGAAAAGGCGGGACAGCCTCATTGACATCCTACACCAAATCTTCCAGCAGACGACGATAGTTGCTGCTTATCGAAGACCGAGAGGGCTTGCCGAGGATCTTGACACAGAGGAGCGCGAGAGGCTGCGCATAAGAATAATTAGAAAGGCCAGAAGAACTCTGGATGGTCTTACTTTTGAATTCCTCAATCCGTGCCCCGGATCTGAGGTTATACCGTTGTAATAATTCGAATAATGTTTCTTATTCATTGCTCTTGTGATTGTAAGAATTTTTAGTAATATGAATGGAAACCCTCTCTTTTTTTATTTCAGCTTGTCTTATTTCTCGTCCTGAGTCTCCTGCCCATGCATAAATGAATGCGTCTCGAACGCCTGATCAAATGTAAATCGGATGTTCATTCTGTAGCTTTCTTCTTTCTCTTATCATCGGCATGCTATCTTAATAAACATGGTTGACGGATAATAGAGCACGCATCTTGACTTTCTTAAGAAATAGCGATGGCTTAGGCTGCAGGTTCGGATCTGCTGCCTAAGACTTTTCAACTCCATGAGCCGTGAGGGTCTCATAGAGACTTTTCTCCCTACGGATCGAGAGGATCTCGTAGGTGGGTTTTCTCCTTAGGAATCGTGAGGATTCCTAAGTGTGGTTTTCTCTTACAAGTCGTAAGGATCCTATAAGAGAATCTTTCCCGCTTACGAGTCGAGAGGACCCACAAGCGGTTGTTTTCCCTCCTCATCGAAATTCGACTTTGGAGAGTGAGACCCGTGAATAGTATGCAAGAGACCATTTTGGATTGACTTGCAGGGTCCCATTGTTCAGGAAGCAAGTTTTTTTTTAGTCCTTGCTGCCTGAGGCTTCATTTGCATGTTGAGACGAATCGGGAATTTCCCGCGGAGACACTAGTTTCTCTGCGAGCCGACGCGAATCTGGAGGCTCTCGTCAAGGAGTGTTTGTATCCGTGAGTCGAGAAGTTTGCTAGGGATTATTTGTTTCCCAAGCGCCAAGGATTGTTTGTTTCCTTGGGGTTTGAAACGAGTCGAGGATTTCCCACGGAGGAACTGGTGGCTCTGCGAGTCGACGCGGATCAGAAGGCTCTCGTCAAGGAGTGTTTGTATCCGTGAGTCGAGGAGTTTGCTAGGGATTATTTGTTTCCCAAGCGCCAAGGATTATTTGTTTCCTTGGGGTTTGAAACGAGTCGAGGATTTCCCACGGAGGCACTGGTGGCTCTGCGAGTCGACGCGGATCAGGAGGCTCTCGTCAAGGAGTGTTTGTATCCATGAGTCGAGGAGTTTGCTAGGGATTATTTGTTTCCCAAGCGCCAAGGATTATTTGTTTCCTTGGGATTTGAAACGAGTCGAGGATTTCCCACGGAGGCACTGGTGGCTCTGCGAGTCGACGCGGATCAGGAGGCTCTCGTCAAGGAGTGTTTGTATCCGTGAGTCGAGGAGTTTGCTAGGGATTATTTGTTTCCCAAGCGCCAAGGATTATTTGTTTCCTTGGGGTTTGAAACGAGTCGAGGATTTCCCACGGAGGCACTGGTGGCTCTGCGAGTCGACGCGGATCAGGAGGCTCTCGTCAAGGAGTGTTTGTATCCGTGAGTCGAGGAGTTTGCTAGGGATTATTTGTTTCCCAAGCGCCAAGGATTATTTGTTTCCTTGGGGTTTGAAATGAGTCGAGGATTTCCCACGGAGGCACTGGTGGCTCTGCGAGTCGACGCGGATCAGGAGGCTCTCATCAAGGAGTGTTTGTATCCGTGAGTCGAGGAGTTTGCTAGGGATTATTTGTTTCCCAAGCGCCAAGGATTATTTGTTTCCTTGGGGTTTGAAACGAGTCGAGGATTTCCCACGGAGGCACTGGTGGCTCTGCGAGTCGACGCGGATCAGGAGGCTCTCGTCAAGGAGTGTTTGTATCCGTGAGTTGAGGAGTTTGCTAAGGATTATTTGTTTTCCTAGCGCCAAGGATTATTTGTTTCCTTGGGGTTTGAAACGAGTCGAGAATTTCCCACGGAGGCACTGGTGGCTCTGCGAGTCGACGCGGATCAGGAAGCTCTCGTCAAGGAGTGTTTGTATCCGTGAGTCGAGGAATTTGCTGAAGACACTGATTTCTTCGGAGTTGGACTGAACCGTCGAGATTTGGCTTCGTCTTCTGGCGGAACCTGTTGGGAAAGTATGGTTCCCTCTTTGTTTACGCCCTTGAATTGTATACAGGGATCGATGTGATCTTAACTGTAGGGCTAAAGTTTTATCATCATTTTTTGTTTTATCTCCGCGATGCTCTATCATTTCAGCTTTTATATCGCGAAGGTCGCGATTGCCCAATCATTTCGGCTATTTTTTGCGGTGCCCAATCATTTCGGCTATTTATTTTATTTTTACTCGCTGCTTTTTATTGCGAGTTGCCCAATCATTTCGGCTATTTTGCATGCATACATTTTTACTTGCTGCTTTTTATTGCAAGTTGCCCAATCATTTCGGCTATTCCGTATGCATGTGTGGCCTATTGGCTTTCTGCCGTAAACCTGGAATTAAACACCGATTTCGGCATCAGCACCGCTACAACTGGGATATTGCCAGGAGCGAATCATCATCTGCCTCTGTCGATGTTGAACAAAGGTGGCTTAGCGACCAGGGTTAGGGTCCTGTCGTCTAAGGCTTTTAACTTCATGAGCCGTAAGGGTCTCACAAAGGTATTTCTCCCTACAAGTCGTGAGGATCTTGTAGGTGTATTTTCTCCTTAGGAATTGTGAGGATTCCTAAGTGTATGTTACTCTGTAAGTCGTAAGGATCCCACAGGAGAGTTTTCTCCTTGTAAATCGAGAGGATTTACAAGGGTCGTTCACCATACGAACATATCCCCAGTCACGGATGAAACTTGGTTAGGGAAATGTTTATTCGCGCCTGTGGATTGTATACAAGGGCCAGTATTGAGCCACTTGTAGGGCAATATCGAAAGTGTGGGGGTTGCTTAAGCACAGGTTTAGGCCTCTGTAACTTAAGACTTTCAAATCCTATGAGCCGTGAGGGTCCCATAAGAGAGTTCTCCTTACGAGTCGTGAGGATCTCGCAAGTGTATTTTCTCCTTAGGAATCGTGAGGATTCGTAAGTGTATTGCTCCCTTGTGAGTCGTAAGGATCTCACGCGGGTGGTTTCTCCCTACAAGGTCGAGAGGATCTTGTAAGTGTTCTTTAACGAGGTTTCGCCCTTTCAGGTTTTTACAAACACTCGCCGGTAGCCCTGCTGTTTTTACTCACGGAGCCCTTACGGGTTTTCATCCGTGCCCATTTTGCTTATGGACATACCGTTTTTTTTTATTCTTTTTATTTTTATATATATATATTTTCTCTCTTTTTTTTTACGAGGTCGCGCCCTTTCGGGTTTTCACGAACACTCGCCGGTAGCCCTGCTGTTTTTACTCACGGAGCCCTTTCGGGTTTTCATCCGTGCCCCTTTTGCTTATGGACATCCGTTTTTATTTTATTTTATTTTTATATGTTTTTTTTATATCTCGTCAGCCTAAAGATGCTGCGGTAGTAGTTTAAAGACGTTTCGGTCTGCTATTAGTTTAAGGACATTTCGGTCCGCTATTGAGAAAGCTGGCTACTGCTTATAAAGCTTGAGCTTAGGAAGATAGCGAACAGACATAGTCGTCGTCATCTATCATTGACCTAGGCTACGGCTCATTAAGCGTAGTACTTCTTTAGGAAGCGACCGTTTATTGGTCTGAAAGGCCTTTCACCGTGCATGTCTATGAGTAGGTAGGCCCCACCCTGGTAAACCTTATCTATGATGTATGGGCCTTCATAGTTTGGCTCGAATTTTCCCCGCTTGGCGCGATTGGGGATCATAGGCCTTTTGACCACTAGCACGAGTTCGCCTTGGCGGAATGTTCTCGGTCGGGTCAATCTTTCATATGAGCGCGTCATCTTTGCTTTATAAGCTTCCAGATTTTGCTGTGCTATGAGCCGGGTTTCATCAAGGGCGTCAAGCTCCTCAAGCCGAAGGTGAGCATTTTCTTCGTCCGTCAGCTCGTAGTGGACTGCCACTCGTAGAGAGGGTAACTCTATCTCGAGGGGGAGTACTGTTTCTGTACCGAACACCAACGCGTACGGCGTTGTGTTCGTGGCCGCCTTGAACGTAGTTCGATATGCCCAAAGAGCCTCTTGCAGTTTCTCGTGCCAGTCTTTCTTATTTCGGGACACGATTTTCTTTATGATCTTTGTCAAGGTCTTGTTGAAGGCTTCAGCTAGACCATTAGCTCGCGGATTGTAAACCGAGGAATATCTCCAATCTATATTGTGTTGCTGCGCGAAGCGACTGATCTTGTGGCTTCTGTAGGCTGGCCCGTTATCGGAGATGATCCGTCTTGGCATTCCAAACCGATATATAACATGCGTCTTGAAGAAATGGAGAATATTCTCCGTATTTACTTCCCTCAGCGGTACCGCTTCTGCCTACTTAGAGAAGTAATCGGTTGTCGCTAGGATGAAACGATGTCCTCTAGATGATGCTGGTTCGATGGGGCCGACTATATCTGTCCCCCACATTTCGAATGGCCAGCTAGCCACCGTTGGATGTAGTGGATTCGGATGTTGATGGATGAAATCCCCATGAATTTGGCATGAGTGGCATTGCTTCGCATATTCGAGGCAGTCCTGAATCATCGTGGGCCAATAGTAGCCCATCCGTTTGATCTTCAACTTCATCTTTGGGTCTGCTTGGTGAGAACCGCAGAGTCCGTCGTGAACTTCCTGGACAACTCTTTTCGCTTCATCAGGTCCTAAGCATCTCAGCCACAGAGAATTAAATGACCTCTTGTACAGAGTATCATTGACGAAGGCGAAAGACAGAGCTCGTTTCGTGAGCTGATGTCTTGTGGACGCTTCTTCAGGCATTCGGTGGGATTTAAAGTAGTCTATGAAGACTTCTCTCCAATCCTCGGTATTTTCCCAATCTTTTACTTGCAGGGTCGTCTGCTCGCTCGCTCATTTTTCTTCGGATGATTCCGGAGATATTTCTGCTGGGGCAAGCACCCGACGGCTTTGTACCATGATTCTGACGTCATCGAGGTTCTCGTCAGCCAGCTCTTTAGCAAGTTTGGCCAACGCGTCTGCTTTGCTGTTTTCCGCGCGCGGTATGTTCTCCAAAGTATAGGAGGGAATTTGGGTCAACAGTTGTTGCACCTTTTCCCTGTACTTTACCAACTCCGATTTGCATGTTTGGTAGTCGCCGTTTACTTGACTAACGACCAGTTGAGAATCCCCGTATATAAAGAGGTCTTCAATTCCCATGTCAATGGCGATCTCAAGACCTGCTATCAAGGCTTCATATTCGTCTTCGTTATTCGTTCTCGGCTCTGTTAAGGAGAAAGCGAAACGCATTATCCCTCCTTGTGGAGTCACGAAGATGAGGCCTACCCCCGATTTGATTATAGGGGTACTTTTTTTGCGCTTCTTTACGGAAGACGCTCCGTCGAAATAAAGCTCCCACCGGGTATTATCACCGTCGATCGCGTCAAACGCATGTTCGTCTGGCAGATCGCAATTCAGAAGAGAATCGGCAGGTATCGGGTGCTCAGCGAGGAAATCGGCGATGGCCTGGCCTTTCACTGCCTTGAGAGGTTGATACGTTATCGAGAACTCCATCAAGAGCAGGGCCCATTTAGCGAGTCGTCCCGTCAACATGGCCTTCGACATCAAGTATTTAAGGGGGTCCACCTTTGAAATGAGACGGACTTCGTGCGCCAATGTATAGTGCCTGAGCTTTGTTATCGCGAAGATCAACGCCAGGCAGTGTTTTTCAATAGGAGAGTAGTTGCTTTCTGCCCCCAGCAGAACTCGACTTAAGTAGTAGAGTGCTCTTTCTTTTCCTTGATCGTTCTCTTGTGCCCATAACGCCCCTAAAGAACCTTCGAGGGCGGTTGTGTAAAGAATGAGGGGTTTTCCCTTGACCGGAGCAGCCAATACCGGCGGGTTCTGCAGGTACTATTTAATCTCGTCCAGTACGCCTTGGCATTTGTGATCCCAAACAAATGGGGTTCCCTTCTTCATCAGGTGGCTATAGGGACGGCACTTTCCTGAAAGATTGGCTATAAATCGCCGTATGTATGCGAGCTTCCCTTGGAGAGATCGCAACTGTTTAAGAGTTCTTGGCGGAGTCATTTCCATGATCGCTTTGATCTTTGACGGATCTATTTCAATACCTCGGTGCCGGACGATGAATCCCAGGAATTTGCCCGAGGAAACTCCGAATGCACACTTGAGCGGGTTCATCCTCAAGTTGTATTGCCGAAGGTGTTGAAATACGGTCTTCAGATGCTCAAGATGTTCCTCATATGATTTGCTTTTAACAACGAGGTCGTCGATATAGTATTCGACGATTTCATGTATAAGGTCATCGAAGATCTTTGTCATGGCCCTTTGATAAGTGGCACCGGCGTTCTTTAAACCGAAGGGCATCACCTTGTAGCAGAATATACCCAAAGGAGTCCTGAAGGCGGTGTGCTTCTGGTCTTCGGGATGCATCTTTATCTAGTTATACCCTGATGAGCCGTCCATGAAGGAGAAAACCTCATGAGTGGACGTATTGTCTATCATCAGTTCGGTGACTGGCACTGGGAAATCGTCTTTCGGACAAGCTTTATTAAGATCCCGAAAGTCTACTCATATACGCACTGTCCTATTTTTCTTCATCACCGGGACGATGTTGGCGATCCATTCAGGGTATTGAACTTTCTGGATGAAGCCAGAGTCGATTAACTTTTTGACCTCGGTATTGATGCTTATCTCAAGCTCGAGTCGCATTCTTCTCGGCGCCTGTTTGACTGGCTTGATGTTCGGGGATATCACCAATCTGTGTACAGCAATTTCTGGATCTAGTCCCGGCATTTCGGAATAGTTCCACGCGAAGCAATCTTTATGCTGTAGAAGCACATCCTTTAACGCAGCCACCCTTTCTTCAGATAGTAATCCGCTAATGAATGTCGGTCGTGGATCGTTTGCCGTCCCCAACTCAATCTTCTTGAGGTTATCTGCAGTGGTATGGATTCCATCTTCCAGCTCTTTTGGCGCTGGTGGGAATTCTGAGATTATCTCGCTGCTGTTTTCGAAACACCAAGGGAACTCATCTATGTCCTCGGGCTCTTCTTTTAATATTGTAATCACGTGACAGGTGCGAATTCGCTTCCAATCCCGATGTGGAACCGGTTCTTCTTTCGTAGCCTTGGGCTCGTGTTTCTGTGGCGGCGTTACCTTCCAGTTGTCAGACAGGGTGAACTTGCCGAGCTGGTACTGATCTTCAACCCAATTTTTGAAGGTGAACCAATCTTCAAGAGGATGCCCTATTACTCGATGGTAAGAGCAATAGTCCGGGTGTGAGACTTCGCCTTCTTGTTCGGGGTGTTTAGACTCCGGCAATGTAAGCATTTGATGTTTTAGAGCAAGATCAAGTATCTTCTTCGTCTTGTCCCGAGGAAACGAGTACGCTCGACCCATTTTCTTCATGAGGGATAGATCAATAACGCTCAACTCCCATTTGCGTGGCTTCTTAGCCCTGCTTTGTTGTTGTTGAGCGCCTTTTTGTGTTTTCAACTTATTTCTGCTTTTGCGCCGAGCCTTCTTTATAACAGGTTGACAAGGAGCGGCATTTTCATCCTTTACGGCCTGTTGGAGAAGGCGTTGCGTCTTGGCTTTCTCATAAATGGCCATCTCGCGGTTGTGATCATCTCGGACTTTTCGACCAGCTTTCTTTATAAGTCTGTCCATTTGTTTCTCGAATGACGGACTGGGTTCCTTTGCATCTGGAACTTTCACTGGTTTACGATTAGCGTCCTCCCATTGAGCATCCGCTTCTTCATCAAGGTCATACACGACGTAGCAGCCGGGTAGTAATTCTCGTTTCTTTAACCGGATGTATCCAAGCCCTCTTGCTTCCATTCTCCCGTTAGGCAGTTTGCGTTGAGTCCCGGGAACGTTCCAGATTTTGTCATAGAACTTGGCTTTTCGGACGGTCTACTTGAAGGATATCCCCCGGCGTTTCAGCAGCTTCTTCAAACCCTCTGTATAATATCTGGGAAGACGGATAGGCTGAAGCCTGTCGAGCGTAGAATCTGCGCCATGCCAGATTTCTTTTTCTACCTTGGTTTCTTCAGAGCGGTAAAACAGAATTGCTTTCTCACTCTCTCGCCTGGGAGGGATGTAGAATGTTTGTAGCTCTTCTACATTGTAAATATTAAGTGCATCCAGTTCTTTATCGTGTTTAAGCGGCACCATGGCGACTTGTAGACTTTGTTCTTCGTCAGCGGACGTTCGTATGGAAGGTCGAGCAGAGAATACAACACGGATCTCATCTTCTGAGTCGCTGCCAAAGATCAATGTAGGAGCTGATGGTCCCGGCTTGTTGTGTTGGGGCGGATCCGAATAAACCATCTCCTCTTCCTCCTCAGTATCACTGCCGAAGACAGGGATGGTGGCGTTAGTTTTATTCTCCGGCTTATGACACTTCTCCGTGTCTTCGAAATCCGGTAAGAAGTATTTGGCGTCTTCGTATTTGCGGACCTCGTTCACAGAGAACGGGTTCAGTTCTCCTGTCACGGTATACTCAAAACTATGCTTAAAATACTTCATACACTGATGTTGTGTAGAAGGGATGATGTTGTACTCGTGTAACCATGGTCGGCCGAGCAAAGCGTTGTAGCATGTCTTGGCGTCTATAACATGGAACTTGATGTCCGTGACGAGTAGCCCAAAGCGTAGCGTCAGTATCACAGACCCGAGAGTTCTTGACGACTGGGAATCGAACCCGGAGATGGTGATCTTGTCACGAGCAAGGTGCTGGACGCTCATGCAGATTTCTTTTAACACCCGCACGTTGAGGAGATTAACGGAGGATCCATTGTCGATCAGGATTTTGCCTATCTTAATATCGTGGCAGTATCCTGAGACATAAAGGGGGCGGTTGTGTTCGCACGTCCCAAGGAGAAGGTCCTCATCGCTAAAAGTAATATCGGCCGTGTGCACTTCCTCCAATTCATCCTTCATCATTTCCTCGGCCAGGCAAGCTTGGAATTGTTCTGGCTCTTAGAGTGCCTTAATTAACGAATCTCTCGCCTCTTTTGATAGCAAAAGAGCGTCAAGAATGCTGAGCTGTGAGGGTATCTTCCTCAGATGCGCTAAGACGTTGTAATCCACATTATTCTTCTTTGGTGGGTCCTTGGCGGCTAGCTCCTCCAGAACTTGGTCATCTAAGACGATATCTTCAGAGACCTTTTCTTTCCCTTTATCTTTTCTGCTTGAGGGTCCGAGGTTCTTTTCAGGCAGCGTCCGATTCCGCAGCCGAATATTTTCGCAGACCTTCGGCTCTTCTTCTTTTCCCGAAGTGGACTCTTTAAAGAGAGGGGCAAGTTCCAGCTCCTCATCAGAATTGCTCCCGAATGTAGGCACTTGTGGCCCGCCAGTGTTAACCATGCGACAATCGCCGGTAGTTCTTTCAAGCCCTTCGGTCGTATTTCTTTGTTCCCGACGAGTTTTGCGCTTTTCTCTCTTAAAGCGTTGTCGATGAGCAACGTATCCTTGCCACCATCTATCGAAAGCTTTGCACTCTTGAGTGGGGTGCGAAATCTTTTGATTATATAAGCAATAGGAGGGGTGCGTTTCTATTTCACCAGTAATTTTTTCTTCAAAGGATGGTAGCTTCATGCCCATTGATATGGCCTTAGCAAACTTTTTCTTTATCTTGAATTGACTTTTGTCGGTAGCGAAGGTGTTTTGCTCCAGCGGGATCGTCTCAGCTCTTTCATCAAGTCGCTGGCGCTTAGCCCTTTCAAATATAGCCATCTCGCGTTCTCGATCAGCTTTACTTTTTAGTCGAGCTTCGTTAAGGAACGCGTCAATCATTTCAACTGATAGCTCCGGAATTTTTGATTCGGTATCTGCCCCCAGCGTTTTAGTGCCAGGAGTCTCCTCATCGTTCGCGATCGAATGGGAGATCATATGACAGATCGCCACATATTCCTCAGGTTCATCCGATGAACTCTCTCCCTCATCTTCTTCTTGAAAGACGTGATTGAGGAACTCTTGGAACGTAATCGGAGTCCGTGCCTTTTGGTTGTATTCATCCAGCGCGTCAATCTGCTTTTGTAAGTCTGTGTGCTTGTCGCCAGGCTTCACGGACTTCTATGACTTCTTCTTCTTCTTTTGCAAGGATTTTGACGGCTGGTTGCGAGTGCTTGAGCCACCACCATCGATCTTCGGAGTTGGACGTGGCTTCAACATCCTCTCAATGACCTGCGGTTCGAACGGGTTCTTCCACTTGATCGCTGGACATGTCTGAAGGTCGTTCAACATCCTCTTTGTCTTGGCTGATAATACAACCTCCCAAGGAGCTTCTTCAACGACGGAGCATGTTGCCCCCGGCGTATTCGTCCCCTTAGAGGTGTGGGGCTGCGGGGGATTCATCTTCCATTTGTCAGATAACGCGAACTTGCCCTGTCGGTACTGGTTTTCAAGCCAATTTTTGAAAACGTAGCAATCTTCAATCGGATGGCCCAGTACTCGATGATAAGGACAGTAATTAGGCTCGTTGACGTCACTTGGTTGCAACGGACGTTTTGGATCCGGCAGATTTATGAGTCTTTTGCGCAACGCCAGCTCGAATAACCTCCTCGTTTTATCGCGGGGAAAGGAATAAGGACGTCCCATCCTATCCTCAAGGGGTACGTACGGGCGCATATTATTTTGACGAGCAACCGGCTTCAAGTCGCTCGGTTGTTGTTGAGCATTAGCGACGACAATCGCTTTTCCCTTCCCTTTATCACTTCGGGAGTCCAGCTTTGGAAGAGGAGGTTTATGGCCCATCTGATCCATCTGTGCTAGTTTGTCAATCAAGGCTTGGAAGGTAGTTGGCTTGAAGAACATCATAAATTGCGAGATGGTTGCTTGTGGATCGAGGGTTCCCACAAACATACCCACTGCGGGAGCTTCTTCAATGCGTTGCTCGCACTTCGACCATAAATTCCGCCATCGTATAGCGTACTGAACCCATGTCTCGCCGGGTTTTACCCTGGCGTTAATCAGTGCCGTCATCGGGGTACGTTCACTGGCGCTTGCGAAACGTTGAGTAAACAGTAGCTCCATTTCCGCGAAGGTTTTGATAGAGTCGTTCGGGAGTTCAGAGTACCACTCAAATGCCGTATCCGATAAACTTCCAACAAACTGGCGCAGTAAAAGCTTGTCATCTCCACCGGTATTGCCGCAAAGTGCCCTGAACTGGGCAACATGCTGGTGAGGATTGCCCGTCCCCTTGTAGACATGGAACTTGGGAATCGTATAACCGGGTGGGTACTTAATTTGATCGTACCAACTTGGATATGGCCGCCCCGTTTTTACGACCTGACCAGCCGCTTCGGTCGCATGATGAACCCGTATTTGCTGGGCGATGTATTCATCCAAATCAGCTTTTGAGATGGTATCTTCTTTAGCTGCGGATAGAGCCGGTGGAGGATTCGACGTCTCTCCCCTATCGTCTTCAAGAATGATCGAGGGATCTTCAGCAGGTGGATCTTGTTGAATCATCATACCCACCATATCCTGGAACAGGAAGGCCATTTTCTTTATGTTGGTTGCTTGCTCCGCAGCTTCTTTATCTTTCTTCTCTAATACGCGACGAAGGAATTCGGCGTCCGTTTCTTGTTCTTGACGCTCGTCCGAGGATGTTTCCGGGGTTTCTTTCGGCCCTGTAAGTGTGGCCATAGCGTTCATCATTTCTTGGAGCTTCTGCTGCTGCTCCTGAGCCTTGGTCACTGACCTCGTGTGCGGTCCATGACCTGTTGATATGCGGCTATCTTCTTTTCCCGATGCCATGTAAACCGTATGAACTGTTATGCCCCCTGACTTGGGGCGTTTAGGTTCACCATTTTTAACTTTTGCCGCTGACATGGGAGTTTTCTCTGGCCTCCTTCTTTTGTGGGCCATTGAGGTTGAAGGAACCGTTGAAGGGGGCAGCCTAGCAGCTGCTGTCCCCTGCTGTTTAATGGGACAGTCCTTGTCTTTTTCCACTTTCGCCTTTTTCTGGTGACGAGAGTGACCTGGGTCAATCACAGAGTCTTGAACCCTCCGCCAAACTTTATAAATTTTTGAAGACAACCGTTGAGGGGGCTGTTCTCATTTCGTTTCTGGAACTCTCTCCGCAGGTGGAGGAGATCTCTTCAGTGTAGCGGTTGGAGAGTTCTTCCGTATCCTTCTCAGCAGTTCAAAGCTGTTCCCAGTTGGAACAGCAGCGTTGATTTCCACCACTGGAGCCGGTGGAGTTAGCCCTGAGGGAGAGTTGCCCCCTGCCTTCCTCACTCGTTGCCAATGGCGACGTCGAGCATGACGAGCCGTTGGGACTGGCTCGGAGATTGAGACATCTTCTTTTTGCCCCCTGTCTGAATGAGGCGCCGCCGGTGTTAACCTCTTAAAGACTGAGGTTGTCTTCTGAGGTGTGATATCCAACCTATCGAAGACAGATCTTCGAGCAGGGACAGGTGCAGGAATCGTCAGCCTTGAAAAGACTGACTCTTTGACAGGGGAAGCCGCCTTGGCGACTTTTGAAGCAGCAATCATTGCCTTCCTTGGGACAGCCAGTTTAGAGTTCCGATTTAGCCTGGTGAAAACAGAGGCTGTTGGTTCGGCGGTGGGCGACCCATTGACAGGGGCCGTCGTAGCAGTGAGCCGGTCGAAGACCGAATTTTTATTCACTTCCGGTGCAGGTATTGGCGTAAGGAAGCTTGTAGGTGGGATCATGGTCCCAAAGAACAGACCAGTGGTGGCTTGGGTCACCTGATCTACCGGCAGAGTGAGGAAGAAAGCCGCTTGGGGCCCATATGCTACACCTCCCGGTGAAGTGGAGCGTCCATTGCAGTGGCACTTCGAGCAGTTGATGCAGTTAGAGGCCATTGAATCTTGAGTTTCTCTGCCAGGCACATGACCAAATCTTAGTAACTTGAAATCCGAAGGCAACCATTAACAAACCGCGATTGGTTCGCGAAGACGACACACGAAGTGTGGAGTGGAAAGAGGAAAAGGTCCCACCGGGCATGCCAGAATCTGTTCCCCTCCGAAAGGCGGCGCACAGGACCGCGATTGTCCTGACGCTGAGATTCGGGGCAGATGCTATTTGGTTTTATCCGTTCACCTCTCCGAAGATGCCAAGTTGATTTATGGCACCGTGTATCGGAGGTTTAGATGGATGCGGCCGATGTAGCAGACTTTGTCAGATTCCCCCTCGCTTGAGGGGTTTTTGATTGTGGGGACGCTCTTCCCTGCAGGCGCAAGCCCCTGCAGTTAATTACGCTACCGCATCGCGGTAACAACTTTCTCCTTCTCCAGAATTTCACTTCGTGTCGTGTGTGTTTGTTTTGTTTATGGTTGCCCGTGGATTGTATACGGAGACTGAGTAATGCCGTCGCCCGTAGGACGTGGATTAGTCCAAATCCGTATTTACTTAGATTTGGGTTTGGTGTTTTTAGTTTAAGGATACGTTAGCTGCGTTGCGGCTAAGATCAACTTAAATGTTTGTTAAGGATACGATAGTCCTGTTTAAGACTAAGATCAACTTAACGTGATAATCCATTTAATATCTGGCCACCGGGACTCGTCGCCTCTCTAACGTCATTGAAGGATTACAACGGCAGATGTCAGAGGAGTTCAGAAATGTACCCTTGAACCAAAGTCGATTTGGAGTTTTATAGTCCATTTAAATGTTTAAGGATACGTTAGCCGTGTTTGGGGGCTAAGATCAACTTAAACGGGATCGTTTAGATCCGGCAAAAGAGCATTTGGAGGCTCTATTGCTCCAGTTTAGGGACGTGGTGGTCCATTTCTAGTTTAGGGACGTAGTGGTCCATTACCAGTTTAGGGACATGGTGGTCCGATATTAGTTTAAGGACGTTTCGGTCCGATATTAGTTTAAGGACGTTTTGGTCCGATATTAGTTTAGGGACGTCTCGGTCCGATATTAGTTTAAGGACGTCTCGGTCCACGAGTTTAAGGACCACGCAGTCCGTATCCATGTGTGGTCGTTGGGACCCGTCGCCTCTCTGACGTCGTTGAAGGATTACAACGAGAAGTGTCAGAGGAGTTCGGAGATGTACTCTCGAGCCGGAAGTAAATTGATTTAAGAGAGCAATCTTGCTCAGTCGATTTAATTTAAGGACTTACGGCCAGAATTGGGCTAAGTCCAGTTGAAAATGTTCAACATTTTATTAAATAATGCATTGCATTTCTTCCATTTTTTTTTGTTTGGGCTTTGCCCATAAAAATGCAGAGCATCAATTTATTCTGGGCTCTGCTCATTTATGAATGAAGCAAGGCATCTGTTTTGTCTGGGCTTTGCCCCCTTTATAAATGCATAGCATTTTTATTATTTCGTTTGGGCTCTGCCCATTTATAAATGATGCAGAGCATCAATTTAATTAGGCCTGTTTGGTCTTTTAATTGGGCCTGGCCCTTCCGTAAAAGAAAATGCATTGCATTTGTCAAGCGTTTTGCGCCAATTAGTGAGCGCAAGCGCTTGTGGTGAGGACACGTGTCATGCTCTGGTGAGCGCAAGCGTAACAGCGCAGTGCGCTGCGCTGTTGCGCTGCTGACACGTGGCGCGCTCTAGTGAGTTGCGCCAATTCCAGAGAGTAAAGCTCTATTTCAAGAGCGCGTAGCGCAATTGGTTCTATAGCTGACACGTGGCGCTCTCTTAAGAGCGCAACAGCGCAATTTGGAAGTGCAGAGCACCGAGAATCTTTTAGATTCAAGAACAGAAGTGCAAAACACTATTTGATCTCTTGATCTAAATTAGATCAAAGAAAAATAAATTTTTTTTTGTTTCAAGAACCAGAGGTTCATAAAGGTGCAAAGCACCATTTTTATTTTGTTTTTTTCTTGTCTTTTAAAGAACCAGAGGTTCATGAGAAGTGCAAAGCACTGTTTCTTATGTGAAGAACATTGATCTGGTTTTTTAGATCAATGATTTATTAAATGAGATTTCTTTTCTCTCTTGAAGGTCTTTACCTTTTTTTCTTGAGGAGTTCTTCAGAGTTTTCTTTCTCTCTCCTTTTTTTTAGAAAATGTTGATTTCTTTTAATTGAGGTCTGGGGTCCTTTTTATAGTGCCCATAAATTAGTTAAATTTGTTAAAGAGATCTTTCTCTGAGTGATTTGGGGAATTTTCCCCACCGTTGGATCTTTGATCCAAGGGCTTCTGCTTTGCAGAAGAAAATCTTCTTGTTTTAACAAGAACAGAAAAGATTTCTTGAAATTTTAATTCTGTTTGGCGCAGATGCCCCAGCGCGTGACACGTGTCCCGCAGCGCGCAGCGCAGCGCAACTGCGCTGACATGTGTCGCGCAGCGCAGCGCCCGCGCAACTGAAGCGTTGCTTCATTTAATTTTTCTTTAAATAGAGCTTTGCTCTGATTGGATGCGCTGCCTTGGGCGCTGCTTTGATGCATCTGCGCCTGACACGTGGCGTGTTGCGCAGCGCAAATAATCTGAAGCGTTGCTTCATTTATTAAATTTTTAAATTTTCAAAGCAGAGCTTTGCCCTAATTGGGGGAAGATGAAGCGTTGCTTTATCTCCCGCCTCGAAATTTGAACAGAGCTTTGCTCTGATTGAGGTAAACAGATACACCTTGGGATCCCTAACTGGGATATTATATTGTTCTGCAGGAATTTGATGGTCGCGGTGGCATCCGGTTTTCTGATGGGGACGGCCTCGATCCAATTCGTAAAGTAGTCTACCGCGACGAGAATGTATTTGTGCCTGCCCGTACCAGTTGGGAGTTGGCATACCATGTCCATTCCCCACTGGGAAAACGGCCATAGAGAGGTCAGGGCCGTTAGCTCGGTAGCCGGAAGGCGTGGTATGCTGCCATGGAGTTGACGGCTCTTGCATCTCCGGACAAGCTTCTGAGCGTCCTGATAAATGGTCGGCCAATAATACCCTTGGAGCAGCATTTTCTGGACTAAGGTGCGGGCCCCTTGATGAGCTCCACCAACCCTTTCGTGAATCTCACGCAGGACGTAGTCGGCTTCATGGAGGTCGACACACAGAAGTAGAGATTGCGTGTACGACTTCTTGAAGAGGTTTCCATTGCTCCAGACGAAATGGCGAGCTTTGGCTCACAGGCGGCGTGCTTCCCCTCGATCTTCTGGGAGCGTACCCTCCTTCAGGAATTCTACGAGGGGCTTCCTCCAATTAAGACCTTCCTCCCGAGCAGCGAAAACTTGAAGTGCTGTCTCCCTGTCTTCCACGCTGGGCCGTGGCAAGACCTTGAAGAGGATATTCCTCTTATTGTTGGCCGTATAGGAGGAGGCTAGCTTACTCAGAACGTCGGCTTGGGCGTTTAGGTGCCGAGGAATTTGTTCCACTTGAACTTCGTCGAAGTCTTTTCGTAGTCTTCTTACCTCGGCTAAATATTTCACCATCAGAGGCTCCCAGGCCTCGAAACGGCCATTCACCTGGCCTACGACCAGGATGGAGTCACTGCTAATTCGGATCATCTTCAGCCCCACTCTGGAGGCGATTCGTAGTCCAGCTAGCAGGGCCTCATAATCCGTGGCGTTGTTTGAGGCTTTGAACCCGAGCTTCAAAGAATACTCTATCTCTGCCTTGTTCGGGTCTCGAATGATGAGGCCGGTACCGCTCCCATCCTCGGTAGATGATCCATTGACGTAAAGGACCCAATCGGGGACGGAGTCGGGCCTCTCCTCGATCGAGGGTTGAGACCCGGGGACTGGCGCCGACACCGCCTCCTTATTGGGGATAATACATTCGACGACGAAGTCTGCTAGGACTTGTGCTTTGATAGCTTGCCTTTGGCGATATTTGATGTCGAATTGAGATAACTCCCACCTCTATTTCTCCAAACGACTAGATGAATTGGGGGAGGCAAGAATAGTCCCTATGGGACGCTCGGTGAGGACGAGAATGGTGTGTGCCTGGAAGTAGTGCCGTAGTTTCCTTGATGCCACGATAAGCGCCAAGACAATCTTTTCTATGGCCGGGTACCTTGTTTCCGCGTCCTTAAAGACATGGCTTACGTAATAGACTGGCTTATAGACTTCTTCGACTTATCGAATGAGCACTGACCCTGCGGCCTGATCGGACACCGCTAAATACAGTGATAGCTCGTCTCCTTCAATTGGCCGGGTGAGCAGTGTGGGAGTTTCCAGGTGCATTTTCAATTGCTCGAAAGCGATCTGACACTCCTCCGACCATTCGAACCACGGGATCTTTCTCAGGGCTTTGAAGAATGGGAGGCACTTTTCTTCGGACTTCGACATGAAGCGACTCAGAGCGGCCACTCTCCCCGTGAGTCACATGATTTCGACGTTGCTCTTCGGCGCGGCCATGTTGAGGATGGCGCTGATCTTCTCCGAGTTAGCTTTGATTCCTCAGTAGGTAACCATGAACCCGAGGAATTTTCTACTAGTGACCCCTAACGCGCACTTGGCGGGATTCGGCTTGATTTTGTATTTGCGGAGGATGTCGAAAGTCTCGCCAAGATCTTTGGCGTGCTCGTCTGATGAGGTCGACTTGATGAGCATGTCATAGACGTAAACCTCCATGTTCCTCCCGATCTGTGGTTTGAACATCCTGTTGACCAAGTGCTGGTATGTAGCTCCGGCGTTTTTGAGGCCGAAGGGCATCACTTTATAGCAGTACACCCCCCGGTCCATTGTGAATGCGGTAAGCTCTTCGTCTGCCGGGTTCATACGGATCTGGTTGTAGCCGGAGAATGCATCCATAAAGCTGAGCAATTCGTGGCTTGCCGAGCTGTCAAAAAGCTGATCTATCCGAGGGAGGGGATAGTAGTCTTTCGGGCAGGCCTTGTTGAGATCTGTGGAGTCGACGCACATGCGCTACTTCCCGCTTGCCTTTTTTAACCATGACCATATTCGCCGGCCATTTTGAGTAGGCCATGTTTCGAATGAAGTTGGCTTCAAGCAACATGTCGACTTCGTCCTCGATCGCCTTTTGTTTGATCGGAGCGAAGCTTTGTTTCTTCTTCTTGTCGGGTCGGACCGTCGGGTCGACCCCGAGCTTATGCGAGATTACTTTAGGGTCAATCCCGAGCATGTCGGGGGGCGCCTAAGAGAACACGTCCGAGTTTCCTCGGAGAAAGTGGATCAAGTCTTCGTGCCGGGCTCCCGTTAAGAGTGACCCGATCTGGACAGTTCGTTCATTGTCCCCCTTGACGAGGGGAACCTCCGTTAGCGCCTCCACTGGGGCCCTTCGGATTTCTTTTTGCTCGTCACGGGTATCCAAGGACCCCTGGAGATCGCTCGCGCTTTCAAGGTCGTCGCTTTGCTCCTTAGAGGTGGACGTCACTGTGAAGCAAATCTTTGCAATTTGCTGGTTCCCGTAGGCTCGGCCTATTCCCCTTTGTTCCTTGATCGCGAGGTGGTAGGTCAAGATTTGTGCCCGAAGGGAGTTTAGCGTCGGGCGTCCCAGGAGGATATTGTAGGACGATGGAATTCTAGCGACGATGAACTCCACTAGTACGGTTCTCGTACGGCCCGCCTTCCCGATGTTAAAGAAGAGGGTAACCACTCCCTCTACAGGGATAGAGTGGTTAGTAAACCCCAATAGAATGTGGACGGTTGGCCTCAGGTCCGACGGGCCGAGCCCCATACATAAGAAGAAGTCATAGAAAAGGATGTCCGCCGAGCTTCCTGAGTCGACCAGTATCCTTTGAACCTCATAGCGGTGGACCCGTGCTGTAATCACGAGGAGGTCGTTATGAGGCAAGGATATCCTGTGGAGGTCTTCGTCGGTGAAGGTGATGGGCTCGGCTGCTTTGTTTTTCTTTCCGGGCTGGCTGCTAGTTCCCTCGACTGGCAGGAACCATCGAATCTCGCCGGCTCCAGGCACACCACCCGACAATACGATCATGATTTGGCCGATCGTCAATTCGCCGGGAGGGGGATGGTTCTCTTGCTCCCGGTCTGCCTGTCGCTTTTCCCGCAGGTACTTTGCTAAGTGCCCCGAGTGAATCAACTCCTCGATATAGTCGCGGAGTTGTTTACAGTTCTCTGTAGGGTGTCCCTGCGACTTATGGAAGGCACAGTACGGGCCTCGAGTCCGTTCGGCCGCCCTATTGGTGACTGGAGGGAGCTTGAAGAATCGCTCGCCCTTCGCCACCTCCAACAGCTCAGTCTGAGAGATGTTGAGTGGGTTATACTCCTAGAACTTCGGGGAGTATGGTTTTGGCCGGTCGACCTTCTTCTTCTCTTTTCTACCCCTCTTCTTTTGATCGGCCTGGTCGCTCCGTGGTAGGTTCGCGTTTACCTCAGATTCGAGCTGGATTTCTCACTCGGTCCAAGCCTTTACCTCGGCCATGGTGTTAGGTTGCGCTAATGCAAAGAAGCGGAGCCACTCCTTGTGCCTAAGACCCGACCTCAGCGTTGTGATTGCAGTCTCATCTCGGTGCTCGGGGACCTCAAGAAGAACGTTGTAGAAGCGAGTGACGTATCCTTTAAAGGATTCCTTGTCCCCGCTCTTTATAGTGAAGAGGTAATCGATGGTCCGCTTCTGCCGTCTGTTCCCTACGAAATGCCCGAGGAACTGGGCGGCCAACTCATCAAAGGTAGAGATGAAGCGTGGCATTAGTCCTCGGAACCAGTCTCGCCCAGCCCGGATGAGAGTGGCGGGGAACGCTCGACATTGGGCGGCGTCAGAGTTGTCCTGGAAGCTCATGCTCGCCGTGAACGCGTCCAGGTGGGCAGAGAATGCGCTGTGAGTAAAACTCTTTCGGGTCCAACTTCCCGTCAAAGAGAGCAATTATTGGAGGCTTATTCCTATATGAGACGCGTACAGCGAGCAGCTCTTCAGTGAAGGGCTTCGTAAGCGAGTCGGCAGCATACCTGGCCCCCTCATTTGGAGGATGACCCTCCCGATGTATACTTTCGATTTTCTTTTCGAGGGCATCAAGACGGTCGTGGTACCCTAAGGATTCGGCGTATTCGGAGTTGTGGCCCCTCCCGTTGGCGGCCTGCGCCTGGCTGCGACTCCGATTCCGTTCTATGATGTTCCTCAGGTCACCTGGCGAGGTCGTTCTCGAGTTATCGCGGTGAGTGCTGCCCGTGCGACCCCGTCGAGGGAGAGAGTGCCGGCCATGCCTAGGAGCATGCGAGCTGACCGACACCTCTTCAGGAGGGACAGGAGCGCGATGGGCCTCGGGGCAGGGGGCTGTTTCACGAGACCTCGGTGTGGAGCTGCGAGGCGCCTAGAGGGTCATTGAATTGGTCGCCGCGGGGGCCTGTGGCTGCCGGAGATAGCGGGACGCTGTTCAGTGGTGTCAGCATGGGCAGTGTCATCTCCCTCTCTGCGGAGGTCGCGATCCCGAGGTGGGGGAACAGCGACCTGAGGGGCTTGTCCCGCTGTTTGGACGCGGACAAGGGCATCCACGATGGATGCGAGCCTGTCGATCCGTGCAGACAGGACGTGAACGGCGTTATGGGGAGAAAAGGATCCGTCCGCGCCCCCATTGTGGGGAGGGCGGCAGCTTGTACTTGGATCGTCGTGGTGATCACTCGCCATGAATTTGAGATCGGAAGATCAACTTTTGGTGAGTGGAATTTTCGAAGTTCCCACAGACGGCGCCAACTAATGGAGGTCAGGATCTCCTTCAGATATTGTCCTTCGTTGATCTGTCGCGAGCGTTGATGAACAGCTAAGATTGGGTTTGAGGGTTGCCTCTTGAAGCGTGTGGATCTCAGTGGGCTTGATTTGGAATGAGGCCGAGCTACCTGCAAAGAAGTCCCGGGGTGGTTGTGCCACCGTGGACCCTCCGACGATCAAGTTAGCTGAGGTATTTGAGTAGAGTAGCGGCCTATTGGAGTAAAATTGCGTTACCTGAGTCGTCTGAGAGAGGAGTTTATATAGCGGCTGCCATGGGCTAGCTGGTGCGAGATCCTCGCCGGTCGTTACGCCCCTGGCGTTACGCCTGCGTGAATTGCGGGATCCCCCATTAATGACGAGATACACTCGTTAATGGGGGAATGCGACGGCGTGGAACGCGGGATCGTAGGACGGCGGATATCTCGCGGCTGGAGAGATACGCGGAGCCATGGCGGAGGCGCCTGTGGCCCGCGTTCTAGATCGCCCGATAGAACCGAAGAGTCCTAGCTCGGCGAGAGGCCTAAAAGAGGGCGGGAGGCCGAGCTAGTTCGGTTCTGTGATAGCTCGGAGGCGAAGGGCCGAGAAGCTCGGCGTGTAGGAGGGCTCGGAGGCGAGCCAAGAGTCATTTACATGGTGAGCACAAGAACGTACAGGGCATCCTCGGTGGTCGGGTCCAAGCAGCGGGGCGATAGCCCGAGGACGCCTCCAAGGTGTGGTGCTTGCCCTGTTCCAGTGTGTCTCGGGACACGTCATCTGTAACGTGTCATGATCTGTTAGGTTCCCAATTATGAGCATCATCAGAGTGAGAAGAATAAGGACATTAACATAAGTATATGCTTCATTATGTTCAATTCCAATGAAATTTTCTTTAGTTGCCCATAATCATTTATCCGCCTCACAAGTTTTTAATTCATGTGTATTAAATTACAAATATAATAGAACTTTTAAATTTCCATAACTAGGAAGAGATACAAGAGAGCTTAATATGTGTTTTTTTTAATTTTCATATGCATTCATTCTAAACCCATAATATTTAAATAACATATGGGTTGATCATAAACAAATAATTTTACTATATATCCACAAAAAACTAGTATACATGGTGAAAAAGTTGTATTAGTCTTGCTTCTTGGTGCAAGCAATCTACTATTTTATTGGTTTCGAGATGAATAGTTGGAATAATTATGTTTATCTATCTTACAAGACTCGTATTCGTACTCTAATGGAGACAAACGAACAACTGAAAAACGAGCATTTTCAAAATCTGAAGACAAGGATGTCCAAATGACCGTGGATATCTAATTGTGAAGAAGAGCATGCTGTTGAGACATACATCTCACCGGAAAAATCTGCCAATCCAGATAATAGAAGCCTCCATACTCAACCTATAGCGGTAGTCCTTCCAGAATCAAGGTGTCTCGTGATACATTCAGTAGAAGAGAATGTGACCAAGCACTCCATGGAATGACAAAACTTGTTGACTAACAAGAAGATAAATGAAGACTTCATGGATCGGGTCAACGTAAGAATGGCAATACCAACACCTACTACAACGGAAGTAGATCCAACCGTGGACGTCATTAGAGTGCATGAAGTCATGGGAGAAAATGAAAGCAGAAGTAGATCCAAATTTCATGAGATGGGAATTTGTACTAGAGAGAGACAGAAAGAAATGGGTGGTCTACTTCAGATTTTTTTTGCCATTAAGCTCATTTTTTGAAAATCCAGGTAGACAACGATGAGTCGTGGAAAATTGGACGTTTGCTTTGGTACATGTCAATCATTTTGAATCCCTCTTTCGTCGAACTTATCCGGCATGAGCTAGCAAGTCAAGACTATCATGATTGTTAAAGTCAGCAAGGATGAAGTACCTGAGATCATAATTTTTCTTTCCAGCAAGAGATCACAAAGAAGAGTGGGATCGGTCCTATTTCAATTCTTCATCTTCTTATGAGCAGCCGCTGCATGGGGTCATCAAGGAATCAATGGTGCCCACGAAGTCATGGGAGAAAATGAAAAGAGGATCCCATATCAAACGAGAGGATCTAATAAGCAACCAAAACACAAGAATATTATGGAACTTCCAAGATCCACTCGTCACAAACAATGTGATTGATCTTCCAAAATCCAGTGACACTCACATGATCTCTGATGTTTCAATCACTCCGAAAGCACAATCCATAGAAAGAACTCAAAGAAGAAATGCAATACACCTCGAATCATTGTCATCGTCAAAACGAATCATCTTGACCGCGAGGCTTTCATATCAATCCAAACGAAAAGGAGGTAGAATAGGGTTTAAACTGAACCATGAAGGTCACTGTATCAATGACGAAAACAATAGCGCATCCAAAGAACACTGCCGATTTCGGGAAAAAACTGTAGCACATTCGAAAATACTGCAGCGACCAGATCTGAGGGTTCAAAAGAAAAAAGTTGAAGAACTTGATGGGAACAGCAGTGAAAATCAACAGTGAAATGGTGTTAGAATCACATAAAATTTGGTGTATTAACATATTAAACGATGAAGATCAAGATGGTCGGTGCCGATTGTCAAATAAAATGCTGAAGGCTGTGGTTCTTTTCTGCCACTTAACAAAAAAGCCTCTCAGGATCTCTTTCCTTCATTATTCTCATTAAAAAATATCTTATGTCCGGAAATAAAAGCCAAAAAGCTTTCTCTATAGCTTTCTGCCTAGAAAGAACGTTCCCTTGCCTGCGTATTCGCTGTAGAGAGTGGAAAAGTTTTTAAGAGCAAATCCTAATTTAAGATGAGAGAGGAAGAACGGGAAATGAATAGAGAAGATTCTTTTGCTTGGAAAGGTCCTTTGTCATGGTGTGTCTCTCTCTCTCTCTCTCTCGATATTATAAAACCTAAACCCATTTTATAAACCCAACCCAATTTCTCAGCGATTGTGTATTTTATATGGCCGACTAATGACCGCATATTTCTTTATGTGTCCGCATAATGCTTTTTATACATCGAAGCTTTTGTTTGCTCCGCATATTGCAAAATTACCCCTATTTTATGTGCATATGTGAATAGATCGCATTTAATTATGCTGTGCACAGATATTCTAACTACTACTGAACTAAGGAGCTAGTGCATGAAATTGCCTTAATCGATCCAAGGAAAGCCGAAGACATACCCCACTAGTTGAAGCACAAAGAACGGAATTATATAAAGTGTGCTGCTGCTATTGGTGATGCTTCCGCAAACTTTTAAGAGTATTATTTCCCCCCAAATGTTTTATCTCCAAGGTGGTTAGTTCACGACCTTGTTCTCACTACTATAAATAAGGGTTGCCCCTATCCGTAGGGGCAAACTACTGGCCCTATGGTTATATCCGTAGGGACAATAAAATATCCTGTAGGTACAAATGCCGTAGCTGCAAGTTGAAGCCATGAACTTGCCCCTACGGACAAATATTTGCCCCTACGGAGTTCTGTGTAGGTCCCTTTTGCCCTACGGATTAGGCCGTAGGGGCAACAAATTTATTTTATTTACGGTTTTTTAAAATATATTACTTGTACCTACGGATGAATCCGTAGGGCCAAGTAATAGCCCTAACGGATACATACGTAGGTACTTATCCGTAGGGGCAAAATATCTGGATTCCTGATATTTTGCCCCTACGGATAACTCCGTAGGGGCCTTTGTTTGCCCCTACGGATATATCCGTAGGGGCAATCCCAACCTCCTAATACTGAGATCACAGGGGAAAATATCAGTTATCCTGATATTTTGCCCCTGCGGTTTAAGCCGTAGGGGCAACATGTGTACCTACGGATTAATCCGTAGGTACATATTATCAGTTTTTTTTAAAAAAAGAGCTGTCTATTTTTTTCTCGTCCTGTGCACAATAATATATACATCAATCGAATATAAAATTAATCATCACACAACATATATCGCAGTATTCATAATCACATCTCACGCATATAATGTACAAAAGACACCAAAAAATAGAATATGATATAAATATAAACACCGTAGGACCACCAATATCAATATCGTCGAAAATGTAGTACAATATGTATCATATAAATAAATACATGTTTCAAAAAATAAGAATCAAAAAGCTACCCTACCTCGGTCCAGCTCCACCTCTGATAAACTCTAGAATCTGGCGCGCCTGCTTCTCGGTCAATAAATCATGCAATTCGGCGCGTGCGGGGGTCTGAGCGGGCTGTGGAGCTGGCGATGTGGTCTGCGCAGCCGCCGTCGATGTAGTGGCTTGCGGAGCCGCGGCTGCGGGAGTCTGAGCGGGCGGTGGAGCTATAGGAGCTGTCTGCGGAACCGCAGCCGATGTAGTGGCTTGCGGAGCCGCAGCCGAAGGAGATGCATGTGGAGGCTCGGCCGATGTACCCTGTCGCGTCTGGACCTAACGCGTGTAATTAGCGTGTAAGAACTGTGTATTATTCGAATTCGTATCATTATCAAGTTATTTCAAAACCCCATTTGGATATCTAGTTTGGAAAACCATAGTTTATTTTAATTAGATATGTATGTATGATTAATCAAACCTAAGTCTACAACCAAATAAACTCAGGCTACGTACTAATATTGGATATGTTGATATCTATAATATGACATGATATTTTACTATTAAGTAGTATACATACCAGCATCTCCTTCAACTTCTGAACGGTGGCCTTCAAGCTCTCCAGTTCCAGCTGGACACGTCGCTCACTGGAGACGGAGGAAGTAACCGCCGGGGTGGAGTCCAACCTCATATGGGCCGTGCTAGGGCCCAGTCCCCGGCCTCTCTCCCAACCTCCGTGGTGCCCTCTGTGTGCGGCGTCCAGGACTGGGGTCAGCAGTCTCGGATCGCTCTGTCCAGTAAAATCGATCCCCGAGGTCTCGGCCTGCTCAACCACCCGCTCCTACACCCACATTAAGCAGTAAAGTATAAGTATAAAATTTAAATTTGAACCTTCCAAAACTAAAATTTCAAATATGGGTAGAATAAATATTAACACTTACGCAATACTCCTGGGTAGCGACGTCGGGATATCGAAGCTCGTCCGTGGCGGGATCTGTCGAGGTGCCGTGGACGGCAAGATATGCGGACAGAACGCTCGGTGTACCACCTTGCGCCAGGGTCTGAGTTGTCTGCAATATGATTTTAAACCATTCATGTTGTATGTGTAACATGATTTTAAACCATTGAGATCAAGATTGATAGAACTGATCATCCTACATTGCAATGGCATTCATCTACAAAAAACTAATATTGCAATGGCATTCATCTATAACAATCAACAAGTAAAACTACAAATGTAGGATACTGATATCATAAAGCGTTATACGCAACATATGAATTCACATGACTGAAACATGCATCAAAAAAACATGTTCATCCAAAAGAAAGGCCACCGTCAACAAATATAGACAAATACGTCATAAAAATAGTAACTAATTAACAAGTTGATTAGCATCTGGATCAAGAAAATGATAGGAAAAACAATTGACTATGATCTATAATGACAAGTCTATTACCATGACTCTCGACTAACAAAGGTGGCTTTTCGTCCTCGGTAGCTTGATAATTGAGATTTCATGGCGAATAAAAATATGCATATGCCGTTTGACCAGGAAGTTCAATAGGAAACTCAATGAGGTCGGGTGTACTGAAGTACGCTTTGTATTTCGCTATATCAGGTGATGAAGCCCAAGCCCTAGCTAGTCCTAGCCTCACCCCAACCGAACCCTATCGAAGGTAAAGAACGTCCTTACACTTTCATATTTCTATTAATGATGCATGTCTCCACCAAGTCAAATTCTTGCAATATCATTCTTTTTAGAGTATGTCTAATTTAATAGATAGAATTTCCAAAGTTGGGCAACCAAGAAAAAGTAACAAGGGATTTTACATACATGCCAAAACTTTGATTATTTATTTATTTTCCATTTCATATTAGTAATTTTATATGTTTGATGGTGGCAAGAAATACAAATTATATTAGAACATTGTACATACCTAATTTCCACTTGAAATCGGTTTTTTCTTTTATCAGTACTCGTTGACATACAGTAACAAACAATGTTTGATTAGAAGGACCCAAGATTTTCTCGATCAACAATAATTTTAGTAATCAAACTAGGCTAAAATTGCTGGAAATTCCTCTCAGGTTTGCCAAATTCAGCAACGGATTAAAAAATCCACGCTTCGTCCTATATTATGACGGTTTTTTTTACATTTTTTATTCCCATTAAATGCTTTTTTGTTTCCTGTCTATCCTCGATTATTATATTAACTATGAAACATATTAGAAAAAGGATAGAAGTTCAAGATGTTAATAACACGATGATAATCAAAGCAGTTGCGTACAGATGCTAAAACCGAATATGTGACACGATATTCTTGTAAAGATAGACATGTATTAAAAGAGGAGGCGCCCAAGTAAAATCCATAACTAAATCCCTATCTTGCCCTTCCTTTTCTTCAAATCAGAAATGTGTCTTTTTTTTTGCATTATGAATGGTTTGGTACCACAAGCTTAATATGTTGAATCAAGTTTTGGTTGGACAAAAACTTGCCAATGGCAGCATGCAAAGATTTATTTGGCCACAAACTACAACCACCACATGAATGCATACAATTATAATTTTGGGCAATCAATCTATAGCTAGCTACTTGATTCTATATCTACAACACGAAAGACACGAATTCTTCCCATGTCTCCTCATGTCTCCATGGAAATTGGGGCAACATCGTCAGAGACTACATTGTGGACCTGCATAAGATCGGCCCCGGCTCCTCTACCATGTACCGCGGCTGCGATCCCCCAGCCCCAGCCCAGCTCCAACCCCAACCGAACCCTAGCCCCAGCCCCAGCCCAGCCCCACCCCAACCCTAACCTAACCCTAACCCAGCCCCAGCCCCAGCCCCAGCCCAGCCTTAGCCCCAGCCCAGCCTAGCCCAGCCCCAGCCTAACCCTAACCCCAGCCCCAGTCCCAGCTAAACCCCAACCCCAACCCTAACCCCAGCCCCAGTCCCAGCCCCAGCCCCAGCCCTAGCCGAACCCCAACCCTAACCCTAACCCCAACCCCAACCCCAACCGCAACCCCCTGTCGAACCCCAACCCCAACCGCAACCGCAGCCCGAGCCCGAGCCCGAGCCCGAGCCCTAGCCCTAACGCTAACCCCAACCGATGCCTCATCGGTACCCAAACAATGAACCATAGCCCTAAAACAATCAAAAATTTGAGTAATTGAAGATTTCCTTACCTGTGCAGAGGCGACGATCGATCGGAGGCGACGACGAAAGGAGGCGACGACGAAAACGGAGATGAGGAAGAAGCAGGCGGTGGCGACGACGAATCGGCCGGCGCTGGCGACGACGAGAACGACGACGAAACACACAGGCGATCGGCGGGAACGAGGGTTTGGGAATTTGGGTTCGCGCGCAGGCATAAAATAATATTTAGGGATAATGAGCGTAGGGATTGATCTGTGCCTTTTTACTTAAATCCCTATTTAGATGCCCCTACGGATAAGTCCATAGGTTCTTGGTTCGCGGCTCCTTAGGGACAAACAACAATTTAAGATTTAATATTTTTAAATTAATATGTAAGGACCGTAGGGGCAACCTTTTGGACCTACGGATTAGTCCGTAGGGCCAAACTAAAATTGCCCCTACGGATGTGTAAGTCCACGGTAGCGCCCCGGCCGTCTAACAGACGCCAAATGCGGAACAAAAACTTTTTACAACTGGCGCTATCGTGTACCGTAACCCGGATCTTCCATTAAAGCTAAACTAACAAACTACAAAGTGGGTAGAAACGTTATACCGAATGATCCGAGTCCTTCGGTCTTCAATCATCATCCCACGCTTTGTTGCGGCTGCTCCGATCTCCTGAATCTCCAATCTTCTCATCCAGGTGGCACCACGTCGACGGATCTTTAAACGGGCTCCCGCCTCTGAACCGAGGAAACTCGATCATCAAGTTTGCTAAAAGAGACGACCAAGATGAAGTAGAGAATGAGTAGAACACTTTGTCTCATTACGTCTAAGGGTATGGACGAACGGTTAATGAAGTTGCCTTTTGGAATCGGGTGAAATGAGAAATGAGGCTTATTTAATTTCCATGAGTCCAAAACAATACTAATATTTTTCTAGCAACCATCATGAATCCTCAAGGGGGTTGCCGGCCACTTATAGGAGAGGAGGGAGGTGAGTGTAGGAGCTAGGAGGTGACCACTGTTGGATATATATGCCCTAGAGGCCTACATTGTATAGGATGCTTGAGATATGTATGTACATGACAGTCTTGCTTGATATGATAGTAAGCTATTTGGTTTATCTTTATCTTAACATATGATATATTTTGTGTTGTATTCATTTATATACATATTGATAAAGCGCATAGGGTGTTTGCCTGATTACCGGCGTTGTGATGGCGGTCATACTAGTGGGAGCTGGATAGTCAATAGGCACATCCTGAGATGTCCCTACTCTCAGGAGTATCAAGACTGGGTATCGATACTCCGGAGTAGACTGGTGTATACATATCTAGACCCTGACGAGGGGCGATGGATTGGTCCCGCAGCCATTGGTGATGTGCATCTAAGATTGTATACAGATGCTCACTGGGTGTGAGTACACCGGACAGGTCTCGCCGAGAATTGACTGGATGGTATTATACCTAACGTCAGATAGCAGTTCTCAGGTGACATGTGTGCAGATAGTCTGTTGACTTAAAGTCATCATTTGTCTCGTGTGAGTTCTCACTGTGCTTTGATTATTACCCTACCACGGCTCAAAGGAGTCGTGCAAACAGGTTTTAGTTAGGCACAGTCCCGAGCCACGTGGAGGCAGTGAGCGACTGTTAGGGATTCGTCTCTCCCGGTATAGAGAGTTGATATCGCACTGTGGTCGGTTGGTCATTACCATAAGTCCCTGGCCAGGGCTGATTGAGAATTACTGATGGACTGATCAGTAGATTCTCGGATGGTCTTGAGCCATACCGACACGACTTGTACGGTTATTAGGGGTCTGACGTCCACCACCTTCCTAGACCATACATGCGATACTCTTAGACGAACAGACCGGACTGCGCGGATATTGTCACGGACATGCTCAGTAGGATTTCAGATGGGTTACCTCATCGGCTTTCTTATCGACAACTACCTGGGGACCGTTACGTACAGCTAGTGCCGCTTACGGTCTGTGGTTAAACCCACTGCCAGCGTAGTAGTTGAGTCTTTAGAGTCCCACACAGAGATTTCCTAAACCCAGGCGAAAAGATATAGAGGTCGTATGGTTTTACGACAAAGGTTCGGATGCATACGTGTTTGAACGCACGTACGACATTCGGACAGTTTTTACTAGCCGGCTTTGGTTTAAGCCAAATTCTAGTATCAGGTTATTGGATTTATACAGTCTAAAGTTTTTCCGTGTTTTCACGGATGAGAGGGGCGTTCTCGTAATTTTCTGAGAAGCTTCTAGAAGGATGTGACTTGGAGGGAGAGGTGGCATTGTCATTTAATGATTTAATGACTCATTGTGAGTGATTCATCATATCATTAATGCATTATTAAATGCTTAATGACTCACATAATGAATCACCCACTTGCATTTATGAAACATGATGAATAATCTCATATTATTCATTTCTTTTTAATTCATTATGTTTCATATATCTAGTGAGAAGCTATTTCATTATTATTTGATTATCATTATCATCTTCTCACTCTCTCACTTCAAGCTCTCTCTCCTTCACCAAACCCTAATCCTACCCCTCATGAGTTGAGAACAAGGATTAGGAAAGACTAATCACTCCATAACCTATCTCTACATCACCTTAGCTACTCTAATTAGCAACTAGAGAAACTAAGTAACCTCAAGTTTAGAGGTTATAGCTTGGATTAGGTTCTCGGGTGGATCGTCTATCACGGAAGGAAGCCGAGGAGGACGTGGAGATCCAAAGAGGCCATAGATAACATAAAGACGAAGGACTAGAACCGTTTGGTTTAATCTCTTAACATAGTAGTTTAGAACTCTATAGGTTTGGTTAAGTATTGTTTAGCAAACGATTCATGCGGTTAGTCGATGTTTAACTAAAGAACAAGATTGTTTTTCATATTTCCGCCTCCCCACATGTATTGGGGTGTTGTACATCGACTTACAGTGGTATCAGAGACTAACTAAATAATAATTAACACACTTGCAAAATTGTGTGAATTTCGAATGATAAAACAAACCGGAAAAACCCCGATATCATGAAGTTTCTGTCGAATTTTAAATGAGGTCCAAAAATTTTTCAAGGACCTTCAGAATGACCTAAATGAAAGTATTAGAACACCCAAGAAAATTGGGCTCCTGAATCGGCCAAAGCGCCGCGGAACCGCGGCCGATCCCACCGATCCGCCGCGATTCCGCGGCCGAGTTATGGCCGATTCAGCCCAAATTTCCTGTGTGGGTTCTCTGTGATATTTGGTATTTTTGGTAATTTTTAATTTTTGCTCAGGTTTCAGATTTACAGAGAAGTATTGGAGCTAAATTAAATGTGTTTAATCGATCGAAATTATACGGTATTTGCATGTTTGATTATATCTGTGAAATATTTTATGTGTTCGTAAACCTCCCCTAACTGCTAGTATGTCGGTTGGCAGGGGGTTGCACCTATCTGTGATGTGAAATATAACTGTTTGTGTATATAAACTGTATTGGACTGTTGTGGTGATTAGCCGGTTTTTGTGATGGGTTTTGTATTAATTCATTTGATGTAAATGTAATAAGTTGTAATATTATTTTGCGGGGCACATCCAGGTTGCGGTTGTAGCCACCGTTGTATTATTTCTTTTTACTGTTTTTGCTCCTAGGATAGACCCAAGGTGGGGTGCACAAACTACCGGGTATTTTGAAGTGTTGAGGCAGACCGCTTCACTTCTGGTACTTGGCGGGTAGTTTGCCGTACCCGTAGGGGTCTGGGGTGGGAAAATGGCTATTCATCACAACTGTGTAATCCGTCTTTCATTGCAGGCTCAAAAGAAATACGGATTGCTTGCAAATCCAATATTGTTTATCTGTGATCTGAAATGCCTATTATTGCGTTTGACAAATGTACAATATCTATATATGATAGCTATTTAGACGTCGCTTATGTTTTACACCCGCGCTAGCCCAGCCCCCGCTCTGTCGTTAGTTAAGTAACCTAACGGGTGATGACGGGACCCCGTGGCGAATGCGGATGGCATAAGAGAACGTTGTATTTTCGTTGTTATCTGTAATGATAGGTTAATGATGGGACGCATTATTATTAATGCAAAGAAAATAAAATCTAAACTGAATCGTTGGAACAATTTCTAAAAACCACTCGGTTTTCTTGAAAAAGCAAATTTTAAATGCGGAGCTTAAACTACTCCTTTTAAATAAAAGCTATCTCTGTTCCTTCGATCATATCAAGTTCATTACGTTAACGGTTTTTTGCCAAAAACCAGCCGTAACCCTCCGTCGTTTCAGATAGACAGCACATCGTATTCATGCTATGCTTGTTGGCCTACGTCAAGGCATAGTGAATGGTAGCAGTGTGTGTGCCTATTTGTTGCATAGATAGATGCATTAGTTTAATACAGACGTACACCTTGTTGGCCTACGTCAAGGGCTTGTACGATGTACTTAAATTGATCAGGACAACGACGGGTAGAACTTGACTTGCGTCTTATGACTTGTTGGCCTACGTCAAGATCTATAAGAGCTTGGGGTAAAAATCACATCGGGAGTTTCAAACATAAAGGAAACTTGCAGATTTAGCTTACCTTCTGGAGTGTGGTGACTAGAGTGGCTTCCATCTAGGGCATCATGCAATGATAGTTGGATCCCGATCCCACCGATGAGTAGGATTACTCTCGGGAATTTTTTCTCACTTAACAATCAATGCTATAAACCAAGTAGGTGACTAGAAAAGTGTTAGAGGGGCTACGCCTCCAGGGAAAAGAGGTTATTTAATTAAGGAACTTCGCGAAAGTGTTGGAAAACCTCCCTCGAAATACCAACACTAGCCTGGCTGAAAGGTTAAGCAAGTATTGTGACGTGTGATTAAAACCTGACTAGTTCTTCTTTTAGGTTTTGAAGAAGGATCTGAGGAAACAGTGGGAGCTATCCTGTTTAGATAAATTAATAACCAATCTAAACTTGCAAGAGCATATGCTGAGTGTTTCTTTTCTCTCTCTCTGGCAGCTACCATGACTGGATTAAAACTATTACTCGAAAAGAATATACTGACCGGGCAGAACTATAAAGATTGGCTAAGGAACGTCAATATTGCGCTGACTTATGACAAAGTTGCATATGTTACCACCGCTGTTCCTCCCCTTATCCCAGGACCAGATTCGTCAGTTGCAGACAAGGAAGTTCGCAAAACCTGGGATCTAGATTGTGAGCGAGCTAAGTGTATCGTGCTGGCGTCCATGAATAATGAACTGCAGAAACAGCACGAGAGTATGGATATTGTATCCATATTCCTCCATTGCAAGGAATTGTATGGTGAACACTCCCGTATCGCGAGGTACGAGACCTCAAGGAAACTCTTCCAGATAAGGTTAGCTCCAGGATCGCCTATAGGAGAGCACGTCCTTAAAATGATCACCCTCATTGAGGAACTCGCAAACCTGGGATGCGTGCTAGAGAATGATTTGTATATCGACTTGATTTTGCAGTCCTTTCCCCACACCTTCTCTCAGTTTGTGCTGAACTTCAATATGCACGAGATGGAAGCTGATCTTCCAAAGCTCCTCAACATATTGAGGGTAGCAGAGAGCTCCTTGAGAAAGGAGAAGGACCCCGTTCTGTATGTCGGCCAATCATCCTCTTCTAAATCTAAAGCGAAAGCTAAAGGGAAGAAGAAGATGAAAGCCACCAAACCGAAGGGTGGGGTCAAGAAGGTGCAGGGAACGAAAAAGGCAGGAAGGGTGAAGGCAGAAAAGAACGAATGCTTTTATTGTCACAAGCAAGGGCACTGGAAGAAGGACTGTTTGGCATTTAAAGCCAAGGACCAGAAGAAAGCTGTTGCTTCTTCTTTAGGTGTGTTCGTAATCGAAAATTGTCTTTCAGTAAACTCTACATCATGGGTACTTGATACCGGTTCTGGTTCTCACATCTGTAATTCTTTGCAGGATCTGAGAAATAGTAAAGTACCGGGGGCAGGTGATATGACTCTCCGGATGGGCAATGGAATGCATGTAGATGCAGTTGCAATAGGGGAATATCACCTAGGGTTGAATAGTGGACACATTTTGGTATTGTATAGCTGTTTTTGTATTCCCAGTATGTTGTGTAATATTATATCAGTATCTTTATTGTCTAATGAAGGATATAATTTTGCGCTTGAAAGAAATGTCATGAACATTCTCCTAAATCAAGAACTGATTGGATTTGGCACACTGGAAAACGGCATATACATACTTAATCAACCTCATATTTTCAATATACAAAAAACACGTAAAAGAAAGGCTCCAGATTCAAATCGAGCCTTCCTATGGCATTGTAAACTTGGTCATATAAACGAAACAAGGTTGACTAAGTTACATAAAGATGGATATCTAGATCCGTTTGAATATTCATCATATGCAACTTGTCAATCATGTATCAAAGGAAAAATGACCAAATCTCCGTTCACCGGACACGGAGAAAGAGCCACACAACTCTTGGGACTTGTACACAGTGATGTATGTAGTCCAATATCTACACATGCACGAAGCGGTCACTCCTACTTCATAACTTTTACTGATGACTTCTCTAGGTATGGGCATATATTCTTAATGAAACATAAATCCGAGGCCTTTGAGAAGTTTAAGGAGTATAAAAATGAAGTTGAGAAACAGACTGGTAAAAGCATCAAGAAACTTCGATCTGATCGAGGTGGAGAATACTTAAGTACCAGTTTCCTTGAATACTTAAAAGAGAATGGAATTCTCTCTCAGCTTACTCCGCCTTATACACCTCAGCATAATGGTGTATCAGAAAGGAGGAATCGCACGCTATTAGATATGGTGCGTTCAATGATGAGTAGTGCTGAGTTGCCACTTTCCTTCTGGGGATTTGCTCTAGAATCAGCAGCATACTTATTAAATAGAGTTCCGACTAAGTCTGTGCCTACCACTCCATATGAAATGTGGAGCGGGAAGAGACCATATCTTAAGTATATCAAGATATAGGGGTGTCCGGTATATGTTAAAAAGCATAATCCGGACAAGCTCGAGGCACGATCGGTGTTATGCAAGTTTGTAGGATACCCCAAGCATTCAAGGGGGTATATGGTCTACCACACTGAAGAACAAAAGGTGTTTGTCGCTCGCCACATTGTCTTCTTAGAAAACGAATTTCTTGCAAAAGAAATTAGTGGGAGCGCGGTAGAACTGGAAGAAATTCCAGAACCTCAAACTGCTACTGAGGACTTAGAAGAATCTTAGATTTCAATAGAACATGACAAACCAACGCCACTCCGCAGATCTAGTAGACTTTCTCATCCTCTTGAAAGATACTATGGTTTTCTTCTTGATGGGGATCGAGAGGATTGCATCATCGATGATGATGAGCCTATTAGTTTTCAGCAGGCTATCACGAGTAGAGACTCAATGAAGTAGCTGGATGCTATGAGATCCGAAATGGAATCCATGTACACCAATAAAGTATGGACATTAGAAGTTGCTCCTCCTGGGGTAAAACCAGTTGGATGCAAATGGATCTTCAAAAAGAAGATTGGTGCATTTGGACAAGTGGAAACCTACAAAGCTAGACTAGTTGCAAAAGGTTTTCGTCAAAGACCAGGATTGGACTATGATGAAACTTTTTCACCAGTAGCTATGCTTAAATCCATTCGGATCATGCTTGCCATTGCTGCCTTCCATGACTATGAAATCTGGCAAATGGATGTAAAAACAGGTTTTCTAAATGGACATTTAGAAGAGAGTGTTTACATGGATCAACCAGAAGGTTTCTTAGACAGTGGGAGCAGCGGAAGAGTGTGCAAATTGCTTAAATCCATTTATGGGTTAAAGCAAGCATCGCGGAGTTGGAACATCTGCTTTGATGAGACAGTCAAGGAATTTGACTTTATCAAAAATGTAGATGAACCATGTATTTATAGGAAGATCGTAGAAGGAGCAGTAATCTTCCTCGTTTTATACGTCGACGACATACTACTGATAGGGAATGATATCCCTATGCTACAATCAGTAAAGCTCTTCTTGTCACAGAAATTCTCCATGAAAGACTTGGGAGATACAACATACATTCTGGACATTAAGATCTATCGTGATAGATCTAATAGAATGTTGGGACTTTCACAATCCAGGTATATAGACACTATACTAAAGAGATTTAGTATGGAGGATTCCAAGCGCGGTAATATGCCCGCTTGTCACGGAATCACCCTCTCCAAAGAGATGTCTCCAAAGACTGATGAAGAGAGGGTTCGCATGGGCATTATACCCTACGCTTCGACGGTAGGATCTATAATGTATGCGATGTTATGTACCAGGCCAGATGTAGCTTACGCACTTAGTGTGGTAAGCAGGTATCAATCTGACCCAGGTGAGAAACATTGGATAGCAGTGAAGAACATTCTCAAGTACCTAAGAAGGACTAAGGAGATGTTCTTGATTTACGGTAATGGGGACCTCCAGGTAGAGGCTTTTACCGACTCCGGCTTCCAAAGTGACAAAGATGATTCTAAATCCATTTTGGGTTTTGTGTTTACCCTCAATGGAGGGGCGGTATGTTGGAGGAGTTCCAAACAGAATATCGTAGCAGACTCAACTATGGAGGCTGAGAATATAGCTGCTAGTGAAGCCGCAAAAGAAGCTGTCTGGATGAAGAAGTTCATTTCTGAACTTCAAGTGGTTCCGTCCATTGCCAATCCAATACCTTTGTATTGTGATAACAATGGGGCTGTAGCATTAGCAAAGGAACCAAGGTCCCATCAGAAATCCAGGCATATCTTAAGGCGGTTTCACCTGATCAGGGAGATCGTGGATCGTCGGGAGATCGAGGTACGGAGAGTAGATACAAAAGACAACACGGCAGATCCATTCACCAAGGCCATTCCTCAAGTCCAGTTTGAGAGGCTGTTTAAGATGTTGGGCATGCGGTACGCCAGCAACTGGATCTAGTGCAGATAGTGGGTACTCATTGCGCCAATTATAGGCCTTAGTGCAAGTGGGAGATTGTTGGATATATATGCCCTAGAGGCCTACATTGTATAGGATGCTTGGGATATGTATGTACATGACAGTCTTGCTTGATATGATAGTACGCTATTTGGTTTGTCTTTATCTTAACATATGATATATTTTGTGTTGTATTCATTTATATACATATTGATAAAGCCCATAGGGTGTTTGCCTGACTACCGGCGTTGTGATGGCAGTCATACTAGTGGGAGCTGGATAGTCAATAGGCACATCCTTAGATGTCCCTACTCACAGGAGTATCGAGACTGGGCATCGATACTCCGGAGTAGACTGGTGTATACATATCTAGACCCTGCCGAGGGGCGATGGATTGCTCCCGCAGCCATTGGTGATGTGCACCTAAGATTGTATACAGATGCTCACTGGGTGTGAGTACACCGGACAGGACTCGCCGAGAACTGACTGGATGGTATTATACCTAACGTCAGGTAGCAGTTCTCAGGTGACATGTGTGCAGATAGTCTGTTGACTTAAAGTCATCATTTGTCTCGTGTGAGTTCCCACTGTGCTTTGATTATTACCCTACCTCGGCTCAAAGGAGTCGTGCAAACAGGTTTTAGTTGGGCACAGTCCCGAGCCACGTGGAGGCAGTGAGCGACTGTTAGGGATTCGTCTCTCCCGGTATAGAGAGATGATATCGCACTGTGGTCGGTTGGTCATTACCATAAGTCCCTGGCTAGGGCTGATTGAGAATTACTGATGGACTGATCAGTAGATTCTCGGATGGTCTTGAGCCATACCGACACGACTTGTACGGTTATTAGAGGTCTGACGTCCACCACCTCCCTAGGCCATACATGCGATACTCTTAGACGAACAGACCGGACTGCGCGGATATTGTCACGGACAGGCTCAGTAGGATTTCAGATAGGTTACCTCATCGTCTTTCTTATCGACAACTACCTGGGGACCGTTACGTACAGCTAGTGCCGCTTGCGGTCTGTGGTTAAACCCACTGCCAGCGTAGTAGTTGAGTCTTTAGAGTCCCACACAGAGATTTCCTAAACCCAGGCGAAAAGATATAGAGGTCGTATGGTTTTACGACAAAAGTTCGGACACATACGTGTTTGAACGCACGTACGACATTCGGACAGTTTTTACTAGCCGGCTTTGGTTTAAGCCAGATTCTAGTATCAGGTTATTGGATTTATACAGTCTAAAGTTTTTCCGTGTTTTCACGGATGAGAGGGGCGTTCTCGTAATTTTCCGAGAAGCTTCTAGAAGGATGTGACTTGGAGGGAGAGGTGGCATTGTCATTTAATGATTTAGTGACTCATTGTGAGTGATTCATCATGTCATTAATGCATTATTAAATGCTTAATGACTCACATAATGAATCACCCACTTACATTTATGAAACATGATGAATAATCTCATATTATTCATTTCTTTTTAATTCATTATGTTTCATATATCTAGTGAGAAGCTATTTCATTATTATTTGATTATCATTATCATCTTCTCACTCTCTCTCTTCAAGCTCTCTCTCCTTCACCAAACCCTAATCCTACCCCTTATGAGTTGAGAACAAGGATTAGGAAAGACTAATCACTCCATAACTTATCTCTACATCACCTTAGCTACTCTAATTAGCAACTAGAGAAACTAAGCAACCTCAAGTTTAGAGGTTATCGCTTGGATTAGGGTTCTCGGGTGGATCGTCTATCATGGAAGGAAGCCGAGGAGGACGTGGAGATCCAAAGAGGCCATAGATAACGTAAAGACGAAGGACTAGAACCGTTTGGTATAATCTCTTAACATAGTAGTTTAGAACTCTATAGGTTTGGTTAAGTATTGTTTAGCAAACGATTCATGCGGTTAGTCGATGTTTAACCAAAGAACAAGATTGTTTTTCATATTTCCGCCTCCCCACATGTATTGGGGTGTTGTACATCGACTTACAACCACAAGATTAAAAGAGATGATGAATCACCATGACACCTAGTATGAACATAATCAATGCATACATTGAACCTTCTAACCTAGTCATCATGCTTTAATTGAATCATTAAATACACTAATGAGTCATGAAGCCTAGTCACCATCCTAGTCATCATTCTAGAACCTTCTAGAAACACGACTCACCTCAAGAAGAAAAGATAAATCCGTATTTAACCAAATGTTAAATACGGCTGATAGAAAACTGGAAACTGGTAACTTCCAAAAGTGATCCTGAAACGAATTTCAGGATAACCCCGTATCAGTATAAACATACCCGCATTTGTATTACGACCGAATACAAATGCAACTGAGACTAAAATATTATATCTACACAGTATAATACTGGGTTCCGGCTTAAACCAAAGCCTACCAGTATTATCTGCCCGAAAATGGACACGTGCGAAAACGCACGTGCATTTTCCGAACCTTGCCATAAACCCATACGGCCTCTACAACGTTTCGCCCGAACTTAGGAAAGTGTCTGTGGGGGACTCTAATGACTCATCAACACATCGGCATTGGGTATAACCACTAGCACGTCAGAGGTACAAGCTGTACGTAATGGTTTGCCTATGTATTGATTGGAAGGGAAGCTGACGAGCGAACTCATCCATAAACCCTACTGAGCCTGACAGTGCAATGTACGTACAGTCCGGTCCATTCTTCTAAAGAGTATCGGATATCGAGTCTAGGGGGTGGATAAAGTCAGACCCCTAATAACGCGATAAATCGTGTCGGCATGAAGCCCATCACCATCTGAGAAACTACTGATCCAAATCAGTAATTCTCCACTACCTCGGCCGAGGATTCCTAGTGATGGCCACCCGTGCACTGCGCGACATCAACCCCCAATACCGAGAGAGACGAATCCCCGACGATCCGCTCACTTGCCTCCAATGTGGCTCGGGACTGTACCCAACTAAAAACTGTTTGCACAACTCCTTTGAGCGTGGTAGGGTAGTAATCTAAGCACAGTGGGAACTCACACGAGACAAATGATGATCTCAGGTCAATGAACTAACCTGTACACATGTCACCAGGGAATTGCCATCTGACGATATGTATAATACCAACTAGCAGATTCCCGGCGAGTCCTGTCCGGTGTACTCATAACCCAATGAGCACCTGTATACATCTTAGGTGATCCAACTGACACCAATGGCTTGTGAGACCGGCCATCGCCCCTCGTCGGGATCTCGACTGTATACACTAGTCTACTCTGGAGTATCGATGCCCTGTCTCGAAACTCCCACGACTAGGGACACATTTAAGGATGTACTTATAAACCCCAGCTCCCACGTATATGATCGCCATCATACTGCTGGCAGTCAAGCAAGAATCCTATGTGCTCTATCATCATGCAATAGTGAACTAAAGCATGTATACGATGATAAAGACAAACCAGATAGCATACTATCATCTTGAGCAAGACTGTCATATCGGTATAGGTTCTGCCTCTATCATTACAATCACGTACCTGCGATCCAATAATTGACTTTGAGGGCACTATCTCCAACAATCTCCCACTTGCACTCAAGGCTAATTATTGCGATGTCGCATACTCACAGCCCGTGTGATACCGAACACCCAACTCCTCTATTAATCAGTTTCATAAAGCTGGTTTGTAAAACTCTTGTGTTCGAGAAATAGCCTCAGTGAGTGGATCCGCCCTGATGTTTCTTTCTATGTCTCTCTTAATCTCAAGTTCGTGGAGAAAGCCATCTCCCGAATCGAGTAACACTTGTCTTAGAATATGTCTGAATATCTGATGGGACCTAGTTCATAAATGAACTCCAAATCCAAACTTCTTAGACTGTATCGATAACTGAACCTAATCAATATCCAGCACCAAGCCTCCCACAGTATCCTCTTGGACCACCTGTCCATAATACTGTCCCTCGTCAGAGGGAAAACTATAACTCTGACAATCACTCTGTCATCCATGTCACTTTTGAAGCCTGGAATGATAACCGTCTCCCGAAGGAGGCTGCCGTCATCAATTCCGTAGAACATGCACTTATGTTCTAAAACTGCTTTCTTATGTTTCTTCAGAATTGGATTAATATAAACTTATCGCATCAAGTGCAAAAACTACATCTGGTGTGGTACTTGATATCTCATGATTGACTCAATTGCCTAAGCAAGTGATCTGCCAATCATGCACATCCCTCTCTCCTTTAGTCTTTAAGACACCTTTAGAGAGGGTGACTCCATCACCTGCAGGTATACCACCATGCCAGGAGTCATCTATTCTAAAATACTATTAGAATACTGTCAAAGTACCCACATTGGGAAACTACCCAAATCTTGATCTAATACCATAGATCTAGTAACCAGAATGTCTGATATTATATCCATATCCTTTGTGAAGAAACAACTGTGACAACCACAGTACAACCGATCGTAGTATAGGAATTTTACTTCCTACTCTGTGTATGTCATCCAAACACCAGGACATCACACCTTACTACCTTCTTAACAGATCCATCCCCTATTCTGATGAAGTCAAACCCATGACTGTCACATCAAAAATAGATGATCTATCTCCGCTATATCTGCTCAAATCTATAAATAGACACAAGTTACTTGCCCACTATGCTTCCGCTGCTCCCACTGACTACGAAAACCCTCTGGCAGAATAATATATACGTACACTTCTAAAGCTAGTTTAGAACGACGCTATACATAACCTCCTGCCGGGTCTCATAGCCTGGAACAACCGTAGTGTCAAGTCTGGGTAAACAAGAACCTCCCTGTCACCGTCTTTGAGGCTACCTGAGTACCTCTCGGGTGTCTGAGGTTACCCACCATATCTGCGGAGTGGCTATTGGAATGTCCAACCTGATTGAATATATATAGGTCCTATTAAATTTTCTGTAATCGTTTGCGGTTCTGGAATCATTTCCAGTTCTACCATACTCCTACTACTGTTTTCTGAAAAAATCCATTTTAATAAAACTGTGGCAAGTCAAGAACAATATCACTATTGATCTTCCAGATGGTAGAAATGTCAACCCTCGTCAAAGCCAGGGTCAACCCACAAACTGCCATTACAGAAACGTGCCTCGATCTATCCAGTGTCTGGTTTTAAGCATAAGCTGGACAAGTCCCCGTATCTTAACATCATTAAGATATGAACCATTCTATATACAATATAGAAATAGAGGCACTAATTTAATTGGAACCAGATTCAAATCATGCAGCTGTCTCCAGTGTATATCAACTTAATGGAGAGAGGCTAATCAGCATTACTCAACTTAGGAATCCATCCAATTATGAGTAACATGAAAGAGAAACAAGTTTCTCAAAACCATTACTATTGTCTGAATACCAATCACAAGAATCTACATCTTCAATCTCTTTGAAGAATCCCGATACTTGTGATACCTGGTTCTCTACTATATTCTTATACCCACAACTTCTCAAAACTTAGACATTGTATTTCTACGAAACACTTGTCTAAAAACTAGAGAAGTCACAAGTAAACAGAACATAGTACGAGGACCTACCCCTCTGTCCTGACGAACACTGGACAACATATAATACTCTGTATAAGTCCACTGAGTTGAATAACTCAAAACCTGTGCATTGTAGGTTGAAAACTGTACCCAGGTGATTTCCTCAAATATCACCAATTACAACGAATTCCGATATAATGAGGATGATCACCTAATTCCCAATAACTTACTCCCACTCGTCATCTGTAAAACCATACAGATGTGAGAATCATATCTGGTAAATACATACCCAGGAGTAAGTATCTAATTGGGAAATCAGTTTTCTTTTAACAATGCACTGAAACATTAAAATGTTTCATAGGGGTATTCTGGTATTCATAGTAATGCCTATTCCATAAACCAATTCATGACTATAACCGTATATTTCTTTGCCATCTCTCCAAATCTCTTTATTTGTCTTTAGTCGTTACCTTCTGTACACCTTCGTTAGGCTAAATGGTTTTCTTTCTTCCCTACCGTTCGGCACCAGCCTATGGTTTGGAAGAAGACTATCCAGTAAACATAATAAGTGTACCCTCCAAAACCAAGGAGTACTCGCAACTTGAGAGAAGGTGATGATAAAAGACAACTGAATAATACCTTATTCTATTAAAGGTAAAATAGGAGTGGCGATGAAGTACGCGGTTTGGTTGTGAATGATAACAGTCGCAATTTACTTTGCTCTCTTTCTAATCTATTTATCTTGTCTTTACATATTATCTTCTGCACATCCTACTTAGGCTAATTGGTTTTCTTCATTCCCTTCCTTTCGGTAACTGCCTATGGTTTGGAATAAGACTATCCAATAAGCGTAATAGGTGTACTCTCCTAAACCAAGGAGTACTCGCAACTTGAGAGAAGGTGATGATAAAAGACAACTGAATAAACCAATTCAATTTCTCCTGAACCTGGATCCATCCTCGAAGAAATCCCTTCGAGTTCGTATATAACCATACGATGGATCTATCCAATGGAAGTGGATATCCATAGTAATACGGGGTGTTCTGAGAAATACAAAGGGTAAAAGAAGGAGCGGCAATGACTTATGCAACTCAGACAATCCAAAATCCAGTATTTTAAGAAGGTTCGGTCAACTTGGTTACTGAGTCATAGTCTAGGGTAGGTCAAAGGTCGCTGCCAAAGAGAGAGAGATAAAAGAAACACTCTGCGTGCACTCTAACCTAGATCAGAATGATTTATCACTATATCTAATTAGGAAACCTCCCACTGTAATCTCAAATTCTCCTCCAAACCTGAAAGAAGAATTAGTCGGGATCACCCGAAGAGTAAACTAACTCATCAGTGAGAATCGGGATCCAAGTATCATCGCATGATAACTTGATGGAAGCCACTCAAGTTATCACACTCCAGAAGGTATGCGCATTCCTGGAAAGTTTCCTGTATGTTTGAAACTCCCGATGTGATTTTTGCCCCATGCTCTTATGACCTTGACGAAAGCCAACAAATCATAAGTCACATGTCAAGTCCTGCCCGTCATTGTCCAGGTTAATTTGAACCCACCCGTACATACCCTTGACGAAAGCCAACAAGGTAATACGACTGTCCCAAACCAACACATCTATCTATGCTGCAAATGAATACCCCAGCAGCTACCAAGCACTATGCCTTGGCGAAAGTCAACAAACATAGCTTGAATACTACTGACCATCCATAAGAAACGACGGAGGGCTACCACTGGTTTTTGGCGAAAAACCTTTAACGTAATGAACTTGATCTCGTTGAAGGAACCTGATAGCTTTTATAAAAATATAGTGGCGAAAACCTTTTTGCTGAAGAGGTCACTCTCGGTGAAGGGATCTCGGCTCTTTCCTCGTGGAATGAGGTGTAGGATATTCCAACTGAATACCGCGATGCAAAGCAACTTGTAATCGAATATATTGAAGTTATTACCCTGACGTAAACTTATGCCCAAGGGGTCATTCCCGGTGAAGGGATATCGGCCCTTGCCTCGTGGAATGAGGTGCGGGATATTCTAACTGAATATCACTATGCAAAACAAAAGTAAACATCTTTGTAATAACACTTTTTTAAAATTTGTTTCAACAACATCAAATATAGGTTTGTTTTAACTTTGCATTGATAAGAATCAACGCAGTCCCATCAATCAATCACACCAGAAAAGAACGAAAATATGATGTACGTATATGCCATCCGCATTCGCCACTGGGTCCCGTCATCACCCGTTAGGTTACTTAACTAACGACAGAGCGGGGGCTGGACTAGCGCGGATAAAAAACATATACAACATCTAATAGTATATATACCAATATACAATAATCGCTCCAGGCATGATAATATACAACATTACAGAAAAGTAATAAGTATCACAGAACAAAACAGATAAACTGGGATCCCCGGGTTTCACAGAGCCGCTGCTGAAACCTGACGTTCCCCTGGTAGTGTGGATAACCTATGCAATGAAACCTAAACCCCTACGGGTGCGGCAAGTTACCCGCCAAAACCTGAAGCGAGGTAGTCCCCACAACATAGTGAATGGAACACCCGGCACTTCTTGGAATCCGGTAAATTGAGCACCCCTCCTTGGGTCAACCTGTACCCCCCACGAGTGCGGCGAATAGTCTGCCAATTCTAGAGTGAGGTCTCTCTGCCTCTCAAAGCCATGAGATACGAACCCGTTGCCCTCTAGAACCCGGCTACCCGTGAACTCCGTCGCGGGATAAACCTAGTACATAAATGAAAAATAAATACAACGGGTACATCGACCTCAACCCGGTCATGCCCCAAAAGAATATTATACAACAGGCAGTGACGGCTGTCCACATGTTGGACGCTCGCCCCGCAATATCAAATGTACAAATAAATCCAAATTGCACTACCAATGCACACTGCTATCCACTACGACATATCCGCAACATCACAGCACAACACAGAACAACAACGCGAATGTCACGTTCGCAAACCCGTCTAAAAAAACTATAGCAATCAGACGCAGTTTACCGCTCAAATGACATTCCCGGTCGGAGATATAAAGTAAGTACTGCATACTAACAAGTTTAAAATTTCGATCGACAAAATTTCCCGAAGTGGGCCTCACGTACATCTGCTGTACAGTAACAAAATCTGGGCCCAAACAAATAGTACCAAAAAACCACAATTTACAAAATAAAGCATTCTGGAAAAAATGATGCACTGTTCCCACAGAACGGCCGCGCTTCCGCAGTCATAATGAGGGATTACGTGCCCATTTTTTTCCATAATTCTTAGAAAACCCTGCACACTTTTCTGTGATATGTAAAATTATTTTTAGGCCCTTAAAAAAATCGACAGAAACTTGTGTGCTGAAAATTGTAGTTTTGCGAAATCCGTTCGATCGATATTTTAAACGTGTTAGCACAAATTAGTATAGCTTAATGGTGAGGCTCTGATACCACTGTAAGTCCACGGTAGTGCCCCGGCCGTCTAACAGACGCCAAATGCGGAACAAAAACTTTTTACAACTGGCGCTATCGTGTACCGTAACCCGGATCTTCCATTAAAGCTAAACTAACAAACTACAAAGTGGGTAGAAACGTTATACCGAATGATCCGAGTCCTTCGGTCTTCAACCATCATCCCATGCTTTGTTGCGGCTGCTCCGATCTCCTGAATCTCCAATCTTCTCGTCCAGGTGGCACCACGTCGACGGATCTTTAAACGGGCTCCCGCCTCTGAACCGAGGCAACTCGATCGTCAAGTTTGCTAAAAGAGATGACCAAGACGAAGTAGAGAATGAGTAGAACACTTTGTCTCGTTACGTCCAAGGGTATGGACGAACGGTTAATGAAGTTGCCTTTTGGAATCGGGTGAAATGAGAAATGAAGCTTATCTAATTTCCATGAGTCCAAAACAATACCAATCTTTTTCTAGCAACCATCATGAATCCTCAAGGGGGTGGCCGGCCACTTATAGGAGAGGAGGGAGGTGAGTGTAGGAGCTAGGAGGTGACCACAAGATTAAAAGAGATGATGAATCTCCAGGACACCTGGTATGAACATAATCAATGCATACATTGAACCTTCTAACCTAATCATCATGCTTTAATTGAATCATTAAATACACTAATGAGTCATGAAGCCTAGTCACCATCCTAGTCATCATTCTAGAACCTTCTAGAAACACGACTCACCTCAAGAAGAAAAGATAAATCCGTATTTAACCAAATGTTAAATACGGCTGATAGAAAACTGGAAACTGGTAACTTCCAAAAGTGATCCTGAAACGAATTTCAGGATAACCCTGTATCAGTATAAACATACCCGCATTTGTATTACGACCGAATACAAATGCAACTAAGACTAAGATATTATATCTACACAGTATAATACTGGGTTCCGGCTTAAACCAAAGCCTACCAGTATTATCTGCCCGAAAATGAACACGTGCGAAAACGCACGTGCATTTTCCGAACCTTGCCATAAACCCATACGGCCTCTACAACGTTTCGCCCGAACTTAGGAAAGTGTCTGTGGGGGACTCTAATGACTCATCAACACACTGGCACTGGGTATAACCACTAGCACGTCAGAGCTACAAGCTGTACGTAACGGTTTGCCTATGTATTGATTGGAAGGGAAGCTGACGAGCGAACTCATCCATAAACCCTACTGAGCCTGACAGTGACAATGTACATACAGTCCGGTCCATTCGTCTAAAGAGTATCGCATATCAAGTCTAGGGGGTTGGATAAAGTCAGACCCCTAATAACGCGATAAATCGTGTCGGCATGAAGCCCATCACCACCTGAAAAATTACTGATCCAAATCAGTAATTCTCCACTATCTCGGCCGAGGATTCCTAGTGATGGCCACCCGTGCACTGCGCGACATCAACCCCCAATACCGGGAGAGACGAATCCCCGATGATCCGCTCACTTGCCTCCAATGTGGCTCGAGACTATACCCAACTAAAACCTGTTTGCACAACTCCTTTGAGCGTGGTAGGGTAGTAATCTAAGCACAGTGGGAACTCACACGAGACAAATGACGATCTCAGGTCGATGAACTAACCTGTACACATGTCACCAGGGAATTGCCATCTGACGATATGTATAATACCAACTAGCAGATTCCCGGCGTGTCCTGTCCGGTATACTCATAACCCAATGAGCACCTGTATACATCTTAGGTGATCCAACTGACACCAATGGCTTGTGAGACCGGCCATCGCCCCTCGTCGGGGTCTCGACTGTATACACTAGTCTACTCTGGAGTATCGATGCCCTGTCTCGAAACTCCCACGACTAGGGACACATTTAAGGATGTGCTTATAAACCCCAGCTCCCACGTATATGTTCGCCATCATACTGCTGGCAGTCAAGCAAGAATCCTATGGGCTCTATCATCATGCAATAGTGAACTAAAGCATGTATACGATGATAAAGACAAACCAGATAGCATACTATCATCTTGAGTAAGACTGTCATATCGGTATAGGTCCTGCCTCAATCATTGCAATCATGTACCTGCGATCCAATAATTGACTTTGAAGGCACTATCTCCAACAGGATGTCGTTATCCGTAGGGGCAACCCCCTATTTTTGTAGTGTCTTAGAGTGTATAAGGTTATACCTGTCAGCATAAACCAATTGCTTTACCTTTATTGTTTGGAAATTACCGTTGCCCACTTTATGCGCCCGGTATGCTAAATACTTCTCTTTACAAAAAAATATGGAAATATACAGTGGGTAAGCAGCACTACAGTGGCATAAAGAGAAATATAATATGAAAAGAACAAAATAATTAGGTGCTAAGTGATGATGCTCACAAGTGGGAACTCCCTAGATCATGACACGTGGCAGATGACGTGTCTCGGGGCTCACAGAAACAGGACAGACACCACACATTCGAGGCGTCCTCCGGGCTATCGTCCCGCTGCTAGACTCGACCTCCGAGGAATCCCTGAACATTCCTGTGCTCGCCATGTAAATAACCATTGGCTCGCCTCTGAGCCCTCCTACACGCCGAGCTCCTTGGCCCTTCGCCTCTGAGCTATCACAGAACCGAACTAGCTCGGCCTCCCGCCCTCTTTTAGGCCTCTCACCGAGCTAGGTCTCCCCGGTTCTACCGAGCGGCCTAGAACGCAGATCACGGACGCATCCGCCACGGCTCTACGGATCTTGCCTGACGCGAGATATCCGCCGCCGTACGATCCCGCGTTCTACGCCGTCGCAACCCCCTATTAACGAGCGTATCTCGTCATTAATGGGGGATCCCGTCATTCACGCAGGCGTAGCATCAGAGGCATAACGGCTGGCGAAGATCTCGCGCCAGCTAGCTCATGGCGACCGCTATAAAAACCCCTCTCTCAGACGACTCAGGTAAGGCAATTTTACCCCAATAAGGTGCTACTCTGTCCAAATATCTCGGCTAACTTGATCGTCGGAGGGTCCACGGTTGTGCAACCACCCCGGGACTTCTTTGCTGGTAGCCCGGCTTCACCCTAAATCAAGCCCACTGAGATCCACACGCTCAATGAGGCAACCCTCAATACCAATCCCAGCCGTCCATCAATGCTCACGTCAGATCGATGAAGGACAACATCTGAAGGAGATCCTGCCCTCCATCAGTTGGCGCCGTCTTTGGGAATCCGAAAATTCCACTCATTGAAAGTTGATCTTCCGATCTCGAACTCATGGCGAGTGATCACCGCAACGATCCAAGCATAAGCCACCGCCCTCCCCACAACGGAGGCGTGGACGGATCCTCTCCTCTCCCTAATGCCATTCACGCCCTGTCTGCACGGATCGACAGGCTCTCATCCATCGTGGATGCCCTTGTCCACGTCTAAACGGTGGGATAAGCCCCCCAGGCCGCCATTCCCCCACCTCAGGATCACGACCTCCGTAGAGGGGGAGATGACACTGCCCATGCTGGCACCACTGAGTAGCATCTTGCTATCTTCGGCAGCCACAGGTCCCCCACGGCGACCGATTCAATAACCCGTTGGGTGCCTCACAGCTCCACACCGAGGTCTCGTGAAAGAGCTCCTCACCCCATGGCCCATCGCGCTCTCATCTCTCTCGAGGAGATGTCGGTCAGTTCGCCTGCTCCCAGGCATGGCCGGCACCTTCTCCCTTGACGGGGTCGCGTGGGCGGTACTCACCGTGATAACTCAAGATTGACCTTGCCAGGGGACCTGAGGAACCTGATATAATGGAACCGGAGCCGCAGCCAGGCGTAGGTCGTCAGCGGGAGGGTCCATAACTCCGAATACACGGAGTCCTCAGGGTACCAAGACCGTCTTGATGCCCTCGAAAAGAAAATCGAGGGTATACATCTGGAAGGTCGTCCTTCAAGCGAGGGGGCTTGGTATGCCGCCGACTCACTTACAAAGCCCTTCACTGAAGAGCTGCTCGCTGTCCGCGTATCATCTAGAAACAAGCCTCCAAAAGTGGCCCTCTTTGATGGGAAGTCCGACCCGAAAGACCATCTGGACGCGTTTACGGTGGGCATGAGATTTCAGGACAACTCCGTCACTGCCCAATGCCGAGCGTTCCCCGCCACTCTCATTCGGGCTGGACGAGATTGGTTTCGAGGACTCACGTAACGCTCTATCTCTACCTTTGATGAGCTGGCCGCCCAGTTCCTCGGACATTTCGTCCGGAACAGATGGTAGAAGTGGACCGTCGATTACCTCTTCACTATAAAGAGCGGGGACAAGGAGTCTTTTAAAGGATACGTTACTCACTTCTACAATGCTCTTCTTGAAGTTCCCGAGCATCGGGATGAGACTGTAATCACAGCTCTGAAGTCAGGTCCTAGGCACAAGGAGTGGCTCTGCTTCTTTGCATTGGCGCAACCTAGGACCATGACCGAGGTAAAAGCTTGGACCGAACGGGAAATCCAACTCGAGTCTGAAGTAAACGCCAACCTACCCCAGGCCGACCAGACCGACCAAAAGAAGAGGGGAAGAGAAAAGAAGAAGAAGGTCGACTGGCCAAAGCCATACTCGCCGAAATTCCAGGAGTATACTCCGCTCAACATCTCTCGGTCTGAGCTGTTGGAGGAGGCGAAGGGTGAGCGATTCTTCAAGCTCCCTTCGGTCACCAATAGAGCGGCCAACTCGTGGCCCGTACTGCGCCTTCCATAGGTCGCAGTGACACCCGACCGAGAATTGTAAGCAGTTCCACGACTACATCGAGGAGTTGATTCGCTCGGGCCACTTGGCGAAGTACCTGCAGGAAAAGTGACAGGCAGACCGGGAACAGGAAAACCATCCCCCTCCCGGTGAGTTAACGATCGGCTAAATCATGGTTGTATCTTCGAAGGCTGCACGTGGAGCGGGCGAGATACGATGCCTTCTACCGGTTGAAGGAAACGGCGACCGGCCCCGGAAGAAAAACAAAGTAGCCGAGCCCATCACCTTTACTGACGAAGACCTCCATAGAATATCCTTGCTCACAATGACCCCCTCGTGATTACAGCACGAGTCCACTGCTACGAGGTTCAAAGGATACTGGTCGACTCGGGAAGCTCGGCGGACATCCTTTTCTATGACCGCTTCTTATGTATGGGGCTTGGCCCGTTAGACCTAAGGCCAACCACCCACATTCTGTCGGGGTTTACTAACCACTCCATCCCGGCGAGAGACTGTGTCACGCCCCGCTTCCCAGTATACGGGTAGAGGACGTGACGAGGCCGCTACGTATTTACTCAAAAGTAAACATGCTAAGCGTATCTAAGCAATATAAATAAAATGCACAATAGACAGGATGTAAATGAACATCAACTTTATTTACAAACATTCTTTTTACAATAAATCTGAAAAGTAAATATATGGAATGAAAAGTAATGCCTAAACAGTGGCATAAAAGAAATGGAAAATACAGAATGTAAATGTGTACAAGGAATCTAAAGCTCTGGGTCGAATGCTAGCCGGTCCAAATCCTCGCTGGTGGGCTCGATCTCCAGTGAGTCCGAATCACCTGACGACATTCCAAAGAAGAAGAAAGAGAATGTCATCAGCGAACAAATCGCTCGGTAAGTCCCGTAAATAGACAAGAATGGAATAGACAGAATAGAGAGTATATTGTTATAATATTGTATTTAATGTTAACGCTGTTGTTTGTAGCTTGGTACAGAAGAGACCCGTGTATACGAGAGGAGTCTCACTAGACCAGAGACTATGGTATACGGAGTATAAGGAACCGTTCAGCCATGGTATAACGGCAATTGAATTCAGGTTAGGTGTCTTTATGGTTGTTGTCTCGTGCCACTTCTAACACCTTCCGTACCAATCTACCCCTTATAAACCGCACGATATCTTGATTGTATTGTTTGAATTGTATAATGTATATAGATGGATGACTTGCCGAAACCATGATATCAGTAATGGAACGAATATAATGGATGATCATGTAAATGGAATATATCCATGGTTCGGTTCGGTCAATATAGATTGAATAGATTGAACAGATTGAATATATAGATTCATATTGAGTTGTAGTTTATACTTGAATCATATTCAAGTCAAATTTATTATATCGAGACTCAGTCCGAATCAGACAATTAGAAAAGAAATTGAATCCTGAATTATGTTTTGGTGCTATCGGTAACTGCTGCACATGGACGGCAGGATTTATGTCTTTTTCAAAGACAATTACCGTTTTGATAACACCGTTTGTTAAGTTGTCTACCTTAAATAGGCAAGCACCCATATCTCCGGCTCCCTGAGGCTCAAGAGACTGGTCCCGCTTAAACCTATGTTTACTAGGGTCCTTATTGTAATTTAGTATAACTTGAGGGAGTTTTATGAAAAATAGTTTTGTTATACTTTTAAAATATACCTAAAGTATTTAAATATTGTCTTTAGAGTTTTCATAGATATTTCTTTTATTCAATATGAATTTTCTAGTGAATATGACCTAGTTTTTAAAGTATAAGATATTTATTTGAAATATTGGAATTGTATGGTATTTTCTTGTAAATGGAATGTTTTGCTTGAATTTTGGAAATGTGGAATATTATAAATATTAAAAATAGATATTTTGATATTAATTACATATATATTTATTTATAAAAATATAAGTTTTATTTATATTAGAAATCACATTTTTCTAAAGGAAATGTATTAAAATCTTTCGAGATCGTATGCTCCTTGCGGAGGTCTGCATCTCACTCTACTAAGCCTGAGGATGTGCGATAATCCGCACCATCCCGAACGGGTTCTCCAAAATGGGTTGTAGAGGCGCAATTGCAAAGATTTGTTAAAATACATTTCTTGTAGAAAAAAAATTTAGTAGTTGAAGGTAGTTATATTTAAAGTCGTATTTTCTCAGATCTATGTTCCCAAATTCCATCATTCTATATTAGATATGTGTGTTATTAGGAGGTAGGTCATTACCTTGTGAGTTTTCTTAAAGTATAAAGGTATTATAGAGTTTATATCGGAAACTAAAGTTTGTGTTATTTTAATGTAAAATTGCGATAAAAGATACATATAACAATATTTTGTGATGAAACTTGTTAAAGATATTTATTAATGTTTAGTGAACAATATGTGATGATATGAAGTTATCTTGATTAAGAAAAATTATAGTTTTTAAAGAAAACCGAATCGGAAGTCGGACTAACTCCGCTTCCATCGGGTTTTAGTTTTGAATGTTTTTAGAATAGCGAAAAGAGGAAGAAGTAGGGACTTACAGATTATTTGATTAGAAGAGAGAAGGAGGAAGAGGTGGGAGGTGCCAGTGTGTCGTTTCGTCCTCGGAATCTCCTCGGATTGCCGTCGGAAGTTCGTCAGAGCTTCGCCCTTTTGCTAACTCCACTTGCACACAAAAGACTTAGGAATTTTCTTGAGAGGTTTGGCAGGGATTTGTGAGTGAGGAGGGGTGATTTTTAGGGTGGTATTTATAGGAAAAATTAGGGTTTTAGGGCAGTGAAAGGGTGTATTAAAATTTGTATTAAAATGGATTAAATATGAGTTTTATGGTGCTCTGTAATTGTGCAGTAAAAACAAATAATACAGGGGTTATGGGGGGAGTCCAAGAGTCGCAAGAGGTAAAGAAAATTAGAGTTTCGGCCGAGTCAGACCGGCGGCGCTGGCTGAGTCACGCGGTTCGCCGGCCCGAGTCGGGCGAGTCGGGGCTCGTCTTGGTGCCATGTGTCGGGGTCGGTTGGTCTACTGTAGTGGACTCGTTTGTTTTATGTGTGATTCTTAAGTTTACGTGTTGTGCTCGTGTAGACTCTTGGGCATCTAAAAGATTAAAAGAATTTAATTAAAAAAATGTGTGGCTGATGGGATTTGAACTCTGGTGCTATGGTTCAACAGTGCAAGGTCATACCAAGGAGCTATAAGCTCTTTCTTTCTGTTCAAAAGTAAATCAAATTCTTATAGCTCATGCTCAATCTCAAGTACCCCTTTCTGTATTTTTGAAAAAAATTGTACAGAAAGTTTAAGGTTGTTACATTCTATCCTCCTTATAAAAATTTCGTTCCCGAAATTTGGAAAAGGAAAGTGTAACAGATTCAAAACAAATTTAGTGATGGAACTATTTATAGTGCATGGAAAATATCTGAAAGAACGAAAGGATGCGAAAGTTTTGGTAAGATTGTAAAAGAGGTGAGGAAATTTTGGTTTAGGACAGATGAAATTGGAAGATTCAAGGAATTTGAATTGTAAAGAATGTTTTCAGTTACTGGTTCTTGTGTTATATTGCTTAAGTTGTCCATGCAGAGATGAACTGCATGGTAGGGTTACATACAACTCTGACCTACATGGGCCACCAACAAAACCTGTCACGCCCTGCTTCCCAGTATACAGGCTGAGGACGTGACGAGGCCGCTACGTATTTACTCAGAAGTAAACACGCTAAGCGTATTTAAGCAATATAAGTAAAATGTATAAGAGACAAGATGTAAATGAACAACAATTTTATTTATTAACATTCTGTTTATAATTCATCTGAAAAGTAAACGTATGGAATGGAAAGCAATGCCTAAATAGTGGCATAACAGAAATGGAAAATACAGAATGTAAATGTGTACAAGGAATCTAAAGCTCTGGGTCGAAAGCTAGCTCGTCCAAATCCTCGCTGGTGGTCTCGATCTACAGTGAGTCCGAATCACCTGACGACATTCCAAATAAGAAGAAAGAGAATGTCGTCAGCGAATAAATCGCTCGGTAAGTCCCGTAAATAGACAAGAATGGAATAGACAGAATAAAGAGTATATTATTATAATGTTGTATTTAATATTAACGCTGTTGTTTGTAGCTTGGTATAGAAGAGGCCAGTGTATACGAGAGGAGTCTCACTAGACCAGAGACTACGGTATACGGAGTATAAGGAACCGTTCAGCCACGGTACAACGGCAATTGAATTCAGGTTAGATGTCTTTATGGTTGCTGTCTCGTGCCACTTCTAACACCTTCCGTACCAATCTACCCCTTATAAACTCCGCGATATCTTGATTGTATTGTTTGTATTGTTTGAATTGTATATTGTATATAGATGGATGACTTGCCGAAACCATGATATCAGTAATAGAACGGATATAATGGATGATCATGTAAATGGAATATATTCATGGTTTAGTTCAGTCAATATAGATTGAATAGATTGAACAGATTGAATATATGGATTCATATTGAGTTGTAGTTTATACTTGAATTATATTCAAGTCAGATTTATTATATCGAGACTCGGTCTGAGTCAGACAACTAGAAAAGAAATTGGATCCTGAATTATGTTTTGGTGCTATCGGTAACTGCTGCACATGAACGGCAGAATTTGTGTCTTTTTCAAAGACAATTACCATGTTGATAATACCGTTTGTTAAGTTGTCTATCTTAAATAGACAAGCACCCATATCTCTGGCTCCCTGAGGCTCAAGAGACTGGTCCCGCTTAAACCTATGTTTACTAGGGTCCTTATTGTAATTTAGTATAACTTGAGGGGATTTTATGAAAAATAGTTTTGTTACACTTTCAAAATATATCTCAAGTATTTAATTATCGTCTTTAAAGTTTTCATAGATATTTCTTTTATTCAATGTAAATTTTCTAGTGAATATGACCTAGTTTTTAAAGTATAAGGTATTTATTTGAAATATTGGAATTGTATAGTATTTTTTTGTAAATGGAATGTTTTCTTGAATTTTGGAAATGTGGAATATTATAAATATTAAAAATAGATATTTTGATATTAATTACATATATATTTATTTATAAAAATATAAGTTTTATTTATATTAGAAATCACATTTTTCTAAAGGAAATGTATTAAAATCTTTCGAGTTCGTATGCTCCTTGCGGAGGTCTGCATCTCACTCTACTAAGCCCGAGAATATGTGATAATCCGCACCATCCCGAACGGGTTCCCCAAAATGGGTTGTAGAGGCGCAATTGCAAAGATTTGTTAAAATACACTTCTTGTAGAAAATGGTTTTAATAGTTGAAGGTAGTAGTTATATGTAAAGTCGTATTTTTCCAGATCTATATTCCAAATTCCGTCGTGCTATATTAGATATGTGTGTTGTGAGGAGGTAGGTCATTACCTCGTGAGTTTTCTAAAGGTATAAAGGTATTATAGAGTTTATGTCGGAAACTAAAGTTTGTGGTATTTTAATGTAAAATTGCGATAAAAGATGCATATAGCAATCTTTTGTGATGAAACTTGTTAAAGATATTTATTAATGTTTAATTAAAAATATGTGATGATATGAAGGTATCTTGATTAAGAAAAATTATAGTTTTTAAAGAAAACCGAATCGGAAGTCGCACTAACCCCGCTTCCGTCGAGTTTTAGTTTTGAATGTTTTTAGAATAGAGAAAAGAAGAAGAAATAGAGACTTACAGGTTATTTGACTAGAAGAGAGAAGGAGGAAGAGGTGAGAGGTGCCGGTGCATCGTTTCCACCTCAGAATCTTCTCGGATTGCCATCGGAAGTTCGTCGGAGCTTCGCCCTTTTGCTAACTCCACTTGCACACAAAAGACTTAGGAATTTTCTTGAGAATTTTGGCAGGGATTTGTGAGTGAGGAGAGGTGATTTTGAGGGTGGTATTTATAGGAAAAATTAGGGTTTTAGGGTAGTGAAAGGATGTATTAAAATTTGTATTAAAATGGATTAAATATGAGTTTTATGGTGCTCTGTAATTGTGCAGTAAAAACAAATAATACATGGGTTATGGGGGGAGTCCAAGAGTCGCAAGAGGTAAAGAAAATTAGGGTTTCATCCGAGTCAGACCGGCGGTGCCGGCCGAGTCAAGTGGTTCGCCGGCCCGATTCGGGCGAGTCGGGGCTCATCTTGGTGCCACGTGTCGGGGTCGGTTGGTCTATTGTAGTTGACTCGTTTGTTTAATGTGTGACTCTTCAGTTTACGTGTTGTGCTCATGTAGACTCTTGGGCTTCTAAAAGATTAAACGAATTTAATTAAAAAAAATGTGTGGCTGATGGGATTTGAACTCTGGTGCTATAGTTCAGCAGTGCAAGGTCTTACCAATGAGCTACTAGCTCTTTCTTACTGTTCAAAAGTAAATCAAATTCTTATAGCTTGTGCTCAGTCTCAAGTACCCCTTTCTGTATTTTTGAAAAAAATTATACAGAAAGTTTAGGGTTGTTACAGAGTGGTTACCCTCCTTCTTAACATTCGGGAGGCGGGCCGTACGAGAACCGTACCAGTGGAGTTCATCGTCGCTAGGATTCCTTCGTCCTACATTATTCTCCTGGGACGCCCGACGCTAAACACCCGTCGAGCCCAAATCTCGACCTACCACCCCACGATCAAGTTTTCATTGGATCAAGGGGGAATAAGCTGGGCCTACGGGAACCAGCAAATTGCCAAGATTTGCTTCACAGCAACATCCACCTCCAAGGAGTGAAGCGACGACCTTGGAAGCATGTGTGATTTCCAGGGGTCCTTGGATACTCGTGAAGAACAAAAAGAAATCCGAGGAGCCCCGGTAGAGGCGCTAACAGAGGTCCCCTTCGTCGAGGGGAAAAATGAACGAACTGTCCAGATCGGATACCTATTAACAAGAGCCTGGCGCGAAGACTTGATCCATTTTCTCCGAGGAAACTCGGATGTGTTCGCATGGGCGCCCGCTGACATGCCCGGGATCGACCCTAAGGTGATCTCGCACAAGCTCGGGGTTGACCCAACGGACCGACTCGTCAGGCAAAAGAAACAAAACTTCGCTCCGATCAAACAAAAGGCGATCGAGGACGAGGTCGATAGGTTGCTTGCAGCCAAATTCATTCAAAATGTGGCCTACTCAGAATGGCTAGCGAATGTGGTTATGGTTAAAAAATGCAAGTGGGAAGTGGCACAAGTGCATCGACTTCACAGATCTCAACATGGCCTACCCGAAAGACAACTATCCCCTCCCTCAGATAGATCGACTTGTCGACAGCTCGGCAGGATACGAGTTACTCAGCTTCATGGATGCTTTCTCCGGTTACAACCAGATCCGTATGAACTCGGCAGATGAGGAGCTTACCGCGTTCACAACGGACCGGGGGGTATACTGCTAAAAAGTGATGCCCTTTGGCCTCAAAAACGCCGGAGCTATATACCAGCACCTGGTCAACAGAATGTTCAAACCGCAGACCGGGAGGAATATGGAGGTTTACGTCGACAACATGCTCGTAAAATCGACCTCGTCGGACGAGCATGCCAAAGGTCTTGGCGAGACATTCGACATCCTTCGCAAGTACAAAATGAAGCTGAATCCCACCAAGTGCGCGTTCGGGGTCACTAGCGGGAAATTCTTCAGGTTTATGGTCACCCACCGAGGAATTGAGGCTAACCTGGAGAAGATCAGCGCCATCCTCAACATGACCATGCCAAAGAGAAATGTGGAGATCATGCGACTTACGTGGAGAGTGGCTTCCTTTAGTCGCTTCATGTCAAGGTCTGGGGAAAAGTATCTCTCGTTCTTCAAAACCCTGAGGAAAATCCCAAAGTTCAAATGGTCGGAGGATTGCCAGAACGCTTTTGAGCAACTCAAGGTGCACCTAGAAACTCCCCTACTGCTCACCCGTCCTGTCGAGGGAGACGAGTTGATGCTGTACCTTGGGGTATCCGATCATGCTGCCGGCTCGGTGCTCGTCCGAGAAGTCGAAGGAATATAGAAGCCCATCTACTATATGAGCCACGTCTTAAGGACGTGGAAACAGAATACCCAGCCATAGAAAAGACTGTCTTGGCGCTTATCGTGGCCTCAAGGAAGCTATGGAACTACTTCTAGGCACACACCATCCTCGTCCTCACCGAGCATCCCCAAAGGGCTATTCTCGCCTCCCCCAAGTCATCTGGTCGTCTGGAGAAATGGAGTGGGAGTTATCTCAATTCGACATCAAATACTGCCCAAGGCAAGCTATCAAGGCACAAGTCCTGGCAGACTTTGTTGTCGAATATACTATCCCCAACAAGGAGGCAGTGTCGGCGCCCGTCCCCTGGCCTCAACCCTCGGTAGAGGAAGGGCCCGACTCTTTCTCCGATTGGGTTCTCTACGTCGATGGATCCTCTACCGAGGAGGGGAGCAGTGCTGGCCTTATCATTCGAGGCCTGAATGAGGCAGAGATAGAGTACTCTTTGAAGCTTAGGTTCAAAGCTTCAAACAACGCCGCAGAGTACGAGGCCTTGCTAGCTGGACTATGAATCGCCTCCAGGGTGGGGCTGAAGACAATCCGAATTCGCAGCGATTTCGCCCTAGTCGTAGGCCAAGTGACCGGCCGTTTTGAGGCCCGGGAGCCGCTAATGGTGAAATATTTAGCCGAGGTAAAAAGACTACGAAAAGTCTTCGACAAAGTTCAAGTGGAGCAGATTCCTCGTCAACTAAACGCCCAGGCCGACGCCTTGAGCAAGCTAGCCTCCTCCTATACGGCTAACAATAAGAGGAATATCCTCTTCGAAGTCTTGCCATGGCCCAGCGTGAAAGACAGGGGGCAGCACTCCAAGTATACACTACTTAGGAAGAAGGACGGGATTAGAGGAAAGCTCTCATAGAGTTCCTGAAGGAAGGTATACTCCCAGAAGATCGAGGGGAAGCACGCCGCCTTCGAGCCAAAGCCCGCCATTTCGTCTGGAGCAATGGAAACCTCTACAAGAATTCCTTAACACAACCTCTGCTTCGGTGCGTCGACCCCCACGAAGCCGACTACGTCCTGCGTGAGATTCATGAAGGGGTCAGTGGAGGACATCAAGAGGCCTGCGCCTTATTCCAGAAGACGCTACTCCAAGGATACTATTGGCCGACGATTCATCGAGACGCTCAGAAGCTCGTCAGAAGATGCAAAAGCTGTCAACTCCATGGAAGCATACCCTGTCTTCCGGCTTCCGAGCTAATGGCCCTGACCTCCTCCTGGCCGTTTGCCTAGTCGGGAATGGACATGGTAGGCCAACTCCCAACTGGCACGGGTGGGCATAAGTACATCCTCGTCGCGGTAGACTATTTTACGAAGTGGATTGAGGCCGTCCCCATCAGAAAACCGGACGCCACCACAACCATCAAATTCCTTCAAAACAACATAATATCCTGATTCGGGATTCCGCGGTGTATTGTTACCGACCACGGGACGAATTTCGAAAACGACAAAGTCAAAGGATTTTGCAACGAGTACCACATACTAATGAAGTTTGTCGTGGTCGCGCATTCTCAATGCAACGGGCAGGCCGAGGTCGCTAACCGAGACATCATTCCAGGTCTTTGAAGTCATTTAGAACGAAGACAGGGCAGCTGGGTCGAGAAACTACCCTGGATTTTATAGGCCTTACGCACATAGAAGAAGACCTCCACTGGAGAGACCCCCTTCAGTCTCTGCTAGGCGCTGAGGCGATGGTCCCAGCAGAGATTGGACTGTCTAGTTACAGAGTCGAACACTTCAATGACAAAGCAAATACCTCTATGCTCTGGACTAATATGGAAATCTTGCTTGAAAAACGGGACCGGGCACAGATCAAAGCCACCGCTTATCAACAGCAAACTGCCCGCTACTACAATGCACGAGTCAAGCATCGTGCCTTCAAAACGGGAGATTTGGTCCTAAGGCAGAACGAATTCACAGACCAAGGCAAGCTGCACAAGTTCTCCCCGAAGTGGGACGGCCCATTCCTCATCTCCAAAGTATTTCCTGGAGGAGCCTATCGCCTACAAGACGCGGGATGACGCAAGCTTCTGCGGCCTTACAACGCCGAGAAGCTCAAATTGTACAAGTGAATGTATTTTCAAATTTTGCATCACTGAATATGTTACTTCTTTGCCAAAGCGATGTAATTTTTCTTTTAAGTCTTCTGAATTAGGAGAAACTTCTTCTATATGTTTCCCTCTTCCTCGATTCAAAGGTCCCTGGTTTCGTTTATGTACATACTTAAACACACAAAGAGGATAAAAAGGAGACAATAGCATGTCACAAAAGAAGAATTTTATTCATCAAGAGTATTATGGGTTCCCCGGCCTTACACAAAAATTATTATTATAATAAAAAGGGGTGGGGATGGAGGAAGCATTGCTGATGATACTCCGACGAAATCTCCGTCAGCCACCTCTGAAGCGTCACCCACCGGACAAGAATCAACAATCAGCCTCATCTGGAAACACTCCATAAGAAGGCCTGCCGATCTATCCCGCCTGCTCTTCGAGATCAGGCCGAGGTGGTAAAGTGAGTGCAACTTCTTGATCGCCTCATCCTTCTGTGGAGACAAGGTATTGTGTAGACCCAAAGACCTCCTCCAGATCGCATAAATGAGCACTTGGAGGAGTGGAGATCGCCGGGGAAGAAGATGTCCAAAATGGGCCTCCACGCGGTCTATCACCACCTCTTGCGTCTATTCGGTCCGATTGGGGTTGTAGAGATACAAGTCGTCCCGGGAAATTATCTCATTGATAAGCACACACGGACGTCTGGCCATTTTCAGAAACACAACGTTGAAAGAAACCAACATGCCTTCGCTATTTATAGCCTCAACGGAATCCGAAAAGGCTGATGTTCGCGCGCACGGCAGCACGATTCACGGGGCCCTGTCAAAGTCCCTAATACAAAGCTGTCGCATGGCGACCATGCCCCCAAACGGCCAACAGGAAGTTGGAACGACACGCACTACGGAGAGTCATGCCTCCCCACGTGTCTCTGCCACGTGTTGCCTTCGACGGTCTCTCTCCCTAGATTTTTTGGGTCAAGGGAGACGGACCGACACCAAAGAAGCCTCATCAAGAGGCCACCCGGCAACTCCCTTGCTCGGCTTATCCCTAGCGGGTATCTCCTACCTATTACGCTTAGGATCAAAAGCCCTCCTCAAGAGGCCACCGAGCAGCTTCCCTGCTTGGTCAATCCCTGGCGGGTAGCTCCTACCCATTACGCCAAGGATCAAAAGCCCTCCTCAAGAGGCCACCGAGCAGCTTCCCCGCTTGGTCAATCCCTGGCGAGTATCTCCTACCCATCCACGTCAAGGATCAAAAGCCCTCCTTAAGAAGCCACCGAGCAGCTTCCCTGCTCGGTCAATCCCTAGCGAGCACATCCTGCCCATCTACGCTAAGGATCAAAGCCCTCCTCAAGAGGCCACCGAGCAGCTTCCTTGCTCGGTCAATCCCTGGCGGGTAGCTCCTACCCATCCACACTAAGGTCAAAAGCCCTCCTCAAGAGACCACCGAGCAGCTTCCCTGCTCGGTCAATCCCTAGTGGGCACATCTTGCCCATCTACGTTAAGGATTAAAGCTCTCCTCAAGAGGCCACCGAGCAGCTTCCCTGCTCAGTCAATCCCTGGCGGGTAGCTCCTACCCATCCATGCCAAGGATCAAAATCCCTCCTCAAAAGGACACCGAGCAGCTTCCCTACTCGGTCAATCCTTAGCGGGCACATCCTGCCCATCTACGCTACGGATCAAAGCCCTCCTCAAGAGGCCACCGAGCAGCTTCCCTGCTCGGTCAATCCCTGGCGGGTAGCTCCTACCCATCCATACCAAGGATCAAAAGCCCTCCTCAAGAGGCCACCAAGCAGCTTCCCTGCTCGGTCAATCCTTAGCGGATAGCTCCTGCCCATCCAGCCAAGGATCAAAAGCCCTCTTTAAGAGGCCACTGAGCAGATTCCCTGCTCGGTCAATCCTCGGCGAGTAACTTCCTACCCATCTATGCTAAGGATCAAAGCCCCTATCCATAGGCCACCGCCGACCAATTCTAACTTGGCTTGTTTTAACTTACGCTAAAAGAAGTGGTTGCTGGTCCGACTCAGAGGAATGGGCAAATCTCGACCTACCTACACTTGAAGGAACTTCCGATGTATTCTAAGCGAACAATAGCCACCTTGACTCCGAAGGCGGGAGGGGACTGACCTTCCTGCACTTAGCGATTAACTGGCTTACACTCGATGGGCGATCGCCATCTAAAGGACCGGTCATCGACTTACGGCCTGACCCTTGGGACGAGGAAAACACTAAGAAGCTCAAGTGCTCGCACAAGAAAACTTTGCCATGAAGGAAAATTAAGAAACAGTTTTATTCACGATCTGAGAGTCTGTACAAGGTACTATGGACTCCTCAGCCATACAAAAAGCACCCGGAGGCTTACAAAATTTATAAACAAAAAAAGGCAGGAAGGCTCAGGCCTCGGGAACGGGGAGAATCTCAACCTGCACAACGCCGGCGTCGGGAACCGGGGTGGCGGCTTTTGGGTCGGTGCTCCCACCAGGGGCCTTATCTCCAGCACTCCCACCGGCAACCTTTCCCTTGGCGGCACTCCCTGCGGTCTCCTCCTGCGGATCATCCTCAAAGAGGGGGTACTGGAGCCAAAGCTCGCCGTCAGCAAACCCCAGCATCAATGCCTTGACGACGTCAAGAGCCTGGTGCCAAACAATGGCTGAGGCGTCAGCAAGGTCGGCGTAGAACTGTTTTGACGTCTTGTAACTCTCCACCGACTTGGCAGCCCGGAAGTCGGCGAGCTTCATCGTGTCCTTCGCTACCTCGGTTTTCCTCTTGCAGGCGTCCCGCGACTTCTTCATCGTGGCGTTGAGTACCTTAGCCTCCTCAAACTTAGCCTGGACGACCTTGTTGGATTCACTCAGAAGTCGAATGGAATCCTTGTATTTAGAGTTCGTAACCTCCTCGGCGGCCACCCTGGTTTCGAGGGAGGTGATCCTTTCCTTCGCCTGCTGCAAATCCAGGCATAGGTCCTCCTTACTGGAGGACGACTCACCCGCCTTCCGCATCGCCGGGGTAATCTCCTCGTGCTCCATGTTGACGATGAGGGCACAGTACTGGAGGACCTGAGGAAAGTAAATGAAGGGTTAGAAGTGTCAGATCCGAGGAAAAAATACTTGACGAAAACCTCAACGGAAAGCAGATACTGACCTGTACGGCCTCCTGATCGATGGCGGCCACTTGGGATTTAAGGGTCCCTCGAAGAATTGTGCACCCGGCCTATCGTTCCATCTCCGAAAGTAAGTTATCGGTGACAGAAAACCCTGAGGGCACCTCGAAACTGACGTCATCCTCCTGCACGAGGATCGGGAAGGCCGGAGATCGAGATACCATCCTCTTGTGCCTCTTGAAGGGGACCTCGGGGGAGGGGGTCGGCTTCATCCTCCACCTCTCTCACCCGGGGCTCCAGTTCCCAGGCATACTTATGACTCTCCCCGTGTCTGGTTTTCGGAGCTCAAGGCGCAACGGCAGGCTTAGCCGGTGCGGTTGGCTTCGGGGCCGGGCTCGAACCGGGGCGGGATGAGATAGCGCCCCCGGTCTTCCTCCCTTTCTTGGCGGCTATGGCAGCCAGGAATTTAGATCGGTCCATTTGCTCTGCAAAAAGGAAAATACACAAAGGGAGTTAATGACGCTGAAAAGAACAAGAGGAAAATACACAAAGGGAGTTAGTGACGCTGAAAATATTTGAGTCTAGACAGATCATTCAAGCTCCTAACTTACCCATGAATCGAGCGGGGCTGAGCCCGGTCCAGCTAAGGGCCTGCTCAGAAAGCAGAACGTCAGCCCGCTGGATCGGCTCCCATATGGACACAGCCCTCGCCTCGGGAGAGGACGACCGCTTCACCCGCGGGAAATCGGCCCTATGCCACTGTACATGCATAGGCCAATTCCTTCCCTCGGGTGGCCCGACAAATACCAACTTCTCTTTCAATTCGTGAATGGAAGAAGGAACAACTACTTCTCCCGACCCTGCCGCCCCTCCCTTGCGTTTGTTGAAGGAAATGTACACCTAACTCGGCTCGTCCTTACGGGTGCCGGGATGATTTTTATAACAAAGGAAGGAGGTGAGAAGGGTCAAGCTGAAGGGGATTTCTTCAAGTCTCAACCGAACTAGGAACCTGAGGAGAATTCTCCATGAGTTTGGCACTAGCTGGCTCGGGGAAAGTTGGAAGCAACATAGTACCCTGCATACTTCGGGGGAAAAGGCAGATGCATCCCAGCCTAGAATGCATTCAAGTACAAAGAAATCTCCTTGCCCTGCACTTGGTCCGCCCTTTCGTCCTCCCTAGCTAAACAAAGCGAATAGCTAGGAGGAATGTGATCCCGGATCTCAGTGAGTTCGACCACGTTTCTTAGGAGGGAGGGGGCATCACGAGCGTTCCCAATACGCACTTTGGGGACCCTTGCCATCGGCTAGCGGCGAGCAGCGCGGGTGGCCCTAACTCTATGAGGGGTACCTGACTCGGATGGGGCAGAGGAAGAAGCAGGAGAAGACTCCCTAGACTCTACCCTAACTATCTCAACAGACTCCTTAGAGAAAGACATCTAACTTGATTCAAAGGAAGGAGTCCTCTGAGAAAAGAGCGCGAGGGATCCGATCTAGAAGATGGAGCGCCGAGCTATCTCTCGCAGCAAAAGGAAAATGATAGAAAAGTGTAGACCCTAGGGGGATCCCACCCCTATTTATAGTGCATGGCCGATATATCCAACGGCTCAGATCGTTTCCCGCCTAAATGAAGCTTCGTGCCGGCTAGCTGTCGACGTTCTACATGTCAAGCGACCATTAGAGATGTCCTTTCGAGTGCAAGCGACAGTGGCAGCCCGTCACGTCCACCAATCTGCATCGGACACGTGGCCTGTGCCCCAACGGACATATAAGTGAATCGGTGCTCCTTATTTATTGCACGATCACCCCCCTGATCCGTTGACGTCATCGAAGATACGCCAAACCATCCCGAAGATCCGCGCTTGTAGGTTCTTGACTACAAGTTGAGCCTGGGAACCGATCAGACCACTCTCGATCCGACCCTTAAATAGGTCGGGGTGAGAGTGGGGGGATAATGATGATGCTCACAAGTGGGAACTTTCCGGATCATGACATGTGGCAGATGGCGTGTCCCGGGGCTCACGGAAATAGGGAAAGCACCACAGGTTGGAGGCGTCCCCCGGGCTATCATCCCGCTGCTAGACCCGACCTCCGAGGAATCCGTTAACATTCCTGTGCTCGCCATGTAAATAACTATTGGCTCACCTCCGAGCCTTCCTATACGCCGAACTCCTTGGCCCTTCGCCTCCGAGCTATCACAGAACCGAACTAGCTCGGCCTCCCGCTTTCTTTTATGCCTCTCACAGAGATAGGCCTCCCCGGTTCTACCAAGCGACCTAAAACGCAGATCATAGGCTCCTCTGCCACAGCTCCACGGATCTTGCTAGACGCCAGATATTCGCTGTCCTATGACCCCGCATTCCACGCCGTCGCATCCCTCCATTAACGAGCGTATCTCGTCATTAATGGGGGATCCCATCATTCACATAGGCATAGCGCCAGGGGCCGGTAAAGATCTCGTGCCAGCTAGCTCATGGCGACCGCTATAAAAAAACCCTCTCTCAGACGACTCAGGCAAGGCAATTTTACCATAATAAGCCGCTACTCTGCCCAAATACCTTGGCTAACTTGATCATCGAAGGGTCCACGGTAGTGCAACCACCCCGGGACTTCTTTGCAGGTAGCTCGGTTTCACCCCAAATCAAGCCCACTGAGATCCACACGCTCAAGGAGGCAACTCTTAACACCAATCCCAGCCGACCATCAACGCTCGCGACAGATCGATGGAGGAAAACATCTGAAGGAGATCCTGACCTCCATCACTAAGAGATTAATTTATAGTTTATCTTTTAAAAGAAAAGCTATTATAGGCACCGAGAAGACAGAAAAGGGGAGCTCCCACATTAAAGGAAAAAGTTCCTCCAAAATAGAGAATTTTCTTAGAAGGAAAAATATTGCTTGGCAAGTTAATTGGTCATCTTGCTTAGTTTCATTGATCAAGTGAACCTTAATGAATAGCTATTAGCCTTCATCTAGGTTGCTGTATCCATGTCAGACAAGTGTCAACCACATATTTGTGCCCTTGACATGCACGACATGTGACTGACACAGAATTTCCGTGTCCCACTTCGAAATGAGACGGCTTTGGATTCAAACACGTGTTGAGCATGTTTTTATGCAGCAATTGACACAAACAATGATTCTCGTGGTAGTGATGGCCCTGTTTTTTCAATTAAAGGCGAGAAAAATTGTAACGACCGTGTTTACTTATTTCCCTTTTTGTATTTTCATTTGTACTTGATGGTATTTTAATTAAAACACTTCTCTTCTTCTGTGGTTAGCTTAACTCCTTTACCATGTACTTTTGAATCAATATGTCTCGTATATCGAGTTGGATGCAGTGCAAGAATCCTAGCCCACAGGTCATAAGTTCAAATCCCAGTGACATTTCTTTTTATTGTTTTTTTTTAATTTTTGACTTTTACTTAGTCTTCGAGGCCAAGTCTAGTCTGGTTGAATGATATCGGATTCTGGGGAGATTCTGGGGGCTTTTTGAATTTTTTTTGAAATTTAAACTATGAATATGTATGTTTTTATAAACATATTATTTTTATACTTCTACTCCCTAGATCTTAAAAACACCTTACTTCAATGTTGTGGAAAGCAGAAGGGCAAGGCTTTAGCTTTAGCAGTCTTTAACAGGGATTTAATGGAAAAAAGCACCAAGACGTTTCTAAATAGTAAATAAAATAATGATGGAAATTATATTAATAGAAACTCTTAAAAACGGAATAATATAAACATAACAAAGATATTTTATTGTCATACAGTTTGTATACAATAATAGAAATATATTGAACAATTTTAAGCAATAATCATCCATATAAAGTATGAAAGAGATAATGTTGCAGATTAAAGGCAATAATGAGATTTAATTATTCGATCATTTGATATGACAATCTACAACTTTTAAGAAAATATTCACTATATTCCATTTTAATGCTTAAAAGCGGATTTAAGCGGGATTTCCATGCAAAAGCGAGCCAAAGCGAGAGCTTCAAGCTATTAACGCAGCACAAAGGCGCTTTAGCAAAAGCGAAGCGCTTCATGGCCGCTTTCCGCTAAAACGGGGCTATAGCGAAGCTTTTTAAAACAGTGCATTCTTCCTCTTTCTCATGTGAACCCTGCTACCTTCACTCCATCACTACCCCTCACACCTCAAGAATTCGACAAAGACGTGCCGGAACGACAAGCTTCCTTCCTTCTTCTACCACGCCTCGGTTCTTCAAACCAAAGTATCTTCGCTTCCTTTTTTGCTCGTACTAGTACAAGTGGGTTTTGATAAGTCCCTTAGCTCTTTCTTATCATCCTGAAGCTTCTATAATGATCTCTACCTAGCCTTAATTAAGCCTAACCCTCAACTCTACAACTTGACATTAAAAAAATTTATGGTACTTGTGTGATATTGGACTAGGTATTTGTATGTACATGATGCTATTCCTTATGTATGGTTATATGATTGTGGTGATTTTTTGTGCACCTCTCAGGTCACGGGTGCACCGTGTTTCCCTGTTTTTAATCCCTATATTGTATGAATCGAATAAATATATAACTTAGGCAAAATCAAGTTTTTTCACATAATTTCACCGTTTTTATACATTGACTTCGACTATGCATAACACCTAGCACCGCGGTCAGTTTTGAATAAAATCTTGTTTGAAATATAAGTACTATGAAAGATGCACATTTTTGTATTTAATGTTTTCTCTAAAAGTTGATGAAAGATACGGTTTTGGCACTTTAAAGTTTGTAACTCAAATCTGGAAATCTGGTCGGGCTGCTATGTGCAGCGACACGAAAACAAGCGCAACTCCCTTTTCTGGAACTTAAATAAAGCAAACCATAGGTGCTAATTGACCACGACAAAAAACCCACAACTCTTATAAATACCTTTTTATCTATAAAAACAAATGGAAGTTTACCAAAAAGGCCTTGCAAGTCGAAAGAACCCTTCTGCGTGGTCGTAGTAAAACAGGCATATCTCTTTCTGTAGTTATGGGCTTGATATGTTTCTTATTTCGTTGTAACCATAACTATTGGACGCACGTTTTTTGTATTTTACGTTTCTGCTAAATCTGCACCGAAACACCTTAAAACTGCACACTAAGTTGAGGGTGCTTTCTAAAAAGCATTCTGGACATAACTACGCACTGTCATCGTAACCGTCTTAACTCCTTCATTCGGACTGCGAATGAAGTAAACACAGCGGCATAATTTATAGAATTCTTTAATCTGCAACTTTCATGTTTTAAGCGAATTCAGATTAGTTCTTAACTTACACGTTTCTGCTGTAGAACATGTGACAATATTTCTGTCCTGGAACCTAAAACCTTTACACATTAACCCATGTTTATGTTTATTGTTCCATGTTCTATGGTTTTCCTACTCGAGTATCGTGAATACATGTTTACCGTGAATCCGTGAACTTGACATGTACTTGGATTAAACGCATGTATTCGTGACTCCTGTTAGAATTGTTTAATGTTATCATTTTATGCAATGGTTTTCCGACTCGAGTATCATGAATACATGTTTACCGTGAATCTGTGAACATGACATGTACTTGGATTAAACACATGTATTCATGACTCCTGTTAGAACTGTTTAATGTTATCATTTTATGCTAGTTTAATGACGGGGTATTTTGGTAGTTTAGGAATGGAGTGCATGTCTGCTTCGGAAGTCCCCTTACTAACACATGAACCCATGAAATTCGTGCAGTGGTACCGAAACGGAATGGTACGGTACTAACTCCTGAATCCGTGAATCCGTTGTTCCGTGGGGAAATCGGAATACTTTCGAAGCAAGTCGTACGCCATGTATCTAAACTCAACATTAACATAGAAAAAATTCATTATATGCTTCACACCATGCTGTCACATGATATGCTATTTACCTGCGTGCTTCATACTATGCTCATTACTATGTTTCTTCTGTTATTCACATATTATTGTTTCAATATTCATATATGTTTAAATGTGGGGCTGACCGAGTTCAAGATCGCTAATGGGCATTTCTTTCCTTTCTTCTGAAATGTCCATCAGATGATTTAGGTAGCGCCGAGGAAGTGACTTTTGAGCTAGAACCCGTCGCAGAGGACATTCAACACTTTACCATCAAAGCAATTACTAGCTTTTTAGCCAACTGTACAGGCTTTTGCTTTCATCACTTTTCTTTATCACATTTGAATCATGTTGAACTTGTAAAAAGTATTAGGGTTGGATATTTGTTTATGGTTAAATTCTTGTTTATTATTATCTATTCCCAGATGGTTAGCGTATTTATATCGATTTGGTATGCTTTTCAATATAAATAAGTCGCGAGCCTCATTGCGTCTCTGCCCCTATACTTCGAGAAGCGGCTGTAAGCCGATGTCGTGCACCCCGTAGGTTCGCAGGGAGGCGGAATACACAAAAACTAATTTTTACGGGCTTCACAACACCGACTTGAACCCAGGATTGACTATAAACCCTAGCTAGCACAACTACTATGAGGTTTAACTACTCGGAAGAAAGTTATACCTCCTAATATCAAGTCCTTTGGTTCTTGTACTCCTCCTCTTCTTGAGCTCCTTGAAAAGTGTGCGGATCGTGCTTGATCGTTGGACTCCTCGCGTCAAAGATGATCCACCCATGAGTGTGTACTTTAAGCTCCCACCTCTAAACTGAGGTAACTAGGGTACCTAGTTAGCTAAACTAAATAGCCTAGAGGACGTAGAGATTGATGATGGATTGATTTGTCTCTAAATACCCTAGGTTTCTCAACACATGAGACATTTAGGGTTAGAGGAAGAAAAAGGAAGCTTGAGAAAGTGAGAGTGTAGTAGTGAGCATTCAAGTGAAGAATGGCTAAGTGTTGTAATGAATGAAGCATACCAATAATTCATTGAACAATGAATCAAGCATGCTTCAATAGTCACCCATGAGTCACTAAGTGAGTCACCAAGTAGCCATACCTCATTAAATGCAAAGAACACCCCATACCTCCACCTCATTAACCATTTAATAAAATGGTTTAAACCACAAATGAGGTGTCTTCTTCTAGAAGTACTCTTGCACAATTATAAGAATACCCCTTACCGTATATACATACCCGTATCCGTATTCCGAAAAATACGAATACAAAGGGACAAAAATAGTCCAAGAATATAATACTAGGATCTAGCTTAAACCAAAGCCCACTAGTATTATCCACTCGAACATCATACGTGCACAAGTACACGTATGTGATCAAAACTCTTCCGTAAAACCATACGACCTCTACATCGTTTCACCGGAAGCAAGGAAACCCTCTGTATGGGAATCTAAAGACTCAACAGTACGCTGACAGTGGGTTTAACCACAAGCACGTCAGCGGTACTAGCTGCACATAACGGCTACCCAGGTATCTGTCGATAAGAAGGCCGATGCGCAAACTCATCAGAACTCCTACTAAGCCTATCTGTGACAATCTCCGTACAGTCTGGTCTGTTCGTCTAAGAGTATCGTATATCAGGCCTAGGGGGCGGTAACCGTCAAACCTCTAATAGCGCAATAATTCGTGCTGGGGTAGAGCCCAAAACACCCTGAGAAAGCACTGGAGTACCTACCAGTAAATCTCGCTTGCCCTGGACAGGGACTTTGTGTAATGGCTTTCCAAACACAGCGCGATATCAACCTCCACTATCGGGAGAGACGAATCCTATCTAACCACTACTGCCTCTAAGTGTTTCGGGACTGCACCCAACTACTACCTGTTTGCACGACTCCTATGAGCCGTGGTAGGGTAGTAATCTATAGTAATCTAAGAACAGTGGGAACACACTAGAGGCGAAGTAGCGATGTCAAGTCAACGGACTATACTGTACTCATGTCACCTAGGAACTGCTACCTGACGATAGGCATGGAACCAACCAGCGGTTCCCCACGAGTCCGTCTAGTGGAACTCATAACCCAATAAGCACCTGCATACTATCTCCAGTACGACTACTAATGGCTGTGGGACAAACCATCTCCCCTGCTGGGATGAGAAGCGTATACACTAGTCTACTCTGGAGTATCGATGCCATGTCTCGATAATCTTATGACTAGGAACCTGTATAAGGATGTGCTTATGGACTATCCAGCCCCCACTAGTGTGATTTCTATCACAATGCTGGTAGTCAACCAAAGATCCTAAGGGCTCTACCAATATGTATTAGCAATATGTTAAAAGAAACATATACACATATTGAGGTAGAATCAAACCAAGTAGCATAGTACCATAGTGAGCAAGACTGTCATTATATCCGTGTATATCGCAAGCATCCAAAATGTAATATACAAACTAGTACTATACAATAATGGCCTTTAGGGCATATATCACTAACAATCTTCCACTTGCACTAAGGCCATGTATTGGCATATCGCAGACCTATCATCTCGAATAGCCTTTTGAACTGTATCTGATGGATGGCCTTTGTAAGCGGATCCACAGTATTGTTCTCCGTGTCAACTCTCCGCATCTCGATCTCCCGGTGATCAACGATATCCCTGATCAGGTGGTACCGCTTCAAGATGTGTCTGGACCTCTGGTAGGACCTTGGTTCCTTTGCTAAACCTATAGCGTCGTTGTTGTCACAATACAGCGGTATTGGATCAACAATAGACGGAACCACCTGAAGTTCTGTTACGAACTTCCTCATCCAGACTGTTTCTTTTGCGGCGCCACATGCAGCGATATACTCTGCTTCCATCACCGAGTCAACAACGGTGTCCTGCTTGGAGCTCTTCTAACAGACCGCCCCTCCATTCAGGGTAAAGACATAACCCGACATGGACTTAGAGTAATCCTTGTCACTCTGGAAGCTGGAGTCAGCAAAGGCCTCGATCTGGAGGTCTTTTCCGCCGTACACCAAGAACATCTCCTTAGTCCTTCTCAGGTACTTGAGAATGTTCTTCACTGCTATCCAGTGCTTCACCCCTGGGTTTGACTGATACCTGCTTACAACGCTCAGTGCATAAGCTACATCTGGTCTGGTACACAACATCGCATACATTAAAGAGCCTACCATAGAAGCGTAGGGTATAATATACATGCGATCCCTTTCCAAATCAGTCTTAGAAGACATCTCTTTGGAGATGGTGATTCCGTGACAAGCCGGTAGATTACCGCGCTTTGAATCTTCCATACTAAATCTTTTCAGTATGGTGTTGATGTACCTGGACTGTGAAAGTCCCAACATCTTCTTAGATCTATTACGATAGATCTGAATCCTCAGAATGTAGGAGGCATCACCCTGGTCTTTCATGGAGAACCTTTGTGACAAGAATCCTTTGACTGATTGTAGCATAGGAATGTCATTTCCTATCAAGATAATGTCATCCACGTACAAGATGAGGAATACCACAGTTCTCACTACAATCTTACTATAGATGCATGGTTCATCTGGATTCTTGATAAAGTCAAATTCTTTGACCATCTCATCAAAACAGATGTTCCAACTCCGCGATACCTGTTTTAATCCATAAATGGACTTAAGCAATTTGCACACTTTCCCGCTGCTCCCACTCTGAATGAAACCTTCTGGCTGATCCATATAGATGCACTCTTCCAAATTTCTATTTAGAAAAGCGGTTTTTACGTCCATCTACCAAATCTCATAATCGTGGAAAGCAACAATGGTAAGATGGATTCGAATGGATTTGAGCATAGCCACTGGAGAAAAGGTTTCATCATAGTCCAAACCAGGTCTTTAACGAAAAACTTTTGCAACAAGTCTAGCCTTATAGGTTTCAACCTGTCCATATACACAAATCTTCTTTCTGAAGATCCATTTGCAGCCTACGGGTTTTACCCCTTCTGGAGCAATGTCCAAAGTCCATATTTTGTTGGTGTACATGAACTCCATTTCGGTCCGCATTGCATCCAGCCATTTTACCGAGTCTCTACTCCGAATGGCTTGCTGGAAGCTAGTTGGCTTATCATCGTCGATAATGCAATCCTCTCTATCCCCGTCTATGAGAAAGCCGTAGTATCTCTCGGACGGATGAGACTGCCTACTAGTCCCGAAGAGTAGCGCGGGGATGTCCGGTTCTTTCGAAATTTCTGGTTTCACCATACTTTCAGTAATAGCTTGTGGTTCTAGAATTTTTTTCCAGTTCTATTGCGCTCCCACTTATCTCTTTTTCTAAAAATTGATTTTCTAAAAAGTGGTCATGTCGAGAAACAAAGACCTTTTGTACGACTCATTTGACCCGTGGTAGGGTAGTGATCTAAGTACAGTGGGAACACACTCGATACGAATAGTGATGTCAAGTCAACGGACTAAGCTGTACTCATGTCATCTGGGAACTGCTTGAAAGTCTACCTTAACACCACCATGAGGTTCTATAGGTATCAAGCATGCCACATTTTAATTTTTATTAGGTGCTAAGTTAGACTAACAAGATCATTTCTAGAATTTTAGGGTTTGCCTTTGTGACGTGATCAACTAAAGAGAAGAAAAGAGCATACAACCTTTGTAATTCGAGTCGTTCTCTTCAATGGCTCCGGGTTGAAGTCCACGCGACTCTACTAGGCTCCTCTTCGAGTTGAACGAATCTCCTTTGTGATCTTCGCGCCAAAGACGATCCACCCGAAGTCCATAAGCTCAAGCTAACCCTTCATTAATCTCATTAGTGAAGGCAACACTTCATATCAAATTGCTAATCTAATGTGTGATGGTGAAGTAGGGGTTTAATTTTCTCACTAGTTTGTGTTCAAGCTTCATGGTTCATATCACATGTGAGGGTTGAAGCTTGAACCATGAGATTGAAGAAGAAGAAGAAGCTAGAGAGCAACGATGGGAGCAAAGCAAGCAAAATGGCTAAGTGTTGAAAATGAGCTAGAATGAATGGCAACTCTTGCCCCCCACTCATTCAAGTATGGAATTTTGCAATACAAAATTGCAACCATGCTTGAATAGTGAGTCAAGAAGAATAAACTATGAATAAAGCCCATGCTTGCAACCATGCTCTCATTTTCCACCCCTTTTCTATTTTTCTTAAAGATAGAAAATCAAGCCATGCTTCATTATTATATATATATCATATATATTAATATATATATATATATATAATGAAGAATAATTAGTGAGCTAATGATATTAGTTAAGATATAATTATATCACATATAATATATATCATATTATTAAATCAACACTGGATTTAATAATTCGGTTATATCATATATGACCGACTAATATCATTTATTTGTTCATCACAATATCAAATCAACACTTGATTCGACAATCTGGTTATATCACATATAACCGAACCGATAATAGATAACTGCAAGATTACAATACGGTATCACATCCACGTATTTAATCAGGCCCACACACATCGCATATATGTCCTACTTCGTTTCGCTTGAACTAGAAAATTTCTGTGCGGGACTCTAAAGACTCGTCAATACGCCAGCAGTTGGTGATGATCACATCAGTCACCTACAAGTCATCAGCGGTACTAGCTGGACGTAACGGCTATCCAGGTATTGAGCGATATGAAGATCAACAAGTAAGCTCATCCATACTCTCCATGAAACCTATCAGTAACCGTACAGTCTGGTCTCTTCATCTGATATGTCACATATCATGTCTAAGGGTGGTAAACGTTAGTCCCCAGTAACGTGATAAGTCATGCCGATGTCTGGCCTATAACGGTTCGAGAAACTACTGATAACACTTATCAGTAAATCTCGGCAGCAGCCCTGGCCAGGGACTTCCAGTTATAGCCAATCGAGCATAGCACAACATCAACCCCCAATACCGGGAGAGACGAAACCCCTCCTATCGCTCATTGCCTCTATGTGACTCAGGACTATACCAAAAATCCACCTGTTTGCATGACTCCTTTGAGCCGTGGTAAGGAGTAAATAAAAGCACAGTGAGAGCCATGCAAGACTCTATGACAATCTCGGGTCTACAGACTAACCTGTACCAGTGTCACAAGAGGACTTCTATCTGACGATAGGTATACTACCACATAGAAGTCCTCGGCGAGTCCTGTTCGGTGTACCCATTCTCTAATGAGCACCTGTGTACAATCTTTGATGTCACACACCAATGGTTGTGGGATCAACCATCGCCCTCTAAGGGACAAGAAACGTACACACTAGTCTACACTGGAATATCGATGCCCTGGTCTCGATATTTCCACGACTAGGAACTGATTAATGGATGTACTTATGGACCACCCTAGCCCCACTAGTATGATCTCATCATAATCCTGGTAGTCAAATACATATCCTAAGGGTTTTATCAACATGTGAGAGCAAGATAGTAAAGAATACCAGTCAACATGTTAAGATAAAGAGTAACCAGATAGCATACTATCATGTCGAGCAAGAAAGTTCTCAATATATATATGTCCAAGTATCAACTATAATATACATCACATATACAATAATGGCCTTTAGGGCATACATATAACCAACAATCTCCCACTTGCACTAAGGCCAGTTGTTGTAGTATCTCATACCCAACGTCCTAAAAGTCTCTCGAATAGCATCTGGGGGATGGCCTCGGTGAATGGATCCGCTGTGCTATCCTCTGTGCAACTCTCCTGACCTCGATCTCCTGGAGATACAACTGTCTCCCTGATCAGGTGATACTGTCTTAGAATATGTCTGGATCGCTGACGGGACCGGGGTTCCTAGGCCAAATCCACAGCTCCAATTTCATCACAATACACAGGTATTGGATGCCCGATGGTAGGAACCTAGTTCATATCATGAACTCTATTCATCCAGACAACCTCTTGGCAGCATCGTTGGTAGCGATGTTATTAGCCTCTATCAACGAGTCTGCTACGGCATATAGCTTGGAACCCTTCCAACATACCGTCCCTCCATTGAGGGTAAAGACAAAACCCGAGACTGACTTTCAGTCATCCTTATCACTCTGGAAGATCGAATCGGTAAAGGACTCCATCTGGAGTTCACCGTTACCATACACCAAGAACATCTCTTTAGTCCTTCTCAAGCACTTAAGAATGTTCTTCAGCTGTCCAGTGGTTTTCCCAAAGATCTTTTCGATACTTATTCACTAGACCTAGTGAGTAAGCTACATCTGGATTGGTACATAACATCACATACATGATTAACCCGTCTGCTAAAGCATAGGGTATCTCTTGTATTTGAGCCCTCTCCAAATCGGTCTCGAGAGACATCTCTTTGGAAAGAGTGATTCCTGAACAAGCTGGTATATTACCACTCTTAGAATTATCCATACTAAAACCCTTTTAGCATGGTGTCTATGTATCTGGATTGGGACAATCCCAAATCCATTTAGATCTATCTATATAGATTTATAACCCTAAGATGTAGGAGGTATCAGTTAGATCTTTCATGGAGAACATGTGTGATAAGAGGTGCTTGATCGAGGGTAGCATAGGAACACCCTTACCTATCAGGAGTATCTCATCCGTGTACAATACGAGGAAGAAAACCATACTCTCTACAACCTTCTTATTTATACATGGTTCATCTATCCTTTTGATGAAGTCAAACTCTTTGATAGCTTCATTAAAACAGATGTTCCATCTCCGCGATACCTGCTTTAACCCATAAATTGCACATGCTTCCGCTGCTCCCACTGTCTACGAAGTCCTATGACAGTGTCATACATACGCTATCTTCTAAATCATCATTTAGAAAAGCGGTTTTGACGTGCAGTCTGCCAGATATCGTAGTCATAGTATGAAGCAATGGAAAGTAGGATCCTGATGGACTTAAACTTAGCGACAAGTCTAGCTTTGAAAGTCTCAACTTTTCCATCTACACCAAAATTTCTTTCTCAAAGATCCCCTTACTCCCGATGGGTTTTAGCCCTTCAGGAGCAACATGCAAAGTCAACATTTTGTTGGTGTACATGGATTCCATCTCAGATCACATAGCATCCAGCCATTTCACATAGTCTCCACTTGTGATGGCCTGCTCGAAACTAGTTGGGTCATCATCTCCATGATGCAATCATCGCTCCCACCGTCTAAGAGAAAACTGTAGTATCTTTCAGGTGGATGAGGAACCCTACTAGTCTGCGGAGCGGCTTCAGCTCGTCAAGGACTATTGAATCCTCCGGTTCCAACAAATCGTCAGTTATAGTTTGCGTTGATGGAACTTCTTCCAGTTCTACCTCTTTGCCACTAATTTCTTTCACAAGAAATTCTTTTTCTAAAAAGGCAGCATGTCGAGAAACAAAACACCTTTTGTTCCTCAGTGTGGTAGAAGATATTCCCTCGCGAGTGTTTAGGATATCCTGCAAACTTGCACAGAACTGACCTTGCCTCGAGCTTGTCCTGATTTCGCTTTTCAACATAGGCCGGATAACCCCATATCTTAACTCGTTTAATAAATGGTCTCTTACCATTCCATATCTCATATGGAGTGGTAGGCAATGGATTTGATTGAAACTCTATTCAATAGGTATGCATCTTCTCAAGTGAATGTCCCTAAAAGGAAATAGGTAACTCAGCAGTACTCATCATAAAGCGCACCATATCTCATAGGGTGCGATTCCTCCACCTCGATATACCGTTGTGCTATGGTGTATACGGATGAGTAAACTGAGAGAGAATCTCATTCTCTTTTAAATAGTCTCATAATTCCATGCTCCAGTATTTTTCTCCCCGATCATATCGATGGACTTGAATACCTGTACCCATTTAGTTCTCATCTTCGTACTTATATTCTTTGAAATTGTCAAAACATTCAGTTTTGTGTTTCAACAAGAACACACTTCCGTATCTTAAGAGAACATCAGTGAATACAACAAAGTACGTGGAACCATCCCTGGCATTTGTAGATATAGGACTGCATACATCACTATGTATCTGTCCAAGAGTTCAGTAGCTCTTTCTCCGTTTTCTGTAAACGGAGATTTAGTCACCTAGTCTTTGAGACATGACCGGCAAGTTTTCATAAGATGTAAATTCGAACGGATTCAAATATGCATCCTTATAGAACTTCAGCTAGTCTTGTCTTATCGACATGACCTAGTCTACAATGCCTCAAGAAGACATCGTTCATTTCTGAACCGTTCCACTTATGTGTGTTCTGTACATTTAGTACTGTAGTTTGATTCAGAACGTGTACACTGTTATACAACATACCTTACTCAATCAACACTTGATTTAGGAAAATATTCACAATATTTATTGGTACGAAATAACAGTCGCTAAGAATCAATGTATTACCAGTAGGTAACACAAGGTGATATTTGCCAGCTGCTTTGGCTGCAACAATTGCACCATCTCTACTACTACAGACATATCACCCTTTCCCAGTTCTCCACCTGTCTATAGCCCATGTAACAAATTACATGTGTGGGATCTTGATCCGATATCCAATACCCAGGACGTAGAGGTAACTGAGAAATAGTTCTTGGTTATGAACACACCTGAAGACAATGTATCAACATGCTTATTCTTCGTTTGGGTGGCGTAGGAATCCGAATATTCCCCTATTCTTTTCTTAGACTTATGACATCATAAGGTAGAGCGGAACCTATCCCAATATGATAAGTAGGTTCGGTCAAAACATCCATATTATTATCTTGATTAAGGCATTTCATTGGTTGCTACCAGGAGAGAGAGAAGGATAATCACTTTGCGTGCGCTCTTTGCAAGATTAGATTAGTTATTTTTATCTAATCAGGATGGCTCCCACTGTTTTTATCAAATCTTCCTTCAAACCCTAAAAGGTAAGATTAACCGGGATTAATTACACCCTACAAATTCGCCAATTTTTCAGCCAGGCCAGTGTCGGTACTTTGAGGAAGGTTTCCCGTGCTTTCGCACGAACCTAATTAAAATAAACCTTATTTTCCCAGGGGCGTAACACCTTTCTAGACTCCTACTTGATCGACTAATTGTGAAGTGAAAATATCTCCCAAGAGTAACTCTTACTCGCAGTGGGTATCGAGATCCAACTATCATATAGAAGGTATGCAATCTCATTGCAAATTTCAACACTTGAAATTCCCGATGATGGTTTTTACCCCTAACGTCCTATAATCTTGATAAAGGCCAAAAACCATAGGGCGCTAGTGAAGTTCAACCTGCTATTTTCTGATTGAATTAAACCCACCCGCACGACCCTTGACAAAGGCCAACAAGGTCGCACGACTACCCTATTCCAATCGCATCATATGGTTGCAGATAAGCACTAATCAGCTACCTCACACTACGCCTTGACAAAGGCCAACAAACGCAGCACAAATACAAAATAGAACTTATCTGAAATGACGGAGGGCTATGCAGGTTTTTAAGAAAACCATGAGCGTAATGAACTTGATATCGTCGTAAAATCTAATGATTTTGAAAAGGAGTATTTTTTAGGCTTTGCCAGTTTCACTACAAAGGTCACTCCAGGTGAAGTGATCTCGGCTTTTTCCTCATCGAATGAGGTGCTGGATATTCAATACCACTATGAAAAGCAAGAACTAAAGAAGCTATCAAAAACAAAACCGAGTGAGTTGTAGCATTTTCTAGTTTCGCTAAAGAGATCACTCCTGGTGAAGGGATCTCGGCTCTTTCCTCATCGAATGGGGTGCTGGATATTCATCAAGGAATACCACTATGCAAAGCAAAAACTAGAGCTACCTTTTTTGAAAATTTGATTCTATAATATCTTTTTGTTTCTTTCTTTTCATTAATCTCATTAATGAAGTCGCATCATTTAATGTTTCCTAAACATTACAGAAAAATGAAACGAAAATATAACGTACGCTTATGCCCTCCGCATTCGCCATGGGACCCCGTCATGCACTGTTAGGTTACTTAACTACCGCCAGAGTAGGGGTTGGACTAGCGTGGGTGCAAAACATAAGCAACGTTTATTATATATCATATATATAATATTGCATTCGTCTCACGCAGTTATATGATCAACATCACAGAATCAAGCAGCAGAAGCAACATATGAAACATTGTATATACTAGGATGTCCTTGTTTTAAATTTAGCCAATAATGTAAAACACGGATTCTACAGTCATGATGAATGCCAAACCCAATCCCTAGACCCCTACGAGAGCGGCAAGTGACCCTGCCAATTCTAGAGTTAGGAGACCCGGTCATAACTCCTTGAGATGGTCTCCCACTGGACTCTAGAACCCGATTACTTTTGATCCCCACCTTGGGTATATCCTAATGCGGAAAATTAAATAATATACAACAGTGGTGACATCATCCTCAACTCAAAAGTGCCCATGTTCTCCGCCGAAAGACACGACCGGGACGTTGGGACGTCTGGCCTGAATTTGGGGGCAGATGCTATTTGGATTTATCCGTACACCTCTCCAAAGATGCCAAGTTGATTTACAGCACCGTATATTGGAGGATTAGACAGATGCGGCCGTGGTAGCAGACTTCGTCAGATTCCCCCTCGTTTATGAGGGGTTTTTGATTGTGGGGACGCTCTTCCCTGCAGGCGCAAGCCCCTGCAGTTAATTACGCTACCACATCGTGGTAACCACTTTTTCCTTCTCCAAATGGTCACTTCGTGTCGTGTGTGTTCGTTTTATTTTTGGTTGCCCATGGATTGTATACGAAGACTAATTTATATTGTCCCCCGTAGGATGTGGATTAGTCGAAATCCATATTTTCTTAGATTTTGATTTGGGTTGGTTTAAAGATCGTTAACCTTGTTTTTAGATTAAGTGTAGGGTGTTTTTCTTCACCCCATTGAGATGGGAATACGCGTGCGCTTGTCAGGCGTACTACAGATTCCCTCTGCCTAGGATAGGCTGAGGTTTATTGATTATGGGGATCCGAATCTCCGGCAGCCGCGGACTAAGCTGCCGTTAATTATCTCTCGCCTTTGGAGCGATTGAACCTCCGATTAACGGGTTAAACTGGTCATGCGAACGTGCAGTGTTGTGTTTTGAAGGGGTTTTGGATATATCAAGGGTCCCGTAGAGTTTTTACGGGGGTCCCGCTAACCGGATAGCGGGCTGGGGGTAAAGGGGGATAGCAATTTTTTCTAACAGGGTGCAGGGCAGCGCCCCGTTAGAAATTTTTTCTAACGGGGGATAGTGTTGTAGAGTATGTGTGTGTATATGTACATATATATATGTGTGTGTGTGTGTGTGTGTAAGGGAAAGGGCATCCAAAGGATGCGTGGGAGAAAGCGCCAGCACCTCACGTGCATGGCACGCGGGCGCTCGGGCGCTGGCGCTATCGCCTTGGGTGCTCGGGCGCTGGCGCTATCGCCTTGGGTGCTAGCGCTTTGGGTGCCAGGGCGCTAGCGCTTTGGGCGCTAGCGCCTCACGTGCTAGGAACATAGGCGCTCGGGCGCTAGGCGCATAGGCGCTCGGGCGCTAGCGCTTTGGGTGCTCGCGCTATGAGCGCTCGGGCGCTAGCGCTTTGGGCGCTAGCGCCACACGTGCCAGGCACGCGGGCGCTAGCGCCACACGTGCCAGGCACGCGGGCGCTCGGGCGCTAGCGCTTTGGGCGCTAGCACCACACGTGCCAGGCATGTGGGCGCTAGAAGGGACTTGGTCCCTGCACTGGGAGTTGTACTCCCAGAAAGAAAAACTTATTATTTTGTATATATGTATATATATATGAGGAGTTAAACTCCTAAGATATTTTGAAGCTGATGAAGGGGCTTCTCCTCTTGAGCCCTGGATCTTCCCTAAAGTGGGGACTTTGGAGATGGGTCTCCTTCTTCCTCCTTCGTTGGCCGGCTATTGGATAACAAGAGGGGTGAGATTTTAAAAATCTTTCCTATTTAAGATCTGATGGAAGATCCAAGCTCCCCTTTGTAGGTTTTGTGGTGAAAAACTATTTAGTTTTGGAAAAGGAAGAGAAAACTCTAGATTTAATTCAAAAGAAAGAAGAAGGTTTAGAACCTTGAGAAAAGAGAAAGATCACAGATCTTGATTCTTTTTTGGGAGAGAGAAAAAGTTGTTGAGATATTTTCATTATCTTTGCCTTTATAGGTTTTACACTTTACATCTAGCTCCTTAGGCTTTACAAAAATGGCATTTTGCCCATCTCATGCCTCATGTGCTATTTCTTTTTGCACATAAGCCATGGGCTTTACAAAAATTTGGCTTTATGCCCATTTTCTTACATTTATTCATAAAATAAAATAAAAGAAATACAACAAAATTATTTATTACAAAATTTTTATTTTGGCATGGGGGGTCGGCCGCTTCATGTTCGGGCTCGACCCGGGCATTGGCCCACTTGACCTGGGCTTGGGCCCACCTGGCTTGGGGTTGACTTTGATTTTGACTTGGTCAATCGGGGTGTAAATTTTTACCCCGGCAAATTGCCCCCATCAATAAATGCACACAGCATACGTGGGTCATGTGCATGAAATTGATGGATCTTCTTTCACGTGGAGGCGACTTGATTCGGTTCTCGCTTTTTGGGAAGCTGGCACTACCCTTTTTACGACATGGACGGTCGATGCTTGACGTGTCTCCAAGATGGAGTGTCTGGTTGACTTGATTCCGAGGCGGAGCATAATTCTGACGAGAAGGTCGTTGCTGCCCTTTTAGCAACATGGACGGTCGGTGCTGCCCTTTTAGCGACGTGGACGGTCAGTGCTGCCCTTTTAGCAACATGGACGGTCGGTGCTGCCCTTTTAGCGATTTGGACGGTCGGTTCTGCCCTTTTTGCGATTTGGACGGTCGGTGCTGCCATTTTAGCGACGTGGACGGTCGATGCTGCCCTTTTTGGCGACTTGGACGGTCGATGCCCTTTTTGCGACGTGGAAGATCGATGCTACCATTTTAGTGACGTGGACGGTCGGTTCTGACCTTTTTGCGACTTGGACGGTCGATGCTGCCCTTTTAGCGATGTGGACGGTCGGTGCTGCCCTTTTTGCGACGTGGACGGTCGATTCTGCCCTTTTTGCGACTTAGACGGTCGGTGCTGCCATTTTAGTGACATGGATGGTCGGTACTGCCATTTTTGGCGACGTGGACGGTCGATATTGCCCTTTTAGTGACTTGGATGGTCGATGCTGCCCTTTTTGCGACATGGACGGTCGGTGCTGCCATTTTAGCGACGTGGACGGTCGGTTCTGCACTTTTTGCGACTTTGACGGTCGATGCTGCCCTTTTAGCGACGTGGACGGTCGATACTGCCCTTTTTGCAACGTGGACGGTCGGTGCTGCCATTTTAACGATGTGGATGGTCGGTTCTGCCCTTTTAGCGACCTGGACGGTCGATACTGCCCTTTTAGCGACTTGGACGGTCGATGCTGCCATTTTTACGACGTGGACGGTCGGTGCTGCCATTTTAGCGACGTGGACGGTCGGTTCTGTCCTTTTTGCGACTTGGACTGTCGATGCTGCCCTTTTAGCGACGTGGACGGTCGGTGCTGCCCTTTTTGCGACGTGGACGGTCGATGCTGCCCTTTCTGCGACGTGGATGGTCGGTGCTGCCATTTTAGCGATGTGGACGGTCGGTTCTGCCCTTTTTGCGACTTTGACGGTCGATGCTGCCCTTTTAGCGACGTGGACGGTCGATACTGCCCTTTTTGCGACGTGGATGGTCGGTGCTGCTATTTTAACGATGTGGATGGTCGGTTCTGCCCTTTTAGCGACCTGGACGGTCGATACTGCCCTTTTAGCGACTTGGACGGTCGATACTGCCCTTTTTACGACGTGGACGGTCGGTGCTGCCATTTTAGCGACGTGGACGGTCGGTTCTGTCCTTTTTGCGACTTGGACTGTCGATGCTGCCCTTTTAGCGACGTAGACGGTCGGTGCTGCCCTTTTTGCGACGTGGACGGTCGATTCTGCCCTTTTTCCGACTTGGACGGTCGGTGCTGCCATTTTAGCGACGTGGACGGTCGGTGCTGCCCTTTTTGGCTACGCGGACGTTCGATGCTACCCTTTTAGCGACATGGACGGTCGATGCTTCCCTTTTTAAGATGTGGACGGTCGGTGCTGCCATTTTAGCTACATGGACGGTCGGTTCTGCCCTTTTTGCGACTTGGACCGTCGATACTGCCCTTTTAGCGACGTGGACAGTCGATGCTGCCCTTTTTGCGACGTGGACGGTCGGTGCTGCCATTTTAACGATATGGACGGTCGGTTTTTCCCTTTTAGCGACTTGGACGGTCGAATGTTCTGATTTGACTTGCTCCGTTTTCTGCGGTGTTGGGATTTGACTTGTTTCCGAGGTGGAGCATGATTCCGCCAGGGAGGTTGTTGGTTGTCTTGCTGACTTGATATGATTTGGGTTGACATCAGCATCGCTATACTGGAATATGGTACCAGGAATGAATCATCACCTGTCATGACAGGATTTAGGGATTTTTCAGCACCGCTACACAGGAATATGGTACCAGGAGTGAATCATCATTTGCCGTGAGGGAATTTTCCTCGTTCCCAGTTTAACGACTTAGGGGTCATCTGCTCCCAGTTTAACGACTTAGAGGTCATCTGTTCCCAGTTTAAAGACTTAGGGGTCTATTGGATTGGAGTTTGGAATTTTGGGGTTAGGGTAGGCATCAGCGTTGCTAACACTGAAGCACATGTGCCAGGAGCAATTCATCATTTGCCTTTTCCTGTTGGGAAGCGGTGGCTTAGGAGACAGGTTTAGGTCCCTATCACCTAAAGCTTTTCAATTTTATGAGCCGTAAGGGTCCCATAAAAGCATTTTCTTCCTACAAGTCGAAAGGATCTCGTAGGTGCACTTTCTCCTTAGGAGTCGTGGGGACTCCTAAGTGTGTTTTTCCTTTGTGAGTCGTAAGGATCCTACGAAGGTGTTTTCTTACGAGTCGTGAGGATCCCGTAAGTTGGTTCTCCTCATGTATCGTGAGGACACATGAGTGGGTCTTCCAAAATGGAGCATAAGTACACGGGCTGAGACCGGCCGCTGGACTGGTGATTGCGGTGGGGTATGGGTATGATGAGAATTATTTGAGCCCGTGGATTGTATACGGTAGTCAATTTGGGGACTAACCGTAGGGCCGGGAGAATTTTGAGAAATTGGATTTTGGTTGGCGTCTGCATCGCTGCACTGGAATATGGTACCAGGAGTGACTCATCATTCGCCGTTTGGGGACTTGGAATTCGGATCTTGTTTGGCATCAGCATTGCTGCACTGGAATAATGCCAGGAGCAACTCATCATTTGCCCCGGGAGGACTTGGGATTTGATTTTTGGGTCGGCATCAGCACCGCTAACACTGAAGCAATTCCAGGAGCGACTCATCATTTGCCGTTGGGGAAACTTAGGATTTGGGTTTTTGGTCGGCATCAGCACCGCTAACACTGAAACGAAATGCTAGGAGCGACTCATCATTTGTCCTTGTCCGTTGGGGAGCGATGGCTCAGAAGATGGGTTTAGATCCCTATCATCTAAGGCTTTTCAATTTTATGAGCCGTAAGGGTCTCATAAAAGTATTTTCTCCCTACGAGTCGAGAGGATCTCGCAGGTGTATGTTCTCCTTAGGAATCGTAGAGATTCCTAAGTGTGTTGCTCCTTTATGAGTAGTAAGGATCTCACGCAGGGGTTTTCTCCTCACAAGGTCGAGAGGACTTTGCGAGTGTATTTTATCTCTTTTCACGAGTTTGCGCTCTTTTGGATTTTCACAAACTCACTGGCAGTCCTGCTGTTTTTACTCACGGAGCCTTTTCGGGTTTTCATCCGTGCCCGTTTTGCTTGTGGACATACCATTTTTTTTCGCTGGTGGGACTTTAAAAGTAGTTTCACCGGCACGACTTGGGAGAGATAGGGGTCGTTTACGCCCGTAGATTGTATACGGTTTTACAGGATGTATGATCTAGACCATAGGGCTGGTGTGCTCAATTCGCTTGCGACTTGGAGCATTCATGCATAGTATTTCTTAAGATATCAGCCATTGATGGGTGACATAGGCCTTTCTCCCTTGGCACTTATTAGTTGGTAGGATCCTCCGTCCAACACTTTCTCGATGACGTATGGTCCTTCCCAGTTTGGCTTGAATTTTCCCTTGGCATGTCGATTGGGGATGATCAGTCTTTTGAGGACCAACACTAATTCACCTTTCTTGAAAGCGCGGAGACGAGTTATCTTGTCATAGGCCCGTGACATTTGGGCTCGGTATAGCTCCAGATTTTGCTACACCGCGAACCTCTTTTCTTCGAGGGCATCGAGCTCTTCAAGCCGAAAGAGCACGTTTTCCTCCTCTGTCAACTCATATTGAATGGCCATTCTTAAGCTTGGAACTTCGATTTCGAAGGGGAGGACCGCCTCCACTCCGAAGAGCAATGAGTATGGAGTGGAATGAGTTGGAGTACGGTGCATGGTACAATATGCCCACAACGCCTCGTGAAGTTTGAGATTCCTGTCTCTCTTGTTGGCTGAAGCATTTTTCCTCAGGAGCTTGCATAGAGTCTTATTGAAGGCTTCTGGTAGCCCATTGGCTCTTAGATTATAGATGGAGGAATATCTCCAGTCTATCTTGTGCTGAGTAGCGAACCTTGAAACTTTGAAGCTCTTGAAAGAAGGCCCATTGTCAGAAATGATTCTTCGTGGTGTACCGAAGCGGTATAGAATATTATGCTGGAAGAATGTCAGAATATCTTCAGTCTTGACTTCTTTTAGCGGGACAGCTTCAGCCCATCTGGAGAAGTAGTCTGTTTCGGCCAGTATGAACCGATGGCCTCTGGATGACGGAGGATCAATTGGGCCAACTATGTCGGTTCCCCAGACTTCGAAGGGCCATGATGCCATCGTAGGATGCAACGGATTTGGATGCTTGTGAATGAAATCACCGTGAATTTGGCAGATATAACATTTCTTTGCATGCTCTCTGCAATCCCGTATCATGGTGGGCCAGTAATACCCAAGCCGTTTAATTTGAAGTCGCATTTTGGGGCCAGATTGGTGAGCACCGCAAACGCCCGAGTGAACTTCTTTCATGAACTTTTGGGCTTCGGCTAATGACAGACACCTGAGCCAGAGTTGGTCATATGACCTGCGATAGCGTGTCATTTACAAACATGTATCGGAGAGCTCTCTTCTTCAGCTGAATCCTTGCAGATTTTCCTTCGGGCAGCTTGTCGTATCGGAGGTACTCTATGAAGGGTTCTCTCCAATCGGGCTCGTCTTGGATGATCGAAGCTTCTTCGACAGGACTGCTCTTCTGTTCCGTGCTTTCCTCTTCTCGTAGAGAGACTGGGGGTAGAATTTGCCGGCTCCTGACTGTGATCAGAATTTCGTCCATGTCAGGATCAGCCAGCTCCTTGGCTAAGCGAGCGAATACGTCTGCCTTTCCATTCAACGCCTTAGGAACTCTCATTAGCTCAATATGGGTAAACTGTTTCATAAGCTCCACCACCCGGCTTCTGTATTGAGCTAACTCGGGTTTGTATATCTTATAGTCGCCGCTTACTTGGTTGACGACAAGCTGGGAGTCACCGTAAACCCATAGCCGAAGGATTTCCATTTCTATGGCGAGCTCCAGACCAGCTATCAGTGCTTCATACTTAGCCTCGTTGTTTGTGCGAGGCTCGGTGAGAGCAAAAGAATGCTGTAGGGTTCCCATCGATGGTGTGATGAACACTAATCCTATCCCTGCTTTTATCTTCGGGATGCTTGATTTACTAGAGGTCCTTATCGATGAGGCCCCATCGAAGTAGAGCTCCCAACTTAGCTCGTCATTTTCGAGGTGCAGCATTTGTTCGTCGGGTAACTCACAATTGAGTGGTGACCTTTCTGGCATGGGATGAGCAGCGAGGAAGTCCGCAAGAGCTTGCCCTTTTACTGCTTTCTGAGGAGTATAAACTATGTCAAACTCAAGTAGCATAACAGCCCATCTTGCCATTCTGCCGGCTAGGCTTGCTTTGGTCATCAAGTATTTGAGCGGGTCGACCTTGGAGATCAGCATAACCCGATGAGCGAGCAGATAGGGCCTCAGCTTCTTCACAGCAAATATCAGAGCCAGGCATTGCTTTTCGATCGAGGAATAGTTGTGTTCCGCCCCGACTAGAGTTCGACTGAGGTAGTAGAGGGCATTTTCTTTTCCATGCTCGTTGTTCTGGGCAAGAAGCGCACCGAGTGATTCATCTAGCACGGCAGTATAGAGAATCAGTGGTTTATTTAGAATGGGAGCGGCCGGTACTGGAGGGTGCAACAAGTACTATTTAATTCTTTCGAACGCTTCTTGACATTCGGCATCCCAGACAAAAGGAGCTCCTTTCTTCATGAGCTTCGAGAGGGCCTACATCTCCCCGATAAATTTGAGATAAACCTTCTTATATAAGCAAGCTTGCCTTGAATAGATCTCAACTGCGTTAGACTCTTCGGAGGGAGCATCTCCATGATAGCCTTTATCTTTGATGGGTCAATTTTGATCCCTCGATGTCGGACTATGAAGCCTAGGAATTTTCCTGATGACACGCCAAAAGCGCACTTTAGAGGATTCATTTTCAGATCGTACTCCCTCAGTCTGGTGAGAACGGTCCTAAGATCTTGGATGTGATCGGCCTTGGCTTTAGTCTTGACGACCAGATCATCAACATAGCATTCGACGACTTTATGGATTAGGTCATCAAATATATTAGTCATTGACCTTTGATATGGAGCACCTGCGTTCTTCAGTCCGAGCGGCATCACTTTGTAGCAGTATATTCCGATCGAGGTTCGAAATGCTGTGTGTTTCTCATCCTCAGATGATATCTTGATCTGATTATATCCATACGAGCCATCCATAAAGGTGAACAGCTCGTAATTTGAGGTGTCATCGACCTCATTTCCATGACCGGTAGAGGGAAGTCGTCTTTAGGACATGCCTTGTTGAGGTCCCTGAAATCGACACAAACTCGGATCTGCCCATTTTTCTTCTTCACTGGGTCTATGCATGCGATCCAGTCCACATATTTCTCTTCCCTGATGAAGCCGGCATCGATGAGCTTCTTGGTTTCCTCGATGACCTTTTCTTTTAGTTCCCTTCCCATTCTTCGAGGAGCTTGTTTGACTGGCTTAGCATCAGGAGATATAGCTAGTTTATGCACGGCCACTTCAGGGGAAAGGCCAGGCATTTCTTTGTATGTCCACGCGAAATAGTCGACGAACTCATGCAACAAGGCAATTATCTGCTCTTTCATTTCCTCTGACAAGAGTGAGCTGATGTAGGTCGGCCTTGGATTATTAGGCATTCCTAAGTCAATCTCGGTTAGCTCGTCAAAGGTTTCTTGTCTACCATCTTCGAGCTCTTGAGGAGCTTCTTCTGGTTCGGCTATCTCGTCATCATCATTTGATTTTTTGCTGGCTTCACCAACATGGATCATGTAGCATGCTTTGGAATCAGGTTTAATGAAGCCTATGCCCCGTCTATCTGGAATTCGTCCATCGATGAGTGCTCGGACCTGGGGCGGATGCCATAACCCTTCATAAAACTTTGCTTCGGACTCCGTTTGATATAGACGGCATCCGCACCTTTTGAAATATTCCCGCATCTCGGGCGCATAGTATCTGGGATTGAGGACGGCTCTTATGCCTCTCTCATAGGTGTCACGTCCCGAAAGTACGGAACATGACCGGCACTTAAACTACGAAACGTCTCGAGGCGTACGTAATCTAAGTAAACCGAAAACCCAGAAATCCAAACCAAGAAAAGTAGTAGAGTGAAGGAAAACCAATTTAAATCAAGTAGTTTTAATAGCATAAGCCGAATTATGCATTTTTAAAAACATCAAATATTTCCTGAAAATTTCGGCAGAGTCTCCTTTGTAAATACTGGCCCCCAAACGGGATACAACATGAATAGTATACGAAATCAATAAAAAGGCATCCCCAAGCGGGAGCTAGCTCTTCGTCAATCGACGGTCACAACCACATAAGCAAAATAATATACAACGCCAACGGCGAGGATCAAAACTCAAAAGGAAACTCAAAAGCACAAGAAATCTAAAGAAATAAAACGCGCGACTCTAAGGTCGAAAGAATAGCATCTCTGGTCTCTATCTCAAAAAAATACATGTTTGGTTGATGGAACTTCTAGATACAACAGAATAATGATATACAAGATATATAATGGGGGTACGATACAAGTAAACCCACCTACTAGCAAATCACCCGAAGGAAACTATGCCCGCAAAGCCGTAATGAAACCTGTACGGCAATCCTGCAAGAAACTGGGGCACAACGGGGGTGAGTTGCCAACTCGTGAATAGAAAAACATCTACGAAAAGAAATCGCATAAATAACGCAACCTAGGTCAATGATCATAATATATCCTCAATTATATATATAACATGCAACCTATAGCAAGGCTAGGATAAATATCTAACCCGAGTGTAATCTCATGTGCCCGTGTCAGTGCCTCAGGTAGCAATATATCATATGAATGAGGTATGAATGCATGGAAACAGAATACATGTAAATGAAGAACTGTTTTCATAATTTAGTGAGATTTCCTTTGTATTTTTAAAATGAGGTATCATAATGAAATCAGCATAAAACAGTGCTTAGCATCGGCACAAAACGTAATCCCAATATCTCGATATCTCTGTATCACAGTCTCTGTACCTCAATATCTCGAAATCTCAATGTCTCAATCACAATATCTAGGACGCCGTCAGTCCAGACCGGCCCCTACCATCCATCTCAAGACCACGACGGTATCCTCCGGATATCCGACGCGTCGGGTAAAATCACCGGTAGGTAGTGCTCCCCTGCCAGGCTCACATCGTCATCATCACGCGCTTCTTGCCCCGGGGTACCTTACCGGGTCCACCATGTACCCGAAACGGTTCATCCGTCTCCTCGAATCGGGTCTCGAAATCCATCAGCAAACTCATGGTGGACGACTCATACATCATAGGAAAACCGCACTTTTTTATTTTAAAAGAGAGAAAAGGTTTATTTATGTTTTTGCGGTTTTCCTCCAAATCCAGAAAATCTCATGGAAATCCGAATCCAAAACCTCAATAACACGTAAAATAGTGAATATATGCATGAGAATCCATGAATGCGGCATAACAATGAATAACAGTATGCATGAAGTAGCAGGTAATAACTACAATGTCTAAACTAACATATGAGGCAAGTACACTAATATCATGTCAAATTACTAACTAACAAGCTAAGTCAAGCAATAATATTTTCTAAGGTGTACGTGACATGGCAATTACCGATGAAGATGTGTGTGAGCCGGCAAGTAAGTGTACGTGGTACATACGCATCATCGGTAATGGTGCTGGTGTCCTAACAATATGATATCAACATTGCAATAAGAAATTATAACATAAGTATGCGATGCGAAGCGAACCACAATAATAAGCGGGAGCTGAATACTAGATGCAACTGTAACTAACCTGCATTAATCTAATATAAGTCCTACAAATGGTGCCTTTTGAAATAACACGAATCATGGGGTTTTGAAAATAGGGGCTACAGTGTTTTTATGAAAAGATACGTCTTTTGAAATATCCGTAGGATCCCTTGGGCTGTCTTTTAAAATACCCACGATTCGTTAGTTTTTGAAATAGGTAAGAATCGAATCTAATCTAACAACTAAACTAAACTAAAGGGCTAAGCTAACAAGCTGGACTACCGGTAAGGAAACCGCCTAACATCTGAGTCGATACATATTCATACCTGTATATATATTAGTCGGTGATCCCGCCTCAATAATATCATATCCGATACCATATCTATAATCAGACATCCCAAGTCAAGAGTGCGGATCAATCATCAAGATATAGCTCATACGTAAATCCGTCGTACGGCATCCCCAAATCTGGGTACGGGTCAATATCATATTCCTCACACTATTCCTCCGGTATCCTCTTTATCCAAGATCAAAGTCTAGGGTACTGACCTATGTCTAGTACAATACTAATATCCTCAATATACTCATGATCTGACTACTGATCGACAATCTCGTACAAACCGATATCGTCAGCACATATCATCATCAAGGGGGATACATCGCCCTATACGGCCTAATATCAATATCCTAGCATATCATGCCTCATATCACGATCACATGACGACCATTTTATTTATAACACTATTCACCCGTATCGCCGCCCCAAGATCCGCTATAACACCAGGACGCACCTCAAGTGCGAATCCTGCCATATCACCGATATCACGACCACAAAACAAAACTCATCGACTCAGCTCAATCCTAAGTATCATCCTCAAATCCCTATGTGAACACATAGTCCCATACCTATGTGAACGCATAACTATAAAGAATCCCATGAGCACAAATAAATAGGAATGTATGCAAGTATGTATGTGTAGTGCAACACTACCCTAGGGTTCGCAACACTAAAATAATCCAACACACCAATATCCATCCTAAACATCGTTACTAATCCCAAATAACATATAATAATTGTTGGTGTGTATACGCATCCGTATACACCACCACGGACCGCGGGGGTGCTATACGCCATCCACCCGACTTCTCCCCGTAGATATAAATCTACTCACCTGGTCCTCGCTCGCCGGTGCCGACGTCGCCACGCGCTTGCTTGTCGTCTCTAAGTCCACATGGGGGTACCTACATATCATAACGCACCGCACCGCATTAAAATCCGACTCATGACCAAAACGATACACGAATCCCACATAGGTCAAAACCTATGGTTGCTTCCACAAATCAACCCAAAAACCCTCGACATCGGCGTACAAACGCCAGGCCATCGAGAAAAACCCAAATACACTCATTTGCACATTCACGAACACTAATTTTAATATAACATAGGTTAAAATTCACGAAAACCCCAAACTCACTTTAAAAGCCGTTTTTTCAAAAAAAAACCTAGCAAGCAAGGTTTACCGTTTTTGTACAAAACATGATGTTTCAACGAATCTAGCGGCCACAATATTCACTAAACATTATAAATAAGTCATACAAATCCTAATTAGATTTTTAATCTCACTGTCTTTCATTAACCCGAAATTTTAGTTTACACTTGCTTAATTAGCAAAATTTTGAAATAACAATTTGCATCTAGCTAGAAGGTTTGGTTTTAGCATTCCAATAACATGTTAATCTCCTCATTAAAACCATAATTTAATGGTAGAAACCCTCATCATAATTTATCTCACCAATATATGTGATTTATAAAAATCTAGTTTACAAAATTGTACCATTAATACCATTTAAAAGTAACACTTAACCAATTAACAACTAGTTTGCAAAATCTAACAACTAGCCTAAATTTTACATACCCTAATAAGCCAAACTACATGTTGTGACCCCAAATGGTGAGGTAAAAACCCTAACTAGAATTTTAGAAACCCTTCTTATGAAGGTTAAACCTTGCAATAACAACCATAATTGACATCTAATTTAGATGAATTAAGGTAATAACAAACAATTAACAAAAGAGTCAAAATTTTATACCTCAAGAACCATGGATCAAACATATAACTTGACCTCCAAATTGAAATTTTTGCACCAAAATCTATGCTAGGTGGGCTAAGGGAAAATGGGTAGGAGTTGGATTTGAGTTTTAACTTGAATTTTGATTGAAATTTGATGAATTTTGATGGAAAGAGATGGGAATTATTTTTTGGGGCTGAACAAGGGGAGCTCGGCCAGATTTTTTTTGAGGTGGAGGAGAGAGAGAGTGAGGTGAGGAATAACAAGTAAGGAAAGTCCAAGTCAACACAAAAGTCAAAAGTCCAAACTCATTTATCCATTTTCTTTTCTTTTCTTTCATTTCTTTTCTTTGAAATTCAAGTGGGGAAAATGGTGGGGGCTGCTGAATTCAGCCAAGGGGAGAAGTAAATGGGGGTGTGTGAGTGTGGGTATGGGTGTGGGGTGATGGAAAATGACAAGTACAATACCCCAAACATCCATTTACACTAAAAAAAAAGCCTTTTTCTTCGATATTTTCTGAACCGTTTTGGCAAACGATTTAGTTTAAAAAAACACATGATAAAATTTTATTTAATGTTTTATGATGCACAAAATTTGTTTCAACTCATTCCAATTTGTAATTTTCCCTAATTAAATGTATTAGTGACGGCTTAAAATAATAAAAAAATAATTTTTTTTCAGAAAATTTGAAATTTCACCAGTGGCTCAATAAACACCAAATACTAGCAATTACATAGCTAGAATATGTATATTTAATTTTTTATAATAAGATATTTGTATTTTGACTTTTTACAGAAAACCCCCTTATTTTACCGATTTTTCGAAATTTCACCGAAACGATTTTCAAAACGTTACAATAGGGGAGGCACGCGACAGACAAATCGTCTGGGTGTACAACGGGGTTTGACCTATAAAACTGGATGCCCTTCTGTCCACTTTTCCTCCCGGGAACGTAGAAAATTTTCAGCCGGTCCACGGTAGAGACTGACAATGCATAGAGCTCTTTGCACATCCGTTCCGGCACCCTTGTGATGGCCAGGGACCCTTCTACAATTTCGAAGGTCTCTCATAGTTTCGCTTGCTGCATGGGGGTCCAATCTGCACAGCTGTTGCACGGCAGGTCCTCTTCCTCCAACTCTTCAGTGTCGCTGCCAAGATGAGGGCGGACTTTGCTGCTAGATGGGCTTTTAGTATCGAATTCGTCCGTATCGCTATCGAAACGAGGGCAAGTTTTACGGAAGGACGGACTTCCAGCGTCGGACTCATCAGTGTTGCTACCGAAACGCAGGCGCACTTGGGTGTTTTTGCTTTTGAAAGTGATAGCCAGCTCAGATTTACTTTTGAATCTTAGGGCCGCTCTATCCTCAGTCAGTTGTGGCTTAGCATTTTGCTGGTTCATGAAGTACCAAGAATCTTCATATCGGACTTCATGCACACCGAATGGCTGGATGTCTCCGTCAATGCGTCTTTCTTCACCATTTTTAGTATACTTCATGCATTGATGGAGAGTTGACGGAATGATGCCGTAATCGTGGAGCCACGGCCATCCCAAGAGAATTTTATAAGACGTGTCAGCGTCGATCACGTATATCTTAGCTTCAGTTTGCAGATCCCCAAATTTGATTGGCAAAGCTATAGACCCCAGAACTTGCTGGCAGTTTTGATTGAAGCCTTGAATGACAATCCTTTCCCTTGACAGGTGTCGGACGTCCATTGACAAACTCTTCAGAGTCCGCAAGTTCATGATGTTCACTGAGGATCCCGGATCAACCAATATGCGATTAATCCGATCTCCATCATTGTACCCGGTCATGTAAAGCGGCCGATTATGCTCAGCCGTTCCCAATAGTAAATCTTCATCCTTAAACGTAATTGCGGCGGCATGTAGAGCGTACTGGGATTCTTTCATACTAATTTCTGCAAAGCGAGCCTGATACCGCTCGGGGTTTTGTAGAGCGTGAATGAGAACATCTCTAAGCTCTTTAGATAGGACCAAGGCATCGTAGATGCTCAGGAGAGACGGGAGCTTTCGGAGATGAGCCAAGACATTGTAGTCCATTGAGGAAGGACTTGAGTTTTCATTAGCCGGCTCTCTACCATCTTCCTCATTAGCCACCTATTTTTCCTTTCCTTTTAGGGCGTTTCCCTGATTTGGCGGTAGAGCCCTGCCGCTTTTAAGCTGGATTTGGTTGGCCTTTATGGCGAGCTCCTCATCCTCTTCGGGAAAACAGAGCTCCTCCTCAGAGTCGTTGCCAAGGTCACTATAGGGATCTCTTCATTGGAGTCTTCTTCTAATTCCTCCAGAATTTCAGCCGCTTTTACAGGGAGGAACTCCTTCAATTGAATCAGAGTTCTTTCCTGCTGTTCATAGTTTTCGAGGGAATCGATATATTTTTGAATGGTCGATCTCCTTGAAGACTCCTTTTCGCGTTGAGCTGCATTTTTCTTCTTCTTGAGCTTTTTGGATTTTGAGGCTGATTGGGCCGAATTGGCAGCCGGAATGGTGGGCTTCTTCTACCCTTCCCATTCCGTCCTGGCCTCTTTCTGAAGTAGCTTTAGTATCTTCTTCGTCTTATTAGATATGTGCTTACTCCAAGGAGGCTGCGGTGAGTCGGTTTCATTTCTCAGGGCAGCGGGTTCGGCTGTCTGCTCTCAGAAGGCTTCAGCTTCTATCTGTATAAAGTTGGTGGTTGCAACTTGATTGTTCACCAACACACTTTTGGACAGCTCAATCTCTCCAGCCTTATACTGCTTCTCGACCCAGTCCTTGAAGATATAGCAATCCTCGATCGCATGGCTCACTACTCGGTGGTATGGGCAATACAGGGGATTGTCGTTCATTTTTGCTTCTTGAGCTCTTTTCGACTCGGGCAATTGTAGACCGTTGTTCAAGGCATCTTTAAATATCTTGCGGACCTTGTCCCTACTGAAAGAGTAAACCTTGTTCTTTTTCTCCTCTAGGGAAGGCCCATCTCCTACCAGCAATGGCTTTCGAGACCGGTTGGTTTTTGAATCGCCTGCCTTTCGCTTGTCTTCATTGTCAGATGCATTGAAGACATTGTTACTGCTAGAACTCCCGCTTCTACAGCTGTCGTCCCGCTTGCTTTTCCAAGTCTTGTCTCTCTGAGAGTCCTGGGTAGACTCTTGCTTCAAGCGTTCTAGCATTTGTACTTTCTTGGTTAGCTCTTGAAATGCCTTGAGGCCTGCTATACACAAGAATGGGACCATCCAATTGCTGAGGTTCCCAATGAGAAGGCTGACGGATTGGTCCTGCTCCAGCGGCGGTTCGCACTTGACTATGAGATTACGCCATCAGACGATAAAGTCGGTGTTGCTTTCATTCTTCCCCGGCTTGGTCCTCACAAGGTCAGCAATGGAGATTTTATCACTGACACTCATGAACCTTTGCCGAAACAGAGACTCCATTTGGGCAAAAGTAATAACGGACCCGTCTGGTATACTTACGTACCAGTCGAAAGCGACACCGGTCAGGCTGTTGACAAACTGACGAAGAAGGAGCGCATCATTGCCCCCCTGTATTTCCGCATGATGCTTTAAAGTGGGCGACGTGCTGATTTGCATTTTTCGTCCCGTCAAATCTTCTGAACTTAGGAATGACGTAGCCGCTCGGGAACTTGATCAGATCGTACTGTGCGGGACATGGACGCCTATTACTGCCAATTTCTTTCTGAGCTTCAGCTTTGGCCACAAATGTTTTAACCTTGCTGGTGACCAAATCCATTATCCGGTCTTGTGTTAGTGGGATAGTGTTATCTGGGGCCAAGGCGTCCCCAGAAGCGGAATGTAGCCGGCTTTCGTGCGGCTCGACCAATCTTAAACCCAAAGGGATAGGCCTGTTCGTATCAGATTTTTGCATTTTCATACCGCCCAATTTTTATCACATTGCATATCCGTAGATACTCTTGAGCCGTGTTTGCTAGTCAATTGCAGGATACAGGTTCCCGGTTCTCAAACGGTGAAATGCATGGAAAACACGACAAAAATCCGGTTCCTACCAACCACAGTTAAAACACGGTCTCCTCTCTTCATCCGTATGCTGCCAGATACCAGTTTAGGAAGACAAAATGTCAAATCAATGTCGTTTTCAGGCACAAGGCTCAATGGTAGCACAAGATCCAAGAGATCTACGCGGAGCTCGAGACAATCATGACAAAATCTTGACAAAAAGTCCACCTTTCCTTCAACAGAAATTCTGGAAAAATCGGGGAGCCAAAGTGAGAAAATAAATATACCAGAATATGGTACACTGAAGACCAGGAAACCACAAGAAATTGGGGGGCCCAATTCGACCAGAAGGCCGCGGATCCGCGGCCAAAGTGGGGTCCAGGCCGCGGATCCGCGGCCATATAGTGGCGGCAGCTGATAAATTTTGGGGGGTAGTTTGGTCATTCTGTTTGGGTTCTGGTGGTTGCCCTAGGGTTTCATTCTCTGGCCTATAAATAGCCCAGAAGTTTGTGAAGGAAGGGGTCCATTCTTGTATTTTCTTTTTCTAGGATTTAGTTCACTTGTTCTTCTTCTTCTCATCTCTTCTCCATTAACCTTGTAGTGAGCTTTGTGAGGGAGGAATGATAAATAAAGAAGATCAATTTGTTACCATGCTTGTCTTACTTTTATTATAATTGTTGTAACTTTAAATTCGTTAAGTAGTTGTTGTTATTTCCTTGTTATTTCTTTCTTCTCTTTTTTCTTTATCCTTACATACGACAATGATACTTACGCTCGATCCTCGCCAAGGTGAGGTCGCAAACAGTTAGTCGTATTCTTCTAATCTCCTTCTTTCTATCTTCCTCTTTTGTGTTGTTTTATTTTTCCGTATTATGATGTGTGAGTAGTTCATTCTTGTTAGGGTAGGATAAGGGAAGTTTGAGAGAAGGAAATCTCTCTCACTCTTTCCTTGCCCAACAGCTTAAATCGACTCCCGTTAACCCAACCACAATCCGCTCCTTACGGCACCCTATCCTACATGATAGCGGTGATTCCGTAGTGAGACCGGTTGTGGTTGGATTAACCGGAGGTTATGGCTAAGAGCCAAGAACGGACGGACAAGCACCAAAAGGAAGACTTATGCGTTGGAAAGCCTAGCTTATACTCGCAAAGTCCTTCCTAGTCGTGCTAATCCCCGTTGTTGCCGATTACCGTAACACGACTTTAAGAAGGGCAACGAAAGATGTGGAGACTCCTAACTCAAACTAACCTAATCCTAACCCTAACATGCTCTCTTTATATATCAACTCAACACTTAGATAACTACAAACAAAATCTGAACAACCGGACTTAACTCGTCGAAAAACACATAGAAAAAGATTCCCATCTCCCTGCGGACGACCCGTACTCAACCGGCTAGCTACGTGCGAAACCGTCTTGATTGCGGTATTTAGAACTAAACTTGACACGCACATATCCTAACAATCAAATGGCGCCGTTGCCGGGGAGACGGTAGTCTATTTCTAAGTGAAATTTCGGGTTAATTTGTGAATATAAAAACAACCAAAAAACGAAAAAAAAAAACCATACTTTGTAAAAAAAAAAAAAAAAAAAACCATCTTGTTATTCTTGATTAGTTTTTGTGCAAGTGTGCAGGAAAATACGAAGTTCAAGATCGACGCCAAGGACGTTGAAAATACGGAGTTCAAGTACAGTGCCAAAGACGTGGGTAGATAGACCCACATTTCGCGGCTACACCGCGACGGACAAAACGTATCATCCGGTCTACTGTACAAATCTGGAGCAAATACAGTGAGCAATTCAAGATTCAGTACATCCAGACAAGCAGAGGAAACCCCATAGAGAACATCCAATTTTTTCAGAACCCCAATCCCCCAACATAGCCGCGGATCCGCGGCCATTGCATGCTTTTGGCCGCGGAAACGCGGCCACTTGGTGGATTCAGGGCACCAATTTTTCTGGGTAACTCTCTCTGCCTCTCCCCTCTCCTCTGAACTCCACTGAATTGTGTTTTCTGCAGGCTTCTTTGCGCAAATTCTTCTCCCCCTTCCAATAAACTGTTCTTGTGCAGGATTCTTTGCGCCGCAAATAAAAATTGTTTGCAGTTGATTTGTTACTGCTTTGCATTTCTTTAATACGGACTTAAGGGGCTTGAAACCAATCCAGATTGGGTGGGGATTTCATCACCCTTCCCAGGACCCCGGAAATCACTAAAGCATATGCATTGTCCATTGTAAATTTAAAAAATACTAGACTTCAGCCCTAAGGACTTCGCGCTCATTAGGAGAAGATAAACCTTGTTTAGAACCTTGCTTAACCGTATATTGTTTACGGGGTGTCTAGGAAAGTGTTAAAGGCGCAACCGCCGAAAGAGAAAGGGTTATTTAATTAAGGAACTTCGCGAAAGCGTTGGACAACCTCCCCTTATCTCTGCACTTACCTGGCCTCGTGATCAGTGTATTTTTAAGCTTGTTTCTCGACACTGTTTAACTTCGACAATCAAGTTCAGGAGCAGGTCTAGTAGACCTAGGTTACCCTAGATCTAGGTGTGATTGTGCATATCTTGTTTGTGATTGCTTAAGCCGTATTTCCGTACATACTTCTGTAAATCTCTTTCTAAAAAAAAAAAAAAAAAAAAAAAAAATCAAAAACTTTTATAAAAACTTGCCCTTTTGTCGCCAAATCCATTTTCACCCACCACCCATCGCCTTTCTTCATTGACGTTTTCTTACCCTCACCTTCTCCGCTTTGACTATACTAAACTCGTTTAGTGTATGTCCGCTTGGACTCGGGACACTAGCGCCCGTCTAGTCCGCGTTACGTTAGTCGCGACCGACTACGCGATCGACTCCGAAGTCGATACTCCGTCCACTCCTCTTTCTCCCCTTCCTTTGCCGGCCAACTCCGACGTTGACCGGAATTCTGTTCATACATCTTCACCTTCACCTTCACCTTCACCAACCTCTTCTTCCGCGATGTCGGGATTTAATCCGAACATCTCGTTGACCACCCCGGGATTGGCTCCACCTCCTATGGAGACCAATCTCCCACCACCTCCGCCTGTTGTAGCGCCGCAGCGAATTGCGCTCCAGGATCGTTTCTACCCTACCCGTTCTGCACTTCCAACCTGCCTTTCTCTTCCTCCGGCCAATGGGGACAACTTTGAAATTAAGCCCCATTTCATCAACATGCTTCCACGTTTTCATGGGCTTGAATCTGAAGATGCCTATATCTTCATTAACAAATTTCAAAACGTCTGTGCCATGATGAAAACAACCCAGCTGTCGGACGATGCTATACGTCTACGGGTCATTCCGTTCACTTTATGCGATCTCGCAGAAAAATGGCTGTATAGCACCGCTTCCCACTCAATCACCAGCTGGGATGAGTTTGTTAAAGCGTTTCTGAAAAAATTCTACCCAAATCATAAGACCGCAAGAATTCGAAATGAGATCAACCAATTCTCCCAGCTTCCTTCTGAACCCTTTTGGAAGTGCTTTGACCGATACAAAGACCTTCTTGTTCAGTGTCCTCACCACGGTATAGAGAAATGGCAACTCTGCCAAACCTTATACGAGGGACTGAACCCAGCAACGAAGCAGTTGCTGGAAACCATCTGTCAGGGTCACTTCCTATCCAAATCCGACGAGGAAGCGTGGCAGTTCTTTGACGATCTTGCGGAGCAAACGCTACAGTGGGAGAGCACCAGACCGACTTCTTCTTCTTCTACCTCCACTTCTACCGGTCAGTCTAGGGTAGGAATCCACCAACTCGATGTCTCTATTGCGATGAAAGCTGAAATGGCTGCAATTACACGAAAGCTTGAAGCAATAGAGAGCAAATTTTCTGCTCCTGCCCCCACACCTGTTCTCCCCCTTCGTACCATCTGCGCTTGTTGTTCCGATCCGTCCCACTTGACCGAAGAGTGTCCTTACAATCCACCCTCACAAGGACAGGATCAGGTTAATGCATTCCAGCAAAGACCGAGGAATGATCCATACTCTTCCACCTTCAATCCCGGTTGGAGGAACCACCCCAATTTCGCCTGGAATCAGAATCAGAATCAATTCCAGGGCAACAATTTCCAAAGGGCCCCTCCACCGCAACAACAAGCGCAACAACAAACTCAGTATCAACAGCCCTTCCAACCCCAGCCTTACCAAAACCAGACGAACAACTTTGCACCGAACAATTCCTTTCCACCAAACAACTTTGTTCCGTCGAACAATGATAAGGTTTCCTCGCTCGAGCGAAGTCTGGATGCGTTTGTTAAACAATCGACTCAATCCACCGCCAACATCCAGTCTTCAATCCAATCTTTAGTGCAACACACCGCCGCACACGGGCAGAGCATCAAGACCATCGAGGCCCAGATTGCACAGCTGAACGCGGCCTTGAGCGAGCGAGAGAAGGGGAAGCTCCCGTCCCAGCCACTTCCAAATCCCGGCCACCCACATAATGCACATGTTGCTCTTGAACAACAAAACCATAATGTGAGTGCCGTGACCACACTGAGATCAGGGAGGGTGCTGCAAAACAACATTGGCAAGCAAATCAACGATGACACCCCGGCCGCTTCTTCTTCTTCTTCTTCTCCTGCTTCTTCTTCTTCGTCTTCCGAGCCTATTCTCCGTTCTTCACAAGGCTCTCCTTCCTCTTCTTCTCTAAACGGACCCGCTTCTCACTCCACGAAAACACCTATTCTGGGATCCGTTCCAACTCCAAAATCTCCTCCTCCAGCATTAGACTCAACCAATTTTCAAAATGTTCCATTTCCAAACCGGTTGAGGTCTAACAAACAAAATCCACAAATGGAGAAGATTTTGGAGTTATTCAAGCAAGTTAACATTAACATTCCTCTTTTAGATGCTGTCCAACAAGTCCCTTCTTACGCGAAAATCTTAAAGGACTTGTGCACGAAAAAGAGGAAGTCTCAGGTACCCAAGAAGGTTTTCTTGGCTAGTGCTGTGAGTGATGCCCTTACCCAATCTTTACCACAAAAATGGAAGGACCCTGGCTGTCCTACGATTTCAATTACTATTGGGGATAAGAACATCAACCGCGCACTATTAGATCTTGGTGCCAGTGTTAACTTGCTTCCGTATTCAGTATACGAGCAATTAGGCGTCGGAGAGCTGAAACCCACACACTGCACTCTCCAGATGGCCGACCGATCGATCACCCATCCTAGGGGTGAGCTAGAGGATGTGTTAATCAAAGTCGGGGACTTCATATTCCCCGTCGACTTCATTGTCTTAGATACACAGCCTGTAGCTAACCCCCGGAATCAAATTCCGGTGATACTCGGTCGCCCATTTCTCGCAACCTCAAATGCTGTGATCAATTGTCGCAATGGTTCAATGAACCTCTCTTTTGGAAATATGACAATTGAACTCAACATTTTTAGGCTGGGGAATCAGCCCGCCGAACCTAATGCTCATATACTGGATGTTTGCTCGATCCAGGAGATCACCCCCGAAGAGTGTGAATTCGAGGAGTTTTTGTTTGAATACGATAATCTTGACGCCACTAGTGCGTGTCTCTTCGAACCTGCTGCTGTTTCTGCGCCCGATAACGACTACGAGTGTTTCACGTTCACGAACGATCTTAGCCGCGCACAACCCGAGTTTGAATCTTTCGACTTTTCGGATGAGTTACCTGAACCATCCGACTCGGTTGCCTACACTCGTTTTGAACCTTTGCTGGAGTCCTTTGAGTTCGAGACCTTTGCACCAGTCTTGCCTTCCATCATTTCACCTCCAACGCTCGAACTCAAGCCGTTGCCGTCTCACCTTAAGTATGCTTACTTAGGTGAGAACGAGACCCTCCCTGTCATCATCTCGGCTTCTCTAGCTCCCGAGCAAGAGAAAGCCCTTCTCACGGTCTTGCACGGCAACAGGCAAGCTTTTGGCTGGTCCATGGCGGACATCAAGGGGATTAGTCCCCTCATCGTTGAGCATCACATTCATCTGATGGATGATGCCAAACCAGCCCGGGATCCACAGAGACGTCTTAATCCAGTCATGAAGGAGGCTGTGAAGAAGGAGATCGTCAAATGTCTAGATAGTGGTATCATTTACCCTATCTCTGATAGCCAGTGGGTTAGCCCCATTCACGTTGTCCCCAAGAAGTCGGGCATCACGGTCATAACCAACGAAGCAAATGAGTTAATCCCTACTCGCACCCAAACCGGGTGGCGAGTTTGCATTGATTACAGAAAACTCAACGCCGCAACGCGGAAAGACCACTTTCCGCTACCTTTTATTGACCAGATGCTCGAACGATTGGCCGGACATGAGTACTATTGCTTTCTTGATGGCTACTCTGGCTACAATCAAATTCCTATCGCCGAAAAAGACCAGGACAAAACCACTTTCACTTGTCCTTTCGGCACGTTTGCATATCGACGCATGCCCTTTGGGTTATGCAATGCGCCCGCTACCTTCCAGCGGTGTATGATGGGGATTTTCTCAGACATGGTGGAGAAATTTCTGGAGATTTTCATGGATGACTTCTCCATTTTCGGCGACTCCTTTGACGAGTGTTTGCTGCATCTTGACGCTGTCCTTACCCGATGTAAGGACAAGAATCTCACTTTGAACTGGGAGAAATGCCACTTCATGGTGCGTGAAGGTATTGTCTTAGGACATATCATCTCGCAAAATGGCATAGAGGTTGACAAAGCAAAGATTGAGGTCATTTCCAATCTGCCTCCTCCCCGATGCGTCAGAGATATCCGAGCCTTCCTTGGCCATGCCGGTTTTTATAGACGGTTTATCAAGGACTTTAGCAAGATTGCTAGGCCCTTGACGCTTTTGCTGGCCAAGGACACGCCTTTCACCTTCGACTCGAGCTGTGTGACTGCATTCGAGTCACTGAAACGCTCACTTACTTCTGCTCCCGTTCTTTCTTCTCCTGACTGGACGCACCCATTCGAGATCATGTGCGATGCATCCGACTTTGCCATCGGTGCTGTCCTTGGACAGCACATCAACAAGATGCCGCACGTGATCTATTACGCGAGCCGGACCCTGAACGATGCCCAACTTAACTATACAACAACCGAGAAGGAATTCTTAGCTGTTGTATTTGCTTTAGAAAAGTTCAGGCCCTACCTCATCGGCTCTCCAGTCATTGTCTACACGGACCATTCAGCTCTGCGCCATCTTTTTGCGAAGAAAGATGCCAAATCTCGGTTAATACGTTGGATCCTCTTGCTTCAAGAGTTTGACCTTGTCATTAAGGACAAAAGAGGATGTGAAAACGTAGTCGCCGACCATCTCTCACGACTTCCTTCTTCGCCCTCGCTTCCAATTCCGATTAACGACGTGTTTCCGGATGAACAACTCTTGACAGTATCATGCGAACCCTGGTTCGCAGATATTGTGAATTATTTGGCCACGGGATTGCTACCGACTGAGTGGTCGAGTCAGGACAGACTTCGCTTCTTATCCCAAGTAAAACACTTTTACTGGGACGAACCCTACTTGTTCAAGTACTGTCCCGACCAGATTATTCGTCGGTGTGTCCCAGATGAGGAATTCAAGAGTGTGCTTTCATTTTGCCACGACCAAGCATGTGGCGGGCATTTTGGGCCCAGAAAGACAGCTGAGAAGATCTTGCAATGTGGTTTCTACTGGCCACAACTTTTCAAAGACGCTCATGACTATTGCAAGACTTGCTCCCGGTGCCAACACATGGGCCGGATATCCCGGAGGAATGAGATGCCGCTCCAACCGATCTTGGTTGTGGAGATTTTCGATGTTTGGGGGATAGACTTCATGGGGCCGTTTCCCAGCTCTTTTGGGAACTTGTACATCCTTCTAGCTGTTGATTACGTCTCTAAATGGGTCGAGGCTGTGCCCAGCCGAACTAACGACAACAAGGTTGTCGTTAGGTTCCTTAAAGAAAACATTTTCTCCCGGTTTGGGCACCCCCGAGCGATCATTAGCGACAATGGAAGTCATTTCTGCAATAGGACTTTCGAGGCCTTGATGCGGAAATACTCCATTAATCATAAGCTTTCTACGCCCTACCACCCCCAAACCTGCGGGCAGGCCGAAGTTTCAAATCGGCAAATCAAGCAGATACTGGAGAAAACGGTTTCCAAGAACCGTAAGGATTGGTCTTTGAAACTCACTGATGCCCTTTGGGCATTTAGAACCGCTTATAAGACCGACCTTGGCATGTCTCCCTATCGGCTTGTGTACGGAAAAGCTTGCCACCTTCCGGTCGAAATCGAGCATCGCGCGTTTTGGGCGATAAAGGAGCTGAATCTGTCTCTGGAGGATGCGGGCAGCCATCGGAAGCTGCAGCTGAACGAACTGAGCGAGCTTAGGGATGAGGCTTACGATAACGCGGTTGTCGTTAAGAATCGAACGAAGGTGTTTCATGATAAACACCTTTTGCGCAAAACCTTCGTACCTGGTCAGCAGGTACTTCTTTACGACACCCGACTTCATTTCCATCCTGGAAAGCTCCGTTCTCGCTGGAAAGGGCCGTATTTTGTGCGGAATGTGTATCCGCAGGGCGCTGTGGATTTGGAAAATCCAAAGGACGGTTCACTCTTCAAGGTCAATGGACACCGATGCAAACCGTACCTTAGCGCCGAACCAACAGAGGAGCTCCTGTTCTTACAGGAGCCGGTTTACCTTGCATGATCTTCCTCTGCCTACCTCCAAACTTCGGTTATCCAGCCAAGAACAGTGGACACTGTTCCAAATAAGTTTGGGGGTATGTACAAACCATTTTGTTTATATTTGTGTATATTCTTTTTCTTTTCTTTAAAACCAAAAACAAATAAAAATTGTATATCGCTAACCGACAATTTTGAACCTTCAAACTGATCTCTTCATGCAACGACAGTGAGGACACTGTCCAGTTTAAGTTTGGGGGTACGCTCGGTACGCATTTCTTACCTTCGTATTCATATGTATATTTTGCATCTGCATATTTAAATCCATAAAATCCATAAAAATTTGAAAATTTTCTAAAAAAATATAAAAACTTTTTTGTCAAGTTAGCTTGTGGAAGAACTCTAATTCAACATTCGACGGTTTTTGTTTGAAAAAATAGGAATAACTAGATCTTATGTTTGGATTTTGAAAACCTGAAAGATAACTCTCCTTTGAAGTTAACTATAGCTGATATAAGTCTTTACATCACACTACACGTGTCGTAAGATTTTGGGAAATAGATGACAAGTCTTTCATGTTTAAACTTTTAAACAGATAAATGATTTTCTGAGAATCAAATAGGTTTGTTCTGAAATAAGTAATGTCAAGAATAGTTTATGAAGTAAAGCGAATATGAAGGAATGTTATTGATGCCATAATTGGAGCTAAGTCTGAAAAATAACCCATCTGAAACTTGATTGGAATGATTACACACCAAACCCACTAGACACGTCTTTTATCCAAAAAAATATTTGAACTGCCGGTTATATCTCCGTTCGTATTAAATCGTCTGATTTTCACGCCAAACTGTCTTTTGTTTTTGGACCTAGGTAACTTGAGTAATTAAGTCCGCTGGGGTGTTTCTACACCTAATGCCCTAAAACCAACTGGTTTGGGTGCATTGGCCCAAAGCTCGCTAAGAAGCCTAGAAAGTCCAGTTTAAAACAAAGTCAAGCAAGTGTTCTCTCCGAGTTAAAATTCCTAACGGTTCTTTGTGCGAGAATAATCTTGATAAAAGACAGGCTTTTAAAAAAAAAAAATTTTTAACGAAGATATGAAGGTTTTACTCTTTGATAAAGACTATTGCACGTTCACAGTGGTGTGTATGAAATGAAAACAAGAAAAAGGTGGAGTGAAAAATACGACTTAGTTTCCTGTTAAGGAAGATAGAAATTCTAAAGTTGAAACCTTACTGCAAAACGAAACTTGAAAAATGCTTAACTCGTTATAAAACTTATGTGATCCTTTTTAAATTGATATCTGGGCTTTATTGTGCGACATGATGACTTTATTCGACCTTTCGGGAACTTAACGACACTATTTGCACTGCACGTAAAGACATATAAAATCTGTAGTTAAATAAGAAGCGAGGTGTGAAAAATAAAGGTTCGATAGTCCAGACTTGGGATTATAGAATTGTTATTTTCTAAAAACAAAACTTTAGGGTTGAAGCTTAGTTATTTTACAAAATCAACTTGACCGGATTTTGTGGGTAGTATCCGCTGAAAACCCTCAGGAGACAACACTCCTCCTACTAGGGACACCTAGAGGTTTAACGGCTTGTTGCACATGCTCAGTGCAATCGCGTTCCCTGCGAAAGTGAGGTTAGGAAATTTTTGTGAATAAATGGACTTTGCTCGGGACGAGCAAATGATAAATTTGGGGGTATTTGTTCGTATCAGATTTTTGCATTTTCATACCGTCCAATTTTTATCACATTGCATATCCGTAGATACTCTTGAGCCGTGTTTGCTAGTCAATTGCAGGATACAGGTTCCCGGTTCTCAAACGGTGAAATGCATGGAAAACACGACAAAAATCCGGTTCCTACCAACCACAGTTAAAACACGGTCTCCTCTCTTCATCCGTATGCTGCCAGATACCAGTTTAGGAAGACAAAATGTCAAATCAATGTCGTTTTCAGGCACAAGGCTCAATGGTAGCACAAGATCCAAGAGATCTACGCGGAGCTCGAGACAATCATGACAAAATCTTGACAAAAAGTCCACCTTTCCTTCAACAGAAATTCTGGAAAAATCGGGGAGCCAAAGTGAGAAAATAAATATACCAGAATTAGGTACACTGAAGACCAGGGAACCACAAGAAATTGGGGGGCCCAATTCGACCAGAAGGCCGCGGATCCGCGGCCAAAGTGGGGTCCAGGCCGCGGATCCGCGGCCATATAGTGGCGGCAGCTGATAAATTTTGGGGGGTAGTTTGGTCATTCTGTTTGGGTTCTGGTGGTTGCCCTAGGGTTTCATTCTCTGGCCTATAAATAGCCCAGAAGTTTGTGAAGGAAGGGGTCCATTCTTGTATTTTCTTTTTCTAGGATTTAGTTCACTTGTTCTTCTTCTTCTCATCTCTTCTCCATTAACCTTGTAGTGAGCTTTGTGAGGGAGGAATGATAAATAAAGAAGATCAATTTGTTACCATGCTTGTCTTACTTTTATTATAATTGTTGTAACTTTAAATTCGTTAAGTAGTTGTTGTTATTTCCTTGTTATTTCTTTCTTCTCTTTTTTCTTTATCCTTACATACGACAATGATACTTACGCTCGATCCTCGCCAAGGTGAGGTCGCAAACAGTTAGTCGTATTCTTCTAATCTCCTTCTTTCTATCTTCCTCTTTTGTGTTGTTTTATTTTTCCGTATTATGATGTGTGAGTAGTTCATTCTTGTTAGGGTAGGATAAGGGAAGTTTGAGAGAAGGAAATCTCTCTCACTCTTTCCTTGCCCAACAGCTTAAATCGACTCCCGTTAACCCAACCACAATCCGCTCCTTACGGCACCCTATCCTACATGATAGCGGTGATTCCGTAGTGAGACCGGTTGTGGTTGGATTAACCGGAGGTTATGGCTAAGAGCCAAGAACGGACGGACAAGCACCAAAAGGAAGACTTATGCGTTGGAAAGCCTAGCTTATACTCGCAAAGTCCTTCCTAGTCGTGCTAATCCCCGTTGTTGCCGATTACCGTAACACGACTTTAAGAAGGGCAACGAAAGATGTGGAGACTCCTAACTCAAACTAACCTAATCCTAACCCTAACATGCTCTCTTTATATATCAACTCAACACTTAGATAACTACAAACAAAATCTGAACAACCGGACTTAACTCGTCGAAAAACACATAGAAAAAGATTCCCATCTCCCTGCGGACGACCCGTACTCAACCGGCTAGCTACGTGCGAAACCGTCTTGATTGCGGTATTTAGAACTAAACTTGACACGCACATATCCTAACAATCAAGGCCTTGGCCACTTCGGATTGTCATCATCCTGCTCATGAGTAGCGACTTGTGCTTGATTGGGAGGCACTAGAGCAATTTGAGCCGTAAGCTGCATCACAACGTTTGTTAGGTCGTCAATTTTCGAATAAAGCTTGGCCATCTCTTTATCTTTGCTCCTGAGCTGTTTTCAAAGCTCTTGAAGCAGCTCTTGCTCCGCGGTCCTGGGGCGGAAAGTCAGCTCTTCCTCGCTGTCCGAGCTTGGCTCTGCATGGACTGATGGGTCTTTCTGCCTATCATCCTCATCGAGAGGGTTTTCATCATCCAGCGGAGGCGGCTGTTCTTGGGAAGCGGCAACCACATTCAAGCCAGATTAGGCTTGGGATGTGGTGGTCCCATCCTTACTTTTGCTGCGAAGGTTGTCGCTGGGGCGTCCGTCCGCCATATAGACTGTATGGATAATATATCCAACCGTCTTTTTATCATCGGCGGCTGATTTCACGGATCGCTGTCTTGACCCCCCTGTTTCGGTAACGGGCAGTTGATTGAAGGCGGCTGGCCTGGCCGGATCCTTGAATGGTGCTGACGCTTCCTTTTTAGTTTTGCCCCGCTCTTTTCGCGCAGTACAGAGCGCCTGATAGACTCTTGAAGAGACAGTGTCATACTTTTTCTGTTGTGGCCGGGACACGTCTCTTCGTAGCAACGTTCGGACCGCTGTCTTCTTGATTCTGGCGGTCATAGCATTTTTCTGAACCCACTTCAGAGGTTCGAAGTAATTGCTGATTTTTATGGACGACTCAGCCGTCGTCGCGAAGTAACCCTGCTCTTGGAGCCTCACAAGATTCCATATGGCCGAAGTCCTGGCCCTCTTGTTGGCTCGATACCTGAGCCGCTTCTGCCTTAACTTTTCTGTTTTAAGCACTTGGTAGACTTCGGCTCTTCGGGAAGACGCTGTAGACCGAGTGATAGAGAGGCCAGAGAAGACGCCCGATCGTGCATTTGTTGGAGTGATCGCCTGAGCTCATCTGCAACGTTTGATGTTGCCCTTTGTACCGAAAGTCTTGCCCTAAGCTAGAGCGCCAGAGAGTCGTTCAGACACCGTCTTAAGTTTCGGTTGTGGTGCCTTAGCGATCACAACATTCGGCCTCTTACCCCTTGAGACTGGCTTGTCCACCTATTTTGCCGGGATTTCTGTCAGATGAGCGCTTCCGGCAGGGTAGATGATGACATAACCAAACTGGTGGGGCAGTTCCTCCCACTGTCGACTGAGGCTTGCGGGGAGAACCACACGAGTATTGATCTTGACCATGTACGGAATCGGGGTCGCATCAGAAGCTGGATCCATCTTAGGAGACATTGTCTTTGAAAGTTGATTGCTACACGGAAAAAAACATTATTTCACTACAAACATCGGCATATATGTTAAATGAGCTCGCATGAACGCTTGACCCGAGATATGGGAGGAGAGAAAGGTCCCATTGGGCGTGCCAGAATCTGTAGGGTGTTTTTCGCCACCCCATTGAGATGGGAATACGCACGCGCTTGTCAGGCGTACTACAGATTCCCCCTGCCTAGGGTAGGTTGGGGTTTATTGATTGTGGGGATCTGAATCTCCGACAGCCGTGGACTAAGCTGCCGTTAATTACGCATCGCCTTTGGAGCAAGAGAACCTCCGATTAGCGGGTTAAACTGGTCATGCGAACTCAATGTGCAGTGTTGTGTTTTGAAGGGGTTTTGGATATATCGGGGGATCCACAGAGTTTTTACGGGGGTCCCGCTACCCAGATAGCGGGCCGTGGGTCAAGGGGGCTAGCAGCCCCCTTGTGGTGTGCGGAGCAGCGCCCCGCTAGAAATTTTTTCTAACAGGGGACAGTGTTGTAGAGTATGTGTGTGTGTGTATATAAGGGAAAGGGCATCCAAAGGATGCGTGGGAGAAAGCGCCAGCGCCTCACGTGCATGGCACGCGGGCGCTTGGGCGCTTTGGGCGCCAGGGTGCTCGCTCTTTGGGCGTCAGCGTCTAATGTGACAGGCACGTGGGCGCTCGGACGCTAGTGCTTTGGGCGCTAGCGCCTCACGTGCTAGGCGCGTGGGCGCTCGGGCGCCAACGCTATGGGCGCTCGCGCTATGAGCGCTTGGGCGCTAGCACTTTGGGCGCTAGCGCCACACGTACCAGGAATGCGGGCGCTCGTGAGCTAGCGCTTTGGGCGCTAGCGCTACACATGCCAAGCATGCGGGCACTCGGGCGCTAGCGCTTTGGTCGCTAACGCCACACGTGCCAGGCACGTGGGCGCTAGAAGGGACTTGGTCCCTTCACTGGGAGTTGTACTCCTAGAAAGAAAAACTTATTATTTTGTGTGTGTGTGTGTGTGTGTGTGTGTGTGTGTGTATATATATGAAGAGTTAAACTCCTAAGATATTTTGAAGCTGATGAAGGGGCTTCTCCCCTTGAGCCCTGGATTTTCCCTAAAATGGGGGCTTTGGAGATGGGTCTCCTTCTTCCTCCTTTGTTGACCGGCTCTTGGATAACAAGTGGGGTGAGATTTTAAAAATCTCTCCTATTTAAGATCTGATGGAAGATCCAAGTACCCCTTTGTGGTTTTTATGGTGAAAAACTATTTAGTTTTGGAAAAGAAAGAGTAAAACTTTTGATTTAATTCAAAAGAAAGAAGAAGGTTTTAGAACCTTGAGGAAGGAGAAAGATCACAGATCTTGATTTTTTTTGGGAGAGAGAAAAAGTTGTTGAGATATTTTCATTATCTTTGCCTTTATAGGCTATACACTTTACATCTAGCCCCTTGGGCTTTACAAAAATGGCATTTTGCCCATCCCATGCCTCATGTGCTATTTCTTTTTGCAAATAAGCCATGGGCTTTACAAAAATTTGGCTTTATGCCCAATTTCTTACATTTATTCATAAAATAAATTAAAATAAATACAACAAAATTATTTATTACAAAATTTTTATTTTGGCATGGGGGGAGGCCGGCCGCTTCATGTTCGGGCTTGACCCGGACATTGGCCCACTTGACCTGGGCTTGGGCCCACTTGGCTTGGGGTTGACTTTGAGTTTGACTTGGTCAACCGGGGTGTAAATTTTTACCCCAACATTAAGATCAACTTAAATGCTTGTTAAGGATACGTTAGTCTAATTTTAGACTATGATCTACTCAACTAGGCTTTGGGATCATTTAAATCTAACGAAAGAGTATTTGGACTCTATCATTTTAGTTTAGGGACATTGCGGACCATTGGGTTTAAGGACATCATAGTCCATGAGTTTAAGGACCTCATATGCCATAAGGTTTAGAGACATCATAGTCTGGTTTAAAGACGTCATAGTTTATGAGGTTTAAAGACATCATAGTCTGTAAGGTTTTGGTTTAACCGTTTGGGGATGCGCCAAACGTTATTGGTTATTGAGACCCTCCATCTCTGAAGACATTGAAGAATTACAACGACATGTATCAGAAATATGAAGAGATGTACCCTTGAACCAATGTTGATTGGGATATCTATAGTCAGGTTTGGGACTAAGACTAATTAAAAAGGTTGTGAGCGCATGGGCTCGTTTAATTTGAATTAGGGACTTATGGACAACTTGGGCTCAGTCCACTCAGTTCTGAATAAAATGTTTGAACACTTATTTGGACTCAGTCCACTTATTTTGAATTAAAATGTTGAACATTTGTTTAGGCTCAACCCTTTTTTTATTCAATAATAATGAGCATTGATTTGGGTTCTAACACCCCTTTTTCTTTTTGTCTTTTATTGAGTGTTGAACACTTTTTATGGCGCTGAGGCCTTATTTATGGAGTGCTTTGTAATTCCTTAGCGCCCACGTGAGGAGCACGTGAAGCGTCTGGCGTTGAGCGCCAGACTGGGAGTGCTACGTCGCTTCTTATAAAAGGGCGCCCATGTGAGGAGCGCTTGGTGCTGAGCGCCAGACTGGGAGCGCTACTGCGCTTCTTATAAAAGGGCTCCCACGTGAGGAGCACGTAGAGCGCTTGGCGCTGAGCGCCAGACTTGGAGCGCTAAGGCGCTTCTTATAAAAGGGCGCCCACATGAGGAGCACGTGGAGCGCTTGGCGTTGAGCGCCAGACTTGGAGCACTAAAGCGCTTAATTTAAATTGGAGCGCTAAAGCGCTTCTTTAGCAGCTCTGATCAGTTCTGTGCTCTGAGAATTAAATTCTCGGTTTATAAGAGACTTTGTCTCATGGATCTAAGAACTGAGTTCTTCTTTTATGAGGAGATGCTATGATCTCTTTGTTTTTGTGAGAGACTTAGTCCTATAGATCTGTGATCTAGAAAAAAACTATGTTCTTATGATGTGAGAGTTAAACTCTCAGATATGGAGGAGATGTTATGATCTCTCTTTTTTTCCTCACCTTGAAGAAAGTTCTTTTTCTTAGAGCTTGCTCTTCTCTTTTTCTTTTCTGAGAACTTGAAGTTTATGGGGCGTTCCTCTGTGTCTTCCTTCTTTTGAATTTTGAATTTATGGGGAGGTTTTATGTGCCCAAGACTTGAAGTCTTGGGTTCTTTATATAGGGGAGGCTGACTTGTTGAATCAGTTAGAAATCTCTCATTGAGAGATCTCTGATCGATTTGGGGAATGTTTCCCACCATTGGATCTTTGATCCAAGGGCTTCTGTTTTACAGAAGATAGTTATCTTGTTATTAATAAGATTGGGAAAATATTTTCCCATACATAACTTATTCTGTATCTTGGTGATTTTTAATCATCATTGGATATTTGATCCAACGGTGTTCTGATTTACAGAGCACAATCTTTCCTGTTTGGAAAGATTTTGAGGAGTATTTCCTCAACAGAATTTTATTCTGGTAATTTGATGATTTATCTTCTTCGTTGGATCTTTGATCTAAGGGTTGAGAACTTTTAGTTCTGGCGTTGGCGCTCTCCTGCTTTGCATGTGAGCGCTACCTCAGAGTCTTTGACTCTTAGCGCTGGTGCTCTCGTGCTTTGCACGTGAGCGCTGCCTCAGAATTTTTGACTTTTAGCGCTAGCGCTCTGAGCACGAGCGCTCTCGTGCACTCAGAGTTTTTGACTCTTAGCTCTAGCGCTCTTGCCACTGGCGCTCTTGGTGCGAGCGCTCTCGTGCTTTGCACGTAAGCGCTGCCTCAGAGTTTTTGACTCTTGGCGCTGACGCTCTTATGAGGCGCTGCCTCATTTCAAATTTCAAATTTTGAATAGAGCTTTGCTCTCTGATTTGGGGAAACAATACTCCCCACCGTTGCGCTCACTTGGCCTACACGTGAGTGCAGCGGTAGTGGCTTTTCCACCGTTGGATCAACTTGGAAATTGAATCGACTTCCAGCGCCTATAAATAGGACCTTTGGCCATTTGAGTTGACTGCTGTTCATCTTCTTGTTCTCTTGTTTTCTCTGAGAATTGAATTCTCTCTTCAGAGCATAGCTCTCTGCCTTAAGAACTTCTTAGAGTCAAAACTCTGCCCAAATTTGGTAAGGCTTGAACTTTTTAACAGAGCTCTACTCTTCTCAGATCGTAGATCTAAAATAAATGTTTTAGGGTTTTGCCTATTAACAGAATCGTGCTCATTTTTAGATCATAGATCTTCAAGATATAATCTTTTTAGGGTGATTTTAACCCATGAACCGGAACACTGTTCATCTTCCATGAAGAACTCATAGAGTTTGTTCACAGATCTTGAAGATCTTAAAGTTTTTACTCTGCAAAAAGCTTTGTTTTTTAAGGGTTTTGATGGATGATTCCATCGTTTTCACAAAGCACAGCTCTTAAAATTTTTAGGGAATTTTTGTAGGGTTCCTAGGCACACTCATGGGGTTCTACAAGGCATCAACCATGCCCGATTCAAAATTTTTATGTGCCGAACAACCCTATGCGAGATCGTTTACTAGTGATTAGGTGAAACTAAAAGCAAGCAAACTACTTTGCTACTAAAGTGAAAGGGATTACAACCTTTGTAGATCCGGTCCTTCACTTCTAAAGCTCCGTGTTGACGTCCCTTCGCTGCGATCATCAGGATCCCGGACCCTAGCGCTGGTTTCTTCAGAGAAATGAGCGGGCTAGGTCGTTGACTTCGAGGCCGAAGATGATCTACGTCGAGGAGACTCAAACTCAAGCTCCGTCTTCACTTGGTCATGAACTTTGTGAAGAGAACACCCTATACTACATGGCAAGTGGTAGAGAATGAAGAAATAGGAAGTGGGTTCACTTTGGATTTGGATTTCTCACTCTTTTTCTTCACTTGAAATTTTTCTAGCAAGCTTTCTTCTTCTTGAAGAAGAAGAAGAAGAAGAAAAGAATATGAATGAATAATGAATTAATAAAAAATGAATAATCAAGTGAAGTCTATCATAATGCAACCATGGGTGAGTTAACCTTTGTAGAGACTAAACCCTAGTTTGAGTTAATGGTTAGGTTAGTGAAAATCTCATGCAAAACAAAATGGTTAAACTTTGTCAAACATGCTTAAAAGCTTCATGAAGCTTCAAGACAAAAAAACAAAGAAAGCCACCATGTTGTTTTTACCAAAATAAACAAAATAAATAAAACCCCAACCATTAACCTAAATATGGTGTAAGTCATACACACACCCAAGTTTGCATGTATCATCAATCATGATACAAACTAGTGCACAAACATATATCATATATACTACTTATGCACATCAAGTGAGAAAATCAATCTTAAGTGAAAAAATACTAGTTAATGTAAAGTAATATATCAAATATATAATTATACATTAAATCATTAAATCAATACTTGATTTAATGATCCGGTCATATCGCATATAACCGACTAATATCTAGTGTATCAATATATCGAATCAACACTTGATTCGGTAACCCGGCTATATCACATATAACCGACCGATGATACATATCGTGAGAATAGAACACAGTATCACATACCGGTATTATTCTCGGTCCCGCACATATCTCATATGCGCTCCTATTTCGTTTCGCTTGAGCCAGGAAACCTCTGTGTAGGACTCTAAAGACTCGTCAATACGCCGGCAGTAGATGGTGATCATATCAATCAGCCACAAGCCGCAAGCAGTCTGCTAAACCTAATGGCCACCTGGGTATTGAGCGATCAGAAGATCAACGAGCAAGCCTGCTTACACTCCTGTGAATCCAATCAGTAACACTTACCGCACAGTCCGGTCTGTTCGTCTGATATGTCGCATATCTCGCCTAGGGGTGGTAAATGTCAGACCCCAACAGCTTGATAAGTCATGCCGATGTAAGGTCCATAACAAACGTGAAACTACTGATAACACTTACCAGTAAATCATTGCAACCCTGGCCAGGGATTTCCAGTCATGGCCAGTCGAGCATAGAGCAACATCAACCCCCAATACCGGGAGAGACGAATCCCCTCCTATCGCTCATTGCCTCCATGTGAATCGGGACTGTACCCAAAAACCACCTGTTTGCACGACTCAGTAGAGCCGTGGTAGGGTGGAAATCAAAGCACAGTGGGAGACACACAAGGCTCTATGACGATCTCGGGTCAACAGACTAAGCTGTACCAGTGTCACCAGAGAACTGCCATCTGACGTAAGGTATAATACCATCTGGGATTTCTTGGCGAGTCCGTTCAGTGTACCCAGTCACCACTGAGCACCCGCATACCATCTCTGATGTCAAACACCAATGGATATGGGATCATCCATCGCCCATCACATGGGTCGAGAATATATACGCTAGTCTACTCTGGAATATCGATGCCCCGTCTCGATATTCCCATGACTAGAAACATTGAAGGATGTACTCATTGACTACCCAGGCCCCACTAGTATGATCTACATCATAGTCCTGCAAGTCGAGTACACATCCTAAGGGCTTTATCAACATGTAACAGAGAGACAGGTAGTATACATGTTAAGATAAAGAGCAACCAGATAGCGTACTATCATGTCTAGCAAGAAAGTCCTACCTATATATGTCCCAGCATCCACTACAATATACATCTCATGTACAGTAATGGCCTCTAGGGCATACATATAACTAACAATTTTATTCCTCTCATGATTAGAGTTGACAGATGTCACTCTTGTCTGCAGAGCATTTCTCTCGAGGGAGTTTAACTCCTTGGCCCAAGGGGCCTCTCATTAAATGAGAATCATTTTAGGATTTCTTTTTTATTTGCACAAATTTGAATTTTTTGGGTGTCTTAATCAGAACTTGTTTTCTTCGTGAGGATATCAAGAGTTGTTTAAATTCCCGTGTCTGTTTCAATAAGCATTTTCTTGATCAGTCTGACCACTAAACTCCCACTGATTTTCCTTTTCAGACACTATGGTTACTCATCTGTATGATCTTGACGAAATTATTTCTTATGGAGACATTCACGCACAAGGCCGTTGTCAAAACCAGAAGTTTACAAAAGCTCAATGTGCTGAGATTATGAGTCACTTTAATGAATACAACGGTCGACTACTTCCTCGTTCCGCTCCTTTGAAGCTCGTCGTGAGAGCGATTTGGAACGCACTTTCTGGATTTTATGAAGCCATTCCGTTTAAGGCACTGGATGATGCTGAAGACAAGGTGCACTCAGTATATCTGATGGGCCTGATCTCGAAGAGACGGCAAGATAATCTTGTTGATATCTTGCACCAAATTTTTCAACAGACGACGATAATCTCTGCCTATCAGAGGAAGAACGACATCGGCAAGGATCCTGACACTTGCCTTCGTGAGAGAATGCACACGAGAATGGTCAGGGAGGCCAGAAGCATTTTAAACGGCCTTACTTCTGAATTTCTTAATCCATGTCCTGGATTTAATGTTTTACCATTGTAAACATTTTAATGATGTTTTTGTTTTCTATTTTCATCAATGTATGAATTTTCTGGGGTATGAATAACAAATTTTTCCTTTCTATACGTTTATTTTATGCATTAATCCTCTTCACATATACATGAGTGGGTACGCTTCAAACGCTTAATTGGATGCAAATCAAATGTTCCCTTTATTGCCTCGCACAATATGTGGTCGACGTCCGTGGGTTATGCCTTTTTGTTTTGACTTCGCGCAAAGTAGTTTACGTACTCTTGAGTAGCACCTCTATTTCAGTAGCATGTAACTTTGGCAACTGTGGCCTGTAGATAGTAGATAGCAGTCCATCTTAACCTCCCTGCAGGTCAATGATGGCTTAGGAGACAGGTTTAGGTTTGCTGCCTAAGACTTTTCAACTTTATGAGCCGTGAGGGTCTCATAAAGACTTATCTCCTTACGAGTTGAGAGGATCCCGTAGGTGTATTTTCTCCTTAGGATTCGTAAGGATTCCTAAGTGCATTTTCTCTTGAGAGTCGTAAGGATCTCACAAGAGAATTTTCTCCCTTACAAGTCAAGAGTACTCGTAATTAGTTGGTGGATTGATTTGTTTCCGAGTCGAAGCACTGCTCCGACGGGGAGGTTATTTATTGACGTGCTTCCGCGACGGGGTCATTTGATGGCGTGTTTCTGAGACGGGGTCATTTGCTGACGTATTTCCGCGACGGGGTCATTGGCTGACGTATTTCCGTGACGGGGTTATTTGCTAAAGTATTTCCGAGACGGGGTCATTGGATGACGTATTTCCGCGACGGGGTCATTTGCTGATGTATTTCCGAGACGGGGTCATTAGATGACGTATTTCCGAGACGGGGTCATTGGATGACGTATTTCCGCGACAGAGTCATTGGCTGACGTATTTCCGCGACGGGGTCATTGGATGACGTATTTCCGAGACGGGGTCATTTGCTAACGTATTTCCGAGACGGGGTCATTGGATGACGTATTTCCGCAAAAGGGTCATTTGCTGACGTGTTTCCGAGACGGGGTTATTGGATGACGTATTTCCGCGATGGGGTTATTGGCTGACGTATTTCCACGACGGGGTCATTTGCTGACGTATTTTCGAGACGGGGTCATTGGATGACATATTTCCGCGACGGGGTCACTTACAGACGTATTTCCGAGACGGAGTCATTTGCTAATGTATTTCCAAGACGGGGTCATTGGATGACGTATTTCCGCGACGGGGTCATTTACTGACGTATTTCCGAGATGGCATCATTGGATGAAGTATTTCCGCGACGGGGTCATTGGATGACGTATTTCTGAGACAGGGTCATTTGTTGACGTGTTTCCGAGACGGGGTCATTTGCTGACGTGTTTCCGAGACGGGGTCATTGGATGACGTATTTCCGAGACGGGGTCATTTGCTGACGTATTTCCGCGACGGGGTCATTGGATGACGTATTTCCACGACGGAGTCATTTGCTGACGTGTTTCCTAGACGGGGTCATTGGCTGACGTATTTCTACGGCGGGGTCATTGGCTGACGTATTTCCGCGACGGGGTCATTAGCTGACGTATTTCCGAGACGGGGTCATTGAATGACGTATTTCCGCGATGGGGTCATTGGCTGACGTATTTCCGCGACGGGGTTATTGGATGACGTATTTCCGCGACGGGGTCATTTGCTGACGTGTTTCCGAGACGGGGTAATTTGCCGACGTATTTCCGCGACGGGGTCATTTACTAACGTATTTCCGCGACGGGGTCATTGGATGACGTATTTCCGTGACGGGTCATTGGATGACATATTTCCGAGACGGGGTCATTTGCTGAAGTGTTTCCGAGACGGGGTCATTGGATGACGTATTTCCGCGACGGGGTCATTGGCTGACGTATTTCCGCGACGGGGTCATTTGCTGACGTATTTTCGAGACGGGGTCATTGGATGACGTATTTCTACGCCGGGGTCATTGGATGACGTATTTCCGAGATGGGGTCATTGGATGACGTATTTCCGCGATGGGGTCATTGGATGACGTATTTCCGCGATGGGGTCATTGGATGACGTATTTCCGAGACGGGGTCATTGAATGACGTTAGGTTGTCTGTGAACCGTCGAGGTCTGGAACCAGGGTACTTTGCCATGGCTCCATTTGTTGATGTTGCTCTTGTATCCTACTGGAGGGAAGAAGAATGTTGTTGTTGATCTCTAGGCTGTGGATGTTGCTGTCGAGACTTGGAACTAGGGACTCTGCCATGGCTCCGAAGTAGTCTCTAGGTTGTCCGTGAACCGTCGATATTTGGACTAGGGGACTTTTCCATAGCTCCGTTTTGCTGAGTCGCGTCCGTGCCCTGCTGGCATGAGGAGGAACGTCGTTGTTGGTCTTTAGGCAATAGATGTTGCCGTTGAGATTTGGAACTAGGGACTTTGCCATGGCTCCGTTTCGTTGTGTCGCGTCCGTGCCCTGCTGACATGAGGAGGAACGCCGTTGTTGGTCTTCTAGGATGCAGATGTTGTTGTCGAGATCTGACTTTCCCTTTGACAGAGTTTGTTGGGACATGTGGTTCCCTTTCGTTTAAGCCCATGGATTGTGTACATGGGGTAGTACGGACTTACCTGCAGGGAAAAAATTTTATTCTTTTTTTTCGCGGTACTCTATCATTTCAGGTTTTTATATCGCGAAAGTCGCGATTGCCCAATCATTTCAGCTATTTTTTTTCGTAGTGCCTAATCATTTCGGCTATTTTTCTTTTTCTTTATTCGCTGCTTTTTATTGCGAGTTGCCCAAATATTTCGGCTATTTTTATATGCATATATTTTACTTGCTGATTTTGTTGCAAGTTGCCCTATCATTTCGGCTATTTCATATGCATTTTTGGCTCGCCGGTTTTGTTGCGAGTATGGCACCCGAGACCTGATACCAATCTTAGCATTAGCATTGCTGCGACTGGAATATTGCCAGGAGCGAAGCATCATTTGCCGTGAAAGTGTTAGTTATATGTATGCCCTAGAGGCCATTACTATACATACGATGTATATTGTAGTGGATGCTTGGACATATACAGGGAGGACTTTCTCGCTCGACATGATAGTATGCTATCTGGTTGTACTTTATCTTAACATGTACTTTGATTGTCTCTATGTTACATGTTGATAAAGCCCTTAGGATATGTACTCGACTACTGGGACTATATGATGAGATCAAACTAGTGGGGCCATGGTAGTCGACGAGTACATCCTATAACTGTTCCTAGTGGAAGGTGTATCGAGACAGGGCATCGATGCACCAGTGTAGACTAGCGTATACGCATCTTGACCCATATGATGGGCGATGGAAGATCCCATATCCATCGGTGTTTGACATCAAGGATGGTGTACGGGTGCTCAGTGGAGACTGGGTACACTGGACGGACTCGCCGAGAACTCCCAGATGGTATTATACCTCACTTCAGATGGCAGATCTTCGGTGACACTGGTACAGAGTAGTCTGTTGACCCGAGATCGTCATAGAGTCTTGTGTGATTCCCACTGTTCTTTGATTTCCATCATACCACGTCCAAGAGGGCGTGCAAAAAGGTGGCTTTTGGGTACAGTCCCGAATCACATGGAGGCAATGAGCGATAGGAGGGGATTCGTCTCTCCCGGTATAGGGAGTTGATGTTGTGCTGTGTTCGATTGGCTATAACTGGAAATCCCTGGCCAGGCTTGCTGAGATTTACTGGTAAGTGTTATCAGTAGTTTCTCTAACTGTTATAGACCTCATATCGACACGACTTATCGAGCTACTGGGGTCTGACGTTTACCATCCCTAGGCGAGATATGCGACATATCAGACGACGAGACCGGACTGTATCGGAGTGTTACTGATTGGATTCGCAGGAGAATGTACAGGCTTGCTTGTTGATCTTCTGATCGCTCAATACCTGGGCGGCTGTTACGTTTAGCTGACCGCTTGCAGCTTGTGGGTGTTTGATATGATCATTACCTACTGCCGACGTATTGACGATTTTTTAGAGTCCTACACAGAGGTTTCTTGACTCAGGCAAAACGGAGTAGGGGCACATATGTGATATGTGTGGGACCGAGGATAATGCGATATGAGATACCGTATTCTATTCTCACGGTATTTGATATCAGCCGGGTCATCGGATCAAGTGTTGATTCGATGAATCGGTAAATAATATATTGGTCGGTTATATGCCATATAGCCGGATTGTCGGATCAAGTGTTGATTCGATAATTTAATGTATAATAATATATATGATATATTGAATTACATTATCTAATATTAGCTCACTAAAAGATTCTTTTTCTCACTCGGGTAATACATTGATATATATGCGATATATGTTAATTGTATTATTTTATTTTGCTACAATAAATATTATATATGTGATATATAATATTGTAACATGATATAATTACTAATGCAACATGTTTAGTAGAGATTAAACAAGATTAGGGTTTGAATTGGGTTAGTTCTTTCATGAACCTTCTAGAAGGTTTTTCTTTTGTCATGAAAGAGATATTATGCTTGATATTTTTGTGTGACTCATTCTTAACCCAACCCAAACCCTAGCCCTAGTTAAATCTCTACATGAGTCATCCTTGACCATGGTTGCATGATTAATCATTATTAGATATTCATTATTCATCACGATTCACTATTCATTCATCTTCTTCTTCCTTGAGTTCTTCATGAAAAGCTTTCTTGCTTAGATTTTGTGATGAAAAATGAGTGAGAATAAGAAAACAAATGAGAGCAAAAATCCTACTTCATCATCCTCATCTACCCTTTCCCTTTAGATGAGAGTGTTCACTTCATTTAGTGAGTGTTAGCTTGTGTTAATGAAACTTCAAGGTAGATCATCTTTGTTATCGAAGATCGGAAGCAAGACTGCATCTTTCTCTTCGTGAAGCCTCTTGAGAGTCCGGAACACGATGATCGCAGCGAAGGGACCTCAACACGGAGCTTAAAAAGTGAAGGACAGGATCTACAAAGGTTGTAATCCCTCTCACTTAGTGTTAAAATGTTTAACATGCTTGTTTTCGCCTAATCTCTAGTTTAAAGATCCGGCTTTGGGTTGTTCGGCACGGCTAAATTTTAAATCGGGCATGGTTGATGCCTCGTAGACCCTTGTACGTGTGCCTAGCAACCCTACAGTGGTATCAGAGCCAAGCTAGAGCTTTAGGCGAAGTCTAGGCGAAGTTTAAAGTCCGATCGAACCCCGAAACCCCAAAACATACCCTTTTCTGGAAATTTTTCAAAACTGTTGATTTTTTCATATTAAAAATACTCAAAAAATCAGCAGGGTATTTTAGGAATTACTGTGAAATACGATATCTTAATTCCACTAAAGGGCCGCGGAACCGCGGCACTACCTTGCTTGCGCGGTGGTTCCGCGGCGGAATAGTAGAATTAGGGTTTTGTACAGTAACTTCAGTACCAGCTTCCTAATTCTTCTGGGAATTTTTAATTATACTCAAGTGTTGAGTTTTCTGGGTTGTATTGGGGACTCGTTGATTCGATCGGATAATTTAACTTCGTTTAAGTTTTTTCCGGATAATTTTAGAAACTGTTAAAAAGTTCGAACGGATATCAATAACTCACTTTTTCCCCTGTCGGAAAATTTTTCAAAAGTTGGATTTTTTCTCGAGTTTTAAACTTTCGGAAAATCATGCAAGTAACGCGGTGGACCCTCTAGAAGACAACAGACCTTAACTCGATTATGTGACCGTCTTGAACTGCCTCTAAACCTTAGGGTTTGGGGCAGTACGGCGTGCCACATGTGAGGCGTTGGCTTGACCCTTCTACGGCTGGACCATCGGTACTGTGGCATGTGATGGATACTTTTTGAACTCCGCTCAAGTGTTGAGCTATTGGGAAAACTTGGGTATTTGATTATTCGATCTGAAAGTTTAACATTGTCTATTTATCTGGATTGTGATACAATATTTGGAATCCACAAGAAGTTATGAGATAACTAATTTGAACGTTATAAATCTAGCAGTTTAGTCTCAATTGATCGGTTGCCACGGAATTTTGATGTGATCAAAAGTCCGTCGCAATCACGTAGCGTACGCGGATACTCGCCGGGTAAACTTAATAGACAGCCATGCCCCAAAACCCCGACCAAGTGACTGTAGGAGAACCCTGTCGCCAAAAGCATCCGTTCGGGTGCTTGCGGCAGCGGTGTTCCGCCTTAGTGCACTTAGTCGACGGCATCCGGGGGTGCGGCCGTCTACTAAAGTTTGTGACGAGCATTCGATCAGGACAATCGGGAATCTCGTAGAATTGCCCGACTTGATATTGAAAAGAGTTTTCGATACTGAGACTAAAATGCGGGGTTTATAATTGTTAGGCATGCGATGTTTAAGAAATTCATTTGGTTAGGCATGCGATGTCTAAGGAGGTTGCGGATTCCAACTGTTGTAGTTTTACACTTTCTTTTCTGTGACCGTAAGCGTAGTATGTGGTGTATCTCCTGTTAGGTTTACCTAGCACCTTATGAAAGGTTTGGACGCATCACATGTCTCAAAATTAAATTTTTAAGGTGCTAAGTGAACACACAAAGAATCATTCCTAGAAAATTAGGGTTTCATAACTTAAACAACATCACAAGTAACAAAGGCTAGGGTTTTGAGAGTACAACCTTTGTAGCTCCCTACGCTAGACTCCTTCACCACTTGAGGGTTAGAAAAGAGTTCGCTTGAGGTCTTCTAATGTCCACGACGATCCACCCGAAGCTCCTTTGTCCAAGTTTGCAACTTCACTTGATCAAGAGAAGGAAATGAAGCTAACACTCTTCACAAGTGGGCATGACTTGTGTAGAATGGTGTTGTGGTGGCTTTTCTCACTTCAAAATCCTAACTTAGTGAGTGTTTTGCTCAGTAGAGAAATCTAGAGAGCAAAAGAGGAAGGAGGAAGAAGATGATGGCCTTTTTAGAACAAGAGAAAAAGATAATCACTTATGAAAAAATGGAAAATATATGTATATATATTTTCCACTCTTCATCTCAAACCATGGTTATATTATATGGATATTATTTCACTTGAGTTAAAACATAAAAGAAAAATTAACACATGGTTAAAAAGTAGGTGAGCATGGTTAGTTGAAGAAGAGTGTAGAATCTAAACCATGAATTATCCTTTTCTTTTTCTTTTTGTTTTAACACAAATAGAAATAATAATCCATATATAAAACCAAGGTGTGAGTCTTATATTGCCACCATTTTCTATGTATATACAACCATGAAGGATGATGTATGTATGTATGTGTGCATGCACATCCATATGTGCATGAATAAGAATGAATGCATACATGCATGCATACATCCAAAATACAAGAAAGGAATTATAGTGAGAAACTAATGGTTAAATGATAAATCAACACTTGATTTAGCAATCCGGCCATATCACATACGACCCAACCAAAAGCAAGCCGCCTGATTAATATACGGCATCTTATACGCGTATTTTAACCGGGTCCATGCGTATATCGCATACGCGCACCACAACGTTTCGCCTGGACTAGGTAACTCCTTTGTGGGACTCTAAGACTCGTCAATACGCCGGCAGTGGGTGATGATCATATCAAGCACCTCTAAGCCGCAAGCGGTCAGCTAAACGTAACGGCCACCCGGGTATTGAGCGATCAGAAGAAAACAAGCGAACCTGCTACAACTCCCGTCGAGCCAACCGGCAACACTACCGTACAGTCCGGTCTCTTCGTCAGATATGCTACATATCGAGTCTAGGGATGGTAACGTCGACCCCAATAACTCAATAAGTCGTCTTGATGAATGGTCTATAACAGATCGAGAAACTACCGATAACACTTATCAGTAAATCTCAGCAGCCCTGGCCAAGGACTTTCTGTTATAACCAGTCGAGCACAGCGCAGCATCAACTCCCAATACCGGGAGAGACGAAACCCCTCCTATCGCTCATCGCCTTCGTGTGTCTCGGGACTGTACCCAACGGCCACCTGTTTGCACGACTCAGTAGAGCCGTGGTAGGGTGGTAATCAAAGTACAGTGGGAGAACACACAAGACTCTATGACGATCTCGGGTCTACAGACTAACCTGTACCAGTGTCACCTGAGAACTGCTATCCGACGATAGATATAATTCCATATAGGAGTTCTCGGTGAGTCCGTCTAGTGTACCCAGTCACCACTGAGCACCCGTATACGATCTCGATGTCAAACATCGATGAATGTGGGAACATTCATCGCCCATCATATGGGTCTAGTATCATATACGCTAGTCTACTCTGGTATATCGATGCCCCGTCTCGATATACCTATGACTAGGGACATTTCAGGATATGCTTATAAACTACAGATGTCCCCTAGTATTATCTCCATCATAATCACAGTAGTCAAGCCGATATCCTCAGGGCTTTATGAGCATGTATGAATGAATAAAAGAATGATCAAATCAACATGTCAGATAAAGAAGAACCAGATAGCATACTATCATGTCGAGCAAGAATGTACACTGAATATATATATATACATGTACAGATACATCCACTATCATATAATGGCCTCTAGGGCATATATATCCAACAATCTCCCACTTGCACTGAGGCCAGTTATTGGCGTATCTCATACCCAACATCTCAAAAAGTCGCTCGTGCTGCGGCTGAGGGAGGGCCTTGGTGAATGGATCCGCGGCGTTATTCGTTGTGTCTACTCTCCTAATCTCGATCTCGCGGCGATCTACAATCTCCCGGATCAAATGAAAGCGCCTCAGGATGTGTCTGGACCGCTAATGGGACCTGGGCTCCTTGGCTAACGCCATAGCCCCATTATTATCACAATACAATGGTATTGGATCAATAATGGTTGGAACTACTCCTAACTCCGAGACGAACTTCTTCATCCAGACGGCTTCCTTGGCGGCATCATTTGCAGCAATGTACTCAGCCTCCATCGTAGAGTCTGCAAAAGTATCCTGTTTAGAACTCTTCCAATTTACCGCCCCTCCATTGAGGGTAAATACAAACCCAGAGATAGATTTGCTGTCGTCCTTATCGCTCTGGAAGCTCGAATCGGTAAAGGCCTCCATTTGGAGATCTCCATTACCATATACCAAGAACAATTCTTTAGTCCTTCGTAAGTACTTAAGAATGTTCTTCACAGCTGTCCAGTGATTCTCCCCTGGGTTGGATTGATACCTGCTTACAACACTAAGTGCATAAGCTACATCTGGGCGTGTACATAACATCGCATACACTATAGATCCTACTGCCGAAGCATAGGGTATAACGCTCATGCGAGCTCCCTCTTCATCGGTCTTTGGGCAAGAGTCCTTGGAGAGAGTGACCCCATGGTAAGCGGGTAAGGCACCCCGCTTGGAGTCTTCCATACTAAATCTTTTTAGGATGGTGTTGATGTACCTGGTTTGGGACAATCCCATTAACCTTTTGGATCTATCCCTATAGATCCTTATGCCCAGAATGTATGTGGCATCACTCAGGTCCTTCATGGAGAACCTTAGTGATAAGAAAGATTTGACCGACTGTAGCATAGGAATATCATTTCCTATCACAAGAATGTCGTCTACGTACAATACGAGGAATATAACAGCTCTCCCTACAGCCTTCTTATAAACAGAAGGTTCATCTGGATTTTTGATGAAATTAAAATCTTTGATGACATCATCGAAACAGATGTTCCAACTCCGTGATGCCTGCTTTAACCCATATATGGATTTAAGCAATTTACATGCTTTCCCACTACTCCCACTGTCAATGAAGCCCTCTGGCTGATCCATATAAACGCATTCTTCTAAATTTCCATTTAGAAATGTTGTTTTAACGTCCATCGGCCAGATTTCATAGTCGTAGTGAGCAGCAATAGCATGTAGGATCCGAATGGATTTAAGCATGGCTACGGGAGAAAAAGTCTCATCATAGTCCAAACCTGGCCTTCGATGAAAACCCTTTGTCACAAGTCTTTCCTTATAGGTCTCTACCTGTCCATCTACACCAATCTTTCTTTTAAAGATCCATTTGCACCCCACAGGTTTTACCCCAGGGGGTACAACGTCCAAAGTCCATACTTTGTTGGTGTACATAGACTCCATTTCGGATCTCATGGCATCCAGCCACTTCACATAGTCTCCACTCGTGATAGCTTGCTGAAAACTGGTAGGATCATCATCATCCATGATGCAGTCTTCTCCGTCACCATCAATGAGGAAACCGTAGTACCTCTCCGGTGGGCGACAAGTCCTACCAGACCTACGGAGTGGCCGAGGTTCCTCAGTTTCTATTGCAACAGTCGGTTCAACCAAATCGTCATTTGTAGTTTGTGTCTCTAGAACCTCTTCTAGATCTACCACTTTGCCATCATTTTTATCTGTAAAAAACTCTTTTTCTAAGAATGTGGCATACTGAGAAACAAACACCTTTTGTTTCTCCTTGTGGTAGAATAGATATCCATAAGAGTTCTTTGGATATCCCACAAAGTTACACATGACTGACCGTGTCTCGAGTTTGTCCGGATTCTGCTTTTTAACATAGGCCGGGCAACCCCAAATCTTAATACTCTTAAGAGATGGTCTCTTCCCATGCCATATCTCATATGGCGTGGTAGATACGGTTTTGGTTGGAACCCTGTTCAGTAGAAACGCTGCAGTCTCCAATGCATGCCCCCAAAATGAGACGGGTAACTCAGCATCACTCATCATGGAACGGACCATATCTAATAGGGTCCGATTCCGTCGTTCTGACACACCGTTGTGCTGTGGTGTGTAAGGAGGAGTGAGCTGAGAGAGAATCCCATTCTCTTTTAGGAGGTTTGCGAATTCTGTACTGAGATACTTTCCACCTCGATCTGATCGAAGCATCTTGATACTCAAGCCGGTTTGTTTTTCTACTTCTTGTTTATATTCAATGAATTTCTCGAAAGCTTCGGACTTGTGCTTTAATAAAAATATATGACCGAAACTTGAGAAATCGTCAGTGAACGTAATGAAGTATGAAAAACCGCCTCTAGCCTATGTAGATATTGGCCCGCATACATCACTATGTATGAGGCCTAAGAGCTCAGTAGCTCTTTCTCCGTGTCCGGTAAACGGAGTTTTGGTCATTTTACCCTTGATACAAGACTGGCAAGTTGCATAAGATTTATATTCAAAAGGGTTTAAATATCCATCTTTGTGTAACTTGTTTAGTCTTGTTTCGTTAATATGACCAAGTCTACAGTGCCAAAGAAAAGCTTCATTTAATTCTGAATGTTTTCTTTTATTAGTGTGTTGTATACTGAAAACTGTGTGTTGATTTAGGACATATATCCCGTTATTAAGCGTACCATACCCAACCAACATTTGATTCAGGTAAATGTTCATAACATTGTTCTGCAATACAAAATTATATCCTTCATTGTCTAACAAAGAAACGGATATTATATTACAAAGCATACTTGGTACAAAATAACATGGGTTCAAAACCAATATATACCTAGATGGCAACCCCAAGTGATACTCTCCCACTGCGACTGTATGTACATTGGAACCATTTCCAACGCGGAGAGTATGGTCACCTGTCTTCAAAACATTGCTATTTCTCAGCCCCTGCATAGAATTGCAAATGTGAGAACCTGAACCGGTATCCAATACCCAGGAAGCAGAGTTTATTGAAAAACAGTTTTCTGTCAAAAACGCACCTAAAGCAGAAGCATCCCCATGCTTCTTCTTGAGATTTAAGTACTCCGTGCAGTTGCGCTTCCAATGTCATGTCTTGTGGCAATGAAAACATTCCCCTTTCCCCGAGTCTCCAGCTTTGGACTTTCCCTTTCCCTTCACCTTTTTAACTCAACCCTTAGGATTGGTGGGCTTCTTCTTTTTCTTTCCCTTGGCCTTACTTTTTGGGCGAGAAGAGGAAGACTGTCCAACAGTCATAACGGGAGTTTTTATTGATTTCATAGTGCTCTCTGCACTCCTTAACATATTCAGGAGTTCAGGGAGTTCCTTCTCCATGTTGTGCATGTTGAAGTTCACTATGAATTGAGCAAAAGTGGAGGGGAGGGACTGCAGAATAATATCCGTATATTGTTCATTGTCCATCGTCCATCCAAGGTCCTCAAGCTCTTCTATAAGAGCTATCATCTTCAGAACATGGTCACCTACTGGTGTGCCAGGGGCCATTCGCATCTGAAACAATTTCTTTGTTGTTTCGTATCATAATACACGGGATTGCTCTCCATACAACTCCTTTGTATGGAGCAATATGGCGTGAATGTCCATATTCTCGTGCTGCTTTTGATGTGTGTTATCCATCGATGCAAGCGCGAGGCATTTGGCCGTGGCACAGTCAGCGTCCCATATCTTGCAGACTTCAATGTCCTCAACTGAGGATTTTGGACCTGGGACGGGCGGGGCTGAAGCCGTGAGGACATATGATACTTTATCATAAGTCAAGGCTATTTTCAGATTCCTCAGCCAGTCTTTATAACTGGTCCCATTCAGTTTATTTTTATCTAGTAGAAGCTTGAGTCCAGTCATGGGTATCTGCCATTAAGAGAGAGAAAAGAATACACTCAGCGAAAGCTCTTGCATAGATCAGATTGGTTATTATGTTATCTAATCGATATTTCCCACTGCTTTAATCGAGTTTTTCTTTCAAAGCTTAAAAAGAAAACTAGCCAGGATTAATCACAGTCTACAACTTCGCTAACCGTTCAGCCAGGCCAGTGTCGGTACTTGAGGGAGGTTTCCCGTGCTTTCGCACGGACCTAATTAAAGTAAACCTCTTTTTCCCAGAGGCGTAGCCCCGTTAACACCTTTCTAGACACCTAATGAGTTAGCTAATTATAAACTGCAAAATCCTCCTGGGAGCAACTATTGCCCACAGTTGGATCGGGATCCAACCATCACATGGAAGGTTTGCAATCTCATTGCAAATTTCAACTATTGAAATTCTCGATGTGGTTTTTACCCCTAGTACTTATGACCTTAACTAAGGTCAACAAATCATAAGTACCAGTCAAGTTCTACCCGTCATTTCTTGATTAATTAGTCCCACTCACATGATCCTTAACTATGGTCAACAAAATCGCATGAATGTCCTAATTAATCTGCATCATATGCAATGTAGGAAGACATTACTTAGCTACCGTACACTACGTCTTAACTATAGTCAACAAACGTAGTACGAATACTAAGTACTCTACTTCCTAAAATGACGGAGGGTTGCGGATGATTTTTAATAAAATCTTTAACGCTTTGAACCTGATATCGTTGTAGAATCAAATGGTTTTCAAAAGGAGTGGCTTAAGCTCCGCAGTTTTGAAATGTAGCTTTTTCATAAAGAGCCGAGTGGTTTTCAAATCCGATTTTACAACATCTTTTTAGGTTTATTTTCTTTACATTAATCATATTAATGTAATCCCATCATTTAAGTCCTTAAGCCAATCACAGAAAAGAAACGAAAATAACACGTACGCTTATGCCATCCGCATTCGCCGCAATGTTCCGTTATGCACCGTTAGGTTACATAACTAATGGCATACCGGGACGGGACTAGCGCGGGTGTAAAACATAAGCAACGTCTACTATATATCATATATATAATATGTTATTCGTCTCAGATATCACAGAACACAGACAGTAGAAACATAGATATAATGTGGGATATACTGGGACGTTCGTATTTAGTATTTAGCCAATAATAGAAAATACGGATTCTACAGTCGCGATGAATAGCCAAGCCCATACCCTGGACCCCTACGAGAGCGGCAAGCGACCCTACCAATTCTGGAGTTTAGGAGACCCGGTCTCGACTCCTCGAGATGGCATCCCACTGAACCCCAGAACCCGGTCACCTGTGCTCCCCTCCATGGGTCCATCCTAATGCGGAAAAGTAAATAATATACAACAATGGTGGCATCAACCTCAACCCGGAAGTGCCCCAAATAAAAGAATATTACATTAGATTTGAATTTACATGAATGAAAATATAAAACTCTCATCTCACATAAAACCCCCCGGCTATTCAATCGCGACAATCATGCACATCATATCTCAGCAACACATAATATCTCATATCATCAACGTAAGTATGCATACACCGATCGTCGTCGATGTATAGCAACGACAATCGGCAATACCACTACATACTACACTTACGGTCACAGAAAAGAAAGTGTAAAACTGCAATATCTGGAATCCACATTCTCTTTAGACATCGTAAATGCGAAATATCACATACTTCGTATTTCATGTCTAGCTATATGAATTCCACACATTGCATCACATTCCAGGTAAATAGACAGTATTAAAGTTTTCGAACGAATGATCAAATACCCAAAATTCCCTAAAGCTCAACACTTGAGCGGAGTTCAAAAACCCGGAGTGTGTCACAGTAGTAGCGGTCCAGCCGTAGAAGGGTCAAGCCAACGCCTCACATGTGGCACGCCGTACTGCCCCAAACCCTAAGGTTCAAAAAGCAGTTCAAGACGGTCATATAATCGAGTTAAGGTTTGTTGTCTTCTAGAGGGTCCACCACAAAACTTGCACGTATTTCCGAAAGATTTAAACCCCGTGAAAAGTGAGCAAATGATACTCGTTCGAACAATTCAATACTTTCTAATTTACCCGGAAAAGACACGAAATCAAAATTCCGATCGAATCACCGACTCCAAAAAAATCTCCAGAACATATAACACTTAAACCAGATTAAAAATACCTAAAAAATATCAACAAGCAGGTACAAATATCAGTGTACAAAAACGAGACCTTAAAGCCTCTGTACGGCCGCGGAACCGCGGCCCAAGCAAGCTTTCGCCGCGGTTCCACGGTGGGAAGTACGGATTAGGGCTTCGTTTTTTACCACAATTCTTAGAATTCCCTGCTGATTTTTTTAAGGATTTTTAATACTGAAAAATCACAGTTTCAAAAAATTGTCCAGAGAGTGTCCCGAAAATCCGTATTTTGGTTCGATCGGAGTTTTAACTTCGTTAAAGTGTCGCCTAAAGTTCTAGGTCAGCTCTGATACCAATGTTAGGTTTACCTAGCACCTTATGAAGGGTTTGGAAGCATCACATGTCTCAAAATTAAATTTTTAAGGTGCTAAGTGAACACACAAAAAATCATTCCTAGAAAATTAGGGTTTCATAACTTAAACAACATCACAAGTAACGAAGGCTAGGGTTTTGAGAGTACAACCTTTGTAGCTCCCTACGCTAGACTCCTTGGCCTCTTGAGGGTTGGAAAAGAGTTCGCTTGAGGTCTTTTAATGTCCACGACGATCCACCCGAAGCTCCTTTGTCCAAGTTTGCAACTTCACTTGATCAAGAGAAGGAAATGAAGCTAACACTCTTCACAAGTGGGCAAGACTTGTGTAGAATGGTGTTGTGGTGGCTTTTCTCACTTCAAAATCCTAACTTGGTGAGTGTTTTTCTCACTAGAGAAATCTAGAGAGCAAAAGAGGAAGGAGGAAGAAGATGATGGCCTTTTTAGAACAAGAGAAAAAGATAATCACTTATGAAAAAATGGAAAATATATGTATATATATTTTCCACTCTTCATCTCAAACAATGGTTATATTATATGGATATTATTTCACTTGAGTTAAAACATAAAAGAAAGATTAACACATGGTTAAAAAGTAGGTGAGCTTGGTTAGTTGAAGAAGAGTGTAGAATCTAAACCATGAATTATCCTTTTCTTTTTCTTTTTGTTTTAACACAAATAGAAATAATAATCTATATATAAAACCAAGGTGTGAGTCTTATATTGCCACCATTTTCTATGTATATACAACCATGAAGGATGATGTATGTATGTATGTGTGCATGCACATCCATATGTGCATGAATAAGAATGAATGCATACATGCATGCATACATCCAAAATACAAGAAAGGATTTCTAGTGTGAAACTAATGGTTAAATGATAAATCAACACTTGATTTAGCAATCCGGCCATATCACATATGACCCAACCAAAAGCAAGCCTCCCGATTAATATACGGTATCTTATACGCACATTTTAACCGGGTTCATGCGCATATCGCATACGCGCACTACAACGTTTCGCCTGGACTAGATAACTCTTTTGTGGGACTCTAAGACTCGTCAATTTGCCGGTAATGGGTGATGATCATATCAAGCACCCCCAAGCCGCAAGCGGTCATCTAAACGTAACGGCCACCCGGGTATTGACCGATTAGAAGAAAACAAGCGAACCTGCTACAACTCCCGTCGAGCCAACCGGCAACACTACCGTACAGTCCGGTCTCTTCGTCAGATATGCTGCATATCGAGTCTAAGGATGGTAACGTCGACCCCAATAACTCAATAAGTCGTGCCGATGAATGGTCTATAACAGATCGAGAAACTACCGATAACACTTATCAGTAAATCTCAGCAGCCCTGACTAGGGACTTACTGTTATAACCAGTCGAGCACAGCGCAGCATCAACTCCCAATACCGGGAGAGACAAAACCCTTCCTATCGCTCATCGCCTTCATGTGTCTCGGGACTGTACCCAACGGCCACCTGTTTGTACGACTCAGTAGAGCCGTGGTAGGGTGGTAATCAAAGTACAGTGGGAGAACACACAAGACTCTATGACGATCTCAGGACTACAGACTAACCTGTACCAGTGTCACCTGAGAACTGCTATCCGACGATAGATATAATTCCATTTAGGAGTTCTCAATGAGTCCGTCCAGTGTACCCAGTTACCACTGAGCACCCATATACGATCTCGATGTCAAACATCGATGAATGTGGGAACATTCATCGCCCATCATATGGGTCTAGTATCATATACGCTAGTCTACTTTGGTATATCGATGCCCCGTCTCGATATACCTATGACTAGGGACATTTCAGGATATGATTATAAACTACAGATGTTCCACTAGTATGAACTCCATCATAATCACAGTAGTCAAGCCGATATCCTCAGGGCTTTATCAGCATGTATGAATGAATAAAAGCATGATCAAATCAACATGTCAGATAAAGAAGAACCAGATAGCATACTATCATGTCGAGCAAGAATGTACACTGAATATATATATACATGTACAGATACATCCACTATCATATAATGGCCTCTAGGGCATATATATCCAACAATCTCCCACTTGCACTAAGGCCAGTTATTGGCGTATCTCATACCCAACATCTCAAAAAGTCGTTCATGCTGCGGCTGTGGGAGGGCCTTGGTGAATGGATCCGCGGCGTTATTCTTTGTGTCTACTCTCCTAATCTCGATCTCGCCGCGATCTACAATCTCCTGGATCAAATGAAAGCGCCTCAGGATGTGTCTGGACCGCTGATGGGACCTGGGTTCCTTGGCTAACGCCACCTCCCCATTATTATCACAATACATATTGGATCAATAATGGTTGGAACTACTCCTAGCACCGAGACGAACTTCTTCATCCAGACGGCTTCCTTGGCGGCATCATTTGCAGCAATGTACTCAGCCTCCATCGTAGAGTCTGCAACGGTATCCTGTTTGGAACTCTTCCAACTTACCGCCTCTCCATTGAGGGTAAATACAAACCCAGAGATAGATTTGCTGTCGTCCTTATCGCTCTGGAAGCTCGAATCGGTAAAGGCCTCCATTTGGAGATCTCCATTACCATATACCAAGAACAATTCTTTAGTCCTTCGTAAGTACTTAAGAATGTTCTTCACAGTTGTCCAGTGATTCTCCCCTGGGTTTGATTGATAACTGCTTACAACACTAAGTGCATAAGCTACATCTGGGCGTGTACATAACATCGCATACATTATAGATCCTACTGCCGAAGCATAGGGTATAACGCTCATGCGAGCTCTCTTTTCATCGGTCTTTGGGCAAGAGTCCTTGGAGAGAGTGACCTCATGGTAAGCGGGTAAGGCACCCCGCTTGGAGTCTTCCATACTAAACCTTTTTAGGATGGTGTTGATATACCTGGTTTGGGACAATCCCATTAACCTTTTAGATCTATCCCTATAGATCCTTATGCCCAGAATGTATGTGGCATCACTCAGGTCCTTCATAGAGAACCTTAGTGATAAGAAAGATTTGACCGACTGTAGCATAGGAATATCATTTCCTATCAGAAGAATGTCGTCTACGTACAATACGAGGAATATGACAGCTCTCCCTACAGCCTTCTTATAAACAGAAGGTTCATCTGGATTTTTGATGAAATTAAAATCTTTGATGACATCATCGAAACAGATGTTCCAACTCCGTGATGCCTGCTTTAACCAATATATGGATTTAAGCAATTTACATGCTTTCCCACTACTCCCACTGTCAATGAAGCCCTCTGGCTGATCCATATAAACGCATTCTTCTAAATTTCCATTTAGAAATGCTGTTTTAACGTCCATCTGCCAGATTTCATAGTCGTAGTGAGCAGCAATAGCATGTAGGATCCGAATGGATTTAAGCATGGCTACGGGAGAAAAAGTCTCGTCATAGTCCAAACCTGGTCTTTGACGAAAATCCTTTGCCACAAGTCTTGCCTTATAGGTCTCCACCTGCCCATTTACACCAATCTTTCTTTTAATGATCCATTTGCACCCCATAGGTTTTAAACCAGGGGGTACGACGTCCAAAGTCCATACTTTGTTGGTGTACATAAACTCCATTTCGGATCTCATGGCATCCAGCCACTTCACAGAGTCTCCACTCGTGATAGCTTGCTGAAAACAGGTAGGATCATCATTATCCATGATGCAGTCTTCTCCGTCACCATCAATGAGGAAACTGTAGTACCTCTCCGGTGGGCGAGAAGTCCTACCAGACCTACGGAGTGGCCGAGGTTCCTCAGTTTCTATTGCAACAGCCGGTTCAACCAAATCGTCATTTGTAGTTTGTGTCTCTAGAACCTCTTCTAGATCTACCACTTTGCCATCATCTTTATCTGTGAAAAACTCTTTTTCTGAGAATGTGGTATACTGAGAAACAAACACCTTTTGTTCTTCCTTGTGGTAGAATAAATATCCATAAGAGTTCCTTGGATATCCTACAAAGTTACATATGACTGACCGTGTCTCGAGTTTGTCCGGATTCTACTTTTTAACATAGGCCGGGCAACCCCAAATCTTAATTCTCTTAAGAGATGGTCTCTTCCCATGCCATATCTCATATAGCGTGGTAGATACGGTTTTGGTTGGAACCCTGTTCAGTAGAAACGCTGCAGTCTCCAATGCATGCCCCCAAAATGAGACGGGTAACTCAGCATCACTCATCATGGAACGGACCATATCTAATAGGGTCTGATTCCGTCGTTCTAACACACCGTTGTGCTGTGGTGTGTAAGGAGGAGTGAGCTGAGAGAGAATCCCATTCTCTTTTAGGAGGTTTGCGAATTCTGTACTGAGATACTCTCCACCTCGATCTGATCGAAGCATCTTGATACTCAAGCCGGTTTGTTTTTCTACTTCTTATTTATATTCAATGAATTTCTCGAAAGCTTTAGACTTGTGCTTTAATAAAAATACATGACCGAATCTTGAGAAATCGTCAATGAACATAATGAAGTATGAAAAACCGCCTCTGGCCTGTGTAGACATTGGCCCGCATACATCACTTTGTATGAGGCCTAGGAGCTCAGTAGCTCTTTCTCCGTGTCCGGTAAACGGAGTTTTGGTCATTTTACCCTTGATACAAGACTGGCAAGTCGCATAAGATTTATATTCAAAAGGGTTTAAATATCCATCTTTGTGTAACTTGTTTAGTCTTGTTTCGTTAATATGACCAAGTCTACAGTGCCAAAGAAAAGCTTCATTTAATTCTGAAAGTTTTCTTTTATTAGTGTGTTGTATACTGAAAACTGTGTGTTGATTTAGGACATATATCCCGTTATTAAGCATACCATACCCAACCAACATTTGATTCAGGTGAATGTTCATAACATTATTCTGCAATACAAAATTATATCCTTCATTGTCTAACAAAGAAACGGATATTATATTACAAAGCATACTTGGTACAAAATAACATGGGTTCAAAACCAATATATACCTAGATGGCAACCCCAAGTGATACTCTCCCACTGCGACTGTATGTACATTGGAACCATTCCAACGCGGAGAGTATGGTCACCTGTCTTCAAAACCTTGCTATTTCTCAGCCCCTGTATAGAATTGCAAATGTGAGAACCTGAACCGGTATTCAATACCCAGGGAGCAGAGTTTATTGAAAAACAGTTTTCTGTCAGAAACGCACCTGAAGCAGAAGCATCCCCATGCTTCTTCTTGAGATTTAAGTACTCCGTGCAGTTCCGCTTCTAATGTCCTGTCTTGTGGCAATGAAAACATTCCCCTTTCCCCGAGTCTCCAGCTTTGGACTTTTCCTTTCCCTTCACCTTTTTAACTCCACCCTTAGGATTGGTGGGCTTCTTCTTTTTCTTTCCCTTGGCCTTAGCTTTTGGGCGAGAAGAGGAAGACTGTCCAACTGTCATAACGGGAGTTTTTACTGATTTCATAGTGCTCTCTGCACTCCTTAACATATTAAGGAGTTCAGGGAGTTCCTTCTCTATGTTGTGCATGTTGAAGTTCACTATGAATTGAGCAAAGGTGGAGGGGAGGGACTGCAGAATAATATCCGTATATTGTTCATTGTCCATCGTCCATCCAAGGTCCTCAAGCTCTTCTATAAGAGCTATCATCTTCAGAACATGGTCTCCTACTGGTGTGCCAGGGGCCATTCGCATCTGAAACAATTTCTTTGATGCTTCGTATCGTAATACACGGGATAGCTCTCCATACAACTCCTTTGTATGGAGCAATATGGCGTGAATGTCCATATTCTCGTGCTGCTTTTGATGTGTGTTATCCATCGATGCAAGCGCGAGGCATTTGGCCGTGGCACAGTCAGCGTCCCATATCTTGCAGACTTCAATGTCCGCAACTGAGGATTTTGGATCTGGGACGGGCGGGGCTGAAGCCGTGAGGACATATGATACTTTATCATAAGTCAAGGCTATTTCAAATTCCTCAGCTAGTCTTTATAATTGGTCCCATTCAGTTTATTTTTATCTAGTAGAAACTTGAGTCCAGTCATGGGTATCTACCATTAAGAGAGAGAAAAGAATACACTCAGCGAAAGCTCTTGCATAGATCAGATTGGTTATTATCTTATCTAATCGATGTTTCCCACTGCTTTAATCGAGTTTTTCTTTCAAACCTTAAAAAGAAAACTGGCCAGGATTAATTACAGTCTACAACTTCGCTAACCGTTCAGCCAGGCCAGTATCGGTACTTGAGGGAGGTTCCCCGTGCTTTCGCACGGACCTAATTAAAGTAAACCTCGTTTTCCCAGAGGCGTAGCCCCGTTAACACCTTTCTAGACACCTAATGAGTTAGCTAATTATAAACTGCAAAATTCTCCTAGGAGCAACTATTGCCCACAGTGGGATCGGGATCCAACCATCACATGAAATGTATGCAATCTCATTACAAATTTCAACTATTGAAATTCCCGATATGGTTTTTACCCCTAGTACTTATGACCTTAACTAAGGTCAACAAATCATAAGTACCAGTCAAGTTCTACCCGTCATTTCTTGATTAATTAGACCCACTAACATGACCCTTAACTATGGTCAACAAAGTCGCATGAATGTCCTAATTAATCTACATCATATGCAATATAGGAAGACATTACTTAGCTACCGTACACTACGCCTTAACTATAGTCAACAAACGTAGCACGAATACTAAGTACTCTACTTCCTAAAATGACGGAGGGCTGCGGATGATTTTTAATAAAATCTTTGACGCTTTGAACTTGATATCGTTGTAGAATCAAATGGTTTTCAAAAGGAGTGGCTTAAGCTCCGCAGTTTTGAAATGTAGCTTTTTCATAAAGAGCCGAGTGGTTTTCAAATCCGATTCTACAACATCTTTTTAGGTTTATTTTCTTTACATTAATCATATTAATGTAATCCCATTATTTAAGTCCTTAAGCCAATCACAGAAAAGAAACGAAAATAACACGTACGCTTATGCCATCCGCATTCGCCGCAATGTTCCGTTATGCACCGTTAAGTTACTTAACTAACGGCATACCGGGATGGGACTAGCGTGGGTGTAAAACATAAGCAACGTCTACTATATATCATATATATAATATTTCATTCGTCTCAGATATCACAGAACACAGGCAGCAGAAACATAGATATAATGTGGGATATACCAGGACGTCCGTATTTAGTATTTAGCCAATAATAGAAAATACGGATTCAACTGTCGCGATGAATAGCCAAGCCCACACCCTGGACCCCTACGAGAGCGGCAAGCGACCCTACCAATTCTGGAGTTTAGGAGACCCGGTCTCGACTCCTCGAGATGGCCTCCCACTGAACCCCAGAACCCGGTCACCTGTGCTCCCCTCCTTGGGTCAATCCTAATGTGGAAAAGTAAATAATATACAACACTGGTGGAATCAACCTCAACCCGGAAGTGCCCCAAATAAAAGAATATTACATTACATTTGAATTTACATGAATGAAAATATAAAACTCTCATCTCACATAAAAACCCCCGGCTATTCAATCGCGACAATCCTGCACATCATATCTCAGCAACACATAATATCTCATATCATCAACGTAAGTAAGTATGCATACACCGATCGTCGTCGATGTATAGCAATGACAATCGGCAATACCACTACATACTACACTTACGGTCATAGAAAAGAAAGTGTAAAACTGCAATATCTGGAATCCACATTCTCTTTAGACATCGTAAATACGAAATATCACATACTTCGTATTTCATGTCTAGCTATATGAATTCCACACATTGCATCATGTTCAGTTGATAAAACTGCACATTTGTTATTACATTTTTCCTACCATTTTCATATTAAAAAGGACTTTATTATAATATATCATACATATGAGGGTTTATGTGTAAAAATACTATTTTCTATGTGTTGATATGTTATAATAAGCATTTGGTAGGAAAATGTATGCAAATAATATCATTGACCAAATCCTAGTAGAACAAAGTCTACTAAATATTATTTAAGTTGTTGTGCAGAATTTTCAGGTCTTAAATCAAGGAAATCAAGTTGTTGAAGGAAACCTGCCTAATTAAGAAATCAAAATGAAGAAATCAAGTCTGGCAGATGAAAAGAAAAGATTTCAAATTTCCAAAGATACCAAAGATATACACATGTCACCAGGATGAAGCCCCAAACTTTTGATGAAGCAATCCCCACCCTTGGCCGCGGATCCGTAGCCAAACCCCCTTGTTGGCCGCGGATCCGCGGCAGTATAGAGGAGATAGAGTTGGAGATTTTTGGGGGTGAATCTTTGCTGTTAAACTTCCATATTTGGAAGCAAAGGTTCTGGCTTTGGGACTATAAATAAAGACCGAAAGCCTCTTGGAAAATTTATCAAGTCGACGCGATCACGAAGTCCCAGACGGCTCACGCATCCAGACTGATCATCAACTGTTCGTCTACCTCCTTGGAAGAGATCGAGAAGCAAACTAGTCTTTGTAATCATTTTCTAAGGAATCAAAGTGTAATGAATATTGTTGATTAATAAAGGTAGCTTTCTTTTTCTTATTCTATTTTCTCGTAGTTTAATTATGCAATTTCTTTCCATCTCTCTTTCTCCCAACATGCGCGAGTAATTCTCCGCTTGTTAGGGTTCGTAGGATTAGGGTAGGCTAATGGATGATAAACATCCCTAAATCCTTTTTAAGTCCTATAAAGTTTATGAACTTTATCAAAAGAATCATTAACATCCTAATCGGGCGCGCTAACAAATCTTTGTTAGTTCCGACCGCGATTAGAGATTAGATTAATGATTGTTTTGGTAAATGCTAGATATGAACGGAGTTCCGTGTCGAGATAAGGGTTAAGAGTGGGATTCATTTTCCCTCCAGAAACCCTAATCTACACGCATCACCGTTGTTCTAGTTATAAATCTATTAAAGGATAAAAAGGGTAACTTTTAATTAATCGTCCATAACTACTAAATCCTAACGAACCCTACAAGCCCTCTTATTATATTAACTACATCCCTAAAATAATCTAGATCTATATTTTTGCATTCTTGCTTAAAGTAGATCTAGAAACTTTTCATAAAACTCTTTATTCCTCCTCTCTTTTTCAACACATCTAAAGTAAGAGTAAAAGGTTCAACGTTTCCCTGAGGACGACCCGTACTCATCTCGATCTAGCTACACGCGACACCGTATTGATTGCGGTTAACTACAAACAAACACTTTTTCGAAAAAAATCAAATGGCGCCGTTGCCGGGGAAACGTGCGTAATTTTTTATTCTTACTATTTGTGTTGAATTCTTATACGATCTATATCATAATTAAAACAAAACTGCAAATTATATATTTAACGATCATTGTGTGAATTTTGCGAGGGAATCTGGAGTCACATACTTAAGGATACAGAGAGACAGAGACATTCATTGAGATCCAGAGGAGTACAGAAGGCCACGTAGCAAATTTCATCAAGTGATCCATCCTTCTTGCGGCGGAACCGCGGCCGAAAGTACACATCGGCGGCGGAAGCGCGGCCAGTTAGAGGATCTAGGGCTCAAAACTTCTCTGGTAAGATTCTAGCCTCCTTCTCTCTCCTCTGAAATCCAATAAAATATCTTTTCTGCAGGATTCTTTGCAAAATATCGCCGCTCAAAAAAATCTTTTTTCAAAGTTTTGTTTTGCGGTTTGTTATTTCATATTTTAATACGGATTTTTAAGGGGCAAGACCAAATCCACAGATTAAGTGGGGATTTCATCACCCTTCCTAAGCCCCCACAAATCACAAACCAAGTATCTGCATCAACCCTTCATTAATTTAAAAAAATATCTAGACCAGACTCTAAGGACTGTCACGCTCAATAAGGACAGAGGAAGGTCGTGGGTAATCTATCGTTTATCCGCATTACTTTTGTAGTGTCTAGGCAAGTGTGGCAAAGGCTAGTGGTTTTTAATTAGGCCCACTACTGTGGTTCCTTCCCATTTACCTGGCACTTACCTGGCTACAAGGGTAGTACGGAGGCGGTAGAGGATTGATCCTGCGGCTTGTCCTTTGGAAGTCTAGGAGCGGTCTAGAGACTGGACCTAGATGACCTTAGTTCTAGGGTTGTTTGTGCATTTTTGTGTGATTTGTCTAAATCCGTAATTTTTCAAAACCAATTATTTTCTCCCTTTTTTACCCAGTCCCCCTTCTTCTCTTCTTATAATGGGTGACCCAAATAGAAAAACACTTGCCGAGCTTTGCTGTCCACAACCAGATATCACTTGTTTTCGTAATCCCTTCGGTATACCGTCCGGCTCTTCCATGTCCTTAAGAGATCATATAGAACAAGAAGGAAGAAACAGTTGGCCACCTCAGTCTAGGTCTTATCAACCGTATTCTAATCCTATACCTGTTTTAGTTCATACCCAGAGTGAGGGAGCGCCTAGACGAATGTCCATTGCTGAGCACATAGCTAGGTCTAGAGGCCAAAGTTTCAACCCGGACCAATATCAACCATCACCACCACTGTCCATAGAAGAGTTTGATATGCATTTTGTGTCTATTGAAAATAGCCAACCAACCAACCCATATCAATATTCTTCTTATCATAATATTGATCCTACTCCTACCCAAGTTCCGCAACCATTCTATTCCTATCAATCCAATCCGACTTTTCCACCTACTCTAGACAGTTCGTCTAATCAGTCATTTGGGAGTTTTAATTATCCACAGGAATTTCAATCTTATACTGAAACCCCTTATCAACCCAAGACTAGTCTGGAGCAGACATTAGAAAAATTTATAGAACTGTCGAACCAAATTATGAAGGATTTGGGTAGTAAGACAGAACTGTACACCCTTCCTAACCAAACCTCCTGTTTCCAAACTGAAATCCACAACTCCAGTTTCATAGATTCATCAAGTACACTAAATAGAATGACTGATAAGTTGTGTGACTTTGTAGTGTTTGATTTACCCGACTGTGAAGGGTCCATTTCAAGTGAAACCATACCCAACCCTTGTGATCTCTACACCTCCACGCTTGAACCAAAACTGATTGAAAACCATACTTTTGATGAGGTGTTTGAGAATTTTAACCTTCACTTGAATGAGGTGATTGACGTTGGGGATATATTGATTGATGAACCTGAAATTTTGGATGATTTTGTCCCACCAATTCATCAAATCCTTTCACTTCCTTATGGTCATCATCTTGAGCCTTTAATTCTTCCCGAACCCCAAATATGTCTTGAAGTTGATGATAATGGTATACCCGAAGATCAGACCGAAATACAGCCTCCATCTTCCACATCTGGTTCAGCAACACTCGACACACCAATTTTTTTACCCATTTCACCTTCTACTTTCTCCGGTTCTTCTTCTTTTTCTATAGTTTCAGTGAGTTTTGATGAATCACAATCCGTTAATTCAAGTTCAACAATACCAGAAATTCAACTTGATTTGGATATTTTTGAAACTGAGGTAGATGAGTTTTTCGAGGCCTCTACCTCAATGATTTTTGATGAGTCAAGTAGGATAAATTCTGGCACAAAACTCTTTGACAGCAAAATGTTCAATCACACCATTGATAAAAGTTTTGAAGAACTTTTTGCTGAAGAACTTGAATTTTTAAAATATACGGATTTTGTGATTGATCAATATTCACCTATAGAGGTTGAACCGTCACCATTCCTTCTTCCTAATCATTCACATTCATCCCCATTCTTTCTTTTCTCTAATTTCAAACCCTTTCCAGACCACCTCTTATCCCTTCCCCACTTTTTCTTGACTCGATACAACACATTCTTCCACCAACCTATACGCTATACTGATAAAATTTTTGAATGGTTGGTGTTAACTTTCGGTCTTTGTAAAGTCCTATTTTGACCAAATGACTCACCCCCTCTTAAAATGCTTCATATTGTTTAACTCATGTTTGAGGGGGGGTATTTTTTTGGCTCTTGAACATAACTTTTGTCCTCAAATTTGTGAGCCAAAAATAAGTTTGGGGGAGGATTTTCACTTTCATATATTGTTGCCCCCATTAATAATGTCCCCCCAAGCATACAGGTTTTTATGATCCAGCAGATAGCAACAGTGAGAACACTGTTGAAAACAAGTTTGGGGGAGGTTTGTGCTTATTTACGAATACTTTGTATTATACTATATTTAAGCACAAATTTTTTTTTTGATAACAAAAGAATAGAAAGTGAAAAAATTACATATGAAAGATAGGAATAGTTTAAGAAAACCAAGAAAATTAGATGTTTTCTTAAACGAACTGGTAATAAGTAGTTATGAGCTGTTGTCCCAAGGGTTAGTAAGATGAAGGAAGTCACTAATCTGAGGATAAAAATAAGTCTGAAAAATAGTTTCTATTCTGGAAGCCAAACATTTAAATGTTGATACCCTACTATATGCACTTACACATGTCTTGAAACTCGGGATAGTAGAAGATACCTTGAAATGCTCTTGTCTAAAAGCCAAAGTATGAAGGAAATTAAAAAAATATAAAAATGGTGAAAAGAAAAAAATGAACACTGGTTTTGTTATCGCCAAGGCAGCAATAAAAAAATATAGCGAGGGTGCCTCTTCACCTAGTGCCCTAAGGCCAACTGGTCTGGGAGTTACTGCTAAACCTTAGGTGGTGCAAGACGAGGAAAATATTATCACCTAATCAGCAAGCACATAAGTAATCGGTCGGTTAGTACCTCAAGATGTATTAACGGCGCATGAAAATGTGTGAGCAAATTTAAATATTCATCAAGTTAAAAAGTACTGAGGTAGATGGACAAGAGTATGATAGCTTGAATTGAATTCTCCGAGTGTAAGGATATCCATTTCACACACGTAGGGGTATATGATCGATGTTTGGATGAAAGGTAGGAATGAAGAATAAAGATGATGTTTTATTGAGGGATAATGTGATTTCTAATATCTTTTCATGACTATTAAGATAGGGCTCATAACAACTGAAAAGCTAGTGTAGTTGGAAACTCTTCTTTTCAAAGTCTTTCTTTTATGGTACTTATCTTTATATGTAAATTTCACCATCTCTCTTTTGTTATAGGATTTTGTGGGTGGAATCCGCTGAAAACTCTCAGGAGACAACACTCCTCCTACTAGGGACACCTAGAGGTTTAACGGCTTGTTGCACGTGCTCAGTGCAATCGTGTTTGCCTACGAAAGTGTGCTTAGTTTTATCCTTTCTTTTTTCTTCTTCTCTTAAATAAACTAGTTTGCTCGGGACGATCAAAGATAAGTTTGGGGGTATTTGGTCAGTTGATAAAACTGCACATTTGTTATTATATTTTTCCTACCATTTTCATATTAAAAATGACTTTATTATAATATATCATACATATGAGGGTTTATGTGTAAAAATACTATTTTCCATGTGTTGATATATTATAATAAGCATTTGGTCGGAAAATGTATGCAAATAATATCATTGACCAAATCCTAGTAGAACAAAGTCTACTAAATATTATTTAAGTTGTGCAGAATTTTCAGGTCTTAAATCAAGGAAATCAAGTTGTTGAAGGAAACCTGCCTAATTAAGAAATCAAAATGAAGAAATCAAGTCTGGCAGATGAAAAGAAAAGATTTCAAATTTCCAAAGATACCAGAGATATACACATGTCACCAGGATGAAGCCCCAAACTTTTGATGAAGCAATCCCCACCCTTGGCCGCGGATCCGCGGCCAAACCCCCCTGTTGGCCGCGGATCCGCGGCAGTATAGAGGAGATAGAGTTGGAGATTTTTGGGGGTGAATCTTTGCTGTTAAACTTCCATATTTGGAAGCAAAGGTTCTGGATTTGGGACTATAAATAAAGACCGAAAGCCTCTTGGAAAATTTATCAAGTCGACGCGATCATGAAGTCCCAGACGGCTCACGCATTCAGACTGATCATCAACTATTCGTCTACCTCCTTGGAAGAGATCGAGAAGCAAACTAGTCTTTGCAATCATTTTCTAAGGAATCAAAGTGTAATGAATATTGTTGATTAATAAAGGCAGCTTTCTTTTTCTTATTCTATTTTCTCGTAGTTTAATTATGCAATTTCTTTCCATCTCTTTTTCTCCCAACATGCGCGAGTAATTCTCCGCTTGTTAGGGTTCGTAGGATTAGGGTAGGCTAATGGATGATAAACATCCCTAAACCCTTTTTAAGTCCTATAAAGTTTATGAACTTTATCAAAAGAATCATTAACATCCTAATCGGGCGCGCTAACAAATCTTTGTTAGTTCCGACCGCGATTAGAGATTAGATTAATGATTGTTTTGGTAAAGACTAGATATGAACGGAGTTCCGTGTCGAGATAAGGGTTAAGAGTGGGATTCCTTTTCCCTCCAGAAACCCTAATCTACACGCATCACCGTCGTTCTAGTTATAAATCTATTAAAGGATAAAAATGGTAACTTTTAATTAATCGTCCATAAGTACTAAATCCTAACGAACCCTACAAGCCCTCTTATCATATTAACTACATCCCTAAAATAATCTAGATCTATATTTTTGCATTCTTGCTTAAAGTAGATCTAGAAACTTTTCACAAAACTCTTTATTCCTCCTCTCTTTTTCAACACATCTAAAGTAAGAGTAAAAGGTTCAACGTTTCCCTGAGGACGACCCGTACTCATCTCGGTCTAGCTACACGCGACACCGTTATTGATTGCGATTAACTACAAACAAACACTTTTTCGAAAAAAAATCACATCACATTCCAGGTAAATAGACAGTATTAAAGTTTTCGAACAAATGATCAAATACCCAAAATTCCTTAAAGCTCAACACTTGAGCGGAGTTCAAAAACCCGGAGTGTGTTACAGTAGTAGCGGTCCAGCCGTAGAAGGGTCAAGCCAACGCCTCACATGTGGCACGCCGTACTGCCCCAAACCCTAAGGTTCAAAAATCTGTTCAAGACGGTCACATAATCAAGTTAAGGTTTGTTGTCTTCTAGAGGGTCCACCACAAAACTTGCACGTATTTCCGAAAGATTTAAACCCCGTGAAAAGTGAGCAAATGATACTCGTTCGAACAATTCAATACTTTCTAATTTACCCGGAAAAGACACGAAATCAAAATTCCAATCGAATCACCGACTCGAAAACAATCTCCAGAACATATAACACTTAAACTAGATTAAAAATACCCAAAAAATATCAACAAGCAGGTACAAATATCAGTGTACAAAAACGAGGCCTTAAAGCCTCTGTACGGCCGTGGAACCGCGGCCCAAGCAAGCTTTGGCCGCGGTTCCGCGGTGGGAAGTACGGATTAGGGCTTCGTTTTTTTACCACAATTCGTAGAATTCCCTGCTGAATTTTTTAAGGATTTTTAATACTGAAAAATCACAGTTTCAAAAAATTGTCCAGAGAGTGTCCCGAAAATCCGTAGTTTGGTTCGATCAGAGTTTTAACTTCGTTAAAGTGTCGTCTAAAGTTCTAGGTCTGCTCTGATACCAATGTTAGGTTTACCTAGCACCTTATGAAGGGTTTGGAAGCATCACATGTCTTAAAATTAAATTTTTAAGGTGCTAAGAGAACACACAAAGAATCATTCCTAGAAAATTAGGGTTTCATAACTTAAACAACATCACAAGTAACAAAGGCTAGGGTTTTGAGAGTACAACCTTTGTAGCTCCCTACGCTAGACTCCTTAGCCACTTGAGGGTTGGAAAAGAGTTCGCTTGAGGTCTTCTAATGTCCATGACGATCCACCCGAAGCTCCTTTGTCTAAGCTTGCAACTTCACTTGATCAAGAGAAGGAAATGAAGCTAACACTCTTCACAAGTGGGCAAGACTTGTGTAGAATGGTGTTGTGGTGGCTTTTCTCACTTCAAAATCCTAACATGGTGAGTGTTTTGCTCAGTAGAGAAATCTAGAGAGCAAAAGAGGAAGGAGGAAGAAGATGATGGCCTTTTTAGAACAAGAGAAAAAGATAATCACTTATGAAAAAATGGAAAATATATGTATATATATTTTCCACTCTTCATCTCAAACCATGGTTATATTATATGGATATTATTTCACTTGAGTTAAAACATAAAAGAAAGATTAACACATGGTTAAAAAGTAGGTGAGCATGGTTAGTTGAAGAAGAGTGTAGAATCTAAACCATGAATTATCCTTTTCTTTTTCTTTTTGTTTTAACACAAATAGAAATAATAATCCATATATAAAACTAAGGTGTGAGTCTTATATTGCCACCATTTTCTATGTATATACAACCATGAAGGATGATGTATGTATGTATGTGTGCATGCACATCCATATGTGCATGAATAAGAATGAATGCATACATGCATGCATACATCCAAAATACAAGAAAGGAATTCTTGTGAGAAACTAATGGTTAAATGATAAATCAACACTTGATTTAGCAATCCGGCCATATCACATACGACCCAACCAAAAGCAAGCCGCCCGATTAATATACGGTATCTTATACGCGCATTTTAACCGGGTCCATGCGCATATCGCATATGCGCACCACAACGTTTCGCCTGGACTAGGTAACTCCTTTGTGGGACTCTAAGACTCGTCAATACGCCGGCAGTGGGCGATGATCATATCAAGCACCCCCAAGCCGCAAGCGGTCAGCTAAACGTAACGGCCACCCGGGTATTGAGCGATCAGAAGAAAACAAGCGAACCTGCTACAACTCCCGTCGAGCCAACCGGCAACACTACCGTACAGTCCGGTCTCTTCGTCAGATATGCTGCTTATCGAGTCTAGGGATGGTAACGTCGGCCCCAATAACTCAATAAGTCGTGCTGATGAATGGTCTATAACAGATCGAGAAACTACCGATAACACTTATCAGTAAATCTCAGCAGCCCTGGCCAGGGACTTACTGTTATAACCATTCGAGCACAGCGCAGCATCAACTCCCAATACCGGGAGAGACGAAACCCCTCCTATCGCTCATCGCCTTCGTGTGTCTCGGGACTGTACCCAACGGCCACCTGTTTGCACGACTTAGTAGAGCCCTGGTAGGGTGGTAATCAAAGTACAGTGGGAGAACACACAAGACTCTATGACGATCTCGGGTCTACAGACTAACCTGTACCAGTGTCACCTGAGAACTGCTATCCGACGATAGATATAATTCCATATAGGAGTTCTCGGTGAGTTCATCCAGTGTACCCAGTCACCACTGAGCACCCGTATACAATCTCGATGTCAAACATCGATGAATGTGGGAACATTCATCGCCCATCATATGGGTCTAGTATCATATACGCTAGTCTACTCTGGTATATCGATGCCCCGTCTCGATATACCTATGACTAGGGACATTTCAGGATATGCTTATAAACTACAGATGTCCCACTAGTATGACTCCATCATAATCACAGTAGTCAAGCCGATATCCTCAGGGCTTTATCAGCATGTATGAATGAATAAAAGCATGATCAAATCAACATGTCAGATAAAGAAGAACCAGATAGCATACTATTATGTCGAGTAAGAATGTACACTGAATATATATATATATACATGTACAGATACATCCACTATCATATAATGGCCTCTAGGGCATATATATCCAACATCGCCGGCTTCGTTGCTATACATCAACGACAATCGGGATACGCATACTTGCTTACGTTGATGATATGAGATATTATGTCTTGCTGTGATATGTTATATTGGATTATCGCGTTCTGAATAGCCGGGGGTTTTATGTGAGATGAGGGTTTTTCTTTTTCATTCATGTAAAATTCATTTGTATGTAATATTCTTTTATTGGGGCACTTCCGGGCTGAGGATGATGTCACCATTGTATATTATTTACTTTTCCGCATTAGGTAGACCCAAAGCGGGGAGCATAAGTAACCGGGTTCTAGGGTCCAGTGGGAGACCATCTCGAGGAGTCGAGACCAGGTCTCATAACCCTAGAATTGGCAGTGTTGCTTGCCGCTCTCGTAGGGGTCTAGGGATGTGGGTTTGGCTATTCATCGCGACCGTGGAATCCGTGTTTTATACAGGCTCGTATTGAAAACACGGGCGTCCTAGTATATCCAATATTTCATATATGTTCTTCTGCTGCAATGTTCTGTGATGAGATTATATTACTGCCTGAGACGAATGTTTATATTATATATATGAGATATATGCTATATTGCAGATTTCGTTTCAAATGTGATGCTTGTGAAGTATAATAAAATAGGACTTCATTAATGAGATTAATGAAATAAAAGAAACCTAAAGATGTTGTAGAAATTTGTTTAAAAACTGGTAGCTCTAGTTCTTGCTTTGCATAGCGGTGTTCCTTGTAGAACATCCAGCACCTTATTCGATAAGGAAAGAGCCGAGATCCCTTCACCGGGAGTGACCTCTTTAGCGAAACTAGTAGATGCTACAAACTCGGTCTGTCTTTTGATTGCTTCTATAGTTCTTGCTTTGCATAATGGTATTTGTGAAATATCCTGCACCTTATTTGATGAGGAAAGAGCCGACGATCCCTTCACCGGGAGTGACCTCATTAGCAAAACTAGAAAAGGCCTTAAAAACATTCCATTTAAAATCACTCGATTCTACAACGATATCAAGTTCATTACGCAAAGGGTTTTCTTAAAAACCTGTCGTAGCCCTCCGTCATTTCAGATAAGTACTACTTAGTATTCGTGCTGCGGTAGTTTGGCCTTCGTCAAGGCCTAGTGTACGGTAGCTAACTAGTGCTTATCTGCTAACATACGATGCGATTGGATTAGGGTATTCATACGGCGTAGTTTGGCCTTCGTCAAGGGTCGTGCAGGTGGGTTTAATTCAATCAAGAAATGAACGGGTTGAACTTGACTAGCGGACTATGGGTAGTTTGGCCTTCGTCAAGGTCATAGAACGCTAGGGGTAAAATATTATTGGGAATTTCAAGTGTTGAAATTTGCAATGAGATTACATACCTTCTATGAGATAGTTGGATCCCGATACCCGCTGCGAGTAAGAGTTACTCCTGGGAGAGTTTTACACATTACAATTAGCCGATCAAGTAGGTGTCTAGAAAGGTGTCAACGGCGTTACGCCCTAGGGAAAACGAGATTTATTTTAATTAGGTCCGTGTGAAAGCGCGGGGAACCTCCCTCAAAGTACCGGCACTGGCCTGGCTGAAAGATTGGCGAACTTGTAGCGTGTAATTAATCCCGACTAGTCTTTCCTTTTAGGGTTTGAAGGAAGATTTAACTAAAACAGTGGGAGACATCCTGATTAGATAAATTGATAACCAATCTAATCTTGTAAAAGCGCACGCTGAGTGTTTTCTTCTCTCTCTCTCCTAGTTACGACTATGTCACGCCTTAATCAAGATAATAATACGGATGTATTGATCGAACCCGCTTGTTATACTGCTCTAAGGAACGTTGGTCCCGCTCCAACTTATAATTGTTATAAGACAGAGCAGGAAATTGAGGATTACCAGAATTCCCGTGCCACCCAAACGAAGAAAATGCATGATGATGCATCTTCTTCGGGTGTGTTCATTACAGAGAACTGTTTCTCAGTATCCTTTACGTCCTGGGTATTTGATACCGGATCAGGATCCCACATATGTAATTTGTTACATAGGCTACAGATAGGTAGAGAACTGAGAACGGGTGATAAGTTTCATGAGATAGAAATGGTGCAAGTGTTGCAGCCAAGTCTATTAGTCACTATCACCCTGTATTACCAGAATATATTGATTCTGAACGAATGTTATTAGATACTGAACCTGATGTACAACATCATATCAGTCTCTTTATTAGTAAAGAAAGGATATAATTTTGTATTGTTGAATAATGTTTTGAACATTTCCTACATCAAGTGTTGATCGGTTCAGGCACGTTATCTAAAAGCATAGACATTCTAAATCAAACCACAATTCTTAATGTACAAAACACACACAAGAGGAAGAGTTCAGAAATGAACGAATCCTTCTTGAGGCATTGTAGACTAGGTCATATCAATGCGACCCGACTAGCTGAAGTTACATCTAGATGCATATTTAAATTAGTTTGAATTTACATCTTGTGAAACTTGCCGGTCATGTCACAGAGATAAGATGACCACAGCTCCGTTTATTGGAAACAGAGAAAGAGTTAGTGAACTCTTGGGATTGATACATGCTGATGTATGAAGGTCCCCTGTCTACACATGCCAGGACTGGTTCTTTATACTTCATTAGATTCACTGATGATCTCTCAAGATTCAGACATATGTTCCTGTTGAAACACAAGTCCGAAGCTTTTGAGATATTCAATGAATATGAGTTAGAAGTAGAGAACCAAAAACGGGTATAAGTATTATGTTCTTTGATGAGATCAGGGAGGAGAATACTTGAGCACGGGATTCCTGGACCATTCTAAAGGAGAATGAGATTCTCTCTCTGCATTACTCCTCCGTATACACCATAGCACGATGGTATATCGAGGCGGAGCAATAGCACTCTATGTGATATGGTGCGCTCTATGATAAGTACTACTGAGTTTCCTATTTCCTTTTGGGAGTTGTGCACTTGAGAAGCTGCATACCTATTGAATGTGGATTCAATAGTTTCCAACGAACCTCAGCCTCTCCGCCGATCTAGTAGGGTTCCTCACCCACCTGAGAGATACTTCGGTTTCTCTATGACAGTGGGAGCGAGGATTGCATCATGAGAAAATAACCTAACTAGTTTCAAGCAGGCCATCAGGAGTGGGACTCTGTAAGAATGGCTGGATGCTTAGTGATCTGAGATGGAATCCTTATACACCAACAAAGTATGGACTTTGGTTGCTTTATCTGAAGGGTTAAATTCCCATCAGGAGTAAGTATATCTTGAGAAGATTACTTGGTGTACATGGAAAAGTTGAGACTTTCAAAGCTATGCTTAAGTCCATCCAGATCCTACTTGCCACGGCTGCATACCATGACTACGATATCTGGTGGTTGGGTGTCATGACTGCTTTTCTAAATGATGATTTGGAAGAGAATGTCTATAAGTACACAGCCAGAGGGCTCCGTAGACAATGGGAGCAGCGGAAACGTGTGCAAGTTGTTTTATGTGATAAAACAGGCATCGCGGAGTTGGAACGTCTGTTTTGATGTGATAGTCAAAGAGTTTGACTTCATCAAATGGTAGATGAACCTTGTATATACAAAAAGGTAGTAGGGAGTATGGTGGTGATCCTTGTAGAGTACGTGGATAACATACTCTTGATAGGGAAGGATTTTCCTATGCTACGCTCGGTCAATCTCCGCTTATCACAAGGATTCTCCATATAGGATCAAAATGATACCTCCTAAATCCTGGGTTATAGATCTATGAGATAGATCTAATTGGATGTTAGGATTCTCACTAGTTGTAGTGAGATGGTATCAATCGATCCTCGGGAGAATCATTGGAAAGGTTCCAAGGTGATAAGGATGACTGAATGTCAGTCGCAGGCATTGTCTTTACCCTCAGTGGAGGGACGGTATGTTGGAAGAGTTCCAAGCTAGATACCGTGACTTACGAGACGATTAAAGGCAAGATACATAGTTACCAAAGATGCTACCCAAGAGGCAGTCTGGATAAATATAAGTTCATGAGATGAACTTCGTTCCTACCATTGTGTGACAATGGAGTTGTGGCTTATACCAAGGAACCCCCGTCTCATCAGAAATCCAGATATAATTCTTAGGCAGTATCACCTGATCATGGAGATGGTTGATCTCCAGGGAGATCAAGGTTAGGAGAGTAGACACAGAGGACAACAGCGCGGATCTACTCACAAAGGCCTTTTTCCCAGTAGAGACTTTTATGGGATGGTTGAGTATGAGATACTTCAACCACAGCTAAATGTTGGGTATGTGATACCACAACAGATGGCCCTAGTGCAAGTGGGAGATTGTTAGTTATATGTATACCCTAGAGGCCATTACTATACATACGATGTATATTGTAGTGGATGCTTGGACATATACAGGGAGAACTTTCTCACTCGACATGATAGTATGCTATCTGGTTGTACTTTATCTTAACATGTACTCTGATTGTCTCTATGTTACATGTTGATAAAGCCCTTAGGATATGTACTCAACTACTGGGACTATGATGAGATTATACTAGTGGGGCCATGGTAGTCGACGAGTACATCCTATAACTTTTCCTAGTCAAGGGTGTATCGAGACAGGGCATCGATGCACCAGTGTAAACTAGCGTATACGCACCTTGACTCATATGATGAGCGATGGAAGATCCTATATCCATCGGTGTTTGACATCAAGGATGGTGTACGGGTGCTCAGTGGAGACTGGGTACACTGGACAGACTCGCCGAGAACTCCCAGATGGTTTTATACCTCACGTCAAATGGCAGTTCTCCGGTGACACTGGTACAGAGTAGTCTGTTGACCCGAGATCGTCATAGAGTCTTGTGTGATTCCTACTGTGCTTTGATTTCCATCATACCACATCCAAAAGGGTGTGCAAAAAGGTGGCTTTTGGGTACAGTCCCGAATCACATGGAGGCAATGAGTGATAGGAGGGGATTCGTCTCTCCCGGTATAGGGAGTTGATGTTGTGCTGTGTTCGATTGGCTATAACTGGAAATCCCTGGCCAGGGTTGCTGAGATTTACTGGTAAGTGTTATCAGTAGTTTCTCAAACTGTTATAGACCTCATATCGACACGACTTATCGAGCTACTGGGGTCTGACGTTTACCACCCCTAAGCGAGATATGCGACATATCAGATGACGAGACCGGACTGTACGGGAGTGTTACTGATTAGATTCGCAGGAGAATGTACAGGCTTGCTTGTTGATCTTTTGATCGCTCAATACCTGGGCGGCTGTTACGTTTAGCTGACCGCTTGCAGCTTGTGGGTGTTTGATATGATCATCACCTATTGCCGGCGTATTGACGATTCTTTAGAGTCCTACACAGAGGTTTCTTGACTCAGGCAAAACGGAGTAGGGGCACATATGTGATATGTGCGGGACCAAGGATAATGCGATATGAGATACCGTATTCTATTCTCGCGATATTTGATATCAGCCGGGTCATCGGATCAAGTGTTGATTCGATGAATCGGTAAATAATATATTAGTCGGTTATATGCGATATAGCCGGATTGTCGGATCAAGTGTTGATTCGATAATTTAATGTATAATAATATATATGATATATTGAATTACATTATCTAATATTAGCTCACTAAAAGATTATTTTTCTCACTCGGGTAATACATTGATATATATGCGATATTTGTTAATTGTATTATTTTATTTTGTTACAATAAATATTATATATGTGATATATAATATTGTAACATGATATGATTATTAATGCAACATGTTTAGTGGATATTAAACAAGATTAAGGTTTGAATTGGGTTAGTTCTTTCATGAACCTTCTAGAAGGTTTTTCTTTTGTCATGAAAGAGATATTATGCTTGATATTTTTGTGTGACTCATTCTTAACCCAACCCAAACCCTAGCCCTAGTTAAATCTCTACATGAGTCATCCTTGACCATGGTTGCATGATTAATCATTATTAGATATTCATTATTCATCACATAAGGATTCACTATACATTCATCTTCTTCTTCCTTGAGTTCTTCATAAAAAGCTTTCTTGCTTAGATTTTGTGATGAAAAATGAGTGAGAATAAGAAAACAAATGAGAGCAAAAATCTTATTTCATCATCCTCATCTACCCTTGCCCTTTAGATGAGAGTGTTCACTTTATTTAGTGAGTGTTAGCTTGTGTTAATGAAACTTCAAGGTAGATCATCTTTGTTATCGAAGATCGGAAGCAAGACTACATCTTTCTCTTCTGGAAGCCTCTCAAGAGTCCGGAACACGATGATCGTAGCGAAGGGACCTCAACACGGAGCTTAAGAAGTGAAGGACAGGATCTACAAAGGTTGTAATCCCTCTCACTTAGTGTTAAAATGTTTAACATGCTTGTTTTCGCCTAATCTCTAGTTTAAAGATCCGGTTTTGGGTTGTTCGGCACGGCTAAATTCTAAATCGGGCATGATTGATACCTCGTAGACCCTTGTGCGTGTACCCAGCAACCCTACAGAAAGGACTTGGAATTTGTTACCAATTTAGGCATCAATATCGCTGCCACTAGGATATTGCCAGGAGCGAATCAGCATTTGCCTTTATCACTTTAAACAAAGATGGCTTAGCAGACAGGGTTAGAATCCTGTTGACTAAGGCTTTTGACTTCATGAGCCGTAAGGGTCTCATAAAGGTGTTTCTCCCTATGAGTCGTAAGGATCTCGTAGTTGCGTTTTCTCTTTAAGAATCGTGAGGATTCTTAAGTATGCGTTCTCTTATAAATCGTAAGGATCTTATAAGAGTGTTTTCTTCTTATAAGTCGAGAGGACTTACAAGTGTCATTCGCCACATGAGGAAATTTCGCGCCATTGGTGGAACTGGGTGGGGGAGACATTTATTTGTACGCGTAGATTGTATACAAGGGTCAATATTGAACCGTTTGTAGGGCAATCTGGGAAATGTGATGGCTTAAGAACAGGTTCAGATCCCTGTAGTTTAAGGCTTTTGAATCTTATGAGCCGTGAGGGTCTTATAAGAGGGTTCTCCTTACGAGTCGTGAGGATCTCGTAAGTGTAATTTCTACTCAGGAATCGTGAGGATCCCTAAGTGTGTTGCTCCCTTGTGAGTCGTAAGGATCTCACGCAGGTGTTTTCTCCTTATAAGGTCAAGAGGACCTCACAAGTGTGCATGAATTTTTTTTATGAGCCTGCGCCCTTTCAAGTTTTCACAAACTCGACGGTAGCCCTGCTGTTTTTACTCACGGAGCCCTTTCGGGTTTTCTTCCGTGCCCATTTTACTTATGGACATACAATTTTTTTTTGCCACGTCGGCCTGGGGATGCCGGGGTTTGTAGTAGTTTAAAGACGTTTCGGTCTGTATCTAGTTTCAGGACATTGTGGTCCGTTGTTAGTTTAGGGACGTTTCGGTCCGTCGTTAGTTTAGGGACGTTTCGGTCCATTGTTGCCATTTTGGAGACAACAGTTTTTCTGGATACTACTTATAGAGTTAGGGCTTGGGAAGATAGCGAACGGACATAGGCGTCATCATCTATCGTTGACCTAGGCCGTAACTCGTCAGGCGCAGTATTTTTTTAGGAACGGCCATTTATTGGCCTGAAGGGTCTTTCGCTACGAATATCTATGCGCAAGTAAACCCCACCTTGGTAGACTTTGTCTATGATTTACGGGCCCTCATAGTTTGGCTCGAATTTCCCCCGTTTGGCACGATTGGGGATCATAGGTCTCTTGACCACTAGCACGAGTTCGCCTTGGTGAAATGTTCTCGGCCTAGTCAATCTCTCGTATGAGCGCGTCATCCTTGCTTTGTAAGCTTCTAGGGTTTGCTGCGCCATGAGACGAGTTTCATCGAGGGCGTCGAGCTCCTCAAGCCGAAGATGAGCATTCTCTTTGTCTGTTAGTTCATAATGAACCGCCACTAGGAAAGAGGGTAGCTCTATTTCGAGGGGGGTACTGCTTCTGTGCCAAATACCAATGCATACGGCGTTGTGTTTGTGGCCGTTTTGAACGTGGTCCAATACGCCCAGAGAGCTTCATGTAGTCTTTCGTGCCAGTCCTTTTTATTTTTGGACACCGTCTTCTTTATGATCTTTGTCAAGGTCTTGTTGAAAGCCTCAGTTAGACCGTTAGCTCGGGGATTATAGACCGAAGAGTATCTCTAGTCTATATTATGCTGCTGTGCGAAGCGGCTGATTCTGTGACTTCTGTAGGCTGGCCCATTATCAGAGATAATCCGTCACGGAGTGCCGAACCGATAGATGACGTGTGTCTTGAAGAAATGGAGGATGTTTTCCGTCTTCACTTCTCTTAGCGGTATGGACTTTGCCCACTTAGAGAAGTAATCGGTTGTCGCCAATATGAACCGATGTCCTCTGGATGACGCTGGTTTGATGGGCCCAATTATGTCGGTTCCCCATATTTCGAACGGCCAGCTAGCCACTATTGGGTGTAGCGGGTTTGGATGCTGATAGATGAAGTCTTCGTGAATTTGGCACGAGTGACACTGCTTCGTGTATTCGAGACAGTCCTGAATCATCGTGGGCCAATAGTAGCCTATGCTTTTGATCTTCAGCTTCATCTTTGGCCCAGCTTGATGAGAACTGCAGAGTCTGTCATGAGTTTCTTGGACGACTTTCCTTTCTTCTTCTGGTCCCAGTCATCTCAGCCATAGGGAGTCGAATGATCTATTATATAGAGCATCATTGACGAAGGTGAAAGACAGAACTCGTTTCATGAGCTGATGTCTTGAGGATGCATCTTCAGGTGTTCGACGGGATTTGAAGTAATCTATAAAGACTTCTCTTCAATCCTTAGCCTTTTCTTGGTTCTCTATTTGTAAGGCCGTTTGCTTGGTTGCTTCCTTTTCTTCAGACGACTCCGGAGATATTTCTGCGGGTGAAAGAACCCGACGGCTTTGTACAACGATCCTTAGGTCATCGAGTTTTTCGTTAGCCAGTTCTTTAGCGAGTTTGGCTAATGCATCTGCCTTGCTATTTTCTATACGCGGTATGCTTTCCAGAATGTAGGAAGGGATTTGAGTCAGCAATTGTTGCACTCTCTCACCGTACTTTACCAACTCTGGTTTGCACGTTTGATGGTCGCCGTTTACTTGACTAACGACCAGCTGGGAGTCTCCATATATAAGGAGGTTTTCGATTCCCATGTCGACAACGATCTCAAGACCTACTATCAAAGCTTCATATTCTGCTTCATTGTTTGTCCTCGGTTCTGTCAAGGAAAAGGCAAAGCGCATTATCCCTCCTTTTGGAGTCATGAAGATAAGACCAACCCCGGATTTGATTATGAGGGAGTTGTGCTTTCGCTTCTTCATGGAAGATGCCCCATCGAAGTAGAGTTCCCACCGGGTATCACTCTCTCCTTCCTCCCCGTCGATCATGTCAAACGCGTGCTCGTATGGCAATTCGCAGTTTGGAGGTGAATCGGCAGGTATCAGATACTCAGCGAGGAAGTCGGCGATGGCCTGTCCTTTCACTGCCTTGAGCGGTCGGTATGTTATCGAGAATTCCATTAAGAGTAGGGCCCATTTAGTGAACCATCCTATTAGTATGGCTCTTGACATCAAATATTTGAGAGGATCTAGTTTTGATATGAGATGGACCTCATGCGCCAACGCATAGTGTATGAGCTTCGTTATCACAAAGATTAACGCCAGGCAGTGTTTTTCGATAGGGGAGCAGTTGTTTTCATTCCCCAGGAGAACTCGACTCAAATAGTAGAGGGCTCTCTCTTTCCCTTGATCATTCTCCTGTGCCCATAGCGTGCCTAAAGAACCTTTAAGGGCGGTTGTTGTAGGGTTCCTAGGCACTTTTGTGAGGGTTCATAAGGCATCAACCATGCCCGAATAAAATTTTAGACGTGCCGAACAACCCAAAAACAGGGTCTTTGCTAGATTATTAGGGTTTTAAGATGCAAGTAAACATCTTTACTACTAAGTGTGAGGGATTACAACCTGTGTAGTCCGCTCCTTCGCTTCATAAGCTCCGAGTAGAAGTCGCTTCGCCGCGATCCACGATCTCCCGGACTCAAGAGAGGCTCCACGACTCGAACGATCCATGCTAGCTTGTAGTATTCCTTTTCTTCGATGATCTACGTCGAAGTTGCTATAACTCAAGCTCTCTCACTCAAATGAGGTGAACACCCTAATCTAATTGGCTAGATTAGATAAGGATAATGGAGTAGTATTTATGCTTTCTTTTCATATCAAATTCTCACATGAAATCATCACAAAATGAATAACTAGTAAGTTTTCTCAAAGCTCAAGAGAGAAGAAGATGATGAAAAATGAGGTAATCCTTTTGTGACGAATAATGAAATGAATATATGAATTAATAATGCAACCATGGTTTAGGATGACAAGGATAACCCTTGTAGAGAATTAACTAGGGCTAGGGTTTGGTTGGGTTAAAGAATGAGTCATGGAAAAAATATCAACCATAATATCTAACTCATGACAAAAGGAAAGCTTCTAGAAGGTGCATGAAGCAACTAACCCTAATCAAACCCTAACCTAATTTAATCTCCACTAAACATGTTTCATTATTAATCATATCATGTCACAATAATATATATCACATATATATTATATATTTGTAACAAAAGAAAATAATACAATTAACATATATCGCATATATATCAATGTATTACCCGGTGAGAAAATGAAATAATAAAGCGAGCCAATATTAGATATTGTAATACAATATATCATATATATTATAATACATTAAATCATCGAATCAACACTTGATCCGACGATCCGGCTATATCGAATATAACCGACTAATATATCATGTACCGATTCATCGAATCAACACTTGATCCGATGACCCGGCTCATATCTAAATATCGCGAGAATATAATACGGTATCTCATATCGCATTTATCCTCGGTCCTGCACATATCACATATGTTCCTCTACTCCGTTTTGCCTGAGCCAAGAAACCTCTATGTAGGACTCTAAAGAATCGTCAATACGCCGGTAGCAGATGATGATCATATCAAACACCCACAAGCTGCAAACGGTCAGCTAAACGTAACAGCCACCCAGGTATTGAGCGATCAGAAGATCAACAAGCTAGCCTGTACGTTCTCCTGTGAATCCAATCAGTAACACTCACGTACAGTCCGGTCTGTTCGTCTGATATGTCGCATATCAAGTCTAGGAGTGGTATACGTCAGACCCCAGTAACCGATAAGTCGTGTCGATGTGAGGCTCATAACGGGTCGAGAAACTACTGATAACACTTACTAGTAAATCTCCATATCAGCCCTGGCCAGGGACTTCCAGATATAGCCAATCGAACACAGAACAACATCAACTCCCTATACCGGGAGAGACGAATCCTCTCCTATCGCTCATTGCCTCCATGTGATTCGGGACTGCACCCTAAAGCCACCGTTTCGCATGCCCTCTTGGACATGGTAAGGTGGAAATCAGAGCACAGTAGGAATCACACAAGACTCTATGACGATCTCGGGTCTACAGACTACCCTGTACCAGTGTCACCGAAGAACTGCCATCTGACGTGTGGTATATCACCATCTGGGAGTTCTCGGCGAGTCCGTCCAGTGTACCCAATCTCCACTGAGCACCCGTACACCATCCTTGATGTCTAACACCGATGGATATGGGATCATCCATCGCCTATCATATGGGTCAAGATGCGTATACGCTAGTCTACTCTGGTGTATCGATGCCCTGTCTTGATATACCCTCGACTAGGAATAGTTACAGGATGTACTCATCTACTACCATGGCCCCACTAGTATGATCTCATCATAGTCCCAGTAGTTGAGTACAGATCCTAAGGGCTTTATCAACGTGTGAGAGTAAGACAGTAAACAATATAAAAGTCAACATGTTAAGATAAAGTGAAACCAAATAGCATACTATCATGTCGAGCAAGAAAGTCCTCTCTATATATATCCAAGCATCCATTATAATATACATCATATGTACAACAATGGCCTCTAGGGCATATACATAACTAACAATCTCCCACTTGCACTAAGGCCAACTGCTGTAGTATCTCATACCTAGCATCCCGAATAATCTCTCAAACTGTATCTTGGGAATAGCCTTCATGAATGGATCCGCAGTGTTGTCCTTCGTATATACTCTCCGGACCTCGATCTCCCGGCGATCAACTATCTCCCTGATCAGGTGATACCGCCTCAGAATATGTCTGGACTTTTGATGGCACCTGGGTTCCTTGACCAACGCCACATCTCCATTGTTATCGCAATACAGAGGTATTGGATGCTCAATGGATGGAACCACACCAAGTTCACTAATGAACTTCTTTATCCAGACAGCCTCTTTGGCAGCATCGTTGGCAGCGATGTATTCAGCCTCCATCGTCGAGTCTGCAACGGTATCCTGTTTGGAACTCTTCCAACACACCGCCCCTCCACTGAGGGTAAAGACAAATCCCAAGTACGACTTAGAGTCGTCCTTATCACTTTGGAAGCTGGAATCGGTAAAGGACTCCACCCGGAGTTCTCTGTTACTATACACCAAGAACATCTCTTTAGTCCTTCGCAAGTACTTGAGAATGTTCTTCACAGCTGTCCAATGACTCTCTCCAGGATCTGCTTGATACCGACCCACTACACTTAGTGAGTATGCTACATCAGGTCTCGTACATAGCATCGCATACATGATAGAGCCTACTGCCCAAGCATAGGGTATCCCTTGCATGCGAGCTCTCTCCAAATCAGTCTTGGGAGACATCTCTTTGGAGAGAGCGAGTCCAGAGATCGTGGGTAGGTTCCCACACTTGGATTCTTCCATACTAAACCTCTTTAGTATGGTGTCAATATACCTGGATTGGGACAATCCCAATATCCGTTTAGATCTATCTCTATAGATCATAATTCCCGGTATGCAGGAGGCATCACCTAGATCTTTCATTGAGAATCTTTGTGATAAGAAGAGCTTGACTGATTGCAGCATAGGAACATCATTTCCTATCAAGAGTATGTCATCGACGTACAATACGAGGAAGACAACCTTACTCTCTGCAACCTTCTTATAGATACAAGGTTCATCTACGTTTTTGATGAAGTCAAACTCTTTAACTACAACATCAAAACAGATGTTCCAACTCCGCGATGCTTGCTTTAACCCATAAATGGATTTAAGCAGCTTGCACATCTTTCCGCTGCTCCCGCTATCTACGAAGCCCTCTGGCTGAGTCATGTACACGCACTCTTCTAAATCACCGTTTAGAAAGGCGGTCTTAACATCCAATTGCCAGATTTCGTAGTCATGGTATGCAGCAATGGCAAGTAAGATCCGGATGGACTTAAGCATAGCCACTGGAGAAAAGGTTTCGTCATAATCCACACCTGGTCGTTGACGAAAACCCTTTGCAACAAGTCTAGCTTTGAAAGTCTCAACTTTTCCATCTACACCAAATTTCTTTTTAAAGATCCACTTGCTCCCAATGGGTTTTATCCCTTCAGGAGCATTTTCCAAAGTTCGTACTTTGTTGGTGTACATGGATTCCATCTCAGATCGCATTGCATCCAGCCATTTCACAGAGTCATCACTCGTGATGGCTTGCTCGAAACTAGTCGGGTCATCATCTTCCATGATGCAATCCTCGCTTCCACCATCAATGAGAAAACCGTAGTATCTCTCAGATGGATGAGAAACCCTGCTAGATCGGCGGAGAGGCTGGGGTTCGTCGGGTATTACTGAATCCTCTGGTTCTACCAAGTCTTCTGTTATAGTTTTTGTCGCTGGAACCTCTTCCAGTTCTACCTCCTCGCCAAAAATTTCTTTTTCAAGAAATTCCTTTTCTAAAAAGATGGCATGTCGAGAAACAAATACCTTTTGTTCCTCAGTGTGGTAGAAGATATACCCTTGTGAGTTCTTGGGATATCCTACAAACTTACATAGGACAGACCTTGTCTCAAGTTTGTCCGGATTTAGCCTTTTGACATAGGCCGGACAACCCCATATCTTAACATACTTAAGAGATGGTCTCTTTCCTTTCCATATCTCATATGGAGTGGTAGGCACTGATTTGGTAGGAACCATATTCAATAGGTGTATGGCTGTCTCAAGCGCATACCCCCAAAAGGAAATAGGCAACTCAGTCTCGCTCATCATAGAGCGCACCATATCTAATAGGGTGCGATTCCTCCGCTCCGATACACCGTTGTACTATGGTGTATAAGGAGGAGTAAGCAGAGAGAGATTCCCATTCTTTTTTAGATAATCCAGAAAATCATTGCTCAAGTATTCTCCTCTTCGATCAGATCGAAGGATCTTAATACTTTTGCCCATTTGGTTCTCTACTTCGTGCTTATATTCTCTGAATTTCTCAAAAACTTCAGACTTGTGTTTCATAAGGAACACATGTCCGTATCTAAAGAGATCGCCAGTGAATGTAATGAAGTAGGAAGAACCGTTCCTGGCGTGTGTAGACATGGGACCGCATACATCACTATATACTAGTCCTAAAAGTTCCGTAACTCTTTCTCCGTGTCCACTAAACGGAGCTTTGGTCATTTTGCCTTTGAGACATGAATGGCAAGCATCATATGATGATAATTCGAACGGATTCAGATATCCATCCTTATGTAACTTAGCCAGTCGTGTTGCATTGATATGACCAAGTCTACAATACCACAAGAAGGATTCATTCATTTCTGAACTCTTCCTCTTGTGTGTTTTGTATATTGAGGACTGTATTTGATTTAGAATGAATATGCCATTATGTAACGAGCCTGATGCAATTAACTTTTGATTTAGGAAGATGTTCATAACATTATCCTGTACTACAAAATTATATCCTTCTTTACTTAATAAAGAAACTGATATAATGTTGCACATCATGTTCGGTATATAATAGCACTCATTTAGAATCAGTGTATTACGACTTGGTAATACTAGGTGATATTCGCCAACTGCTTTGGCTGCAATACTTGCACCATTCCCTACTTGAACGGAATGATCACCTTTTCCCAGTTCTCTACCTTTACGTAGCCCATGTAATAATTTACATATGTGGGATCCTGATCCGGTATCTAATACCCAGGACGTAGGGTGAACTGAGAAACAGTTCTCAATAACTAACACACCCGAAGAAGGTACATCAACATGCATGTTCTTTGTTTGGGCGGCGTGAGAATCCAGATATTCTCCTGTTTCCTGTTCAGTCTTATAACACTTATAAGATAGAATGGGTCCAACGTTCCCTTGCTCAGTATAATAAGCGGGTTCAGTCAATACATCCATATTATTATCTTGATTATGGCCTAACATGGTCGCTACCTGGAGAGAGAGAGAAGAAAACACTTTAGCGTATGCTCTTGCAAGATTAGATTGGTTATTATCTTATCTAATCAGGATGTCTCCCACTGTTTTTATCAAATCTTCCTTCAAACCCTAAAAGGTAAGATTAGCCGGGATTAATTACACCCTACAATTTCGTCAATCTTTCGGCCAGATCAGTGTCGGTACTTGAGGGAGGTTCCCCGTGCTTTCGCATGGACCTAATTAAAGTAAACCTCGTTTTCCCAGAGGCGTAACCCCGTTAACACTTTTCTAGACACCTACTTGATCGGCTAATTGTCCTGTGTAAAACTCTCCCAAGAGTAACTCTTACTCGCAGTGGGTATCGAAATCCAACTATCTCATAGGAGGTATGCAATCTCATTGCAAATTTCAACACTTGAAATTCTAGATAATATTTTTACCCCTAACGTGCTATGACCTTGACGAATGCCAACAAACCATAGTCCGCCAGTCAAGTTCAACCCGTACATTTCTTGATTGAATTAAACCCAGCCGTACGTCCCTTGACGAAAGCCAACAAAGCCGCACAACTACCCTAACCCAATCACATCATATGTAGCAGATAAGTAATAGTTCGATACCGCATACTACGCCTTGACGAAAGCCAACAAACGCAGCACGAATACTAAGTATTACCTATCTGAAATGTCGAAGGGCTACGCAGGTTTTTCAGAAAACCTTGAGCGTAATGAACTTGATATCGTTGTAGAAACAAGTGATTTTAAAAAGGGGTGTTTTTTAGGCTTCTAGTTTCGCTAAAGAAGTCACTCCCGGTGAAGGGATCTCGGCTCTTTCCCCATCGAATAAGGTGCAGGATATATCATATATACCTCTATGCAAAGCAAGAACTATAGAAGTTGTCAAAAACAAAACCGCGAGTTTGTAGCATCTGCCAATTTCGCTAAAGAGGTCACTCCCAGTGAAGGGATCTCGGCTCTTTCCTCATCGAATAAGGTGCAGGGTATATCATATATACCGCTATGCAAAGCAAAACTGTAGCTACCCCTTTTATAAAGTTTTGATTCTACAACAACTTTAGCTTTCTTTTCTTTTTATTAATCTCATTAATAAATCCCATCAGCTTATGCTTCCTAAGCATCACAGAAGAAACGAAAGCAGTAATATTTATATATCAGCATATATATATAGTATAAGCATTCATCTCAGACAGTAATATGATCTCATCACAGAACATTGCAGCAGAAGAACATATATGAAATATTGGATATACTAGGATGTCCGTGTTTTTAATACGAGCCGGTATAAAACACGGATTCCACGGTCGCGATGAATAGCCAAACCCACATCCCTAGACCCCTACGAGAGCGGCAAGTAACACTGCCAATTCTAGAGTTAGGAGACCCGGTCTCGACTCCTCAAGATGGCCTCCCACTGGACCCTAGAATCCGGTTACTTATGCTCCCCTCCTTGGGTCTACCTAATGCAGAAAAGTAAATAATATACAATGGTGACATCAACCTCATCCCGGAAGTGCCCCAATAAAAGAATATTACATACAAATGAATTTTACATGAATGAAAATAAAAACCCTCATCTCACATAAAACCCTCGGCTATTCAGAACACGACGATCCAATATAACATATCACAGCAACACATAATATCACATATCATCAACGTAAGTAAATATGCATACACCGATCGTTGTTGACATATAGCAACGAAAACCGGCAATACCACTACATACTACACTTACGGTCACAGAAAAGAAATTGTAAAACTACAATATTTGGAATCCACAATCACTTTAGACATCGTAAATCCGAAATATCACATATTTCGCATTTCATGCCTAACTATATGAATTCCACATATTGTATCACATTCCAGATAAATAGACAGTATTAAACTTTCCGACCGGATAATCAAATACCCAAGATCTGCTAAATAGCTCAACACTTGAGCGGAGTTCAAATAATCCCAGAATATGTCACAGTACCGATGGTCCAGCCGTAGAAGGGTCAAGCCAACGCCTCACATGTGGCACGCCGTACTGCCCCAAACCCTAAGGTTTAGAGGTAGTTCAAGACGGTCACATAATCGAATTAAGGCTTGTGTTCTTCTAGAGGGTCCACCGCGTTACTTGCACGTTTTTCCGAAATATTTAAACCCAAGAAAAATTCAACACTTGAACGTTTTTCGTGCCGGGAAAAAGTGAGTTAATGATATCCGCTCGAACATTTTAACAGTTTCTAAATATCCGGGAAACATAACAAAATTAAATTTTCCGATCGAATCAACGATTACAAAATAAACCCCAGAATACTCAACACTTGAGTCAGTTTAGAAATACCCAGAAATATATAGGAATAGCTACGGAGGTTACTGCATAAAATACTATTCACAATTCACTGTTCCCGCCGCGGAACCGCCGCTAAAAGTAGGTTGCGGCCGCGGTTCCGCGGCGGATGTACGGAATTATGAGCTCAAATTTTATGGTAATTCTTAGAATTCCCTGCTGATATTTTTAGGTATTTTTAATTCAGAAAAATCACAGTTTTTGAAAAAAGTCCAGAGAGGGGTCCGTTTTGACGTTTCGGGATTCGATCGGAGTTTTAACTTCGTATACACGTCGCCTAATGCCCTAGCTAGGCTTTGATACCACTGTAGGGTTCCTAGGCAGTCTTGTGAGGGTTCATAAGGCACCAACCATGCCCGAATAAAATTTTAGACGTGCCGAACAACCCAAAGCCGGGATCTTTGCTAGATTATTAGGGTTTTAACATGCAAGTAAACATCTTTACTACTAAGTGTGAGGGATTACAACCTTTGTAGTCCGCTCCTTCGCTTCATAAGCTCCGAGTAGAAGTCCCTTCGCCGCGATCCATGATCTCCCAGACTCAAGAGTGGCTCAACGACTCGAACGATCCATGCTAGCTTGTAGTATTCCTTTTCTCCGATGATCTACGTCGAAATTGCTATAACTCAAGCTCTCTCACTTTAATGAGGTGAACACCCTAATCTAATTGGCTAGATTAAATGAGGATGATGGAGTAGTATTTATTCTTTCTTTTTATATCAAATTCTCACATGAAATCATCACAAAATGAATAACTAGTAAGCTTTCTCAAAGCTCAAGAGAGAAGAAGATGATGAAAAATGAGTTAATCCTTTTGTGATGAATAGTGAAATGAATATATGAATTAATAATGCAAACATGGTTTAGGATGACAAGGATAACCTTTGTAGAGAATTAACTAGGGCTAGGGTTTGGTTGGGTTAAAGAATGAGTCATGGAAAAATATCAACCATAATATCTAACTCATGACAAAAGGAAAGCTTCTAGAAGGTGCATGAAGCAACTAACCCTAATAAACCCTAACCTTGTTTAATCTCCACTAAACATGTTTCATTATTAATCATATCATGTCACAATAATATATATCACATATATATTATATATTTGTAACAAAAGAAAATAATACAATTAACATATATCGCATATATATCAATGTATTACCCGGTGAGAAAATGAAATAATAAAGCGAGCCAATATTAGATAATGTAATACAATATATCATATATATTATTATACATTAAATCATCGAATCAACACTTGATCCGACGATCCTGCTATATCGAATATAACCGACTAATATATCATGTACCGATTCATCGAATCAACACTTGATCCGATGACCCGGCTCATATCTAAATATCGCGAGAATATAATACGGTATCTCATATCGCATTTATCCTCGATCCTGCACATATCACATATGTTCCTCTACTCCGTTTTGCCTGATCCAAGAAACCTCTATGTAGGATTCTAAAGAATCGTCAATACGCCGGTAGCAGGTGATGATCATATCAAACACCCACAAGCTGCAAGCGGTCGGCTAAACGTAACAGCCACCCAGGTATTGAGCGATCAGAAGATCAATAAGCTAGCCTGTATATTCTCCTGTGAATCCAATCAGTAACACTCCCGTATAGTCCGGTCTGTTCGTCTGATATGTCGCATATCAAGTCTAGGGGTGGTATACGTCAGATCCCAGTAACCGATAAGTCGTGTCGATGTGAGGCTCAAAATGGGTCGAGAAACTACTGATAACACTTACCAGTAAATCTCCATATCAGCCCTGGCCAGGGACTTCCAGTTATAGCCAATCGAACACAGAACAACATCAACTCCTTATACCGGGAGAGACGAATCCCTTCCTATCGCTCATTGCCTCCATATGATTCGGGACTGCACCCAAAAGCCACCGTTTTGCATGCCCTCTTGGACGTGGTAAGGTGGAAATCAAAGCACAGTGGGAATCACACAAGACTCTATGATGATCTCGGGTCTACAGACTACTCTGTACCAGTGTCACCGGAGAACTGCCATCTGACGTGTGGTATATCACCATCTGGGAGTTCTCGGCGGGTCCGTCCAGTGTACCCAGTCTCCACTGAGCACCCGTACACCATCCTTGATGTCTAACACCGATGGATATGGGATCATCCATCGCCCATCATATTGGTCAAGATGCGTATACGCTAGTCTACTCTGGTGTATCGATGCCCTGCCTCGATATACCCTCGACTAGGAACAGTCATAGGATGTACTCATCGACTACCATGGCCCCACTAGTATGATCTCATCATAGTCCCAGTAGTCGAGTATAGATCCTAAGGGCTTTATCAACATGTGAGAGTAAGACAGTAAACAATATATAAGCCAACATGTTAAGATAAAGTGAAACCATATAGCATACTATCATGTCGAGCAAGAAAGTCCTCTCTATATATATCCAAGCATCCATTATAATATACATCATATGTACAACAATGGCCTCTAGGGCATATACATAACTAACAGTTGTGTATAAGATGAGGGGCTTTCCCCTGACCGGAGCAGTTAGTACCGGCGGATTCTTTAGGTATTTCTTGATTTCGTTCAGTGCGCTTTGGCATTTGCGATCCCAAACGAACGGGGTTCCCTTTTTCATCGGGTGATTGTAGGGGCGGCATTTTCCGGAGAGATTAGCTATGAACCGCCGGATATACGTGAGCTTTCTTTAGAGAGACCGCAGTTGCTTGAGAGTTCTTGGCGAAGGTATTTCCATAATCACCTTGATCTTCGATGGATCTATTTCGATGCCCCAGTGTCGGATGATGAACCCCAGGAATTTACCCGAGGAAACTCCAAACACGCATTTGAGAGGGTTCATCTTCAAGTTATATTTTTGAAGACGCTGGAACACTATTTTCAAATGCTCCCAGTGTTCCTCATGCGATTTGCTTTTCACCACGAGGTCGTCAATATAACATTCGACAATCTTATATATGAGGTCATCAAAGATCTTTGTCATGGCCTCTGGTAGGTAGCGTTGGCGTTCTTTAGACCGAAAGGCATCAATTTGTAGCAGAATATGCCCAGAGGAGTCCGGAAAGCGGTATGCTTCTGGTCTTCTGGATGCATCTTTATTTGATTGTATCCTGATGAGCCTGTAGGGTTCCTAGGCACTCTTGTGAAGGTTTATAAGGCATCAAACATGCCCGAATAAAATTTTAGACGTGCCGAACAACCCAAAACCGGGATCTTTGCTAGATTATTAGGGTTTTAACATGCAAGTAAACATCTTTACTACTAAGTGTGAGGGATTACAACCTTTGTAGTCCGCTCCTTCGCTTCACAAGCTCCGAGTAAAAGTCCCTTCACCGCGATCCACGATCTCCCGGACTCAAGAGAGGCTCCACGACTCGAACGATCCATGCTAGCTTGTAGTGTTCTGCTTCTCCGATGATCTACGTCGAAGTTACTATAACTCAAGCTCTCTCACTCTAAAGAGGTGAACACCCTAATCTAATGGGCTAGATTAGATGAGGATGATAGAGTAGTATTTATGCTTTCTTTTTATATCATTTTCTCACAAGAAATCATCACAAAAGAATTAACTAGTGAGCTCTTTCAAAAACTCAAGAGAGAAGAAGATGAAGAATGAAAAAGATAATCCTTTTGTGATGAATAGTAGTAAAGAATATATGATTGATTATTGAACCATGGTCAAGGATGAGAGGCTAAACCTTTGTAGAGAATAAACTAGAGCTAGGGTTTGGTTAGGTTAAGAATGAGTCATGGATAAGTATCAACCATAATATCTTAACCAAGACAAAAGGAAATTCTTCTAGAATGAACAAGAAGGAGCTAACCCTAATCAAACCCTAATCTCTTTTTATCATCCTTAAACATTTTCATAATAAATCATATCATGATACTATAATATATATCACATATATATTATATTTGTAACAAAAGAAAATAATACAATTAATATATATCGCATATATATAATATTAATCCGGTGAGAAAATGAAATAATAAAGCGAGCCAATATTAGATAATGTAATATAATATATCATATATATTATTATACATTAAATCATCGAATCAACACTTGACCCGACAATTCAGTTATATCAAATATAACCGACTAATATATCATGTACCGATTCATCGAATCAACACTTGATCCGATGACCCGGTTTATATCTAAATATCGCGAGAATATAATACGGTATCACATATCGCATTATCCTCGGTCCTGCACATATCACATATGTGCCTCTACTCCGTTTTGCCTGAGCCAAGAAACCTCTGTGTAGGACTCTAAAGAATCGTCAATACGCCGGTAGCGGGTGATGATCATATCAAACACCCACAAGCTGCAAGCGGTCGGCTAAATGTAACAGCCATCCAGGTATTAAGCAATCAGAAGATCAACAAGCTAGCCTGTCCGTTCTCCTGTGAATCCAATCAGTAACACTCCCGTACAGTCCGGTCTGTTCGTCTGATATGTCGCATATCAAGTCTAGGGGTGGTATACGTCAGACCCCAGTAACCGATAAGTCGTGTCGATGTGAGGCTCATAACAGGTCGAGAAATTACTGGTAACACTTACCAGTATATCTCTATATCAGGCCTGGCCAGGGACTTCCAGTTATAGCCAATCGAACACAGCACAACATCAACTTCCTATACCAGGAGAGACGAATCCCCTCCTATCGCTCATTGCCTCCATGTGATTCGGGACTGTACCCAAAAGCCACAGTTTTGCATGCCCTCTTGGACGTGGTAAGGTGGAAATCAAAGCACAGTAGGAATCACACAAGACTCTATGACGATCTCGGGTCTACAGACTACCCTGTACCAGTGTCACCGGAGAACTGCCATCTGACGTGTGGTATATCACCATCTGGGAGTTCTCGGCGAGTCCGTCCAGTGTACCCAGTCTCCACTGAGCACCCGTACACCATCTCTGATGTCAAACACCGATGGATATGGGATCATCCATTGCCCATCACATGGGTCAAGATGCGTATACGCTAGTCTAGTCTGGTGTATCGATGCCCTGTCTCGATATACCCTCGACTAGGAACAGTTATAGGATGTACTCACCGACTACCGTGGCCCCACTAGTATGAACTCATCATAATCCCAATAGTCGAGTACAGATCCTAAGGGCTTTATCAACATGTGAGAGAAAGACAATAAACCAATACAAGTCAACATGTTAAGATAAAGTGAAACCAAATAGCATACTATCATGACGAGCAAGAAAGTCCTCTCTGTATATATCCAACCATCCATCATAATATACATCATATGTACAACAATGGCCTCTAGGGCATATACATAACTAACAATCTTCCACTTGCACTAAGACCAGCTGTTGTAGTATCTCATACCTAGCATCCCGAATAATCTCTCAAACTGTATCTGGGGAATGGCCTTGGTGAGTGGATCCACAGTGTTGTCCTTCGTATCTACTCTCCTGACCTCGATCTCCCGGCGATCAACTATCTCCCAGATCAGGTGATACCGCCTCAGAATATGTATGGACTTCTGATGGGATCTGGGTTCCTTGGCCAAAGCCACAGCTCTATTGTTATCGCAATACAGAGGTATTGGATGCTCAATGGATGGAACCACACCGAGTTCACTAATGAACTTCTTCATCCAGACAGCCTCTTTGGCAGCATCGTTGGCAGCGATGTATTCAGCCTCCATCGTCGAGTCTGCAACGGTATCCTGTTTGGAACTCTTCCAACATACTGCCCCTCCATTGAGGGTAAAGTGAAATCCCGAGTGCGACTTAGAGTCGTCCTTATCACTTTGGAAGCTGGAATCGGTAAAGGACTCCACCCGGAGTTCTCCGTTACCATACACCAAGAACATATCTCTAGTCCTTCGCAAGTACTTGAGAATGTTCTTCACAGCTGTCCAGTGACTCTCTCCAGGATCTGCTTGATACCGACTCACTACACTTAGTGAGTATGCAACATCGGGTCTGGTATATAGCATCGCATACATGATAGAGCCTACTGCCGAAGCATAGGGTATCCCTTGCATTCGAGCTCTCTCCAAATCAGTCTTGGGAGACATCTCTTTGGAGAGAGTGATTCCAGAGATCGTGGGTTGGTTCCCACGCTTGGATTCTTCCATACTAAACCTCTTTAGTATGATGTCAATGTACCTGGATTGGGACAATCCCAGTATCCGTTTAGATCTATCTCTATAGATCATGATTCCCAATATGAAGGAGGCATCACCTAGATCTTTCATTGAGAATTTTTGTGATAAGAAGAGCTTGACTGATTGCAGCATAGGAATATCATTTCCTATCAAGAGTATGTCATCCACGTACAATACGAGGAAGACAATCTTACTCTCTGCTACCTTTTTATAGATACAAGGTTCATCTATATTTTTGATGAAGTCAAACTCTTTGACTACAACATCAAAATAGATGTTCCAACTCCGCGATACTTGCTTTAACCCATAAATGGATTTAAGCAGTTTGCATACCTTTCCGCTGCTCCCACTATCTACGAAGCCCTTTGGCTGAGTCATGTATAAGCACTCTTCTAAATCACCATTTAGAAAGGCGGTCTTAACATCCATTTGCCAGATTTCGTAGTCATGGTATGCAGTAATGGCAAGTAAGATCTGGATGGACTTAGGCATAGCCACTGGAGAAAAGGTTTCGTCATAATCCACACATGGTCGTTGACGAAAACCCTTTCCTACAAGTCTAGCTTTAAAAGTCTCAACTTTTCCATCTACACCAAATTTTTTTTTAAAAATCCACTTGCTCCCAATGGGTTTTACCCCTTTAGGAGCATTTTCCAAAGTCCATACTTTATTGGTGTACATGGATTCCATCTCAGATCGCATTGCATCCAGCCATTTCACAGAGTCACCACTCGTGATGGCCTGCTCGAAACTAGTAGGGTCATCATCTTCCATGACGCAATCCTCGCTACCACCATCAATGAGAAAACCATAGTATCTCTCAGGTGGACGAGAAACCCTTGTCACGTCCCGAAAGTACGGAACATGACCGGCACTTAAATTACGAATGTCTCGAGGCGTACGTAATCTAAGTAAGCCGAAAACCCAGAAATCCAAACCAAGAAAAGTAGTAGAGTGAAGGAAAACCAATTTAAAACAAGTAATTTTAATAGCATAAGCCGAATTATGCGGTTTTTAAGAATATCAAAAATTTACTGAAAATTTCGGCAGAGTCTCCTTTGTAAATACTGGCCCCCAAACGAGATACAACATGAATAGTATACGAAATCAATAAAAAAGCATCCCCAAGCGGGAGCTAGCTCTTCGTCAATCGACGGTCACAACCACACAAGCAATATAATATACAACACCAAGGGCGAGGATCAAAACTCAAAAGGAAACTCAAAATAGCAAGAAATCCATAGAAATACAACGCGCGACTCTAAGGTCGAAAGAATAAACATCACTGGTCTCTATCTGAAATAAATACATGTTTGGTTGATGGAATTTACTAGATACAACTGAATAATATTATACAAAGTAATATGATGGGTACGATACCAATAAACCCACCTACCAGCAAGTCACCCGAAATAAGCAGTGCCAGCAAGCCGTAATGAAACCTGTACGGCAAAACCTGCAAGAACTGTGGCACAACGGGGGTGAGTTGCCAACTTGTGAGTAGAAAAACATCTACGAACAGAAATCGCATAAACAACGCAATCCTAGGTCATAAGATCATAATATATCCTCAAATATATAACATGCAGCCTATAACAATGGCTAGGGTAAATATCTAACCCGAGTGTAAATCCATGTGCCGTGTCAGTGCCTCAGGTAGCAATGTATGAATGCATGAAACAGAATGCATGTACTGAAGAAAACTGCTTTCATAAATCAGTGAGATTTCTGTATTTTAAAAGTGAGGTACCATAAATGAAATCAGCATAAAACAGTGCCCAGCATCGACACAAAACAAGTGTCCAAATATCTCGATATCTCTGTATCACAATCTCTGTACCTCAATATCTCAAAATCAATATCTAGGGTGCCGTCAATCCAGACAGGCCCCTACCATCCATCTCAAGACCACGACGGTATCCTCCGGATATCCGACGCGTCGGGTAATATCACCGGTCGGTAGTGCTCCCCTGCCGGGCTCAACGTCAACAACACATTCCTCTTGCCTCGGGGTACCGCACCGGGCCCACCATGTACCCGAAACGGTTCCTCCACTCCTCGAATCGGGTCTCGAAATCCATCAGCAAACTCATGGTGGACGACTCATACATCATGGGAAAACCGCACTTTTTATTTTAAAATAGAGAAAAGGTTTATTTATGTTTTTGCGGTTTTCCTCCAAATCCAGAAAATCTCATGGAAATCCGAATCCAAAACCTCAATAACACGTAAAATAGTGAATATATGCATGAGAATCCATGAATGCGGCATAATAATGAATAACAGTATGCATGAAGTAGCAGGTAATGACTACAATGTCTAAACTATTAGCTAACATATTATGTCAAGCAATAATATTTTCTAAGGTGTACGTGACATGGCAATTACCGATGAAGATGTGTGTGAGCCGGCAAGTAAGTGTACGTGGTACATACGCATCATCGGTAATGGTGCTGGTGTCCTAACAGCGTAATATCAATAATGGAGTATGAAACATAATATAAGCATGCGATGCGAAGCGAACCACAATGATGAGCGGGAGCTGAATACTAGACGCAACTATAACTAATCTGCACTAATCTAATATAAGTCCTACAAATAGTGCCTTTTGAAATAACACGAATCATGGGGTTTTGAAAATAGAGGCTACGGTGTTTTTATGAAAAGATACGTCTTTTGAAATATCCGTAGGATCCCTTGAACTGTCTTTTAAAATACCCACGATTGAATAGTTTTTGAAATAGGTAAGAATCGAATCTAATCTAACAACTAAACTAAACTAAAGGGCTAAGCTAACAAGCTGGACTACAGGTAAGGAAACCGCCTAACATCTGAGTCGATCCATATACATACCTGTATATATATTAGTCGGTGATCCCGCCTCAATAATATCATATCCGATACCATATCTATAATCAGACATCCCAAGTCAAGAGTGCGGATCAATCATCAAGATATAGCTCGTACGTAAATCCGTCGTACGGCATCCCCAAATCTGGGTACGGGTCAATATCATATTCCTCACACTATTCCTCAGGTATCCTCTTTATCCAAGATCATAGTCTGGGGTACTGACCTATGTCTAGTACAATACTAATATCCTCAATATACTCATGATCTGACTACTGATCGACAATCTCGTACAAACCGATATCGTCAGCACATATCATCATCAAGGGGTATACATCGCCCGATACGGCCTAATATCAACATCCTAGCATATCATGCCTCATATCACGATCACATGTCGACCATTTTATTTATAACACTATTCACCCGTATCGCCGCCCCAAGATCCGCTATAACACCAGGACGCACCTCAAGTGCGAATCCTGCCATATCACCGATATCACAACCACAAAACAAATCTCATCGACTCAGCTCAATCCCAAGTATCATCCTCAAATCTCTATGTGAACACATAGTCCCATACCCATGTGAACACATAACTATAAAGAATCCCATGAGCACATATAAATAGGAATGTATGCAAGTATGTATGTGTGTATGTGTAGTGCAACACTACCTAAGGGTTCGCAACACTAAAGTAATCCAATACACCAATATACATCCTAATATCGTTATTAATCCCAAATAACATATAATAATTGTTGGTGTGTATACGCATCCGTATACACCACCACGGACTCCGGGGGTGCTATACGCCATCCACCCGACTTCTCCCCTAGATATAAATCTACTCACGTGGTCCTCGCTCGCTGGTGCCGACGTCGCCACGCGCTTGCTTGTCGTCTCGAAGTCTACATGGGGTACCTACATATCATAACGCACCTTATCGCATTAAAATCCGACTCATGACCAAAACGACACACGAATCCCACATAGGTCAAAACCTATGATTGCTTTCACAAATCAACCCAAAAACCCTCGACATCGGCATACAAACGTCGATTGATCAAGAAAAACACCAAACGTACCAATCATGGTTTCAAAACTCACTAACTGTATAAGAAATAGGGTTTAATTCGTCAAAACCATAAAATTAAACCAATCGTTTTATTTTCCAAAAATCTAGTTAGCATAAATTCCCATTTCGGTTCAAAACTTGATGTTTTAACCAATCTACAAATTTTAACGATTCAAATGGCCAAAATTCTCATTAAATAACATAAATAGGTCATACAAATCACTTTCATAAATTAATCTCATCGATTTGTATAAATTCCAAATTCCTAGTTTGCAAAAATACCGATTTTAACTCTTTTTAAAGTAAAATTCATAATTTTACAATTAACCTTGGTTTTGCATATACTAAAGTATTAAACCACAATTTAATATGTTAATAATGCCATGAAACCCTAATTAGAATTTTATCTCACCAAAATATATATATTTTTAAAACCTAGTTTGCAATTTATATAATTATTACCAATTTAAATTAACAAAAATGCAAACTAGCAACTAGATTAATTTTAGCAAGCAAATACATGTTAATCTACCCATCACAACCATAATCCAATGATAAAAACCCTAATTAAATTCAAACCCTAGTCTTGAATTTTCCAAACTTGCAATAAAACCCAATTAAACATCTAAATTGTTAACATTGAAGCAATTAAACAACAATATAAGCATAAGGTTAAAGTTTATACCTCATGATCAAGAGATCTAGCATGTAACATGATCTCCAAAATGCAAACTTTTCACCAAGATCCATGCTTGAGAGGCTAAGGAAAAATAGGTAGGAGTTGGATTTGGATTTAGCATTGATTTTGTATGGATTTTGAGGCATTTTTGATGAATTTTTGAAGAGAAAAGAGAAGGAAAATTAGGGGGGCTGCTGCTGTTGGAGGAGGGGGAGTTTGGCCAGAAATTGTGGGAGAGAGGAGAGAGAGAGAGGTGGGGAAAATGATATCTAGTCAACCCAAGGTCAAAGCCCATACTCATTTAACTATTATCTTTGTTTTCTTTTCTTTTCATTTCTTTTCTTTTAGCAAAACAAGTAGGAAAATGAGGGGACACTTGGGTTGCTGATTTGGAGAGTGAAGAGAGGGTGTGGGTGAGTGTGGGTGAGGAAAAAATGATAAATGTTATACCCCAACATCTATTTACACTAATTTCACTATTTAAGCCTTTTTCTCATCGATATTTTCTAACACCGTTTGGCAGTTTCATTTCATTTCAAAAACAACATGTTAAAATTTTGTTTAATTTGTTATGATGCACAAAATTTGTTTCAACCCAATCCAATTTGTAATTTTCCCTAATTAAATGTATTAGTGACGGCTTAAAATAATATTAAAATAATTATTTTCGGAAAAATTTTCAGAAAATTTGAAATTTCACCAGTGGCTCAATAAACACCAAATACTAGCAATTACATAGTTAGAATATGTATATTTAATTTTATAATAAAAATATTTGTATTTTGACTTTTTACAGAAAACCCCCTTATTTTACCTATTTTCCGAAATTTCACCGAAACGATTTTCAAAACGTTACAATCTTCCCCCCTTAAAGAAATTCGGTCCCCCAATTTAAATTAAAACTCCCCCCAAATACTAAAATATTTCAGCCAAAACCGTCAAATTGTCGGGGCTCCGAAATCATAAATACATAAAACAAATCGTAGCGCAACGCATGCGTCTGAAAAATGAGCCTATAACTCGAAATCAAACTCCATCCAGCATCCCGCAATCATCGGAGTCATGGGGAAGACATCAATGACAAGATCCAATATGAAAACCAACATGATATACATCATTAAAACATCTGGAAGCAATGCATGCCAACCTTTTTTTTTCCAAATCGCTGTGCGAAGTGTGTATCACTGCACAGTGGCGGACGTCCATTGTGAGAAAATAACTATATAGATACATATATATATATATATATATATCCTTTCTTTAACATACACGTCCCGCCGTTTTGAAAACAATTTAGAAGGGTTTCCTTATTTTAAAACGTTTCGTGTCATATCAGACACGTAAGTAAATACTGAGACTATAGCTCGCTTTTTGGAAATCCCTTCGATAACTATCAATGCATGCAAAATATATTCAGGTACTATCCTCTGACTAGTCCTGCTCAGTACAAAAACAATAATAACATCATAAAAACGTACTGCTCCATAAGAAATCAATCCCAAAATATGGACATGAATACTACGTGCGTCTGGTACGCACGGAAATCAAAATCCATGAATATGCCATACATGCGCACAGAAACAATATCTAAGTGCATCGGGTGTGCACGAAACATCTGTCAAGGCAACGTGTGTGCCTGACAGCAAAACCAGGTGCATCTGATATGCACGAAGAATCTCGATTTAGTGCATCTGGTGTGCACCAAAATCGCATCTCAAAACATGCGCTCAACATGCGCGAAAATCCAAGGCAGGTGCATCTATCATGCACGAAATCATGAAATCCAATATCAAGCGCCGAACATGCGCAAAATCCAATCAGTTGCACAAGGTGCACAAAACCAATATCGAGCATCACAAACGAAATCAAAGTCCAGTGCATCTAAGTACACAAATGCGTATCACTGCACTGCAAGCATATGTGAACTATACCGAGTGCAAAAACCAAATCATGTGCGTGCATACGCACAAAATCAACTCAAAAGTCTAAAACCGTAAAATCACAAACATGTGAAACCAAAGCACGAAAACGATATCAAGTGCAACGACTGTGCGAAAATCGTAAATCCTCAATCATCAAAACCAAATCATGCGAATAATTCACCCAAAACATCGAAATCTAGTATGGCGGAATAGTCCCGCTTAAGCACATACTCAAGAATCTCTGGCCAACTGTCGTGGTCACTCATAGCATGTCTCGTCAATGATCAAGAACTCTGGTCTGCTGGCGTGCGTAACATGACCACTCCTGGGTCCTAGTCTTCTCGTAATTCATTCCAGAAAGGTCCTGTTGGGGCTCTCCCAAATCACGTCTCTGCCGAACTGTCCGGAAGTTATCGTCCCTTACTACACCTATTCTCGTTCCTGAAGGGCTACATACTCATCGCGACTCCTTCTGGAAGGTATATCCAAGTACAATGCCTCGGCATGCGTACCGCATCTCTGATGCCGGCTGAGTGGAACGTCGTCTCATCAAGATCTCGTACGAATCTTACTCCACTTTTCCCCAACGTCGACTGCTTCGAACTCGTCTCGTCGTGGCTGCATGGACTGTGCTCCAACGGCTATCCTCGTATCTGGAGTCTCCCAAGAAGTGCATCTCGCCACATAGCATCCGAACAAAGTCGAACCATTCGATCGATTCGTCAAAACCTCATAATCCCCCAAGAGCTCAACATCTTGGTACAGTTTAATAGTATCAAGTACATACCCCAGTATCGGTGGTCCAGCCGTAGAAGGGCAAACCCAAGCCTCACTAATGGCACCGCAGAACTGCCGCAAACCCTAAGGTTCAAAGGCTTTCACACGGTCATTATGTCGAGTTAGGGTTTCATTCATCTAGAGGGTCCATAGAATAGCCTGCATGTCTTTCCGACTACTTTAAACTTGGAATAATAGGTTTCTGACATTTGATCGTCTCTGTTGACTCCCAACGTCTCCGCGTGAAGTCGTCTCTAGCTGGAATCAATCTATCTGATGACCTCGCATCGGGGTAGGCGAACGATCCACATGTCCTAGTCATTCATCCTCGATGACTAGCGACCTTCTATCATCTCTTAGTACAACTCGTTCTGCACTAACTCCAGCATCTGGGGCAATATCTCGTCGTTCGCAGCAATAACTGGCTCGCTCGTCTGCACGCTGAACAGTGCCTCGACCATCATGAATAAGCAACACACCAGCGGTCATCAAAATCTGGCTGGCCTCTATCATTGGCTCAATCCTCTAGTGTCGATCAGCACATCCGAGTAACCTCATAAAGGCGATCCGCCAAACGCTCGTGGCGCGGAAACACAGTAAAAAGACACATCTCCGCAATCGTGTGTCGCCGGAATCATGCCCTGGTCAGTCCTCGTTCTTGACGAGCTCATGCTGACCGCAACTCTAGCCGTAGCTCTCCCTGCCCGTAATCGTGGCAGCAAAACCATAACTGGAACTGATGAGGCTAGATCGGAATGAATATAAAACTGAGCAAAGAAATGTACATCCTAAGGCTTCTTAAGTGGAGTAGCGTATCGTAAATATGCCGCGGAACATACCTACGGTACGTCACTCAACTTTAGTCACCTATTCCATCAACCAAGGGTCATCCTACGCTCCGAAGGTAAAACCTAACGCTCTGATACCAACTTTGTCACGTCCCGAAAGTACGGAACATGACCGGCACTTAAACTACGAATGTCTCGAGGCGTACGTAATCAAAGTAAGCCGAAAACCCAGAAATCCAAACCAAGAAAAGTAGTAGAGTGAAGGAAAACCAATTTAAAACAAGTAATTTTAATAGCATAAGCCGAATTATGCGGTTTTTAAGAATATCAAAAATTTACTGAAAATTTCGGCAGAGTCTCCTTTGTAAATACTGGCCCCCAAACGGGATACAACATGAATAGTATACGAAATCAATAAAAAGGCATCCCCAGGCGGGAGCTAGCTCTTCGTCAATCGACGGTCACAACCACACAAGCAATATAATATACAACGCCAAGGGCGAGGATCAAAACTCAAAAGGAAACTCAAAATAGCAAGAAATCCATAGAAATACAACGCGCGACTCTAAGGTCGAAAGAATAAACATCACTGGTCTCTATCTGAAATAATACATGTTTGGTTGATGGAATTTACTAGATACAACTGAATAATATTATACAAAGTAATATGATGGGTACGATACCAATAAACCCACCTACTAGCAAGTCACCCGAAATAAGCAGTGCCAGCAAGCCGTAATGAAACCTGTATGGCAAAACCTGCAAGAACTGTGGCACAACGGGGGTGAGTTGCCAACTCGTGAGTAGAAAAACATCTACGAACAGAAATCGCATGAACAACGCAATCCTAGGTCATAAAATCATAATATATCCTCAAATATATAACATGCAGCCTATAACAATGGCTAGGGTAAATATCTAACCCGAGTGTAAATCCATGTGCCGTGTCAGTGCCTCAGGTAGCAATGTATGAATGCATGAAACAGAATGCATGTACTGAAGAAAACTGCTTTCATAAATCAGTGAGATTTCTGTATTTTAAAAGTGAGGTACCATAAATGAAATCAGCATAAAACAGTGCCCAGTATCGACACAAAACAAGTGTCCAAATATCTCGATATCTCTGTATCACAATCTCTGTACCTCAATATCTCAAAATCAATATCTAGGGTGCCGTCAATCCAGACCGGCCCCTACCATCCATCTCAAGACCACGACGGTATCCTCCGGATATCCGACGCGTCGGGTAATATCACCGGTCGGTAGTGCTCCCCTGCCGGGCTCAACGTCAACAACATATTCCTCTTGCCCCGGGGTACCGCACCGGGCCCACCATGTACCCGAAACGGTTCCTCCACTCCTCGAATCGGGTCTCGAAATCCATCAGCAAACTCATGGTGGACGACTCATACATCATGGGAAAACCGCACTTTTTATTTTAAAATAGAGAAAAGGTTTATTTATGTTTTTGCGGTTTTCCTCCAAATCCAGAAAATCTCATGGAAATCCGAATCCAAAACCTCAATAACACGTAAAATAGTGAATATATGCATGAGAATCCATGAATGCGGCATAATAATGAATAAAAGTATGCATGAAGTAGCAGGTAATGACTACAATGTCTAAACTATTAGCTAACATATTATGTCAAGCAATAATATTTTCTAAGGTGTATGTGACATGGCAATTACCGATGAAGATGTGTGTGAGCCGGCAAGTAAGTGTACGTGGTACATACGCATCATCGGTAATGGTGCTGGTGTCCTAACAGCATGATATCAATAATGGAGTATGAAACATAATATAAGCATGCGATGCGAAGCGAACCACAATGATGAGCGGGAGCTGAATACTAGACGCAACTATAACTAATCTGCACTAATCTAATATAAGTCCTACAAATGGTGCCTTTTGAAATAACACGAATCATGGGGGTTTGAAAATAGGGGCTACGGTGTTTTTATGAAAAGATACGTCTTTTAAAATATCCGTAGGATCCCTTGAACTGTCTTTTAAAATACCCACGATTCAATAGTTTTTGAAATAGGTAAGAATCGAATCTAATCTAACAACTAAACTAAACTAAAGGGCTAAGCTAACAAGCTGGACTACAGGTAAGGAAACCGCCTAACATCTGAGTCGATCCATATACATACCTGTATATATATTAGTCGGTGATCCCGCCTCAATAACATCATATCCGATACCATATCTATAATCAGACATCCCAAGTCAAGAGTGCGGATCAATCATCAAGATATAGCTCGTACGTAAATCCGTCGTACGGCATCCCCAAATCTGGGTACGGGTCAATATCATATTCCTCACACTATTCCTCAGGTATCCTCTTTATCCAAGATCATAGTCTGGGGTACTGACCTATGTCTAGTACAATACTAATATCCTCAATATACTCATGATCTGACTACTGATCGACAATCTCGTACAAACCGATATCGTCAGCATATATCATCATCAAGGGGTATACATCGCCCGATACGGCCTAATATCAACATCCTAGCATATCATGCCTCATATCACGATCACATGTCGACCATTTTATTTATAACACTATTCACCCGTATCGCCGCCCCAAGATCCGCTATAACACCATGACGCACCTCAAGTGCGAATCCTGCCATATCACCGATATCACAACCACAAAACAAATCTCATCGACTCAGCTCAATCCCAAGTATCATCCTCAAATCCCTATGTGAACACATAGTCCCATACCCATGTGAACACATAACTATAAAGAATCCCATGAGCACATATAAATAGGAATGTATGCAAGTATGTATGTGTGTATGTGTAGTGCAACACTACCCTAGGGTTCGCAACACTAAAGTAATCCAATACACCAATATCCATCCTAACATCGTTATTAATCCCAAATAACATATAATAATTGTTGGTGTGTATACGCATCCGTATACACCACCACGGACTCCGGGGGTGCTATACGCCATCCACCCGACTTCTCCCCGTAGATATAAATCTACTCACCTGGTCCTCGCTCGCCGGTGCCGACGTCGCCACGCGCTTGCTTGTCGTCTCGAAGTCCACATGGGGTACCTACATATCATAATGCACCTTATCGCATTAAAATCCGACTCATGACCAAAACGACACACGAATCCCACATAGGTCAAAACCTATGATTGCTTTCACAAATCAACCCAAAAACCCTCGACATCGGCGTACAAACGTCGATTGATCAAGAAAAACACCAAACGTACCAATCATGGTTTCAAAACTCACTAACTGTATAAGAAATAGGGTTTAATTCGTCAAAACCATAAAATTAAACCAATCGTTTTATTTTCCAAAAACCTTGTTAGCACAAATTCCCATTTCGGTTCAAAACTTGATGTTTTAACCAATCTACAAATTTTAACGATTCAAATGGCCAAAATTCTCATTAAATAACATAAATAGGTCATACAAATCACTTTCATAAATTAATCTCATCGATTTGTATAAATTCCAAATTCCTAGTTTGCAAAAATACCGATTTTAACTCTTTTTAAAGTAAAATTCATAATTTTACAATTAACCTTGGTTTTCCATATACTAAAGTATTAAACCATAATTTAATATGTTAATAATGCCATGAAACCCTAATTAGAATTTTATCTCACCAAAATATATATATTTTTAAAACCTAGTTTGCAATTTATATAATTATTACCAATTTAAATTAACAAAAATGCAAACTAGCAACTAGATTAATTTTAGCAAGCAAATACATGTTAATCTACCCATCACAACCATAATCCAATGATAAAAACCCTAATTAAATTCAAACCCTAGTCTTGAATTTTCCAAACTTGCAATAAAACCCAATTAAACATCTAAATTGTTAACATTGAAGCAATTAAACAACAATGTAAGCATAAGGTTAAAGTTTATACCTCATGATCAAGAGATCTAGCATGTAACATGATCTCCAAAATGCAAACTTTTCACCAAGATCCATGCTTGAGAGGCTAAGGAAAAATGGGTAGGAGTTGGATTTGGATTTAGCATTGATTTTGTATGGATTTTGAGGCATTTTTGATGAATTTTTGAAGAGAAAAGAGAAGGAAAATTAGGGGGGCTGCTGCTGTTGGAGGAGGGGGAGTTTGGCCAGAAATTGTGGGAGAGAGGAGAGAGAGAGAGGTGAGGAAAATGATATCTAGTCAACCCAAGGTCAAAGCCCATACTCATTTAACTATTATCTTTGTTTTCTTTTCTTTTCATTTCTTTTCTTTTAGCAAAACAAGTAGGAAAATGAGGGGACACTTGGGTTGCTGATTTGGAGAGTGGAGAGAGGGTGTGGGTGAGTGTGGGTGAGGGAAAAATGATAAATGTTATATCCCCACATCTATTTACACTAATTTCACTATTTAAGCCTTTTTCTCATCGATATTTTCTAACACCGTTTGGCAGTTTCATTTCATTTCAAAAACAACATGTTAAAATTTTGTTTAATTTGTTATGATGCACAAAATTTGTTTCAACCCAATCCAATTTGTAATTTTCCCTAATTAAATGTATTAGTGACGGCTTAAAATAATATTAAAATAATTATTTTCGGAAAATTTTTCAGAAAATTTGAAATTTCACCAGTGGCTCAATAAACACAAAATACTAGCAATAGTTAGAATATGTATATTTAATTTTATAATAAAGATATTTGTATTTTGACTTTTTACAGAAAACCCCCTTATTTTACCGATTTTCCGAAATTTCACCGAAACGATTTTCAAAATGTTACAACCCTACTGGATCGACGAAGAGGCTGGGGTTCGTCGGGTATTACTGAATCCTCTGGTTCTACTAAATCTTCAGTTGCAGTTTGTGTTGCTGGAACCTCTTCCAGCTCTACCTCTTTGCCACTAATTTCTTTTGCAAGAAATTCCTTTTCCAAAAAGGTGGCATGTTGAGCAACAAACACTTTTTGTTCCTCAGCATGGTAGAAAAAATATCCTTGAGAATTCTTTGGATATCCACAAACCTGCAAAGAACTGATCGTGTCTCGAGCTTGTCCGGATTTTGCCTTTTGATATAGGCTGGACAACCCCATATCTTAACTCGTTTAAAATATGGTCTCTTCCCACTCCATATCTCATATGGTGTGGTAGGTACAGATTTATATGGAACCAGATTCAATAGATATATGGTTGTCTCAAGCGCATACACCCAAAAGGAAATAGGTAACTCTGCATCGCTCATCATCGAGCGCGCCATATCTAATAGGGTGCGATTCTTCCGCTCCGATACACCGTTGTGCTGTGGTGTATAAGGAGGAGTAAGCTGAAAGAGAATCCCATTCTCTTTTAGATAATCTATGAACCCATTGCTTAAGTATTCACCTCCTAGATCAGATCGAAGAATCTTAATACTTTTGCCTGTTTGGTTCTCTACTTCGTGCTTATATTCTCTGAATTTCTCAAAAGCTTCAGACTTGTGTTTCAACAGGAATACATGCCCGTATCTAGAGAGATCGTCAGTGAATGTAATGAAGTAGGAAGAACCTTTCCTGGCGTGTGTAGACATAGGACCGCATATATCACTATGTACCAGTCCTAAGAGTTCAGTAACTCTTTCTCCGTATCCACTAAAAGGAGTTTTGGTCATTTTTCCTTTGAGACATGAATGGCAAGTGTCATAAGATGATAATTCAAATGAATTCAAATATCCATTCTTATGTAACTTAGCTAGCCGTGTCTCATTGATATGGCCAAGACTACAATGCCACAAGAAGGATTCGTTCATTTCTGAACTTTTCCTCTTGTGTGTGTTTTGTATATTGAGGACTGTATTTTGATTTAGAATGAATATGCCATTATGTAACGAGCCTAATGCAATCAACTTTTGATCTAGGAATATGTTCATAACATTATCCTTTACTACAAAATTATATCCTTCTTTACTTAATAAAGAAACTGATATAATGTTGCACATCATGTTCGGTATATAATAGCACTCATTTAGAATCAGTGTATCACCACTTGGTAATACTAGGTGATATTCGCCAACTGCTTTGGCTGCAACATTTGCCCCATTCCCTACTTGAACGGAATGATCACCTTTTCCCAGTTCTCTACCTTTCCGTAGCCCATGTAACAATTTACATATGTGGGATCCTGATCCGGTATCTAATACCCAGGACGTAGGGTGAACTGAGAAACAGTTCTCAATAACTAACACACCTGAAGAAGATGCATCAACATGCATGTTCTTTTGGGCGGCTTGAGAATCCAGATATTCTCATATTCCCTGTTCAGTCTTATAACTCTTATAAGAAAGAACGGGTCCAACGTTCCCCTGCTCAGTATAATAAGCGGGTTCAGTCAATACATCCATATTATTATCTTGATTATGGCCTGACATGGTCGCTGCCTGGAGAGAGAGAGAAGAAAATGCTTTAGCGTATGCTCTTGCAAGATTAGATTGGTTATTATCTTATCTAATTAGGATGTCTCCCACCGTTTTTATCAAATCTACCTTCAAACCCTAAAAGGTAAGATTAGCCGGGATTAATTACACCCTACAATTTCGTCAATCTTTTAGCCAGATCAGTGTCGGTACTTGAGGGAGGTTCCCCGTGCTTTCGCATGGGACCTAATTAAAGTAAACCTCGTTTTCCCAGAGGCATAACCCCGTTAACACTTTTTCTAGACACCTACTTGATCGGCTAATTGTCCTGTGTAAAAACTCTCCCAGGAGTAACTCTTACTCGCAGTGGGTATCGGGGATCCAACTATCTCATAGGAGGTATGGAATCTCATTGCAAATTTCAACACTTGAAAATTCCCGATAATATTTTGCCCCTAGTGATCTATGACCTTGACTAAGTCAACAAACCATAAATCGCAAGTCAAGTTCAACCCGTACATTTCTCGATTGAATTAAAACCCACCGTACGACCCTTGACTGAGTCAACAAGGCCGTGCGAATATCCTAATCCAATCACATCTCATGTTTTAGCAGATAAACACTATTTAGCTACCGTACACTACACCTTGACTAAGTCAACAAACATAGCACGAATACTAAATAATATCTATCTGAAATGACGGGAGGACTACGCAGGTTTTTCAAAAAACCATGAGCGTAATGAACTTGATATCGTCGTAGAAATCATGTGAAATTTTGAAATGGAGTGTTTTTTTAGGCTTTCATTAGTTTTGCTAAAGAGGTCACTCCCGGTGAAGGGATCTCGGCTCTTTCCTCATCGAATAAGGTGCAGGGTATATCATATATACCGCTATGCAAAGCAAAAACTCTAAAAGCAATCAAAGACAAACCGAGTTTTGTAGCATCTGCCAGTTTCGCTAAAGAGGTCACTCCCGGTGAAACGGATCTCGGCTCTTTCCTCATCGAATAAGGTGCAGGGTATATCATATATACCGCTATGCAAAGCAAAACTGTAGCTACCCTTTTTATAAAGTTTTGATTTTACAACTCTTTTAGGTTTCTTTTCTTTTTATTAATCTCATTAATAAAATCCCATCGGCTTATACTTCCTAAGCATCACAGAAGAAACGAAAGCAGTAATATTTATATATCAGCACATATATATAGTATAAGCATTCGTCTCAGTCAGTAATATGATCTCATCACAGAACATTGCAGCAGAAGAACATATATGAAATATTGGATATACTAGGACGTCCGTGTTTTCAATACGAGCCTGTATAAAACACGGATTCTACAGTCGCAATGAATAGCCAAACCCGCATCCCTAGACCCCTATGAGAGCGGCAAGTAAACACTGCCAATTCTAGGGTTAGGAGATCCGGGTCTCGACTCCTCGAGATGGCCTCCCACTGGACCCTAGAACCCGGTTACTGTTCTCCGCTCCTTGGGTCTACCTAATGCGGAAAAGTAAATAATATACAAAGGTGACATCAACCTCATCCCGGAAGTGCCCCAATAAAAGAATATTACATGAATGAAAATAAAAACCCTCATCTCACATAAAACTCCCGGCTATTCAAAACACGACGATCCAATATAACATATCACAGCAACACATAATATCACATATCATCAACGTAAGTAAGTATGCATACACCGATCATCGTTGATATATAGCAACGAAAACCGGCAATACAACTACATACTACACTTACGGTCACAGAAAAGAAATTGTAAAACTACAATATTTGGAATCCATAATCACTTTTGACATCGTAAATCCGAAATATCACATACTTCGCATTTCATACCTAACTCTATGAATTCCACATATTGTATCACATTCCAGATAAATAAACAGTATTAAACTTTCCGAACAAATAATCAAATACCCAAAATTTCCTAAATTGCTCAACACTTGAGCGGAGTTCAAATAATCCCAGAATATGTGACAGTACCGGTGATCCAGCCGTAGAAGGGTCAAGCCAACGCTTCACATGTGGCACGCCGTACTGCCCCAAACCCTAAGGTTTAGAGGCAGTTCAAGACGGTCACATAATCGAGTTAAGGTTTGTTGTCTTCTAGAGGGTCCACCGTGCTACTTGTACAATTTTTCCGAAAGATTTATACCCGATAAAAATTCAACACTTGAAAGTTTTTCGTGCCAGGAAAAAGTGAGTTAATGATATCCGTTCGAACATTTTAACAGTTTCTAAATATCAGGAAATAATAACGAATTTAAATTTTCCGATCAAATCAACGATTAAAAAATAAACCCTAGAACACTCAATACTTGAGTCAGATTAAAAATACCCAGAAAATATAAAATACAGATACTGATATTACTGTAGAAAACCTAAGACCCAACTCCACATTCCCACCGCGGATCCGCGGCCCAAGCGCGGTACGGCCGCGGTTCCGCGGTGGTATGTACGGATTGGAGACACGTTTTTCACAATAATATTTATATTTACCTGCTGAATTTTTTAGGAATTTTTAATTCAGAAAAATCCCAGAGTTTAGAAAAAGTCCAGAGAGGGGTTCATTTTCGTCGTATCGGGTTCGATCAGAGTTTTAATTTCGTATACACGTCGCCTAATGCTCTAGCTAGGCTCTGATACCACTGTAGGGTTCCTAGGCACTCTTGTGAAGGTTCATAAGGCATCAAACATGCCCGAATAAAATTTTAGACGTGCCGAACAACCCAAAGCCGGGATCTTTGCTAGATTATTAGGGTTTTAACATGCAAGTAAACATCTTTACTACTAAGTGTGAGGGATTACAACCTTTGTAGTCCGCTCCTTCGCTTCACAAGCTCCGAGTAGAAGTCCCTTCGCCGCGATCCACGATCTTCCAGACTTAAGAGAGGCTCCACGACTCGAACGATCCATGCTAGCTTGTAGTGTTCCGCTTCTCCGATGATCTACGTCGAAGTTGCTATAACTCAAGCTCTCTCACTCTAAAGAGGTGAACACCATAATCTAATAGGCTAGATTAGATGAAGATGATGGAGTAGTATTTATGCTTTCTTTTTATATCATTTTCTCATAAGAAATCATCACAAAAGAATTAACTAGTGAGCTCTTTCCAAAACTCAAGAGAGAAGAAGATGAAGAATGAAAAAGATAATCCTTTTGTGATGAATAGTAGTAAAGAATATATGATTGATTATTGAACCATGGTCAAGGATAAGAGGCTAAAGCTTTGTAGAGAATAAACTAGAGCTAGGGTTTGGTTAGGTTAAGAATGAGTCATGGATAAGTATCAACCATAATATCTTAACCAAGACAAAAGGAAATCCTTCTAGAATGAACAAGAAGGAGCTAACTGTTCATACCAGAATATTGCATTATTATATTCCCCATTCTTATTCGTTTAATAAATAAACAGGTGCTTTTGATGCATGTCTGCTACATGTAACAGGTTACAGGTTCGTGGATCTAAAACAGTGAAAAACACAAAAGACGACACAAAAGAAGGATTTTTAACCAACAAATAGGAGGATCTCAGTCAAGCCTAGACGAAGACAGTTCACAATGTACAAGGCAATGCAAGGTCTAAGAATACAAAGCGGACGATTAAAAATCCATTGAAAATTGTTCACTGAAGACCTGGAACTAATGTAGAAGCCCAATAGATAAAAGAACCAAAGAACCAGAATCCCAAAAGGACCCAGAACAAAACCCTAAATTTTCAGCATCTGAACTCACTAAAGGGCCGCGGAACCGCGGCCCAAGCCTGCCATTGCCGCGGTTCCGCGGCCGTCTGGTGCCCGTATTCGAAGAACTTTTTACCAAAATGTTTATCGGCGCTGAAAAGTTGACCTAGGGCTATTTTTGTAAATTTAGACATGCAGATCAAAATGTACCCAAGGGTTTCCTATTCTTTATAAATAGGAACTCTAATCATTGTAATTTTTTATGCCTCTTTTTAATGAAATAAAATTCAGATCTCTTTATGGAAAGCATCGGTGTTTCTTTTCAACTCATGAATTCAGATCTGACAACCCTGCATTGATGATTGGAGAAATGCATCTGTAAGTAGATTTAATTTCTTGCTCTAGTTTAGATTTCAATTCTTTGCCCTAGGTAGATTTAATTTCATGCCCTAGGAAATTGTCTAGAGTTAGCTTTGGGGAAGGATTTTGAGAGATGAGATCTCTCATCCCTTTCTTACCCATTATATATTTTCAATAGGACTCCATGCATACACGCACATACCGCGCCCTACGGCACCCTATCCCTCGAGGTAGCGGTGATACCGTAGTGTAAAGGCCCGGTTGCGCGCGTTTTCCATGGAGGTTAGGGTAAGGATCTCTAAAGGAAGGACAAGAACCTAGAGGAAGGAACACCTTCCCGAATGTATCTAATCCCCTTTATTGATAATTACCATAACTCCTCATAGATCTTCATTCGGGTATAGAAAGCGTTGAGATTTACCTGCATTTCCAAACCATCCCTAAACCTAACCCTAGCAAGACTAGATCTAGATAATCTTAGATAGATAGATTTAGGTTTTTAGATTTAAGAATCACTCTGAACACCCTTCGGAATTAACTCGTTAGCGTGACTAGGAGATTCACAAAATCCCTGTGGACCGACCCGTACTCACCGGCTAGCTTCATGCGACGCCGTTTCTTGATTGCGGTTTAGAAATAGTTTTTGACAATACAAATCACTAACCCTAATCAAACCCTAATCTCTTTTTATCATCCTTAAACATGTTTCATAATAAATCATATCATGTTACTATAATATATATCATATATATATTATATTTGTAACAAAAGAAAATAATACAATTAATATATATCGCATATATATCAATGTATTAATCCGGTGAGAAAATGAAATAATAAAGCAAGCCAATATTAGATAATGTAATATAATATATCATATATATTATTATACATTAAATCATCGAATCAACACTTGACCCGACAATTCGGTTATATCGAATATAACCGACTAATATATCATGTACCGATTCATTGAATCAACACTTGATCCGATGACCCGGTTCATATCTACATATCGCGAGAATATAATACGGTATCACATATCGCATTATCCTCGGTCCTGCACATATCACATATATGCCTCTACTCCGTTTTGCCTGAGCCAAGAAACCTCTGTGTAGGACTCTAAAGAATCGTCAATACGCCGGTAGCAGGTGATGATCATATCAAACACCCACAAGCTGCAAGCGGTCAGCTAAACGTAACAGCCACCCAGGTATTGAGCGATCAGAAGATCAACAAGCTAGCCTATCCGTTCTCCTGTGAATCCAATCAGTAACACTCCCGTACAATCCGGACTGTTCGTCTGATATGTCGCATATCAAGTCTAGGGGTGGTATACGTCAGACCCCAGTAACCGATAAGTCGTGTCGATGTGAGGCTCATAACAGGTCGAGAAACTACTGGTAACACTTACCAGTATATCTCTATATCAGCCCTGGCCAGGGACTTCCAGTTATAGCCAATCGAACACAGCACAACATCAACTCCCTATACGGGGAGAGACGAATCCCCTCCTATCACTCATTTCCTCCATGTGATTCGGGACTGTACCCAAAAGCCACCGTTTTGCACGCCCTCTTGGACGTGGTAAGGTGGAAATCAAAGCACGGTGGGAATCACACAAGACTCTATGACGATCTCGGGTCTACAGACTACCCTGTACCAGTGTCACCGAAGAACTGCCATCTGACGTGTGGTATATCACCATCTGGGAGTTCTCGGCGAGTCCGTCCAGTGTACCCAGTCTCCACTGAGCACCCATACACCATCTCTGATGTCAAACACCGATGGATATGGGATCATCCATCGCCCATCACATGGGTCAAGATGCGTATACGCTAGTCTACTCTGGTGTATCGATGCCCTGTCTCGATATACCCTCGACTAGGAACAGTTATAGGATGTACTCATCGACTACCATGGCCCCACTGGTATGATCTCATCATAATCCCAGTAGTCGAGTACAGATCCTAAGGGCTTTATCAACATGTGAGAGAATGACAGTAAACCAATACAAGTCAACATGTTAAGATAAAGTGAAACCAAATAGCATACTATCATGACGAGCAAGAAAGTCCTCTCTGTATATACCCAAGCATCCATCGTAATATACATCATATGTACAACAATGGCCTCTAGGGCATATACATAACTAACAGAGCCGTCCATGAAGGAGAAGACTTCATGAGTGGACGTGTTGTCTATCATCAGCTCGCTAACCGGTACGGGAAAATTATCCTTCGGACAGGCTTTGTTGAGGTCCCGAAAGTCCGCGCAGATGTGCACCGTCCTATTTTTCTTCATCACTGGGACAATGTTGGCGATCTAGTCGGGGTATTGAACTTCTTGGATGAAGCCAGAGTCGATTAGCTTCTTGACTTCGGCGTTGATACTCATTTCCAGTTCAAACCGCATTCTTCTTGGGGCTTGTTTAACTGGCTTGACGTTCGGAGATATCGCCAATTTATGCAAAGCTATTTCCGGATCTAGCCCCGGCATCTCGGAATAGTTCTATGCGAAGCAGTCCTTATACTGCATGAGCACGTCTTTTAGCATAGCCACCTGCTCTTTAGACAGCAGCTCATTGACGAACGTTGGTCATGGGTCGTTTGTCATCCCCAAGTCGATTTTCTTTAGGTTGTCTGCAGTAATATGAATTCCATCTTCCAACCCTTTTGGCGCTGGTGGAACTTTAGAGATCAATTCCTCTTCATCCTCATTTTCGAAGCACCAGGAGAGGTCATCCATATTCTTGCGCATTCCTTCTTCCAACAGCATTATCACGTGGCAGGTACGAGATCGTTTTCAAGACCGATGTTGATCTGGTTCTACTCTCGCCATATACGTTGCTTTTGGCACATGCCTTTGCGGTGGGGCTACCCTCCAATTGTTGGATAGAGCGAACCTGCCGAATTGATACTGACCTTCGACCCAGTTTTTGAAGGTGAAGCAGTCTTCAAGAGAATGTCCTATCGCTCGGTGATAGGAGCAATAATCCAGGCGATGCACCTCGTTTACTTGTTCGGGGTGCTTGGACTCCGGGAGCGTAATCATCTGATTTTTTCATGACGAAGTCAAATATCTTCCTTATCTTGTCTTGAGGGAAGGAATATGCTCGACCCATTTTTTTCGTTAGAGATGGATTCCGGCTGACCTTTTCATGATCACGTGGCCTTTTGGATGCGTTTTGCCGCCGTCGAACGTTTTTTTCGGTTCTTTGACCTGTTTTCGCCTCTGCGTTGGGCCTTTTTCTTGTCTTAGGAATGCATGGCGGGCTGACGGTGAAGGGCATCGTCGTCCTCCGTAGCCTATTGAAGGAGACGTTGCGTCTTGGCTTTCTCGTAAATGGCCATTTCGCGGCCGTAGTCATTCCGATCCTTTTGACTCACTTCCTCTATTAGCTTGTCCATTTGTTCTTCAAATGACGGACTCGACACTTTTATAGCAGGACCTCGTTTCGGTCCAGCGTCAGCGTCTTTTAAATGAGTATCCTTTTCTTCATCAAGGTCCTTTATGACATGGCAGCCATGGAACTACTCCCGTTTCTTGGACTAGACATATCCAAGCCCAATCGTTTCCATTTTTCCGTTGGGCAATTTTCGCTGCATTCCGAGGACGTTCCAAATCCTGTTATAGAACTGAGCTTGTCGAGGAGTTTGTTTGAATGGTACACCTTGGCATCTTAATAACCTTTTTAACCCTTCGGTGTAATACCTGGGCATATGAATGGGTTGGAGCCTGTCGAGCGCAGGATCGGGACCATGCTAGACTTCTCTTTCGACTTTAGTCTCCGTGAATCGATAGAATAGGATAGCCTTTTCACCTCTTCGCCTGGGAGGGACGTAGAATGTCCGTAGCTCTTGCACACTATATGTCTCAAGCGTATCAAACTCTCTGTAGTGCTGCCACGGAACCATGGCGATCTGCAAACTCTGATCATCTCCAGTGAAGGCTTGCACTGATGGATGGACCGAGAACACTGTGTTGACTTCGTCTTCAAAGTCACTGCCAAAAACCAGAATAGGGTAGATGGTCCCGGCTTGTTGCATTAGGATGGCCCCGAATATACTATCTCTTCTTCCTCCTCGGTATCGCTCCCGAAAACCGAAATAGTGGTGATAGCTTTTTGCTTATTCTCTGGTTTATGGCATCTTTCCGTGTCTTCAAAGTCTGGCAGGAAGTACTTGGCGTCTTCATATTTGCGGACTTCGTTCACGGAAAATGAGTTTAGTTCCCTCATCACAGTGTACTCGAGGCCATCCTTGAAGTACTTCATACACTGATGTTGTGTAGAAGGGATGATATTGTACTCGTGTAACCACGGCATGCCGAGCAAAGCATTGTAGTAAGTCTTGGCGTTAGTGACATGAAACTTGATGTCGGTAACAAGCGACCCGAAGCATAACGTCAGTATTACGGACCCGAGCGTCCGTGATGACTGGGAATCAAAACCAGATATGGTATTTTATCCCGAGCTAGGTGTTGAACGCTCATGCAAACTTCTTTTAGCACTCTGACATTTAGGAGGTTGACAGAGGTTCCGTTGTCAACTAGAATCTTTCCTATCTTAATGTCATGGCAGTACCCGGTGACATATAGGGGGCGATTGTGCTCGCACGTCCTGGGGAGGAGGTCTTCATCGCTGAAGGAAATGTCGGCCGTGTGAACTTCTTCCAGCTCGTCATTCATCTTTTCTTCGGCAAGGAAGGCTTGAAACTGTCCAGGGTCTTGTAATGCCTTGATTAGAGAATCTCGTGCCTCTTTATACAAGAGAAGGGCATCCAAAATTCTTAACTGTGAGGGTATCTTCCTTAGATGGGCCAGGACATTGTAATCCACTCTGCTCTTCTTAGGTGGGTTCTTGGCCGCAAGCTCTTCGATGACTCGATCATCGAGGGCGATATCCTCAGGGACCTTTTCCTTCCCTTTATCTTTTTTGTTCGATCCCTTGATCATGGGTCCGAGATTCTTTTCAGACAATGTGCGGTTACGTAGCTGAATATTCTCACAGTTCTTTATCTCTTCTTCTTTTCCTGAGGTGGATTCTTTGAAGAGAGGGCCGAGAGATACTTCTTCGTCAGAATTAATTCCGAAGGTGAGAACCTGCGATCCCCTGGTATCAACCACGTGACAGTTGCCGGCAGCTCTTTTATGCTCATCTGTTGTGATTCTCCGTTCCCGACGAGTTTTGCGCTTTATCCGCTTGAAATGTTGTCGGTGAGCGACGTACTCTTGCCACCATTTTTTAAAGGCCATGCACTCTTCAGTAGGGTGTGCAATCCTCCGGTGGTATAAGCAATAGTTAGGATGTACGTCTGCTTCATCAAGGTGCGTATCCTCGAGGATATTTTCTTTAGGTGGTGGCAGCTTCATTCCCATTGACAGGGCTTTAGCGAACCGTTTCCTTGCCTTAAGCTTGCTTTTGTCTGCCACGGGCATGCTTCGATCTGGTTGGAGTGCTCTGCGACTCATCCCCGCCATGACTTCTTCAGCTTGATGCCGACGCCTGGCTCTTTTGAATATGGCCATTTCACATTGCTAATCAGCCTTGCTCTTCTGACGGGCATCGTTCAACAGCATGTCGATCATCTCATCAGACGGTTCGAAGGATTTTGGCACCGCTCCTGCCCCCAGCTCCTCTATATGAACTTCTTCATCATTTACGGGCGACTGAGAGATCATGTGACAACTTGCCACATAATCTTCAAATTCTTCTGACGAGTCGTTTCCGTCGTCATTGTCGTTTTCTCCGCTCTCAAGAATGTTGTTGAGAAATTCTTGGAGCGTGACTGGGGGTTCACGCCTTCTGATTATATTCTTCCAATGCGTCAATCTGCTTTTGCAGGTCCGTGCGCTTGTCATCAAGCTTCACGGGCTTTCTAGTCTTCTTCTTCCTTTTCGAAGGTTTTGACGGCTGGGCCAAAGCATTTTGCCCATCGCTACCAATTCTTGGCGTCGGGCGCGGTTTCAACATTTCCTTAATGATCTCTGGTTCCAGCGGGCTTTTCCACCTAATCGCCGGGCATGTTTGAAGATCCTTTAGCATTCTTTTTGTTTTGGCTGAAAGTGCGACCTCCCATCGAGCTTCTTCTATAAAAGAGCACGATGCCCCGGCGTGTCCGCTTTTTTAAGAGCATGAGGCTGCAGCGGGCTTACCTTCCAGTTCTCAGACAGTGCAAATTTGCCATGTTGGTATTGGTCCTCGATCCAGCTTTTGAAGACAAAACAATCTTCAATTAGGTGGCCTACTACTCGGTGGTAGGGGCAGTAATTGGGATTGTTGACATCACCTGGCTGCAGTGGGCGTCTCGGATCTGGCAGAATGATGAGCCTATTACGCACCGCCAGTTCGAACAGTCTCCTTGTTTTATCCCGAAAAAATGAGTAAGGACGTTTTAACTTTTCGTTGATAAATCGCTGTCTATCATTTTGGCGATCAGCTGGTTTTGGACCACTCGGCTGTTGCTGAGCATTGGCGACAAAGGTTGCTTTCCCTTTCCCCTTTTCATTCCGAGACTCCGTCTTTGAAGAGGAAGGCCTATGGCCCATCTGGTCCATTTGGGCCAGCTTGTCAATCAAGGCCTGGAAGGTGGTTGGCTTGAAAAACATCATGAATTGGGATATGGTCGCCTGCAGATCAAGGGTTCCCATAAAAATGCCTACTGCAGGAGCCTCTTCTATGCGCTGTTCGCACTTCGACCATAGGTTGCGCCACCGAATTCCATACTGAACCCATGCCTCCCCTGGCTTCACTCGGGCATTGATCAACGCCGTGATTGGGGTGCGTTCGCTAGCGCTTGCGAAACGCTGAGTGAATAGCAACTCCATCTCCGTGATGTTTTAACTGAGTCGTTTGGAAGCTCCGAATACCATTCGAAGGCCATCTCCGCTAAGCTGCCGACGAATTGGCAAAGCAACAGCTTATCGTCACCTCCAGTATTACCGCAGAGAGCCCTGAACTGGGCGACATGCTGGTGGGGGTTGCCTTCCCCTTATATACATGAAATTTAGGGATTGTGTATCCTGGTAGGTACTTAATCTGATTGTACCAGCTAGGATAGGGTCGCCCAATTCTAACGACTTGGCCAGCAGCTTCGTTCGCTTGATGGGCTCATATCTGTTGAGCTGTATAATCATCGAGCGCAGCTTTCGAGATTGTTTCCTCCTTTGCTGTTGAAAAGGCCGGAAGAGGGTTTGATATCTCCCCTCTGTCGTCTTCAATGATCACCGGAGGCTCCTCCGCTGGAAAGTCTGGCTGGATCATCATGCCCACCATGTCCTAGAACAATAGCGCCATTTGTTTTATGTTGGCTGCTTGTTCCACGGCTTCTTTATCTTTCTTCTCGAGCACTCTGCGGAGGAACTCAGCATCAGTTTCTTGCTCCTGGCGTTGCTCCGACGATGTCTCCAGGCTTTCTTGTGGCCCAGTGAGCACGGCCATCTTTGTTAACATTTCCTGGAGCTTCTGTTGTTCCTCCTGGGCCTTTGTTACGGATTGGGTGAGTGGTCGGTGACCCCCGGAAGCGCGGCTCTCCTCTTTCCTAGAAGCCATATGAAAAGTATGCACCACCATGCCCCCAGACTTGGAGCATCTGGGTTCAGTGCTCTTGAGATTCGTCGCAGACATAAGGATCTTCTCCGCCCTCCTCGTTTTATGGACGATTGAAGTTGAGGGGGCTGTTGATGTAGGCACCCGTGCAGACGACACCATTCGTGGCGTGGCGGAGGGATGGTCCTCCTTTTGCTGAATCTTTATTTTCTTCTGTCAGCAGGAGTAGTCCTTATCGATTATGGAATCTTGGACTCTCCGCCAGACCTTATGAATTTTGGAAGACAGCCGCTGAAGAGGCCGCGCCAGCTCTGCCTTTGCATTAGCAACATTTTCAGCGGGTGGAGGAGACTTTTTCGACACGGTAGTTGGAGAGTTCTTGCGCACCCTCCCGAGCGGTTCAAAGTTGTTCCCAGTTGGAACAGCAGCATCAATTTCCACCATAAGCGCAAGTGGAGTGAGTCCAGAGGGAGAGCTGCCCCGGTTTTCCTTACTCGGCGCCAGTGGCGACGTCGAGCATGTCTTGCAGACGGTACTGGCTCAGTTATGGGGTGGCTTCATCATGCCCCCTGTTCTGGTGAAGGGTTGCTGTTGGTGTCAGCCTATTGAAGACTGACGTCCGCTGAGAAGAAACGTCCAACCTGTCGAAGACTGACCTTTGGGCAGGGCAAGCAGCTTTGGTGACTTCGCCTGAAGCGGGAGTTAGAACGGCTAGTCTTGCGAAGACCGACCCCTTAGCAGGAGAAGCCCCTCTGATGACTTCGTCCGTCGGAGTTGGAATGGTTATCCGCTTCGGGATAACTCATTCAGGTATTGCAGGCTTCTTCATGGATCCACTGGAGCTCAGGACCATCCTGTCGAAGACTGATGCAGTAGATTTGGAATTGGACGGCCCGTTGAGAGGGGTCGTGGTAGTGGTAAGCCGATCAAAGACCGACTTCTTCGGAGCTTCCTGACGGCATTGGGACGCTGAAGCTTTCCGGTAGGATCATGGTCCTAAAGAACAGTCCGGTGGTAGCCTGAGTCACATGTTCTACTGGCATAGCAAAGATGGAGGCCGCTTGAGGCCCATAGGTCACCCCTCCAATGAGGACGGAGTGGGAGTTGTTGTTGCAGTTGGTGCAGTTGGAAGCCATTTTCTCTTCTGCACGGAGTAAGACACCAAATCTTAGTACCTCGAATCCACAGGCAACCATAGAAGACCGCGATTTGTTTGCAAAACACGATACACGAAGTGTGGAATGGAAAGAGGAAAAGGTCCCACCGGGCGTGCCAGAATCTGTTCGCCGCCGAAAGACGCGACTGGAACGTTGGGATGTCTGGCCTGAATTTGGGGGCAGATGCTATTTGGATTTATCCTTCCACCTCTCCGAAGATGCCAAGTTGATTTATAGCACCGTATATCGGAGGTTTAGATAGATGCAGCCGTCGTAGCAGACATCGTCAGATTCCCTCTCGTTTACGAGGGGTTTTTGATTGTGGGGACGCTCTTCCCTGCAAGTGCAAGCCCCTGCAGTTAATTACGCTACTGCATCGCAGTAACCACTTTCTCCTTCTCCAGATGGTCACTTCGTGTCGTGTGTGTTTGTTTTAGTTTTGGTTGCCCATGGATTGTATACGGAGACTAATTTATATTGTCGCCCGTAGGGCGTGGATTAGTCCAAATCCGTATTTTCTTAGATTTTGGGTTTGGGTTGGTTTAAGGATCGTTAACCTTGTTTTTAGATTAAGATCAACTTAAATTCTTGTTAAGGATACGTTAGTCTAATTTTAGACTAAGATCTACTCAACTAGGTTTTGGGATCATTTAAATCCAACGAAAGAGTATTTGGAATCTATCGTTTTAGTTTAGAGACATTGCGGTCCATTGGATTTAAGGACATCATAGTCCATGAGTTTAAGGATCTCATAGGCCGTAAGGTTTAGAGACATCATAGTCTGGTTTAAAGACGTCATAGTCTATGAGGTTTAAAGACATCATAGTCTGGTTTAAAGACATCATAGTCTGTAAGATTTTGGTTTAACCGTTTGGGGATGTGCCAAAAGTTATTGGTTATTGAGACCCTCCATCTCTCTGAAGACGTTGAAGAATTACAACGACATGTATCAGAGGTATGAAGAGATGTACCCTTGAACCAATGTTGGTTGGGAGATCTATAGTCAGGTTTGGGACTAAGACCAATTAAAAAGGTTGTGAGCGCATAGGCTTGTTTAATTTGAATTAGGGACTTATGGCCAACTTGGGCATAGTCCACTCAATTCTGAATAATGTGTTTGAACAATTGTTTGGACTCAGTCCACTTTTTTTGAATAAAAATGCTGCACATTTGTTTGGGCTCAACCCCTTTTTTATTCAATAATGCTGAGCATTGATTTGGGTTATGACACCCCTTTTTCTTTTTGTCTTTTATTGAGTGTTGAACACTTTTATGGCGTTAGGGCCTTATTTACGGAGTGCTTTGTAATTCCTTAGCGCCCACGTGAGGAGCACGCGGAGTGCCTGGCGCTGAGCGCCAGACTGGGAGCGCTACGGTGCTTCTTATAAAAGGGCACCCACGTGAGGAGCACGTGGAGTGCTTGGCGCTGAGCACCAGACTGGGAGCGCTACGGCACTTCTTATAAAAGGGTGCCCATGTGAGGAGCACGTGGAGCGCTTGGCGCTGAGCACCAGACTGGGAGCGCTATGGCACTTCTTATAAAAGGGCGCCCACGTGAGGAGCACGTGGAGCGCTTGGCGCTGAGCTCCAGACTTGGAGCGCTAAGGCGCTTTTTATAAAAGGGCGCCCACGTGAGGAGCACGTGGAGCACTTGGCGTTGAGAGCCAGACTTGGAGCGCTAAAGCGCTTCTTTTAAATTGGAGCGCTAAGGCGCTTCTTTGGCAGCTCTGATCAATTCTGTGCTCTGAGAATTAAATTCTCGGTTTATAAGAGACTTTGTCTCATGGATCTAAGAACTGAGTTCTTCTTTTATGAGGAGATGCTATGATCTCTTTGTTTTTTGAGAGACTTTGTCTTATACATCTGTGATCTAGAAAAAAACTATGTTCTTATGATGTGAGAGTTAAACTTGTTAGTGTGATATGCCCTAGAGGCCATTATTGTATAGTACTAGTTTGTATATTACATTTTGGAAGCTTGGGATATATATATATATATATATATATATATATATATATATATACACAGATTTATAACAGTCTTGCTCAACATAGTAGTATGCTACTAGGTTTGTATCTATCTTAATATGTGTATATGTTTCTTTTGACGTATCGCTAATACATATTGATAGGGCCCTTAGGATCTTTGCTTGACTACCAGCGTTGTGATGGCAATCACACTTGTGGGGGATGGGTAGTCTACAAGCACATCCTTATTCATGTCCCTAGTCGTAGGATTATCGAGACGGGGCATCGATACTCCAGAGTAGACTAGTGTGTACACTTCTCATCCCAGCTGGGGAGATGGTCTGTCCCACAGCTATCAGTACGTCGTACTGGAGATAGTATGCAGGTGCTCATTAGGTTATGAGTACACTGGACAGGACTCGTCGGAAACTATTGGTTGGTACTATACCTATCGTCAGTTAGCAGTTCCCAGGTGACATGAGTACAGCTTAGTCCGTTGACTTGACACTGTCACTTCGCCTCGAGTGTGTTCCCACTGTTCTTAGATTACTACCCTACCATGGCTCTATTGAGTCGTGCAAACAGGTAGTAGTTGGGTGCAGTCCAGAAGCACTTGGAGGCAGTGACGGTTAGACAGGAGTCATCTCTCCCGGTATTGAGGGTTAATATCGCGCTGTGTCTAGGAGAGCCATTACACAAAGTCCCTGGCCAGGGCAAGCGAGATTTACTGATAGTGTTTTCAGTAGTTTCTCAGGGTGTTCTGGGCTACACTCTAACACGATTTGTACCGCTATTAGGGTTCTGACGTTTACCGCCCCCTAGGCCCGACATGCGATACTCTTAGACGAACAGACCGGACTGTACGGAGATTGTCACATTCAGGCTCAGTAGGAGTTCGGATGGGTTCACCTCATCGGTCTTCTTATCGACATCTACCTGGGGACCATTACGTACAGCTAGTACCGCTTGCGGCCGGTGGTTAAACCCACTGCCAGCGTAGTTTCGAGTCTTTAGAGTCCCACACAGAGGGTTGTTCACCTTTGGGCGAAACGAAGTGAAGGTCGTATGGTTTTACGACAGGGTTCGTTCAGATACCCGCACTTGTGTACGTTTCGTGTTCGGGCAGTTGATACTAGTGGGCTTTGGTTTAAGCCAGATCCTAATATTTGTTTTGGTATTGGTCTAGTCTCATTGTATTCGTGTTTCTATGGAACACAGATGCGGGTATATATGTATAGTTGACAGAGGCGGATAGGGAGACACCTCATTAGGGTTTTGACCATTGACTTAATCAAAACCATATTGAGAAGGAGGAAATTAATTAATAGTTTTAATTAGAGTTAATTGTGTCATGGCTAATGTTGGTCTGACCATTTGACCAAATTGACCCATGTTGACTTAGATATTTTTGTGAGCATGCTTAGTATTAAATGTGATATGATAATGGTCAAATCAACACACCATTACAATTATCCTAATTAATATTATTATTATCATATTTTCCTCATATGAGAGTTTATCCTCTCATTCTCTCATTACCTTTATCTCTCATGGTTTGCTCTCCCTCTTCCTCTCTCAAAAGGCTTAAGTGTTTCATGTGTTGAAAATCAAAACTTTGAGACTAAACCACCAAAATACTTCTCTAGTCACTCTAGGGTTCTTAGTGTAGCAAGCCAAGCACTCTAGTTACTTCATTGTTGAGGTAGGAGCTCAAGGTAGAGGCCTTCGGGTGGATCGTTCTTTGACCTAGAGAAGACAATGAGGAGGAGCCATCTACACCACTCCAAGGAGCTCGCAACAAGGAAGACCACAACAAGGAGAAGAAGGAGTTCAAGACCAAGGTATAATCATCTAACCTAGTAGTTAAAACTCTAAGTTAGTTTGTTAGTTATTGTTTAGCAAAGATCCTTCATGGTTAGTCTATGTTACCTTATGATAAAAATTTGATTTTTACCTTTTTCGCCTTCCTGTTAAGCACTGGGTGGGTATCATAGACTTACAAAACTCTCAAATATGAAGGAGATGTTATGATCTCTTTTATTTTTCCTCACCTTGAAGAAGGTTCTTCTTCTTAGAGCTTGCTCTTCTCCTTTTCTTTTCTGAGAACTTGAAGTTTATGGGGGGGTTCCTCTGTGTCTTTCTTCTTTCAATTTTTGAACTTATGGGGAGGTTTTCTGTGCCTAAGAATTGAAGTCTTGGGTCCTTTATATAGGGGAGGTTGACTTGTTGAATCAGTTAAGGAAATCTCTCATTGAGAGATCCCTGATCGATTTGGGGAATGTTTCCCTCCGTTGGATCAAAGATCCAAGGGCTTCTGTGTTGGATATAGTGCCCTCAAAGTCAATTATTGGATCGCAGGTACGTGATTGCAATGATTGAGGAGGACCTATGCCGGTATGACAGTCTTACTCGAGATGACAGTATGCTATCCGGTTTGCCTTTATCAGTCGTGTATAGGTTCAGGTGACGGATCACGATTACACTTTGATAGAGCCCTTAGGATCTTGCTTGACTACCAACAGTATGAGGGCGATCATATACGTGAGAGTTGGATGGTCTATAAGCATTTCCTTAAAAGTGGTCCCTAGTCGTGGGAGTTTCGAGACAGGGCATCGATACTCCGGAGTAGACTAGTGTATACAGTCGAGACCCCGACGAGGGGCGATGGCCGGTCTCACAAGCCACTGGTGTCAGTTGGATCATCTAAGATGTATACAGGTGTTCATTGGGTTATGAGTACACCGGACAGGACTCGCCGGGAATCTGCTAGCTGGTATTATACCTATCGTCAGATAGCAGTTCCCTGGTGACATGTGTACAGGTTAGTTCATCGACCTGATGTCGTCATTTGTCTCGTGTGAGTTCCCACTGTGCTTTGATTTCTACCCTACCACGGCTCAAAGGAGTCGTGCAAACAGGTAGTTTTTGGGTACAGTCCCGAGCCACATGGAAGTACGTTAGCGGATCGGCAGGGGATTCGTCTCTCCCAGTATTGGGGGTTGAGATCGTGCTGTGTGTAGAAAAGCCATTACACCAAGTCCTTGGCCAAGGCAGGTGAGATTTACTGGTAGGTACTCCAGTAGTATCTCAGGGTGTTCAGGGCTTGTCTCCGACACGGCTTATACAGCTATTGGGGGTCTGACGTTACTAGCCCCCTATGCTGGATATGCGATACTCATAGACGAACGGACCGGACTGTATATACATTGTCACTGTCAGGCTCAGTAGGGTTTCCGGATGAGTTCGCTCATCGGCCTCCCTTGAGGTCAGTCCATGGGCAGCCGTTACGCACAGCTAGTGCCGCTGACGGCTTGTGGTTAAACCCACTGCCAGGGTACTGACAAGTCATTAGAGTCCCCCACAGATAGTTTCCCAAGTTCGGGCGAAATGTTGTAGAGGCCGTATGGTTTTATGGCAGGGTTCGGAAAATGCACGTGCGTTTACGCACGTGTCATATTTCGGGCAGATAATACTGGTGGGCTTTGGTTTAAGCCGGATCCATGTATTATACTGAGTAGATATAATATCTTTGTCTCAGTTGCATTTATATTCGGTCGTAATACAAATGCGGGTATGTTTATACTGTTACGGGGTTATCCTGAAATTCGTTTCGGGATCGCTTTTGGAAGTTGCCAGTTTCCAGTTTTCTATCACCCGTCTTTATCATTCGGTTAAAGACGGATTTATCTTTTCTTGGGTGAGTCATGGTTCTAGAAAGTTCTAGATTTGGTGACTCATGGTTAGCATTTAATGGTATGGTGATTCTTGTTAAGCATTAATTGAAGTGATGATGTGTTAATATGAGTCATCCTTTAGCATTAATGTTTCTTGTTAACCTTAAGATATTTTGTGTGAGATCTTTTATCTTATGGTTACCTCTTTGCTCCTACATTCACCCCCCCTCCCCACCTCTTCATATATGTGGCCGGCCCTTCCCCTCTCTCATTCACTCACTTGATTTGATTCATTTGGAAAAAAGATGATAGATTTAGGTGTATGGAAATTTCATAGCTCATTTCATTCCATCACCCGTCTCAATTGGCAACTTCATTAACCGTTCGTCCATGACTTTGGATGAAGCGAGACAAAGTCTTCTACTTATTCTCTACATCATTCTTGGTCGTCTCTTTTAGCAAACTTGACGACCGAGTTGCCTCGAGTCAGAGGCGGGAGCCCGTTTAAAGATCCGATGACGTGGTGCCACTTGGACGAGGAGATCAGAGATCGACGAGATCGGAGCAGCCGCAATGGAGCGTGGGATGATGGTTAAAGAACGAAGGACTCGGATCGTTCGGTATAACATTTCTACCCTCTTTACAGTTTGTTAGTTTAGCGTTAATGGCAGATCCGGGTTATAGTATGCGATAGCGCCAGTTATAAAAGTTTTTGTTCCGCATTTGGCATCTGAAAGACGGCTGGGGCGCTACCGTAGACTTACATGGTATCAGAGCCAGGCCATTAAGCTTTACTAACTTGTGCTAACGCGTTTAAAAGATCGATCGAATGGATTTTCGAAAATCGCAATTTCTAGTGTTAAAGTTTCTGTTAATTTTCAAACCGGTCTAAAAATCATTTTGACCATACAAGAAAATCGAGCAGGGTTTTTAAGGAAAACTGGAGAAATTCGACCAAGTGATATCACTGTTCCGCCGCGGATCCGCGGCCCAAGCATGGGTTTGGCCGCGGATCCGCCGCAGGAAAGTGAGATCAACTTGTCAAATTTCTACAGTAGCTTCTACTTGGGAAATTGTGGTTTCTGGAACTGTTCATTTGGGCCCAGTGTTTTTTACTGTACAGCAGATTTGCGTGGGGCCCACTTCGGGAAATTTTGTCGATCGAAATTTAAACGCGTTAGTTTACAGTACTTACATTATATCTCCGACCGTGAATGTCATTTGATCGGTAAACTGCGTCTGATTGCTATAGTTCTTTTAGACGGGTTTGCGAACGTGACATTCGCGTTGATGTTCTGTGTTGTGCTGTGATGTTGCGGATTTGTCGTGTGGATGGCAGTGTGCAATGGTAGTGCAGTTTGAGTTTGTTTGTACATTTGATATTGCGGGGCAAGCGTCCAACATGTGGACTGCCGTCACTGCCTGTTGTATAATATTCTTTTGGGGCACAACCGGGTTGAGGTCGATGTACCCGTTGTACATATTTTTCATTTCTGTACTAGGTTTTGCCCCGCGACGGAGTGCACGGATAGCCGGGTTCTGGGGGCAACGGGTCCGCATCTCATGGCTTTGAGAGGCAGAGGGGCCTCACTCTAGAATTGGCAGACTATTCGCCGCACTCGTAGGGGGTACAGGTTGACCCAAGGAGGGGTGCCCAAGATTACCGGATTCCGTGAAGTGTTGGGTGGTCCATTCACTATGCTGTAGGGGGCTGCCTCGCTTCAGGTTTTGGCGGGTAACTTGCCGCACCCGTAGAGGTCTAGGTTTCATTGCACAGGCTATCCACACGACCAGGGGAACGTCGGGTTTCAGCAGAGGCTCTGTGAAACCCGAGGATCCCAGATTATCTGTATTGTTCTGTGATGCTTATTACTTTTCTGTAATGTTGCATATTATCACGCCTGGAGCGATTATTGTATATTGGTATATATACTATTAGATGTTGTATATGTTTTACACCCGCGCTAGTTCAGTCCCCGCTCTGTCGTTAGTTAAGTAACCTAACGGGTGATGACGGGACCCAGTGACGAATGCGGATGGCATATACGTACATTTTATTTTCGTTCTTTTATGGTGTGATCAATTGATGGGACTGCGTTGATTCTGATCAATGCAAAGTACAACAAACCTGTTTGGATATTGTTGGAACAATTTTAAAAAGTGTTATTACAAAGACGTTTCCTTTTGTTTTGCACAGTGGTATTCGGTTGGAATATCCTACACCTCATTCGACGGGGCAAGGGCCGATATCCCTTCACCGGGACTGACCCCTTGGGCAGAATTTTGCGTCAGGGTAATAACTTCACTATAGTCGATTACATGTTGCTTTGCATCGCAGTATTCAGTAGAATATCCTGCACCTCATTCCACGAGGAAAGAGCCAAGATCCCTTCACCGAGAGTGATCTCTTTAGCAAAGGTTTTCGCCACTATATTTTTATAAAAAGCTACCAGGTTCCTTCAACGAGATCAAGTTCATTACGTTAAAGGTTTTTCGCCAAAAACCAGCCGTAGCCCTCCGTCATTTCTTATGGATTGTCAGTAATATTCAAGCTATGTTTGTTGGCTTTCGTCAAGGCATAGTGTTTGGTAGTTGCTGGGGTATTCATTTGTTGCATAGATAGATGAGTTGGTTTGGGACAGTCGTATTACCTTGTTGGCTTTCGTCAAGGGTATGTACGGGTGGGTTCGAATTAACAAGATAATGACGGGCAGAACTTGACATGTGACTTATGATTTGTTGGGTTTCGTCAAGGTCATAAGAACATGGGGTAAAAATCACATCGGGAGTTTCTAAAGAAACTGAAACTTGCCGGGCATGCGCATACCTTCTGGAGTGTGATAACATGAGTGGATTTCGTCACGTTATCATGCGATGAGAGTTGGATCCCGATTCCTACTGATGAGTTGGTTTACTCTTCAGGTGATCCCAATTGATTCTTCTTTTTTGGTTTGGAGGAGAATTTGACAGTACAGTGGGAGGTTTCCGGATTAGATAAAGTGATAACCATTCTGATCTTGTTAGTTATATATATGCCCTAGAGGCCATTACTGTACATAGGATGTATATTGTAGTGGATGCTGGGACATATATAGGGAAGACTTTCTTGCTCGACATGATAGTATGCTATCTGGTTACCCTTTACCTTAACGTGTATGCTGATTGTCTCTCTGTTACATGTTGGTAAAGCCCTTAGGATCTGTACTTGACTACCTGGACTATGATGCGGATCATACTAGTGGGGACATGGTAGTCCATAAGTACATCCTTCACAGTCCCTAGTCGTGGGTGTATCGAGACGGGGCATCGATATACCAGAGTAGACTAGCGTGTACCTTCTCGACCCATACAGATGGGCAATGGATGATCCCATATCCATCGGTGTTTGACATCAGAGGAGATATACGGGTGCTCAGTAGAGACTGGGTACACTGGACGGACTCGCCGAGAACTCCCAGATGGTATTATACCTCACGTCAGATGGCAGTTCTCTGGTGACACTGGTACAGAGTAGTCTGTTGACCCGAGATCGTCATAGAGTCTCGTGTGGTTCCCACTGTGCTTTGATTTCCATCTTACCACGTCCAAGAGGGCGTGCAAAACGGTGGTTTTTGGGCACAGTCCCGAGTCACATGGAGGCAATGAGCGATAGGAGGGGATTCGTCTCTCCCGGTATATGGGGGTTGATGTTGCGCTGTGATCGATTGGCTATAACAGGAAATCCCTGGCCAGGGTTGCTGAGATTTACTGGTAAGTGTTACCAGTAGTTTCTCGAAGAGTTATAGACCTCACATCGACATGACTTATTGAGCTATTGGGGTCTGACGTATACCACCCCTAGGCGAGATATGCGACAGATCAGACGATCAGACCGGACTGTACGGTAGTGTTACTGGTCGGATTCACTGGAGTGTGAGCGGGCTTGCTCGTCGATCTTCAGATCGCTCAATACCCGGGTGGCCGTTACGTTTAGCAGACCGCTTGCGGCTTGTGGATGTTTGATATGATCATCATCCGCTGCCGGTGTATTGACGAGTCTTTAGAGTCCTACACAGAGGTTTCCTGGCTCAAGCGAAAAGAAATAGGAGCGCATATGAGATATGTGCGGGACCGAGAATAATACGAGTATGTGATACCGTATTCTATTCTCGCGATAAATATATCGAATGGTTGTATGCGATATAACCTAGTTATCGATTCAAGCGTTGATTCGATAAGCCGATATATTTGATACCAGTCGGTTATGTGCGCATGACCGGATCATTGAATCAAGTGTTGATTTAATGATTTAATGTATAATTATATATTTGATATATTACTTTGCATTAACTAGTATCGGTTCACTTTAGACGGATTTTCTCACTTGGTTCGTGCGCATTGCATATGCGATATGTTTTTGTGCACTTGTATGTATCATGTTTGATGATGCATACTAACTTGAGTTTGTGTAAAGATTAAACCATGGTTATTCAAATGGTTAGGGTTTTGTTTTTCATATCTATTTATTTATTTATTTATTTGGAAAATGAAATGAGAAGAATGGAGGCTTTCTTTGTTTTTTCATGAAGATTCATGAACCTTTGACTTTGTCCACCATTCTTATCTCATGCTTAACCTAACCATTTGAATTAACCCTAGTTAAATCTCTACACATAACCATGGTTATATTATGATAAGTATTCATTTTTCTTTGATTATTCTTTGAACTTATCATAACTATTTTCCTTCTTCTTCTTCATTCTTTAAGTGAAGAAAAGCAAGGTCCATCAATGGTGATTGTTGGAAATGAGTGAGAAATCCAAAACTAAAGTCTACCCACTTCCTATTTCTTCATCCTCTACCTCTTGCCAAGTAGTAGAGTGTGTTTCCTTCACAACTTTTCACGGTTTGGTGAAGGTGGAGCTTGATTCATCGATGCCTCGACGTAGATCATCTTCGGCATGGACATCGACGACCTAGCTTGCCCATTCTCCGACGAAGCCGACTCTAGAGCCCGGATTTGATTTGGACAGCGGAGACGACATCGTTGCGGAGCCATGGAGGTGGAGCACCGGATCTACAAAGGTTGTATTTCCGTATTCTCATTAGCTAAGTTGTTAGCTAGCTTTCTTTTCGCCTAGAAATCTAGTTATCGATCCGTACACTAGGGTTTGTAGGCACCATATTTTTGAAAATGCCATGGTTGATGGCTTGGGAGACTTCACTAGAGTGCCTAGGAACCCTGCAGTGGTATCAGAGCCTAGCTAGAGCCTTAGGCGAAGTCCAGACGGAAATTGAAGTCCGAACGAACCCGGAACTCCAAAACAAAATTGCTCTCTGTACAATTTTTAAAATCTGGTATTTTTCCACATTAAAAATGTTCAAAAACATCATCAGGTGAATATGTGAAATACTGTGAAATTCGTGCTTTTGATTCCTCCATCTTGCCGCGCTTCCGCGGCACGAGCTAGCCTCGTGCGGCGGTTGCGCGGCGGTACGGGCACTGTATACAATAATTTTTACACAGTATCTCATAATTATTAATTCTGGATTTTCTGGGTATTTTTAATATTTATTCCAGAGTTGATTTTTTCTGAGTTGATTTGGGGATTCGGTGTTTCGATCGGGATATCAAATTTTGTCTGTGTGGCTTTCCGGATAAATTTTAGGATATGTTAAAAAGTTCGACCGGATATAAATACCCAACTTTTCCCCTGTCGGGAAATTTCCAAGTGTTGGATTTTTCCGTAGTTTGACGACGTTCTAAGTAGTGCAAGTAACGCGATGGTCCCTCTAGAAGACACAAACCTTAACTCGATTATGTGACCGTCTTGAACTGCCCTTTGAACCTTCGGGTTTGGGGCAGTACGGCGTGCCACATGTGAGGCGTTGGCTTGACCCTTCTACGGCTGGATCGTTGGTACTGAGGCACGAACGGAATGTTGTTAGACTTGTTTCATGTGTTGATCTGTTTCGGGAAAACTTGGGTGTTCGATTGTTCGATCGAAAAGTTTAACATTTTCTGTTTATCTGGAAAGGGATACAATAATTGGAATTCACAAAAGTTATGAGATAACTAAATGAATGTTATAAACGTAGCAATTTAGTCTCACTTGATCGGTTGCCACGGAATTTTGATGTGATCAAAAGTCCGTCGCAATCACGTAGCGTACGCGGATACTCGCCGGGTAAACTTAATAGACAGCCTCACTCCATAGCCCCGACCAAGTGACTGTAGGAGAACCCCGTCGCCGAAAGCATCCATCCGGGTGCTCGCGGTAGCGGTGTTCCGCCTTGGTGCACTTCGTCGACGGTAACGGGGGTGCGGCCGTCTACTGAAGTTTGCGACGAGCATTCGATCAGGATGTCGGGAATCTTGTTGAATTGCCCGACTTGATATTGAAAAGTGTTTTCGATAATGAGACTAAAATGTGGGGTTTATAATTGTTAGGCATGTGATGTCTAAGGTATTCATTTGATTAGGCATGCGATGTCTATGCAGATTGCGGATTCCAACTGTTGTAGTTTTACACTTTCTTTTCTGTGACCGTAAGTGTAATATGTGATATCGCCGGTTTCGTTGCTATATGTCAACGACAATTGGGATGGACATATTTACTTACGTTGATGACATGTGATGTTATGTGTTGCTGGATATGTTATATTGGATCGTCGTGTTTGAATAGCCGGGGGTTTTTATGTGAGATGAGTGTTTTTCATTTTCATTCATGTAAAAACTTGTATGTAATATTCTTTTATTGGGGCGCTTCCAGGTTGCGGAAGTAGTCACCGTTTGTATATTATTTACTTTTCCGCACTAGGATAGACCCAAGGAGGAGGGCACAAGTAACCGGGTTCTGGAGTCCAGTGGGAGACCAACTCGAGGAGTCGAGTCCGGGTCTCCTAACTCTAGAATTGGCAGGGTTGCTTGCCGCTCTCGTAGGGGTCTAGGGGTGTGGGTTTGGCTATTCATCACGACCGTGGAATCCGTGTTTTATACTGGCTCGTATTGAAAACACGGACGTCCTAGTATATCCAATATTTCATATGATTCTTCTGCTGCGATATCTGTGATGTGATCATGTGATGTTCTGTGATAGACATTGTATATAGTATATATGATATATTATATAGACGTTGCTTATGTTTTACACCCGTGCTAGCCCTGCCCTGCCCTGCTCTGCCGTTAGTTACCTAACCTAACAGTGCACGAAGGGACATCGAGGCGAATGCGGATGGCATAAGTGTACGTCATATCTATCTGTGATGTTTAGGTAATAAAATGATGGGACTTCATTAATGTGATTAATGAATTAAAAGAAACCTAAGATGTTGTAGAATCGAATTTCAAAATAAAACAGGTAGCTACAGTTCTTGCTTTGCACAGCGGTATATGTGATATATCCTGCACCTTATTCGATAAGGAAAGGACCGAGATCCCTTCACCGGGAGTGACTCCTTTAGCAATAACTGGTCGATGCTACGCCCTCGGTTTGTCTTTTGATTTCTTTTAAGTGTTTTTGCTTTGCACAGTGATATATGTGATATATCCCGCACCTCATTCGACGAGGAAAGGACCGACGATCCCTTCACCGGGAGTGACTCCTTTAGCAAAACTAGAAAAGCCTCAAAAGCACTCCATTACAAAATCATTTGATTCTACAACGATATCAAGTTCATTACGCAATAGGTTTTCAGAAAAACCTGTCGTAGCCCTCCGTCATTTCAGATAAGTACTGGTTAGTATTCGTGCTACGTTTGTTGACCTCTGTCAAGGCGTAGTGTGCGGTAGCTGATTAGTGCTTATCTGCATAAGCATATGATGTGATTGATTTAGGGTAGTCGTGCGACCTTGTTGACCTCTGTCAAGGGTCGTGCGGGTGGGTTTACTTCAATCAGGAAATGACGGGTTGAACTTGACTAGCAGCCTATGGTTTGTTGACCTCTGTCAAGGTCATAGGACGCTAGGGGCAAAATATTATCGGGAATTTCAAGTGTTGAAATTTGCAATGAGATTGCATACCTTCTATGAGATAGTTGGATCCCGATACTCGCTGTGAGTAAGTGTTACTCCTGGGAGAGTTTTATACATTACAATTAGCCGATCAAGTAGGTGTCTAGAAAGGTGTCAACAGGGTTACGCCTCTGGGAAAACGAGGTTTACAGTAATTAGGTTCGTGCGAAAGCACGGGGGACCTCCCTCAAAGTACCGACACTAGCCTGGCTGAAAAATTGGCGAACTTGTAGTGTGTAATTAATCCCGGCTAGTCTTTCCTTTTAGGGTTTGAAGGAAGATTTGATAAAAAGCAGTGGGAGCCATCCTGATTAGATAAAACAATAACCAATCTATTCTTGCAAGAGCGCACGCTGAGTGTTTTCTTCTCTCTCTCTCCAGGTAGCGACCATATCACGCCTTAATCAAGATAATAATACGGAATATTGACCGAACCCACTTGTTATACTGAGCTGGGGAATGTTGGTCCCGCTCCAACTTATAATTGTTATAAGACAGAGCAGGAAATTGGGGATTACCAGAATTCCCGTGCCGCCCAAACGAAGAGAGTGCATGCTGATGCATCATCTTCGGGTGTGTTCATTACAAAGAACTGTTTCTCTGTATCCTCTACGTCCTGGGTATGTGATACCAGATCAGGATCCCAGATATGTAATCTGTTACATAGGGCTACAGATAGGTAGAGAACTGAGAACGGGTGATAAGTTTCATGAGGCAGAAAACGGGGCAAGAGTTGCAGCCAAGTCTGTCGGTCACTGTCACCCTGTATTACTGTATTACAATACATTGATTCTGAACGAATGTTATTAGATACCGAACCTGATATACAAAATCATATCTGTCTCTTTATTAGTAAAGAAACGGTAAAATTTTGTATAGTTGGATAATGTTTTGAACATTTCCTATATCAAAAGTTGATCGCTTCAGGCACGTTATCTAAAAGCATTAATGTTCTAAATCAAACTACAGTTCTTACTATATGGAACACACACAAGAGGAAGAGTTCAGAAATGAACGGATTCTTCTTGAGGTATTGTAGACTAGGTCAGATCAATGTGACCCGACTAGCTAGAGTTACATATAGATGCATATTTAAATCAGTTTGAATTTATATCTTGTGAAACTCGCCAGTCATGTCACAAAGATAAGATGACCACAGCTCTGTTTATTGGAAACAGAGAAAGAGTTAGTAAACTCTTGGGATTGATACATGTTGATGTATGTAAGGTCCCCTGTCTACACATGCCAGGACTGGTTCTTTATACTTTGTTATATTCTCTGATAATCTCTCAAGATTCAGTCATATGTTCCTGTTGAAACATGAGTCCGAACCTTTTGAGATATTCACAGAATATAAGTTAGAAGTAGAGAACCAAAATGTGGGTAAAAGTATTATGTCCTTTGATGTGATCAAGGAGGAGAATACTTGAGCACGGAAATCCTGGACTATTCTAAAGGAGAATGAGATTCTCTCTCAGCATTACTCCTCTGTATACACCATGGCACGATGGTATATCAGGGTGGAGCAATTACACCCTATGTGATAAGGTGTGCTCTATGATGAGTACTACTGAGTTACCTGTTTCCTTTTTGGGAGTTATGCACTTGAGAAGCTGCATACCTATTGAATAGGGTTCCAATCAAATCAGTTGCCTACCACTTCATATGTGATATGGAAAGGGAAGAGCCCATATCTTAAGTTGGTTAAGATCTGGGGTTGTCCGGCCTATGTCAGAAAGCAAAATCCGGACAAGCTCGAGGCAAGGTCAGTTATGTACAACTGGAAAGGTTCCAGCTATACAAACTACAGCTGATGATTTGATAGAACCAAAGGATTCGGTAGATTCCAACGAACCTCGGCCTCTCCGCCGATCTAGTAGGGTTCCTCACCCACCTGAGAGATACTTCGGTTTCTCTATGACAGTGGGAGCGAGGATTGCATCATGAGATGATGACCCAACTAGTTTCGAGCTGGCCATCAGGAGTAAGACTCTGTAAGAATGGCTGGATGTTTAGCGATCTGAGATGGAATCCTTATACACCAACAAAGTATGGACTTTGGTTGCAATATCTGAAGGGTTAAATCCCCATCAGGAGCAAGTATATCTTGAGAAGATTACTTGGTGTACATGGAAGAGTTGAGACTTTCAAAGCTAGACTTGTTAAAGGTTTTCGTCATTGACCAAGCGTGGATCATGATGAAACCTTTTCAAGTGACTATGCTTAAGTCCATCCAGATCCTACTTGCCACGGCTTCGTACCATGACTACGATATCTGGCGGTTGGGTGTCATGACAGCTTTTCTAAATGATCTTTAGAAGAGAGTGTCTATAAGTACACAGCCAGAGGGCTTCGTAGACAGTGGGAGCAGCGGAAACGTATGCAAGATGCTTTATAGGATAAAGCAGGCATCGCGGAGTTGGAACGTCTGTTTTGATGAAGTAGTCAAAGAGTTTGACATCATCAAAATGGTAGATGAACCTTGTATAAACAAAAAGGTAGTAGGGAGTATGGTGACGATCCTCGTAGAGTACGTGGATGACATACTCTTGATAAGAAAGGAGTTTCTTATGCTACGCTCGATCAATCTCCGTTTATCACCAAAATTCTCCACATAGGATCAAAGTGATACCTACTAAATCCTGGATTTTGGATCTATGAGATAGATCTAATTGGATGTTAGGACTCTCACTAGTTGTAGTGAGATGATATCAAACGATCCTGTGGAGAATCACTGGAAGGGTTCCACGGTGATAAAGACGACTGAATGTCAGTCGCAGGCATTGTCTTTACCCTCAGTAAAGGGACGGTATGTTGGAAGAGTTCCAAGCTAGATACCGTGACATACTAGACGATAAAGGCTGAATACATCGCTACTGAAGATGCTACCATAGAGGCAGTCTGGGTGTATATTGGTTCATGAGATGAACTACGTTCCTGCCATTGTGTGACAATGGAGTTGTGGCTTATGCCAAGGAACGCCCGTCCCATCAGTAATCCAGACATATTCTAAGGCAGTATCACTTGATCATGGAGATGATTGATCTCCAGGGTGATCGAGGTTAGGAGAGTAGACTCAGAGGACAACACAGCGGATCCACTCACAAAGGCCTGTTCCCAGAGAGAGAGACTTTTATGGGATGGTTGAGTATGAGATACTTCAAACCACTGCTACAGATGGCCCTAGTGCAAGTGGGAGATTGTTAGTTATATATATGCCCTAGAGGCCATTACTGTACATAGGATGTATATTGTAGTGGATGCTGGGACATATATAGGGAAGACTTTCTTGCTCGACATGATAGTATGCTATCTGGTTACCCTTTACCTTAACGTGTATGCTGATTGTCTCTCTGTTACATGTTGGTAAAGCCCTTAGGATCTGTACTTGACTACCTGGACTATGATGCGGATCATACTAGTGGGGACATGGTAGTCCATAAGTACATCCTTCACAGTCCCTAGTCGTGGGTGTATCGAGACGGGGCATCGATATACCAGAGTAGACTAGCGTGTACCTTCTCGACCCATACAGATGGGCGATGGATGATCCCATATCCATCGGTGTTTGACATCAGAGGAGATATACGGGTGCTCAGTAGAGACTGGGTATACTGGACGGACTCGCCGAGAACTCCCAGATGGTATTATACCTCACGTCAGATGGCAGTTCTCTGGTGACACTGGTACAGAGTAGTCTGTTGACCCGAGATCGTCATAGAGTCTCGTGTGGTTCCCACTGTGCTTTGATTTCCATCTTACCACGTCCAAGAGGGCATGCAAAATGGTGGTTTTTGGGTACAGTCCCGAGTCACATGGAGGCAATGAGCGATAGGAGGGGATTCGTCTCTCCCGGTATATGGGGGTTGATGTTGCGCTGTGATCGATTGGCTATAACAGGAAATCCCTGGCCAGGGTTGCTGAGATTTACTGGTAAGTGTTACCAGTAGTTTCTCGAAGAGTTATAGACCTCACATCGACATGACTTATTGAGCTATTGGGGTCTGACGTATACCACCCCTAGGCGAGATATGCGACAGATCAGACGATCAGACCGGACTGTACGGTAGTGTTACTGGTCGGATTCACTGGAGTGTGAGCGGGCTTGCTCGTCGATCTTCAGATCGCTCAATACCCGGGTGGCCGTTACGTTTAGCAGACCGCTTGCGGCTTGTGGATGTTTGATATGATCATCATCCGCTGCCGGCGTATTGACGAGTCTTTAGAGTCCTACACAGAGGTTTCCTGGCTCAAGCGAAAAGAAATAGGAGCGCATATGAGATATGTGCGGGACCGAGAATAATACGAGTATGTGATACCGTATTCTATTCTCGCGATAAATATATCGAATGGTTGTATGCGATATAACCTAGTTATCGATTCAAGCGTTGATTCGATAAGCCGATATATTTGATACCAGTCGGTTATGTGCGCATGACCGGATCATTGAATCAAGTGTTGATTTAATGATTTAATGTATAATTATATATTTGATATATTACTTTGCATTAACTAGTATCGGTTCACTTTAGACGGATTTTCTCACTTGGTTCGTGCGCATTGCATATGCGATATGTTTTTGTGCACTTGTATGTATCATGTTTGATGATGCATACTAACTTGAGTTTGTGTAAAGATTAAACCATGGTTATTCAAATGGTTAGGGTTTTGTTTTTCATATCTATTTATTTATTTATTTATTTGGAAAATGAAATGAGAAGAATGGAGGCTTTCTTTGTTTTTTCATGAAGATTCATGAACCTTTGACTTTGTCCACCATTCTTATCTCATGCTTAACCTAACCATTTGAATTAACCCTAGTTAAATCTCTACACATAACCATGGTTATATTATGATAAGTATTCATTTTTCTTTGATTATTCTTTGAACTTATCATAACTATTTTCCTTCTTCTTCTTCATTCTTTAAGTGAAGAAAAGCAAGGTCCATCAATGGTGATTGTTGGAAATGAGTGAGAAATCCAAAACTAAAGTCTACCCACTTCCTATTTCTTCATCCTCTACCTCTTGCCAAGTAGTAGAGTGTGTTTCCTTCACAACTTTTCACGGTTTGGTGAAGGTGGAGCTTGATTCATCGATGCCTCGACGTAGATCATCTTCGGCATGGACATCGACGACCTAGCTTGCCCATTCTCCGACGAAGCCGACTCTAGAGCCCGGATTTGATTTGGACAGCGGAGACAACATCGTTGCGGAGCCATGGAGGTGGAGCACCGGATCTACAAAGGTTGTATTTCCGTATTCTCATTAGCTAAGTTGTTAGCTAGCTTTCTTTTCGCCTAGAAATCTAGTTATCGATCCGTACACTAGGGTTTGTAGGCACCATATTTTTGAAAATGCCATGGTTGATGGCTTGGGAGACTTCACTAGAGTGCCTAGGAACCCTGCAGATCTAGGTAGAGTGCACGCAGAGTGTTTCTTTTCTCTCTCTCTTTGGCAGCGACCTTTGACCGACCCTAGACTATGACTCAGTGACCAAGTTGACCGAACCTTCTTAAAATACTGGCTTTTGGATTGTCTGAGTTACATAAGTCATTTCCACTCCTTCTTTTACCCTTTGAATTTCTCAGAACACCCCGTATTACTATGGACATCTACTTCCATTGGATAGATCCATCGTATAGTTATATACGAACTCGAAGGGACTTTTTCGAGGATGGATCAAGGTTCAGGAGAAATAGAATTGGTTTATTCAGTTGTCTTTTATTATCACCTTCTCTCAGGTTGTGAGGGCTCCTTGGTTTAGAAGAGTACACCTATTACGCTTATTGGATAGTCTTCTTCCAAACCATAGACAGGTGCCGAAAGGTAGGGAATGAAGAAAACCAATTAGTCTAAGTAGGGTGTAAAGAAAGTAATATGTAAAGATAAAATAAAGGGATTAGAAAGAGGGGCAAAGTAAATTGCGACTGTTATCATTCACGACCAAACCGCGTACTTCATCGCCACTCCTATTTCACCTTTAAAAGAATAAGGTATTATTCAGTTGTCTTTTATCATCACCTTCTCTCAAGTTACGAGTACTCCTTGGTTTAGGAGGGTACGCCTATTATGCTTACTGGATAGTCTTCTTCCAAACCATAGGCTGGTGCCGAACGGTAGGGAAGGAAGAAAACCATTTAGCCTAACGATGGTGTACAGAAGGTAACGACTAAAGACAAATAAAGGGATTTGGAGAGATGGCAAAGAAATATACGGTTAAAGTCATGAATTGGATTATGGAAGAGGCATTACTATGAATACCAGGATACCCCTGCGAAACATTTTCATGTTTTAGTGCATTGTTAAAGAAAAACTGATTTCCCGATTAAATACTTACTCCAGGGTATGTATTTACCAGGTTTCATTCTCACATCTGTATGGTTTTACAGATGATGAGTGGAAGGAAGTTATTGAGAATTAGGTGATCATCCTCATTATATCAGAATTCGTTGTAATTGGTGATATCTGAGGAAGTCGCCTGGGTTTTTTGCCGACAGGCATGTATTTGGTTTTGAGTATCCGTTTTTGTGCACCAATTTCAAAATGATATATCTGTACGTTTATTTTTATAAAGTGAGAAATAACTTTTTGATATTATGTCGATGACATTTACCTACATCAGTTGACGATTGGGCAAGGAGCATTGAACAACGGAGTAGTTCTTAACCATAAGTACAGTTTTCAACCCACGATGCACAGGTTTTAAGTTATTCAACTCAGCGGACTTATACAGAGTATTGTATATTGTCCAGTGTCCATCAGGACAAAAGGGTAGGTCATCGTACTATGTTCTGTTTACTTATGACTTCTCTAGTTTTTAGACAAGTGTTTCGTAGAAATATAAGGTCTAAGTTTTGAGAAGTTGTGGGTATAAGAATAAAGTAGAGAACCAGATATCGCAAGTATCAGGATTCTTCAAAGAGATCGAAGATGTAGATACTTATGATTGGTATTCAGTTGATAGTGATGGTTTTGAGAAACTTGTTTCTCTTTTAGGTTACTCATAATTGGATGTATTCCTAAGTTGAGTAATGCTGATTAGCCTCTCTCCATTAAGTTGATATGCACTGGGGACAACTGCATGTTTTGAATCTGGTTCCAATAAAATAAGTGCCAAAGTTTCTATATTGGATATAGGTGAGTTGTCCGGCTTATGCTTAAAACCAGATTCTGGATAACTCAGGGCACATTTCTGTAATGGCAGTTTGTGGGTTGGCCCGGGCTATGTCGAGGGTTGACTTTCTACCATCTGGAAGATCAATAGTGATATTGTTCTTGACTCGCCACAGTTTTAGTAAAATGGATTTTTTCAGAAAACAGTAGTGGGAGTATGGTAGAACTGGAAGTGATTCCAGAACCGCAAACGATTACGGAAAATTTAATAGGACCTATAGATTCATTCAGGTTTGACATTCCAATAGCCACTCCGCAGATATGGTGGGTAACCTCAGACACCCGAGAGGTACTCCAGTAGCCTCAAGGACGGTGATAGGGAGGTTCTTATCTACCCAGACTTGACACTACTGTTGTTCCAGGCTATGAGACCCGGTAGGAGGGTTGTTGTGGTCAGTGGGAGCAGCAGAAGCATAGTGGGCAAGTGGCTTATGTCTATTTATAGACTTGAGCAGTTATAGCGGAGATTGATCATCTAATTTTGATGTGACAGTCATGGGTTTGACTTCATCAGAATAGGGGATGGATCTGTTAAGAAGGTAGTAGGGTGTGATGTCCTGGTATTTGGATGACATACACAGAGTAGGAAGTAAAATTCCTATACTACGATCGGTTGTACTATAGTCGTCACACAGTTGTTTCTCCAGACAGAATATGGATATAATATCTGATATTTTGGTTTCTAGATCTATGGTTTTAGATCTGAATTTGGGTAGTTTCCCAATTTGGGTACTTTGACAGTATTTTAATGGTTTTTAGAATAGATGACTCCTGGCATGGTGGTGTACCTGCAGGTGATGGAGTCACCCTCTCTAAAAGTGTCTTACAGACTAAAGAGGAGAGGGATGTGCATGATTGGCAGATCACTTGCTTAGGCAACTGAGTCAATCATGAGATGTCAAGTACCACACCATATGTTGTTTTTGCACTAGATGCAATAAGTTTGTATTAATCCAATCCTGGAGAAACATAAGGAAGCAGTTTTAGAACATAAGTGCATGTTCTACGGATTTGATGACAGCAGCCTCCTTCGGGAGGCGGTTATCATTCCAGGCTTCAAAGGTGACATGGATGACAGAGTGATTGTCAGAGTTATAGTTTTCCCTCTGACGAAGGGGGCAGTATTATGGACAGGTGGTCCAAGAGGATACTATAGGAGGCTTGGTGCAGGATACTGATTAGGTTCAGTTATCGATACAGTCTAAGAAGTTTGGATTTGGAGTACATTTATGAACTAGGTCCCATCAGATATCCGGACATATTCTAAGACAGGTATTACTCAATTCGGGAGATGGCTTTCTCCGCGAACTTGAGAATAAGAGAGACATAGAAAGAAACATCAGGGCGGATCCACTCACTGAGGCTATTTCTCGAACACAATAGTTTTACAAACGGGCTTTGTGAAACTGATTAGTAGAGGAGCTGGGTGTTGGTTTCACACGGGCTGTGAGTACGCGACATCGCAATAATTAACCTTAAGTTCAAGTGGGAGATTGTTGGATATAGTGCCCTCAAATTCAATTATTGGATCGTGGGTATGTGATTGCAATGATTGAGGAGGACCTACGCCAGTATGACAGTCTTACTCGAGATGATAGTATGCTATCTGGTTTGCCTTTATCAGTCGTGTATAGGTTCAGGTGACTGATCACGATTACACTTTGATAGAGCCCTTAGGATCTTGCTTGACTACCAACAGTATGAGGGCGATCATATACGTGAGAGTTGGATGGTCTAGAAGCATTTCCTTAAAAGTGGTCCCTAGACATGGGAATTTCGAGACAGGGCATCGATACTCCGGAGTAGACTAGTGTATACAGTCGAGACCCCGATGAGGGGCGTTGGCCGGTCTCACAAGCTACTGGTGTCAGTTGGATCACCTAAGATGTATACAGGTGCTCATTGGGTTATGAGTACGCCGGACAGGACTCGCCGGGAATCTGCTAGTTGGTATTATACCTATCGTCAGATAGCAGTTCCCTGGTGACATGTGTACAGGTTAGTTCATCGACCTGAGGTCGTCATTTGTCTCGTATGAGTTCCCACTGTGCTTTGATTTCTACCCTACCACGGCTCAAAGGAGTCGTGCAAACAGGTAGTTTTTGGGTACAGTCCCGAGCCACACTGAGGCACGTAAGCGGATCGGCAGGGGATTCGTCTCTCCCGGTATTGGGGGTTGAGATCGTGTTGTGTCTAGGAAAGCCATTACACCAAGTCCTTGGTCAAGGCAGGTGAGATTTACTGGTAGGTACTCCAGTAGTATCTCAGGGTGTTCAGGGCTTGTCTCCGACACGACTTATACAGCTATTGGGGGTCTGACGTTACTAGCCCCCTAGGCTGGATATGCGATACTCATAGACGATAGGACCGGACTGTATATACATTGTCACTATCAGGCTCAGTAGGGTTTCTAGATGAGTTCGCTCATCGGCCTCCCTTGAGGTCAGTCTATGGACAGCCGTTACGCACAGCTAGTGCCGCTGACGGCTTGTGGTTAAACCCACTGCCAGGGTACTGACGAGTCATTAGAGTCCCCCACAGATAGTTTCCCAAGTTCGAGCGAAACGTTGTAGAGGCCGTATGGTTTTATGGCAGGGTTCGGAAAATGCACGTGCGTTTACGTACGTGTTATATTTCGGGCAAATAATACTGGTGGGCTTTGGTTTAAGCCAGATCCATGTATTATACCGAATAGATATAATATCTTTGTCTCAGTTGCATTTGTATTCGGTCGTAATACAAATGCGGGTATGTTTATACTATTACGGGGTTATCCTGAAATTCGTTTCGGGATCGCTTTTGGAAGTTGCCAGTTTCCAGTTTTCTATCACCCGTCTTTATCATTCGGTTAAAGACGGATTTATCTTTTCTTGGGTGAGTCATGGTTCTAGAAGGTTCTAGATTTGGTGACTCATGGTTAGCATTTAATGGTATGGTGATTCATTGTTAAGCATTAATTGAAGTGATGATGTGTTAATATGAGTCATCCTTTAGCATTAATGTTTCTTGTTAACCTTAAGATATTTTGTGTGAGATCTTTTATCTTATGGTTACCTCTTTGCTCCTACACTCACCCCCCCACCTCTTCATATATGTGGCCGGCCCCTCCCCTCTCTCATTCACTCACTTGATTTGATTCATTTGGAAAAAAGATGATAGATTTAGGTGTATGGAAATTTCATAGCTCATTTCATTCCATCACCCGTCTCAATTGGCAACTTCATTAACCGTTCGTCCATGATTTTGGACGAAGCGAGACAAAGTCTTCTACTTGTTCTCTACATCATTCTTGGTCGTCTCTTTTAGCAAACTTGACGACCGAGTTGCCTCGAGTCAGAGGCAGGAGCCCGTTTAAAGATCCGATGACGTGGTGCCACCTGGACGAGGAGATCGGAGATCGACGAGATCGGAGCAGCCGCAACGGAGCGTGGGATGATGGTTAACGAACGAAGGACTCGGATCGTTCGGTATAACCTTTCTACCCTCTTTACAGTTTGTTAGTTTAGCGTTAATGGCAGATCCGGGTTATAGTATGCGATAGCGCCAGTTATAAAAGTTTTTGTTCCGCATTTGGCATCTGAAAGACGGCCGGGGCGCTACCGTAGACTTACATTCTGTTTTACAGAACATAGTTTTCTTGTTATTAACAAGATTGGGAAAATATTTTCCTATACAGAACTTATTCTGTATCTCGGTGATTTTTAATCATCATTGGATCTTTGATCCAACGGTGCTCTGATTTACAGAGCACAATCTTTCCTGTTTGGAAAGATTTTGAGGAGTATTTCCTCAACATAATTTTATTCTGGTAATTTGATGATTTATCATCTTTGTTGTATCTTTGATCCAAGGGTTGAGAACTTTTAGTTCTGGCACTGGTGCTCTCGTGCTTTGCACGTGAGCTCTGCCTCAGAGTCTTTGACTCTTAGCGCTGGCGCTCTTGGCACTGGTGCTCTCGTATTTTGCACGTGAGCACTGCCTCAGAGTCTTTGACTCTTAGCGCTGGCGCTCTTGACGCGAGCGCTCTTATGAGGCGCTGCCTCATTTCAAATTTCAAATTTTGAATAGAGTTTTGCTCTCTGATTTGGGGAAACAACCCCAATAAAAGAATATTACATACAGATTTTACATGAATGAAAATAAAAACCCTCGTCTCACATAAAACCCCCCGGCTATTCTTTCACAACGATCCAATAAATCATATTAACAGCAACACATGATATCACATTTCATCAACGTAAGCAAATATGCGTATCTCTAAAACTCGTTGACATATAGCAACAAGATTGGAATACCCCACATATTACACTTACGGTGGCAGAAAAAGAAACAAAAAACTACAATAATTAGAATCCGCAATTTCCTTAGATATCATAAACCCGGAATATCTCATATTTCGGATTTCATGCCTAACATATAAAACTTGCATTTTAGTCTCAAATTGAAAACTCTTTTCAATTGGTTGTCAGATAATTCAACAAGATTCCGGACTTTGTGATCACGTACAATACGCAATTACGACGGAGTTTTGATCCGAATCAAAACTTCGTGACAATCGATCAATTGAGACTAAATGGCTAGCTTTACAATATACTAACTAGTTTTCATAAAACTAATTAATCCGAATTCTAATAATTGTATCACACACATCACAAACCTTGTAAAGTAACCACGACATTAGAATTCCGCACGCAATTAGCAAACTTAACCAATTTTTCCAAAACACGAAAAATCCAGTGAGCTAAAGTTCCAAAACCGATCGTTTTAAGCCAATCCGGGAGTCGAAACGAACTCGAAACCCGCCCGAATCTTCATGGGGGCGAAGCCCCAAAATTAAGTATCGAATGGTGGGCCTAGAGGGGGTACCCTACCCCCGAGGCCACCACGAGGTGGCCAGGGGGTGAGGCAGACCCGAAACTGCCTATGGTGGGGCAGTTTCGGGTCCACACCGCCAAGTCCACCTTATGATGGTCTTGGGTAGTGGGACCTGCCGATCGGTCCCCTCCCGGGTGTCCCCGGGGTGCGCACGCTCCACCCCGCGGCTTCTCGGTTCAAACCGTGAGCCCGCGGGGTGTGCAAACAACTCAAAACATCAATTTCGAAACTGTTTTAATCGGTGGTTTTTGCGCGACAAAAACGTCGAATTTCTAACGCCACTACAAGTTACCCTAATGTTCTAGCTTGGCTCTATTACTATGAAAATCTACCTTAACACCACCATGAGGTTCTAGAGGCATCACGCATGCCACGTTTTAATTTTTATTAGGTGCTAAGTTAGACTAACAAGATCATTTTATTAGGTGCTAAGTTAGACTAACAAGATCATTCCTAAAATTTTAGGGTTTGCCTTTGTGATGTGATCAACTAAAGAGAAGAAAAAAGCATATAACCTTTGTAGTTCGAGTCCTTCTCTTCAATAACTCCGGGTTGAATTCCACGCGACTCTATTAGGTTCCTCTTCGAGTTGAACGAACCTCCTTCGTGATCTTCGGGCCAAAGACGATCCACCCGAAGTCTACAAGCTCAAGCTAACCCTTCACTAATCTCATTAGTGAAGGCAACACTCCACATCAAATTTCTAATCTAATATGTGATGGTGAAGTAGGGTTTTAATTTGCGCACTAGTTTTGTTCAAGTTTCATGGTTCACATCACATGTGAGGGTTGAAGCTTGAACCATGGAATTGAGGAGGAAGAAGAAGCTAGAGAGCAACCACGGGAGCAAAGCAAGCAAAATGGCTAAGTGTTGAGAATGGGCTTAGAATGAATGACAACTCTTTACCCCCACTCATTCAAGCATGGAATTTTGCAATATAAAATTGCAACCATGCTTGAATAGTGAGTCAAGATGAATAAACTATGAATAAATCCCATGCTTGCAACCATGCTCTCATTTTCCACCTTTTTTCTATTTTTCTCAAAATTAGAAAATCAAGCCATACTTCATTATTATATATATATATATATATATATCATATATAAAGAATAATTAGTGAGCTAATAAGATTAGTTAAGATATAATTATATCACATATAATATATATCACATTATTAAATCAACACTTGATTTAATAATCTGGTTATATCACATATGATCGACTATTATCACTTATCTGTTCATCATATTATCAAATAAACACTTGATTCGACAATCTGGTTATATCACATATAACCGAACCGATAACATATAACTGCCAGATTACAATACGGTATCACATACACGTATTTAATCAAGCCCACACACATATCGCATATATGTCCTACTTCGTTTCGCTTGAACCAGAAAACTTCTGTGTGGGACTCTAAAGACTCGTCAATACGCCAGCAGTAAGTGATGATCACATCAGTCACCTACAAGCCGTCAGCGGTACTAGCTGCACGTAACGGCTACCCGGGTATTGAGCGATATGAAGATCAACAAGCAAGCTCATCCATACTCTCCATGACGCCTATCAGTAACACTACCGTACAGTCCGGTTTCTTCGTCTGATATATCGCATATCAAGTCTAGGGGTGGTAGATGTCAGTCCCCAGTAACGTGATAAATCATGCTGATGTCTGGCCTATAACAGTTCGAGAAACTATTGATAATACTTATCAGTAAATCTCGGCAGCAGCCCTAGCCAGGGACTTCCAGTTATAGCCAATCGAGCATAGCGCAACATCAACCCCCAATACCGGGAGAGACAAAACCCCTCTTATCACTCATTGCCTCCATGTAACTCAGGATTGTACCAAAAATCTACCTGTTTGCACGACTCCTTTGAGCCATGGTAGGGAGGAAATCAAAGCACAGTGGGATCCACACAAGACTCTATGACGATCTTGGGTATACAGACTAACCTGTACCAGTGTCACCAAAGGACTGCTATCTGACGATAGATATACTACCACATAGGATTCCTCGGTGAGTCCTGTCGGTGTACCCATTCTCCAATGAGCACCTGTGTACAATCTTTGATGTCACACATGTGGGATCAACCATCGCTCTCTAAGGGACAAGAAACGTACACACTAGTCTACACTGAAATATCGATGCCCTGATCTCGATATTCTCACGACTAGGAACTGATTAAAGGATGTACTTGTGGACCACCATGTCCCCACTAGTATGATCTCATCATAATCCTGGTAGTCAAGTACATATCCTAAGGGTTTTATCAACATGTGAAAGCAAGACAGTAAAGAATACCAGTCAACATATTAAGATAAAGAGTAACCAGATAGAATACTATCATGTTGAGCAAGAAAGTCCTCTCTATATATGTCCAAGTATCCACTATAATATACATCACATGTACAATAATGGCCTCTAGGGCATACATATAACTAACACTGCTAACTGACGATAGGTATAATACCAACCAGCAGTTCTCTACGAGTCTGTCCAGTGTAACTTATAACCCAATGAGCACCTGTATACTATCTCCAGTACGACGTACTAATGGCTGTAGGACAGACCATCTCCCTTGCTGGGATGAGAAGCGTATACACTAATCTACTCTGGAGTATCGATGCCCCGTCTTGATAATCCTACGACTAGGGACCTGTAAAAAGATGTGCTTATAGACTACCCAGCCCCCACTAGTGTGACTGCCATCACAATACTGGTAGTCAAGCAAAGATCTTAAGGGCTCTACCAATATGTATAAGCAATATGCTAAAAGAAACATATGCATATATTGAGATAGAATCAAACCAAGTAGCATACTACCATTTTGAGCAAGAATGTTGTTATAACTGTGAATATCCCAAGCTTCCAATATGTAATATACAATCCAGTATAATACAATAATGGCCTCTAGGGCATATATCAGCAATGATATTTACTTTGAAGATTTGGTGACACTACCTACATGGGAAGCGAGTGGATATCTATACCGACCATAAGAATCTGAAGTATGTATTCTCACAGAAGGAGATTAATATGCGGCAGAGGCGATGGTTAGAGCTCATGGCAGATTATGAAATCAACCTGTAGTATCACCCAGGGAAGGTAAATGTAGTTCCTGAAGCCCTAATCCGACGGCCATTGGTAATGGAGCTCACTTTGCAGTGAAATTTGTAGCAGGATATACATGCAATGCAGATCGAAGTTGTATTACCAGGAGTCGTCGCATCGTTGCTGAATGTGCAGATCCAGTTCACACTTGTAGAGTAGATTAAGGAAGCCCATGCAGGTGATGCTAAGTTGCAAAGGATCAGAGAACGGTTGAAGCTAGCCGCCGAACGAATTTCTTAGTACACGAAGATGGGACGGTCCTCCAAGTAAAAAATGAGCAAAAAACGACCTTACGTTTTGGGAGTCGTTTGTGTGCCTTCAGGTCCAGTCAGGCAAGAGTTAATGATGGAGGAGCACAACTCCTCTTATTCGTTACATCCAGACGGCACGAAGATATACAAGGATTTACGACAGAACTACTAGTAGAATGACATGAAGCGCGAGGTTGCTCAAAGTGTTTCCCAGTGCTTGTGCTTGGTATGTCAACAGGTGAAGGCTGAGCATCAGAGATCAACGGGACTACTTCAGCCGTTACCTATTCCTAAGTGGAAGTGGCAGCACATCACCATGGACTTCATAACTGCACTCCCTCGCAAAATAAAAGGCAATAATACAGTTTGGATGATTGTGGATCGACTCACCAAGTCAGCACATTTCATTCCTTTCCGTTTTGGCCAGTCCACGAAAAGTTTGGTACGGAGGTATATGGAGGAAGTTGTGAGATTGTATGGAGTGCCGGTCAACATCGTCTTCGATCGGGATACCAGGTTTCGGTTTTGCTTTTGACAGAGTCTGCAAGCCAATTTAGGGACGAATCTTGGTTTCAGCACAGTGCACCACCCGCAGAAAGACGGTCAGACCAAGCGAACTATCCAAATTCTAGAGGACATGCTTCGAGCTTGTATGCTCGACTTCAGAGGGTCATGAGAGGATCACGTGCATCTTGTGGAGTTTGCCTATAACAACATTATTAGGCCGGCATTAGGATAGTTCCGTTTGCAGCACTTTACGGTCGGTGATGTCGTTCCTCTTTAAGTTAGGACGACGTAGGGACAGAACTATTAGGACCAGAGATGATCGTGGAGACAATTGTGGAAATGCGCACGATCCGCGAGCGACTGCGCGTAGCTTAGGATCGACAGAAGCTTTGGGCTGACGCAAAGTGTCGACAGTTGAAGTTTCAGCTGGGAGATCATGTGTTTTAAAGATTTCCCCTAACTGAGGAGAGATCGGTTTCGAGAGATGTGGGAAGCTCAATCCCCGTTATTGGACTGTTTGATGTCTCAGAAAGAATGGGAGAGGCGGCATATCGCTTGGCCTTGCCACCGTCCTTGGAAGGCATTCACGACGTCTTTCACATATCTCAGCTACACTGGTATGTGGGTGACCCCAGTTACATACTTGACCACTCGGAGCTAACTGTCGGTGCCAATCTGACCCTGGAGCAGCAGCCGGTCAAGATCCTGGAATGGAAGGAGAAGGCTTTACAGAATAAGGTCATTCAATTGGTTCGTGTAATGTAGAGAATGGACTCCCTAGGAGTCGACATGGGAAAGAGAGGATATACAAATCCGATATCCGCACTTGTTTTGTCTCGTGACAGTCGTTTCTTAAAAATTTCGAGGACGAAATTTTTTAAGGAAGCTAGGTTGTAACGACTGTGTTTTCTTATTTTCCTTTTTGTATTTTCATTTGTACTTGATGGTATTTTAATTAATATCCTTCTCTTCTTCTGTGGTTAGTTTTAACTCTTTTGCCATATCCTTTTGAATCAATAAGTCTCTTGTGCTGAGTTGGTTGCAGTGCAAGAATCCTAATCTACAGGTCACAAGTTCAAATCCCAGTGACCCTTTTCTTTTTATTCTTTTTTTTTAATTTTTGACTTTGGCTTATTCTTTGAGGCCAATTCAAGTCTTGTTGAATGATATCGGATTCTGGGGACTTTTTGATTTTTTAAAAAATTTAAACTACACATATCTATGTTTTCATAAACATATTATTTTTCTATTTCTACTCCCTACATCTTAAAAACACCTTCCTCTTACTCTTGTGAACTGTGTTGTCCTAGCTCCATCACTACTCCTCACACCTCAAGAATTCTTCGAAGATGTTCCGGAACGACAAGCGTCCTTCCCTCTTCTACCTGTTGTTTTGATTCTTCAAACCGAGGCTATGTTCGCTTTCTTCTTAACTTATACTAGTACGAGTGGGTTTTGGTAAGTCATCCAGCTCTCTCTTCTCATCCTGATGCCTCTGTAATGATCTCTACCTAGCCCTAATTAAACTTAACCCACAACTCTACAACGTGACATAAAAAAGTATATGGTACTTGTGTGATATTTGACTAGGTATTTGTCTGTGCATGATGTTATTCCTTGTGTATGGTTATATGATTGTGGTGATTTTTGGTGCACCTCAGGTCTTGGGTGCACCGCGTTTCCGTGTTTTTAATCCCTATGTTGTATGGATCGAATGGATATATAATTTAGGCAAAATCAAGTTTTTTCCACATAATTTCACCTTTTTTATACCCCGACTTCGAGTAAGCATAACACCTAGCACCGCTATATGTTTTAATAAATTCTTGTTTGAAATACAAGTACTATGAAATATGCACATTTCTGTATTTAAAATTTTCCCTAAAAGTTGATGTAAGATACGGTTTTGGCATTTTAAAGTTCATAACTCAAATCTGGACATCTGGTCGGGCTGCTATGCGCAGCAATATAAAAACAAACGCAACTCCCTTTTCTGGAACTCAAAATGAGCAAACCATAGGTGCTAATTCACCACGACAGAGATCCCTACGACTCTCGTATATATATTTTTATCTAAAACGAATGGAAGTTTACCAAAAAGGCTTTGCAAGTTGACGTTTCAAATCTGGACTGATACAGAATCCTTCTGCACAGTCGCGGTAAAACGAGCATATCTCTTTTTGTAGTTGTGGGATCGATATGTTTCTCGTTGTGTTGTAACGTAACTTAGATGCACGTTTCTGTATTTTAAGTTTTTGCTAAATCTGCACTTAAACACCTTAAAACTGCATACTAAGTCGAGGGTGCTTTCTAAAAAGCATTCTGGACAGGACTATTCATTGTCACCGTAACAGCCTTAACTCCCTCATTCGGGCTGCGAATGAGGGAAACTCAGAGGCATAATTTACAGAACTCTTTAATCTGCAACTTTCATGTTTTAAGTGAATTTAGATTAGTCCTTTAACTTGCTCGTTTCTGTTGTAGAACATGTGACAATATTTCTAGCCTGAAACCTAAACCCTTTACACTTTAACCCATATTTATGTTTATTGTTGCATGCTCTATGGTTTTCCGACTTGAGTATCGTGAATACATGCTTACCATGATTCCATGAACTTGACATGTACTTGGATTAAACACATGTATTCGTAACTCCTGTTAGAACTGTTTGGGAATGGAGTGTACGACTGCTTCGGAATTCCACTTACTAATACATGAACCCATGAATGTTATCTATTTATGCTAGTTTTAATGATGGTGTATTTGGGATAGTTTGGGAATGGAGTGGACGACCGCTTCGGAAGTCCACTTACTACACATAAACTCGTGAAATTCATGTTGCTGGGATACCGAGCCAGAACGGTACAGTACCAACTCCTGAATCCGTTGTTCCATGGGGGAAAACGGAATACTTTCGAAACAACTCGTACGTCATGTACCTAAACTCTACGTTAACATAGCAAAAATTCATTATATGCTCCACATCATGCTGTCACATGATATACTATTTACATGCATGCTCCATACTATGCTCATTACTATGTTTCTTCTGCTATTCACATATTATTGTTCAATATTCATATATATTTAAATGTGGGGCTTACTAAGTTCAAGATCGCTGACGGACATTTCTTTCCTTTCTTCTGAAATGTGTGTACGTCAGGTGGTTTAGGTAGCGCCGAGGAAGCTACTTTTGAACTGGAACCCGTCGCAGAGGACATTCAACATTTTACCAGCCAAGCAGATTACTAGCATTTAGCCAACTGTACAGGCTTTTGTTTTCAGCTCTTTTCTTTATCGCATTTGAATGATGTTAAACTTGTAATAAGTATCTTTGAACTATTGTGTAATAAGTATTGGGGTTTGGATACCTGTTTGTGGTTAAATTCTTGTTTATTATCAGTGTTTTAAAAGCGGAAAAAAAAGCGAAGCGGTCGAGGAACCAAAACGCTTAAGCGCTTAAGCGGTCGTTCAGGCAGCTCAGAAATCAAAACAGTGGAGTTTCATCAATATTTCTTTTCTTGTCAATAAATAATGAATTTAATTACATTCTAACTATTTTTATATTGCTTTTGTACTAGCAAATGCCTAAATTTAACCTAAAATTTAACAAATTTGCTTAGATAATATATTATTTGCTAAAATATGCTCAAATAAATCAATACAAAATTGAAATTTTCTTAGAATTTATTAGCTTATATAGTGGTTATAAGTTTTTCGGTACTCAATATCAAGCATCATAGCTCAAATTAGTAAAAATACTTATCAAATTATTTTTAAAAAGTATCTAAAAGATTATAGCTCGAAACCTGATGGAGTCAAAATCGAGTTGGAATTTCATGATCGAAATTCAAAAACTATTCGAAATCGAAATAGAAAACTTAAGGATTGCTCGAAATCGATTTAGTCTCGACTTCTTGAAATTGATAAATCTAAAATTTTGGAGTTTTGAAACCCAAATTTTGAAGTGTCTCAAAATCAGCTCGACAACCGTGGGATTTATCGAGTTGAGCACGAAAAATAGAAACGTGGAAAAGGAGAAAAAGAGAAAATGCAATGTTGTATTAATTGGTATTTGTGTATTCTTACTCCAATAACAATAATTATATACCCTTTATCACACATATAAGGTATACACATCGATAAAATAGGTTATACACTATCACCCGCTTAAAAGAGATAAAGCGAAGCGATGAAACATGCTCGGCCGCTTAAGCGCTTAGACGGCCGTTTTTTAAAACATTGTTTATTATTATCTATTTCTAGACGCTTAACGTATTTATATCAATAAGGTGTGCTTATCAGTATAAATACGTCGCAGCGGGTCTTGTTGCGTCTCCGTCTCTATACTTTAGGAAGTGGGGTATGACAAAAACCCTAATCTTATTGGAACTTTTTAGAGTAGTTGACTTTATTCTTATTATTTTACTCAATTTTAATGCTTAATATAATTTCTATAATGAAATATACAAGGTTTTTGTTAAAATTGTTTTTAAAATGGTGAAATTATATGCTTTTACTAAAATTACATTAAGTATAGTAGTTTGTTGTATGGTTATTGCTGAAATCACGTCAAATACAGTTTAAAAATTGCTGATATCATTTTTTTACGGAATTGCTGAAATTGTGCTGACATAACTTGGTTCTTTGCTGAATTTTGTTAAATACAATAAAAAATGTTGAAATGCGTTGCATATTTCTTATAATTTGCTAAATATGTTATTGTAATGTTACAGTAATATATTACTTATAATTATATATTATATATATATATACATGTCCATGTATTCTATGTTTTGGGATTTTGCCGTATCGTCGTGTTGCATCATATCATGTCCATGTCTCCGTGTCTATATTCGTGCAACCTTGGCCTATGTTGCTATGACTAGGAGTCGTTGCATAATGAGCCTAGCATGCCCTTGATTTCTGATTCGATAATATGTTTGCCATTGCATACAGAGAAGAGAGATTCAAATCATTTTTAAAATGTTGGCGACATGTTGAAATTCCGCTTGCATGTGGAGCTTATAGAGTAAACACGCTATACTCATTTTTTATCGGTGCATCATTTTGGGACATTGTTGGCCAACATGTCGGGCTAAATATGCCAACCTGAAATGCCGGGACATTTCATGTTTTCTCCAAATGTGTTTTTAACTCGAGTAATTCAAAACTCTAGGATTCAAGCCCACAACTGTTATTTTTCAATATAAATCCTCACCTTATAAGATTCTATCATGTCATGCTACTACTCTTTAACAACATCAAACATGGGCAATATATATAGTGTTTGAAGGTATGTTCCAAAGGTGATGGTCACAGAAAGAGTGGTTAGAAGTTAGAACATGTGGAGTGTACGTGGGGCTAAGAAACAATTACTTTCAGGTAAGCAATTAATTAGTAATCAACCGCGCGCCTTAGAAAGACTTGGCTAACAACATTTTTTTAAAATTTTGAGAGAGTTGACTAACTGCATAATTGAGTAAACTCGCCTACCTTGCCACCTTTACAATAAAATTGTGAAAAATCAGATGGCTTTCGCAAAGAAATATGTATTGGTGCCTTTTCATCTGTTGTGATACATCAATATATAAGAAAGATATCTTATTGTATTCATTAGGACTGTTATAATATAACATTTACCTGAAAATTTTGTTCTGCATGGGGATCATTTGGATTTTTATCTGGATGGATCTTGATAATGCTCGATATCGGTGATCTCCCAGATCAGGACACGTGGCAGATGACGTGTCCCAAGGCTTACAAGAAAGGACCTACAGTGGACAACCAGACCACTCCTGCGCCCGTCCTACAAGCAAACGCTGGCTCACTTCCGAGCCTCCAGCACAATTGGCCTCCTCGGCCTCACAGCTCGTCTCCGAGCTATCACAGGTCCGAGCCTCCTCGGCCCTCTCAGCTCGTCTCCGGGCTCGAGCAGAACCAAGATACCTCGGCTCTCCCGCTCCTCCGCGAGCTCTCCCGCCGAGGTCATCTTCCTCAGTCTCATCGACCGACCAACGGCACCGCTTGCAGGCGTAACCGCCACCCCGCGAATCTCGCCATACGCAAGATCTCCGCCGGCCACATCCCACGTTCCACGCCACCATGATCCCCCATTAACGAGCATGTCTCGCCATTAATGGGAGGTCCCGCTCATCACGCGGGCGTGACGTCGGGAACGTAACGGCCGGCGTGATTCTCGCGCCTGTCTTGCCTGCTGCCACTGCTATATAAACCCCTTCTTCACACGGTTCAAGTAAGTCATTTTTACTCCACTAAGCCGTTACTCTGCTCGGATCTCTAGTCTAACTTGACCGTCGGAGGGTCCTCGGTGGTACAACCACCCCAGGACTTCCTTGCAAGTAGCTCGGCAACCACAGCTTCAAACCCAGTGAGATCCACACGCTTCAGGAGCGACAGCCTCTAGATCCAATCCCAGTCACCCATCACGGCCATCAGCAGATCAACGGAAGGTAACATCTTGGCGCGATCCCAGGTCGCGTCAGCTGGCGCCGTCTGTGGGAACTTCTTGATTCCACAAAAACAAAAGTTCACTTTCCGATCTCAATCCAATGGCTAGCGATCATCATGACGATCCAAGCACCAGCCGCCGCCTCCCCCTCAACGGAGGCGCGGACGAACCTCCTCCGCCGAGTTCCATCAACGCCCTCGCCGGCCGGATAGACCGACTCGCGTCTGTTGTGGAGGCACTGATTCGCGTCCAAACGGCGGGGCAAGATCACCAAGTCTCCGCTCCCCCGCCTCGGGACCAGGACCCCTACAGGGGGAGAGAAGACTCCATTCGCGTCGGCACCGCCGACCATCGCCTCGCTACCTCCCACGGCCGCAGATCTCCCGGGCCGATACGTTCTGAGACCGGTTGGGCACCCCATAGTTCGACACTGAGATCCGTCACCAGAGCACCTCGCCCCGAGATCCTCCGCGCACCTGTCCCTCCCGAGGAGATGTCCGTCAGCTCGCCTGTTACCAGGCATGATCGACACCCCCTCCATCGACGGGGTCGCATGGACGGGACTTGCCGCGGTGGCTCGAGGGCCACCTCGCCGGGGGATCTAGGAAACCTTATTGAGAGGAACCGGAGCCGCGGCCAAACGCAGGCCTCCAACAGCAGAAGCCGGGGATCAGAATGCGCCACACCGCCAGGGATCAAATCCCTCATCAAGTGGTAGCCGAGCAGCTACCCTGCTCGACTATCCCTGGCTGGTAGCTTCCCTACCCCACAACGCCAGGGATTAAAGCCCTCATCAAGAGGCAGCCGAGCAGCTACCCTGCTCGGCTATCCCTGGCAGGTAGCTTCCCTACCCCACAACGCCAGGGATCAAAGCCCTCATAAAAAGGCAGCCCTGCAGCTGCCTTCTCGGCTATCCCTAGCTGGTAGCTTCCCTACCCCACAACGCCAGGGATCAAAGCCCTCACCAAGAGGCCGCCGAGTAGCTACCCTGCTCGGCTATCCCTGGCTGGTAGCTTCCTTACCCCACAACGCCAGGGATCAAAGCCCTCATCAAGAGGCAGCCGAGCAGCTACCCTGCTCGGCTATCCCTGGCTGGTAGCCTCCCTACCCCAACCCTCATCAAGAGGCAGCCAAGCAGCTACCCTGCTCGGCTATCCCTGGCTGGTAGCTTCCCTACCCCACAACGACAGGGATCAAAGCCCTCACCAAGAGGCAGCCCTGCAGCTACCGTGCTCGGCTATCCCTGCTTGGTAGTTTCCCTACCCCACAACGTCAGGGATCAAAGCTCTCATCAAGAGGTAGCCGAGCTGCTACCCTGCTTGGCTATCCCTGGCTGGTAGCTTCCTTACCCCACAATACCAGGGATCAAAGCCCTCATCAAGAAGCAGCCGAGCGACTACCCTGCTCGGCTATCCCTGGATGGTAGCTTCCCTACCCCATAACGTCAGGGATCAAAGCCCTAACCAAGAGTCATCCCTGTAGCTACCCTGCTCGGCTATCCCTGGCTGGTAGCTTCCCTACCACACAACGCCAGGGATCAAAGCCCTCGCAAGAAGCAGCCCGGCAGCTACCCTGCTCGGCTATCCCTGGCTGGTAGCTTCCCTGCCCCACAACGCCAGGGATCAAAGCCCTCGCCAAGAGGCACCGAGCAGCATCCCTGCTCGGCTATCCTTAAGGACAAAAAGTCCTCGCCAAGAAGCACCGGGCAGTAACCCTGCTCGGCCATCCTTAGTAGGCCACTTACGGCCCCTCCCGCGCTAGAGATGAAAAGCCCTCGGAAAGAGGCAACCGGGCCCGTCCTTACTCGGTTATCCCTGGCTGGTAGCTCCCTACCCCAACAAACCATGGATCAAAGCCCTCGCCAAGAGGCAACCGGGCCCACCCTTGCTCGGTTATTCCTGGCTGGTAGCTCTCTACCAAACCAGGGATCAAAGCCTTCGCCAAGAGGCATCGGGCAGTAACCCTGCTCGGCCCGTTCTTAAGGATCAAAGCCCTCGCAAGAGGCAACCGGGCCCGCCCTTGCTCGGTTATCCCTGGCTGGTAGCTCCTTACCCCAACAAACCAGGGATCAAAGCCCTCGCCGAGAGGCACCGAGCGGCTACCCTGCTCGGCCCCGTCCTTAGTAGACCACTCACGGCCCCTCCCGAGCTAAGGATCAAAGCCCTTGCAAGAGGCAACCGAGCCCGCCCTTGCTCGGTTATCCCTGGCTGGTAGCTTGATTGTCATAGGTTTCCGATTGTGTGTATCAAATCAAGTGAATAAGTTTCTTTGTGTCGGTATTTAGAAAAATTATAAAGAAATCACAACCAAAAATTATATTTGACCGCAATCAACTACGGTGTCAGTTATAAATCGTAAGCGAGTGCGGATCGTCCACAGGGATTGTGCGATTCGTTTCTATGTTTAATTTGTTTGAATCGAAAAGTTAATTGAAAAGAAAAGAAAACATGATTCAAGAATTTATCGATTGATTCAGGTGTCACGATGTTTAATCAAGAATCAAGAAACTGATAAATAAATCAAGAATCGGTGTTTTGATAATATTTCCAACCAAAATGTCAAGAATCTAAATGAGGCTCGTAGGAATCGATCGGATCTATAGACGTGATGTAATTTCAAGCTTTCGTGTTCTAGTCCTTCGAAGGATTGATACTAGATCGATGATGATCGAGGAGAGTTAGGGCTTTCTTGATGAAACTAGGGTTTCATCGTTTAACCCTTGTTCTTTCATCGATATCATTCGCATTCTAGCCTCTAGCAATTTCAAGAAACGATCGTAACTTCCCAATCTCGAGCGATATCAATCAAGAAAGCATCGCAACGAATTGGGTTGTCGGTTCTTGAACTTGCTAGGGTTTACAAAACTCATAGGATTCAAGAATCGATTTAAGATATATTACATCATCATTCTATTGATCGTCTCGACTCCTCGACGAGCGGAGTATTACTCAAACATCATCACACAGAAAGTATTCAAGAATTGAAAAGATATCATGATGCGAGAATTTAAAGAAAACAAGATAAAAGAATATCACCTTTTATTTATATCAACAATTTGATTACAGTCGCTCAAGAACTACAAGAGGAAGAACTAAATTGTCGATCTGGCATCGCTCGGCTCCGTGAGTCGCGGATTGGCTTTGACCACTTGCTCTGTTGAAGATCGGCTTCGCTCATAAAAGGTTGCAAGGCTTCTTGCTTGATGGGTACTCGGGATCTTGGCTTTTGATTGGAATTAGGGTTAGGGTTTCACACAAGCCCTCTCACTAGACTTGTGGAAGAAGAAGATGAAGAAAGAGAGTGAATGGATCAATCAATTTCAATGAATGAATAATTATTTTACAAGTGTGCCTAGGGTCCTATTTATAGATCTCCCAAACCCTAGGTCTAGGTTTGAATTTACAATTCCCTCCAAAAGTTTGTTGAGGCTTCTAGAAGTAGTTTGTTAGGCTTAGCTTAGGGTTTAAGCTAGGGTTTACGGAGAAGTTTCTAGAATACAAGGCTAGTTTAGTGTTGGTCCCAAAGCTTGCTGATCTGGCAGAAGTCTCTGGAGTCTTCTGGAAATTGGAGTGTCTTTTTGAAGTGTAGGAGCTGATCTAGGAGTTCTGCAGTAAAATTGGAGTGATGATCTGTCAAGGCCGCCGCGGAACCGCGGCGCAAGCAGGCTATGGCCGCGGTTCCGCGGCCATGTAGGAGGCTTGGAGCTTGGTTCTTCTGGTGTAGTCTTGGAATACCATTTGGAGCTTAATTTGATATGTTGAATTTTACTTTGCCTTTTGGATTGGTACCAGAACTGAAATCATTGAGTTGGCGTAATATTTGATCGGTACCGTATAGATTGTGGGCCTTTCTTCTGGATTTTCCTGCATAGATCTCAAAACAAGTGTTGCGCAATATAGGGATGATGCGATGCCATGAAATGCGGTCAATTTCCTTTATAGTGTCGGTTTTAGAGTCTAACACATGCAATCTGATATTTTGTGACAGTTTTGCTAATATGTAAAATATGAATGCCGAACACTTCTATATGGATGCAAATGATGAGGAAATTGCCGGCTAAAATATGCAATATTTTCGACTAATCAAATTCCCCCAAACTTAATTTCGATCGTCTCGAGCGAACTTTTTATTAAAAAGAGAAGGAGAAAAGAAAGAGAAAAACTAACTAGCACACTTTCGTAGGCAACACGATTGCACTGAGCACGTGCAACAAGCCTTTAAACCTCTAGGTGTCCCTAGTAGGAGGAGTGTTGTCTCCTGAGGGTTTTCAGCGGATTGCACCCATAAAATCCAATAATAAAAGAAAGATCATGAATATTACATTTAAAGAAAAGAATTGTAAAAGAAAAACTTTGAAAATTAGGGTTTTCAACTAAGCTAGCTTTTCGGTTGTCATGAGCCCTATCTTAATGGTCATGAAAAGATGTTAAAAATCACGTCCTCCCTCAATAAAACATCATCTTATTCTTCATTCCTATCTTTCTTCCAAACATCGATCATATAACCCTGCGTGTGTGTACAGACATCCCTACACCCGGAGAATTCAATTCAAGCTATCATACTCTTGTCCATCAGCCTCAGTACTTTTTAATTAATGAATATTTAGATGAGATTGCTCACACACTTTCATGCGACCGTTAATACTTCTTGAGGTACTAACTGACCGATTACTCATATGCTTACTTACTTGGTGTATTTTCCTCGTTTTGCACCACCTCAGGCATAGCAGTGACTCCCAGACCAGTTGGCCTTAGGGCACTAGGTGAAGAAGCACCCTCGCTATACATTTTTTATTGCCCTTGGTGATAACAAAACCAGTGTCCATTTTTCTCACCACTTTATATTTTCTTTATTCATTTTTTTTTCTTTTTATTTCCTTCATACATCGCTTTAAGACAAGAGCATTTCAAGGTATCCTCTACTATCCCAGGCTTCAAGACGTGTGTAAGTGCGAATAGCAGGGTATCAACGTTCAAAATGTTTGGCTTCCAGAATAGAAACTATTTTTCAGACTTATTTTTATCCTCAGATTAGTGACGTCTTTCATCTTACTAACCCTTGGGACAACGGCTCATAACTACGTATTACTAGTTCGTATAAGAAAACTTCTAATTTTTTTAGTTTTCTAAAATTTTTCCAATCTCATGGATGTAATTTTTCACTATCTAAACTTTCATTATCTTATTTATGTACAAAAAAGTGTAAATATTAAAATTATTTTTATACTTGGAAATTTTTAAATTTTTATTGGTTTTGAAAATTTTTCAATTTTTATAGATTTTTAAAGAAATATTTTGTGCTTATGCAGATGATATGCAAATGATGAAAAAATAAGCACAAACCTCCACTAAACTTGTTTTCAACAGTGTCCTCGCTGTTGCCAATCGCTATACCTACAAAACTGTAAGCCTGGGGGAATTATTAGTGGGGGCAAAATATATAAGTGAAGAACTTCCCCCAAACTTATTCTTTTCACTCACCTTCATTCGAAAAAGATGATGCAATGATATGCTGGATATGAAGGTGAGACGGAGGAATTTTAATCAAAATAAACTGGCTCTTGTAAGAACAAGAGCTCCTCCGTGGGGTCAGTGGAAAAATACGGCTTAAGTCTATGTCCATTCATTTTGAAAAAGGTGCCGTTTTTAACATTTTCTACTTCTACTGCCCCGTGCGGGTATACAGACCGCACAACAAAAGGTCCCTTCCATCGAGATCGAAGCTTACCCGCGTGAATGTGTAATTGTGAATCATAAAGAAGGACTTGTTGACCAGGTGAAAATGTTTTCCTCAAAATGTTTTTATCGTGAAAAACCTTAGTCCTATTCTTTGTGATTACAGCGTTATCATAAGCTTCATCGCGGAGTTCGCTTAGCTCATTTATTTGCAGCTTCCGAAAGTTGCAAGCAAGGTTTAGATCAAAATTTATTTCTTTTATAGCCCACAATGCTTTATACTCTATCTCGACAGGTAAATGACATGCTTTCCCAAACACTATCCTATATGGAGACATCCCTAGGTCGGTCTTATATGCAGTTCTGAATGCCTAAAGAGCATCCGTCAGTTTGGTCGACCAATCTTTTCTATTTTTAGCCACAGTTTTCTCCAGGATAAGTTTGATTTGTCTGTTTGAAATTTCAGCCTGCCCGCTTGTTTGGGAATGATAGGGTGTAGAAAGTCGGTGGTTGATTCCGTATTTTCGCATCAGAGTCTCGAAAGATCTGTTGCAGAAATGTGTCCCATTATCGCTAATGATAGCGCGTGGGTGTCCAAATCGCGAAAAGATATTCTCTTTTAAGAACTTAATGACAACTTTCTTGTCATTAGTGCGACATGGAATGGCTTCTACCCATTTGGAGACATAATCAACCGCCAGCAGTATGTACAGATTCCCAAAGGAGTTGGGAAAAGGACCCATAAAATCAATGCCCCAAACATCAAATATTTCAACAACCAAAATGGGTTGCTGAGGCATTTCATTCCTCCGGGATATTCTACCCGTATACTGACATTGTGTACAGGTTTTGCAATAGTCAAATGCGTCCTTGAATAAGGTCGGCCAATAAAATCCACATTGCAAAACCTTTTCCGTTGTCTTTCTAGGACCAAAGTGACCCCCACAGGCCTGATCATGACAAAATGAAAGAACACTCTTGAACTCTTCATTCGGGACACACCGGTGAATGATCTGATCAGGACAATATTTAAACAAATAAGGTTCATCCCAGTAAAAGTGTTTTACTTGGGATAGAAAACGGTATTTGTCCTGTTTTGACCAATCGCTGGGTATCAGTCCCGTGGCATGATAGTTCACAATATCCCTGAACCATGGTTCAGCGGATATGCTCAAGAGTTGTTCGTCAGGAAACGAATCATTGATCGGTAGGGTCACAGGGGAAGAAATGATGCGTGAAAGATGGTCAGCTACTACGTTTTCACATCCTTTCTTATCTTTGATAACAAGATCGAATTCTTGTAACAGAAGGATCCAACGTATTAGTCGACCTTTTGCATCTTTCTTCGCCAGAAGATGTTTTAAAGCGGAATGGTCAGTATACACAACTATAGGTGAGCCAATTAAGTAAGGCCTGAATTTCTCTAATGCAAATACAACCGCTAAGAGTTCTTTTTCTGTGGTTGTATAATTGAATTGCGCATCATTCAGGGTCTTACTTGCATAGTATATCACGTGTGGCATCTTATTGATGTGCTGTCCTAAGACTGCACCTACTGCAAAATCAGATGCGTCACACATCAGCTCAAAGGGGTAGTCCCAGTTTGTTGATGATAACACGGGGGCTGAAGTGAGTGAGTGTTTAAGTGGGTCAAAAGCTGTCTCGCAATCCGAGTCAAAATGGAAGGTCGTATCCTTGGCCAGGAGAAGAGTTAAAGGTCTAGCAATTTTGCTAAAGTCCTTAATGAATCTCCTATAAAAGCCCGCATGGCCAAGGAAAGATCGAATATCTTTGACGCTTTTGGGATGAGGGAGGTTTTGAATGACATCAATCTTAGCTCTGTCAACCTCAATGCCTTTCTGTGAAATGACATGTCCAAGTACTATTCCTTCTTGGACCATAAAATGGCATTTTTCCCAGTTCAAAGTCAAGTTCTTCTCTTTGCAACGAGTAAGAACAGCGTCAAGATTCGCTAGGCAATCAGAAAAAGAGTCTCCAAAAATCGAGAAATCGTCCATAAAGATCTCCAGAAAATTCTCTACCATATCGGAGAATATCCCCATCATACACCGCTGAAAGGTAGCAGGAGCATTGCATAGCCCAAAGGGCATGCGACTGTAAGCAAAGGTACCAAAAGGACAAGTAAAAGTGGTTTTATCTTGATCCTTTTTGGCGATGGGGACCTGATTATAGCCTGAGTATCCGTCCATAAAGCAATAATACTCTCGTCCCGCTAAGCGTTCCAGCATCTGATCAATGAATGGTAGAGGAAAGTGGTCTTTCCTCGTGGCAGCATTGAGTTTTCTATAATCAATACATACACGCCACCCAGTTTGGGCACGTGTCTGAATCAACTCATTTGCCTCATTGGTTATAACAGTGATGCCGGATTTCATAGGAACGACATGTATAGGACTCACCCACTGGCTATCGGAGATGGGGTATATAATACCATTATCTAAGCATTTGACGATCTCTTTCATGACAGCTTCCTTCATGACGGGATTCAACCGTCTCTGTGGTTCTCGGGTTGGTCTGGCATCATCCATCACATGTATATGATGTTCAACTATCAAGGGACTAATCCCTTTGATGTCCGCCATACTCCAACCAAACGCCTCTTTGTTAGATCTCAATACCGATAAAAGTGCATTCTCTTGCTCTAATGCAAGAGAAGTGGATATGATAACCGGTAAAGACTCATTCTCACCTAGATATGCATATTTAAGGTGAGAAGGTAAAATTTTTAGATCTAACTCGGGCGGAGAAATGATAGAAGGAGGGATCATTGAGTGATTTTTGGATTTACAAAGAAGCTCAGAGCCTGTGAAAGATACAGACTCGGGTGGAGAAAAGTCAGAAGTGCAGGACTCAAGTGTAGGTAAAGTGTCCTTACTAAGATCATGTGTAAGATCAAGCAGAGATGTGGTAATGTCATCGAGATCAGTAAAGCAAAGATCCTCAGGTCCACAGCTATCGGGAGCGATCTCATGGACAGAGCACACATCTAAAATATGAGCAGAGGGTTCTGATGGCTGACTTCCAACTTTGTAGATATTTAGTTCAATGGTCATATTTCCAAATGATAAGTTCATTGAACCATTTCTACAGTTTATAACAGCGTTGGAAGTGGCAAGGAAAGGACGACCCAGAATCACCGGAATTTGGCCCCGGGGGTCTGCTACAGGATGTGTGTCGAGCACAATGAAGTCTACAAGGAAAACAAATTCCCCGACCTTTATCAACACATCCTCTAATTCACCCCTTGGTTTGGTGATAGAACGGTCTGCCATTTGGAGAGTGCAGTGAGCAGGTTTCAGCTCTCCAATCCCTAATTGCTCATAGACAGAATAAGGGAGCAGGTTAACACTTGCGCCAAGGTCTAAAAGAGCACGATTTATGTTTTTACCCCCAATCGAAATCGATATTGTAGGACATCCTGGGTCCTTTCGTTTCTTTGGTAGCTGGGGTATAAAAGCAGTGCTAATATTATTAGACATGAAGACCTTCTTCGGCACTTGAGTCTTCCTCTTCCTAGTGCACAAGTCCTTAAGAATTTTCGCATAAGCGGGGACTTGTTGAATCGCATCTAGGAGAGGGATATTGATGTTAACCCGTTTGAACATTTCCATTATTTTCTCCATATGATGACTTGTTCTATTAGCCCTTAACCGGTCGGGTAAGGAGCTTTCGCAATAAGCGCAGGGTCCATCACAGGAGAAGGAAGAGGGGGTAGACGCGGTCCCAAAAGAGGTGTGGGGACCGTCTGTGGAGAACTATAAGGGTTGGGAGAAGGTGTCGAACCTAATGGGAAATGGAGAATAGGCTCGCGAGAAGATGGTGAGGTAGAAGAAGAAGGATCAGAAGGAGAAGTGTGTGTGTGTGGAAAGGTCTCAGCCGGGGTGTTGATATGATTTTCAGTATCATCAATACCTTCCCCGACATGATTGTTCAGCACTCTTCCCGATCTCAACGTTGTGATGGCATTTACATTGTAATGCCCAGGATTCTGTAGGGGTTGAGAGGGAAGTTTCCCTTTTTCTCTCGCATTCATTTCGGCTTTTAGGCGTGCGATTTCAGCTTCCATCGATTTGATACTCTCAGCTTGGGACGCTGAGTTTTTCTTTATCTCACTGACGGAAGATCTAACCTCAGTCGAAACCTCTATGAAATTTGACAAAAGTGATTTCATGGTTTGAGAGAATTGAGAGAATTCGTCAGAGCAGGACTGCATAGGATTAGACTGTGCAGGAGTGTTGCCCTGGTTTTAGAAATTTTGTGACTGATAGGGGTGCTGAGTGAGTTGAAGGGGTTGCTGTTGCGGTGGAGGAAGAGCCCTTTGAAAATTATTCGTGTTTGGAACCGTGTTTTGAGATTGGTTTTGGTTCCCAGCAAAATTCGGGTGATTCCTCCAACCCTGATTGTACGTGGAAGAATATGGATCGTTTCTAGGTCTTTGAAATGCGGCATTAGAATGCTCATGACCTTGAAACGCAGAGTTTAATGGACATTCTTCCGTTTAATGAGACGGATCAGAACAGCACCCACAAACAGTTTTGGGGAGTGACACTGGGTTTAGGGAGGCTGCTGCAAATTTGTGTTCCATAGCGTCGAGCTTCTTTTGCATTGCTGCCATTTTAGCTCGAACACCTATGAACACATCTATTTGGTGTACGCCACCCCTATTCAATGGTTGGGTTCCACTCTCCCACTGTAGTGATTTTTCAGCGAACTCTTCTAAATACTTCCAAGCTTCCCCATCATCTTTGGTCATAAAAGTACCTTGACACATGTTTTCAAGGCTCTGTTTGGTGTTTGGATTAATGCCCTCATAAATGATTCGGCAAAGCTCCCATCTCAGGATGCCGTGATGAGGACACTGAACCAATAGATCCTTGAAACGTTCAAAGCATTTTGAAAATGGTTCAGCAGGGAGCTGGGCAAATTGATTCAGTTCGCTACGGATTCGAGCTGTCTTTTGTATTGGGTAAAATTTCTTAAGGAATGCAGCTACGAATTCTTCCCAATTCGTGATAGAGTGTGCGGTAGTGTTATATAGCCACTTTTCGGCTATATCGCACAATGTAAATGGAAGAAGTCGTAGACGCATTGCATCCACTGAAAGTTGTGATGTACCCATCATTGCGCATACGTTTTCAAATTTGGTAATGAAAACGTAAGCGTCCTCAGTCTCGAGTCCGTGGAATTTGGGTAAAAGATTGATATACTGGGGCTTAATCTCAAAGTTATCCCCATTGGCTGGTGGTGTGGATAAGCAGGTCGAAAGAGGACCTCGAATAGGGTAGCACCTCTCCTGGAGAGAGATGCGGGGTGGATTCTGTGCGCCAACTGACGGCGGCAGATTAGGGTTAAATAAGTTTGATGGATTCGGATCCATCGGTGTGGGTGTGGTAGTGGGTAAAGGAAAGGTAAATGGAGAAATATCGACTTCGGAGTCGATAAAGGGTACGCGGAATAAACGGGCACTAGAATCCCGTGTCCAGCCTATCTTGCACTAAAAAGGGTTAGTACAAGTGGCAGCGTTGACTTATAATTAGGGGTAAATGAAGTGAATGCGGTGTTTGCTTTGAAAAAGGGACGGATTTTTGAAAAAAATGATGCGACAAAACAAATGCAGCATACAAACCCTAGAATCTAGTGGTCACCTAGGTCCGGCTCTAGACCGCTCCTAACTGCCAAAAGATAAGTCGCAGGATAGAATCCTCCACTGCCTCTTTGTCCCTCCTGCGGCCAGGTAAGTGCCAGGTAAGTGGGAGGTTCTCCACTACGTAAGTAGTGGGCCTAATTAAGTAACCACTAGCCTTCGACACACTTTCCTAGGCACCACAAGAGAAATGCGGATAAGCAATGAATTACCCACGGTATTTTTCTATCCTAAGTGAGCGCGACGTGTAAGTCGATGTACAACACCCCACGACTCGCGGGGAGGCGGAAAAATGAAAAACGATCTTGTTCTTTGCTTAAACATCGACTAACCGCACGAATCGAAGCTAAACGATAACTAACATCAAACATAGAAGTTAACAACTACTATGTAAAGGGATTATACCTAACGAATCGTGTCCTTCGTCTTTACGAACTCCACCTCCTTCCTCGGCCTTCTCAAAGTAGTAGACGATCCACCCGAGAGCTTTACTCCAAGCTTAGCCTCTAAACTTGAGGCAACTAACCTTCTTTAAGTGCTAATCAAAGAAGCTAGGTGATATAGAGTGAGGGTTATGGTTTAATTAGTCTATCTAATCCTTGTACTCAACACATGAGAGGGGAGGATTAGGGTTTGAAGAGGGAGAGCTTGAGGAGAGAGAAGGTGAAGATAATAGTGAAGTGAGAAGAATGAGTTATCATAATATATATCAAGCATTTCTTTTTATCAAGAAAAGAAAAGAAATCATTTTACAACCATGCTTGATAAATATCTTGTGGTGATTCATCTCCATGAGTCATTAAGCAATTATGAAGCATTAATGACATGGATGAATCATCCATATGACTCACTAATCTCATTCAATGTATATGCCACCTAAACCTCCTTAGTCACCATCTTCTAGAAGCTTCTCGCGCAATTACGAGAACGCCCCTCCTTTCCGCAAAAATACGGAAAAACTTTAGACTGTAAAAATCCAATAACTGGATACCAGTAACTGGCTTAAACCAAAGCCGACTGGTAAAAACTGTCCGAAAGTCGTACGTGCATAAACACACGTATGCGTCCGAACCCTTGTCGTAAAACCATACGACCTCTATATCGTTTCGCCTGGAGTAGGAAAACTCTCTGTGTGGGACTCTAGAGACTCGACTACTACGCTGGCAGTGGGTTTAACCACAGACCGCAAGCGGCACTAGCTGTACGTAACGGTCCCCAGGTAGATGTCGATAAGAAGGCCGATGAGGAAACCCATCCGAACTCCTACTGAGTCTGATGTGACAATCTCCATACGGTCCGGTCTGTTCGTCTAAGACTATCGCATATCGGGCCTAGGGCGCGGCAAGCGTCAGTCCCCTAATAGCGGTATAAGTCGTGTCGGAGCGAAGCCCATTACACCCTGAGAAACTACTGGAACCTACCAGCAAATCTCGCTTGCCCTGGCCAGGGACTTTGCGTAATGGCTCTCTGACACAGCGCGATATCAACCCCCAATACCGGGAGAGACGAATCCTGTCTAACCGCCACTGCCTCCAAGTGCTCGGGACTGCACCCAACTGCTACCTGTTTGCACGACTCTTTTGAGCCGTGGTAGGGTAGCAATCTAAGAACAGTGGGACACACTTGAGGCGAAGTAGCAGTGTCAAGTCTGCGGACTATGCTGTACTCATGTCACCTGGGAACTGTTCACTGACGACTGGTATAAAACCAACCAACAGTTCCCTGTGAGTCTTGTCCGGTGTACCCGTAACCTAACGAGCACCTGCATACTATCTCCAGTACGACGTACTGACGGCTGTGGGACAGACCATCTCCCCAACTGGGATGAGAAGCGTATACACTAGTCTACTCCGGAGTATCGATGCCCTGTCTCGATAATCCAACGACTAGGGACCTGAATAAGGATGTGCTTGTAGACTACCCAGCCCCCACTAGTGTGACTGCCATCACAACGCTGGTAGTCAAGCAAGATCCTAAGAGCTCTAACAATACGTATACTCACATATTAAGATAGAAAAACCAAGTAGCATACTACCATGTTTAGCAAGAATGTTATATACATGTGAATATCCCAAGCTTCCATTAAGTAATATACAAACTAGTATGATACAGTAATGGCCTTCTAGGGCATAAACACTAACAATCTCCCACTTGCACTAGGGCCATGTACTGGCGTATCGAAGACCGATGATCTCGAGTAGCCTCTCGAACTGAATCTGAGGTAGGGCCTTCGTGAATGGATCAGCAATGTTCTCTTCAGAAGCAACTCTCCGAACCTCGATCTCCTGACGATCAATGATCTCCCTGATCAGGTGATACCGCCTTAAGATGTGTCTGGACTTTTGATGGGACCTTGGTTCCTTCGCTAAAGCTATAGCTCCGTTGTTGTCGCAATACAGAGGTATTGGACCAACTATGGTAGGAACCACCTGAAGTTCTGTTAGGAACTTCTTCATCCAGACTGCTTCTTTTGCGGCATCGCAAGCAGCTATATACTCCGCTTCCATCGTTGAGTCAGCAACGGTGTCCTGCTTGGAGCTCTTCCAGCACACCGCCCCTCCATTGAGGGTAAAGACATAACCCGACATGGACTTGGAATCGTCCTTATCACTCTGGAAGCCGGAATCAGCAAAGGCCTCCAACCTAAGGTCTTTTCCGCCGTAAACCAAGAACATCTCCTTAGTCCTTCTCAGGTACTTGAGAATGTTCTTTACTGCTATCCAGTGCTTCTCCCCTGGGTCTGACTGATACCGGCTTACCACGCTCAGTGCGTAAGCTACATCTGGTCTGGTGCACAACATCGCATACATTATAGAGCCTACCGCAGAAGCGTAGGGTATAATAGACATGCGTTCCCTTTCCAAATCAGTCTTGGGAGACATCTCTTTGGAGAGGGTGATTCCGTGACAAGCCGGTAGATTACCGCGCTTAGAATCTTCCATACTGAATCTTTTCAGTACAGTGTCGATATACCTGGACTGCGAAAGTCCCAACATCCTCTTGGATCTATCACGATAGATCCGGATCCCTAGAATGTAAGAGGCATCACCCAGGTCTTTCATGGAGAACCTGTGTGACAAGAATCCTTTGACAGATTGTAGCATAGGAATGTCATTTCCTATCAATAGAATGTCATCCACGTACAAGACGAGGAATACGACACTTCTGGCTACAACTTTACTATATATACACGGTTCATCTGTTTTTGATAAAGTCATATTCTTTGACTGTCTCATCAAAACAGATGTTCCAACTCCGCGATGCCTGCTTTATTCCATAAATGGACTTAAGCAGCTTGCATACTTTCCCGCTGCTCCCACTCTGATTGAAACCCTCTGGCTGATCCATATAGACGCTCTCTTCTAAATTTCCATTCAGAAAAGCTGTCTTTACGTCCATCTGCCAGATTTCATAATCATGGAAGGCAGCAATAGCAAGAAGGACCCGAATGGATTTGAGCATAGCCACTGGAGAAAAAGTTTCGTCATAGTCCAAACCAGGTCTTTGACGAAAACCTTTTGCAACAAGTCTAGCCTTATAGGTTTCCACCTGTCCATCTACACCAATCTTTTTCTTGAAGATCCATTTGCATCCTATGGGTTTTACCCCATCTGGAGCAAAGTCCAAAGTCCATACTTTGTTGGTGTACATGGACTCCATTTCGGTCCGCATTGCATCTAGCCATCGTACCGAGTCGCCGCTCTGGATGGCCTGCTGGAAGTCATTAGGTTCATCATCATCTATGATGCAATCCTCTCTATCCCCATCTATGAGAAAACCGTAGTATCTCTCAGGCGGATGAGACGGCCTACTACTCCTGCAGAGGGGTGCGGGAATGTCCTGTTCTTCTTGAACTACCGGTTCTACCAAACTTTCAGTATTAGTTTGTGGTTCTGGAATTTCTTCCAGTTCTATTTCGCTCCCACTTGATTCCTTTTCTAAAAACTGATGTTCTAGAAAATGGGCATTACGAGAAACAAATACCTTTTGTTCCTCTGCGTAATAGAATAGATATCCCCTGGAGTTCTTTGGATATCCCACAAACCTACACTTTACTGATCGTGCCTCGAGCTTGTCCACATGCTGCTTTTTAACAAAAGCTGGACATCCCCAAATCTTTATATACTGTAGATGGGGTTTCTTCTGGCTCCACATCTGATATGGAGTGGTAGGCACAGTCTTGGTAGGAACCATGTTCAAAAGATATGCCGCTGATTCTAGCGCATAACCCCAGAAAGATCGCGGTAACTCAGCATTACTCATCATGGATCGGACCATATCCAATAGGGTTCGATTCCGTCTCTCCGATACACCGTTATGCTGTGGAGTGTATGGAGGAGTAAGCTGAGAGAGAATTCCTTTCTCTTTTAGGTAACCAAGGAACTCGACACTCAAGTATTCACCACCTCGATCAGATCTAAGTGTCTTTATACTTTTGCCGGTTTGGTTTTCTACTTCATTCTTATACTCTCGGAATTTCTCAAAAGCCTCGGATTTATGTTTCATCAGATAAATGAATCCGTACCTTGAGTAATCATCCGTGAAAGTAATGAAATAGGAAAAACCACCTCTTGCATGTGTAGACATTGGACCGCATACATCGCTGTGTATGAGTCCTAAGAGCTCGCTCGCTCTTACTCCATGTCCAGTAAATGGAGTCTTTGTCATCTTTCCTTTGAGACAAGATTGACAAGTGTCATAAGTTTGATATTCGAACGAGTCCAAATATCCTTCTCTATGCAACTTAGTCAACCTTCTCTCATTGATGTGACCCAGTCTACAATGCCATAAGAAAGCTTTATTTAAATCTAGAGACTTTCTTTTTAGTGTGTTCTGGACATTGAAAATTTGGAGTTGCTTTAAAACATATATACCGTTATTTAGTGTACCTGACCCAATCAAACCATGATTAAGGTGGATGTTAATAACATCTCTTACAAACGTGAAATCATAACCTTTATTTGATAACAAAGAAACTGATATGATATTACACGTTAAGCTTGGTACAAAATAACAGTTATGTAAAACCAAAATGTGTCCACTCGTCAATCCTAGGTGATAATCCCCGACGGACGCAGCTCCCACGCTAGCTCCGTTAGCAACCTTTAGGGTCATATCACCTTCCTTCAGCACTCTACGGTTTCTCAGTGCCTGCAATGAATTGCAAATATGAGATCCTGATCCGGTATCCAATACCCAGGAAGTAGAGTTGATCGACAGACAATTCTCAATTACAAACACACCTGAAGTCGAAGCCACAGCTTGCTTCGGTTCCTGGTTCTTGGCGTTCCACGTCTTGCAATCTTTCTTCCAGTGCCCTTTCCTGTGACAATGGAAGCACTCATCCTGGCCTACTACCGGTACCGTAAACTTTTTCTTTCCCTTCCCTCCCACCTTACTAACACCTCCTCTAGGTCTGGGGACGGCCTTCTTCTTCCTTCCTTTGGCCCTAGCCTTGGACCCGGAAGAAGATGCACCGCCAACAAACATAGCGGGTGTTTCCCTTGCCTTCTGCAAGGTGCCCTCTGCACTCCTTAACATGTTCAGGAGTTCCAGAAGTTCAACTTCTTTTCTTTGAAGGTTGAAGTTCAGGATAAACTGGGCGTAGGTGGGAGGAAGGGACTGGAGAATAAGGTCTGTATAGAGCTTATTATCCAAAGTCGTCCCAAGGTCTGCGAGCTCTTCAATATAGCCGATCATCTTTAGGACATGTTCTCCTACTGATGACCCGACAGCCAACCTCGCTCGAAACAAGTTCTTAGAGGTCTCGTATCTTGCTATACGAGATTGCTCTCCATAAAGTTCCTTTGTATGGAGAAATATGCCATCAAGGCCCATATCCTCGTGCCTCCTCTGATGTTCATTGTTCATTGAGGCAAGCACGATGCACTTGACTTTCGCGCAATCTAAATCCCAGGTTTTGCGGATTTCCTTATCCGCATTGCTGGATTTGGGACCAGGGACAGCAGGTGCCGTAGCGGTGAGGACGTACCCCAATTTGTCATAGGTCAAAGCCATTTTGACATTCCGCAGCCAATCTTTATAGTTTGGCCCTGTCAGTATATTTTTCTCTAAAAGTAACTTAAGTACAGTCATTTTCAGGGTCGCTGCAATTAGGAGAGAGAGAAGAAAACTCTTTAGCATGATGCTCTTGCAAGTTTAGAGTGGTTTTTAGTTTATCTAAACTGGATGGCTCCCACTGTTTCTCGAATCCTTCCTCAAACCATAAAAGAAGAATTAGCCAGGACTATTCTCACCGTACAATACTTGCTTAACCGTTCAGCCAGGCCAGTGTCGATACTTCGAGGGAGGTTTTCCAACGCTTTCGCGAAGTTCCTTAATTAAATAACCTCTTTTCTCTGGGGGCGTAACCCCGCTGACACCTTTCTGGACACCTACTAGGTTTATAGCATTGATCGTTAAGTGACGAATCTCCTGATAAGTAGCATATACTCATAGTAGGATCGGGATCCAAATATCATTGTATGATAATGTTGAAGGAATCCTACCAACATTCATCAAACTCCAAATGGTATGCAACTCTTTGCAAATTTCAGTTTCTTTAGAAATTCCCGATATATATTTCTGCCCCATGCTCTTATGACCTTGGCGTTAGGTCAAAATGTCATAAGTCACATGTCAAGTTCTACCCATCATTATCTTGTCAATTTGAACCCATCCGTATATATCCTTGACGTTCGGCCAAAATGATAATACGACTGTCCCAAACTAACTCATCTATCTATGCAACAAATGAATACCCAGTAGCTACCAAACACTATGCCTTGGCGTTAGGTCAAAATACATAGCTTGAATACTACTGAATACCCAGATGAAATGACGGAGGGCTACGAATGGTTTTGGCGAAACCGTGAACGTAGTGAACTTGATATAACCGAAGGAACCTGATAGCTTTTAAAAGGAGTGGTTAAAGCTCCGTATTTAAAAATATCTGTTTTTAAAATTAACCGAGTGGTTTCTTTTAAATTGTTCCAACGATTTAAACTTTGGTTTGTTTTTCTTTGCATTATAAATAATGCGTCCCATCATTAACCTATCATTGCAGAAAACAACGAAAATACAACGTCCTCTTATGCCATCCGCATTCGCCACGGGGTCCCGTCATCACCCGTTAGGTTACTTAACTAACGACAGAGCGGGAGCTGGGCTAGCGCGGGTGTAAAACATAAGTGACGTCTAAATAGCTATCATATATAGATATTGTACATTCGTCAGACGCAATAATAGGCATTCCAGATCACAGATGAACTTTATTGGATTTGTAAGTAATCCGTGTTTGCTTTGAGCCTGCAACAAAAGACGGATTACACAGTTGTGATGAATAGCCATTACCCCACCCAAGATCCCAACGGGTACGGCAAACTACCCGCCCGGCAATTTGTGCACCCCACCTTGGGTCTGTCCTAGGAGCAAAAACAGTAAAATAAAATAATACAACGGTGGCTACAACCGCAACCTGGATGTGCCCCGCAAAATAATATTACAACAAATTACATTTACATCAAATGAATTAAATAATAACCCATCACATAACCCCGGCTATACATCACAATAGTCCAACACAGTTCATATCCACAAACAGTAAAAACCATTACAGAAATGTGCAACCCCCTGCCAACCGACATACTAGCAGTTAGGGGAGGTTTACGAACACATTATACAAACACAGATATAATCCAACAAGCAAATACTGTATAATTTCGATCGATTAAACACTTTTAATTTTGCTCCAATACTTCTCTGTAAACCTGAAACCTGAGCAAAAATAAAATATTCCAGAAAATACCAAATATCACAGAGAAGCAACACAGGAAATTTGGGTTCCTGAATCGCCAACTCGGCGGCGGAAGCGCGGCGGATTGGTGCGATCCGCCGCGGTTCCGCGGCTCTTTAGGCGATTCAGGGGCCCAAATTTCTTGGGTGTTCTTCTACTGTCTTTTTAAGCTTTCTGAACCTCCCTGAAAAATTTTAGGACCTCATTTAAAATTCGACAGAAACTAGTGATTTCGGGGCTTTCCGGTTTCGTTTTTTCCGTTCGAAATTCATACAAATTTGCAAGTAAGTTATTTATTATTTAGCGAGGCTCTGATACCACTGTAAGTCGATGTACAACACCCCACGACTCGCGGGGAGGCGGAAAAATGAAAAACGATCTTGTTCTTTGCTTAAACATCGACTAACCGCACGAATCGAAGCTAAACGATAACTAACATCAAACATAGAAGTTAACAACTACTATGTAAAGGGATTATACCTAACGAATCGTGTCCTTCGTCTTTACGAACTCCACCTCCTTCCTCGGCCTTCTCAAAGTAGTAGACGATCCACCCGAGAGCTTTACTCCAAGCTTAGCCTCTAAACTTGAGGCAACTAACCTTCTTTAAGTGCTAATCAAAGAAGCTAGGTGATATAGAGTGAGGGTTATGGTTTAATTAGTCTAACTAATCCTTGTACTCAACACATGAGAGGGGAGGATTAGGGTTTGAAAAGGGAGAGCTTGAGGAGAGAGAAGGTGAAGATAATAGTGAAGTGAGAAGAATGAGTTATCATAATATATATCAAGCATTTTTTTTTATCAAGAAAAGAAAAGAAATCATTTTACAACCATGCTTGATAAATATCTTGTGGTGATTCATCTCCATGAGTCATTAAGCAATTATGAAGCATTAATGACATGGATGAATCATCCATATGACTCACTAATCTCATTCAATGTATATCCCACCTAAACCTCCTTAGTCACCATCTTCTAGAAGCTTCTCGCGCAATTACGAGAACGCCCCTCCTTTCCGCAAAAATACGGAAAAACTTTAGACTGTAAAAATCCAATAACCGGATACCAGTAACTGGCTTAAACCAAAGCCGACTGGTAAAAACTGTCCGAAAGTCGTACGTGCGTAAACACACGTATCCGTCCGAACCCTTGTCGTAAAACTATACGACCTCTATATCGTTTCGCCTAGAGTAGGGAAACTCTCTGTGTGGGACTCTAGAGACTCGACTACTACGCTGGCAGTGGGTTTAACCACAGACCACAAGCGGCACTAGCTGTACGTAACGGTCCCCAGGTAGATGTCGATAAGAAGGCCGATGAGGAAACCCATCCGAACTCCTACTGAGTCTGATGTGACAATCTCCATACAGTCCGGTCCGTTCGTCTAAGACTATCGCATATCGGGCCTAGGGGGCGGCAAGCGTCAGTCCCCTAATAGCGGTATAAGTCATGTCGGAGCGAAGCCTATTACACCCTGAGAAACTACTGGAACCTACCAGCAAATCTCGCTTGCCCTGGCCAGCGACTTTGCGTAATGGCTCTCTGACACAGCGCGATATGAACCCCCAATACCGGGAGAGACGAATCCTGTCTAACCGCCACTGCCTCCAAGTGCTCGGGACTGCACCCAACTGCTGCCTGTTTGCACGACTCTTTTGAGCCATAGTAGGGTAGCAATCTAAGAACAGTGGGACACACTTGAGGCGAAGTAGCAGTATCAAGTCTGCGGACTATGCTGTACTCATGTCACCTGGGAACTGTTCACTGACGACTGGTATAAAACCAACCAACAGTTCCATGTGAGTCATGTCCGGTGTACCCGTAACCTAACGAGCACCTGCATACTATCTCCAGTACGACGTACTGACGGCTGTGGGACAGACCATCTCCCCAACTGGGATGAGAAGCGTATACACTAGTCTACTCCGGAGTATCGATGCCCTGTCTCGATAATCCAACGACTAGGGACCTGAATAAGGATGTGCTTGTAGACTACCCAGCCCCCACTAGTGTGACTGCCATCACAACGCTGGTAGTCAAGCAAGATCCTAAGAGCTCTATCAATACGTATACTCACATATTAAGATAGAAAAACCAAGTAGCATACTACCATGTTTAGCAAGACTGTTATATACATGTGAATATCCCAAGCTTCCATTAAGTAATATACAAACTAGTATGATATAGTAATGGCCTTCTAGGGCATAAACACTAACACGACGGTCCTTAGAGTCTTCTCTAGATTTCTTTTAGTTAATGTGGGTCAATGCGGATGCAAGTTTTGTGATTTTCGGGGCCTAGGAAGGGTAATGAAATCCCCACCTAATTTGGATTTGGCCGTGCCCCTTAATTTCCGTATTTAGAATGCAAACAACCAAGAAATCAAAATCACGCACAAATTTAATTTTGCTTTTGCGGCGCTGCGATTATTTGCAAAGAAACCTGCAGAAAATTGTTAGTTGGAGCTAAAAGAGGAGAGAGGAGAAGGTAAGAAGTCACCTGAAGCAAAAATTGCATAGAGAACCCTCCAAGGGGCCGCGGTTCCGCCGTAATTGCTCCCTTATGCCGCGCTTCCGCGGTTGAAGTGCGGGAACACTGCACCAAAATTCACCAGGGAGCTTCTGTAGACTCCCTCTGCTCTCTGGTATTTTCTTAAAATTTTCTTCAATTTCCAAACAGCTCCAGATTTCCTTGCAATGAACCACAACAAATCGTTTAGGGTTTGCACGAATTTTGATCTTAAAATAACAATGGAATAATTCTTTCAATTCAAACTATAATATGAAACGAATTAGCGCGCGTTCCCCGGCAACGGCGCCATTTTGATTGTCATAGGTTTCCGATTGTGTGTATCAAATCAAGTGAATAAGTTTCTTTGTGTCGGTATTTAGAAAAATTGTAAAGAAATCACAACCAAAAATTATATTTGACCGCAATCAACTACGGTGTCAGTTGTAGATCGTAAGCGAGTGCGGATCATCCACAGGGATTGTGCGATTCGTTTCTATGTTTAATTTGTTTGAATCGAAAAGTTAATTGAAAAGAAAAGAAAACATGATTCAAGAATTTATCGATTGATTCAGGTGTCACGATGTTTAATCAAGAATCAAAAAACTGATAAACAAATCAAGAATCGGTGTTTTGATAATATTTCCAACCAAAATGTCAAGAATCTAAATGAGGCTCGTAGGAATCGATCGGATCTATAGACGTGATGTAATTTCAAGCTTTCGTGTTCTTGTCCTTCGAAGGATTGATACTAGATCGATGATGATCGATGAGAGTTAGGGCTTTCTTGATGAAACTAGGGTTTCCTCGTTTAACCCTTGTTCTTTCATCGATATCATTCGCATTCTAGCCTCTAGCAATTTCAAGAAACGATCGTAACTTCCCAATCTCGAGCGATATCAATCAAGAAAGCATCGCAACGAATTGGGTTGTCGGTTCTTGAACTTGCTAGGGTTTACAAAACTCGTAGGTTTCAAGAATCGATTTAAGATATATTACATCATCATTCTATTGATCGTCTCGACTCCTCGACGAGCGGAGTATTACTCAAACATCATCACACAGAAAGTATTCAAGAATTGAAAAGATATCATGATGCGAGAATTTAAAGAAAACAAGATAAAAGAATATCACCTTTTATTTATATCAACAATTTGATTACAGTCGCTCAAGAACTACAAGAGGAAGAACTAAATTGTCGATCTGGCGTCGCTCGGCTCCGTGAGTCGCGGATCGGTTTTGACCACTTGCTCTGTTGAAGATCGGCTTCGCTCATAAAAGGTTGCAAGGCTTCTTACTTGATGGGTACTCGGGATCTTAGCCTTTGATTGGAATTAGGGTTAGGATTTCACACAAGCCCTCTCACTAGACTTGTGGAAGAAGAAGATGAAGAAAGAGAGTGAATGGATCAATCAATTTCAATGAATGAATAATTATTTTACAAGTGAGCCTAGGGTCCTATTTATAGATCTCCCAAACCCTAGGTCTAGGTTTGAATTTACAATTCCCTCCAAAAGTTTGTTGAGGCTTCTAGAAGTAGTTTGTTAGGCTTGGCTTAGGGTTTAAGCTAGGGTTTAGGGAGAAGTTTCTAGAATACAAGGCTAGTTTAGTATTGGTCCCAAAGCTTGCTGATCTGGCAGAAGTCTCTAGAGTCTTCTGGAAATTGGAGTGTCTTTTTGAAGTGTAGGAGCTGATCTAGGAGTTCTGCAGTAAAATTGGAGTGATGATCTGCCAAGGCCGCCGCGGAACCGCGGCACAAGCAGGCTATGGCCGCGGTTCCGCGGCCATGTAGGAGGCTTGGAGCTTGGTTCTTCTGGTGTAGTCTTGGAATACCATTTGGAGCTTAATTTGATATGTTGAATTTTACTTTGCCTTTTGGATTGGTACCAGAACTGAAATCATTGAGTTGGCGTAATATTTGATCGGTACCGTATAGATTGTGGGCCTTTCTTCTGGATTTTCCTGCATAGATCTCAAAACAAGTGTTGCGCAATATAGGGATGATGCGATGCCATGAAATGCGGTCAATTTCCTTTATAGTGTCGGTTTTAGAGTCTAACACATGCAATCTGATATTTTGCGACAGTTTTGCTAATATGTAAAATATGAATGCCGAACACTTCTATATGGATGCAAATGATGAGGAAATTGCCGGCTAAAATATGCAATATTTTCGACTAATCATAGCTCCCTACCCCAGCAAACCAGGGATCAAAGCCCTTTCCAAGAGGCACCGAGAAGCTACCCTGCTCGGCACCATCCTTAGTTAGCCAATTACGGCCCCTCCAACAACTAAGGATCAAAGCCCTCGCAAGAAGCAACCAGACCCTCACTTGCTCGGTTATCCCGGGCTGGTAGCTCCCTACCCCAACAAACCAGGGATCAAAGCCCTCGCCGAGAGGCACCAAGCAGCTACCCTGCTTGGCACCATCCTTAGCAGGCAACTTGCGGCCCCTCCAACAGCTAAGGATCAATTCCCTCGCTAAGAGGCACCGAGCATCTACTCTGCTCGGCACCATCCTTAGTAGGCCACTTACGGCCCCTCCCACGCTAAAGAACATTACTTCAACAAGAGGCATCCGGTCTATCAACGCCTTAGCGATCTACACTTCGACTTCGGGGCCATGGAGATACCTTCTTCGCACCGGTCTTTGCACACTCGGCAAACGAACAGATTCAACTCGATATGCGATCGCTAGACAAAGAATCGACATAAAACGAAGGCAGTGCTGCGCAAATACGAGTGCTTACCAACAAAAGGAAATACAAGCACAAACACTACTGTAAAAACAAAATCTTTATTCAAAAAGTCAAAGCTTTTACAAGGGTATTATGGGCTCCCCAATCTTACAAAATGCCTGGAGGCCCACAAAACAGCGAGGCAACAAAAGTAAATACAAAGAGAAGACGAGGGGCTTCAGGCCTCAAGGCAGGGCGCGATACCGATGAGCTCAATGGCCACCGCAACTGGGGATGCATTCGTCACAGGTACCTCGGCGTCGCCCTCGCCGAGAGTCTCTTCCCCGGCAACGCTCCAGGGAGCATCCCCCTGCTCATCATCCCCGCGGGGATATTCTGCTCAAAGCTGTTCATCAGTAAACTCTGGCACCCGGGCCTTGAACGCGTCGAGAGCCTCGTGCCAGATGAGGGTGGTAGCCGAGGCTAGGATGGTGTAGAACTGCTCCGACTTCTGGAAGTTCTCCACCACCTCCGCCGCCCTAAGGTCGGCTCTCTTCGCCGCCTCTACCGCAACCCCAACTCCTTTCGGAGGGTGTTCACTGATTTCTTCATTGTGCCGACGAGCACCTCGGAGCCCTGAAACTTGGCCTAGGCGGCCTCGCGGAACCTGGCCACCTCTTGCTTCGAGGATGCCACGTCCTGCTTCGAGGCCGCCGCCTCCTGCTTCGAGGCCGCCACCTCCTGCCTCGCGGCCTCTGCCTCCTGCCTCCCGGCAGCCACCTCGACCTTAAGGGCAGCGACCCTCGCCATCGCCGCCTCCATCTCCTGCTTCGAGCTCTCCCCCAGCGAGGAGAGCTCACCCGCGGCTCGCATCGCCAGGGCTATCTCCTCCTCCTCCATCCGGGCGACGATAGCGACGTGCTGGAGGACCTGAAGAAATCGAGGGGGGTTAGAAAGAAAAAAGGGCACCTAATCTCACAAATGATGAGATGACGTACGCACACTAACCTGAACGACCTCTTGGGCGATGGACGCCATTTGTGCCTTCAGCGTCTCCCCAGGGACCTGGCCCCCGGCCGACCTCTCCATATCGTGCAGCAAGCTGTCGGCGACGGAGAGCCCCGAAGGCACCTCAAAGCGGAGCTCCCCCTCGTCCACCAGGATCAGAGAGGCCAAGGTCCGCGGAACTATTCGGGGGAATCTCTTGAGAGACGATGGCAGAGAGTTCGTCTCCACCTCCAAAGCCTGGGCGTCCTTTCCCCGGGCCCTTTTCCTGCTCGACGCCTGGCCGGGCTCCGAGGAGCGATCCGCACTCGAGCGCTGGGGCAGGAAGGCCGCTGGGGGAGCCGGGACCGGCGTCTGATGAGAAGAGCTAGCCCCTCCAGCCTTCGACCCCTTCTTCGGCTTGCGCATGGCTTCTCGGAGGAGGCCCGCGTCCATGGTTTCTGCACAAGACAAGATAAAATGGAATCAGCGACACAAACAAAGAAAAAACAAATACAAGATCCTAACTTACCAACGAACTGGGCGGGGCTGAGCCCGGCCCAACTGAGGGCCCGCTCAAAAAGCAGCACATCAGCCCAAGGAATAGGCTCCCACGCCGCCACTCTCGCCGTATCGGGGTCATTAGACGGATTTCCCTGCCAGCACTTATCCCTAGACCATTGGATGGGTACGAGCCAGTACGAGCCCTCTGGCAGCCCGACGAAGAAAAACTTATTCTTCCAATCGTGGATGGAAGAAGGCAAGACGACAACTCCTGACCCGGCTACGCTCCCCCGCTGTTTCCTAAAAGAGCGGTAGACCCACCTCGGGTCGCCCGTGCGAGTTCCGGGATGACTTTTGTAAACAAGAGAGGAGGAAAGGATGGACAGACTAAAGGGGATCATCTGCAGCTTCAGCCGGACCAGGAACCCAAGGAGAATCCTCCAGGAGTTCGGCACTAGCTGGCCCGGGGCTAACCCAAAATAATTTAACACAGTTACAACCTTGGGAGAGAAGGGCAGGCGCATTCCGGCCCAAAGGGCTTCCAGGTAGAAGGCGATCTCTCTATCCCTCACCTGATCTGCCTTCTCTCCTTCTTCGGCCAATCGTAGCGTGTAGCCAGAGAGAATATGGAAATGAGCCCAAGCGGTGACAACCTCGTCCTCATATCTTACTGAGGACGACGCACCAGGAGCGTCTGTCGCCGCCGCTCTGGGAACAGCCCCAGACGCGTGCCCCCAGGAAGAGGATCTGACGCCAGCTTCCCGGAGAGGCTCCAACCCAAGGGAAGAATCCCTAGAATCTACCCCTACGACATCTACAGACTCTTCAAAGAAAAATATCTAACCTGATGGGAAGAAGTCCTCGAGAAGAGAAAAACGCAAGATCCGACCTAAAAGGAGAGCGCCGAGCAAATAAGATTCAGAATGAGAAAAATGTGAAGAGAGAGAGAGAGATCCTGACTCAGGCCTCCTCCCTATTTATGCTACCGGCGTCCTCATCCAACGGCGACGGTCGACTCCCGCCAAAACGATTCAGTGCACTCGACGGCCACGATCGCCCCAACTGTCGCAAGCGCATTGGCGGTGTCCCATCGGACGCCAGAAGCCTGTGGCACATCACATCAGCCAACCGGCACCCGACACGTGGTCTGTCGCTTCCGCAAAAGTGCACACGATCCGGCGCACCCTCTTTAATACAAAGGATCTCGCCCTGATTCACTGGCCTCATCCAGAAAAGACAGCCAATTGCCCAAAGACACGCCCAATGATATCTTCGGAAAGGAGCTCACCTCGGGTGATCCGGCAAACCACTCTCGACCCGACCCGTCAGCTGGTCGGGACAAGAGTGGGGGCTAATGATGATGCTCGATATCGGTGATCTCCCAGATCAGGACACGTGGCAGATGACGTGTCCTAAGGCTCACAAGAAAGGACCTACAGTGGCCGACCAGACCACTCCTGTGTCCGTCCTACAAGCAAACACTGGCTCACCTCCGAGCCCCCAGCACAATTGGCCTCCTCGGCTTCACAGCTCGTCTCCAAGCTATCACAGGTTCGAGCCTCCTCGGCCCTCTCAGCTCGCCTCCGGGCTTGAGAAGAACCAAGATAGCTCGGCTCTCCCGCTCCTCCGTGAGCTCTCCTGCCGAGGTCATCTTCCTCGGTCTCATCGACCGACCAACGGCACCGCTTGCAGGCGTAACCGCCACCCTGCGAATCTCGTCATGCGCGAGATCTCCGCCGGCAACATCCCACGTTCCACGCCACCATGATCCCCTATTAACGAGCCTGTCTCGCCATTAATGGGAGGTCCCCCTCATCACGTGGGCGTGACGTCGGGAGCGTAACGGCCGGCGTGATTCTCGCGCCTGCCTCGCCTGCTGCCACCGCTATATAAACCCCATCTTCACACGGTTCAAGTAAGTCATTTTTACTCCACTAAGCCGTTACTCTGCTCGGATTTCTAGTCTAACTTGACCGTCGGAGGGTCCTCGATGGTACAACCACCCCGGGACTTCCTTGCAGGTAGCTCGGCAACCACAGCTTCAAATCCATTGAGATCCACACGATTCAGGAGCGTCAGCCTCCGGATCCAATCTCAGCCACCCATCGCGGCCATCAGCAGATCAACGAAAGGTAACATCTTGGCGCGATCCCAGGTCGTGTCAAACCTGCCTTGCCTACAAATTAAAGACGGGCTTTATTTCAATTAAAAGATTATCAAATTCACAGCCTAACGACTATATTCTACTAAGAGAATAAAGAGATTACATGTATGGAAAGCTCATGGTTTCAAGAGAGTGTACAAATATGGAAAGAGTATAAATTCTAGATACCATGATGGCATCACAGAAGACAAAAATCGCAACACATTACTTGGGATAACATGCAAATTCCGCGCTTCAAGCAAACAATACATATGGTGAAGTGTGGTGGTTCAGATCAGCTTCTCAAAAATAGTTGCATTGTAATCTTCGGAAATTAAACTACGTACATTAACAGTCATAAGTTATTACCAAGCTAACCCTTAAATTCGGTTGCTTGAACAAAGGTGTTTTATGAAGAAAGATGTAGTACGTATGTGTCATGCACAACAACACTATAACAACAAGCCTTTATCCGGAAGGTCTATATGAATCCTTATCTTCCATTCAATTAAACTAACCAGCAACAAATAATTTTAATATATAAGCTCCATCCACATTTAGATGGCAAGATCAGCATGTAGATGAAGATAAAGAAGAAACGGTTCTTTTATTATCTCTAGCAACAGATCATGAAGAGAATTTGAGTTTTTTCCCCCTTTTTGTGTGCAAAGGAACAGAATTTGTTTGAAAGGGGTTCAGAATTTGTCTCTCTGACCACAGCAATTGATCCCTCTCGACAACAAATTAACAATTTGTTGCGCAGGACCCCCCTTACTCTAATATTAATATTCAAGCTTTTCTTCATAACCTAATCACTTTACAACCTCTATACAACAATCTTTATTGGGTTTATAACATTCTAAAAGAGCCCTCCTACCATGACACAAGACAAGCACCTTCTTCGCTTCTATGATTTGTAGGCTTGGGATTGATTCCCTACAAGTTGATTTGGTTAGTCTTTGCACCTGCTCCTAGGTTGATTAGAAGTTGCACCAGGACCCTAATTCGCTGGACCATGGCATGTACTCCAGAGTACTTTGGAGTTGGGAGACAACTACTCTAATATAGATTGTGATTGTATTGTTTCCTTACATAAATTTAAATATAGTTATATAGAACTTAGAAAAGAATGTTATAAGGATAGCACTTCATTATGGATCATCTGTTGGGCAATTAAGAAACATGACCAAAAAAATTAAGTGTGGCTGAAATAAGAATGTTTAAGATGGATTAGTATAGAATAAACTAGGAATGAATACATGCGTAACAAGTTATGGATCGCTCCCAATAAGATGAGAGAGAAGAACTGATTGAGATGCTTTAGACATACGCAACGATGACTGATGGAGGCTGAGATCCCCTTCAGATGTGGTCCTCCGTCGATCCTTTGATGGTGGTCTTTGACGGCTGAGATTTGATTGGGAGTTGCTAAGTGTGGATCTCAATGGGTTGATATTGGACGCCGAGCTACCTGCAAAGAAGTCCCGAGATGGGTGACCACCGTAGGACCCTCCGACGATCAAGTTAGAGCCGAGGAATAAGTGCATAATAGCGATGTATTGGGAATAAATTCGAGATACATGAGTTGTCCGAGATAGAGGTTTATATAGGGGCTGCGTGGAACGAGCAGATGCGAGATCACCGCCGTCAGTTACGCCCCAGCATTATCCTCACCATGAATGGAGGGATGCGCTCAGTAATGGAGGGATACGCCCATTACTGGAAGGATACGCTAGCGTGAAACGTAGATCGTAGGGAGGCGGATATCTCGCCTGGCGATATGCACGGAGCCGTTGCGGGGCGCATGGGATCCACGCTCTTGGTTGATCAGGGGAGGCCGAGGAAGCTCGGCACGTCAGGAGCTTGAAGACGAGCTAGGAGGCCGAGAAGGCTCAGCACGATAGACAGCTCAAAGACAAGTTGGGAGGCCGAGGAGGCTCGGCATGTCAGACGGCTCGGGGACGAGCAAGGAGACTGAGAAGGCTCGGATATGAGCTGCTGGTAGTTTCCTAGGTGAAGGTGGTGTGTATTCAGGAAGATCTCTCGAAAGGTCGGATACGTTCCTCGAGAAGGGGATCCCGAGGAATCCTCATAATGCAACCCATCTATTCCATCTCCATAGCCTTCGGGACACATCATCCGCCACGTGTCGTAATCTAAGGAGACACCACTTGTGAGCATCATCATTAGTCCCCACTCTTGTTTCGACCTATTCATGGGTCAGGTCGAGAGTGGCCTGCTCGGTTTTCTTTCGTTCATTTTGGCACCAAGGAATCATAACGCGGATCGTCCGGGAACAACATGGCGTTTGGTGGTTACGTCGTTTCGATCTTTGGGCCCACGTGTAGCCTCGTCATTCGCCTGAATCTTCACGCGTATTCCCGATGGCGTCTGCAGATCAATGAAATAATCACGTTTTAAAGAGGGGGCGCCGTTCCAGCCGATCGCCAGTTGGGTACGGGCCACGTGTCGAACGTCGGTTGGCCGAAGTGACAACTGTCTCTGACTCCTGCAGTTGAAAAGACGTCCCCAATGCTCGATCGCCACATGGAGCCCCGCCGGTCACTGGGCGTGACGTTTCATTTTGGCAAGAATCAATCAGGGCCGTAGGATATTTCTATTTGGGGTGTATAAATAAGAAGGGACCGTCCTAGGGCTGATACTTTGCTCAAATTCTTTTTCATTGCTGAAGATTGCCCAACATTCCTTCTTTTAGATCGGATCCTTTGTTGATTTTACCTCGGTGAGTCCCTTCCTTTGAATCAGGTTTGATGTCTTACCTGAGGAGTCTGTAGAGGTAGTAAGGGTAGAGTCGGGCGATGAGGCTCCCGTTGTTGGGGGCCGAGTCCAGTGGGTCGTCCTCCTCTTCGGGTTCGGATAGCCAAGAGGATTTTTCTTCTTCTTCGTCCTCTGTGTCAGTTTCGCCCTAGAATTAGGGTCGTCCCTGTCGCTCCCCGTCGGGCGGCGACAAGGGCCCCCAAGGTGCCCATCGAGAACACTCACGATGCGCCCTCTGTTTTGAAGAGTCTAGACAAGCTTTCCAAGATTCGGGCTCGATTTCACATCCCCTCTAACTATTCCATCCGTTTAGCTAGAGAGGGTGAGCGGACAGACCAGGTGCAGGGCAATAAGATTGTCCTGTATTTGGAAGCGTTCCGGTCAGGAATACGTCAGCCCTTCCCAACTGAAGTCTGCAAGGTGCTTCATTGTTTTCATCTTGCCCCGGGCCAGCTAGCTCCGAACTCATGGAGAATTCTCCTCGAGTTTCTGGTCCGATTAAAACTTGAAAATATGCTCTTCAGCTTGACTCTCCTTATCTCTTTCCTTTGTTATAAGAATCATCCCGGCATCAGCAAGGATGAGCCGAGCTGGGTGTACTTTCGTTCAAAAAGCATAAAGGCGGAGTGGCCGGGTCGGGAGTAGTAGCCATCCCTTCTTCCATCCATGAATGGAAGGAGAAGTTTATATTCGTTGGGCCGTCCGAGGGCAAGGATTGGCCTGTGCCTACACAGTGGCACATGGCCGAATGCCCGAGGGCAAAGAAGTCGACTTCCCCCGAAGCAAGGGTGTGTCCCAGTGGGAGCCGATCCAACGGACGTATGTCCTGCTATCCGAGCAGGTACTGAGCTGGGATGGACTCAGTCCTGCGTGTTTCTTTGGTAAGTTAGGGCTTTCGACGATCTGTTTAGACTTTGTCAAGTTTCCTTTGCTATTTTTGTATTGCTAACTCCTTTTGTTTGTGTGTTCCTTTTTTGCAGAGCCTATGGACCGAGCAAAAATCTTAGCTGCCCTGGCCGCCAAGACTCAGGGAAAGAAGGCCGGGGGCGCAAGATTGTCCTGACTTGGTCCGAGTTCAGCCTCTAGGCCAACTCCACCGTCTAAGCTTTCCGCCTCTCCTCGAGCCCCAGAAGAAGGCCACAGGAGGGTCACAAGCATGCGCGGGACCCGACGCCCCGGGCGAGAGAGGAGGAGGAGGCTGAGCCCGCCGAAGCCTCCCTTAAGAGATATAAGAGGACGGTATCTCGGACGCCTTCTACCGGGATCCCAGTGCAGGAGGGCGACTTCTGCATTGAGGTGCCCTCGGGGCTCTCCGTCGCCGACAGCCTGCTTTCTGACATCGAGCAGGCTGCCGGGGTTTAAATACCTCGGGGGACCATGAAGGCTCAGGTGGCCGCCATAGCCCAAGAGGCAGTTCAGGTCGGTTCTTGAATTTTCTCAGAAATTATTTTAAGTTTTGTTTCTTCGATTTGAGTTTTCTAACCCGTTTGTTTCTTACTTCAGGTCCTCCATCACTGTGTGTTCCTCGTCGCCATAGAGTCCGAGGAGGTAGCATCGGCCATGAAAAAGGCGGGCGAGTCCTCCAAGCTGGAGGAGGAACTCCGTCTCCAACTGTAGCAAGCAAAGAAGAAGGCGGCCCTCCTCGATGCTCGTCTGATCGCCGAGGGGCTGACGAACTCCAAGCTGAAGGAGTCTCATCGGCTTCTGGACGAATCCAACCGGGCGTTTCAGGCCTAGTTAGAGGAGGTGAACGGCTTCTACCACTCGATGAAGAAGTCGATGGACGCCCTCAAGAGAGATGTCCGGGTGTCTTTAGACGCAGTGAAGCTCGCCGAGTGCCAGGCGGAGAAGGCCGTGGAGGCGTACAAGGCATCGGACCAATTCTACGCTGATCTCGCCGAATCCGCGGCCGTCATCTGGCACAGCGCACTCGACACCATCAATGGGTCTGCACCAGGGGTCGATATCAGCGAGCTCCGCACTAATATCCCTGTTGGGTTACGGCAGTGCCCCGGCCATCAAACTGTGGCCAAATGCGGAACAAAAATTTACTAGACTGGCGCTACCATTACCCGATACCCGGATCTACCCTAAACCCTATACTAACAAGCATATAAAAAGAAGTTAGAATGGTTATACCGAGTTGATCCGTGTCCTTCGGTCTTCAACCATCTTCCCAAGTTCTTAGTGGTCGTCTAGATCGAGTTTGGTTGCCGGTCTTCCTCCATCTACGATGATCCACCTGAGGGAAACGGCGTAAGCTTCAGCCTCACCAAACGAGGCAACCGACGCTCCAAGGTTGCTGGCAATGGAGAGTGGAGGTGTAGGAATGTGTCACTATGATTTTTCACTCATCACAAATGCTACATGAGCAACTCAAGAAGATGAAGAGGAGGTGAGAAAACATGTGGCATGAGCAACTAAAGAAAATAGCTAAGGCTCAAAGTGAGAAGAGATTGCCCCAAGTAAGAATGAGAGTGAGCCATGAATATCAAGTCAAGAAAAAGAAAATGACCAAGGCCACTAAAGAATTGTGGTTGCCTCCCCCCTCCCCTCTCATGCAACGAAATTATCTTTCCAATTTTCCAATAAACAAAGCCATGCCCATACTTCTCTATATGCCTCAAGCCATGCTCACGCCAACTCACCCTCCACCTCATTTGTAAGACAAATGATTTTCTAAAAAGAAAATCATACAAATGAGGTCTCTGTTTACCCAATCAGAGCAAAGCTCTGTTCAAATTCCAAGGCGGGAAATGAAGCAACGCTTCTGATTCCCCCAATCAGAGCAAATCTCTACTCTGAAAATTTAAATTTTAATAAATGAAGCAACGCTTCAGATCCCCTGCGCTGCGCGCAGAGCGCCACGTGTCAAAATCAGGCATGCCAGTGCAGGGAGCGCAGCGCCCAAGGCAGTGCGCCCAATCAGAGTAAGGCTCTATTAAAAAACAAAAAAATTAAAAGAAGCAACGCTTCAGATGATCTGCGCTCTGCGCTGTGCGACACGTGGCAGCGCAGTTGCGCTAAGGCAGTTGCGCTGCGCTCTGCGCTGCGCGCCACGTAGTAGCGCAGTTGCACTCGTGCAGTTGCGTTGCGCTCTGCGCTGTGCGACACGTGTCAAGCACTGGTACATCTGCGCCAAACAGAATTAAAATTCTAGTAAGATCTTTCTGTTCTTGTTAAAACAAGAAGATTGTCTTCTGTAAAATAGAAGCCCTTGGATCAAAGATCCAACGGTGGGGAAAATTCCCCAAATCACTCAGAGAAAGATCTCTTTAACAAATTTAACAAATTAATGGGCACTATATAAAGGCCCCCGGATCCCAATTCAAAAATCATCAACATCAAGATCAAGAGAGAAAACAAAAAACTTAGAAACAGAGAGAACTCTGAAGAATTTTGAGAAGAACTCAAGAAAAGAAAGAAGGTAAAAACCTTTATAATAAAGAAGAATTTCTTCTGAATAGATCATTGATCTAAGAATAAGATCAATGATCTTCAATAAAAAAAAATATAATAATAACAGTGTCTTGCACTTTTTTATGAACCATTTGGAATCTTAAATATTCTTCTCTTAAATCCAAAATTGGATTAAGTTATTAAAACAGTGCCCTGCACTTACAAAACTGCACTGTTGCGCTCCTGGGTTGGTGCAAGCCACCAGGGAGCGCCACGTATCAGCTCCAAGACCACTTGCGCTGTGCGTTTTTAAGATAGAGCATTGCTCTTTAAAGTTGGCGCAACTCACCAGAGCGTGCCACATGTCAGTAGCGCAACAGCGCAGCGCACTGGCGCAGGGCACTGCGCTGTTGCGCTTGCGCTCACCAGAGTATGACACGTGCCACCACGACAAGCGCTTGCGCTCAATAATTGGCGCAAAGCGCCTGATAAATCACTGTCAAGTAATTAATGCACTGCATTATTTACAGAAGGGCCAAGCCCAATTAAAAAAGGCCTAACAGGCCAAATTAAATGCAATGCATTATTTTAAAAAAGAGTAGAGCCCAAAACAGATGCTATGCATAATTTACAAAGGGACTGAGCCCAAATCAAAAAGGCCTAGCAGGTCAGAATGAAATGCAGTGCATTATTAAACAGGGGCAAAGCCCTAGCACAGGCCTAATAGGCCAAAGATAAAAAAACGTTGAATATTCTCAACTGGACTTAGCCCAATCATGGCCGTAAGTCCTCAAATTAAATTGACTGAGCAAGACTGCTCTCCTAAATCAATTTACATCCGGTTCAAGGGTACATCTCTGAACTCCTCTGACCCCTATCGTTGTAATCCTTTAACGACGTCAGAGAGGTGACGAGTCCCGACAACCACACATCGATACGGACTGCGGGGTTCTTAAACTCATGGACCGAAACGTCCTTAAACTAATATTCGTTCCAAAATGGGAACGTTGGACCGAAATGTCCTTAAACTAATGTTCGTCCCCAAATGGGAATGATGGACCACCATGTCCCTAAACTGGAACATGGACCACTATGTCCCTAAACTGGAACAATAAAGCCAATTGCTCTCCTATCGGATCCAAACGATCCCGTTAAGTCGATCTTAGTCTGGAGATTAGACTAACGTATCCTTAACAAAAGTTTAAGTTGATCTTAGCCTTAAATAGGGCTAACGTATCCTTAAACAAAAACCCCAAACCCAAATCTAAGTAAATACGGATTTGGACTAATCCACGTCCTACGGGCGACGGCATAACTTAGTCTTCGTATACAATCCACAGGCATCCATAAACAAAACAAACATACACGACACGAAGTGAAATTTCTGGAGAAGGAGAAAGTGGTTACCGCGATGCGGTAACGTAATTAACTGCAGGGGCTTGCGCCTGCAGGAAAGAGCGTCCCCACAATCAAAAACCCCTCAAGCGAGGGGGAATCTGACGAAATCTGCTACATCGGCCGCATCCGTCTAAACCTCCGATACATGGTGCCATAAATCAACTTGGCATCTTCGGAGAGGTGGACGGATAAAACCAAATAGCATCTGCCCCGAATCTCAGGCAAGACGTCTTCACGTCGTCGCCGTCTTTCAGAGGGGAACAGTTTCCACTTCTAGAAGCTATTCCGTATTAAATACAGAATGCTTCCGGTACATTTATCGAAATACATATACGCGTATTCGTACAAAAATACGAATAGCCAAGAGAGAAAATGAATACTGAACAATAACACTACAATATAAATACATATATATATATAAATTATTAAATCAAAACCTGATTTAATAATCCGTCTTAATCCTAAGCCGCTAGTATTATCAACCGTCCGATTAAAATCTGTGCAGCTTGTACACATATTTAATCGGACACCTGTATATACCAACATACGTCATCTACATCATATCGCCTGAACCATGAAAACCCTCTGTGTGGGACTCTAAAAACTTGTCAATACGCTGGTAGTGGGTTTAACCACAAGCACGTCAGCGGCACTAGCTGTACGTAACGGCTACCCAGGTATTAAGGAAAGGGAGGCCGACGAACAAATTCATCCTGAACCCCTACTGAGCCTGACAGTGACAATATCCGTACAGTCCGGTCTGTTCGTCTAAGAGTATCGCATATCGAGTCTAGGGGACGGATAAGGTCAGACCCTTAATAACACGATAATTCGTGTTGGTGTGTAACCCATCACCACCTGAGAAACTATCGATCCTAGATCGGAAATTCTCGTCTACCCCGACCGAGGATTTCTGGTGATGGCCACCCGTGCACAACGCGACATCAACCTCCAATACCGGGAGAGGCGAATCCCCGACGATCCGCTCACTGCCTCCATGTGGCTCGGGACTGTACCCAACTAAAACCTGTTTGCACGACTCCTTTGAGCCATGGTAGGGTAGTAATCAAAGCATAGTGGGAACTCACATGAGACAAATGACGATCTCGGGTTGACAGACTAACCTGTATACATGTCACCAGGAAACTGCTATCTGACAATAGGTATAATACCAACTAGCATGTTCCCGGTGAATCCGTCCAGTGTACTCATAACCCAATGAGCACCTGTATACTATCTTAGGTGAACAATTGACACCAATGGCATGTGACACCGGCCACCGCCCCTCGTTAGGGTCTAGATAAGTATACACTAGTCTACACTGGAGTATCGATGCCCGGTCTCGATACTCCCACGACTGAGGACATTTAAGGATGTGCTTATAGACCCCCAACTCCCATGTATATGATCACCATCATAATGCTGGTAGTCAAGCAAGAATCATATGGGCTCTATCAACATGCAATAGTGATGATAAAGACAAACCAGATAGCATATTATCATCTCGAATAAGACTATTCTACTGGTATAGGTCATCCCTCAATCATCATAATTACCTGCCTGCGATTATAATAATTGCCTTGAGGGCACTATAGCCAATAATCTCCCACTTGCACTTAAAGCCAATTATTGCGGTGTCGCATACTCACAGCTTGTGTGATACCGAACACCCAACTTCTCTACTAAGCAGTTTCGCAAATCTCGTTTGTGAAACTATTGTGTTCGAGAAATAGCCTCAGTGAGTAGATCCGCTTTACTGTTTCTATCTTTATCTCTCTATATCTCAATTCCACGGAGAATAACCATTTCCCGAAATGAGCAATACCTTGTCTTAGAATTTATTTGGAAATCTGATGGGACCCAGTTCATAAATGAACTCCAAATCCAGCAAACTTCTTAGACTGTATTATCCACTGAATTTAATAAGTATCCTACGCCGTGCCTTTCTCAGTATCCGCTCGGACCACCTGTTCAACATACTGTCCATCAAAAGAGGGAAAAACTATAACTCGGACAGCCACTTTGTCATCCAGGTCATCTTGGAAGCCTGAAATGATAACCGTCTCCTGAAGGAGGCTGCCGTTACCATATCCCTAGAACATCCATTTATTTTCATAAACTGCTTCCCTACATTTCTCCAGGATTGGATTAATATATGTTTATTGCAGGTAATGCAAAAACTGTAAGTCCGTGTTGCCCACCCCGGTGCTTACGGGGAGGCGGAAAACATAATAAAAATCGGATTTTTAATGACTTAGGCAACATGGACTAAGCTTGTGAGGATCTTTGCTAAACATAAACTAGCTAACCCTAACTACAAAGTAGCTAAGTGATGAAAGGTTATACCTTTGGTCTTTAGTCCTTCTCTCCTTGCTCCTAGGTATGGTAGAAAAGGATCACCTTGCTTGTCTTCTCCCGTCAAAGAAGGATCCACCCGAAAGCCACCACCTTTAGCTTCAACTCCAAGCTAGGAGTAACTAGAGTACAAGAAATGCTAAGACTTGAACCCTAGAAGTGAGTAGAGAAGATCAAGAGAGGGTTTTTCTCAAGCCCTTTTTGTTTCTCAACACATGAGAGGGAGAGAGCTTGAGGGAGAGGATGAGCAAGAGAGAGAAAAGATATGATAGAATGAAATAATAGTGAGCCATTCTCACTAATATGTGAGGATAATTTTAATTAGATAATTAGCTTGAAAATTGTCATGATAAATCATGAATTGACCATTATCATTTCATTTTTGCAAAGATCAAAGAGCATCTTCCAAATGAAATGATTATGGTCAAGTTGTCAACATGGTCAACAAGTCAATGAAGTCAAATTGTCAACAACAACCATGCACAATAATTAAGCTAATTATCAATTAACAATAATCCACACAAAATCAATAGGGTTAATAAAATGACAAAAGCCATTAACCCTAAACAAGGTCCTCTCCCCCAATCTCAAGCAACTGTGCATACGCACCCGCATTCGTGATCCGAGGAACACGAATACCCTGAGAAAAACCAATCTCAAATCATATACTAGGATCCGGCTTAAACCAAAGCCCGCTAGTATAAACTGTCCGGACAGCAAACGTGCACAAGTGCGCGGATGCGAACGAACCCTGTCGCAAAACCATGCGACTTCTACTCGTTTTGCCTAAAGGCGAATAGCTCTCTGTGTGGGACTCTAAAGACTCGACACTACGCTGGCAGTGGGTTTAACCACAGACCGCAAGCGGCACTAGCTGTACGTAACGGTCCCCAGGTAGATGTCGATAAGAAGACTGACGAGGTGAACCCCATCTGCACTCCTACTGAGCCTGTATGTGACAGTCTCCGTACAGTCCGGTCTGTTCGTCTGATACATCGCATGGCGGGCCTAGGGGGGCGGTGAACGTCAGTCCCCTAATAGCGGTACAAGTCATGTCGGAGTGTAGCCCAGAACACCCTGAGATAACACTGGAAACCTACCAGTATATCTCGCTTGCCCTGGCCAGGGACTACTCGTGTAATGGCTCTCCTAGACACAGCGCGATGTCAACCCCCAATACCGGGAGAGACGAATCCTGTCTAACCGTCACTGCCTCCAAGTGCTTCGGGACTGCACCCAAAAACTACCTGTTTGCACAGCTCCTTTGAGCCGTGGTAGGGTAGTAATCAAAGTGCAGTGGGAACACACTCGAGGCGAAGTGACAGTGTCAAGTCAGCGGACTAAGCTGTACTCATGTCACCTGGGAACTGATAACTGACGATAGGTATATTACCAACCAACAGTTCCCGACGAGTCCTGTCCAGTGTACTCGTAACCTAACGAGCACCCGCATACTATCCCAAGTACGACGTACTAACGGCTGTGGGACAGACCGTCTCCCACACTGGGATGAGAAGCGCATACGCTAGTCTACTCCGGAGTATCGATGCCCTGTCTCGATAGTCCAACGACCAGGGACCTGTATAAGGATGTGCTTATAGATTACCCAGCTCCCACGAGTGCGAGCGCCATCACAACGCTGGTAATCAAGCAAAGATCCTAAGGGCTCTACTAATATGTATACCAGCAATATGCTAAAAGAAACACATGCACATATTAAAGCAGAGACAAACCAAGTAGCATACTACCATTTCGAGCAAGATTGTATATACAACTGTGAATATCCCAAGCTTCCATTAAGTAATATACAAGCTAGTATGATACAGTAATGGCCTCTAGGGCATATACACTAACAATCTCCCACTTGCACTAAGGCCATGTACTGGCGTATCGAAGACCTATCATCTCGATCAGCCGCTCGAACTGAGTCTGGGGCAAGGCCTTGGTGAATGGATCTGCTGTGTTATCCTCTGATGCAACTCTCCGGACCTCGATCTCCTGGCGATCCACGATCTCCCTGATCAGGTGATACCGCCTTAAGATGTGTCTGGATTTCTGATGGGACCTGGGTTCCTTCGCTAAAGCTATAGCCCCGTTGTTGTCGCAATACAGAGGTATTGGGTCAACAATGGACGGAACCACCTGAAGTTCTTTCAAGAACTTCCTTATCCAGACAGCTTCTTTTGCGGCATCAGATGCAGCGATGTATTCCGCTTCCATAGTCGAGTCAGCAACGGTTTCCTGTTTGGAGCTCTTCCAACACACCGCCCCTCCATTGAGGGTAAAGACAAAACCTGACATGGACTTGGAATCATCCTTGTCACTCTGGAAGCTGGAGTCAGCAAAGGCCTCAACCTGCAGGTCTTTTCCGCCATACACCAAGAACATCTCCTTAGTCCTTCTCAGGTACTTGAGAATGTTCTTTACTGCTATCCAATGTTTCTCCCCTGGGTTTGACTGATACCTGCTTACCACACTCAGTGCATAAGCCACATCCGGTCTGGTACATAACATCGCATACATTATAGAGCCTACCGCAGAAGCGTAGGGTATAATAGACATGCGATCCCTCTCCAAATCAGTCTTGGGAGACATCTCTTTGGAGAGGGTGATCCCGTGACAAGCCGGTAGATTACCGCGCTTGGAATCTTCCATACTGAATCTCTTCAGTATGGTGTCGATGTACCTGGACTGCGAGAGTCCTAATATCCTCTTGGATCTGTCACGGTAGATCCGGATACCCAGAATGTAGGAGGCATCACCCAGGTCTTTCATGGAGAACCTGTGTGACAAGAACCCCTTGACAGATTGTAGCATAGGAATGTCATTTCCTATTAAGAGAATGTCATCCACGTATAAAACGAGGAATACTACAGTTCTCGCTACAAATCTACAATAGATGCATGGTTCATCTGGATTTTTGATAAAGCCAAATTCTTTGACCGTCTCATCAAAACAGATGTTCCAGCTCCGCGATGCCTGCTTGAGTCCATAAATGGACTTGAGCAACTTGCACACCTTTCCGCTGCTCCCACCCTGAATGAAACCCTCTGGCTGGTCCATATAGACACACTCCTCTAAATGACCATTTAGAAAAGCTGTCTTTACGTCCATCTGCCAAATCTCATAATCGTGGAAAGCAGCGATGGCAAGAAGGATCCGAATGGATTTCAGCATAGCTACTGGAGAAAAGGTTTCGTCATAGTCCAAACCAGGTCGCTGACGAAAACCCTTTGCTACCAGTCTAGCTTTATAGGTCTCAACCTGTCCATCTACACCAATCTTCCTTTTGAAGATCCACTTGCATCCTACGGGTTTTACCCCGTCTGGAGCAATGTCCAACGTCCATACTTTGTTGGTGTGCATGGACTCCATCTCGGTCCGCATTGCATCCAGCCATTTTACCGAGTCGACGCTCTGAATGGCTTGCTGGAAGCTAGTAGGCTCATCACAATCTAGGATGCAGTCCTCTCTATCCCCGTCAATGAGGAAACCGTAGTACCTCTCGGGCGGATGAGACTGCCTACTACTCCTGCGGAGTGGCATGGGAATGTCCTGTTCTTTTGAACCTTCTGGTTCCACTAAACTTTCAGTAATAGTTTGTGGTTCTGGAATTTCTTCCAGTTCTATTGCGCTCCCACTTATTTCTTTTTCTAAAAATTGATGTTCCAGAAAGTGGGCATTGCGAGAAACAAGGACTTTTTGTTCCTCTGCGTAATAGAAAAGATACCCCCTGGAGTTCTTTGGGTATCCCACAAACTTGCACAGTACTGAGCGTGCCTCGAGCTTGTCCACATGCTGCTTTTTGACATAAGCTGGACATCCCCAAATCTTCAAGTATTGAAGATAGGGTTTCTTCCCACTCCATAACTCATATGGTGTGGTAGGCACAGTCTTAGTGGGAACACGGTTCAAAAGATATGCAGCTGTTTCTAGCGCATATCCCCAGAATGATCGCGGTAACTCAGCGTTACTCATCATGGACCGTACCATATCCAATAGGGTTCGGTTCCGTCTCTCCGATACACCATTATGTTGCGGGGTGTATGGAGGAGTAAGCTGAGAGAGAATTCCATTCTCTTTTAAGTAATTCAGGAATTCGGCACTTAAGTATTCTCCTCCTCGATCCGATCTTAGGATCTTGATACTTTTGCCTGTTTGTTTTTCTACTTCATTTTTATATTCCTGGAACTTATCAAAAGCTTCGGATTTATGCTTCATTAAGAAGACATGTCCGAATCTTGAGAAATCATCCGTAAAAGTTATGAAGTAAGAAAAACCGCTTCGCGCATGTGTAGACATTGGACCGCACACGTCACTGTGTACGAGTCCCAAGAGCTCGCTCGCTCTTTCTCCGTGTCCAGAAAACGGAGCCTTTGTCATCTTTCCTTTGAGACAGGATTGACAAGTTGTATACGATTGATATTCGAACGAATCTAAATATCCTTCAGTATGTAACTTAGTCAATCTTCTCTCGTTGATGTGACCCAGTCTACAATGCCATAAGAAAGTTTGATTAATATCTGGAGACTTTCTTTTATGTGTATTCTGGATATTGAAAACCTGTGGTTGGTTTAAAACGTAAATACCGTTGTTCAATGTACCTGACCCAATCAACACTTGATTAAGGTGAATGTTCACTACATTTCTTACAAATGCAAATTCATAACCTTCTTTAGATAATAAAGACACAGAAATGATATTACAGGTTGCATTTGGTACATAATAACAACTACGCAAAACCAAAAAGTGTCCATCTGATAATCCCAGGTGATAGTCCCCCACGGCCTCTGCATCCATGCTAGCACCGTTCGCAACTCTGAGGGTCATGTCACCTGCCTTCAAAACTCTACGCTTTCTCAACGCCTGCAAAGAATTACAGATATGAGATCCTGATCCGGTATCCAATACCCAGGATGTAGAGTTTATTGATAGACAGTTTTCAATAACATACACACCTGAAGCTGAAGCTGCAACTCGCTTCAAATCCTGTGTTCTGGCTTTCCAAGCCTTGCAATCTTGTTTCCAGTGGCCACTTTTGTGACAATAGAAGCATTCTTCCTTCCCCACCAGCTTCCCTGCTACCTTTGTTGCTTTACCCTTTCCCTTCGTATCCACTTTACCGACACCGCCTCTTGGTTTGGCGGGGGCTTTCTTCTTCTTGCCCTTGGCTTTCGCCCTGGACCTAGAAGAGGAAGATCCTCCTACAAACAAAGTGGATGTCTCCCTACCCTTCTGTAGGGTGCCCTCAGCAGTCCTCAACATGTTCAGAAGCTCGGCAAGTTCAACCTCCTTTCCTTGCATGTTGAAGTTAAGAATGAACTGGGCGTAAGTGGAAGGAAGGGACTGGAGAATCAAATCGGTATAGAGTTCATTCTCCAACGTGGTCCCGAGGTCCGCGAGCTCCTCTATGTAGCCGATCATCTTAAGCACGTGGTCCGCTACCGATGATCCGACGGCCAACCTTGCCGAAAAGAGCTTCTTCGACACTTCGTATCTTGCGATACGAGACTGCTCTCCATACAGTTCTTTTGTATGGAGAAATATGGACTCTAGGTCCATATTCTCGTGCCTCCTCTGATGGTCGTTGTCCATCGAGGCTAGTACGAGGCATTTGGCCCTCGCGCAATCTATCTCCCATGTCTTACGGATTTCTACATCCGCGACGCTGGAGGTGGGACCTGGGACGGGGGGAGCTTTGGTGGTAAGTATATACCCCAGCTTGTCATAAGTGATAGCCATCTTGACATTCCTGAGCCAATCTTTGTAGTTTGGCCCTGTCAATATGTTTTTATCTAATAGTAACTTAAGTCCGGTCATCTTGAATGGTCGCTGCAATTAGGAGAGAGAAAAGAAACACTTTAGCATGATGCTCTTGCAAGTTTAGAGTGGTTTTTAGTTTGTCTAAACTGGATGGCTCCCACTGTCTCTCGAATCCCTTCTCAAACCATAAAGAAAAGGATTAGCCGGGATCATTCTCACCGTACAATACTTGCTTAACCGTTCAGCCAGGCCAGTGTCGGTACTTCGAGGGAGGTTTTCCAACGCTTTCGCGAAGTTCCTTAATTAAGTAACCTCTTTTCCCTGTGGGCGTAGCCCCGCTAACACCTTTCTAGGCACCTACTAGGTTTATAGCATTGATCGTTAAGTGAGAGTTTTCCCGAGGAGTAGCATATACTCACAGTAGGATCGGGATCCAAATATCATCGCGTGATAAAACCGAAGGAATCCTACCAGAATTATCACACTCCAAATGGTATGCAACGCTAGCAAGTTTCAGTACTTATGAAACTCCCGATGTGGATTTTTGCCCCATGCTCTTATGACCTTGGCGTGAGGTCAAAATGTCATAAGTCACATGTCAAGTTCTTCCCATCATTATCCTGGTTAATTTGAACCCACCCGTACCTACCCTTGACGTAGGCCAAAACGGCAGTACGACTGTCTCAAATCAACGCATTCTATCTATGCAACGGATAAATATCCGACAGCTACCAATCACTATGCCTTGGCGTGAGGTCAAAATACATAGCTTGAATACTACCGAATATTTAACCGAAATGATGGAGGGCTACGGATGGTTTTGGCGAAACCGTGAACGTAGTGAACTTGATATAATCGATGGAACGAGATAGCTTTTGAAAGGAGTGGTTCAAGCTCCGCGTTTAAAAGTTTAGTTTTTGAAAAAGAACCGAGTGGTTTTCAAAGTGTTCCAATCGACTTTTACTTGGTTTATTTCTTGCATTAGTTCTTTTAATGCGTCCCATCATTTAATCCTACCATTGCAGAAAACAACCAAAATATGACGTACGCTTATGCCATTCGCATTCGCCACGGGGCCCCGTCATCACCCGTTAGGTTACTTAACTAACGACAGAGCGGGGGCTGGGCTAGCGCGGCTGTAAAACATAAGCAACGCCTAAATAGTTATTATATATAAATATATAGCAATGATAGACATTACAGATCACAGATGAATACATTGGATATACTAGGAATCCGCAATGCGTTCGAGCCTGCAACGCAAAGCGGATTACACGGTCGCGGTGAATAGCCAATACCCCACCCAAGACCCCTACGGGTGCGGCAAACTACCCGCCAAGCACCCGAAGCGAAGCAACCTCCCTCACCACCGTGAGTAGGCCACTCGGCACTTCGAGATACCCGGTAGTTTGTGCACCCCCTCCATGGGTCTATCCTAGGAGCAAAAACAGTAAAAAGAATTATACAATGACGGCTACAACCCCGACCCGGTTGTGCGGCCATACAAAGAATATTATTACATCAATTTACATGTTACAAATGAATGAAAGAAAAACAACGCTCATCTCACATCCACCCCGGCCATTCACCCGCGACAATCCAATCCATTCATATCCACAAACCAATAACAATCACAGATCATGTATAACCCCGACTAATCGTCTTATAGCGATTAGCCGACGTTCAATACATGCAAGCATTACAGATATAACCGATATAGTTAAAGTGCAGTGAAGTTCGGAAAAATACGGAATTATAGGACCCCAAAAGGAAATTTCTTTTCTGGAAAATCTGGGTACATATAATATATCCTAAAAATCCCAAAACCAACAAAAACACACTCTGCACGAAAAACGATGCGCCGATCACGACAATCCGCGGCGGTTCCGCCGCACATACCTACTTCATGCGGCGGAAGGGCGGCGACTTGAGGGAATTAGGGTATCGTTTTTCTTGGGTGTATTCACAAAACCCTGAGACGATTTTACATGTATACAGTTTTTCATTTTGAGCAGAAATAATTTTAACAGAAACTTGGATTTTGTTAAAGTTTGGTTTTGTGATTTTTCCGGTTCCGAACTTCGTTACACTTAACTACTTAACTAGTTTAGGTTTAGTCAGGCTCTGATACCATTGTAAGTCCGTGTTGCCCACCCCGGTGCTTACGGGGAGGCGGAAAACATAATAAAAATCGGATTTTTAATGACTTAGGCAACATGGACTAAGCTTGTGAGGATCTTTGCTAAACATAAACTAGCTAACCCTAACTACAAAGTAGCTAAGTGATGAAAGGTTATACCTTTGGTCTTTAGTCCTTCTCTCCTTGCTCCTAGGTATGGTAGAAAAGGATCACCTTGCTTGTCTTCTCCCGTCAAAGAAGGATCCACCCGAAAGCCACCACCTTTAGCTTCAACTCCAAGCTAGGAGTAACTAGAGTACAAGAAATGCTAAGACTTGAACCCTAGAAGTGAGTAGAGAAGATCAAGAGAGGGTTTTTCTCAAGCCCTTTTTGTTTCTCAACACATGAGAGGGAGAGAGCTTGAGGGAGAGGATGAGCAAGAGAGAGAAAAGATATGATAGAATGAAATAATAGTGAGCCATTCTCACTAATATGTGAGGATAATTTTAATTAGATAATTAGCTTGAAAATTGTCATGATAAATCATGAATTGACCATTATCATTTCATTTTTGCAAAGATCAAAGAGCATCTTCCAAATGAAATGATTATGGTCAAGTTGTCAACATGGTCAACAAGTCAATGAAGTCAAATTGTCAACAACAACCATGCACAATAATTAAGCTAATTATCAATTAACAATAATCCACACAAAATCAATAGGGTTAATAAAATGACAAAAGCCATTAACCCTAAACAAGGTCCTCTCCCCCAATCTCAAGCAACTGTGCATACGCACCCGCATTCGTGATCCGAGGAACACGAATACCCTGAGAAAAACCAATCTCAAATCATATACTAGGATCCGGCTTAAACCAAAGCCCGCTAGTATAAACTGTCCGGACAGCAAACGTGCACAAGTGCGCGGATGCGAACGAACCCTGTCGCAAAACCATGCGACTTCTACTCGTTTTGCCTAAAGGCGAATAGCTCTCTGTGTGGGACTCTAAAGACTCGACACTACGCTGGCAGTGGGTTTAACCACAGACCGCAAGCGGCACTAGCTGTACGTAACGGTCCCCAGGTAGATGTCGATAAGAAGACTGACGAGGTGAACCCCATCTGCACTCCTACTGAGCCTGTATGTGACAGTCTCCGTACAGTCCGGTCTGTTCGTCTGATACATCGCATGGCGGGCCTAGGGGGGCGGTGAACGTCAGTCCCCTAATAGCGGTACAAGTCGTGTCGGAGTGTAGCCCAGAACACCCTGAGATAACACTGGAAACCTACCAGTATATCTCGCTTGCCCTGGCCAGGGACTACTCGTGTAATGGCTCTCCTAGACACAGCGCGATGTCAACCCCCAATACCGGGAGAGACGAATCCTGTCTAACCGTCACTGCCTCCAAGTGCTTCGGGACTGCACCCAAAAACTACCTGTTTGCACAGCTCCTTTGAGCCGTGGTAGGGTAGTAATCAAAGTGCAGTGGGAACACACTCGAGGCGAAGTGACAGTGTCAAGTCAGCGGACTAAGCTGTACTCATGTCACCTGGGAACTGATAACTGACGATAGGTATATTACCAACCAACAGTTCCCGACGAGTCCTGTCCAGTGTACTCGTAACCTAACGAGCACCCGCATACTATCCCAAGTACGACGTACTAACGGCTGTGGGACAGACCGTCTCCCACACTGGGATGAGAAGCGCATACGCTAGTCTACTCCGGAGTATCGATGCCCTGTCTCGATAGTCCAACGACCAGGGACCTGTATAAGGATGTGCTTATAGATTACCCAGCTCCCACGAGTGCGAGCGCCATCACAACGCTGGTAATCAAGCAAAGATCCTAAGGGCTCTACTAATATGTATACCAGCAATATGCTAAAAGAAACACATGCACATATTAAAGCAGAGACAAACCAAGTAGCATACTACCATTTCGAGCAAGATTGTATATACAACTGTGAATATCCCAAGCTTCCATTAAGTAATATACAAGCTAGTATGATACAGTAATGGCCTCTAGGGCATATACACTAACAAAAACAACATCTGGTGTGGTACTTAACATTTCATGATTAACTCAATTGCCTAAGAAAGTGATATGCTAATCAAGCAGATCCCTCTCCCTTTTAGTCTGTAAGACACCTTTAGAGAGGGTGACTCCATCACCTGCAGGTACACCACCATACCAGGAGTTGTCCGTTCTAAAACACTTTAGAATGGTGTCAAGTACCCAAATTAGGACACCTCCTAAATCTAGATCTAAAACCATAGATCTAATAACCAGAAACCCTGATATTATATCCATGTCCTATGTGGAGAAACAACTGTGTGACAACCACAGTATAATCGATCGTAGTATAGGAATTTCACTTCCTATAAAGTGCATGTCAACCCAAATACCAGGACATCACACCCTACTACCTTCTTACCAGATCCATCTCCTATTCTGATGAAGTCAAAGCCTATGACTGTCACATCAAAAATAGATGATCTATTTCTGCTATATCTGCTTTAGTCTATAAATAGACATAAGCTACTTGCCTACTATGCTTCCGCTGCTCCTACTGACTACAACAACCCTCTGGCAGAGTCATATACACGTGCACTTCTAAAGCTAATTTAGAACGACGTTATACTCGTCCTCCTGCCAAGTCTTATAGTCTAGAACAGCAGCAATGGCAAGTCTGGGTAAACAAGAACCCCTTTGTCACCGTCTTTGAGAAGACCGAAATACCTCTCGGATGCATGGGGTTACCCACCAAATCTGCGGAGTGTCTAATGGAATGTCGAATCCAATTGAATTTTTAGGTTCTATTAAATTTTCAGTAATCGTTTGTGGTTCTGGAATCACTTCCAGTTCTACCATACTCCCACTTATGTTTTCTGAAAAAATCCATTTTACTAAAACTGCGGCGAGTCAAGAACAATATCACTATTGATCTTCCTGATGGTAGAAATTTAACCCTCGTCAAAGCCCGGCTTAACCCACAAACTGCCATTACTGAAACGTGCCTCGAGTTTACCCGAATTCTGATTTTAAGCATCATCCAGACAACTCTCTATACCTTAACACCGTTAAGATATAAATTGATTCTATATATATTCAATATAGAAACAAAAGCACTAATGTAATTAGAACCAGATTCAAAATTATCCAGCTGTCTCCAGTGCATATCAACCAAATGGAAAAAGGACAATCTGCATTACTCATCTAGGAGTGCATCTATATATGAGTAACCTAAAAGAGAAGCAAGTTCTCAAAACCATTACTACGTATGGAATACCAAACACAAGTATCTATATCTTCGACTACCTCGAAGAATCCTGATACTTCTAACAAATGGTTCTCTACTTTATTCTTACACCTATAACTTCTCAATGTTTGGACCTTGTATTTCAATGAAATACTTGTCTAGAACTGGAGAAGTCATGAGTAAACAGAATATAGTACGAGTACTAACCCCTATGTCTTAATGGACACCGGACACGATACAATACTTTGTATAAGTCCACTGAGTTTAATAACTCAAATCTTGTGCGTCGCAAGTAGAAAACTGTACTATGGTTAAGAAGAATTACACCGCTGTTGAATGCACCTTACCAAACCATCAACTGATATAGGTAAATGTCACAGACATAATTTCAAAAAGTTATATCTCACTTTAAACGTACAGATATATCAGTTTGAAACTGGTGCATAACTACGAAAATTCAAAACCAAAAATTTGCCGTCAGGCAAAAACCAGATGATTTCCTCAAATATCACTAATTACAACGAATTCCGATATAATGAGGATCTAATCACCCAATTCTCAATATCTTACTCCCACTCATCATCTGTAACACTATATACATGTGAGAAACGAATCTGGTAAATACATATCCTGGAGTTAGATTCCAATTGGGAAAACAGTTTTCAATTAATATTGCATAGAGAAACTGAAACATGAAAATGTTTCAAAAGGGGTTAACCGAGTATTCATAGTAATGCCTCTTCCACTATCCTGATTCATGCCTATAACCGTATACTTCCATGCCCTCACTCCACTCCCTTTATTATGTCTTTACTTATTACCTTCTATACACCTCCTTTAGGCTAATTGGTTTTCTTCCTTCCCTACTCTTCGGCACCAGCCTAAGGTTTGGAAGAAGACTATCCAATAAGCATAATAGGTGTACTCTCCTAATCCTAGGAGCCCTCGCTACTTGAAAGAAGGTAATGGGAAAAGACATCTGAATAATCATATTCATTTTCTCCTGAACCGGAAATCATCCTCGAATTTGGAACGAATTTCTTCGAGTTCGTAGGTAACTATACGATGGCATGTCCAAGCATTATGGACGTTCGTAGTGATACAAAGTGTTATGGAGAAATCCAAAATGGATGTGGGAGTGGCAGGGGTATACACGGTTTTGTCGTGAATGATAGCAGTCGCAATTTTCTTTGCCGTTATTCTAATCCCTTTATATGTCTTTACTTATTATCTTCTGTACACCACCTTTGGGCTAATTGGTTTTCTTCCTTCCTTATCTTTTTGCAACGCCTATGATTTGGAAGAAGAATATTCAATAAGCACAATAGGTGTACCCTCTCCTAATCTTGTAAGTCCACGGTAGCGCCCTGGCCGTCTAACAGACGCCAAATGCGGAACAAAAACTTTTTACAACTGGCGCTATCGCGTACTATAACCCGGATCTGCCATTAAAGCTAAACCAACAAACTACAAAGTGGGTAGAAATGTTATACCGAACGATCCGAGTCTTTCGGTCTTCAACCATCATCCCACGCTCTGTTGCGGCTACTCCGATCTCCTGAATCTCCAGTCTTCTCGTCCAGGTGGCACCACGTCGACGAATCTTCAAACAGGCTCCCGCCTCTGAACCGAGGCAACTCGGTCGTCAAGTTTGCTAGAAGAGACGACCAAGATGATGTAGAGAATGAGTAGAACACTTTGTCTCGTTACGTCCAAAGCTATGGACGAACGGTTAATGAAGTTGCCTTTATGGATCGGGTGAAATGAGAAATGAGGCTATATTAATTTTCATGAATCCAATAGAATAATCTTTTCAAAACAACAACCATGAATCCCTTCATAGAATGGCCGGCCACTTATAAAGGGGAGGGAGGTGAGTGTAGGAGGGGGAAGGTGACCACAAGGAATAATATCTTATAGAAATATCTTAGCACAAACAAAAACCCCATTAATGAAAATGACACCTTGCTCAAAACATTTAATGAAAACTATGATTCATAACCCTTAGTCATCATCTAATTAATGCACCATTAATGAACAAATGAGTCACTAGCCACCTTATCATCCTAGTCACCATCTAGAAGCTTTCACACTCATCTCAAGAAAAGATAAATCCATCTTTAACCAAATGTTAAAGACGGGCGATAGAAAACTGGAAACTAGCAACTTCCAAAAGTGATCCTGAAACGAATTTCAGGATAACCCCGTATCAGTATAAACATACCCGCATTTGTATTACGACCAAATACAAATGCAACTGAGACAAAGATATTATATCTACACAGTATAATACTCGGATCCGGCTTAAACCAAAACCGACCATATTATCTGCTCGAAAAATGACACGTGCGAAAACGCACGTGCATTTTCCGAACCTTACCATAAAACCATACGGCCTCTACAACGTTTCGCCCGAATTTGGGAAACGGTTTGTGGGGGACTCTAATGACTCATCAACACACTGGCACTGGGTATAACCACTAGCACGTCAGAGGTACAAGCTGTACGTAACGGTTGCCTATGTATTGATTGGAAGGGAAGCTGACGAGCGAACTCATCCATAAACCCTATTGAGCCTAACAGTGACAATATCCGTACAGTCCGGTCCGTTCGTCTAAAGAGTATCGCATATCGAGTCTAGGGGGGTGGATAAAGTCAGACCCCTAATAACGCGATAAATCGTGTCGGTATGAAGCCCATCACCATCTGAGAAACTACTGATCCAAATCGGTAATTCTCCACTACCTCGGCCGAGAATTTCTAGTGATGGCCACCCGTGCACTGTGCGACATCAACCTCCAATACCGGGAGAGACGAATCCCCGACGATCCGCTCACTGCCTCCATGTGGCTCGGGATTGTACCCAAAAAATACCTGTTTTCACGACTCCTTTGAGCCGTGGTAAGGTATAAATCAAAGCACAATGGGAACTCACACGAGACAAATGACGATCTCAGGTCGACAAACTAACCTGTACACATGTCACCAGGGAACTGCTATCTGACGATATGTATAATACCAACTAGCATGTTCCCGGCGAGTTCTGTCCGTTGTACTCATAACCCAATGAGCACCTGTATACATCTTAGGTGAACCAACTGACACCAATGGCTTGTGAGACCGGCCACCACCCCTCGTCGGGGTCTCGACTGTATACACTAGTCTACTCTGGAGTATCGACGCCCTGTCTCGAAACTCCCACGACTAGGGACACTTTAAGGATGTGCTTACAGACCCCAGCTCCCACGTATATGATCGCCATCATACTGCTGGTAGTCAAGCAAGAATCATATGGGCTCTATCATCATGCAATAGTGAACTAAAGCATGTATATGATGATAAAGACAAACCAGATAGCATACTATCATCACGAACAAGACTGTCATATCGGTATAGGTCCTGCCTCAATCATTGCAATCACGTACCTGCGATCCAATAATTGAATTTGAGGGCACTATATCCAACAATCTCCCACTTGCACTTAAGGCTAATTATTGCGATGTCGCATACTCATAGCCCGTGTGATACCGATCATCCAACTCCTCTACTAATTAGTTTCACAAAGCTAGTTTGTAAAACTCTTGTGTTCGAGAAATAGCCTTAGTGAGTGGATCCGCCCTGATGTTCCTTTCTATGTCTCTCTTAATCTCAAGTTCGCGGAGAAACCCATCTTCCGAATCGAGTAATACCTGTCTTAGAATATGTCTGGATATCTGATAGGACCTAGTTAATAAATGAACTCCAAATCCAAACTTCTTAGACCGTATCGATAACTGAACCTAATCAGTATCGAGCACCATGCCTCCCACAGTATCCACTTGGACCACCTGTCCATAATACTGTCCCCCGTCAGAGGGAAAACTATAAATCTGACAATCACTCTGTCATCCATGTCACCTTTGAAGCTTGGAATGTTAACCGTCTCCCGAAGGAGGCTGCCGTCATCAAATCCTTAGAACATTCACTTATGTTCTAAAAACTGCTTCCTTATGTTTCTCCAGGATTGGATTAATATAAACTCATTGCATCTAGTGCAAAAACAACATCTGGTGTGGTACTTGACATCTCATGATTGACTTAATTGCCTAAGCAAATGATTTGCCAATCATGTACATCCGTCTCCCCTTTAGTCTATAAGACACCTTTAGAGAGGGTGACTCCATCACCTGCAGGTACACCACCATGCCAGGAGTCATCTATTCTAAAATACTATTAGAATACTGTCAAAGTACCCAGATTGGGAAACTACCCAATTCTAGATCTAAAACCATAAATATAGTAACCAGAATGTCTGATATTATATCCATATCCTTCTGTGGAGAACCAACTGTATGACGACCAAAGTACAACCGATCGTAGTATAGGAATTTTACTTCCTACTCTGTGTATGTCATCCAAATACCAGGACATCACACCATACTACCTCCTTAATAGATCCATCCCCTATTCTGATGAAGTCAAAACCATGACTGTCACATCAAAAATAGATGATCTAATCTCCGCTATAAATGCTCAAGTCTATAAATAGACATAAGCAACTTGCCCACTATGCTTCCGCTGCTCCTACTGACTACGACAACCCTCTGGCAGAATAATATATACATACAATTCTAAAACTAGTTTAGAACGACGCTATACATATCCTCCTGTCGGGTCTCATAGTCTGGAACAACAGTAGTGTCAAGTCTGGGTAAATAGAACCTTCCTGTCACCGTCCTTGAGGCTACCTGAGTACCTCTCGGGTGTCTGAGATTACCCACCATATTTGCGGAGTGGCTATTGGAATGTCAAACCTGATTGAATATATAGGTCCTATTAAATTTTCCGTAATCGTTTGCGGTTCTGGAATCACTTCCAGTTCTACCATTCTCCCACTACTGTTTTCTAAAAAAATCCATTTTACTAAAACTGTGGCGAGTCTAGAACAATATCACTATTGATCTTTCAAATGGTAGAAAGTCAACCCTCGTCAAAGCCAGGGTCAACCCACAAACTGCCATTACAGAAACGTGCCTTGAGTTATCCAGTGTCTGGTTTTAAGCATAAGCTGGACAACTCAACATACCTTAACATCGTTAAGATATTAACCATTCTATATCCAATATAGAAACATTTGGCACTTATTTAATTGGAACCAGATTCAAATCATGCTGTTGTCTCTAGTGCATATCAACTTAATGGAGAGAGACTAATCAGCATTACTCAACTTAGGAATCCATCCAATTATGAGTAAACTGAAAGAGAAACAAGTTTCTCAAAAACATTACTATCATCTGAATACCAATCACAAGAATCTACATCTTCGATCTCCTTGAAGAATCCCGATACTTGTGACACCTGGTTCTCTACTTTATTCTTATACCCACAACTTCTCAAAACTTAGACATTGTATTTCTTCGAAACACTTCTCTAAAAACTAGAGAAGTCATAAGTAAACAGAACATAGTACGAGGACCTACCTCTTTGTCCTAATGGACACTGGACAACATACAATACTCTGTATAAGTCCGCTGAGTTGAATAACTCAAAACTTGTGCATTGTAGGTTTAAGACTGTACCCAGGCGATTTCCTCAAATATCACCAATTACAACGAATTCCGATATAATGAGGATGATCACCAAATTCCTAATAACTTACTCCCACTCATCATCTGTAAAACCATACAGATATGAGAATGAAACCTGGTAAATACATACCCTGGAGTAAGTATCTAATAGGGAAATCAGTTTTCCTTTAACAATGCACTGAAACATGGAAATGTTTCGTAGGGGTGTCCTGGTATTCGTAGTAATGCCTCTTCCATAATCCTATTCATGACTATAACCATATATTTCTTTGCCATCTCTCCAAATCCCTTTATTTTTCTTTAGTCGTTACCTTCTGTACACCAACGTTAGGCTAAATGGTTTTCTTCCTTCCCTACCGTTCGGCACCAGCGTATGGTTTGGAAGAAGACTATCCAGTAAGCATAATGGGTGTACTCTCCTAATCCTAGGAGTACTCGCAACTTGAGAGAAGGTGATGATAAAAGATAACTGAATAATACTATATTCTATTTCTCCCGAACTGGGGGAAAAAGCAAAGGTAAAAATAGGAGTGGCGATGAAGTACGCGGTATGGTCGTGAATGATAACAGTCGCAATTTACTTTGCCCTCTTTCTAATCCCTTTATTTTGTCTTTATATATTACCTTCTGCACACCCTACTTAGGCTAATTGGTTTTCTTCATTCCCTACCTTTCGGCACCAGCCTATGGTTTGAAATAAGACTATCCAATAAGCGTAATAGGTGTACTTTCCTAAACTAAGGAGCCCTCGCAACCTGAGAGAAGGTGATAATAAAAGACAACTGAATAAACCAATTCTATTTCTCCTGAACCTGGATCCATCCTCTGTAGGGTTCCTAGGCACTCTAATGAAGTCTCACAAGGCATCAACCATGCCAATTTCAAAAATTATGGGTGCCGAGAAACCCTAATACGGATCGTTGACTAGAAGTTTAGGCGAAAAGATAATCTAGTTAACTACTTAACTAAAAGTTAGATGCTACAACCTTTGTAGATCCGGTTCTCCACTTCCTTAGCTGCACGCGGGTGTCCTCTCGCTGTCCATCATGAATCCCGAACTCATTCGTCGGCTTCATCGGAGAAACGGGCGAGTTAGGTCGTCGGCTTCGTGTCAAAGACGATCTACGTCGAGGCATCACAAGTTCAAGCTCCGACTTCACAAAGTTGTGAAACTTGTGAAGAAAACACCCAAAACAACTTGGCAAGAGGTAGAGGGTGAAGAAATAGGAGGTGGGTTCACTTTAGAATTGGATTTCTCTCACTAGAACTCAAGTTGCCATTGATGGCATCAAGGTTTCTATCTTAAAGAAGAAGGAGAAGATGAAGCTAGTATTATGATAAGTGTTTTTAAAATGAAAAGAAAATTCATACTTATCATAATCTAACAAGGGTTAAGTGTAGAGAATAAACCATGGTAAGTGGATGGGTTAGGGTTAAGCATGAAGACAAAATGGTCTCTTTGGTCAAAGCTTCATGAAGCTTCAACAAGCTTCATGACAAAAACAAACCATTTTATTTTCTTTTATCCAATAAAATAAATAAATAAAGGAATAAATAAATGATAAGGCAAAACCCTAATTATCATTTAACCATGGTTTAATTCTTCACACTTAACCAAATGATCAAGTATCATCAAACATGATACATATATGTGCACAAAAGTATATCACATATACATCTTGCACATCAAGTGAGAAAATCCGTATAAAGTGAACCAATACTAGTTAATGCAAAGTGATATATCAAATATATAATTATACATTAAATCATTAAATCAACATTTGATTCAATGATCCGGTCATGTCGCACATAACCGACTAGTATTCAATGTATCGATTTATCGAATCAATGATTCGATAACTAGGTCATATCGAATATAACCAATCGAAACATTTATCGCGAGAATGAAATGCGGTATCATATACACGCATTATTCTCGCTCCCGCACATATCTCATATGCGCTCCTATTTCGTTTCGCTTGAGCCAGGAAACCTCTGTGTAGGACTCTAAAGACTCGTTAATACGCCGGTAGCAGATGATGATCATATCAAGCACCCACAAGCCGCAAACGGTCTGCTAAACGTAACGGCCATCCGGGTATTGAGCGATCAGAAGATCGACGAGCTAGCCCGCTCACACTCCTGTGAATCCAACCAGTAACACTTACCGTACAGTCCGGTCTGTTCGTCTGATATGTCGCATATCAAGTCTAGGGGTGGTATACGTCAGACCCCAATAACCGATAAGTCGTGCCGATGTGAGGCTCATAACGGGTCAAGAAACTACTGGTAACACTTACCAGCAAATCTCTGATCGGCCCTGGCCAGGGACTTCCCTGTTACGGCCAATCGAGCACAGCGCAACATCAACCCCCAATACCGGGAGAGACGAAACCCCTCCTATCGCTCATTGCCTCCATGTGACTCGGGACTGTACCCAAAGACCACCGTTTTGCACGCCCTCATGGACGTGGTAAGGTGGAGATCAAAGCACAGTGGGAATCACACAAGACTCTATGACGATCTCGGGTATACAGACTAACCTGTACAAGTGTCACCTGAGAACTGCCATCTGACGTGAGGTATAATACCATCTGGGAGTTCTCGGCGAGTCCGTCCAGTGTACCCAGTCTCCACTGAGCACCCGTATACCATCTCTGATGTCAAACACCAATAGATATGGGATCATCTATCGCCCATCTCATGGGTCGAGAAGCGTATACGCTAGTCTACTATGGTATATCGATGCCCCGTCTCGATATACCCACGACTAGGGACCTTAAAGGATGTACCTATGGACTACCATGTCCCCACTAGTATGATCTGCATCATAGTCCAGGTAGTCAAGTACACATCCTAAGGGCTTTATCAACATGTAACTATAAGACAGTTTAAAGAGACAAGTGTACACGTTAAGATAAAGAGTAACCAGATAGCATACTATCATATCGAGCAAGAAAGTCATCTCTATATATGTCCAAGCATCCAATATAATATATATCATCTGTACAATACTGGCCTCAAGGGCATACATACAACTAACAATCTCCCACTTGCACTAGGGCCAACTGCTGTAGTATCGCATACCGAGCATCCCGAAGAGTCTCTCAAACTGTATCTGGGGAATGGCCTTCGTGAGTGGATCCGCCGTGTTGTTCTTCGTGTCAACCCTCCTGACCTTGATCTCCCGGCGATCAACTATCTCCCGGATGAGGTGATACCGCCTCAGAATATGCCTCCATCGCTGATGGGACCTGGGTTCCTTGGCCAAAGCCACCGCTCCATTGTTATCGCAATACAAAGGTATTGGATGCTCAATGGATGGAACCACTCCAAGTTCAGTAATGAACTTCTTGACCCAGACAGCCTCTTTGGCAGCATCGTTGGCAGCGATGTATTCAGCCTCCATCGTCGAGTCTGCCACGGTTTCCTGCTTGGAACTCTTCCAGCTAACTGCCCCTCCGTAAAGGGTAAAGACAAAGCCCGACTGCAACTTCGAGTCGTCCTTATCACTCTGGAAGCTCGAATCAGTAAAGGACTCCACTTGGAGTTCTCCGTTACCATACACCAAGAGCATCTCTTTAGTCCTTCGCAAGTACTTAAGAATGCTCATCACAGCTCTCCAGTGACTCTCTCTAGGATCAGCTTGATACCTGCTCACTACACTTAGTGAGTATGCTACATCGGGTCTGGTACATAGCATCGCATACATGATAGAGCCTACAGCCGAAGCATAGGGTATCCCTTGCATGCGAGCTCTCTCCAAATCAGTCTTGGGAGACATCTCTTTGGAGAGAGTGAGTCCAGAGATCGTGGGCAAGTTCCCACGCTTGGATTCTTCCATACTAAACCTCTTTAGTATGGTGTCAATGTACCTGGATTGGGACAATCCCAATATCCGTTTGGATCTATCTCTATAGATCCTGATTCCCAATATGCAGGAGGCATCACCAAGATCTTTCATCGAGAATCTTTGTGATAAGAAGAGCTTGACCGATTGCAGCATAGGAATATCATTTCCTATCAAGAGTATGTCGTCCACGTACAATACGAGGAAGACAACCTTACTCCCTGCCACTTTCTTGTAAATACAAGGTTCATCTGGGTTTTTGACGAAATCAAACTCTTTGATAACAACGTCAAAGAGGATGTTCCAACTCCGCGATGCTTGCTTTAATACATAAATGGATTTAAGCAGCTTGCACACCTTCCCGCTGCTCCCACTGTCTACGAAGCCCTCTGGCTGAGTCATGTACACGCACTCTTCTAAATCACCATTTAGAAAGGCGGTCTTAACATCCATTTGCCAGATTTCGTAGTCATGATACGCAGCGATGGAAAGCATGATCCGGATGGATTTAAGCATAGCCACTGGAGAAAAGGTCTCGTCATAGTCCACACCTGGTCTTTGACGAAAACCCTTTGCTACAAGTCTAGCTTTGAAAGTCTCCACTTTCCCATCTACACCAAGTTTTTTCTTGAAGATCCACTTGCTCCCAATGGGTTTTACCCCTTCAGGAGCAACTTCCAAAGTCCATACTTTGTTGGTGTACATGGATTCCATCTCGGACCGCATAGCATCCAGCCATTTCACTGAGTTCCTACTCGTGATGGCCTGCTCGAAGCTAGTTGGGTCATCATCCTCCATGATGCAATTCTCGCTCCCTCCATCCATGAGAAAACCGTAGTATCTCTCAGGCTGGCGAGGAACCCTACTAGATCGGCGGAGAGGCTGAGGTTCATTGGGAACTACTGAATCTTCTGGTTCCACTAAATCTTCAGTTACGGTTTGTGTATCTGGAACTTCTTCCCGTTCTACCACTTTACCACTAATTTCTTTTTCAAGGAATTCCTTTTCTAAAAAGGTGGCATGTTGAGCAACAAACACTTTTTGTTCCTCACTGTGGTAGAAAAAATACCCATAGGAGTTCTTTGGATATCCCACAAACTTGCAAAGAACTGACCGTGCCTCGAGCTTGTCCGGATTTTGTCTTTTGACATAGACTGGACAACCCCATATCTTAACTCGTTTAAGATATGGCCTCTTCCCACTCCATATCTCATATGGTGTGGTAGGTACAGATTTAGATGGAACTTGATTCAATAGGTATGCTGCTGTCTCCAGTGCATATCCCCAGAAGGAAATAGGTAACTCAGCTGTGCTCATCATAGAGCACACCATATCTAATAGGGTGCGGTTCCTCCGTTCTGATACACCGTTGTGCTGTGGTGTATATGGAGGAGTCAGCTGAGAGAGAATTCCATTCTCTTTTAGGAAGTCCAGGAATTCATTGCTTAAGTATTCACCTCCTCGATCAGATCGAAGGATTTTAATACTTTTTCCGGTTTGGTTCTCGACTTCTTGTTTATATTCTCTAAATTTCTCAAAAGCTTCTGATTTGTGTTTCATCAGGAACACATATCCTAATCTAGAGAGATCGTCAGTGAATGTAATGAAGTACGAAGAACCATCCCTGGCATGTGTAGACATGGGACCGCATACATCACTATGTATCAGTCCCAAGAGTTCGGTAACTCTTTCTCCGTGTCCCGTAAACGGAGTTTTGGTCATCTTGCCTTTGAGACATGACTGGCAAGTGTCATAAGATGAAAATTCGAATGGTTTCAAATATCCATCCTTATGCAACTTAGCCAGTCGTGTCGCATTGATGTGACCCAGTCTACAATGCCACAAGAAGGATTCGTTCAGGTCTGAACTCTTCCTCTTGTGTGTGTTTGTTATACTCAGAACTGTTGATTGGTTTAGAACATAAATGCCATTGCACAACGTGCCTGATCCAACCAACTTTTGGTTACAGAAAATGTTCATAACATTATCCTGTAATACAAAATTATATCCCTCTTTACTTAATAAAGAAACTGATATAATGTTGCATATCAGGTTCGGCATGTAATAGCATTCGTTCAGTACCAATGTATTACCAGTTGGTAACACAAGGTGATATTCCCCGACAGTCTTAGCTGCAACAATTGCACCATTTCCAACTCTAATGTCTTTATCACCTTCTCCAAGTTCTCTACCTTTCCTAAGCCCATGTAACTGATTACATATATGGGATCCTGACCCGGTATCTAATACCCAGGACGTGGAGCAAATGGAGAAACAGTTCTCTGTAACGAACACACCCGAAGAAAATGCATCAACATGTACTTTCTTCATTCGGGTGGCATGGGAATCCTGGTATTCCCCTATATCCTGTTCAGTCCTATAACTCTTATAGGAAAGAACGGAACCAACGTTCCCCAGCACAGTATAACATGCGGGTTCGCTCAATACATCCATATTATTATCTTCATTAGGGCATGAAATGGTCGCTACCTGGAGAGAGAGAGAAGAAAACACTTTAGCGTATGCTCGTGCAAGATCAGATTGGTTATTATCTTATCTAATCAGGATGGCTCCCACTGCTTTTTATCAAATCTTCCTCCAAACCCTAAAAGGAAAGATTAGCGGGGATTAATTACACACTACAAGTTCGCCAATCTTTCAGCCAGGCCAGTGTCGGTAATTTGAGGGAGGTCCCCCGTGCTTTCGCACGAACCTAATTACTGTAAACCTCGTTTTCCCAGAGGCGTAACCCCGTTGACACCTTTCTAAACACCTACTTGATCGGCTAATTGTAATGTGTAAAACTCTCCCAGGAGTAACTCTTACTCGCAGTGGGTATCGGGATCCATCTATCTCATAGAAGGTATGCAATCTCATTGCAAATTTCAACACTTGAAATTCCCGATAATACTTTTGCCCCAAACGATCTATGACCTTGACAAGGTCAACAAACCATAGACCGTAAGTCAAGTTCAACCCGTCATTTCTTGATTGAATTAAACCCACCCGCACGACCCTTGACAAGGTCAACAAGGCCGTACGACTACCTTAACTCAATCTGCATCATATGCATAAGCAGATAAATACTGGTTAGCTACCGTACACTGCGCCTTGACAAGGTCAACAAACGCAGCACGAATACTAAACAGGACTTATCTGAAATGACGGAGGGCTACGACAGGTTTTTCTGAAAACCTATTGCGTAATGAACTTTATATCATTGTAGAATCAAATGAAGTTTTGAAATGGAGTGATTTTGAGGCTTTCGCAGTTTCGCTAAAGGGGTCACTCCCGGTGAAGGGATCGTCGGCCCTTTCCTCGTCGAATGAGGTGCGGGATATATCATATATATCACTATGCAAAGCAGAAACTATAGAAGCTATCAAAAACAAACCGAGTGTGTAGCATCTGCCAATTATTGCTAAAGGAGTCACTCCCGGTGAAGGGATCTCGGTCCTTTCCTTATCGAATAAGGTGCTGGGTATATCATATATACCGCTATGCAAAGCAAGAACTGTAGCTACCTGTTTTGTTTAAAATTTGATTCTACAACATCTTAGGTTTCTTTTCTTTCATTAATCACATTAATGAAGTCCCATCATTTCAGTACCTAAACATCACAGATAAATACGACGTACACTTATGCCATCCGCATTCGCCTCGATGTCCCCTCGTGCACCGTTAGGTTAGGTAACTAACGACAGAGCAGGGCAGGGCTAGTGCGGGTGCAAAACATAAGTAACGTCTATATAATATATCATATATACTATATACTGTATCCATCACAGAACATCACATGATCACATCACAGATATCGCAGCAGAAGAAACATATGAAATATTGGATATACTAGGACGTCCGTGTTTTCAATACGGGCCAGTATAAAACACGGATTCCACGGTCGTGATGAATAGCCAATCCCACACCCCTAGACCCCTACGAGAGCGGCAAGCAACCCTACCAATTCTAGGGTTAGGAGACCCGGACTCGACTCCTCGAGTTGGTCTCCCACTGGACCCCAGAACCCGGTTACTTGTGCTCCCCTCCTTGGGTCTATCCTAATGCGGAAAAGTAAATAATATACAAGAGGTGACAACTTCCGCTACCTGGAAGTGCCCCAAATAAAAGAATATTACATACAAGTTTTTACATGAATGAAAATGAAAAACACTCATCTCACATAAAAACCCCCGGCTATTCAAACACGACGATCCAATATAACATATCCAGCAACACATAACATCACATGTCAACAACGTAAGTAAGTATGCATACCCCAATTGTCGTTGACGTATAGCAACGAAACCGGCGATATGAACATACTACACTTACGGTCACAGAAAAGAAAGTGTAAAACTACAACAGTTGGAATCCGCAAGCTCTTTAGACATCACATACCTAATCTCATGAAATACTTAGACATCACATGCCTAACAGATATAAATCCCGCATTTTTGTCTCATTATCGAAAACTCTTTTCAATATCATGTGGGACTAAACTGCTAGATTTATAACATTCATTCAGTTATCTCATAACTGTTTGTGAATTTCAATTATTGTATCCAATTCCGGATAAATAGAATATATCAAACTTTCCGATCGAACATTCGAACACCCAAGTTTTCCCGACACCGATCAACACATGAAATAAGTTCAAAGACATTCACTTCATGCCTCAGTACCAACGGTCCAGCCGTAGAAGGGTCAAGCCAACGCCTCACATGTGGCACGCCGTACTGCCCCAAACCCGAAGGTTCAAAGGGCAGTTCAAGACGGTCACATAATCGAGTTAAGGTTTGTTGTCTTCTAGAGGGACCATCGCGTTACTTGCACTACTCAGAACGTCTTTAAACCACAGAAAAATCCAACACTTGGAATTTTTCCGGCAGGGGAAGACTTGGGTATTTATATCCGGTCGGACTTTTTTAACATATTCAAAAATTATCCGGAAAAACACTTAGACAAGGTTTGATAATCCGATCGAAACATCGTTTCCCAATTTAACCCCAGAACACTCAACTTAAGAGCCAATTTAAAAATTCCCAGAAAACTCAGAATAATTAATCAGGAATTACTGTGCAAACACTTAGGGCTGACGTCACCAAAGAGCCACGGAACCGCCGCAGAAGCTAGGCTTCTGCCGCGGTTCCGCCGCACAAGTACTGTTCATGGGAAACTTTTTGCACCGTAATTCTTAGATTTCATTGCTGAATTTTTTAAGCATTTTTAATTGACAAAAAACCACAAATTTGGAAAAGGTCCAGAGAGCATTATCGGGTTAGGGTTTCGGGTTCGTTCGGACTTCAAACTCCGTCTAGACTTCGCCTAAGGCTCTAGCTAGGCTCTGATACCACTGTAGGGTTCCTAGGCACTCTAATGAAGTCTTACAAGGCATCAACCATGCCAATTTCAAAAATTATGGGTGCCGAGAAACCCTAATACGGATCGTTGACTAGAAATTTAGGCGAAAAGATAATCTAGTTAACTACTTAACTAAAAGTTAGATGCTACAACCTTTGTAGATCTGGTTCTCCACTTCTTTAGCTCCACGCGGGTGTCCTCTCGCTGTCCATCATGAATCCCGAACTCATTCGTCGGCTTCATCGGAGAAACGGGCGAGTTAGGTCGTCGGCTTCGTGTCAAAGACGATCTACGTCGAGGCATCACAAGTTCAAGCTCCGACTTCACAAAGTTGTGAAAATTATGAAGAAAACACCCAAAACAACTTGGCAAGAGGTAGAGGGTGAAGAAATAGGAGGTGGGTTCACTTTAGAATTGGATTTCTCTCACTAGAACTCAAGTTGCCATTGATGGCATCAAGGTTTCTATCTTGAAGAAGAAGGAGAAGATGAAGCTAGTATTATGATAAGTGTTTTTAAAATGAAAAGAAAATTCATACTTATCATAATCTAACAAGGGTTAAGTGTAGAGAATAAACCATGGTAAGTGGATGGGTTAGGGTTAAGCATGAAGACAAAATGGTCTCTTTGGTCAAAGCTTCATGAAGCTTCAACAAGCTTCATGACAAAAACAAACCATTTTATTTTCATTTATCCAATAAAATAAATAAAGAAAGGAATAAATAAATGATAAGGCAAAACCCTAATTATCATTTAACCATGGTTTAATTCTTCACACTTAACCAAATGATCAAGTATCATCAAACATGATACATATATGTGCACAAAAGTATATCACATATACATCTTGCACATCAAGTGAGAAAATCCGTATAAAGTGAACCAATACTAGTTAATGCAAAGTGATATATCAAATATATAATTATACATTAAATCATTAAATCAACATTTGATTCAATGATCCGGTCATGTCGCACATAACCGACTAGTATTCAATGTATCGATTTATCGAATCAATGATTCGATAACTAGGTCATATCGAATATAACCAATCGAAACATTTATCGCGAGAATGAAATGCGGTATCACATACACGCATTATTCTCGCTCCAGCACATATCTCATATGCGCTCCTATTTCGTTTCGCTTGAGCCAGGAAACCTCTGTGTAGGACTCTAAAGACTCGTCAATACGCCGGTAGCAGATGATGATCATATCAAGCACCCACAAGCCGCAAGCGGTCTGCTAAACGTAACGGCCATCCGGGTATTGAGCGATCAGAAGATCGACGAGCTAGCCCGCTCACACTCCTGTGAATCCAACCAGTAACACTTACCGTACAGTCCGGTCTGTTCGTCTGATATGTCGCATATCAAGTCTAGGGGTGGTATACGTCAGACCCCAATAATAGATAAGTCGTGCCGATGTGAGGCTCATAACGGGTCGAGAAACTACTGGTAACACTTACCAGCAAATCTCTGATCAGCCATGGCCAGGGACTTCCCTGTTACGGCCAATCGAGCACAGCGCAACATCAACCCCCAATACCGGGAGAGATGAAACCCCTCCTATCGCTCATTGCCTCCATGTGACTCGGGACTGTACCCAAAGACCACCGTTTTGCACGCCCTCATGGACGTGGTAAGATGGAGATCAAAGCACAGTGGGAATCACACAAGACTCTATGACGATCTCGGGTCTACAGACTAACCTGTACAAGTGTCACCTGTAGGGTCCCTAGGCACCCTAGTGAGGTCTCGCAAGGCATCGAACATGCCAATTTAAAAAAAAAAATAGGTGCCGAGAGACCCGACTACGAATCGTTTGCTAGAAATCTAGGCGAAAAACAATCTAGTTAACAACTTAACTAATGGGATATAGGAAATACAACCTTTGTAGATCCGGTGCTCCACCTCCACGGCTCCGCAACGAGGTCCTCTCCACTGTCCAAATCAAATCCGGGCTCTAGAGTCGGCTTCGTCGGAGAATGGGCAAGCTAGGTCGTCGATGTCCATGCCGAAGATGATCTACGTCGAGGCATCGCTAAATCAAGCTCCGACTTCACCAAGTCAAGAAACTTGTGAAGAAAACACACTCTACTACTTGGCAAGAGGTAGAGGATGAAGAAATAGGAAGTGGGTAGACTTTAGTTTTGGATTTCTCACTCAAATTCATCACTTGCCATTGATGGAGGCAAGCTTTCTTCACTTGAAGCAAGGAAGAAGAAGAAGAATAATATGATAAGATTAATTAGAAAAGAAAAGAAAAACCAATCCTTATCATATCTTGAACTATGGTTAGATGTAGAGAGTTAACTAAGGTTTAAGTGAGTGGTTAGGGTTAAGCATGAGACAAAATGGTCATTTGGTCAAAGTCTTCATGAAGGTTCATGAATGAACAAAAGAAAGCAACCATTTTCCTCATTTTGCCTTTTCTTTTTCCAAAAGGATAAATGAATAAAATGAAATCAAAAACCCTAATCACCCACTTAACTATAGTTTAATTCTTAACACTTAACCATAAGGTATGTATCATCAAACATGATACAAGCAAGTGCACAAAACTATATCGAATATACAATGTGCACACCCGAGCGAGAAAATCCATTTAAAGTGAACCGATACTAGTTAATGCAAAGTAATATATCAAATATATAATTATGCATTAAATCATTAAATCAACACTTGATTTAACGACCCGGTCATATCGCATATAACCGACTAATATTCAATGTATCGGTTTATCGATTCAACGCTTGAATCGATAACTAGGTTATATCGCATACAACCACCCGACACATTGATCGCGAGAATGAAATACGGTATCACATACACGCATTATTCTCGGTCCCGTACATATCTCATATGCGCTCCTATTTCGTTTCGCTTGAGCCAGGAAACCTCTGTGTAGGACTCTAAAGACTCGTCAATACGCCGGCAGCAGATGATGATCATATCAAACACCCACAAGCCGCAAGCGGTCTGCTAAACGTAACGGCCACCCGGGTATTGAGCGATCTGAAGATCGACGAGCAAGCCCGCTCACACTCCAGTGAATCCAACCAGTAACACTACCGTACAGTCCGGTCTGATCGTCTGATATGTCGCATATCTCGCCTAGGGGTGGTAAACGTCAGACCCCAATAGCTCGATAAGTCGTGTCGATATGAGGTCTATAACTGTTCGAGAAACTACTGGTAACACTTACCAGTAAATCTCAGCAACCCTGGCCAGGGATTTCCTGTTATAGCCAATCGAACACAGCGCAACATCAACTCCCTATACCGGGAGAGACGAATCCCCTCCTATCGCTCATTGCCTCCATGTGACTCGGGACTGTACCCAAAAACCACCGTTTTGCACGCCCTCTTGGACGTGGTAAGATGGAAATCAAAGCACAGTGGGAACCACACAAGACTCTATGACGATCTCGGGTCAACAGACTACTCTGTGCCAGTGTCACCAGAGAACTGCCATCTGACGTGAGGTATAATACCATCTGGGAGTTCTCGGCGAGTCCGTCCAGTGTACCCAGTCTCTACTGAGCACCCGTATATCATCTCTGATGTCAAACACCAATGGATATGGGATCATCCATCGCCCATCTGTATGGTTCGAGAAGGTATACGCTAGTCTACTCTGGTATATCGATGCCCCGTCTCGATACACCCTCGACTAGGGACTTTGAAGGATGTACTTATGGACTACCATGTCCCCACTAGTATGATCCGCATCATAGTCCAGGTAGTCAAGCACACATCCTAAGGGCTTTACCAACATGTAACAGAGAGACAATCAGTATACACGTTAAGGTAAAGTTCAACCAGATAGCATACTATCATGTCGAGCAAGAAAGTCCTCCCTATATACGTCCCAGCATCCACTACAATATATATCCTATGTACAGTAATGGCCTCTAGGGCATACATATAACTAACAATCTCCCACTTGCACTAGGGCCATCTGATAGCATTGGTTGTAGTATCTCATACTCAACCATCCCATAAAAGTCTCTCTCTGGGAACAGGCCTTTGTGAGTGGATCCGCTGTGTTGTCCTCTGAGTCTACTCTCCAAGCCTCGATCACCCTGGAGATCAACCATCTCCATGATCAAGTGATACTGCCTTAGAATTTATCTGGATCACTGATGGGACCGGCGTTCCTTGGCATAAGCCACAACTCCATTGTCACACAATGGGAGGAACATAGTTCATCTCATGAACCAATATACACCCAAACAGCCTCTTTGGTAGCATCTTAAGTAGCGATGTATCCAGCCTTTATCGTCTAGTATGTCACGGTATTTAGCTTGGAACTCTTCCAACATACCGTCCCTTCACTGAGGGTAAAGACAATGCCTGTGACTGACATTCAGTCGTCTTTATCACCCTGGAACCCTTCCAGTGAATCTCCCCAGGACCAATTGATACCATCTCACTACAACTAGTGAGAATCCTAACATCCAATTAGATCTATCTCATAGATCCAAAACGCAGGATTTAGGAGGTATCACTTTGATCCTTTATGGAGAATTCTGGTGATAAGCGGAGATTGACCAAGCGTAGCATAGGAAACTTCTTCCCTATCAAGAGTATGTCATCCACGTACTCTACGAGGATCGTCACCATACTCCCTACTACCTTTTTGTTTATACAAGGTTCATCTACCATTTTGATGATGTCAAACTCTTTGACTACTTCATCAAAACAGATGTTCCAACTCCGCGATGCCTGCTTTATCCTATAAAGCATCTTGCACACGTTTCCGCTGCTCCCACTGTTTACGAAGCCCTCTGGCTGTGTACTTATAGACGTCCTCTTCTAAAACATCATTTAGAAAAGCAGTCAAGACACCCAACCACCAGAGATCGTAGTCATGGTATGTAGCCGTGGTAAGTAGGATCTGGATGGACTTAAGCATAGATACTGGAAAAAGGTTTCATCATTATCCACGCCTGGTCAATGACGAAAACCTTTAACAAGTCTAGCTTTGAAAGTCTCAACTTTTCCATCTACACCAAGTAATCTTCTCAAGATTTACTTGCTCCTGATGGGGATTTAACCCTTCAGATATAGCAACCAAAGTCCATACTTTGTTGGTGTATAAGGATTCCATCTCAGATCACTAAGCATCCAGCCATTCTTACAGAGTCGCACTCCTGATGGCCAGCTCGGAACTAGTTGGGTCATCATCTCATGATGCAATCTTCGGTCCCACTGTCATAGAGAAACCGAAGTATCTCTCAGGTGGGTGAGGAACCCTACTAGATCGGCGGAGAGGCTGAGGTTCGTTGGTTTCTATTGAATCCTTCGGTTCTACCAAATCATCTGCTGTAGTTTGCATAGCTGGAACCTTTCCAGTTGTACATAACAGACCTTGCCTCGAGCTTGTCCGGATTTTGCTTTTAGACATAAGCCGGACAACCCCAAATCTTAACTGACTTAAGACATGGGTTCTTCCCATTCCATATCTCATATGAAGCGGTAGGCATCTGATTTGATTGGAACCCTATTCAATAGGTATGCAGCTTCTCAAGTGCATAACTCCCAAAAGGAAATAGGTAACTCAGTAGTACTCATCATAGAGCACACCTTATCATATAGGGTGTTATTGCTCCGCCCCGATATACCATCGTGCTATGGTGTATACGGAGGAGTAATGCTGAGAGAGAATCTCATTCTCCTTTAGACTAGTCCAGTATTTCCGTGCTCAAGTATTCTCCTCCTTGATCTCATCATAGGACATAATACTTATACCCGTATTGGTTCTCTACTTCTAACTTATATTCTGTGAATGTCTCAAAAGGTTCGGACTTATGTTTCAACAGGAACGTATGTCTGAATCTTGAGAGATTATCAGAGAATGTAATGAAGTATAAAGAACCGGTCCTGGCATGTGTAGACAGGGGACCTACATACATCAACATGTATCAATCCCAAGAGTTCATTAACTCTTTCTCTGTTTCCAATAAACGGAGCTATGGTCATCTTATCTTTGTGACATGACTGGCAAGTTTCACAAGATGTAAATTCAAACTGATTTAAATATGCATCTTTATGTAACTTAGCTAGTCGGGTCGCATTGATATGACCTAGTCTACAATGCCTCAAGAAGGATCCGTTCATTTCTGAACTCTTCCTCTTGTGTGTGTTCTGTATACTAAAGAACTGTAGTTTGATTTAGAACGTCAATGCTTTTAGATAACGTGCCTGAACCGATCAACTTTTGATATAGGAAATGTTCAAAACATTATCCGACAATACAAAATTATATTGTTTCTTAACTAATAAAGAGACAGATATGATTTTGTATATCAGGTTCGGTATCTAATAACATTCGTTCAGAATAAATGTATTGGTAATACAGGGTGACAGTGACCAACAGACTTGGCTGCAACTCTTGCCCCGTTTTCTGTCTCATGAAACTTATCACCCGTTCTCAGTTCTTTTACCTTTCTGTAGCCCTATGTAACAGATTACATATCTGGGATCCTGATCTGGTATCACATACCCAGGACGTAAAGGATACTGAGAAACAGTTCTCTGTAATGAACACACCCGAAGATGATGCATCAACATGCACTCTCTTCGTTTGGGCGGCACGGGAATTCTGGTAATCCCCAATTTCCTGCTCTGTCTTATAACAATTATAAGTTGGAGCGGGACCAACGTTCCCCAGCTCAGTATAACAAGCGGGTTCGGTCAATAATCCGTTTTATTATCTTGATTAAGACGTGATATGGTCGCTACCAGGAGAGAGAGAGAAGAAAACACTCAGCGTGCGCTCTAGCAAGAATAGATTGGTTTTTATTTTATCTAATCAGGATGGCTCCCACTGCTTTTTATCAAATCTTCCTTCAAACCCTAAAAGGAAAGACTAGCCGGGATTAATTACACACTACAAGTTCGCCAATCTTTCAGCCAGGCCAGTGTCGGTACTTTGAGGGAGGTCCCCCGTGCTTTCGCACGAACCTAATTAATGTAAACCTCGTTTTCCCAGAGGTGTAGCCTCGTTAACACCTTTCTAGACACCTACTTGATCGGCTAATTGTAATGTATAAAACTCTCCCAGGAGTAACTCTTACTCGCAGCGGGTATCGGGATCCAACTATCTCATAGAAGGTATGCAATCTCATTGCAAATTTCAACACTTGAAATTCCCGATAATATTTTGCCCCTAACGTGCTATGACCTTGACGAAAGCCAACAAACCATAGCCCGCTAGTCAAGTTCAACCCGTACATTTCTTGATCGAATTAAACCCACCCGCACGACCCTTGACGAAAGCCAACAAAGCCGCACAACTACCCTAATCCAATCGCATCGTATGCTGGCAGATAAGCAGCATATAGCTACCGCACACTGCACCTTGACGAAAGCCAACAAATGCAGCACGAATACTATATACAACTTATCTGAAATGTCGGAGGGCTACGACAGGTTTTTCTGAAAACCTATTGCGTAATGAACTTGATATCGTTGTAGGATCGAATGAATTTTGAAATGGAGTGTTTTTAAGGCTTTTCTAGTTTTGCTAAAGGAGTCACTCCCGGTGAAGGGATCGTCGGTCCTTTCCTCGTCGAATGAGGTGCGGGATATATCATATATATCACTGTGCAAAGCAGAACTCTTAAAAGCAATCAAAAGACAAACCGAGTGTGTAGCATCTGCCAGTTATTGCTAAAGGAGTCACTCCCGGTGAAGGGATCTCGTTCCTTTCCTTATCGAATAAGGTGCAGGATATATCTCATATACCGCTGTGCAAAGCAAGAACTGTAGCTACCCTTTTTATTTTGAAATTCGATTCTGCAACATCTTAGGTTTCTTTTATTTCATTAATCACATTAATGAAGTCCCATCATTTAAGTACCTAATCATCACAGATAAATACGACGTACACTTATGCTATCCGCATTCGCCTCGATGTCCCCTCGTGCACCGTTAGGTTAGGTAACTAACGGCAGAGCAGGGCAGGGCTAGCACGGGTGTAAAACATAAGTAACGTCTATATAATATATCATATATACTATATACTGTATCTATCACAGAACATATCATGATCACATCATAGATATCGCAGCAGAAGAAACATATGAATTATTGGATATACTAGGACGTCCGTGTTTTCAATACGAGCCAGTATAAAACACGGATTCCACGGTCGTGATGAATAGCCAAACCCACACCCCTAGACCCCTACGAGAGCGGCAAGCAACCCTACCAATTCTAGAGTTAGGAGACCCGGACTCGACTCCTCGAGTTGGTCTCCCACTGGACCCCAGAACCCGGTTACTTGTGCTCCCCTCCTTGGGTCTATCCTAGTGCGGAAAAGTAAATAATATACATCAACGGTGACAACTTCCGCAACCTGGAAGCGCCCCAATAAAAGAATATTACATACAAGTTTTTACATGAATGAAAATGAAAAACACTCATCTCACATAAAAACCCCCGGCTATTCAAACACGACGATCCAATATAACATATCCAGCAACACATAACATCACATGTCATCAACGTAAGTAAATATGCGCATCCCAATTGTCGTTGACATATAGCAACGAAACCGGCGATATCACATATTACACTTACGGTCACAGAAAAGAAAGTGTAAAACTACAACAGTTGGAATCCACAACCATCTCAGACATCGCATGCCTGACCAAATGAATTACTTAGACATCGCATGCCTAACAATTATAAACCCCGCATTTTAGTCTCATTATCGAAAACACTTTTCAATATCAAGTCGGGCAATTCAACAGGATTCCCGACATCCTGATCGAATGCTCGTCGCAAACTTCAGTAGACGGCTGCACCCCTGATACCGTCGACGAAGTGCACCAAGGCGGAACACCGCTACCGCGAGCACCCGAACGGATGCTTTCGGCGACGGGGTTCTCCTACAGTCACTTGGTCGGGGCTATGGAGTGAGGCCGTCTATTAAGTTTACCCGGCGAGTATCCGCGTACGCTACGTGATTGCGACGGACTTTTGATCGCATCAAGATTCCGTGGCAACCGATCAAGTGAGACTAAATTGCTATGTTTATAACATTCATTCAGTTATCTCATAACAATTTGTGAATTCCAATTATTGTATCCCATTCCGGATAAATAGAAAATGTTAAACTTTCCGATCGAACAATCGAACACCCAAGTTTTCCCGAAACTGATCAACACATGAAACAAGTATGACAACATTCCGTTCGTGCCTCACTACCAACGGTCCAGCCGTAGAAGGGTCAAGCCAACGCCTCACATGTGGCACGCCGTACTGCCCCAAACCCGAAGGTTCAAAGGGCAGTTCAAGACGGTCACATAATCGAGTTAAGGTTTGTTGTCTTCTAGAGGGTCCATCGCGTTACTTGCACTACTTAGAACGTCGTCAAACTACGGAAAAATCCAACACTTGGAAATTTCCCGACAGGGGAAAAGTTGGGTATTTATATCCGGTCGAACTTTTTAACATATTCTAAAAATTTATCCGGAAAGCCACACAGACAAAATTCGATAATCCGATCGAACATTCGAATCCCCAAAACAACCCAGAAAATTCAACTCTTGAATAAATTTTAAAAATTCCCAGAAAATCCAGAAGAATTTATCAGGTATTACTGTGCAAACAGTAAGGGATGACGTCATGATTGAGCCGCGGAACCGCCGCATAAGCAGGGCTTATGCCGCGGTTCCGCCGCCAAAGTTACTGTTCATCCAATAATTTTTGCATCGTAATTCTTATTTTTTCTTACTGAATTTTTTAGCAATTTTTAATTCACAAAAATCCAGAAAAACAGAAAATGTCCAGAGAGCTATTTTTTTGGGTCGGGTTTCGGTTCGATCGGACTTCAGATTCCGTCTGGACTTCGCTTAAGGCTCTAGCTAGGCTCTAATACCACTGTAGGGTCCCTAGGCACCCTAGTGAGGTCTCGCAAGGCATCGAACATGCCAATTTAAAAAAAAATAGGTGCCGAGAGACCCGACTACGGATCGTTTGCTAGAAATCTAGGCGAAAAACAATCTAGTTAACAACTTAACTAATGGGATATCGGAAATACAACCTTTGTAGATCCGGTGCTCCACCTCCACGGCTCCGCAACGAGGTCCTCTCCACTGTCCAAATCAAATCCGGACTCTAGAGTCGGCTTCGTCGGAGAATGGGCAAGCTAGGTCGTCGATGTCCATGCCGAAGATGATCTACGTCGAGGCATCGCTAAATCAAGCTCCGACTTCACCAAGTCAAGAAACTTATGAAGAAAACACACTCTACTACTTGGCAAGAGGTAGAGGATGAAGAAATAGGAAGTGGGTAGACTTTAGTTTTGGATTTCTCACTCAAATTCATCACTTGCCATTGATGGAGGCAAGCTTTCTTCACTTGAAGCAAGGAAGAAGAAGAAGAAGAATATGATAAGATTAATTAGAAAAGAAAAGAAAAACCAATCCTTATCATATCTTGAACTATGGTTAGATGTAGAGAGTTAACTAAGGTTTAAGTGAGTGGTTAGGGTTAAGCATGAGACAAAATGGTCATTTGGTCAAAGTCTTCATGAAGGTTCATGAATGAACAAAAGAAAGCAACCATTTTCCTCATTTTGCCTTTTCTTTTTCCAAAAGGATAAATGAATAAAATGAAATCAAAAACCCTAATCACCCACTTAACTATAGTTTAATTCTTAACACTTAACCATAAGGCATGTATCATCAAACATGATACAAGCAAGTGCACAAAACTATATCGAATATACAATGTGCACACCCGAGCGAGAAAATCCATTTAAAGTGAACCGATACTAGTTAATGCAAAGTAATATATCAAATATATAATTATGCATTAAATCATTAAATCAACACTTGATTTAACGACCTGGTCATATCGCATATAACCGACTAATATTCAATGTATCGGTTTATCGATTCAACGCTTGAATCGATAACTAGGTTATATCGCATACAACCACCCGACACATTGATCGCGAGAATGAAATACGGTATCACATACATGCATTATTCTCGGTCCCGCACATATCTCATATGCGCTCCTATTTCGTTTCGCTTGAGCCAGGAAACCTCTGTGTAGGACTCTAAAGACTCGTCAATACGCCGGCAGCAGATGATGATCATATCAAACACCCACAAGCCGCAAGCGGTCTGCTAAACGTAACGGCCACCCGGGTATTGAGCGATCTGAAGATCGACGAGCAAGCCCGCTCACACTCCAGTGAATCCAACCAGTAACACTACCGTACAGTCCGGTCTGATCGTCTGATATGTCGCATATCTCGCCTAGGGGTGGTAAACGTCAGACCCCAATAGCTCGATAAGTCGTGTCGATATGAGTTCTATAACTGTTCGAGAAACTACTGGTAACACTTACCAGTAAATCTCAGCAACCCTGGCCAGGGATTTCCTGTTATAGCCAATCGAACACAGCGCAACATCAACTCCCTATACCGGGAGAGACGAATCCCCTCCTATCGCTCATTTCCTCTATGTGACTCGGGACTGTACCCAAAAACCACCATTTTGCACGCCCTCTTGGACGTGGTAAGATGGAAATCAAAGCACAGTGGGAACCACACAAGACTCTATGACGATCTCGGGTCAACAGACTACTCTGTGCCAGTGTCACCAGAGAACTGCCATCTGACGTGAGGTATAATACCATCTGGGAGTTCTCGGCAAGTCCATCCAGTGTACCCAGTCTCTACTGAGCACCCGTATATCATCTCTGATGTCAAACACCAATGGATATGGGATCATCCATCGCCCATCTGTATGGGTCGAGAAGGTATACGCTAGTCTACTCTGGTATATCGATGCCCCGTCTCGATACACCCTCGACTAGGGACTTTGAAGGATGTACTTATGGACTACCATGTCCCCACTAGTATGATCCGCATCATAGTCCAGGTAGTCAAGCACACATCCTAAGGGCTTTACCAACATATAACAGAGAGACAATCAGTATACACGTTAAGGTAAAGTTCAACCAGATAGCATACTATCATGTCGAGTAAGAAAGTCCTCCCTATATACGTCCCAGCATCCACTACAATATACATCCTATGTACAGTAATGGCCTCTAGGGCATACATATAACTAACATCACCTGAGAACTGCCATCTGACGTGAGGTATAATACCATCTGGGAGTTCTCGGCGAGTCCGTCCAGTGTACCCAATCTCCACTGAGCACCCGTATACCATCTCTGATGTCAAACACCAATAGATATGGGATTATCCATCGCCCATCTCATGGGTCGAGAAGCGTATACGCTAGTCTACTATGGTATATCGATGCCCTGTCTCGATATACCCACGACTAGGGACCTTAAAGGATGTACCTATGGACTACCATGTCCCCACTAGTATGATCTGCATCATAGTCCTGGTAGTCAAGTACACATCCTAAGGGCTTTATCAACATGTAACTATAAGACAGTTTAAAGAGACAAGTATACACGTTAAGATAAAGAGTAACCAGATAGCATACTATCATATCGAGCAAGAAAGTCATCTCTATATATGTCCAAGCATCCAATATAATATACATCATCTGTACAATACTGGCCTCTAGGGCATACATACAACTAACATCCTCGAAGAAGTCCCTTCGAGTTCGTATATAACCATACGATGGATCTATCTAATGGAAGTGGATATCCGTAGTAATACGGGGTGTTCTGAGAAATACAAAGGGTAAAAGAAGGAGCGGTAATGACTTATGCAACTATAGACAATCCAAAAGCCAGTATTTTAAGAAGGTTCGGTCAACTTGGTCACTGAGTCATAGTCTAGGGTCGGTCAAAGGTCGCTGCCAAAGAGAGAGAGAAAAGAAACACTCTGCGTGCACTCTAACCTAGATCAGAATGGTTATCACTTTATCTAATCAGGAAACCTCCCACTGTAATCTCAAATTCTCCTCCAAACCTGAAAGAAGAATTAGTCGGGATCACCCGAAGAGTAAACCAACTCAACAGTGAGAATCGGGATCCAACTATCATCGCATGATAACTTGATGGAAGCCACTCAAGTTATCACACTCCAGAAGGTATGCGCATGCCTGGCAAGTTTCCTGTATGTTTGAAACTCCCGATGTGATTTTTGCCCCATGCTCTTATGATCGTGATGTAAGTCCATGCTACCCTTCCCCGGTACTTACGGGGTTGCGGAATTGGTGAAAAACGATTTTCAAGAGGGTGGTAACATGGACTACCAATACGGATCTTTGTTAAACTACTAACTAACAACCTAACAAGAGTTTACCTACTCGGTTAGGGGGCTATACCTTTCTTGAACTCCTTCGTCTTTGACTCCTTCCGGTGTACGGATCGGCCTCACCTCGTCGTCTCCTTGCGCTGAAGATGGATCCACCCGAAAGCTTCTACCTTTGGCTTCTTTTTCGAACTTTGAAGAAACTAGATCACTTGGCTTGCTAGGCCTTGTGAACTAGAATGAGTAGAGGAATGTTTTGGTGTCTTTTTATCTCTAAGGCAATGAGTCTCAACACATGAGAATGGTTTGCCTTGAGGTAGAGAGAGCAAGAGGAAGAGGGAGAGCTTGAGAATGAGAGAGCTCAAGAGAGAGAAAGCAAATGATAGAATGAACCATACTCTTCTCATTCTCACCTCTCATAATCCAAAAGCCATCATAACAAAAATAGTAATCAAGTATTGTGTAAATGGTTTAAGTCAAAATGGCTATATCATTTCATGCACTCATTTTGCATAAAGAAAACAAGCAAGCAAAAGTCTTTGCCATGGAATGATAGCCATTGTCATGATGATGGTCAACTAGTCCAACCTAGTCAACCGGTCAACAAAGTCAACAAGTCAACAAAGTCAACCCCTCAACAACCATGTCACTATAATACTTAATTAATATTAATGTTAATCATATATCTTATTCTCATTAGGGTTAAGCAAAAGTCAATGGTCAACAGTCAACTGTCAACAGTCAACAGTCAACAACCCCAATGAGAATACTCTGCCTCTGTCTCTATGTCAACTGTGCATACACACCCGCATCCGCGTTCCGAGGAACACGAATACAAACGAGATAAAACCAATCCCAAAACGTACACTAGGATCTGGCTTAAACCAAAGCCCGCTAGTGTTAACTGTCCGGACACTGTACGTGCACAAGTGCACGGATGTGACCGAACCCTGTCGCAAAACCATGCGACCTGTCGCAAAACTATGCGACCTCTACTCTTTTGCCTAAAGGCGAATAGCTTTCTGTGTGGGACTCTAAAGACTCGACACTACGCTGGCAGTGGGTTTAACCACAGACCGCAAGCGGCACTAGCTGTGCGTAACGGTCCCCAGGTAGATGCCGACAAGAAGACTGACGAGGTGAAACCCATCTGAACTCCTACTGAGTCTGACTGTGACAGTCTCCGTACAGTCCGGTCTGTTCATCTGATACATCGCATGGCGGGCCTAGGGGGTGGTAAACGTCAGTCCCCTAATAGCGGTACAAGTCATGTCGGAGTGAAGCCCAAAACACCCTGAGATAACACAGGAAGCCTACCAGTATATCTCGCTTGCCCTGGCCAGGGACTACACATGTAATGGCTCTCTTAGACACAGCGCGATGTCAACCCCCAATACCGGGAGAGACGAATCCTGTCTAACCGTCACTGCCTCCAAGTGTTTCGGGACTGCACCCAACTACTACCTGTTTGCACGACTCCTTTGAGCCGTGGTAGGGTAGTAATCAAAGTACAATGGGAACACACTCGAGGCGAAGTGACAGTGTCAAGTCAGCGGACTAAGCTGTACTCATGTCACCTGGGAACTGATAACTGACGATAGGTATAATACCAACCAATCAGTTCCCGAGGAGTCCTGTCCAGTGTACTCGTAACCTAACGAGCACCCGCATACTATCTCAAGTACGACGTACCGACGGCTGTGGGACAGACCGTCTCCCCTGCTGGGATGAGAAGCGCATACGCTAGTCTACTCCGGAGTATCGATGCCCTGTCTCGATAGTCCTGCGACTAGGTACCTGCATAAGGATGTGCTTATAGATTACCCAGCCCCCACTAGTGTGACTGCCATCACAACGCTGGTAATTAAGCAAAGATCCTAAGGGCTCCACTAATGCGTATAGGTGATATAATAAAATAAACACATGTACACATTAAAGTAGAAACAAACCAAGTAGCATACTACTATTTTGAGCAAGATTGTATATACAACTGTGAATATCCCAAGCTTCCATTAAGTAATATACAAACTAGTATGATACTGTAATGGCCTCTAGGGCATATACACTAACAATCTCCCACTTGCACTAAGGCCATGTACTGGCGTATCGAAGACCTATCATCTCGATCAGCCGCTCGAACTGAGTCTGGGGCAAGGCCTTGGTGAATGGATCTGCAGTGTTATCTTCTGAAGCAACCCTCCGAACCTCGATCTCCTGGCGATCCACGATCTCCCTGATCAGGTGATACCGCCTCAAGATGTATCTGGATTTCTGATGGGACCTGGGTTCCTTCGCTAAAGCTATAGCCCCGTTGTTGTCGCAATACAGAGGTATTGGATCAACAATGGACGGAACCACCTTAAGTTCTTTCAAGAACTTCCTCATCCAGACGGCTTCTTTTGCGGCATCAGATGCAGCGATGTATTCCGCTTCCATAGTCGAGTCAGCAACGGTTTCCTGTTTGGAACTCTTCCAACACACCGCCCCTCCATTGAGGGTAAAGACAAAACCCGACATGGACTTGGAATCATCCTTGTCACTCTGGAAGCTGGAGTCAGCAAAGGCCTCGATCTGGAGGTCTTTTCCGCCATACACCAAGAACATCTCCTTAGTCCTTCTCAGGTACTTGAGAATGTTCTTTACCGCTATCCAGTGTTTCTCCCCAGGGTTTGACTGATACCGGCTTACCACACTCAGTGCATAAGCTACATCCGGTCTGGTACACAACATCGCATACATTATAGAGCCTACCGCAGAAGCGTAGGGTATAATAGACATGCTATCCCTCTCCAAATCAGTCTTGGGAGACATCTCTTTAGAGAGGGTGATCCCGTGACAAGCCGGCAGGTTACCTCGCTTGGAATCTTCCATATTGAATATTTTCAGTATGGTGTCGATGTACCTGGACTGTGAAAGTCCTAATATCCTCTTGGATCTATCACGATGGATCCGGATCCCCAGGATGTATGAGGCATCACCCAGGTCTTTCATGGAGAACCTGTGTGACAAGAACCCCTTGACAGATTGTAGCATAGAAATGTCATTTCCTATTAAGAGAATGTTATCCACGTATAAAACGAGAAATACTACAGTTCTTGCTACAAATCTACTATAGATGCATGGTTCATCTGGATTTTTGATAAAGCCAAAATCTTTGACCGTCTCATCAAAGCAGATGTTCCAACTCCGCGATGCCTGCTTTAGTCCATAGATGGACTTAAGCAACTTGCACACCTTTCCGCTGCTCCCACTCTGAATGAAACCCTCTGGCTGGTCCATATAGACACACTCCTCTAAATATCCATTTAGAAAAGCGGTTTTTACGTCCATCTGCCAAATCTCATAATCGTGGAAGGCAGCAACGGCAAGAAGGATCCGAATGGATTTCAGCATAGCCACTGGAGAAAAGGTTTCGTCATAGTCCAAACCAGGTCTTTGACGAAAACCCTTTGCAACAAGTCTAGCTTTATAGGTCTCAACCTGTCCATCTACACCAATCTTCCTTTTGAAGATTCACTTGCATCCTACGGGTTTTACCCCGTCTGGAGCAATGTCCAACGTCCATACTTTGTTGGTGTACATGGACTCCATTTCAGTCCGCATTGCATCCAGCCATTTTACCGAGTCAACGCTCTGAATGGCCTGCTGGAAGCTAGTAGGCTCATCATAATCAATGATGCAATCCTCTCTATCCCCGTCTATGAGAAAACCGTAGTATCTCTCGGGCGGATGAGACTGCCTACTACTCCTGCGGAGCGGCGTAGGAATGTTCTGTTCTTTTGAACCCTCTGGTTCTACTGAGCTTTCAGTAATAGTCTATGGTTCTAGAATTTCTTCCAGTTCTACTGCGCTCCCACTAATTTCCTTTTCCAAGAACTGGTGTTCTAGAAAGTGGGCATTACGAGAAATAAGGACTTTTTGTTCCTCTGCGTGGTAGAAAAGATACCCCCTGGTGTTCTTTGGGTATCCCATAAACTTGCACAGTACTGAGCGTGCCTCGAGTTTGTCCGCATGCTGCTTTTTGACAAAAGCTGGACATCCCCAGATCTTCAGATATTGAAGATAGGGTTTCTTCCCACTCCATAACTCATATGGTGTGGTAGGCACAGTCTTAGTGGGAACTCGGTTCAAAAGGTATGCGGCTGATTCTAGCGCATATCCCCAGAATGATCGCGGTAACTCAGTGTTATTCATCATGGACCGTACCATATCCAATAGGGTTCGGTTCTGTCTCTCCGATACACCGTTATGTTGCGGAGTGTATGGAGGAGTAAGCTGAGAGAGAATTCCATTCTCTTTTAAATAGTCCAGGAACTCGGCACTCAAGTATTCACCACCTCGATCCGATCTTAGAATCTTGATACTTTTGCCGGTTTGTTTTTCTACCTCATTCTTATATTCCTGGAATTTTCCAAAGGCTTCGGACTTATGTTTCATTAAGAAGACATGTCCGAATCTTGAAAAATCATCCGTAAAAGTAATGAAATAAGAAAAACCGCTTCGCGCATGTGTAGACATTGGACCGCACACGTCGCTGTGTACGAGTCCCAAGAGCTCGCTCGCTCTTACTCCGTGTCCAGTGAACGGAGTCTTTATCATCTTTCCTTTGAGACAAGATTGACAAGTGGCATACGATTGATATTCGAACGGATTCAAATATCCTTCTATATGTAACTTAGTCAATCTTCTCTCATTGATGTGACCCAGTCTACAATGCCATAAGAAAGTCTGATTGATTTCTGGAGACTTTCTTTTGTGTGTATTCTGGACATTGAAAATCTGTGGTTGGTTTAATACGTATATACCATTGCTCAATGTACCTGACCCAATCAGAACTTGATTAAGGTGAATGTTTACAACATTGCTTACAAACGCAAATTCATAACCTTCTTTAGAAACCAAAATACAGAAATGATATTACAAGTTGCGTTGGGTACAAAATAGCAATTACGCAAAACCAAAACATGTCCATCTGACATTCCCAGGTAATAGTCCCCCACGGCCTTAGCATCCATGCTAGCTCCGTTTGCAACTTTGAGGGTCATGTCACCTGCCTTCAAAACCCTACGGTTTCTCAACGCCTGCAAAGAATTACAGATATGAGATCCTGATCCGGTATCCAATACCCAAGAAGTAGAGTTTATTGAAAGACAGTTTTCAATAACATACACACCTGAAGCTGAAGCCGCAACCTGCTTCAGATCCTGTGTTCTGGCCTTCCAAGCCCTGCAATCTTTCTTCCAGTGTCCACTCTTATGACAATAGAAGCATTCTTCCTTATCCACAAGCTTCCCCACTTTCTTAGTTGCTTTTGCCTTTCCCTTCGTATCCACTTTACTAACACCGCCCCTTGGTTTGGCGGGGGCTTTCTTCTTCTTTCCCTTGGCTTTCGTCTTGGACCTAGAAGAAGAAGATCCTCCTACAAACAAAGTGGATGTTTCCCTACCTTTCTGTAGGGTGCCCTCTGCGCTCCTCAGCATGTTGAGGAGTTCTGAAAGTTCAACTTCCTTTTCTTGTAAGTTGAAGTTCAGTATAAACTGGGCGTAAGTGGAAGGAAGGGACTGGAGAATCAAGTCCGTATAGAGCTCATTCTCCAACGTGGTCCCAAGGTCCGCGAGCTCCTCAATGTAGCCAATCATCTTAAGCACGTGTTCCACTACCGATGATCCGACGGCCAATCTTGCCGAAAATAACTTCTTCGACACTTCGTATCTTGCGATACGAGATCGCTCTCCATACAGTTCTTTTGTATGAATAAATATGGATTCGAGATCCATATTCTCGTGCCTCCTCTGATGTTCGTTGTCCATAGAGGCAAGCACGAGGCACTTGGCCTTCGCGCAGTCTAGTTCCCAGGTCTTACGGATTTCCTTATCCGCGACGCTGGTTTTAGGACCTGGGACAGGGGGAGCTTTGGTGGTAAGAAGATACCCCAGCTTGTCGTAAGTGATTGCCATCTTGACATTCCTGAGCCAATCTTTGTAGTTTGGCCCTGTCAGTATGTTTTTATCTAGAAGTAACTTAAGTCCAGTCATGTCGATTGGTCGCTGCAATTAGGAGAGAGAGAAGAAACACTCAGCATGATGCTCTTGCAAGTTTAGAGTGGTTTTTAGTTTATCTAAACAGGATGGCTCCCACTGTCTCTCGAATCCCTCCTCAAACCAAAAAGGAAGAATTAGTCAGGATCAATCTCACCGTACAATTCTTGCTTAACCGTTCAGCCAGGCCAGTGTTGGTACTTCGAGGGAGGTTTTCCAACGCTTTCGCGAAGTTCCTTAATTAAATAAGCTCTTTTCCCTGTGGGCGTAGCCCCGCTAACACCTTTCTAGACACCTACTTGGTTTATAGCATTGATTGTTAAGTGAGAAATTTCCCGAGGAGTAGCTATACTCACAGTAGGATCGGGATCTAAATATCATCGCGTGAAAAACCTGAAGGAATCCTACCAGAATCATCACACTCCAAATGGTATGCAGCGCTAGCAAGTTTCAGTACTTATGAAACTCCCGATGTGGATTTTTGCTCCATGCTCTTATGACCTTGGCGTGAGGTCAAAATGTCATAAGTCACATGTCAAGTTCTTCCCATCATTATCCAGGTTAATTTGAACCCACCCGTACCTACCCTTGACGTAGGCCAAAATGGCAGTACGGCTGTCCCAAACCAACGCATTCTATCTATGCAACAGATAAATATCCGGCAGCTACCAATCACTATGCCTTGGCGTGAGGTCAAAATACATAGCTTGAATACTACCGAATATTTAACTGAAATGATGGAGGGCTACGAATGGTTTTGACTAAACCGTGAACGTAGTGAACTTGATATAATCGATGGAACGAGATAGCTTTTAAAAGGAGTGGCTCAAGCTCCGCATTTAAAAGTTGGTTTTGAAAAGAACCGAGTGGTTTTTCGAAAGTGTTCCAACGATTTTTACTTGGTTTATTTTCTTGCATTAGTTCTTTTAATGCGTCCCATCATTTAATCCTACCATTGCAGAAAACAACCAAAATATAACGTACGCTTATGCCATTCGCATTCGCCACGGGGCCCCGTCATTACCCGTTAGGTTACTTAACTAACGACAGAGCGGGGGCTGGGCTAGCACGGCTGTAAAACATAAGCAACGCCTAAATAATATCATATATAGATATATTGCAATGATAGCCATTTCAGATCACAGATGAATACATTGGATATACAAGGAATCCGCAATTCGTACGAGCCTGTAACGAAAAGCATATTACACGGTCGCGGTGAATAGCCAATACCCCACCCAAGACCCCTACGGGTGCGGCAAACTACCCGCCAAGTACCCAAAGCAAAGCAACCTCCCTCATCTCCGTGAGTAGGCCACTCGGCACTTCGAGATACCCGGTAGTTTGTGCACCCCCTCCATGGGTCTATCCTAGGAGCAAAAATAGTAAAAAGAAATTATACAATGACGGCTACAACCCCGACCCGGTTGTGCGGCCATACAAATAATTATTACATCAATTTACAAAATTACATGAATTGAAAGAAAAGAAAACTCTCGTCTCACAACCCCCGGCTATTCACCCGCGACAATCCAATGAATTCATATACACATACCAATAACATTACAGATCACAGATTTGTATAACCCCCACTAATCGACATATAGCGATTAGCAGACGTTCAATACAAATATCACATCACAGAAATACCCGTCAGCTTAAGTCTTTAGAAACTTGATCAAAATACGGTTTTTAAAGCCCCCAAAACAAATTTTTCTTTCTGGAAAATCTGGGCTGAAAAAACATATACCAAAAATCCCAAAATACCCCATAGAACAAATTGCAGTAAAGACGATCCAGAGAGGAGCTTAATCGGCAGCGGAACCGCGGCGATAGCAAGCTATGGCCGCGTTTCCGCGGTGGTTTGGTGGGATCTCTCGACCGTTTTTCTACAGTAGATTGTAAAAACCCTGAGTCGATTTTTAAAGCATGATTTACTATTTTTACAGAACTTTGAAAATCGACAGCAAGCTTGATATCGGGGTGTATTTCGCGACTTTTTCTCCGATCGAATTTCTAGTTACTATGCTAACATGTTAGGTAGTGTTTAACTTGGCTCTGATACCACTGTAAGTCCATGCTACCCTTCCCCGGTACTTATGGGGTTGCGGAATTGGTGAAAAACGATTTTCAAGAGGGTGGTAACATGGACTACCAATACGGATCTTTGTTAAACTACTAGCTAACAACCTAACAAGAGTTTACCTACTCGGTTAGGGAGCTATACCTTTCTTGAACTCCTTCGTCTTTGACTCCTTCCGGTGTACGGATCGGCCTCACCTCATCGTCTCCTTGCGCCGAAGATGGATCCACCCGAAAGCTTCTACCTTTGGCTTCTTCTTCGAACTTTGAAGAAACTAGATCACTTGGCTTGCTAGGCCTTGTGAACTAGAATGAGTAGAGGAATGTTTTGGTGTCTTTTTATCTCTAAGGCAATGAGTCTCAACACATGAGAATGGTTTGCCTTGAGGTAGAGAGAGCAAGAGGAAGACGGAGAGCTTGAGAATGAGAGAGCTCAAGAGAGAGAAAGCGAATGATAGAATGAACCATACTCTTCTCATTCTCACCTCTCATAATCCAAAAGCCATCATAACAAAAATAGTAATCAATTATTGTGTAAATGGTTTAAGTCAAAATGGCTATATCATTTCATGCACTCATTTTGCATAAAAAAACAAGCAAGCAAAAGTCTTTGCCATGGAATGATAGCCATTGTCATGATGATGGTCAACTAGTCCAACCTAGTCAACCGGTCAACAAAGTCAACAAGTCAACAAAGTCAACCCCTCAACAACCATGTCACTATAATACTTAATTAATATTAATGTTAATCATATATCTTATTCTCATTAGGGTTAAGCAAAAGTCAATGGTCAACATTCAACTGTCAACGGTCAACATTCAACTGTAATACTCTGCCTCTGTCTCTCTGTCAACTATGCATACACACCCGCATCCGCGTTCTGAGGAACACAAATACAAACGAGATAAAACCAATCCCAAAACGTACACTAGGATCTGGCTTAAACCAAAGCCCGCTAGTGTTAACTGTCCGGACACTGTACGTGCACAAGTGCACGGATGTGACCGAACCCTGTCGCAAAACCATGCGACCTGTCGCAAAACCATGCGGCCTCTACTCTTTTGCTTAAAGACGAATAGCTTTCTGTGTGGGACTCTAAAGACTCGACACTACGCTGGCAGTGGGTTTAACCACAGACCACAAGCGGCACTAACTGTGCGTAACGGTCCCCAGGTAGATGCCGACAAGAAGACTGACGAGGTGAAACCCATCTGAACTCCTACTGAGTCTGACTGTGACAGTCTCCGTATAGTCCGGTATGTTCGTCTGATACATCGCATGGCGGGCCTAGGGGGCGGTAAACGTCAGTCCCCTAATAGCGGTACAAGTCGTGTCGGAGTGAAGCCCAAAACACCCTGAGATAACACTGGAAGCCTGCCAGTATATCTCGCTTGCCATGGCCAGGGACTACACGTGTAATGGCTCTCCTAGACACAGCGCGATGTCAACCCCCAATACCGGGAGAGACGAATCCTGTCTAACCGTCACTGCCTCCAAGTGTTTCGGGACTGCACCCAACTACTACCTATTTGCACGACTCCTTTGAGCCGCGGTAGGGTAGTAATCAAAGTACAGTGGGAACACACTCGAGGCGAAGTGACAGTGTCAAGTCAGCGGACTAAGCTGTACTCATGTCACCTGGGAACTGATAATTGACGATAGGTATAATACCAACCAATCAGTTCCCGACGAGTCCTGTCCAGTGTACTCGTAACCTAACGAGCACCCGCATACTATCTCAAGTACGACGTACTGACGGCTGTGGGACAGACCGTCTCCTCTGCTGGGATGAGAAGCGCATACGCTAGTCTACTCCGGAGTATCGATGCCCTGTCTCGATAGTCCTACGACTAGGGACCTGCATAAGGATGTGCTTATAGATTACCCAGCCCCCACTAGTGTGACTGCCATCACAACGCTGGTAATCAAGCAAAGATCCTAAGGGCTCCATTAATGCGTATAGGTGATATAATAAAATAAACACATGTACACATTGAAGTTGAAACAAACCAAGTAGCATACTACTATTTTGAGCAAGATTGTATATACAACTGTGAATATCCCAAGCTTCCATTAAGTAATATACAAACTAGTATGATACAGTAATGGCCTCTAGGGCATATACACTAACACATGACTTTGGCCAACCCATCATAAGTCACATGCCAAGTTCTAATCGTCATCATCCAGGTTAATTTGAACCCATCCGTACATACCCTTGACTTTGGCCAACAAGGTAATACGACTGTCCCAAACCAACGCATCTATCTACGCAACAGATGAATACCCAGCAGCTACCAAGCAGTATGCCTTGACTTTGGCCAAACAAACATAGCTTGAATACTACTGACCATTCATAAGAAATGACGGAGGGCTACGGCTGGTTTTTGGCGAAAAACCTTTAACGTAATGAACTTGATCTCGTTGAAGGAACCTGATAGCTTTTTATAAAAATATAGTGGCGAAAACGTTTTGCTAAAGAGGTTACTCCCGGTGAAGGGATCTCGGCTCTTTCCTCGTGGAATGAGGTGCAAGATATTCCAACTGAATACCGCTATGCAAAGCAACTTGTAATCGACTATATTGAAGTTATTACCCTGACGTAAACTTCTGCCCAAGGGGTCACTCCCGGTGAAGGGATCTCGGCCCTTGCCTCATCGAATGAGGTGCAGGATATTCCAACTGAATACGGCTATGCAAAACAAAAGTAAACATCTTTATAATAACACCTTTTTAAAATTTGTTCCAACAACATCAAATATAGGTTTGTTTTATCCTTGCATTGATAAGAATCAATGCAGTCCCATCAATCAATCATACCAGAAAAGAACGAAAATTAAATGTACGTATATGCCATCCGCATTCGTCACTGGGTCCCGTCATCACCCGTTAGGTTACTTAACTAACAACAGAGCGAGGGCTGGACTAGCGCGGGTGTAAAACATATACAACATCTAATAGTATATATACCAATATACAGTAATCGCTCCAGGCGTGATAATATGCAACATTACAGAAAAGTAATAAGCATCACAGAACAATACAGATAATCTGGGATCCCCGGGTTTCACAGAGCCGCTACTGAAACCCGACGTTCCCCTGGTCGTGTGGATAGCCTGTGCAATAAAACCTAGACCCCTACGGGTGCGGCAAGTTACCCGCCAAAACCTGAAGCGAGGTAGTCCCCACAGCATAGTGAATGGAACACACGGCACTTCACGGAATCCGGTAAATTGAGCACCCCTTCTTGGGTCAACCTATACCCCTATGAGTGCGGTGAATAGTCTACCAATTCTAGAGTGAGGTCCCTCTGCCTCTCAAAGCCATGAGATACGGACCCGTTGCCCTCCAGAACCCGGCTATCCGTGCACTCCTTCGCGGGATAAACCTAGTACATAAATGAAAAATATATACAACGGGTACATCGACCTCAGCACGGTCGTGCCCCAAAAAGAATAGTATACAAACAGGCAGTGACGACAGTCCACATGTTGGATGCTCGCTCGCAATATCAAATGTACAAATTAATCCAAACAGCACTATCATTGCACCCTGCTATCCACCACAACATATCCGCAACATCACAGCACAACACAGAACATTAATGCGAATGTCACGTTCGCAAACCCGTCTAAAAGAACTATAGCAATCAGACGCGGTTTACCGATCAAATGACATTCCCGGTCGGAGATATAATGTAAATACTGCATACTAACAAGTTTAAAATTTCGATCGACAAAACTTCTCGAAGTGGGCCCCACGTACATCTACTGTACAGTAACAAAATCTGGGCCCAAAAGAATAGTACCAAAAACCATAATTTCCAAAATAAAGCTCTCTAGAAAAAATTGGATCACTGTTCCCACAAAAGCACAGCGGATCCGCGGTGGTCTTGTGGGATCACGTGCCCATATTTTTCCAGAATGCTTATAAAAGCTGCTTAGTTTTCTGCGATATGTAAAATAATTTTTAGAACCCTTTTAAAATCGACAGAAACTCAGAACTTGGAATTTGCGGTTTTCGAAAATCCGTTCGATCGATATTTTAAACGTGTTAGCACAAGTTAGTAAAGCTTAATGGTGAGGCTCTGATGTTGGAGATAGTGCCCTCAGAGTCAATTATTGGATCACAGGCACGTGATTGCAATGATTGAGGGAGGACCTATCCCGGTAGGACAGTCTTACTCGAGATGATAGTATGCTATCTGGTTTATCTTTATCATCGTGTACTGCTTTAGGTGACCTGACATGTCGCTATTACACGTTGATAGAGCCCCTAGGATTCTTGCTTGACTACCAGTAGTATGATGGCGATCATATACGTGGGAGCTGGTAGTCTATAAGCACATCCTTAAAAGGTCCCTAGTCGTAGGAGTTTCGAGACAGGGCATCGACACTCCATTAGTAGACTAGTGTATACAGTCGAGACCCCGACGAGGGGCGGTGGCCGGTCTCACAAGCCACTGGTGTCAGTTGGTTCACCTAAGATGTATACAGGTGCTCATTGGGTTATGAGTACACCGGACAGGACTCGCCGGGAACCTGCTAGTTGGGATTATACCAGACGTCAGATAGCAGTTCCCTGGTGACATGTGTACAGGTTAGTTCATCGACCTGAGATCGTCATTTGTCTCGTGTGAGTTCCCACTGTGCTTTGATTACTATCCTACCACGGCTCAAAAGAGTCGTGCAAACAGGTTTTAGTTGGGTACAGTCCCGAGCCACATGGAGGCAGTGAGCGGATTTTCAGGGGTTCGTCTCGGGGTGAGGTCGCGCTGTGTCTAGGAGAGCCATTACGCAAAGCCCTCGGCCGAGGCAGGAGATTTACTGGTAGGTATTCCAGTAGTATCTCAGGGCGTTCTGGGCTACGCTCCGACACGACTTGTACCGCTTTTGGGGGTCTGACTTTTACCAACCCCCTAGGCCCGCCATGCGATACTCATAGACGAACGGACCGGACTGTACGGATATTGTCACTGACAGGCTCAGTAGGGTGTCAGGATGAGTTCGCTCATCGACGTCCCTTTTGGTCAATAGCTGGTGGCCCGTCACGTATTGGCTAATACCTCTGACGTGCTAGTGGTTAAATCCACAGCCATAGTATTGACGAGTCTTTAGAGTCCACCACACTTTCAGTTACTCAAGCTTTCGGGCGAAACGCTGTAGAGGCCGTATGGAGATATGGCAGGGTCCGATCAGATACGTGCGGTATTGCACGGATCAGGATCGGACGGTTTGTACTAGTGGCCGTATGGTTATATGGCAGGGTTCGATCAGATACGTGCGGTATTGCACGGATCAGGATCGAACGGATTTTACTAGCCGGCTTTGGTTTAAGCCGGATCCTAGTATAGTACAGTGTAGATTTTGTCTCATTGCATTTGTATCCGGACGGAATACAGATGCGGGTGTGTATGCACAGTATCGGGGTTTTCCTGTAATTTATTACGGGACCAGTTTTCTGGAGTTGCCAGTTTGCATTCCGTTCCGGCCGGTTTTCCTTTGTTCTTTCCCGGCCGGACTTTTCCGATGGAGGGTGTTATTTGCAAGTTTGCAAATAACACATTGTGGAGGGTTTTCTTGCAAATGTATTTTTTATGATAGCATCTTTAGATACCATTCTTTTCCTTCATCATTTCTTGCTTTATGAAGATTAGAAATGAGATGAAAGTTGATGTGAGATTGTTATCATGATGTTTTTGGCTATGGTCACCACTTGCTTTTACTACCATTACCTTCCTTCTAAGGTTGTGGTTTTTGTATTCCTTCCTCCACCATTCTCTTTTGGTTATGGTTGATGACATTTGAGAGAAGAAAAGATGAGAGCTTCATCTTGAGAGTTTCATTCTTGATCTCATTTTCATGCTAGAAAAATGCAAGCACCATTTTTCTAATCTTGATTCCTCCATCATCTTCCAAGGCAACAAACCCCAAATGAGACATAGCCTCTACACTACACATTCTACAGCATATCTTGAGCATGTCGAGTTGCCGGCTTCATGCCCGAGTTGCCTCGGTATTGAGGCGGGAGCCCGTAAAAGACGCAGGCGATGTGGTGCCCTTCCGGCGAGGAGGCGACGATGTGGAGACAAGACTTTCCGCGGGAGATCGGGATGATGACGAGAAGACCGGAGGACTCGGATCACTCGGTATACTTCTCTTCCCATCTCTTATTAGCTAGTATAGGTTAATGGTTAACGATCCGGGTTTTCATTGTCCGCGGTAGCGCCGGTTTCCAAGTAAGGAAAAATTTTGATTCCGCATTTTGGTCTCGGATAGACGGCCGGGGCGCTGCCGTGGCGCAACATGGTATCAGAGCCACGCCATTAACCTTTTCTAGCTTTGTTTGATGTGTTTTTGCATTTCCGATCGACCGAAATTCCAAAAACCTCATTTTTGTGTACATCAGTTTTCTGTTGATTTTTTTCTTGCTCAAAAAAATTTTCAGGTTGCATAAAAGTGATGTACTGGAAATTCTAAGACATCTGTAAAAATTCGACACATTCAGTCGACAACTTTAGCGCGGAACCGCGGCCAAACCCCCCCTTGGGCCGCGGTTCCGCCGCACATTGTTATCTTCACTGTGTCCAATTTTTTCAATGGGCTTGTGGGCTGATTTTGGGGGTTTTGGGATATTAAATTTGGGCCCAGATTTTCTGTGAGTGCTACAGTATTGCTTGGGGGCCCACTTTTTAATTGTTTGATCGATCGGATATTTTAAACACATTATTTCACAGTATTTACATTATATCTGCGACCGTGAATGTCACTTGATCGGTAAATCCTGTCTAACTGCTATAGCCCGGTTAGACGGATTTGCGAACGTGACTTTCACGTTGATGTTCTATGTTTATGCTGTGTTGTTGCGGATCGGTCGGTGGGGATAGCCTGGATGCAATACTAGTACAGTTTTGTTGTATTATGTACATTTGATATCGCGGGGCGAGCGTCCGACATGTGGACTGCCGTCACTGCCTATTTGTATTATTCTTTTGGGGCACGACCTGGTTGCGGTCGCTGTACCCGTTGTATGTATATTTTACTTTCTGTACTAGGATTGCCCCGAGGTGGGGTGCACGGATAGCCGGGTTCTGGAGGGCAACAAGCCCGCATCTCATGGCATTGGGACGGAGGGGGCTTCACTCCAGGATTGGCGGGCTATTCGCCGCACTCGTAGGGGGTACAGGTTGACCCAGGAAGGGTGCCCGAGTTACCGGATTCCGTGAAGTGCTGGGTGGTCCATTCACGTTGCTGAAGGGGGCTGTCTCGCTTCAGGTTTTGGCGGGTGACTTGCCGCGCCCGTAGGGGTCTAGGATTTCATTGCACAGGCTATCCACACGACCAGGGGAACGTCGGGTTTCAGCAGCGGCTCTGTGAAACCCGGGGCTTCCAGATATCTGTATTGTTCTGTGATGCTGTACATTTCTGTGATGTTGCATTTTATTCACGCCTTGAGCGAAATACTATATATTGATATATATATTAGTAGATGTTGTATATGTTTTTCATCCGCGCTAGTCCAGTCCCCGCTCTGCCGTTAGTTAGCTAACCTAACGGGTGATGACGGGACCCAGTGGCGAATGCGGATGGCATATACGTACGTCAGTATATTTTCGTTCTTTTTGGTGTGATCAATTGATGGGAATGCATTGATTCGGATCAATGCAAGATAAACAAACCTAATCTGATGTTGTTGGAACACTTTTTCAAAAAGCTGTTATTGCAAGGACGTTCACTTTTGTTTTGCATCGTGGTATTCATTTGGAATATCCTGCTCCTCAGTCGACGAGGCAAGGGCCGAGATCCCTTCACCGGGAGTGACCCCTTGGACAGAAGTTTGCGTCAGGGCATTAACTTCACTATAGCCGATTACTTTTGCTTTGCATCGTGGTATTCAGTTGGAATATCCTGCACCTCATTCTACGGGGAAAGAGCCGAGATCCCTTCACCGGGAGTGACCTCTTTAGTAAAGGTTTTCGTCACTATATTTTCTATAAAAGGCTATGCAGTTCCTTCAACGATATCAAGTTCATTACGTTAAAGGTTTTTCGCCAAAAACCATTCGTAGCCCTCCGTCATTTCTTATGGGTATTATTTAGTATTCGTGCTGCGTTTGTTGACTCCGTCAAGGCGTAGTGTACGGTAGCTAAGTGGTGCTTGTTTGTTGCATAAATGGGATTGATTAGGATAGTCGTGCGGCCTTGTTGACTCCGTCAAGGGCACGTACTGGTGGGTTTAATGCAATCCAGATAATGACGGGTTAAACTTGACTAGGACTCTTTGATTTGTTGACTCCGTCAAGGTCACTTGAGTCCTAGGGGTAAAAACATCACATCGGGAGTTTCAAAAGAACTGAAACTTGCCAGATATGCGCATACCTTCTGGAGTGTGGTGACTTGAGTGGATTCCGTCAAGTTATCATACGATGATAGTTGGATCCCGATTCCCACTGATGAGTTGGTTTACTCCTCGGGTGACCCCGACTAATTCTTCTTTCAGGTTTGGAGGAGAATTTGAGGTACAGTGGGAGGTTTCCAGATTAGACAAAGTGATAACCATTCTGATCTAGGTAAGAGTGCACGCTGAGTGTTTCTTTTCTCTCTCTCTTTGGCAGCGACCATTGACCCGACCCTGGACTATGACTCAGTGACCAAGTTGACCGAACCTTCTTAACACAGGCTTTTCGATTGTCAGAGTTGCAAACCTCATTGCCACTCCTACTTTTACCCTTTTCTCCAGGACACCCCGTATTACTACGAACATCCACTTCCATTGGACAAAACCATCGTATGGTTATATACGAACTCGAAGGACTTCGAGGATGGTTTCTGGTTCTGGAGAAAATGAATAGGATTATTTAGTTGTCTTTTCTTTTCACCTTCTCTCATTGCGAGTACTCCTTGGTTTAGGAGATAGTACACCTATTATGCAAATTGGATAGTCTTCTTCCAAACCTTAGGCTGGTGCCGAACGGTGGGGGATGAAGAAAACCAATTAGCATAACGATGGTGTGCAGAAGGTATTAAGTTAAGACAAAGCAAGGGATTAGTAAGAGGGCAAAGTAAATTGCGACTGCTATTCACGACCAAACCAAGTATTTCTTCGCCAATCCTAAATCACCTTTGTATTTCTCCAGGACACTCCGTATTACTACGAAGATCCCAGTTTATTGGATAATCCATCGTATGGTTATATACGAACTCGAAAGGAACTTGTTCCAGTTCGGGGATGAATTCTGGTTCAGGAGAAATAGGAATAAAGTACATTCAGGTGTCTTTTATCTTCACCTTCTCTCGCGTTGCGAGTGCTCCTAGGATTAGGACAGTACACCCTTTATGCTTTTTGGATAGTCTTCTTCCAAACCATAGGCTGGTGCCGAACGGTAGGGAAAGAAGAAAACCATTTGGCCTAAAGGGGTGTACAGAAGGTAATGACTAAAGACATATAAAGGGATTTGGAGAGATGGCAGAGAGATATACGGTTACAGTTGTGAATATGGATAATGGAAGAGGCATTACTAGGAATACCAGGATACCCCAACGAAACATTCCAATGTTTCAGTTTCACTGTGTACTGTTAATAGAAAACTGATTTCCCGATTAGACACTTACTCCAGGGTATGTATTTACCAGGTATGATTCTCACATCTGTATGGTTTTACAGATGATGAGTGGGAGTAAGTTATTGGGAATTGGGTGATCATCCTCATTATATCGGGATTCGTTGTAATCGGTCATATTTGAGGAAGTCACCTGGGTTGTTTGCCGGTCGGCAAATATTTGGTTTTGAATATCCGCTGTTGTGCACCAATTTCAAATTGATATATCTATACGTCTATTTTTATAGAGTGAGATATACCTTTTGATATTATGTCGATGACATTTACCTATATCAGTGGATGGTTAGGTAAGGAGCATTAAACAGCGGTGTAATTCTTCTTAACCATAAGTACAGTTTTCAACCTACGACACACAGTGAAAGAGTTGTTAGACTCAGCGGACTTATACAGAGTATTGTATGTTGTCCAGTGTCCATTAGGACAGAGGGGTTGGTCCTCATACTATATTCTGTTTACTTTTAACTTCTCTAGTTCTTAGACATGTGTTTCGTAGAAACACAGGGTCTAAGTTTTGAGGAGTTATAGGTATTTGAATAGAGTAGAGAACCAGGTGTAGCAAGTATCGGGATTCTTCAAAATGATCGAAGATGTAGATACTTGTGTATGGTGTTCAGTTGATAGTAATGATAAAGAGAATTGCTTCTCTTTCAGGTTACTCATAATTGGAAGCATTCCTAAGTTGAGTAACGCTGATCGGCCTCTCTCCATTTAGTTGACATGCACTGGAGACAGCTGCATGATTTGAATCTGGTTCAATTAAATCAGTGCCTCTGGTTCTATATTGGATATAGTACAGTTCATATCTTAACATTGTTAAGGTACGGGGAGTTGTCCGGCTTATGATTAAAACCAGACTCTGGATAACTCAAGGCACGTTTCTGTAATGGCTGTTTGTGGGTTGACCCAGGCTATGACGAGGGTTGACTTTCTACCATCTGGAAGATCAATAGTGATATTGTTCTTAACTCGCCACATTTTAAAAAGAAATGGTTATTTTTCAGAAAAACAGTAGTAGGAGTATGGTAGAACTGGAAGCGATTCCAGAACCGCAAACGATTACTGAAGATTTGATAAGGAACCTAAAGATTCAATCTGATTTGACATTCCATTGGCCACTCCGCAGATAAGGTGGGTAACTTCAGGCACCCGAGAGGTACTCCGGTAGCCTCAAGGACGGTGACAGGGAAGTTCTTGTTTACCCAGACTTACCATTGCTGTTGTTCCAGACTGTGAGACCCGGCAGGAGGATGAGTATAGCGTCGTTCTAAACTATCTTTAGAAGTGCGCGTCTATATGACTCTGCCAGAGCGTTGTCGTAGTCAGTGGGAGCAGCGGAAGCATTGGTGGACATCAGGCTTATGTCTATAGACTAAAGCAGATATAGCGGAGATAGATCATCTATTTCTGATGTGACAGTCATAGGTTTGACGTCATCAGAATAGGGGATGGATCTGTTGAGAAGGTAGTAGGAAGTGATATTCCTATACTACGATCGGTTATACTTTGGTAGTCACACAGTGTTTTCTCCACATGGGACTTGGACATTATATCAGACATACTGGTTACTAGATCTATGGTTTTAGATCTAGATTTGGGTGGTTTCCTAATCTGGGTACCTTGACAGCATTCTATGAGTATTTAGAATGGACGACTCCTGGCATGGTAGTGTACCTGCAGGTGATGGAGTCACCCTCTCTAAAGGTGTCTTACAGACTAAAGAAGAGAGGGATACGCATGATTGACAGATCACTTGCTTAGGCAATTGAGTCAATCATAAGATGTCAAGTACCACACCAGATGTTGTTCTTGCACTAGATGCAATAAGTTGATATTGATCCAATCCTGGAGGAACAGTCGGAAGCAGTTTTAGAACATAAGTGAATGTTCTAGGGATATGATAACGGCTGCCTCCTTTAGGAGACGGTTATCATTCCAGGCTTCCAAGGTGACATGGACGACAGGGTGATCATCAGAGTTATAGTTCTCCCTCTGACGAGGGACAGTATTCTGGACAGGTGATCCAGGCAAATACTGAGGGAGGCATGGCGCAGTATACTGATTAAGTTCAGTTATCGATACAGTCTAAGAAGTTTGGATTTGGAGTTCATTTATGAGCTAGGTCCCATCAGACATCCAGACATTCCAAGACAGGTATTGCTCATTTCGGGAGATGGTTTTCTCCGCGAACTTGAGATATAGAGAGACATAGAAAGAAACATCACAGCGGATCCACTCACTGAGGCTATTCCTCGAACGCAATAGTTTCACAAACGAGCTTTGTGAGACTGACTAGTAGAGGAGTTGGGTGTTCGGTATCACACGGGCTGTGAGTATGCGGCATCGCAATAATTAGCCTTGAGTGCAAGTGGGAGATTGTTGGAGATAGTGCCCTCAGAGTCAATTATTGGATCACAGGCACGTGATTGCAATGATTGAGGGAGGACCTATCCCGGTAGGACAGTCTTACTCGAGATGATAGTATGCTATCTGGTTTATCTTTATCATCGTGTACTGCTTTAGGTGACCTGACATGTCGCTATTACACGTTGATAGAGCCTCTAGGATTCTTGCTTGACTACCAGTAGTATGATGGCGATCATATACGTGGGAGCTGGTAGTCTATAAGCACATCCTTAAAAGGTCCCTAGTCGTAGGAGTTTCGAGACAGGGCATCGACACTCCATTAGTAGACTAGTGTATACAGTCGAGACCCCGACGAGGGGCGGTGGCCGGTCTCACAAGCCACTGGTGTCAGTTGGTTCACCTAAGATGTATACAGGTGCTCATTGGGTTATGAGTACACCGGACAGGACTCGCCGGGAACCTGCTAGTTGGGATTATACCAGACGTCAGATAGCAGTTCCCTGGTGACATGTGTACAGGTTAGTTCATCGACCTGAGATCGTCATTTTTCTCGTGTGAGTTCCCACTGTGCTTTGATTACTATCCTACCACGGCTCAAAGGAGTCGTGCAAACAGGTTTTAGTTGGGTACAGTCCCAAGCCACATGGAGGCAGTGAGCGGATTTTCAGGGGTTCGTCTCTCCCGGTATTGGGGGTGAGGTCGCGCTGTGTCTAGGAGAGCCATTACGCAAAGCCCTCGGCCGAGGCAGGAGATTTACTGGTAGGTATTCCAGTAGTATCTCAGGGCGTTCTGGGCTACGCTCCGACACGACTTGTACCGCTTTTGGGGGTCTGACTTTTACCAACCCCCTAAGCCCGCCATGCGATACTCATAGACGAACGGACCGGACTGTACGGATATTGTCACTGACAGGCTCAGTAGGGTGTCAGGATGAGTTCGCTCATCGACGTCCCTTTTGGTCAATAGCTGGTGGCCCGTCACGTATTGGCTAATACCTCTGACGTGCTAGTGGTTAAATCCACAGCCATAGTATTGACGAGTTTTTAGATTCCACCACACTTTCAGTTACTCAAGCTTTCGGGCGAAACGCTGTAGAGGCCGTATGGAGATATGGCAGGGTCCGATCAGATACGTGCGGTATTGCACGGATCAGGATCGGACGGTTTGTACTAGTGGCCGTATGGTTATATGGTAGGGTTCGATCAGATACGTGCGGTATTGCACGGATCAGGATCGAACGGATTTTACTAGCCGGCTTTGGTTTAAGCCGGATCCTAGTATAGTACAGTGTAGATTTTGTCTCATTGCATTTGTATCCGGACGGAATACAGATGCGGGTGTGTATGCACAGTATCGGGGTTTTCCTGTAATTTATTACGGGACCAGTTTTCTGGAGTTGCCAGTTTGCATTCCGTTCCGGCCGGTTTTCCTTTGTTCTTTCCCGGCCGGACTTTTCCGATGGAGGGTGTTATTTGCAAGTTTGCAAATAACACATTGTGGAGGGTTTTCTTGCAAATGTATCTTTTATGATAGCATCTTTAGATACCATTCTTTTCCTTCATCATTTCTTGCTTTATGAAGATTAGAAATGAGATGAAAGTTGATGTGAGATTGTTATCATGATGTTTTTGGCTATGGTCACCACTTGCTTTTACTACCATTACCTTCCTTCTAAGGTTGTGGTTTTTGTATTCCTTCCTCCACCATTCTCTTTTGGTTATGGTTGATGACATTTGAGAGAAGAAAAGATGAGAGCTTCATCTTGAGAGTTTCATTCTTGATCTCATTTTCATGCTAGAAAAATGCAAGCACCATTTTTCTAATCTTGATTCCTCCATCATCTTCCAAGGCAACAAACCCCAAATGAGACATAGCCTCTACACTACACATTCTACAGCATATCTTGAGCATGTCGAGTTGCCGGCTTCATACCCGAGTTGCCTCGGTATTGAGGCGGGAGCCCGTAAAAGACGCAGGCGATGTGGTGCCCTTCCGGCGAGGAGGCGACGATGTGGAGACAAGACTTTCCGCGGGAGATCGGGACGATGACGAGAAGACCGGAGGACTCGGATCACTCGGTATACTTCTCTTCCCATCTCTTATTAGCTAGTATAGGTTAATGGTTAACGATCCGGGTTTTCATTGTCCGCGGTAGCGCCGGTTTCCAAGTAAGGAAAAATTTTGATTCCGCATTTTGGCCTCGGATAGACGGCCGGGGCGCTGCCGTGGCGCAACATCTGATACCACTGTAAGTCCACGGTAGCGCCCCGGCCATCTAACAGACGCCAAATGCGGAACAAAAACATTTTACAACTGGCGCTATCGCGTTCTATAACCCGGATCTGCCATTAAAGCTAAACTAACAAACTACAAAGTGGGTAGAAATGTTATACCGAACGATCCGAGTCCTTCGGTCTTCAACCATCATCCCACGCTCTGTTGCGGCTGCTCTGATCTCCTGAATCTCCAGTCTTCTCGTCCAGGTGGTACCACGTAGACGGATCTTTAAACGGGCTCCCGCCTCTGAACCGAGGCAACTCGGTCGTCAAGTTTGCTAGAAGAGACGACCAAGATGATGTAGAGAATGAGTAGAACACTTTGTCTCGTTACGCCCAAAGCTATGGACGAACGGTTAATGAAGTTGCCTTTTTGGATCGGGTGAAATGAGAAATGAGGCTATATTAATTTCCATGAATCCAATACAATAATCTTTTCAAAACAACAACCATGAATCCCTTCATAGAATGGCCGGCCACTTATAAAGGGGAGGGAGGTGAGTGTAGGAGGGGGAAGGTGACCACAAGGAATAATATCTTATAGAAATATCTTAGCACAAACAAAAACCCCATTAATGAAAATGACACCTTGCTCAAAACATTTAATGAAAACTATGATTCATAACCCTTAGTCATCATCTAATTAATGCACCATTAATGAACAAATGAGTCACTAGCCACCTCATCATCCTAGTCACCATCTAGAAGCTTCCACACTTATCTTAAGAAAGGATAAATCCTTCTTTAACCAAATGTTAAAGACAGGCGATTGAAAACTGGAAACTGGCAACTTCCAAAAGTGATCCTGAAACGAATTTCAGGATAACCCCGTATCAGTATAAACATACCCACATTTGTATTACGACCGAATACAAATGCAACTGAGAGAAAGATATTATATCTACACAGTATAATACTCGGATCCGGCTTAAACCAAAACCGACCAGTATTATTTGCCCGAAAAATGACACGTGCGAAAACGCACGTGCATTTTCCGAACCTTGCCATAAAACCATACAGCCTCTATAACGTTTCGCCCGAACTTGGGAAACGGTCTGTGGGGGACTCTAATGACTCATCAACACACTGGCACTGGGTATAACCACTAGCACGTCAGAGGTACAAGCTGTACGTAACGGTTGCCTTTGTATTGATTGGAAGGGAAGCTGACGAGCGAACTCATCCATAAACCCTACTGAGCCTAACAGTGACAATATCCGTACAGTCCGGTCCGTTCGTCTAAAGAGTATCGCATATCGAGTCTAGGGGGGCGGATAAAATCAGACCCCTAATAACGCGATAAATCGTGTCGGTATGAAGCCCATCACCATCTGAGAAACTACTGATCCAAATCGGTAATTCTCCACTACCTCGGCCGAGGATTTCTAGTGATGGCCACCCGTGCACTATGCGACATCAACCTCCAATACCGGGAGAGACGAATCCCCGACGATCCGCTCACTGCCTCCATGTGGCTCGGGACTGTACCCAAAAAATACCTGTTTGCACGACTCCTTTGAGCCGTGGTAGGGTATAAATCAAAACACAGTGGGAACTCACACGAGACAAATGACGATCTCAGGTCGACAAACTAACCTGTACACATGTCACCAGGGAACTGCTATCTGACGATATGTATAATACCAACTAGCATGTTCCCGGCGAGTTCTGTCCGTTGTACTCATAACCCAATGAGCACCTGTATACATCTTAGGTGAACCAACTGACACCAATGGCTTGTGAGACCGGCCACCACCCCTCGTCGGGGTCTCGACTGTATACACTAGTCTACTCTGGAGTATCGATGCCCTGTCTCGAAACTCCCATGACTAGGGATACTTTAAGGATGTGCTTACAGACCCCAGCTCCCACGTATATGATCGCCATTATACTGCTGGTAGTCAAGCAAGAACCCTATGGGCTCTATCATCATGCAATAGTGAACTAAAGAATGTATACGATGATAAAGACAAACCAGATAGCATACTATCATCACGAGCAAGACTGTCATATCGGTATAGGTCATGCCTCAATCATTGCAATCACGTACCTGCGATCCAATAATTGACTTTGAGGGCACTATATCCAATAAATCTTAGGAGCCCTCACAAGCTGAGAGAAGGTAAAGGGAAAAGACAACCGAATAATCCTATTCAATCTCTCCAGAACCAAAATCCATCCTCGAACAAGTTCCTTCGAGTTCGTATGTTACTATACGATGGATATATCCAATAGGAGTGGATGTTCGTAGTGATACGGGGTGTTCTGGAGAAATGCAAAGGTGATATAGAAATGGCAATGATATTTTGCGACTCCATGACATTCCAAAATCCAAAGTGTTTTAAGAAGGTTCGGTTAATTTGGTTCATAAGTTTTAGTCAAAGGTCGGGCCATGGTCGCTGCCAAAGAGAGAGAGAGAAAAGAAACACTCAGCATGCACTCTAACCTAGATCAGAATGGTTAATCACTTTATCTAATCAGGATGGCTCCCACTGTTTTCTCGAATTCTCCTCCAAACCCAAAAGGAGAATTAGTTGGGAACATCTAAAATCACCCGAGGAGTAATCCTACTCATTAGTGAGAATCGGGATCCAACTATCATCGCATGATAACTTGATGGAAGCCACTCAAGTTATCACACTCCAGGAGGTATGCGCATGCCTGGCAAGTTTCCTGTATGTTTGAAACTCCCGATATGATTTTTATCCCATGCTCTTATGATCTTGACGTAGGCCAACAAATCATAAGTCACATGTTAAGTTCTACCCGTCATTGTCCAGGTTAATTTGAATCCACCCGTACATACCCTTGACGTAGGCCAACAAATTAGTACGACTGTCCCAAACCAACGCATCTATCTATGCAACAGAAAAGTAACAAATAGCTACCATACACTATGCCTTGACGTAGGCCAACAAACATAATATAAATACTAAGTGCTACTCGTCTGAAATGACGGAGGGCTACGAATGGTTTTTGGCGAAAAACCATTAACGTAATGAACTTGATATCGTTGAAGGAACCTGATAGCTTTTATAAATATATAGTTGCGAAAACCTTTGCTAAAGAGGTCACTCCCGGTGAAGGGATTTCGGCTCTTTTCTCATCGAATGAGGTGCAGGATATTCCTAATTGAATACCACGATGCAAAGCAAAAATAATCGACTGTAGTAAAGTTATTATGTTGACACAAACTTTTACTCAAGGGGTCACTCCCGATGAAGGGATCTCGGCCCTTACCTCGTCGAATGAAGTGCTGAATATTCATAACCGAATACCACTGTGCAAAGCAAAAGAGAACGTCTGTAATGTCAGTTTTAAAATTGGTTCCAACAACATTAAACAGGTTTGTTTTTATCCTTGTATTGATCAGAATCAACGCAGTCCCATCAATTAATCACACCAGAAAAAGATCGAAAATATATGATGTATGTATATGACATCCGCATTCGCCACTGCATCCCGTCATCACCCGTTAGGTTACTTAACTAACGACAGAGCGGGGACTGGACTAGCGCGGGTGCAAAACATATACAACATCTACTAGTATATATAAATATATATAACATTCGTCCCAGGATGATATAAGCAACATCACAGAAGCATCATAGAAGCAACACAGAATGGTGGATAATCTTAGTGCCCCGGGTTTCACTTGAGCCGCAAATGAGACTGTTCCCCTCCGAACACAGAGACGCGACCGCGCAGGTTCATCTTACCTAAAATTCAGGACAGATGCTAATTGGTGCTATCCGTCCACCTCTCCGAAGATGCTGATTAGTCGAAAATATTGCATATTTTAGCCGGCAATTTCCTCATCATTTGCATTCATATAGAAGTGTTCGGTATTCATATTTTACATATTAGCAAAACTGTCGCAAAATATCAAATTGCATGTGTTAGACTCTAAAACCGACACTATAAAAAAAATTGACCGCATTTCATGGCATCGCATCATCCCTACATTTGCGCAACACTTGTTTTGAGATCTATGCAGGAAAATCCAGCAGAAAGGCCAAAAATTTACAGGGTACAGCTAAAACGTTACGCCAACTCAATGATTTCAGTTCTGGTATTAATCCAAAGGGACAAATACAAATCAACATATCAGATAAAGGCCCAAGTATCAACCCAAGACCACACTAGAAGAACCAAGCCCCAAGGAGCCCAAATGGCCGCGGAACCGCGGCCTAAGCCGCCTTGTGCCGCGGTTCCGCGGTGGATCCAAGGAGTTAGCTCCTAAATTTTAGTGCAAAATGTTTCTCTCAGGGCCCACACTTCAGAAAGACACAACAATTTCCAGAAGACTCCAGATACTTCTGCCAGATCAGCAAGCTTTGGGATCAACACTAAACTAGCCTATCATTCTAGACACTTCTCCCTAAACCCTAGCTTAAACCCTAAGCTAAGCCTAACAAACTACTTCTAGAAGTCTTTCAACAAACTTTTGGAGGGAACTCAAAGGCTTAGGGTTTGGGTGTTCTATAAATAAGACCCTAGGCTCACTTGTAAAGAAATTCAATCTTGGAAAAATCAATCCATTAGTTCATTTGAGAGCCATTCTATCTCTTTCTTCATCTTCTTCTTCCACAAGTCTAGTGATAGGGCTTGTGTGAAACCCTAACCCTAATTCCAATCAAAAGCCAAGATCCCGAGTACCCATCAAGCAAGAAGCCTTGCAACCTTTTATGAGCCGAGCCGATCTTCAACGGAGCAAGTGGTCCAAAGCCGATCCACGACTCACGGAGCCGAGCAACGCCAATTCAACAATTTAGTTCTTCCTCTTGTAGTTCTTAAGCGACTGTAATCAAATTGTTGATATAAATAAAAGGTGATATTCTTTTATCTTGTTTTCTTTAAATTCTCGCATCATGATATCTTTTCAATTCTTGAATACTTTCTGTGTGATGATGTTTGAGTAATACTCCGCTCGTCGAGGAGTCGAGACGATCAATAGAATGATGATGTAATATATCTTAAATCGATTCTTGAATCCTACGAGTTTTGTAAACCCTAGCAAGTTCAAGAATCGACGACCCAATTCGTTGCGATGCTTTCTTGATTGATATCGCTCGAGATTGGGAAGTTACGATCGTTTCTTGAAATTGTTAGAGGCTAGAATGTGAATGATATCGATGAAAGAACAAGGGTTAAACGATGAAACCCTAGTTTCATCAAGAAAGCCCTAACTCTCATCGATCATCATCGATCTAGTATCAATCCTTCGAAGGACAAGAACACGAAATCTTGAAATTACATCACGTCTATAGATCCGATCGATTCCTACGAGCCTCATTTAGATTCTTGACATTTTGGTTGGAAATATCATCAAAACACTGATTCTTGATTTATTTATCAGTTTCTTGATTCTTGATTAAACATCGTGACACCTGAATCAATCGATAAATTCTTGAATCATGTTTTCTTTTCTTTTCGATTAACTTTTCAATTCAAACAAATTAAACATTAAAACGAATCGCACAATCCCTGTGGACGATCCGCACTCGCTTACGATCTACAACTGACACCGTAGTTGATTGCGGTCAAATATAATTCTTTGATAGTGAGTTCTTATTACAATTTTCTAAATACCGATACAAGATACTATTATCGATCAAATGAAACCGTTATCGGGAAACAATTGATTCGATACTTGCTTTTTTTTTACAAACACATCCGAGAATTACACTAAATCAAATGGCGCCATTGCCGGGGATCGCGCGGTAATTCGTTTCATATTATAGTTTGAATTGAAAGAATTATTCCATTGTTGTTTTTGAGATCAAAATTCGTGCAAACCCTAAACGATTTGCTGTTGTTCATTGCAAGGAAATCTGGAGCTGTTTGGAAATTGAAGAAAATTTTTGGAATATACCAGAGAGCAGAGGGAGTCTACAGAAGCTCCCTGGTGAAGTTTTGTGCATTGATCCCATTGTTAAACCGCGGAAGCTCGGTGGGAGTGCCCAAACGCGGTGGAAACGCGGCTCTTTGGAGGGTTCTCTGTACAATTTTTCTTCAGGTGATTTCTTACCTCCTTCTCTCTCCTCTTTTTAACTCCAACTAACACTTTGCTGCAGGATTCTTTGCAAATAATCGCAGCGCCGCAAAAGCAAAATTAAATTTGTGCGTGATTTTGATTTCTTGGTTGTTTGCATTCTAATACGGAAATTAAGGGGCACGGCCAAATCCAAATTAGGTGGGGATTTCATTACCCTTCCTAGGCCCCAAAAATCGCAAAACTTGCATCCGCATTGACCCACATTAACTAAAAGAAATCTAGAGAAGACTCTAAGGACTGTCGCGCTCAATTAGGACAAGAGAAGGCCGTGGGTAATTCATTGCTTATCCGCGTTTTCTTGTGGTGCCTAAGGCGGGTGTGTCTAAGGCTAGTGGTTTTTAATTAGGCCCACTACTTACGTAGTGGAGTACCTTCCCACTTACCTGGCACTTATCCGGCCACAGGGGGACAAAGAGGCAGTGGAGGATTCTATCCTGCGACTTGTCCTTTGGCAGTTAGGAGCGGTCTAGAGCCGGACCTAGGTGACCACTAGATTCTAGGGTTTGTGTGCTGCATTTGTTTTGTCGCATCATTTTTTCAAAAATCCGTCCCTTTTTCAAAAGCAAACACCGCATTCATTACCCCTAATTATAAGTCAACGCTGCCACTTGTACAAACCCATTTTAGTGCAAGATAGGCTGGACACGGGATTCTAGTGCCCGTTTAGTCCGTGTACCCTTTATCGACTCCGAAGTCGATATTTCTCCATTTACCTTTCCTTTACCCACTACCACACCCACACCGATGGATCCGAATCCATCAAACTTCTTTAACCCTAATCTGCCGCCGTCCGTTGGTGCGCAGAATCCACCCCGCATCTCTCTCCAGGAGAGGTGCTACCCTATTCGAGGTCCTCTTTCGACCTGCTTATCCACACCACCAGCCAATGGGGATAACTTTGAGATTAAGCCCCAGTACATCAATCTTTTACCCAAATTTCACGGACTCGAGACTGAGGACGCTTACGTTTTCATTACCAAATTTGAAAACGTATGCGCAATGATGGGTACGTCACAACTTTCAGTGGATGCAATGCGTCTACGACTTCTTCCATTTACATTGTGCGATATAGCCGAGAAGTGGCTATATAACACTACCGCACACTCTATCACGAATTGGGAAGAATTCATCGCTGCATTCCTTAAGAAATTTTACCCAATACAAAAGACAGCTCGAATCCGTAGCGAACTGAATCAATTTGCCCAGCTACCTGCTGAACCATTTTCAAAATGCTTTGAACGTTTCAAGGATCTATTGGTTCAGTGTCCTCATCACGGCATCCCGAGATGGGAGCTTTGCCGAATCATTTATGAGGGCATTAATCCAAACACTAAACAGAGCCTTGAAAACATGTGTCAAGGTACTTTTATGACCAAAGATGATGGGGAAGCTTGGAAGTATTTAGAAGAGTTCGCTGAAAAATCACTATAGTGGAAGAGTGGAACCCAACCATTGAATAGAGGTGGCGTACACCAAATAGATGTGTCCATAGGTGTTCGAGCTGAAATGGCAGCAATGCAAAAGAAGCTCGACGCTATGGAACACAAATTTGCAGCAGCCTCCCTAAACCCAGTGTCACTCCCCAAAACTGTTTGTGGGTGCTGTTCTGATCCGTCTCATTTAACGGAAGAATGTCCATTAAACTCTGCATTTCAAGGTCACGAGCATTCTAATGCCGCATTTCAAAGACCTCGAAATGATCCATATTCTTCCACGTACAATCAGGGTTGGAGGAATCACCCGAATTTCGCTTGGAACCAAAACCAATCTCAAAACACGGTTCCAAACACGAATAATTTTCAAAGGGCTCTTCCTCCACCACAACAGCAACCCCTTCAACTCACTCAGCACCCCTATCAGTCACAAAATTTCCAAAACCAGGGCAATACTCCTGCACAGTCTAATTCTATGCAGTCCTGTTCTGACGAGTTCTCTCAATTCACTCAAACCATGAAATCACTTTTATCAAATTTCATAGAGGTTTCGACTGAGGTTAGATCTTCCGTCAGTGAGATAAAGAAAAACTCAGCGTCCCAAGCTGAGAGTATCAGATCGATGGAAGCTGAAATCGCACGCCTAAAGGCCGAAATGAGTGCGAGAGAAAAAGGGAAACTTCCCTCTCAACCTCTACAGAATCCTGGGCATTACAATGTAAATGCCATCACAACGTTGAGATCGGGAAGAGTGCTGAACAATCATGTCGGGGAAGGTATTGATGATACTGAAAATCATATCAACACCCCGGCTGGGACCTTTCCACACACACACACTTCTCCTTCTGATCCTTCTTCTTCTACCACACCACCGTCTCGCGAGCCTATTCTCCATTTCCCATTAGGCTCGACACCTTCTCCCAACCCTTATAGTTCTCCACAGACAGTCCCCACACCTCTTTTGGGACCACGTCTACCCCCTCTTCCTTCTCCTGTGACGGACCCTGCGCTTATTGCGAAAGCTCCTTACCCGAACCGGTTAAAAGCTAATAGAACGAGTCCTCATATGGAGAAAATAATGGAAATGTTCAAACAGGTTAACATCAATATCCCTCTCCTAGATGCGATTCAACAAGTCCCCGCTTATGCGAAAATTCTTAAGGACTTGTGCACTAGGAAGAGGAAGACTCAAGTGCCGAAGAAGGTCTTCATGTCTAATAATATTAGCACTGCTTTTATACCCCAGCTACCAAAGAAACGAAAGGACCCAGGATGTCCTACAATATCGATTTCGATTGGGGGTAAAAACATAAATCGTGCTCTTTTAGACCTTGGCGCAAGTGTTAACCTGCTCCCTTATTCTGTCTATGAGCAATTAGGGATTGGAGAGCTGAAACCTGCTCACTGCACTCTCCATATGGCAGACCGATCTATCACCAAACCAAGGGGTGAATTAGAGGATGTGTTGATAAAGGTCGGGGAATTTGTTTTCCCTATAGACTTCATTGTGCTCGACACACATCCTGTAGCAAACCCCCGGGGCTAAATTTCGGTGATTCTGGGTCGTCCTTTCCTTGCCACTTCTAACGCTGTTATAAACTGTAGAAATGGTTCAATGAACTTATCATTTGGAAATATGACCATTGAACTAAATATCTACAAAGTTGGAAGTCAGCCATCAGAACCCTCTGCTCATATTTTAGATGTGTGCTCTGTCCATGAGATCGCTCCCGATAGTTGTGGAGCTGAGGAACTTTGCTTTACTGATCTCGATGACATTACCACATCTCTATTTGATTTCACACATGATCTTAGTGAGGACACTTTCTCTACACTTGAGTCCTGCACTTCTGACTTTTCTCCACCCGAGTCTGTATCTTTCACAGGCTCTGAGCTTCTTTGTAGATCCAAAAATCACTCAATGATCCCTCCTTCTATCATTTCTCCGCCTGAGTTAGATCTCAAAATTTTACCTTCTCACCTGAAATATGCATATCTAGGTGAGAATGAGTCTTTACCGGTTATCATATCCGCTTCTCTTGCATCAAAGCAAGAGAATGCCTTTTTATCGGTATTGAGATCTAACAAAGAGGTGTTTGGTTGGAGTATGGCGGACATCAAAGGGATTAGTCCCTTGATAGTTGAACATCATATACATGTGATGGATGATGCCAGACCAACCCGAGAACCACAGAGACGGTTGAATCCCGTCATGAAGGAAGCGGTCATGAAAGAGATCGTCAAATGCTTAGATAAGGGTATTATATACCCCATCTCCGATAGCCAGTGGGTGAGTCCTATACATGTCGTTCCTAAGAAATCCGGCATCACTGTTATAACCAATGAGGCAAATGAGTTGATTCAGACACATGCCCAAACTGGGTGGCGTGTATGTATTGATTATAGAAAACTCAATGCTGCCACGAGGAAAGACCACTTTCCTCTACCATTCATTGATCAGATGCTGGAACGCTTAGCGGGACGAGAGTATTATTGTTTTATGGACGGATACTCAGGCTATAATCAGGTCCCCATCGCCAAAAAGGATCAAGATAAAACCACTTTTACTTGTCCTTTTGGTACCTTTGCTTACAGTCGCATGCCCTTTGGGCTATGCAATGCTCCCGCTACCTTTCAGCGGTGTATGATGGGGATATTCTCTGATATGGTAGAGAATTTTTTGGAGATCTTTATGGACGATTTCTCGATTTTTGGAGACTCTTTTTCTGACTGCCTATCGAATCTTGACGCTGTTCTTACTCGTTGTAAAGAGAAGAACTTGACTTTGAACTGGGAAAAATGCCATTTTATGGTCTAAGAAGGAATTGTACTTGGACATGTCATTTCACAGAAAGGCATTGAGGTTGACAGAGCTAAGATAGATGTCATTCAAAACCTCCCTCATCCCAAAAGCGTCAAAGATATTTGATCTTTCCTTGGCCATGCGGGCTTTTATAGGAGATTCATTAAGGACTTTAGCAAAATTGTTAGACCTTTAACTCTTCTCCTGGCCAAGGATACGACCTTCCATTTTGACTCGGATTGCGAGACAGCTTTCGACTCACTTAAACACTCACTCACTTCAGCCCCCGTTTTATCATCACCAAACTGGGACTACCCCTTTGAGCTGATGTGTGACGCATCTGATTTTGCAATAGGTACAGTCTTAGGACAGCACATCGATAAGATGCCACACGTGATATACTATGCAAGTAAGACCTTGAATGATGCGCAAATCAATTATACAACCACCGAGAAAGAACTTCTAGCGGTTGTATTTGCATTAGAAAAATTCAGGCCTTATTTAATTGGCTCACCTATAGTTGTGTATACTGACCATTCCGCTTTAAAATATCTTCTGGCGAAGAAAGATGCAAAAGGTCGACTAATAAGTTGGATCCTTCTGTTACAAGAATTCGATCTTGTTATCAAAGATAAGAAAGGATGTGAAAACGTAGTAGCTGACCATCTTTCACGCATCATTTCTTCCCCTGTGACCCTGCCGATCAATGATTCGTTCCCTGACGAACAACTCTTGAACGTTTCCACTGAACCATGGTTCAGGGATATTGTGAACTATCATGCCACCGGACTTATACCGAGCGATTGGTCAAAACAGGACAAATACCGTTTTCTATCCCAAGTAAAACACTTTTACTGGGATGAACCCTATTTGTTTAAATATTGTCCTGATCAGATCATTCGCCGGTGTGTCCCGAATGAAGAGTTCAAGAGTGTTCTTTCATTTTGTCATGATCAGGCCTGTGGGGGTCACTTTGGTCCTAGAAAGACAGCGGAAAAGGTTTTGCAATGTGGATTTTATTGGCCGACCTTATTCAAGGACGCATTTGACTATTGCAAAACCTATACACAATGTCAGTATACGGGTAGAATATCCCAGAGGAATGAAATGCCTCAGCAACCCATTCTGGTTGTTGAAATATTTGATGTTTGGGGCATTGATTTTATGGGTCCTTTTCCCAACTCCTTTGGGAATTTGTACATACTGCTGGCGGTTGATTATGTCTCAAAGTGGGTAGAAGCCATTCCATGTCGCACTAATGACAAGAAAGTTGTCATTAAGTTCTTGAAAGAGAATATCTTTTCGCGATTTGGACACCCCCGCACTATTATTAGCGATAATGGGACACATTTCTGCAACAGATCTTTTGAGACTCTGATGCGAAAATACTCAATCAACCACCGACTTTCTACACCCTATCATCCCCAAACGAGCGGGCAGGCTGAAATCTCAAACAGACAAATCAAACTTATCCTGGAGAAAACTGTTGCTAAGAATAGAAAAGACTGGTCGACCAAACTGACGGATGCTCTTTGGGCATTCAGAACTGCATATAAAACCGACCTAGGAATGTCTCCATATAGGATAGTGTTTGGGAAAGCATGTCATTTACCCGTCGAGATAGAGCATAAAGCATTGTGGGCTATAAAAGAAATAAATTTTGATCTAAACCTTGCTTGCAACTTTCGGAAGCTGCAAATTAAGGAGCTAAGCGAACTCCGCGATGAAGCTTATGATAACGCTGTAATCACAAAGAATAGGACTAAGGTTTTTCACGATAAAAACATTTTGAGGAAAACATTTTCACCTGGTCAACAAGTCCTTCTTTATGATTCACGATTACACCTTCATGCGGGTAAGCTCCGATCTCGTTGGAAGGGACCTTTTGTTGTGCGGTCTGTATACCCGCACGGGGCAGTAGAAGTAGAAAATGTTAAAAACGGCACATTTTTCAAAGTGAATGGACATAGACTAAAGCCGTATTTTTCCACTGACCCCACGGAGGAGCTCTTGTTCTTACAAGAGCCAGTTTATTTTGATTAAAATTCCTCCGTCTCACCTTCATATCCAGCATATCATTGCATCATCTTTTTGAATGAAGGTGAGTGAAAAGAGTAAGTTTGGGGGAAGTTCTTCACTTATATATTTTGCCCCCACTAATAATTCCCCCCAGGCTTACAGATTTTGTAGGTATAGCGATTGGCAACAGTGAGGACACTGTTGAAAACAAGTTTGGGGGAGGTTTGTGCTTATTTTTGCATCATTTGCATATCATTTGCATAAGCACAAAACATTTCTTTAAAAATCTATAAAAATTGAAAAATTTTCAAAACCAATAAAAATTTAAAAATTTTCAAGTATAAAAATAATTTTAATAGTTACACTTTTTGTACATAAATAAGATAATGAAAGTTGAGATAGTGAATAATTACATCCATGAGATTAGAAAAATTTTAGAAAACTAAGAAAATTAGAAGTTTTCTTATACGAACTAGTAATAAGTAGTTATGAGCCGTTGTCCCAAGGGTTAGTAAGATGAAAGACGTCACTAATCTGAGGATAAAAATAAGTCTGAAAAATAGTTTCTATTCTGGAAGCCAAACATTTTGAACGTTGATACCCTGCTATTCGCACTTACACACGTCTTGAAGCCTGGGATAGTAGAGGATACCTTGAAATGCTCTTGTCTTAAAGCCGATGTATGAAGAAAATAAAAAGGAAAAAGTGAATAAAGAAAATATAAAGGGGTGAGAAAAATGGACACTGGTTTTGTTATCACCAAGGGCAATAAAAATGTATAGCGAGGGTGCTTCTTCACCTAGTGCCCTAAGGCCAACTGGTCTGGGAGTCACTGCTATGCCTGAGACGGTGCAAGACGAGGAAAATACACCAAGTAAGCAAGCACAGGAGTAATCGGTCGGTTAGTACCTCAAGAAGTATTAAAGGTTGCATGAAAGTGTGTGAGCAATCTCATCTAAATATTCATTAATTAAAAAAGTACTGAGGCTGATGGGAAAGAGTATGATAGCTTGAATTGAATTCTCCGGGTGTAGGGATGTCTTTAGACACACGCGGGGTGATATGATCGATGTTTTGGAAGAAAGATAGGAATGAAAAATAAGACGATGTTTTATTGAGGGAGGATGTGATTTCTAACATCTTTTCATGACCATTAAGATAGGGCTCATGACAACCGAAAAGCTAGCTTAGTTGGAAACCCTAATTTTCAAAGTCTTTCTTTTACAATTCTTGTCTTTAAATGTAATATTCATGATCTTTCTTTTATTATGGGATTTTGTGGGTGCAATCCGCTGAAAACCCTCAGGAGACAACACTCCTCCTACTAGGGACACCTAGAGGTTTAAAGGCTTGTTGCACGTGCTCAGTGCAATCGTGTTGCCTACGAAAGTGTGCTAGTTAGTTTTTCTCTTTCTTTATTTTCTCCTTCTATTTTTAATAAAACAGTTCGCTCGAGACGATCGAAATGAAGTTTGGGGGAATTTGATTAGTCGAAAATATTGCATATTTTAGCCGGCAATTTCCTCATCATTTGCATTCATATAGAAGTGTTCGGTATTTATATTTTACATATTAGCAAAACTGTCGCAAAATATCAGATTGCATGTGTTAGACTCTAAAACCGACACTATAAAGGAAATTGACCGCATTTCATGGCATCGCATCATCCCTACATTTGCGCAACACTTGTTTTGAGATCTATGCAGGAAAATCCAGCAGAAAGGCCAAAAATTTACAGGGTACAGCTAAAACGTTACGCCAACTCAATGATTTCAGTTCTGGTATTAATCCAAAGGGACAAATACAAATCAACATATCAGATAAAGGCCCAAGTATCAACCCAAAACCACACTAGAAGAACCAAGCCCCAAGGAGCCCAAATGGCCGCGGAACCGCGGCCTAAGCCGCCTTGTGCCGCGGTTCCGCGGTGGATCCAAGGAGTTAGCTCCTAAATTTTAGTGCAAAATGTTTCTCTCAGGGCCCACACTTCAGAAAGACACAACAATTTCCAGAAGACTCCAGATACTTCTGCCAGATCAGCAAGCTTTGGGATCAACACTAAACTGGCCTATCATTCTAGAAACTTCTCCCTAAACCCTAGCTTAAACCCTAAGCTAAGCCTAACAAACTACTTCTAGAAGTCTTTCAACAAACTTTTGGAGGGAACTCAAAGGCTTAGGGTTTGGGTGTTCTATAAATAAGACCCTAGGCTCACTTGTAAAGAAATTCAATCTTGGAAAAATCAATCCATTAGTTCATTTGAGAGCCATTCTATCTCTTTCTTCATCTTCTTCTTCCACAAGTCTAGTGAGAGGGCTTGTGTGAAACCCTAACCCTAATTCCAATCAAAAGCCAAGATCCCGAGTACCCATCAAGCAAGAAGCCTTGCAACCTTTTATGAGCCGAGCCGATCTTCAACGGAGCAAGTGGTCCAAAGCCGATCCACGACTCACGGAGCCGAGCAACGCCAATTCAACAATTTAGTTCTTCCTCTTGTAGTTTTTGAGCGACTGTAATCAAATTGTTGATATAAATAAAAGGTGATATTCTTTTATCTTGTTTTCTTTAAATTCTCGCATCATGATATCTTTTCAATTCTTGAATACTTTCTGTGTGATGATGTTTGAGTAATACTCCGCTCGTCGAGGAGTCGAGACGATCAATAGAATGATGATGTAATATATCTTAAATCGATTCTTGAATCCTACGAGTTTTGTAAACCCTAGCAAGTTCAAGAATCGACGACCCAATTCGTTGCGATGCTTTCTTGATTGATATCGCTCGAGATTGGGGAGTTACGATCGTTTCTTGAAATTGTTAGAGGCTAGAATGTGAATGATATTGATGAAAGAACAAGGGTTAAACGATGAAACCCTAGTTTCATCAAGAAAGCCCTAACTCTCATCGATCATCATCGATCTAGTATCAATCCTTCGAAGGACAAGAACACGAAATCTTGAAATTACATCACGTCTATAGATCCGATCGATTCCTACGAGCCTCATTTAGATTCTTGACATTTTGGTTGGAAATATCATCAAAACACTGATTCTTGATTTGTTTATCAGTTTCTTGATTCTTGATTAAACATCGTGACACCTGAATCAATCGATAAATTCTTGAATCATGTTTTCTTTTCTTTTCGATTTTCTTTTCGATTCAAACAAATTAAACATTGAAACGAATCGCACAATCCCTGTGGACGATCCGCACTCGCTTACGATCTACAACTGACACCGTAGTTGATTGCGGTCAAATATAATTCTTTGATAGTGAGTTCTTATTACAATTTTCTAAATACCGATACAAGATACTATTATCGATCAAATGAAACCGTTATCGGGAAACAATTGATTCGATACTTGCTTTTTTTTTACAAACACATCCGAGAATTACACTAAATCAGATGCCAAGTTGATTTATGGCACCATGTATCGAAGGTTTAAACGGGTGCGGCCGATGTAGCAGACTTCGTCAGATTCCCCCTCTTTTGAGGGGTTTTTGATTGTGGAGACGCTCTTCCCTACAGGCGCAAGCCCCTGCAGTTAATTACGCTACCGCATCGCGGTAACCAGTTTCTCCTTCTCCAGATGGTCACTTCGTGTCGTGTGTGTTTGTTTTGTTTTAGGTTTCCCGTGGATTGTATATGGAGACTAATTTATGTTGTCGCCCATAGGGCGTGGATTAGTCCAAATCCGTATCTTCTCAGATTTAGATTTGGGGGTTGGGTTTAAGGATACGTCAGTCTTATTTGGGACTAAGATCAACTTAAATGTATGTTAAGGATACGTTAGTCTAATTTTAGACTAAGATCAACTTAACGGGATCGTTTAGATCCAACAAAAGAGCATTTGGACTCTATTGTTTAGTTTAGGGACATTGCGGTCGATTAGTTTAAGGACATTACGGTCCATCGTTAGTTTAAGGACGTTTCGGTCCGGATTAAGGACATCGTAGTCCGTGGGTTTAAGGGGACCCCACAGTCCAAGGTTAGGGACATCGTAGTCCATGAGTTTAAGGACCCCATGGTCCGTAGTTTAAAGACATCGTAGTCTATGAAGTTTAAGGACATCGTAGTCCATGAGTTTAAGGACCCCACAGTCCGTAGTTTAAAGACATCATAGTCTATGAAGTTTAAGGACATCGTAGTCCGTGAAATGTGTGGTTGTCGGGACCTGTCACCTCTCTGAAGATGTTGAAGGATTACAACGACAGATATCAGAGGAGTAAAGAGATGTACCCTTGAACTGGTGTGAGCTGGTTGAATGATCTGTAGTCCAGTTTGGGACTGAGATCTGTTAAATATTCGTGAGCAGATGGGCTCAGTTCAATATAAGTTGAGGACTTATGGCCAATATTGGGCTAAGTCCAATAAGATTAAAATGTTTAACATTTAATTGTTCTCGGCTATTGAGCCTTTATTTGGGCTTGTCCCTTTTAATAATGCTGAGCATTAGATCCTGACATTTTTTTGTCTTGTATTGAATGTATAGCATTCATCAAAACAATGTGTATTCTGACAGCGCGCAACGTGGCACGCCAGGCGCTTTGCGTCAATTAAAGAGCGCATTGCGCTTCTGCCAAGTAGCGCATACAAAAAGGACACGTGTCGCGCTTAGCGCTAAGCGCCAGATAATGGGCGCATTGCGCCAGTTTATGAGTGCATTGCACTTTCAATTTATGAGCGCATTGCGCTAGTTTAGTGGCACACAAGTGAGTGACAAATGGTGCGCTTGGCGTTGAGCGCCAGCCTATGAGCGCAGTGCGCTGTTTCAGAAGCGCAAAGCGCAAATTGCATACGTGGTTGACACGTTGCACGTTTTGGCGCTGAGCGCCGGTCTAAGGAGCGCAGAAGCGTAGTTCAAGAGTGCAAGGAATTTTTCAATAGCGCAAAGCGCATTTGATCAAATTTATGATTTGTGAACAAATTTATGTTCTTTTTAAAGGAGGCTTTGCCTCAAGATTCAAGAACAACAGTTCTTATTTTTGAAAGGGTTTTGCCTTTATAGATCAATGATCTGTGAGTGAAGTAAATACTTCTTTTTTTTTATGATGAGATCTTTTGATCTCTTTTTATAAAAGATCTTGGTCTTTTGTATATCTATGATCTTTTAAGAAGATAATTCTTCTGTTTTACTGAGATGATTTCATCTCTTTGTTCAAGAATCATTCTTTTTACCTTGAAGAAATGATCTTCTTTCAAGAGCTTGTTCTCTTTCTTTTGAGTCTTCTCAAAGTTTGTAGGTTTTTTTTTAGACTTGAAGTCTTGGGGCTTTTATATAGGGCAAATTGATTTGTTAAATCGGTTAAAGAGATCTTTCTCTGATTGATTTGGGGATGTTTCCCCACCGTTGAATCTTTGATCCTAGGGTTTCTGTTTTACAGAAGGCAATTTTCTTGTTTTTAACAAGATTGGAAAAATCTTTCCATAACAAAATTTTAATTCTGATTAATTAATGATTTATCATTATTATTAGATCTTTTGATCTAACGGTGGGGAATTTTATAATTCCAGCGCTGGCGCACCCGTGCTTTGCACGCGGTGCGCTGCTCAGAGCGCATTGCACTTTGCGCTAGCGCACCTACGTTTGACACGTGGCGCGCAGCGCAGAGCGCAGTGCAGCCTGCGCTAGCGCACCCGTGTTTGACATGTGGCGCGCAGCGCGCTTAGCGCTAGCGCACTCATGGTGCACTGCCTAGGGCGCAGCGCACCTGGCGCTAGCGCATCTGTGTTTGGCATGTAAGTCCACGTTGCTCACCCCGATTCTTACGGGAAGGCGGAAACGGTGAAAAACAATTTTTTTTGGCGCAAAGGCAGCATGGACTAAAATAAAGATCTTTGCTAAACTACAAACTAGCAAACTACAAGAGGTGCTATCTACTATGCCATAGAGATTATACCTCACGATACCGGTCCTTCGGGTCTTCTCTCCGCTGTCCTGCTCGTCCATCCAAGCTCCGAGGATCGATCCGGATCTTGATCACCTCCGCGGCCTTCTTGAGTCGAAGACGATCCACCCGAGAGATGTGCTCCGAGCTCCACCTCGAGCCGAGGCAACTAGGGCAACAAGATCGCTAGTCTTGATGTCCTAGGTTGTGTAGAAGAGATAGATGGAAGTGTTTGTCTATTTGGATTCTTTTTCTCTCAACACATGAGATCAAAGGATTTTTCAAGAGGAGGAAGAAGAACTAGCAACCATGGAGCTCTTTTCTTTTCTTCTCACTCTCTAAAGAATGAGAAAAAAGAGAAATGAAATTATCAAGTAAAGAAAATGAACCATGGTTGCAATAATACATAAACATCATCATTACCAATCCTTTCATGATAAAGTTGATGGCTACTAATTGAATTGACCATTTTCATAATCCAAAAATAAAAAGAAATCCAAAGAAAACTCTAGACCTCTCATGAAGGTCCAAGTCAACTTTGGTCAAACGGTCAACAAAGTCAAGTATGGTCAAATGGTCAAAGCAATTAGCCATCACACAATAATCACTAAAAAGATTAGTAAATAATGTCCCCGGCTCATTATGGTTTTGACCGAACCAACTGCCAAAACCCTAATGAGTCCGCCTCAAAATGGTTTTGACCGAATCAACTGTCAAAACCCTAATGAGGCACCTCCTTCTTCTTCGCTCCTCAAAACTGTGCATACACACCCGCATCCGCATTCTGTAGAATGCGAATGCACAGAAGACAAAACAAATCCATCTGTGCAATACTAGGATCCGGCTTAAACCAAAGCCCACTAGTATTGCCTGCCCGAACAGCATACGCACACAAGTGCACGTAAGTGATCGTAGCCCTGCCGTAAAACCATACGGCCTCTACACGTTTCACTCAGTGCAGGGAAACTCTCTGTGTGGGACTCTAAAGACTCGACACTACGCTAGCAGTGGGTTTAACCACAGACCGCAAGCGGCACTAGCTGTACGTAACGGTCCCCAGGTAGATGTCGATAAGAAGGCCGATGAGGTAAACCCATCCGAACTCCTACTGAACCTGTATGTGACAATCTCCGTACAGTCCGGTCCGTTCGTCTGAGAACATCGCATGGCGGGCCTAGGGGGTGGTAAACGTCAGTCCCCTAATAGCGGTATAAGTCGTATCGGAGTGTAGCCCAGAACACCCTGAGATAACACTGGAAACCTACCAGTATATCTCGCTTGCCCTGACCAGGGACTACTCGTGTAATGGCTCTCCTAGACACAGCGCGATGTCAACCCCCAATACCAGGAGAGACGAATCCTGTCTAACCGTCACTGCCTCCAAGTGCTTCGGGACTGCACCCAACTACTATCTGTTTGCACGCCTCCTTTAAGCCGTGATAGGGTAGTACTCTAAGTACAGTAGGAACACACTCGAGGCGAAGTGACAGTGTCAAGTCAGCGGACTAAGCTGTACTCATGTCACCTGGGAACTGATAACTGACGATAGATATAATACCAACCAACAGTTCCCGACGAGTCCTGTCCAGTGTACTCGTAACCTAACGAGCACCCGCATACTATCTCCAGTACGACGTACTGATGGCTGTGGGACAGACCATCACCCCTGCTGGGATGAGAAGCGCATACGCTAGTCTACTCCGGAGTATCGATGCCCTGTCTCGATAGTCCTACGACTAGGAACCTGTATAAGGATGTGCTTGTGGATTACCCAGCCCCCACGAGTGTGACTGCCATCACAACGCTGGTAATCAAGCAAAGATCCTAAGAGCTCTACTAACATGTATAAGCGATATGCTAAAAGAAACACATGCACATATTGAAGTAGATACAAACCAAGTAGCATACTACCATTTTGAGCAAGATTGTCTATACAACTGTGAATATCCCAAGCTTCCATTAAGTAATATACAAACTAGTATGATACAGTAATGGCCTCTAGGGCATATACACTAACAATCTCCCACTTGCACTAAGGCCATGTACTGGCGTATCGAAGACCTATCATCTCGATCAGCCGCTCGAACTGAGTCTGGGGTAAGGCCTTCGTGAGTAGATCTGCAGTGTTATTCTCCGAATCAACTCTCTTCACCTCGATCTCCCGGCGATCAACGATCTCCCGGCGATCAACGATCTCCCTGATCAGGTGGTACCGCCTCAAAATGTGCCTGGACTTCTGATGGGACCTAGGTTCCTTCGCTAAAGCTATAGCACCGTTGTTGTCGCAATACAGCGGTATTGGATCAACAATGGTAGGAACCACCTGAAGCTCCGTAAGGAACTTCTTCATCCAGACAGCTTCCTTTGCGGCATCGCAAGCAGCTATGTACTCCGCTTCCATAGTTGAGTCAGCAGCGGTTTTCTGCTTGGAACTCTTCCAGCAAACCGCCCCTCCATTGAGGGTAAAGACATAACCCGACATGGACTTGGAGTCATCCTTGTCACTCTGGAAGCTAGAGTCAGCAAAGGCCTCGATCTGGAGGTCTTTTCCGCCATACACCAAGAACATCGCCTTAGTCCTTCTCAGGTACTTGAGAATGTTCTTTACCGCTATCCAGTGTTTCTTCCCTGGGTCTGACTGATACCGGCTTACAACGCTCAATGCGTATGCTCATCTGGTCTGGTACATAACATCGCATACATTATAGAGCCTACCGCAGAAGCGTAGGGTATAATAGACATGCGATCCCTTTCCAAATCAGTCTTGGGAGACATCTCTTTGGAGAGAGTGATCCCGTGACAAGCTGGTAAATTACCGCGCTTAGAATCTTCCATACTGAATCTTTTCAGTATGGTGTCGATGTACCTGGACTGTAAAAGTCCCAACATCCTCTTAGATCTATCACGATAGATCTGGATCCCCAGAATGTAGTTGGCATCGCCCAGGTCCTTCATGGAGAACCTCTGTGACAAGAATCCTTTGACTGACTGTGGCATAGCAATATCATTTCCTATTAGGAGAATGTCATCCACGTACAAGACGAGGAATACCACAGTTCTCCCTACAATCTTACTATAAATGCATGGTTCATCTGGGTTTTTAATAAAGCCGAATTCTTTGACAGTATCATCGAAGCAGATGTTCCAACTCCGCGATACCTGCTTCAGTCCATAGATGGACTTGAGCAACTTGCACACTTTACCGCTGCTCCCACTCTGAATGAATCCCTCCGGCTGATCCATATAGACGCACTCTTCTAAACTTCCATTCAGGAAAGCCGTCTTTACGTCCATCTGCCAGATTTCATAATCGTGGAAGGCAGCAATGGCAAGAAGGATCCGAATGGATTTGAGCATAGCCACTGGAGAAAATGTCTCGTCATAGTCCAAACCAGGTCTTTGACGAAAACCCTTTGCAACAAGTCTAGCTTTATAGGTTTCAACCTGCCCATCTACACCAATCTTCTTTCTGAAGATCCATTTGCAGCCTACGGGTTTTACCCCTTCTGGAGCAAAGTCCAAAGTCCAAACTTTGTTGATGTACATGGACTCCATCTCGGTCTGCATTGCATCCAGCCATTTTACCGAGTCACCGCTCTGAATGGCTTGCTGGAAGCTAGTAGGCTCACCATAATCAATAGTGCAATCCTCTCTATCCCCGTCTATGAGAAAACCGTAGTATTTCTCGGGCGGGTGAGACTGCCTACTACTCCTGTGGAGCGGCGTAGGAATGTCCTGTTCTTTCGAACCCTCTGGTTCTACTAAGCTTTCAGTAATAGCTCGTGGTTCTGAAATTTCTTCCAGTTCTATTGCGCTCCCACATATCTGATTTTCCAAAAACTCAGTTTCCAAGAAGTGGGCATGACGAGAAACAAAAACTTTTTGTTCCTCTGCGTAATAGAAAAGATACCCCTTGGAGTTCTTTGGGTATCCCACAAACTTACATTGTACTGAACGTGTCTCGAGCTTGTCCGCATACTGCTTTTTAACAAAAGATGGACACCCCCATATCTTAAAGTGTTTAAGGCAGGGTTTCTTCCCACTCCACATCTGATATGGTGTGGTAGGCACTGACTTAGTAGGAACTTGTTTCAAAAGATATGCAGCTGTTTCTAGTGCATAACTCCAGAAGGATCGCGGTAACTCAGCCTTACTCATCATGGAACGAACCATATCCAATAGGGTTCGATTCCGCCTTTCCGATACACCGTTGTGTTGTGGTGTGTATGGAGGAGTAAGCTGAGAGAGAATTCCATTCTCTTTTAAGTAGCCCAGAAACTCGGGACTCAAGTATTCACCACCTCGATCAGATCTCAGTGTCTTGATACTTTTGCCTGTTTGTTTTTCAACTTCATTCTTGTATTCCCGAAATTTCTCAAAGGCCTCGGATTTATGCTTCATCAAGAAGACATGTCCATACCTAGAGAAATCATCTATGAAAGTAATGAAGTATGAATAACCACTTCGCGCATGTGTAGACATTGGACCATACACGTCACTGTGTATGAGTCCCAAGAGCTCGCTTGCTCTTTCTCCGTGTCCAGTGAACGGAGTCTTTGTCATCTTCCCATGAGACAAGATTCACAAGTGGCATAAGACTGGTACTCGAACGGATCCAAGTATCCTTCTTTATGTAACTTTGTCAACCGTGTCTCATTAATGTGACCCAGTCTACAATGCCATAAGAAAGCCTTATTTAATTCCGGAGACTTTCTTTTAAGTGTGTTCTGGACAATGAAAATCTAAGCTTGATTTAATACGTATATCCCGTTTTTTAATGTACCTGACCCAATCAGAACTTGATTTAGGTGGATGTTGACTTACAAAAGTAAAATCGTATCCTTCCTTAGAAAGTAAGGATACAGATATGATATTACAAGTCGCACCTGGTACATAAAAACAGTCACGCAGAATTAATATCTGCCCAGTTGTCAGTCCAAGATGATATTCCCCTACGGATTCAGCGTACATGCTCATTCTGTTAGCAACCCTGAGAGTCATATCACCTATCTTGATAACCCTACGGTTTCTCAGAGCCTGTAACGAATTACAGATGTGAGATCCTGATCCGGTATCCAATACCCAGGAAGTAGGGTTAACTGACATACAGTTCTCTATTACAAACACACCCGAAGCCGAAGCCACAACATGCTTCGAATTCTGGCTACTGGCTTTGCTAGCCCTGCAATCCTTCTGCCAGTGTTCATTCTCGTAACAATAGGAAAGTCCCTCTTTTACTACATCCAGTCCCGAAACTTCTGCCCTTTCTTTACCTTTTACTTCCCTGGTTTCTTTCAGGGTAGAAGGTAGAGACTGTAGAATCAAGTCAATATCTGACTCATTCTTCAACGTGGTCTTCAGGTCCATGAGCTCAAAATAGCTGGTCTCTGTAAGGACGTTGCCCCCTACAGATGACCCGATAGCCAACCTCGCTAGAAGCAATTCGTTCGAGGTCTCATATCTTGCGATATGAGATTGCTCTCCATATAAATCTTTGTTATGGAGGAAGATAGAAACTAAGTCCATCTTCTCGTGCTGCCTCCGGTATGCACCATCAACTGAGGCTAACACGAGGTACTTGGCTTTCGCACAGTCTTTTTCCGATGCCTTTTGGATATCAATATACGTGACAGGGGAAATTGGTCCTGAGACGGCAGGGGTTGGATTAGTTAAGAGGTGTCCCAGCTTGTCATGGGCAATGGACATCTGGACAGACCTTTGCCAGTCATAACAGTCAGATTCAGTCAATTTATTATCTAGATGTAACCTAGGTGCGGTCACTGGGTCGCTGCAATTAAGAGAGAGAGAAGAAAACACTCAGCATTATGCTCTTGCAAGTTTAGATTGGTTTTTAATTTATCTAAACAGGATGGCTCCCACTGTCTCTCGAATCCCTCCTCAAACCATAAAGGAAGAATTAGTCGGGATCAATCTCACCGTACAATACTTGCCTAACCGTTCAGCCAGGCCAGTGTTGGTACTTCGAGGGAGGTTTTCCAACGCTTTCGCGAAGTTCCTTAATTAAGTAACCTCTTTTCCCTGTGGGCGTAGCCCCGCTAACACCTTTCTAGACACCTACTTGGTTTATAGCATTGATCGTTAAGTGAGAAAGTTTCCGAGGAGTAGCATATACTCACAGTAGGATCGGGATCCAAATATCATCGTGTGATAAAACCGAAGGAATCCTACCAGAATCATCACACTCCAAATGGTATGCAGCACTAGCAAGTTTCAGTTTCTTTAGAAACTCCCGATGTGGATTTTTGCCCCATGCTCTTATGACCTTGACTAAGGCCAACAAATCATAAGTCACATGTCAAGTTTTACCCGTCATTGTCCAGGTTGATTTGAACCCACCCGTATATACCCTTGACTATGGCCAACAAAGTAATACGACTGTCCCAAACCAACGCATCTATCTATACAACATATGAATACCTACCAGCTACCAAACACTGTACCTTGACTAAGGCCAACAAACACAGCTTGAATACTGTTGGATATTCATATGAAACGACAGAGGGCTACGGATGGTTTTGGCGAAACCGTGAACGTAGTGAACTTGATATAATCTATGGAACAAGATATCTTTTAAAAGGAGTGGTTCAAGCTCCGCATTTAAAAGTTGGTTTTTGAAAAGAATCGAGTGGTTTTAAAAGTGTTCCAACGACTTTTACTTGGTTTATTTTCTTGCATTAATTTTAATGCGTCCTATCATTTAATCCTACCATTGCAGAAAACAACGAAAATATGACGTACGCTTATGCCATCCGCATTCGCCACGGGGTCCCGTCATCACCCGTTAGGTTACTTAACTAACGACAGAGCGGGGGCTGGACTAGCACGGATGCAAAACATAAGCAACGCCTAAATAGATATCATATATAGATATATACATTCTTCAGATGCAATGATAGCCATTCCAGATCATAGATGAACACTTTGGATATACTAGGAATCCGCGTTTCGTTCGAGCCTGCAACGAAAGACGGATTGCAGGGTCGCGATGAATAGCCAATACCCCACCCTAGATCCCTATGGGTGCGGCAAACTACCCGCCAAGTACCCGAAGTGAAGCAACCTCCCTCAACGACGTGAGTAGGCCACTCGGCACTTCGAGATACCCGGTAGTTTGTGTACCCCACCTTGGGTCTATCCTAGGAGCAAAAACAGTAAAAAGAAATTATACAATGGCGGCTACAACCTCATCCCGGATGTGCGGCTATACAAATAATATTACATCAATTTACAAATTTTACATGAATGAAAGAAAAAGAAACTCTCATCTCACATCCACCCGGCTATTCATCCGCGACAATCCAACGGGTTCATATACACAAACCATCAACATTACAGATCACAGATATGTATAACCCCCACTAATCGACGTATAGCGATTAGTAGACGTTCAATACATATATCACATTACAGATAATATCCATTAGCCAAAGTCTACGGAATATCGATCAAAATACGGATTTGTAACCACCCCAAAAATCAATTTGTTCTCTGAAAAATCTGGGTAGAAACAAACTATATTAAAAATCCCAAAACCTCCAACTAAGTACACTGCACCAAACTCGGTCCACGGCCGAGTCAACTCGGCCGCGGATCCGCGGCAAGAAGCATGTTCTTGCCGCGGAACCGCGGCGCTTTGACTGGTTCAGTGGATCGTTTTTGGTGGGTGTCTTTAGAAAACCCTGAGCCGATTTTTCATGTATGTCAAATAATTTTTTGAGCAGTATAAAAAATCGACAGAAAGTTGATTTTTTACGGACGTGTTTTGTGATTTTTTTTCCGATCGATATTCTAAATACTTTGCTAACTTGCTAGTTTATGTTTAGCTAGGCTCTGATACCACTGTAAGTCCACGTTGCTCACCCCGGTTCTTACGGGGAGGCGGAAATGGCGAAAAACAATTTTTTTTGGCGCAAAGGCAACATGGACTAAAAGAAGGATCTTTGGTAAACTGCAAACAAGCAAACTACAAGAGGTGCTATCTACTATGCCATAGAGATTATACCTCACGATATCGGTTCTTCGGGTCTTCTCTCCGCTGTCCTGCTCGTCCATCCAAGCTCCGAGGATCGATCCGGATCTTGATCACCTCCGCGGCATTCTTGAGTCGAAGACAATCCACCCGAGAGATGTGCTCCGAGCTCCACCTCGAGCCGAGACAACTAGGGCAACAAGATCGCTAGTCTTGATGTCCTAGGTAGTGTAGAAGAGGTAGATGGAAGTGTTTGTCTATTTGGAGTCTTTTTCTCTAAACACATGAGATCAAAGGATTTTTCAAGAGGAGGAAGAAGAACTAGCAACCATGGAGCTCTTTTCTTTTCTTCTCACTCTCTAGAGAATGAGAAAAAAGAGAAATGAAATTATCAAGTAAAGAAAATGAACCATGGTTGCAATAATACATAAACATTATCATTACCAATCCTTTCATGATAAAGTTGATGGCTACTAATTGAATTGACCATTTTCATAATCCAAAAATAAAAATAAATCCAAAGAAAACTCTAGACCTCTCATGAAGGTCCAAGTCAACTTTGGTCAAACGGTCAACAAAGTCAAGTATGGTCAAATGGTCAAAGCAATTAGCCATCACACAATAATCACTAAAAAGATTAGTAAATAATATCCTCGGCTCATTATGGTTTTGACCGAACCAACTGCCAAAACCCTAATGAGTCCGCCTCAAAATGGTTTTGACCGAATCAACTGTCAAAACCCTAATGAGGCACCTCCTTCTTCTTCGCTCCTCAAAACTGTGCATACACACCCGCATCCGCATTCCGTAGAATGCAAATGCACAGAAGACAAAATAAATCCATCCGTGCAATACTAGGATCCGGTTTAAACCAAAGCCCACTAGTATTGCCTGCCCGAACAGCATACGCACACAAGTGCACGTAAGTGATCGTAGCCCTGCCGTAAAACCATATGGCCTCTACACGTTTCGCTCAGTGCAAGAAAACTCTCTGTGTGGGACTCTAAAGACTCAACACTACGCTGGCAGTGGGTTTAACCACAGACCGCAAGCGGCACTAGCTGTACGTAACGGTCCCCAGGTAGATGTCGATAAGAATGCCGATGAGGTAAACCCATCCGAACTCCTACTGAGCCTGTATGTGACAATCTCCGTACAGTCCGGTCCGTTCGTCTGAGAACATCGCATGGCAGGCCTAGGGGGTAGTAAACGTCAGTCCCCTAATAGCGGTACAAGTCGTGTTAGAGTGTAGCCCAGAACACCCTGAGATAACACTGGAAACCTACCAGTATATCTCGCTTGCCCTGGTCAGGGACTACTCATGTAATGGCTCTCCTAGACACAGCGCGATGTCAACCCCCAATACCGGGAGAGACGAATCATGTCTAACCGTCACTGCCTCCAAGTGCTTCGGGACTGCACCCAACTACTACCTGCTTGCATGACTCCTTTGAGCCGTGGTAGGGTAGTAATCTAAGTACAGTGGGAACACACTCGAGGCGAAGTGACAATGTCAAGTCAGAGGACTAAGCTGTACTCATGTCACCTGGGAACTGATAACTGACGATAGGTATAATACCAACCAACAGTTCTCGACGAGTCCTGTCCAGTGTACTCGTAACCTAACGAGCACCCGCATACTATCTCCAGTACGACGTACTGATGGCTGTGGGACAGACCATCTCCCCTGCTGGGATAAGAAGCGCATACGCTAGTCTACTCCGGAGTATCGATGCCCTGTCTTGATAGTCCTACGACTAGGGACCTGTATAAGGATGTGCTTGTGGATTACCCAGCCCCTACGAGTGTAACTGCCATCACAAAGCTGGTAATCAAGCAAAGATCCTAAGGGCTCTACTAATATGTATAAGCGATATGCTAAAAGAAACACATGCACATATTGAAGTAGATACAAACCAAGTAGCATACTACCATTTTGAGCAAGATTGTCTATACAACTGTGAATATCCCAAGCTTCCATTAAGCAATATACAAATTAGTATGATACAGTAATGGCCTCTAGAGAATATACACTAACATGGCACGTGGCGCGGAGCGCGCCTAGCGCTGGATCTGAAGCGTTGCTTCAATTTTTGAATTTTGAATTTTAAAACAGAGCTTTGCTCTGATTGGGGGTGCGCTGCTTAGGGCGCAGCATACCTGGCGCTAGCGCATCTGTGTTTGACACGTGGCGCGCAGCGCGCCTAGCGCTGAATCTGAAGCGTTGCTTCAATTTTTAAATTTTGAATTTTAAAACAGAGATTTTGCTCTGATTGGGGGTGCGCTGCTTAGGCCGCAGCGCACCTGGCGCTAGCGTATCTGTGTTTGACACGTGACGCGCAGCGCGCCTAGCGCTGAATCTAAAGCGTTGCTTCAATTTTTAAATTTTGAATTTTAAAACAGAGCTTTGCTCTGATTGGGGGAAACAAATGCCCCCCACCGTTGCGCTCACGTGGCGCACACGTGAGTGCAGCGGTGGCAGCATCTGAGCCCTTGGATCAACTCAGAAGTTGAAGAGGCGGTTCAATGCCTATAAATAGGACCTTTGATCCCTTAGATGATTTTCATCTTCTTCTTGAGAATTATTTTTCAGAGCATTGCTCTTCAGTTTAAGAACTTTTCAAGAGTCAGAACTCTATCAAAACTTAGGTAAAGTTTAATTTTTTTTAATAAATTAGGGTTTCACCCATTAATCAGAGCCTTGCTTTTCATAGATCTTTGATCTAAAGAAAACTCATTTAGGGTTTCATTTACAAAGCTTTGCTCTCATGAACCCATAGATCTAAAGAGATCTTTTCTTGGGGTTTCTTAACCCATGAATCAGAGCTCTGCTCTTTTGATAACATGTAGATTTCTTAATCTTTGATTAAGAACTCTTAAGAGTTTTTTCATGGATCTTGAAGATCCTAGAATTTTTTAATTCATAAAAATTAAATTTAATCAATTCTTTTCTAATGGATTTTTCCATCATCATTACAGAGCCAGGCTCTTAAGGAATTTTATTCCTTCATGATCAGAGTTTGACAAGTGTCACTCTGTCATAGAGCATTGCTCTCAAAGGGAGATTTTCTCCTTTTCCCGAGGGATCTCTCATTTAATGAGAATTTTCCTGAGGATTTCCTCATTTAATTAATAGTTTTATCCAATGATGAGGCTGCTTTATTAATTGATGCATTGTCATTTAGATTTTATGGATCCCCCTTTGGTCCCCTTTCCACTGGATTGCAGTGTGGTATAAATTTTAAAGTACCAAGTGTCAAAATTTAAAATTAAATTATAGCACTGACAATTTACTTCTGTCCCCCTTTTTTTTTGCAGGCGACATGTCTTTCGATGCTACGTTTCCATTCGTCCGTTCAGAGGGAGGATTCCCTGAGGCACCTGTGGACCGGGAGGTTCTCGCGCTCATCAAAGACTGTGACCCGGAACATAAAAATCTTCACTTGTGGGGTAGATGGTACGACCAGATTATCAGAGGTCGTCAAAGCTTCTCTTGTGCAATGCCGTCGGAGCCTATCTCGGCGATCCCGTATGCGGATGCACCCCCGGTGAACTATGCCGTGGAGGTGGTTAATTGGACTTCGGAGGGTCTTCTTCAGCCTTCGATCGCCGCAGTACCCATGCAGCCGCCGAGGGCTTTGGATACCCTGGGATGGCGCATATGCCAGGGCGAGTCGCGCCCTTGGGGACAGCCCTACAACATCGAGCTAACTCCCCGTCATCCAGCCGGGTACTTGCAGTGGACCCGGTACATCTTGTCGGCGAAGAAATCGTAGCTGTTGAGGCTTGGGCTATACCCTGCGGTATACGCTTCGTTGTTCCAATATTCTGCACCTCCCACGTGGTGGATTAAGGCGTTCTTAGAGCAGTGGAACATCCCGACCCATACCTTCCTTCTACTGGACAGAGAGGTCTCCATTTCCTTCGAAGAATTCGCCGAGGTTTCTGGTCTACCGGTCAAGGGGGAGCACTATGAGGAGCTGCTTCCTCCGGATGAATACATTTTTGCCACCAAGCCAGTGGTGATGGGCCTCACGCCAGAGAACGCCATTCAGCACCAATTCCCCAGCCTGATAAAGGTATTGAACCTGTACGAGAGCCTCTTCCTTGAATCCAGAGGCTGGGGGGTCAGTTTTGCGGACTTCATTGCCCGATTTCTTCACCCGGAGATTTTGTCGCGACGAGGCGAAAAGTTTGCTAAGCTCGATGATCCCTTCGGCTTTGGCTTGGACCGTCAGCCGGTACTGGAAGCTGATCAGAAGGGCTTCTTTCTTCCTGACGCTGGGATCATCCCTCTGTCAGAAATCGCCGCTCTGGGCATTAACGAGGAGGCGTTCTTTCTTGGGCTTCTTGGGCTATGGTTGAGCTGGTTCGCGTTCCCTATGCATCCTCGTTACATAAGGCATTCCGTCTTCTACCCCACGCCTCGCATGGTTGCCGGAATATAAGTGGCCATCGGGATCGCCGGGTTAGCCCACTTATACCACGGTCTTAGCGTAGCGGCGGATACCACTGAACCGAGGGTGCATCCTGCCAACTTCCCGATGCATTACTTCACTTCATGGATAGAGATGCACGTGCTCGGGGTCTTTGATTGGTAGAGATTCTGCGTGTTCAAGTTTTAGTTAATTACCGCAATCAAGACGGTTTCGCTTGTAGCTAGCCGGTTGAGTACGGGTCGTCCGCAGGGAGATGGGAATCTTTTCCTATGTGTTTTAAGGAGTTAAGTCCGAAGGTCCAGATTTGTTTGTGATTAACTAAGTGTTCAAATGATATGTAAAGAGAGCTTGTTAGGGTTAGGATTAGGTTAGTTTGAGTTAGGAGTCCCTCACTTCTTTCATCGCCACTCTTAATATCGGTGTTACGGTAATCGGCAACAACGGGGATTAGCACGACTAGGAAGGAACTTGCGAGTATAAGCTAGGCTTTCCAACGCTTAAGTTCTTCCTTTTGGTGCTTGTCCGTCCGTTCTTGGCTCTTAGCCATAACCTCCGGTTAATTCAACCACAACCGGTCTCACTACGGAATCACCGCTATCATGTAGGATAGGGTGCCGTAAGGAGCGGATTGTGGTTCAATTAACGGGAGTCGATTTAAGATGTTGGGCAAAGAAAGAGTGAGAGAGATTTCCTTCTCTCAAACTTCCCTTATCCTACCCTAACAAGTATGAAACTACTCACACATCATAATGAAAAGAAAACAAAACAAAAGAGGAAGATAGAAAGAAGGAGATTAGGAGATAACAACTAGCTATTTGCGACCTCACCTTGGCAAGGATCAAGCGTAAGCATCATGGTTGTTTTAAGGATAAAGAAAAAGAGAAAGAAAGAAACAACAAGAAATAACAACAACTAAGTTATCAAATAAAAATTACAGCAATTAACAAGTTAACTAAAGAACAAGACAAGCATGATAAGTAAACGGTTCTTCTTTATTCATCATTCTTCACTCACAAAAGCTCACTACAAGATTTTCAATGGAAAAGAGATGAGAAGAGGAAGAAGAAACAAGTATTCTAAACCTAGAAAAATACAAGATTATGCACCCCCTTGGCTTCACAAGGTTCTGGGCTATTTATAGGCTGTAGAATGAAAACCTAGGGCAAAATTCTGAACCAAGATGAAAAGACCAAACAACCCCCGAAATCCCATCAAGTGAGGAGCCAGTACGGCCGCGGATCCGCGGCCTATACCCCCTATTAGCCGCGGATCCGCGGCCTTATGGTGGAGTTGGGCTGTCGGCTTTTGTGTGCTGCCCTGGTCTGCCATCCCCTTTTGTCTGGTATATGTTTTTTCTGATAATCTTTCCACATTTCTTCCAGAATTCTAGTGGATCAAAAGGTGATTGGACATGGATCTTTTGTAATGATTTTCTTGAGCTCCGCGTTGATTTCTTGGATCTTGTGTTGCCATGGAGCCTTGTGCATGAAAGTGACAATCGATTTGCCATTTTGTCTCCTAAACTGGTGTGTGGCAACAGACGGATAAAGAGCGGAGATCCGTGTTTTATCTGTGGTTGGCAGGAACCCGGGTTTTGTCGTGTATTTCCATGAATTTCATCGTTTAGAGCCGAGAACCTGTATCCTGCAATTGACTAGCAAACACGGCTCAAGAGTATCTACCGATATGTAATGTGATAAAAATTGGGCGGTATGAAAATGCAAAAATCTGATATGAACAAATACCCCCAAACTTATCATTTGCTCGTCCCGAGCAAAGCCAATTTATTCACAAAAAATTTCCTAACCTCACTTTCGCAGGGAACGCGATTGCACTGAGCATGTGCAACAAGCCGTTAAACCTCTAGGTGTCCCTACTAGGAGGAGTGTTGTCTCCTGAGGGTTTTCAGCGGATTACACCCACAAAATCCGGTCAAGTTAGTTTTGTAAAATAACTAAGATTCAAACCCTAAAGTTTTGTTTCAGAAAATAACAATTCTATTATCCTAAGTCTAGACTATCGAACCTTTATTTTTCACACCTCGCTTCTTATTTAACTACAGATTTTATATGTCTTTACGTGTAGTGCAAATAGTGTCGTTAAGTTTCAGAAGGATCGAATAAAGTCATCATATCACACAATAAAGCCTAGATAAGAATTTTGAAAGGATCACATAAGTTTTATAAAGAGTTAAGCATTTTTCAAGTTTCGTTTTCCAGTAAGGTTTCAACTTCAGAATTTCTATCTTCCCTAACAGGAAACTAGGTCTTATTTTTCACTCCACCATTTTCTTGTTTTCATTTCATACACACCTCTGTGAACGTGCAATAGTCTTTATCATAGAATAAGACCTTCATATCTCCGCTAAAATTTTTATAAAAGCCTGTCTTTTATCAAGATTATTCTCACACAAAGGACCGTTAGGAATTTTAACTCGGAGAGAACACTTGCTTGACTTTGTTTTAACCTGGACTTTCTAGGCTTCTTAGCGAGCTTTGGCCCAATGCACCCAAACCAGTTGGCTTTAGGCCATTAGGTGTAGAAACACCCCAGCGGACTTAATTACTCAAGTTACATAGGTCCAAAAACAAAAGACAGTTTGACGTGAAAATCATGATGATTCAATACGAACGGAGATATAACCGGCAGTTCAATTATTTTTTTGGATAAAAGACGTGTTTAGTGGGTTCGGTGTGTAATCATTCCAATCAAGTTTTAGATGGGTTATTTTTTCAGACTTAGTTCCAATTAAGGCATCAATAACATTCCTTCATATTCACTCACTTCATAAACTATTCTTGATATTACTTATTTCAGAACAAACCTATTTGATTCTCAGAAAATCATTTATCCATTTAAAAGTTTTTAGACATAAAAAGACTTGTCATCTAATTTCCAAAACTCACGATACGTGTAGTGTGATGTAAAGACGTATATCAGCTATAGTTAACTTCAAAGGAGAGTTATCTTTCAGGTTTTCAAAATCTAAACATAAGATTTAGTTATTTTTATTTTATCAAACAAAACTGTCGAAATGTTGAATCAGAGTCCTCCCACTAGCTAACTTGACAAAAAAAGTTTTTATGTTTTTAGAAAATTTTCAGATTTTTATGAATTTTATGGATTTAAATATGCAGATGCAAAATATACATATGAATGCGAAGGTAAGAAATGCGTACCGAGCGTACCCCCAAACTTAAACTGGACAGTGTCCTCACTGTCATTGCATGAAGAGATCATTTGAAGGGTCAAAATTGTCGGTTAGAGATATACAATTTTTTTTTGTTTTTGTTTTTTAAAGAAAAGAAAACGAAAAAGAATATCCACAAATATATACAAAATGGTATATACATACCCCCAAACTTATTTGGAACAGTGTCCACTTGTTCTTGGCTGGATAACCGAAGTTTGGAGGTAGGCAGAGGAAGATTATGCAGGGTAAACCGGCTCCTGTAAGACCAGGAGCTCCTCTGATGGTTCGGCGCTAAGGTACGGTTTCAGTCGGTGTCCGTTCACTTTGAAAAATGAACCGTCCTTTGGATTTTCCAAATCCACAGCGCCATGCGGATACACATTCCGCACAAAATACGGCCCTTTCCAGCGAGATCTGAGCTTTCCTGGATGGAAGTGTAGTCGGGTGTCGTAAAGCAGTACCTGCTGACCAGGTACGAAGGTTTTGCGCAAAAGGTGTTTATCGTGAAACACCTTCGTTCGATTCTTAACGACAACCGCGTTATCGTAAGCCTCATCCCTAAGCTCGCTCAGTTCGTTCGGCTGCAGCTTCCGATGGCTGCCCGCATCCTCGAGAGACAGATTCAGCTCCTTTATCGCCCAAAATGCGCGATGCTCTATTTCGACAGGTAGGTGGCAGGCTTTTCCGTACACAAGCCGATAGGGAGACATGCCAAGGTCGGTCTTATAAGCGGTTCGAAATGCCCAAAGGGCATCAGTGAGTTTCAGCGACCAATCCTTACGGTTCTTAGAAACCGTCTTCTCCAGTATCTGCTTGATTTGCCGATTTGAAACTTCGGCCTGCCCGCAGGTTTGGGGGTGGTAGGTGTTGGAGATAGTGCCCTCAGAGTCAATTATTGGGTCACAGGCACGTGATTGCAATGATTGAGGAGGACCTATCCCGGTAGGACAGTCTTACTCGAGATGATAGTATGCTATCTGGTTTACCTTTATCATCGTGTACTGCTTTAGGTGACATGATACGTCGCTATTACACGTTGATAGAGCCCCTAGGATTCTTGCTTGACCACCAGCAGTATGAGGGCGATCATATAAGTGGGAGCTGGGGGTCTACAAGCATATCCTTAAAAGGTCCCTAGTCGTGGGAGCTTCGAGACTGGGCATCGATACTCCATTAGTAGACTAGTGTATACAGTCGAGACCCCGACGAGGGGCGGTGGCCGGTCTCACAAGCCACTGGTGTCAGTTGGTTCACCTAAGATGTATACAGGTGCTCATTGGGTTATGAGTACACCGGACAGGACTCGCCGGGAACCTGCTAGTTGGGATATACCAGACGTCAGATAGCAGTTCCCAGGTGACATGTGTACAGGTTAGTTCATCGACCTGGGATCGTCATTTGTCTCATGTGAGTTCCCACTGTACTTTGATTACTACCCTACCACGGCTCAAAGGATTCGTGCAAACAGGTTTTAGTTGGGTACAGTCCCGAGCCACATGGAGGCAGTGAGCGGATCTGCAGGGGGTTCGTCTCTCCCGGTATTGGGGGTGAGGTCGTGCTGTGTCTAGGAGAGCCAGAACATGAAAAGTCCTTGGCCAAGGCAGGAGATTTGCTGGTAGGTATTCCAGTAGTATCTCAGGGTGTTCTGGGCTACACTCCGACACGACTTGTACCGCTTTTGGGGGTCTGACTTTTACCAACCCCCTAGGCCCGCCATGCGATACTCATAGACGAACGGACCGGACTGTACGGATATTGTCACTGACAGGCTCAGTAGGGTGTCAGGATGAGTTCGCTCATCGACGTCCCTTTTTGTCGATAGCTGGTGGCCCGTCACGTATGGCTAATACCTCTGACGTGCTAGTGGTTAAATCCACAGCCAAGGTATTGACGAGTCTTTAGAGTCCACCACACTCAGTTACTCAAGTTTCGGGCGAAACGCTGTAGAGGCCGTATGGAGATATGGCAGGGTTCGATCAGATACGTGCGGTATTGCACGGATCAGGATCGGACGGTTTTGTACTAGTGGCCGTATAGTTATATGGCAGCGTTCGATCAGATACGTGCGGTATTGCACGGATCAGGATCGGACGGATTTTACTAGCCGGCTTTGGTTTAAGCCGGATCCTAGTATAGTACAGTGTAGATTTTGTCTCATTGCATTTGTATCCGGACGGAATACAAATGCGGGTGTGTATGCACAGTGTGGGGTTTTTCCTGTAATTTATTACGGGACCAGTTTTCTGGAGTTGCCAGTTTGCTTTCCGTTCCGGCCGGTTTTTCTTTGTTCTTTCCCGGCCGGACTTTTCTGATGGAGGGACTAATTTGCAATTGTGCAAATTGGTATTTGTGGAGGACTTATTTGCATAAGGGTTGACATGATAAGCATCTTTGCTTTTCATGATTTGATGAGATTAGAAATGATTTGAGGTTGATGTAAGTTTAGTGATGATTATGTTTGGATGTGGTCACCCTCCTCCTTTTAGTACACTCACCTCCCTCTTGCTTCATATTGTTATCCTCCACCATTTCTAAAGGAGAGAGATGATTATCATGGTTGTAAAAAGAAAGAGAGAAGAAGAAATGAGAAGAAAAGAGAGAAGAAGAAAAGAGAAGAAAAGAGAGAGCTTCATCTTCATCTTTGAGAGAGCTTCATTCATTCATCTCATTTTTGATACAAGGAAAAATGAAAGCACCATTTTTCATACCTTCATTCCACCATCTTCAAAAGGCAACCAATACCCCAAAAGTGAGACATACACTCTACACTATCTTCCTACAGCATATCTTGAGCATGTCGAGTTGCCGGCTTCATGCGCGAGTTGCCTCGGTATTGAGGTGGGAGCCCGTAAAAGTACCCGGCTCCGTGGTGCCCTTTCCAACGAGGAGGAGACGGACGGAGATCCCGCGAGGAGATCGGAGTGGAGATGAAGACCGGAGGACTTGGATCGTCGGTATATCTCTAACCCATCCTCTTTGTAGCTTAGACTTGTTAATGGTTAACGATCCGGGGTTTAGTGCGCGGTGGTGCAGTTTTGCCAAGTCCGCAAAAATTTTAGTTTACCACCGTTTCCGCGTTTGGCCGTCGGATTGACGGCCGGGGCGCCGCCGTGCACTTACAGTGGTATCAGAGCCTCGCCATTAACTTAGTCTAGCTTTGTGTAATGTGTTTTTTAGTTCCGATCGATCGAAATGTCCAAAAACCCGTATTTGCCCACGACAGTTTCTGTTGAAATTTTTTGGTCTCGAAAAATTTTTCAGGTTGTAAAATATTGATGTACTGGAAAATCTAAGAGTTCTGTAAAAATTTGATGAAGTAACTCCACAGTTGGAGCGCGGAACCGCCGCGAAAACCCCCTTTGTGCGGCCCTTCCGCCGCGCACTATTCACATCACTTCACCATTTTTTTACAGAGGCCTTATGGGCTTAAAATATGGGCTTTGGAATATTAAAGTTGGGCCAATTGTTTCTGTGAGTGCTACAGTTTTCTTTGGGGCCCACTTGTTAATTGTTTGATCAATCGGAAAATTTTAAACACATTTTTCACAGTATTTACATTATATCTGCGACCGTGAATGTTACTCGATCGGTAAATCCTGTCTAACTGCTATAGCCCGGTTAGACGGATTTGCGAACGTGACTTTCACATTGATGTTCTGTGATTGTACTGTGTTGTTGCGGATCGGTCGTGGGGATAGCCTGGTTGCAGTGGTAGTACAGTTTTGTTGTATTATGTACATTTGATATTGCGGGGCGAGCGTCCGACATGTGGACTGCCGTCACTGCCTGTTTGTATTATTCTTTTGGGGCACGACCAGGTTGCGGTCGATGTACCCGTTGTATGTATATTTTACTTTCTGTACTAGGATTGCCCCGCGGAGGGGTGCACGGATAGCCGGGTTCTGGAGGGCAACAAGCCCGCATCTCATGGCATTGAGACGGAGGGGGCTTCACTCTAGGATTGGCGGGCTATTCGCCGCACTCGTAGGGGGTACAGGTTGACCCAGGAGGGGTGCCCAAGTTACCGGATTCCGTGAAGTGCTGGGTGGTCCATTCACGTTGCTGAAAGGGGCTGCCTCGCTTCAGGTTTTGGCGGGTAACTTGCCGCGCCCGTAGAGGTCTAGGATTTCATTGCACAGGCTATCCACACGACCAGGGGAACGTCGGGTTTCAGCGGCTCTGTGAAACCTGGGGATCCCAGATATCTGTATTGTTTCTGTGATGCTGTACATTTTCTGTGATGTTGCATTTTCATTCACGCCTTGAGCGAATATAATATATTGGTATATATATTAGTAGATGTTGTATATGTTTTGCATCCGCGCTAGTCCAGTCCCCGCTCTGTCGTTAGTTAGCTAACCTAACGGGTAATGACGGGACCCAGTGGCGAATGCGGATGGCATATACGTACGTCAGTATATTTTCGTTCTTTGTGGTGTGATTAATTGATGGGACTGCATTGATTCGGATCAATGCAAGTTAAACAAACCTAATCTGATGTTGTTGGAACACTTTTCAAAAAGCTGTTATTGCAAGGGCGTTCTCTTTTATTTTGCACCGTGGTATTCAGTTGGAATATCCTGCTCCTCAGTCGACGAGGCAAGGGCCGAGATCCCTTCACCGGGAGTGACCCCTTGGACAAAAGTTTGCGTCAGGGCAGTGACTTCACTATAGCCGATTACTTTTGCTTTGCATCGTGGTATTCATTTGGAATATCCTGCACCTCATTCTACGGGGAAAGAGCCGAGATCCCTTCACCGGGAGTGACCTCTTTAGCAAAGGTTGTCGTCACTATATTTTTATAAAGCTATCAGTTCCTTCAACGATATCAAGTTCATTACGTTAAAGGTTTTCGCCAGAAACCATTCGTAGCCCTCCGTCATTTCAGTTAAATATTCGGTAGTATTCAAGCTATGTATTTTGACCTCACGCCAAGGCATAGTGTTTGGTAGCTGCCGGGTATTTATCTGTTGCATAGATAGATGCGTTGGTTTGGGACAGTCGTACTACTATTTTGGCCTACGTCAAGGGTATGTACGGGTGGGTTCAAATTAACCAGAATAATGACGGGTAGAACTTGACATGTGACTTATGATATTTTGACCTCACGCCAAGGTCATAAGAGCATGGGGAAAAAAATCCAAATCGGGAGTTTCAAAAGAACTGAAACTTGCCAGATATGCGCATACCTTCTGGAGTGTGATAGCGTGAGCGGATTCCGTCACGTTATCATGCGATGAGAGTTGGATCCCGATTCCCACTGATGAGTTGGTTTACTCCTCGGGTGATCCCGGCTAATTCTTCTTTCAGGTTTGGGGAAGAATTTGACGTTACAGTGGGAGGTTTCCAGATTAGATAAAGTGACAACCATTCTGATCTAGGTTAGAGTGCACGCTGAGTGTTTCTTTTCTCTCTCTCTCTGGCAGCGACCATTGACCCGACCCTAGACTATGACTCAGTGACCAAGTTGACCGAACCTTCTTAACACTGGCTTTTGGATTGTCAGAGTTGCAGACCTCTTTGCCACTCCTACTTTTACTCTTTTCTCCGGGACACCCCGTATTACTACGAACGTCCACTTCCATTGGACAAAACCATCGTATGGTTATATACGAACTCGAAGGACTTCGAGGATGGTTTCCGGTTCTGGAGAAAACGAATAGGACTATTCAGTTGTCTTTACCTTTTACCTTCTCTCAGGTTGCGAGTACTCCTTGGTTTAGGAGTAGTACACCTATTACGCAAATTGGATAGTCTTCTTCCAGACCCTAGGCTGGTGCCGACCGGTAGGGAATGAAGAAAGCCAATTAGCCTAAACGGTGTACAGAAGGTATTAAGTTCAGACAAAGCAAGGGATTAGTAAGAGGGCAAAGTAAATTGCGACTGCTATTCACGACCAAACCATGTACTTCTTTGTCAATCCTAAATCACCTATGAATTAAGTACATTCGGTTGTCTTTTATCCTCACCTTCTCTCGCATTGCGAGTGCTCCTCGGATTAGGACAGTACACCCATTATGCTTTTTGGATAGTCTTCTTCCAAACCATAGGCTGGTGCCGAACGGTAGGGAAGGAAGAAAACCATTTGGCCTAAAGGGGTGTACAGAAGGTAATGACTAAAGACATATAAAGGGATTTGGAGAGGTGGCAAAGAATTATACGGTTATAGTTGTGAATCTGGATAATGGAAGAGGCATTACTAAGAATACCAGGATACCCCATCGAAACATTTCAATGTTTCAGTTTCACTGTGTACTGTTAATGGAAAACTGATTTCCCGATTAGACACTTACTCCAGGGTATGTATTTACCAGGTATAATTCTCACATCTGTATAGTTTTACAGATGATGAGTGGGAGTAAGTTAGTGGGAATTGGGTGATCATCCTTATTATATCGGGATTCGTTGTAATCGGTGATATTTGAGGAGATCGCCTGGGTTGTTTGCCGGTCGGCAAATATTTGGTTTTGAATATCCGCTGTTGTGCACCAATTTCAAATTGATATATCTGTACGTCTATTTTCATAGAGTGAGATATACCTTTTGATATTATGTCGATGACATTTACCTATATCAGTGGATGGTTAGGTAAGGAGCATTAAACAGCGGTGTAATTCTTCTTAACCATAAGTACAGTTTTCAATCTACGACACACAGTGAATGAGTTGTTAGACTCAGCGGACTTATACAGAGTATTGTATATTGTCCAGTGTCCATTAGGACAGAGAGCTTGGTCCTCGTACTATATTCTGTTTACTTTTAACTTCTCTAGCCCTTAGACATGTGTTTCGTGGAAACACAGGGTCTAAGTTTTGAGGAGTTATAGGTATTTGAATAGAGTAGAGAACCAGGTATAGCAAGTATCGGGATTCTTCAAAGTGATCGAAGATGTAGATACTTGTGTATGGTATTCAGTTGATAGTAATAATTAAGAGAAATCGCTTCTCTTTCAGGTTACTCATAATTGGAAGCATTCCTATGTTGAGTAACGCTGATCGGCCTCTTTCCATTTAGTTGACATGCGCTGGGGACAGCTGCATGATTTGAATCTGGTTCAATTAAATCAGTGCCTCTGTTTCTATATTGGATATAGAACAGTTCATATCTTAACGATGTTAAGGTACGGGGAGTTGTCCGGTTTATGATTAAAACCAGACACTGGATAACTCAAGGCACGTTTCTGTAATGGCTGTTTGTGGGTTGACCCAGGCTATGACGCGGGTTGACTTTCTACCATCTGGATGAACAATAGCGATATTGTTCTAGACTCGCCACAGTTTTAATAAAAATGGATTTTTTCAGAAAACAGTAGTGGGAGTATGGTAGAACTGGAAGTGATTCCAGAACCACAAACGATTACTGAAGATTTGATGAGGAATCTAAAGATTCAATCTGGATTGACATTCCATTGGCCACTCCGCAGATAAAGTGGGTAACTTCAGGCACCCGAGAGGTACTCAGGTAGCCTCAAGGACGGTGACAGGGAAGTTCTTGTTTACCCACAATTACCATTGCTGTTGTTCCAGGCTGCGAGACCCGGCGGGAGGATGAGTATAGCGTCGTTCTAAACTAGTTTTAGAAGTGCACGTCTATATGACTCTGCCAGAGGGTTGTCGTAGTCAGTGGGAGCAGCGGAAGCATTGGTGGACAGGTAGCTTATGTCTATTTATAGACTAGAGCAGATGTAGTGGAGAAAGATCATCTATTTCTGACGTGACAGTCATGGGTTTGACTTCATCAGAATAGGGGATGGATCTGTTAAGAAGGTAGTAGAGTGTGATGTCCTGGTATTTGATGACATACACAGAGTAGGAAGTGATATTCCTATACTACGATCGGTTATACTTTTGGTCGTCACACAGTGGTTTCTCCACAAAGGACTTGGATATTATATCAGACATTCTGGTTACTAGATCTATAGTTTTAGATCTAGATTTGGGTGGTTTCCCAATCTGGGTACTTTGACCGCATTCTATGAGTATTTAGAATGGACGACTCCTGGCACGGTAGTGTACCTGCAGGTAATGGAGTCACCCTCTCTAAAGGTGTCTTACAGACTAAAGGGGAGAGAGATATGCATGATTGACAGATCACTTGCTTAGGCAATTGAGTCAATCATGAGATGTCAAGTACCACACCAGATGTTGTTCTTGCAGTAGGTGCAATAAGTTGATATTGATCCAATCCTGGAGAAACAATCGGAAGCAGTTTTAGAACATAAGTGGATGTTCTAGGGATATGATAACGGCAGTCTTCTTCGGGAGACAGTTATCATTCCAGGCTTCCAAGGTGACCTGGATGGCAGAGTGGCTGTCAGAGTTATAGTTTTTCCTCTAACGAGGGGCAGTATTTTGGACAGGTGGTCCAGGAGGATACTGAGGGAAGGCATGGCGCAGGATACTGATTGAGTTCAGTTGTCGATACAGTCTAAGAAGTTTGGATTTGGAGTTCATTTATGAGCTAGGTCCCATCAGACATCCAGACGTTCTAAGACAGGTATTGCTCATTTCGGGAGATGGCTTTCTCCGCGAACATGGGATATAGAGAGACATAGAAAGAAACATCAAAGCGGATCCACTCACTGAGGCTATTCCTCGATCGCAATAGTCTCGCAAACGAGCTTTGTGAGACTGACTAGTAGAGGAGTTGGGTGTTCGGTATCACACGGGCTGTGAGTATGCGACATCGCAATAATTAGCCTCGAGTGCAAGTGGGAGATTGTTGGAGATAGTGCCCTCAGAGTCAATTATTGGGTCACAGGCACGTGATTGCAATGATTGAGGAGGACCTATCCCGGTAGGACAGTCTTACTCGAGATGATAGTATGCTATCTGGTTTACCTTTATCATCGTGTACTGCTTTAGGTGACATGATACGTCGCTATTACACGTTGATAGAGCCCCTAGGATTCTTGCTTGACCACCAGCAGTATGAGGGCGATCATATAAGTGGGAGCTGGGGGTCTACAAGCATATCCTTAAAAGGTCCCTAGTCGTGGGAGCTTCGAGACTGGGCATCGATACTCCATTAGTAGACTAGTGTATACAGTCGAGACCCCGACGAGGGGCGGTGGCCGGTCTCACAAGCCACTGGTGTCAGTTGGTTCACCTAAGATGTATACAGGTGCTCATTGGGTTATGAGTACACCGGACAGGACTCGCCGGGAACCTGCTAGTTGGGATATACCAGACGTCAGATAGCAGTTCCCAGGTGACATGTGTACAGGTTAGTTCATCGACCTGGGATCGTCATTTGTCTCATGTGAGTTCCCACTGTACTTTGATTACTACCCTACCACGGCTCAAAGGAGTCGTGCAAACAGGTTTTAGTTGGGTACAGTCCCGAGCCACATGGAGGCAGTGAACGGATCTGCAGGGGGTTCGTCTCTCCCGGTATTGGGGGTGAGGTCGTGCTGTGTCTAGGAGAGCCAGAACATGAAAAGTCCTTGGCCAAGGCAGGAGATTTGCTGGTAGGTATTCCAGTAGTATCTCAGGGTGTTCTGGGCTACACTCCGACACGACTTGTACCGCTTTTGGGGGTCTGACTTTTACCAACCCCCTAGGCCCGCCATGCGATACTCATAGACGAACGGACCGGACTGTACGGATATTGTCACTGACAGGCTCAGTAGGGTGTCAGGATGAGTTCGCTCATCGACGTCCCTTTTTGTCGATAGCTGGTGGCCCGTCACGTATGGCTAATACCTCTGACGTGCTAGTGGTTAAATCCACAGCCAAGGTATTGACGAGTCTTTAGAATCCACCACACTCAGTTACTCAAGTTTCGGGCGAAACGCTGTAGAGGCCGTATGGAGATATGGCAGGGTTCGATCAGATACGTGCGGTATTGCACGGATCAGGATCGGACGGTTTTGTACTAGTGGCCGTATAGTTATATGGCAGCGTTCGATCAGATACGTGCGGTATTGCACGGATCAGGATCGGACGGATTTTACTAGCCGGCTTTGGTTTAAGCCGGATCCTAGTATAGTACAGTGTAGATTTTGTCTCATTGCATTTGTATCCGGACGGAATACAAATGCGGGTGTGTATGCACAGTGTGGGGTTTTTCCTGTAATTTATTACGGGACCAGTTTTCTGGAGTTGCCAGTTTGCTTTCCGTTCCGGCCGGTTTTTCTTTGTTCTTTCCCGGCCGGACTTTTCTGATGGAGGGACTAATTTGCAATTGTGCAAATTGGTATTTGTGGAGGACTTATTTGCATAAGGGTTGACATGATAAGCATCTTTGCTTTTCATGATTTGATGAGATTAGAAATGATTTGAGGTTGATGTAAGTTTAGTGATGATTATGTTTGGATGTGGTCACCCTCCTCCTTTTAGTACACTCACCTCCCTCTTGCTTCATATTGTTATCCTCCACCATTTCTAAAGGAGAGAGATGATTATCATGGTTGTAAAAAGAAAGAGAGAAGAAGAAATGAGAAGAAAAGAGAGAAGAAGAAAAGAGAAGAAAAGAGAGAGCTTCATCTTCATCTTTGAGAGAGCTTCATTCATTCATCTCATTTTTGATACAAGGAAAAATGAAAGCACCATTTTTCATACCTTCATTCCTCCATCTTCAAAAGGCAACCAATACCCCAAAAGTGAGACATACACTCTACACTATCTTCCTACAGCATATCTTGAGCATGTCGAGTTGCCGGCTTCATGCGCGAGTTGCCTCGGTATTGAGGTGGGAGCCCGTAAAAGTACCCGGCTCCGTGGTGCCCTTTCCAACGAGGAGGAGACGGACGGAGATCCCGCGAGGAGATCGGAGTGGAGATGAAGACCGGAGGACTTGGATCGTCGGTATATCTCTAACCCATCCTCTTTGTAGCTTAGACTTGTTAATGGTTAACGATCCGGGGTTTAGTGCGCGGTGGTGCAGTTTTGCCAAGTCCGCAAAAATTTTAGTTTACCACCGTTTCCGCGTTTGGCCGTCGGATTGACGGCCGGGGCGCCGCCGTGCACTTACAGTAGGGCGTGGATAGCTTATGATTAATGGAGTATTTCCGCATCAAGGCCTCGAAAGTTTTGTTGCAGAAATGACTTCCATTGTCGCTAATGATCGCTCGGGGGTGCCCAAAACGGGAGAAAATGTTTTCTTTAAGAAACCTAACGACAACCTTGTTGTCGTTAGTCCGGCTGGGCACAGCCTCGACCCATTTAGAGACGTAATCAACAGCGAGAAGGATGTACAAGTTCCCGAAAGAGCTGGGAAACGGCCCCATGAAATCTATCCCCCAAACATCGAAAATCTCCACAACCAAGATCGGTTGGTGCGGCATCTCGTTCCTCCGGGATATCCGGCCCAAGTGTTGGCACCGGGAGCAAGTCTTGCAATAGTCATGAGCGTCTTTGAAGAGCTGTGGCCAGTAGAAACCACATTGCTAGATCTTCTCAGCTGTCTTTCTGGGGCCAAAATGCCCACCACACGCTTGATCGTGGCAAAATGACAGCACACTCTTGAATTCTTCGTCAGGGACACACCGACGAATAATCTGGTCGGGACAGTACTTAAACAAATAGGGTTCGTCCCAGTAAAAGTGTTTTACTTGGGATAAGAAGCGAAGTCTGTCCTGACTTGACCATTCAGTTGGTAGTAATCCTGTGGCCAAATAGTTCACAATATCTGCGAACCAGGGTTCGCAAGATACTGTCAAGAGCTGTTCATCCGGGAAAACGTCGTTGATCAGAATTGGAAGCGAAGGCGAAGAAGGAAGTCGTGAGAGATGGTCGGCAACTACGTTTTCACATCCTCGTTTGTCCTTAATGACAAGGTCAAACTCTTGAAGCAAGAGGATCCAACGTATTAGCCGAGATTTTGCATCTTTCTTCGCAAAAAGATGGCGCAGAGCAGAATGGTCTGTGTAGACGATGACTGGAGAGCCGATGAGGTAGGGCCTGAACTTTTCTAAAGCAAATACAACAGCCAAGAATTCCTTCTCAGTTGTTGTATAATTGAGTTGTGCGTCGTTCAGGGTTCGGCTTGCATAATAGATTACGTGCGGCATCTTGTTGATGTGTTGTCCAAGGACAGCACCAATGGCAAAGTCGGATGCATCACACATAATCTCAAATGGGTGCGTCCAGTCAGGCGAAGAAAGAACGGGAGCAGAAGTGAGTGAGCTTTTCAATGACTCGAATGCAGTCACACAGCTCGAGTTGAAGTCGAATGGCGTATCCTTGGCCAGCAAAAGAGTCAAGGGCCTAGCAATCTTGCTAAAGTCCTTGATGAACGGTCTATAGAAACCGGCATGGCCAAAGAAGGCTCGGATATCTCTGACGCATCGGGGAGGAGGTAGATTGGAAATGACCTCAATCTTTGCTTTGTCAACCTCTATGCCATTTTGCGAGATGATATGTCCTAAGACAATACCTTCGCGCACCATGAAGTGGAATTTCTCCCAATTCAAAGCGAGATTCTTGTCCTTACATCGGGTAAGGACAGCGTCAAGATGCAGCAAACACTCGTTGAAGGAATCGCCGAAGATAGAGAAATCATCCATGAAAATCTCCAGAAATTTTTCCACCATGTCTGAGAAGATTCCCATCATACACCGCTGGAAGGTAGCGGGCGCATTGCATAACCCAAAGGGCATGCGACGATATGCAAACGTGCCGAAAGGACAACTGAAAGTGGTCTTGTCCTGGTCTTTTTCAGCGATGGGAATTTGATTATAGCCAGAGTAGCCATCAAGAAAGCAGTAGTACTCGTGTCCGGCCAATCGTTCAAGTATTTGGTTAATGAAAGGTAGCGGAAAGTGGTCCTTCCGCGTTGCGGCATTGAGTTTTCTGTAATCGATGCATACTCGCCACCCAGTTTGGGTGCGAGTAGGGATTAACTCGTTCTCCTCGTTGGTTATGACCGTGATGCCCGACTTCTTGGGGACAACATGAATGGGGCTCACCCACTGGCTATCAGAGATAGGGTAAATGATACCACTATCTAGACATTTTACGATCTCCTTTTTCACAGCCTCTTTCATGACTGGATTGAGACGTCTTTGTGGATCCCGGGATGGTTTGGCATCATCCATCATATGAATGTGATGCTCAACGATCAGGGGACTAATCCCCTTGATGTCTGCCATGGACCAGCCAAAAGCTTGCCTGTTGCTGTGCAAGACCGTGAGAAGGGCTTTCTCTTGCTCTGGAGCTAGAGAAGCCGAGATGATGACAGGGAGGGTCTCGTTCTCACCTAAGTAAGCGTACTTAAGGTGAGATGGCAAAGGCTTGAGTTCGAGCGTCGGAGGTGAAACGATTGAAGGCAAGATTGGTGAAACGGTCTCGAACTCAAAAGATTCCAGCAAAGGTTCAAAATGAGTGTAAGCGACCGAGTCGGATGGTTCAGGTAACTCATCCGGAAATTCGAAGGATTCAAACTCGGGTTGCGAGCGGCTAAGATCGTTCAAAAATGTGAAACACTCGTATTCGTTGTCGGGCGCAGAAACAGCAGCAGGTTCGAGGAGGAACGCACTAGTGGCGTCAAGATTATCGTGATCAAACAGAAACTCCTCGAATTCACATTCTTCTGGGGTGATCTCCTGGATCGAGAAGACGTCCAGTATATGAGCATTAGGTTCGGAGGGCTGACTCCCCAACCTAAAAATGTTGAGTTCAATTGTCATGTTTCCAAAAGAGAGGTTCATCGAACCATTGCGACAATTGATCACAGCATTTGAGGTTGCAAGGAATGGGCGGCCGAGTATCACCGGAATTTGATTCCGGGGGTTAGCTACAGGCTGTGTGTCTAATACAATGAAGTCAACGGGGAATATGAAGTCCCCGACTTTGATTAACACATCCTCTAGCTCACCCCTAGGATGGGTGATCGATCGGTCGGCCATTTGGAGAGTACAGTGTGTGGGTTTCAGCTCTCCTACGGCTAATTGCTCGTATACTGAGTACGGAAGCAGGTTAACACTGGCACCAAGATCTAATAGTGCGCGGTTGATGTTCTTATCCCCAATGGTAATAGAAATCGTAGGACAGCCAGGGTCCTTCCGTTTTTGTGGTAAAGATTGGGTAAGAGCATCACTCACAGCACTAGCCAAGAAAACTTTCTTTGGTACCTGAGACTTCCTCTTTTTCGTGCACAAGTCCTTTAAGATTTTCGCGTAGGATGGGACTTGTTGGACGGCATCTAAAAGAGGAATGTTAATGTTAACCTGCTTAAATAACTCCAGAATCTTCTCCATTTGAGGATTTTGTTTATTAGACCTCAACCGGTTTGGAAATGGGATGTTTTTAAAATTGGTTGAGTCTAATGCTTGTGGAGGAGATTGTGGAGTTAGAACGGATCCCAGAACAGGTGTTTTCGTGGAGTGAGAAGCGGGTCCGTTCAGAGCAGAAGAAGAAGAAGAAGAAGAAGAAGAAGGAGAGCCTTTTGAAGAATGGAGAATAGGCTCAGAAGACGAAGAAGCAGGAGAAGAAGAAGCGGCCGGGGTGTCATCGTTGATCTGTGTGCCAATGTTGTTTTGCAGCATCCTTCCCGATCTCAATGTGGTCACGGCACTCACATTATGGTTCTGTTGTTCAAGAGCAACATGTACATTCTGTGGGTGACCGGGATTTGGGAGTGGTTGGGACGGGAGCTTCCCCTTCTCTCGCTCGCTTAAGGCCGCATTCAGTTGTGCAATCTGGGCCTCGATGGTTTTGATGTTTTACCCGTGAGCGGCAGTGTGTTGCACTAAGGACTGAATGGAAGACTGGATGTTTGCGGTGGAATGAGTCGATTGTTTGACGAACGCCTCCAGACTTCGTTCGAGCGAGGAAACCTTATCGTTGTTTGACGGAACAAAGTTGTTTGGTGGAAAAGAATTGTTGGGTGCAAAGTTGTTCGTCTGATTTTGAAAAGGTTGGGGTTGGAAGGGCTGCTGAAATTGAGTTTGTTGTTGCGCTTGTTGTTGCGGCGGAAGGGGCCTTTGGAAATTATTGCCTTGGAATTGATTCTGATTCTGATTCTAGGCGAAATTGGGGTGGTTCCTCCAACCGGGATTGTAGGTGGAAGAGTATGGATCATTCCTCGGTCTTTGCTGGAATGCAGCATTAACCTGATCCTGTCCTTGCGATGGTGGATTGTAAGGACACTCTTCGGTCAAGTGAGAAGGATCGGAACAACAAGCGCAAATGGTACGAAGGGGGAGAACAGGGGTAGGAGCAGGAGAAGAAAATTTGCTCTCTATCGCTTCAAGCTTTCTCGTTATTGCAGCCATTTCAGCTTTCATTGCAATAGAGACATCAAGTTGGTGAATTCCTACCCTAGACTGACCGGTAGAAGTGGAGGTAGAAAAAGAAGAAGTCGGTCTGGTGCTCTCCCATTGTAGCGTTTGCTCCGCAAGGTCGTCAAAGAACTGCCACGCTTCCTCGTCAGATTTCGATAGGAAGTGGCCCTGACAGATGGTTTCCAACAACTGCTTCGTTGCTGGGTTTAGGCCCTCGTATAAGGTTTGGCAAAGTTGCCATTTCTCTATACCGTGGTGAGGACACTGAACAAGAAGGTCTTTGTACCGGTCAAAGCACTTCCAGAAGGGTTCAGAAGGAAGCTGAGAGAATTGGTTGATTTCATTTCGGATCCTTGCGGTTTTATGATTCGGATAAAATTTCTTTAGAAACGCTTTTACAAACTCGTCCCAACTGGTTATGGAATAGGAAGCGGTGCTATACAGCCATTTTTCAGCAAGATCGCATAAAGTGAACGGAATGACCCGTAGACGTATAGCATCATCCGACAGTTGGGTAGTTTTCATCATGGCACAGACGTTTTGAAATTTGTTGATGAAGATATAGGCATCTTCAGATTCAAGCCCATGAAATCGTGGAAGCATGTTGATGAAGTGGGGCTTAAATTCAAAATTATCCCCATTGGCCGGTGGAAGAGAAAGGCAGGTGGGAAGTGCAGAACGGGTGGGATAGAAACGATCCTGGAGCGCGATTCGCTGCGGCGCTACAACAGGCGGTGGTGGTGGGTTATTGGTCTCCGTAGGAGGTGGAGCCAATCCAAGGGTAGTCAAAGAGATGTTCGGATTAAATCCTGACATCGCGGAAGAAGAGGTTGGTGATGGTGAAGGTGAAGATGTATAAACAGAATTCCGGTCAACGTCGGAGTTGGCCGGCAAAGGTAAGGGTGAAAGAGGAGTGGACGGAGTTTCGACGTCTGAGTCGATCGCGTAGTCGGTAGCGACTAACGTAACGCGGACTAGGCGGGCGCTAGTGTCCCGAGTCCAAGCGGACATACACTAAACGAGTTTAGTATAGTCAAAGCGGAGAAGGTGAGGGTAAGAAAACGTCAGTGGAGAAAGGCGATGGGTGGTGGGTGAAAAATGGATTTTGGCGACAAAGGGCAAGTTTTTATAAAAGTTTTTGATTTTTTTTCCTTTTTTTTTAGAAAGAGCTTTACAGAAATATGTACGGACTTACGGCTTTAAGCAATCACAAACAAGATATGCACAATCACACCTAGATCTAGTGGTCACCTAGGTCAACTAGACAGCTCCTAACTGTTCCAAAGAACTAGAAACAGGACCTCAAACCGCCTCTTCTCCGCCAATTGCGGCAAGATAAGTGCCAGGTAAGTGGGAAGTTGTCCAACGCTTTCACGAAGTTCCTTAATTAAATAACCACTTGCCTTCGTCACACTTGCCTAGACACCGCAAAGTCAGGATAGGATAAACGGCCGATGCCTGTAATTAGTCCTCTGTCCTATTGAGCGCGAAGTCCTTAGGGCTGAGTCTAGTATTTTTTTAATTTAACAATGGTCAATGCATATGCTTTTTGTGATTTCTGGGGTCCTGGAAAAGGTGATGAAATCCCCACCCAATCTGAATTGGTTTCAAGCCCCTTAAGTCCGTATTAATGAATGCAAAGCGATAACAAATCAACTGCAAACAATTTTTATTTATAGCGCGGCGCAAAGAATCCTGCACAAGAACAGTTTATTGGAAGGGGGAAGAGGGTTTGCGCAAAGAATTCTGCAGAAAACACAGTTTATTGGAGTTCAGAGGAGTGGGAGAGAGAAGAGAGACTCACCCAAAAATTTTGGCACACTGAATCCCTTAAACGGCCACGGTTCCATGGCCTAAGCTTGCTTATGCCGCGGTTCCGCGGCAGTACTGGAGAGTTGGGGCTTCCGTTTTCTGTTTTGGGCTTCTTTCGGTGTTCTCTTCTTATCTGTATGTCCTGAATCTTGATTTGTTCACTGGAACTGCTCCAGAATCTTACAGTAGACCGTTTGCTTCGTTTTGATCCGTCGCGATGTAGCCGTGAAATGTGGGTCTATCTTCCCACGTCTTTGGCACTGAACTTGAATTTCGTATTATCCCACGTCTTGGGCACCGAACTCGAACTTCGTATTTTCCTGCACACTTGCACAAAAACTAATCAAAAATAACAAAATGATTTTTTACAAAGTATATTTTTTTTTGTTTTGGTTATATTTATATTCACAAGTTAACCCAAAAATACACAAAGAAATAAACTACCGTCTCCCCGGCAACGGCGCCATTTGATTGGTAGAGATTCTGCGTGTTCAAGTTTTAGTTAATTACCGCAATCAAGACGGTTTCGCTTGTAGCTAGCCGGTTGAGTACGGGTCGTCCGCAGGGAGATGGGAATCTTTTTCTATGTGTTTTAACGAGTTAAGTCCGAAGGTCCAGATTTGTTTGTGATTAACTAAGTGTTAAAATGATATGTAAAGAGAGCTTGTTAGGGTTAGGATTAGGTTAGTTTGAGTTAGGAGTCCCTCACTTCTTTCATCGCCACTCTTAATATCGGTGTTACGGTAATCGGCAACAACGGGGATTAGCACGACTAGGAAGGAACTTGCGAGTATAAGCTAGGCTTTCCAACGCTTAAGTTCTTCCTTTTGGTGCTTGTCCGTCCGTTCTTGGCTCTTAGCCATAACCTCCGGTTAATTCAACCACAACCGGTCTCACTACGGAATCACCGCTATCATGTAGGATAGGGTGCCGTAAGGAGCGGATTGTGGTTCAATTAACGGGAGTCGATTTAAGATGTTGGGCAAGGAAAGAGTGAGAGAGATTTCCTTCTCTCAAACTTCCCTTATCCTACCCTAACAAGTATGAAACTACTCACACATCATAATGAAAAGAAAACAAAACAAAAGAGGAAGATAGAAAGAAGGAGATTAGGAGATAACAACTAGCTATTTGCGACCTCACCTTGGCAAGGATCAAGCGTAAGCATCATGGTTGTTTTAAGGATAAAGAAAAAGAGAAAGAAAGAAACAACAAGAAATAACAACAACTAAGTTATCAAATGAAAATTACAACAATTAACAAGTTAACTAAAGAACAAGACAAGCATGATAAGTAAACGGTTCTTCTTTATTCATCATTCTTCACTCACAAAAGCTCACTACAAGATTTTCAATGGAGAAGAGATGAGAAGAGGAAGAAGAAACAAGTATTCTAAACTTAGAAAAATACAAGATTATGCACCCCCTTGGCTTTGTAGGGTTCCTAGGCACCCTAATGAGGTCTCACAAGGCATCAACCATGCCAATTTCAAATTTAAACGGTGCCGAGAAACCCTAGAACGGATCGTTGGCTAGATTTCTAGGCGAAAAAGAAACTAGTTAACACTTAACTACAAGAATACGGAAATACAACTTTTGTAGATCCGGTTCTCCACCTCCATAGCTCCGCAATGAAGTCTCCTCGCTGTCCTCATACAATCCCGGGCTCTAGCGTCGGCTTCATCGGAGAAGAAGCGGGCTAGGTCATCGACGACGTGCCGAAGATGATCTACGTCGAGGCATCGCGAGATCAAGCTCCAACTTCACCAAGTCAAGAAAACTAGTGAAGGAAACACACTCTACTACTTGGCAAGAGGTAGAGGATGAAGAAATAGGAAGTGGGTAGACTTTAGAATTGGTTTTCTCACTTGTTTTCATCAATCACCATTGATGAAGTGAAGCTTTCTTCATGAAGGAAGATGAAGAAGAAGAAGAAAGTGTTATGATAAGTTAATTAAAAATTGAAAAGAAAATCAATACTTATCATATAATGAACCATGGTCAAGTGTAGAGATTTAATCATGGTTGAAAGGAATGGTTAGGGTTAAGCATGAGACAAAAATGGTCTCTAGGTCAAAGCTTCATGAAGCTTCAATATGAAACAAAATTAGCCACCATTTTCTCTTTATGCCTTTTTATTTATTTCCAAAATGAATGAATAAATAAATGAGAAAAGGAAATAAAACCCTAATCATAAGTTTAACCATGGTTTAATTCTATACACTTAACCAAGTAAACATGTATCATCAAACATGATACAATCAAGTGCACAAAAGTATATCACATATACAACTTGTGCAATCCAAGTGAGAAAATCCATATAAAGTGAACCAATACTAGTTAATGCAAAGTTATATATCAAATATATAATTATACATTAAATTATTAAATCAATACTTGATTCAATGATCCGGTCATGTCGCACATAAGCGACTAGTATCTAATGTATCGGCTTATCAAATCAATCCTTGATTCGATATCTAGGTTATATCGAATATAACCAATCGATACATTCATCGCGAGAATGGAATACGGTATCACATACATGCATTATTCTCGGTCCCGCACATATCTCATATGCGCTCCTATTTCGTTTCGCTTGAGCCAGGAAACCTCTGTGTAGGACTCTAAAGACTCGTCAATACGCCGGCAGCAGGTGATGATCATATCAAGCACCTACAAGCCGCAAGCGGTCTGCTAAACATAACGTCCACCCGGGTATTGAGCGATCAGAAGATCGACGAGCAATCCCGCTCACACTCCAGTGAATCCAACCAGTAACACTACCGTACAGTCCGGTCTGATCGTCTGATATGTCGCATATCTCGCCTAGGGGTGGTAAACATCAGACCCCAATAGCTCGATAAGTCGTGTCGATATGAGGTCTATAACACTTCGAGAAACTACTGGTAACACTTACCAGTAAATCTCAGCAACCCTGGCCAGGGATTTCCTGTTATAGCCAATCGAACACAGCGCAACATCAACTCCCTATACCGGGAGAGACGAATCCCCTCCTATCGCTCATTGCCTCCATGTGACTCGGGACTGTACCCAAAAACCACCGTTTTGCACGCCCTCTTGGACGTGGTAAGATGGAAATCAAAGCACAGTGGGAACCACACAAGACTCTATGACGATCTCGGGTCAACAGACTACTCTGTACCAGTGTCACCAGAGAACTGCCATCTGACGTAAGGTATAATACCATCTGGGAGTTCTCGGCGAGTCCGTCCAGTGTACCCAGTCTCTACTGAGCACCCGTATATCATCTCTGATGTCAAACACCAATGGATATGGGATCATCCATCGCCCATCTGTATGGGTCGAGAAGGTATACGCTAGTCTACTCTGGTATATCGATGCCCTGTCTCGATACACCCACGACTAGGGACTTTGAAGGATGTACTTATGGACTATCTGTCCCCCACTAGTATGATCTGCATCATAGTCCAGGTAGTCAAGTACACATCCTAAGGGCTTTACCAACATGTAACAGAGAGACAATCAGTGTACACGTTAAGGTAAAGATCAACCAGATAGCATACTATCATGTCGAGCAAGAAAGTCCTCCCTATATACGTCCTAGCATCCACTACAATATACATCATATGTACAGTAATGGCCTCTAGGGCATACATATAACTAACAATCCCCCACTTGCACTAGGGCTATCTGTAGCAGTGGTTGTAGTATCTCATACTCAACCATCCCATAAAAGTCTCTCTCTGGGAAAAGGCCGTTGTGAGTGGATCCGCTGTGTTGTCCTCTGATTCAACTCTCCTAACCTTGATCACCCTGGAGATCAACTATCTCCATGATCAGGTAATACTGCCTTAGAATATATCTGGATCACTGATGGGACGGACGTTCCTTGGCATAAGCCACAACTCCATTGTCACACAATGGGAGGAACAAAGTTCATCTTATGAACTTATATACATCCAGACTGCCTCTTTGGTAGCATCTCAAATAGCGATGTATCGAGCCTTTATCGTTTAGTATGCCACGGTATCTAGCTTGGAACCCTTCCAACATACCGTCCCTTTACTGAGGGTAAAGACAATGCCTGTGACTGACTTTCAGTCGTCCTTATCACCCTGGAACTCTTCCAGTGATTCTCCCCAGGATCGGTTGATACCATCTCACTACAACTAGTGAGAATCCTAACTTCCAATTAGATCTATCTCATAGATCCAAAACCTAGGATTTAGGAGGTATCACCTTTATCCTATATGGAGAATCATTGTGATAAACGGAGATTGACCGAGCGTAGCATAGGAAACTCCTTTCTTATCAAGAGTATGTTATCCACGTACTCTACGAGGATCAACACCATACTCCCTACTACCTTTTTGTTTATACAAGGTTCATCTACCATTTTGATGATGTCAAACTCTTTGACTAAGACATCAAAACAGATGTTCCAACTCCGCGATGCCTGCTTTATCCTATAAAACATCTTGCACACGTTTCCGCTGCTCCCACTGTCTACGAGGCCCTCTGGCTGTGTACTTATAGACTCCCTCTTCTAAATCATCATTTAGAAAAGCTGTCATGACACCCAACCACCAGATATCGTAGTCATGGTATGTAGCCGTGGCAAGTAGAATCTGGATGAACTTAAGCATAGGTACTGGAAAAGGTTTCATCATTATCCACGCCTAGTCGATGACGAAAACCTTTAACAAGTCTAGCTTTGAAAGTCTCAACTTTTCCAAGTACACCAAGTAATCTTCTCAAGATATACTTGCTCCTGATGGGGATTTAACCCTTCAGATATAGCAACCAAAGTCCATACTTTGTTGGTGTATAAGGATTCCATCTCAGATCACTAAGCATCCAGCCATTCTTACAGAGTCCCACTCCTGATGGCCAGGTCGAAACTAGTTGGGTCATCATCTCATGATGCAATCCTCGCTCCCACTGTCATAGAGTAACCGAAGTATCTCTCAGGTGGGTGAGGAACCCTACTAGATCGGCGGAGAGGCTGAGGTTCGTTGGAATCTACTGAATCCTTTGGTTTTATCAAATCATCTGCTGTAGTTTGTATAGCTGGAACCTTTCCAGTTCTACATTACAGACTTTGCCTCGAGCTTGTCCAGATTTTGCTTTCAGACATAGGCCGGTCAACCCCAAATCTTAACTAGCTTAAGACATGGGCTCTTCCCTTTCCATATCACATATGAAATGGTAGGCAACTGATTTGATTGGAACCCTATTCAATAGGTATGCAGCTTCTCAAGCGCATAACTCCCAAAAAGGAAACAGGTAACTCAGTATTACTCATCATAGAGCATACCTTATATAGGGTGTTATTGCTCCGCCCCGATATACCATCGTGCTATGGTGTATTCGGAGGAGTAATGCTGAGAGAGAATCTCATTCTCCTTTAGAATAATCCAGGATTTCCGTGCTTAAGTATTCTCCTCCTTGATCTCATCATAGGACATAATACTTATACCCGTATTGGTTCTCTACTTCTAACTTATATTCTGTGAATATCTCAAAAGGTTCGGACTTGTGTTTCAACAGGAACATATGTCTGAATCTTGAGAGATTATCAGAGAATGTAATGAAGTAAAAAGAACCGGTCTTGGCATTTGTAGACAGGGGACCTACATACATCATCATGTATCATCCCAAGAGTTTACTAACTCTTTCTCTATTTTCAGTAAACGGAGCTGTGGTCATCTTATCTTTGTGACATGACTGGCGAGTTTCACAAGATGCAAATTCAAACTAATTTAAATATGCATCTTTATGTAACTCTAGCTAGTCGGGTCGCATTGATATGACCTAGTCTACAATGCCTCAAGTAGGATTCGTTCATTTCTGAACTCTTCCTCTTGTGTGTGTTCCATATACTAAGAACTGTAGTTTGATTTAGAACATTAATGCTTTTAGATAACGTGCCGGAACCGATCAACTTTTGATATAAGAAATGTTCAAAACATTATCCATCAATACAAAACTTTATCATTTCTTTACTGATAAAGAGACTGATATGATTTTGTATATCAGGTTCGGTATCTAATAACATTCATTCAGAATCAATGTATTTGGAATACAGGGTGACAGTGACCAACAGACTTGGCTGCAACACTTGCCCCGTTTTCTGCCTCATGAAACTTATCACCCGTTCTCAGTTCTCTACCTTTCTGTAGCCCTATGTAACAGATTACATATCTGGGATCCTGATCTGGTATCACATACCCAGGACGTAAAGGATACTGAGAAACAGTTCTCTGTAATGAACACACCCGAAGATGATGCATCAGCATGCACTCTCTTCGTTTGGGTGGCACGGAAATTCTGGTATTCCCCAATTTCCTGCTCTGTCTTATAACAATTATAAGTGGGAGCGGGACCAACGTTCCCCAGCTAAGTATAACAAGCGGGTTCGGTCAATATTCCGTATTATTATCTTGATTAAGGCGTGATATGGTCGCTACCAGGAGAGAGAGAGAAGAAAACACTCAGCGTGAGCTCTTGCAAGAATAGATTGGTTATTATTTTATCTAATCAGGATGGCTCCCACTGCTTTTTATCAAATCTTCCTTCAAACCCTAAAAGGAAAGACTAGCCGGGATTAATTACACACTACAAGTTCGCCAATCTTTCAGCCAGGCCAGTGTCGGTACTTTGAGGGAGGTCCCCCATGCTTTCGCACGAACCTAATTAATGTAAACCTCGTTTTCCCAGAGGCATAACCTCGTTAACACCTTTCTAGACACCTACTTGATCGGCTAATTGTAATGTGTAAAACTCTCCCAGGAGTAACAATTACTCGCAGCGGGTATCGGGATCCAACTATCTCATAGAAGGTATGCAATCTCATTGCAAATTTCAACACTTGAAATTCCCGATAATATTTTGCCCCTAACCTCCTATGACCTTGACAAAGGCCAATAAACCATAGGATGCTAGTCAAGTTCAACCCGTCATTTCCTGATTGAATTAAACCCACCCGCACGGCCCTTGACAAAGGCCAACAAGGTCGCACGACTACCCTAACTCAATCTGCATCATATGCATAAGCAGATAAGCACCAGTTAGCTACCGCACACTGCGCCTTGACAAAGGCCAACAAACGCAGCACGAATACTAACTACTACTTATCTGAAATGACGGAGGGCTACGACAGGTTTTTCTGAAAACCTATTGCGTAATGAACTTGATATCGTTGTAGGATCAAATGAATTTTGAAATGGAGTGTTTTTGAGGCTTTTCTAGTTTTGCTAAAGGAGTCACTCCCGGTGAAGGGATCGTCGGTCCTTTCCTCGTCGAATGAGGTGCGGGATATATCATATATATCACTGTGCAAAGCAAAAACACTTAAAAGCAATCAAAAGACAAACCCAGTGTGTAGCATCTGCCAGTTATTGCTAAAGGAGTCACTCCCGGTGAAGGGATCTCGGTCCTTTCCCTATCGAATAAGGTGCAGGATATATCACATATACCGCTGTGCAAAGCAAGAACTGTAGCTACCTGTTTTATTTTGATATTCGATTCTACAACATCTTAGGTTTCTTTTATTTCATTAATCACATTAATGAAGTCCCATCATTTAAGTACCTAAACATTACAGATAAATACGACGTACACTTATGCCATCCGCATTCGCCTCGATGTCCTCTCGTGCACCGTTAGGTTAGGTAACTAACGGCAGAGCGGGGCAGGGCTAGCGTGGGTGTAAAATATAAGTAACGCCTATATAATATATTATATATACTATATACTGTATCTATCACAGAACATCACATGATCACATCACAGATATCGCAGCAGAAGAATCATATGAAATATTGGATATGCTAGGACGTCCGTGTTTTCAATACGAGCCAGTATAAAACACGGATTCCACGGTCGTGATGAATAGCCAAACCCACACCCATAGACCCCTACGAGAGCGGCAAGCAACCCTGCCAATTCTAGAGTTAGGAGACCCGGACTCGACTCCTCGAGTTGGTCTCCCACTGGACTCCAGAACCCGGTTACTTGTGCCCTCCTCCTTGGGTCTATCCTAGTGCGGAAAAGTAAATAATATACAAACGGTGACATCTTCCGCAACCTGGAAGTGCCCCAATAAAAGAATATTACATACAAGTTTTTACATGAATGAAAATGAAAAAACACTCATCTCACATAAAAACCCCCGGCTATTCAAACACGACGATCCAATATAACATATCCAGCAACACATAACATCACATGTCATCAACGTAAGTAAATATGCGCATCCCAATTGTCGTTGACATATAGCAACGAAACCGGCGATATCACATATTACACTTACGGTCACAGAAAAGAAAGTGTAAAACTACAACAGTTGGAATCCGCAACATCCTCAGACATCGCATGCCTGACCAAATGAATTACTTAGACATCGCATGCCTAACAATCATAAACCCCGCATTTTAGTCTCAAAATTGAAAACACTTTTCAATATCAAGTCGGGCAATTCAACAAGATTCCCGACATCCTGATCGAATGTTCATCGCAAACTTTAGTAGGCGGCCGCACCCCTAATACCGGCGACGAAGTGCACCAAGGCGGAACACCGCTACCGCAAGCACCCGAACGGATGCTTTCGGCGACGGGGTTCTCCTACAGTCACTCGGTCGGGGCTATGGAGTGAGGCTGTCTATTAAGTTTACCCGGCGAGTATCCGCGTACGCTACGTGATTGCGACGGACTTTTGATCACATCAAAATTCTGTGGCAACCGATCAAGTGAGACTAAACTGCTATGTTTATAACATTCATTCAGTTATCTCATAACTTATTGTGAATTCCAATTATTGTATCACATTCCAGATAAATAGAAAATGTTAAACTTTCCGATCGAACATTCAAACACCCAAGTTTTCCCGATACAGATCAACACATGAAATAAGTCTAACAACATTCAGTTCGTGCCTCAGTACCAACGGTCCAGCCGTAGAAGGGTCAAGCCAACGCCTCACATGTGGCACGCCGTACTGCCCCAAACCCGAAGGTTCAAAGGGCAGTTCAAGACGGTTACATAATCGAGTTAAGGTTTGTTGTCTTCTAGAGGGTCCATCGCGTTACTTGCACTACTTAGAACGTCGTTAAACTACGGAAAAATCCAACACTTGGAAATTTCCCGACAGGGGAAAAATTGGGTATTTATATCCGGTCGAACTTTTTTAACATATTCTAAAATTTATCCGGAAAGCCACATAGACAAAATTTGATACTCCGATCGAAACACCGAATCCCCAAAACAACCCCTGAAAATTCAACTCTTGATTAAATATTAAAAATTCCCAGAAAAACCAGCACTGACTATTATTGATTATGGTGCAAATTTTGATGAACAATACGACAAAACCGCCGCGGATCCGCCGCACGAGCCATGCTCGTGCCGCGGATCCGCGCCTTAATGATGGAATTACGTCATCAAAATTCACCGTAACTCTTAGATATCCCTGCTGGTTTTTCTGCATATTTTTAATTTGGAAAAATCCACGATTTTAGAAAAAGGACAGAGAGCATGTTTGGAATTGGGTTTCGGGTTCGTTCGGACTTCAAATTGCGTCTAGACTTCGCCTAAGGCTCTAGCTAGGCTCTGATACCACTGTAGGGTTCCTAGGCACCCTAATGAGGTCTCACAAGGCATCAACCATGCCAATTTCAAATTTAAACGGTGCCGAGAAACCCTAGAACGGATCGTTGGCTAGATTTCTAGGCGAAAAAGAAACTAGTTAACACTTAACTACAAGAATACGGAAATACAACCTTTGTAGATCCGGTTCTCCACCTCCATAGCTCCGCAATGATGTCTCCTCGCTGTCCTCATACAATCCCGGGCTCTAGCGTCGGCTTCATCGGAGAAGAAGCGGGCTAGGTCATCGACGACGTACCGAAGATGATCTACGTCGAGGCATCGCTAGATCAAGCTCCAACTTCACCAAGTCAAGAAAACTTATGAAGGAAACACACTCTACTACTTGGCAAGAGGTAGAGGATGAAGAAATAGGAAGTGGGTAGACTTTAGAATTGGTTTTCTCACTTGTTTTCATCAATCACCATTGATGAAGTGAAGCTTTCTTCATGAAGGAAGATGAAGAAAAAGAAGAAAGTGTTATGATAAGTTAATTAAAAATTGAAAAGAAAATCAATACTTATCATATAATGAACCATGGTCAAGTGTAGAGATTTAATCATGGTTGAAAGGAATGGTTAGGGTTAAGCATGAGACAAAAATGGTCACTAGGTCAAAGCTTCATGAAGCTTCAATATGAAACAAAATTAGCCACCATTTTCTCTTTATGCCTTTTTATTTATTTCCAAAATGAATGAATAAATAAATGAGAAAAGGAAATAAAACCCTAATCATAAGTTTAACCATGGTTTAATTCTATACACTTAACCAAGTAAACATGTATCATCAAACATGATACAATCAAGTGCACAAAAGTATATCACATATACAACTTGTGCAATCCAAGTGAGAAAATCCATATAAAGTGAACCAATACTAGTTAATGCAAAGTTATATATCAAATATATAATTATACATTAAATCATTAAATCAACACTTGATTCAATGATCCGGTCATGTCGCACATAACCGACTAGTATCTAATGTATCGGCTTATCGAATCAATCCTTGATTCGATATCTAGGTTATATCGAATATAACCAATCGATACATTCATCGCGAGAATGGAATACGGTATCACATACATGCATTATTCTCGGTCCCGCACATATCTCATATGCGCTCCTATTTCGTTTCGCTTGAGCCAGGAAACCTCTGTGTAGGACTCTAAAGACTCGTCAATACGCCGGCAGCAGGTGATGATCATATCAAGCACCCACAAACCGCAAGCGGTCTGCTAAACGTAACGGCCACCCGGGTATTGAGCGATCAGAAGATCGACGAGCAAGCCCGCTCACACTCCAGTGAATCCAACCAGTAACACTACCGTACAGTCCGGTCTGATCGTCTGATATGTCGCATATCTCGCCTAGGGGTGGTAAACGTCAGACCCCAATAGCTCGATAAGTCGTGTCGATATGAGGTCTATAACACTTCGAGAAACTACTGGTAACACTTACCAGTAAATCTCAGCAACCCTGGCCAGGGTTTCCTGTTATAGCCAATCGAACACAGCGCAACATCAACTCCCTATACCGGGAGAGACGAATCCCCTCCTATCGCTCATTGCCTCCATGTGACTCGGGACTGTACCCAAAAACCACCGTTTTGCACGCCCTCTTGGACGTGGTAAGATGGAAATCAAAGCACAGTGGGAACCATACAAGACTCTATGACGATCTCGGGTCAACAGACTACTCTGTACCAGTGTCACCAGAGAACTGCCATCTGACGTAAGGTATAATACCATCTGGGAGTTCTCGGCGAGTCCGTCCAGTGTACCCAGTCTCTACTGAGCACCCGTATATCATCTCTGATGTCAAACACCAATGGATATGGGATCATCCATCGCCCATCTGTATGGGTCGAGAAGGTATACGCTAGTCTACTCTGGTATATCGATGCCCAGTCTCGATACACCCACGACTAGGGACTTTGAAGGATGTACTTATGGACTATCTGTCCCCACTAGTATGATCTGCATCATAGTCCAGGTAGTCAAGTACACATCCTAAGGGCTTTACCAACATGTAACAGAGAAACAATCAGTGTACACGTTAAGGTAAAGATCAACCAGATAGCATACTATCATGTCGAGCAAGAAAGTCCTCCCTATATACGTCCTAGCATCCACTACAATATACATCATATATACAGTAATGGCCTCTAGGGCATACATATAACTAACAGGCTTCACAAGGTTTTGGGCTATTTATAGGCTGTAGAATGAAAACCTAGGGCAAAATTCTGAACCAAGATGAAAAGACCAAACAACCCCCGAAATCCCATCAAGTGAGGCGCCAGTACGGCCGCGGATCCGCGGCCTATACCCCCTATTAGCCGCGGATCCGCGGCCCTATGGTGGAGTTGGGCTGTCGTCTTTTGTGTGCTGCCCTGGTCTGCTATCCCCTTTTGTCTGGTATATGTTTTTTCTGATAATCTTTCCATATTTCTTCCAGAATTCTAGTGGATCAAAAGGTGATTGGACATGGATCTTTTGCAATGATTTTCTTGAGCTCCGCGTAGATTTCTTGGATCTTGTGTTGCCATGGAGCCTTGTGCATGAAAGTGACAATCGATTTGCCATATTGTCTCCTAAACTGGTGTGTGGCAACAGACGGATAAAGAGCGGAGATCCGTGTTTTATCTTTGGTTGGCAGGAACCCGGGTTTTGTCGTGTATTTCCATGAATTTCATCGTTTAGAGCCGAGAACCTGTATCCTGCAATTGACTAGCAAACACGGCTCAAGAGTATCTACCGATATGTAATGTGATAAAAATTGGGCGGTATGAAAATGCAAAAATCTGATATGAACAGTCTTCGGCATGCATAAGAGACCTTCATTTTACGAGAGATGCAAGTTCCCTCGGATTATGCGGCTGGTTGACGCCTCCATCGTGAGTCCGTCATAGCGGGAAGCTAGGGGCTTGCTCTTTCGTCCGCGCACGGTCGGAGATGGTATGTCTTTCACGGACAAAGTCTTGACCATCGGCCAGGAAACTTCCAAGGCGGTGCTGTCACTGCAAGACATTTTTAAGGACGGGGCCTCCGTGTTGAAAGCCCGGGAGATTCTCCACTTGTACTCCATCAGGCCAGGCTTTCTTGTATTCAGGCAAAATGATGCGGCGCTATTCATAAAATACAACCCCCATCGTTTTGCCCAACAGCTGGGTTACAATCAGGGAGTCCTGCTGGAGGCTTTCTTAGTAGAACCCGCTGCCACCGAAGAGGGAACGCAGGGCACGCTGCATCATTTCATGCGCTTGAATACGGGGTCTTACTTCTTTATCAGCGAACCAAGTTGTGTCCCGAAGGCCCTTAATGTGCACGTGGCCTGGTATCAACATGCAATGGGTGCTGTTATCAGGGAGGAGAAGCGGCTGCTACTCGATCGCAAGGGTGCACCCCGTGCTAGTGACCGAAACCTCCCTTTGAAGCGAAGGACCATTGTCCTTCCTCCGCTCAGAGAAGCTGCCGTGATTGACGTCCCCAGCGATAGGCCTGAGCTACCGATGCCCCGTGCTCCCGTGGAGACGGTGGATGTACCACCAGTGCCCCGTGCTCATATGGAGACGGTAAATGTAGCTTTCCTCAAATCTGGCGTAGGCTAAGATATCGGGACTCGTCGCCCCAAAATGCCTACCAAGCGTAAGCTTGTGCTGGCTACGATTGGAGCTCGTTCGCAGAAGAGGAAGAAGAAGTCGGTCCTTTCTCTAGATGTTGTACTCGGCCTGGAGCCTCATGCTCCTTATAATGAGGGCCTGAGCGAATATGGGACCAATGAGGGTCTCTTCATAGCGCCGGAAGATACTGATCTCGAGGCTGCTATTGCAGCTTCTGTGCGATCCGCAAGCCACCAAGCGGAAATGGCCACCCTCGCGCAATCAAGTAAACATCAGTCGCACCTTCTGTTATTGCATTATATTTTATTTTTATTATCATGTCCTGACTGACATTTTTCCTTCTGTAATAGGCTTTACCACTGAAAAGGCTCTAGCGACTTCTCTTAGGACCTTTGAGGAGGAGGAGAGGAATCGCGCGTTGCTGGGCATTGGTATGTCTCGGCTCATTGCATTCTCATTTTCCTTTCTTATGGACAATCTAACCCTTTCTTTACCTTATCGCAGGGACTACCTCTACTCATGCTATTCCGAGTGTGGTACCGATTTCGCAGGGCGGTGTGGAGACGCTCGTTGGGCCGGCTATCTCAGTTCCGCCAGTATTGTTGAAAGAAGCTTCACTTATGCAACCGATGACGGATTCCATAACGGCTTCAGAGGTAACCCTTGGTGCGGATGACGGCGTCTTATTGATGGAGGCATCTAGAAGATCCGCTTTGACGGCCCGAGCGGAAAGGAAGCTCCGAATGCGCGCGGCAAGGGAGCGTAGTGCTGTCTTGGCCGCGGGTGCGGGTTCGAGCACCGCTACCCCTGCCCCTACTCCTTCAGAGGAATCCCCGGCTGCCTTGTCCACTGCCTATAGGCGGGCAGCACGTGCGGCTCGGGAAGCAGTCGGAAGACCACCTCAAGGTAATGTGACACGGGGTTCCGTTGTCAAAGTTTTAAATATCAGTTCTCATATATCTTATCTTGCAGGGCCGAGTCTTACCGAAGAAGTGGCGGTGACTGCTGAGCCTGGGGTAGCGGTAGAGGAGGTAATCATAATTGCCGAACCCGAGGCAGCGGTAGGCGAGATATCTGCGATTGCCGAGCTCGAGGTAGCGGTTGGTGAGACAGTCACGATCGCCGAGCCTGAGATGGCTACCATTGCCGAGCCCGAGGTGGCGATGGGCGAGATGGCTACAGCTGCCGAGCCCGAGGTAGTCACTCTTTCGCAAGAGTCGGGCACTGCTCCGATCGTTGCTCTTTCCCCTTGCGGCTCCTTACCGTTGCCGGGCGCTGCGAGTATCACGACAATTCTTGTGGAGTCAGGGGATGAGGCGACAGAAGGTGAGACCATTCCGATGGAGGAGGATAAAGCATTTGCTGTATCAAGTGACGCCCTCGTCGCGGTTCCGGCTGGTAACTCATCAGGTAGATTTTGGGTCATTGCTTTTCTTTTTATTCTGCAATCCTTTTCAATCTTTCCTGACGGTATTTATCTCGTTTCAAATGCAGGCGTGGCGAGCGCTGAGGTCGCGCTATCCGAGGCAACGCCATCAGTTACCGTTTTGACGGTGACCCCTCCTCTACCTTCTCTCGTACCGCCTCAAATGTTGGAAGGTACGGATTTGTGACCTATCAGTCTTACTTCTAGGCTATATAATTTATGTACTGACATTGCATTATCGCGTTCTTGCAGTAGTCCTTTTTGATCACCTGTAGCAGGTGCTACAGCCACACTTCTCCTTTCAGTCAGAGATTAACCAGCCTGCTGGTGTCGGTGAGTATTTTTTTTCTGACCGACGTCCTTCCTTTTAACGGGCAGTCATGTTATTGCTAATCCTTCTTTGCATTGATTGTAGCCTTACAAATTGAAGGAGGGGACGAGGGTATTGTTGTACCACCAGAACTCCCAGCTCTGCCCCATGTTGCAGCCGGTATAGTAGACTCTATTGTTCGTGTACTTTTCTTTATTTCTTGAGCCGACATCTGATTGTGATTTGTTTTGTAGCGGTCACATCAATTCCAGCCCCTTTGGAGTCTCGTATTATAATGCCGGCAGGGCCCTTTTCCAGACGTCCATCCTCAAAAGGTGCTGTGACCAGTCTGCGTATGCTGAGCGAATACGTCGAGGATCTTAACGCGGAGGCTCCTACATCTGCCGCAGATTTCGCAGTCGAGATCAATCCAATGCTGGCGACGCTTGTGAACTTGCATAACGAAGGCGTCGTCGAGTCTTGGGTTAATCATTGCAGGAAGATTGAGGCCTGCCTGCATGAGCTTGAGCTTATGCGTCCTGCCCCTGAGATTCAGGCTTTGAACTCCCAGCGGGCCGCATGGGTCGAGCAGAGCGTGTCTTTCCTCCGCCATTTCGAACAAGAAGCGAACTTGAGGCGGAAGGAACGCGAGGAGGCTTCCGCTGAGTCTGTCCAATTATGTGCCCAGGTAGAAGCGAACGCAGCACAACTGAGAGCCGTCTTTGACACCTTGCGGCAATGTATCTCGGACGGGCTTGTATTGAGACAGAAGCTCGACTCTATCGAGCGGGTTATGCAGAGTCGTGAAGCTGCCCAACGGAAAATCGATGAGAAGATTTCATCATGCTTGCAACAAAGGACTCGAATCGAAGCAGAGCTGGCCGCGGCGGCTGATCATGAGAAGGCGCTGAAAGAAGTGCGAGAGCAGCTTACGGACTTGTTGAAAACGCTTCCTTCTCAGTAGCTGTTTTGTACCAATTACACACTTATAATCTATGAATAACATGTATCCATTTTTTATTCTTTTATATGATGTATCTTGTATTCAAATGAGTTCATGAATAAAGACATATTGTTCTTATCTCCCACTGTCATTTTCTTTTCTTTGCTGTGTTGTTGGTATGTTACTCTGGCAAGTGTGGCCTGTAGATAATAAAGAACATTTCATGTTGAACTTTTCAAGAGGTAGTGATGGCTTAGGAAGCAGGTTCAGATCTGCTGCCTAAGACTTTTCAACTTTATGAGCCGTGAGGGTCTCATAAAGACTTTTCTCGCTACGAGTCGTGAGGATCTCATAGGTGTCTTTTCTCCTTAGGAGTCTTGAGGATTCCTAAGTGTGTTTTCCCTTATAAGTCGTAAGGATCTTATAAGAGAGTTTTCTTCCTTATGAATCGAGAGGACCCGTAAGTGTATAATGAGATTGACATGTAGATGACGTATTTCCGTGACGGGGTCATGTGGATGACGTATTTCCCTGACGGGGTCATATGGATGACGTATTTCCGCGACGGGGTCATGTGGATGACGTATTTCCGAGACGGGGTCATGTGGATGACGTATTTCCGAGAAAGGGTCATGTGGATGACGTATTTCCGCGACGGGGTCATTTGTATGACGTATTTCCGAAACAGGGTCATGTGGATGACGTATTTTCATGACGGGGTCATGTAGATGACGTATTTTCAAGACGGGGTCATGTGGATGATGTATTTCCGAAACGGGGTCATGTGGATGACGTATTTCCGCGACGGGGTCATGTGAATGACGTATTTCCAAAATAGGGTCATGTGGATGACGTATTTCCGTGGCGGAGTCATGTAGATGACGTATTTCCGAGACAGGGTTATGTAGATGACGTATTTCCAAGACGGGGTCATGTGGATGACGTATTTCCGAAACAGGGTCATGTGGATGACGTATTTCCGCGACGGGGTCATGTGGATGACGTATTTCCGCGACGGGGTCATTTGGATGACGTATTTCCGAAACGGGGTCATGTGGATGACGTATTTCCGCGACGGGGTCATGTGGATGACGTATTTCCAAGACGGGGTCATGTAGGTGACTGATTTCCACGACGGGGTCATTTGGATGACGTATTTCCGAAACGTGGTCATGTGGATGACGTATTTCCGAGACGGGGTCATGTGGATGACGTATTTCCGAGATGGGGTCATGTGGATGACGTATTTCCGCGACGGGGTCATGTGGATGACGTATTTCCATGACGGGGTCAAGTAGATGACGTATTTCCATGACGGTGTCATGTGGATGACGTATTTCCATGACGGGGTCATGTGGATGACGTATTTCCGTGACGGGGTCATGTGGATGATGTATTTCCGTAACGGGGTCATGTGGATGACGTATTTCCGAGACGGGGTCATGTGGATGATGTATTTCCGAGACGGGGTCATGTGGATGACGTATTTCCGCGACGGGGTCATGTGGATGACGTATTTCCCGACGGGGTCATATGGATGACGTATTTCCGCGATGGGGTCATATGGATGACGTATTTCCGAGACGGGGTCATGTGGATGACGTGTTTCCGCGACGGGGTCATGTGGATGACGTATTTCTGCGATGGGGTCATGTGGATGACGTATTTCCGAGACGGGGTCATGTGGATGACGTTGCGTCTGTTGTAATGAGACGAATATCGAAGTGGTCCCCAGGTTGTCCGGGAACCATCGAGATTTGGCTTCGTTTTCTGATGGAGCCTGGAGAGAGAAGGTGTGATTCTTTCTTTGTTTGCGCCCCTGGATTGTATACAGGGATTGATGTGATATCACCTGTAGGGCAAAAGGTTTCATTTTATATTTTTCTTTCCGCGATGCTCTATCATTTCAGCTTTTATATCGCGAAGGTCGCGATTGCCCAATCATTTCGGCTATTTTTCGCGGTGCCCAATCATTTCGGCTATTTTTCGCGGTGCCCAATCATTTTGGCTATTTATTTTATTTTTACTCACTGCTTTTTATTGCGAGTTGCCCAATCATTTCGGCTATTTTGCATGCATATATTTTTACTTGCTGATTTTGTTTGCAAGTTGCCCTATCATTTCGGCTATTTCGTATGCACATGTGGCTTGCTAGCTTCTCACTGCAAGCTTGGAATTAGACACCGATTTCGGCATCAGCACCGCTACAGCTGGGATATTGCCAGGAGCGAATCATCATTTGCCTCTGTCAATATCGAACAAAGGTGGCTTAGCGAACAGGGTTAGGATCCTGTCGACTAAGGCTTTTGACTTCATGAGCCGTAAGGGTCTCATAATGGTATTTCTCCTTGCGAGTCGTGAGGATCTCGTATGTGTGTTTTCTCCTTAGGAATCGTGAGGATTCCTAAGTGTATGATCTCTTGTAAGTCGTAAGGATCTTACAAGAGTGTTTTCTTTTTATAAGTCAAGAGGGCTTACAAAGGGGTTCACCGTGCGAACATATCCCAAGTCACGGATGGGACTTTGTTAGGGAAATGTTTATTCGCGCCCGTGGATTGTATACAAGGGTCGGCATTGAGCCACTTGTAGGGCAAAATTGGAGGTTGTGGTGGCCGCTTAAGAACAGGTTCAGATTCCTGTAGCTTAAGACTTTTGAATCTTATGAGCCGCGAGGGTCTCATAATAGGGTTCTCCTTACGAGTCGTGAGGATCTCGTAAGTGTAATTTCTCCTTAGGAATCGTAGGGATCCCTAAGTGTGTTGCTCCCTTGTGAGTCGTAAGGATCTCACGCAGGTGGTTTCTCCTCACAAGGTCAAGAGGACCTTGCAAGTGTCTTTTAACGAGGTTGCGCCCTTTCGGGTTTTCACAAAACTCGCCGGTAGCCCTGCTGTTTTTACTCACGGAGCCCTTTCGGGTTTTCATCCGTGCCCTTTTCGCTTATGGACATACCGTTTTTTCTTTTTTCTTTTTTTTATTTCTTTTTTTGTATCAGCCTTGGGATGCTGCAGTCCCCGGTAATTTATCGACGTCTCGGTCAACAGCTAGTTTTAGGACATAGTGGTCCATCGTTAGTTTAAGGACGTTTCGGTCCGCCGTTGGTTTAAGGACGTTTCGGTCCACCATTGTTTTAAGGACGTTTCGGTCCGCCGTTGGTTTAAGGACGTTTCGGTCTGCCGTTGGTTTAAGGACGTTTTATTCCGCCGTTGGTTTAAGGACGTTTCAGTCCGCTGTTAGTTTAAGGACGTTTCGGTCTGTTAGCCGGTTACTACTTATAGAGTTTGGGCTTAGGAAGATAGCGAGCAGATATAATCGTCGTCATCTATCATTAACCTAGGCCGTGACTCGTCAGGCGTAGTATTTCTTTAGGAAGCGACCATTTATTGGCCTGAAAGGTCTTTCACCATGCATGTCCATGAGTAGATAGGCCCCACCCTGGTAGACCTTATCTATGATGTACGGGCCTTCATAGTTCAGCTCGAATTTCCCCCGTTTGGTACGATTGGGGATCATAGGTCTTTTGACCACTAGCACGAGTTCGCCTTGGCGGAATGTCCTCGGCCTAGTCAATTTCTCATATGAGCGCATCATCTCTGCTTTATAAGCCTCCAGATTTTGTTGCGCTATGAGCCGGGTTTCATCAAGGGCATCGAGCTCCTCAAGCCGAAGGTGAGCATTCTCTTCGTCCGTTAGCTCGTAATGAACCGCTATTCGTAAAGAGGGTAACTCTATCTCGAGGGGGAGTACTGCCTCTGTACCGAATACCAATGCGTACGGCGTTGTGTTTGTGGCCGTTTGGAATGTAGTTCGATACGCCCAGAGAGCTTCATGCAGTCTCTCGTACCAGTCCTTCTTATTTCGAGACACCGTTTTTTTCACGATCTTCGTCAAGGTCTTGTTAAAAGCCTCAGCTAAATCGTTAGCTCAGGGATTATAGACTGAGGAGTATCTCCAGTCTATGTTATGCTGTTGTGCGAAACGGCTGATCTTGTGGCTTCTATAGGCTGGCCCGTTATCGGAGATGATCCGTCGTGGAGTTCTAAACCGATAAATGACGTGTGTCTTGAAGAAATGGAGGATATTCTCCGTCTTCACTTCCCTCAGCGGTACTGCTTCTGCCCATTTGGAGAAGTAATCAGTTATCGCCAAAATGAATCGATGCCCTCTGGACGATGCTGGTTCGATGGGGCCGATTATGTCAGTCCCCCACATTTCGAACGGCCAGCTAGCCACTATTGGATGTAGTGGATTTGGATGCTGATGGATAAAGTCCCCGTGAATCTAGCATGAATGGCACTGCTTCGCGTATTCGAGGCAGTCTTGGATTATCATAGGCCAATAATAACCCATCCGTTTGATCTTTAGCTTCATTGTCGGGCCGGCTTGGTGAGAACCGCAAAGTCCGTCGTGAGTTTCTTGGACGACTCTTTTTTCCTCTTCAGGCCCCAGGCATCTTAACCATAGAGAATCAAATGATCTCTTATACAGAGTATCATTGACGAAAGCAAAAGACAGAGCTCGTTTTATAAGCTGATGTCTTGAGGACGCATCTTTAGGTGTTCGACGGGATTTGAAATAATCTATAAAGACTTCTCTCTAATCCACAACCTTTTCCTGGTCTTTTATTTGCAGAGTCATTCGCTCGGTCGCTTCCTTTTCTTCGGACAACTCCGGAGATATTTCTACCGGTGCGAGAACGCGACGGCTTTGCACAACGATCCTCACGTCATCGAGGTTTTCGTCAGCCAGTTCTTTAGCGAGCTTGGCTAATGCATCCGCTTTGCTATTTTCCGCACGCGGTATGCTTTCCAAGGTGTAGGAAGGAATTTGGGTCAGCAGTCGCTGTACTCTCTCGCCGTACTTCACCAGCTCTGGCTTGCATGTTTGGTAGTCGTCGTTTATTTGACTAACGACCAGCTGGGAGTCTCCGTATATGAGGAGGTTTTCAATTCCCATGTCGATAGCGATCTCAAGACCTGCTATCAAAGCTTCGTATTCGGCTTCATTGTTTGTCCTCGGCTCTGTTAAGGAGAAAGCAAAGCGCATTATCCCTCCTTATGGAGTCACGAAGATGAGGCCTACCCCTGATTTGATTATGGGGGTGCTTTGTTTGCACTTCTTCATGAAAGACGCTCCATCAAAATAGAGTTCCCACCGGGTATCATCCCCGTCAGTTGTGTCAAACGCATGTTCATCTGGCAGTTCTCAATTCAAAGAAGAGTCAGCAGGTATCGGATGCTCAACAAGGAAGTCGGCGATGGCCTGGCCTTTCACTGTCTTAAGAGGCCGATAAGTTATCGAGAACTCCATCAAGAGCAGGGCCCATTTAGTGAGCCGCCCCGTCAATATGGCCTTTGACATCAAATATTTGAGAGGATCCACCTTTGATATGAGATGGACCTTATGTGCCAACGCATAGTGTCTAAGCTTCGTTATTGCGAAGATCAATGCCAAGCAGTGTTTTTCGATGGGGGAGTAATTGCTTTCTGCCCTCAGGAGAACTCGGATCAGATAATAAAGGGCTCTCTCCTTCCCTTGGTCGTTCTCTTGTGCCCATAGCGCGCCTAAAGAACCTTCGAGGGCTGTTGTATACAGAATTGTTAGTTATATGTATGCCCTAGAGGCCATTACTGTACATACGATGTATATTGTAGTGGATTCTTGGACATATATAGGGAGGACTTTCTTGCTCGACATGATAGTATGCTATCTGGTTAAACTTTATCTTAACATAAACTCTGATTGTCTCTATGTTACATGTTGATAAAGCCCTTAAGATGAGTACTTGACTACTAGGACTATGATGCAGATCATACTAGTGAGGATAGTGTAGTCGCCAAGTACATCCTTCAAATGTTCCTAGTCATGGGAGTACCGAGACAGGGCATCAATACTCCAGAGTAGACTAGCGTATGCGCTTCTTGACCCATATGATAGGCGATGGATGATCTCATATCCATTGGTGTTTGACATCAGAGAAGGTATGCGGGTGCTCAGTGGAGACTGGGTACACTGGACAAACTCGCCGAGAACTCCCAGATGGTATTATACCTCACGTCAGATGGCAGTTCTCTGGTGACACTGGTACAGGTTAGTCTGTAGACCCGAGATCGTCATAGAGTCTTGTGTGATTCCCACTGTGCTTTGATTTCCATCATACCACGTCCAAGAGGGCATGCAAAAAGGTGGCTTTTGGGTACAGTCCCGAATCACATGGAGGCAATGAGCGATAGGAGGGGTTTCGTCTCTCCCGGTATAGGGAGTTGATGTTGCGCTGTGTTCGATTGGCTATAACTGGAAATCCCTGGTCAGGGTTGCTGAGATTTACTGGTAAGTATTATCAGTAGTTTCTCGAACTGTTATAGACCTCATATCGACACAACTTATCAAGCTACTGGGGTCTGACGTTTACCACCCCTAGGCGAGATATGAAATATATCAGACGAAGAAACCGGACTGTATGGGAATGTTACTGATTAGATTCGCGGGAGAAAGTACAGGCTTGCTTGTTGATCTTCTGATCTCTCAATACCTGGGTGGCTGTTACGTTTAGCTGACCGCTTGCAGCTTGTGAGTGTTTGATATGATCATCACCTACTGCCAGCATATTGACGATTCTTTTGAGTCCTACACAGAGGTTTCTTGACTCAGGCAAAACGGAGTAGGAGCACATATATGATATGTGCGGGACCGAGAACAATACGTGTATGTGATACCGTATTAAATTCTCGCGATATGAGATATCGGCCGGGTATATGTGATATAGCCGGGTCATCGGATCAAGTGTTGATTCGATGAACTGATACAGATTATATTAGTTGGTTATTTATGAAATAGCCGGATTATCGGATCAAGTGTTGATTCGATAATTTAATGTATAATTATATATATGATATATTAAATTACATTAACTAGTATAAGCTCACAAAAAGATTCTTTTTCTCACTCGGGTAATACATTGATATATATGCGATATATGTTAATTGTATTATTTTATTTTGTTACAATAAATATTGTATATGTGATATATAATATTGTAACATGTTAGGGTTATTAATGCAACATGTTTAGTGGAGATTAAACATGGTTAGGGTTTGATTTGGGTTAATCTTTTCTAGAAGATTTTAGAAGCTTTGCTTTTGTTTTAAGCAAAGGTATTTGTTATGATATTTTGCATAGATATTTGTTTAACCCAACCCAACCCTTTAACCATGATTCAATCTCTACAAGGGTTAGTTCTTCTCACTTATACTATGGTTGCATTTCTAACCTTACACTTGAGCTATTCATTATTCATCACAAAAGAGTTAGTTTCTTCTTCTTCTTCCTTCTTACTTGAAAAGCTTTCTAGCTTTTTGAGAGGTGATGAAAATGGGTGAGATTAAGAAAACAAATGAGAGCTAAAATCCTACTTCATCATCCTAATATATCCTAGCCATTTAGATTAGGGTGTTCACTTCATTAGTGAGTGAGAGCTTGTGTTAAAGAAACTTCAAGGTAGATCATCTTTGTTATCGAAGATCGGAAGCAAGCTTGCATCTCTCTCTTCGTGGAGCCTCTCTAGAGTCCGGGTACTTGATGATCGCAGCGAAGGGACCTCAACACGGAGCTTTAGAAGTGAAGGACCAGACTACAAAGGTTGTAATTCCAAATTCTTAGATGTAAAGATGTTTACATGCTTTGTTTCGCCTAATCTCTAGTTTAAAGATCTTGGTTAGGGTTGTTCGGCACGTCTAATTTTTAAATCGGGCATGGTTGATGCCTTATAGAATCTTGTGAGAGTGCCTAGTAACCCTACAGTGGTATCAGAGCCAAGCTAGAGTTTTAGGCAAAGTCCAGGCGAAGTTTAAAGTCCGATCGAACTCCGAATACCTGTAAAACCCTTGTTTTTGGAAAAAATTTCAAAATGTGATTTTTTATGCATTAAAAATACTCAAAAGAATCAGCAGGGAATTCTAAGGATAATCGTAAAATACGACCATCTAGTTCCATTAAACCACCGTGGAACCATGGCAAGACCCTTGCTTGCGCGGCGGTTCCGCGGCCGTCTCTGGGCATTAGGATTTTATTTTGTCCAGTAACATCCGTAGGCACTTCCTGATGCTTCTGGGAATTTTTCATTATACTCAAGTGTTGAGTTGTCTGGGTTGTATTGGGAACTCGTTGATTCGATCAGAAAGTTTAACTTCGTTTAATTTTTTCCGGGTAATTTTAGAACGTGTTAAAATGTTCGAACGGATATCAATAACTCACTTTTTCCCCTGCCGGAAAATTTCCAAGCGTTGGATTTTTCCGCAGTTTAAGAACGTTCTAAGTCGTGCAAGTAACGCGGTGGACCCTCTAGAAGAACACAAACCTTAACTCGATTATGTGACCGTCTGAACCGCCTCTAAACCTTAGGATTTGTGGCAGTACGGCATTGCCACATGTGAGGCGTTGGCTTGACCCTTCTACGGCTGGACCATTGGTACTATGGTATATGATGGATGTTTTTAAACTAATTTCAAGAGTTGAGAACTATTTGGGAAATCTTGGGTGTTTGTTTATTCGATCGGAAAGTTTAACATTGTCTATTTATCTGGAATGTGATACAATATTTGGAATCCACAAGTAGTTATAAGATAACTAATTTGAATGTTATAAATCTAGCAGTTCGGTCTCAGATGATCGGTTGCCACGGAATTTTGATGTGATCAAAAGTCCGTTGCAATCACGTAGCGTACACGGATACTCGTCGGGTAAACTTAATAGACAGCCACGCCCCATAGCCCCGACCAAGTGACTATAGGAGAACCCCGTCGCCAAAAGCATCCGTTCAGGTGCTCGCGGCAGCGGTGTTCCGCCTTAGTGCACTTCGTCGACAGCATCAGGGGTGCGGCTGTCTACTAAAGTTTGCGATGAGCATTCGATCAGAATGTCGGGAATCTTGTTGAATTGCCCGACTAGATATTGAAAAGTGTTTTCGATAAAGAGACTAAAATGCGTGGTTTATAATTGTTAGGCATGCGATGTCTAAGGAATTCATTTGGTTAGGCATGCGATATCTAAGGAGGTTGCGGATTCCAACTGTTGTAGTTTTACACTTTCTTTTCTGCGACTGTAAGTGTAGTATATAGTTGTATCGCCAGTTTTCGTTGCTATACATCAACGACAATCGGTGTATGCATACTTACTTACGTTGATGATATGAGATATTATGTGTTGCTGTGATATGTTATATTGGATCGTCATGTTTGAATAGCCGAGGGTTTTATGTGAGATGAGAGTTTTTCATTTTCATTCATGTAAAATTCATTTGTATATAATATTCTTTTGTTGGGGCACTTCCGGGTTGAGGATGATGTCACCATTGTATATTATTTATTTTTTCCGCATTAGGTAGACCCAAGGCGGGGAGCACAAGTAACCGGGTTCTAGGGTCCAGTGGGAGGCTATCTCGAGGAGTCGAGACCGGGTCTCGTAACCCTAGAATTGGCAGTGTTGCCTACCGCTCTCGTAGGGGTCTAGGGATGTGGGTTTGGCTATTCATCGCGACCGTGGAATCCGTGTTTTATATAGGCTCGTATTAAAACACGGACGTCCTAGTATATCCAATATTTCATATGTGTTCTTCTGCTGCAATGTTCTGTGATGAGATCATATTACTGCCTGAGACGAATGTTTATATTATATATATGAGATATATGTTATATTGCAGATTTCGTTTCAAATGAGATGCTTATGAAGCATAATAAAATGGGACTTCATTAATGAGATTAATGAAACTAAAAGAAACCTAAAGATGTTGTAGAAACTTGTCTCAAAACTGGTAGCTCTAGTTCTTGCTTTGCATAGAGATGTTCCTTGTAGAACATCCAGCACCTTATTCGATAGGGAAAGAGACGAGATCCCTTCACCGGGAGTGACCTCTTTAGCGAAACTAGCAGATGCTATAAACCCGGTTTGTCTTTTGATTGTTTCTATAGTTTTTGCTTTGTATGGTGATATTTGTGAAATATCCTGCACCTTATTCGATGAGGAAAGAGCCGACGATCCCTTCACCAGGAGTGACCTCTTTAGCAAAACTAGAAAAGACCTCAAAAACATTCCATTTAAAATCACTCGATTCTACAACAATATCAAGTTCATTACGCAAAGGGTTTTCTTAAAAACCTGTCGTAGCCCTCCGTCATTTCAGATAAGTACTTCATAGTATTCATACTGTGTTTGTTGACCTTGTCAAGGCGTAGTGTGCAGTAGCTATTTATGCTTATCTGCAAAAGCATATGATGCGATTGTTAGGGTAGTCGTGTGACTTTGTTGACCTTGTCAAGGGTCATGCGGATGGGTTTAATTCAATCGGAAAACGACGGGTTGAACTTGACTTGCGGTCTATGGTTTGTTGATCTTGTCAAGGTCATAGATCGCTCAGGGTAAAATATTATTGGGAATTTCAAGTGTTGAAATTTGCAATGAGATTGCATACCTTCTATGAGATAGTTGGATCCCGATACCCGCTGCGAGTAAAAGTTACTCCTAGGAGAGTTTTACACATTACAATTAGCCAATCAAGTAAGTGTCTAGAAAGGTGTTAACGGGGTTACGCCCGTGGGAAAACGAGGTTTACTTTAATTAGGTCCATGCGAAAGCGCGGGGAACCTCCCTCAAAGTACCGGCACTGGCCTGGCTGAAAGATTGGTGAACTTATAGAGTGTAATTAATCCCGGTTAGTCTTTCCTTTTAGGGTTTGAAGGAAGATTTGACTAAAACAGTGGGAGACATCCTGATTAGATATATTGATAACCAATCTAATCTTGCAAGAACATACGCTGAGTGTTTTCTTCTCTCTCTCTTCTGGTTACGACTATGTCACGCCTTAATCAAGATAATAATACGGATGTATTGACCGAACCCGCTTGTTATACTGCGCAAGGGAACGCTGGTCCCGCTCCAACCTATAATTGTTATAAGACAGAGCAGGAAATAGGGGATTACCAGAATTCCCGTGCCGCCCAAACGAAGAAAGTGCATGCTGATGCATCATCTTCGGGTGTGTTCATTACCGAGAACTGTTTCTCAGTATTCTTTACGTCCTGGGTATGAGATACCGGATCAGGATCCCGCAAATGTAATTTGTTACATGGGCTACAGAGAGGTAGAGAACTGAGAACGGGTGATAAGTTTCATGAGATAGAAACGGTGCAAGTGTTGCAGCCAAGTCTGTTGGTAGTTATCACCCTGTATTAACAAATACATTGATTCTGAACGAATGTTATTAGATACCGAACCTGATATACAACATCATATCAGTCTCTTTATTAGTAAAGAAGGATATAATTTTGTATTGTTGGATAATGTTTTGAACATTTCCTATATCAAGAGTTGATCGGTTCAGGCACATTATCTAAAAGTATTGACGTTCTAAATCAAACCACATTTCTTAGTATACAGAACACACACAAGAGGAAAAGTTCAGAAATGAACGAATCCTTCTTGAGGTTTTGTAGACTAGATCATATCAATGTGACCCGACTAGCTGAAATTACATTTAGATGCATATTTAAATTAGTTTGAATTTACATCTTGTGAAACTTGCCGGTCATGTCACTAAGATAAGATGACCATAGCTCTGTTTATTGGAAACAGAGAAAGAGTTGGTGAACTCTTGGGATTGATACATGATGTATGAAGGTCCCCTGTCTACACATGCCAAGACCGGTTCTTTGTACTTCATTACATTCACTGATTATCTTTCAAGATCCGAACATATGTTCCTGTTGAAACATAAGTCTAGAACTTTTGAGAAATTCAATGAATATAAGTTAGAAGTAGATAACCAAATAGGGTATAAGTATTATGTCCTTTGATGTTGTTAGTTATATGTATGCCCTAGAAGCCATTACTGTACATAGGATGTATATTATAGTGGATGCTGGGACATATATAGGGAGGACTTTCTTGCTCGACATGATAGTATGCTATCTGGTTGCCCTTTACCTTAACGTGTATACTGATTATCTCTCTGTTACATGTTGGTAAAGCCCTTAGGATGAGTACTTGACTACCTGGACTATGATGCAGATCATACTAGTGGGGACATATAGTCTATAAGTACATCCTTCAAAGTCCCTAGTCGTGGGTGTATCGAGACGGGGCATCGATATACCAGAGTAGACTAGCGTATACCTTCTCGACCCATACAGATGGGCGATGGATGATCCCATATCCATTGGTGTTTGACATCAGAGATGATATACGGGTGCTCAATGGAGACTGGGTACACTGGACGGACTCGCCGAGAACTCCCAGATGGTATTATACCTTACGTCAGATGGCAGTTCTCTGGTGACACTGGTACAGAGTAGTCTGTTGACCCGAGATCGTCATAGAGTCTTGTGTGGTTCCCACTGTGGTTTGATTTCCACCTTACCACGTCCAAGAGGGCGTGCAAAACGGTGGTTTTTGGGTACAGTCCCGAATCACATGGAGGCAATGAGCGATAGGAGGGGATTCGTCTCTCCCGGTATAGGGAGTTGATGTTGCGCTGTGTTCGATTGGCTATAACCGGAAATCCCTGGCCAGGGTTGCTGAGATTTACTGGTAAGTGTTACCAGTAGTTTCTCAAACTGTTATAGACCTCATATCGACACGACTTATCGAGCTATTGGGGTCTGATGTTTACCACCCCTAGGCGAGATATGCGACATATCAGACGATCAGACCGGACTGTACGGTAAGTGTTACTGGTTGGATTCACAGGAGTATGAGCGGGCTTGCTCGTCGATCTTCTGATCACTCAATACCCGGGTGGCCGTTACGTTTAGCAGACCGCTTGCGGCTTGTGGGTGTTTGATATGATCATCGCCTGCTGTCGGCGTATTGACGAGTCTTTAGAGTCCTACACAGAGGTTTCCTGGCTCAAGCGAAACGAAATAGGAGCGCATATGAGATATGTGCGGGACCGAGAATAATGCGTGTATGTGATACCGTATTTCATTCTCGCGATGAATGTGTCGAATGGTTATATGCGATATAACCTAGTTATCGAATCAAGGATTGATTCGATAAAACGATACATTGTATACTAGTCGGTTGTGTGCGACATGACCGGATCATTGAATCAAGTGTTGATTTAATGATTTAATGCATAATTATATATATGATATATTACTTTGCATTAACTAGTATTGGTTCACTTTAAATGGATTTTCTCACTTGATGTTCACAAGTTGTATATGTGATATACTTTTGTGCATTTGATTGTATCATCTTTGATGATACATGTTAACTTGAGTTTGTGTAAAAATTAAACCATGGTTATATGAGTGGTTAGGGTTTTGTTTATTTACTTATTCTTTTATTTATTTCTTTTGTTCATTTTGGCAAAAGAAAATGATAAAGAGAGAATGGTGGCTTTCTTTGTTTGATATTGAAGCTTCATGAAGCTTTGACTAAGTCACCATTTTGTCTCATGCTTAACCCTAACCATTCCCCTTAACCCTAGTTCATTCTCTACACTTGACCATGGTTGGTTTATGATAAGTATTCTTTTTATTTTCCTTTTTGAAAAAGACTTATCATAATATACTTCATCTTCTTCTTCTTTTTCTTCAAGAAGAAGCTTGCCTCCATCAATGGTAACTTGAGAAAATGAGTGAGAAATCCAATTCTAAAGTGAACCCACCTCCTATTTCTTCATCCTCTACCTCTTGCCAAGTAGTATAGGGTGTTTTCTTCACAAGTTTCATGACTTGGTGAAGTGGGAGCTTGATCTTGTGATGCCTCGACGTAGATCATCTTCGGCATCGTAGTCGATGACCTAGCCCGCCCATTTCTCCGATGAAGCCGACGCTAGAGCCTGGGATTCGATTTGGACAGCGAGGAGACTTCATTACGGAGCTATGGAGGTGGAGGACCGGATCTACAAAGGTTGTATTTCCGTTCTTGTAGTTAAGTTGTTAACTAGTTTCATTTGTTTCGTCTAAATATCTAGTTAACGATCCGTATTAGGGTTTCTCGGCACCCGTAAAATTTGAAATTCGCATGGTTGATGCCTTGTGAGACCTAATTAGTGTGTCTAGGAACCCTACAGTGGTATCAGAGCCTAGCTAGAGCCTTAGGAGATACGTAGACGATGTTAGAAACCCGATCGAACCCCGAAACCCTAACTTTTAACCCTCTCTGGAATTTTTCTGAAAAGTGGTTTTTTCCAAATTAAAAATGCTTAAAAAATTCATAAGGAAATTCTAAGTATTACGGTGCAAAAATTACCTAATGATCTCTCTAAAGCGCGGCGGAACCGCGGCATTAGCCGCCTATTGCGGCGGTTCCGCGCTCATTTAGTCTCTTCAGTCAACCATTTTTGCACAGTAACTTCTTTATTTAAATGCTGAGTTTTATGGGAATTTTTAATATTTATTCAAGAGTTGAATTTTCTGGGGTTGTTTTGGGGATTCGATGATTCGATCGGATTATCAGATTTTGTCTATGTGGATTCCGGATAATTTTTGAATATGTTAAAAAGTTCGACCGGATATAAATACCCACCTTTTCCCCTGTTGGGAAATTTCCAAGTGTTGGATTTTTCCGTGGTTTAAAGACGTTCTAAGTAGTGCAAGTAACGCGATGGACCCTCTAGAAGACAACAAACCTTAACTCGATTATGTGACCGTCTTGAACTGCCCTTTGAACCTTAGGGTTAGGGGCAGTACGGCGTGCCACATGTGAGGCGTTGGCTTGACCCTTCTACGGCTGGACCGTTGGTACTGAGGCACGAAGTGAATGTTTTTAAACTTATTTCATGTGTTGATCTGTATCGGGAAAACTTGGGTGTTTGAATGTTCGATCGGAAAGTTTAACATTTTCTAATTATCTGGAATGTGATACAATAATTGGAATTCACAAGATAGTTATGAGATAACTGAATGAATGTTATAAACATAGCACTTTAGTCTCACTTGATCGGTTGCCACGGAATTTTGATGTGATCAAAAGTCCGTCGCAATCACGTAGCGTACGCGGATACTCGCCGGATAAACTTAATAGACAGCCTCACCCCATAGCCCCGATCAAGTGACTGTAGGAGAACCCCGTCGCCGAAAGCATCCGTTCGGGTGCTCGCGGTAGCGTTGTTCCGCCTTGGTGCACTTCGTCGACGGTATCGGGGGTGCGGCCGCCTACTGAAGTTTGCGACGAGCATTCGATCAGGATGTCGGGAATCTTGTTGAATTGCCCGACTTGATATTGAAAAGAGTTTTCGATAATGAGACTAAAATGCGGGGTTTATAATTGTTAGGCATGCGATGTCTAAGTAATTCATTTGATTAGGCATGCGATGTCTATGCAGGTTGCGGATTCCAACTGTTGTAGTTTTACACTTTATTTTCTGTGACCGTAAGTGTAATATGTGATATCGCCGGTTTCGTTGCTATATGTCAATGACAATTGGGATGCGCATATTTACTTACGTTGATGACATGTGATGTTATGTGTTGCTGGATATGTTATATTGGATCGTCGTGTTTGAATAGCCGGGGGTTTTTATGTGAGATGAGTGTTTTTCATTTTCATTCATGTAAAAACTTGTATGTAATATTCTTTTATTGGGGCACTTTCAGGTTGCGGAAGATGTCACCTTTTGTATATTATTTACTTTTCCGCACTAGGATAGACCCAAGGAGGGGAGCACAAGTAACCGGGTTCTGGAGTCTAGTGGGAGACCAACTCGAGGAGTCGAGTCCGGGTCTCCTAACTCTAGAATTTGTAGGGTTGCTTGCCGCTCTCGTAGGGGTCTAGGGGTGTGGGTTTGGCTATTCATCACGACCGTGGAATCCGTGTTGTATACTGGCTCGTATTGAAAACACGGGCGTCCTAGTATATCCAATATTTCATATGATTCTTCTGCTGCGATATCTGTGATGTGATCATGTGATGTTCTGTGATAGATACAGTATATAGTATATATGATATATTATATAGACGTTACTTATGTTTTACACCCGTGCTAGCCCTGCCCCGCTCTGCCGTTAGTTACCTAACCTAACGGTGCACGAGGGGACATCGAGGCGAATGCGGATGGCATAAGTGTACGTCGTATTTATCTGTGATGTTTAGGTATTTAAATGATGGGACTTCATTAATGTGATTAATGAAATAAAAAGAAACCTAAGATGTTGTAGAATCTAATTTCAAAAATAAAACAGGTAGCTACAGTTCTTGCTTTGCACAGCGGTATATATGATATATCCTGCACCTTATTCGATGAGGAAAGGACCGAGATCCCTTTACCGGGAGTGACTCCTTTAGTAATAACTGGCAGATGCTACACACTCGGTTTGTCTTCTGATTGCTTTTAAGAGTTTTGCTTTGCACAGTGATATATATGATATATCCCGCACCTCATTCGACGAGGAAAGGACCGACGATCCCTTCACCGGGAGTGACTCCTTTAGCAAAACTAGAAAAGCCTCAAAAACACTCCATTTTAAAATCATTTGATTCTACAACGATATCAAGTTCATTACGCAATAGGTTTTCAGAAAAACCTGTCGTAGCCCTCCGTCATTTCAGATAAGTCCTGTTTAGTATTCGTGCTGCGTTTGTTGACCTTGTCAAGGCGCAGTGTGCGGTAGCTAACCAGTATTTATCTGCTTATGCATATGATGCAGATTGGGTTAGAGTAGTCGTGCGGCCTTGTTGACCTTGTCAAGGGTCGTGCGGGTGGGTTTGATTCAATCAAGAAATGACGGGTTGAACTTGACTTGCGGTCTATGGTTTGTTGACCTTGTCAAGGTCATAGATCGTTCAGGGCAATATTATCGGGAATTTCAAGTGTTGAAATTTGCAATGAGATTGCATACCTTTTATAAGATAGTTGGATCTCGATACCCGCTGCGAGTAAGAGTTACTCCTGGGAGAGTTTTACACATTACAATTAGCCGATCAAGTAGGTGTCTAGAAAGGTGTTAACGAGGTTACGCCTCTGGGAAAACGAGGTTTACATTAATTAGGTTCGTGCGAAAGCACGGGGGACCTCCCTCAAAGTACCGACACTGGCCTGGCTGAAAAATTGGCGAACTTATAGTTTGTAATTAATCCCGGCTAGTCTTTCCTTTTAGGGTTTGAAGGAAGATTTGATAAAACGCAGTGGGAGCCATCCTGATTAGATAAAATTATAACCAATCTATTCTTGCAAGAGCGCACGCTGAGTGTTTTTCTTCTCTCTCTCTCTCCAGGTAGCGACCATGTCACGCCTTAATCAAGATAATAATACGGAATATTGACCGAACCCGCTTGTTATACTGAGCTGGGGAACGTTGGTCCCGCTCCAACTTATAATTGTTATAAGATAGAGCAGGAAATTGGGGATTACCAGAATTCCCGTGCCGCCCAAACGAAGAGAGTGCATGCTGATGCAACATCTTCGGGTGTGTTCATTACACAGAACTGTTTCTCTGTATCCTTTACGTCCTGGGTATGTGATACCAGATCAGGATCCCAGATATGTAATCTGTTACATAGGGCTATAGAAAGGTAGAGGACTGAGAACGGGTGATAAGTTTCATGAGGCAGAAAACGGGGCAAGAGTTGCAGCCAAGTCTGTTGGTCACTGTCACCCTGTATGACCAATACATTGATTCTGAACGAATGTTATTAGATACCGAACCTGATATACAAAATCATATCAGTTTCTTTATAAGTAAAGAAATGATAAAATTTTGTATTGTTGGAATATGTTTTGAACATTTCCTATATCAAAAGTTGATCGGTTCAGGCACGTTATCTAAAAGCATTGATGTTCTAAATCAAACTACAATTCTTAGTATACGCAACACACACAAGAGGAAGAGTTCAGGCATGAACGAATCCTACTTGAGGCATTGTAGACTAGGTCATATCAATGCGACCTGACTAGCTGAAGTTACATTTAGATGCATAATTAAATCTGTTTGAATTTACATCTTATGAAACTTGCCAGTCATGTCATAAAGATACAATGACCATAGCTCTATTTACTGGAAGCAGAGAAAGAGTTAGTAAACTCTTGGGATGATACATGTTGATGTATGTAAGGTCCCCTGTCTACATATGCCAGAACTGGTTCTTTGTACTTCATTACATTCTCTGATGATCTTTCGAGATTCAGACCTATGTTCCTATTGAAACACAAGTCCGAACCTTTTGAGATATTCACAGAATATAAGTTAGAAGTAGAGAACCAAAATACGGGTATAAGTATTATATATCCTATGATGAGATCAGGGAGGAGAATACTTGTGCATGGAATTCCTGGACTTTTCTAAAGGAGAATGAGATTCTCTCTCAGCATTACTCCTCCGTATACACCATAGCGAGATGGTATATCGGGGCGGAGCAATAACACCCTATGTGATAAGGTATGCTCTATGATGAGTACTACTGAGTTACCTATTTCCTTTTGGGAGTTATGCACTTGAGAAGTTGCATACCTATTGAATAGGGTTCAAATTCAAATCAGTTGCCTACCACTTCATATGTGATATGGAAAGGGTAGAGCCCATGTCTTAAGCTAGTTAAGATTTGGGGTTGACCGTCCTATGTCTAAAAGCAAAATCCGAACAATCTAAAGGCAAGGTCTGTAATGTAGAACTGGAAAGGTTCCAGCTATACAAACTACAGCAGATGATTTGATAAAACTAAAGGATTCAATAGTTACCAACGAACCTCAGCCTCTCCGCCGATCTAGTAGGGTTCCTCACCCACCTGAGAGATACTTCGGTTACTCTATGACAGTGGGAGCGAGGATTGCATCATGAGATGATGACCCAACTAGTTTCGAGCTGGCCATCAGGAGTGGGACTCTGTAAGAATGGCTGGATGCTTAGCGATCTGAGATGGAATCCATGTACACCAACAAAGTATGGACTTTGGTTGCTATATCTGAAGGGTTAAATCCCCATCAGGAGCAAGTATATCTTGAGAAGATTACTTGGTGTAGATGGAAAAGTTGAGACTTTCAAAGCTAGACTTGTTAAAGCTTTTTCGTCATCGACCAGGCGTGGAGAATGATGAAACCTTTTCCAGGGGCCTATGCTTAAGTCCATCCAGATCCTACTTGCCACGGCTACATACCATGACTACGATATCTGGTGGTTGGGTGTCATGACAGCTTTTCTAAATGATGTTTTAGAATAGAGCGTCTATAAGTACACAGCCAGAGTGCTTCGTAGACAGTGGGAGCAGCGGAAACGTGTACAAGATGCTTTATAGGATAAAGCAGGTATCGCGGAGTTGGAACATCTGTTTTGATGTAGTAGTCAAACAGTTTGACTTCATCAAAATGGTAGATGAACCTTGTATATACGAAAAGGTAGTAGGGAGTGTGGTGATCTTCGTAGAGTACGTGGATGACATACTCATGATAGGGAAGAAATTTCCTAGGCTACGCTCGGTCAAATCTCCGCTTATCACAAGCATTCTCCATATAGGATCAAAGTGATACCTCCTAAATCCTGTGTTTTTCATCTATGAGATGGATATAATTGGATATTAGGATACTCACTAGATGTAGTGAGATGGTATCAATCGATCCTGGGGAGAATCACTGGAAGTGTTCCAGGGTGATACAGACGACTGAATGTCAGTCACAGGCATTGTCTTTACCCTCAGTAAAAGGATGGTATGTTGGAAGAGTTCCAAGCTAGATACCGTGGCTAACTAGACGATAAAGGCAGGATACATCGCTACTTGAGATGCTACCAAAGAGGCAGTCTGGATGTATATTTGTTCATAAGATGAACTTAGTTCCTCCCATTGTGTGACAATGGAGTTGTGGCTTATGCCAAGGAACGCCCGTCCCATCAGTGATCCAGACATATTCTAAGGCAGTATCACCTGATCATGGAGATGGTTGATCTCCAGGGTGATCGAGGTTAGGAGAGTAGACTCAGAAGACAACACGGCGGATCCACTCACGAAGGCCTATTCCCAGAGAGAGATTTTTATGGGATGGTTGAGTATGAGATACTGCAACCACTGCTACAGATGGCCCTAGTGCAAGTGGGAGATTGTTAGTTATATGTATGCCCTAGAGGCCATTACTGTACATAGGATGTATATTGTAGTGGATGCTGGGACATATATAGGGAGGACTTTCTTGCTCGACGTGATAGTATGATATCTGGTTGCTCTTTAGCTTAACGTGTATACTGATTGTCTCTCTGTTACATGTTGGTAAAGCCCTTAGGATGAGTACTTGACTACCTGGACTATGATGCAGATCATACTAGTGGGGACAGATAGTCTATAAGTACATCCTTCAAAGTCCCTAGTCGTGGGTGTATCGAGACGGGGCATCGATATACCAGAGTAGACTAGCGTATACCTTCTCGACCCATACAGATGGGCGATGGATGATCCCATATCCATTAGTGTTTGACCTCAGAGATGATATACGGGTGCTCAGTGGAGACTGGGTACACTGGACGGACTCGCTGAGATCTCCCAGATGGTATTATACCTTACGTCAGATGGCAGTTCTCTGGTGACACTGGTACAGAGTAGTCTGTTGACCCGAGATCGTCATAGAGTCTTGTGTGGTTCCCACTGTGGTTTGATTTCCACCTTACCACGTCCAAGAGGGCATGCAAAACGGTGGTTTTTGGGTACAGTCCCGAATCACATGGAGGCAATGAGCGATAGGAGGGGATTCGTCTCTCCCGGTATAGGGAGTTGATGTTGCGCTGTGTTCGATTGGCTATAACCGGAAATCCCTGGCCAGGGTTGCTGAGATTTACTGGTAAGTGTTACCAGTAGTTTCTCAAACTGTTATAGACCTCATATCGACACGACTTATCGAGCTATTGGGGTCTGATGTTTACCACCCCTAGGCGAGATATGCGACATATCAGACGATCAGACCGGACTGTACGGTAAGTGTTACTGGTTGGATTCACAGGAGTATGAGCGGGCTTGCTCGTCGATCTTCTGATCGCTCAATACCCGGGTGGCCGTTACGTTTAGCAGACCGCTTGCGGCTTGTGGGTGTTTGATATGATCATCGCCTGCTGCCGGCGTATTGACGAGTCTTTAGAGTCCTACACAGAGGTTTCCTGGCTCAAGCGAAACGAAATAGGAGCGCATATGAGACATGTGCGGGACCGAGAATAATGCGTGTATGTGATACCGTATTTCATTCTCGCGATGAATGTGTCGAATGGTTATATGCGATATAACCTAGTTATCGAATCAAGGATTCGATAAAACGATACATTGTATACTAGTCGGTTGTGTGCGACATGACCGGATCATTGAATCAAGTGTTGATTTAATGATTTAATGCATAATTATATATATGATATATTACTTTGCATTAACTAGTATTGGTTCACTTTAAATGGATTTCTCACTTGATGTTCACAAGTTGTATATGTGATATACTTTTGTGCACTTGATTGTATCATGTTTGATGATACATGTTAACTTGAGTTTGTGTAAAGATTAAACCATGGTTATATGAGTGGTTAGGGTTTTGTTTATTTACTTATTCTTTTATTTATTTCTTTTGTTCATTTTGGCAAAAGAAAATGATAAAGAGAGAATGGTGGCTTTCTTTGTTTGATATTGAAACTTCATAAAGCTTTGACTAAGTCACCATTTTGTCTCATGCTTAACCCTAACCATTCCCCTTAACCCTAGTTCATTCTCTACACTTGACCATGGTTGGTTTATGATAAGTATTCTTTTTATTTTCCTTTTTGAAAAATACTTATCATAATATACTTCATCTTCTTCTTCTTCTTCTTCAAGAAGAAGCTTGCCTCCATCAATGGCAACTTGAGAAAATGAGTGAGAAATCCAATTCTAAAGTGAACCCACCTCCTATTTCTTCATCCTCTACCTCTTGTCAAGTAGTATAGGGTGTTTTCTTCACAAGTTTCATGACTTGGTGAAGTGGGAGCTTGATCTTGTGATGCCTCGACGTAGATCATCTTCGGCATCGTAGTCGATGACCTAGCCCGCCCATTTCTCCGATGAAGCCGACGCTAGAGCCCGGGATTCGATTTGGACAGCGAGGAGACTTCATTACGGAGCTATGGAGGTGGAGGACAGGATCTACAAAGGTTGTATTTCCGTTCTTGTAGTTAAGTTGTTAACTAGTTTCATTTGTTTCGCCTAAATATCTAGTTAACGATCCGTATTAGGGTTTCTCGGCACCCGTAAAATTTGAAATTCGCATGGTTGATGCCTTGTGAGACCTAATTAGTGTGCCTAGGAACCCTACAGATGTGATCAAGGAGGAGAATACTTAAGCATGGAATTCCTGGACTATTCTAAAGAAGAATGAGATTCTCTCTCAGCATTACTCCTCCGTATACACCACAGCACATCGGTGTATCGGGGTGGAGCAATCACACCCTATGTGATATAGTGCGCTCTATGATGAATACTACTGAGTTTCCTATTTCCATTTGGGAGTTATTGTAACGTTTAAAAATACTTAAATAAATAATTAAATGAATAAAATTGTTTAAGTGAATTTTATGAATTTCGGTAAAATAAAATGTATTTTTCGTAAAATTAAACCGTAATTGTTTTTCATTATAATTTCAAAAATACATATTTTAATTATGTAATTACTAGTAAATGGTGTTTATTTAGCCACTTATAAATTTTTATTTTAATTAAATATTTTTCCTACATTAATTATTTTAAATATTAACATAAGCTTTATTTTTTAAACTAAATTAGTGTAAATTACAAATTTGAATGGTTTTAATTTTTAAAAATGAGCCATGGTATATTAGAATCAAGTGTGTAATATGCAAAATCTTTTCCAAAATCTCTCCATGGTTCTAGAAATTTCTAGGAAAAAGGGTTAAATTGAAAAAGTTAGATAATAAAAGGTTTAAGTGAAAAAAAATGCATTATTTATGAACTTTCTACAAAATACCACACATTTTTTCTCTCTCTCCACCCTCCTCCCTCTCCATGGCCGTCCTCCCCTCCATGGGTAGCCCCAAAATTTTCCCCCCATCATTTTTGCAATAAAAATCATCAAAATTCATCAAAAATTCCAAAAATAAATCTCAAAAATCAACATTCAACCTCTACCATTTTCCTTTGACCTATTTAGCATGGATTTTGGAGATGGAAAGCATGCATTTTGGAGGCTCATTTTCATGTTTGGGTTTCATATTTTGAAGGTATAAATTTCCTTCTTTTGTTTTATTTCTATTAGATGTTTCTTTTAAAGCATAATTAGATTTAATATATTAATTCTAGTTGCAAATTTTAAAATTAAAGTTAGGGTTTGTAAATTCAAGTTGTGATTTTTATTAATTAAATAAGGTTATAATAGCTAGTTTAACATCTTTTAGAGTGGAAAAATATTGCATGGTTGTTGTATAATAAATTGTTTATTCAAATTGTTTTAATTAAGCTATTTAGCTAACTAGATTTTTCAAAAATGTGTTTGTGGGTAAAATAAAATTCTTATTAAGCTTGTTATCATTAGATGGTAGTTTTAATGAGAATATTAGCATATTAAAGGAAAGAAAAACTTAGTTTGATCACTAATTTCCTTTGATAATTGGAAAATAGTAATAAAATGCTAGTATTTTGTAAACTAGATTTTGGAAATTCCTATATAAATGAAATTAAAAATATAATCATGGTTTCATCATATCATTATCATCATGAATTGTAGTTTAGTACATTAATTCATGCAAAATCATGTTTTGTGGTGGAATTTAGGTATTTTGCTTGAAAAATGTTGAAAATTGTTAAAGGTTGCAAACTAGAAATTTCAAATTAATACAAATTTGTGTAATAAAAATATAGTAATGGTTTGTATAGTCTAGTTATACTATTTAATGAGTTTTATGACCTTTGGTTTCATTTAAATGTCAAGTTTTGATGAAAAACGGTAAATTGGTATTTTCGGGTTTTACGAAATTGGACGGTTTGATGGATTTTAGGGTTTCGATGGATTTAATCATGTTTTATAATATAAGTAAGGTGTTTTAAAACTACGAGTTATTTGTTGATGTTTATCTCGATCCATCGGAGTTTGTACGCCGATATCGAGCGATATTTGGTTCTTTTGTGTGGACGGGACATAGGTTTTAACCTATGCTTGTTCCTTGCGTCGTTTTGGCTTTTGTATGTGATTCAGTTTACGATACTATTTATATGTTTGCGTTTAGGTACCCATCACGTGGACTGCGGGCGATGAAGAGGATGATGGCGACACCGTCTTCGGCAGGCATGGACCAGGTGAGTAGATGCATATCTACGGGGGGAAGTCGGGTGGATGGCGTTTAGCACCCCCGCAACGTAGAATAGGAATAGTACTTATTGACATTAGGAAACCAGATGTGACCCTAGATTCTTAATGAGTAGGACCCTAGTAATGACCCTAGGCTGGACCAGACTGATTTAGGAAGACCGTACCAGAGGATGAATACCCTGGAAGAGGTTCGTAGGTTTCAGGTAGAAACACACACACGCACACACTGAAACTCGACATGGTGTATACGGGTATGTGTATATATATATAGGACTAGGTATAGGTATATATATAGATATATACAACACGTATGTGGGATACATTGATACACGGGAATGAAACAGGATAACTGGGCTTGATGCCGTGATTCTTGACTATACAGTCGTATTAAAGTGTTAGCGGATCATTAGAGAATGAGATAATGAACAGATATACCTAAATTATAATGGGTAGTGATGATATTGAGGTACATGGGACTCTAAAATAGAACCCGAACTGTAACTTGTGACTGATCACGATATGATATATGTATGACTTGATTACGACATCATATAGGTATGACCTGATGTCGATATCATATAGGTGTGACTTGATGACGATATGATATCAGTATGACTCGATCACAACATGATACATATGACATGCTATTTCTGAGGATAAATTAATGAGGTATATTTATGATGGCAATGTTATATAATTGATGTATGCGATTACAGCATAGCACCTCGATCATGACATGTGTTGATGATGATATTATACGAATAATGAGACACGTAGGTGATATTTGACCCGTACCCCGATATTGGGATGCCGTATGATGGATTTTACCGTACGAGGCATAGATGTGATGATTGATCCGCACTCTTGATTTGAGGAAGTCGTACTATGTACGTGACGCTATTGAGGCAGGATCGCCGACTATTAGAGATATGGACTCAGGCTTTAGGTATACTTCTATCGACCAGTTCTTAGGTTTAGTTTTCCTTAGGGGGGGTTAGATGGACACTACGTTAGGTTCGAGTCGTATAGTGGTAGTGGTAATTGTATATCAAATGAGTGGATAACACACATCCGTCTTTACTTTCACATTGTAATCATAATGTTGCATGTTCTTACATATGTTGCTATAATCAGTATAAACTTTACCTATTAGGACACCAGCACCATTACCGATGATGCGCATATTCCACGCACACTTATTTGCCGGCTCACACACATCATCATCGGTAATTGCTATGTCACGTACACTTTAGATCATATTGTCTTTTATGGATAGAATCAGTTAACAACTAGACCGATATAATATTGTGATTATTCTCTGATGTTAGTATAGACATGATATTTATTACTTAGACATTCATGCATTCATATTTTCATGTTATCATGCAGTATTATGGGCATATGCCGACACTTATCATATAGTTACTCATGATTTTGAGATTTGGATTTCTATGAGATTTCTTGATTTTGAGGAAAACCGCAAGAATATGTAAAAAACTTCTCTCTCTCCTCCTCCTCTCTTTTTAAAAACATAAGATGTGGTTTTCTCGTGATGTATGTGTCGTCCACCATGAGATTTCATGTTTTCTGTTGGATTTCGAGACCCGATTCGAGAAGTGGATGAACCGTCTCGGGTACATGGTGGGCCCGGTATGGTACCCCGGGACAAGAAGATCGAGTTGTAGACGATGAGCCTGGCAGGGGAAGGCTACCTACCGGTGATGTCTGGCACGGCGGATATCCGGAGGATACCGACCGTTGTCGTGAGATTTGATGATATGGGCCGATCCGGACTGACGGAGCCCGAGATATTGAGACTTGAGATTACATGTGTTGTGTCGACGCTTGACACAGATTTCCATGGATTTCATTGTTGAGATTTCAGATTCTTATACACATTTTACTATGATAACAGCTAAAGATTTCTTATACATATATATCTGGATTTCAGGATTTGTTACTTTACATTCATGGTGCATGCATTTCATTTCATATGACATAGTATTATATGAGGCACTGACACAAGCACGGAGTATCTGCACTTACACGTAGTTTTACCCTGCTATTACTAGATGATTGGGATATTATAATGTATTATTATGACCTAGGATAGCGTCGTGCATTCGATTTCTTTTCGTAGATGTCTTCTACTCACGAGTTGGCAACTCACCCCCGTTGTGCTAAATTTTATTTCAGGTTCGATGTACAGGTTTCCGTGGCAGCTTGTTGGCACATCTTTTCTTCAGGGTGATTTGCACGGTAGGTTGGTTCACTTGTATCCGAACCACCATTGTACTTTTATTCATTCATTTGTATCTAGTAAGCTCCATCAACCATACTTGTATTACTTGATAAGTTTATTCGACCAGTTTTTTATTTCGACCTTAGAGTCGCGCATGTATTATTCTGATCTGGTGGTTTTGTTTTCTTTTGAGTTTTGAGTCTCGCCCTTTGGCGTTGTATATTATTGTGTTTGTTGTGGTTGTTTCCGCCTGTTGGCATTGAGCTAGCACCCGTTTGGGGATGCTTTTTATTGTTTATTTATATTATACTTGTTGTACCCGTTTGGGGGCCAGTTTTTACAGAGGAGACTCTGCCGAAATTTTTGAGAAAATTTGCTGATGCTTTTAAACTTGTTTTCTTTTTTCTTCTTCTTCTTCTTTTATGGTTTAGATTTCTGGGCTTCAGCTTACTTAGGTTACGTGGCGCCTCTAGACGCTTCGTAATCTAAGTGCCGGTCACGTTCCGTACTTTCGGGTCGTGACAGTTATGCACTTGAGAAGCTGCATACCTATTGAATAGAGTTCAAATCAAATAAGTTGCCTACCACTTCATATGTGATATGGAAAGGGAAGAGCCCATATCTTAAGTTTGTTAAGATTTGGGGTTGTCCGGCCTATGTCTAAAAAGCAAAATCCGGACAAGCTCGAGGCAAAGTCAGTTCTGTGGAAGTTTGTTGGATATCCCAAGCATTCGTAAGGAAATATCTTCTACCAAACCGAGAAACAAAAGATGTTTTGTTTCTCAGCATGCCACCTTTGTGAAAGGGAATTTTTTGTGGAAAATTAGTGGTCATGAGGTAGAACTGGAAGGAGTTCCAGCTATACAAACTACAGTAGATGATTTGGTAGAACCAGAGGATTCAATAGTTTCCAACGAACCTCAGCCTCTCCGCCGATCTAGTAGGATTCCTCACCTACCTGAGAGATACTTCGGTTTCTCTATGACAGTGGGAGCAAGGATTGCATCATGAGATGATGACCCAACTAGTTTCGAGCAGACCATCAGGAGTGGGACTCTGTAAGAATGGCTGGATGCTTAGCGATCTGAGATAGAATCCTTATACACCAACAAAGTATGGACTTTGGTTGCTTTATCTGAAGGATTAAATCCCCAACAGGAGCAAGTATATCTTGAGAAGATTACTTGGTGTACATGGAAAAGTTAAGAATTTCAAAGCTATGCTTAAGTCCATCCAGATCCTACTTGCCACTGCTACATACCATGACTACGATATCTGGTGGTTGGGTGTCATGACTGCTTTTCTAAATGATGTTTTAGAAGAGAGCGTCTATAAGTACACAGCCAGAGGGCTTCGTAGACAGTAGGAGCAGCGGAAACGTGTGCAAGATGCTTTATAGGATAAAGCAGGCATCGCGGAGTTGGAACATCTGTTTTGATGTGGTAGTCAAAGAGTTTGACTTCATCAAAATGGTAGATGAACCTTGTATATACAAAAAGGTAGTAGAGAGTATGGTGGTGATCTTCGTAAAGTACGTGGATGACATACTCTTGATAGGGAAGGAGATTCCTATGTTACGCTCGGTCAATCTCCGCTTATCACAATGATTCTCCATATAGGATCAAGGTGATACCTCCTAAATCCTGGGTTTTGGATCTATGAGATAGATCTAATTGGATGTTAGGATTCTCACTAGTTGTAGTGAGATGGTATCAATTGATCCTGGGGAGAATCACTGGAAAGGTTCCAGGGTGATAAGGACGACTGAATGTCAGTCGCAGGCATTGTCTTTACCCTCAGTGGAGGGACGGTATGTTGGAAGAGTTCCAAGCTAGATACCGTGACATACTAGACGATTAAAGGCAAGATACATCGTTACTAAGGATGCTACCAAAGAGGTAGTCTGGATATATATAAGTTCATGAGATGAACTTCGTTCCAACCATTGTGTGACAATGGAGTTATGGCTTTGGCCTAGGAACGCCCGTCCCATCAGAAATCCAGATATAATTCTTAGGCAGTATCACATGATCATGGAGATGGTTGATCTCCAGGGAGATCGAGGTTAGGAGAGTAGACACAGAGGACAACAGCGCAAATCCACTCACAAAGACCTTTTTCCCAATACAGACTTTTATGGGATGGTTGAGTATGAGATACTTCAACCACAGCTAATTGTTGGGTATGTGATACCACAACAGATGGCCCTAGTGCAAGTGGGAGATTGTTAGTTATATGTATGCCCTAGAGGCCATTACTGTACATACGATGTATATTGTAGTGGATGCTTGGACATATATAGGGGGACTTTCTTGCTCGACATGATAGTATGCTATCTGGTTACACTTTATCTTAACATGTACTCTGATTGTCTCTATGTTACATGTTGATAAAACCCTTAGAATGAGTACTTTACTACCAGGACTATGATGCAGATCATACTAGTGAGGACAGTGTAGTCGCCAAGTACATCCTTCAAATGTTCCTAGTCGTGGGAGTACCGAGACAGGGCATCGATACTCCATAGTAGACCAGCGTATGCGCTTCTTGACCCATATGATGGGCGATGGATGATCTCATATCCATTGGTGTTTGACATCAGAGAAGGTATACGGGTGCTCAGTGGAGACTGGGTACACTGGACGGACTCGCCGAGAACTCCCAGATGGTATTATACCATACGTCAGATGGCAGTTCTCTGGTGACACTGGTACAGGTTAGTCTGTAGACCCGAGATCGTTATAGAGACTTGTGTGATTCCCACTGTGCTTTGATTTCCATCATACCACGTCCAAAAGGGCGTGCAAAAAGATGGCTTTTGGGTACAGTCCCGAATCACATGGAGGCAATGAGCGATAGGAGAGGTTTCATCTCTCCCGGTATAGGGAGTTGATGTTGCGCTGTGTTCAATTGGCTATAACTGGAAATCCCTGGCCAGGGTTGCTGAGATTTACTGGTAAGTGTTATCAGTAATTTCTCGAACTGTTATAGACCTTATATCGACACGACTTATCAAGCTACTGGGGTCTGACGTTTACCACCCCTAGGCGAGATATGCGACATATCAGACGAAGAGACCGGACTGTACGGGAGTGTTACTGATTGGATTCGCGGGAGAAAGTACAGGCTTGCTTGTTGATCTTCTGATCGCTCAATACCTGGGTGGCTATTACGTTTAGCTGACCGCTTGCAGCTTGTGGGTGTTTGATATGATCATCACCTACTGCCGGCGTATTGACGATTCTTTAGAGTCCTACATAGAGGTTTCTTGACTCAGGCAAAACGGAGTAGGAGCACATATATGATATGTGCGGGACCGAGAACAATACGTGTATGTGATACCGTATTAGATTCTCGCGATATGAGATATCGGCCGGGTATATGTGATATAGCCAGGTCATCGGATCAAGTGTTGATTCGATGAACTGATAAAGATTATATTAGTCGGTTATTTATGAAATAGCCGGATTATCGGATCAAGTGTTGATTCGATAATTTAATATATAACTATATATATGATATATTAAATTACATTAACTAGTATAAGCTCACAAAAAGATTCTTTTTCTCACTCGGGTAATACATTGATATATATGCGATATATGTTAATTGTATTATTTTATTTTGTTACAATAAATATTGTATATGTGATATATAATATTGTAACATGTTAGGGTTATTAATACAACATGTTTAGTGGAGATTAAACATGGTTAAGGTTTGATTTGGGTTAATCTTTTCTAGAAGTTTCTAGAAGCTTTGCTTTTGTTTTAAGCAAAGATATTTGTTATGATATTTTGCATAGATATTTGTTTAACCCAACCCAACCCTTTAACCATGATTCAATCTCTACAAGGGTTAGTTCTTCTCACTTATACCATGGTTGCATTTCTAACCTTAAACTTGAGTTATTCATTATTCATCACAAAAGAGTTAGCTTCTTCTTCTTCTTCTTCTTTCTTCTTGCTTGAAAAGCTTTCTAGTTTTTTGAGAGGTGATGAAAATGGGTGAGATTAAGAAAACAAATGAGAGCTAAAATCCTACTTCATCATCCTAATCTATCCTAGCCATTTAGATTAGGGTGTTCACTTCATTAGTGAGTGAGAGCTTGTGTTAAAGAAACTTCAAGGTAGATCATCTTTGTTATCGAAGATCAGAAGCAACCTTGCATCTTCCTCTTCATGGAGCCTCTCTAGAGTCCGGGTACTCGATGATCGCAGTGAAGGGATCTCAACACGGAGCTTTAGAAGTGAAGGACCGGACTACAAAGGTTGTAATCCCAAATTCTTAGATGTAAAGATGTTTACATGCTTTGTTTCACCTAATCTCTAGTTTAAAGATCTTGATTAGGGTTGTTCGGCACGTCTACTTTTTAAATCGGGCATGGTTGATTCCTTATAGAACCTTGTGAGAGTGTCTAGTAACCCTACAAGAATGAGAGGCTTTCCCTTGACCGGAGCGGTCAGCATCGGAGGGTTCTGCAAGTATTGCTTGATTTCATCCAGTGCGCTTTGGCATTTGCGATCCCAAACGAACGGGGTTCCCTTCTTCATCAGATGACTGTAGGGGCGGCACTTGCCTGAGAGATTGGCTATAAATCGCCGGATATATGCGAGCTTTTCTTGGAGAGACCGCAGTTGTTTGAGAGTCCTTGGCGGAGGCATTTCCATGATCGTCTTGATCTTTGACGGATCTATCTCGATGCCTCGGTGTCGGACGATGAATCCTAGGAATTTGCCCGATGAAACTCCGAACGTGCATTTGAGAGGGTTCATCTTCAAGTTGTATTGCCAAAAGCGCTGAAACACGATCTTCAGATGCTCTAAATGTTCCTCGTATGATTTGCTTTTAACCACGAGGTCGTCGATATATCATTCGACAATTTCATGTATGAGGTCGTCGAAGATCTTCATCATGGCCCTCTGATAGGTGGCACCAGCGTTCTTTAGACCGATGGGCATCACCTTATAGCAGAATATGCCCAAAGGGGTTCGGAACACGGTGTGCTTCTGGTCCTCGGGATGCATCTTTATCTGATTGTATCCTGACGAGCCGTCCATAAAGGAAAAAAATTCATGAGTGGACGTATTGTCTATCATCAGCTCGGTGACCGGTACTGGGAAGTCGTCTTTCAGGCAGGCTTTATTAAGATCCCGAAAGTCCACACAGATGCGCACCGTCCTATTCTTCTTCATCACTGGGACGATGTTGGCAATCCAGTCAGGGTATTGAACCTCTTGGATGAAGCCGGAGTCGATTAGCTTCTTGACCTCGGCGTTGATGCTCATCTCAAGCTCGAGCTGCATTTTTCTCGACGCTTGTTTGATCGGCTTGACGTCCGGGGATATCGCCAATTTCTGCACAGCAATCTCTGGATCTAATCCTGGCATCTCTGAATAGTTCCATGCGAAGCAGTCTCTATGCTGTATGAGCACGTCCTTTAGTGTAGCCACCCTTTCTTCAGACAGCAGCTCGCTGACGAATGTCAGTCGTGGGTCACTTGCCGTCCCCAAATCAATTTTCTTGAGGTTATCTGCAGTGGTATGTATTCCATCTTCCAGCTCTTTTGGTGCCGGTGGAAATTCTGAGATTACCTCATCATCATCGTTTTCGAAGCACCAGAGGAGTTCGCCTATATCCTCGAGTTCTTCTTCCGACAACATTATCATATGACAAGTACGAGATCGCTTCCAAGACTGATGTTGATCCGGGTCTACTCTCACGGCTTTGGGTTCATGCTTCTGCGGCGGGGTTACCCTCCAGCTGCTGGATAGAGCGAATCTGCCTTGCTGATACTGGTCTTCGACCCAGTCTTTAAATATGAAGCAGTCTTCGAGAGGATGTCCTATTGCCCTGTGATAGGAGCAATAGTCCAGGTAAGAAACTTCGCCTACTTGCTCGGGGTGCTTGGACTCCGGGAGTGTCATCATCTGATGTTTTATGACAAGATCGAATATCTTCCTTGTCTTATCTTAGGGAAAAGAATATGCTCGACCCATCTTTTTCATAAGAGACGAATCCGGTGTTGGAGATAGTGCCCTCAGAGTCAATTATTGGATCACAGGCACGTGATTGCAATGATTGAGGGAGGACCTATCCCGGTACGACAGTCTTACTCGAGATGATAGTATGCTATCTGGTTTACCTTTATCATCGTGTACTGCTTTAGGTGACCTGACAGGTCGCTATTGCACGTTGATAGAGCCCCTAGGATTCTTGCTTGACTGCCAGCAGTATGAGGGCGATCATATAAGTGAGAGCTGGAGTCTATAAGCACATCCTTAAAAGGTCCCTAGTCATGGGAGTTTCGAGACAGGGCATCGATACTCCAGAGTAGACTAGTGTATACAGTCGAGACCCCGACGAGGGGCGGTGGCCGGTCTCACAGGCCACTGGTGTCAGTTGGTTCACCTAAGATGTATACAGGTGCTCATTGGGTTATGAGTACACCGGACAGGACTTACCGGGAACATGCTGGTTGGTCTTATACCTGACGTCAGATAGCAGTTCCCAGGTGACATGTGTACAGGTTAGTTCATCGACCTGGGGATCGTCATTTGTCTCGTGTGAGTTCCCACTGTGCTTTGATTACTACCCTACCACGGCTCAAAGGAGTCGTGCAAACAGGTTTTAGTTGGGTACAGTCCCGAGCCACATGGAGGCAGTGAGCGGATCTTCAGGGGTTCGTCTCTCCCGGTATTGGGGGTGAGGTCGCGCTGTGTCTAGGAGAGCCATTACACGAAGTCCTTGGCCAAAGCAGGAGATTTACTGGTAGGTATTCCAGTAGTATCTCAGGGTGTTCTGGGCTACACTCCGACACGACTTGTACCGCTTTTGGGGGTCTGACTTTTACCCACCCCCTAGGCCCGACATGCGATGCTCATAGACGAACGGACCGGACTGTACGGATATTTTCACTGACAGGCTCAGTAGGGTGTCAGGATGAGTTCGCTCATCGACGTCCCTTTTGGTCAATAGCTGGTGGCCCGTTACGTATTGGCTTATACCTCTGACGTGCTAGTGGTTAAATCCACAGCCATAGTATTGACGAGTCTTTAGAGTCCACCACACTTTCAGTTACTCAGCTTTCGGGCGAAACGCTGTAGAGGCCGTATGGAGATATGGCAGGGTCCGATCAGATACGTGCGGTATTGCACGGATCAGGATCGGACGGTTTGTACTAGAGGCCGTATAGTTATATGGCACGGTTCGATCAGATACGTGCGGTATTGCACGAATCAGGATCGAACGGATTTTACTAGCCGGCTTTGGTTTAAGCCGGATCCTAGTTTAGTACAGTGTAGATTTTGTCTCTTTGCATCTGTATCCGGACGGAATACAGATGCGGGTGTGTATGCACAGTATCGGGGTTTTCCTGTAATTTATTACGGGACCAGTTTTCTGAAGTTGCCAGTTTGCATTCCGTTCCGGCCGGTTTTCCTTTGTTCTTTCCCGGCCGGACTTTTCCGATGGAGGGGGTTATTTGCAAGTTTGCAAATAACTTTTGTGGAGGGGTTTTCTTGCATATGGATTAATTATGATAGCATCTTTTTGATACCATTCTTTCTTCCATCACTTGCATTAATTAAGACTTGAAAGGGTATGGGTTGGATTTAAATGAAGTATGGTTGATGTTTATGATGTGGTCACTTCTTGTTTTCTCCTACACTCACCTCCCTCTTATATTTGTCTTGATTCACTCCACCATTTCCAAAAGAGATAAGGCCGGCCAATTTTTAGATGAGGGAGAGAAAGGTTCATTTTTGGTGTATCATTTGTTCATCTCATTTCCTTGCAAAATTGATAGCATCCTTTCCCTAAAAAGTTCATTCTTCCCTCCACATCAAATGGCAACCAATACCCCAAAGTGAGACATGCACTCTGTTCCCCTCCGAACGGCGGCCGAGACGTTAGGACGTCCGTGCCTGAGGTTCGGGGCAGATACTATTTGGTTTTATCCGTCCACCTCTCCGAAGATGCCAAGTTGATTTATGGCACCGTGTATCGGAGGTTTAGACGGATGCGGGCGATGTAGCAGACTTTGTCAGATTCCCCCTCGCTTGAGGGGTTTTTGATTGTGGGGACGCTCTTCCCTGCAGGCGCAAGCCCCTGCAGTTAATTACGCTACCGCATCGCGGTAACAACTTTCTCCTTCTCCAGAATTTCACTTCGTGTCGTGTGTGTTTGTTTTGTTTGTGGTTGCCCGTGGATTGTATACGGAGACTGAATAATGTCGTCGCCCGTAGGACGTGGATTAGTCCAAATCCGTTTTTACTTAGATTTGGGTTTGGTGTTTTTAGTTTAAGGATACGTTAGTCGCGTTGCGGCTAAGATCAACTTAAACATTCGTTAAGGATACGTCAGTCTTGTTTGAGACTAAGATCAACTTAACGTGATCGTTTAGATCCGAAAAAAGAGCGTTTGGGCTCTATTGTTCCAGTTTGGGAGATTCATAGTCCAATTTGGGACTAAAGTCTGTTTGGAGGATACGTTAGCTATTTTTGAGGCTAAGATCGACTCAAACGTTTGTTAAGAATACGTTAGTCCAATTTGAGACTAAGATCAACTTAACGGGACCGTTTAGATCCGACAAAAGAGCATTTGGGCTCTATTGTGCCAGTTTAGGGACGTGGTAGTCCATATTCCAGTTTAGGGACGTGGTGGTCCAAAATTTAGTTTAGGGACGTTTCGGTCCAATATTAGTTTAGGGACGTCTCGGTCCGATATTAGTTTAAGGACATTTAGGTCCAATATTAGTTTAAGGACGTTTCGGTCCAATATTGATGTGTGGTCGTTGGGACCCGTCACCTCTTTGACGTCGTTGAGGAATTACAACGACGGATGTCAAAGGAGTTCGGAGATGTACCCTCGAACCGGATGTAAATTGATTTAGAAGAGCAATTTTGCTCAGTCAATTTAATTTAAGGACTTATGGCCAAAATTGGGCTAAGTCCAGTTGAAATGTTCAACATTTTTATTTGCCTTTGTATTGCATTTTTATTTGGGCCTTGCCCAGAAAGGATGCAGAGCATCAATTTGTTTTGGGCTCTGCCCCTTTAGGAATGATGCAAGGCATCAATTTTATTTTGGGCTCTGCCCTCGTTAAAGGATGCAAAGCATCAATTTATTTGGGCTCTGCCCATTTATTGCCTTGCAATTTATTTTGGCCTGGCAGGTCATTTTGATTTGGGCCTGGCCCTTTAATTAATGCATTGCATTTGTGCAAAATACTGTTAATTTGAGAATCTTTTAGATTCAAGAACCGATGGTTCATAAAACAAGTGCAAGGCACTATTTTTTTTAGATCTAAGAAAAAACAAGTTTTTCTTGTTTTTCTTATTTTAGAGAACCAAAGGTTCATGAAAGTGCAAAGCACTATTAATTTAAGAACCTTTTAGGTTCAAGAACCGATGGTTCATAAAACAAGTGCAAGGCACTATTTTTATTTATTTATTTATTTATCGTTAAAGATCTATGATCTTGTTCATAAGAGAATTTTCTCTTCTTTAAAAGGTTTTTACCTTTTTTTTTATTCTTCAAGAGTTCTCTTCTCTTTTTTTTTTAGCAAGATGTTCATGCCTTTGAATTGAGGTCTAGGGTCCTTTTTATAGTGCCCATAAATTAGTTAAAGTTTGTTAAAGAGATCATTCTCTAAGTGATTTGGGGAATTTTCCCCACCGTCGGATCTTTAATCCAAAGGTCTCTGTTTTACAGAAGAAATCTTATTGTTTTAACAAAAACAGAAAAGATTTCCATAAATCTTTATTCTGTTTTTGCAATAAAAAATTTTATTTTATTTTTTTATTATTTTTTTTATTATTTATTTTTTTTTACTGCGCGCCTGCGCAGCGCAGCGCGGAGAACAGTGCATTTTTTTTTTTTTTAGAGAGCTACTTCATTTTTTTTAACTTTAATTTTCTTTTTTAATTTTTTATTTTAACTTTAATTTTCTTTTTAATTTTCAAGACAGAGCTTTGCTCTGATTGGAGAAAAACAGAAGCATTGCTTCTTTTTCCACCTTGGAATTTAAACAGAGGTTTGCTCTGATTGAGGTAAACAAATGCCCCCCCACCGTTGCGCTTACGTGGTCTCCTAACGTGAGTGCAGCGGTGGCAGACTCCGAACCGTCGCGCCATCTTTTGGAAGCTGAAAGGGCACTTGATGCCTATAAATAGGGCTTTTGGTCCCTTAGATGATTCTCATCTCTAAAATTTTACTTTCAGAACTCAGAGCCCTGCTCTCTTGTTTAAACACTTTTAAAAGTTCAAACTTTTAGAGAATTTTAGGTAAAAATATTAATTTTAATTAAATTAAATCAATTTTAAGAGCATTGCTCTCAATAGATCCCAGATCTAAAGAAGACCCATTTAGGGTTTCACTTAGTAGAGCTTTGCTCTAAGGGGGTCTACAGAAGACTAAGGAGAGCCCTATTAGAGTTCCATTAATAGAGCTTTGCTCTCTAAAAGATTTTCCCTGTATTTTCTCATTTCATTAATGGAGCTTTGCTCCTCCCAAATCATATAGAAGAACTCTTAAGAATTCTTCATGGATCTTGGAAGTTAAATATGGCATTCTATTTCTCAGTGCATTATATCGTTTTGCTTAATCAGTCTTTCTGATAATTTTGTTGATCCTCTTTCATAGGAACAATGAACGCCCACATGTATACTCTTACGAGATCATCTCTCGTGAGGGCATCCGCCGACTTGGCCGCTCTCAAAATCGGGAGTTCACAAACGAGGAGTGTGCTGAAATAATGAGTCGTTTCGACGCATACAACGGTCCACTGCATCCCCGACGTTCCTTTCTTCTTAAATTTATCGTGGGAGCTATCTGGAAAGCGCTTCTCCTATTCTGTTCCGGCGTGCCGCTTAGGGCGTTGGATGCCGCTGAGGACAAGGCGTACTCCGTGTACCTATTGAACCTTATCTCGAAGAGACGGCGAGACAGTCTTATCGACCTCTTGCACAAGGTCTTTCAACAGTCTGACATACTCGCTGCTTATCGGAGGGTGGAAGACATCGGAAGGGACCCTGACGTTTGTGCTCGCGAAAGGAAGCACACTAGGATGGTCTGCGAGGCTTGGAAAGTCATAGATAGGATCGCTTTTGAATTCCTCAATCCATGCCCTGGATCTGAGGTTATTCCATTGTAACTTTCGTTTATTATTCTTATGACTGTAAGAACTTCGGGCAATATTAATGGAAATTTTTTTTTTATACCCCAGCTTGTCTTTATTATATATCTTTTGTCCTGAGTCTTTTTGCCCATGCATGAATGAATACGTCCTGAACGCTTGATCAAACGTAAATCGGGTGTTCTTTCTGCTGCTTTTCCTCTTTCTCAGCATGTCGTCACAATTAGCAGGTAATAGAGTAAGCTTCTTGATTTCTTCATGAGATAGCGAGGGCTTAGGCCGCAGGTTCAGATCTGCTGCCTAAGACTTTTCAACTCTATGAGCCGTGAGGGTCTCATAGAGACTTTTCTCCCTACGGATCGAGAGGATCTCGTAGGCGGGTTTTTTCTCCTTAAGAATCGTGAGGATTCCTAAGTGTGGTTTTCTCTTGTAAGTCGTAAGGATCCTACAAGAGAATTTTTCCCTCTTACGAGTCGAGAGGACTTGTAAGCGGTTGTTTCCCTCCTTGTCGAAGTTCGATGTTGGAGAGTGAGACCCGTGGATGGTATGCAAGAGACCGTTTTGGGCCAACTTGTAGGGTCCCAGTGCTTAGGAAACAGACTTCTTTTATGCCCACTGCCTAAGGCTTTATCTCACGAGTCGAGCCGCCTCGACAATTTTTCACAAGTCGAGACGAATCGAACGTTTCTCGCAAGAACATCTTAACGTCGCATTTAACCTCTGCTCTTTATGACAGAAGCCCGTTAAGGTTGGTGGTACTTAGGGTTTTGGCCATCGTACCGTCGCATAAGCTGATATAGTCCTCGATAGGCAATCGTGCTGTTCGAGTAGCCCTGCGACTGTCATGTCTCTGATCCCTTCGGGGGCTGGACAAGACGTCTTCAAGCAATCCTCCTTGGCAGTTTGACCGTCGGAAGAGCAAGCGCTAGGAATTTGCCATGCCGCTTTTTACTTGAGGTTAGGCTCATTTTGGAGAGCCCCGATGAGTCATAACCACTCCGTGCTGGTGTGGGATGATCTCCGATAGTCTTTCAGGCTTTATATGACTTGCCGTTAAGACCCTGAAGCTAGGAATTTGGCCTTTGCTTCGTTTGCTGGCATTGCGTCCTCTGTATCGAGACGAATGTCATGGTGGGAACTAGGGATTTTGCCGTGGCTCCGTTTGTTTGATGACGTTGCGTCTGCTGTGTCGAGACGAACGTTGGGGTGACATCTCGTCTGCTGTATCGAGACGAACGTCAAGGTGGTGATCACTCTGTGCTGATGCGAGATGATCTCCGATTGTCTTTCCGGTTTTATGTAAGTTACCGTAAAGACGTTGAAGCTAGGAATGTGGCCTTCGCTTCATTTGCTTTGTCATGTCTGAATCCCTGCTGGAGGAAGAACGCTGAGGTTGACATTTCGTCTACTGTATCGAGACGAACGTCATGGAGGTGACCACTTCATGTGAGATGGTCTCCGATTGTCTTTCCGGTTTTATGTGAGTTACCGTAAAGACGTTGAAGCTAGGAATGTGGCCTTCGCTTCATTTGCTTTGTCATGTCTGAATCCCTGCTGGAGGAAGAACGCTGAGGTTGACATTTCGTCTACTGTATCGAGACGGACGTCATGGAGGTGACCACTTCATGTGAGATGGTCTCCGATTGTCTTTCCGGTTTTATGTGAGTTACCGTCAAGACGTCGAAGTTAAGAATGTGGCCTTCGCTTCGTTTGTTTTGGTGTAACATCTGTGTCCTGCTGGAATGAGGAGGCACGCCGTTGTTGGTCTCCAGGCTGTAGATGTGGCCATTGAGATTTGGAACTAAGGACTTTGCCATGGTTCCGTTTCGTTGCGACTCTGAGGTCGATTGTTGACGTCACGTCTGCATCTGGCTGGAGTGAGGAGAAACGCTGTTGGTGATCTCTAAGTTGTCGATGTTGACGTCGAGACCCTAAAGCTCGGGATCTTCTTTTGCTTCATTTGTTGACATCGTGTCTGTAATATTGCGACAAATGTCGAGATGGTCTCTAGGTTATCTATGAACCGTCGAGATTTGGCTTCGCTTTCTGGTGGAGCCTGTTGGGAAAGTATTGTTCCCTTTTTATCTGTGCCCCTGGATTATATACAGGGATCGATGTGATTTCACCTGTAGGGCAAAAGTTTCATTCTTTCATTTTTTTTTATTCTTTCCGCGATGCTCTATCATTTCAGCTTTTATATCGCGAAGGTCGCGATTGCCCAATCATTCCGGCTATTTTTCGCGGTGCCCAATCATTTCGGCTGTTTATTTTATTTTTACTCGCTACTTTTTATTGCGAGTTGCCCAATCATTTCGACTGTTTTATTTTATTTTTACTCGTTGTTTTTTTTTTTTTTATTGCGAGTAGGGAATTTGGGATCTGATACCGATCTTGGCATCAGCATCGCTGCCACTGGAATATTGCCAGGAGCGAATCATCATTTGCCGTAAAAGGACTTGGAATTTGATACCGATTTAGGCATCAGCATCGCTGCAACTGGGATATTGCCAGGAGCGAATCATCATCTGCCATGAAAGGACTTGGAATTTGATACCGATTTAGGCATCAGCATCGCTGCAACTGGAATATTGCCAGGAGCGAATCATCATTTGCCGTAAAAGGACTTGGAATTTGATACCGGTCTAGGCATCAGCATCGCTGCAACTGGGATATTGCCAGGAGCGAATCATCATTTGCCTCTGTCGATGTTGAACAAAGGTGGCTTAGTAAACAGGGTTAAGGGTCCTGTCGGCTAAGGCTTTTGACTTCATGAGCCGTAAGGGTCTCACAAAGGTATTTCTCCCTACAAGTCGTAAGGATCTTGTAGGTGTGTTTTTTCCTTGGGAATCGTGAGGATTCCTAAGTGCATGTTCTCTTGTAAGTCGTAAGGATCTTACAAAAGGGTTTTCTCCTTATAAGTCGAGAGGACTTACAAGTGTTGTTTGCTGTACAAGCAGATCCCTAGTCACGGATGGGACTTTGTTAGGGAAATATTTATTTGCGCCCGTGGATTGTATACAAGGGTCAGTATGAGCCGCTTGTAGGGCAATATCGAAGGTTGTGGGGGTTGCTTAAGAACAGGTTAAGGTTTCTGTAACTTAAGACTTTCAAATCTTATGAGCCGTGAGGGTCACATAAGAGAATTCTCCTTACGAGTCGTGAGGATCTCGCAAGTGTATTTTCTCCTTAGGAATCGTGAGGATGCCTAAGTGTGTTGCTCCCTTGTGAGTCGTAAGGATCTCACGCGGGTGGTTTCTCCTTACAGGGTCGAGAGGACCCTATAAGGGTTTCTTAACGAGGTTGCGCCCTTTCAGGTTTTCACAAACACTCGCCGGTAGCCCTGCTGTTTTTACTCACGGAGCCCTTTCGGGTTTTCATCCGTGCCCATTTTGCTTGTGGACATACCGTTTTTTTTATTCTCTTTTTTTTTTTCTTTTTCTTCTTCTTTCTTTTTTTTTTAAACGAGGTCGCGCCCTTTCGGGTTTTCACGAACACTCGCCGGTAGCCCTGCTGTTTTTACTCACGGAGCCCCTTCGGGTTTTCATCCGTGCCCATTTTGCTTGTGGACATACCGTTATTATTATTTTTTATTTTTATTTTATTTTTTTTAACGTCAGCCTGAAGATGCTGCGGGTTAGGAGTAGTTTAACAACGTTTCGGTCATTTGCAAGTTTTAGGACATTGCGGTCCGTCATTAGTTTAAGGACATCTCGGTCCGTTGTTAGTTTAAGGACGTTTCGGTCCGTTATCCAGTTTTAGGACGTAGTGGTCCGCTAGGCTTTCTCTATGAATGAGCATGATGCCCCCGGCGTGTCCATATTTTTCGGAGCATGCGGTTGTGGCTGGTTCACCTTCCAAATTTCGGACAACACGAACTTGCCCTGTTGGTATTGGTCTTCAACCCAGTTCTTGAAGACGTAGCAATCCTCGATCAGATGACCTACCGTTTGGTGGTAAGGGCAATAATTAGGATTATTAATATCGCCTGGCCACAACGGACGTTTTGGACTCGGCAGATTGATGAGTCTGTCACACACTGCCAGCTCGAACAGTCCCCTTGTTTTATCTTGCGGAAACGAGTAAGGACGTTTCAACTTTTCCTGGAGGGATTGCCGCTTGTTGCTTTGGCAAGCAACCGGTCTAGGGTCACCTGATTGTTGGTGAGTGCTGGCGACGAGGGCCTTTTTTCCTTTTCCTTTGTTCTTCTTGTTCGGTCCCTTGCTTACGGGGTCGGGATTTTTTCCGAGTAGCATGCGATTGCATGGCTGAACGTTCTCGCAGCTTCTCAATTCCTTTATTTTTGAAATAGGTTCCCCGAGGGAAGAGTTGGGGGTAGCTTCTTCGTCAGAGTCGCTTCCAAAGGTGATAATTTGTGATCCCTTGAAGTCGGCTATATGACAGTCGGCGGTGGCTCTTTTGCGCTCATCTATCGCATTTTTCTGATGTCCATAAGCTTCACACTTTGTTCTGTCGGAGTGTCGCTTTTGAGCGACGTACCCTTGCCACCAACAGTTAAAGGATTCACAGTCTTCGGTAGGATGTATGATCTTCTGATGATATAAACAGAAGTTAGGGTGCATCTCTACCTCAGAGAAAGGATTTTCTTCAGAGGGCGGTAGCTTCATTCCTACTGATAGAGCTTTGGCGAACCGTTTCCTCGTCTTGAATTTGTTTTTACCCGCAGTGTATGGCTTTTGATTTGACGGGAATACCTTGGTTATTTCCAGTATGGCCATTTCATGCTCTTGATTGGCTTTTGCTTTCAGACGAATTTCATTTAGGAAGGCATCGATCAACTTGTCTGACGGCCGCGGAATTTCTGTTTCAGGGTCCGCCGTTGATTTCTCAGCGCAAGGATCCTCCTCATCATCCATCAGTGAATGAGAAATCACATGACAAGTCGCTACGTAGTCTTCGGATTCATCCGATAAGTTTTCTCCATCGTTTTCATCCTCGACGAAAGAACAAGTTGCCCCCGGCGTGTCCGTCTTCTTTGGAGAGTGCGGCTGTGGGGGGTTTACCTTCCAGCTTTCAGACAGCGTGAACTTGCCTTGCAGGTATTGATCCTCAATCCATCCCTTAAAGACGAAACAATCCTCAATCGGGTGACTTACCGTTTGGTGGTAAGGGCAATAATTGGGATTATTAAGGTCGCCTGGCTGCAACAGACGTTTTGGATTCGGCAGATTAATGAGTCTGTTGCGCACTGCCAGCTCGAACAATCTTCTCGTTTTATTCTGAGGAAACGAGTAATGACGTCCTAGCCTCTCTTCGAGGGATGGGCGTGGACGCACGTTGTTTTGGCGAGCGACCGGCTTTGAGTTGCTCGACTGTTGCTGAGCGTTGGCGACGATGATCGCTTTTCCTTTCTCATTTCGGGGATCGGGTCTTGGAGGAGACGGTCTATGGCCCATCTGGTCCATTTGGGCTAATTTGTCGATCAAGGCCTGGAAGGTGGTCGGCCTGAAGAACATCATGAATTGCGAGATGGTCTCTTGCGGATCGAGAGTGCCCACAAACATGCCTACCGCAGGTGCCTCTTCTATGCGTTGTTCGCATTTCGACCATAGGTTTCGCCATCGTGTTGCGTATTGGACCCACGTTTCGCTGGGCCTTATCCTGGCATTTATTAGTGTTGTCATCGGGGTGCGTTCACTAGCACTCGCGAATCTCTGTGTAAACAGCAGCTCCATCTCTGCAAATGTTTTGATAGAGTCGTTAGGCAGCTCCGAATACCATTCAAAGGCTGTTTCTGCTAAGCTGCCGACGAATTGACGTAGCAACAATTTGTCATCGCCTCCAGTATTGCCGCATAAGGCCCTGAATTGAGCGACATGCTGATGCGGATTCCCTGTCCCTTTATATACGTGGAATTTAGGGATCGTATATCCTGGCGGGTAATTAATTTGGTCATACCAGCTCGGATACGGTCGTCCGGTTCTAACAGTTTGCACAGCCGCTTCATTCGCCTGATGAACCCGGATCTGCTGAGCTATATATTCGTCTAGGTCGACTTTGGAGATTGCCTCCTCCTTGGCTGTTGATAGAGCCGGCGGAGGATTTGACGTTTCTCCTCTGTCGTCTTCAAGGACGATCGGAGGATCTTCAGCAGGAGGGTCCGGCTGTAACATCATCCCTACCATATCTTGGAAGAGGAGCGCCATTTGTTTTATGTTAGCCGCTTGCTCTGCAGCTTCTTTGTCCCTCTTTTCGAGGACTCTGCGTAAAAAGTCAGCGTCGGTTTCTTATTCTTGACGCTCATCCGAAGACGTTTCAGAGCTTTCTTTTGGCTCAGTGAGTGCAGCCATTGTAGTCATCATTTCCTGAAGCTTTTGTTGTTGCTCCTGGGCTTTCGTCACGGATCGGGTGAGCGGTCGGTGGCCCGTAGAAGTGCGGCTTTCCTCCTTCCCGGAAGCCATATAAACTGTGTGCACTACCATGCCCCCGGACTTGGGGCGTTTGTGTCCAGCGCTTTTATGGTGTGCCTTATTCACAGGGGTTTTTTGTGGCCTCCTTTTCTTTTGAGTGATTGGCGTTGAGGGTGTCGCTGCAGCAGACACCCGAGTAGCCGTTGCTTCTTCTGGCTTGACAGAGTAATCTTTCTTTTGCCGAACCTCTGTCTTTTTCTGTCGATGAAGATAGTTTTCATTAATCACTGACTCCTGGACCTGTCGCCAGACCTTGTAAATTTTAGAGGACAGCCGTTGAGGGGGCTGCTCTAGCTTCTTCTCTGGAGTATTCTCCACAGGTGAAGGAGTTCGCTTTAGCACCGCAGTAGGAGAGTTTCTGCGCACCGAGTTCAGCAACTCAAATCTGTTCCTGGTTGGAACAGCAGCATCGATCCTCACCATCGGAGCTGACGGAGTTATCCCAGAGGGGGAGTTGCCCCCAGCCTTCCTCACTCGGCGCCAGTAGCGACGTCGGGCATGTCGTGCTGATGGAGTTGTTTCAGCTATAGGGGCGACCTCCTTATGCCCCCTGTGTTGGTCAGAATATACTGGTACCAGCTTTTTAAAGATCGACGTCCGTTGAACGGGGACGGCCAACTTGTCAGAAGCAGACTTCTGAACATGGGGAGCAACCCTGGTGATTTTGCCAGGAACGTGAGTTGGAATGGCTATCCGCTTCGGGATAACGCCTTCTGGTATGGCAGGCTTCTTCATGAGCCTGTTAGAGCTCTGGCCTAGTCCGTTAAAAACTGAAGCAGCGGAGTTGGACGACCCGTTGAGAGGGGTCGCGGCAGTGGTAAGTCGATCGAAGACCGACTTCTTTGGAGCTTCTTGCAATGTCATTGTGGCATTGAAGCTCAACGGTGGGAGCATGGTCCCGAAGAATAATCCAGTGGTGGCTTGAGTTACCTGTTCCACTGGTATCTTGAAAAGAGAGGCCGCTCGGGGCCCATAAGTCACTCCTCCAGCAATGACGGAGCGAGAGTTATCGCTGCGGGCGGTGCAGTTCGAAGCCATCGATTTTCTGTTTTCTGCATAGAGCAAGACACCAAATCTTAGTACCTTGAATCCACAGGCAATCACAGCAAACCGCGATTTGTTCGCGAACACGACACACGAAGTGTGGAGTGGAAAGAAGAAGAGGTCCCACCGGGCGTGCCAGAATCTGTTCCCCTCCGAACGGCGGCCGAGACGTTAGGACGTCCGTGCCTGAGGTTCGGGGCAGATGCTATTTGGTTTTATCCGTCCACCTCTCCGAAGATGCCAAGTTGATTTATGGCACCGTGTATCGGAGGTTTAGACGGATGCGGGCGATGTAGCAGAGTTTGTCAGATTCCCCCTCGCTTGAGGGGTTTTTGATTGTGGGGACGCTCTTCCCTGCAGGCGCAAGCCCCTGCAGTTAATTACGCTACCGCATCGCGGTAACAACTTTCTCCTTCTCCAGAATTTCACTTCGTGTCGTGTGTGTTTGTTTTGTTTGTGGTTGCCCGTGGATTGTATACGGAGACTGAATAATGCCGTCGCCCGTAGGACGTGGATTAGTCCAAATCCGTTTTTACTTAGATTTGGGTTTGGTGTTTTTAGTTTAAGGATACGTTAGTCGCGTTGCGGCTAAGATCAACTTAAACATTCGTTAAGGATACGTCAGTCTTGTTTGAGACTAAGATCAACTTAACGTGATCGTTTAGATCCGAAAAAAGAGCGTTTGGGCTCTATTGTTCCAGTTTGGGAGATTCATAGTCCAATTTGGGACTAAAGTCTGTTTGGAGGATACGTTAGCTATTTTTGAGGCTAAGATCGACTCAAACGTTTGTTAAGAATACGTTAGTCCAATTTGAGACTAAGATCAACTTAACGGGACCGTTTAGATCCGACAAAAGAGCATTTGGGCTCTATTGTGCCAGTTTAGGGACGTGGTAGTCCATATTCCAGTTTAGGGACGTGGTGGTCCAAAATTTAGTTTAGGGACGTCTCGGTCCGATATTAGTTTAAGGACGTCTCGGTCCGATATTAGTTTAAGGACGTCTCGGTCCGATATTAGTTTAAGGACATTTCGGTCCAATATTGATGTGTGGTCGTTGGGACCCGTCACCTCTTTGACGTCGTTGAGGAATTACAACGACGGATGTCAAAGGAGTTCGGAGATGTACCCTCGAACCGGATGTAAATTGATTTAGAAGAGCAATTTTGCTCAGTCAATTTAATTTAAGGACTTATGGCCAAAATTGGGCTAAGTCCAGTTGAAATGTTCAACATTTTTATTTGCCTTTGTATTGCATTTTTATTTGGGCCTTGCCCAGAAAGGATGCAGAGCATCAATTTGTTTTGGGCTCTGCCCCTTTAGAAATGATGCAAGGCATCAATTTTATTTTGGGCTCTGCCCTCGTATAAAGGATGCAAAGCATCAATTTATTTGGGCTCTGCCCATTTATTGCCTTGCAATTTATTTTGGCCTGGCAGGTCATTTTGATTTGGGCCTGGCCCTTTAATTAATGCATTGCATTTGTGCAAAATACTGTTAATTTGAGAATCTTTTAGATTCAAGAACCGATGGTTCATAAAACAAGTGCAAGGCACTATATTTTTTAGATCTAAGAAAAAACATGTTTTTCTTGTTTTTCTTATCTTAGAGAACCAAAGGTTCATGAAAGTGCAAAGCACTATTAATTTAAGAACCTTTTAGGTTCAAGAACCGATGGTTCATAAAACAAGTGCAAGGCACTATTTTTATTTATTTATTTATTTATCGTTAAAGATCTATGATCTTGTTCATAAGAGAATTTTCTCTTCTTTAAAAGGTTTTTACCTTTTTTTTTATTCTTCAAGAGTTCTCTTCTCTTTTTTTTCTTTTAGCAAGATGTTCATGCCTTTGAATTGAGGTCTAGGGTCCTTTTTATAGTGCCCATAAATTAGTTAAAGTTTGTTAAAGAGATCATTCTCTAAGTGATTTGGGAAATTTTCCCCACCGTCGGATCTTTAATCCAAAGGTCTCTATTTTACAGAAGAAATCTTATTGTTTTAACAAAAACAGAAAAGATTTCCTCAAATCTTTATTCTGTTTTTGCAATAAAAAATTTTATTTTATTTTTTTATTATTTTTTTTTATTATTTTTTTTTTTACTGCGCAGCGCGCGCAGTGCGCGCACTGCGCAGCGCGCAGTTGCGCGCAGTGCGCTGCATTTTTTTTTTTTTTTTTTTTAGAGCTACTTCATTTATTTTAACTTTAATTTTCTTTTTTAATTTTTTATTTTAACTTTAATTTTCTTTTTAATTTTCAAGACAGAGCTTTGCTCTGATTGGAGAAAAACAGAAGCATTGCTTCTTTTTCCACCTTGGAATTTAAACAGAGCTTTGCTCTGATTGAGGTAAACACACTCTACACTACATTCTACAGCACTTCTTGGGCATGTCGACTTGCCAGCTTCATGCCCGAGTTGCCTCGGTATAGAGGCGGGAGCCCGTAAAAGATGCAGGCGATGTGGTGCCCTTCCGGCGAGGAGGCGACGACCGGAGTTTCCGCGGGAGATCGGGACGATGACAAGAAGACCGGAGGACTCGGATCACTCGGTATATCTCTTCCCATCTTGTAGTTAGCTAGAACTAGTTTAATGGTACGATCCGGGTGTTTAGTGCGCGGTGGTGCCGGTTTGCAAAGTTCGCAAAATTAAAGTTTATCACCGTTTCCGCATTTGGCCGTCGGATTGACGGCCGGGGCGCCGCCGTGCACTTACAGTGGTATCAGAGCCTCGCCATTAACTTCGTCTAGCTTCGTTTGATGTGTTTTTCATTTCCGATCGACCAAAATTCCAAAACTTGCATTTTTGTTCACATCAGTTTTCTGTTGAAATTTTTTGGTCTCTAAAAATTTTTCAGGTTGTCTCAGAATGATGTACAGGGAGTTATAAGAACACTGGAAAAATTCGACAACACAATCCCTCACAAAGAGCGCGGATCCGCGGCCATTAACCTTTCTTAGGTCGCGGATCCGCCGCCGTTTTGAGGGATCATGTGATAGATTTTTTGCAGTGGGCTTATGGGCTAAAAATAGTGGTTTTGGAATATTAAAATTGGGCCCAGAATTTCTGTGAGTACTACAGTATTGCTTGGGGGCCCACTTGTTAATTTTTGATCGATCGGATATTTTAAACACATTATTTCACAGTATTTACATTATATCTGCGACCGTGAATGTCACTCGATCGGTAAATCCGGTCTAACTGCTATAGCCCGGTTAGACGGATTTGCGAACGTGACTTTCACGTTGATGTTCTGTGTTTTGCTGTGATGTTGCGGATCGGTCGTGGGGGATAGCCTGGATGCAATGCTAGTACAGTTTTGTTGTATCATGTACATTTGATATTGCGGGGCGAGCGTCCGACATGTGGACTGCCGTCACTGCCTGTTTGTATTATTATTTTGGGGCACGACCAGGTTGCGGTCGATGTACCCGGTGTATGTATATTTTACTTTCTGTACTAGGTTTGCCCCGCGGTGGGGTGCACGGATAGCCAGGTTCTGGAGGGCAACAAGCCCGCATCTCATGGCATTGGGACGGAGGGGGCTTCAGTCTGGAATTGGCTGGCTATTCGCCGCACTCGTAGGGGGTATAGGTTTTCATTGCACAGGCTATCCACACGACCAGGGGAACGTCGGGTTTCAGCAGTGGCTCTGTGAAACCCGGGGATCCCAGATATCTGTATTGTTCTGTGATGCTGTACATTTCTGTGATGTTGCATTTTATTCACGCCTTGAGCGAATATAATATATTGGTATATATATTAGTAGATGTTGTATATGTTTTTCATCCGCGCTAGTCCAGTCCCCGCTCTGCCGTTAGTTAGCTAACCTAACGGGTGATGACGCGACCCAGTGGCGAATGCGGATGGCATATACGTACGTCAGTATATTTTCGTTCTTTGTGGTGTGATCAATTGATGGGACTGCATTGATTCGGATCAATGCAAGATAAACAAACCTAATCTGATGTTGTTGGAACACTTTTCAAAAAGCTGTTATTGCAAGGACGTTCACTTTTGTTTTGCATCGTGGTATTCATTTGGAATATCCTGCTCCTCAGTCGACGAGGCAAGGGCCGAGATCCCTTCACCGGGAGTGACCCCTTGGACAGAAGTTTGCGTCAGGGCATTAACTTCACTATAGCCGATTACTTTTGCTTTGCACAATGATATTCGGTTATGAATATCCAGCACCCCATTCTACGGGGAAAGAGCCGAGATCCCTTCACCGGGAGTGACCTCTTTAGTAAAGGTTTTCGTCACTATATTTTCTAAAAAGCTATCCGTTCCTTCAACGATATCAAGTTCATTACGTTAAAGGTTTTCGCCAAAAACCATTCGTAGCCCTCCATCATTTCAGTTAACTATTCGGTAGTATTCAAGCTATGTATTTTGACCTCATGCCAAGGCATAGTGTTTGGTAGTTACCGGGTATTTATCTGTTGCATAGATAGATGCGTTGGTTTAGGACAGTCGTACTACTATTTTGGCCTACGTCAAGGGTATGTACGGGTGGGTTCAAATTAACCTGGACAATGATGGATAGAACTTGACATGTGACTTATGATATTTTGACCTCACGCCAAGGTCATAAGAGCATGGGGTAAAAATCACATCGGGAGTTTCAAAAGAACTGAAACTTGCCAGATATGCGCATACCTTCTGGAGTGTTATACCGTGAGCGGATTCCGTCACGTTATCATGCGATGATAGTTGGATCCCGATTCCCACTGATGAGTTAGTTTACTCCTCGGGTGACCCCGACTAATTCTTCTTTCAGGTTTGGAGGAGAATTTTGAGGTACAGTGGGAGGTTTCCAGATTAGATAAAGTGATAACCATTCTGATCTAGGTTAGAGTGCACGCTGAGTGTTTCTTTTCTCTCTCTCTCTTGGCAGCGACCATTGACCCGACCCAAGACTATGACTCAGAGACCAAGTTAACCGAACCTTCTTAACACTGGCTTTTGGATTGTCAGAGTTGCAGACCTCATTGCCACTCCTACTTTTACCCTTTTCTCCAGGACACCCCGTATTACTACGAACGTCCACTTCCATTGGACAAAACCATCGTATGGTTAGATACGAACTCGAAGGAATTTATTCGAGGATGGTTTCCGGTTTTGGAGAAAACGGATAGGATTATTCAGTTGTCTTTTCCCTTTTACCTTCTCTCAAGTTGTGAGTACTCCTTGGTTTAGGAGATAGTACACCTATTATGCAAATTGGATAGTCTTCTTCCAAACCTTAGGCTGGTGCCGACCGGTAGGGAATGAAGAAAACCAATTAGCCTAAACGGTGTGCAGAAGGTATTAAGATTAAGACAAAGAAAGGGATTAGTAAGAGGGCAAAGTAAATTGCGACTGATATTCACGACCAAACCAAGTATTTCTTCGCCAATCCTAAATCACCTTTGCATCTCTCCAGGACACTCCGTATCACTACGAAGATCCACAGTTTATTGGATAATCCATCGTATGGTTATATACGAACTCGAAAGGAACTTGTTCCAGTTCGGGGATGGATTCTGGTCCAGGAGAAATAGGAATAAGGTTTATTCGGTTGTCTTTTGTCTTCACCTTCTCTCGCATTGCGAGTGCTCCTAGGACTAGGACAGTACACCCATTATGCTTATTGGATAGTCTTCTTCCAAACCATAGGCTGGTGCCGAACGGTAGGGAAGGAAGAAAACCATTTGGCCTAAGGGGTGTGCAGAAGGTAATGACTAAAGACATATAAAGGGATTTGGAGAGGTGGCAAAGAATTATACGGTTATAGTTGTGAATCTGGATAATGGTAGAGGCATTACTAGGAATACCGGGATACCCCATCGAAACATTTCAATGTTTCAGTTTCACTGTGTACTGTTAAAAGAAAACTGATTTCCCGATTAGACGCTTGCTCCAGGGTATGTATTTACCAGGTATGATTCTCACATCTGTATGGTTTTACAGATGATGAGTGGGAGTAAGCTATTGGGAATTGGGTGATTATCCTCATTATATCAGGATTCGTTGTAATCGGTGATATTTGAGGAAATCGCCTGGGTTGTTTGCCGGACGGCAAATATTTGGTTTTGAATATCCGTTGTTATACACCAATTTCAAATCGATATATCTGTACGTCTATTTTCATAGAGTGAGATATACTTTTTGAAATTATGTCAGTGACATTTACCTATATCAGTGGATGGTTAGGTAAGGAGCATTAAACAGCGGTGTAATTCTTCTTAACCATAAGTACAGTTTTCAACCTACGACACACAGTGAAAGAGTTGTTAGACTCAGCGGACTTATACAGAGTATTGTATGTTGTCCAGTGTCCATTAGGACAGAGGGGTTGGTCCTCATACTATATTCTGTTTACTTTTAACTTCTCTAGTTCTTAGATATGTGTTTCGTAGAAACACAGGGTCTAAGTTTTGAGGAGTTATAGGTATTTGAATAGAGTAGAGAACCAGGTGTAGCAAGTATCAGGATTCTTCAAGGTGATCGAAGATGTAGATACTTGTGTATGGTATTCAGTTGATAGTAATGATAAAGAGAAATTTCTTCTCTTTCAGGTTACTCATAATTGGAAGCATTCCTAAGTTGAGTAACGCTGATCGGCCTCTTTCCATTTAGTTGACATGCACTGGAGACAGCTGCATGATTTGAATCTGGTTCAATTAAATCAGTGCCTCTGGTTCTATATTGGATATAGTACAGTTCATATCTTAAAATTGTTAAGGTACGGGGAGTTGTCCGGCTTATGATTAAAACCAGACTCTGGATAACTCAAGGCACGTTTCTGTAATGGCTGTTTGTGGGTTGACCTAGGCTATGACGAGGGTTGACTTTCTACCATAAGAAAGATCAATAGTGATATTGTTCTTGACTCGCCACAGTTTTAATAAAAATGGATTTTTTCAAAAACAGTAGTGGGAGTATGGTAGAACTGGAAGTGATTCCAGAACCGCAAACGATTACTGAAGATTTGATAAGGAACCTAAAGATTCAATCTGATTTGACATTCCATTGGCCACTCCGCAGATAAGGTGGGTAACTTCAGGCACCCGAGAGGTACTCCGGTAGCCTCAAGGACGGTGACAGGGAAGTTCTTGTTTACCCACACTTGCCATTGTTGTTGTTCCAGACTGCGAGACCCGGCAGGAGGATGAGTATAGCGTCGTTCTAAACTAGCTTTAGAAGTGCACGTCTATATGACTCTGCCAGAGGGTTGTCGTAGTCAGTGGGAGCAGCGGAAGCATTGGTGGACATCAGGCTTATGTCTATTTATAGACTAAAGCAGATATAGCGGAGATAGATCATCTATTTCTGATGTGACAGTCATAGGTTTGACTTCATCAGAACAGGGGATGGATCTGTTGAGAAGGTAATAGGGTGTGACATCCTGGTATTTGGATGACATACACAGAGTAGGAAAAGAAACTCCTACACTACGATCGGTTATACTTTGGTCATCACACAGTGGTTTCTCCACAAAGGTCTTGGACATTATATCAGACATACTGGTTACTAGATCTATGGTTTTAGATCTAGATTTGGGTGGTTTCCCAATCAGGGTACTTTGACAGCATTCTAAGAGTATTTAGAATGGACGACTCCTGGCACGGTAGTGTACCTGCAGGTGATGGAGTCACCCTCTCTAATGGTGTCTTATAGACTAAAGTAGAGAGGGATGTGTATGATTGACAGATCACTTGCTTAGGCAATTGAGTCAATCATGAGATGTCAAGTACCACACCAGATGTTGTTCTTGCACTAGATGCAATAAGTTGACATTGATCCAATCCTGGAGAAACAGTCGGAAGCAGTTTTAGAACATAAGTGGATGTTCTAGGGATATGATAACGACAGCCTCATTTGGGAGACAGTTATCATTCCAGGCTTGCAAGGTGACATGGACGACAAGGAGGTTGTCAGAGTTATAGTTTTCCTTCTGACGAGGGGCAGTATTCTGGACAGGTGATCCAGGAAGATACTGAGGGAGGCATGGCGCAGGATACTGATTAAGTTCAGTTGACGATACAGTCTAAGAAGTTTGGATTTGGAGTTCATTTATGAGCTCGGTCCCATCAGACATCCAGACACTCTAAGACAGATATTGCTCATTTCGGGAGATGGCTTTCTCCGCGAACTTGAGATATAGAGAGAGACATAGAAAGAAACTTCAGAGCGGATCCACTCGCTGAGGCTATTCCTCGAACGCAATAGTCTCGCAAACGAGCTTTGTGAGACTGACTTGTAGAGGAGTTGGGTGTTCGGTATCACACGGGCTGTGAGTATGCGACATCGCAATAATTAGCCTTGAGTGCAAGTGGGAGATTGTTGGAGATAGTACCCTCAGAGTCAATTATTGGATCACAGGCACGTGATTGCAATGATTGAGGGAGGACCTATCCCGGTACGACAGTCTTACTCGAGATGATAGTATGCTATCTGGTTTACCTTTATCATCGTGTACTGCTTTAGGTGACCTGACAGGTCGCTATTGCACGTTGATAGAGCCCCTAGGATTCTTGCTTGACTGCCAGCAGTATGAGGGCGATCATATAAGTGAGAGCTGGAGTCTATAAGCACATCCTTAAAAGGTCCCTAGTCGTGGGAGTTTCGATACAGGGCATCGATACTCCAGAGTAGACTAGTGTATACAGTCGAGACCCCGACGAGGGGCGGTGGCCGGTCTCACAGGCCACTGGTGTCAGTTGGTTCACCTAAGATGTATACAGGTGCTCATTGGGTTATGAGTACACCGGACAGGACTCGCCGGGAACATGCTAGTTGGTCTTATACCTGACGTCAGATAGCAGTTCCCAGGTGACATGTGTACAGGTTAGTTCATCGACCTGGGGATCGTCATTTGTCTCGTGTGAGTTCCCACTGTGCTTTGATTACTACCCTACCACGGCTCAAAGGAGTCGTGCAAACAGGTTTTAGTTGGGTACAGTCCCGAGCCACATGGAGGCAGTGAGCGGATCTTCAGGGGTTCGTCTCTCCCGGTATTGGGGGTGAGGTCGCGCTGTGTCTAGGAGAGCCATTACACGAAGTCCTTGGCCAAGGCAGGAGATTTACTGGTAGGTATTCCAGTAGTATCTCAGGGTGTTCTGGGCTACACTCCGACACGACTTGTACCGCTTTTGGGGGTCTGACTTTTACCCACCCCCTAGGCCCGACATGCGATGCTCATAGACGAACGGACCGGACTGTACGGATATTGTCACTGACAGGCTCAGTAGGGTGTCAGGATGAGTTCGCTCATCGACGTCCCTTTTGGTCAATAGCTGGTGGCCCGTTACGTATTGGCTTATACCTCTGACGTGCTAGTGGTTAAATCCACAGCCATAGTATTGACGAGTCTTTAGAGTCCACCACACTTTCAGTTACTCAGCTTTCGGGCGAAACGCTGTAGAGGCCGTATGGAGATATGGCAGGGTCCGATCAGATACGTGCGGTATTGCACGGATCAGGATCGGACGGTTTGTACTAGAGGCCGTATAGTTATATGGCACGGTTCGATCAGATACGTGCGGTATTGCACGGATCAGGATCGAACGGATTTTACTAGCCGGCTTTGGTTTAAGCCGGATCCTAGTTTAGTACAGTGTAGATTTTTACTCTTTGCATTTGTATCCGGACGGAATACAGATGCGGGTGTGTATGCACAGTATCGGGGTTTTCCTGTAATTTATTACGGGACCAGTTTTCTGAAGTTGCCAGTTTGCATTCCGTTCCGGCCGGTTTTCCTTTGTTCTTTCCCGGCCGGACTTTTCCGATGGAGGGGGTTATTTGCAAGTTTGCAAATAACTTTTGTGGAGGGGTTTTCTTGCATATGGATTAATTATGATAGCATCTTTTTGATACCATTCTTTCTTCCATCACTTGCATTAATTAAGACTTGAAAGGGTATGGGTTGGATTTAAATGAAGTATGGTTGATGTTTATGATGTGGTCACCTCTTGTTTTCTCCTACACTCACCTCCCTCTTGTATTTGTCTTGATTCACTCCACCATTTCCAAAAGAAATGAGGCCGGACAATTTTTAGATGAGGGAGAGAAAGGTTCATTTTTGGTGTATCATTTGTTCATCTCATTTCCTTGCAAAATTGATAGCATCCTTTCCCTAAAAAGTTCATTCTTCCCTCCACATCAAATGGCAACCAATACCCCAAAGTGAGACATGCACTCTACACTACATTCTACAGCACTTCTTGGGCATGTCGACTTGCCAGCTTCATGCCCTAGTTGCCTTGGTATAGAGGCGGGAGCCCGTAAAAGATGCAGGCGATGTGGTGCCCTTCCGGCGAGGAGGCGACGACCGGAGTTTCCTCGGGAGATCGGGACGATGAAAAGAAGACCGGAGGACTCGGATCACTCGGTATATCTCTTCCCATCTTGTAGTTAGCTAGAACTAGTTTAATGCTATGATCCGGGTGTTTAGTGCGCGGTGGTGCCGGTTTGCAAAGTTCGCAAAATTAAAGTTTATCACCGTTTCCGCATTTGGCCGTCGGATTGACGGCCGGGGCGCCGCCGTGCACTTACATCCGGACTGCTCAATTCCTGATCGCGTGGCTTTTTGGACCCGCTTTGTCGCTGTCGAACGCCTTTCCCGTTATTTGGTTTGTTTCTGCCTCTGCATCGGGCCTTTTGTACAACGGGTTGACAAGGAGGAGCATTTTCATTTTTCACAGCCTGTTGAAGGAGGCGTTGCATCCTGGCTTTCTCGTAGATGGCCATTTCGCGATTATGGTCGTTTCGAACCTTTTGACTTGCTTCCCTTATAAGCTTGTCCATTTGTTCTTCGAATGACGGACTGGGCATTTTCACGGCGGGAGCTCTTTCTGGTTCAGGGTTAGCATCTTCCCAAAAGTCATGTATGACGTTGCAGTCGCGGAGTAGCTCCCGTTTCTTGGATTGAACATACCCAAGCCCGATCGTTTCCATTCTCCCATTGGGCAACTTTCGTTGAGTTCCGGGAACGTTCCAGATCCTGTTATAGAACCGTGCTTATCGCATAGTTTGCTTAAGGGGTACACCTTGGCATCTTAAGAGTCTCTTTAGTCCGTTCGTGTAATATCTGGGCAAATGGATGAGCTGGAGCCTGTCGAGTGTAGAATCCGCGCCCTGCCAGATTTCTTTCTCCACTTTGGTTTCCCCGGATCGGTAGAATAGGATCGCCTTTTCACCTTTTCACCTGGGAAGGATATAGAATGTCTGCAGTTCTTCCACACTGTAGGTATCAAGTGTGTCTAGTTCTTTATGATGGTTGGGCGGAACCTGGCAACTTGCAAACTTTTCTCTTCATCAGCGAAGGTTTGTATGGATGGCCGAGCAGAGAATATGGCATTGACCTCATCTTTCTAGTCGCTGCCGAAGATCAACATAGGAGTGGATGGTCCCGGCTTATTATACTGGGGCGGACCTGAGTAAACTATCTCTTCTTCCTCCTCGGTATCACTCCCGAAGAACGGAATGGTGGTGATAGCTTTGTTCTTCGGTTTGTGGCATCTTTCCATGTCCTCAAAGTCTGGTAAGATGTATTTTGCATCTTCGTACTTTCGGACTTCGTTCACGGAGAATGGGTTTAGCTCTCCTGTCATAGTATACTCGAGACCATCCTTGAAATACTTCATACACTGATGTTGTGTGGAAGGGATGATGTTGTACTCGCGTAACCAGGGCCGACCGAGCAAAGCATTGTAGCATGTCTTAGCGTCAATGACGTGAAACTTAATGTCCGTGACAAGCAGCCCAAAGCGTAGTATCAGTATTACAGACCCAAGCGTCCATGATGACTGGGAGTCAAACCCGGAGATAGTGATCTTATCCCGAACGAGGTGTTGAACACTCATGCAGATCTCCTTTAGCACCCTTACGTTGAGGAGATTGATGGAGGACCCATTGTCGACCAGGATTTTTACCTATCTTGATGTCATGACAGTATCCGGAGACATATAGGGGACGGTTGTGCTCGCATGTCCCAAGAAGGAGATCTTCATCGCCGAAGGTGATATCGGCTGTGTGTACTTCTTCCAGCTCGTCCTTCATCTTTTCTTCGGCGAGGAAAGCTTGGAATTGCTCGGGTTCCTACAGTGCTTTGATTAAAGAATCTCTCGCTTCTTTGGATAGCAGAAGGGCGTCAAGAATACTGAGCTGCGAGGGTATCTTCCTCAAGTGTGTAAGAACGTTGTAATCCACCTTACTTTTTCTTTGGCGGGTCCTTGGCTGTCAACTTTTTCGACGGCTTGGTCATCAAGGATGATATCCTCAGGGACTTTTTCTTTTTCCTTATCTTTTCTATTTGACCCACTGTTCGAGGGCCCAAGATTCTTTTCAGGCAGCGTACGGCTGCACAGCTGAATATTTTCACAGGTCTTTGGTTCTTCCTCTTTTCTCGAGGTGGACTCCTTAAAGAGAGGGCCAAGAGCCATTTCTTCGTCAAAGTCGCTCCCGAAGGTGAGAACCTGCGATCCCCCAGCGTTGACCATGCGACAGTTGCTGGCAGTTCTTTTGTGCTCCTCGGTCGTATTTCTTTGCTCCCGACGAGCTTTGCGTTTCATCCGCTTGAAATGTTTGTCGGTGGGCAACATATCCTTGCCACCATCTTTTGAAAGCGTTGCACTATTCAGTGGGGGTGCGCAATCTTTCGAAGATATAAGCAGTAGTTAGGATGTGTTTCTAATTCACCAAGAATATTTTCTTCGGAGGGTGGCAGCTTCATTTCCCATCGATATGGCTTTGGCGAACCTTTTCTTCGTCTTGAACCTATTTTTATTTGCGGCGGATGTACTTTGATCTGGAGGGAGTGTTTCAACTCTTTCGTCCAATCACCGGCATTTGGCCTTTTCGAATATGGCCATCTCACGCTCCCGATCAGCTTTACTCTTTGAAAGAGCTTCGTTGAGGAATGCGTCGATCATTTCGTCTGATGGCCCCGGAAGTTCCGGCTCAGGATCTGCCCCCAGTTTCTCGGTGCAAGGAGCTTCTTCATAGTCTATCGTCGAGTGAGAGATCACATGGCAACTTGCCACGTAATTTTTAGATTCATCCGACGAGTCTCCTCCATCATTTCCGTCCTTAAGGACGTGGCTGAGGAACTCTTGGAGCATGATTGGAGTCCGCACCTTCTGGTTATACTCTTCCGCGTGTCAATCTGTTTTTGCAGGTCCGTGCGCTTGTCGCCAGGCTTCACGGGCTTTTTGGTCTTCTTCTTCTTTTTCAAAGACTTTGATGGCTGGATGCGAGCGCTTTGGCTATCACTACCAATCTTCGGAGTTGGGCGCGGCTTCAGCATCCCCTCGATGATCTCAGGTTTCCAGTGGATTCTTCCACCTAATTGCCGGACATGTGTGGAGATCCTTCAGCATTCTTTTTGTCTTAGCTGAAAGAGCAACCTTCCATGGAGCTTCTTCTATAAAAGAGCATGATGCTCCCGGTGTATCCGTCTTCTTAGGAGTGTGTGGCTGAGGCGGGTTCACCTTCCAATTCTCAGATAATACGAATTTGCCCTGCTGGTATTGATCTTCTATCCAGCTTTTGAAGATGTAACAACCCTCGATCGGATGGCCCAACATTTAGTGATAAGGGCAATAGTTAGGATTTCTAATGTCGCCGGGTTGCGCTGAGCGCCTTGGCTCCGGCAGATTGATGAGCTTGTTGCGCAGTGCAAGCTCGAATAACCTCTTCGTCTTGTCTCGAGGGAACGAGTAAGGGCGTCTCATTTTATCTTCGAGAGATCGAGTTCTGTTATTTTTGGCGATCAACTGGTCTCGGGCCACCGGGCTGCTGTTGAGCATTAGCGACGACGATCGCTTTCCCCTTTCCCTTCTCATTTCGAGAGTCTGTCTTTGGAGGAGACGGTCTATGACCCATCTGGTCCATTTGGGCCAAACTTATCAATCAAGGCCTGGAAAGTAGTCGGCTTGAAAAACATTATGAACTGGGAGATGGTCGCCTGCAGATCAAGAGTGCCCACGAACATGCCCACCGCCAGTGCTTCTTCGATGCGCTGTTCGCATTTCGACCACAGATTCCTCCATCGTATTGTGTATTGAACCCATGTCTCTCCAAGTTTCATCCTGGCATTGATCAATGCCATTATTGGGGTGCGTTCACTAGCACTCGCGAATCGCTGGGTGAATAATAGCTCCATTTCTGTGAAAGTCTTGACGGAGTTGTTTGGAAGTTCAGAGTACCATTCGAACGCTGTCTCCGACAAGCAGCTAACAAACTGACGGAGCAAAAGTTCATCATCACCCCCGGTGTTGCCGCAAAGAGCCCTGAACTGAGCGACATGTTGGTGGGGATTGCCCGTCCCTTTGTATACATGAAATTTAGGGATCATATATCCCGGTGGGTACTTTATTTGGTCATACCTGCCTGGATATGGGACGCCCAGTTTTAATGACTTGGCCGGCTGCTTCATTCGCCTAGTGAGCTCATATTTGCTGAGCAATATAGTCATCCAGAGCGGCCTTGGAAATGGTTTCCTCTTTGGCTACTGAAAGAGCCGGATGAGGGTTCGATGTCTCCCCTCTGTCGTCTTCAATGATGATAGGAGGGTCTTCAGCTGGAGGTTTCTGGTTGTAACATTATCCCGACCATGTCTTGGAAGAGAAGCGCCATTCGTTTTTATATTAGCCGCTTGTTCTGCTGCTTCTCTGTCCTTCTTTTCGAGGACTCTGCGGAGGAAGTCAGCATCGGTTTCTTGTTCATGACGCTGCTCTGATGACGCCTCCGGGCTTTCTTAAAGACTGATGTCCGTTGAGAGGCAATGTCCAATCTGTCAAAGACAGACCTTTGGGCAGGGGAAGCATCTTTGAGGACTTCGCCTGGCGCGGGAAACCGGTAGTGGGAGCCGGAACAGTCAGTCTTGAGAACACCGACCCTTTGGCAGGAGAAGCCGCCTTGACGACTTCGGGAGCAGGGATGGTTATCCTTTTCGGAATAACCTTTTCTGGAATTGCAGGCTTCATCATGGGCCCACATGAGATTTGGCCCAATTTGGCGAAGACTGAGGCGCTGGAGTTGGACGACCCATCGAGGAGGGTCGCTGTAGTTGCAAGCCGATCAAAGACCGACTTCTTGGGAGCTTCTTGTGTTGGTATAGGAGCACTGAAGCTCGTTGGCGGGGAGCATGGTCCCAAAAAACAATCCAGTGGTGGCCTGAGTGACCTGTTCCACCAGCATCGTGAACAGGAAGGGCCGATTGGGGCCCGTAAGCTATACCTCCAGATGAGGCGGAACGTGAGTTGCGGTTGCAGCTGGAACACTTCACGCAATTAGATGCCATTGATGTTTCGTTTTCTGCGCCAATCAAGAAACCAAATCTTAGTACCTCGAACCCAAGGGCAACCATATCAAACCGCGATTCGTTCGCGAAACATGAATTACGAAGTGTGGAGTGGAAAGAGGAAAAGGTCCCACCGGGCGTGCCAGAATCTGTTCCCCTTCGAACACAGAGACGCGACCGCGCAGGTTCATCTTGCCTGAAATTCGGGGCAGATACTAATTGGTGCTATCCGTCCACCTCTCCGAAAATGCCAAGTTGATTTATGGCACCATGTATCGAAGGTTTTAAACGGATGCGGCCGATATAGCAGATTTCGTCAGATTCCCCCTCTCTTGAGGGGTTTTTTGATTATGGGGACGCTCTTCCCTGCAGGCGCAAGCCCCTGCAGTTAATTACGCTACCGCATCGCGGTAACCAATTTCTCCTTCTCCAGAGGGTCACTTCGTGTCGTGTGTGTTTGTTTTGTTTTTGGTTGCCCGTGGATTGTATACGGAGACTAATTTATGTTGTCGCCCGTAGGGCGTGGATTAGTCCAAATCCGTATCTTCTTAGATTTGGGTTTGGGGGTTGGGTTTAAGGATACGTTAGTCTCATTTGGGACTAAGATCAACTTAAACGTATGTTAAGGATACGTTAGTCTAATTTTAGACTAAGATCAACTTAACGGGATCGTTTAGATCCAACAAAAGAGCATTTGGACTCTATTGTTTAGTTTAGAGACATTGCGGTCGATTAGTTTAGGGACATTATGGTCCATCGTTAGTTTAAGGACGTTTCGGTCCGGGTTAAGGACATCGTAGTCCGTGGGTTTTAAAGGGACCCCACAGTCCGAGGTTAGGGACATCGTAGTCCATGAGTTTAAGGACCCCACAGTCTGTAGTTTAAAGACATCGTAATCTATGAAGTTTAAGGACATCGTAGTCCATGAGTTTAAGGACCCCACAGTCCGTAGTTTAAAGACATCATAGTCTATGAAGTTTAAGGACATCGTAGTCCATGAGTTTAAGGACCCCACAGTCCGTAGTTTTAAAAACATCGTAGTCTATGAGTTTAAGGACATCGTAGTCCGTGAAATGTGTGGTTGTTGGGACCCGTCACCTCTCTGAAGACGTTGAAGGATTACAACGACAGATATCACAGGAGTAAAGAGATGTACCCTTGAACCGGTGTGAGTTGGTTGAATGATCTGTAGTCCAGTTTGGGACTGAGATCTGTTAAATATTCGTGAGCAGATGGGCTCAGTTCAATATAAGTTGAGGACTTATTGCCAATATTGGGTTAAGTCCAATAAAATTAAAATGTTTAACATTTTATTGTTCTGGGCTGTTGAGCCTTTATTTAGGCTTGGCCCTTTTAATAATGCTGAGCATTAGATCCTGACATTTTTTTGTCTTGTATTGAATGCATAGCATTCATCAGAACAATGTGTGTTCTGACAGCACGCCACTTAGCGCGCCAGGCGCTTTGCGCCAATTAAAGAGCGCATTGCGCTTCTACCAAGTAGCGCACATGAAAAGGACACATGTCGCGCTTGGCGCTAAGCGCCAGATGATGGGCGCATTGCGCCAGTTTATGAGCGTATTGCGCTTTCAATTTATGAGCGCGTTGCACTAGTTTGATGGCGCACAAGTGAGTGACACATGGCGCGCTTGGCGTTGAGCGCCACCCCATGAGTGCAGTGCGCTGTTTCAGAAGCGCAAAGCGCAAGTTGCATACGTGGTTGACACGTGGCACGTTTTGGCGCTGAGCGCCGGTCCAAGGAGCGCAGAAGCGTAGTTCAAGAGTGCAAGGCACTTTTCAATAGAGCAAAGCGCATTTGATCAAATTTATGATCTGTGAACAAATTTATGTTCTTTTTAAAGGAGGCTTTGCCTCAAGATTCAAGAACAACAGTTCTTATTTTTGAAAGGGCTTTGCCTTTGTAGATCAATGATCTGTGAATGAAGTAAATACTTCTTTTGTTTTTTATGATGAGATCTTTTGATCTCTTTTTATAAAAGACCTTGGTCTTTTGTAGATCTATGATCTTTTAAGAAGATAATTCTTCTGTTTTAATGAGATAATTTCATCTCTTTGTTCAAGAATCATTCTTTTTACCTTGAAGAAATGATCTTCTTTCAAGAGCTTGCTCTCTTTCTTTTGAGTCTTCTCAAAGTTTGTAGGGTTTTTTTTTTAGACTTGAAGTCTTGGGGCCTTTATATAGGGCAAATTGATTTATTAAATCAGTTAAAGAGATCTTTCTCTGATTGATTTGGGGATGTTTCCCCGCCGTTGGATATTTGATCCTAGGCTTTCTGTTTTACAGAAGGCAATTTTCTAGTTTTTAACAAGATTGGAAAAATCTTTCCATAACAGAATTTTAATTCTGATTAATTAATAATTTATCATTATTATTAGATCTTTTGAACTAACGGTGGGGAATTTTATAATTCCAGCGCTGGCGCATCCGTGCTTTGCACGTGGTGCGCTGCTCAAAGCGCAGTGCACTTTGCGCTAGCGCACCAACGTTTGACATGTGGTGCGCAGCGCAGAGTGCAGCACAGCCTGCGCTAGCACACCCGTGTTTGACACGTGGCGTGCAGCGCACCTAGCGCTAGCGCACTCATGGTGCACTGCCTAGGACGCAGCGCACCTGGCGCTAGCGCATCCGTGTTTGGCACGTGGCGCACAGCGCGCCTAGCGCTGGATCTGAAGCGTTGCTTCAATTTTTGAATTTTGAATTTTAAAACAGAGCTTTGCTCTGATTGGGGGTGCGCTGCCTAGGACGCAGCGTACCTGGCGCTAGCGCATCTATATTTGACATGTGGCGCACAACGCATCTAGCGCTGAATCTGAAGCGTTGCTTCAATTTTTAAATTTTGAATTTTAAAACAGAGTTTTGCTCTTATTGGGGGTGCGCTGCTTAGGGTGCAGCGCACCTGGCGCTAGCGCATCTGTGTTTGACACATGGCGCGCAGCGCGCCTAGCGCTGAATCTGAAGCATTGCTTCAATTTTTAAATTTTGAATTTTAAAAAATAGTTTTGCTCTGATTGGGGGAAACAGAGACCCGACGTTCCCCTGTCGTGTGGATAGCCTATGCAATGAAACCTAGACCCCTACGAGCACGGCAAGTTACCCACCAATCCCAGAAGCGAGGCAACCCCAATTATTAACGTGATTGGGCCACCCAGCACTTCACGGAATCCGGTAACTTGGGCATCCCTCCATGGGTCAACCTATACCCCTACGAGTGCGGTGAATAGCCCGCCAATTCTAGAGTAAGGTCCCTTGCGTCTCAACGCCATGAGATGCGGACCCGTTGCCCTCTAGAACCCGGCTATTCGTGCACTCCACCATAGGGTAATCCTAGTACAGAAAAGAAAATAATGTACAAGGGTGCCATCGACCTCAACCCGGTCGTGCCCCAAACAAATAATATACAAACGGGCAGTGGCGGTAGTTCACATGTTGGACGCTCACCCCGCAATATCAAATGTATAAATAAAACTAAACTGTACTAACATTGCACCCAAGCTATCCACCACGACGATCTAACCACAACACAGCAACGTGAATGTTACGTTCGCAAACTCATCTAAAAGAACATATAACAATTAGACGAGTTATACTGCTCGAATGACATTCACGGTCGCAGATAGTAATGTACTATAAACATTTAAACATTGTTAAATTATCGACTTCGAAACACCCCGAATTGCCTCTGAACAATAGATAACAAAATATCTAAACTAGGAAAAACAAGAAATACCACTGCACTAATATTCCAGAGACTAGAAAACACCAAAAATCTCAAGTCCAGAATCCACTAAAAAACCGGCCTCACCTGTTTTTTATCAAATCTTGCCGGGTCAAAACCGGCAGTTTGGGCTCGTATTTGTGGTGTGTTCTAGTTGTCACTCAAATAGTCTTCTGCGGTTGCTTAAAATTTTTTTTGAAGACTTTAAAAATTGATAGAGACTGGAATATGCAGTACAATGTTTCGGGGTTATTTCGGTTTCGATACTTTAACATCGTCTAAACAAGCTAGCTAAGGGTTTACGGGTTGGCTCTGATACCATGTAGGTCAGGCAGCCACCCTATCCAATGGGATCGCCGTGGCACCAACGGGTCCCTCAGCAACTACTTTTTATGCATGCCCCCGCCGCGAGGACTACAACCTTCCGGTCTCGGGATACCCTGGGGGTAAGAGCCTATGCTTCACCATACTGTCACACAGTGAGAACCCCCATAGGTCGACATCTAATGCCTAGTAGCTCTGATACCATGTTGGGTTACGACAGCGCCCCGGCCATCAAACCGTGGCCAAATGCGGAACAAAAATTTACTAAACTGGCGCTACCATTACCCGATGCCCGGATTTACCCTAAACCCTATACTAGCAAGCATATAAAAAGAAGTTAGAAGGGTTATACCGAGTTGATCCGTATGCTTCGGTCTTCAACCATCTTCCCAAGCTCCTAGTGGTCGTCTGGATCGAGTTTGGTTGCCGGTCTTCTTCCATCTACGATGATCCACCTGAGGGAAACGGCGCAAGTTTCAGCCTCGCCAAACGAGGCAACCGACGCTCTAAGGTTGCTAGCAATGGAGAGTGGAGGTGTAGGAATGTGCCACTATGATTTTTCTCTCATAAAAAATGCTACATGAGCAACTCAAGAAGATGAAGAGGAGGTGAGGAAACATGTGGCATGAGCAACTAAAGAAAATGGCTAAGGCTCAAAGTGAGAAGAGAATGCCCCAAGTAAGAATAAGAGTGAGCCATGAATATCAAGTCAAGAAAAAGAAAATGACCAAGGCCACTAAAGAATTGTAGCTGCCCCCCCCCCCCTCTCTCCCTCATGCAATGAAAATATCTTTCCAATTTTCCAATAAACAAAGCCATGCCCATACCTCTCTACACGCCTTAAGCCATGCTCATGCCAACTCTGTAGGGTTCCTAGGCACTCTCAAGAGGTCTCACAAGGCATCAACCATGCCAATTTCAAATTTTACGGTGCCGAGAAACCCTAGACTAGATCGTTCACTAGAATTTTAGGCGACATAGGAAACTAGTTAACAATTTAACTAAAAGAGAAAGGCTACAACCTTTGTAGATCCGGTTCTCCACTTCCTTAGCTCCACGTAGGCATCCTCTCGCTGTCCATCTCGAATCCCGGACTCAATCGTCGGCTTGATCGGAGAAATGGGCGGGCTAGGTCGTCGGCTTCGTGCCGAAGATGATCTACGTCGAGGCATCACAAGTTCAAGCTCCAACTCCATCAAGTTATGAAACTTGTGAAGAAAACACCCTATACTACTTGGCAAGAGGTAGAGGATGAAGAAATAGGAGGTGGGTTCACTTTAGAATTGGATTTCTCACACTTTAGCTCAAGTTGCCATTAATGGACTTAAGCTTTTTCTTTGAAGATGAAGAAGAAGATGAAGCTAGAATATGATAAGTCTTGAATAAAAATAGAAAAGAAAATAGATACTTATCATATACTAACTATGGTAGAGTGTAGAGAATAGACCATGGTTACTTGGAATGGTTAGGGTTAAGTATGAAGACAAGAATGGTTACAAAGTCAAAGCTTTATGAAGCTTCAACTAGAAACAAAGAAAGCCACCATTCTCTCCAAAATCTTTTCCAAATAAATGAATAAATAAATAAATGAATAAGCAAAACCCTAATCATCTTTTTAACCATGGTTTGATTCTTTACACTTAACCAATTAAACATGCATCATCAAACATGATACAAACATGTGCACAAAAGTATATCACATATACAACTTGCACATCAAGTGAGAAAATCCATTTAAAGTGAACCAATACTAGTTAATGCAAAGTAATATATCAAATATATAATTATACATTAAATCATTAAATCAACACTTGATTTAACGATCCGGTCATATCTCATATAACCGACTAGTATCCTATGTATCGGCTTATCGAATCGATCCTTGATTCGATATCTAGGTTATATCGAATATAACCAATCGATACATTCATCGCGAGAATGGAATACGGTATCACATACACGCATTATTCTCGGTCCTGCACATATCTCATATGCGCTCCTATTTCGTTTCGCTTGAGCCAGGAAACCTCTGTGTAGGACTCTAAAGACTCGTCAATACGCCGGTAGCAGATGATGATCATATCAAGCACCCACAAGCCGCAAGCGGTCTGCTAAACGTAACGGCCATCCTGGTATTGATCGATCAGAAGATCGACGAGCTAGCCCGCTCACACTCCTGTGAATCCAACCAGTAACACTTACCGTACAGTCCGGTCTGTTCGTCTGATATGTCGAATATCAAGTCTAGGGGTGGTAAACGTCAGACCCCAATAACCGATAAGTCGTGCCGATGTGAGGCTCATAACGGGTCGAGAAACTCCTGGTAACACTTACCAGCAAATCTCTGATCAGCCCTGGCCAGGGACTTCCCTGTTACGGCCAATCGAGCACTGCGCAACATCAACCCCCAATACCGGGAGAGACGAAACCCCTCCTATCGCTCATTGCCTCCATGTGACTCGGGACTGTACCCAAAGACCACCATTTTGCACGCCCTCATGGACGTGGTAAGGTGGAGATCAAAGCACAGTGGGAATCACACAAGACTCTATGACGATCTCGGGTCTACAGACTAACCTGCACAAGTGTCACCTGAGAACTACCATCTGACGTGAGGTATAATACCATCTGGGAGTTCTCGGCGAGTCCGTCCAGTGTACCCAGTCTCCACTGAGCACCTGTATACCATCTCTGATGTCAAACACCAATGGATATGGGATCATCCATCGCCCATCTCATGGGTCGAGAAGCGTATACGCTAGTCTACACTGGTATATCGATGCCCCGTCTCGATACACCCACGACTAGGGTCCTTGAAGGATGTACTTATGGACTACCATGTCCCCACTAGTTTGATCTGCATCACAGTCCAGGTAGTCAAGTACACATCCTAAGGGCTTTACCAACATGTAACTATAAGACAGTTTAAAGAGACAAGTGTACATGTTAAGATAAAGAGCAACCAGATAGCATACTATCATATCGAGCAAGAAAGTCATCTCTATATATGTCCAAGCATCCAATATAATATACATCATCTGTACAATACTGGCCTCTAGGGCATACATACAACTAACAATCTCCCACTTGCACTAGGGCTAGCTGCTGTAGTATCGCATACCGAGCATCCCGAAGAGTCTCTCAAACTGTATCTGGGGAATGGCCTTCGTGAGTGGATCCGCCGTGTTGTTCTTCGTGTCAACCCTCCTGACCTCGATCTCCCGGCGATCAATTATCTCCCGGATCAGGTGATACCGTCTCAGAATATGCCTGGATCGCTGATGGGACCTGGGTTCCTTGGCCAAAGCCACCGCTCCATTGTTATCGCAATACAAAGGTATTGGATGCTCAATGGATGGAACCACTCCAAGTTCAGTAATGAACTTCTTGATCCAGACAGCCTCTTTGGCAGCATCGTTGGCAGCGATGTATTCAGCCTCCATCGTCGAGTCTGCCACGGTTTCCTGCTTGGAACTCTTCCAGCTAACCGCCCCTCCGTAAAAGGTAAAGACAAATCCCGACTGCGACTTAGAGTCATCCTTATCACTCTGGAAGCTCGAATCGGTAAAGGACTCCACTTGGAGTTCCCCGTTACCATACACCAAGAGCATCTCTTTAGTCCTTCGTAAGTACTTGAGAATGCTCTTTACAGCTGTCCAGTGACTCTCTCCAGGATCAGCTTGATACCTGCTCACTACACTTAGTGAGTATGCTACATCGGGTCTGGTATATAGCATCGCGTACATGATAGAGCCTACAGCCGAAGCATAGGGTATCCCTTGCATGCGAGCTCTCTCCAAATCAGTCTTGGGAGACATCTCTTTGGAGAGAGTGACTCCAGAGATCGTGGGTAAGTTCCCACGCTTGGATTCTTCCATACTAAACCTCTTTAGTACGGTGTCAATGTACCTGGATTGGGACAATCCCAATATCCGTTTGGATCTATCTCTATAGATCCTAATTCCCAATATGCAGGAGGCATCACCAAGATCTTTCATCGAGAATCTTTGTGATAAGAAGAGCTTGACCGATTGCAGCATAGGAATATCATTTCCTATCAAGAGTATGTCGTCCACGTACAATACGAGGAAGACAACCTTACTCTCTGCTACCTTCTTGTAGATACAAGGTTCATCTGGGTTTTTGACGAAATCAAACTCTTTGATAACGACGTCAAACAGATGTTCCAACTCCGCGATGCTTGCTTTAATCCATAAATGGATTTAAGCAGCTTGCACACCTTCCCGCTGCTCCCACTGTCTACGAAGCCCTCTGGCTGAGACATGTACACGCACTCTTCTAAATCACCATTTAGAAAGGCGGTCTTAACATCCATTTGCCAGATTTCGTAATCATGATATGCAGCGATGGCAAGCATGATTCGGATGGATTTAAGCATAGCCACTGGAGAAAAGGTTTCGTCATAGTCCACACCTGGTCTTTGACGAAAACCCTTTGCTACAAGTCTAGCTTTGAAAGTCTCCACTTTCCCATCTACACCAAGTTTTTTTCTAGAAGATCCACTTGCTCCCGATGGGTTTTACCCCTTCAGGAGCAACATCCAAAGTCCATACTTTGTTGGTGTACATGGATTCCATCTCGGACCGCATAGCATCCAGCCATTTCACTGAGTCCCTACTCGTGATGGCCTGCTCGAAGCTAGTTGGGTCATCATCCTCCATGATGCAATCTTCTCTTCCACCGTCAATGAGAAAACCGTAGTATCTCTCAGGTGGACGAGAAACCCTACTAGATCGGCGGAGAGGCTGGGGTTCGTCGGGTACTACTGAATCCTCTGGTTCTACTAAATCATTAGTTGTAGTTTGTGGTGCTGGAACCTCTTCTAGCTCTACCTCTTTGCCACTAATCTCTTTTGCAAGAAATTCCTTTTCTAAAAAGGTGGCATGTTGAGCAATAAATACTCTTTGTTCCTCACTGTGGTAGAAGATATACCCTCGCGAATGTTTGGGATATCCAACAAATTTACACAAAACAGACCTTGCCTCGAGTTTGTCCGGTTTTTGTCTTTTGACATAGGCCGGGCAACCCAATATCTTAATAAAATTAAGATATGGTCTCTTCCCTTCCCATATCTCATATGGTGTGGTAGGCACAGATTTGGTGGGAACCCTATTCAGTAGGTATGCTGCTGTTTCCAGTGCATATCCCTAGAAGGAAACAGGTAACTCAGCTATATTCATCATAGAGCGCACCATATCCAATAGGGTGCGGTTCCTCCGTTCTGATACACCGTTGTGCTGTGGTGTATATGGAGGAGTTAGCTGAGAGAGAATCCCATTCTCTTTTAGGAAGTCCAGGAATTCAATGCTCAAGTATTCACCTCCTCGATCAGATCGTAGGATTTTAATTCTTTTTCCGGTTTGGTTCTCGACTTCTTGTTTATATTCTCTAAATTTCTCAAAAGCTTCTGATTTGTGTTTCATCAGGAACACATATCCGAATCTAGAGAGATCGTCAGTGAATGTAATGAAGTACGAAGAACCATCCCTGGCATGTGTAGACATGGGACCGCATACATCACTATGTATCAGTCCCAAGAGTTCGGTAACTCTTTCTCCGTGTCCCGTAAACGGAGTTTTGGTCATCTTGCCTTTGAGACATGACTGGAAAGTGTCATAAGATGAAAATTCAAACGGATTTAAATATCCATCCTTATGCAACTTTGCTAGTCATGTCGCATTGATGTGACCCAGTCTACAATGCCATAAGAAGAATTCGTTCAGTTCTGAACTCTTCCTCTTGTGTGTGTTTGTTATGCTCAGAACTGTTGATTGATTTAGAACATAAATGCCATTGCACAACTGTTCAGTTGATAAAACTGCACATTTGTAGTACATTTTTCCTACCATTTTTATATTAAAAAAAGGACTTTATTATAATATATTATACATATGAGGGTTTATGTGTAAAAACATTATTTTCCATGTGTTAATATATTTTAATTATCATTTGGTAGGAAAATGTATGCAAATAATATTATTGATCTAATCCTAGCAGAACAAAGTCTACTAAAATCTTATTTGAGTTGTTGTGCAGAATATTTCCAAGTTGTTATGAAGGATTTAACAAACAAATCAATTTGTTGAAGAAATCTTGCCAAATTAAGAAGCAAACTTGGAGACCAAGTCTGGAAGCAACAGAGAAAAGATTTTCAGATTCTGAAGATGCCTTGGATTGCCACATGTCACCAGATGAAAGCCCAAGAAAAATAAGCAATTGATCACATCCCTTGAGCACGGATCGGCGGCCAAACACACCTTTGGGCCGCGGATCCGCCGCAATAATGAGGAGTTGGAATGCAAGATTTTGGGAGATTGATTACTGCTGAATTTTACCAACTTTTCAACAATAAGATTCTGGGTTTTCACTATAAAAAGGCACCGAGAGCCTCTTGGAAAAATCATCAAGCCGAAGAGATCACGAAGCTCCCGACGCTCACGCATCCAGGCTGATCATCGACCGTTCGACTACCTCCTTAGGAAAGATCGAGAAGCAAATCAAGTTTTGTAATCATTTTCTATGGATTAAAAGTGTAGCTTGAAGGAGTTGATTAATAAAGGTAGTTTTTATTTAATTGTTTTTTTTTTTTACATTATGTTTTCCCTCTCTTTCTTTTCATCTTCTTCTCCCAACATGCGCGAGTAATTCTCCGCTTGTTAGGGTTCGTAGGATTAGGGTAGGCTAATGGACGATGAAAATAATTAAACCCTTTTTAAGTCCTATAAAGTTTAGGAACTTTATCAAAAGAATCATTAACATCCTAATCGGGCGCGCTAGCAATTCTTTGCTAGTTCCGACCGCGATTAGAGATTAGATTAATGATTGTTTTGGTAAAGGCTAGATATGAACGGAGTTCCGTGTCGAGATAAGGGTTAAGAGTGGGATTCCTTTTCCCTCCGGAAACCCTAATCTACACGCATCACCGTCGTTCTAGTTCTAAATCTATTAATGGATAAAAAGGGTAACTTTTAATTAATCGTCCATAACTACTAAATCCTAACGAACCCTACAAGCCCTATTATTATATTATTTAAATCTCTAAAATAATCTAGATCTATATTTTACATTCTTGTTTAAAGTAGATCTAGAATCTTTTCACAAAATTCTTTATTCCTCCTCTCTTTCTCAACACATCTAAAGTAAAAATAAAAGGTTCCACGTTTCCCAGAGGACGACCCGTACTCACCTCGGTCTAGCTATACGCGACACCGTTCTGATTGCGGTTAAACTACAAAAACATACTCTTTTCGAACCAATCAACAACGTGCCTGATCCAACCAACTTTTGGTTACAGAAAATGTTCATAACATTATCCTGTAATACAAAATTATATCCCTCTTTACTCAACAAAGAAACCGATATAATGTTGCATATCAGGTTCGGCATGTAATAGCATTCGTTCAGAACCAATGTATTACCAGTTGGTAATACAAGGTGATATTCCCCAACAGTCTTAGCTGCAACAATTGCACCATTTCCAACTCTAATGTCTTTATCACCTTCTCCAAGTTCTCTACCTTTCCTAAGCCTATGTAACTGATTACAGATATGGGATCCTGACCCGGTATCTAATACCCAGGACGTAGAGCAAATGGAGAAACAGTTCTCTGTAACGAACACACCCGAAGAAAATGCATCATCATGTACTTTCTTTATTCGGGTGGCATGGGAATCCTGGTATTCCCCTATATCCTGTTCAGTCCTATAACTCTTATAGGTAAGAACGGAACCAACGTTTCCCAGCACAGTATAACATGCGGGTTCGGTCAATACATCCATATTATTATCTTTATTAGGGCATGAAATGGTCGCTACCTGGAGAGAGAGAGAAGAAAACACTTTAGCGTATGCTCGTGCAAGATCAGATTGGTTATTATCTTATCTAATCAGGATGGCTCCCACTGGTTTTTATCAAATCTTCCTTCAAACCCTAAAAGGAAAGACTAGCCGGGATTAATTACACACTACAAGTTCGCCAATCTTTCAGCCAGGCCAGTGTCGGTACTTTGAGGGAGGTCCCCCGTGCTTTCGCACGAACCTAATTAATGTAAACCTCATTTTCCCAGAGGCGTAATCCCGTTGACACCTTTCTAGACACCTACTTGATCGGCTAATTGTAATGTGCAAAACTCTCCCAGAAGTAACTCTTACTCGCAGTGGGTATCGGGATCCAACTATCTCATAGAAGGTATGCAATCTCATTGCAAATTTCAACACTTGAAATTCCCGATAATATTTTGCCCTAAGCATCCTATGACCTTGACGGAGGTCAACAAACCACAGGGTGCAAGTCAAGTTCAACCCGTCATTTCTTGATTGAATCAAACCCACCCGCACGACCCTTGACGGAGGTCAACAAGGTCGTACGACTATCCTAATCCAATCTGCATCACATGCATAAGCAGATAAATGCTAGTTAGCTACCGCACACTACGCCTTGACGGAGGTCAACAAACGCAGCACGAATACTAAGTAGGACTTATCTGAAATGACAGAGGGCTACGACAGGTTTTTCTGAAAACCTATTGCGTAATGAACTTAATATCGTTGTAGAATCAAATGAAGTTTTGAAATGGAGCGATTTTGAGGCTTTTCTAGTTTTGCTAAAGGGGCCACTTCCGGTGAAGGGATCGTCGGCCCTTTCCTTGTCGAATGAGGTGCGGGATATATCATATATATCACTGTGCAAAACAGAAACTATAGAAGCAATCAAAAAACAAACCGAGTGTGTAGCATCTGCCAGTTATTGCTAAAGGAGTCACTCACGGTGAAGGGATCTCGGTCCTTTCCTCATCGAATAAGGTGCAGGGTATATCATATATACCGCTATGCAAAGCAAGAACTGTAGCTACCTGTTTTATTTAAAATTTGATTCTACAACATCTTTTGGTTTCTTTTATTTCATTAATCACATTAATGAAGTCCCATCATTTAAATACCTAAACATCACAGATAAATACGACGTACACTTATGCCATCCGCATTCGCCTCGATGTCCCCTCGTGCACCGTTAGGTTAGGTAACTAACGACAGAGCAGGGCAGGGCTAGCGCGGGTGTAAAACATAAGTAACGTCTACATAATATATCATATATACTATATACTGTATCTATCACAGAACATCACATGATCACATCACAGATATCGCAGCAGAAGAAACATATGAAACATTGGATATACTAGGACGTCCGTGTTTTCAATACGAGCCAGTATAAAACACGGATTCCACGGTCGTGATGAATAGCCAATCCCACACCCCTAGACCCCTACGAGAGCGGCAAGCAACCCTACCAATTCTAGGGTTAGGAGACCGGGACTCGACTCCTCGAGATGGTCTCCCACTGAACCCTAGAACCCGGTTACTTGTGCTCCCCTCCTTGGGTCTATCCTAGTGCAGAAAAGTAAATAATATACAAAGGGTGACAACTTCCGCAACCTGGAAGTGCCCCAAATAAAAGAATATTACATATAAGTTTTTACATGAATGAAAATGAAAAACACTCATCTCACATAAAAAATCCCGGCTATTCAAACACGACAATCCAATATAACATATCCAGCAACACATAACATCACATGTCATCAACGTAAGTAAATATGCGCATCCCAATTGTCGTTGACATATAGCAACGAAACCGGCGATATCACATATTACACTTACGGTCACAGAAAAGAAAGTGTAAAACTACAACAGTTGGAATCCACAACCTCTTTAGACATCGCATGCCTAATCAAAGGAAATGCTTAGACATCACATGCCTAACAATTATAAACCCCGCATTTTAGTCCCATTATCGAAAACTCTTTTCAATATTAAGTGAGACTAAACCGCTAGATTTATAACATTCATTCAGCTATCTCATAACTGTTTGCGAATTCCAATTATTGTATCCCATTCTGGATAAATAGAAAATATTAAACTTTCCGATCGAACATTCGAACACCCAAGTTTTCCCGAAACCGTTCAACACATGAAATAGGTTCAAAGACATTCACTTCATGCCTCAGTACCAACGGTCCAGCCGTAGAAGGGTCAAGCCAACGCCTCACATGTGGCACGCCGTACTGCCCCAAACCCGAAGGTTCAAAGGGCAGTTCAAGACGGTCACATAATCGAGTTAAGGTTTGTTGTCTTCTAGAGGGACCATCGCATTACTTGCACTACTTAGAACGTCCTTAAACCACAGAAAAATCCAACACTTGGAAATTTTCCGGCAGGGGAAAAGTTGGGTATTTATATCCGGTCGAACCTTTTAACATATTCTAAAATATCCGGAAAGCCATATAGACAAGGTTTGATAATCCGATCGAATCGTCGATTCCCAATACAACCTCAGAACACTCAACTCTTGAGTCAAATTAAAAATTCCCAGAAAATTCAGCATAATAAAATATGAATTACTGTGCAAAAATGGACAGATGATGTCATCAGATGGCCGCGGAACCGCCGCAGAAGCCAGGCTTCTGCCGCGGTTCCGCCGCGCCCTTAGCAGATCATGGGATAAATTTTGCATCGTAATTCTTAGAATTCCCTGCTGAATTTTTTAAGCATTTTTAATATGGAAAAATCCCAGATTTTAGAAAAAGTCCAGAGAGCATATCGGGAATTAGGGTTTCGGTTCGATCGGGTTTCAAACGTCGTCTAGACTTCGCCTAAGGCTCTAGCTAGGCTCTGATACCACTGTAGAGTTCCTAGGCACTCTCAAGAGGTCTCACAAGGCATCAACCATGCCAATTTCAAATTTTACGGTGCCGAGAAACCCTAGACTAGATCGCTCACTAGAATTTTAGGCGACATAGAAAACTAGTTAACAATTTAACTAAAAGAGAAAGGCTACAACCTTTGTAGATCCGGTTCTCCACTTCCTTAGCTCCACGTAGGCATCCTCTCGCTGTCCATCTCGAATCCCGGACTCAATCGTCGGCTTGATCGGAGAAATGGGCGGGCTAGGTCGTCGGCTTCGTGCCGAAGATGATCTATGTCGAGGCATCACAAGTTCAAGCTCCAACTCCATCAAGTTGTGAAACTTGTGAAGAAAACACCCTATACTACTTGGCAAGAGGTAGAGGGTGAAGAAATAGGAGGTGGGTTCACTTTAGAATTGGATTTCTCACACTTTAGCTCAAGTTGCCATTAATGGACTTAAGCTTTTTCTTTGAAGATGAAGAAGAAGATGAAGCTAGAATATGATAAGTCTTGAATAAAAATAGAAAAGAAAATAGATACTTATCATATACTAACTATGGTAGAGTGTAGAGAATAGACCATGGTTACTTGGAATGGTTAGGGTTAAGCATGAAGACAAGAATGGTTACAAAGTCAAAGCTTCATGAAGCTTCAACTAGAAACAAAGAAAGCCATCATTCTCTCCAAAATCTTTTCCAAATAAATGAATAAATAAATAAATGAATAAGCAAAACCCTAATCATCTTTTTAACCATGGTTTGATTCTTTACACTTAACCAATTAAACATGCATCATCAAACATGATACAAACATGTGCACAAAAGTATATCACATATACAACTTGCACATCAAGTGAGAAAATCCATTTAAAGTGAACCAATACTAGTTAATGCAGAGTAATATATCAAATATATAATTATACATTAAATCATTAAATCAACACTTGATTTAACGATCCGGTCATATCTCATATAACCGACTAGTATCCTATGTATCGGCTTATCGGATCGATCCTTGATTCGATATCTAGGTTATATCGAATATAACCAATCGATACATTCATCGCGAGAATGGAATACGGTATCACATACACGCATTATTCTCGGTCCTGCACATATCTCATATGCGCTCCTATTTCGTTTCGCTTGAGCCAGGAAACCTCTGTGTAGGACTCTAAAGACTCGTCAATACGCCGGTAGCAGATGATGATCATATCAAGCACCCACAAGCCGCAAGCGGTCTGCTAAACGTAACGGCCATCCGGGTATTGATCGATCAGAAGATCGACGAGCTAGCCTGCTCACACTCCTGTGAATCCAACCAGTAACACTTACCGTACAGTCCGGTCTGTTCGTCTGATATGTCGCATATCAAGTCTAGGGGTGGTAAACGTCAGACCCCAATAACCGATAAGTCGTGCCGATGTGAGGCTCATAACGGGTCGAGAAACTACTGGTAACACTTACCAGCAAATCTCTGATCAGCCCTGGCCAGGGACTTCCCTGTTACGGCCAATCGAGCACTGCGCAACATCAACCACCAATACCGGGAGAGACGAAACCCCTCCTATCGCTCATTGCCTCCATGTGACTCGGGACTGTACCCAAAGACCACCGTTTTGCACACCCTCATGGACGTGGTAAGGTGGAGATCAAAGCACAGTGGGAATCACACAAGACTCTATGACGATCTCGGGTCTACAGACTAACCTGCACAAGTGTCACCTGAGAACTGCCATCTGACGTGAGGTATAATACCATCTGGGAGTTCTCGGTGAGTCCGTCCAGTGTACCCAGTCTCCACTGAGCACCCGTATACCATCTCTGATGTCAAACACCAATGGATATGGGATCATCCATCGCCCATCTCATGGGTCGAGAAGCGTATACGCTAGTCTACACTGGTATATCGATGCCCCGTCTCGATACACCCATGACTAGGGACCTTGAAGGATGTACTTATGGACTACCATGTCCCCACTAGTATGATCTGCATCACAGTCCAGGTAGTCAAGTACACATCCTAAGGGCTTTACCAACATGTAACTATAAGACAGTTTAAAGAGACAAGTGTACATGTTAAGATAAAGAGCAACCAGATAGCATACTATCATATCGAGCAAGAAAGTCATCTCTATATATGTCCAAGCATCCAATATAATATACATCATCTGTACAATACTGGCCTCTAGGGCATACATACAACTAACATACTCACCCTCCACCTCATTTGTAAGACAAATGATTTTCTAAAAAGAAAATCGTACAAATGAGGTGTCCACTTCTAGAAGCTATTCCGTATTAAATACGGAATACTTTCCGGTACACGTATCGAAATACATATACGCGTATTCATACAAAAATACGAATAGCCAAGAGAGAAAATGAATAGTGAACAATAATACTAGAATATAAATACATATATATAAATTATTAAATCAAAACCTGATTTAATAATCCGGCTTAATCCTAAGCCACCAATATTATCAACCGTCCGATTAAAGTCTGTGCATCCTGAACACATATTTAATCGGACACCTGTATGTACCAACATACGTCATCTACACCATATCGCCTGAACCATGAAAACCCTCTGTGTGGGACTTTAAAGACTCGTCAATACACTAGTAGTGGGTTTAACCATAAGCATGTCAACGGCACTAGCTGTATATAACGGCTACCCAGGTATTAAGGAAAGGGAGGCTGACGAGCAAACTCATCCTGAACCCCTACTGAGCCTGACAGTGACAATATCCGTACAGTCCGGTATGTTCGTCTAAGAGTATCGCATATCGAGTCTAGGGGGTGGATAAGGTCAGACCCCTAAAAACGCGATAATTCGTGTCGGTGTGTAACCCATCACCGCCTGAGAAACTATCAATCCTGGATCGGTAGTTCTCGTCTACCTCGGTCGAGGGTTTCTGGTGATGACCACCCGTGCACAACTCGACATCAACCCCCAATACCGGGACCGACGATCCGCTCACTGCCTCCATGTGGCTCGGGACTGTACCCAACTAAAACCTGTTTGCACGACTCCTTTAAGCCGTGGTAGGGTAGTAATCAAAGCATAGTGGGAACTCACACGAGACAAATGACGATCTCAGGTCGACAGACTAACCTGTACACATGTCACCAGGGAACTGCTATCTGACAATAGGTATAATATCAACTAGCATGTTCCCGGCGAGTCCGTCCAGTATACTCATAACCCAATGAGCACCTGTATACTATCTTAAGTGAACAGCTGACACCAATGGCTTGTGAGACCGGCCACCGCCCCTCGTCAGGGTCTAAATAAGTATATACTAGTCTACACTGGAGTATCGATGCCCAGTCTCGATACTCCCACGACTAAGGACATTTAAGGATGTGCTTATAGACCCCCATCTCCCACGTATATGATCCCCATTATAATACTGGTAGTCAAGCAAGAATTCTATAGGCTCTATCAATATGCAATAGTGATGATAAAGACAAACCAGATAGCATACTATCATCTCGAGTAAGACTGTTCTATCGGTATAGATCCCCCCTCAATCATCATAATCACCTGCCTACGACTACGATAATTGCCTTGAGGGCACTATAGCCAACAATCCCATGGCCGAGGAGGAGCCGCAGGGGGAAGTTGCCATGGTGGAGGCTGCCGGTGGAAGCGCCGACCCATATGTCACAGTTTTGGTCCCCGACGCTGGCGTTGGGCAGGGCGAGATCCTCCCCGAGCCGACGGCCTGAGCTTTCCTTCCTTAGGGATTTTTTTTCCTTTTCAAAGTTTTGTAAGCCTCCGGGCATTTTGTAAGGCTGAGGAGCCCAGAATACCTTGTATTTATGTTTGGATCATAAATAAAGTACTCCTTTTTCTTTTGCCTAAATGTTTGCTCACTGTGCAAATGCCTTTATCTCGTAAACTTTTGTTCGAATCTTCATTCTGCAAGTATTTTCAGCTCGTAGGTCTTTTTTATCTTGTAAGTGTCAGAGTTGAACGATAGCGGTCTGTAGGAAGGTCGATACCCTACTTTTCTCCGGAGCAGAGGTTGCTATCGTGCGTTGGTGGCCAAGTATAGGAAGGTCGGTACCTTCCTTTTTACTCAGCTGCCTCGTGGTGAGGGCTTTAATCCACAGCATTGACGGGAAAGAAGCCGCCCACCGCAGATGGTCCGAGCAGGAAGCTGCTCGACGGCCTCGAGAGGAGGGCTTTAGATCCTTAGTGTAGTTGGGAAGGAAGCTACCCACTGCGGATGGACCGAGCAGGGAGCTACTCGGCGGCCTTGAGAGGAGGGCTTTTGATCCTTAACGTAGTTGGGTAGGAAGCTACCCGCTAGGGTTGGGCAAGTAGGAAATTGCTTGGAGGCCTCGCGATGAGAGCTTTAATCCACAGTGTAGTTGGGCAATACGCTACCCGCTGCGGATGGACCAAGCAGGAAGCTGCTCGGCCGCATCATGAGGAAGGCTTCGATCCATAGCGTAGTTGGGCAGGAAGCTACCCATTACGGATGGACCGAGCAGGGAGCTGCTCGGCGGCCTCGAGAGGAGGGCTTCGATCCACAGCGTAGTTGGACAGGAAGCTACCCACTGCAGATGGACCGAGCAGGGAGCTGCTCGGCGGCCTCGAGAGGAGGGCTTCGATCCACAGCGTAGTTGGACAGGAAGCTACCCACTGCGGATGGACCGAGCAGGAAGCTACTCGGTTGCCTCGTGAGGAGGGCTTTGGATCCACAATGTTGTTGGGCAGGAAACTACCCGCTGCAGATGAGCCAGCATGAGATTTCTCAGTGGCCTCGTGATGAGGGATTTTGATCCGCAGCGTTGTTGGGCAGGAGGCTACCCGCTGGTGGATGACCGAGCAGGAAGCTACTCGGTCGCTTTGCTTGGAGGGCTTTGGATCCACAGCATTGTTGGGCAGGAAGCTACCCGTTGTAGATGGCTTAGCAGGAGATTGCTCAGTAGCCTCGTGATGAGGGCTTTTGATCCACATCGTTGTTGGGCAGGAGGCTATCCGCTGGTGGATGACCGAGCAGGAAGCTACTCGGTTGCCTCGTGAGGAGGGCTTTGGATCCACAGCGTTGTTAGGCAGGAAGCTACCCGCTGCAGATGGGCCAGTAGGAGATTGCTCGGCGGCCTCGTGATGATGGCTTTTGATCCACAACGTTGTTGGACAGGAGGTTACCCACTGGTGGATGACCAAGCAGGAAGCTACTCGGTTGCCTCGCGAGGAGGGCTTTGGATCCACAGCAATGTTGGGCAGGAAGCTACCCGCTGTAGATGGGCCAGCAGGAGATTGTTCGGCGGCCTCGTGATGAGGGATTTTGATCCAGAGTGCAGTTGGGCAAGAGGCTACCCGGTAGTGGATGACCGAGTAGGAAGCTACTTGGTCGCCTCGCGAGGAGGACTTTGGATCCATAGCGTTGTTGGGAAGGAAGCTACCCGCTGCAGATGGACCGACTAGGGAGCTGCTCGGTGGCCTCAAGAGGAGGGCTTCGATCCACAGCGTAGTTGGGCAGGAAGCTACCCGCTGCAGATGGGCCAGCAGGAAATTGCTTGGCGGCCTCATGATGAGGGCCTTAGATCCTTAGCGTTGTTGGGCAGGAAGCTACCCGCTAGGGATGGATCGAGCAAAAAGCTGCTCCGCTGCCTCGTGAGGAGGGCTTTAGAGACTCCTTTGCGCCTTCGTGGGGGCGTCGTTCAACCTTCCGTGGCCCGCATAGGCGGGAGTGAAGGCATCGTTCGTCCTTCCGCGGCCCGCATAGGCGGGAGTGATGTCGTCGTTCAACCTTCCGAGGCCCGCATAGCCACTCGTGAAGACTGGCATGGCCGACACGTGGCAGTTCTATATTGGGAAATTGAGACGTCTCATGATTCGCATCGCTACGCGAGTAAATTTCGGCCGTTGGAAGATTTTGTAGAAGTTATAAATACCGAAGGTGCATCCTTAAGGGGGTGTTGGTTTCTTCTCAATCGTGCGTTTCTTCGAAGATGTCTGGGCGTATATTCCTCATCAGGGAGATAATATCTCGTGAAGACTTGTACTTTTACTGCCTCGATCGCTCCGAGCAGACACACGAGGCGGTGATAGACCGCGTGGAGGGCCACTTTGGTCGCCTACTTCCCCGATGATCTACTCTTCTCCAAGTGCTTCTTTATGCAATCTGGAAGATGTCCCTGGTCTGCACAACACTCTGTCTCCGCAGCCGAGGGACAAGGCACTTGACAAGGTGCATACGCTCTACCACCTCGGCCTGATCTCGCAGAGCAGGCTGGAGCGATCAGTGGGTCTTCTTCATTGAAACGATTTCCGATTGTGTAGTATGAAAAAATTGTAAAGAAATCACAACCAAAAATTATTTGACCACAATCAATAACGGTGTCGAATGTAGCGCGTTAGTAAGTGCGGATCGTCCACAGGGAAAGTGTAATCGTTCGTGTTTCGATTTAGATGAGTTGAAACTTTAAAGAAAAGAAAACAAACAATTCATGATTTGTAAAATTGAATTTCAAGAATTAGAAAATCTAGGTCTAAATCAAGAAAACAATAAAATCAAGAATTGATATGTGATGATTTCCAAACCAACAATCAAGATTCGAAGTGTGGCTCGTAGGAGTAGATCGGATCTATAGATGTGATGAGATCTAATGATTTTATATTCTTATCCATTAACGAATTGATACTAGATCGATGATGATTTATCGAGGTTAAGGATCTTGCGAAGAAGCTAGGGTTTCCTCATCTTATCCTTTGTCTTTTTGATGAATCTCATTCACAAACTAGCTTCAAGTAAATCAAATGATCGATCGTTGATCTCTAGTTTCGAGTGAATACAATCAAGAAAGCATCGCATCGAAACTAGGTCATCGATCACTTGATTTACAAGAATTTACAAACGTTATAGGATTTAAGAATTGTAAAAGAATCTAAATCATCATCATTCTATCGATCGTCTCGACTCCTTTACGAGCGGAGTTTACTCAAACATTATCACAAAGCAAACATTCAAGAATCTAGATTGAATCATAATGCTCGAATTCAAAAGATAAGCAAGATAAAAGAATTGTCACATTTATTATTCAACAATTAGTTACAACTCTCAAGAACTACAAGAGGAAGGAACTTTGATCGTCGAATCTAGTGTCGCATCGTCTCCTTGAGTCGCGGATCGGCTTGGATCACTTGCTCGGATGAAAATCGGCTTCACTCTCTAAAGGATCTCGACTTCTTGCTTTGATTGAACTCGGAATTCTTGATCTTGGATTGGAATTGGAATTAGGGTTAGGGTTTACAAGTTGTGTCACTCAACTTGTAAGTGGAAGATGAAGAAAGGAGAAGAAGAAGAACAACCATGAACCCTAGATCTAGGTTTCCTTTTATAAGCATCTCAAGCTTAGATCTAGAATTCAAATTTCAAATTTCCCTCCAAAATGAACCACTTTTCCCTCCAAAATGAACAACTTTTCCCTCCAAAATGAACCACCTCATTTGAATTTTCCCTCCAAAATGAACCACCTCATTTGAATTTTCCCTCCAAAATAAGGTTGTTAGAAAGAATATTCTAGAAGAAGTTTGTTGGAGGGAATATTCTAGAATAAGGTTGTTAGAAAGAATCTTCTAGAAGAAGTTTGTTAGAGGGAATATTCTAGAATGAGGTTGTTAGAAAGAATCTTCTAGAAGAATATTCTAGAATGAGGTTGTTACAAGGAGGCTTCTAGAAGAAGGTTGTTATAAGGAGGCTTCTAGAAGAAGGTTGTTGGAGAGAGCCTTCTAGAAGAAGGTTGTTGGAGGAAATATTCTAGAATGAGGAATATTCTTGGGTAAGGTTGTTAGGCCGAGCCTTCTGGATGAAGCCACGTTGTCATCTGGAGTCTTCTGGAAGCATTTACCGTTATGAGAAGCCAACTGAAGAAATCTGCAATGCTGACGTCACCATTGCGCCGCGGATCCGCGACGGGAAGGGCCATTTGGCCGCGGATCCGCGGCTCTTTGAAAGCATCTGTGCATGTAACTTCTGTGATATTCTTGTACTGACATTGTGGCACTTTTATGATGTGTGGAATCTCATATTTCTTTCTATATCTCTGTCAGATCACATGTCTTGGACTTGGCGTATTTTTCTCAGCACTTTTGACAATTTCGGCTCTTTTCCTGGAATTTCCTGCACAGATTCTCGAGACAAGTGTTGCGCTATACAATGATTATGCGATGCAATGATAAACACTCAATTTCCCTCAAAAATGCCGGTTTTAATATATAATACAAGTTATTTGGTATTTTACGGCTGTTTTGCTAATATGTGCTATATTAATACCGAACACCTCTAGATGAGGGCAAATGGTAGGGAAATTGACGTGTAAAAAATACAATATTTTCGACTGATCAAATTCCCCCAAACTTATTTTCGGTCGTCTCGAGCGAACTGTTTTATTAAAAAGAGAAGGAGAAAATAAAGTAAGAGAAAAACTAACTAGCACACTTTCGTAGGCAACACGATTGCACTGACCACGTGCAACAAGCCTTTAAACCTCTAGGTGTCCCTAGTAGGAGGAGTGTTGTCTCCTGAGGGTTTTCAGCGGATTGCACCCACAAAATCCAATAATAAAAGGAAGATCGTGAATATTACATTTAAAGAAAAGAATTGTAAAAGAAAAGCCTTGAAAATTAGGGTTTCCAACTAAGCTAGCTTTTCGGTTGTCATGAGCCCTATCTTAATAGTCATGAAAAAATGTCAGAAATCACGTCCTCCCTCAATAAAACATCGTCTTTATTCTTCATTCCTATATTTCTTCCAAACATCGATCATATAACCCTACGTGTGTGTAAAGACATCCCTACACCCGGAGAATTCAATTTAAGCTATCATACTCTTGCCCATCAGCCTCAGTACTTTTTAATTAATGGATATTTAGCTGAATTTGCTCACACACTTTCATGCGACCGTTAATACTTCTTGAGGTACTAACCGACCGATTACTCCTGTGCTTGCTTATTTGGTATTTTTCCTCGTCTTGCACCACCTAAGGCTTAGCAGTGACTCCCAAACCAGTTGGCCTTAGGGCACTAGGTGAAGAGGCACCCTCGCTATATTTTTTTATTGCTGCCTTGGCGATAACAAAACCAGTGTTCATTTTTTTCACCATTTTATATTTTATTCATATTTTTTTTATTTCCTTCATACTTTGGCTTTTAGACAAGAGCATTTCAAGGTATCCTCTACTATCCCGAGCTTCAAGACGTGTGTAAGTGCGAATAGTAGGGTATCAACGTTCAAAATGTTTGGCTTTCAGAATAGGAACTATTTTTCAGACTTATTTTTATCCTCAGATTAGTGACTTCCTTCATCTTACTAACCCTTGGGACAACGGCTCATAACTACTTATTACTAGTTCGTTTAAGAAAACTTCTAATTTTCTTCGTTTTCTTAAATTTTTCTAATCTTTTGGATGTAATTTTTCACTGTCTAATCTTTTATTATCTTATTTATATACAAAATATTTTTATTTTTTTGAATTTTTTTGAATTTTTAAAGGTTTTTTTTTAAATGTTTTGTGCTTATGCAAAGTATGATGCAAATGATGCAAAAATAAGCACAAACCTCCCCCAAACTTGTTTTCAACAGTGTCCTCACTGTTGCCATCTGCTGAATCTTGAAAAACCTATAAGCTTGGGAGGAAATTTATTAACAGGAGCAAAATATTTAAGTGAAGATCCTCCCCCAAACTTATTTTTGGCTCAAAATTTTGTAAAAATTTTCTTTTCAAGAGCCCGATTATACCCCCCCAAACTTGAGTTAAACAATGTTAAGCTTTGAAAATCACATGAGGGGGTCAAAAATCAGTGGTCGATGCCAAGCTTTGCAAAGACCGAAAATTAACACCAACCATTCAAAAAATTTATCAATGCAGTGCTCTGGTTGGTGGAAGAAGAAGTGGGGAAAAGGTAAATGGTGGAATAGAATGTGTGTGCGTCTCATTTTGAAGAGACGATGCAGTGAATGTGATGGATTACTCGCATTCTTTTTACAGTTCAGAAGAAGGGGTGGAGGTTCAATTTCGTTGATTGGTACATTATTCATCTCAACACCCGTGTCATTCAAAAATGCGAGTTCATCAGCGAAAATCTCCTCAAAAGTTCCATCAATACCCCGAAGAATAATGTCATCACAAAGTGCGGGGTGATCTTCAGACTCTAAAAGCAGTTCATAATCAGTGTTAGATGTTGACCCGGACATCTCAGTGGAAGAGTCCGTATGTGTATGATACATAGTTGGGTCAAACAACAACATTTGAAAAGAGTCAAGATCAGTATCAAGAGGATCATCAAATTCGCTGCTGTCGACATCCATTAAGTCGACAGAACAGACCTGAGCAATAGGTTCGGAGGGTACACTTCCCAACTTGTAAATGTTCAGCTCAATTGACCTATTCCCGAAGGATAAGGTCATAGAACCATTACGACAGTTGATTATAGCGTTGGAAGTGGCCAAAAAAGGGCGACCTAAAATCACCGAAATTTGATTCTGTGGGTTCGCTACAGGCTGTGTATCAAGTACAATAAAATCCACAGGGAATACGAATTCCCCGATTTTTATTAACACATCCTCCAGTTCATCCCTAGGTTTAGTGATTGATCGGTCAGCCATCTGGAGAGTTATGCTCGAAGGCTTTAACACTCCGATACCTAGTTGCTCGTAAACCGAATATGGAAGCAAGTTAACACTAGCGCCAAGGTCTAGTAGAGCACGGTTGATGTGTTTTTCCCCAATAGAAATAGAAATAGTAGGACAGCCAGGGTCCTTACGTTTCCGTGGTACTTGTTGGGGGAAAGCCGTGTCTACAGTCTTTGCCATGAATATTTTCCTGGGCACTTGAGTCTTCCTCTTCCTAGTGCACAAGTTCTTAAGGGTTTTCGCATAGGACGGAACTTGTTGGATGGCATCTAGGAGAGGGATGTTGATGTTAACTTGCTTAAACATGTCCATAATCTTCTCCATATGTGGACTCGATTTGTTAGCCCTTAACCGATTAAGATAAGGTGCTTTAGCAATAAGCGCTGGGTCCATCATAGGAGAAGGAAGTGTATGTGGAACCGATCCCAAAATAGAAGTGGGGATCGTCCGTGGAGAACTAAAAGAGATGGGCTGAGGTGGCGAGCCTTGTGGGAAACGAAGAATAGGCTCGCAAGAAGGTGGTGAGGTAGAAGAACTGGGGTCAGAATTAGAAGTAGAAGTGGAAGGAAAGGTCTCAGCCGGGGTATCATTGATAGATTTTTCAGTGTCATCAATCTCTTCCCCAACGTGATTGTCAAGCACTCTTCCAGATCTCAACGTGATTGCATTCACATGATGTGAATAGCCAGGATTGGGCAAAGGTTGAGCTGGAAGTTTCCCTTTCTCTCTTGCACTCATTTCGGCTTTTAGTTGTGCAATTTGTTCTTCCATCGATTTAATATTCTCATTTTGAGAGACAATGATCTTCATCACATTATCGAAGGAAGATTGCATTTTTGCCGTCCCTTGGATGGATTGTTTCATGAAAGTATCCAAGGTTTGTGCTAATGCAGAGGTATTATCTGTACCGGTCAATTGCAAAGAGTTTTCATGTGGTGCAAAAGTGTTGACCGGATTTTGGAAGTTTTGTGATTGGTAAGGGTGCTGACTCAATTGAAATGGTCGCTGTTGTGGTGGAGGGACCCTTTGGAAATTGTTTTGGTTTGGAACCGTGTTTTGAGATTATGATTGGTTCCAAGCAAAGTTAGGGTGATTCCTCCAACCCTGATTATATGTGGAAGAATATGGATCGTTTCTAGGTCTTTGAAATGTGGCATTAGTATGCTTTTGACCTTAAAACGGAGAATTCAATGGACATTCTTCCGTCAAATGAGAAGGATCAGAACAACATCCACATACAGTTTTGGAGAGTGACATTTGATTTAGGACGGCAGCTAAATTTTTTTTTTCCATATTGTCGGATTTCTTGTGTAAAGCTGAAATTTCAGCTCTAACTCCTATGGAAACATCCGATTGGTTATTGCCACCCCTAAACGATGGACTCTCCCACTGTAAAGATTTTTCAGCGAAATCTTCTAGAAATTTCCAGGCTTCCCCATCATCTTTGGTCATGAAATTGCCTTGACACATGGATTCAAGGGTCTGTCCTGTGTTAGGATTAATGCCCTCATATATGATTCTGCACAGTTCCCATCTAGGGATTCCGTGATGTGGATATTGGACTAACAGGTCCTTGAAGCATTCAAGACATTTTGAGAATGTTTCATTTGGAAGCTGGGTGAATTGATTTATTTCACTACGGACTCGAGCTGTCTTATGATGTGGGTAGAATTTCTTAAGGAATGCTTTGACGAATTCTTCTCAATTTGAAATGGAATGTGCGGTTGTGTTATACAGCCACTTCTCGGCTATATCGCACAAGGTAAATGGGAGAAGACGAAGACGCATAGCATCCACAGAAAGCTATGAGGTACCCATCATAGCGCATACATTTTCAATTTTTGTAATAAAGACATATGCGTCTTCAGACTCGAGACCGTGATATTTGGGTAGAAGGTTGATGTATTGGGGTTTTATTTAAAAATTGTCCCCATTGGCTGGTGGAATGGAGAGACAGGTCGAAAGAGGACCTCGTGTAGGATAGCACCTCTCTTGGTGAGAGATGCGGGGTGGATTCTGCGCACCAACGGACGGCGGCAAAGTAGTGGTAAAGAAATTCGATGGAGAAGGATCCATCGATGTGGGTGTGGTGGTGGGTAAAGAAAAGGTAAATGCAGAAATACCGACTTCGGAGTCGATCGGGGGGACGCGGACTAAACGGGCACTAGAATCCCGTGTCCAGCCTATCTTACACTAAAAAGGGTTAGTACAAGTGGCAGCGTGTCTTATAATTAGGGGAAATGATTGAAGTGTTGGTGTTTGTTTTGAAAAATATACGGATTTTTAAAAAAATGATGCAAATCACAACAAATGCAACAAGCAAAACCCTAAAATCTAGTGGTCACCTAGGTCAAAGCTCTAGACCGCTCCTAACTGCCAAAAGACAAGTCGCAGGATCAATCCTCCACTGCCTCTTGTCTCCCCTGTGGCCAGGTAAGTGCCAGGTAAGTGGGAAGGTACTCCACTACGTAAGTAGTGGGCCTAATTAATAACCACTAGCCTTAGACACACTTGCCTTAGACACCACAAAAGAAACGCGGATAAGCAATGAATTACCCACGGCCTTCTCTTGTCCTAAGTGAGCGCGACGGTCCTTAGAGTCATCTCTAGATATTTTTTAGTTAATGAGGGTAAATGCGGATGCAAGTTTGTGATTTTTGGGGCTTAGGAAGGGTAATGAACTCCCCACCTAATCTGGATTTGGCCGTGCCCCTTAAAATCCGTATTATTATGCAAACAACCAAGAAATCAAAAACACGCACAATTTGTATTGCTTTTTGCGGCACTGCGATTTATTTGCAAAGAAACCTGCAGCAAATTGTTAATTGGAGCAGATGAGGGAGAAGATAAGAAAGCAGAGGAGTCACCTGAGAATTTTTTTGCTGTAGCGCTACTGTAGCGCCGCGGTTTAGCCGCAATAAGCGCCTAATGCCGCGGATCCGCCGCGGGTTTGAAAGATCCCTGCACCAAAATTTTACAGTGTGCCTCTTTTCACCTTCTAAGCTCTCGGGAATGCTCTGAAATTTTTTTCCACAACTCCATAAATTCCAGATTTCCTCGCAACAAATCACAACAACACGTTTAGAGTTTGCGCGAATTTTGATCTAAAAATATAGATGGAATAAACTTTTCAACTCAAAATTCAAAAAACGAACAATTAGCGCACAATCCCCGGCAACGGCGCCATTTGATTAAAACGATTTCCGTTTGTGTAGTATGAAAAAATTGTAAAGAAATCACAACCAAAAATTATTTGACCGCAATCAATAACGGTGTCGAATGTAGCGCGTTAATAAGTGCGGATCGTCCATAGGGAAAGTGTAATCGTTCGTGTTTCGATTTAGATGAGTTGAAACTTTAAAGAAAAGAAAACAAACAATTCATGATTTGTAAAATTGAATTTTAAGAATTAGAAAATCTAGGTCTAAATCAAGAAAACAATAAAATCAAGAATTGATATGTGATGATTTCCAAACCAACAATCAAGATTCGAAGTGTGGCTCGTAGGAGTAGATCGGATCTATAGATGTGATGAGATCTAATGATTTCATATTCTTATCCATTAACGAATTGATATTAGATCGATGACGATTTATCGAGGTTAAGGATCTTGCGAAGAAGCTAGGGTTTCCTCATCTTATCCTTTGTCCTTCCGATGAATCTTATTCACAAACTAGCTTCAAGTAAATCAAATGATCGATCATTGATCTCTAGTTTCGAGCGAACACAATCAAGAAAGTATCGCATCGAAACTAGGTCATCGATCACTTGATTTACAAGAATTTACAAACGTGATAGGATTTAAGAATTGTAAAAGAATCTAAATCATCATCATTCTATCGATCGTCTCGACTCCTTTACGAGCGGAGTTTACTCAAACATTATCACAAAGCAAACATTCAAGAATCTAGATTGAATCATAATGCTCGAATTCAAAAGATAAGCAAGATAAAAGAATTTTCACCTTTATTATTCAACAATTAGTTACAACTCTCAAGAACTACAAGAGGAAGGAACTTTGATCGTCGAATCTAGCGTCGCATCGTCTCCTTGAGTCGCGGATCGGCATGGATCACTTGCTCGGATGAAGATCGGCTTCGCTCTCTAAAGGATCTCGGCTTCTTGCTTTGATTGAACTCGGAATTCTTGATCTTGGATTGGAATTGGAATTAGGGTTAGGGTTTACAAGTTGTGTCACTCAACTTGTAAGTGGAAGATGAAGAGAGGAGAAGAAGAAGAACAACCATGAACCCTAGATCTAGGTTTCCTTTTATAAGCATCTCAAGCTTAGATCTAGAATTCAAATTTCAAATTTCCCTCCAAAATGAACCACATTTCCCTCCAAAATGAACAACTTTTCCCTCCAAAATGAACCACCTCATTTGAATTTTCGCTCCAAAATGAACTACCTCATTTGAATTTTCCCTCCAAAATGAACTACCTCATTTGAATTTTTCCTCCAAAATGAGGTTGTTAGAAAGAATCTTCTAGAAGAAGTTTGTTGGAGGGAATATTCTAGAATGAGGTTGTTAGAAAGAATCTTCTAGAAGAAGTTTGTTGGAGGGAATATTCTAGAATGAGGTTGTTAGAAAGAATCTTCTAGAAGAAGTTTGTTAGAGGGAATATTCTAGAATGAGATTGTTATAAGGAGGCTTCTAGAAGAAGGTTGTTGGAGAGAGCCTTCTAGAAGAAGGTTGTTGGAGGGAATATTCTAGAATGAGGAATATTCTTGGGGAAGGTTGTTAGGCCGAGCCTTCTGGACGAAGCCACGTGATCATCTGGAGTCTTCTGGAAGTATTTACCGTTATAAGAAGCCAACTGAAGAAATCTGCAATGCTGACGTCACCATTGCGCCGCGGATCCGCGGCGGGAAGGGCCATTTGGCTGCGGATCCGCGGCTCTTGAAAGCATCTGTGCATGTAACTTCTGTAATATTCTTGTACTGACATTGTGGCACTTTTCTGATGTGTGGAATCTCATATTTCTTTCTATATCTCTGCCATATCACAAGTCTTGGACTTGGCGTATTTTTCTCAGCACTTTTGACAATTTCGGCTCTTTTCCTGGAATTTCCTGCACAGATTCTCGAGACAAGTGTTGCGCTATACAAAGATTATGCGATGCAATGATAAACACTCAATTTCCCTCAAAAATGCCGGTTTTAATATATAATACAAGTTATTTGGTATTTTACGGCTGTTTTGCTAATATGTGCTATATTAATACCGAACACCTCTAGATGAGGGCAAATGGTAGGGAAATTAACGTGTTAAAAATGCAATATTTTCGACTGATCAGGTCTTCTTCAGGAGTGTTTCCAGAAAAGGCTGATCATTGCCTCCGGTTCGGCGGATGGGGTCCCCGGCGCTTCCGTGGCATCTAGGGTCCGCGGGCACCGTCAGAGGGAGCGGGTTGAGGTAGCTCGGGCTCGGATGCAGGAGATTTTCTTGGAGTACCATCAACAGTGCTTCCTTGATCCCCGCCCCCCTCTATTGTAATTGTTGTAAGGCTGGAGAGCCCATAATACCCTTTAATCAATAAATAAACAATGTTTTTGGCAGCAGTGTGTTGTCTCTTTTTTTTCTTTTCTCTTCACACATTCTATGGACATAACTAAACGCCAACAGGAATTATATTATTCCAAAAGAAGGTACACATTTTTTTCTTATTTATACAACTTGAGTTTTTTCAGCGTTGTAAGGCCGGGGAGATGGTCTCCCCCGTCTTCCCGAACTTGATCCGAGGTAACGGCCATGATGTGGTCGATCGTTAATTCCCTGGGAGGGATTTGGTCATTGTTCTCCTGCTCCGCCTGCCGCTTGTCCTGCAGGTACTTCGCCAGGTGGCCTGAGCAGATCAACTTCTCGATGTAGTTATGGAGTTATTTGCAGTTCTCGGTCGGGTGGCCCTACGTCCTGTGGAAGGTACAGTATGGGCCGTAGAGGTGTTTGCCTGTCCTTTGGGGGACCGGTGGGAGCTTAAATAACCTCTCACCCTTAGCTTCCTCCAGCAGCTCGGTCTGGAAGATGTTTAGTGGAGTATACTCCTGAAACCTTGGGGAGTAAGGCTTCGGACGATCGGCCTTCTTTTTCTCCTCCCTATCCCTTTTCTTTCCGTCTGGCTGGTCAGCTCGGGGCAGGTTTGAGTTCACTTCGGACTCGAGTTGGATTCTCGCTCGGTCCAAGCTTTCACCTTGGCCATGGTCTTAAGTTGCGCTAATGCAAAAGAGCAGAGCCACTCTTTGTGCCTAAGACCCGACCTTAGCACGGTGATGACCGTTTCATCACGGTGCTCGGGGACCTCGAGGAGGGCGTTATAGAAGTGGGTGACATATCCTTTGAAGGATTCTTTATCTCCGCTCTTGATGGTGAACAGGTAGTCGACCGTACTCTTCTGCTGTCGATTCTCGATGAAATGGCCGAAGAATTGGGTGGCCAGCTCGTCGAAGGTCGAGATGGAGCATGGCGTGAGTTCTTGGAACCAATCCCGGCAAGCCCGGATGAGGGTGGTGGGGAAAGCTCGGCCTTGAGCCGCGTCGGAGTTATCCTGGAAACTCATGCCCAGAGTAAATGGGTCTAAGTGGTCCTTCAGGTTGGATTTCCTATCGAAGAGGGCCATCTTGGGCGGCTTGTTCCTGGATGAGATATGCTCGACTAACAGCTCTTCCGTAAAGGGCTTCGTTAGTGAATCGGTGGAGTATCTGGCCTCTTCGCCAGATGCTTGGCCGTCCCGTCGTATGCTCTCGATTTTCTTCTCGAGGTCCTCGAGTCGGTGGTGGTATCCCGAGGATCCTGCACAGTCGGAGTGGTGGCTACCCCCGCTCTGGGTTTGTGTCAAGGTCCGGGTTCGATTTCTCTCTATCTGGTGTCTCAAATCCTCGGGCGAAGTCCTTCTCGAGTAGTTTCTGTGCTCGTCATTCGCACCGTCCCTACAAGAGTGGGGGCGTCGGTCGTTCCTGGAAGCAGGGGAGTTGACCGACACCTCCTCAAAGGGAGAGAACGCGCGACGGGCATTGGAGCGACGGCTCAGTCTTCCCTGGGACCGTGGTGTGGAGCTGTCCGGCGCCCAGCGGATCATGGAATCAATCGCCGCGTGTGGGTTAAGGTGGCTGGAGTCGGCCGCCGGCGCTCGGTGGCGCTTTGATGAGGGTGAGGGAGATCGAGGGCTTGAGTGTGCCCGTCCGTCCTTCGGCAGACGTCGTTATCCCGGGGAGGGGGAGCCGCGGTCTGGTGGGCAGGGCCCCCAGCTTGAACGCGGACGAGGGCATCCACCAGCGATGTGAGCCTGTTTATCCGGACGGACAGGGCGTGGATGGCATTAAGAGGGGGAGACGAGCCGCTCCCACCTCCGTTGTGGCGGCTTGTGTTCGGATCGTTGCAGTCATCGCTTGCCATTGGGTCGAGGGCGGAAGATCAACTTTTGTGGTGAAACAGAAAAAGTCTTTTGTTTCCACAAACGGCGCCAACTGATGGAGGCTGGGATCTCCTTCAGATGTTGTCCTTCGTCGATCCTTTGATGACGGTCTTTGACGGCTGGGATTTGATTGGGAGTTGCTAAGTGTGGATCTCAATGGGTTCATGTTGGATGCCGAGCTACCTGCAAAGAAGTCCCGGGGTGGATGACCACTGTAGGACCCTCCGACGATCAAGTTTGAGCCAAGAAATAAGTGAAGAGTAGCTGTGTATTGGGAATAAATTCGAGATACCTGAGTCGTCTGAGAGAGGGGTTTATATAGGGGTCATATGTAGCAAGTAGGTGCGAGATCACCGCTGTCAGTTACGCCCCAGCATTATCCCCGCCTTGAATGGCGGGATGTGCTCATTAATGGGGGGGATGCACTAGTGTAGGACGCGGATCATGGGGAGGTAGATTTCTCGCCCTGGCGATATGCGCGAAGCCGTTGCGGGGCGTATGGGATCCACGCTCTTGGTTGATCATAGGAGGTCGAGGAAGCTCGGCACGTCAGGAGCTCGGAGACGAGCTAGAAGGCCGAGGAGGCTCGGCTCGTCAGACGGCTCGGAGATGAGATGAGAGGCCAAGGAAGCTCGGCACGTCAGACGGTTCGGAGACGAGCAAGGAGACTTAGAAAGCTCGGAGACGTAGAAAGCTCGGAGACGGGCTGCTGGTAGTTTCTTAGGTGAAGGTGATATGTATTCAGGGAGGTCTCTCGAAAGGTCGGATATGTTTCTCGAGAAGGGGATCCCGAGGAATCCTCATAATGCAAACCATTTATTCCACCTCCGTAGCCTTCGGGACACGTCATCCGCCACATGTCGTAATCTGAGAAGACACCACTTGTGAGCATCATCAATGACCAATAAATGCCCAAGTCAAAGTGACAAAATTATAGTCATTGGTGCAACTAAGAATAAAGATAGACCTAAACAAACATGAATTTAGCAATTAAGAATGATATGGTAATTGTTAATTTAACTAAGGCGTAGCCAACCCTAATTAAAGTTTTGGGGTAAAGGCTTGTTTTTTTTTTTTTTGTTATATAGAAATTAAGAAAGAAAGTGTGTTATATATTTTGTAACCTAATCCTAATAATTTAAGAGTGTATTGAGAGTCTCCTATGATATAAAAGAGAGATTATAATTATAAGGGACTAAGGCAAAAAATATGGATTTTAAGTTTGTATGAATAATTATTCCAACCTAGTTAGGAGGAAAACTGATAGAAGGTATTTTACAAATTAATTATGAAATTCTAGGGTGAGTCAATTTGGTTGGGTTTTTGGACAAAATCTCATAACCGAACCGAACCATAGAACGGTAGAAACCGAACGAATGGAGCCAAAATAGTTCGGTTCAGTAAAAAATCTCCTCATTTTGTGCAATGAGGTGTATAAGAAAGATAAGAAACGGATAAAAGCAAACAAAATTTTGAGCTAAAGTAGCCAAATGCTTAGGCAAGTGGACTACAATACAAGCTGTTATTTATTTCAGAAAAATGAAAGATAATAAAGAAAGTTGCAGAACCCTAACCCCTAATTACAGTGCTGGATTCAGTTAAAATCCTAATGTAAAAATCTCAGCCCTAAGGAAATTGATGAGTCCTGGCCTCTCAGCAAAACCCATGATCAAAGATAAACTCAGCTGCAGCAAGCCCCTGATCCAATCTCATAATTCACCCCTAACTCTAAAAACAGACCTCTAACATATAGTTTCTCATTGATCGAGGGGCCAAAACAGTATGAATTCATGAAAAAAAAAAAAAGAGTCGAACTAGTGGAATTAGTGAATATAGAGCTTTTCTACTTATAACTAATCCTCGTATTAATCGTTGAAGCATAAAGATCCAATCTAGATATTTCTAAGGTTAGAAAAGCTTCCTCCAATTTTCTCTAAACTATTCAGTTCGCTACTTATACCAGTTTTTAAATATCATCCCCAAAATTTATCTATTTCTAAAAATCACCCCAAAATCTTGATATTCGAATTATCACTCATAAAACTTGTAAATTGTCCAGATTTATATCTTGAGCTAATTTTTGAATAAAATTTGACGCATCCTCTCCCGTTTCCCAACGTAATGGGAGAGAGAGAGAGAGAGAGCGAGCATATCCCCACTTCCAAATCGCGGGCCCCACACGCTCTTAGATCTGTGGTGCACCTGCACCCGCCACCGCGAGCAAGAAGATATAACGAAATGACGCCGTTAACCCTAACGGCAGCGCACTCGAAGACGCCACAGCAACCGATCCGAAGTCGCCGGCGATGTCCAACGCGGTGGCGAATGGCTTGGCCGGCGCCGGCGGCGGCATCATCGCTCAGATCATCACTTACCCTCTCCAAATCGTAATCCCCTCATCATCCTCATTACCATCATCATAAAAGCCTCTCTTTTTTATGTTTGACAATTTTGTTTTATATTGTTTGATTTCAGGTGAACACAAGGCAGCAGACAGAGAGGAGCGCAAAGAAGAAAGCAGCTGCTGCACTTGCAGATGATTCTGCTGATGGAGATTATTCAAGAAAGGGGACGCTTTACCAAATGATTCAGGTTTTTTTAGGGTGTTGATTTCTTTATCTTTCGATTTAATGTTTTGTTGTTTTGTTTTGTTTTTTCTTATTAGGTTGTTTGATTGCAGGTGATTAAGAGTGAGGGATGGGGAGGATTGTACAGTGGTCTCAAGCCTTCCCTCGTCGGCACCGCAGCTTCCCAGGTTTGCGTTGTGCCCACCACTTGTTTGTTCAGTGTCCACTGTCTCCGAAATGCTGTAAATTGTCTTCAAATCTTCTGATGCTAACAGCACTCAAATTGATGTAACCGCTCCGATTTGAAAAGGGGTTTATTGCACAACATCCCCTTGCTGTTTACCCTGTATAACACTTGTGATACCTTGTCTACTCATCGACCAATACCCTTAAAAACACTCAAATTCAACTCAAATGATTTATAATTTGACTCTAGAAGTTGTTTGTGGTGTTTATAGTAAAATTTAAGTGGTCTTTTAGGGTTTTCCGTTGATGAGTGTGTGTCTGTGTGGGTGGGATGGTGGTGTTATTTGCACTTGAGGGGTATAAGTGCTTTATGGGGTAAACTGCAAGGGAAGGGGGTGGGAGTGGGTGTTGTGGCGATTAACCTATATGAAAAATAAACCTGTTTGGGAATGAAGTTAAGTTAGGATAACCAAAGTTTCATAAAGTTCTTAAAACTTAACTCCAAAATTCTAACTATGGCATGTTTGGCAAGGATTTTGGACTTTAGAAAACTCCGGTTATCTAAGCTCCAAAGTTGAGATAACCAGAGTTTACAGAACTCTAATCCATCTGATGCTTTCTGAACTCCAAAATTTGTGAACACAAACACTCCAGTTTAGATAACTCCAAAACAACATTTTGGAGTTTAGATAATTAAAAAGTCAAACACTCCATAAAGTTTTAACTTTTTAGTGCAGGTAGGGCGTTGCAAACTAGAGTTTGCATCACCTCCACCTCCACTTAAAAATAAATTCCAGTTATCCAAACTCTATATCTAAACAGGACCTTTGCATTAAACAGTTATTGTGTATACCGAATGTCGATTATGCATCTTTGTATACGTGCTTAATAAATAGTATGATGCAACACAAATTTTGTACTCATGTTTGTTCACTAACCAATGATATCCGCAATGGACTTGCATTCCACTACTAACGACATGATATGGCATTTCCAGGGCATATATTACTTTTTCTATCAGGTTTTCAAGAACAAAGCAGAGGATATTGCAGTGGCCCGAAAGAAGAAGGGGCTTGGTGATGGTACCGTTGGCATGTTTTCATGGCTTGTTGTTGCAGCCATTGCTGGGTGAGGGCTTTGCTTTCTAGTTCTTGATTTAGCATTTCAGAAGGATGCTGGATATAAATTTGTCATAACATATTGAGATAGATAGCTAATAACAAAAAGGATCCGTATATTTCTGTGGTTCAAAAAATAAGCCAATGTGCTGTTAGTTTCACAATCTTCATTATTTGCTGGAATATGTAGCTCATGCACTTCGAAGTAGTTTTACAGCTTCTTAGGGAAGGATTGTCAACTTTGCTTATCCTTAACATATAATACTATTTATTCATTCCTTTTGCAGGTCAATTAATGTACTGCTGACAATACCAATATGGGTTCTTGTGACCCGAATGCAGGTATATATTCTGTATTGTATGTGTGAATCGACCATTAAAAGAAAAACCTCTTACACTACCACTCATACTTAGTTTAATAAATTTAAGATTGCTAATCTAGAAGTGTGTATCAAATGCTCAGACCTTTCAATAAATCTTACATTAGTCTTAATCATGGTGATGCCTATGCACTCATATTTTTCTCCATATTGACAACTTGAAAGCAGAACAATTATCACATGCTAAACCAGTATCTCAAGCATCTAAAAAATTAAATAGGCAACATAAAATAAAATGTAAGTGAAATAGTAACATTAGGTTTAGTGTCATACTATCTTCAGGCATCATTTGGTTTCCTTTTCAGACACATACTCAGGCAGAAAAGAAAATTATGGAGGCTAAGAGGGAGGCGATATTAAAGGAAGCATCTGGTAGCAATCCAGCTGAACATTCAGCCGTTAAAGCCAAATTGGCCGAACTTGATTTGGTTAAACCTTGCCCATATGGAACAATTCTTGCGGTTGGTATAGCTTAATTTTTTTTATGAGACCAAATCTTCTGGTGTATGCGTGCATCTCTTGCTAGATCTGAAAAGAATACAAAATTAGTGAGAATAATTCAAGAGAGGAGAGAGAGTGTCTCTCTCTATTTATAATAAATATTGTGGTTTATAGATTACACAGAATCTTCAAATATCCTTAAAATATTTAAATTACTTGACTACCAAGCAACCCTTTATTCTTAACCTCGTATTTATTTCATAACAAGGTCTATGGATACATTGATTAAATTTCATTTGCACTTTTCGCTCGACAAATGTTGATCTGCAGTGTGTGTGTGTGTGTGTGTGTGTGTATATATATATATATTGTGGCATTTCGTTCTTTGGGCTAACCGAGATATTACATGTGATTTAGTGAATGATGATAAACACTACAGTAGATGGCTAACATACCCTTTTGCGTGTCTGTTTGTGGTTTTACATTCTATTATATTGAGTAATGTGAAGATGGATGTGATGGTCATTGTTTGATCTATCATCCAGGGCAGGAATGGTTTAGAGGTGTCAAACAGACAGGCTGGACCACCAGTGGGCGAACATTGCGGGTAGCGGGTAAAATGGGTATGGGCAAAAATGCCCGGAATTAAACGAGTGCTAAATTTCGTACCCATCACCTGTTCTGTTATGGGCGGGCGGGTGTGTCGGTGACCCGCATATGGATAAACGGGTCACCCATGAACGGGTTGACGGGTAACTTAAAACTATTTCTATACTACTCTTTTCAACTTTTGCTATTTTTTTTCTCACAAAGGAAAAGAAAGAAGGAATACTTTTTCCAATGGCCAATATCGAAGTTCATGCAGCCATCTTGTAATATCATCAAGCTATAGAAACTCAACTGATATATTATAAGGGCATCTATCTTTTGTTCTACTTTTGGTAATGTGCCCCAGCTTTAATACTTGCATGCCTCCTCAGTTCGCATTAGGCCCATGCAAGAGAAGTATCTACCATACTAGTAAAAGAACTATGTGCATTCAATGCCCTCAGTTATATATATATAGAGAGAGAGAGATAGAGAGAGAGAGTAATGAAGAAAAAAAGAGGTCCTAGGAAGGATTTTCGTTAGGTGGCGTTGAAAAAATACACCTTCCAACATTTTATTCAACGATCGGTACCCATCATCATCTTTATCATCTAAGACGGGCATACACAAGATTTCACATGATTCTACCACTTTTTCACCGTTGGATTAGCAATGAAAAAAGTTCTATTGTCGGTAAACCGTTAATTTTGCACCCACTTAATCAACGGTGAAAAAATGGTAGAATCACATGAAATTTGGTGTATCCACATCTTAGATAATGAAGATGGATGTGATGAATGCTGATCATGGAAAAAATCATAAAGGATGTATTTTTTCGACGCCATAGGAGGAAATTCCCTCCAGTGGCACATTTTCTCCATTATCCTCATATATATATATATATATTCAACGGTGAAAAGATGGTTAGACTCATATGAAATTTGGTGTATCCACATTTTAAATGATGAAGACGGTGATGATGGATGCTGATCGTCGAATAAAATGGTGGAGGATATAGATTTTTGACGCCATCTAACGAAAAAGCCTCATAGGGCCTCTTTTCTTCATTATTCTCATATATATATATATATATATATATATATATATATATATATATATATATATGTCACGCCCCGCTTCCCAAAACACGGAATACGGGAGGCGACTAGGCCGGCCATGCTTTTACGGTCAGAGAAACAATCCTGTAGTAGTCACATTTCGGCTTTTAGCATTACATGGTAATCAGTAAATACAGCGCAGAAGTAAAGGAATCACATTGCTAGTTTATTACATCAAATTTCATTGTTCACAGTTTACAATAGTTCGAAAGAAAAGAACTACCAACCAAGTGCGATTACAAGGTTGATTTATGAAAAGCAGTAAAAGTACTGATGGTACGACCGCCTAAATCTCTGCGAGCTCGAACGGTAGGTCTGAGTATTGAACTGGGTCCTCTCCAAGCTCTGAGCATGCATACTCAGGTCGTCAGGACGACGCACGCAATAGTATGATAATAAAAGTGAGACTAGAAATAAAAGTAATAACGGGGGAGACAATAAATGTAGGTAATCGATATATCAATAATCAATGCAGTGTATGACCTGTGTTCCTACTGGTCTCTAAGTCAATTTTGAAATTGAGTTTCCGGAAAGGAGTGATCATGTTTAACGAGGATCTCGTGCGTACCCGAAACTACGGCCCACTGTTGCCCGGGATATAACCCTGTCAGCTGGACCGCTAAATCCAAATCTAATATATATAAGAGTCGTTTGAATGATCATCCTTTAAATCGCTAATCTCGCTAAATACATGTTCATTTCCACTTCGATTTCCCTTTTCACCCCAGGTTTCACTATCTATAAGTATGGGCCAGTTGTATACAAGTACGCACCAATAATACTGCTTTATTCACTATTCACCGTGCTGTTCACTATCACAATTCATTCCCTTTTTACTGGCGCACTCGACACAACTAAACCGATACCACTCACGTTCGATAATGCATTATACACTGAGAATCATAAGGGCGCTCATTATCATTAAAGGTATCGCAGTCGGGTAATATGTGAATTCTGCCGCCAAACAAATCATATGCAATGCAAGTCATTACACGTCCTAGGAACTTAGAAAAATCACATTAAACCGTACGATCAGAATTAAGCAAAATGATACAAAAGGGGTAAAAAGTAAACTTAATCAGCAATTCAATGAAATTGGTTTTAAGTCAATCGGGTTTCGGGTTCGCAAATTATGGTCATTTCTTTTTAAGTGTTCTCTGCTGGAAGTTCAGTTCCTTAACTGAAAGTCCGTTTCTTAACACAGTTTTCACCATGTTGAGATCATAATTAGGCGACATTACAGTCGGATAATATTTAGCTCTATTAGTTAGGTTTCCAACGCCAGACGGATCGATAATATCCGCTGTGTGCTGGGAGATATGCATTATTTAAGTCAGGGTATACGTTCTGTCCCTGCTTCGGACTGCAGTATATATCGATGATTTAAAATATGATTAAAATAGCAAACGACGGTAAAAACGAATGAAACCACCACCAATAGTTAGCTAATAGAATAATCTTCGCAATGGTATGGGGTTCCGTATAATATCATTCTCACACAGAGTTGTAAAAACCTTTTAATCCAGGTGTCGATAAGCAGTGCTGCTCTGGACTGCAGTCCAGAGCCGCATTCCCGAACAGTTTTCGTCACCGCTTTAAAACAGTAACGAACTATAAATTACAGGGGGTTCAGGGTATCGAGTCGGCTTCGATAGAGCCTTCGAACACATCATTCCAGTATGTATCCAAATTACTATGACTTTCACAAGTTAGGTGTACGGAACATTTCAGATTTGGTGAAACTAATTAGGGGTTCGTATTTTCATGGCATTAGGGTTCGTATTTTCATTCTAACTTCTTACATATTATCCATTATCACTAAAGTAATCTAGTAGACCAATGTTCTGCCGTATTCGATTTAGTTTCCACATAGGATTTCGTATTGGACACATAGGTTTAACAGACGATTATCATTCGAAACATCGATTTCCTGTAGTTAAGCAACACGAGAATTTATTTCATAAAGTCTACTTACTATCACCACGGAATTAGTAATCATTAGACGGGCTTTAGTCACTAAATTAACGACAGTGGTTCATGGGGAAAAATTCGATTATTTTGTTTCGATTTATATATACATATGCACACACACATATCATGTTATATATATACGTAACGATTGCTAGCATGTTAAACAAGTGAAAGGGTTTTCACTAGCCTCAAGACGACGGTAATGACGGCGACACGGCTACGGCACGACAGCGATGGCTCGGAACAGTGACAATGCGGCAACTGCGAGGGTTTAGCCTCGGCTCAAACTTGACTAGGCTTGGGTTCGGCACAGTGGTGAACACGGGGTGCGGCGGAGACGGAGGTGATGGCCGGCAGCGATGTTGGTGGCACGAGCAGCGACGAAGCGGTGGCGTTGGTTCAGGTGGCGGTGGGTACTCGGGTTTGGTTGTGACGCGGTGTAGGCGGGGTTCACGGTGTTTTGGGTTCGGTTGGAGGTAGCGAGGGGATCGGCTTAGGAGCTGGTGGTGACGAGATGGTCGTGGTGAGGGGCTGTGGCAATGAAGTGGTTGTTGCAGAGGTGGTCGCGCTCGGATGGCAGTGGGGAGCCAGCAGGTTGGGAGATGTGATGGTGATGTTGTGGGTTGTGGAGGAGATGGCTCGTCGGTGAGGTGGAGGAGAGCTCGACGGAGGAGGAAGCTCCGGTGACCGATGGGCTGGTCGCGGTGAGTGGTGTTGGGGACGCTTCGTGATGGGTGCGGTGGCCTCGAGTTTGTCGGCGAGAATCTTGGTGGTCGCAGGGGAGGTCGGTGAGGGCGGCGTCGGGGTGTAGTGGAGGCGAGGAGCTCGGGAAGGAGAGGGAGGAGGGGCTCGGTGTAGAGAGGAGGCGATGGTGGCGAAGGAGGTGAGGGTGATGTAGTGAAGGGGAGAATAGAGGTAGAGGGAGCGGCGAGGGAGTCGTTACGAGAGAGGGGGAAGCAGGCGAGGGTTCCTCGGGAAACGTTGGGCGACGCGGCTGAGTCGTGGCCGTTGAAGGGCACGGGTCTCGCGGAGGTAGGTGTGCGAGTAGAGGGAGAAGGATTCACACAGAGAGAGAAGAGGGGGAAAGAGAGGGGATGAGGGCCGGGTTTGTGTGAGGGTTTGGGTAAGGGTTTAAAGTTAAAAGAAAAGAAAGGATGGGGGAAAGGGAAAAAGTTTGGAAAAACCTTAGAAATTAGGGAAAAATATTTGGGGAATATATATATATATATATATATATATATATTGCACACAAATTATATATATATATATATTGGAATTAATTTATTCGAATACGGATACAAAAGAACAAGGTATCATTATATATATATATATATATAGGTATATATATATATAGGTTAATGGAGGAAAGGTGCCATAAGAGGGAATTTCCTCCTATGACGTCGCCAAAATGCATCCTCCATGATTTTTTTCGACAATCGGTATACACCACCTCCATTTTTATCATCTAAGACGTGGATACACCAAATTTCATGTGATTATACCATTTTTTCACCGTTGATTTAGTTGGTGCAAAATTAATGGTTTACCGACAATAGAACTTTTTACATTGCTAATTCAACAGTGAAAAATGGTGGAATTACATGAAATTTGGTGTGTGCACATCTTAGATAACGATGATGATGATGGGTGCCGATCGTTGGAAAAATGGAGGTTGTATTTTTTCGACGGCATAGGAGGAAATTCCCTCTTATGGCCTCTTTCCTCCATTATTCTTATATATATATATATATATATATATATATATATATATATATATATATATAGCCAACTTCTAGAAATAAGTCTAGAACTACTATTGGAATTTACCATAAAGAAGTATACACCTGATTTTCATTCTAATTACTCGAAACATATAGGCTTTCATTTCATTAAATTAGGACAATAATCTCACTCATGTTCCATTTTTCAAAGACTTCGGATGTCCATTTTTTTGGATTTAAAAACATTTCATAAACACATAAATTTGAAAATAAAGCCACTAACAAAGTTTCATAACCCAAACATGAAAAGGGAAAAATAAATCTAATTTAATGGCTTCATATGAGTTCAATGTTCCATAGCTTCAGTGGATTTAATTACATTATTATTTTGAAACTTCATCTTAAGTTCTTCATGCTCAATTTCATCTGCATAAAGGTCTAGATGAAATTTATATAATTAGGTTGGTACACAATTAACATATTTAATATGAAATATTTATGACTATAACTAAGACAAATACATTACTTTTGGCATATAGCCTATTTCTAGTACATTATTGCTTAGACAGTTTCGGGTTTAAGAGAACTACGATATTTTGTAAGAATCTGGTTTCCAATGCTAAGGCTCGACTTTGATGCAACATTGGTTAAAGCTTGACTCTGCAACAGTGGTGATATGAATACTCATTATATCTTGTGTCATCAAAGAGAAAACTGAATATCGAACCTTATTTTCCAGAATTGAAGGATGTCTAAGTTTGCAGTCAAATTTTGTCTCTTTTAAAAATAGATCCAACCCAAACTTTCCAGTGGAACTTGGTATGCCTTTATAATAGTCAAATTCCTACAAAGAAAAAAATTTATAGTGCATAAAAATATTATAAATTCATATACTTGTAAAGATTTTATAACTTAAAAAAGTTGCTTAACAACTAGCTTGCATCAATGTCATCATCACGAATGCAAGAACCACTCTCCATCATTGAGGCTTGAGGGTTTTGTTTTCAATGTTTTAGAAGCATACCCATCATTAAAAAAAAAAGAATACATCTCTCTTTTTATAACAACTACTTTTATCTTACACGTGAACTCGTCAATCTTTTTTATAATAGTAATCAATAAAAGCCATTTTAAAATGAGGATCAAGAGTAATACATGTAGCCAATGTTTTAAAGACGAGATGTCTTAGCGCCTCATGCGTCCGGATGAGGCGATCGGAGTTGCAATCGCCTCAGGCGTTGAAGGCAAAGTTTTGAGGCGTTCATCTCAGTGATTTTTATTTTAAAAATAGAAATAAATTAAATTTCATATTATTTCATTATTATTTTTGTTTTTGTGTATTTGCTTTCTCTTTAATCATAGAGAAAATCTTCAATGATAACAGAATTGTACCAAATATAACAAAAAACTATCTTTTATTCTAAATAAAAATGTTTTTTTAACCCTTTCTTTTACATTCTTTCCCTAGTTCTCAAACCAACCTAGCAAAATCATGAAAGCGGTTTAAATGTTTGACGCCTTCACCTAAGCAGTCGCCTTTTTAGCGCTTCAGGTGATAGGCAAGATTCGTCATCTTGATTTCGCCTTTCGCTTTTAAAACACTACCTGCAGCAAGAATAACACTATATGAATCCTGACATTTGTCAAACTTTGGTTTCATTTTTCTTGCCATAGAACTAATAACATTATCTTGATTCATCTAAAATTTAAAAAACATAGCAATTGATGTTCAGTGGTAATTTTCATGAAACAATTTGTAATTAATTATTATATAATTAGAAAAAAGAATTAGAGTTAAAAAGGCTATAATAATTGACAAAGTATACAACTTATTTTTACCTTTTCAAGTTAATAGACATGAATCTTTTACATATGTTGAAAATACAATCTTGATTCTGGATAGTCTAAAACCTAAGAAAAGTGTTGTAATTTTTTAGAATGGTTTTAATAACTTGCACATCCGCTCCCCTCTTTCATGCTCTTCAGGTGTTGGACAATAATCATAAAATGTATCACGAAATCGCAACCGTGAAAAGACTTTACAATACTTCAGAGCACTTTCAAGCATAAGAAAAGTAGAATTCCATCTCGTGGGTATGTCCGTACATAGCCCTATTGAAATGTCTTATTACCTTCATTGTCAGTTTGAATAAAATTTCGCATTCTTATCTCGGATCTTTTGATATACTTGACATTCTCTCGAATCTTATTTATAGCATCATGACCAACTTTCAATCCATCTTGAACAATCAGATGTAAGATAAACACACAACATCGAAAATGAGAAAACTTTCCATTGCATAATAAATTTTTTGTACACAAAGTTGACTCACAAAATCGTATTACAATGCAAAATCCAATATCATCTCTCTCATATTGTTCTTTACTTTATAGTCATGCTCTCCATGCACGCTCTCGTATCCAATAGCATTTTTACCGACATGGCCATTTAGGTTCTCTCATATAAATAACTTCTCATCCTCAGAATTCTCTGAATTAAGTCATCCATATTTTCCAAAAAATATCTTTTAATGCTCTCTGATATTGATATTCTTATTTGAAGTGCATCAGCTTTAATACTATTAATTATTACTTCTCCTAATAAAAGTTTTGTTAATATTATTATATCTTTAATTCTTTTTACATCAACTATATATGTTCTATTGTTTTATTCACTAGTATACCTACTGTAGGGTGTTTTTCGTCACCCCATTGAGATAGGAATACGCGCGCGCTTGTCAGGCGCATTACAGATTTTCCCTGCCTAGGGTAGGCAGGGGTTTATTGATTATGGGGATCCGAATCTCTGGCAGCCGCGGACTAAGCTGCCGTTAATTACCCCTCGCCTTTTGGAGCGAGAGAACCTCCGATTAATGGGTTAAACTGGTCATGCGAACTCAATGTGCAGTGTTGTGTTTTGGAGGGGTCTTAGATATATCGGGGGCCCCGCAGAGTTTTTACGGTGGTCCCGCTACCCGGATAGCGGGCTGGAGGTCAAGGGGGCTAGTAGCCTCCTTGCGGGGTGCGGGACAGCGCCCCGGCCCAAAATTTTTTGAGAGGGACAGTGTTGTAGAGTATGTGTGTATGTATATACATATATATAAAAATAAAAAAAAGGAAAGGGCATCCAAAAGATGCATGGGAAAAAGCGCCAGCGCTCTGAGCGTAAGCGCTTTGAGCACTAGCGCCCCACGTGTCAGCACGTGGGCGCTCGGGCGCTAGCGCTTTGAGCGCTAGCGCCCCACGTGTCAGCACGTGGGCGCTCAGGCGCTAGCGCTCTGAGCGTAAGGGCGCTAGCGTCCCACGTGTCAGCATGTGGGCGCTCGGGCGCTAGCGCCCCACGTGGGCGCTCGGGCGTTAGCGCTCTGGGCGCTAGCGCTCTGGGCGCTAGCGCACCACTGTCAGCACGTGGGTGCTCGGACGCTAGCGCTTTGAGCGCTAGCGCACCACGTGTCAGCACGTGGGCGAGCGGCAAAAGGGACTTGGTCCCTGCAATGGGAGTTATACTCCCAGAAATGAGCACTTATTTTTTTTTTGTGTGTGTGTGTATATCAGGAGTTAAACTCCTAAGATATTTTAAAGCTGATGAAGGGGGCTTGAGCCCTGGATCTTCCTCAAAGTGGGGTTTCTGGAGATGGGTCTCCTTCTTCTTCCTTTATTGGCCGGATCTTGAAGATCAAGAAGTATGAGATTTTAAAAATCTATCCTTTCTAAGATCTGATGGAAGATCTGAGTTCCCCTTTGTGGGTTTTGTGGTGAAAAACTATTTAGTTTTGGAAAAGGAAGAGTTAAACTCTTGATTTAATTTCTAAAGAAGAAAAAGGTTTAGAACCTTGAGTAAGGAGCCGGAGGCACAAAGAATCCTAATTTTTGGGGGAATGAAAAAGTATATTAGATATTTTCATCATGTTGCCTCTTATAGGCTTGCACATTTACATATAGCCCCTTGGGCTTTACAAAATGGCATTTTGCCCATCTCATGGCTCATGTGCCATTTCTTTAGAAATGGCACATGAGCCATGTGCTTATAAAAAATTGGCTTTATACCTATTTTGCATACATTCATGTACAAAAATTACATCAAAATTATTTGTTACATGATTTTTATTTTGGTATGGCGGAAGGTCGGATGCGTCGTGTTCAGGCTCGACCCGGGCATTGGCCCACTTGCTTGGGCTTGGGCCCACCTGGCTTGGGGTTGACCTTGACTTTGACTTGGTCAACCGGGGTGCAAATTTTGACCCCAACAAAGTGCCCCCAATCAATAAATGTATACCACATATGTGAGTCGTGTGCATGAAATTGATGGATCTTCTTTCACGTGGAGGCGACTTGCCTTTGTTCCCACCTTTTGGGATGCACTGCCCTTTTTACGACATGGACGGTCGACGCTTGACGCGTCTCCGAGACGGAGTGTCCGTGGTAAACTTTTTCCTGGCTCGGAATGATCCGGTTCCTGCTTTATAAGAAGCCTGCACTGCCCTTTTTGCGACATGGACGGTCGACGCTCTGATCCGGAGCGATTTGGTTCCCGCTTTGTAGGAAGCCTATACTGCCCTTTTTGCGACATGGACGGTCGACGCTCTGATCCGGAGCGATTTGGTTCCCGCTTTGTGGGAAGCCTGCACTGCCCTTTTTGCGACATGGATGGTCGACGTTATGATCCGGAACGATTTGGTTCTCGCTTTGTGGGAAGCCTGCACTGCCCTTTTTGCGACATGGACGGTCGACGCTCTGATCCGGAGCGATTTGGTTCCCGCTTTGTGGGAAGCCTGCACTGCCCTTTTTGCGACATGGACGGTCGACGCTTGATTTGACTTGCTCTGCTTCTTGCAGTGTCAGGGGTGATCTTGACTTGCTCCGCTTCTTGCGGTGTCGAGATTGGATTCTGACTTGCTCCGCTTTCTGCGGTGTCGGAGTTGAAGTTGACTTGTTGATTGTGATTTAGGTTGACATCAGTATCGCTACACTGGAATATGGTACCAGGAGCGAATCATCATCTGTCATGAGAGGATTTTGGGATTGGATTTTTTTCTTTGTCGACATCTGCATTGCTGCACTAGAATAATGCCAGGAGCAACTCATCATTTATCCTGGAAGGATTTGGGAATTGGTGGCTTAGGAGACTGGTTTAGATCCCTATCACCTAAGGCTTTTCAATTTTATGGGCCGTAAGGGTCCCATAAAAGCATTTTCTCCCTACAAGTCGAAAGGATCTCGTAGGTGTATTTTCTCCTTAGGGGTCGTGGGGACTCCTAAGTGTGTTGCTCCTTTGTGAGTCGTAAGGATCTCACGCGGGAATTTTCTCCTCACAAAGTCGAGAGGACTTTGCGAGTGCATTTCATCTTTTTTTTTTTACGAGTTTGCGCCCTTTCGGGTTTTCACAAACACGCCGGCAGTCCTGCTGTTTTTACTCACGGAGCCCTTTCGGGTTTTCATCCGTGTCCATTTTGCTTGTGGACATACCATTTTTTATTTTATTTTATTTTAATTTTTGGTGGGACTTTGAATGTGGTCTCACCGGTAGGACTTGGAAGAGATTGGGATTGTTTTATACCCGTGGATTGTATACGGTTTTGTAGAATGTATGATCCAGACCGTAAGCCGGAAAAATTTTGGGACTTTGTTAGCGTCTGCATCGCTGCACTGGAATATGATACCAGGAGCAACTCATCATTCGCCATTGGGGTGTGGGATTTGGAATTTGGTTGGTGTCTGCATCGCTGCACTGGAATATGGTATCAGGAGCGACTCATCATTCGCCATGAGGGAATCTCCCTTGTTTTCAGTTTAACGATTTAGGGGTCATCTGTTCCCAGTTTAACGACTTAGAGGTATATGTTCCCAGTTTAAAGACTTAGGGGTCTATTGGATTGGAGTTTGGAATTTTGGGGTTAGGATAGGCATCAGCATTGCTAACACTGAAGCACATATGCCAGGAGCAATTCATCATTTGCCGTTCCCTGTTGGGGAGTGATGGCTTAGGAGACGGGCTTAGATCCCTATCATCTAAGACTTTTCAATTTTATGGGCCGTAAGGGTCCCATAAAAGCATTTTCTCCCTACGAGTCGTAAGGATCCCGTAAGTGCATTTTCTCCTTAGGAGTCGTGAGGACTCCTAAGTGTGTTTTTCCTTTGTGAGTCATAAGGATCCCACGAAGGTTTGTTCTCCTCATGTATCGTGAGGACACATGAGCGGGTCTTCCCAACGGAGCATAATTCCAAGGGCGGAGACCGGCCGTTGGACTGGCGATTGCAGTAGGGCATGGGTATGATGAGAATTATTTGAGCCCGTGGATTGTATACGGTAGTCAATTTAGGGACTAGCTGTAGGGCGGGGGGAATTTAGGAAAATCGGATTTTGGTTGGCGTCTGCATCGCTGCACTAGAATATGGTACCAGGAGCGACTCATCATTCGCCGTTGTTTTTTTTGTTTTGTTTTTGTTTTTTTTTGTTTTTACCGCGATTGCTCTATCATTTCAGCTTTTCTTATCGCGAAGATCGCGATTGCCCTATCATTTCGGCTTTTATTCGCGGTTGCCCCATCATTTCGGCTTTATTTTCATCTTTATTTTACTCGCTAATTTTTATTGCGAGTTGCCCCATCATTTCGGCTTTTCTTTTTTTTCTTTTTATTCACACATTTTTTTTATTTACAATTTTTTTACATTCCCAGTTTAACGACTTAGAGATCGATTGTTCCCAGTTTAGCAACGTGGTGGTCCTCTTTGCTTATCCCAGCTCCTTGAACTTTGATCTTGGCGGAGCTGTGTTGATGACCGTAGCTCTGTGGCTTGCCGATACATCCGAGGACTGTGAGGTTTTCCAAGCTTGTATTGGTCCTCTGCCCAATCTTTGAAAACATAGCAGTCTTCGATGGCATGACTCACCACCCTATGGTATGGGCAGTATACGGGATTGCCGGTCATATTCATCTCATATGACCTCTTCGGAATAGGCAATTGCAGACCGTTGCTTAAGGCTTCCTCGAATATATCGCGGACCTCATCCCTCCTGAAGGAGTACACCTTCTTTCTTTCCATTAGAGTAGGTGCCCTCACTAATGCTGGTCCTTGAGGCCGATCAGTCTTTGGTTCGCCCTTTTCGGATAATGGCACATGTCTGGGAGGATTAGGTTTCCGAGAGGCTTCGGTCTCCATTCGTATGAAATCGGCGGTCGTAGCTTGACTGTTTGCTAACACGCCTTTAGACAGTTCTATCTCTCCCGTCTTGTATTGCCTTTCGACTCAATTTTTGAAGACGAAGCAGTCCTCAATGGCATGACCTATCACTCTGTGATAGGGGCAATATTTTGGGTCGTCGGTCATATCCGCTTCTTGCGGTCTCTTTGATTCTGGCAGTTGTAGACCGTTTCTTAGGGCGTCTTTGAATATTTTACGGATTTTGTCCCTTTTGAAGGAATAGACCTTATCCAGCTTCTCTTTCAGTGGAGATTCTCCTCTGGTGAATGTATCGGAGGGACTGGAAGCTGATCGCGGCCGTTTCTCGCGAAGGCGCTCCGCTCTTAGGTTGAAGGGGGTATCAGTTGGCTGCCTCCGGGTATCAATCCCTATCTCATGAACCAAAATTTGATTCTGTTGTAATTGCAATCGGGCGACTTGGGTCGCGAGATCTGCCGCGACGTTTGCCAACTCGTCGACCTTGGACTGTACCTTAGCTAACTTCTCATCTCTGTCCTGAAGCTGCCTCTGAAGCCATCGGAATAATGCTTGTTCTTTAGTTCCAGTTATGACAACCGGGTCATCCTTATTGCCTAAGCTCAATTCCTCAGGAACCACGGGTTGCTCTGGCTTATCGGCCTGAGCGGGCTTTTCATCATTTAGATCGAATTGACGTTGGGTAGCGTCCACCGTATCATCATCCTGGCTGTGAAGCATAGGAGGGTTCGTTTCTTCATGCCCGACCATATAGACAGTACGGACCACATACCCAGCCATCTCTTTATCGTTGGCGGCTGATTTCGTGGAGCGGTCCGGGCTTTGGAAATTCATAAATTTTAACATGGCCAGAGCCCTAACCCTTTTGTTGGCTCTGTATCTGAGCCGTTTCCGCCTCAGCTTCTCTGCCTTGAGTGCTTGGCAGGCTTCTGCTCTTCGGGAAGCCGCCATAGGCTGAGTGATGGGGAGGCTTGAGAAGACACCCAATCGAGCAGTTGTCAGGGGCATCGTCGGAGCTTGCTCGAGACGCCCTGTTGTTTTGTTGGTGTTGATGGCCTTGGCCCAAGGAGAGCCGTTCAAACACCGACTTGCGTTTGAGTTGGGGCGCCTTCGAGACCACCACATTTGGCCTCTTGCCTTTCGAGACCGGTTTGTCTGTCACCGGGGGTTGAGGAGCTGGGATGGCGCCAACTCGCATGAACATAATAGAGCCGAATGGTAGCATCGCTCTTCCTATTGTCGCCCGAGACTGGCCGGGAGGACCGTCCTGGCGTCCATCTTCATCGTGTAGGAGATGGGAGCCGTGCTGAGAGCTGAGATCGTCCTTGGAGACATTGTTGAAAAGTGATTGCTTGAAAACCTGCATGAAAGAGCATTATTTTAGTATAAATATAGATATGTATATTGATTGAGTTCGCATGAACGTTTAACCCGAAACATGGGAGGAGAGATTGGTCCCACCGGGCGTGCCAGAATCTGTAGGGTGTTTTTCGTCACCCCATTGAGATAGGAATACACACGCGCTTGTCAGGCGCATTACAGATTCCCCCTGCTTAGGGTAGGCTGGGGTTTATTGATTGTGGGGATCCGAATCTCCGGCAGCCGCGGACTAAGCTGCCGTAATTTACCCCTCGTCTTTTGGAGCGAGAGAATCTCCGATTAACGGGTTAAACTGGTCATGCGAACTCAATGTGCAGTGTTGTGTTTTGGAAGGGTCTTGGATATATCGGGGCCCCGTAGAGTTTTTACGGGGGTCCCGCTACCCGGATAGCGGGCTGGGGGTTAAGGGGGCTAGCAGCCCCCTGCGGGGTGCGGGGCAGCGTCCCGGCCCAAATTTTTTTGAGAGGGACAGTGTTGTAGAGTATGTGTGTGTGTGTATATATATAAATAAAAAAGAGGAAAGGGCATCCAAAGGATGCGTGGGAAAAAGCGCCAGCGCTAGCGCACCACGTGTCAGCACGTGGACGCTCGGGCGCTAGCGCTTTGGGTGCTAGCACTTTGAGCGCAAAAGCGCTAGTGCCCCACGTGTTAGCACGTGGACGCTCGGGCGCTAGCGCTCTGAGCGCAAGGGCGCTAGCGTACCACGTGTCAGCACTCGGACGCTAGCGCTCTTAGCACAAGAGTGCTAGCGCCCCACGTGTCAGGACGTGAGCGCTCGGGCGCTAGCGTTTTGGGCGCTAGCACTCTGAGGGCAAGAGTGCTAGCGCTTTGAGCGCTAGCGCACCACGTGTCAGCACGTGGGCGCTCAGGCGCTAGCGCTCGGGCGCTAGCGCTTTGGGCACTAGCGCTCTGAGCGCAAGAGCGCTAGCGCACCACGTGTCAGCACGTGGGCGCTCGAGCGGCAAAAGGGATTTGGTTCCTGTAATGGGAGTTGTACTCCCAGAAAGGAGCACTTATTATTTTTTTTTGTGTGTGTGTGTATATATATATGAGGAGTTAAACTCGTAGGATATTTTGAAGCTGATGAAGGGGTGCTTGAGCCCTGGATCTTTCCCAAAGTGGGGTTTCTGGAGATGGGTCTCCTTCCTTTGTTGGCCGGATCTTGAAGGTCAAGAAGTATGAGATTTTAAAAATCTATCCTTTCTGAGATCTGATGGAAAATCTGAGTTCCCCTTTGTGGGTTTGTGGTGAAAAACTTTTGGAAAAGGAAGAGTTAAACTCTTGATTTAATTCCTAAAGATGAAGAAGGTTTAAAACCCTGAGGAAGGAGCAGGAGGCACAAAGAACCCTAATTTTTGGGGGAATGAAAAAGTGTATCAAATATTTTCATCATGTTGTCTCTTATAGGGTTACACATTTACATATAGCCCTCTGGGCTTTACAAAATGACATTTTGCCCATCCCATGGCTCATGTGCCATTTCTTTTTGCACATAAGCCATGGGCTTACAAAAAAATGGTTTTATGCCCATTTTGCATACATTCATGCACAAAAATTACATCAAAATTATTTGTTACATGAATTTTATTTTGGTATGGCGGAAGGCCGGACGCTTCGTGTTCAGGCTCGACCCGGGCATTGGCCCACTTGCTTGGGCTTGGGCCCACCTGACTTGGGGTTGATCTTGACTTTGACTTGGTCAACTGAGGTGCAAATTTAGACCCCAACACCTACTAACTCTTGTTCATATCCTTTTCCATGTACCATATTTTATATCCTGTATTTTCTATCTCTCTAGATTTTTCACCTATCTATTTAGTTTCCTACAAACAAATTATACTTATTTTTTTTCGAACCATGCTATCTATTATTTTTATCAATTTTCCAGTAAGCATGCTATATTTCACGTAGATAATCAAATCTCACTCTCTCATGAATAAGTTTCTTTCTCTTTTCTAATCTATGAACCCATAGCCTTTTCCAATTTTTAGTCCTATCCCTAGTCATCTCCCTATTCTTATTCCTAGTCTACCTTTGCTCACTTGTCCTCACATCAGGATAGTGTCGATGCAACACATCATTTTCAAGGAACGCCTTAGCAAACCACTGTTGCGTACTTACCATTGTATGAGGGTGGTCACGATGCAACCCGTTGCGGTGGAGACGCCGCAACGAAATTTCTTTAGCATTGATTTTACAAAGATTCAACTATGTTTTACATTGGCTGTTGACTACCTAACTGAAGGGTTACGCTAGCGTCCCGGCCAACTTCCGTGGCCAAATACGGAACAAAATTTTTATAGCGATCATAAACTTGGCGCTAAAATAAAGCTAAACCGGATCTTTACCATAAACCTAGTTAGCTAGTTAGGGTTCTATCTACTATGATAGAAAGTATACCTAACGGAAACAAGTCCTTCGGGTTTTCGATCCTCTTCTTAAGTTTCTCGATGGATGTATGGATCGTGCTCGAACTTCGGCCTTCTTGTGTCAACGATGATCTATCCAAGAGTTCCAACCTTGAGCTAAACCTCCAACTTGAGGTAACTAGAACACTTAGCTTGCTAATCTAAGTGGACTAGAGTGAGTAGAGTGTGATTATGAGTAGCTTATCTCACTAAACCCTTGATTCTCAACTTATGAGACACTAGGGTTAGAGAGGAAGAAGAAGAGAGCAAGCTTTAGGAGAGAGAATGTATTTGTGATAATGATAATAAAAATTGGAATGAATAATGTATATATGACCATTTGTCATGGCATGATAAATATCTCATCAAAATATCTAGCTCAAAAATATCTCATCAAAATATCTATGGTCAACAAGTCATGCCGAGTCAAATGGTTAATCAAGTAGCCATGCCAAAAAGATTATCATTTATCAAAAATAACAAATACTTTTCCTTTTCTCATATTTGCTTTGACCAAGTCAATGGTCAAAACCCTAATGAGATGTCTCTTTCTTCACCTTCTCTCATCCGTATATACATACCCGCATCTGTGTTCCGAAAAAACATGAATACAATGAGACGAAGCTAATCCAATAAGCAAATACTAAGATCCGGCCTAAACCAAAGCCCACTAGTATTGTCCGCTCGAACACTACACGCGCACAAGTACACGTATGTAATCGAACCCTGTCGTAAAACCATACGACCTCTACTCGTTTCGCCCGAAGCTGGAAGACCCTCTGTGTGGGACTCTAAAGACTCGACAGTACTCTAGCAGTGGGTTTAACCACAAGCACGTCAGCGGCACTAGCTGTGCGTAACGGCTACCCATGTATCTGTCGATAAGAAGGTCGACGAGCAAGCTCATCCAAACTCATACTGAGCCTGTCTGTGACAATCTCCGTACAGTCCGGTCTGTTCGTCTAAGAGTATCGCATATCGGGCCTAGGAGTGGTAAACGTCAGACCCCTAATAACGGTATAAGTCGTGTCGGAGTATAGCCCAGAACACCCTGAGAAACTACTGGAAACCCTACCAATAAATCTCACTTGCCCTGGCCAGGGATTTTGTGTAATGGCTCTCCAAACACAGCGCGATATCAACCCCCAATACCGGGAGAGACGAATCCTATCTAACCGCCACTGCCTCCAAGTGCTTCGGGACTGCACCCAATCACAACCTGTTTGCACGACTCAATAGAGCCGTGGTAGGGTAGCAATCAAAGGACAGTGAGAACACACTTGAGGCGAAGTAGCAGTGTCAAGTCAACGGACTAAGCTGTACTCATGTCACCTGAGAACTGCTAACCGACGATAGGTATAATACCAACCAACAGTTCCCGACGAGTCCTATCCAGTGTACTCGTAACCTAATGAGCACTTGCATATTATCTCCAGTATGACGTACTAATGGCTGTGGGACAAACCATCTCCCCTGCTGGGATGAGAAGCGTATACACTAGTCTACTCTGGAGTATCGATGCCCTGTCTCGATAATCCTACGACTAGGGACCTGTATAAAGATGTGCTTATAGACTATCCAGCCCCCACTAGTGTGATCGCCATCACAACGCCGGTAGTCAAGCAAAGATCTTAAGGGCTCCATCAATATGTATTAGCGATATGTTAAAAAAAACATATACACATATTAAGATAGATACAAACCAAGTAGCAAACTACAATATCGAGCAAGACTGTAATCAACCCGTGTATATATCCCAAGCTTCCAAAATGTATTATACAAACTAGTACCATACAATAATGGCCTGTAGGGCATATATATCCAACACTAACACAACCCTCCTTTATCCACAAAGCGAAGGAATAAGACATTTAAGCACAACACTACGGAGTTTTTTCACTACCGGACTTAATTTTCTACGGTCTACTACTGCAGAACTTAAGATGTATTATGAGATTATTTTCTGTCTTATGAATAATATTCCTGCCATACTTATATTTTCAATTGCCAAAATTATTGCATGGTTCCATCCCATGCCCTTGTTAGACCCCGCATAAATCAGTCAGTAATGATAATTGGATATTCTTCCTTATGCATAATGTTACACGTTAAGATCTTCTCTCTTCTAATTGTTGCTGTCAAGTCCCAACACATTATATATTTAATAAATTTACTGATCGATTGCATGACAGGGCCGAAAATTCCTACCACTACAACTGCAAGGCCTAACTACATCATATAGATATCTGATAAATATTCTGACAATAATACTCCACTAAATTCTCAATTACACAATAATATTAGCAATATCTGCGACATCCTAATAGTTACCGTATTCTCGTTCCCACATTAAGCCTAAGCACCAAATAGCTGAAGGAACCCCTAGTTGCCTTGGCCAGGAATTTGGCATCACCTCACAATTTTGTAGCTTGACAGCTGGTTGTAAACTTCGTCAACTCTTTCCAGGAGCTCTCTATATCTTGAGTTGTCTCAGTATCTGGCCTCATTTTTAATGGAAAAAGGCTTGGATGATAACTATCACTCTTACATTTATTATTTCTAAAGAAGGTGCTTTTCAATTATCAGGCTGATTGTCTCTGGTATTTTTGACAGATGCAAGAGGTGTATCGTGAAGCCGGCATACAAGGATTTTGGAAAGGAATCATTCCAACTCTTATCATGGTCGGTTATCGAGTGGGGGGTCATGGAAGTTTGGTTGTTCAGTTTGTAGTAGTTACTCCAAGGTGGCTGATTGTTTTGAAATTGCATAACAGGTATGCAATCCGTCAATCCAATTTATGATCTATGAAACATCATTGAAGCGTCTAAAAGCTAAGCGTAATGCAAACAAGCATGGGGTAAAGCCTGTTACTGCTTTGGAGGTATGTCAACTTACATAATGTTATACACGTTCTACATAATGTTATACACGTTCTTTCAAGCTTGTGTAATTGACGAAGGGTTCTTTGGCTCATGGAAATTTATTATTTTAGTTCGTACTGGATCCATGAATTTACCTAAGCATCTTGGGCATTTGTGCTTTTTATCTCTCCAGTTGATATTTTTAACTCCCTAAACCTGCAGGTTTTCTTGGTCGGAGCATTGGCTAAATTGGGTGCTACTGTTGCAACATATCCCTTGCTAGTTGTTAAGGTAGATATTTCCCCTGAATGGTTTATTCCAGTGCATTATCTATTGATGTTATTTACTCAGATGTGTTTCATGAGTGGACCAATGCATAATTTGGCCTATCGTAGTCACATCCGTGCAGCCAGAATTGTTAGGATATGTGTGCTATATTAAATATCTGCAATGCTTCCTCCAAGATGTTTAACCTAGGCTTTGTAACACGATCTTGACGAGCGTCCTGGTCAAATTTGTGTAGTAATCTACTGATATAAGAAATAACAGGACATCAATTTCAAATCCCTTCTCATGTAATCTATTAGTGAAATGGATGACAATGTTATGCATCATACATGATATGACAGATGAGCACCAGCATCTCATACAAATCTTCTTGTTAAAAAAGAAAATACTACTGTTTAGAGGGGCTTGACTGCACACGTCGAATTTCGGACAAAAAATTCGACATTTAATGTTTTGTTTGTCTTTTAATGTATTTAATGCACTTGAAAATACGCAGAATATTCAATGTCTTTGTGCGAAGCAATCTAATGCTAGAGAAGTGTAAAACTTTCTCCATAGAATTAACCTTGGTAGAACTCTATAAAAGAATCCGGGATATATAATTATCACAATAATGATCCTACCCATCACCTTCTTGTGCCATGATTCTACTGGAATCTCCTGCACCTAGCCACCTACATTGGAAGATGCTGTGCTCCATAAATATAGCAGGTTACGTGAATAAAGAAAACCGACATTAATCAAGGTGCATCTTACAAAAGTGCTCATCATCAATCGGCATGCTTTGTTTTAGTTAACGTGTTCTTTTCTTTCATCTGATGCAGTCAAGGCTACAAGCAAAACAAGAGATTGGCAAGAACTCTGCATTGAGATATACAGGTAAATCTTGCTGCTCAGACACCTCACTGAACTCATTCGTGCCCTCCTTTACATGATTGTACATGCCAACACAGCTACACACTTACACACACACCTTCAATTAAAGCCATTGGGTTAACAATTTTACCTGTATGAATTTGATTATATTATTTCATTTTTTATCTTTCAAGGATTAAGTCTTGATAAGTTGCATCTTAATATAGTTGTATTGTGCAACTGAAAAATCATTCGCATCAGTTCATAGCATCAGCTTCCTCTTTCTCACATTCCACATTGTGTTTACTAATCTTCTAAAGTCACTTATGTCCTTTTTCTCTTCTCTAATCTGTAAGACGCTCGGATAATCAAGACGGAACTCTTAACACCAATAAATTACCTACATATGGTTCATCTCTTAGGATAAATCCAACATAATTCACACCTCCTTTCTTGTCTCTAATGATTAAATAAGCATCTCAGCTTTATTTATCTTCTATACTGTGGATCTACATTCAGATGAGCTCTGGAAGTCCACACAAACTGAGCGGCTACATAGTGTTGATCACATAGTAAAACTTGCAATTCTTTTGACTTATAATAGAGAGCTCAATAAGATTACTATAGAGGACTATTGCTGCAAGCTAGACTAATTGTTTTCGACCTTGATTTGTGCGCGCTCGCGCACAATTGATTTCGACCTTGCTGCAAGCTAGACTAATTGTTTTCTTCGACTGTTATACCGTGTTGATTTCATGTTACCAAGCTTTTGTAACCTTTCTCAGTATTCTTTTTGCTACCAATGGGGGAGATTTTCCTTTTCCTGCTTGATTAATTTGTCTTCATAGAAGAAACTAACCTTTTTTTTCACTTCCTCATTGTGTAACAAGATAAAAGGATCACATTTCTCGTTATTTACACAACGGAATGCCTTCACTGCAGGTACCACGGATGCAATAATAAAGATGGTTCGTTACGAAGGGTTAGCTGGGTTTTATAAAGGGATGGGTACGAAAATTGTACAGAGTGTTTTTGCTGCGTCGGTTCTTTTCATGATAAAGGAAGAGTTGGTGAAGTTATATCTGATACTCGCCGATGGTAGCAAGCATATCCTCAAGCTTAAAAGCGATACCAAACCAGTGAAAAGAATAAGATGGCCTCATAGATAGTTTAGTATATATTATTTTCTTTATTTAGATGGTACAGAAAGTGGCATGGTGCTATGGCTGCTTTATGTTTTGATCTTATTTTATTGTATAAATTATGTATGTGTTCACAGAATAGCAGAGATGTTTTCTTGACCCATCAAAAAGTAATTTCATTTTCCTTGGGTTTGTGCTTATAAATGCCGGAAACCAAACTCCCTACAAGTTTTCTGAAATATCGTTATTTGGTTTGTTGTAAATTGGGGCTAAATTGAAAATTGAGTGAAAAGCAGACGTTTGTTTGATATGATAGGCAAATGTCTATGGTTGGTTAAATTTTCTGCTTTCTCGAACCCATTAATAAGATAGAATTCTTTTAGGTTTTACCAGCTCTTAGGGGGGTCTGGATTTAGGAAACAATAATTACATTCATGACTTTTGACATATCTTCCTCTCTCACATCTCTAAAGCAATGAAGCTATCTCGGTATCGATATCGACCCCTCTAGCTTTAGAGTGATTCCTTTCGCCATGTTGAGTTCAGAAAGGAAAGTGCTCGTTTCTAGTATGATTCTGGGGATGCGCATGCATAAAGAATAACCTTTTAGGATACCTATTCATAACATTATAGACTTTGTTCATGTTTGCTAAGGGCCCATTCTGCCCAAATGAGTGGGCGGGCCGGTCAGGATTGGTTCGGTCTGAACCCTACTCAGAATAGGGTTTGGTCTTTCCCTAGGTTGCGCTTGGCAGGAGGTAATTTAGGTGATAATCCTAGATTACCATCTAATATTGCCATGCTTATTTAGATATAAAAGATTTTTCCTGGAATATAGGATTACTATGGAAATCAAATGATCTCATTTCATGGTAATCCTATTTCCCCCAAAATATATGTCTATCCTAAATTACCACTAAATATTCCCGTCTAATATGAAATAAGCCATGACTATCCATTGTTGGCCTCCCTTGCTACCCACCGGCCCTGCCTTCTATTGTCAATCATCGGCCAGCCATCCCGCTGCCCATCGACTGTTCGCTGCCGGCCGTCAGTCGGTCATCGTCGATCAGACGTTCGTCGTCAGCCGGCCGTAGTTCGTCACCGGTCATCCACCGTCGGCCCAGCCGGCCGCTTGTTGACTCGCCGTTCGTCGCCAGACTCACCGCTGTCTACCGGCCCTACTTCGGCCTCACCGCCGGTCGACAGCCGAACATACATATATTACCGGGAATGATTAAAGTATACAAAATATATTAATACAAGATTCCTTGAAATTATATGCCTGGTAATCCCATTTCCGGGAATGTAAGGATTCCCGGTAATCCCATTTCCGGGAATGTAATCTACCCATTTCCGGGAATGTAATCTTCCATTGCATATACCAAACGCAACCTATAGGTATTTATAGGCTTCCTACATATGACGATCAAAAACGGAAACGGACGTGACGGGACCAACAAAGATCCTTCTTCATACGGAATCAAGTAAACATGTATTTACGTTTCCGCATATTAATTAGTTCACATCTATCTAATGAATATACCTTAAAAAACGGTAACATTGGTCAGAGTTTAAATGCTCGTTAGTAATCTGATCCATTTTAAAAAAAATTATACGATACAAAATTCATGTTTTTTTTAATCTAAACATTGATTTGAATTTTTTTGGTTTAAATATTAATGGTTATATTTTTGTAAAACAAAGGGTAGATTTTTTGGAGATCCACTGATCAATAGTGTATGTCGTATATGTATAATAATGTAGAATTTTTGATTACGCAAAGATAAAGATAAAGATAAATAATTAGACTTTTGGTAGAGATCGATAATAAAACATATTATATGGAACGAGACAATATTTTTGGGTATAATCATCCGGGAGGCGGCAAGATTGTATTTTTTTTTTATAAAGAAAGCCCAAATCCTAATTTTGGAAAATCGTGGGGATATTTTAAAAAGAAAATAAGGAAGGAATTTTGGCATAGACAAAATATTTCTTTTAACGATTACATCTAAAATCATAAAATATTTTTCTTTCTGTTTTTGGATTTCTCAGATAATTAAAAGTTTTTTTATTTGGATTATTCCTGAAATTTTTGAAAAAAAATTAAATTAAAAATAATATAATAGGCCAAAATTTCAAAAAAAAATTGTTATTAGGGTTTTTATTGCACGAGCCTAATCCGGCCCTTATATTATTATTATTTTTATTTAAAAGTTGTTTTCTTGGAATTTCAGGGGAAAATCCAAAAAAATCTTTTACTTATCTTAAAATTCCAGAAGAAAAAAAAATTCTGATTTTAGATTTACTTTGTTAAAAAATATATTTTGTCCATGTCAAAATCTTTTTTTCTTATTTTCTTTTTAAAATATTCCGACGATTTTGCAAAATTAGGGTTGGGGCTTTTCTTCTTAAAAAATTTGTGATTTTGTCACCGCCCTGCGTTTTCACAAAGAAAACTTGTCCTCTAATATGTTCCATTACTAATCTCAACAAAAAGGCTGATTATTTATCAATATCGTTCATGATCAATAAAGTCAAGACTGATCGGACGGATCTTCAAAAATCCATCATTTTTTATAAAAAAAAACATAAATCCATTAAATTTTGTATCGTATAATTTAAGAAAACGAATCAGGTTATGAATCGTGAATATTTAAAGCTCTGATACGAATCTTATCTTTTGTCTAACATGTATTCATTAGATAGCACGTAACCTAATGAATTCTAGATGTGATACGAATCTTATCTTTTGTCTAACATGTATTCATTAGATAGCTCCTAACCTAATGAATTCTAGATGTGATCTAATTATAACGCGGAAGCGTAAATATATGTTTACCTTAATCCTATAAAGAAGGATTTTTATTGCTCATGTCAGGTTATTGTCGTCCTACTTTCTCAATTAACATTCGGAGAGAAACCACACTGCAATGGCGAGAAACTTCCACTTTTCACCCCACGAATAACTTAATGATGAGTTAAATCAGAGGGCAGACTAGAGGATGAAGGTGTCTATAAAACCTAGTTGATGGAGGTCTGGATCTTCTTTAGATGCCGTCCTCCGTCGATATGTCGCGAGCGTGGACGAATGGCTGAGATTGGATTTGGGGGTTGTCTTCTAGAATGTATGGATCTCAATGGGTTGCGTTTGAGATGGAAGCCGAGCTACCTGCAAAGAAGTCCCGGGATGGGTGACCACCGTAGGACCCTCAGACGATCAAGTTAGCCGAGAAATTTGAGCAGAGTAGTGGCTTATTGGATTCAAGTTGCCTTACCTGATTCGTCTGAGAGAGGAGTTTTTATAGTGGTCGCATGGAGCGAGCATGTGCGAGATCTTCGCCGTCGGTTATGCCCCTGACGCTACGCCTACGTGAATGACGGGATCTCTCTATTAATGGCGAGATACACTCATTAATGAGAGGGACGCGTTAGCACAGGACGCGGGACGTGGGGCGGCGGTTATCTCGCTTTGGCGAGATACGCGTAACCGTTGCGGAGGTACCAGGGCTCTGCAATCTCGGTTGATCGGGGGAGGCCGAGGAAGCTCGGCACATCAGGGGCTTGGAGACGAGCCGGGAGGCTGAGGAAACTCGGCATGCTTGGAGCTTGGAGATGAGCGGGAGGCCAAGGAAGATTGGCGTGTCAGATGGCTCAGAGGTGAGCGAGGGGACTGAGAAAGCTCGGAGACGAGCATTTGGTAGTCTCCTAGGTGAAGGTAGAATGTCTTCAGGGGGTCTCCCGAAAGGTCGGGTACATTCGCCAAAGAGGAGCCCCGGTGGATGTCACCGATGCTCTGTGGGTTTATTCCACCCCCGTAAAGTCCGGGACACGTCATCTTCCACGTGTTGTAATCTGAGGAGACACCACTTGGAAGAAAGTGGCGGGGCCGACAGTAGGAAAGGAAAGGAAGCATGCTTCTACTGTCATAAAAAGGGCCATTGGAAGAAAGATTGCAGGTCTTGGATGGCCAAGAACCAGGACCCGAAGCAAGTTGTGGCTTCAGCTTCAGGTGTGTTTGTAATTGAAAACTGTCTGTCGATCAACTCTACTTCTTGGATATTGGATACCGGATCAGGATCTCATATCTGCAATTCTATGAAGGCACTGAGAAGCCGTAGGGTTCTGAAGACCGGGGATATTGTTAGTTATATGTATGCCCTAGAGGCCATTACTGTATATGCGATGTATATTGTAGTGGATGCTTGGGCATATATAGGAAGGATTTTCTTGCTTGACATGATAGTATGCTATCTGGTTGTACTTTATCTTAATATGTTAACAAATACTATTTTGTGATCACATGTTGATAAAGCCCTTAGGATGAGTACTTGACTACCAGGATTATGATGCAGATCATACTAGTAGGGACAGGGTAGTCGATAAGTACATCCTTCAAATGTTTCTGGTCGTGGGAGTATCGAGACAGGGCATCGATACTCTAGAGTAGACTAGCGTATGCACTTTTTGACCCATATGATGGGCGATGGATGATCCCATATCCATTGGTGTTTGACATCAGAGAAGGTATGCGGGTGCTCAGTGAAGACTAGGTTGTCACGACCCGCAGGGTACGGAACGTGACTGGCACTTAAGTTTACGAAACGTCTAAAGGCGTCCGTAAAATAAGTAAGCCAAAGCCCAGAAAACAAAACCAATTAAGCAAAAGAGTGAAGAAAACCCAAACATTTGAAAGCAAGCTTATCAAATAAGTCATATAAAACCCCTTTTAAAAAAATACTAATTTTTCCCGAAAATTTCGGCAGAGTCTCCTTTGTAAATACTGGCCCCCAAAAATGGGTACAACAAAATATATACATGAATCCACAAAATAGGGCATCCCCAAGCGGGAGCTAGCTCTTCGCCATACGGCGGTCACAAATCCCACGCAATGTAAATGACAACAAGCATAATAAAGCATAATAAAGCATAAGGAAGCATGAAAAAGTAGCATGTCGGCTCAAGTGAGCTCGACCCCAAAATACAGCATAAAATCCACAAACCTCACAGTCTCATCTCTAGATCAATATACAATAATCTGGTAGAAACAGTAGATGGAGTACACTAGATACAAGAATATACAAGAATATACAAGGTGGTACAAAAAAAAATAACATAACCCACCTATGAGCAAAACTCGAGCTCAGGCAAAAGAGGTAAAAGACAAGTGCGCCCGCCGCTACTGAACTGACGGAGCGGACCTGCAAAAGACTGTGGCACAACGGGGGTGAGTTGCCAACTCGTGAGTAATAAATAACATCTACAAAGGCTATCGTATGCATGCACACAAGCATCCTAGTATCTAAAATACAGGTATGACTGGATGCACTAGCAGGTGTGTATATAACATCAGTGTACTAATATGCATGCAACATGAATATCTGAGGTCTCAATAGGTATATATAAGAAATATTTTATCTCTTTTTGTTTTTTGAAACTCTTTTAGAATGCCAGCATAATGTCAATGAATCGACGAAAATCGGTGTCCAGCAACGACACCCAAAAGCTGTCTCAAATCTCATAAATGTATCTCTGGCCTCAGCCGTCCGGCTGACCCATCTCAAATATCAATATCTCATCATCTAGCGGCCACGGTCGGTATCCTCTGGATATCCGCCGTCCCAAACAGTCACCGGTAGGTAATCCGTCCCCTGCCAGGCTCAACGTCATCACCACATTCCTCTTGCCCCGGGGTACCTTACCGGGCCCACCATGTACCCGTGCCGGTTCCTCCACTCCTCGACACGGATTTCCAAAGCCACAGCAAACTCATGGTGGACGACACTTACATCACTAGAAAACCGCAATTTTACATATTTTAAAAAGTATAATAAGTTTAGAAATTTTGCGGCTTTCCCCCGGAATCCAGCAATATCATAAAATCTCCAGAAATCCACATAAGTGCATATATCAATGATAATGAATGCGTATGATATCAATAATCAAGTTGCGATGTGTGATTAATGGATTAAGCATGAACAATTAATATGATGAAGTACATGCACATGAATAGCAATTCTACGGTTTCATTTTAAGGAATTAAAGGCAATAGCACCAGTTTAAGTATCAATTAGTAAAAGTTTTAAATTTAAAAGTTATCTAGTGTGGTGGCATGGCAATTACCAGGGTGTGTGTGTAAACATGAATAGTGCTCGTGCTGCATATAAAAACCTGGTAATGGTGCATGTGTCCTACAATTGAGTTTGCGTATATGGGTATAACCTATCGATCTAATTGCAGCAATTATCATGCCAGTATTATTATTCTAATGTCACAAGTGATTATCCAATTTACTATTTTCCAGTTTACTAAATCTATCGGGCGACTTGCGCCATCCAGACGATCGTCCCCCGTAGATGTTAAATCTACTCACCGGGATTCCTGGCTAGCTGTGTCCGATCACCGCCTTTCCCTTTCGCGCCGCGTCAGACGTCTCCGCGACCGAACCTGTAATTTATATCAAATATAAGGTTACATATCAAGAACGACGCAAAACCCCAACGAAACTACTAAAGTTCTCTAGCTGGGTACAACGTGCACAAAGTGCGCGGACACACGCGAAAATCGCAAAAACTGCCGAAAAACGCCGATTTGGGTCACCCGGCAAAACTAAAACCCGACTACCCAAAAACCGCACTCACGCATCCTAAAAGTCGTAGGACAAGCCAACAAAATCATCAAGATACCACAATTAACCCATCACATAACTTCTATAAAAATCTAGTAAGCAGAAATTGCAATTTGATGCAAACATCGACAATAAAGCGACAAGTCAACACCACCCAACACCAACATCCAAACTAACCAAATAGCTAGCCAATACACAATTTCTAAACCATTAACTAAGCTTAAAAACCTAATTTACATAACAAAACCTTCTCTTGATTTTTATAAATAGCAATTGCAAATAAAAATCCACACTTGAAAAACTTAATTAACACTAATTTCAACCCCAATTAGAAAGTTCACCTCTTAGATTTAGGTTAGCAAAATACTAGTTAACAAATTAGGTTTAATCAACTAAATAAGGGTTTCTAAACCCTAATCAACTCACTAATCAAGTTTCAAATACCAATTTCATACAAAAACCTTTTCTTGAAATCCTAAAACAACAAATTTCACATTTCAAAAGTTAACTAATTTAGCAAAGTTGAAACTACAACAACAAGGTAACTATATAGATTAGTCATTAACAACTAGATTAACTAATAAACAACTTAATTAATTATCATGGTTCAAAACCTAATATCAATTTCCACAAAATCTAAGAAATCTAGATTAACTACACTAAATTATCACTAAACCATTTAATATATAAGCACTTAAACAAAGAATTTAACAAGATGGAATTTATACCTCTTGATCAATAGATCAAGCAAGAAAGTTTCCTCCAAAAGTGCCTCCTTTCCACATGATTTCAACCATAATAGGCTTGAGAAGAGGTAGCATAAGGATTTTGTGTTGAAAAAGAGAAGGATTTGTGGATATTTGTTGAATTTTTCTTCAAAAATTGCAAGAAAATGAGAGAGAAAGAGAAGAAAAATAATGGAGATGGAAAGGGTGCAGGTTTCGGCCAGAGGAGGGGAATGGGGGAGGGTATGGGCAAGTGAGGAAAGTCATGGTCAAGTTTCTAAAGTCAAATGTATCATATATTAACCATTTTATTAAAATAAATACCATAAACTATCAATTAACTCAAGAAACAACTCAAGAAAGAGAGAGGTCAGAATTTTCTGGTCTTGGCCAAGGCTTGGGCTGTTCTTGGGCTGAGGGAAAAGATAGAGGGGTTTTACAAAAGAAATTTTATGCAAAAAGGCCCCCTACAACTCAAAAATTGCAAGTTTTAGCCCAAAAATCAATAATTTCGTTTCAATTTATAAAAATTTGTTAAAAATCAAAATAAATTGCTAAAAATTCATGTTATCACTAGAATATAATTATCATAATTTTTGAGATTAAAATTAGCCCGGAAAAATTTGTATTTATCGCTTATTTAAAGTATTTTCTTACCGGCTTAAAATAATATTAAAAAATTGAAAAATAGGGAAAAATTTTTAAATGACCAAAATTTCATAATTAACTCATTAGTCACTAAAAACAAGTAATTACCTATCCATTTTAAGTATAATTAGCCCTAAACTGCAAAATATCGAGAAAGACGGTTTTCGGAAAAATACCGAATTTTCACCGAATTTCAGGAAAACACCAAAACGACTTTTCAAGACGCTACAATCTTCCCCCCTTAAAGAAATTCGGTCCCCGAATTTAAGAATATAGCTACGCGTACCTTCGAAGAGATGGGGATATTTCTTCCTCATCTCGCCCTCGGTCTCCCAGGTAACCTCCTCGCTGCTTGGGCTACGCCAAAGGACCTTGACGGTTGGTATAACCTTCGACCTCAACTTCTTCACCTGCCGATCCAAGATGGCCACCGGTTGCTCTGCAAAAGAAAGGTCGCGCTCTAGCTGGACTGTCGGGTGCTGAATCGCATGCGAAGGGTCGTGAAGGTACTTGCGGAGCATCGAAACATGGAAGACGGGGTGAACATCGGGAAAGCTGGGTGGAAGAGCCAAACGATATGCAACAGCGCCGACACGCTCGAGGATCTCGAAGGGACCTACGAATCTAGGGCTAAGCTTCCCCTTTCTCCCAAAACGCATCACGCCCTTCATCGGTGAGACCTTCAGAAAAACATGGTCGCCAACTGCGAACTCTAATCTGCGACGGCGCCTGTCTGCATACGATTTCTGCCTGCTCTGAGCCGCTCTCATCCGGTCTCGGATCAACTGTATCTTCGCTGTCGTCTCCTCAACAAGCTGCGGCCCCAAAATGCTGCTCTCGCTGAGCTCTGTCCAACAAACGGGCGATCTGCATCTCCTCCCATACAATGCCTCGAAAGGTGCCATCTGAATAGTATCCTGGAAGCTGTTGTTGTAGGAGAACTCCACTAGAGGTAAATGACGATCCCAGCTACCCCCAAAGTCTAAAACGCACGCTCTGAGCATGTCCTCGAGAGTCTGAATGGTCCGCTCTGACTGTCCGTCTGTCTGCGGATGAAACGCTGTGCTGAAGCTCAAACGAGTGCCCAAAGCCTCCTGAAGTCTCTGCCAAAGTCGGCTGGTGAACTGAGTGCCTCGATCTGACACGATACAAGTCGGTACGCCATGTAGTCGCACTATCTCGTCAATATAGAGCTGAGCATACTGAGCGAAGCTGAAAGTCGTCTTCACTGGAAGGAAGTGAGCCGCTTTCGTCAATCTATCCACGATCACCCAGATGGAGTCGTACCCTCGACTGGTCCTGGGTAGACCCACAACGAAGTCCATCGAAATCTGCTCCCATTTCCACTCTGGAATGGGTAACGGCTGTAGCTCTCCTGCGGGCCTCTGGTGCTCGGCCTTGACTTGCTGACAAGTCAGGCATCTCGAAACGAACTCCGCAATGTCCCTCTTCATCCCGTCCCACCAGTAGGTCTCTCTCATATCATGGTACATCTTGGTGGAACCGGGGTGGACACTATACACTGATCGGTGTGCCTCCTCGAGAATGTCGCGCCGTAATCCATCAGTATCTGGTACGCACAGTCTAGATCCATATCGTAAAATCCCCTGATCGTCAACCACGAACTCGGAAAATCTGCCCTGTCCCATCTGTGCCATGATCTCTGAGCAACGGTCGTCACTGCGCTGTGCCTCATATATACGGTCAAGCAACTGTGGGCGTGCACGAACATGCGCGAGCTGTCCCCCTGTCTGAGTGAACTCGAACTCAACTCGGCTGTCGCATAACATCTGCCAATCTGCTGACGACTGCCTCTGCACTGCGCGCAAAAAGGATAGACTAACCCCGGGCCTCCTACTCAACGCATCTGCCACCACATTCGCCTTGCCGGGGTGATATAAGATCTCGCAGTCGTAGTCTTTCACCAACTCCATCCAACGACGCTGTCTGAGGTTCAGGTCTCGCTGCTGAAATATGTACTTTAAGCTCTTGTGATCGGTGAATATCTGACACGACTCGCCGTAAAGGTAATGTCGCCAAATCTTCAGTGCAAAGACCACTGCAGCCATCTCCAAATCATGAGTGGGGTAGTTCTGTTCATGCTTCTTCAACTGCCGAGAAGCATAAGCGATCACCCGGCCATGCTGCATCAAAACGCATCCTAATCCCACTCGCGAAGCATCACAGTAGACAACAAATCCGCCTGATCCCGAAGGTAAAGATAATACCGGCGCCGTAGTCAAACATGTCCGTAGCTGCTGAAAACTGCGCTCGCACTCCTCCGTCCAGACGAAAGGAACTCCCTTCCGGGTCAAACCGGTCAACGGTGCTGCTATACGGGAGAAGTCCTGAACAAAACGCCTGTAGTAGCCCGCCAAGCCTAGAAAACTACGGATCTCGGTAACCGATGTAGGTCGGGGCCACTGCTGAACGGCCTCAATCTTCTTCGGGTCCACACAAATGCCGTCTCTCGTAACCACGTGACCCAAGAATCCGACGCTGTCCAGCCAGAAAGCACACTTGGAGAACTTCGCGAACAGCTGGTGCTCCCTCAGAGTCTGTAACGTAATCCGCAAGTGCTGCTCGTGCTCCTCTCTGCTCCGGGAGTACACCAAGATATCGTCGATAAACACGATGATGAACAAGTCAAGATACGGCCTGAATGTACGGTTCATCAAGTCCATGAATGCTGCTGGGGCGTTGGTGAGTCCGAACGACATCACCAAAAACTCGTAGTGGCCGTAGCGCGTGCGGAAAGCTGTCCTCGGTATATCCTCCTGTCGAACTCGCAGCTGATGGTATCCTGATCGCAAGTCGATCCTCGAAAAGTACCCCGCACCCTGAAGCTGGTCGAACAAATCATCAATGCGCGGCAACGGATATCTGTTCCGAATGGTAACTTTGTTCAGCTGGCGGTAGTCGATACATAAGCGCAAACTTCCATCCTTCTTCTTGACAAACAGGACCGGAGCACCCCACGGAGAAACACTCGGTCGAATAAGCCCCTTATCCAACAAATCCTGCAACTGCTCCTTCAGCTCTCGAAGCTCTGCCGGGGCCATCCGATACGGTGGTATAGAAATAGGCCCCGAACCGGGAATCAAATCAATGCAGAACTCAACATCGCGCTCAGGCGGTAGCCCAGGTAGCTCATCAGGGAAAACATCAGGGAACTCACAAACTACCGGGACCCGGTCCAACGGAACCTCTGCAGCTCGAGTATCACAAATACACGCTAAGAATCCCTGACATCCCTTCCGCAAGAGCTGACCAGCGCGAAGAGAAGAAATTAAGCTGGGAAGGGCGACACTGCGGTCTCCCTGAATAACAAGGACTGGCTCTCCCGGAAAGCTAAATCTGACTGCCTTCTCACGGCAGTCCACCGAAGCATAACAAGTGGCTAGCCAATCCATGCCCAGAAGCACATCAAAGTCCAACGTATCGAGGAGTATCAAATCAACTGATGAATCCCTCTCCCCGATACGAACGGAACACAAACGAAATACAAAACGAGCGACAAACGACTCGCCTACCGGAGTAACAACAACAAGCGGCTGATCTAACGACGACGACTCACGGCCCAACATCGGTGCAAAGTGTGTAGATACGTACGAATGTGTGGAACCTGGGTCGAATAACACCCGTGCGTCGAAAGAACAAACTGGCAAAGTACCTGTCACAACGGCATTGGATGCCTGCGCATCCTGCGGTGTCAAAGCAAAAACTCGGGCCTGTCCTCCACCGATAGCGGGCTGACCTCGACCTCGGCCTCTGCCTCCTCGTCCTCTCTGAACAGGACCGCCGCGTCCACGGCCTCTCGGTGCACCTAACTGGCGTGGAGCATCGCCTGGGGTAGGAAGTAGGGCTCTCTGAGGAGGGGGTGGTGATGGTGGTAGGGTCACGTGCGGAACTGTCGCTGCTCCCTGTCGTCTCACCGGACAGTCTCTGACAAGATGATGCAGACTCCCGCACCCAAAACATCCTGGTGACGGCTGCTGCCTCTGGGGATACGAACCATATAACTGTCCCCGCCCAAATCCTCTGCCAGGCCTATCTCTCGGAAAGAATCTGGCGCGCTGTCTCTGAGATGGTACATCGGTGCGCATCCTCTTCGGCCCAGAAACGGCCGGAGTCTGTGATATGCGTGCCTCCATCCGCAATGCTGTATCCATAGCCGCTGAATAAGTGTCATAGTGCTGGGCGCCAATGGCAAGGTATAGCTGGGCATCAAGTCCCTGTACGAACCTCTTCACCATCTTCTCCTCGGTATCCACCAAATACTGAGCATATCGGGATAACTGTGTAAACTGGATATCATACTCAGACACCGTCATCCCAGGTGTCTTGACTAAGGCCTCGAAACTGCGAGCTCTGGCGTCACGAACGCTCTCTGGAAGGAAACGGGCTAGAAAGACCGCTGTAAACTCGGCCCAAGTCATAGGCGGCAGATCTGCAGCTCGACCTCTCAAGACTGACTCCCACCATGTCTGCGCGAGACCCTCTAGCCGGAAACTGGCAAGCTCTACCCATCGATCATCCGAACATCTCAGCGAACGGCAGATCCTGGCTAAACTATCAAGGAACGTCTGTGGGTCCTCCGCTGCCTCGGTGCCGGTGAATACTGGAGGTCTCAGCCTCATGAAGTCCTGTAGTGAAACCGGAATGGCCACGGTGGTAGTAGTAGGAGCAGGTATCATGGTCGTCTGTGACGTAGTAGGTACGTCATCCGGCCTCGGTGTACGACTGGCTGCAACTAGGGATCCTACCATCTGACGCAGCTCCTGCATGCCTCCCATCATCTGTCGCAACTCCTCCATACCGGTCTCGAGCCTATCCATACGGCCTGGGGAAGGTGGATCGGTCTGTCCCTGCGGTGTAGGCATACCACCCTGCTCAGTCCTAGTCTCGGACGAGCCAGCTCGAATCTCGTCTCTGGCGGCAGCCCTCTGTGCCCTCGTAGCCTTCGGCGGCATAGTGGCTGTTACAGGAAAACGGATAATAAGAACAGTGCAATAGGATCATAGGATACACGGAATTGAAGAAGAAATTTTTCAAGCAAGTATATCCTAAAGTCACTTAGGCGGAGTACCGTATCGTAAGTATGCCGCGGACATACGCACGCTACGTTACCCTGCTTAAGTCACTTACTCCATCTACCAAGGGTCATCCTACACTCGCAAAGGTAAAACCTATCGCTCTGATACCAACTTTGTCACGACCCGCAGGGTACGGAACGTGACTGGCACTTAAGTTTACGAAACGTCTAAAGGCGTCCGTAAAATAAGTAAGCCAAAGCCCAGAAAACAAAACCAATTAAGCAAAAGAGTGAAGAAAACCCAAACATTTGAAAGCAAGCTTATCAAATAAGTCATATAAAACCCCTTTTAAAAAAATACTAATTTTTCCCGAAAATTTCGGCAGAGTCTCCTTTGTAAATACTGGCCCCCAAAAATGGGTACAACAAAATATATACATGAATCCACAAAATAGGGCATCCCCAAGCGGGAGCTAGCTCTTCGCCATACGGCGGTCACAAATCCCACGCAATGTAAATGACAACAAGCATAATAAAGCATAATAAAGCATAAGGAAGCATGAAAAAGTAGCATGTCGGCTCAAGTGAGCTCGACCCCAAAATACAGCATAAAATCCACAAACCTCACAGTCTCATCTCTAGATCAATATACAATAATCTGGTAGAAACAGTAGATGGAGTACACTAGATACAAGAATATACAAGAATATACAAGGTGGTACAAAAAAAAATAACATAACCCACCTATGAGCAAAACTCGAGCTCAGGCAAAAGAGGTAAAAGACAAGTGCGCCCGCCGCTACTGAACTGACGGAGCGGACCTGCAAAAGACTGTGGCACAACGGGGGTGAGTTGCCAACTCGTGAGTAATAAATAACATCTACAAAGGCTATCGTATGCATGCACACAAGCATCCTAGTATCTAAAATACAGGTATGACTGGATGCACTAGCAGGTGTGTATATAACATCAGTGTACTAATATGCATGCAACATGAATATCTGAGGTCTCAATAGGTATATATAAGAAATATTTTATCTCTTTTTGTTTTTGAAACTCTTTTAGAATGCCAGCATAATGTCAATGAATCGACGAAAATCGGTGTCCAGCAACGACACCCAAAAGCTGTCTCAAATCTCATAAATGTATCTCTGGCCTCAGCCGTCCGGCTGACCCATCTCAAATATCAATATCTCATCATCTAGCGGCCACGGTCGGTATCCTCTGGATATCCGCCGTCCCAAACAGTCACCGGTAGGTAATCCGTCCCCTGCCAGGCTCAACGTCATCACCACATTCCTCTTGCCCCGGGGTACCTTACCGGGCCCACCATGTACCCGTGCCGGTTCCTCCACTCCTCGACACGGATTTCCAAAGCCACAGCAAACTCATGGTGGACGACACTTACATCACTAGAAAACCGCAATTTTACATATTTTAAAAAGTATAATAAGTTTAGAAATTTTGCGGCTTTCCCCCGGAATCCAGCAATATCATAAAATCTCCAGAAATCCACATAAGTGCATATATCAATGATAATGAATGCGTATGATATCAATAATCAAGTTGCGATGTGTGATTAATGGATTAAGCATGAACAATTAATATGATGAAGTACATGCACATGAATAGCAATTCTACGGTTTCATTTTAAGGAATTAAAGGCAATAGCACCAGTTTAAGTATCAATTAGTAAAAGTTTTAAATTTAAAAGTTATCTAGTGTGGTGGCATGGCAATTACCAGGGTGTGTGTGTAAACATGAATAGTGCTCGTGCTGCATATAAAAACCTGGTAATGGTGCATGTGTCCTACAATTGAGTTTGCGTATATGGGTATAACCTATCGATCTAATTGCAGCAATTATCATGCCAGTATTATTATTCTAATGTCACAAGTGATTATCCAATTTACTATTTTCCAGTTTACTAAATCTATCGGGCGACTTGCGCCATCCAGACGATCGTCCCCCGTAGATGTTAAATCTACTCACCGGGATTCCTGGCTAGCTGTGTCCGATCACCGCCTTTCCCTTTCGCGCCGCGTCAGACGTCTCCGCGACCGAACCTGTAATTTATATCAAATATAAGGTTACATATCAAGAACGACGCAAAACCCCAACGAAACTACTAAAGTTCTCTAGCTGGGTACAACGTGCACAAAGTGCGCGGACACACGCGAAAATCGCAAAAACTGCCGAAAAACGCCGATTTGGGTCACCCGGCAAAACTAAAACCCGACTACCCAAAAACCGCACTCACGCATCCTAAAAGTCGTAGGACAAGCCAACAAAATCATCAAGATACCACAATTAACCCATCACATAACTTCTATAAAAATCTAGTAAGCAGAAATTGCAATTTGATGCAAACATCGACAATAAAGCGACAAGTCAACACCACCCAACACCAACATCCAAACTAACCAAATAGCTAGCCAATACACAATTTCTAAACCATTAACTAAGCTTAAAAACCTAATTTACATAACAAAACCTTCTCTTGATTTTTATAAATAGCAATTGCAAATAAAAATCCACACTTGAAAAACTTAATTAACACTAATTTCAACCCCAATTAGAAAGTTCACCTCTTAGATTTAGGTTAGCAAAATACTAGTTAACAAATTAGGTTTAATCAACTAAATAAGGGTTTCTAAACCCTAATCAACTCACTAATCAAGTTTCAAATACCAATTTCATACAAAAACCTTTTCTTGAAATCCTAAAACAACAAATTTCACATTTCAAAAGTTAACTAATTTAGCAAAGTTGAAACTACAACAACAAGGTAACTATATAGATTAGTCATTAACAACTAGATTAACTAATAAACAACTTAATTAATTATCATGGTTCAAAACCTAATATCAATTTCCACAAAATCTAAGAAATCTAGATTAACTACACTAAATTATCACTAAACCATTTAATATATAAGCACTTAAACAAAGAATTTAACAAGATGGAATTTATACCTCTTGATCAATAGATCAAGCAAGAAAGTTTCCTCCAAAAGTGCCTCCTTTCCACATGATTTCAACCATAATAGGCTTGAGAAGAGGTAGCATAAGGATTTTGTGTTGAAAAAGAGAAGGATTTGTGGATATTTGTTGAATTTTTCTTCAAAAATTGCAAGAAAATGAGAGAGAAAGAGAAGAAAAATAATGGAGATGGAAAGGGTGCAGGTTTCGGCCAGAGGAGGGGAATGGGGGAGGGTATGGGCAAGTGAGGAAAGTCATGGTCAAGTTTCTAAAGTCAAATGTATCATATATTAACCATTTTATTAAAATAAATACCATAAACTATCAATTAACTCAAGAAACAACTCAAGAAAGAGAGAGGTCAGAATTTTCTGGTCTTGGCCAAGGCTTGGGCTGTTCTTGGGCTGAGGGAAAAGATAGAGGGGTTTTACAAAAGAAATTTTATGCAAAAAGGCCCCCTACAACTCAAAAATTGCAAGTTTTAGCCCAAAAATCAATAATTTCGTTTCAATTTATAAAAATTTGTTAAAAATCAAAATAAATTGCTAAAAATTCATGTTATCACTAGAATATAATTATCATAATTTTTGAGATTAAAATTAGCCCGGAAAAATTTGTATTTATCGCTTATTTAAAGTATTTTCTTACCGGCTTAAAATAATATTAAAAAATTGAAAAATAGGGAAAAATTTTTAAATGACCAAAATTTCATAATTAACTCATTAGTCACTAAAAACAAGTAATTACCTATCCATTTTAAGTATAATTAGCCCTAAACTGCAAAATATCGAGAAAGACGGTTTTCGGAAAAATACCGAATTTTCACCGAATTTCAGGAAAACACCAAAACGACTTTTCAAGACGCTACATAGGTACACTGGACGGACTCGCCGAGAACTCCTAGATGGTATAATACCTATCGTCGGATAGCAGTTCTCTGGTGACACTAGTACAGATTAGTCTGTAGACCCAAGATCGTCATAGAGTCTTGTATGATTCCCACTATGCTTTGATTTCCACCTTACCACGGTCAAGAGATCGTGCAAAACGGTGGCTTTTGGGTATAGTCCCGAGTCACATGGAGGCAATAAGCGATAGGAGGGGTTTCGTCTCTCTCGGTATTGGGAGTTGATGTTGTGCTATGCTCGATTGGCCATAACAGGAAATTCCTGGCCAGGGTTGTTGAGATTTACTCGTAAGTGTTACCAGTAGTTTCTCGAACCGTTATGGACCTTGCATCGGCATGACTTATCAGGCTATTGGGGTCTGACGTTATACCACCCCCCAGGCTGTGATATGCGACATATCAGATGAAGAGACCGGACTGTACGGTAGTGTTACTGATTGGATTCGCAGGAGTTATAGCAGGCTTGCTTGTTGATCTTCTGATCGTTCAATACCCGGGTGGCCGTTATGTTTAGCAGGCCGCTTGCAGCTTGTGGGTGTTTGATATGATCATCACCTACTGCCGGCGTATTGACGAGTCTTTAGAGTCCTACACAGAGGTTTCCTGGTTCATGCGAAACGGAGTAGGAGCACATATGTGATATGTGCGGGACCGAGATTAATACGAGTATGTGATACCGTATTCTATTCTCGCGATATGAGATATCGATCGGGTATATGTGCTATAGCCGGGTTATCGGATCAAGTGTTTGTTAGTTATATGTATGCCCTAGAGGCCATTACTGTACATACGATGTATATTGTAGTGGATGCTAGGACATATATAGGGAGGACTTTCTTGCTCGACATGATAGTATGCTATCTGGTTGTACTTTATCTTAACATGTACTCAGATTGTCTCTATGTTACATGTTGATAAAGCCCTTAGGATATGTACTCGACTACTGGGACTATGATGAGATCATACTAGTGGGGCCACGGTAGTCGACGAGTACATCCTATAATTGTTCCTAGTCGTGGGTGTATCGAGACAGGGCATCGATGCACCAGAGTAGACTAGCGTATACGCATCTTGACCCATATGATGGGCGATGGATGATCCCATATCCATCGGTGTTTGACATCAAGGATGGTGTACGGGTGCTCAGTAGAGACTGGGTACACTGGACGGACTCGCCGAGAACTCCCAGATGGTATTATACCTCACGTCAGATGGCAGTTCTCCGGTGACACTGGTACAAAGTAGTCTGTTGACCCGAGATCGTCATAGAGTCTTGTGTGATTCCCACTGTGCTTTGATTTCCATCATACCACGTCCAAGAGGGCGTGAAAAAAGGTGGCTTTTGGGTACATTCCCGAATCACATGGAGGCAATGAGCGATAAGAGGGGATTCGTCTCTCCTGGTATAGGGAGTTGATGTTGTGCTGTGTTCGATTGGCTATAACCGGAAATCCCTGGCCAGGGTTGCTGAGATTTACTGGTAAGTGTTATCAGTAGTTTCTCGAACTGTTATAGACCTCAAATCGACACGACTTATCAAGCTACTGGGGTCTGACGTTTACCACCCCTAGGCGAGATATGCAACATATCAGACGACGAGACCGGACTGTACGGGAGTGTTACTGTTTGGATTCACAGGAGAATGTACAGGCTTGCTTGTTGATCTTCTGAGCGCTCAATACCTGGGTAGCTATTACGTTTAGCTGACCGCTTGCAGCTTGTGGGTGTTTGATATGATCATCACCTACTGCCGGCGTATTGACGATTCTTTAGAGTCCTACACAGAGGTTTCTTGGCTCAGGCAAAACGGAGTAGGAGCACATATGTGATATGTGCGGGATCGAGGATAATGCGATATGTGATACCGTATTATATTCTCGCGATATTTGATATCAGCCGGGTCATCGGATCAAGTGTTGATTCGATGAATCGGTACGGATAAATATTAGTCGGTTATATGCGATATAGCCGGATTGTCGGATCAAGTGTTGATTCGATAATTTAATGTATAATAATATATATGATATATTAAATTACATTAACTAATATTTGCTCACTAAAAGATTCTTTTTCTCACTCGGGTAATACATTGATATATATGCGATATATGTTAATTGTATTATTTTGTTTTGTTACGATAAATATTATATATGTGATATGTAATATTGTAACATGATATGATAACTAATGCAACTTGTTTAGTGGAGTTTAAACATGATTAGGGTTTGGATTAGGGTTAAGCTTTCTAGATGTTTCTAGAAGGTTTTCTATTTTGTTTTGGAAAAGATATTTACAAGTGACTCATTCTTAACTCAACCCAAACCCTAACCTTAGTCAATTCTCTACAATGGTTAAGTCAACCATGGTTGCATTATTCTTCATATTAATCCTTTCATTATTCATCACAAAAGAAAATGGATCACTATTCTTCTTCTTCCTTCATTCTTTCATGAAAAAGCTTGCTAGATTTTTCCAAAGTGATGAATAAATATGAGAAAAAGATAAATAAAGAGAGCAAAAATCCTACTTCATCATCCTCATCTTCCCTTGCCATTTAGATGAGGGTGTTCACATCATTTCATGAGTGTTAGCTTGTGTTAAAGAAACTTCAAGGTAGATCATCTTAGTATCGAAGATCGGAAGCAAAGGTTGCATCTTTCTCTTCGTGGAACTTCTCGAGAGTCCGGAACCCGATGATCGCAGCGAAGGGACCACAACACGAAGCATATAAAGTGAAGGACCGGATCTACAAAGGTTGTAATCCCTCTCACTTAGTGTTAAGATGTTAACATGTTAGTTTTCGCCTAATCTCTAGTTTAAAGATCCGTATTCGGGTTGTTCGGCACGGCTAAATTTTTAATCGGGCATGGTTGATGCCTCGTAGACCCTTGTGCGCGTGCCTAGCAACCCTACAGTGGTATCAGAGCCAAGCTAGAGCTTTAGGCGAAGTCTAGACGAAGTTTAAAGTCCGATCGAACCCGGAAAACCCGAATTAACCCCTTCTCTGGAAATTTTCTGAAAATTTGGATTTTTGCGAATTAAAAATTGCCAAAAAATTCAGCAGGGAATTTGATGAATTACTGTGAAGCACGTGCCATTGATTCGACAGAAGCGCCGCGGAACCGCGGCCTAAGTTGGCTTGCGCGGCGGTTCCGCGGCCAAAGTGCTGAGTCAATGCACGTGCTTTGCACAGTAATTAGTAACTTTATGTGCTGAGTCTTCTGGAAATTTTTATATTTTATTCAAGAGTTGAATCTTTTGGGGTTGTTTTGGGGATTCGATGACTCGATCGGATTATCAGATTTTGTCTATGTGTTTTCCGGATAATTTTTAGAAACTGTTAAAAAGTTCGAACGGATATCAATAACTCACTTTTTCCCCTGTCGGAAAATTTTTCAAAAGTTGGATTTTTTCTCGTGTTTAAGAATGTTCTAAGTCGTGCAAGTAACGCGGTGGACCCTCTAGAAGACAACAAACCTTAACTCGATTATGTGACCGTCTTGAACTGCCTTTTGAACCTTAGGGTTTGGGGCAGTACGGCGTGCCACATGTGAGGCGTTGGCTTGACCCTTCTACGGCTGGACCATTGGTACTGTGGCATGTGATGAATGTTTTTAAACTGATTTCAAGTGTTGAGATATATTGGGGAAATCTTGGGTGTTTGATGATTCGATCGGAAAGTTTAACTTTGTCTATTTATCTGGAATGTGATACAATATTTGGAATCCACAGGTAGTTATGAGATAACTAATTTGAATATTATAAACATAGCAGTTTAGTCTCAGATGATCGGTTACCATGGAATTTTGATGTGATCAAAAGTCCGTCGCAATCACGTAGCGTACGCGGATACTCGCCGGGTAAACTTAATAGACAGCTACGCCCCATAGCCCCGACCAAATGACTGTAGGAGAACCCCGTCGCCGAAAGCATCCGTTCGGGTGCTCGCGGTAGCGGTGTTCCGCCTTGGTGCACTTCGTCGACGGTATCGGGGGTGCGGCCGTCTACTAAAGTTTGCGACGAGCATTCGATCAGTTTTTCGGGAATCTTGTTGAATTGCCCGACTTGATATTGAAAAGAGTTTTCGATAAATGAGACTAAAATGCGGGGTTTATAATTGTTAGGCATGCGATGTCTAAAGGAATTCATTTGGTTAGGCATGCGATGTCTAAAGATGTTGCGGATTCCAACTGTTGTAGTTTTACACTTTCTTTTCTTTGACCGTAAGCGTAGTATGTGGTGTATCGCCGGTTTCGTTGCTATACATCAACGACAATCGGGGTACGCATACTTGCTTACGTTGATGATATGAGATATTATGTGTTGCTGTGATATGTTGTATTGGATCGTCGCGTTCTGAATAGCCGGGGGTTTTATGTGAGATGAGAGTTTTTTCTTTTTCATTCATGTAAAATTCATTTGTATGTAATATTCTTTTATTGGGGCACTTCCAGGTAGCGGAAGATGTCACCGTTGTATATTATTTACTTTTCCGCATTAGGTAGACCCAAGGCGGGGAGCACAAGTAACCGGCTTCTAGGGTCCAGTGGGAGACCATCTCGAGGAGTCGAGACCGAGTCTCCTAACCCTAGAATTGGCAGTGTTACTTGCCGCTCTCGTAGGGGTCTAGGGATGTGGGTTTGGCTATTCATCGCGACCGTGGAATCCGTGTTTTATACAGGCTCGTATTGAAAACACGGACGTCCTAGTATATCCAATATTTCATATATGTTCTTCTGCTGCAATGTTCTGTGATGAGATCATATTACTGCCTGAGACGAATGTTTATATTATATATATGAGATATATGTTATATTGCAGATTTCGTTTCAAAAAGAGATGCTTGTGAAGCATATTAAAATGGGACTTCATTAATGAGATTAATGAATTAAAAGAAACCTAAGATGTTGTAGAATCGATTTCAAAATAAAATAGGTAGCTACAGTTCTTGCTTTGCACAGCGGTATATATGATATATCCTGCACCTTATTCGATGAGGAAAGGACCGAGATCCCTTCACCGGGAGTGACTCCTTTAGCAATAACTGGCAGATGCTACACACTCGGTTTGTCTTTTGATTGCTTTTAATAGTTTTTTGCTTTGCACAGTGATATATATGATATATCCCGCACCTCATTCGACGAGGAAAGGACCGACGATCCCTTCACCGGGAGTGACTCCTTTAGCAAAACTAGAAAAGCCTCAAAGACACTCCATTTCAAAATTCATTCGACCCTACAACGATATCAAGTTCATTACGCAATAGGTTTTCAGAAAAACCTGTCGTAGCCCTCCGTCTTTTCAGATAAGTTGTATATAGTATTCGTGCTGCATTTGTTGGCTTTCGTCAAGGTGCAGTGTGCGGTAGCTGTATGCTGCTTATCTGCTAGCATACGATGCGATTGGATTAGGGTAGTCGTGCGGCTTTGTTGGCTTTCGTCAAGGGTCGTGCGGGTGGGTTTAATTCAATCAAGAAATGTACGGGTTGAACTTGACTAGCGGGCTATGGTTTGTTGGCTTTCGTCAAGGTCATAGCACGTTAGGGGCAAAATATTATTGGGAATTTCAAGTGTTGAAATTTGCAATGAGATTGCATACCTTCTATGAGATAGTTGGATCCCGATACCCGCTGCGAGTAAAAGTTACTCCTGGGAGAGTTTTACACATTACAATTAGCCGATCAAGTAGGTGTCTAGAAAGGTGTTAATAGAGTTATGCCTCTGGGAAAACGAGGTTTACTTTAATTAGGTTCGTGCGAAAGCACGGGGGACCTCCCTCAAAGTACCGACACTGGCCTGGCTGAAAGATTGGCGAACTTGTAGCGTGTAATTAATCCCGGCTAGTCTTTCCTTTTAGGGTTTGAAGGAAGATTTGATTAAAACAGTGGGAGACATCCTGATTAGATATATTAGATAACCAATCTAATCTTGCAAGAGCATACGCTGAGTGTTTTCTTCTCTCTCTCTCGAGGTAGCGACCATATCACGCCTTAATCAAGATAATAAAACGGATATATTGACCAAACCCGCTTGTTATACTGAGCTGGGGAACGTTGGTCCCGCTCCAACTTATAATTGTTATAAGACAGAGCAGGAAATTGGGGAATACCAGATTTCCCATGCCGCCCAAACGAAGAAAGTGCATATTGATACATCATCTTCGGGTGTGTTCATTACACAGAACTGTTTCTCAGTATCCTTTACGTCCTGGGTATGTGATACCGGATCAGGATCTCGTATATGTAATCTGTTACATGGGCTACAGATAGGTAAAGAACTGAGAACGGGTGATAAGTTTCATGAGACAGAAAACGGTGCAAGTGTTGCAGCCAAGTCTGTTGGTCACTATCACCCTGTATTACCTGAATACATTGATTTTGAACGAATGTTATTAGATACCGAACCTGATATACAAAATCATATCAGTCTCTTTATTAGTAAAGAAAGGATATAATTTTGTATTGTTGGATAATGTTTTGAACATTTCCTATATCAAGAGTTGATCGGTTCAGGCACGTTATCTAAAAGCATTGACGTTCTAAATCAAACTACAGTTCTTAGTATAAGGAACATACACAAGAGGAAGAGTTCAGAATTGAATGAATCCTTCTTGATGTATTGTAGACTAGGTCATATCAATGCGACCCGACTAGCTAAGTTACATATAGATGCATATTTAAAATTAGTTTGAATTTACATCTTGTGAAACTTGCCGGTCATGTCACAAAGATAAGATGACCACAGCTCTGTTTATTGGAAACAGAGAAAGAGTTAGTGAACTCTTGGGAATGATACATGATGATGTATGAAACTCCCCTGTCTACACATGTAGCGTCTTGAAAAGTCGTTTTGGTGTTTTCCTGAAATTCGGTGAAAATTCGGTATTTTTCCGAAAACCGTCTTTCTCGTTACTTTGCAGTTTAGGGCTAATTATACCTAAAATGGATAGGTAATTGCTTGTTTTTAGTAGCTAATGAGTTAATTATAAAATTCTGGTCGTTTAAAAATTTTCCCTAATTTTTCAATTTTTTAATATTATTTTAAGCCGGTAAGAAAATACATTAAATTAGCGATAAATACAAATTTTTCCGGGCTAATTTTAATCTTTAAAATTATGATAATTAAAATCTAGTTGTAACATAAATTTTTAGTATTTTATTTTGATTTTTAACAAATTTTTATGATAGGAAACGAATTTATTGAATTTTAAGCTAAAACTTGCAATTTTTGACTTGTAGGGGGCCTTTTTGCATAAAATTTCTTTTGTAAAACCCCTCTCTCTCTTCCCTCAGCCCTAGGAAAGCCCCACCTTGTGCAAGTCCAGAAATTTCTGGCCTCACTTCTTTGTTTCCTTTCTTGAGTTGATTTAGTTAGTTTATTGATTTATTTTAAATATAATTGATAAGTTATGGTACATTGACCTTTGGAGAGTTGACCAAGGACTTTTCCCCACTCACCCACACCCCTCCCCTTACCTCCTCTGGCCGAAACCTGCACCCTCTCTTCTTCATCTCTTTTCTTTTCATTTTTCTTCAAATTTCTTCAAGAAAACACATCAAAATCCATAATTAATTCAAAAATCCAAACAAAATCCTTATGCTATCATTATCCTTAGCCATTCTTGCTTGAATCTTGGAGCTAGGAAGCCATCCTTAGAGGCAAATCACTTGCTTGATCCATAGATCTTGAGGTATAATTTCCATCAAGTTACTTTCTTTTTGCTAAATTCCTTTAATTGTATGGTTTAGTGTTAAAAGTTAGCTAAATTCTAATCTAGTTTATAATAGAATAGTTTGTATTAAATTAGGGTTTTTGAAGCCATGATAGTTAATTGAATTGTTTTGTAGTTAATCTAGTTGTTAATTAGCTAATCTATATGGTTACCTTGTTATGTAGTCTTCAAATTTATGCTAATTTAGTTAATTTTAAAAGTTTGATTTTGGTTGTAAATTGTTGTTTTAGGAATTTTCAAGAGAGGGTTAGTGTTTGGAAAGTGGGTTGTGAAGCATGATTAATGAGTTGAATTAAGGTTTAGAAACCATTATTTAGTTGTTTAAATCTAATTTGTTATCTAGTTGTTTTGCTAACCTAATCTAGAAGGTTAACTTGCTAATTGAGTTATAAATTAGTGTTAATTTAAGGTTTTCATATAAAGTTTGGATTAAGAATTGCTAGGTTATATAATTCAAGTAATGGTTGTTTATGGAAAATAGGTTTTGAATCTTTGCAAATGTGTTGTAATTATAGTGTTTGTAGATTGCTTGTTGTGTGGTTGGATTGTGTTAACCGTATCGATAATTTTCGATATTTGCACCAAAATTGCTAGTTTTGTGCTTACTAGATTTTTATAAAAATTATGTGATGGATTATTTTCGACATCTTGATGTTTGCGTTGGCTTATCCTATGACGTTTAGGATGCGTGTGTGCGGATTTTTGGGTAGTCGGGTTTTAGTTTTGCCGGGCGACCAAATCGGCGTTTTTGGCAGTTTTTGCGATTTTCGCGTGTGTTCCGCGCACTTTGTGCACGTTGTACCTAGCTAGCGAACATTAGTAGTTTCGTTGGGGTTTTGCGTCGTTCTTGATATGTAACCTTATGTTTGGTATTGATGTAAACTCCAGGTTCGGTCGCGGAGACGTCAGACGCGGCGCGAAAGGGGAAAGCGGTGATTGGACACAGCTAGCCAGGGATTCCGGTGAGTAGATGTAACATCTACGGGGGACTATCGTTGGATGGCGCAAGCCGCCCGATAGTTTTAGTAACTTACAAGACCTTTAGTGATGTTAGTAATTAGGGGTGAAATACTTAGTTGACTATTTGCTGCATCCATGCATTATATTGACATACCTATACGAAACCATTTTATAGGACACCTGCACCATTGCCAGGGTTTTTATATGCAGCACGAGCACTATTCATGCTTACACACACACCCTGGTAATTGCCATGCCACCACACTAGATAACATTTAAATTTAAACCTTTTACTAATTGATACTTAAACTGGTGCTATTGCCTTTAATTCCTTAAAATGAAATCGTAGGACTGCTATTCATGTGCATGTACTTCATCATATTAATTGTTCATGCCTAATCTATTAATCACACATCGCAACTTGATTATTGATACCATATGCATTCATTATCATTGATATATGCACTTATGAGGATTTCTTGAGATTTTATGATATTTCTGGATTTCGGAGGAAAGCCGCAAAATTTCTAAACTTATTATATTTTTAAAATATGTAAATTGCGGTTTTCTAGTGATGTAAGTGTCGTCCACCATGAGTTTGCTGTGGTTTTGGAAATCCGTGTCGAGGAGTGGAGGAACCGGCGCGGGTACATGGTGGGCCCGGTAAGGTACCCCGGGGCAAGAGGAATGTGGTGTTGACGTTGAGCCTGGCAGGGGACGGATTATCTACCGGTGACTGTTTGGGACGGCGGATATCCAGAGGATACCGACCGTGGCCGCTAGATGATGAGATATTGATATTTGAGATGGGTCAGCCGGACGGCTGAGGCCAGAGATACATTTATGAGATTTGAGACAGCTTTTGGGTGTCGTTGCTGGACACCGGTTCTCGTCGATTCTTTGAGTATTATGCTGGCATTCTAAAAGAGTTTCAAAAACAAAAAGAGATAAATGTTTCTTATATATACCTATTGAGACCTCAGATATTCATGTTGCATACATACTCGTACACTGATGTTGTATACACACCTGCTAGTGCATCCAGTCATACCTGTATTTTAGATGCTAGGATGCTTGTGTGCATGTACGATAGCCTTTGTAGATGTTATTTATTACTCACGAGTTGGCAACTCACCCCCGTTGTGCCACAGTCTTTTGCAGGTCCGCTCCGTCAGTTCAGTAGCGGCGGGCGCACTTGTTCTTTTGCCTCATTTGCCTGGACTCGAGGTTTTGCTCCTAGGTGGGTTATATTACTATTTTGTACCACCTTGTATATTCCTTGTATCTAGTGTACTCCATCTACTGTTTCTACCAGTATTATTGTATATTGACCTAGAGATGAGACTGTGAGATTTGTAGACTTTTATGCTGTATTTTGGGGTCGAGCTCACTTGAGTCGACATGATGTTTTCTTATGCTTTATTATGATTATTATGCTTGTTGTCATTTTTATTGCGTGGGATTTGTGACCGCCTTGTGGCGAAGAGCTAGCTCCCGCTTGGGGATGCCCTATTTTGTTGGATTCATGTATATTTTGTTGTACCCATTTTGGGGGCCAGTATTTACAAAGGAGACTCTGCCGAAATTTTCGGAAAAATTGGTATTGTTTTTAAAAAGGGTTTTACATGACTTATTTGATAAACTCGCTTTCAATTGATTGGGTTTTCTTCACTCTTTTGCTTAAATGGTTTTGTTTTCTGGGCTTTGGCTTACTTACTTTACGGACGTCTTTAGACGTTTCGTAAACTTAAGTGCCAGTCACGTTCCGTACCCTGCGGGTCGTGACAACACATGCCAAGACCGGTTCTTTGTACTTCATTATATTCTCTTATGATCTCTCAAGATTCAGACATATGTTCTTGTTGAAACACAAGTCCGAAACTTTTGAGATATTCACAGAATATAAGTTAGAAGTAGAGAACCAAAATACGGGTATAAGTATTATGTCCTTTGATAAGATCAAGGAGGAGAATACTTGGGCACGGAATTCCTGGACTATTCTAAAGAAGAATGAGATTCTCTCTCAGCATTACTCCTCCGCATACACCACAGCACGTCGGTGTATCGGGGTGGAGCCATAGCACCCTATGTGATATGGTGTGCTCTATGATGAGTACTACTGAGTTTCCTATTTCCTTTAGGGAGTTATGTACTTGTGAAGTTGCATACCTATTGAATAGGGTTCAAATCAAATCAGCAGCCTACTACTTCATATGTGATATGGAATGGGAAGAGCCCATATTTTAAGTTTGTTAAGATTTGGGGTTGTCCGTCCTATGTCTAAAAGCAAAATCCGGACAAGCTCGAGCCAAGGTCTGTTATGTACAACTGGAAAGGTTCCAGCTATACAAAATGCAGCTGATAATTTGGTAGAACCAAAGGATTCAATAGTTTCCAACGAACCTCAGCCTCTCCGCCGATCTAGTAGGGTTCCTCACCCACCTGAGAGATACTTCGGTTTCTCTATGACAGTGGGAGCGAGGATTGCATCATGAGATGATGACCCAACTAGTTTCGAGCTGGCCATCAGGAGTGGGACTCTGTAAGAATGGCTGGGTGCTTATCGATCTGAGATGGAATCCTTATACACCAACAAAGTATGGACTTTGGTTGCTTTATCTGAAGGGTTAAATCCCCATCAGGAGCGAGTATATCTTGAGAAGATTACTTGGTGTACATGGAAAAGTTGAGACTTTCAAAGCTATGCTTAAGTCCATCCAGATCCTACTTGCCACGGCTACATACCATGACTACGATATCTGGTGGTTGGGTATCATGACTGCTTTTCTAAGTGATGTTTTAGAAGAGAACGTCTATAAGTACACAGCCAGAGGGCTTCGTAAACAGTGGGAGCAGCGGAAACGTGTGCAAGATGTTTTATATGATAAAACAGGCATCGCGGAGTTGGAACATTTGTTTTGATGTGGTAGTCAAAGAGTTTGACTTCATCAAAATGGTAGATGAACCTTGTATATACAAAAAGGTAGTAGAGAGTATGGTGGTGATCCTCGTAGAGTACGTGGATGACATACTCTTGATAGGGAAGGAGTTTCCTATGCTACGCTCGGTCAATCTCCGCTTATCACAAGGATTCTCCATATAGGATCAGAGTGATACCTCCTAAATCCTGGGTTTTTGGATCTATGAGATAGATCTAATTGGATGTTAGGATACTCACTAGTTGTAGTGAGATGGTATCAATCGATCCTGGGAAGAATCACTGGAAAGGTTCCAGAGTGATAAGGATGACTGAATGTCAGTCGCAGGCATTGTCTACACCCTCAGTGGAGGGACGGTATGTTGGAAGAGTTCCAAGCTAGATACTGTGACATACTAGACGATTAAAGGCAAGATACATCGTTACCAAGGATGCTACCAAAGAGGCAGTCTGGATACATATAAGTTCATCAAATGAACTTCGTTCCTACCATTGTGTGACAATGGAGTTGTGGCTTTAGCCAAGGAACTTCCGTCCCATCAGAAATCCAGATATAATTCTTAGGCAGTATCACCTGATCATGGAGATGGTTGATCTCCAGGGAGATCGAGGTTAGGAGAGTAGACACAGAGGACAACAGCGCGGATCCACTCACGAAGGCCTTTTTCCCAGTAGAGACTTTTATGGGATGGTTGAGTATGAGATACTTCAACCGCAGCTAATTGTTGGGTATGCGATACCACAACAGATGGCCCTAGTGCAAGTGGGAGATTGTTAGTTATATGTATGCCCTAGAGGCCATTACTATACATACGATGTATATTGTAGTGGATGCTAGGACATATATAGGGAGGACTTTCTTGCTCGACATGATAGTATGCTATCTGGTTGTACTTTATCTTAACATGTACTCAGATTGTCTCTATGTTACATGTTGATAAAGCCCTTAGGATATGTACTCGACTACTGGGACTATGATGAGATCATACTAGTGGGGCCACGGTAGTCGACGAGTACATCCTATAATTGTTCCTAGTCGTGGGTGTATCAAGACAGGGCATCGATGCACCAGAGTAGACTAGCGTATACGCATCTTGACCCATATGATGGGCGATGGATGATACCATATCCATCGGTGTTTGACATCAAGGATGGTGTACGGGTGCTCAGTAGAGACTGGGTACACTGGACGGACTCGCCGAGAACTCCCAGATGGTATTATACCTCACGTCAGATGGCAGTTCTCCGGTGACACTGGTACAGAGTAGTCTGTTGACCCGAGATCGTCATAGAGTCTTGTGTGATTCCCACTGTGCTTTGATTTCCATCATACCACGTCCAAGAGGGCGTGCAAAAAGGTGGCTTTTGGGTACAGTCCCGAATCATATGGAGGCAATGAGCGATAAGAGGGGATTCGTCTCTCCCGGTATAGGGAGTTGATGTTGTGCTGTGTTCGATTGGCTATAACCGGAAATCCCTGGCCAGGGTTGCTGAGATTTACTGGTAAGTGTTATCAGTAGTTTCTTGAACTGTTATAGACCTCAAATCGACACGACTTATCAAGCTACTGGGGTCTGACGTTTACCACCCCTAGGCGAGATATGCAACATATCAGACGACGAGACCGGACTGTACGGGAATGTTACTGTTTGGATTCACAGGAGAATGTACAGGCTTGCTTGTTGATCTTCTGAGCGCTCAATACCTGGGTAGCTGTTACGTTTAGCTGACTGCTTGCAGCTTGTGGGTGTTTGATATGATCATCACCTACTGCCGGCATATTGACGATTCTTTAGAGTCCTACACAGAGGTTTCTTGGCTCAGGAAAAACGGAGTAGGAGCACATATGTGATATGTGCGGGACCGAGGATAATGCGATGTGTGATACCGTATTATATTCTCGCGATATTTGATATCAGCCGAGTTATCGGATCAAGTGTTGATTCGATGAATCGGTACGGATAAATATTAGTCGGTTATATGCGATATAGCCGGATTGTCGGATCAAGTGTTGATTCGATAATTTAATGTATAATAATATATATGATATATTAAATTACATTAACTAATATTTGCTCACTAAAAGATTCTTTTTCTCACTCGGGTAATACATTGATATATATGCGATATATGTTAATTGTATTATTTTATTTTGTTACGATAAATATTATATATGTGATATATAATATTGTAACATGATATGATAACTAATGCAACTTGTTTAGTGGAGTTTAAACATGATTAGGGTTTGGATTAGGGTTAAGCTTTCTAGATGTTTCTAGAAGGTTTTCTATTTTGTTTTGGAAAAGATATTTACAAGTGACTCATTCTTAACTCAACCCAAACCCTAACCCTAGTCAATTCTCTACAATGGTTAAGTCAACCATGGTTGCATTATTCTTCATATTAATCCTTTCATTATTCATCACAAAAGAAAATGGATCACTATTCTTCTTCTTCCTTCATTCTTTCATGAAAAAGCTTGCTAGATTTTTCCAAAGTGATGAATAAATATGAGAAAAAGATAAATAAAGAGAGCAAAAATCCTACTTCATCATCCTCATCTTCCCTTGCCATTTAGATGAGGGTGTTCACATCATTTCATGAGTGTTATCTTGTGTTAAAGAAACTTCAAGGTAGATCATCTTAGTATCGAAGATCGGAAGCAAAGGTTGCATTTTTCTCTTTGTGGAACTTCTCGAGAGTCCGGAACCCGATGATCGCAGCGAAGGGACCACAACACGGAGCATATGAAGTGAAGGACCGGATCTACAAAGGTTGTAATCCCTCTCACTTAGTGTTAAGATGTTAACATGTTAGTTTTCGCCTAATCTCTAGTTTAAAGATCCGTATTCGGGTTGTTCGGCACGGCTAAATTTTTAATCGGGCATGGTTGATGCCTCGTAGACCCTTGTACGCGTGCCTAGCAACCCTACAGTGTTGATTCGATAAGTTGATTCATTTGATATTAGTCGGTTATATGTACTATAGCCAGATTATTAAATCAAGAGTTGATTTAATAGTTGAATATATAATTATATATTTGATATATTAAATTGCATTAACTAATATTAGCTCACTTAAGATTTCTTTCTCATTTTTTTTGGATACATTGATATATATGTGATATATATTAATAGTATTCTTTTTGCACAAAATATATATGTGATATATATTGTTGTGTCATGCTAGGTTATATATGTAACATGTATGTATGAGATTTACACCATGCTAGGGTTAATGTTAGGGTTAATATTTATTCTGAAGTAATTATAATTAGTGGAGATATTTTGATGATTGGAAGCTTGGAGAAGTTTCAAGATAACCATTAACTTAGTCCACTCTTTTGTTTTCCTTAAGATATTTATCAACCCAACCATTAACCATCACAATGGTTAACTGTCTACAAGGGTTAGATATATGATATACTCATCCATGGTTGCAATTGTAACCTTAATGGATTTATTCTTTCATCACTTGAGTTTCATCATCTTTTTCCTCATTTTTAAGCTTTCTAGCTTTCGACAAAGTGATGATAGATTGTGAGAAAACCAAATCTAAAGTGAGCAATATTCCTACTTCATCATCCTCTACTATTAGCCATTTAGTTTAGGGTGTTTGCTTCACTAATCTACATAATTAGTGAAGAGATAGCATGGGCTATTGTCTCCTCGACGTAGATCATCTTCAGCCTCGAAGATTTCGAAGCAAGCTTGTTCATTTCTTCATGGGAGCTTCTCTAGAGTCCGGACGATCGTGATCGCAGCGAAGGGACTTCTACACGGAGCTATTGAAGTGAAGGACCGGTCTACAAAGATTGTATTCCTTATTCACTTAGATGTAAAGTGTTTATATATCATGTTTTACCCTAAGTCTCTAGTTAAGATCTTGGTTAGGTTTGTTTAGCACCCCAAAATTTTCAAAGTAGCATGTTTGATACTTGCCAAAATCTTCCTAAGGTGCTAAGCCAACCCTACAGTGGTATCAGAGCCAAACTAGAGCATTAGGCGTTGTCTAGACGAAGTTTGAAGTCCGATCGAACTCCGAAACCCCGATAAATCCCACTTTCTGGAAAATTTTTCAAAAGTTGAATTTTTTCATATTAAAAATACTCAGAAAATCATGCAGGGAATTCTATGGACCTGCCTGAAGAACGAGTTCCTAACTCGCTACAGTGACCGCGCAACTGTGGCCAAAACTTGGTTTTGGCGGCGGTTCTGCGGCGCCACTGTGGAGGCTTGGGACGGGCCGTTCAGCGACGGTCCGTAGGTGATGGGGCATGCTTCTGGGAACTTTTAATTCTGCTCAAGTGTTGAGCTCTCTTGGAATTTTTTGGAATTCGTTGTATCGATCGAATTATCTAACTTCACCTAGCTATCTGTGATTGTAATACAATATTGGGAATCCACATAATTGGTTATGAGATAACTAGTTTGAATTCTATAAATCTAGCGGTTTAGTCTCATTTGATCGGTTGTCATGGGATTTTGATATTGATCAAAAGTCTATCGCAATTACTTAGCGTACGCGGATACTCGCGGGTAAACTTAATAGATAGCCACGCCCCATAGCCCCGACCAAGTGACTGTAGGAGATCCCCGTCGCCAAAAGCATCCGTTCGGATGCTCGCGGCAGTGGTGTTCCGCCTTAGTGCACTTCGTCGACGGCATCGGGGGGTGCGGCCGTCTACTAAAGTTTTGGACGAGCATTCGATCAAGTTATCGGGAATCTTGTTGAATTGCCCGACAGGTTATTGGAAAATGTTTTCAATATTGAGACTAAAATGCAGGGTTTATAATTGTTAGGCATGCGATGTCTAAGCAATTCTTTTGGTTAGGCATGAAATCCAATGTATGTGATATATTGGGTTTATGATGTCTAAGGTAGTTGCGGATTCCAACTGTTGTAGTTTTTCACTTTCTTTTTTGCGACCGTAAGTGTAATATGTGGTGTATCGCCGGTTTCGGTTTCGGTGCTATATGTCAACGACAATTGGGATACACATATTTACTTACGTTGATGACATGCGATATTATGTGTTGCTGTGATATGTTATATTGGATCGTCGTGTTTTGAATAGCCGGGGTTTTTATGTGAGATGAAAGTTTTTCTTTTCCATTCATGTAAAATTCATTATATAATATTCTTTTATTGGGGCACTTTCGGGTTGAGGATGATGTCACCATTGATGTATATTATTTACTTTTCCGCATTAGGATAGACCCAAGGCGGGGACAACAAGTAACCGGGTTCTAGGGTACAGTGGGAGACCATATCGAGGAGTCGAGACCGGGTCTCCTAACTCTAGAATTGGTAGGGCTGCTTGCCGCTCTTGTAGGGGTCTAGGGATGTGGGTTTGGCTATTCATCACGACCGTGGAATCCGTGTTTTTACTGGCTTACTTAAAACTCTGAATTCCTAGTATATCCAATATTTCATATATGATTCTTCTGCTGCTGATATTCTGTGATGTGATCATTTGATATGTTCTAAGACGAATGCCTATATTATATATATGAGATATAATAAATATTGCTACTTTCGTTTCTTATGTGATGCTTGGGAAGCATATATAAATGGGACTTCATTAATGAGATTAATGAAATAAAAGAAACCTAAAAATGTTGTAGAAACTTGTTTAAAAACTGGTAGCTCTAGTTTTTTCTTTGCATAGCGGTATTCCTTGTAGAATATCCAACACCTTATTCGATAAGGAAAGAGCCAGATCCCTTCACCAGGAGTGACCTCTTTAGCGAAACTAGTAGATGCTACGAACACGGTTTGTCTTTTGATTGCTTTTTATGGTTTTTGCTTTGCATAGTGGTATTTGTAAAATATCCTGCACCTTATTCGATAAGGAAAGAGCCAAGATCCCTTCACCGGGAGTGACCTCTCTAGTGAAACTAGTAAAAGCCTCAAAAAACACTCCTTTTTCAAAATCACTCGATTCTACAACGATATCAAGTTCATTACGTAAGGGGTTTACTTAAAAACCTGTCGTAGCCCTCCGTCATTTTAGATAAGTAGTATTTAGTATTCGTGCTGCGTTTGTTGACTCAGTCAAGGTATAGTGTGCGGTAGCTGATTAGTGCTTATCTGCAAAGTATATGATGTGATTGGATTAGGATAGTCGTGCGGCCTTGTTGACTTACTCAAGAGTCGTGCGGGTGGATTTAATTCAATTGGGAAATGATGGGTTGAACTTTACTTGCGGTCTATGGTTTGTTGACTTAGTCAAGGTCATAGATCGCTTGGGGTAAAATATTATTGGGAATTTCAAGTGTTGAAATTTGCAATGAGATTGCATACTTTCTATGAGATAGTTGGATCCCGATACCCACTGCGAGTAAGAGTTACTCTTTGGAGAGTTTTACATATTACAATTAGCCGATCAAGTAGGTGTCTAGAAAGGTGCTAATGGGGTTACGTCCCTAGGAAAATGAGGTTTATTTTAATTAGGTCCGTGCGAAAGCACGGGGAACCTCCCTCAAAGTACCGACAATGGCCTGACCGAAAGATTGGCGAAGTTGTAGGGTGTAATTAATCCCGGCTAGTCTTACCTTTTAGGGTCTGAAGGAAAATTTGACTAAAACAGTGGGAGCCATCCTGATTAGATAAAATAATAACCAATCTAATCCTGCAAGAGCGCACGCCTTAATCAAGATAATAATATGGATGCTTTGACCGAACCTGCTTATTATACCGAGCTAGAGAATGTTGGTTCTGCTTTATCTTATAACTGTTATAAGTCCGAACAGGAAATAGGGGAATATCAGGATTCCCATGCTACCCAATTCGAAAAAAGTACATGTTGATGCATATTCTTCGGGTGTCGTTATTACAGAGAACAGAAAATGAGTGATATGTCTCTAAGTGTTAGAGAATGGTGCAATTGTTACAGCCAAATCAGTTGGCCGATATCACCTTGTATTAATACATTGATTCTGAATGAATGTTATTACATAGCGAACCTGATATAAATCATTACATCAGATTCTTTATTAAGTTAAAGAAGGATATAATTCTGTATTGGAGGATAATGTTGTGAACATTTTCCTGAATCAAGAGTTGATTCGATCAGGCACGTTATATAATAGCATATACGTTCTAAATTAAACCACAGTTCAAAGTATGCAGAGCACACACAAGAGGAGTAGTTCAGAAATGAACGAATCCTTCTTGAGGTATTGTAGACTAGGTCATATCAATACGACACGACCAGCTAAGTCACATAAGGATGAATATGAGAATCTGTTCGAATTTTCATCTTATGATACTTGCCAGTCTTGTCTCAAAGAGCACATGACCAATTCTCCGTTTACTGGAAACAGAGAAAGAGTTACTGAACTTTTGGGACAGATACATGATGATGTATATGGTCCCATGTCTACAGATGCCAAGATTGGTTCTTTTGAGAACCAAACGGGTAGAAGTATTAAAGTCCTACGATATGATTAAGGAGGCAAATACTTGCGTATAGAGTTCCTGGAGTTTCTAAAAGGAGAATGTGTTTCTCTCTCGGCTTACTCCTTCGTATACACCACAGCCCAACGGTGTATCGGGACGGAGGTATCGCACCCTATGAGATATGGCGCGCTTTATGATGAGTACTGCTGAGTTACCTGCTTTCTTTTGGGTGTTATGCACTTGAAAAGCTGCATACCTATTGAATGTGGTTCCATCTAAATCAGGGCCTACCACTACATATGAGATATGGTATGGGAAGAGACCATGTCTTAAAAGAGTTAAGATATGGGGTTGTCCGGCCTATGTTGAAAAGCAAAATACGGACAAGTTCGAGGCAAGATCGGTTGTGTAAGTTTTTCAGGATATCCTAAACATTAGCGAGGGAATATTTTCTACCTTACTGAGGAACAAAAGGTGTTTTGTTTCTCAGCATGCTACCTTTTTAGAAAAGGAAATTCTTGTGAAGAAATTAGTGGTCATGAGGTAGAACCGGAAGGAGTTCCAGCTAAACAAACTAACAGCTGATGATTTGGTGAAACCAAAGGATTCAATAGTCTCCAACGAAACTCAGCCTCTCCGTGAATCTGGTAGGGTTCCTCATCTACTTGAGAGATACCACGGTCTTCTCGGTGACAGTGGGAGCGAGGATTGCATCATAAGATGATGGCTCAACCGGGTTCAGGCAGTTGGAACGTCTGTTTTGATGTGATAGTCAAAGAGTTTGGCTTCATCAAAATGGTAGATGAACCCTGTATTGACAAAAATATTGTAGAGAGTAAGGTTGTCTTTCACGTATTGTACGTAGATGACATACTCTTGATAGGAAATGGTTTCCTATGCTACACTCGGTCAAAGCTCCTCTTATCACGAGGATTCTCAAAGAAAGATCTGGATGATACCTACTACATTTTATGGATTATGGTCTATGGTGATAGATCTAAGTGGATGTTGGAAGTGTCCTAAATCCAGGTACATTAACACCATACTAAAGGGTTTAGTATGGAAGATTCTAAGCGTGGTGGTTTGCCCACTTACTCATGGATCACTCTCTCCAATACTGATTTGGAGAGAGCTCGCGTGTAAGTGATAACCTATGCTTCGGCAGTAGGCTCTATCAGAGTATGCGATGTTATGTATCAGACCAGATGTGGATGACTCACTAGGTGTAGTGATCAGGAATCAATCGGATCTTATGAGAATCACTGGAAAGCTGTGGAGGACATTCTTAAGTACTTGAGAAGCACTAAAAGAAAGTTCTTGGTTCCAGCTTCCAGAGTGATAAGTTCGACTGAGAGTCAGTCACAGGCATTGTCTTTACCCTCGTGGAAGGGACGGTATGTTGGAAAAGTTCCAAACTAGATACCGTGACATACTAGACGATAAAGGCTGAATACATTACTACCAATGATACTACCAAAGTGGCTGTCTGGACATTTCTTGTTCATGAGATGAACACGATTCCTACCATTGAGCATCCAATAACTGTTATTGTGACAACAATGGAGTTATGGTTTTGGCCTAGGAACGCAAGTCCCATCAGCGTTCTAGATATATTCCGAGGCAAGTATCACCTGATCAGGGAGATGTTTGATCTCCAAGAGATCGAGGTTAGGAGAGTTGACACGAAAGATAAACACAGTGGATCCACTCACAAAGGCCTTACCCCTAGAGAGACTTCTCTACAATGGTTGAGTATGGAATACTACAACCTCTGTTATATTGTTGGGTATTGGATACTACAACAGATGACCTTAGTGTAAGTAGGAGATTGTTAGTTATTTGTATGCCCTAGAGGCCATTACTGTACATGCGATGTATATTGTAGTGGATGCTTGGATATATATAGCAAGGACTTTCTTGCTCGATGATTGATTTGTTCGAAAGAGTGTGTTTGTAGTTTAACCGCAATCAGAACGGTGTCACGCGTAGCTAGACCGAGGTGAGTACGGGTCGTCCTCAGGGAAACGTGGAACCTTTTACTCTTACTTTAGATGTGTTGAAAGAGAGGAGGAAATAAGAATTTTGTGAAAAGTTTCTAGATCTACGTTAAGCAAGAATGCAAAAATATAGATCTAGATTATTTTAGAGATTTAGATAATATAATAAGAAGGCTTGTAGGTTCGTTAAGATTTAGTAGTCATGGACGATTAATTAAAAGTTACCCTTTTTATCCTTTAATAGATTTAAAACTAGAACGACGGTGATGCGTATAGATTAGGATTTCTGGAGGGAAAAGGAATCCCACTCTTAACCCTTATCTCGACACGGAACTCCGTTCAAATCTAGCCTTTACTAAAACAATCATTAATCTAATCTCTAATCGCGGTCGGAACTAGCAAAGAATTGCTAACGTGCCCGATTAGGATGTTAATGATTCTTTTGATAAAGTTCATAAACTTTATAGGACTTAAAAAGGGTTTAGGGATATTCGTCATCCATTAGCCTACCCTAATCCTACGAACCCTAACAAGAGGAGAATTACTCGCGCATGTTGGGAGAAGAAGATGAAAAGACAAAGAGGGGAAACATAATGTAAAATGCAAAAGAATTAAATAAAATAACTACCTTTATTAATCACTTGAACAATATACACTTTATTCCGTAGAAAATGATTACAAACTAGTTGTTTCTCGATCTTTCCTAAGGAGGTAGACGAACAGTTGATGATCAGCCTGGATGCGTGAGCGTCTGGGGTTTCGTGATCGCGTCGGCTTGATGAATTTTCCAAGAGGCTCTCGGTGCCTTTTTGTTGGAGATAGTGTCCTCAGAGTCAATTATTGGATCACAGGCACGTGATTGCAATGATTGAGGGAGGACCTGTCCCAGTAGGACAGTCTTACTCGAGATGATAGTATGCTATCTGGTTTATCTTTATCATCGTGTACTGCTTTAGGTGACCTGACATGTCGCTATTACACGTTGATAGAGCCCCTAGGATTCTTGCTTGACCACCAGCAGTATGAGGGCGATCATATAAGTGGGAGCTGGGGTCTATAAGCACATCCTTAAAAGGTCCCTAGTCGTAGGAGTTTCGAGACAGGGCATCGATACTCCAGAGTAGACTAGTGTATACAGTCGAGACCCCGACAAGGAGCGGTGGCCGGTCTCACAAGCCACTGGTGTCAGTTGGTTCACCTAAGATATATATAGGTGCTCATTGGGTTATGAGTACATCGGACAGGACTCGCCGGGAACATGCTAGTTGGCCTTATACCTGACGTCAGATAACAGTTCTCTGGTGACATGTGTACATGTTAGTTCATCGACCTGAGGATCGTCATTTGTCTCGTGCGAGTTCCCACTGTACTTTGATTACTACCCTACCACGCTCAAAGGAGACGTGCAAACAGGTTTTAGTTGGGTACAGTCCCGAGCCACATGGAGGCAGTGAGCGGATCTTCAGGGGTTCGTCTCTCCCGGTATTGGGGGTGAGGTCGCGCTGTGTCTAGGAGAGCCATTACATGAAGCCCTCGGCCGAGGCAGGAGATTTACTGGTAGGTATTCCAGTAGTATCTCAGGGTGTTCTGGGCTACACTCCGACACGACTTGTACCGCTTTTGGGGGTCTGACTTTTACCAACCCCCTAGGCCCGCCATGCGATGCTCATAGACGAACGGACCGGACTGTACAGATATTGTCACTGACAGGCTCAGTAGGGTGTCAGGATGAGTTTGCTCATCGACGTCCCTTTTGGTCAATAGCTGGTGGCCCGTCACGTATGGCTAATACCTCTGACGTGCTAATGGTTAAATCCACAACCATAGTATTGACGAGTCTTTAGAGTCCACCACACATACAGTTACTCAAGTTTCGGGCGAAACGCTGTAAAGGCCGTATGGAGATATGGCAGGGTTCGATCTGATACGTGCGGTATTGCACGGATCATGATCGTACGGATAATACTAGCCGGCTTTGGTTTAAGCCGGATCCTAGTATAGTACAGTGTAGATTTTGTCTCATTGGATTTGTATTCGGTTGGAATACAGATGCGGGTGTGTATACACAGTATCGGGGTTTTCCTGTAATTTATTACGGGACCTGTTTTCTGGAGTTGCCAGTTTGCTTTCCGTTTCGGCCATTTTCATTTGTATCTTTCATTGGCCGAAGATTGGTGGAGGAGGGCTTATTTGCATTTGTGCAAATAAGCAATTTGGAAGGGGGTCTTTGCATATTATTGTATCATGATACTTGCACCATCATTGCTTGACTTTCTTTAGTCATCATGTTTTGACTTGTGGTTTCATGATGGTTGTGGTGGAGTGAGGTTCTTCTTTTGTGATCATTGTTTATCATTGTAACCTTCTCTCTCTCTCTCTTATATGATGGGGGGCTTATTCTTTTTCATTGCTAGATTCTCTCTCTCCTTACCTCACTTGGCCGGCCACATGAGATGAGGGCTGTCCCATTTTTTGAGTGTGGTTCTTTGTTAATATCATATCAATTTTCCTCACCAAAATTCCCAAGTAAAACTCCATGGTTCATCCCTCCACTAAAAGGCAACATCCACTACTCCGAAATAAGACATGAGCACTACACATTCTACAGCAAATCCTGGGCACGTCGACTCGCCAACTTCGTGCCCGAGTTTCCTCGGTATAGAGGTGGGAGCCCGTAAAAGAAGCAGGCGACGTGGTGCCCTTCCGGCGAGGTGATGGAGACCGGACATTCCGCGGGAGATCGGGACGACGACGAGAAGACCGGAGGACTCGGATCACTCGGTATATTTCTCTTCCCCATCTTGTAGTTAGCTAGGACTAGTTTAATGGCACGATCCGGGCTTATAGTGCGCGGTGGTGCCAGTTTGAAAAATTAAAGTTAAGCATCGCTTCCGCATTCCGGCGTCGGATTGACGGCCGGGGCGCCGCCGTGCACTTAAACTTTTTATAGTGCTAAATCCAGAATACAAGCTTCTAAAATATGATTTAAGCAGAAAAGATTTTCCCTAAAAATCCTCAATTCCCAACTCTTCTTAACCGCGGCGGATCCGCAGCATAAAGGGGTTAATGCCGCGGATCCGCGGCCTTATCATCTCCGCCGTTGATCAATTTTCAGGAGCCGTCTCTATGTGACGTTTGGCGATCCTTGGCACCTTTAGAATTTGGAAATCTTTTCTCGGTTGCTTCCAGACTTGATCTCCAAGTTTTGCTTCTTTAATTAGGCAAGTCTTCTTCAACAACTTGATTTGCTTGATTCTAGTCTTTGAAAAATTCTGCACACTTGGAAATCTTTTGCACAACAATTCAAATAATGTTTAGTAGACTTTGTTCTACTAGGATTTGGTCAATGGATTTATTTGCATACATTTTTCTACCAAATGCTAATTATAATATATCAACACATGGAAAATAGTATTTTTACACATAAACCCTCATATGTATGATATATTATAATAAAATTCTTCTTTAATATGAAAATGGTAGGAAAAAATGTAATACAAATGTGCAGTTTTATCAACTGAACAAATACCCCCAAACTTATCTTTGATCGTCCCGAGCAAACTAGTTTACTCAAGAGGAGAAAAAGAAAGGAGAAAACTAAGCACACTTTCGTAGGCAGACACGATTGCACTGAGCACGTGCAACAAGCCATTAAACCTCTAGGTGTCTCTAGTAGGAGGAGTGTTTTCTCCTGAGGGTTTTCAGCGGATTACACCCATAAAATCCTATAACAAAAGAGAGATGGTGAAATTTACATATAAAGATAAGAACCATAAAAGAAAGACTTTGAAAATAAGAGTTTCCAACTACACTAGCTTTTCAGTTGTCATGAGCCTTATCTTAATAGCCATGAAAAAAATGTTAGAAATCACATTATCCCTCAATAAAACATCGTCTTTATTCTTTATTCCTACCTTTCTTCTAAACATTGATCATATACCCCTACGTGTGTGTATAGAACATCCCTACACTCGGAGAATTCAATTCAAGCTATCATACTCTTGTCCATCTACTTTAGTACTTTTTAATTTGATGAATACTTAGGTTTGCTCACACTTTTCATGCGACCGTTAATACTTCTTGAGGTACTAACCGACCGATTACTCATGTGCTTGCTGATTAGGTGATAATATTTTCTTCGTCTTGCACCACCTAAGGCTTAGCAGTAACTCCTAGACCAGTTGGCCTTAGGGCACTACGTGAAGAGGCACCCTCGCTATATTTTTTTATTGCTGCCTTGGCGATACAAAACCAGTGTTCATTTTTTTCTTTTCACCATTTTTATATTTTCTTCATTTTTTTTCATTTCCTTCATACTTTGGCTTTTAGACAAGAGCATTTCAAGGTATCCTCTACTATCCCGAGTTTCAAGACATGTGTAAGTGCATATAGTAGGGTATCAACATTCAAATGTTTGGCTTCCAGAATATAAACTATTTTTCAGACTTAATTTTATCCTCAGATTAGTGACTTCCTTCATCTTACTAACCCTTGGGATAACGGCTCATAACTACTTATTACCAGTTCGTTTAAGAAAATTTCTAATTTTCTTGGTTTTCTTAAACTATTCCTATCTTTTGGATGTAATTTTTCACTTTCTACTCTTTTGTTATAAATTTTTTTTTAATGCCCAGTGTCAAAGATAATTCAGTGAATACAAACCTCTCCCCCAAACCTGTTTTCAGCAGTGTCCTCACTGATGTAGCCTTTTGAGAACATGGACCTGTATACTAAGGGAGAGATACAAGGGGTAAAATAATAGTTAGATGAAAAATTCCCCCAAACTTATTCTTTGACACGCACAGATATATAATCAAATCCATTTTTATTCACCTTCATTCTTAAAATGAGAAAATGTTACAAAAACATGGAGGTGAGGCGGAGGAAATTTAGTTTTGATAAAGCGGCTCCTGTAAAAACAGGAGCTCCTCTGCGGGGTCAGCAGAAAAATACGGTATTAATCTATGCCCATTTACTTTAAAAATTGAACCGTTTTTCAAATTTTCAACTTCAACTGCCCCGTGCGGGTGTACATACCGCACCACAAAAGGTCATTTCCAACGAGATTTAAGCTTACCCGGATGAAGATGGAGACGTGAATCGTAAAGAAGGACTTGTTGCCCCGATGTGAAGGTTTTTCTAAAAAGATTTTTATCGTGGAATACTTTAGTCCTGTTCTTTACTATCATGGCATTATCGTAAGCTTCATCGCGGAGTTCGCTTAGCTCATTCAACTGCAGCTTCCGATAGCTGCCTGCATGATCAAGATCAAAATTAAGCTCTTTAATAGCCCACATTGTTTTATGTTCGATCTCGACAGGAAGGTGGCATGCCTTCCCAAACACAAGGCGGTATGGAGACATACCAAGATCGGTCTTATAAGCGGTGCGGAATGCCCAAAGAGCATCCGTCAATTTGGTTGACCAATCTTTACGGTTTTTCAAAACCGTCTTCTCCAATATCTGTTTGATCTGCCTATTTGAGATCTCAGCCTGCCCGCTTGTTTGGGGATGATAGGGCGTAGAAAGCTTGTGAGTGATTGAATATTTCCGCATCAAGGCCTCGAAAGAGCTATTGTAGAAATGTGTCCCGTTGTCGCTAATTATAGTGCGAGGGTGTCCGAATCGCGAAAAGATATTTTCTTTAAGGAACTTAATGACAACTTTGTTGTCATTAGTGCGACACGGTATAACTTCCACCCATTTCGAGACATAATCAACTGCTAACAAGATATATAGATTCCCAAAGGAGTTGGGAAAAGGGCCCATAAAATCAATACCCCAAACATCGAATATTTCCACAACCAATATAGGTTGGAGCGGCATCTCGTTCCTTCGTGAAATCCGACCCAAATGCTGACATCGCGGACAAGTTTTACAATGTTCAAATGCATCTTTAAATAATGTTGGCCAGTAAAAGCCACATTGCAAAACTTTCTCCGCCGTTTTTCGAGGTCCAAAATGACCGCCGCATGCCTGATCATGACAAAATGATAACACGCTCTTGAATTCATCGTTAGGAACACACCTGCGAATGATTTGATCGGAACAATACTTGAAAAGATATGGTTCATCCCAGTAAAAATATTTTACTTGGGATAGAAATCGAAGTTTGTCTTGTTTCGACCAATCACTAGGAATAAGTCCCGTAGCAAGATAGTTCACGATATCCACGAACCGAGGTTCGTAGGATACATTCAAGAGCTGTTCGTCAGGAAATGAGTCATTTATCGGCACGGTCACATTTGGCGAAGAAGTGATGCGTGAAAGATGGTCGGCGACAACGTTTTCACATCCACTCTTGTCTTTGATAACAAGATCAAATTCTTGTAACAATAGCATCCAACGTATTAGCCTGGCCTTTGCATCCTTCTTCGTTAAAAGATGTCGTAGGGCGGAGTGATCTGTGTAAACCACAATAGGCGAGCCAATCAAGTAGGGCCTGAATTTCTGTAATGCAAATACAATTGCCAAGAGTTCTTTCTCGGTAGTTGTGTAATTTATTTGTGCATCATTCAAGGTCCTACTTGCATAGTAAATTACATGTGGTATCTTATCAATATGCTGTCCCAAGACAGCACCAATAGCAAAATCTGATGCGTCACACATAAGCTCGAACGGGTGGTTCCAATCCGGAGATGATAGAACGGGGGCTGTAGTGAGTGATTCTTTAAGCGATTCAAAAGCAGCCTCACAATCCGAATCGAAGTGAAATGTAGTGTCCTTAGCCAATAGAAGGGTTAAGGGTCTAGCAATTTTGTTAAAGTCCTTAATAAATCTCCTATAAAATCCTGCATGGCCAAGGAAGGATCGTATATTTTTGACGCAGTTGGGACGAGGGAGGTTATGAATGACATCTATTTTAGCTCTGTCAACCTCAATGCCTTTTCGTGAAATTATATGTCCAAGTACAATATTTTCTTGGACCATAAAATGGCATTTTTCCCAATTCAAAGTCAAGTTCTTATCCTTACAGTGGGTAAGAACAACGTCAAGATTACGAAGGCAGTCCTCAAAGGAGTCCCTAAAAATGGAGAAATCGTCCATAAAAATTTCTAGAAAATTTTCCACCATATCTGAAAATATCCTCATCATGCACCGCTGAAATGTAGCGGGAGCGTTGCATAACCCAAAGGGCATGCGTCTATAAGCAAAATTTTCGAAAGGACAAGTAAAAGTGGTTTTATTTTGATCCTTTTCGGCGATGGGGACCTGGTTATAGCCAGAGTATCCGTCCAAGAAACAGTAGTATTCGTGTCCCGCTAATCGTTCTAACATCTGGTCAATGAAAGGTAGAGGGAAGTGATCTTTTCTCGTCGCGGCATTGAGTTTCCTATAATCAATACATACGCGCCACCCAGTTTGGGTACGTGTTTGGATTAGCTCATTAGCCTCATTAGTGATGACCGTGATGCCAGACTTTTTAGGGACCACATGAATTGGACTTACCCATTGGCTATCAGATATGGGGTAAATTATTCCACTATCAAGGCACTTGACGATTTCTTTCTTTACCGCCTCCTTCATAACGGGATTTAACCGTCTTTGCGGGTCTCGGGTTGGTTTGGCTTCATCCATCAGATGTATATGATGTTCAACAATTAAGGGACTAATCCCTTTGATGTCGGCCATTGTCCAACCAAATGCTTGCCGATTCGATCTCAACACTGCCAAAAGTGCATTCTCTTGCTCTAAGGCTAGAGAAGCGGATATAATCACTGGCAAAGTCTCATTCTCTCATAAATATGCATATTTAAGATGAGAAGGTAGCGGTTTGAGATCAAGAATTGGCGGAGAGACAATAGAAGGTGGGGTAACAGAATGATATTCGGATTCCTTAAGAGGTTCAAAACTTGCATAAGATATTGACTCGGAATGTGCTGCTGACTTTTGCAACGAGTCAACGGGTTCAATCTCAAGGTCGGACTCATTGAACATATCCTCACTGTGAAGTGGTGCAAGATCAAACGATGTCTCATTAGTGTTGTCGAGAATATCAAAGCAAAGCTCCTCATCCATGCAGCTTTCGGAAGCTATCTCGTGGATGGAACAAACATCCAGCAAATGAGCAGAAGGTTCTGATGGCTGACTTCCTAGCTTGTAAATATTAAGCTCAATTATCATTTTCCCGAAGGATAAGTTCATAGAACCGTTACGATAATTAATCACAGCGTTAGAAGTTGCTAGGAAGGGTCGACCAAGTATCACCGGGATTTAATTGCGTGGGTTTGCCACAGGTTGTGTATCTAAAACAATAAAGTCCACGGGAAATATGAATTCCCCGACTTTAATTAACACATCCTCTAGTTCGCCCCGAGGTTTGGTGATAGATCGGTCTGCCATCTGGAGAGTACAATGGGCGGGTTTTAACTCTCCAATTCCTAACTGCTCGTAAACTGAATAAGGAAGCAAGTTGACGCTAGCGCCTAGATCGAGTAAAGCACGATTAATATTTTTACCCCCAATAGAAATAGAGATTGTAGGACAGCCGGGGTCCTTACGTTTCTTTGGTATTTGTTGGGTAAAAGCTATGCTAACATTGCTCGTCATGAAAACCTTTTTAGGCACTTGAGTTTTTCTCTTCCTAGTGCACAAGTCTTTAAGGATTCTTGCATAAGATGGGACTTGTTGAATAGCATCTAGGAGAGGAATATTCACGCTAACTTGCTTAAACATTTCCACAATTTTCTCCATTTGCGGGTTAGGTCTGTTGGCCCTTAATCGGTTTGGAAATGGAGCTCGATCAATAAGTTTTGGGTCCAACGTTTGTGGAGAAGACTGTGGCGACGGATTCGATCCCAAAATTGGAGTGGGCATCGACTTAGATAGATTTGGCGAAATGTTCGAGCCTTGGGGAAAACGGAGAATAGGCTCGGATGAAGGTGGGGGACTAGACGAATTAGGGGAAGAGGAAGAAGAAGCTGGGGTATCAAATGTGTCACTAACATCAAATTGCTCACCCACTCGGTTATTCAGCTCTCTCCCCGATCTCAACGTAATAACGGCATTCACATTATGATTTTGTGAATGGCTAGGATTCGGTAGGGGTTGAGATGGGAGTTTCTCTTTCTCTCTCGCACTCATTGCGGCGTTTAACTATGCGATTTGGTTTTCTAATGATTTAATACTCTCACCATGGGAGGCGAAGTTTTTCGTTATGGTATCAATAGAAGACCTCATCTCAGCCGAAATTTGTATGGATTGTTTCATGAACATATCCAAAGTTTGTGCAAGTGAGTTGTCAGTACCGGCCACTTGTGGTGTAGAAATGTTGGCCGGATTTTGGAAATTCTGTGACTGAAAGGGGGGCTGATTTTGTGGTTGTGGTTGCTGTGGAGGAGGTCTTTGATAATTGCTTTGTTGGTTTTGATTCCAAGCAAAGTTAGGATGATTCCTCCATCCTTGATTGTACGTGGAAGAATAAGGGTAGTTTCTAGGTCGCTGCTGAAAAGCAGCATTAGCTTGAAACGAAGCATTCATAGGACATTCTTCCGTTAAGTGTGAAGGATCCGAACAGCAACCACAGACGGTCTTAGGAAGCGTGACCTGATTTAGGGAGAATGATGAGAATTTGTTCTCAATAGCGTCGAGTTTCTTCTGTATCGCTGCCATTTCGGCTTTCACTGCGATAGAAACATCGAGCTGGTGAATACCTCCCTTAGTTGAAGGTGGTCTTACGCTTTCCCACTGCAACGTGTGTTCAGCAAGGTCTTCCAGATATTTCCACGCTTTACCGTCATCTTTAGACATGAAATTGCATTGACACATTGTTTCAAGCATCTGCTTTGTCGCTGAATTAATGCCCTAATATATAATCCGACATAAATCCCATCTTTGTATTCCATGATGGGGGCATTGGACAAGCAGATCTTTGAAACGTTCAAAGCACTTCCAAAATGGTTCATTGGGAAGCTGGGTGAACTGGTTGATCTCGCTCCTAATATGGACAGTCTTATGGTTTGGGTAAAACTTCTTAAGAAATGCTATGACAAATTCATCCCAATTAGTGATGGAGTGTGCGGCAGTATTGTAAAGCCATTTTTCTGCCAAGTCGCACAGTGTGAATGGGAGAAGACGTAAGCGCATAGCATCTAAAATTAATTGTGAAGTACCCATCATTGCGCATACGTTTTCGAATTTGGTGATGAAAACATACGCGTCTTCCGACTCAAGCCCGTGAAATTTGGGCAGCAGATTGATGTAGTGGGGTTTAATTTTGAAATTATCCCCGTTAGGTGGTGGAAGAGATAGACAAGTAGGAAGAGGACCACGGATAGGATAGCATCTCTCTTGGACAGAAATGCGCGGTGGATTCTGTGCACCTTCGGGCGGTGGCAGCGTGGTGTTATAATTTGATGGAGTGCCGTCCATCTCGGTCGTGGTGTGTGGTGGTGGAAAAGAAGATGAAGAAGTACCGACTTCGGCGTCGATAGCAGGAACGCGGACAAGACGGGCACTAGGATCCCGTGTCCAGCCGAGCATGCACTAAGCGGGTTTAGTGCAAGTGGCAGCGTGTGTGTGATTTAAAATTGGCTTGTTTTGAAAAAGTGGGACTCAAGACAAATCACCCTAAGATGCACAAGCAACCCTAGAACTAAGGTCACCTAGGTCCAGTCTGTAGACCGCTCCTAGACTTCCAAAGGACAAGCCGCAGGATCAATCCTCTACCGCCTCCGTACTACCCTTGTAGCCAGGTAAGTGCCAGGTAAGTGGGAAGGAACCACAGTTGTGGGCCTAATTAAAAACCACTAGCCTTTGACACACTTGCCTAGGTACTACAAAAATAATGCGGATAAACGATAGATTACCCACGACCTTCCTCTGTCCTTAATGAGCGCGACAGTCCTTAGAGTCTGGTCTAGATATTTTTTAAATTAATGAAGGGTTGATCTATATGCTCGGTTTGTGATTTGTGGGGCTTAGGAAGGGTGATGAAATCCCCACCTAATCTTGATTTGGTCTTTGCCCCTTAAAGTCCGTATTAAAATATGAAAAAAAAAAACCAATCACAAAACTTTTGCAAAAAGATTTTTGAGCGGCGCAATTTTGCAAAGAATCCTGCAGAAGATAGATTTTATTGGATTTGAGAGGAGAGAGAAGGAGTTGAGAATCTTACTAGAGAGTTCTGTAGCCCTAATCCCTCTAAACCGCCGCGTTTCCTTCGCAGGAAGTACCCTTATGCCGCGGTTCCGCCGCGAGGTGGAAGGAACAGTTGATGAAAATTTTTCTCAACCCCTCTGTGCTCCTCTGGATCTCGATGAATGTCTCTGTCTTCTATTTTCCTCAATTCTGTGACTCCAGATCTCCTTGCAAAAATTCATGCACAAATCGTTAAATATGCAATTTGCAGTTTTGTGTTAATAATGATATAAATCGTCTAAGAATTCAACACAAATAGTAAAATAAAAAATTACGCACGTATCCCTGGCAACGGCGCCATTTGATTGATTTGTTCGAAAGAGTGTGTTTGTAGTTTAACCGCAATCAGAACGGTGTCGCGCGTAGCTAGACCGAGGTGAGTACGGGTCGTCCTCAGGGAAACGTGGAACCTTTTACTCTTACTTTAGATGTGTTGAAAGAGAGGAGGAAATAAGAATTTTGTGAAAAGTTTCTAGATCTACGTTAAGCAAGAATGCAAAAATATAGATCTAGATTATTTTAGAGATTTAGATAATATAATAAGAAGGCTTGTAGGGTTCGTTAGGATTTAGTAGTCATGGACGATTAATTAAAAGTTACCCTTTTTATCTTTTAATAGATTTAAAACTAGAACGACGGTGATGCGTGTAGATTAGGGTTTCTGGAGGGAAAAGGAATCCCACTCTTAACTCTTATCTCGACACGGAACTCCGTTCAAATCTAGCCTTTACCAAAACAATCATTAATCTAATCTCTAATCGCGGTCGGAATTAGCAAAGAATTGCTAGCGTGCCCGATTAGGATGTTAATGATTCTTTTGATAAAGTTCATAAACTTTATAGGACTTAAAAAGGGTTTAGGGATATTCATTATCCATTAGCCTACCCTAATCCTACGAACCCTAACAAGCGGAGAATTACTCGCGCATGTTGGGAGAAGAAGATGAAAAGACAGAGAGGGAAAACATAATGTAAAATGCAAAAGAATTAAATAAAATAACTACCTTTATTAATCACTTGAACAATATACACTTTATTCCGTAGAAAATGATTACAAACTAGTTGCTTCTCGATCTTTCCTATGGAGGTAGACGAACAGTTGATGATCAGCCTGGATGCGTGAGCGTCTGGGGCTTCGTGATCGCGTCGGCTTGATGAATTTTCCAAGAGGCTCTCGGTGCCTTTTTATAGTGCTAAATCCAGAATACAAGCTTCTAAAATATGATTTAAGCAGAAAAGATTTTCCCTAAAAATCCTCAACTCCCAACTCTTCTTAACCGCGGCGGATCCGCGGCATAAAGGGGTTAATGCCGTGGATCCGCGGCCTTATCATCTCCGCCGTTGATCAATTTTCAGGAGCTGTCTCTATGTGATATTTGGCGATCCTTGGCACCTTTAGAATTTGGAAATCTTTTCTCGGTTGCTTCCAGACTTGGTCTCCAAGTTTTGCTTTTTTAATTAGGCAAGTCTTCTTCAACAACTTGATTTGCTTGATTCTACTCTTTGAAAAATTCTGCACACTTGGAAATCTTTTGCACAACAATTCAAATAATCTTTAGTAGACTTTGTTCTACTAGGATTTGGTCAATGGATTTATTTGTATACATTTTTCTACCAAATGCTAATTATAATATATCAATACATGGAAAATAATATTTTTACACATAAACCCTCATATGTATGATATATTATAATAAAGTCCTTCTTTAATATGAAAATGGTAGGAAAAAATGTAATACAAATGTGCAGTTTTATCAACTGAACACTCGACATGATAGTATGCTATCTGGTTGTACTTTTTCTTAACATATTAACAAATACTGTTTTGTGATCACATGTTGATAAAGCCCTTAGGATGAGTACTTGACTACCAGGATTATGATGCAGATCATACTAGTGGGGACATGGTAGTCGATAAGTATATCCTTCAAATGTTCCTAGTCATGGGAGTATCGAGATAGGGCATCGATACTCCAGAGTAGACTAGCGTATGCGCTTCTTGACCCATATGATCGGCGATGGATGATCCCATATCCATTGGTGTTTGACATCAGAGAAGGTATGCGGGTGTTCAGTGGAGACTGGGTACACTGGACGGACTCGCCGAGAACTCCTAGATGGTATAATACCTATCGTTGGATAGCGGTTCTCTGGTGACACTAGTACAGATTAGTCTGTAGACCCGAGATCGTCATAGAGTCTTATGTGATTCCCACCGTGCTTTGATTTCCACCTTACCACGGTCAAGAGATCATGCAAAACGGTGGCTTTTGGGTACAGTCCCGAGTCACATGGAGGCAATAAGCGATAGGAGGGGTTTTGTCTCTCCCGGTATTGGGAGTTGATGTTGTGCTATGCTCGATTGGCCATAACAGGAAATCCCTGGCCAGGGTTGTTGAGATTTACTCGTAAGTGTTACAAGTAGTTTCTCGAACCGTTATGGACCTTGCATCGGCATGACTTATCGGGCTATTGGGGTCTGACTTTATACCACCCCCAGGCTGTGATATGCGACATATCAGACGAAGAGACCGGACTGTACGGTAGTGTTATTGATTGGATTCACAGGAGTTATAGCAGGCTTGCTTGTTGATCTTCTGATCGTTCAATACCCGGGTGGCTGTTACGTTTAGTAGACCGCTTGCGGCTTGTGGGTGTTTGATATGATCATCACTTACTGCCGGCGTATTGGCGAGTTTTTAGAGTCCTACACAGAGGTTTCCTGGTTCATGCGAAACGGAGTAGGAGCACATATGTGATATGTGCGGGACCGAGATTAATATGAGTATGTGATACCGTATTCTATTCTCGCGATATGAGATATCGGTCGGGTATATGTGATATAACCGGGTTATCGGATCAAGTGTTGATTCGATCAGTTGATTCATTTGATATTAGTCGGTTATATGTACTATAGCCGGATTATTAAATCAAGAGTTGATTTAATAGTTTAATGTATAATTATATATTTGATATATTAAATTGCATTAACTAATATTAGCTCACTTAAGATTTCTTTCTCATTTTTTTAGATACATTGATATATATGTGATATATATTAATAGTATTCTTTTTGCACAAAATATATATATGATATATATTGTTGTGTCATGCTAGGTTATATATGCAACATGTATGTATGAGACTTACACCATGCTAGGGTTAATGTTATGGTTAATATTTATTCTTAAGTAATTACAATTAGTGGAGATATTTTGATGGTTGGAAGCTTGGAGAAGTTTTAAGATAACCATTGACTTAGTCCACTCTATTGTTTTCTTTAAGATATTTATCAACCCAACCATTAACCATACACAATGGTTAACTCTCTACAAGGGTTAGATATATGATATACTCACCCATGGTTGCAATTTTAATCTTAGTGGATTCATTCTTTCATCACTTGAGTTTCATCTTTTTCTTCCTCATTTTTAAGCTTTCTAACTTTTGACAAAGTGATGATAGATTGTGAGAAAACCAAATCTAAAGTGAGCAATATTCCTATTTCATCATCCTCTACTATTAGTCATTTAGTTTAGGGTGTTTGCTTCACTAATCTACACAATTAGGGAAGAGATAGCATGAGCTAGTGTCTTCTCGACGTAGATCATTTTCGACCTCGAAGACTTCGAAGCAAGCTTGTTCGTTTCTTCATGGGAGCTTCTCTAGAGTCTGGACGATCGTGATCGCAGCGAAGGGACTTCTACACGGAGCTATTGAAGTGAAGGACCGGTCTATAAAGGTTGTATTCCTTGTTCACTTAGATGTAAAGTGTTTACATATCATGTTTTACCCTAAGTCTCTAGTTAAGATCTTGGTTAGGGTTTGTTTAGCACCACAAAATTTTCAAAGTAGCATGATTGATGCTTGACAAATCTTCCTAAGGTACTAAGCTAACCCTACAGATATGACTCTCAGGGTTGCTAACGGAGTGAGCGTGGATGCCGTGTCCGTAGGGGAATATCATCTTGGATTGACGAGTGGACATATTTTGGTTTTGCGCAACTATTTTTGTGTACCCAGTTTGACATGTAATATCATTTTTGTATCTTTGTTATCTAAAGAAAGTTATGATTTTACATTTGTAAGCGATGTCGTGAACATCCACCTTAATCATGGTCTGATTGGGCCAGGTACTCTAAACAACGGTATATACGTATTAAACCAACTACAAATTTTCAATGTCCAGAACACAAATAAAAAAAACTCCAGAATTAAATCAAGCTTTCTTATGGCATTGTAGACTAGGTCACATCAACGAAACATGGTTGACCAAGCTACATAAAGAAGGATATTTGGATCTGTTCGAATATCAATCTTATGCAACTTGTCAATCATGTCTCAAAAGAAAGATGACAAAGACTCCATTCACTGGACACGGAGTAAGAGCGAGTGAGCTCTTGGGGCTCATACACAGCGACGTGTGTGGTCCAATGTCTACACATGCAAGAAGTAGTTATTCCTATTTCATTACTTTTACGGATGATTTCTCTAGGTATGGACATATTTTCTTGATGAAATATAATTCCGAAGCCTTTGAGAAATTTCGAGAATATAAGAATGAAGTGGAAAACAAACCGGCAAAAGTATCAAGACACTGAGATCTGATCGAGGTGGTGAATACTTGAGTGCCAAGTTCCTGGATTACCTAAAAGAGAATGGAATTCTCTCTCAGCTTACTCCTCCATACACACCACAACACAACGGTGTATAGGAGAGACGGAACCGAACCCTATTGGATATGGTACGTTCCATGATGAGTAACGCTGAGTTACCTCGATCATTCTGGGGCTATGCAGTAGAATCAGGTGCATATCTTTTAAACAAGGTTCCTACAAAGACTGTGCCTACCATACCATATCGGATGTGGTATGGGAAGAAACCCTATCTTCAGTATCTGAAGATATGGGGATGTCCAGCTTTTGTTAAAAAGCAGCATGCGGACAAACTCGAGGCACGATCAGTACTGTGCAAGTTTGTGGGATACCCAAAGAACTCCAGGGGGTATCTTTTCTATTACGCAGAGGAACAAAAGGTTTTTGTTTCTCGTCATGCCCACTTTCTGGAACATCAGTTTTTAGAAAAGGAAACAAGTGGGAGCGCAATAGAACTGGAAGAAATTCCAGAATCACAAGCTATTACTGAAAGTTTGGTGGAACCGGAAGTTTCAAAAGAACAGGACATTCCCGCACCACTCCGCAGGAGTAGTAGGCTTTCTCATCCGCCTGAGAGGTACTATGGTTTTCTCGTAGACGGGGATAAAGAGGATTGCATCATTGATAATGATGAGTCGACTAACTTCCAGCAAGCCATTCAGAGCATTGACTCGGTAAAATGGATGGATGCAATGCGGACCGAGATGGAGTCCATACACACTAACAAAGTATGGACTTTGGACATTGCTCTAGAAAGGGTAAAACCCGTAGGCTACAAATGGATCTTCAGAAAGAAGATTGGTGTATATGGACAGGTTGAAGCCTATAAGGCTAGACTTGTTGCAAAAGGATTTCGTCAAAGACCTGGTTTGGACTATGACGAAACCTTTTCTCCAGTGGCTATGCTCAAATCCATTCGGATCCTTCTTGCCATTGCTGCCTTCCACGATTATGAGATTTGGCAAATGGACGTAAAGACCGCTTTCTGAATGGACATTTGGAAGAGTGCGTCTATATGGACCAGCCAGAGGGTTTCATTCAGAGTGGGAGCAGCGGGAAAGTGTGCAAGTTGCTTAAGTCCATTTATGAACTAAAAGCAAGTATCGCGGAGTTGGAACATCTATTTTGATGAAACGGTCAAAGAATTTGACTTTATCAAAAATCCATATGAGCCATGCATTTATAGTAAGCTTGTAGCACGAACTGTTGTATTCCTCATCCTGTACGTGGATGACATTCTCTTGATTAGGAAATGGCATTCCTATGCTACAATCTGTCAAAGGGTTCTTGTCACACAGATTCTCCATGAAAGACCTGGGTGATGCCTCTTATATTCTGGGGATCCAGATCTATCGTGATAGATTTAAGAGGATGTTGGGACTTTCACAGTCCAGGTACATCGACACCATACTGAAAAGATTCAGTATGGAAGATTCTAAGCACGGTAATTTACCGGCTTGTCACGGAATCACCCTCTCCAACGAGATGTCTCCCAAGACTGATTTGGAAAGGGATCACATGTCTATTATACCCTATGCTTCTGCGGTAGGCTCTATAATGTATGTGATGTTGTGTACCAGACCAGATGTTTCTTACGCACTGAGCGTGGTAAGCCGGTATCAGTCAAACCCTGAGGAGAAGCACTGGAAAGCAGTAAAGAACATTCTCAAGTACCTGAGAAGGACTAAGGATATGTTCTTGGTTTACGGCGGAAAAGACCTCTAGATTGAGGCCTTTGCTGACTCTAGCTTCTAGAGTGACAAGGATGACTCCAAGTCCATGTCAGATTATGTCTTTACCCTCAATGGAGGGGCGGTCTGCTGGAAGAGTTCCAAGCAGGACACCGTTGCTGACTCGATGATGGAAGCGGAGTATATCGCAGCTTCTGATGCCGCAAGAAAAGCAGTCTGGATGAGAAAGTTCTTAACAGAACTTCATGTGGTTCCATCCATTGTTGATCCAATACCTCTGTATTGTGACAACAACGGAGCTATAGCTTTAGCGAAGGAACCCAGGTCCCATCATAAGTCTAGACACATCTTGAGGCGGTGTCACATAATCAGGGAGATCGTAGATCGCCGGGGGATCGAGCATCGGAGAGTTGCTACTGAGGAAAACACTGCAGATCCATTCACAAAGGCCATTCCTCAGACGCAGTTCGAAAGGCTATTCGAGATGATAGGTCTGTGATATGCCAGGACATGGCCTTAGTGCAAGTGGGAGATTGTTAGTGTGATATGCTCTAGAAGCCATTATTGTATAGTACTAGTCTATATATTACATTTTGGAAGCTTGGGATATATACGCGGATTTATGACAGTCTTGCTCAATATAGTAGTATGCTACTTGGTTTGTATCTATCTTAATATGTGTATATGTTTCTTTTAACGTATCGCTAATACATATTGATAGAGCCCTTGGGATCTTTGCTTGACTACCAGCGTTGTGATGGCAGTCACACTTCTGTGGGCTGGGTAGTCTACAATCATATCCTTATACAGGTCCCTAGTCGTAGGATTATCGAGACAAGGCATCGATACTCCAGAGTAGACTAGTGTATACGCTTCTCATCCCAACATGGGAGATGGTCTGTCCCACAGCCATCAGTACGTCGTACTGGAGATAGTATGCAGGCGCTCATTGGGTTACGAGTTACACTGGACAGACTCGTAGGTACTGCTGGTTGGTACTATACCTATCATCAGGTAGCAGTTCCCAGATGACATGAGTACAGCTTAGTCCGTTGACTTGACACTGCTACTTCGCCTCAAGTGTGTCCCCACTGTTCTTAGATTACTACCCTACCACGGCTCTGCTGAGTCATGCAAACAGGTAGTAGTTGGGTACAGTCCCGAAGCACTTGGAGGTAGTAGCGGTTAGATAGGATTCGTCTCTCCTGGTATTGAGGGTTGCTGTCGCGCTGTATTCGGAAAGCCATTACACAAAGTCCCTAGCCAGGGTAAGTGAGATTTACTGGTAGGTACTCCAGTAGTTTCTTAGAGTGCTTTTGGCCGCACTCCAACACGACTTATTGCACTATTAGGGGTCTGACGCTTGCCGTCCCCTTAGGACCGATATGCAACACTCTTAGACGAACAGACTGGACTGTACGGAGATTGCCACAGACATTCTTAGTAGGGGTACGGATGGGTTTCCTCGTCGACCTTCTTATCGACAGATACCTGAGTAGCCGTTACGTACAGCTAGTGCCGCTGACGTGCTTGTGGTTAAACCCACTGCCAGAGTACTGTCGAGTCTTTAGAGTCCCACATAGAGGGTATCCCAGCTTCGGGTGAAACGATGTAAAGGTCGTATGGTTTTACGACAGGGTTCGATCACATACGTGTACTCGTACGCGTGAAGTGTTCGAGTGAACAATACTAGTGGGCTTTGGTTTAAGCTGGATCCTAGTATTTGATTATTGGATTAGTTTCGTCTCATAGTATTCGTGTTTCTCGGAACACGGATGCGGGTGGTATATACGGATGAGAGGGGGTAAAGAAGGAGACACCTCATTAGAGTTTTGACCACTGACTTGTTCAAAACAAATATGAGGTGGAGAAAAGTCTTTGTTATTTTTGGTAAATGATAATTTAGTGGCATGGCTACTTGGGTTGACCATTTGACTTGGATTGACTTTTTGACTCTAGATATTTTTGTGAGATATTTTTGAAACCTAGATATTTTGGTGAGATATTTTTCCATGCCATGCTTATGGTCAAATCAACCTAGCCATTCTATTTTCTATTATCATTATCCAAAAACATTTCTCTTTCCTCAAGAGTTCACTCTCTCCTTCTTCCTCTCAAAACCCTAGCGTCTCATGAGTTGAGAATCAAGGGTTAGTGAGACTAAGCTACTAAAATCACTCTCTACTTACTCTAGGTTACTTTGTTTAGCACACCAAGTGATCTAGTTACCTCAACTTGGAGGTTTAGTTCAAGGTTGGAACTCTCGGGTGGATCTTCTTTGACTTCGAGAAGCCGATGAGCAGGCGCATCCACCACCACTCTAAGGAGCTCACATCAAGGAGGAGAAGGACTTGTAGCTTGATGTATAATCATTTTACATAGTAGCTACAACTCCTAATTAGTTTGTTAGTTAGGGTTTAGCAAAGATTCTTATGCATAGTCGATATTACCTTGTTAGAAAAAAATCGATTTTTACCTATTCCGCCTCCCCGCAAACCCGTAGGGTAAGTAACGTCGACTTACGCCCTCTAAGGGAAGCTAGCTTCTTTCGAGTCAACAAGGAGGGGCTACATACACACTAGTCTACTCTGGAATATCGATGCCCTAGTCTCGATATTCCCACCACTAGGAACTGATTAAAGGATGTACTTTTGGACCATCCTGGCCCCACTAGTATGATCTCATCATAATCCTGGTAGTCTAGTATATATCCTAAGGGCTTTATCAACATGTAAGAGATAGACAGTATAAATACCAGTCTACATGTTAAGATAAAGGTAACCTAATAGCATACTATTATGTCGAGCAAGAAAGTCTTCTATATATATGTCCAAGCATCCACTATATCATCAATAATGTCCTCAAGGGCATACATATTCCTAACAATCTCCCACTTGCACTAAAACCAGTTGTTGTAGTTTCTCATACCCAACGTCCTAAAAAGTCTCTCGAATAGCATCTGGGGAATGGCCTCGGTGAGTGGATCCACTGTGTTATCCTCTGTGTCAACTCTCCTAAGCTCGATCTCCCGGAGATCAACTATCTCCCTGATCAGGTGATACTGTCTAAGAATATGTCTGGATCGCTGATGGGACTGGGGTTCTTAGGCCAAAGCCGCAGCTCCATTGTCATCACAATACACAGGTATTGGATGCCCAATGGTAGGAACCTAGTTCATCTCATGAACTGTATTCATCCAGACAACCTCTTTGGCAGCATCGTTGGTAGCGATGTAATTAGTCTCTATCAATGAGTCTGCTACGGTATATAGCTTGGAACCCTTCCAACATACCGTGCCTCCACTGAGGGTGAATACAAAATCCGAGACTGACTTTTAGTCGTCCTTATTGTTAGTTATATGTATGCCCTAGAGGCCATTACTGTACATTGGATGTATATTGTAGTGGATGCTGGGACATATATAGGTAGGACTTTCTTGCTCGACATGATAGTACGCTATCTGGTTGCTCTTTATCTTAACATGTATACTTTCTGTCTCTCTGATTACATGTTGATAAAGCCCTTAGGATGTGTACTCGACTTCTAGGACTATGATACAGATCATACTAGTGGGGCCTGGGTAGTCAATGAGTACATCCTTCATTGTTCCTAGTCATGGGAATATCGAGACGGGGCATCGATATTCCAGAGTAGACTAGCGTGTATCTTCTCGACCCATGTGATGGGCGATGGATGATCCCATATCCATTGGTGTTTGACATCAGAGATGGTATGCGGGTGCTCAGTGGAGACTGGGTACACTGAACGGACTCGCCGAGAACTCCCAGATGGTATTATACCTCACGTCAGATGGCAGTTCTCTGGTGACACTGGTACAGCTTAGTCTGTTGACCCGAGATCGTCATAGAGTCTTGTGTGTCTCCCACTGTGCTTTGATTTCCACCCTACCACGGCTCTACTGAGGCGTGCAAACAGGTGGTTTTTGGGTACAGTCCCGATTCACATGGAGGCAATGAGCGATAGGAGGGGATTCGTCTCTCCCGGTATTGGGGGTTGATGTTGCGCTATGCTCGACTGGCCATAACAGGAAATCCCTGGCCAGGTTTGCAGTGACCTACTGGTAAGTGTTATCAGTAGTTTCACACATGTCATGGACCTTACGTCGGCATGACTTATCAAGCTATTGGGGTCTGACGTTTACCACCCCTAGGCGAGATATGCGACATATCAGACGAACAGACCGGACTGTACGGTAAGTGTTACTGGTTGGATTCACAGGAGTGTGAGCGGGCTTGCTCGTCGATATTCTGATCGCTCAATACCCGGGTGGCCGTTACGTTTAGCAGACCGCTTGCGGCTTGTGGGTGTTTGATATGATCATCATCTGCTGCCGGCGTATTGACGAGTCTTTAGAGTCCTACACAGAGGTTTCCTGGCTCAAGCGAAACGAAATAGGAGCGCATATGAGATATGTGCGGGACCGAGAATAATGCGTGTATGTGATACCGTATTCTATTCTCGCGATGGATGTATCGAATGGTTGTATGCGATATAACCTAGTTATCGAATCAAGGATTGATTCGATAAGCCGATACATAGGATACTAGTCGGTTATATACGATATGACCGGATCGTTAAATCAAGTATTGATTCAATGATTTAATGCATAATTATATATTTGATATATTACTTTGTATTAACTAGTATTGGCTCACTTTAAATGGATTTTCTCACTTGAATTGTGCAAGTTGTATATGTGATATACTTTTGTGCACAAGATTGTATCATGTTTGATGATACATGCAAGCTTGGGTTTGTGTAAAGAATTAAACCATGGTTAGTTAGTGGTTAGGGTTTCATTTTAATTACTTATTCATTTATCTATTTATTTATTTTATTTATTTCATTTAGAAAAGATAAAGAGAATGGTGGCTTTTTTTTGTAGTTTTGTGGAAACTTCATGAAGTGTTGAAAGCTTGACCATTCTTGTTCTTTTCCTAAACCTAACCATGGTTTATTCTCTACACCTAACTATGGTTACTATTATGATAAGTATCATTTTATTTGATATTTTAAATATACTTATCATAATTCTTTCTCATCATCTTCTTCATCATCAACATGAAAAAGCTTGCAACCATCAATGGCAACTAGCCAAAATGAGTGAGAAATCCAATTCTAAAGTGAACCCACTTCCTATTTCTTCATCCTCTACCTCTTGCCAAGTAGTATAGGGTGTTTTCTTCATAAGTTTCATGACTTGGTGAAGTGGGAGCTTGATCTAGTGATGCCTCGACGTAGATCATCTTCGGCATCGAAGCCGACGACCAAGCCTGCCCATTTCTTCGATGAAGCCGATGCTAGAGCCCAAGATACGATTTGGACAGCGAGGGGACTTCATCACGGAGCCTAGGAGGTGGAGGACTGGATCTACAAAGGTTGTAGCCACTTTCCTTTAGCATTTAATTCGTTTACATGCTTGCATCGCCTCATTATCTAGTTAACGATCCGTATTAGGGTTTGTAGGCACTTGTAAAATTTCAATTGGCCATGTTTGATCACTTGTGAGACTTCATTAGTGTGCCTAGGAACCCTACAGTGGTATCAGAGACTGGCTAGAGCCTTAGGCGATGCGTAGACGAAGTTTGAAACCCGAACGAACCCGAAACCCTAATCCGAGACCACTCTCTGTGCAATTTTTGAAAATGTGGATTTTTCAATATTAAAAATATGCAGAAAATTCAGCAGGGTTTTCTAAGAAAAACTGTGAAAAACGAGATCATGATTCCACTACAGTGCGGCGGAACCGCAGCATTAGCATAGCTAATGCGGCGGTTCCGCGGCACTTTTGTCCCTTCTCCCAGTACTTTTTGCACAGTAACTCTTACATTTTAATGCTGTATTTTCTGGGAATTTTTAATTTGACTCAAGAGTTGAGTGTTCTGGGGTTGTATTGGGAGTTCGTAGATTCGATCGGATTGTCTAATTTTGTCTATGTGTTTTCCGGATAATGTTTGAATATGTTAAAAAGTTCGACCGGATAAAAATACCCAATTTTTCCCCTGTTGGGAAATTTCCAAGTGTTGGATTTTTCCGTGGTTTAAAGACGTTCTAAGTAGTGCAAGTAACTCGATGGACCCTCTAGAAGACAACAAACCTTAACTCGATTATGTGACCGTCTTGAACTGCCTTTTGAACCTTCGGGTTTGGGGCAGTACGGCGTGCCACATGTGAGGCGTTGGCTTGACCCTTCTACGGCTGGACCGTTGGTACTGAGGCATGGAGTGAATGTCTTTGAACTTATTTCATTCGGTTGATCGGGAAAACTTGGGTGTTCGATTGTTCGATCGGAAAGTTTAACATTTTCTATCTTATCCGGAATGTGATACAATAATTGGAATTCACAAGCAGTTATGAGATAACTGAATGAATGTTATAAACGTAGCACTTTAGTCTCACTTGATCGGTTGCCACGGAATTTTGATGTGATCAAAAGTCCGTCGCAATCACGTAGCGTACGCGGATACTCGCCGGGTAAACTTAATAGACAGCCTCACTCCATAGCCCCGACCAAGTGACTGTAGGAGAACCCCATCGCCGAAAGCATCCGTTCGGGTGCTCGCGGTAGCGGTGTTCCGCCTTGGTGCACTTCGTCGACGGTATCGGGGGTGCGGCCGCCTACTGAAGTTTGCGACGAGCATTCGATCAGAATGTCGGGAATCTTGTTGAATTGCCCGACTTGATATTGAAAAGTGTTTTCGATAATGAGACTAAAATGCGGGGTTTATAATTGTTAGGCATGTGATGTCTAAGTATTTCATTTGATTAGGCATGCGATGTCTAAAGAGGTTGCGGATTCCAACTGTTGTAGTTTTACACTTTCTTTTCTGTGGCCGTAAGTGTGATATGTGATATCGCCGGTTTCGTTGCTATATGTCAACGACAATTGGGATGCGCATATTTACTTACGTTGATGACATGTGATGTTATGTGTTGCTGGATATGTTATATTGGATCGTCGTTGTAGGGTGTTTTCCGTCACCCCATTGAGATGGGAATACGCGCGCGCTTGTCAGGCGCAGTACAGATTCCCCCTGCCTAGGGTAGGCCGGGGTTTAATGATTGTGGGGATCCGAATCTCCGGCAGCCGCGAACTAAGCTGCCGTTAATTACCCCTCGCATTTGGGGCGAGGGAACCTCCGATTAACGGGTTAAACTGGTCATGCGAACTCAATGTGCAGTGTGCGTGTGTGTTGTCTTAAAAAAGGGGGTTTTGGATATATCGGGAGCCACGCAGAGTTTTTACGGGGGTCCCGCTACCCGGATAGCGGGCTGGGGGTCAAGGGGGCTAGCAGCCCCCTACGGGGTTCGGGGCAGCGCCCCGGCCCGAAAATTTTTTGGAGGGGGAGAATGTTGCGGAGTATGTATATGTGTGAGTTTGTATACATATATATATGTATATGTATGTACATAAAAAGAGGGGGAAAAGGCATCCAAGGGATGCGTGGGGCCAGCGCCTTGAGCGCTGTGCGCTTAGGTGCTGTGCGCTCAGGCGCAAGCGCGCCACGTGTCGGCACGTGGGCGCTTTGCGCAAGAGCGCTGCGCGCAGGTGCGCAAGCGCGCGCGCGCCACGTGTCGGCACGCGGGCGCTTTGCGCAAGAGCGCTGCGCGCAGGTGCGCAAGCGCGCGCGCGCCACGTGTCGGCACGCGGGCGCTTTGCGCACTTGCGCAAGCGCGCGCGCCACGTGTCGGCACGCGGGCGCTTTGCGCACTTACGCAAGCGCGCAGGTGCGCAAGCGCGCGCGCCACGTGTCGGCACGCGGGCGCTTTGCGCACTTGCGTTGCGCGCTGGAGCGCAAGCGCGCGCGCCACGTGTCGGCACATAGGCGCTTTGCGCATGAGCGCTGCGCGCCGGCGAGGATAAGAGGCTTTTAGCCTCGAAAAAAGATTTCTCAAAAGAGAAATCAGAGAGGAGTTGGACTCCTGAATGTGTTTTGGGGTTAATGGAAGGGGTTCTTCTTCTTCCTCCTGTTGTTTGCTGGATCTTGAAGATCAAGGGATGTGAAATGTCAAAATCTCTTTTTTTTTGAGATCTGATGGCAGATCTGAGTTCCCCTTTGTGGGTTTTGTGGTGGAAAACTACTTAGTTTTGGAAAAGAAAGAGTAAAACTCTTGATTTAATTCAAAAGAATTGAAAAGGTTTAGAACCTTGGAGAAGGAGCATGAGGCACAAAGAACCCTAGTTTTTGGGGGAATGAAAAAGTATTGCTTTATTCATCATCATGTTGCCTTATATAGGCTTACACATTTACATATAGCCCCTTGGGCTTTACAAAAATGGCATTTTAGCCATCCCATGGCTCATGTGCCATTTCATTTTGCACATAAGCCATGGGCTTACAAAAATTTGGCTTTATGCCCATTTTGTTTACATTCATGCATAAAAAATTACATAAAAATTATTTATGACATGATTTTGTTGTTGGCATGAGAGAGGCTGGCCGCGGGCTCGACTTGGGCATGGGCCCGCTTGACCTGGGTTTGGGCCCACCTAGCTTGGGGGTTGACCTTGACTTTGACTCGGTCAACCGGGGTGTAAATTTTTACCCCAACAAATTGCCCCCCATCAATAAATGCTCACCGCATATGTGGGTCGTATGCATGAAATTGATGGATCTTCTTTCACGTGGAGGCGACTTGCTTTGGTTCCCACTTTTTGGGATGCACTGCCCTTTTTACGACATGGACGGTCGACGCTTAACGCGTCTCCGAGACGGAGTGTCTGTGGTAGACGTTTCCCTGGCCCGGAGCGATCTGGTTCCTGCTTTGTAGGAAGCCTGCACTGTCTTTTTTGCGACATGGACGGTCGACGCTCTGATCCGGAGCGATTTGGTAGACGTGTCCCCGGCATGGAGTGTCGCTGTTGGACGTTTCCCTGATGTGGAGTGTCTGTATTGGACGTTCCCCCGATGCAGAGTGTCGCTGGTTGACATGTCCCCGTGACGGAGTGTCGCTGATCGACTTTTCCCCGGCGCGGAGTGTCGGGTTGACTTTTCCCCGGCACGGAATGTCGCTGATCGACTTTTCCCCGGCACGGAGTGTCGGGTTGACTTTTCCCCTGCACGGAGTGTCGCTGATCGACTTTTCCCCGGCGCGGAGTGTCGGTGGTTGACTTTTCCCCGGCACGGAGTGTCGCTGATGGACTTTTCCCCGGCGCGAAGTGTCGGGTTGACTTTTCCCCGGCACGGAGTGTCGCTGATCGACTTTTCCCCGGCGCGGAGTGTCGGTGGTTGACTTTTTCCCGGCACGGAGTGTCGCTGATGGACTTTTCCCCGGCACGGAGTGTCGGGTTGACTTTTCCCCGGCACGGAGTGTCGCTGATCGACTTTTCCCCGGCGCGGAGTGTCGGGTTGACTTTTCCCCAGCGCGGAGTGTCGCTGATCGACTTTTCCCCGGCGCAGAGTGTCGCGGATCGACTTTTCCCCGGCTCGGAGTGTCGCGGGTTGACTTTTCCCCGGCACGGAGTGTCGCTGATCGACTTTTCCCCGGCGCGGAGTGTCGGGTTGACTTTTCCCCGGTGCGGAGTGTCGCTGATCGACTTTTCCCCGGCGCGGAGTGTCGCGGGTTGACTTTTCCCCGGCATGGAGTGTCGCTGATCGACTTTTCCCCGGCGCGGAGTGTCGGGTTGACTTTTCCCCGGCACGGAGTGTCGCTGATCGACTTTTTCCCGGCGTGGAGTGTCGCTGATCGACTTTTCCCCGGCGCGGAGTGTCGGGTTGACTTTTCCCCGGCACGGAGTGTCGCTGATCGACTTTTCCCCGGCGCGGAGTGTCGGTGGTTGACTTTTCCCCAGCACGGAGTGTCGCTGATCGACTTTTCCCCGTCGCGGAGTGTCGGTGGTTGACTTGATTCCGAGATGAAGCATAATTTCGACAGGGAAGGCAGGTACACCGAGGCGAAGCATCATTTTGACACGGGGTGCATTCTGAGACGAAGCATAATTCCGACGCAGAGCTTGCTGGTTGACTTGATTCCGAGGTGGAGCATAATTCCGGCAGGGAAGGTAGATATCCCGAAGCGAAGCATGATTTCGACACGGGGTAAATTCTGGGACAGAGCATGATTCCGCCGTAGAGGTTGTTGGTTTGATTTGATTTGGGTTGACATTAGTATCGCTACACTAGAATATGGTACCAGGAGCGAATCATCATTTGTCATGAGAGGGTTTAGGGATTTTGGTTTTGGTCGGCATCTGCATTGCTGCACTGGAATAATGCCAGGAGCAACTCATCATTTGCCCCGGAAGGATTTGTGAATTGGTTTTTGTTTGGCATCAGTATCGCTACACTGGAATATGGTACCAGGAGCGAATCATCATTTGCGCTTGCTAATCAGGAAGCGATGGCTTAGGAGACAGGTTTTAGGTCCCTATCACCTAAGACTTTTCAATTTTGTGAGCCGTAAGGGTCTCACAAAGCGTTTTCTCCCTACGGGTCGTAAGGATCCCGTAAGTGTATTTTCTCCTTAGGAGTCATGGGGACTCCCAAGTGTGTTGCTCCTTTGTGAGTCGTAAGGATCTCACGCGGGAATTTTCTCCTCACAAAGTCGAGAGGACTTTGCGAGTGCATTTTATCTCTTTTTTTTTACGAGTTTGCGCCCTTTCGGGTTTTCGCAAACTCGCCGGCAGTCCTGCTGTTTTTACTCACGGAACCCTTTCGGGTTTTCATCCGTGCCCATTTTGCTTGTGGACATACCTTCTTTTTTTTTATCTTTTTTTTTTGAATCTTCCCTGCCGGTGGACTTTGAATGTGGTCTTGCCGGTAGGACTTGGGAGAGATTGAGATCGTTTTACGCCCGTGGATTGTATACGGTTTTACAGGATGTATGATCCAGACCGTAGGGCCAGAAACATTTCAGGACTTTGTTGGCGTCTGCATCGCTGCACTGGAATATGGTACCAGGAGCGACTCATCATTCGCCGTTGGGGTATGGGATTTGGAATTTGGTTGGCGTCTGCATCGCTGCACTGGAATATGGTACCAGGAGCGACTCATCATTCGCCACTTGGGGATTGGGGAGTTGGAATTTGGTTGGCGTCTGCATCGCTGCACTGGAATGTAGTACCAGCAGCGACTCAACATTCGCCACTTGGGGATTGGGGAGCGATGGCTAGGAGACAGGTTTAGATCCCTATCACCTAAGGCTTTTCAATTTTATGGGCCGTGAGGGTCCCATAAAAGCATTTTCTCCCTGCGAGTCGTAAGGATCTCGCAGGTGTATGTTCTCCTTAGGAGTCGTGAGGGCTCCTAAGTGTGCTTTTCCTTTGTGAGTCGTAAGGATCCCACAAAGGTTTGTTCTCCTCATGTATCGTGAGGACACATGAGTGGATTTCCCTCGTTCCCAGTTTAATGACTTAGAGGTCGACTGTTTCCAGTTTAACGACTTAGAGGGCATCTGTTTCCAGTTTAAAGACGTAGAGGTCATCTGCTTCCAGTTTAACGACTTGGAGGTCATCTGTTTCAAGTTTAACGACTTGGTGGTCATCTGTTTCCAGTTTAATGACTTGGAGGTCATCTGTTTCCAGTTTATCGACTTAGAGGTCTGCTGTTTCCAGTTTAAAGACTTAGAGGTCTTCTGTTTCCAGTTTAAAGACTTAGAGGTCTAATGTTTCCAGTTTAACGACTTGATGGTCATCTGTTTCCAGTTTAACGACTTGGTGGTCATCTGTTTCCAGTTTAAAGACTTAGAGGTCTGCTGTTTCCAGTTTAACGACTTGGAGGTCATCTGTTTCCAGTTTAAAGACTTAGGGGTCTAATGTTTCCAGTTTAACGACGTAGAGGTCATCTGTTTCCAGTTTAACGACTTAGAGGTCTGCTGTTTCCAGTTTAACGACTTGGAGGTCTTCTGTTTCCAGTTTAAAGACTTAGGGGTCTATTGATGGCGAGCTTGGAATTTTGGGGTGGGGGCCGGCATCAGCGTTGCTAACACTGAAGCAGAGGTGCCAGGGGCAATTCATCATTTGCCTACTCTTGTTGGCGGAGCGATGGCTTAGGAGACGGGTTTAGGTCCCTATCGCCTAAGGCTTTTCAATTTTATGGGCCATGTGGATCCCATAAAAGCATTTTCTCCCTGCAAGTCGTAAGGACCCCGCAGGTGTATTTTCTCCTTAGGAGTCGTGAGGACTCCTAAGTGTGTTTTTCCTTTATGAGTCGTAAGGATCCCACAAAGGTTTGTTCTCCTCATGTATCGTGAGGACACATGAGTGGGTCTTCTCAATGGAGCATAATTCTAAAGGCGGAGACCAGCCGCGTAACTGGTGATTACGGTGGGGCATGGGTATGATGATAATTATTTGAGCCTGTGGATTGTATACGGTAGTCAATTTGGGGACTAACCGTAGGGCTGGAAGAATTTTGGAAAACTGGACTTTGGTCGGCGTCTGCATCGCTGCACTGGAATATAGTACCAGGAGCGACTCATCATTCGCCGTTTTTTATTATTTTGTTTTGTTTTTGTTTTGTTTTTGTTTTTGTTGTTTTTTTTTGTTTTACCGCGATTGCTCTATCATTTCAGCTTTTCTTATCGCGAAGGTCGCGATTGCCCCATCATTTCGGCTTTTATTCACGGTTGCCCCATCATTTCGGCTTTATTTTCATTTTCAGTTTTACTCGCTGATTTTTATTGCGAGTTGCCCCATCATTTCGGCTTTTCTTTATTTTTCTTTTATTTACACATTTTTTTTTATTTACACATTTTTTTTACATTCCCAGTTTAACGACTTAGAGGTCGATTGTTTCCCAGTTTAACGACGTGGTGGTCCTTTGTTCCCAGTTTAACGACGTGGCGGTCGATTGTTCCCAGTTTAATGACGTGGTGGTCTTTTTGGCTTATCCCAGCTCCTTGAACTTTGATCTTGGCGGAGCTGTGTTGATGACCTAGCTCTGTGGCTTGCCGATACATCCGAGGATTGTGAGGTTTTTCCAAGCTTATATTGGTCCTCTGCCCAATCTTTGAAAATATAGCAGTCTTCGATGGTATGACCCACCACTCTATGATATGGGCAGTATATGGGATTGCCGGTCATGTTCATTTCTTGTGGCCTCTTTGGAACAGGCAGTTGCAGACCGCTGTTCAGGGCGTCCATGAATATTTTGCGGACTTCATCCCTCCTGAAGGAGTATATCTTCTTCTTTCCCTCCATTGGGGTAGGTGCCTTTACTGATGCTGGTCCTCGAGGCATATGTCTGGGAGGATTAGGTTCCCGAAAGGTTTCGGTCTCCATTTGCATGAAATCGGCGATCGTAGCTTGACTGTTTGCTAACACGCCTCTAGACAGTTCTATCTCTCCCATCTTGTATTGCCTTTCGACCCAATCTTTGAAGACGAAGCAGTCCTCAATGGCATGACCTATCACCCTGTGATAGGGGCAATATTCTGGATCGTCGGTCATATTCGCTTCTTGCGGTCTCTTTGATTCCGGCAGTTGTAGACCGTTTCTTAGGGCGTCCCTGAATATCTTGTGGACCTTTTCCCTCTTGAAGGAATAGACCTTTTCCAACTTCTCTTTCAGAGGCGATTCCCCCCGGCGTATGTATCGGAGGGACTGGAGGCTGATTGCGGCCGTTTTTCGCGAAGGCGCTCCGCTTTTAGGTTGAAAGGGATATCAGTTGGCTGCCCCCGGGTATCAATCCCTGGCTCATGAGCCAAGATTTGATTCTGCTGTAATTGCAATCGGGCGACTTGGGTCGCGAGATCTGCCATGACGTTTGCCAGCTCGTCGACTTTGGAATAGACCTCGGCCATCTTCTCATCCCTGTCCTGAAATTGCCTTTGAAGCCATTGGAATAATGCTTGTTCTGTAGTTCCGGCTCTGACAACCGGGTAATCTTTATTGCCTGAGCTCCATTCCGTAGGAACCACGGGCTCCTCTGGCTTATCGGCCTGAGTGGGCTCTTCATCATTTAGATCGAGCCGATGTTGGGTAGCGTCAACCATATCATCACCATGGCTGTGAAGAAGAGGAGGATTCGTTTCTTCATGTCCGGCCATGCAGACAGTGTGGATAACACATTCAGCCATTCTTTCATCACCGGCAGCTGGTTTCGCGGGGCGGTCCGGGCTTTGGAAATTCATAAATTTTAGCATGGCTAGAGCCCTAGCCCTTTTGTTGGCTCTATTTCTGAGCCGTTTCTGCCTCAGCTTCTCTGCCTTAAGCGCTTGGCAGGCTTCTGCTCTTCGGGGAGCCTCCATAGGCTGAGTGATGGGGAGGCTTGAGAAGACACTCAATCGAGCAGTTGTCAGAGGCACCGCTGGAGATTGCTCAAGACGCGTTGTAGCTTTGTTGGTGTTGATGGCCTTGCCCCCAGTTGGGGTCAAGGAAAGTCGTTCAGACACTGACTTGCGTTTGGGTTGAGGTGCCCTTGCGACCACTATATTTGGTCTCCTGCCTTTCGAGACCGGTTTGTCTGCCACCGGGGCCTGAGAAGCCGGAATGGCGTTAGCGGGCACGAACAAAATAGAGCCGAACGGTAGCAGCGGCTCCTCCCACTGTCGCCCAAGACTGGCTGGGAGGACCGTCCTGGAGTCCATCTTCATTGTGTAAGAGATGGGAGCTGAGTTCATCATTGGAGACATTGTTGAAAGGCGATTGCTTGAAAACCTGCATGAAAGAGAATTATTTTAGTATAAATATAGACATGTAAATTGATTGAGTTCGCATGAACGTCTAACCCGAAATATGGGAGGAGAGATTGGTCCCACCGGGCGTGCCAGAATCTGTAGGGTGTTTTCCGTCACCCCATTGAGATGGGAATACGCGCGCGCTTGTCAGGCGCAGTACAGATTCCCCCTGCCTAGGGTAGGCCGGGGTTTAATGATTGTGGGGATCCGAATCTCCGGCAGCCGCGAACTAAGCTGCCGTTAATTACCCCTCGCATTTGGGGCGAGGGAACCTCCGATTAACGGGTTAAACTGGTCATGCGAACTCAATGTGCAGTGTGCGTGTGTGTTGTCTTAAAAAAGGGGGTTTTGGATATATCGGGAGCCACGCAGAGTTTTTACGGGGGTCCCGCTACCCGGATAGCGGGCTGGGGGTCAAGGGGGCTAGCAGCCCCCTTGCGGGGTTCGGGACAGCGCCCCGGCCCGAAAATTTTTTGGAGGGGGAGAATGTTGCGGAGTATGTATATGTGTGAGTTTGTATACATATATATATGTATATGTATGTACATAAAAAGAGGGGGAAAAGGCATCCAAGGGATGCGTGGGGCCAGCGCCTTGAGCGCTGTGCGCTTAGGCGCAGGTGCGCGCAAGCGCGCGCGCGCGCCACGTGTCGGCACGTGGGCGCTTTGCGCAAGAGCGCTGCGCGCAGGTGCGCAAGCGCGTGCGCGCCACGTGTCGGCACGTGGGTGCGTTGCGCAAGAGCGCTGCGCGCAGGTGCGCAAGCGCGCGCGCGCCACGTGTCGGCACACGGGCGCTTTGCGCACTTGCGCAAGCGCGCGCGCCACGTGTCGGCACGCGGGCGCTTTGCGCACTTGCGCAAGCGCGCAGGTGTGCAAGCGCGCGCGCCACGTGTCGGCACGCGGACGCTTTGCGCACTTGAGCTGCGCGCTGGAGCGCAAGCGCGCGCGCCACGTGTCGGCACGTGGGCGTTTTGCGCATGAGCGCTGCGCGCCGGCGAGGATAAGATGCTTTTAGCCTCGAAAAAAGATTTCTCAAAAGAGAAATCAGAGAGGAGTTGGACTCCTGAATGTGTTTTGGGGTTAATGGAAGGGGTTCTTCTTCTTCCTCCTGTTGTTTGCTGGATCTTGAAGATCAAGGGATGTGAAATGTCAAAATCTCTCTTTTTTTGAGATCTGAGTTCCCCTTTGTGGGTTTTGTGGTGGAAAACTACTTAGTTTTGGAAAAGAAAGAGTAAAACTCTTGATTTAATTCAAAAGAATTGAAAAGGTTTAGAACCTTGGAGAAGGAGCAGGAGGCACAAAGAACCCTAGTTTTTGGGGGAATGAAAAAGTATTGCTTTATTCATCATCATGTTGCCTTATATAGGCTTACACATTTACATATAGCCCCTTGGGCTTTACAAAAATGGCATTTTAGCCATCCCATGGCTCATGTGCCATTTCATTTTGCACATAAGCCATGGGCTTACAAAAATTTGGCTTTATGCCCATTTTGTTTACATTCATGCATAAAAAATTACATAAAAATTATTTATGACATGATTTTGTTGTTGGCATGAGAGAGGCTGGCCGCGGGCTCGACTTGGGCATGGGCCCGCTTGACCTGGGTTTAGGCCCACCTAGCTTGGGGGTTGACCTTGACTTTGACTCGGTCAACCGGGGTGTAAATTTTTACCCCAAGTCGTGTTTGAATAGCCGGGGTTTTTTTTATGTGAGATGAGTGTTTTTCATTTTCATTCATGTAAAAACTTGTATGTAATATTCTTTTATTAGGGCACTTCCAGGTTGCGGAAGATGTCACCCATTGTATATTATTTACTTTTCCGCATTAGGATAGACCCAAGGAGGGGAGCACAAGTAACCGGGTTCTGGGGTCCAGTGGGAGACCATCTCGAGGAGTCGAGTCCGGGTCTCCTAACCCTAGAATTGGTAGGGTTGCTTGCCGCTCTCGTAGGGGTCTAGGGGTGTGGGATTGGCTATTCATCACGACCGTGGAATCCGTGTTTTTTACTGGCTCGTATTGAAAACACGGACGTCCTAGTATATCCAATATTTCATTTGTTTCTTCTGCTGTGATTTATCTGTGATGTGATCATGTGATGTTCTGTGACAGATATTATATATAGTATATATGATATATTATATAGACGTTGCTTATGTTTTACACCCGCGCTAGCCCTGCCCCGCTCTGGCGTTAGTTACCTAACCTAACGGTGCAGACGGGACATCGAGGCGAATGCGGATGGCATAAGCGTACGTTATATTTATCTGTGATGGTTAGGTGGACTTAAATGATGGGATATTCATTAATGAGATTAATGAAAGAAAATAAACCTAATTGATGTTGTGGAATCGAATTTCAAAAAAAATAAAACAGGTAGCTACAGTTCTTGCTTTGCATCGCGGTGTTCATTGTAGAACATCCTGCACCTTATGCGATGAGGAAAGGACCGAGATCCCTTCACCGGGAGTGACTCCTTTAGCAATAACTGGCAGATGCTACAACCCTCGGTTTGTCTTTTGATCGCTTCTATAGTTTCTGCTTTGCACAGTGATATATATGATATATCCCGCACCTCATTCGACGAGGAAAGGGCCGACGATCCCTTCACCGGGAGTGACCCCTTTAGCAATACTAGAAAAGCTTCGAAAAACATTCCATTTAAAAACCATTTGATTCCTCAACGAGATCAAGTTCAAAGCGTTAAAGGTTTTCATAAAAACCATTCGCAACCCTCCGTCATTTTAGGAAGTAGAGTACTTAGTATTCGTGCTGTGTTTGTTGACCATAGTCAAGGCACAGTGTACGGTAGCTAAGTGATGTCTTCCTACACCGCATATGATGCGATTAGTTAGGACAGTCACGTGACTTTGTTGACCTTAGTTAAGGGTCATGTGGGTGGGTCTAATTAATCACGAAATGACGGGTAGAACTTGACTAGTACTTATAATTTGTTGACCATAGTTAAGGTCATGGGTACTAGGGGTAAAAACCTTTATCAGGAGTTTCAAGCGTTGAAATTTGCAATGAGATTGCATACCTTCTATATGATAGTTGGATCCCGATACCCACTGCGAGTAATTGTTACTACTGGGAGAGTTTTGCACTTTGCAATTAGCCGATCAAGTAGGTGTCTAGAAAGGTGTCAACGGGGTTACGCCTCTGGGAAAACGAGGTTTACTGTAATTAGGTCCGTGCGAAAGCACGGGGAACCTCCTTCAAAGTACCGACACTGGCCTGGCTGAAAGATTGGCGAACTTGTAGAGTGTAATTAATCCCGGCTAGTCTTTCCTTTTAAGGTTTGAAGGAAGATTTGATAAAAACAGTGGGAGCCATCCTGATTAGATAAAATATATAACCAGTCTGATCTTGCAAGAGCGCACGCAGAGTGTTTTCTTCTCTCTCTCTCCAGGTAGCGACCATATCACGTCTTAATCAAGATAATAATACGGATTATTGACCGAACCCGCTTGTTATACTGAGCTGGGGAACGTTGGTCCCGCTCCAACTTATAATTGTTATAAGACAGAGCAGGAATTGGGGAATACCAGATTTCCCATGCCGCCCAAACGAAGAAAGTGCATATGATGCATCTCCTTCGGGTGTGTTCATTACAAAGAACTGTTTCTCAGTATCCTCTGAATCCTGGGTATTTGATACCGGGTCAGGATCCCAGATATGTAATCTGTTACATAGGGCTACAAAAAGGTAGAAAAACTGAGAACGGGTGATAAGTTTCATGAGACAGAAAACGGGGCAAGTGTTGCAGCCATGTCTGTTGGTCATTGTCACCCTGTATTACCAATACATTGATTCTGAACAAATGCTATTAGATACCGAACCTGATATACAAAATCATATCAGTCTCTTTATTAGTAAAGAAATGATAAAATTTTGTATTGATAGTGTTTTGAACATTTCCTATATCAAAAGTTGATCGGTTCAGGCACGTTATCTAAAAGCATTGACGTTCTAAATCAAACTACAGTTCTTTAGTATACAGAACACACACAAGAGGAACAATTCAGAAATGAATGGATCCTTCTTGAGGTATTGTAGACTAGGTCACATCAATGCGACCCGACTGGCTGAAGTTACATTTTAGATGCATATTTAAATTAGTTTGAATTTACATCTTGTGAAACTTGCCAGTCATGTCACAAAGATTAGATGACCATAGCTCCGTTTACTGAAAACAGAGAAAGAGTTAGTAAACTCTTTGGACTGATGCATGATGATGTATGTAAGGTCTCTTGTCTACACATGCCAGGACTGGTTCTTTATACTTCATTATATTCTCTGATAATCTCTCAAGATTCAGTCATATGTTCATGTTGAAACATAAGTCCGAACCTTTTGAGGTATTCACAGAATATAAGTTAGAAGTAGAGAACCAATAACCAGGTATAAGTATTATGTCCTATGATGAGATCAGGAAGGAGAATACTTGTGCATGGCATTCCTGGACCATTCTAAAGGAGAATGAGATTCTCTCTCCGTATTACTCCTCTGAATACACCACAGCACAACGGTGTATCAGGGCGGAGCAATCACACAATATTAGATATGGTGTGCTCTATGATGAGTACTACTGAGTTTCCTATTTCCTTTTGGGAGTTATGCACTTATGAAGTTGCATACCTATTGAATAGGGTTCGATTCAAATCAGTGCCTACCACTCCATATGAGATATGGTATGGGAAGAGCCTATCTCTTAAGTAAGTTAAGATTTGGGATTGTCCGGCCTGTGTCAAAAGCAAAATCCGGACAAGATCGAGGCAATGTCAGTTCTGTAGAACTGGAAAGGTTCCAGCTATACAAACTGCAACTGATGATTTGACAGAACCAAAGGATTCAATAGTCCCCGACGAACCTCAGCCTCTCCGCCGATCTGGTAGGGTTCCTCATCCGCCTGAGAGATACCTCGGTTTCTCGATGACAGTGGGAGCAAGGAATGCATCATGAGATGATGACCCAACTAGTTTCGAGCAGGCCATCGAGAGTAGGGACTCTGTAAGAATGGCTGGATGCTTAGTGATCTGAGATGGAATCCATGTACACCAGCAAAGTATGGACTTTGGTTGCAATAACTGAAGGGTTAAATCCCCATCAGGAGCAAGTATATCTTGAGAAGATTACTTGGTGTAGATGGAAAAGTTGAGACTTTCAAAGCTAGACTCGTTAAAGTTTTTCGTCATCAACCAGGCGTGGATAATGATGAAACCTTTTTCCAGGGACTATGCTTAAGTCCATCCAAATCCTACTTGCCACGGCTACATACCATGACTACGATATCTGGTGGTTGGGTGTCATGACTGCTTTTCTAAATGATGATTTAGAAGAGAACGTCTATAAGAACACAGCCAGAGGGCTTCGTAAACAGTGGGAGCAGCGGAAACGTGTGCAAGTTGCTTTACATAATAAAGCAAGCATCGCGGAGTTGGAACATCTGTTTTGATGTGGTAGTCAAAGAGTTTGACTTCATCAAAATGGTAGATGAACCTTGTATGTACAAAAGGGTAGTATGGAGTATGGTAATGATCCTCGTAGAATACGTGGATTACATACTCTTGATAGGAAAATAGTTTCCTATGCTACGATCGGTCGATCTCCTCTTATCACATAGATTCTCTAATAGGATCAAAGTGATACCTCCTAAATCCTGAGTTTTCATCTATGAGATAGATGTAATTGGATGCTAGGATTCTCACTAGATGTAGTGAGATGGTATCAATCGATCCTGTGGAAAAACACTGGAAGGGTTCCAGGGTGATAAAGACAACTGAATGTCAGTCACAGGCATTGTCTTTACCCTCAGTAAAGGGACGGTACGTTGGAAGATTTCCAAGCTAGATACCGTGACAAACTAGACGATAAAGGCTGGTAATATCGCTATTAAAGATACTACCAAAGAGGAAGTTTGGGTGTATATTGGTTCATAAGATGAACTAGGTTCCCACCATTGTGTGACAATGGAACTGTGGCTTTGGCCCTGGAACCCTGGTCCCATCAGTGACCCAGACATATTCTGAGGCAGCATCACCTGATCAAGGAGATAGTTGATCTCCAGGGTGATCGAGGTTTGGAGAGTAGACTCAGAGGACAACACGGAGGATCCACTCACGAAGGCCTTTTCCCAAAGAGAGACTTTTAGGGGATGGTTGAGTATTAGATACTACAACCACTGTTACAGATGGCCCTAGTGCAAGTGGGAGATTGTTAGTTATATGTATGCCCTAGAGGCCATTACTGTACATTGGATGTATATTGTAGTGGATGCTGGGACATATATAGGTAGGACTTTCTTGCTCGACATGATAGTACGCTATCTGGTTGCTCTTTATCTTAACATGTATACTTTCTGTCTCTCTGATTACATGTTGATAAAGCCCTTAGGATGTGTACTCGACTTCCAGGACTATGATACAGATCATACTAGTGGGGCCTGGGTAGTCAATGAGTACATCCTTCATTGTTCCTAGTCGTGGGAATATCGAGACGGGGCATCGATATTCCAAAGTAGACTAGCGTATATCTTCTCGACCCATGTGATGGGCGATGGATGATCCCATATCCATTGGCGTTTGACATCAGAGATGGTATGCGGGTGCTCAGTGGAGACTGGGTACACTGAACGGACTCGCCGAGAACTCCCAGATGGTATTATACCTCACGTCAGATGGCAGTTCTCTGGTGACACTGGTACAGCTTAGTCTGTTGACCCGAGATCGTCATAGAGTCTTGTGTGTCTCCCACTGTGCTTTGATTTCCACCCTACCACGGCTCTACTGAGTCGTGCAAACAGGTGGTTTTTGGGTACAGTCCCGATTCACATGGAGGCAATGAGCGATAGGAGGGGATTCGTCTCTCCCGGTATTGGGGGTTGATGTTGCGCTATGCTCGACTGGCCATAACAGGAAATCCCTGGCCAGGTTTGCAGTGACCTACTGGTAAGTGTTATCAGTAGTTTCACACATGTCATGGACCTTACGTCGGCATGACTTATCAAGCTATTGGGGTCTGACGTTTACCACCCCTAGGCGAGATATGCGACATATCAGACGAACATACCGGACTGTACGGTAAGTGTTACTGGTTGGATTCACAGGAGTGTGAGCGGGCTTGCTTGTCGATCTTCTGATCGCTCAATACCCGGGTGGCCGTTATGTTTAGCAGACCGCTTGCGGCTTGTGGGTGTTTGATATGATCATCATCTGCTGTCGGCGTATTGACGAGTCTTTAGAGTCCTACACAGAGGTTTCCTGGCTCAAGCGAAACGAAATAGGAGCGCATATGAGATATGTGCGGGACCGAGAATAATGCGTGTATGTGATACCGTATTCTATTCTCGCGATGGATGTATCGAATGGTTGTATGCGATATAACCTAGTTATCGAATCAAGGATTGATTCGATAAGCCGATACATAGGATACTAGTCGGTTATATACGATATGACCGGATCGTTAAATCAAGTATTGATTCAATGATTTAATGCATAATTATATATTTGATATATTACTTTGCATTAACTAGTATTGGCTCACTTTAAATGGATTTTCTCACTTGAATTGTGCAAGTTGTATATGTGATATACTTTTGTGCACAAGATTGTATCATGTTTGATGATACATGCAAGCTTGGGTTTGTGTAAAGAATTAAACCATGGTTAGCTAGTGGTTAGGGTTTCATTTTAATTACTTATTCATTTATCTATTTATTTATTTTATTTATTTCATTTAGAAAAGATAAAGAGAATGGTGGCTTTTTTTTGTAGTTTTGTGGAAACTTCATGAAGTGTTGAAAGCTTGACCATTCTTGTTCTTTTCCTAAACCTAACCATTAACCCTAACCATGGTTTATTCTCTACACCTAACTATGGTTACTATTATGATAAGTATCATTTTATTTGATATTTTAAATATACTTATCATAATTCTTTCTCATCATCTTCTTCATCATCAACATGAAAAAGCTTGCAACCATCAATGGCAACTAGCCAAAATGAGTGAGAAATCCAATTCAAAAGTGAACCCACTTCCTATTTCTTCATCCTCTACCTCTTGCCAAGTAGTATAGGGTGTTTTCTTCACAAGTTTCATGACTTGGTGAAATGGGAGCTTGATCTAGTGATGCCTCGACGTAGATCATCTTCGGCATCGAAGCCGACGACCAAGCCTGCCTATTTCTTCGATGAAGCCGATGCTAGAGCCCAAGATACGATTTGGACAGCGAGGGGACTTCATCACGGAGCCTAGGAGGTGGAGGACCGGATCTACAAAGGTTGTAGCCACTTTCCTTTAGCATTTAATTCGTTTACATGCTTGCATCGCCTCATTATCTAGTTAACGATCCGTATTAGGGTTTGTAGGCACTTGTAAAATTTCAATTGGCCATATTTGATCACTTGTGAGACTTCATTAGTGTGCCTAGGAACCCTACAGTGGTATCAGAGACTGGCTAGAGCCTTAGGCGATGCGTAGACGAAGTTTGAAACCCGAACGAACCCGAAATCCTAATCCGAGACCACTCTCTGTCCAATTTTTGAAAATGTGGATTTTTCAATATTAAAAATATGCAGAAAATTCAGCAGGGTTAGTGCACTATGTTATATTGCATTGTTGTTGCATGTTGTGTTATTTTGTTTGTTTCATGTTGTATTTAGTTTTTGTGAGAAAGAGAGAAGAAAAAAATAGATGCCATGGTTGATAAAAGAAAAAGAAAAGAAAAGTCAATGATATGGGCATGAGAGAGAGTGTGGCATGGCATGTGATGAGAGAGAGAGAGAGAGAGAGAGAGAGATGAGAGTATGGCATGCTACCCTTGACATCAATTATTTCCTTCACCCTCATTTGTTTTCTTCAACTCCTCCTTCTTCTTCCTCACCCCCCTCATCCACCTCCTCTACCCCATGAAAGCATCTCCAATCCTTCACCAAAACCCTATACTCCCTTCACTAAAAATGATCCCCAGCTCATCCTACACCTTATGGACCTTTCAAGTTTGGATTTTGAAGACCTTGAGCAACTCAAGAATTTTCTTGAGTTTCCAAATAAGGTAAAACCCATATCTTTTAGTTAAGTTATTATGTTTAGTATATCCTAGTTTAGTTTAGAGTTTGTATTAGTTGGTTTAGTGATGTTTGGAAATTCCAAGAGGGGGTTTAGGTGATTGTGTGAACTTGTGATATGTAGTGACTGTTTACAAGACCTTAGTATTGATTTTCTGGACCAAAACAGAGATTTGAACCCGATTCATGAATGCAGAAATTGTCCCGTGTCGGTTTTGTGACGTTTTGTTGGACTACAGGGAATTTAGTGCTATCTGAGATGTTTCTGAGATAAACAAACAAGTCTATTGACCAATATGAACCATTAGAAGACCACCACTAAAGTACGGACCCGTTTCCCCTACTTTGATCGGCGAGGCCGGATAATTTGGTGATGTCGCTGGACCTCCTTTTGGGTTCTGGGGTTGGGTTTTTGGGTGTAGCTCCTAATATAACCTATACCCTATACTTGCTTGTTTAGTCCCAATTAACTTGAGCTAAAATCTGGGAGCATATTGGGTTGGTTTTGGTTAAGTTTTCCCGATGTTTGAATGCTTGGTTTTGATATTTGAGATATGATTTGGTCGTTAGACGTTTGTACGTCAACGACGAGGGTTGTTTGGTTGTTCTTGCATGTCACGCCTTGCTTCCTAAAATACGAAATACGAGGGGTTGATAAGGCCAACAATGCTCCTACGGTCAAGGAAACATCCTGCCGTAGCCACACTTTGGCTTCTATTTTTACGTGGTAATCAGTAATCAATGCACAGGTTATGAGAAATGCAGTCTCTAAATCAAAACAGATACAAAAACTAACCAGATAAAGATCAAGAAAAGATGGCGCTGACGTCGCTGATCTAGATGTCCGCAATATTCTCAAGGTACGATAGATGCTGATCCGAGCCAAGTCCACTTCTCACTCTGAGCATGCATACTTATGTCGTCAGAGCGATACAATAGCAATATATATAAATGCAAAAGTAAACACGTGCAATGATGATGAACATGAAGCAGTAAATATAGAATGATGACGCATATGAAATAATCGGTACAGATAAACAGTAAAGTAGGTATATCAAATCAGTAAGCAATGCATGTCAATATCACCAACCCTATCAGTCTCTAAGTCTCACTGTCCAGGTCGCTAAACCTATCGTCAGTCCAAGTGTGAAAGTCAACCATGCAGGAGTATCCCCAACCCAAGGGTAGGGCCCCAGGGGTAAGGGAACACGGGCCCGAAACGCTTGCTAATAATCAGTAATATCACACATATGACTCCCAGAATCGCTGTATATGCCGGCAATGAGACTCCTGAGATTACGTTGAACTCATACTCAAACTACCCCACACCCCGTGGTTTACATCAAACACCGACCATAAACTCAAATACTAGTCGGTCCATGACAAGTCTACGCGAGAACTGGAGACATGATCTCCATCAAGCATGTCTCGACTGGTACCCAAGATAAATGGATAGTGTTTGGTGCCTTACCTATGACACTAATATAAGTGCTCCATAACCGTCCCATTTCAGTTATAGTTACACTTATATATGTCCCATAGACGTCGACAATGTAATAATTTAACTGGTTCCGCTGATTGTATACAAGTACGTGTCACTTCACTTATTCATTCACGCTTTAACACTAACGTACTTGCCACAATCCAAACATTAATATCTATCACTGGGTAATGTACACGATCACTAGGTTACTAATGTATATGATATGATGAGAATGCAATAATTACGATATGAATAAAATATCAGCAACCAGTGTCCTACCACTTTCATAATTTACTATAAATCATGAGTACAGAATTAAGCAAAACAATATAAAAGGGGTAAGTAGTATGTTTAATTATCTATCCATCACAATTGGTTTTGCGTCAATCGGGTTTCAGGTTTGCTAGTTATGGCCATTTCATTTTAATTGTTCACTGCTGGAAATCCAATTTCTGAATTGGAATCCCGTTTTGTAACACGTTTTACTCCCAGTTGGGAGCATAATTAGGAAAATCTACAGTTCAACTAATTGTATATTTTTTAGTTATGTCTCCAACGCATCAAACAGATCATTAATATCTGTTCTGTATTAAAAGTTATGCTGTGTTCAAGGTGCTGGTGTAAGAGAGGTCACTGCAGAAACTGCAGAACACCCCGGTATTCTGAAATACAAATTAAATATTAAATGACGGTGAAACGACACGGGACAAGATTCATGGGTTAGATAACTAAATTATCTACGTAATCATATGGGATTCCATGTATTTTCAGTTTAAGAAAGGGGTGTACAGGTGTTCCCAAGGCCAGGCATCCAAAACGAACGCTGCTCCGGACTGCAGTTAAGGGCCGCGAATCGCCTCAGTATTCATGGATATAACTTATCAAAATGCAAATATGAACTATGGGATTCTGTAGGTTTATCCGTTGTCTTTGATACGAGCCATAGCACTCTGAGATCCGATATATACACAATTTATTGTGATTTTAACCGTTCAGCTTGTCCGAGAAAATCAGTTTTCACAAGGGTTATGGGGTTGTCCTTTTAGGGGAGGTAACAAACTTTATTTTACCGCCAAATTCATATACGATGTTCGTTGAGCTTCATCGATCATGAGTTCTGCCATGTTTGATTAAGTGTACATTTCGTATTCCGTATTGAACACATAGGTTTAGCAACCGATTAACGGTCAAAAGGTCGATTCAATTATTTGGCCTAAACGAAAATTAATCCACGGGTTTCAATATGCCGCTAGTCATAACATAATAAGCTCAATTGTGTCACAAACATTATTGTCAGATTCATCAAGACTTATTATTAAAATTGCTATCGTATTATTCGATATTCCGTATAATTATCAATATGAATAGAGTAGCATGTAAAGCAAGTATGAACTTGCCTGAAGATGGCCGGAGACACAACCGTGACGACGACGATGACAACAACGGCACAATCACGGCTCAATGAACACAACGCCAGCAGCAACAACAACAACTGTAGGGTTGCTAGGCACGCGCACAAGGGTCTACGAGGCATCAACCATGCCCGATTAAAAATTTAGCCGTGCCGAACAACCCGAATACGGATCTTTAAACTAGAGATTAGACGAAAACTAACAGGTTAACAACTTTAACACTAAGTGAGAGGGATTACAACCTTTGTAGATTCGGTCCTTCACTTCATATGCTCCGTGTTGTGGTCCCTTCGCTGCGATCATCGGGTTCCGGACTCTCGAGAGGTTCCACGAAGAGAAAGATGCAACCTTTGCTTCCGATCTTCGATACTAAGATGATCTACCTTGAAGTTCCGTTAACACAAGCTAACACTCATGAAATGATGTGAACACCCTCATCTAAATGGCAAGGGAAGATGAGGATGATGAAGTAGGACTTTTGCTCTCTTTATTTATCTTTTTCTCACATTTATTCATCACTTGAAGAAAATCAAAAAAGCTTTTTCATGAAAGAATGAAGGAAGAAGAAGATGAATAATGATTGAATTTCTTTTGTGACGAATAGAAAAAGAAATAATATGATGAATAATGCAACCATGGTTGACTAAACCCATGTAGAGAATTAACTAGGGTTAGGGTTTGGGTTGGGTTAAAGCATGAGTCACTTGAAAATATCTTTCACAAAACAAAACCAAAACCTTCTAGAATCATCTAGAAAGCTTAACCCTAATCCAAACCCTAATCATGTTTAAACTCCACTAAACATGTTGCATTAGTTATCATATCATGTTACAATATTATATATCACATATATTTTATTTATTGTAACAAAATAAAATAATACATTTAACATATATCGCATATATATCAATGTATTACCCGAGTGAGAAAAAGAATCTTTTAGTGAGAAAATATTAGTTAATGTAATTTAATATATCATATATATTATTATACATTAAATTATCGAATCAACACTTGATCCGACAATCCGGCTATATCGCATATAACCGACTAATATTTATCCGTACCGATTCATCGAATCAACACTTGATCCGATGACCCGGCTGATATCAAACATCGCGAGAATAAAATACGATATCACATACCGCATTATCCTCGGTCCCGCACATATCACATATGTGCCCCTACTCCGTTTTGCCTGAGCCAAGAAACCTCTGTGTAGGACTCTAAAGAATCGTCAATACGCCAGCAGTAGGTGATGATCATATCAAACACCCACAAGCTGCAAGCGGTCAGCTAAACGTAACAGCTACCTAGGTATTGAGCGCTCAGAAAATCAACAAGCAAGCCTGTACATTCTCCTGTGAATCCAAACAGTAACACTCCCGTACAGTCCGGTCTCGTCGTCTGATATGTTGCATATCTCGCCTAGGGGTGGTAAACGTCAGACCCCAGTAGCTCGATAAGTCGTGTCGATATGAGGTCTATAACAGTTCGAGAAACTAATGATAACACTTACCAGTAAATCTCAGCAACCCTGGCCAGGGATTTCCGGTATAGCCAATCGAACACAGCACAACATCAACTCCCTATACCGGGAGAGACGAATCCCCTCCTATCGCTCATTGCCTCCATGTGATTCGGGACTGTACCCAAAAGCCACCTTTTTGTACGCCCTCTTGGACGTGGTATGATGGAAATCAAAGCACAGTGGGAATCACACAAGACTCTATGACGATCTCGGGTCAACAGACTACTCTGTACCAGTGTCACCGGAGAACTGCCATATGACGTGAGGTATAAAACCATCTGGGAGTTCTCGGCGAGTCCGTCCAGTGTACCCAGTCTCTACTGAGCACCCGTACACCATCCTTGATGTCAAACACCGATGGATATGGGATCATCCATCGCCCATCATATGGGTCAAGATGCGTATACGCTAGTCTACTCTGGTGTATCGATGCCCTGTCTCGATACACCCTCGACTAGGAACAGTTATAGGATGTACTCGTCGACTACCGTGGCCCCACTAGTATGATCTCATCATAGTCCCAGTAGTCGAGTACATATCCTAAGGGCTTTATCAACATGTAATATAGAGACAATCAGAGTTCATGTTAAGATAAAGTACAACCAGATAGCATACTATCATGTCGAGCAAGAAAGTCCTCCCTATATATGTCCTAGCATCCACTTCAATATACATCGTATGTACAGTAATTGCCTCTAGGGCATACATATAACTAACAATCTCCCACTTGCACTAGGGCCATCTGTTGTGGTATCGCATACCCAACAATTAGCTGTGGTTGAAGTATCTCATACTCAACCATCCCATAAAAGTCTCTTCTGGGAAAAATGCCTTTGTGAGTGGATCCGCGCTGTCGTCCTCTGTGTCTGCTCTCCTAACCTCGATCTCCATGGAGATAACCATCACCATGATCAGGTGACACTACCTAAGAATTATATCTGGATTTCTGATGGGACGGAAGTTCCTTGGCTAAAGCCACAACTCCATTGTCACACAATGGTAGGAACGAAGTTTATATCATGAACTTATAAATCCAGACTGCCTCTTTGGTAGTATCCTTGGTAACGATGTATCTTGCCTTTAATCGTCTAGTATGTCACGGTATCTAGCTTGGAACTCTTCCAACATACCGTCCCTCCACTGAGGGTAAAGAAAATGCCTGCGACTGACATTCAGTCGTTCTTATCACCCTGAAATCTTTCCAGTGATTCTCCCCAGGATCGATTGATACCATCTCACTACAACTAGTGAGTATCCTAACATCCAATTAGATTTATCTCATAGATCCAAAAACTCAGGATTTAGGAGGTATCATTTTGATCCTATATGGAGAATCCTTGTGATAAGCGGAGATTGACTGAGCGTACCACAGGAAACTCCTTCCCTATCAAGAGTATGTCATCAACGTACTCTACGAGGATCACCACCATACTCTCTACTACCTTTTTGTATATACAAGGTTCATCTACCATTTTGATGAAGTCAAACTCTTTGACTACCACATCAAAACAGATGTTCCAACTCCGCGATGCCTGCTTTATCATATAAAACATCTTGCACACGTTTCCACTGCTCCCACTGTCTACGAAGCCCTCTGGCTGTGTACTTATAGATGCTATCTTCTAAAACATCATTTAGAAAAGCAGTCATGACACCCAACCACCAGATATCGTAGTCATGGTATGTAGCCATGGCAAGTAGGATCTGGATGGACTTAAGCATAGCTTTGAATGTCTCAACTTTTCCATGTACACTAAGTAATCTTCTCAAGAGATACTCGCTCCTGATGGGGATTTAACCCTTCAGATAAAGCAACCAAAGTCCATACTTTGTTGGTGTATAAGGATTCCATCTCAGATCGATTAAGCATCCAGCCATTCTTACAGAGTCTCACTCCTGATGGCCAGCTCGAAACTAGTTGGGTCATCATCTCATGATGCAATCCTCACTCCTACTGTCATAGAGAAACCAAAGTATCTCTCAGGTGGGTGAGGAACCCTACTAGATCGGCGGAGAGGCTGAGGTTCGTTGGAAACTATTGAATCCTTTGGTTCTACCAAATTATCAGCTGTAGTTTATATAGCTGGAACCTTTCCAGTTCTACATAACAGACCTTGCCTCGAGCTTGTCCGGATTTTGCTTTTAGACATAGGCCGGGCAACCCCAAATCTTAACAAGCTTAAGATATGGGCTCTTCCCTTTCCATATCAAATATGAAGTGGCAGGCAACTGATTTGATTTGAACCCTATTCAATAGGTATGCAGCTTCTCAAGTGCATAACTCCCCAAAGGAAATAGGAAACTCAGTAGTACTCATCATAGAGCACACCATATCAAATAGGGTGCTAATGCTCCACCCCGATACACCGACGTGCTGTGGTATATATGGAGGAGTAATGCTGAGAGAGAATCTAATTCTCCTTTAGAATAGTCCAGGAATTCCGTGCTCAAGTATTCTCCTCTTTGATCTCATCAAAGGACATAATACTTATACCTGTATTTTGGTTCTCTACTTCTAACTTATATTCTGTGAATATCTCAAAAGCTTCGGACTTATGTTTCAACAGGAACACATGTCTGAATCTTGAGAGATTATCAGAGAACGTAATGAAGTAAAAAGAACCGGTCTTGGCATGTGTAGACAGGGGACCTTCATACATCAGCATGTATCAATCCCAAGAGTTCACTAACTCTTTCTCTGTTTCCAATAAACAGAGCTGTGGTCATCTTATCTTTGTGACATGACCGGCAAGTTTCACAAGATGTAAATTCAAACAAATTTAAATATGCATCTTAATGTAACTTTAGCCAGTCGGGTCGCATTGATATGACCTAGTCTACAATGCCTCAAGAAGGATTCATTCATTTCTGAACTCTTCCTCTTGTGTGTGTTCTATATACTAAGAACTGTGGTTTGATTTAGAACGTCAATGCTTTTAGATAACGTGCCTGAACCGATCAACTATTGATATAGGAAATGTTCAAAACATTATCCAACAATACAAAATTATATCCTTTCTTTACTAATAAAGAGACTGATATGATTTTGTATATCAGGTTCGGTATCTAATAACATTTATTCAGAATCAATGTATTCTGGTAATACAGGGTGACAGTGACCAACAGACTTGGCTGCAACACTTGCACCGTTTTCTATCTCATGAAACTTATCACCCGTTCTCAGTTCTCTACCTATCTGTAGCCTATGTAACAGATTACATATGCGGGATCCTGATCCGGTATCACATACCCAGGAAGTAAAGGATACTGAGAAACAGTTCTGTGTAATGAACACACCCGAAGATGATGCATCAACATGCACTTTCTTCGTTTGGGCGGCACGGGAATTCTGGTAATCCCCAATTTCCTGCTCTTTCCTATAACAATTATAAGTTGGAGCGGGACCAACGTTCCCCAGCTCAGTATAACAAGCGGGTTCGGTCAATATATCCGTATTATTATCTTGATTAAGGCGTGATATGGTCGCTACCTGGAGAGAGAGAGAAGAAAACACTCTGCGTATGCTCTTGCAAGATTAGATTGGTTATCTAATATATCTAATCAGGATGTCTCCCACTGTTTTAATCAAATCTTCCTTCAAACCCTAAAAGGAAAGACTAGCCGGGATTAATTACACGCTATAAGTTCGCCAATCTTTCAGCCAGGCCAGTGTCGGTACTTTGAGGGAGGTCCCCCGTGCTTTCGCACGAACCTAATTAATGTAAACTTCATTTTCCCAGAGGCGTAACCCCGTTAACACTTTTCTAGACACCTACTTGATCGGCTAATTGTAATGTGTAAAACTCTCCCAGGAGTAACTCTTACTCGCAGCGGGTATCGGGATCCAACTATCTCATAGAAGGTATGCAATCTCATTGCAAATTTCAACTCTTGAAATTCCCAATAATATTTTACCCCTAGCAGCTATATGACCTTAACATGGTCAACAAATCATAAGTGCTAGTCAAGTTCAACCCGTCATTTCCCGATTGAATTAAACCCACCCGCACGACCCTTAACATGGTCAACAAAGTCGCACGACTACCCTAATCCAATCGCATCATAAGCTTATACAGATAAGCACTAATCAGCTACCGCACACTACGCCTTAACATGGTCAACAAACGTAGCACGAATACTAACTAGTACTTATCTGAAATGACGGAGGGCTACGACAGGTTTTTAAGAAAACCTTTTGCGTAATGAACTTGATATCGTTGTAGAATCGAGTGATTTTAAATGGAGTGTTTTTGAGGCTTTTCTAGTTTTGCTAAAGGGGTCACTCCCGGTGAAGGGATCGTCGGCCCTTTCCTCATCGAATAAGGTGCAGGATATATCATATATACCACTGTGCAAAGCAGAAACTATAGAAGCAATCAAAAGACAAACCGAGGGTTGTAGCATCTGCCAGTTATTGCTAAAGGAGTCACTCCCGGTGAAGGGATCTCGGTCCTTTCCTTATCGAATAAGGTGCTGGATGTTCTACAAGGAACACCGCGATGCAAAGCAAGAACTGTAGCTACCTGTTTTTGAAAATTCGATTCCACTACATCTTAGGTTTCTTTTAGTTTCATTAATCTCATTAATGAAGTCCCATTTTATTATGCTTCACAAGCATTACATTTGAAACGAAATCTGCAATATAACATATATCTCATATATATAATATAAACATTCATCTCAGGCAGTAATATGATCTCATCACAGAACATTGCAGCAGAAGAACATATATGAAATATCGGATATACTAGGGCGTCCGTGTTTTCAATACGAGCCTGTATAAAAAACTGATTCCACGGTCGCGATGAATAGCCAAACCCACATCCCTAGACCCCTACGAGAGCGGCAAGTAACACTGCCAATTCTAGGGTTAGGAGACCCGGTCTCGACTCCTCGAGATGGTCTCCCACTGGACCCTAGAACCCGGTTACTTGTGCTCCCCGCCTTGGGTCTGCCTAATGCGGAAAAGTAAATAATATACAACGGTGACATCTTCCGCAACCTGGAAGTGCCCCAATAAAAGAATATTACATACAAATGAATTTTACATGAATGAAAAAGAAAAAACTCTCATCTCACATAAAACCCCCGGCTATTCAAAAGCGACGATCCAATACAACATATCACAGCAACACATAATATCTCATATCATCAACGTAAGCAAGTATGTGTATCCCGATTGTCGTTGATGTATAGCAACGAAGCCGGCGATACACCACATACTACGCTTATGGTCACAGAAAAGAAAGTGTAGAACTACAACAGTTGGAATCTGCAACCTTCTTAGACATCGCATGCTTATCCAAATGAATTCCTTAGACATCGCATGCCTAACAATTATAAACCCCGCATTTTAGTCTCATTATCGAAAACACTTTTCAATATCAAGTCGGGCAATTCAACAAGATTCCCGAAAAACTGATCGAATGCTCGTCGCAAACTTTAGTAGACGGCCGCACCCCCGATACCGACGACGAAGTGCACCAAGGCGGAACACCGCTACCGCGAGCACCCGAACGGATGCTTTCGGCGACGGGGTTCTCCTACAGTCACTTGGTCGGGGCTATGGGGCGTAGCTGTCTATTAAGTTTACCCGGCGAGTATCCGCGTACGCTACGTGATTGCGACGGACTTTCGATCACATCAAAATTCCGTGGCAACCGATCAAGTGAGACTAAACTGCTATGTTTATAACATTCATTCAGTTATCACATAACTACTTGTGAATTCCAATTATTGTATCACATTCCAGATAAAATAGAAAATATTAAACTTTCCGATCGAACATTCGAACACCCAAGTTTTCCCGAAACCGTTCAACACATGAAATAGGTTCAAAGACATTCACTTCATGCCTCAGTACTAACGGTCCAGCTGTAGAAGGGTCAAGCCAACGCCTCACATGTGGCACGCCGTACTGCCCCAAACCCTAAGGTTCAAATGGCAGTTCAAGACGGTCACATAATCGAGTTAAGGTTTGTTGTCTTCTAGAGGGACCATCGCGTTACTTGCACTACTTAGAACGTCTTTAAACCACGGAAAAATCCAACACTTGGAAATTTCCCGACAGGGGAAAAATTGGGTATTTTTATCCGGTCGAACTTTGTAACATATCCAAAAATTACCCGGAAAATCACAGACGAAGTTAAACTTCCCGATCGAAACCCCGAGTCCCCAATACAACCCTGAAAACTCAACTCTTGAGTGCAAATTAAAGCTTCCCAGAGAACAGAGGCAACAGATACGGGCATTACTGTATCAAAACGAATCCCTAACCAGTACAAACGACCGCGGAACCGCCGCAATAGGAGCCTATTGCCGCGGTTCCACGGCGCTACAGTGGAATTAGGGTTTCGTTTTCTGCAGTAACCCTTATAATTTCCTGCTCTATTTTCTGCGAATTTTTAATTCCAAAAAATCCCTGTTTTTGAAAAAAGTCCAGAGAGCATGTAAAATTGGGGTTTCGGGTTTGATCGGGTTTCTAACATCGTCTACGCATCGCCTAAGGCCCTAGCTTGGCTCTGATACCACTGTAGGGTTGCTAGGCACGCGCACAAGGGTCTACGAGGCATCAACCATGCCCGATTAAAAATTTAGCCGTGCCGAACAACCCGAATACGGATCTTTAAACTAGAGATTAGGCGAAAACTAACATGTTAACAACTTTAACACTAAGTGAGAGGGATTACAACCTTTGTAGATCCGGTCCTTCACTTCATATGCTCTGTGTTGTGGTCCCTTCGCTGCGATCATCGGGTTCCGGACTCTCGAGAGGTTCCACGAAGAGAAAGATGCAACCTTTGCTTCCGATCTTCGATACTAAGATGATCTACCTTGAAGTTCCGTTAACACAAGCTAACACTCATGAAATGATGTGAACACCCTCATCTAAATTGCAAGGGAAGATGAGGATGATGAAGTAGGATTTTTGCTCTCTTTATTTATCTTTTTCTCACATTTATTCATCACTTGAAGAAAATCAAGAAAGCTTTTTCATGAAAGAATGAAGGAAGAAGAAGATGAATAATGAATGAATTTCTTTTGTGATGAATAGAAAAAGAAATAATATGATGAATAATGCAACCATGGTTGACTAAACCCATGTAGAGAATTAACTAGGGTTAGGGTTTGGGTTGGGTTAAAGCATGAGTCACTTGAAAATATCTTTCACAAAACAAAACCAAAACCTTCTAGAATCATCTAGAAAGCTTAACCCTAATCCAAACCCTAATCATGTTTAAACTCCACTAAACATGTTGCATTAGTTATCATATCATGTTATAATATTATATATCACATATATTTTATTTATTGTAACAAAATAAAATAATACATTTAACATATATCGCATATATATCAATGTATTACCCGAGAGAGAAAAAGAATCTTTTAGTGAGCAAATATTAGTTAATGTAATTAATATATCATATATATTATTATACATTAAATTATCGAATCAACACTTGATTCGACAATCCGGCTATATCGCATATAACCGACTAATATTTATCCGTACCGATTCATCGAATCAACACTTGATCCGATGACCCAGCTGATATCAAATATCGCGAGAATAAAATACGATATCACATACCGCATTATCCTCGGTCCCGCACATATCACATATGTGCCCCTACTCCGTTTTTCCTGAGCCAAGAAACCTCTGTGTAGGACTCTAATGAATTGTCAATACGCCGGCAGTAGGTGATGATCATATCAAACACCCACAAGTTGCAAGCGGTCAGCTAAACGTAACAGTTACCCAGGTATTGAGCGCTCAGAAGATCAACAAGCAAGCCTGTACATTCTCCTGTGAATCCAAACAGTAACACTCCCGTACAGTCCAGTCTCGTCGTCTGATATGTCGCATATCTCGCCTAGGGGTGGTAAACGTCAGACCCCAGTAGCTCGATAAGTCGTGTCGATATGAGGTCTGTAACAGTTCGAGAAACTACTGATAACACTTACCAGTAAATCTCAGCAACCCTGGCCAGGGATTTCCGGTTATAGCCAATCGAACACAGCACAACATCAACTCCCTATACCGGGAGAGACGAATCCCCTCCTATCGCTCATTGCCTCCATGTGATTCGGGACTGTACCCAAAAGCCACCTTTTTGCACGCCCTCTTGGACGTGGTATGATGGAAATCAAAGCACAGTGGGTATCACACAAGACTCTATGACGATCTCGGGTCAACAGACTACTCTGTACCAGTGTCACCGGAGAACTGCCATCTGACGTGAGGTATAAAACCATCTGGGAGTTCTCGGCGAGTCCGTCCAGTGTACCCAGTCTCCACTGAGCACCCGTACACCATCCTTGATGTCAAACACCGATGGATATGGGTTCATCCATCGCCCATCATATGGGTCAAGATGCGTATACGCTAGTCTACTCTGGTGTATCGATGCCCTGTCTCGATACACCCTCGACTAGGAACAGTTATAGGATGTACTCGTCGACTACCGTGGCCCCACTAGTATGATCTCATCATAGTCCCAGTAGTCGAGTACATATCCTAAGGGCTTTATCAACATGTAATATAGAGACAATCAGAGTACATGTTAAGATAAAGTACAACCAGGTAGCATACTATCATGTCGACCAAGAAAGTCCTCCCTATATATGTCCTAGCATCCACTACAATATACATCGTATGTACAGTAATGGCCTCTAGGGCATACATATAACTAACAACAACAATCTTGGACTCGGCTATGGCCCGAGCTCATGGCGCGGCCTCGGCTATGGGCTTGAGTTTGGCCTTGATGAATTGTGATAGGGTGGCTGCAGTTATGATGGAGATGACGGTGGCTAGTTGGAGCTTGTTGGTGGCGGCGATGGCGATGGCATAACTTTTATATCAGAACGGTCTATTGAAAATGATGATGCATAGTATGGGTAAGCTGCTGTGATGAATCTCTCATACTCATTGTGGCTGAATGGCCGCACTGGAATCTGCTTCGAAAGAGAAAGGCTTGTGTATCCAAGCCTTTGGTACTCCACTTTGAATTGGAAAATGCTATAAACATCAGGAACAGTAAATGATGTAGAATAAAGACCCTTCTTGTCATTAGACATTGTTTTCAGAACATAAGGACTTATCATGTAAAACTGGACTTAGAAGTCATCTGATACATATGGCTTCCAGGTCGTCCCAGACCATTCATAGATCTCAACAGAGTATTCCAGATCATCATTGATTCGATACATTGCAGGTTCGTCTATTTCTCCAACCTTGCGATGGCTGACATTGATGGCCTTAAGATGGCCCTTCTCATGGAAGACCCATTTGCTAATCTCAGTCACGAATTGTTCATTACCAGACTTCTCATGTTTGGTTGAGCTTCCAACCTTCTGCACACCCGATCTTAAAATCGATTGCTAAATAGGTCCAAAGAGCCAGAAATCAAGACTCGAGCGTTATTTCTTGCCTGCACAATGGAAACCAATGATATTGTAGAGCCTGTGAGAGGGGGACTCCTCGAAAGCTTGGTCTTTGGGTTCGCTGAATATGCTGAAGGAGAGGCAGATAGAGCTTTCAAAATCAAGCTATTAGCAGGGTTTATTGAACGGACAATTCCTCTAAATAGTACAGGAGCCTCGATCTTCTTCTCTCCCAAAATCACATCAGACTTGATAAAATCATCGCTTGCAATCAATGTGTGATCCACTTCAGTCGTAGACACTGCATAGCCAAGGTGATCGATTACCATCGCATCCGAATCCTCGTCAAAATCAGCCCCGCACTCCGCCGCAACCCTTTTAATCAACTCCGACGCTGACGGGTCTGCCGCCAGAATCAGATCCCGGCCCGCATCCAAGAAATCAAGAACTGTGGCCTGATCCACAGATCCTCTGAACCGAGTGATGGAAGGGGAGAAGAGGATGAGTCCATCGTATAAGAACTGGCCGTAGTGCTGGAGGGAGAGCTTGGGGTCGTCGGCGAGCTTGAACTCGATATCGAAGCCGCAGGATCTGAGGGATTTGAAGAAGAGGGAATGAGATGACGGGAGGGAGAGATCTTCGACAAGGACGAGGATGCGGCGGTCGCTGGGGCTGTCGGCATTGAAGGAGGAGCATAGGATAGGGAGAAGAGTGTGTAGATAGATGAGGGCGAAGAGATGCTTCTTCGCCATTGCTAGGGTTTTTGGAAGTTGGGAGAATTGAGGAAGAAGGAGTCAGGTGAGGAGATCACGCGAGAGGTGGGAGACGTCGAGGCCGTTGCAGTACCGGGTCATGCGGAGAGAAGAGGGGGTGGTTCGACATGGGGGGCGTGGGGATGAGGATGATGCCGCAGGAAGGAGCGGGTTGAGCGGAGGAAGTTGCGAGGGATATGGAGCGAAGAAAGAGAAAAGAAAAAGAGAAAGAAAGGAAAAAGAGAAAGAGGAGAGAGAGGGAGCTGGGGAGTGTGATGGGCCGGGTCGGGTCAGGTTGGGGAACGGGTTTGGGTGTTATGGCGTGGGTTTAAGTATGGGTTGGGGTTTAGAAAAATTTAGATGAAGATTAATTGGGAAATTAAAATAAGAGTGGGAAAAATAATTAGGAAAATAGGATTTAATAAAAAATGAAATAGGAGAAATATAGGGAAAATATTTGAAAAAATATAGGAAATAAAGTTTTAAAAAAGTATACAAAAATTTTTATATACAAGATACCGGGTATTACATCATACCACACTTATATAAAATTTCATTCTCGAAATTAAAAATAAACGATAAGCTATAAAATGCCATGCGAAAAGCAAAAAGGAAATCAAATATTTCTATACAGCGATTTACGCAAAAACAACTAGATGAAAATCAGATATTTATATATATAAGAAATAGAGCAGTTAAAAGGGACAGTCACACATAAGGACATAACTACTAGTAGTGATAAACCATATTTTTGTGTGTGTGTGTGTGTGTGTGTGTGTTGTGTGTGTGTGTGTGTACATATACATATACATACATACTTATATATATATATATATATATATATATATATATATATGTATATATATATATATATATAGACACACACACACACACATAGACACACACACACACACACACACACACACACACGTATATTGCTTATATACAAATACAATTAAAGTAGAATGACAATAATAAACAATAATGAAGGATTGGGTAATAGGCCTTAGAAACCAAAACTACCTTAATAAAGCTACAAATCAAGCAATTTATATAATAAATTGAGAACACACATACGGTAAAATATAGACGAATAATAGAATGAAAATATAGATGGCTAGTAAACAACTAGATATCAACAATTAATATAAAGATCAAGACTAACCTATATTCGTAAAAGTGCGGAGATAATAAAATACAAAGGAAACTAGATAATACCAAGGTAATGATACATGTACAAGTAAATAAAAAAAATTTATTAGCATACGAGATAACCATAATTTATATTACAGTACATAGGAAATTTAAATCGATTGGAGCACAAGAATATGTAAATAAGAAACAAAAGATAGTTGGCATAAGTGAACAAAGAAAAGGAAATATTATATAAAAGAATCAATATGAAACTTATCTTAAAGAAAACTTCAACCACTAATAATGTAAACTTTGAAAGTTAACCAAAATAACGCCAACAACCGAAATGAATAGGAATGCTAAAAGTATAGTAAACAATAAAACATTTAAAAGAAATATAGAGTAGACATCCTCTAATTAGGGCAAATAAATTTTTTTGACAAAAGGCACGAAGAATGGAACTTCATAATAAAAGAATGATAGTATGAAAATACCAATAGGAAGATTCATTAGAAAATAAAATATGCAACGTAAATTAGAGCTACTGAGAAATTTGAAAATAAAGGAGTATTTAGAGCAAAAGAATATAATAAAGATACTAAATCGCAATCAAGAAATTCAACAGATACAAGATTTAAATGAAAGGAAACAACTACTAGGTAGAGTAACAATATCTTTATTGAAAGCAGGAAAGATGATAACTCTGTATCGATAACTAGATCTCTGCAATCTCGTGAGACAAGTCTGAATCTTGTGCTGGGTCGTGCCGTCCTTGAAGTTTAAGGTACAAAAACAACAAAGTCGCTCAAGCAGATTTAGAGGGCGTTGCTGAATCTCCACCTTGCAGCTCCTTTCTTTTAGGGAAACCATTGACAAGATATTCGTCGGATCCACAAATCAAATATTGCCCTTTGGCTTGGCGACAGTCCCTCTGAAAGTGTCCTAGCCACTTGCAATAACCATAACGCTGGGCTCCCCGCTGCTTCTGTTGCTGAGAACCAAATGGGCGCTTCATCTGCACGCCACCTCTTCGTCTAACAGGGATTCCCTTACGATTGGGGGCTCCCGCTGGTGTTCGAGCCGTTTTCATTCTTAGTACTTTAGCTAAGAGATTGTTTGTTCGCTCCTGGGCTTCCTTCAGGCCTTGCAGTATACTCAAAATCTCGACGGTCTAATTCTGGAGAGTAGAGTTGGAAGAAGAGTCATTGAACGCCAGGTTTTTGCTTCTGCTGTGCGACGCTGATAGGAAATTAAAGGTATGCAACGTGATATGATAACTTTGAAGAAACGAAGACACGAAAATGCAATGAGTCCAAAAAGAACGTATGCAGGTGTAGGATCAATAGGAAGGTACAAGGATGAAAACGTAAAATAGATTTGAAAACTTGAGAATGATATAAGAGATAAACGAAGAGTTGGTGGAAGTCATGGTCCTAAAACAACAAATTTTAGAATGACATAAGGTACAAGGAATAAGAATCAGAATAATATATAGAATGGACAACGAAACAAGAATATCGGGTGAGGTGAAACTCAAACGAGCGGAAATCAAATGTAGAACTCCAAATCACTCAAGCAGAGTGCTGCCCTGTAACTATGCTGCAGTTCATAATTATAATCGCATAACTCTACTAAGTCACCCAGAACTCTAGTGGATGGATCAAAATAAGTAGCAGAATACACTATATGAATCAAGGTCAAGGATAACAAGTTTATAATCTAAGCCGAAAGGGTGGCTTAAATTATCAAGCTCTAGTCGGAAACTGCAATATCGAACCAAACCAATCTGTCTCTGATACCAACAAAACCATGTCACGCCCTGCTTCCCAAAATACGGAATACGAGGGGTTGACAGGGCCAGCCATGCTCCTACGGTCAAGAAAACATCTTGCCGTAGTCACACTTCGGCTTCTAGGTTTACGTAGTAATCAGTAATCAATGCACAGGTAATGAGAAATGCAGTCTCTAAATCAAAACAGATACAAAAACTAACCAGATAAAGATCAAGAAAAGATGGTGTTGACGTCGCTGATCTAGATGTCCGCAATATCCTCAAGGTACGACAGATGCTGATCCGAGCTAAGTCCACTTCTCACTCTGAGCATGCATACTCTGGTCATCAGAACGACACAATAGCAATATATATAAATGCAAAAGTAAACACGTGCAATGATGATGAACATGAAGCAGTAAATATAGAATGACGACGCACATGAAATAATCGATACAGATAAACAGTAAAGTAGGTATATCAAATCAGTAAGCAATGCATGTCAATGTCACTAACCCTATCAGTCTCTAAGTCTCACTGTCAAGATCGCTAAACCTATCGTCAGTCCAAGTGTGAGAGTCAACCACGCAGGAGTATCCCCAACCCAAGGGTAGGGCCCCAGGGGCAAGGGAACACGGGCCTGAAACGCTCGCTAATAATCAGTAATATCACCCATATGACTCTCAGAATTGCTGTATATGCCAGCAATGGGACTCCTGAGATTCCGTTGAACTCACACTCAAACTACCCCACACCCCGTGGTCTACATCAAACACCGACCATAAACTCAAATACTAGTCGGTCCATGACAAATCTACGCGAGAACTGGAGACAGGACCTCCATCAAGCATGTCTCGGCTGGTACCCAAGATAAATGGACAGTGTTTGGTGCCTTATCTATGACACTAATATAAGTTCTCCATAACCGTCTCATTTCAGTTATAGTTACACTTATATATGTCCTATAGACGTCGACAATGCAATAATTTAACTGGTTCCGTTGATTGTATACAAGTACGTGTCACTTCACTTATTCATTCATGCTTTAACACTAACGTACTTGCCACAATCCAAACACTAATATCTATCACTGGGTAATGTACACGATCACTAGGTTACCAATGTATATGATATGATGAGAATGCAATAATTACGATAAGAATAAAATATCAGCAACCAGCGTCCTACCACTTCCATAATTTACTATAAATCATGCGTGCAGAATTAAACAAAACAATATAAATGGGGTAAGAAGTATGTTTAATTATCTATCTATCACAATTGGTTTTACGTCAATCGGGTTTCAGGTTTGCTAGTTATGGCCATTTCATTTTAAGTGTTTACTGCTGGAAATCCAATTTCTGAATTGGAAGCCCGTTTCGTAACACGTTTTACTCCCAGTTGGGAGCATAATTAGGCAATGCTAAAGTTTAACTAATTGTATATTTTTCAGTTATGTTTCCAACTCATCAAACGGATCATTAATATAAGTTCTTTATTAAAAGTTATGTTGTGTTCAAGGTACTGGTGTAAGAGAGGTCACTGCAGAAACTGCAGAACACCCCGGTATTCTGAAATACAAATTAAATATTAAATGATGGTGAAACGACACGGGACCAGATTCATGGGTTATATAACTAAATTATATACGTAATCATATGGGTTCTGCACATTTTCGGTTTAAGGAAGGGGTGTACAGGTGTTCCCAAGGCCAGGCATCCAAAACGAACGCTGCTCCGGACTGCAGTTCAGGTCCGTGAATCGCCTCAGTATTCATGGATATAACTTATCAAAATACAAAGATTAACTATGGAGTTCTGTATTTTTATCCGTTGGCTTCGATACGAGCCATAGCACTCTGCGATCCGATATATACATAATTTATTGTGATTTTAACCGTTCAGCTTGTCCGAGAAAATCGGTTTTCACAAGGGTTATGGGGTTGTCGTTTTATGGGAGGTAACCAACTTTATTTTACCGCCAAATTCATATACGATGTTTGTTAACCACGCAGGGTTTCATCGATCATGAGTTCCTCCATGTTTTATTAAGTGTACATATCGTATTCCGTATTGAACACATAGGTTTAGCAACCGATTAACGGTCAAAAGGTCGATTCAATTATTTGGCCTAAACGAAAATTAATCCACGAGTTTCAATATGCCATTAGTCATAACATAATAAGCTCAATTGTGTCACAAATATTATTGTCAGATTCATCAAGACTTATTATTAAAATTGCTATCGTATTATTCGATATTCCGTATAATTATCAATATGAATAGAGTAGCATGTAAAGCAAGTATGAACTTGCTTGAAGATGACTGGAGACACAACCGTGACGACGACGACGACAACAATGGCACAATCACGGCGCAACGAACACAACGCCAGCAGAAACAACAACAACAATCTTGGACTCGGCTATGGCCCGAGCTCGTGGCGCGGCCTCGGCTATGGGCTTGAGTTTGGCCTTGATGAATTGTAACGGGGTGGCTGCAGTTATGATGGAGATGACGGTGGCTAGTTGGAGCTTGTTGGTGGCGGCGATGGCGATGGCATAACTTTTATATCAGAATGGTCCATTGAAAATGATGATGCGTATGGGTAGGCTGCTGTGATGAATCTCTCATACTCATTGTGTCTGAATGGCCGCACTGGAATCTGCTTCGAAAGAGAAAGGCTTGTGTATCCAAGCCTTTGGTACTCTACTTTGAATTGGAAAACGCCATAAACATCAGGAACAGTAAATGATGTAGAATAAAGACCCTTCTTGTTATTAGACATTTTTTTCAGAACATAAGGACTCATCATGTAAAACTGGACTTGGAAGTCATCTGATACATATAGCTTCCAGGTCGTCCCAGACCATTCATAGATCTCAACAGAGTATACCAGATCATCATTGATTCGATACATTGCAGGTTCGTCTATTTCTCCAACCTTGTGTTGGCTGACATTGATGGCCCTACGATGGCCCCTCTCGTGGAAGACCCATTTGCTAATCTCAGTCACGAATCGTTCATTATCAGACTTCTCATGTTTGGTTGAGCTTCCAACCTTCTGCACACCCGATCTTAAAATCGATTGCTAAATAGGTCCAAAGAGCCAGAAATCAAGACTCGAGCGTTATTTCTTGCCTGCACAATGGAAACCAATGATATTGCAGAGCCTGTGAGAGGAGGACTCCTCGAAAGCTTGGTCTTTGGGTTCGCTGAATATGCTGAAGGAGAGGTAGATAGAACTTTCAAAATCAAGCTATTAGCAGGGTTTATTGAATGGCCAATTCCTCTAAATAGTACAGGAGCCTCGATCTTCTTCTCTCCCAAAATCACATCAGACTTGATAAAATCATCGCTTGCAATCAATGTGTGATCCACTTCAGTCGCAGACACCGCATAGCCAAGGTGATCGATTACCATCGCATCCGAATCCTCGTCAAAATCAGCCCCACACTCTGCCGCAACCCCTTTAATCAACTCCGACACCGACGGGTCTGCCGCCAGAATCAGATCCCGGCCCGCATCCACGAAATCAAGAACTGCAGCCTGATCCACAGATCCTCCGAACCGAGTGATGGAAGGGGAGAAGAGGATGAGTCCATCGTATAAGAACTGGCCGTAGCGCTGGAGGGAGAGCTTGGGGTCGTCAGCGAGCTTGAACTCGATATCGAAGTCGCAGGATCTGAGGGATTTGAAGAAGAGGGAATGAGATGACGGGTGGGAGAGATCTTCGACAAGGATGAGGATGCGGCGGTCGCCGGGGCTGTCGGCATTGAAGGAGGAGCATATGATAGGGAGAAGACTATGTAGATAGATGAGGGCGAAGAGATGCTTCTTCGCTATTGCTAGGGTTTTTGGAAGTTGGGAGAATTGAGGAAGAAGGAGTCGGGTAAGGAGATCACGCGAGAGGTGGGCGACGTCGAGGCCGTTGCAGGAGCGGGTCATGTGGAGAGAAGAGGGGGTGGTTCGACGTAGGGGGCATGGGGATGAGGATGATATCGCAGGAAGGAGCCGGTTAAGCGGAGGAAGTTGCAAGGGAGATGGAGTGAAGAAAGAGAAAAGAAAAGGAGGAAGAAAGGAAAAAGAGAAAGAGGAGAGAGAGGGAGCTGGGGAGTGTGATGGGCCAGGTTGGGTCAAGTTGGGAAACGGGTTTGGATGTTATGGTGTGGGTTTAAGTTTGGGTTGGGGTTTAGAAAAATTTAGATGAAGATTAATTGGGAAATTAAAATAAGAGTGGGAAAAATAATTAGGAAAATAGGATTTAATGAAAAATGAAATAGGAGAAATATAGGGAAAATATTTGGAAAAATATAGGAAATAAAGTTTTAAAAAAGTATACAAAATTTTTTATATACAAGATACCGGGTATTACATTGTATGCGTAAGCTATAGGTTCTAACCTATGAACCATTCGTGTGCCGTATCGGTTTTCGGACTTGGTTTTCATAACGATGCGATATGTGTTGATTTGTAGGTATCTCGCTTGGATTTCCGAGACGACGAAGCACATCGACTTCGGCTAAGCGAGGAGCTTGCAGGTGAGTAGATTTATATCTACGGGGGAAGTCGGGTGGATGGCGTATAGCACCCCCGCAACCATTGATATAGAAATCGATATGTGATTTACAATTTGAAGATAAGATATGCCACAACTTAAGGTTATGGTTAATAGTTTTAGTGTGAAATGATATGAGAGATAAGGATGTCTCGGATTGATATATGAGAATATGAAATGTGAATGTGAATCACGATATATATTGTAGTTGCAAGAGAATAAGTGTGAGATTATACATACATACAATTGAAATATGATCAAAATGCTAGTTGGAGATGTTATGAATGTTTGAATACATATACCAAGATATGAGACGAGATCTATAAGGATATGACATAAGATCGATGAGTATGATAAGATTGAGATAGATGTATTATGAGATCAGTAAAATAAGATAAATATATATTTATAAGAATAATGAGTGATATGCCGTACGAGACGTTAGATCCATACCCTCATTGTTGTATAGGTTGATAGAATCCCTATTTGTTTAATGCCGCCGTACGATGGATTACCGTACGCGATGAGTTTTACCTGATGATTGATCCCTACCTTTGACTAGAGGATGTCGTACGGTGGATTATACCGTACGTGATGTTATGAGGCTGGATTGCCGATTGATAGATTCATCGACTCGGATATGTTATAGATATTGATAATCCCTGTCTACACTGCTTAGTTTAGCCTTTATGTAGATGTTAGATTAGATACGTATACCTTATAACGTTGCGCTTACGATTTTCTTTCTACTACGTTTATGATATTCTCATTGTATTACATATACCTATACTAGTACACCTATACAATTATCAATGATGCGTATATTACTCTAACACAGATTGCCGGCTCACACACAATCATCATCGGTAATTGCCATGTCACTTACACAATCAACTTGCAATATTATGCTACTACTCTTAATTGTTTAGTAGTATCACATGACTCTTTTGCATGATATATTGATATGTTCACATCACTATTCTAGGTTGCATGATATACTGATATGCTCACATTTCTGTTCTATATTTGCATACATCATGCTTTACGATTATCCGCATTGAGATGCTATTTTCATGAGATTCTGGATTTGAGAATCGTGGTTACATTTCAAAAGAAAGTATGTATTGTTTTAAAAACCTAGTTTCTCTTGATATGATATTTCGAGGCGTCCACTATGTGTTTTCTCGGTTATGAGCTATGTGATACCCGATTCGAGGAACTGGATGAACCGTTTGCGGGTACATGGTGGACCCGGTATGGTACCCCGGGACAAGAAAGGTATGTTGTGCAGTAGACGATGAGCCTGGCAGAGGGACTACTACCTACGGTGATAGTTTGGACCCGGCGGTTATCCGGAAGATACCGACCGGAGTCGTGAGATGGATATGGGCCGATCCGGACTGACGGAGAAATGAGGATTGTTCCCCTCCGAAGGACGGCATACAGGACGGCGATGTCCTGACGCTGAGATTCGGGGCAGATGCTATTTGGTTTTATCCGTCCACCTCTCCGAAGATGCCAAGTTGATTTATGGCACCGTGTATCGGAGGTTTAGACGGATGCGGCCGATGTAGCAGACTTCGTCAGATTCCCCCTCGCTTGAGGGGTTTTTGATTGTGGGGACGCTCTTCCCTGCAGGCGTAAGCCCCTGCAGTTAATTACGCTACCGCATCGCGGTAACAACTTTCTCCTTCTCCAGAATTTCACTTCGTGTCGTGTGTGTTTGTTTTGTTTGTGGTTGCCCGTGGATTATATATGGAGACTGAGTAATGCCGTCGCCCGTAGGACGTGGATTAGTCCAAATCCGTATTTACTTAGATTTGGTTTGGTGTTTTTAGTTTAAGGATACGTTAGCCGTATTGAGGCTAAGATCAACTTAAACGTTCATTAAGGATACGTTAGTCTGATTTAAGACTAAGATCAACTTAACGTGATGATCCATGGCCATCGGGACTCCTCACCTCTCTGACGTCATTGAAGGATTACAACGATAGGTGTCAGAGGAGTTCAGAGATGTACCCTTGAACCAAAGTCAATTTGGATTTTTACAGTCCTTTTGAATGTTTAAGGATACGTTAGCCGTGTTTGGGGGCTAAGATCAACTTAAACGGGATCGTTTAGATCCGGCAAAAGAGCATTTGGAGGCTCTATTGCTCCAGTTTAGGGACGTGGTAGTCCATATTCCAGTTTAGGGACGTGGTGGTCCATTATTAGTTTAAGGACGTTTCGGTCCATCGCCAGTTTAAGGACGTGGTGGTCCATCATTAGTTTAAGGACGTTTCGGTCCGATATTAGTTTAAGGACGTTTCGGTCCAATATTAGTTTAAGGACATTTCGGTCCAATATTCCAGTTTAGGGACGTGGTGGTCCGATATTAGTTTAGGGACGTTTCGGTCCAACATTAGTTTAAGGACGTTCCGGTCCACGAGTTTAAGGACCCCGCAGTCCATATTGATGTGTGGTCGTCGGGACCCGTCACCTCTCTGACGTCATTGAAGGATTACAACGATGGGTGTCAGAGGAGTTCGGAGATGTACCCTCGAACCGGATATAAATTAATTTAAGAGAACAGTTGTGCTCAGTCAATTTAATTTGAGGACTTACGGCCAAAATTGGGCTAAGTCCAATTGAAAATGTTCAACACCCTTATTTATTTTTTGGTCTATTAGACCTGTGCTAGGGCTTGGCCCACACTTAAATAATGCATTGCATTACTTCTATTTTTTTTGTTTGGGCTCTGCCCATAAAAGATGCAGAGCATCAATTTCACTTGGGCTCAGCCCCCTTTTTATTGCTTTGCAATTTATTTTGGCCTGCTAGGTCTTTTTGATTTGGGCCTGGCCCTTTAGGAAATGCCTTGCATTTGTCAGGCGCTTTGCGCCAATCAGAGAGCGCAAGCGCTTGTAGTGTTGACACGTGTCGCGCAAGCGCAGTGCGCTGCGCTAATGCGCTGCGCCTGCGCTGCTGACACGTGGCGCGCTCTGGTTGCTTGCGCCAGTCCAGGAGGGCAACAGCGCAGTTTGCAAGTGCAAGGCACTATGATTTAAGAATCTTTTAGATTCAAGAACCAATGGTTCACAAAAGAAGTGCAAAGCACTGTTCGTTTCCTTGATCTAATTTAGATCAAAGAAAAATAAGTTTTTCTTTTTATTTCAGGAACCAAAGGTTCATAAAAGTGCAAAGCACTTTTTTTTATTTTATTTTTTCTTGTTTTAAAGAACCAGTGGTTCATAAGAAGTGCAAAGCACTGTTTATTATGTGAAGATCATTGATCTGGTTTTTAGATCAATGATCTATTAGAAGAAATTTCTTCTCTCTTGTGAAGGTTTTTATTTTTTTCTTGAAATTTTTCTCAGAGTTCTCTCTGTTTGAAGCTCTTAATTTTTTTTCAAGAAATGTTGATCCCCCTTTTTTTTATTTTAGAAAGAAGGATCATTGGTCGTTGGGACCCACCACCTCTTCGACGACACTGAGCGATTACAGTGCCATATATCGAAGGTGTGGAGGGATGTACCCTTTGAACCATGTCTCACTCATTAGGGGGGAAGAACAGGTTGGAGCTTAAGCTTCTCGCTACTGAAAAAGGCTTCTTTGCATTCGCGCACGTGCGTCGCACGTGTGTCGCACGTGTTGGGCGCTCATATTTGCACGTAGCACACATGGATCTTGCGCATATGCGCATTATGGGGGGAGCAAGCTCCTATGGAGAACGAGTCTCCTTTGAATATTCTCATGTGGTGCGCACGTGCGTTGCACGTGGTGCGCACGTGGCGGGCACACGTGCGTTGCACGTGGCGCACATGCGCATTATGAGGAGAAGCAGAGCTTCTATATATGGAGAACATGCTCCTTTTAATATTATTAAATGTTCTCATGTGGTGCGCACGTGCGTTGCACGTGGTGCCGCATGGCGGGCACACGTGCGTTGCACGTGGAGCACATGCGCATTATAAGGAGAAGCAGAGCTTCTATATATGGAGAACAAGCTCCTTTTAATATTATTAAATGTTTTCATATGGTGCGCACGTGCGTTGCACGTGGTGCCGCATGGCGGGCACACGTGCGTTGCACGTGGCGTACATGCGCATTATGAGGAGATGCGCATTATGAGGAGAAGCAAAGCTTCTATATATGGAGAACAAGCTTCTTTTAATATTATTAAATGTTCTCATGTGGTGCGCACGTGCGTTGCACGTGGTGCCGCATGGCGGGCACACGTGCGTTGCACGTGGCGCACATGCGCATTATGAGGAGAAGCAAAGCTTCTATATATGGAGAACAAGCTCCTTTTAATATTATTAAATATTCTCATGTGGTGCGCACGTGCGTTGCACGTAGTGCCACATGTCGGGCACACGTGCGTTGCCCGTAGCACACATGGCGCTTGCGCATATGCGCATTATGGAGGAGCATGCTCCTATCTTGGAGAACTAAGCTCTTTTGAGTTTGAATCCTTTGAGGATTTAACTCTACCTTTCTAAGGGGTATCCCCTCTTATTTATATGGAAGTGGTAGAGAAGCCATCTCTCCTTTTCCCGATGTGGGACTAAAAAATGCATTCCCTATGTAGTAGAGCATTACTTTAGATTACACGTGTATAACACATTTGCTCATAACTTTTGATATCGGATGAATTATGAGGCCCATAATATATCAAATCGAAGGTCTTTTCGAGATGCTTTCAATATCATCAGAATTTAGCTGTTTTTCATTCCGGAGTTTATCAAAATACTGCTCGGAAAATACTGGTTCGCATCTTCTTCCTTAGATCACATGTGCATAGACATTTGCTCATAACTTTTGATCTCGGATGAATTATGAGGACCATAATATATCAAATCGAATGTCTTTTTAAGATGCTTTCAATACCATCAGAATTATCTATTTCTCATTCCGGAGTTTGTCAAAATAAAGCTCGGAAAATACTGGTTCGTATCTTCTTTCTTAGATCACATGTGCATAACACATTTGCTCATAACTTTTGATCCCGGATGAATTATGAGGCCCATAATATATCAAATCGAAGGTTTTTTCGAGATGCTTTCAAAACCATCATAATTTAATAGTTTCTCATTGGGGAGTTTATCAAAATACAGGCCGGAAGATACTGGTTCGCATTTTCTTAAGCGTATCGCTGCCATTTGATACCTTGGACTCTTTTGCGCAGAAATTTTTGGCGGGAACAAATGCCCCCCACTACTTTGCCCACGTAAGTATATATGTGGGTGAAGTAGTGCAGAGTAATGCATAGCGTATGATCAGTTTCGGGTTGGTATATAACTTTCAGAATATTGATCTGAGAAGATAACGAGCGGACACAAGCGTCGTCATTTATCATTGACTCAAATCTCGACTCTTAAAAGATATAGTTCCAAACTCTCAATTCCATGAGCCGCACCCTTCTATTTCTTTATGTTTTACTCTGGTGTGAAGTAGTTTATACGCTCATGAGTAACTTCTCCATTTCAGTAGCATGTAGCTTTAGCAAGTGTGGCTCGTAGATGGTCCATCTTAACCTCTTTGTAGGGCAGTAATGGCTTAGATGACAGGGGTAGGATCTGCCACCTAAGACTTTTCAACTTTATGAGCCGTGAGGGTCTCATAAAGACTTTTCTCCCTACGGATCGAGAGGATCTCGTAGGTATATTTTCTCCTTAGTAATCGTGAGGATTCCTAAGTGCGTTTTCTTTTATAAGTCGTAAGGATCTTATAAGAGAATTTTCTCCCTTATAAGTCGAGAGGACTCGTAAGTGGTTGGTGAGTTGACTTGTTTCCGAGTCGAAGTATTGCTCCGACGGAGAGGTCGTTGGCTGATTTGTTTCCGCGACGGAGGTCATTGGCTGACTTGTTTCCGAGACGGAGGTTCTTGGCCGTGAGTACTCAACGGGCAGCATGGCTCGAGCAAAGCACTTCTCATTTCCACCATTTAGAACAAGAAGCAGCTTTAAGGCTGAAGGAGCGTCAGGAGTCTTCAAGCGAAACTGCTCGCCTACGTGCTGAAGTAGAGGCGAACGCTGCCGAGGTGAAGGCTGTCTTCGAGGGCCTTCTGGAACGTATCTCACATGGGCTAAACTTGAAGCGAAAGCTTGATATTGCCGAGCATGACACTCCAGGCCGTGAAGCCACTCATCAGGCCGTTAAGGAGCAGCTTGCATCTGTCTTACAGCAGCGGGCTCAAGTAGAGGCAGAACCAGCGGTGGTAGCCGATCGGGAAAATACATGGAAGGAAGTGTGGGAACAACTGATAAAGCTACTTAAGACGCTTCCTTCCCAGTAGCTGCCTTTGTATCAATGTATTTGTAAAATTTTCCTTTTAAATAATATGTATCCATTCTTTATTCTTTTGTACGATTCATCTTGTATTTGATTGAAGTCAATGAATAAAGATACACATTTTCTTTTGCAATGTCTTGTATGCTCTTTTGCTTTCTGCCTTCTCTTATTATCAGCATGTTGTCTTTGATAAACATAATTGGCAGATAACTTAGTTTTTTCCAAGAGATAGCGATGGCTTAGGCCGCAGGTTCAGATCTGCTGCCTAAGACTTTTCAACTCTATGAGCTGTGAGGGTCTCATAGAGACATTTCTCCCTACGGATCGAGAGGATCTCATAGGTGGATTTTCTCCTTAGGAATCGTGAGGATTCCTAAGTGTGTTTTATCTTACAAGTCGTAAGGATCCTATAAGAGAATTTTTCCCTCTTACGAGTCGAGAGGGCCCGTAAGCGGTTGTTTCCCTCCTTGTCGAGATTCGACTTTGGAGAGTGAGACCCGTGAATAGTATGCAAGAAATCTTTTTGGATCGACTTGCAGGGTCCCATTGTTCGAGAAGAAAGCTTTTTTAGTCCCTGCTTCCTGAGGCTTTCCTTGCAAGTTGAGACGAATCGGGAATTTTCCCGCGGAGACACTGGTTTCTCTGCGAGCCGACGCGAATCAGGAGGCTCTCGTCAAGGAGTGTTTGTTTCCTTGAGTCGAAGTATCTTCTAAGAATTATTTGTTTCCCTAGCGCCAAGGATTATTTGTTTCCTTGGTGTTGAAACGGATCGAGAATTTCCCACGGAGGCACTGGTTGCTCTGCGAGTCGACGCGAATCAGGAGGCTCTCGTCAAGGAGTGTTTGTTTCCTTGAGTTGAGGTGTTTGCTGGGGATTATTTGTTTCCCTAGCACCAAGGATTATTTGTTTCCTTGGGGTTGAAACGAGTCGAGAATTTCCCACGGAGGCACTGGTTGCTCTGCGAGTCGACGCGGATCAGGAGGCTCTCGTCAAGGAGTGTTTGTATCCGTGAGTTGAGGTGTTTGCTAAGAATTATTTGTTTTCCAAGCGCCAAAGATTATTTGTTTCTTTGGGGTTTGAAACGAGTCGAGAATTTCCCACGGAGGCACTGGTGGCTCTGCGAGTCGACGCGGATCAGGAGGCTCTCGTCAAGGAGTGTTTGTATCCGTGAGTCGAGGAGTTTGCTAGGGATTATTTGTTTCCCAAGCGCCAAGGATTATTTGTTTCCTTGGGGTTTGAAACGAGTCGAGAATTTCCCATGGAGGCACTGGTGGCTCTGCGAGTCGACGCGGATCAGGAGGCTCTCATCAAGGAGTGTTTGTATCCGTGAGTCGAGGAGTTTGCTAGGGATTATTTGTTTCCCAAGCGCCAAGGATTATTTGTTTCCTTGGGGTTTGAAACGAGTCAAGAATTTCCCACGGAGGCGTTGGTGGCTCTGCGAGTCGACGCGGATCAGGAGGCTCTCGTCAAGGAGTGTTTGTATCCGTGAGTCGAGGTATCTGCTGAAGACACTGATTTCTTTGGAGTTGGACTGAACCGTTGAGATTTGGCTTTGGCGGAGCCTGTTGGGAAAGTATGGTTCCCTCTTTGTTTACGCCCTTGGATTGTATACAGGGATCGATGTGATCTTAACTGTAAGGCCAAGGTTTTATCATCATTTTTTGTTTTATCTCCGCGATGCTCTATCATTTCAGCTTTTATATCGCGAAGGTCGCGGTTGCCCAATCATTTCGGCTATTTTTCGCGGTGCCCAATCATTTCGGCTATTTATTTTATTTTTACTCGCTGCTTTTTATTGCGAGTTGCCTAATCATTTCGGCTATTTTGCATGCATACATTTTTACTTGCTGCTTTTTATTGCAAGTTGCCCTATCATTTCGGCTATTTCGTATGCATGTGCGGCCTATTGGCTTTTCGCTGTAAACCGATTTCGGCATCAACACCGCTACAACTGGGATATTACCAGGAGCGAATCATCATCTGCCTCTGTCGATGTCGAACAAAGGTGGCTTAGCGAACAGGGTTAGGGTCCTGTCGACTAAGGCTTTTAACTTCATGAGCCGTAAGGGTCTCACAAAGGTATTTCTCCCTACAAGTCGTGAGGATCTTGTAGGTGTATTTTCTCCTTAGGAATCATGAGGATTCCTAAGTGTTTGTTCCTCTGTAAGTCGTAAGGATCCTACAGGAGGGTTTTCTCCTAGTAAATCGAGAGGATTTACAAGGGTCGTTTACCATGCGAACATATCCCCAGTCTCGGATGAGACTTGATTAGAGAAATGTTTATTCGCGCCCGTGGATTGTATACAAGGGTCAGTATTGAGCCACTTGTAGGGCAATATAGAAAGTTGTGGGGGTTGCTTAAGCACAGGTTTAGGTCTCTGTAACTCAAGACTTTCAACTCTTATGAGCCGTGAGGGTCCCATAAGAGAGTTCTCCTTACGAGTCGTGAGGATCTCGCAAGTGTATTTTCTTCTTAGGAATCGTGGGGATCCCTAAGTGTGTTGCTCCCTTGTGAGTCGTAAGGATCTCACGTGGGTGGTTTCTCCTTACAAGGTCGAGAGGATCTTGTAAGTGTTCTTTAACGAGGTTGCGCCCTTTCAGGTTTTCACAAACACTCGCCGGTAGTCCTGCTGTTTTTACTCACGGAGCCCTTTCGGGTTTTCATCCGCGCCCATTTTGCTTATGGACATACCGTCTTTATTTATTATATTTTTTTTATTTATATATATATTTTTTATTCATCTCGTCAGCCTAAGGATGCCGCGGTATTAGTTTAAAGACGTTTCGGTCTGCTACTAGTTTAAGGACATTTCGGTCCGTCGTTGAGAGGCGAGCTACTGCTTATAAAGCTTGAGCTTAGGAAGATAGCGAGCGGACGTAGTCGTCGTCATCTATCATTGACCTAGGCTGTGGCTCATCAAGCATAGTATTTCTTTAGGAAGCGACCGTTTATCGGCCTGAAAGGCCTTTCACCGTGCATATCTATGAGTAGATAGGCCCCGCCCTGGTAGACCTTATCTATGATGTACGGGCCTTCATAGTTTGGCTCGAATTTTCCCCGTTTGGCGCGATTGGGGATCATAGGCCTTTTGACCACTAGCACAAGCTCGCCTTGGCGGAATGTCCTCGGTCGGGTCAGTCTTTCATATGAGCGCGTCATCTTTGTTTTATAAGCTTCCAAATTTTGCTGTGCTATGAGCCGTGTTTCTTCAAGGGCGTCAAGCTCCTCAAGCCGAAGGTGAGCATTTTCTTCGTCCGTCAGCTCGTAATGGACTGCCACTCGTAGAGAGGGTAACTCTATCTCGAGGGGGAGTACTGCTTCTGTCCCGAATACTAACGCATATGGTGTTGCGTTTGTGGCCGTTTTAAACGTAGTTCGATATGCCCAGAGAGCCTCTTGCAGTCATTCGTGCCAGTCTTTCTTATTTCGCGACACTGTTTTCTTCATGATCTTCATCAAGGTCTTGTTGAAGGCCTCAGCAGGACCGTTAGCTCGCGGATTATAAACCGAGGAATATCTCCAATCTATATTGTGTTGCTGCGCGAAGCGACTGATCTTGTGGCTTCTGTAGGCTGGCCCGTTATCGGAGATGATCCGTCTTGGCGTTCCAAACCGATATATGACATGCGTCTTGAAGAAATGGAGAATATTCTCCATCTTTACTTCCCTCAGCGGTATCGCTTCTGCCCACTTAGAGAAGTAATCGGTCGTCGCTAGGATGAAACGATGCCCTCTAGACGATGCTGGTTCGATGGGGCCGACTACATCAGTCCCCCACATTTCGAATGGCCAGCTAGCCACCGTTGGATGTAATGGATTTGGATGCTGATGGATGAAGTCCCCATGGATTTGGCATGAGTGGCATTGCTTCGCATATTCGAGGCAGTCCTGAATCATCGTAGGCCAGTAGTAGCCCATGCGTTTGATCTTCAACTTCATCTTTGGGCCTGCTTGGTGAGAACCGCAGAGTCCGTCGTGAACTTCCCGGATGACTTTGTTTGCTTCGTCAGGTCCTAAACATCTCAGCCACAGAGAATCAAACGACCTCTTGTACAGAGTATCATTGACAAAGGTGAAAGACAGAGCTCGTTTCATAAGCTGATGTCTTGTGGACGCTTCTTCAGGCAATTGGTGGGATTTGAAGTAATCTACGAAGACTTCTCTCCAATCCTCGGTATTTTCCCAGTCTTTTACTTGCAGGGTCATCTGCTCGCTCGCTCCTTTTTCTTCGGATGATTCCGGAGATATTTCTGCTGGGGCAAGCACCCGACGGCTTTGCACCACGATTTTAACGTCATCGAGGTTCTCGTCAGCCAGTTCTTTAGCAAGTTTGGCCAATGCGTCTGCTTTGCTGTTTTCCGCGCGCGGTATGTTTTCTAAAGTGTAGGAGGGGATTTGGGTCAACAGTTGTTGCACCTTTTCACCATACTTCACCAACTCCGGTTTGCACGTTTGGTAGTTGCCGTTTACTTGACTAACGACCAGCTGGGAGTCTCCGTATATGAGGAGGTCTTCAATTCCCATGTCAATGGCGATCTCGAGGCCTGCTATCAAAGCTTCGTATTTGGCTTCATTGTTTGTCCTCGGCTCTGTTAAGGAGAAGGCAAAGCGCATAATCCCTCCTTGTGGAGTTACAAAGATGAGGCCTACCCCCGATTTGATTATAGGGGTACTTTGTTTGCGCTTTTTCATGGAAGATACTCCATCAAAATAAAGTTCCCATTGGGTATCACCACCGTCGATCGCGTCAAACGCATGTTCGTCTGGCAAATCGCAATTCAGAGGAGAATTAGCCGGTATCGGATGCTCAGCGAGGAAATCGGCGATGGCTTGGCCTTTCACTGCCTTGAGAGGTTGATATGTTATCGAGAACTCCATCAAGAGCAGAGCCCATTTAGCGAGTCGACCTGTCAATATGTCCTTTGACATTAGATATTTGAGAGGGTCAACCTTCGAAATGAGACGGACCTCATGTGCTAATGCGTAATGTCTGAGCTTTGTTATCGCAAAGATTAACGCCAGGCAGTGCTTCTCAATGGGAGAGTAATTGCTTTCTGCCCCCAGCAGAACTCGACTTAAGTAGTAAAGTGCTCTTTCCTTTCCTTGGTCGTTCTCTTGGGCCCATAACGCGCCTGAAGAACCTTCGAGGGCGGTTGTATAAAGAATGAGCGGTTTTCCCTTAACTGGAGCAGCCAACACTGGCGGGTTCTTCAGGTACTGTTTAATTTCGTCCAACGCGCCTTGGCATTTGCGATCCCAGACGAACGGGGTTCCTTTCTTCGTCAGGTGACTGTAAGGACGGCACTTGCCAGAGAGGTTGGCTATAAATCGCCGAATATATGCGAGCTTTCCTTGGAGAGATCGCAACTGTTTGAGAGTTCTCGGCGGAGGCATTTCCATGATCGCTTTGATTTTTGACGGATCTATCTCAATACCTCGGTGCCGGACGATGAATCCCAGGAATTTGCCCGAGGAAACTCCGAATGCACACTTGAGCGGGTTCATCTTCAAGTTGTATTGCCGAAGGCGTTGAAATACGGTCTTCAGATGCTCGAGATGTTCCTCATATGATTTGCTTTTAACAACGAGGTCGTCGATATAGCATTCGACGATTTCATGTATAAGGTCATCGAAGATCTTCGTCATGGACCTTTGATAAGTGGCACCGGCGTTCTTTAAACCGAAGGGCATCACCTTGTAGCAGAATATACCCAAAGGAGTCCTGAAGGCGGTGTGCTTCTGGTCTTCGGGATGCATCTTTATCTGGTTATACCCCGATGAGCCGTCCATGAAGGAGAAAATCTCATGCGTAGACGTGTTGTCTATCATTAGTTCGGTGACTGGCACTGGGAAATCATCCTTCGGGCAAGCTTTATTGAGATCCCGAAAATCCACGCATATGCGCACAGTCCCATTTTTCTTCATCACCGGGACGATGTTGGCGATCCATTCAGGGTATTGAACTTCCTGAATGAAGCCAGAGTCGATCAGCTTCTTGACCTCAGCATTGATGCTCATCTCAAGCTCGAGTCACATTCTCCTCGGCGCCTGTTTGACTGGTTTGATGTCCGGGAATATCGCCAATCTATGCACAGCGATTTCTGGATCCAATCCGGGCATTTCGGAATAGTTCCACGCGAAGCAATCTCTATGCTGCAGAAGTACATCCTTTAACGCAGCTACCCTTTCTTCAGATAGTAACTCGCTGATGAATGTCGGTCGTGGATCGTTTGCCGCCCCCAACTCAATCTTCTTGAGGTTATCTGCAGTGGTATGGACTCCATCTTCCAGCTCTTTTGGTGCTGGTGTGAATTCTGAGATTATTTCGTCGTTGCTGTTTTCGAAGCACCAAGGGAGCTCATCTATGTCCTCGGGCTCTTCTTTTAATATTGTAATCATGTGACAGGTGCGAATTCGCTTCCAATCCCAAAGTGGAACCCGTTCTTCTTTCGTGGCCTTGGGTTCGTGCTTCTGTGGCGGCGTTACCTTCCAGTTGTCAGACAGAGCGAACTTGCCGAGCTGGTACTGATCTTCGACCCAATTCTTAAAGGTGAAGCAGGCTTCGAGCGGGTGCCCTATTACTCGATGGTAAGAGCAATAGTTTGGGCCAGAGACCTCGCTTGCTTGCTCGGGGTGCTCGGATTCCGGCAATGTAAGCAATTGATGCTTTAGAGCAAGATCAAGTATCTTCTTCGTCTTGTCCCGAGGAAACGAGTACGCTCGACCCATTTTCTTCATGAGGGATAGATCAATAACGCTCAACTCCCGTTTGCGTGGCTTCTTAGCCCTGCTTTGTTGTTGTTGAGCGCCTTTTTGGGCTTTCAACTTATTTCTGCTTTTGCGCCGAGCCTTCTTTATAACAGGTTGACAAGGAGCGGCATTTTCATCCTTTACGGCCTGTTGGAGAAGGCGTTGCGTCGTGGCTTTCTCATAAATGGCCGTCTCGCGGTTGTGATCATCTCGGACTTTTTGACCAGCTTTCTTTATAAGTCTATCCATTTGTTCCTCGAACGACGGACTGGGCTCCTTTGCATCTGGAACTTTCACTGGTTTAGGATTAGCGTCCTCCCATTGAGCATCCGCTTCTTCATCGAGGTCATACACGACGTAACAGCCGGGCAGTAACTCTCGTTTCTTTGACCGGATGTATCCAAGCCCTTTTGTTTCCATTCTCCCGTTAGGCAGTTTGCGTTGAGTCCCGGAAACGTTCCAGACCCTGTCATAGAATTTAGCCTTTCTAACGGTTTGTTTGAAGGATATCTCCTGGTGTTTCAGCAGCTTCTTCAAACCCTCTGTATAATATCTGGGAAGACGGATAGGCTGAAGCTTGTCGAGCGTAGGATCCGCGCCATGCCAGATTTCTTTTTTCACCTTGGTTTCTTCAGAGCGGTAGAACAGAATTGCTTTCTCGCTTTCTCGCCTGGGAGGGATGTAGAATGTTTGTAGCTCTTCTACGTTGTAAATAATAAGTGCATCCAGTTCTTTATGGTGTTTAAGCGGCACCATGGCGACTTGCAGACTTTGCTCTTCGTCAGCGAACGTTCGTATTGAAGGTCGAGCAGAGAATACAGCGTGGACTTCATCTTCCGAGTCGCTGCCAAAGATCAACGTAGGAGCTGATGGTCCCGGCTTATTGTGTTGGGGCGGACCCGAATAAACCATCTCCTCTTCCTCCTCGGTATCACTGCCGAAGACAGGGATGGTGGCGTTAGTTTTATTCTCCGGCTTATGACACTTCTCCGTGTCTTCGAAATCCGGTAAGAAGTATTTGGCGTCTTCGTATTTGCGGACCTCGTTCATAGAGAACGGGTTCAGTTCTCCCGTCACGGTATACTCGAAACCATCCTTAAAATACTTCATACACTGATGTTGTGTAGAAGGGATGATGTTGTACTCGTGTAACCATGGCCGGCCGAGCAAAGCGTTGTAGCATGTCTTGGCGTCTATGACGTGGAACTTAATGTCCGTGACGAGTAGCCCGAAGCGTAGCGTCAGTATCACAGATCCAAGAGTCTTTGACGATTGGGAGTCGAACCCGGAGATGGTGATCTTGTCCCGAGCAAGGTGCTGGACGCTCATGCAGATTTCCTTCAACACCCGCACGTTGAGTAGGTTAACAGACGACCCGTTATCGATCAGGATCTTTATATCATGGCAGTATCCCGAGACATAAAGAGGGCGATTGTGTTCGCACGTCCCAAGTAGAAGGTCTTCATCGCCAAAAGTAACATCGGCCGTGTGCACTTCCTCCAATTCATCTTTCATCTTTTCCTCGGCCAGGCATGCTTGGAATTGTTCCGGGTCTTGGAGCGCCTTAATCAAAGAATCTCTCGCCTCTTTTGATAGCAAAAGGGCGTTAAGAATGCTGAGCTGTAAGGGCAGCTTCCTCAGATGTGCTAAGACGTTGTAGTCCACCTTATTCTTCTTTGGTGGGTCTTTGGCAGCTAGCTCTTCCACCACTTGGTCATCTAAGACGATATCTTCAGAGACCTTTTCTTTCCCTTTATCTTTCCTGTTCGAGGGTCCGAGGTTCTTTTCGGGCAGCGTGCGATTACGTAGCCGGATATTTTCGCAAACCTTCGGTTCTTCTTCTGTTCTCGAAGCGGACTCTTTAAAGAGAGGGGCAAGTTCTAGCTCTTCATCAGAATCACTCCCGAATGTAGGCACTTGTGATCCACCGGTGTTAACCATGCAACAATCGCTAGCAATTCTTTCAAGCTCTCCGGTCGTATTTCTTTGCTCCCGACGAGTTTTACGCTTTTCCCGCTTAAAGCATTGTCGATGAGCAACGTATCCTTGCCACCATCTATCGAAAGCTTTGCACTCTTGGGTGGGGTGCGAAACCTTCTGATGATATAAGCAATAAGACGGGTGCATTTCTATTTCATTGGTGATGCTTCCTTCAGAGGATGGTAGCTTCATACCCATTGATATGGCCTTAGCAAACTTTTTCCTCATCTTGAATTGGCTTTTGTCGGTAGCGGAGGTGTTCAGCTCCAACGGGATCGTCTCAGCTCCTTCATCAAGTCGCTGGCGCTTGGCCCTTTCAAATATAGCCGCCTCGCGCTCCCGATCAGCTTTACTTTTCAACCGAGCTTCATTAAGGAGTGCGTCAATTACTTCATCTGATGGCCCCAGAACTTTTGGTTCAGGATCTGCCCCCAGCTTTTCGGTGCAAGGACTCTCCTTATCGTTCGTGATCGAATGGGAAATCATATGACAGCTCGCCACATATTCCTCGGATTCATCCGATGAACTTTCTCCCTCATCTTCTTCTTGAAAGACGTGATTGAGGAACTCTTGGAGCGTAATGGGAGTTCGTGCTTTTTGGTTGTATTCATCCAGCGCGTCAATTTGCTTTTGTAAGTCCGTGCGCTTGTCGCCAGGCTTCATGGGCTTCTTAGATTTCTTCTTCTTCTTTTTTGAAGATTTTGACGGCTGGCTGCAAGTGCTTGGACCGCCACCATCGGTCTTTGGAGTTGGACGTGGCTTCAACATCCCTTCAATGACCTGCGGTTCCAACGGGTTCTTCCACTTGATCGCTGGACATATCTGAAGATCGTTTAGCATCCTTTTTGTCTTGGCTGATAATACAACCTCCCAAGGAGCTTCTTCAATGACGGAGCATGTTGCCCCCGGCGTATTCGTCCCCTTAGAGGTGTGGGGCTGCGGGGGATTCACCTTCCATTTTTCAGATAACGCGAACTTGCCTTGTCGGTACTGGTTTTCAAGCCAATTTTTGAAAACGTAGCAATCTTCGATCGGATGGACTAGTACTCGATGATAAGGATAGTAGTTGGGTTCGTTGACGTCACTTGGTTGCAACGGACGTTTTGGGTCTGGCAGATTTATGAGTCTGTTGCGCAACGCCAGCTCGAATAACCTCCTCGTTTTATCGCGGGGAAAGGAATAAGGACGCCCCATCCTATCCTCAAGGGGTACGTACGGGCGCATATTATTTTAACGAGCAACCGGCTTCGAGTCGCTCGGTTGTTGTTGAGCATTAGCGACGACGATCGCTTTTCCCTTCCCTTTGTCATTTCGGGAGTCCGGCCTTGGAAGAGGGGGTTTATGGCCCATTTGATCCATTTACGCTAGTTTGTCAATCAAGGCCTGGAAGGTAGTTGGCTTGAAAAACATCATAAATTGTGAGATGGTTGCTTGTGGATCAAGGGTTCCCACAAACATCCCCACTGCGGGAGCTTCTTCAATGCGCTGCTCGCACTTCGACCATAAGTTCCGCCATCGTATAGCGTACTGAACCCACGTCTCGCCGGGTTTTACCCTGGCGTTAATCAGTGCCGTCATCGGGGTGCGTTCACTGGCGCTTGCAAAACGCTGAGTAAACAGCAGCTCCATCTCCGCGAAGGTCTTAATAGAGTCGTTCGGGAGCTCAGAGTACCACTCGAACGCCGTATCTGATAAGCTTCCAACAAACTGGCGAAGCAATAGCTTGTCGTCACCGCCGGTGTTGCCACAGAGTGCCTTGAACTGGGCAACATGCTGATGAGGATTGCCCGTCCCCTTGTAGACATGGAACTTGGGAATTGTGTAACCCGGCGGGTACTTGATTTGATCGTACCAACTTGGATATGGCCGCCCCGTTTTTACGACCTGACCCGCTGCTTCCGTCGCTTGATGGACCCGAATCTGCTGAGCTATGTATTCGTCCAGATCGGCTTTGGAGATTGTCTCTTCTTTAGCTGCTGACAGAGCTGGCGGAGGATTCGACGTCTCTCCCCTATCGTCTTCAAGGATGATCGGGGGATCTTCAGCAGGTGGATCTTGTTGAATCATCAAACCCACCATATCCTGGAACAAAAGGGCCATTTTCTTTATGTTGGCTGCCTGCTCCGCAGCTTCTTTATCCTTCTTCTCCAGTACGCGACGAAGGAATTCATCGTCCGTTTCTTGTTCTTGACGCTCGTCCAAGGACATTTCAGGGGTTTCTTTTGGCCCTATAAGTGCGGCCATAGCGTTCATCATCTCTTGGAGCTTCTGCTGCTGCTCCTGAGCCTTGATCACTGACCTCGTGTGCGGTCTATGACCTGTTGATATGCGGCTATCCTTCTTTCCCGATGCCACATAAACTGTATGAACTATCATGCCCCCGGACTTAGGGCGTTTAGGCTCACCACCTTTAGCATTTGCCGCGGGCGTGGGGGTTTTCTCCGGCCTTCTTCTTTTGTTGGCCGTTGAAGTGGAGGGGGCCGTTGCAGTGGGCATCTTGGTGATTGTTGTCCTTTGTTGTTTAATAGGACGGCCCTTTTCTTTTTGCACCTTCGCCTTCTTCTGTTGACGAGAATAACCTGGGTCAATCACGGAGTCTTGAACCCTACGCCAAACCTTGTATATTTTTGAGGACAGCCGTTGAGGGGGATGTTCTTGCTTCGTTTCTGGAGCTCTCTCCGCAGGTGGAGGAGATCTCTTCAATGTAGCGGTTGGAGAGTTCTTCCGTACCCTTCTTAGCAGTTCAAAGCTGTTCCCAGTTGGAACAGCAGCGTTGACTTCCACCACTGGAGCCGGTGGAGTTAGCCCCGAGGGAGAGTTTCCCCCTGCCATCCTCACTCGTTGCCAATGGCGACGTCGAGCATGACGAGCCGTCGGGACTGGCTCGGAGATTGAGACATCTTCTTTTTGCCCCCTATCTGAATGAGGCACCGCCGGTGTTAACCTTTTAAAGACTGAGGTTGTCATTTGAGGGGTGATATTCAACCTGTCGAAGACGGATCCTCGAGTAGGGGGAGGAGCAGGAATCGTCAGCCTTGAAAAGACTGACTCTTTGACAGGGGAAGCCGCCTTGACGACTTCTGGAGCAGCAGTTATTGCCTTCCTCGGGACAGCCAATTTAGAGTTCTGATTTAGCCTGGTGAAAACAGAGGCTGTCGGTTTGGTAGTGAGCGACCCGTTGACAGGGGCCGTCGTAGCAGTGAGCCGGTCGAAGACCGACTTCTTGTTCACTTCCGATGCAGGTATTGGCATAGAGAAGCTTGTAGGCGGGATCATGGTCCCGAAAAACAGGTCAGTGGTGGCTTGGGTCACCCGGTCTACCGGCAGAGCGAGGAAGGAAGCCGCTTGGGGCCCGTATGCTACACCTCCGGGGGAGGTGGAGCTTCCGTTGCAGTGGCATTTCGAGCAGTTGGTGCAATTAGCGGCCATTGAATCTTGAGTTCTGCGCCAGGCAAAAGACCAAATCTTAGTAACTTAAATTCCAAAGGCAACCATTTAACAAACCGCGATTGGTTCACGAGGACGACACACGAAGTGTGGAGTGGAAAGAGGAAAAGGTCCCACCGAGCGTGCCAGAATCTGTTCCCCTCCGAAGGACGGCGCACAGGACCGCGATGTCCTGACGCTGAGATTCGGGGCAGATGCTATTTGGTTTTATCCGTCCACCTCTCCGAAGATGCCAAGTTGATTTATGGCACCGTGTATCGGAGGTTTAGACGGATGCGGCCGATGTAGCAGACTTCGTCAGATTCCCTCTCGCTTGAGGGGTTTTTGATTGTGGGGACGCTCTTCCCTGCAGGCGCAAGCCCCTGCAGTTAATTATGCTACCACATCGCGGTAACAACTTTCTCCTTCTCCAGAATTTCACTTCGTGTCGTGTGTGTTTGTTTTGTTTGTGGTTGCCCGTGGATTGTATATGGAGACTGAGTAATGCCGTCGCCCGTAGAACGTGGATTAGTCCAAATCCGTATTTACTTAGATTTGGGTTTGGTGTTTTTAGTTTAAGGATACGTTAGCCGTATTGAGGCTAAGATCAACTTAAACGTTCATTAAGGATACGTTAGTCTGATTTAAGACTAAGATCAACTTAACGTGATGATCCATGGCCATCGGGACTCCTCACCTCTCTGACGTCATTCAAGGATTACAACGATAGGTGTCAGAGGAGTTCAGAGATGTACCCTTGAACCAAAGTCAATTTGGATTTTTACAGTCCTTTTGAATGTTTAAGGATACGTTAGCCGTGTTTGGGGGCTAAGATCAACTTAAACGGGATCGTTTAGATCCGGCAAAAGAGCATTTGGAGGCTCTATTGCTCCAGTTTAGGGACGTGGTAGTCCATATTCTAGTTTAGGGACGTGGTGGTCCATTATTAGTTTAAGGACGTTTCGGTCCATCGCCAGTTTAAGGACGTTTCGGTCCATCATTAGTTTAAGGACGTTTCGATCCGATATTAGTTTAAGGACGTTTCGTTCCAATATTAGTTTAAGGACATTTCGGTCCAATATTCCAGTTTAGGGACGTGGTGGTCCGATATTAGTTTAGGGACGTTTCGGTCCAACATTAGTTTAAGGACGTTCCGGTCCACGAGTTTAAGGACCCCGCAGTCCATATTGATGTGTGGTCGTCGGGACCCGTCACCTCTCTGACGTCGTTGAAGGATTACAACGATGGGTGTCAGAGGAGTTCGGAGATGTACCCTCGAACCGGATATAAATTAATTTAAGAGAACAGTTGTGCTCAGTCAATTTAATTTGAGAACTTACGGCCAAAATTGGGCTAAGTCCAGTTGAAAATGTTCAACACCCTTATTTATTTTTTGGTCTATTAGACCTGTGCTAGGGCTTTGCCCACACTTAAATAATGCATTGCATTACTTCTATTTTTTTTGTTTGGGCTTGTAGGGTTGCTATGCACGCGCACAAGGGTCTACGAGGCATCAACCATGCCCGATTAAAAATTTAGCCGTGCCGAACAACCCGAATACGGATCTTTAAACTAGAGATTAGGCGAAAACTAACATGTTAACAACTTTAACACTAAGTGAGAGGGATTACAACCTTTGTAGATCCGGTCCTTCACTTCATATGCTCCGTGTTGTGGTCCCTTCGCTGCGATCATCGGGTTCCGGACTCTCGAGAGGTTCGACGAAGAGAAAGATGCAATCTTGCTTCCGATCTTCGATACAAAGATGATCTACCTTGAAGTTTCATTAACACAAGCTAACACTCACTAAAATTGAGTGAACACTCTCATCTAAAGGGCAAGGGAAGATGAGGATGATGAAGTAGGATTTTAGCTCTCTTTATTTATCTTTTTCTCACATTTATTCATCACTTGAAGAAAATCTAGAAAGCTTTTTCATGAAAGAATGAAGGAAGAAGAAGATGAATAATGATTGAATTTCTTTTGTGATGAATAGAAAAAGAAATAATATGATGAATAATGCAACCATGGTTGACTAAACCCATGTAGAGAATTAACTAGGGTTAGGGTTAAAGCATGAGTCACTTGAAAATATCTTTCACAAAACAAAACCAAAACCTTCTAGAATCATCTAGAAAGCTTAACCCTAATCCAAACCCTAATCATGTTTAAACTCCACTAAACATGTTGCATTAGTTATCATATCATGTTACAATATTATATATCACATATAAAATATTTATCGTAACAAAATAAAATAATACAATTAACATATATCGCATATATATCAATGCATTACCCGAGTGAGAAAAAGAATCTTTTAGTGAGCTAATATTAGTTAATGTAATTTAATATATCATATATATTATTATACATTAAATTATCGAATCAACACTTGATCCGACAATCCGGCTATATCGCATATAACCGACTAATATTTATCCGTACCGATTCATCGAATCAACACTTGATCCGATGACCCGGTTGATATCAAATATCGCGAGAATAGAATACGGTATCTCATATCGTATTATCTTCGGTCCCGCACATATCACATATGTGCTCCTACTCCGTTTTGCCTGAGCCAAGAAACCTCTGTGTAGGACTCTAAAGAATCGTCAATACGCCGGCAGTAGGTGATGATCATATCAAACACCCACAAGCTGCAAGCGGTCAGCTAAATGTAACAGCTACCCAGGTATTGAGCGCTCAGAAGATCAACAAGCAAGTCTGTACATTCTCCTGTGAATCCAAACAGTAACACTCCCGTACAGTCCGGTCTCGTCGTCTGATATGTCGCATATCTCGCCTAGGGGTGGTAAACGTCAGACCCCGGTAGCTCGATAAGTCGTGTCGATATGAGGTCTATAACAGTTCGAGAAACTACTGATAACACTTACCAGTAAATCTCAGCAACCCTGGCCAGGGATTTCCGGTTATAGCCAATCGAACACAGCACAACATCAACTCCCTATACCGGGAGAGACGAATCCCCTCCTATCGCTCATTGCCTCCATGTGATTCGGGACTGTACCCAAAAGCCACCTTTTTACACGCCCTCTTGGACGTGGTATGATGGAAATCAAAGCACAGTGGGAATCACACAAGACTCTATGACGATCTCAGGTCAACAGACTACTCTGTACCAGTGTCACCGGAGAACTGCCATCTGACGTGAGGTATAATACCATCTGGGAGTTCTCGGCGAGTCCGTCCAGTGTACCCAGTCTCTACTGAGCACCCGTACACCATCCTTGATGTCAAACACCGATGGATATGGGATCATCCATCGCCCATCATATGGGTCAAGATGCGTATACGCTAGTCTACTCTGGTGTATCGATGCTCTGTCTCGATACACCCTCGACTAGGAACAGTTATAGGATGTACTCGTCGACTACCGTAGCCCCACTAGTATGATCTCATCATAGTCCCAGTAGTCGAGTACATATCCTAAGGGCTTTATCAACATGTAATATAGAGACAATCAGAGTACATGTTAAGATAAAGTACAACCAGATAGCATACTATCATGTCGAGCAAGAAAGTCCTCCCTATATATGTCCTAGCATCCACTACAATATACATCGTATGTACAGCAATGGCCTCTAGGGCATACATATAACTAACAATCTCCCACTTGCACTAGGGCCATCTGTTGTAGTATCGCATACCCAACAATTAGCTGCGGTTGAAGTATCTCATACTCAACCATCCCATAATAGTCTCTACTGGGAAAAAGACCTTTGTGAGTGGATCCGCGCAGTTGTCCTCTGTGTCTACTCTCCCAACCTCGATCTCCCTGGAGATCAACCATCTCCATGATCAGGTGATACCGCCTAAGAATTATATCTGGATTTCTGATGGGACGGAAGTTCCTTGGCTAAAGCCACAACTCCATTGTCACACAATGGTAGGAACGAAGTTCATCTTATGAACTTATAAATCCAGACTGCCTCTTTGGTAGTATCCTTGGTAACGATGTATCTTGCCTTTAATCGTCTAGTATGTCACGGTATCTAGCTTGGAACTCTTCCAACATACCGTCCCTCCACTGAGGGTGTAGACAATGCCTGCGACTGACATTCAGTCGTCCTTATCAGCCAGGAACCTTTCCAGTGATTCTCCCCAGGATCGATTGATACCATCTCACTACAACTAGTGAGTATCCTAACATCCAATTAGATCTATCTCATAGATCCAAAACCTAGGATTTAGGAGGTATCACCTTGATCCTATATGGAGAATCCTTGTGATAAGCGGAGATTAACCGAGCGTAGCATAGGAAACTCCTTCCCTATCAAGAGTATGTCATCCACGTACTCTATGAGGATCACCATCATACTCTCTACTACCTTTTTGTATATACAAGGTTCATCTACCATTTTGATGAAGTCAAACTCTTTGATTACCACATCAAAACAGACGTTCCATCTCCGCGATGCCTGCTTTATCACATAAAATATCTTGCACACGTTTCCGCTGCTCCCATTGTCTACGAAGCCCTCTGGCTGTGTACTTATAGACGTTCTCTTCTAAAACATCATTTAGAAAAGCAGTCATGACACCCAACCACCAGATATCGTAGTCATGGTATGTAGCCGTGGCAAGTAGGATCTGGATGGACTTAAGCATAGCTTTGAAAGTCTCAACTTTTCCATGTACACTAAGTAATCTTCTCAAGATATACTTGCTCCTGATGGGGATTTAACCCTTCAGATAAAGCAACCAAAGTCCATACTTTGTTGGTGTATAAGGATTCCATCTCAGATCGATAAGCATCCTGCCATTCTTACAGAGTCCCACTCCTGATGGCCAGCTCGAAACTAGTTGGGTCATCATCTCATGATGCAATCCTCGCTCCCACTGTCATAGAGAAACCGAAGTATCTCTCAGGTGGATGAGGAACCCTACTAGATCGGCGGAGAGGCTGAGGTTCGTTGGAAACTATTGAATCCTTTGGTTCTACCAAATCATCAGCTGCAATTTGTATAGCTGGAACATTTCCAGTTCTACATAACAGACCTTGCTTCGAGCTTGTCCGGATTTTGCTTTTAGACATAGGCCGGACAACCCTAAATCTTAACGAGCTTAAGATATGGGCTCTTCCCTTTCCATATCACATATGAAGTGGTAGGCAACTCATTTGATTTGAACCCTATTCAATAGGTATGTAGCTTCTCAAGTGCATAACTCCCAAAAGGAAATAGGAAACTCAGTAGTACTCATCATAGAGCACACCATATCAAATAGGGTGCTATTGCTCCGCCCCGATACACCATCGTGCTGTGGTGTATTCGAAGGAGTAATGCTGAGAGAAAATCTCATTCTCCTTTAGAATAGTCCAGGAATTCCGTGCTCAAGTATTCTCCTCCTTGATCTCATCAAAGGACATAATACTTATACCCGTATTTTGGTTCTCTACTTCTAACTTATATTCTGTGAATATCTCAAAAGGTTCAGACTTGTGTTTCAGCAGGAACATATGTCTGAATCTTGAGAGATCATCAGAGAATGTAATGAAGTACAAAGAACCAGTCTTGGCATGTGTAGACAGGAGACTTTCATACATCAGCATGTATCAATTCCCAAGAGTTCACTAACTCTTTCTCTGTTTCCAATAAATAGAGCTATGGTCATCTTATCTTTGTGACATGACCGGCAAGTTTCACAAGATGTAAATTCAAACTAATTTAAATATGCATCTAAATGTAACTTCAGCCAGTCGGGTCGCATTGATATGACCTGGTCTATAATGCCTCAAGAAGGATTCGTTCATTTCTGAACTCTTCCTCTTGTGTGTGTTCCGTATACTAAGAACTGTAGTTTGATTTAGAACGTCAATACTTTTAGATAACGTGCCTGAACCGATCAACTCTTGATATAGGAAATGTTCAAAACATTATCCAATCAATACAAAATTATATCCTTTCTTTACTAATAAAGAGACTGATATGATGTTGTATATCAGGTTCGGTATCTAATAACATTTGTTCAGAATCAATGTATTCTGGTAATACAGGGTGATAGTGACCAACAGACTTGGCTGCAACACTTGCACCGTTTTCTGTCTCATGAAACTTATCACCCGTTCTTAGTTCTCTACCTATCTGTAGCCTATGTAACAGATTACATATACGGGATCCTGATCCGGTATCACATACCCAGGACGTAAAGGATACTGAGAAACAGTTCTGTGTAATGAACACACCCAAAGATGATGCATCAACATGCACTTTCTTCGTTTGGGCGGCACGGGAAATCTGGTATTCCCCAATTTCTTGCTCTGTCCTATAACAATTATAAGTTGGAGCGGGACCAACGCTCCCCAGCTCAGTATAACAAGCGGGTTTGGTCAATGTATCCGTATTATTATTTTGATTAAGGCGTGATATGGTCGCTACCTGGAGAGAGAGAGAAGAAAACACTCAGCGTATGCTCTTGCAAGATTAGATTGGTTATCTAATATATCTAATCAGGATGTCTCCCACTGTTTTAATCAAATCTTCCTTCAAACCCTAAAAGGAAAGACTAGCCGGGATTAATTACACGCTACAAGTTCGCCAATCTTTCAGCCAGGCCAGTGTCGGTACTTTGAGGGAGGTCCCCCGTGCTTTCGCACGAACCTAATTAAAGTAAACCTCGTTTTCCCAGAGGCGTAACCCCGTTAACACTTTTCTAGACACCTACTTGATCGGCTAATTGTAATGTGTAAAACTCTCCCAGGAGTAACTCTTACTCGCAGCGGGTATCGGGATCCAACTATCTCATAGAAGGTATGCAATCTCATTGCAAATTTCAACACTTGAAATTCCCAATAATATTTTACCCCTAGCGTCCCATGACCTTGACGCAGGCCAACAAACCACAGTCCGCTAGTCAAGTTCAACCCGTCATTTCTTGATTGAATTAAACCCACCCGCACGACCCTTGACGCAGGCCAACAAAGTCGCACGACTACCCTAATCCAATCTGCATCATATGCATAAATAGATAAATACTAGTTAGCTACCGCACACTACGCCTTGACGCAGGCCAACAAACATAGCACGAATACTAAGTAGGACTTATCTGAAATGACGGAGGGCTACGACAGGTTTTTATGAAAACCCTTTGCGTAATGAACTTGATATCGTTGTAGAATCGAGTGATTTTAAATGGAGTGTTTTTGAGGCTTTTCTAGTTTTGCTAAAGGGGTCACTCCCGGTGAAGGGATCGTCGGCCCTTTCCTCATCGAATAAGGTGCAGGATATTTCACAAATATCACTATGCAAAGAAAGAACTATAGAAGCAATCAAAAGACAAACCGAGTTTGTAGCATCTGCCAGTTATTGCTAATGGAGTCACTCCCGGTGAAGGGATCTCGGTCCTTTCCTTATCGAATAAGGTGCTGGATGTTCTACAAGGAACACCGCTATGCAAAGCAAGAACTAGAGCTACCAGTTTTTATTAAACAAGTTTCTACAACATCTTAGGTTTCTTTTATTTCATTAATCTCATTAATGAAGTCCCATTTTATTTTGCTTCACAAGCATCTCTTTTTGAAACGAAATCTGCAATATAACATATATCTCACATATATAAAATATAAACATTCGTCTCAGGCAGTAATATGATCCCATCACAGAACATTGCAGCAGAAGAACATATATGAAATATTGGATATACTAGGACGCCCGTGTTTTCAATACGAGCCTGTATAAAACACGGATTCCACGGTCGCGATGAATAGCCAAACCCACATCCCTAGACCCCTACGAGAGCGGCAAGTAACACTGCCAATTCTAGGGTTAGGAGACCCGGTCTCGACTCCTCGAGATGGTCTCCCACTGGACCCTAGAACCCGGTTACTTGTGCTCCCCGCCTTGGGTCTACCTAATGAGGAAAAGTAAATAATATACAACGATGACATCTTCCGCAACCTGGAAGTGCCCCAATAAAAGAATATTACATACAAATGAATTTTACATGAATGAAAAAGAAAAAACTCTCATCTCACATAAAACCCCCGGCTATTCAGAACGCGACGATCCAATATAACATATCACAGCAACACATAATATCTCATATCATCAACGTAAGCAAGTATGCGTATCCCGATTGTCGTTGATGTATAGCAACGAAGCCGGCGATACACCACATACTACGCTTACGGTCACAGAAAAGAAAGTGTAAAACTACAACAGTTGGAATCCGCAACCTCCTTAGACATCGCATGCCTAACTAAATGAATTTCTTAGACATCACATGCCTAAAAATTATAATCCCCATATTTTAGTCTCATTATCGAAAACTCTTTTCAATATCAAGTCGGACAATTCAACAAGATTCCCGACAACCTGATCGAATGCTCGTCGCAAACTTTAGTAGACGGCCGCACCCCCAGATGCCGTCGACGAAGTGCACTAAGGCGGAACACCGCTGCCGCGAGCACCCGAACGGATGCTTTCGGCGACGGGGTTCTCCGACAGTCACTTGGTCGGGGCTATGGGGCGTGGCTGTCTATTAAGTTTACCCGGCGAGTATCCGCGTACACTACGTGATTGCGACGGACTTTTGATCACATCAAAATTCCGTGGCAACCGATCATTTGAGACTAAACTGCTATGTTTATAATATTCAAATTAGTTATCTCATAACTACCTGTGGATTCCAAATATTGTATCACATTCCAGATAAATAGACAAAGTTAAACTTTCCGATCGAATAATCAAACACCCAAGATTTCCCCAATATATCTCAACACTTGAAATCAGTTTAAAAACATCCATCACATGCCACAGTACCAATGGTCCAGCCGTAGAAGGGTCAAGCCAACGCCTCACATGTGGCACGCCGTACTGCCCCAAACCATAAGGTTCAAAAGGAAGTTCAAGACGGTCACATAATCGAGTTAAGGTTTGTTGTCTTCTAGAGGGTCCACCGCGTTACTTGCACGACTTAGAACATTCTTAAACACGAGAAAAAATCCAACTTTTGAAAAATTTTCCGACAGGGGAAAAAGTGAGTTATTGATATCCGTTCGAACTTTTTAACAATTTCTAAAAATTACCCGGAAAACACATAGACAAAATTAGACAATCCGATCGAATCTACGAAGTCCCAATACAACCCCAGAAAACTCAACTGTTGAGTAAATATTAAAAATTCCCATAAAATACAGCATATAAAGTTACTAATTACTGTGCAAAGCACGTGCATTGATTCAGCACTTTGGCCGCGGAACCGCCGCTCAAGCCAGGGTGGGGCCGCGGTTCCGCGGCGCTTCTGTCGAATCAATGGCACGTGCTTCACAGTAATTCATCAAATTCCCTGTTGAATTTTTTGGATATTTTTAATTTGGAAAAAACCACATTTTCAGAAAATGTACAGCGAAGGGTTCGTGTCGGGGTTTTCGGGTTCGATCGGACTTTAAACTTCGTCTAGACTTCGCCTAAAGCTCTAGCTTGGCTCTGATACCACTGTAGGGTTGCTATGCACGCGCACAAGGGTCTACGAGGCATCAACCATGCCCGATTAAAAATTTAGCCGTGCCGAACAACCCGAATACGGATCTTTAAACTAGAGATTAGGCGAAAACTAACATGTTAACAACTTTAACACTAAGTGAGAGGGATTACAACCTTTGTAGATCCGGTCCTTCACTTCATATGCTCCGTGTTGTGGTCCCTTCGCTGCGATCATCGGGTTCCGGACTCTCGAGAGGTTCGACGAAGAGAAAGATGCAATCTTGCTTCCGATCTTCGATACAAAGATGATCTACCTTGAAGTTTCATTAACACAAGCTAACACTCACTAAAATTGAGTGAACGCTCTCATCTAAAGGGCAAGGGAAGATGAGGATGATGAAGTAGGATTTTAGCTCTCTTTATTTATCTTTTTCTCACATTTATTCATCACTTGAAGAAAATCTAGAAAGCTTTTTCATGAAAGAATGAAGGAAGAAGAAGATGAATAATGATTGAATTTCTTTTGTGATGAATAGAAAAAGAAATAATATGATGAATAATGCAACCATGGTTGACTAAACCCATGTAGAGAATTAACTAGGGTTAGGGTTAAAGCATGAGTCACTTGAAAATATCTTTCACAAAACAAAACCAAAACCTTCTAGAATCATCTAGAAAGCTTAACCCTAATCCAAACCCTAATCATGTTTAAACTCCACTAAACATGTTGCATTAGTTATCATATTATGTTACAATATTATATATCACATATATAATATTTATCGTAACAAAATAAAATAATACAATTAACATATATCGCATATATATCAATGCATTACCCGAGTGAGAAAAAGAATCTTTTAGTGAGCTAATATTAGTTAATGTAATTTAATATATCATATATATTATTATACATTAAATTATCGAATCAACACTTGATTCGACAATCCGGCTATATCGCATATAACCGACTAATATTTATCCGTACCGATTCATCGAATCAACACTTGATCCGATGACCCGGTTGATATCAAATATCGCGAGAATAGAATACGGTATCTCATATCGTATTATCCTCGGTCCCGCACATATCACATATGTGCTCCTACTCCGTTTTGCCTGAGCCAAGAAACCTCTGTGTAGGACTCTAAAGAATCGTCAATACGCCGGCAGTAGGTGATGATCATATCAAACACCCACAAGCTGCAAGCGGTCAGCTAAACGTAACAGCTACCTAGGTATTGAGCGCTCAGAAGATCAACAAGCAAGCCTGTACATTCTCCTGTGAATCCAAACAGTAACACTCCCGTACAGTCCGGTCTCGTCGTCTGATATGTCGCATATCTCGCCAAGGGGTGGTAAACGTCAGACCCCGGTAGCTCGATAAGTCGTGTCGATATGAGGTCTATAACAGTTCGAGAAACTACTGATAACACTTACCAGTAAATCTCAGCAACCCTGGCCAGGGATTTCCGGTTATAGCCAATCGAACACAGCACAACATCAACTCCCTATACCGGGAGAGACGAATCCCCTCCTATCGCTCATTGCCTCCATGTGATTCGGGACTGTACCCAAAAGCCACCGTTTTGCACGCCCTCTTGGACGTGGTATGATGGAAATCAAAGCACAGTGGGAATCACACAAGACTCTATGACGATCTCGGGTCAACAGACTACTCTGTACCAGTGTCACCGGAGAACTGCTATCTGACGTGAGGTATAATACCATCTGGGAGTTCTCGGCGAGTCCGTCCAGTTGTTGGAGATAGTGCCCTCATAGTCAATTATTGGATCGCAGGTACGTGATTGCAATGATTGCAGAGGACCTATGCCGGTAGTGTTGGAGATAGTGCCCTCAGAGTCAATTATTGGATCACAGGCACGTGATTGCAATGATTGAGGGGAGGACCTGTCCCAGTAGGACAGTCTTACTCGAGATGATAGTATGCTATCTGGTTTATCTTTATCATCGTGTACTGCTTTAGGTGACCTTTCGAGTCGCTATTACACGTTGATAAAGCCCCTAGGATTCTTGCTTGACTTCCAGCAGTATGAGGGCGATCATATAAGTGGGAGCTGGGGTCTATAAGCACATCCTTAAATGGTCCCTAGTTGATGGAGTTTCGAGACAGGGCATCGATTCTCCAGAGTAGACTAGTGTATACAGTCGAGACCCCGACGAGGGGCGGTGGCCGGTCTCACAAGCCACTGGTGTCAGTTGGTTCACCTAAGATGTATACAGGTGCTCATTGGGTTATGAGTACACCGGACAGGACTCGCCGGGAACCTGCTAGTTGGGATTATACCAGACGTCAGATAGCAGTTCCCTGGTGACATGTGTACAGGTTAGTTCATCGACCTGAGATCGTCATTTGTCTCATATGAGTTCCCACTGTACTTTGATTACTACCCTACCACGGCTCAAAGGAGTCGTGCAAACAGGTTTTAGTTGGGTACAGTCCCGAGCCACATGGAGGCAGTGAGCGGATCTGCAGGGGTTCGTCTCTCCCGGTATTGGGGGTGAGGTCGCGCTGTGTCTAGGAGAGCCAGAACATGAAAAGTCCTTGGCCAAGGCAGGAGATTTGCTGGTAGGTATTCCAGTAGTATCTCAGGGTGTTCTGGGCTACACTCCGACACGACTTGTACCGCTTTTGGGGGTCTGACTTTTACCAACCCCCTAGGCCCGCCATGCGATGCTCATAGACGAACGGACCGGACTGTACGGATATTGTCACTGACAGGCTCAGTAGGGTGTCAGGATGAGTTCGCTCATCGAATTCCCTTTTGGTCGATAGCTGGTGGCCCGTCACGTATGGCTAATACCTCTGACGTGCTAGTGGTTAAATCCACAGCCATAGTATTGACGAGTCTTTAGAGTCCACCACACAGACAGTTACTCAAGTTTCGGGCGAAACGTTGTAGAGGCCGTATGGAGATATGGCAGGGTTCGATCAGATACGTGCGGTATTGCACGGATCGTGATCGGACGGTTTTTACTAGCCGGCTTTGGTTTAAGCCGGATCTTAGTATTAGATAGTGTAGTTTTGTCTCTTTGCATTTGTGTTCAGTGGGAATACAAATGCGGGCATGTATTTGCAGTAGCGGGGTTTTCCTGTAATTTATTACGGGATCGGTTTTCTGGGGTTGTCAGTTTACATTCCGTTCCGGCCGGTTTTCTCTTTTTTCTTCCCGGTCGGACTTTTCGTTGGAGGGTGTTAATTGCAAGTTTGCAATTAACATTTTGTGAGGGGTTTCTTTGCCTGAGTGTGGCTTCATAATCATGATATTCCATTCTTGTCCATCTCATTGCATTTATGGTGATGGTTAGTGAAAGGTTTTGAGCTTGATTTTGGTGTGACCATTATTCCTTTTGTTCTTTTTCTCCTTTGAAAAAGAAATTAATCTTTTCTTTTTCATCCACATCTTGTGGGGGCCGGCCACTGTTCTGTGGGGGGGGGGTTTATTTTGGTGGAAATTTCCTTATGCATGGATTAATTTATGCATGGTTTTTTCACTTGTTTAGATGTGCTCATGAGTTGTTTTAATTAGATTATTCTACCCACTTGCAATTTTTTCCAGAGAGCACATTCCTTCTTTGGGCCGAGCTAATTTTCTATGAGATGCTTCATTCTTTTTCTAGCAAGCTTCCATGAAAACTCTTGTGCAAAAATTCCTCCAACCATGGCAACCTCATAACCCCAAAAGAGACAAGCTTCTACACTATTCTATAGCAAGTCTTGGACGCGTCGGCTAGCCAACTTCACGCCCGAGTTGCCTCGGTCAAGAGGTGGGAGCCCGTAAAAGATTCCGGCTACGTGGTGCCCTTTCCGACGAGACGATGATGGACGGAGATTCCGCGGAAGATCGGAGTGGAGATGAAGACCGAAGGACACGGATCGCTTGGTATAACTTCTCTACTCTTTTCTATTTTGCTAGTTGCTAGGTTAATGGCCCGATCCGGGTAAAAAGTCCGCGGTGGTGCCGTTTTGCAAAGTTCGCAAAGTTTTTGTTTTCCGCGTTTCCGGCGTCGAATCGACGGCCGGGGCGCCCCCGCGGGCTTACATTGGTATCAGAGACACGCCATTAACTTAGCCTAGCATGGTCTAGTGTGTTTAAAACCCGATCGAACAAAATCCCCAAAATCCGTATTTTCCATGCATATGTTTCTGTCGAAATTTTTTTCAAGCTCTAAAAATTTTTCAGGTCACTGCAGAAACACAAGCATGAAATTCTAAGACATCTGGTAAAATTTGGTGCAACGATCTCTTAGTACGGCCGCGGAAACGCGGCCAAACCCCTGGTTTGGCCGCGGTTCCGCGGTGGGAATATGTGAACATTGCACTAAAATTTCCCAGTAAGTCTTATACTTGGAAATAGGGGTTTTGGGATATTATTTTTGGGCCCAGATTTTCTGTAAGTGCTACAGTACTGCTTGGGGCCCACTTGATAAAATTTGTTCGATCGGATATTTTAAACATGCCAGTTCACAGTTTTTACATTATATCTGCGACCGTGAATGTCACTTGATCGGTAAATCTCGTCTAACTGCTATAGCCCGGTTAGACGGATTTGCGAACGTGACATTCACGTTGATGTTCTGTGATTGTACTGTGTTGTTGCGGATCGGTCGGTGGGGATAGCCTGGTTGCAGTGGTGGTACAGTTTTGTTATATTATGTACATTTGATATTGCGGGGCGAGCGTCCGACATGTGGACTGCCGTCACTGCCTGTTTGTATTATTCTTTTGGGGCACGACCAGGTTGCGGTCGATGTACCCGTTGTATGTATATTTTACTTTCTGTACTAGGATTACCCCGCGGAGGGGTGCACGGATAGCCGGGTTCTGGAGGGCAACAAGCCCGCATCTCATGGCATTGAGACGGAGGGGGCTTCACTCTAGAATTGGCGGGCTATTCGCCGCACTCGTAGGGGATATAGGGTTGACCCAGGAGGGGTGCCCAAGTTACCGGATTCCGTGAGGTGCTGGGTGGTCCATTCACGTTGCTGAAGGGGGCTGCCTCGCTTCAGGTTTTGGCGGGTAACTTGCCGCGCCCGTAGGGGTCTAGGATTCTCATTGCACAGGCTATCCATACGACCAGGGGAACGTCGGGTTTCAGTAGCGGCTCTGTGAAACCCGGGGATCCCAGATATCTGTATTGATCTGTGTTGCTATACATTTCTGTGTTGCATTTTTATCACGCCTTGAGCGAAATACTATATATTGGTATATATATATATTAGTAGACATTGTATATGTTTTGCATCCGCGCTAGTCCAGTCCCCGCTCTGTCGTTAGTTAGCTAACCTAACGGGTGATGACGGGACCCAGTGGCGAATGCGGATGGCATATACGTACGTCATTATTTTCGTTCTTTGTGGTGTGATCAATTGATGGGACTGCGTTGATTCGGATCAATGCAAGTTAAACAAACCAATTCTGATGTTGTTGGAACACTTTTTTAAAAAAAGCTGTTATTGCAAGGGCGTTCTCTTTTGTTTTGCACAGTGGTATTCAGTTGGAATATCCTGCTCCTCAGTCGACGAGGCAAGGGCCGAGATCCCTTCATCGGGAGTGACCCCTTGGACAAAAGTTTGCGTCAGGACAATAACTTCACTATAGCCGATTACTTTTGCTTTGCATCGTGGTATTCAGTTGGAATATCCTGCACCTCATTCTACGGGGAAAGAGCCGAGATCCCTTCACCGGGAGTGACCTCTTTAGCAAAGGTTTTCGTCACTATATTTTCTAAAAAGCTATCCGTTCCTTCAACGATATCAAGTTCATTACGTTAAAGGTTTTTGCCAGAAACCATTCGTAGCCCTCCGTCATTTCAGTTAAATATTCGGTAGTATTCAAGCTATGTATTTTGACCTCACGCCAAGGCATAGTGTTTGGTAGCTGCCGGGTATTTATCTGTTGCATAGATAGATGCGTTGGTTTGGGACAGTCGTACTACTATTTTGGCCTACGTCAAGGGTATGTACGGGTGGGTTCAAATTAACCAGGATAATGACGGGTAGAACTTGACATGCGACTTATGATATTTTGACCTCACGCCAAGGTCATAAGAGCATGGGGTAAAAATCCACATCGGGAGTTTCAAAAGAACTGAAACTTGCCAGATATGCGCATACCTTCTGGAGTGTGATAACATGAGCGGATTCCGTCACATTATCATGCGATGAGAGTTGGATCCCGATTCCCACTGATGAGTTGGTTTACTCCTCGGGTTATCCCGGCTAATTCTTCTTTCAGGTTTGGGGAAGAATTTGACGTTACAGTGGGAGGTTTCCAGATTAGATAAATTGGTAACCATTCTGATCTAGGTTAGAGTGCACGCTGAGTGTTTCTTTTCTCTCTCTCTCTGGCAGCGACCATTGACCCGACCCTAGACTATGACTCAGTGACCAAGTTGACCGAACCTTCTTAACACTGGCTTTTGGATTGTCAGAGTTGCAGACCTCTTTGCCACTCCTACTTTTACTCTTTTCTCCGGGACACCCCGTATTACTACGAACGTCCACTTCCATTGGACAAAACCATCGTATGGTTATATACGAACTCGAAGGACTTCGAGGATGGTTTCCGGTTCTGGAGAAAACGAATAGGACTATTCAGTTGTCTTTACCTTTTACCTTCTCTCATGTTGCGAGTACTCCTTGGTTTAGGAGATAGTACACCTATTACGCAAATTGGATAGTCTTCTTCCAAACCTTAGGCTGGTGCCGAACGGTGGGGAATGAAGAAAGCCAATTAGCCTAAACGGTGTACAGAAGGTATTAAGTTCAGACAAAGCAAGAGATTAGTAAGAGGGCAAAGTAAATTGCGACTGCTATTCACGACCAAACCATGTACTTCTTTGTCAATCCTAAATCACCTATGAATTAAGTTCATTCTGTTGTCTTTTATCCTCACCTTCTCTCACATTGCGAGTGCTCCTAGGACTAGGACAGTACACCCATTATGCTTATTGGATAGTCTTCTTCCAAACCATAGGCTGGTGCCGAACGGTAGGGAAGGAAGAAAACCATTTGGCCTAAAGGGGTGTACAGAAGGTAATGACTAAAGACATATAAAGGGATTTGGAGAGGTGGCAAAGAATTACACAGTTGTAGTTGTGAATCTGGATAATGGAAGAGGCATTACTAAGAATACCAGGATACCCCATCGAAACATCTCAATGTTTCAGTTTCACTGTGTACTGTTAAATGAAAACTGATTTCCCAATTAGGCACTTGCTCCAGGGTATGTATTTACCAGGTATGAGTCTCACATCTGTATGGTTTTACAGATGATGAAGGGGAGTAAGTTATTGGGAATTAGGTGACCATCCTCATTATATCGGGATTCGTTGGAATTGGTGATATTTGAGGAAGCCACCTGGGTTGTTTGCCGGTCGGTAAATATTTGGTTTTGAATATCCGTTGTTATGCACCAATTTCAAATTGATATATCTGTACGTCTATTTTTATAGAGTGAGATATACTTTTTGAAATTATGTCTATGACATTTACCTATATCATTGGATGGTTAGGTAAGGAGCATTGAACAGCGGTGTAATTCTTCTTAACCAAAAGTACAGTTTTCAACCTACGACACACAGTGAATGAGTAACTAGACTCAGGGGTCTTATACAGAGTATTGTATATTGTCCAGTGTCCATTAGGACAGAGGGGTTGGTCCTCGTACTATATTCTATTTACTTATGACTTCTCTAGTTCTTAGACATGTGTTTCGTAGAAACACAGGGTCTGAGTTTTGAGAAGTTATAGGCATAAGAATAAAGTAGAGAACCAGGTATTGCAAGTATCGGGATTCTTCAAAGTGATCGAAGATGTAGATACTTGTGAATGGTATTCAGTTGATAGTAATGATTAAGAGAACTAGCTTCTCTTTCAGGTTACTCATAATTGGAAGTACTCCTAAGTTGAGTAACGCTGATCGGCCTCTCTTCCATTCAGTTGACATGCACTGGAGACAGCTGCATGATTTGAATCTGGTTCAATTAAATCAGTGCCTCTGTTTCTTGGATATAGAACAGTTCATATCTTGACATTGTTAAGATACGGGGAGTTGTCCGGCTTATGCTTAAAACCAGACTCTGGACAACTCAAGGCACGTCTCAGTAATGGCTGTTTGTGGGTTGACCCGGGCTATGACGAGGGTTGACTTTCTACCATCTGGAAGATCAATAGTGATATTGTTCTTGACTCGCCACAGTTTTATCAAAAATGGATTTTTTTTTTCAGAAAAACAGTAGTGGGAGTATGGTAGAACTGGAAGTGATTCCAGAACCACAAACGATTACTGAAGATTTCATAAGATCCTAAAGATTCAATCTGGTTTGACATTCCATTGGCCACTCCGCAGATATGGTGGGTAACCTCAGGCACTCGAGAGGTACTTCGGTATGCTCAAGGACGGTGGCAGAGAGGTTCTTGTTTACCCACACTTGCCATTGCTGTTGTTCCAGGCTGCGAGACCCGGTGGGAGGATGAGTATAGCGTCGTTCTAAACTTGCTTTAGAACTGTACGTGTATATGACTCTGCCAGAGGGTTGTCATAGTCAGTGGGAGCAGCGGAAGCAATGGTGGACATTAGGCTTATGTCTATTTATAGACTAGAGCAGATATAGCGGAGATAGATCGTCTATTTCTGATGTGACAGTCATAGGTTTGACTTCATTAGAATAGGGGATGGATCTGTTAAGAAGGTAGTAGGGTGTGATGTCCTGGTATTTGATGACATACACAGAGTAGGAAGTGATATTCCTATACTACGATCGGTTATACTTTGGTCGTCACACAGAAGTTTCTCCACATAGGATTTGGATATTATATCAGACATTCTGGTTACTAGGTCTATAGTTTTAGATCTAGATTTGGATGGTTTCCCAATCTGGGTACTTGACCGCATTCTATGAGTATTTAGAATGGACGACTCCTGGCACGGTAGTGTACCTGCAGGTAATGGAGTCACCCTCTCTAAAGGTGTCTTACAGACTAAAGGGGAGAGGGATACGCATGATTGACAGATCACTTGCTTAGGCAATTGAGTCAATCATGAGATGTCAAGTACCACACCAGATGTTGTTCTTGCAGTAGGTGCAATAAGTTGATATTGATCCAATCCTGGAGAAACAATCGGAAGCAGTTTTAGAACATAAGTTGATGTTCTAAGGAATTGATAACGGCAGCCTCCTTTAGGAGACGGTTATCATTCCAGGCTTCCAAGGTGACCTGGATGGCAGAGTGGCTGTCAGAGTTATAGTTTTCCCTCTAACGAGGGGCAGTATTTTGGACAGGTAGTCCAGGTGGAAACTGAGGGAAGGCATGGCGCAGGATACTGAATAAGTTCAGTTGACGATATAGTCTAAGAAGTTTGGATTTGGAGTTCATTTATGAGCTAGGTCCCATCAGACATCCAGACATTCTAGGACAGGTATTGCTCATTTCGGGAGATGGTTTTCTCTTTGTGAACATGAGACATAGAGAGACATAAAAAGAAACATCAAAGCGGATCCACTCACTGAGGCTATTCCTCGAACGTAATAGTTTCGCAAACGAGCTTTGTGAGACTGACTAGTAAAGGAGTTGGGTGTTCGGTATCACACGGGCTGTGAGTATGCGACATCGCAATAATTAGCCTCGAGTGCAAGTGGGAGATTGTTGGAGATAGTGCCCTCAGAGTCAATTATTGGATCACAGGCACGTGATTGCAATGATTGAGGGGAGGACCTGTCCCAGTAGGACAGTCTTACTCGAGATTATAGTATGCTATCTGGTTTATCTTTATCATCGTGTACTGCTTTAGGTGACCTTTCGAGTCGCTATTACACGTTGATAAAGCCCCTAGGATTCTTGCTTGACTTCCAGCAGTATGAGGGCGATCATATAAGTGGGAGCTGGGGTCTATAAGCACATCCTTAAATGGTCCCTAGTTGAGGGAGTTTCGAGACAGGGCATCGATTCTCCAGAGTAGACTAGTGTATACAGTCGAGACCCCGACGAGGGGAGGTGGCCGGTCTCACAAGCCACTGGTGTCAGTTGGTTCACCTAAGATGTATACAGGTGCTCATTGGGTTATGAGTACACCGGACAGGACTCGCCGGGAACCTGCTAGTTGGGATTATACCAGACGTCAGATAGCAGTTCCCTGGTGACATGTGTACAGGTTAGTTCATCGACCTGAGATCGTCATTTGTCTCGTGTGAGTTCCCACTGTACTTTGATTACTACCCTACCACGGCTCAAAGGAGTCGTGCAAACAGGTTTTAGTTGGGTACAGTCCCGAGCCACATGGAGGCAGTGAGCGGATCTGCAGGGGTTCGTCTCTCCCGGTATTGGGGGTGAGGTCGCGCTGTGTCTAGGAGAGCCAGAACATGAAAAGTCCTTGGCCAAGGCAGGAGATTTGCTGGTAGGTATTCCAGTAGTATCTCAGGGTGTTCTGGGCTACACTCCGACACGACTTGTACCGCTTTTGGGGGTCTGACTTTTACCAACCCCCTAGGCCCGCCATGCGATGCTCATAGACGAACGGACCGGACTGTACGGATATTGTCACTGACAGGCTCAGTAGGGTGTCAGGATGAGTTCGCTCATCGAATTCCCTTTTGGTCGATAGCTGGTGGCCCGTCACGTATGGCTAATACCTCTGACGTGCTAGTGGTTAAATCCACAGCCATAGTATTGACGAGTCTTTAGAGTCCACCACACAGACAGTTACTCAAGTTTCGGGCGAAACGCTGTAGAGGCCGTATGGAGATATGGCAGGGTTCGATCAGATACGTGCGGTATTGCACGGATCATGATCGGACGGTTTTTACTAGCCGGCTTTGGTTTAAGCCGGATCTTAGTATTAGATAGTGTAGTTTTGTCTCTTTGCATTTGTGTTCAGTGGGAATACAAATGCGGGCATGTATTTGCAGTAGCGGGGTTTTCCTGTAATTTATTACGGGATCGGTTTTCTGGGGTTGCCAGTTTGCATTCCGTTCCGGCCGGTTTTCTCTTTTTTCTTCCCGGTCGGACTTTTCGTTGGAGGGTGTTAATTGCAAGTTTGCAATTAACATTTTGTGAGGGGTTTCTTTGCCTGAGTGTGGCTTCATAATCATGATATTCAATTCTTGTCCATCTCATTGCATTTATGGTGATGGTTAGTGAAAGGTTTTGAGCTTGATTTTGGTGTGACCATTATTCCTTTTGTTCTTTTTCTCCTTTGAAAAAGAAATTAATCTTTTCTTTTTCATCCACATCTTGTGGGGGCCGGCCACTGTTCTGTGGGGGGGGGGGTTTATTTTGGTGGAAATTTCCTTATGCATGGATTAATTTATGCATGGTTTTTTCACTTGTTTAGATGTGCTCATGAGTTGTTTTAATTAGATTATTCTACCCACTTGCAATTTTTTCCAGAGAGCACATTGCTTCTTTGGGCCGAGCTCATTTTCTATGAGATGCTTCATTCTTTTTCTAGCAAGCTTCCATGAAAACTCTTGTGCAAAAATTCCTCCAACCATGGCAACCTCATAACCCCAAAAGAGACAAGCTTCTACACAATTCTATAGCAAGTCTTGGACGCGTCGGCTAGCCAACTTCGCGCCCGAGTTGCCTCGGTCAAGAGGTGGGAGCCCGTAAAAGATTCCGGCTACGTGGTGCCCTTTCCGACGAGACGATGATGGATGGAGATTCCGCGGATGATCGGAGTGGAGATGAAGACCGAAGGACACGGATCGCTTGGTATAACTTCTCTACTCTTTTCTATTTTGCTAGTTGCTAGGTTAATGGCCCGATCCGGGTAAAAAGTCCGCGGTGGTGCCGTTTTGCAAAGTTCGCAAAGTTTTTGTTTTCCGCGTTTCCGGCGTCGAATCGACGGCCGGGGCGCCCCCGCGGGCTTACAGGTAGGACAGTCTTACTCGCGATGATAGTATGCTATCTGGTTTGCCTTTATCAGTCGTGTACATGTTCAGGTGACTGATTACATGTTACACTTTGATAGAGCCCTTAGGATCTTGCTTTACCACCAACAGTATGATGGCGATCATATACGTGAGAGTTGGGTGGTTTATATGCATATCCTTAATTGTGGTCCCTAGTCGTGGGAGTTTCGAGACAGGGCATCGATACTCCGGAGTAGACTAGTGTATACAGTCGAGACCCCGACGAGGGGAAGTGGCCGGTCTCACAAGCCACTGGTGTCAGTTGGATCATCTAAGATGTATACAGGTGCTCATTGGGTTATGAGTACACCGGACAGGACTCGCCGGAAATCTGCGACGGCCGGGGCGCCCCCGCGGGCTTACAGGTAGGACAGTCTTACTCGCGATGATAGTATGCTATCTGGTTTGCCTTTATCAGTCGTGTACATGTTCAGGTGACTGATTACATGTTACACTTTGATAGAGCCCTTAGGATCTTGCTTTACCACCAACAGTATGATGGCGATCATATACGTGAGAGTTGGGTGGTTTATATGCATATCCTTAATTGTGGTCCCTAGTCGTGGGAGTTTCGAGACAGGGCATCGATACTCCGGAGTAGACTAGTGTATACAGTCGAGACCCCGACGAGGGGAAGTGGCCGGTCTCACAAGCCACTGGTGTCAGTTGGATCATCTAAGATGTATACAGGTGCTCATTGGGTTATGAGTACACCGGACAGGACTCGCCGGAAATCTGCTAGTTGGTATTATATCTATCGTCGGATAGCAGTTCCCTGGTGACATGTGTACAGGTTAGTTCATCGACCTGAGGTCGTCATTTGTCTCGTGTGAGTTCCCACTGTGCTTTGATTTCTACCCTACCACGGCTCAAAGGAGTCGTGCAAACAGGTAGCTTTTGGGTACAGTCCCGAGCCATATGGAGGCACGTGAGCGGATCGGCAGGGGATTCGTCTCTCCCGGTATTGGGGGCGAGGTCGTGCTGTGTCTAGGAGAGCCATTACACAAAGTCCATGGCCATGGCAGGAGATTTACTGGTAGGTACTCCAGTAGTATCTCAGGGTGTTATTGGGCTTCACTCCGACACGACTTATACTGCTATTGGGGGTCTGACGTTACTAGCCCCCTAGGCAGATATGCGATACTCATAGACGAACGGACCGGACTGTATATACATTATCACTGTTAGGCTCAGTAGGGTTTCTGGATGAGTTCGCTCATCAGCCTCCCTTGAGGTCAGTCCATGGGCAGCCGTTACGCATAGCTAGTGCCGCTAACGGTTTGTGGTTAAACCCACTGCCAGGGTACTGACGAGTCATTAGAGTCCCCCACAGACAGTTTCCCAAGTTCGGGCGAAACGTTGTAGAGGCCGTATGGTTTTATGGCAGGGTTCGGAAAATACACGTGCGTTTACGCACGTGTTATTTTCGGGCAGATGATACTGGTCGGCTTTGGTTTAAGCCGGATCCGAGTATTGTATTGAGTAGATATAATATCTTTGTCTCAGTTGCATTTGTATTCGGTAGTAATACAAATGCGGGTATATTTATACAGTTACGGGGTTGTCCTGAAATTCGTTTCAGGATCACTTTTGGAAGTTGCCAGTTTCCAGTTTTCTATCAGCCGTCTTTTAACATTCGGTTAAAGACGGATTTATCTTTTCTTGGATGAGGGTGAGTCATGCTTCTAGAAGGTTCTAGAAAGGGTGACTTGACATGGTGAGTCATTAGTGCTTTAATGGAGCCATTAATGCAATGGTGACTAGGTTAATGAATCACCATTTGCATTAATGAGGTTTTGTTTGCTTAAGGATATTTTTCTTGTGTTCACACATGATATTTCTTTCTTATGGTTGTAAGTGCACGGCGGCGCCCCGGCCGTCAATCCGACGCCGGAATGCGGAAGCGGTGAATAACTTAAATTTTGCGGACTTTGCAAACCGGCACCACCGCGCACTTTCACCGGATCGTAACCATTAAACTAGTCTAAGCTAACTAGAAGATGGGTTAGAGATATACCGACGATCCAAGTCCTCCGGTCTTCATCTCCATTCCGATCTCCTCGCGGGATCTCCGTCCGTCTCCTCCTCGTCGGAAAGGGCACCACATCGCCTGTAGCTTTTACGGGCTCCCACCTCAATACCGAGGCAACTCGGGCGCGAAGCTGGCGAATCGACGCGTCCAAGATTTGCTGTAGGAAGTATAGTGTAGAATCATAGTCTCTTTTTGGGGTATTGGTTGCCTTTGGATGGAGGAAACATGAACTAGACTTTTCAAGTGGAGATGGAATTTGTGTAGCATGTAATAATGATATGAAACCAATCTTTTCTCTACATGAACTCTCTCATTCTCCCACTCATGAAATTGTGGCCGGCCAATCCATCTTTTAAATGGTGGAAAAAACAAAAACTAAATCAAAGAGGGAGGTGAGAGTAGTAGAAAGCAAGTGGTGATACTAAACAAACATACACCATGCTTATGACTTTTAACCCATAACCTTTCATATCAACAATAAAAGCAAGTATGGAAGAAAGATATCAATCCTATCATAATCAAGACAAGTGCAAGAAACCCCCTTCCTCAATATGTTATTTGCACAATTGCAAATAACCCCCTCCATCGGAAAAGTCCGGCCGGGAAAGAACAAAGGAAAACCGGCCGGAACGGAATGCAAACTGGCAACTCCAGAAAACTGGTCCCGTAATAAATTACAGGAAAACCCCGATACTGTGCATACACACCCGCATCTGTATTCCGTCCGGATACAAATGCAAAGAGACAAAATCTACACTGTACTAAACTAGGACCGGCTTAAACCAAAGCCGGCTAGTAATGTTCGTTCGATCCTGATCCGTGCAGTACCGCACGTATCTGATCGAACCCTGCCATATACCTATACGGCTACTAGTACAAACCATCCGATCCTGATCCGTGCAATACCGCACGTATCTGATCGGACCCTGCCATATCTCCATACGGCCTCTACAGCGTTTCGCCCGAAAGCTTGAGTAACTGAAAGTGTGGTGGACTCTAAAGACTCGTCAATACTATGGCTGTGGATTTAACCACTAGCACGTCAGAGGTATAAGCCAATACATAACGGGCCACCAGCTATTGACTAAAAGGGACGTCGATGAGCGAACTCATCCTGACACCCTACTGAGCCTGTCAGTGACAATATCCGTGCAGTCCGGTCCGTTCGTCTATGAGTATCGCATGGCGGGCCTAGGGGGTTGGTAAAAGTCAGACCCCCAAAAGCGGTACAAGTCGTGTCGGAGTGTAGCCTAGAACACCCTGAGATACTACTGGAATACCTACCAGTAAATCTCCTTGCCTTGGCCAAGGACTTTGTGTAATGGCTCTCCTAGACACAGCACGACCTCACCCCCAATACCGGGAGAGACGAACCCCTGAAGATACGCTCACTGCCTCCATGTGGCTCGGGACTGTACCCAACTAAAACCTGTTTGCACGACTCCTTTGAGCCGTGGTAGGGTAGTAATCAAAGTACAGTGGGAACTCACACGAGACAAATGACGATCCCCAGGTCGATGAACTAACCTGCACACATGTCACCAGGGAACTGCCATCTGACGTCTGGTATATGACCAACTAGCATGTTCCCGGCGAGTCCTGTCCGGTGTACTCATAACCCAATGAGCACCTGTATACATCTTAGGTGATCCAACTGACACCAGTGGCTTGTGAGACCGGCCACCGCCCCTCGTCGGGGTCTCGACTGTATACACTAGTCTACTAATGGAGTATCGATGCCCGGTCTCGAAACTCCCACGACTAGGGACCTTTTAAGGATATGCTTGTAGACCCCCAGCTCCCACTTATATGATCGCCCTCATACTGCTGGTGGTCAAGCAAGAATCCTAGGGGCTCTATCAACGTGTAATAGCGACGTGTCATGTCACCTAAAGCAGTACACGATGATAAAGGTAAACCAGATAGCATACTATCATCTCGAGTAAGACTGTCCTACCGGGATAGGTCCTCCCTCAATCATTACAATCACGTACCTGTGACCTAATAATTGACTCTGAGGGCACTATCTCCAACAATCTCCCACTTGCACTCAAGGCTAATTATTGCGATGTCGCATACTCACAGCCCGTGTGATACCGAACATCCAACTCCTCTACTAGTCAGTCTCACAAAGCTCGTTTGTGGAACTATTGCGTTCGAGGAATAGCCTCAGTGAGTGGATCCGCTTAGTTGTTTCTTTCCATGTCTCTCTATATCTCAAGTTCGCGGAGAAACCCATCTCCCGAAATGAGCAATACCTGTCTTAGAATGTGTTTGGATGTCTGATGGGACATAGCTCATAAATGAACTCCAAATCCAAACTTCTTAGACTGTATCGTCAACTGAACTTAATCAGTATCCTGCGCCATGCCTCCCTCAGTACTGCCTTGGAACACCTGTCCAAAATACTGCCCCTTGTCAGAGGGAAAACTATAACTCTGACAGCCTCCTTGTCGTCCATGTCACCTTGGAAGCCTGGAATGATAACTGTCTCCTGAATGAGGCTGTCGTTATCATCTCCCTAGAACATTCTGTTATGTTCTAAAACTGCTTCCGACTGTTTCTCCAGGATTGAATCAATATCAACTTATTGCATCTAGTGCAAGAACAATATCTGGTGTGGTACTTGACATCTCATGATTGACTCAATTGCCTGAGCAAGTGATCTGCCAATCATGGACATCCCTCTCCCCTTTAGTCTATAAGACACCTTTAGAGAGGGTGACTCCATCTTCTGCAGGTACACTACCGTGCATGGAGTCGTCCATTCTAAATACCCTTAGAATGCTGTCAAAGTACCCTGATTGGGAAACCACCCAAATCTAGATCTAATACCATAGATCCAGTAACCAGTATGTCTGATATAATGTCCAAGTCCAGTGTGGAGAAAACACTGTGTGACGACCAAAGTATGACCGATCGTAGTATAGGAGTTTCCTTTCCTACTTTGTGTATGTCATCCAAATACCAGGATATCACACCCTACTACCTTCTCAACAGATCCATCCCCTATTCTGATGAAGTCAAACCCATGACTGTCACGTCAGAAATAGATGATCTATCTCCGCTACATCTGCTCTAGTCTATAAATAGACATAAGCAACCTGTCCACCAATGCTTCCGCTGCTCCCACTGACTACGACAACCCTCTGGCAGAGTCATATAGACGTACACTTCTAAAACTGGTTTAGAACGACGCTATACTCATCCTGCCGCCGGGTCTCGCAGCCTGGAACAACAGCAATGGTAATTGTGGGTAAACAAGAACTTCCCTGTCACCGTCCTTGAGACCACCGTAGTGCCTCTCGGGTGCCTGAAGTTACCCACCTTATCTGCGGAGTGGCCAATGGAATGTCAATCCAGATTGAATCTTTAGGTTCCTTATCAAATCCTCAGTAATCGTTTGTGGTTCTGGAATTACTTCCAGTTCTACCATACTCCCACTACTGTTTTCTGAAAAAATCCATTTTTAATAAAACTGTGGCGAGTCTAGAACAATATTGCTATTGTTCATCCAGATGGTAGAAAGTCAACCCTCGTCATAGCCTGGGTCAACCCACAAACAGCCATTACAGAAACGTGCCTAGAGTTGTCCAATATCTGGTTTTAAGCATAAACCGGACAACTCCCCGTACCTTAACATCGTTAAGATATGAACTGTTCTATATCCAATATAGAATCAGAGGCACTGATTTATTTGAACCAGATTCACATCATGCAGCTGTCCCCAGTGCATGTCAACTAAATGGAAGGAGGCGGATCAGCGTTACTCAACTTAGGAACACTTCCAATTATGAGTAACCTGAAAGAGAAGCAAGTTCTCTTAACCATCACTTTCAACTGAATACCACAAGTATCTACATCTTCGATCTCTTTGAAGAATCCCGATACTTGCTACACCTGGTTCTCTACTCTATTCAAATACCTGTAACTTCTCAAAATTCGGACCCTGTGTTTCCACGAAACACCGGTCTAAAAAAAAAAACTAGAGAAGTCATAAGTAAACCGAATATAGTACGAGGACCTACCCCTCTGTCCTTATGGACCCTGGACAACATACAATACTCTGTATACATCCCTTGAGTCTGATAACTCATTCATTGTGTGTCGTAGGTTGAAAACTGTACCTTTGGTTATGAAGAATTACACCGTTGTTTAATGCTCCTTACTTAACCATCCACTGATATAGGTAAATGTCGTAGACATAATTTCATAAAGGTATATCTCACTCTATGAAAATAGACGTACAGATATATCAATTTGAAATTGGTGCATAACAGCGGATATTCAAAACCAAATATTTGCCAACCGGCAAACAGCCCAGGTGATTTCCTCAAATATCACCGATTACAACGAATCCCGATATAATGAGGATGATCACCCAATTCCTAATAACTTACTCCCACTCACCATCTGTAAAACCATACAGATGTGACAATCATACCTGGTAAATACATACCCTGGAGCAAGTGTCCAATCGGGAAATCAGTTTTCATTTAACAGTACACAGTGAAACTGAAACATTAAAATGTTTCGTTGGGGTATCCTGGTATTCCTAGTAATGCCTCTACCATTATCCAGATTCACAACTATAACCGTATAATTCTTTGCCACCTCTCCAAATCCCTTTATATGTCTTTAGTCGTTACCTTCTGCACACCCCTTAGGCCAAATGGTTTTCTTCCTTCCCTACCGTTCGGCACCAGCCTATGGTTTGGAAGAAGACTATCCAATAAGCATAATGGGTGTACTGTCCTAGTCCTAGGAGCACTCGCAATGCGAGAGAAGGTGAAGATAAAAGACAACCGGATAAACCTTATTCCTATTTCTCCTGGACCAGAATCCATCCCCGAACTGGAACAAGTTCCTTTCGAGTTCGTATATAACCATACGATGGAGTATCCAATAAACTGTGGATCTTCGTAGTGATACGGAGTTTCCTGGAGAAATACAAAGGTGATTTAGGATTGGCGAAGAAATACTTGGTTTGGTCGTGAATATCTGTTGCAATTTACTTTGCCCTCTTACTAATCCCTTGCTTTGTCTTAATCTTAATACCTTCTGCACACCATTTAGGCTAATTAGTTTTCTTCATTCCCTACCGGTCGGCACCAGCCTAAGGTTTGGAAGAAGACTATCCAATTTGCGCAACAGGTGTACTATCTCCTAAACCAAGGAGTACTCACAACTTGAGAGAAGGTGAAAAGGAAAAGACAACTGAATAATCCTATCCGTTTTCTCCAGAACCGGAAACCATCCTCGAATTCCTTCGAGTTCGTATCTAACCATACGATGGTTTTGTCCAATGGAAGTGGACGTTCGTAGTAATACGGGGTGTCCTGGAGAAAAGGGTAAAAGTAGGAGTGGCAATGAGGTCTGCAACTCTGACAATCCAAAAGCCAGTGTTAAGAAGGTTCGGTCAACTTGGTCACTGAGTCAAAGTCTTGGGGTTGGGTCAATGGTCGCTGCCAAAGAGAGAGAGAGAAGAAACACTCAGCGTGCACTCTATCCTAGATCAGAATGGTTACCAATTTATCTAATCTGGAAACCTCCCACTGTACCTCAAATTCTCCTCCAAACCTTAAAGAAGAATTAGTCGGGGTCACCCGAGGAGTAAACCAACTCATCAGTGGGAATCGGGATCCAACTCTCATCGCATGACAACGTGACGGAATCCGCTCACGGTATCACACTCCAGAAGGTATGCGCATATCTGGCAAGTTTCAGTACTTTTGAAACTCCCGATGTGGATTTCTGCCCCATGCTCTTATGACCTTGACTAAGGCCAACAAATCATAAGTCACATGTCAAGTTCTACCCGTCATTATCCAGGTTGATTTGAACCCACCCGTACAAGCCCTTGACTAAGGCCAACAAGGCTATACGACTGTCCCAAACCAACGCATCTATCTATGCAGCATATGAATACCCAATAGCTACCAAACACTGTGCCTTGACTAAGGCCAACAAACACAGCTTGAATACTATTGACTACCCATATGAAACGACGGAGGGCTACGAATGGTTTCTGGCGAAAACCTTTAACGTAGTGAACTTGATATCGTTGAAGGAACGGATAGCTTTTTAGAAAATATAGTGACGAAAACCTTTACTAAAGAGGTCACTCCCGGTGAAGGGATCTCGGCTCTTTCCCCGTCGAATGGGGTGCTGGATATTCATAACCGAATATCACTGTGCAAAGCAAAAGTAATCGGCTATAGTGAAGTTAATGCCCTGACGCAAACTTCTGTCCAAGGGGTCACTCCCGGTGAAGGGATCTCGGCCCTTGCCTCGTCGACTGAGGAGCAGGATATTCTAAATGAATACCACGATGCAAAACAAAAGTGAACGTCCTTGCAATAACAGCTTTTTGAAAAGTGTTCCAACAACATCAGATTAGGTTTGTTTAACTTTGCATTGATCCGAATCAATGCAGTCCCATCAATTGATCACACCACAAAGAACGAAAATATACTGACGTACGTATATGCCATCCGCATTCGCCACTGGGTCCCGTCATCACCCGTTAGGTTAGCTAACTAACGGCAGAGCGGGGACTGGACTAGCGCGGATGAAAAACATATACAACATCTACTAATATATATACCAATATATAGTATTTCGCTCAAGGCGTGAATAAAATGCAACATCACAGAAATGTACAGCATCACAGAACAATACAGATATCTGGGATCCCCGGGTTTCACAGAGCCACTACTGAAACCCGACGTTCCCCTGGTCGTGTGGATAGCCTGTGCAATGAAAACCTAGACCCCTACGGGTGCGGCAAGTCACCCGCCAAAACCTGAAGCGAGGCAGCCCCCTTCAGCGCCGTGAATGGACCACCCAGCACTTCACGGAATCCGGTAACTTGGGCACCCCTCCTGGGTCAACCTGTACCCCCTACGAGTGCGGCGAATAGCCCGCCAATCCCAGAGTGAAGCCCCCTCCGTCTCAATGCCATGAGATGCGGGCTTGTTGCCCTCTAGAACCCGGCTATCCGTGCACCCCACCACGGGGTAATCCTAGTACAGAAAGTAAAATATACATACACCGGGTATATCGACCGCAACCAGGTCGTGCCCCAAAAGAATAATACAAACTGGCAGTGACGGCAGTCCACATGTCGGATGCTCGCCCCGCAATATCAAATGTACAAGATACAACAAAAAACTGTACTAGCATTGCATCCAGGCTATCCCCCACGACCGATCCGCAACATCACAGCAAATACATAGAACATCAACGTGAAAGTCACGTTCGCAAATCCGTCTAACCGGGCTATAGCAGTTAGACCGGATTTACCGATCGAGTGACATTCACGGTCGCAGATATAATGTAAATACTGTGAAAAATGTGTTTAAAAAATTTCCGATTGATCAAACAATTAACAAGTGGGCCCCAAAGAAAACTGTAGCACTCACAGAAACAATTGGCCCAACTTTAATATTCCAAAGCCCATATTTTAAGCCCAGAAGGCCTCTGTAAAAAAATGGTGAAGTGATGTGAATAGTGCGCGGCGGAAGGGCCGCACAAAGGGGGTTTTCGCGGCGGTTCCGCGCTCCAACTGTGGAGTTACTTCGTCAAATTTTTACAGAACTCTTAGATTTTCCAGTATATCAATATTTTACAACCTGAAAAATTTTTCGAGACCAAAAAATTTCAACAGAAACTGTCGTGGGCAAATACGGGTTTTTGGACATTTCGATCGATCGGAACTGAAAAACACATTACACAAAGCTAGACTAAGTTAATGGCGAGGCTCTGATACCATTGTAAGTGCACGGCGGCGCCCCGGCCGTCAATCCGACGCCGGAATGCGGAAGCGGTGAATAACTTAAATTTTGCGGACTTTGCAAACCGGCACCACCGCGCACTTTCACCGGATCGTAACCATTAAACTAGTCTAAGCTAACTAGAAGATGGGTTAGAGATATACCGACGATCCAAGTCCTCCGGTCTTCATCTCCATTCCGATCTCCTCGCGGGATCTCCGTCCGTCTCCTCCTCGTCGGAAAGGGCACCACATCGCCTGTAGCTTTTACGGGCTCCCACCTCAATACCGAGGCAACTCGGGCGCGAAGCTGGCGAATCGACGCGTCCAAGATTTGCTGTAGGAAGTATAGTGTAGAATCATAGTCTCTTTTTGGGGTATTGGTTGCCTTTGGATGGAGGAAACATGAACTAGACTTTTCAAGTGGAGATGGAATTTGTGTAGCATGTAATAATGATATGAAACCAATCTTTTCTCTACTTGAACTCTCTCATTCTCCCACTCATGAAATTGTGGCCGGCCAATCCATCTTTTAAATGGTGGAAAAAACAAAAACTAAATCAAAGAGGGAGGTGAGAGTAGTAGAAAGCAAGTGGTGATCCTAAACAAACATACACCATGCTTATGACTTTTAACCCATAACCTTTCATATCAACAATAAAAGCAAGTATGGAAGAAAGATATCAATCCTATCATAATCAAGACAAGTGCAAGAAACCCCCTTCCTCAATATGTTATTTGCACAATTGCAAATAACCCCCTCCATCGGAAAAGTCCGGCCGGGAAAGAACAAAGGAAAACCGGCCGGAACGGAATGCAAACTGGCAACTCCAGAAAACTGGTCCCGTAATAAATTACAGGAAAACCCCGATACTGTGCATACACACCCACATCTGTATTCCGTCCGGATACAAATGCAAAGAGACAAAATCTACACTGTACTAAACTAGGACCGGCTTAAACCAAAGCCGGCTAGTAATGTTCGTTCGATCCTGATCCATGCAGTACCGCACGTATCTGATCGAACCCTGCCATATACCTATACGGCTACTAGTACAAACCATCCGATCCTGATCCGTGCAATACCGCACGTATCTGATCGGACCCTGCCATATCTCCATACGGCCTCTACAGCGTTTCGCCCGAAAGCTTGAGTAACTGAAAGTGTAGTGGACTCTAAAGACTCGTCAATACTATGGCTGTAGATTTAACCACTAGCACGTCAGAGGTATAAGCCAATACATAACGGGCCACCAGCTATTGACTAAAAGGGACGTCGATGAGCGAACTCATCCTGACACCCTACTGAGCCTGTCAGTGACAATATCCGTGCAGTCCGGTCCGTTCGTCTATGAGTATCGCATGGCGGGCCTAGGGGGTTGGTAAAAGTCAGACCCCCAAAAGCGGTACAAGTCGTGTCGGAGTGTAGCCTAGAACACCCTGAGATACTACTGGAATACCTACCAGTAAATCTCCTTGCCTTGGCCAAGGACTTTGTGTAATGGCTCTCCTAGACACAGCACGACCTCACCCCCAATACCGGGAGAGACGAACCCCTGAAGATACGCTCACTGCCTCCATGTGGCTCGGGACTGTACCCAACTAAAACCTGTTTGCACGACTCCTTTGAGCCGTGGTAGGGTAGTAATCAAAGTACAGTGGGAACTCACACGAGACAAATGACGATCCCCAGGTCGATGAACTAACCTGCACACATGTCACCAGGGAACTGCCATCTGACGTCTGGTATATGACCAACTAGCATGTTCCCGGCGAGTCCTGTCCGGTGTACTCATAACCCAATGAGCACCTGTATACATCTTAGGTGATCCAACTGACACCAGTGGCTTGTGAGACCGGCCACCGCCCCTCGTCGGGGTCTCGACTGTATACACTAGTCTACTAATGGAGTATCGATGCCCGGTCTCGAAACTCCCACGACTAGGGACCTTTTAAGGATATGCTTGTAGACCCCCAGCTCCCACTTATATGATCGCCCTCATACTGCTGGTGGTCAAGCAAGAATCCTAGGGGCTCTATCAACGTGTAATAGCGACGTGTCATGTCACCTAAAGCAGTACACGATGATAAAGGTAAACCAGATAGCATACTATCATCTCGAGTAAGACTGTCCTACCGGGATAGGTCCTCTCTCAATCATTACAATCACGTACCTGTGACCTAATAATTGACTCTGAGGGCACTATCTCCAACAATGGTCACCCTCTTCTCTCCTACACTCACCCCCTCCCTATATATGGCCGGCCCCTCCTCTCTCTCATGCTGGCTTGAGTTTTCATTTGCAAAAGATTATGATAGATTTTGGGATGTATGGAATTTCACAGCTCATTTCATTCCATCACCCGAATCCCACGGCAACTTCATTAACCGATCGTCCACGGATTTGGACGAAGTGAGACAAAGTCATCTACTTATTCTCTACATCATTCTTGGTCGTCTCTTTTAGCAAACTTGACGACCGAGTTGCCTCGAGTCAGAGGCGGGAGCCCGTTTAAAGAATCGTTGATGTGGTGCCACCTGGACGAGCAGATCGGAGATCGACGAGATCGGAGCAGCCGCAACGGAGCGTGGGATGATGGTTAAAGAACGAAGGACTCGGATCGTTCGGTATAACCTTTCTACACTCTTTACAGTTTGTTAGTTTAGCAATAATGGCAGATCCGGGTTAAAGTATACGATAGCGCCAGTTAAAAAGATTTTGTTCCGCATTTGGCGTCTGTAGACGGCCGGGGCGCTAGCGTAGACTTACAGTGGTATCAGAGCCTTACCATTTTGCTATACTAACTTGTGCTAACGCGTTTAAAATATCGATCGAACCGGAAATCAAAAATCGCATTTTTCCAATTTGACAGTTTCTGTTGATTTTAAATGGTGTCCTAAAAATATTCCACACATCTCAGAAAACTGTGCAGGGTTTTTTAAGAATGCCGTACAAATTTGAGCACGTGAATCGACAATACAGCCGCGGAAACGCGGCCAAACCCATGGTTTGGCCGCGCATCCGCGGCCGTTCTGAGCGATCATGCCCCCAAATTTGCACAGTGTATTCTTCTCTGGAATTTGGGGTTTTTGGTATATATCTTTTGGGCCCAGATTTTATTACTGTTCAACAGATTTGCGTGGGGCCCACTTTGTGATATTTACTCGATCGAAATTTAAACACGTTGGTTTACAGTGCTTACATTATATCTCCGACCGGGAATGTCATTTGATCGGTAAACCACGTCTGATTGCTATAGTTCTTTTAGACGGGTTTGCGAACGTGACATTCGCGTTGATGTTCTGTGTTGTGCTGTGATGTTGCGGATTTGTCGTGGTGGATAGCAGTGTGCAATGGTAGTGCAGTTTGAGTTTATTTGTACATTTGATATTGCGGGGCGACCGTCCAACTTGTGGACTGCCGTCACTGCCTGTTGTATAATATTCTTTTGGGGCACGACCAGGTTGCGGTCGATGTACCTGTTGTACTATTTTTCATTACTGTACTAGGTTTTGCCCCGAGACGGAGTGCACGGATAGCCGGGTTCTGGAGGGTAACGGGTCCGCATCTCATGGCTTTGAGAGGCAGAGGGGCCCCACTCTAAAATTGGCAGACTATTCACCGCACTCGTAGGGGGTACAGGTTGACCCAAGGAGGAGTGCCCAAGATTACCGGATTCCGTGAAGTGCTGGGTGGTCTATTCACTTTGCTGTAGGGGGCTGCCTCGCTTCAGGTTTTAGCGGGTAACTTGCCGCACCCGTAGGGGTCTAGGTTTCATTGCACAGGCTATCCACACGACAGAGGAACGTCGGGTTTCAGCAGCGGCTCTGTGAAACCCAGGGATCCCAGATTATCTGTATTGTTCTGTGATGCTTATTACTTTTCTGTAATGTTGCATATTATCACGCCTGGAGCGATTATGTATATTGGTTTATATACTATTAGATGTTGTATATGTTTTACACCCGCGCTAGTCCAGTCCCCGCTCTGTCGTTAGTTAAGTAACCTAACGGGTGATGACGGGACCCAGTGACAAATGCGGATGGCATATACGTACATTTTATTTTCGTTCTTTTCTGGTGTGATCGATTGATGGGACTGCGTTGATTCTGATCAATGCAAAGTAAAACAAACCTGTTTTCAGTTGTTGGAACAAATTTAAAAAGTGTTATTGCAAAGACGTTTTCTTTTGTTATGCATAGCGGTATTCAGTGGAATATCCTGCACCTCATTCGACTGGGCAAGGGCCGATATCCCTTCACCGGGACTGACCCCTTGGGCAGAAGTTTGCGTCAGGGTAATAACTTCACTATAGTCGATTACATGTTGCTTTGCATCGCGGTATTCAGTGGAATATCCTGCACCTCATTCCACGAGGAAAGAGCCGAGATCCCTTCACCGGGAATGACCTCTTTAGCAAAAGGTTTTCGCCACTATATTTTAAAAAGCTATCAGGTTCCTTCAGCGATATCAAGTTCACTACGTTAAAGGTTTTTCGCCAAAAACCAGCCGTAGCCCTCCGTCACTTCTTTTGAGTATTCAGTAGTATTCAAGCTATGTATTTTAGCCAAAGTTAAGGCATAGTGTTTGGTAGCTGCTGGGTATTCAATTGTTGCATTGATAGATGAGTTAGTTTGGGACAGTCGTTCTGCCGATTGGCCAAAGTCAGGGGCATGTGCGGGTGGGTTCAAATTGACAAGATAGTGACGGGTAGAACTTGGCATGTGACTTATGACATTTTGACCAAAGCCAAGGTTATAAGAGCATGGGGCAAAAATCATATCGGGAGTTTCTAAAGAAACTGAAACTTGCCAAGTATGCGCATACCTTCTGGAGTATGAGTAACGTGGATGCATTCCATCACGTTATCATGCGATGAGAGTTGGATCCCGATTCCCACTGATGAGTTGGTTTACTCTTCGGGTGATCCCGATTGATTCTTCTTTCTGGTTTGGAGGAGAATTTGACAGGACAGTGGGAGGTTTCCGGATTAGATAAAGTGATAACCATTCTGATCTAGGTTAGAGTGCACGCAGAGTGTTTCTTTTCTCTCTCTCTTTGGCAGCGACCTTTGACCGACCCTAGACTATGACTCAGTGACTAGGTTGACCGAACCTTCTTAAAATACCGGCTTCTGGATTGTCTATGTTGCATAAGTCATTGCCACTCCTTCTTTTACCCTTTGTATTTCTCAGAACACCCGTATTATTACGGACATCCACTTCCATTGGATAGATCCATCGTATGGTTATATACGAACTCGAAGGGACTTCTTCGAGGATGGATCAAGGTTCAGGAGAAATAGAATTGGTTTATTCAGTTGTCTTTTATTATCACCTTCTCTCAGGTTGCGAGGGCTCCTTGGTTTAGGAGAGTACACCTATTACGCTTATTGGATAGTCTTATTCCAAACCATAGGCAGGTGCCGAAAGGTAGGGAATGAAGAAAACCAATTAGCCTAAGTAGGGTGTGCAGAAGGTAATATGTAAAGACAAAATAAAGGGATTAGAAAGAGGGCAAAGTAAATTGCGACTGTTATCATTCACGACCAAATCGCGTACTTCATTGCCATTCCTATTTCACCTTTAAAAGAATAAAGTATTATTCAGTTGTCTTTTATCATCACCTTCTCTCGAGATGCGAGTACTCCTTGGTTTAGGAGGGTACACCTATTATGCTTACTGGATAGTCTTCTTCCAAACCATAGGCTGGTGCCGAACGGTAGGGAAGGAAGAAAACCATTTAGCCTAACGATGGTGTACAGAAGGTAACGACTAAAGACAAATAAAGGGATTTGGAGAGATGGCAATAAAATATACGGTTGAAGTCATGAATTGGATTATGGAAGAGGTATTGCTATGAATACCAGGATACCCCTACGAAACATTTTCATGTTTCAGTGCATTGTTAAAGAAAAACTGTTTTCCCGATTAGACACTTACTCCAAGGGTATGTATTTACCAGGTTTCATTCTCATATCTGTATGGTTTTACAGATAATGAGTGGGAGTAAGTTATTGGGAATTAGGTGATTATCCTCATTATATCGGAATTCGTTGTAATTGGTGATATTTGAGGAAATCGCCAGGGTACAGTTTTCAACCTACGACGCACAGATTTTGAGTTGTTTAACTCAGCGGACTTATACAGAGTATTGTATGTTGTCCAGTGTCCATCAGGACAAAGGGGTAGGTCCTCGTACTATGTTCTGTTTACTTATAACTTCTCTAGTATTTAGACAAGTGTTTCGTAGAAATACAAGGTCTAAATTTTGAGAAGTTGTGGGTATAAGAATAAAGTAGAGAACCAGGTATCACAAGTATCGGGATTCTTCAAAGAGATCGAAGATGTAGATTCTTGTGATTGGTAATCAGATGATAGTGATGGTTTTGAGAAACGTGTTTCTCTTTCAGGTTACTCATAATTGGATGGATTCCTAAGTTGAGTAATGCTGATTAGCCTCTTTCCATTAAGTTGATATGCACTGGAGACAGCTGCATGATCTGAATCTGGTTCCTATTAAATAAGTGCCAAAGTTTCTGTATTGGATATAGAATGGATCGTACCTTAAAAGATGTTAAGGTACGGGGAGTTGTCCAGCTTATGCTTAAAACCAGACTCTGGATAACTTAGGGCACGTTTCTGTAATGGCTGTTTGTGGGTTGACCCTGGCTATGACGAGGGTTGATATTCTACCATTTGGAAGATCAATAGTGATATTGTTCTTGACTCGCCATAATTTTAGTAAAATGGATCTTTTTCAGAAAACAGTAGTGGGAGTATGGTAGAACTGGAAGTGATTCCAGAACCGCGAACGATTACGGAAAATTTAATAGGACCTATATATTCAATCAGGTTTGACATTCCAATAGCCACTCCGCAGATTTGGTGGGTAACCTCAGACACCCGAGAGGTACTTCGGTAGCCTCAAGGACGGTGACAGGGAGGTTCTTATCCACCCAGACTTGACACTACTGATGTTCCAGGCTATGAGACCCGGTAGGAGGGTTGTCGTAGTCAGTGGGAGCAGCAGAAGCATAGTGGGCAAGTAGCTTATGTCTATTTATAGACTTGAGCAGTTATAGCGGAGATAGATCATCTAATTTTGATGTGACAGTCATAGGTTTGACTTCATCAGAATAGGGGATGGATCTGTTAAGAAGGTAGTAGGGTGTGATGTCATGGTATCTGGATGACATACACAAAGTAGGAAGTAAAATTCCTATACTACGATCGGTTGTACTGTAGTCGTCACACAGTTGTTTCTCCAGACAGGATATGGATATAATATCAGACATTATGGTTTCTAGATCTATGGTTTTAGATCTGGATTTGGGTAGTTTCCCAATGTGGGTACTTTGACAGTATTCTAATGGTTTTTTAGAATAAATGACTCCTAGCATGGTGGTGTACCTGCAGGTGATGGAGTCACCCTCTCTAAAGGTGTCTTATAGACTAAAGGGGAAAGGGATGAGCATGATTGGCAGATCACTTGCTTAGGCAATTGAGTCAATCATGAGATGTCAAGTACCACACCAGATGTTGTTTTTGCACTAGATGCAATAAGTTTGTATTAATCCAATCCTGGAGAAACATAAGGAAGCAGTTTTAGAACATAAGTTCATGTTCTACGGATTTGATGACGGCAGCCTCTTTCGGGAGACGGTTATCATTCCAGGCTTCAAAGGTGACATGGTTGACAGAGTGTTTGTCAGAGTTATAGTTTTTCCCTCTGACGAAGAGGGACAGTATTATGGACAGGTGGTCCAAGAGAATACTGTGGGAGGCATGGTGCCGGATACTGATTAGGTTCAGTGATCGATACAGTCTAAGAAGTTTGGATTTGGAGTTCATTTATGAACTAGGTCCCATCAGATATCCAGACAAATTCTAGGACAGGTATTACTCAATTCGGGAGATGGCTTTCTCCGCGAACTTGAGATTAAGAGAGATATAGAAAGAAACATCTAGGCGGATCCACTTACTGAGGCTATTTCTCGAACACAATAGTTTTACAAACGGGCTTTGTGAAACTGATTAGTAGAGGAGTTGGATGTTCGGTTTCACACGGGCTGTGAGTAGTCGACATTGCAATAATTAGCCTTGAGTGCAAGTGGGAGATTGTTGGAGATAGTGCCCTCATAGTCAATTATTGGATCGCAGGTACGTGATTGCAATGATTGCGGAGGACCTATGCCGGTAGGACAGTCTTACTCGAGATGATAGTATGCTATCTGGTTTGCCTTTATCAGTCGTGTACATGTTCAGGTGACTGATTACATGTTACACTTTGATAGAGCCCTTAGGATCTTGCTTTACCACCAACAGTATGATGGCGATCATATACGTGAGAGTTGGGTGGTTTATATGCATATCCTTAATTGTGGTCCCTAGTCGTGGAAGTTTTGAGACAGGGCATCGATACTCCGGAGTAGACTAGTGTATACAGTCGAGACCCCGACGAGGGGCGGTGGCCGGTCTCACAAGCCACTGGTGTCAGTTGGATCACCTAAGATGTATACAGGTGCTCATTGGGTTATGAGTACACCGGACAGGACTCGCCGGGAATCTGCTAGTTGGTATTATATCTATCGTCGGATAGCAGTTCCCTGGTGACATGTGTACAGGTTAGTTCATCGACCTGAGGTCGTCATTTGTCTCGTGTGAGTTCCCACTGTGCTTTGATTTCTACCCTACCACGGCTCAAAGGAGTCGTGCAAACAGGTAGCTTTTGGGTACAGTCCCGAGCCATATGGAGGCACGTGAGCGGATCGGCAGGGGATTCGTCTCTCCCGGTATTGGGGGCGAGGTCGTGCTGTGTCTAGGAGAGCCATTACACAAAGTCCATGGCCATGGCAGGAGATTTACTGGTAGGTACTCCAGTAGTATCTCAGGGTGTTATTGGGCTTCACTCCGACACGACTTATACTGCTATTGGGGGTCTGACGTTACTAGCCCCCTAGGCAGATATGCGATACTCATAGACGAATGGACCAGACTGTATATACATTGTCACTGTTAGGCTCAGTAGGGTTTCTGGATGAGTTCGCTCATCAGCCTCCCTTGAGGTCAGTCCATGGGCAGCCGTTACGCATAGCTAGTGCCGCTGACGGTTTGTGGTTAAACCCACTGCCAGGGTACTGACGAGTCATTAGAGTCCCCCACAGACAGTTTCCCAAGTTCGGGCGAAACGTTGTAGAGGCCGTATGGTTTTATGGCAGGGTTCGAAAAATGCACGTGCGTTTACGCACGTGTTATTTTTCGGGCAGATGATACTGGTCGGCTTTGGTTTAAGCCGGATCCGAGTATTGTATTGAGTAGATATAATATCTTTGTCTCAGTTGCATTTGTATTCGGTCGTAATACAAATGCGGGTATATTTATACAGTTACGGGGTTGTCCTGAAATTCGTTTCAGGATCACTTTTGGAAGTTGCCAGTTTCCAGTTTTCTATCAGCCGTCTTTTAACATTCGGTTAAAGACGGATTTATCTTTTCTTGGATGAGGGTGAGTCATGCTTCTAGAAGGTTCTAGAAAGGGTGACTTGACATGGTGAGTCATTAGTGCTTTAATGGAGCCATTAATGCAATGGTGACTAGGTTAATGAATCACCATTTGCATTAATGAGGTTTTGTTTGCTTAAGGATATTTTTCTTGTGTTCACACATGATATTTCTTTCTTATGGTCACCCTCTTCTCTCCTACACTCACCCCCCTCCCTATATATGGCCGGCCCCTCCTCTCTCTTATGCTGGCTTGAGTTTTCATTTGCAAAAGATTATGATAGATTTTGGGGTGTATGGAATTTCACAGCTCATTTCATTCCATCACCCGAATCCCACGGCAACTTCATTAACCGATCGTCCACGGATTTGGACGAAGTGAGACAAAGTCATCTACTCATTCTCTACATCATTCTTGGTCGTCTCTTTTAGCAAACTTGACGACCGAGTTGCCTCGAGTCAGAGGCGGGAGCCCGTTTAAAGAATCGTTGATGTGGTGCCACCTGGACGAGCAGATCGGAGATCGACGAGATCGGAGCAGCCGCAACGGAGCGTGGGATGATGGTTAAAGAACGAAGGACTCGGATCGTTCGGTATAACCTTTCTACACTCTTTACAGTTTGTTAGTTTAGCAATAATGGCAGATCCGGGTTAAAGTATACGATAGCGCCAGTTAAAAAGATTTTGTTCCGCATTTGGCGTCTGTAGACGGCCGGGGCGCTAGCGTAGACTTACACCAGTGAACCCAGTCTCTACTGAGCACCCGTACACCATCCTTGATGTCAAACACCGATGGATATGGGATCATCCATCGCCCATCATATGGGTCAAGATGCGTATACGCTAGTCTACTCTGGTGTATCGATGCCCTGTCTCGATACACCCTCGACTAGGAACAGTTATAGGATGTACTCGTCGACTACCGTTGCCCCACTAGTATGATCTCATCATAGTCCCAGTAGTCGAGTACATATCCTAAGGGCTTTATCAACATGTAATATAGAGACAATCAGAGTACATGTTAAGATAAAGTACAACCAGATAGCATACTATCATGTCGAGCAAGAAAGTCCTCCCTATATATGTCCTAGCATCCACTACAATATACATCGTATGTACAGCAATGGCCTCTAGGGCATACATATAACTAACAGGGCTCTGCCCATAAAAGTTGCAGAGCATCAATTTCACTTGGGCTCTGCCCCCTTTTTATTGCTTTGCAATTTATTTTGGCCTGCTAGGTCTTTTTGATTTGGGCCTGGCCCTTTAGGAAATGCCTTGCATTTGTCAGGCGCTTTGCGCCAATCAGAGAGCGCAAGCGCTTGTAGTGTTGACACGTATCGCGCAAGCGCAGTGCGCTGCTGACACGTGGCGTGCTCTTGTGGCTTGCGACAGTCCAGGAGCGCAACAGCGCAGTTTGCAAGTGCAAGGCACTATGATTTAAGAATCTTTTAGATTCAAGAACCAATGGTTCACAAAAGAAGTGCAAAGCACTGTTCGTTTCCTTGATCTAATTTAGATCAAAGAAAAACAAGTTTTTCTTTTTATTTCAGGAACCAAAGGTTTATAAAAGTGCAAATCACTTTTTTTTATTTTGTTTTTTCTTGTTTTAAAGAACCAGTGGTTCATAAGAAGTGCAAAGCACTGTTTATTATGTGAAGATCATTGATCTGGTTTTTAGATCAATGATCTATTAGAAGAAATTTCTTTTCTCTTGTGAAGGTTTTTACCTTTTTCTTGAAATTTTTCTTAGAGTTCTCTCTGTTTGAAGCTCTTGATTTTTTTTCAAGAAATGTTGATCCCCCCTTTTTTTTATTTTAGAAAGAAGGATCATTGGTCGTTGGGACCCACCACCTCTTCGACGACACTGAGAGATTACAGTGCCATATATCGAAGGTGTGGAGGGATGTACCCTTTGAACCACGTCTCACTCATTAGGGGGGAAGAACAGGCTGGAGCTTAAGCTTCTCGCTACTGAAAAAGGCTTCTTTGCATTCGCGCACGTGCGTCGCACGTGTGTCGCACGTGTTGGACGCTCATATTTGCACGTAGCGCGCATGGATCTTGCGCATATGCGCATTATGGGGGGAGCAAGCTCCTATGGAGAACGAGTCTCCTTTGAATATTCTCATGTGGTGCGCACGTGCGTTGCACGTGGTGCGCACGTGGCGGGCACACGTGCGTTGCACGTGGCGCACATGCGCATTATGAGGAGAAGCAGAGCTTCTATATATGGAGAACATGCTCCTTTTAATATTATTAAATGTTCTCATGTGGTGCGCACGTGCGTTGCACGTGGTGCCGCATGGCGGGTGGTGCCGCATGGCGGGCGGCACACGTGCGTTGCACGTGGAGCACATGCGCATTATAAGGAGAAGCAGAGCTTCTATATATAGAGAACAAGCTCCTTTTAACATTATTAAATGTTCTCATGTGGTGCGCACGTGCGTTGCACGTGGTGCCGCATGGCGGGCACACGTGCGTTGCACGTGGCGTACATGCGCATTATGAGGAGAAGCAAAGCTTCTATATATGGAGAATAAGCTCCTTTTAATATTATTAAATGTTCTCATGTGGTGCGCACGTGCGTTGCACGTGGTGCCGCATGGCGGGCACACGTGCGTTGCACGTGGCGCACATGCGCATTATGAGGAGAAGCAAAGCTTCTATATATGGAGAACAAGCTCCTTTTAATATTATTAAATATTCTCATGTGGTGCGCACGTGCGTTGCACGTAGTGACGCATGGCGGGCACACGTGCGTTGCCCATAGCGCACATGGCGCTTGCGCATTATGGAGGAGCATGCTCCTATCTTGGAGAACTAAGCTCCTTTGGAGAACTAAGCTCCTTTGAGTATTGAATGCTTCGAGGATTTAACTCTACCTTTCTAAGAGGTATCCTCTCTTATTTATATGGGAGTGGTAGAGAAGCCATCTCTCCTTTTCCCGATGTGGGACTAAAAAATGCATTCCCTATGTAATAGAGCATTACTTTAGATTACACGCGTATAACACATTTGCTCATAACTTTTGATATCAGATGAATTATGAGGCCCATAATATATCAAATCGAAGGTCTTTTCGAGATGCTTTCAATATCATCAGAATTTAGCTGTTTTTCGTTCCGGAGTTTGTCAAAATACAGCTCGGAAAATACTGGTTCGCATCTTCTTCCTTAGATCACATGTGCATAGACATTTGCTCATAACTTTTGATCTCGGATGAATTATGAGGCCCGTAATATATCAAATCGAAGGTCTTTTTAAGATGCTTTCAATACCATCAGAATTTAGCTATTTATCATTCCGGAGTTTGTCAAAATAAAGCTCGGAAAATACTGGTTCACATCTTCTTTCTTAGATCACATGTGCATAACACATTTGCTCATAACTTTTGATCCCGGATGAATTATGAGGCCCATAATATATCAAATCGAAGGTTTTTTTGAGATGCTTTCAACACCATCATAATTTAACAGTTTCTCATTGGGGAGTTTATCAAAATACAGGCCGGAAGATACTGGTTCGCATTTTCTTAAGCGTATCGCCGCCATTTGATACCTTGGACTCTTTTGCGCAGAAATTTTTGGCGGGAACAAGGATTGACGTATCGATGATGGACACGGGTTTCATGAGGTTTCGAGTGTCGGTGTTGGGCACTCAGATTCTATGATTTTGATGTGTCATTGATGGACACACGTTGGTTGTTATCCTTATATATACATGCTTATGCTTTCATGATGTTTTGAGTGTCGATATTGGACACTCAGGTTCCATGATGTTGATTGTGTCATTGATGGACATATGGATGATATCCACCTGCATATAGGCATATGATTCAGATGTTTATTTGTATATGGCATTTGCATTGAGTATATTGTTGACATATATGCATACATGGTTACCTTAGATATCAAAGTATTACCTTCTTGATATAGTGACCTAGGAAATCGTTGTTTTATTCGATTTCTACCCGCTGATGTTTTCTACTCATGAGTTGGCAACTCACCCCATTGTACCACAGTTCTTGCAGGTTTGACCACTTGGGATCAGTAGCAGTATCGCTGGCACACAGCTTGCCTTCGGGTGTTTTCTATGGTAGGTGGGACACATTGGATCGTGCCCACTGTTGTATTTATTATTTCCTATTGTATCTAGATAAACTCCATCAATCAGAAAACTAGTATTTGTATAATTAGTGAGACTTAGAAAGACTTGTGGTTGCGAGACTTAGAGCGATGGGGTATATGTTCACTATTGATGGTTTTGATATCTCGCTTTATTTATCATTCCTTCTGTGCTGATCTTCACCGTTGGGTGTCGTATATATATGTTGCTCACTTGCGTGGTTGTTATTCCGCCATTCGGCGAAGAGCTAGCTCCCGCTTGGGGATGCCTTTCATAATGTTATGTATATATGGTTTCGGTTCAAAATATACAAGGGAGGTGCTGCCCAAATTTTCAAAAGACGAAAAACCTTCTCAAATTTAGTACATTCTACTTGCATTTTCTTATATCATTAGTTATGCATTTATAGATAAACTTTATTTCATTATATCTTTATTTCAAAATTGCACCCCCACTATTTTCCTTAAAAAGGTTTAGATTTTCTGGGCTTCGACTTACTTGAATTACGTTACGCCTTTAGACGTTGCGTGATTTAAGTGTTGGTCACGAACTAAATTTCGGGTCGTGACCGTTTGCCACTAATTTCTTTGACAAGAAATTCCTTTTCTAAAAAGGTGGAATGTCGAGAAACAAAACACCTTTTGCTCCTCGATGTGGTAGAAGATATACCCTCACGAATGTTTGGGATATCCTACAAACTTGCACAGAACTGATTTTGCCTCAAGCTTGTCCGGATTTTGCTTTTCAACATAGGCCGGACAACCCCATATCTTAACTCGTTTAAGAGATGGTCTCTTCCCATTTCATATCTCATATAGAGTGGTAGGCAACAGATTTGTTCGGAACTCTATTCAATAGGTATGCAGCTATCTCAAGTGCATATCCCCAAAAGGAAATAGATAATTCAGCAATACTCAGCATAGAGCGCACCATATCTCATAGGGTGCGATTCCTCGACCCCGATATACCGTTGTGCTGTGGTGTATACGGAGGAGTAAGCTGAGAGAGAATCTCATTCTTTTTAAAATAATCCCAAAATTCCGAGCTCAAGTATTCTCTTCCTCGATCATATCGAAGAACTTGAATATCTTTACCCATCCGGTTCTCAACTTCGTACCTATATTCCTTGAAATTCTCAAAAGATTCAGTTTTGTGTTTCAACAAGAACACATGTCCGTATCTTGAGAGAATATCGGTGAATGTAATAAAGTACGCGGAACCATCCCTGGCATGTGTAGACATAGGACCGCATACATCACCATGTATCTGTCTAAAATTTCAGTAGATCTTTCTCCGTTTCCAGTAAATAGAGATTTGGTCACCTAGCCTTTGAGATATAACCGGCAAGTTTCATAAGATGTAAATTCGAACGGATTCAAATATGCATCCTTATGGAACTTTAGATAGTTTTGTCTCATCGACATGACCTAGTCTACAATGCCTCAAGAAGACATTGTTCATTTCTGAACTGTTCTTCTTGTGTATGCTTTGTAAGTTTAGAACTGTGTTTTGATTCAGAACGTGTATACTGTTATACAATGTACCATACCCAATCAACACTTGATTCAGGAAAATATTCATAATATTTTGGTACGGAATAACAATCGCTTAAAATCAATGTATTACCGGTTGGTAACACCAGGTGATATTTGCCAACTGTTTTGGCTGCAACAATTGCACCATCTCTACTACTAGAGACATATCACCCTTTCCCAGTTCTCCACCTTTCTATAGCCCATGTAACAAATTACATGTGTGGGATCCTGATCCGGTATCCAATACCCAGGACGTAGAGGTAACTGAGAAACGGTTCTTGGTTATGAACACACCCGAAGACAATGCATCAACATGCTTATTCTTTGTTTGGATGGCGTGGGAATCTGAATATTCCCCTATTCCTTGCTCAGACTTATGACAATTATAAGGTAGAGCGGAACCTATCCCATTATAATAAGTAGGTTTGGTCAATACATCCATATTATTATTTTGATTAAGGTATTTCATTGGTCGCTACCAGGAGAAAGAGAAGGATAATCACTTTGCATGCGCTCTTTGTAAGATTAGGTTGGTTATTTTATCTAATCAGGATGACTCTCACAGTTTTTATCAAATCTTCCTTCAAACCCTAAAAGGTAAGATTAGCTAGGATTAATTACACTCTACAGGTTCGCCAATCGTTCAGCCAGACAGGCATCGGTACTCCGAGGGAGGTTTCCCGTGCTTTCGCACGGACCTAATTAAAATAAACCTCGTTTCCTTAGAGGCATAACCCCGTTGACACCTTTCTAGACACCTACTGGATTAGCTAATTGTAAGGTGCAAAATTCTTCCAGGAGTAATTCTTGTAGGGTTCCTAGGCACACTAAGGAGGTCTCACAAGGCATCAGCCATGCCAATTTAAAATTTTACAAGTGCCGAGAAACCCTAATACGGATCGTTAACTAGAATTTTAGGCGAAAGAAGCAACTAGTTAACAATTTAACTAAGTGAACGGAAATACAACCTTTGTAGATCCGGTCCTCCACCTCCATAGCTCCGCAATGAAGTCTCCTCGCTGTACAAATCCAATCCCGGACTCTAGCGTCGGCTTCATCGGAAAAATGGGCGGGCTAGGTCGTCGACTTCGATGCCGAAGATGATCTACGTCGAGGCATCACAAGATCAAGCTCCCACTTCACCAAGTCATGAAACTTGTGAAAAAAACACCCTATACTAGTTGGCAAGAGGTAGAGGATGAAGAAATAGGAGGTGGGTTCACTTTAGAATTGGTTTTCTCACTCATTTTCACTAGTTGCCATTGTTGATAGCAAGCTTTTTCTTGAAGTGAAGAAGAAGAAGAAGAAGCAAGAATATGATAAGTGTTGTCACAAAATAATAAAATGATTGAATACTTATCATATCCTAACTATGATTAAGTGTAGAGAATCTACTAGGGTTAGTGAATGGTTAGGTTTAGTAGATGAAGACAAAATGGTCAAACCTTCTTGAAACTTCAACAAGCATCATGATATTCAAGCAACCATTTTGTTTTCTTCTCTCTTTATTTGACCAAAAATAAATGGATAAATAAATAAAAGAATAATTCAAAACCCTAACCATTATGATAACCATGGTATAAGTCTTTACACAAAGCCAAGGAAGCATGTATCATCAAACATGATACAATCAAGTGCACAAAAGTATATCACATATACAACTTGTGTACTACAAGTGAGAAAATCCATTTAAAGTGAACCAATACTGGTTAGTGCAAAGTAATATATCAAATATATAATTATGCATTAAATCATTAAATCAACACTTGATTTAACGATCCGGTCATATCGCATATAACCGACTAGTATCCAATGTATCGACTTATCGAATCAATCCTCGATTCGATAACTAGGTTATATCGCATACAACCATTCGATACATTCATCGCGAGAATACAATACGGTATCACATACACGCATTATTCTCGGTCCCGCACATATCTCATATGCGCTCCTATTTCGTTTCGCTTGAGCCAGGAAACCTCTGTGTAGGACTCTAAAGACTCGTCAATACGCCGGCAGCAGATGATGATCATATCGAACACCCACAAGCCGCAAGCGGTCTGCTAAACGTAATGGCCACCCGGGTATTGAGCGATGAGAAGATCGACGAGCAAGCCCGCTCACACTCCTGTGAATCCAACCAGTAACACTTACCGTACAGTCCGGTCTCGTCGTCTGATATGTCGCATATCTCGCCTAGGGGTGATAAACGTCAGAGCCCAATAGCTCCATAAGTCGTGTCGATATGAGGTCTATAACAGTTCGAGAAACTACTGGTAACACTTACCAGTAAATCTCAGCAACCCTGGCCAGGGATTTCCGGTTATAGCCAATCGAACACAGCGCAACACCAACTCCCTATACCGGGAGAGACGAATCCCCTCCTATCGCTCATTGCCTCCATGTGATTCGGGACTGTACCCAAAAGCCACCGTTTTGCACGCCCTCTTGGACGTGGTAAGGTGGAAATCAAAGCACAATGGGAATCACACAAGACTCTATGACGATCTCGGGTCAACAGACTACTCTGTACCAGTGTCACCAGAGAACTGCCATCTGACGTAAGGTATAATACCATCTGGGAGTTCTCGGCGAGTCCGTCCAGTGTACCCAGTCTCCACTGAGCACCCGTATATCATCTCTGATGTCAAACACCAATGGATATGGGATCATCCATCACCCATCTGTATGGGTCGAGAAGGTATACGCTAGTCTACTCTGGTATATCGATGCTCCGTCTCGATACACCCACGACTAGGGACCTTGAAGGATGTACTTATGGACTACCATGTCCCCACTAGTATGATCCGCATCATAGTCCAGGTAGTGAAGTACACATTCTAAAGGCTTTACCAACATGTAACAGAGAGACAATCAGTATACACGTTAAGGTAAAGAGTAACCAGATAGCATACTATCATGTCGAGCAAGAAAGTCCTCCCTATATATGTCCCAGCATCCACTACAATATACATCCTATGTATAGTAATGGCCTCTAGGGCATACATATAACTAACAATCTCCCTCTTGCACTAGGGCCATCTGATAGCAGTGGTTGTTGTATCTCATACTCAACCATCCCATAAAAGTCTCTCTGGGAATAGGCCTTCGTGAGTGGATCCGCCGTGTTGTCCTCTGAGTCTGCTCTCCTAACCACGATCACCCTGGAGATCAACTATCTCCATGATCAGGTGATACTGCCTTAGATTATGTCTGAATCATTGATGGGACCGGCGTTCCTTGGCATAAGCCACAACTCCATTGTCTCACAATGGTAGGAACGTAGTTCATCTCATGAACCAATATACACCCAAACGGCCTCTTTCGTAGCATCTTGGGTAGCGATGTATCCTGCCTTTATCGTCTAGTTAGCCACGGTATCTAGCTTGGAACTCTTCCAACATACCGTCCCTTTACTGAGGGTAAAGGCAATGCCTGTGACTGACATTCAGTCGTCTTTATCACCCTAGAACACTTCCAGTGATTTTCCCCAGGATCAACTGATACCATCTCACTACAACTAGTGAGTATCCTAACATCCAATTAGATCTATTTCATAGATCTAAAATCCAGGATTTAGTAGGTATCACTTTGATCCTATGTGGAGAATCATTGTGATAAGCGGAGATTGATCGAGCATAGCATAGGAAACTCCTTCCCTATCAAGAGTATGTCATCCACGTACTCTACGAGGATCGTTACCATACTCCCTACTGCCTTTTTGTTTATACAAGGTTCATCTACCATTTTGATGATGTCAAACTCTTTGACTACTTCATCAAAACAGACGTTCCAACTCCGCGATGCCTGCTTTATCTTATAAAGCATCTTGTACACGTTTCCGCTGCTCCCACTGTCTACGAGGCCCTCTGGCTGTGTACTTATAGACGCTCTCTTCCAAAACATCATTTAGAAAAGCAGTCATGACACCTAACCGCCAGATATCGTAGTCATGGTATGTAGCCGTGGCAAGTAGGATCTGGATGGACTTAAGCATAGCTACTGGAAAAAGGTTTCATCATTATCCACGCCTGGTCGATGACGAAAACCTTTACCAAGTCTAGCTGTGAAAGTCTCAACTTTTCCATCTACACCAAGTAATCTTCTCAAGATATACTCGCTCCTGATGGGAATTTAACCCTTCAGATATAGCAACCAAAGTCCATACTTTGTTGGTTTACATGGATTCCATCTCAGATCACTAAGCATCCAGCCATTCTTACAGAGTCTCACTCCTGATGGCCAGCTCGAACTAGTTGGGTTATCATCTCATGACGCAATCCTCGCTCCCACTGTCATAGACGAACCGAAGTATCTCTCAGGTGGGTGAGGAACCCTACTAGATCAGCGGAGAGGCTGAGGTTCGTTGGAATCTACTGAATCCTTTGGTTCTATCAAATCATCGGCTGCAGATTGTATAGCTGGAACCTTTCCAGCTCATCATAACTGACCCTGCCTCGAGCTTGTCCGGATTTTGCTTTTAGACATAGGCCGAACAACCCCAAATCTTAACCAACTTAAGATATGGGCTCTTCCCTTTCCATATCACATATGAAGCGGTAGGCTACTGATTTGATTGGAACCCTATTCAATAGGTATGCAACTTCTCAAGTGCATAACACCGAATAGGAAAAAGGTAACTCAGTAGTACTCATCATAGAGCACACCATATCAAATAGGGTGTATCTGCTCCGCCCCGATATACCATCGTGCTATGGTGTATACGGAGGAGTAATGCTGAGAGAGAATCTCATTCTCCTTTAGAATAGTCCAGGATTTCCGTGCTCAAGTATTCTCCTCCTCGATCACATCAAAGGACATAATACTTATACCCGTATTTTGGTTCTCTACTTCTAACTTATATTCCGTGAATATCTCAAAAGGTTCGGACTTGTGTTTCAACAGGAACATATGTCTGAATCTAAAGAGATCATCAGAGAATGTAATGAAGTACAAAGAACCGGTCTTGGCATGTGTAGACAGGGGACCTACATACATCAACATGTATCATCCCAAGAGTTCACTAACTCTTTCTCTGTTTCCAATAAACAGGGCTATGGTCATCTTATCTCTGTGACATGACTGGCAAGTTTCATAAGATGTAAATTCAAACTGATTTAAATATGCATCAATATGTAACTTCAGCTAGTCGGGTCGCATTGATATGACCTAGTCTACAATACCTCAAGAAGGATCCGTTCATTTCTGAACTCTTCCTCTTGTGTGTGTTCCGTATACTTAGAACTGTAGTTTGATTTAGAACATTAATGCTTTTAGATAACGTGCCTGAACCGATCAACTTTTGATATAGGAAATGTTCAAAACATTATCCAACAATACAAAATTTTATCATTTTTTTACTAAATAAAGAGAGTGATATGATTTTGTATATCAGGTTCGGTATCTAATAACATTCGTTCAGAATCAATGTATTGGTAATACAGGGTGACAGTGACCGACAGACTTGGCTGCAACACTTGCCCCGTTTTCTGCCTCATGAAACTTATCACCCGTTCTCAGTTCTCTACCTCTCTGTAGCCCTATGTAACAGATTACATATCTGGGATCCTGATCCGGCATCAAATACCCAGGATGCGGAGGATACTGAGAAACAGTTCTTTGTAATGAACACACCCGAAGATGATGCATCATCATGCACTCTCTTCGTTTGGGCGGCACGGGAATTCTGGTAATCCCCAATTTCCTGCTCTGTCTTATAACAATTATAAGTTGGAGCGGGACCAACGTTCCCCAGCTCAGTATTACAAGCGGGTTCGGTCAATACATCCGTATTATTATCTTGATTAAGGCGTGATATGGTCGCTACCTGGAGAGAGAGAGAAGAAAACACTTTAGCGTATGCTCTTGCAAGAATAGATTGGTTATTATTTTATCTAATCAGGATGGCTCCCACTGTTTTTATCAAATCTTCCTTCAAACCCTGAATGGAAAGATTAGCCGGGATTAATTACACACTACAAGTTCGCCAATCTTTCAGCCAGGCCAGTGTCGGTACTTTGAGGGAGGTCCCCCGTGCTTTCGCACGAACCTAATTAATGTAAAACCTCGTTTTCCCATAGGCATAACCTCGTTAACACCTTTCTAGACACCTACTTGATCGGCTAATTGTAATGTGTAAAACTCTTCCAGGAGTAACTCTTACTCGCAGTGGGTATCGGGATCCAACTATCTCATAGAAGGTATGCAATCTCATTGCAAATTTCAACACTTGAAATTCTCGATATTTTTGCCCCTAACCTCCTATGACCTTGACAAAGGCCAACAAACCATAGGATGCTAGTCAAGTTCAACCCGTCATTTCCTGATTGAATTAAACCCACCCGCACGACCCTTGACAAAGGCCAACAAGGTCGCACGACTACCCTAACCCAATCTGCATCATATGCATAAGCAGATAAGCACCAGTTAGCTACCGCACACCGCGCCTTGACAAAGGCCAACAAACGCAGCACGAATACTAACTACTACTTATCTGAAATGACGGAGGGCTACGACAGGTTTTTCTGAAAACCTATTGCGTAATGAACTTGATATCGTTATAGAATCAAATGATTTTTAAAATGGAGTGTTTTTGAGGCTTTTCTAGTTTTGCTAAAGGAGTCACTCCCGGTGAAGGGATCGTCGGTCCTTACCTCGTCGAATGAGGTGCGGGATATATCATATATATCACTGTGCAAAGCAAAAACTCTTAAAAGCAATCAAAAGACAAACCGAGGGTTGTAGCATCTGCCAGTTATTGCTAAAGGAGTCATTCCCGGTGAAGGGATCTCGGTCCTTTCCTCATCGAATGAGGTGCGGGATATATCATATATATCACTTTGCAAAGCAAGAACTGTAGCCACCTGTTTTATTTTTGAAATTCGATTCCACAACATCTTTAGGTTTCTTTTATTTCATTAATCATATTAATGAAGTCCCATCATTTAAATTACCTAAACATCACAGATAAATACGACGTACACTTATGCCATCCGCATTCGCCTCGATGTCCCCTCGTGCACCGTTAGGTTAGGTAACTAACGGCAGAGAGGGACAGGGCTAGCGCGGGTGTAAAACATAAGTAACGTCTATATAATATATCATATATACTATATACAGTATCTATCACAGAACATCACATGATCACATCACAGATATCGCAGCAGAAGAAACATATGAAACATTGGATATAATAGGATGTCCGTGTTTTCAATACGAGCCAGTATAAAACATGGATTCCACGGTCGTGATGAATAGCCAAACCCACACCCCTAGACCCCTACGAGAGCGGCAAGCAGCCCTACCAATTCTAGAGTTAGGAGACCCGGACTCGACTCCTCGAGTTGGTCTCCCACTGGACTCCAGAACCCGGTTACTTGTGCCCTCCTCCTTGGGTCTATCCTAGTGCGGAAAAGTAAAAAATATACAAAAGGTGACAACTTCCACAACCTGGAAGCGCCCCAATAAAAGAATATTACATACAAGTTTTTACATGAATGAAAATGAAAAACACTCATCTCACATAAAAACCCCCCGGCTATTCAAACACGACGATCCAATATAACATATCCAGCAACACATAACATCACATGTCATCAACGTAAGTAAATATGCGCATCCCAATTGTCGTTGACATATAGCAACGAAACTGGCGACAACACATATTACACTTACGGTCACAGAAAAGAAAGTGTAAAACTACAACAGTTGGAATCCGCAACCTTCATAGACATCGCATGCCTAATCAAATGAATTCCTTAGACATCACATGCCTAACAATTATAAACCCCGCATTTTATTCTCATTATCGAAAACACTTTTCAATATCATGTCGGGTAATTCAACAGGATTCCCGACATTCTGATTGAATGCTCGTCGCAAACTTTAGTAGGCAGCTGCACCCCCGATACCGTCGACGAAGTGCACCAAGGAGGAACACCGCTACCGTGAGCACCCGAACGGATGCTTTCGGCGACGGGGTTCTCCTTCAGTCACTTGGTCGGGGCTATGGGGTGTAGCTGTCTATTAAGTTTGCCCGGCGAGTATCCGTGTACGCTACGTGATTGCGACGGACTTTTGATCTCATCAAAATTCCGTGGCAACCGATCAAGTGAGACTAAAGTGCTATGTTTATAACATTCATTCAGTTATCTCATAACTACTTGTGAATTCCAATTATTGTATCATATTCCGGATAAATAGAAAATGTCAAACTTTCCGATCGAACAATCGAACACCCAAGTTTTCCCAAACCAGCTCAACACATGAAACAAGTTTAAAAACATTCACTTCGTGCCTCAGTATCAACGGTCCAGCCGTAGAAGGGTCAAGCCAACGCCTCACATGTGGCACGCTGTACTGCCTCAAACCCTAAGATTCAAAGGGCAGTTCAAGACGGTCACATAATCGAGTTAAGGTTTGTTGTCTTCTAGAGGGTCCATCGCATTACTTGCACTACTTAGAACGTGATTAAACTTCAGAAATATCCAACAATTGGAAATTTCCCGGCAGGGGAAAAAGTGGGTATTTATGTCCGGCCGAACTTTTTAACATATTCTAAAATTTACCCGGAAAAACACACTGACAAAATTAGACAATCCGATCGAAACACCGAGTCCCCAATACAACCCAGAAAATTCAACTCTTGAATGATATTTAAAAATTCCCATAAAATCCAGCATCAGAAAAGAGGAATTACTGTGCAACACTTACTGTGAGAGTCGACCGTACGGCCGCGGAACCGCCGCATGAGCCATGCTCATGCCGCGGAACCGCGGCGGTTTAGATGAATTAGGATCTCGTTTTGCACCATAATTCTTAGATCTTCCTGCTGAATTTTTAAAGAATTTTTAATCTGGAAAAAACCCAGTTTTTGAAAAAAGTCCAGAGAGCATTTTTTGTGTTAGGGTTTCGGTTCGATCGGACTTCTAACTCCGTCTACGCATCGCCTAAGGCTCTAGCTAGGCTCTGATACCACTGTAGGGTTCCTAGGCACACTAAGGAGGTCTCACAAGGCATCAACCATGCCAATTTAAAATTTTACAAGTGCCGAGAAACCCTAATACGGATCGTTAACTAGAATTTTAGGCGAAAGAAGCAACTAGTTAACAATTTAACTAAGTGAACGGAAATACAACCTTTGTAGATCCGGTCCTCCACCTCCATAGTTCCGCAATGAAGTCTCCTCGCTGTCCAAATCGAATCCCGGGCTCTAGCGTTGGCTTCATCGGAAAAATGGGCGGGCTAGGTCGTCGACTTCGATGCCGAAGATGATCTACGTCGATGCATCACAAGATCAAGCTCCCACTTCACCAAGTCATGAAACTTGTGAAGAAAACACCCTATACTACTTGGCAAGAGGTAGAGGATGAAGAAATAGGAGGTGGGTTCACTTTAGAATTGGTTTTCTCACTCATTTTCACTAGTTGCCATTGTTGATAGCAAGCTTTTTCTTGAAGTGAAGAAGAAGAAGAAGAAGCAAGAATATGATAAGTGTTGTCACAAAATAATAAAATGATTGAATACTTATCATATCCTAACTATGATTAAGTGTAGAGAATCTACTAGGGTTAGTGAATGGTTAGGTTTAGTAGATGAAGACAAAATGGTCAAACCTTCTTGAAACTTCAACAAGCATCATGATATTCAAGCAACCATTTTGTTTTCTTCTCTCTTTATTTGACCAAAAATAAATGGATAAATAAATAAAAGAATAATTCAAAACCCTAACCATTATGATAACCATGGTATAAGTCTTTACACAAAGCCAAGGAAGCATGTATCATCAAACATGATACAATCAAGTGCACAAAAGTATATCACATATACAACTTGTGTACTACAAGTGAGAAAATCCATTTAAAGTGAACCAATACTAGTTAGTGCAAAGTAATATATCAAATATATAATTATGCATTAAATCATTAAATCAACACTTGATTTAACGATCCGGTCATATCGCATATAACCGACTAGTATCCAATGTATCGACTTATCGAATCAATCCTCGATTAGATAACTAGGTTATATCGCATACAACCATTCAATACATTCATCGTGAGAATACAATATGGTATCACATACACGCATTATTCTCGGTCCCGCACATATCTCATATGCGCTCCTATTTCGTTTCGCTTGAGCCAGGAAACCTCTGTGTAGGACTCTAAAGACTCGTCAATATGCCGGCAGCAGATGATGATCATATCGAACACCCACAAGCCGCAAGCGGTCTGCTAAACGTAACGGCCACCCGGGTATTGAGCGATGATAAGATCGACGAGCAAGCCCGCTCACACTCCTGTGAATCCAACCAGTAACACTTACCGTACAGTCCGGTCTCGTCGTCTGATATATCGCATATCTCGCCTAGGGGTGGTAAACGTCAGACCCCAATAGCTCCATAAGTCGTGTCGATATGAGGTCTATAACAGTTCGAGAAACTACTGGTAACACTTACCAGTAAATCTCAGCAACCCTGGCCAGGGATTTCCGGTTATAGCCAATCGAACACAGCGCAACACCAACTCCCTATACCGGGAGAGACGAATCCCCTCCTATCGCTCATTGCCTCCATGTGATTCGGGACTGTACCCAAAAGCCACCGTTTTGCATGCCCTCTTGGACGTGGTAAGGTGGAAATCAAAGCACAGTGGGAATCACACAAGACTCTATGACGATCTCGGGTCAACAGACTACTCTGTACCAGTGTCACCAGAGAACTGCCATCTGACGTAAGGTATAATACCATCTGGGAGTTCTCGGCGAGTCCGTCCAGTGTACCCAGTCTCCACTGAGCACCCGTATATCATCTCTGATGTCAAACACCAATGGATATGGGATCATCCATCGCCCATCTGTATGGGTCGAGAAGGTATACGCTAGTCTACTCTGGTATATCGATGCTCCGTCTCGATACACCCACGACTAGGGACCTTGAAGGATGTACTTATGGACTACCATGTCCCCACTAATATGATCCGCATCATAGTCCAGATAGTTAAGTACACATCCTAAGGGCTTTACCAACATGTAACAGAGAGACAATCAGTATACACGTTAAGGTAAAGAGTAACCAGATAGCATACTATCATGTCGAGCAAGAAAGTCCTCCCTATATATGTCCCAGCATCCACTACAATATACATCCTATGTATAGTAATGGCCTCTAGGGCATACATATAACTAACAATTCTTACTCGCAGTGGGAATCAGGATCCAACCATCATATAGTGTAGGGTTTCTATGCACGCGCACAAGGATCTACGAGGCATCAACCATGCCCGATTAAAAATTTAGCCATGCCGAACAACCCGAATACGAATCTTTAAACTAGAGATTAGGCGAAAACTAACATGTTAACAACTTTAACACTAAGTGAGAGGGATTACAACCTTTGTAGATCCGGTCCTTCACTTCATATGCTCCGTGTTGTGGTCCCTTCGCTGCGATCATCGGGTTCCGGACTCTCGAGAGGTTCCACGAAGAGAAAGATGCAACCTTTGCTTCCAATCTTCGATACAAAGATGATCTACCTTGAAGTTCCGTTAGCACAAGCTAACACTCATGAAATGATGTGAACACCCTCATCTAAATGGCAAGGGAAGATGAGGATGATGAAGTAGGATTTTTGCTCTCTTTATTTATCTTTTTCTCATATTTATTCATCACTTGAAGAAAATCTAGAAAGCTTTTTCATGAAAGAATGAAGGAAGAAGAAGATGAATCATGATTGAATTTCTTTTGTGATGAATAGGAAAAGAAATAATATGATGAATAATGCAACCATGGTTGACTAAACCCATGTAGAGAATTAACTAGGGTTATGGTTTGGGTTGGGTTAAAGCATGAGTCACTTGAAAATATCTTTCACAAAACAAAACCAAAACCTTCTAGAATCATCTAGAAAGCTTAACCCTAATCCAAACCCTAATCATGTTTAAACTCCACTAAAATTGTTGCATTAGTTATCATATCATGTTACAATATTATATATCACATATATAATATTTATCGTAACAAAATAAAATAATACAATTAACATATATCGCATATATATCAATGTATTACCCGAGTGAGAAAAAGAATCTTTTAGTGAGCTAATATTAGTTAATGTAATTTAATATATCATATATATTATTATACATTAAATTATCGAATCAACACTTGATCCGACAATCCGGCTATATCGCATATAACCGACTAATATTTATCCGTACCGATTCATCGAATCAACACTTGATCCGATGACCCGGTTGATATCAAATATCGCGAGAATAGAATACGGTATCTCATATCGTATTATCCTCGGTCCCGCACATAGCACATATGTGCTCCTACTCCGTTTTGCCTAAGCCAAGAAACCTCTGTGTAGGACTCTAAAGAATCGTCAATACGCCGGCAGTAGGTGATGATCATATCAAACACCCACAAGCTGCAAGCGGTCAGCTAAACATAACAGCTACCCAGGTATTGAGCGCTCAGAAGATCAACAAGCAAGCCTGTACATTCTCCTGTGAATCCAAACAGTAACACTCCCGTACAGTCCGGTCTCGTCGTCTGATATGTCGCATATCTCGCCTAGGGGTGGTAAACGTCAGACCCCAGTAGCTCGATAAGTCGTGTTGATTTGAGGTCTATAACAGTTCGAGAAACTACTGATAACACTTACCGGTAAATCTCAGCAACCCTGGCCAGGGATTTCCGGTTATAGCCAATCGAACACAGCACAACATCAACTCCCTATACCGGGAGAGACGAATCCCCTCCTATCGCTCATTGCCTCCATGTGATTCGGGACTGTACCCAAAAGCCACCTTTTTGCACGCCCTCTTGGACGTGGTATGATGGAAATCAAAGCACAATGGGAATCACACAAGACTCTATGACGATCTCGGGTCAACAGACTACTCTGTACCAGTGTCACCGGAGAACTGCCATCTGACGTGAGGTATAATACCATCTGGGAGTTCTCGGCGAGTCCGTCCAGTGTACCCAGTCTCCACTGAGCACCCGTACACCATCCTTGATGTCAAACACCGATGGATATGGGATCATCCATCGCCCATCATATGGGTCAAGATGCGTATACGCTAGTCTACTCTGGTGTATCGATGCCCTGTCTCGATATACCCTCGACTAGGAACAGTTATAGGATGTACTCGTCGACTACCGTGGCCCCACTAGTATGATCTCATCATAGTCCCAGTAGTCGAGTACATATCCTAAGGGCTTTATCAACATGTAATACAGAGACAATCAGAGTACATGTTAAGATAAAGTACAACCAGATAGCATACTATCATGTCGAGCAAGAAAGTCCTCCCTATATATGTCCTAGCATCCACTACAATATACATCGTATGTACAGTAATGGCCTCTAGGGCATACATATAACTAACAATCTCCCACTTGCACTAGGGCCATATGTTATGGTATCGCATACCCAACAATTAGCTGCGGTTGAAGTATCTCATACTCAACCATCCCATAAAAGTCTCTACTGGGAAAAAGGCCTTTGTGAGTGGATTCGCGCTGTTGTCCTCTGTGTCTACTCTCCTAACCTCGATCTCCCTGGAGATCAACCATCTCCATGATCAGGTGATACTGCCTAAGAATTATATCTGGATTTCTGATGGGACGGCAGTTCCTTGGTTAAAGCCACAACTCCATTGTCACACAATGGTAGGAACGAAGTTCATCTTATGAACTTATATATATCCAGACTGCATCTTTGGTAGCATCCTTGGTAACGATGTATCTTGCCTCTAATCGTCTAGTATGTCACGGTATCTAGCTTGGAACTCATCCAACATACCGTCCCTCCACGGAGGGTATAGACAATGCCTGCGATTGACATTCAGTCGTCCTTATCAGCCTGGAATCTTTCCAGTGATTCTCCCCAGGATCGATTGATACCATCTCACTACAACTAGCGAGTATCCTAAAATCCAATTAGATCTATCTCATAGATCCAAAACCCAGGATTTAGGAGGTATCATTTTGATCCTATATGGAGAATCCTTGTGATAAACGGAGATTGACCGAGCGTAGCATAGGAAACACCTTCCCTATCAAGAGTATGTCATCCACGTAGTTTACGAGGATCACCTCCATACTCCCTACTACCTTTTTGTATATACAAGGTTCATCTACCATTTTGATGAAGTCAAACTCTTTGACTACCACATCAAAACAGATGTTCCAACTCCGCGATGCCTGTTTTATCATATAAAATATCTTGCACACGTTTCCGCTGCTCCCACTGTGTACGAAGCCCTCTGGCTGTGTACTTATAGACGCTCTCTTCTAAAACATCATTTAGAAAAGCAGTCATGACACCCAACCACCAGATATCGTAGTCATGGTATGCAGCCGTGGCAAGTAGGATTTGGATGGACTTAAGCATAGCTTTGAAAGTCTCAACTTTTCCATGTACACCAAGTAATCTTCTCAAGATATACTCGCTCCTGATGGGGATTTAACCCTTCAGATAAAGCAACCAAAGTCCATACTTTGTTGGTGTATAAGGATTCCATCTCAGATCGATAAGCATCCAGCCATTCTTACAGAGTCCTACTCCTGATAGCTTGCTCGAAACTAGTTGGGTCATCATCTCATGATGCAATCCTCGCTCCCACTGTCATAGAGAAACCGAAGTATTTCTCAGGTGGGTGAGGAACTGTACTAGATTGGCGGAGAGGCTGAGGTTCCTTGGAAACTATTGAATCCTTTGGTTCTACCAAATCATCAGTTGCAGTTTTTATAGCTGGAACATTTCCAGTTCTACATAACAGACCTTGCCTCGAGTTTGTCCGGATTTTGCTTTTAGACATAAGACGGACAACCCCAAATCTTAACAAGCTTAAGATATGGGCTCTTCCCTTTCCATATCATATATGAAGTGGTAGGCAACTGATTTGATTTGAACCCTGTTCAATAGGTATGCAGCTTCTCAAGTGCATAACTCCCAAAAGGAAATAGGAAACTCAGCAGTACTCATCATAGAGCACACCATATCATATAGGGTATGATTGCTCCGCCCCGATACACCGACGTGCTGTGGTGTATTCGAAGGAGTAATGCTGAGAGAGAATCTCATTCTCCTTTAGAATAGTCCAGGAATTCCGTGCTCAAGTATTCTCCTCCTTGATCTCATCAAAGGACATAATACTTATACCCGTATTTTGGTTCTCTACTTCTAACTTATATTCTGTGAATATCTCAAAAGCTTCGGACTTATGTTTCTACAGGAACACATGTCTGAATCTTGAGAGATTATCAGAGAACGTAATGAAGTAAAAAGAACCGGTCTTGGCATGTGTAGACAGGGGACTTTCATACATCAGCATGTATCAATTCCCAAGAGTTCACTAACTCTTTCTCTGTTTCCAATAAATAGAGCTATGGTCATCTTATCATTGTGACATGACCGGCAAGTTTCACAAGATGTAAATTCAAACTAATTTAAATATACATCTAAATGTAGCTTCAGCTAGTCTGGTCGCATTGATATGACCTAGTCTACAATACCTCAAGAAGGATTCATTCATTTCTGAACTCTTCCTCTTGTGTGTGTTCCTTATATTAAGAACTGTAGTTTGATTTAGAACGTCAATGCTTTTAGATAACATGCCTGAACCGATCAACTCTTGATATAGGAAATGTTCAAAACATTATCCAACAATACAAAATTATATCCTTTCTTTACTAATAAAGAGACTGATATGATTTTGTATATCAGGTTCGGTATCTAATAACATTTGTTCAGAATCAATGTATTCTGGTAATACAGGGTGATAGTGACCAACAGACTTGGCTGCAACACTTGCACCATTTTCTGTCTCATGAAACTTATCACCCGTTCTCAGTTCTCTACCTATCTGTAGCCCATGTAACAGATTACATATGCGGGATCCTGATCCGGTATCACATACCCAGGACATAAAGGATACTGAGAAACAGTTCTATGTAACGAACACACCCGAAGATGATGCATCAACTGTAAGTCCATGCTACCTCTCCCGGTACTTTCGGGAATGCGGAATTTGGTAAAAAACGATTTTTATGGAGGTGGTAACATGGACCTAAAACCCGGATCTTGGTTAAACATCTATCTAGCAACCTAACTACGAGTTTCTAGCTACTCGGTTAGGGGGTTATACCTTGCTTGTCTTGAACTCCTTCGTCTTCAAACTCCGATGGTGGTCCGGATTGGCTTCTTCCCGTCGTCTCCGTACGCCGAAGATAGATCCACCTGAAAGCTCCAACCTTTGGCTCCTTCTTCGTTCTTTGAAGAAACTAGTTCACTCGGTTTGCTAAACCTTGTGAACTAGAATGAGTAGAGAAGAGTTTGTGTGGGATTTTATCTATGGTTCTTGATTCTCAACTCATGAGACAAGAGAACCATAGATTAAAGAGAGGGAAAAAGAGCAAGAGGGTGAGAGCAAAACAAGAGAGCTCAAGAACAAGAGAGAGAATGAGCAAGAAAGAATGAGCAACTCTTTTGTCTCTCACCCTCTCATAATCCAAAGTCATGATAACTCATCATACTAAAAAAAGTCTTATGTGATGGTTGAAGCAACCATAACCATATCATTTCATGCACTCATTTTACACAAATGAGCAAGCAAACAAAAGTCTTTGCCATGAAATGATGGCTATGGTTATCATGATGGTCAACTAGTCAAGCCTAGTCAACCGGTCAACAAAGTCAACAAGTCAACAAAAGTCAACAAGTCAACAAGTCAACAAAAAGTCAACAAGTCAACAAAGTCAACAAAAGTCAACAAAGTCAATCCTCCACAACCATGTCACCATAATACTTAATTAATATAATAGTTAATCACATATCATATTCTCATTAGGGTTGAACAAAAAGTCAAATAGTCAACGGTCAACTGTCAACAACCCTAATGAGAATCCGCTGCCTCTGTCTCCCTGTCAACTGTGCATACGCACCCGCATCCGCGTTCCGAGGAACACGAATGCACACTGGATAAATCCAATCCCAAAAGGTACACTAAGATCTGGCTTAAACCAAAGCCCGCTAGTGTAAACTGTCCGGACACTGTACGTGCACAAGTGCACGGATGTGACCGAACCCTGTCGCAAAAACCATGCGACCTGTCGCAATACCATGCGACCTCTACTCTTTTGCCTAAAGGCGAAAAGCTTTCTGTGTGGGACTCTAAAGACTCGACACTACGCTGGCAGTGGGTTTAACCACAGACCGCAAGCGGCACTAGCTGTGCGTAACGGTCCCCAGGTAGTGCCGACAAGAAGACCGACGAGGCGAAACCCATCTGAACTCCTACTGAGCCTGAGTGTGACATTCTCCGTACAGTCCGGTCTGTTCGTCTGATACATCGCATGGCGGGCCTAGGGGGCGGTAAACGTCAGTCCCCCAATAGCGGTACAAGTCGTGCCGGAGCGAAGCCCAAAACACCCTGAGATAACACTGGAAACCTACCAGTATATCTCGTTTGCCCTGGCCAGGGACTACTCGTGTAATGGCTCTCCTAGACACAGCGCGATGTCAACCCCCAATACCGGGAGAGACGAATCCTGTCTAACCGTAACTGCCTCCAAGTGCTTCGGGACTGCACCCAACCACTACCTGTTTGCACGACTCCTTTGAGCCGTGGTAGGGTAGTGATCAAAGTACAGTGGGAACACACTCGAGGCGAAGTGACAGTGTCAAGTCAGCGGACTAAACTGTACTCATGTCACCTGGGAACTGATAACTGACGATAGGCATAATACCAACTAGTCAGTTCCCGACGAGTCCTGTCCAGTGTACCCGTAACCTAACGAGCACCCGCATACTATCTCAAGTACGACGTACTGACGGCTGTGGGACAGACCGTCTCCCACACTGGGATGAGAAGCGCATGCGCTGGTCTACTCCGGAGTATCGATGCCCTGTCTCGATAGTCCTGCGACCAGGGACCTGCATAAGGATGTGCTTATAGATCACCCAGCCCCACTAGTGTGACGGCCATCACATCGCTGGTAATCAAGCAAATATCCTAAGGGCTCCACTAATGTGTATAGGCGATATACAAAAATAAACACATGTACACATTGAAGTAGAAACAAACCAAGTAGCATACTACTATTTTGAGCAAGATTGTATATACAAGGTGAATATCCCAAGCTTCCATTAAGTAATATACAAACTAGTATGATACAGTAATGGCCTCTAGGGCATATACACTAACAATCTCCCACTTGCACTAAGGCCATGTACTGGCGTATCGAAGACCTATCATCTCGATCAGCCGCTCGAACTGAGTCTGGGGCAGGGCCTTGGTGAATGGATCTGCAGTGTTATCTTCTGAAGCGACTCTCCGAACCTCGATCTCCTGGCGATCTACGATCTCCCTGATCAGGTGATACCGCCTCAAGATGTGCCTGGATCTCTGATGGGACCTGGGTTCCTTCGCTAAAGCTATAGCCCCGTTGTTGTCGCAATACAGAGGTATTGGATCAACAATGGACGGAACCACCTGAAGTTCTTTCAAGAACTTCCTCATCCAGACAGCTTCTTTTGCGGCATCAGATGCAGCGATGTATTCCGCTTCCATCGTCGAGTCTGCAACGGTTTCTTGTTTGGAACTCTTCCAACACACCGCCCCTCCATTGAGGGTGAAGACAAAACCCGACATGGACTTAGAATCATCCTTGTCACTCTGGAAGCTGGAGTCAGCAAAGGCCTCGATCTGGAGGTCTTTTCCGCCATATACCAAGAACATCTCCTTAGTCCTTCTCAGGTACTTGAGAATGTTCTTTACCGCTATCCAGTATTTCTCCCCGGGGTTTGACTGATACCGGCTTACCACACTCAGTGCATAAGCTACATCCGGTCTAGTACACAACATCGCATACATTATAGAGCCTACCGCAGAAGCGTAGGGTATAATAGACATGCGATCCCTCTCCAAATCAGTCTTGGGAGACATCTCTTTAGAGAGGGTGATCCCGTGACAAGCCGGTAGGTTACCGCGCTTGGAATCTTCCATACTGAATCTTTTCAGTACGGTGTCGATGTACCTGGACTGAGAAAGTCCCAATATCCTCTTGGATCTGTCACGGTAGATCCGGATACCCAGAATGTATGAGGCATCACCCAGGTCTTTCATGGAGAACCTGTGTGACAAGAACCCCTTGACAGATTGTAGCATAGGAATGTCATTTCCTATTAAGAGAATGTCATCCACGTATAAAACGATGAATACTACAGTTCTCGCTACAAATCTACTATAGATGCATGGTTCATCTTGATTTTTGATAAAGCCAAATTCTTTGACTGTCTCATCAAAGCAGATGTTCCAACTCCGCGATGCCTGCTTTAGTCCATAGATGGACTTAAGCAACTTGCACACCTTTCCGCTGCTCCCACTCTGAATGAAACCCTCTGGTTGGTCCATATAGACACACTCCTCTAAATTTCCATTTAGAAAAGCGGTCTTTACGTCCATTTGCCAGATCTCATAATCGTGGAAGGCAGCGATGGCAAGAAGGATCCGAATGGATTTCAGCATGGCTACTGGAGAAAAGGTTTCGTCATAGTCTAAGCCAGGTCTTTGACGAAAACCCTTTGCTACCAGCCTAGCTTTATAGGTCTCAACCTGTCCATCTACACCAATCTTCCTTTTGAAGATCCACTTGCATCCTACGGGTTTTACCCCGTCTGGAGCAATGTCCAACGTCCATACCTTGTTGGTGTACATGGACTCCATTTCGGTCCGCATTGCATCCAGCCATTTCACTGAGTCAACGCTCTGAACGGCCTGCTGGAAGCTAGTAGGCTCATCATAATCTATGATGCAATCCTCTCTATCCCCGTCTATGAGAAAACCGTAGTATCTCTCGGGCGGATGAGTCGGCCTACTACTCCTGCGGAGCGGCGTAGGAATGTCCTGTTCTTCCGAACCCTCTGGTTCCACTAAACTTTCAGTAATAGTCCGTGGTTCTGGTATTTCTTCCAGTTCTACTGCGCTCCCACTTATTTCCTTTTCTAAGAACTGGTGTTCTAGAAAGTGGGCATTACGAGAAACAAGGACTTTTTGTTCCTCTGCGTAGTAGAAAAGATACCCCCTGGTGTTCTTTGGGTATCCCACAAACTTGCACAGTACTGAGCGTGCCTCGAGTTTGTCCGCATGCTGCTTTTTGACAAAAGCTGGACATCCCCATATCTTCAGATATTGAAGATAGGGTTTCTTCCCACTCCATAACTCATATGGTGTGGTAGGCACAGTCTTAGTGGGAACTCGGTTCAAAAGGTATGCGGCTGATTCTAGCGCATATCCCTAGAATGATTGCGGCAACTCAGCGTTACTCATCATGGACCGTACCATATCCAATAGGGTCCGGTTCCGTCTCTCCGATACACCGTTATGTTGCGGAGTGTATGGAGGAGTAAGCTGAGAGAGAATTCCGTTCTCTTATAAATAGTCCAGGAACTCGGCACTTAAGTATTCTCCACCTCGATCCGATCTTAGAATCTTAATACTTTTGCCGGTCTGTTTTTCTACTTCATTCTTATACTGCTGGAATTTTCCAAAGGTTTCGGACTTATGTTTCATTAAGAAGACATGACCGTACCTTGAGAAGTCATCCGTAAAAGTAACGAAGTAAGAATAACCTCTTCGCGCATGTGTAGACATTGGACCGCACACGTCACTGTGTACGAGTCCTAAGAGCTCGCTCGCTCTTACTCCATGTCCAGTAAACGGAGTCTTTGTCATCTTTCCTTTGAGACAGGATTGACAAGTGGCATACGATTGATATTCGAACGCATTCAAATACCCTTCAGTATGTAACTTCGTCAACCTTCTCTCATTGATGTGACCCAGTCTACAATGCCACAAGAAAGTCTGATTTATTTCTGGAGACTTTCTTTTGTGTGTATTCTGGACATTGAAAATCTGTGGTTGGTTCAATACGTATATACCATTACTCAATGTACCTGACCCAATCAGAACTTGATTAAGGTGAATATTTACAACATTACTTACAAACGCAAATTCATAACCTTCTTTACAAACTAAAGATACAGAAATGATATTACAAGTTGCGTTGGGTACAAAAAAGCAATTACGCAAAACCAAAACATGTCCATCTGACATTCCCAGGTGATAGTCCCCCACGGCTTTAGCATCTATGCTAGCTCCGTTCGCAACTCTGAGGGTCATGTCACCTGCCTTCAAAACCCTACGGTTTCTCAACGCCTGCAAAGAATTACAGATATGAGATCCTGATCCGGTATCCAATACCCAGGAAGTAGAGTTTATTGAAAGACAATTTTCAATAACATACACACCTGAAGCTGAAGCTGCAACCTGCTTCAATTCCTGTGTTCTGGCCTTCCAGGCCCTGCAATCATTCTTCCAGTGACCTTTCTTATGACAATAGAAGCATTCTTCCTTATCCACAAGCTTCCCCGCTTTCTTTGTTGCTTTGGCTTTTCCTTTCGTATCCACTTTACTAACACCGCCCCTTGGTTTGGCGGGGGCTTTCTTCTTCTTTCCCTTGGCTTTCGCCTTGGACCTAGAAGAAGATGATCCTCCTACAAACAAAGTGGATGTTTCCCTACCTTTCTGTAGGATGCCCTCTGCGCTCCTCAGCATGTTGAGGAGCTCTGAAAGTTCAACCTCTTTTTCTTGTAAGTTGAAGTTCAGTATGAACTGGGCGTAAGTGGAAGGAAGGGACTGGAGAACTATGTCCGTATAGAGTTCACTCTCCAATGTGGTCCCTAGGTCCGCGAGCTCCTCAATGTAGCCGATCATCTTTAGCACGTGCTCGGCTACTGATGATCCGACGGCCATTCTTGCCGAAAATAACTTCTTTGACGCTTCGTATCTTGCGATACGAGATTGCTCTCCATACAGTTCTTTTGTATGGAGAAATATGGATTCAAGGTCCATATTCTCGTGCCTCCTCTGATGTTCGTTGTCCATCGAGGCAAGTACGAGGCACTTGGCCTTCGCGCTATCAATCTCCCAAGTCTTGCGGATTTCCTTATCCGCGACGCTGGAAGTGGGACCAGGGACAGGGGGAGCTTTGGTGGTAAGAAGATACCCCAGCTTGTCGTAAGTGATTGCTATCTTGACATTCCTGAGCCAATCTTTGTAGTTTGGCCCTGTAAGTTTGTTTTTATTTAGGAGTAACTTAAGTCCAGTCATGTCGATTTGGTCGCTGCAATTAGGAGAGAGAAGAAGAAACACTCAGCATGATGCTCTTGCAAGTTTAGAGTGGTTTTTAGTTTGTCTAAACAGGATGGCTCCCACTGTTTCTCGAATCCCTCCTCAAACCATAAAGGAAGAATTAGTCGGGATCAATCCCACCGCACAATACTTGCTTAACCGTTCAGCCAGGCCGGTGTCGGTACTTCGAGGGAGGTTTTCCAACGCTTTCGCGAAGTTCCTTAATTAAAGAACCTCTTTTCCCTAGGGGCGTAGCCCCGCTAACACCTTTCTAGGCACCTACTAGGTTTATAGCATTGATCGTTTAGTGAGAAATTTCCCGAGGAGTAGCATATACTCACAGTAGGATCGGGATCCAAATATCATCGCGTGACGAAACTGAAGGAATCCTACCAGAATCATCACACTCCAAATGGTATGCAAATCTAGCAAGTTTCAGTACTTATGAAACTCCCGATGTGGATTTTTGCCCCATGCTCTTATGACCTTGGCGTGAGGTCAAAATGTCATAAGTCACATGTCAAGTTCGTCCCATCATTATCCAGGTTAATTTGAACCCACCCGTACATATCCTTGACGTAGGCCAAAATGGAAGTACGACTGTCTCAAACCAACGCATTCTATCTATGCAACAGATAAATATCCGGCAGCTACCAATCACCATGCCTTGGCGTGAGGTCAAAATACATAGCTTGAATACTACCGAATATTTAACTGAAATGATGGAGGGCTACGGATGGTTTTGGCAAAACCGTGAACGTAGTGAACTTGATTTGGTCGATGGAACGAGATAGCTTTTAAAAGGAGTGGCTCAAGCTCCGCTTTTAAAAGTTGGTTTTGAAAAGAACCGAGTGGTTTTTCGAAAGTGTTCCAACGACTTTAACTTAGTTTATTATCTTGCATTAGTTCTTTTAATGCGTGATATTCTTGCATTAGTTCTTTTAATGCGTCCCATCATTTAATCCTACCATTGCAGAAAACAACCAAAATATGACGTACGCTTATGCCATTCGCATTCGCCACGGGGCCCCGTCATTACCCGTTAGGTTACTTAACTAACGACAGAGCGGGGGCTGGGCTAGCACGGCTGTAAAACATAAGCAACGCCTAAATAATATCATATATAGATATACTGCAATGATAAACATTTCAGATCACAGATGAATACATTGGATATACTAGGAATCTGTAATTTGCACGAGCCTGTAACGAAAAACAGATTACACGGTCGCGGTGAATAGCCAAATACCCCACCCAAGACCCCTACGGGTGCGGCAAACTACCCGCCAAGTACCCGAAGCGTAGTAACCTCCCTCATCTCCATGAGTAGGCCACTCGACACTTCGGCATACCCGGTAGTTTGTGCACCCCCTCCATGGGTCTATCCTAGGAGCAAAAACAGTAAAAAGAAATTATACAATGACGGCTACAACCCCGACCCGGTTGTGCGGCCATACAAATAATTATTGCATCAATTTACAAATTTACATGAATTGACAGAAAAGAAAACTCTCGTCTCACAACCCCCGGCTATTCACCCGCGACAATCCAACATATTCATATCCACATTCCAGCAACATTACAGATCACAGATTTGTATAACCCCCACTAATCGACATATAGCGATTAGTAGACGTTCAATACAAATATCACATTACAGAAAAACCCGTTAGCTTAAGTCTTATAGAAGTTCGATCAAAAATACGGATTTTCGGGACCCCAAAATAAAATTTTCGTTCTGGAAAATCTGGGTTGAAAATACATGTACCAAAATTCCCAAAATACCCCCAGAAACACACTGTAGCAAAGAAACACCAGAGAGGGGGCAAGGAGGCCGCGGAACCGCGGCAATAGCAAGCTATTGCCGCGTTTCCACGGTCGTTTAGGGGGATCTCCTGGTCATTTTTCTACAGTGGCTTTTAAAAACCCTGAGCCGATTTTAGGTGTTAAAATAATCAACTTTTGAACAGTAAAAAAATCGACAGAAACTCGAATTTTTGGGGTTCGTTTTTGGGACTTTTTCTTTGATCGATCTTCTAGTTACTAGCTAACATGTTAGATAGAGTTTAACTAGGCTCTGATACCACTGTAAGTCCATGCTACCTCTCCCGGTACTTTCGGGAATGCGGAATTTGGTAAAAAATGATTTTTACGGAGGTGGTAACATGGACCTAAAACCCGGATCTTGGTTAAACATCTATCTAGCAACCTAACTACGAGTTTCTAGCTACTCGGTTAGGGGGTTATACCTTGCTTGTCTTGAACTCCTTCGTCTTCAAACTCCGATGGTGGTCCGGATTGGCTTCTTCCCGTCGTCTCCGTACGCCGAAGATAGATCCACCTGAAAGCTCCAACCTTTGGCTTCTTCTTCGTTCTTTGAAGAAACTAGTTCACTCGGTTTGCTAAACCTTGTGAACTAGAATGAGTAGAGAAGAGTTTGTGTGGGATTTTATCTATGGTTCTTGATTCTCAACTCATGAGACAAGAGAACCATAGATTAAAGAGAGGGAAAAAGAGCAAGAGGGTGAGAGCAAAAGAAGAGAGCTCAAGAACAAGAGAGAGAATGAACAAGAAAGAATGAGCAACTCTTTTGTCTCTCACCCTCTCATAATCCAAAGTCATGATAACTCATCATACTAAAAAAAGTCTTATGTGATGGTTGAAGCAACCATAACCATATCATTTCATGCACTCATTTTACACAAATGAGCAAGCAAACAAAAGTCTTTTCCATGAAATGATGGCTATGGTTATCATGATGGTCAACTAGTCAAGCCTAGTCAACCGGTCAACAAAGTCAACAAGTCAACAAAAGTCAACAAGTCAACAAGTCAACAAAAAGTCAACAAGTCAACAAAGTCAACAAAAGTCAACAACTCAACAAAGTCAATCCTCCACAACCATGTCACCATAATACTTAATTAATATAATAGTTAATCACATATCATATTCTCATTAGGGTTGAACAAAAAGTCAAATAGTCAACGGTCAACTGTCAACAACCCTAATGAGAATCCGCTGCCTCTGTCTCCCTGTCAACTGTGCATACGCACCCGCATCCGCGTTCCGAGGAACACGAATGCACACTGGATAAATCCAATCCCAAAAGGTACACTAGGATCTGGCTTAAACCAAAGCCCGCTAGTGTAAACTGTCCGGACACTGTACGTGCACAAGTGCACGGATGTGACCGAACCCTGTCGCAAAAACCATGCGACCTGTCGCAATACCATGCGACCTCTACTCTTTTGCCTAAAGGCGAAAAGCTTTCTGTGTGGGACTCTAAAGACTCGACACTACGCTGGCAGTGGGTTTAACCACAGACCGCAAGCGGCACTAGCTGTGCGTAACGGTCCCCAGGTAGTGCCGACAAGAAGACCGACGAGGAGAAACCCATCTGAACTCCTACTGAGCCTGAGTGTGACATTCTCCGTACAGTCCGGTCTGTTCGTCTGATACATCGCATGGCGGGCCTAGGGGGCGGTAAACGTCAGTCCCCCAATAGCGGTACAAGTCGTGCCGGAGCGAAGCCCAAAACACCCTGAGATAACACTGGAAACCTACCAGTATATCTCGTTTGCCCTGGCCAGGGACTACTCGTGTAATGGCTCTCCTAGACACAGCGCGATGTCAACCCCCAATACCGGGAGAGACGAATCCTGTCTAACCGTCACTGCCTCCAAGTGCTTCGGGACTGCACCCAACCACTACCTGTTTGCACGACTCCTTTGAGCCGTGGTAGGGTAGTGATCAAAGTACAGTGGGAACACACTCGAGGCGAAGTGACAGTGTCAAGTCAGCGGACTAAGCTGTACTCATGTCACCTGGGAACTGATAACTGACGATAGGCATAATACCAACTAGTCAGTTCCCGACGAGTCCTGTCCAGTGTACCCATAACCTAACGAGCACCCGCATACTATCTCAAGTACGACGTACTGACGGCTGTGGGACAGACCGTCTCCCACACTGGGATGAGAAGCGCATGCGCTGGTCTACTCCGGAGTATCGATGCCCTGTCCCGATAGTCCTGCGACCAGGGACCTGCATAAGGATGTGCTTATAGATCACCCAGCCCCACTAGTGTGACGGCCATCACATCGCTGGTAATCAAGCAAAGATCCTAAGGGCTCCACTAATGTGTATAGGCGATATACAAAAATAAACACATGTACACATTGAAGTAGAAACAAACCAAGTAGCATACTACTATTTTGAGCAAGATTGTATATACAAGGTGAATATCCCAAGCTTCCATTAAGTAATATACAAACTAGTATGATACAGTAATGGCCTCTAGGGCATATACACTAACAATCTCCCACTTGCACTAAGGCCATGTACTGGCGTATCGAAGACCTATCATCTCGATCAGCCGCTCGAACTGAGTCTGGGGCAGGGCCTTGGTGAATGGATCTGCAGTGTTATCTTCTGAAGCGACTCTCCGAACCTCGATCTCCTGGCGATCTACGATCTCCCTGATCAGGTGATACCGCCTCAAGATATGCCTGGATCTCTGATGGGACCTGGGTTCCTTCGCTAAAGCTATAGCCCCGTTGTTGTCGCAATACAGAGGTATTGGATCAACAATGGACGGAACCACCTGAAGTTCTTTCAAGAACTTCCTCATCCAGACAGCTTCTTTTGCGGCATCAGATGCAGCGATGTATTCCGCTTCCATCGTCGAGTCTGCAACGGTTTCTTGTTTGGAACTCTTCCAACACACCGCCCCTCCATTGAGGGTGAAGACAAAACCCGACATGGACTTGGAATCATCCTTGTCACTCTGGAAGCTGGAGTCAGCAAAGGCCTCGATCTGGAGGTCTTTTCCGCCATATACCAAGAACATCTCCTTAGTCCTTCTCAGGTACTTGAGAATGTTCTTTACCGCTATCCAGTGTTTCTCCCCGGGGTTTGACTGATACCGGCTTACCACACTCAGTGCATAAGCTACATCCGGTCTAGTACACAACATCGCATACATTATAGAGCCTACCGTAGAAGCGTAGGGTATAATAGACATGCGATCCCTCTCCAAATCAGTCTTGGGAGACATCTCTTTAGAGAGGGTGATCCCGTGACAAGCCGGTAGCTTACCGCGCTTGGAATCTTCCATACTGAATCTTTTCAGTACGGTGTCGATGTACCTGGACTGAGAAAGTCCCAATATCCTCTTGGATCTGTCACGGTAGATCCGGATACCCAGAATGTATGAGGCATCACCCAGGTCTTTCATGGAGAACCTGTGTGACAAGAACCCCTTGACAGATTGTAGCATAGGAATGTCATTTCCTATTAAGAGAATGTCATCCACGTATAAAACGATGAATACTACAGTTCTCGCTACAAATCTACTATAGATGCATGGTTCATCTGGATTTTTGATAAAGCCAAATTCTTTGACTGTCTCATCAAAGCAGATGTTCCAACTCCGCGATGCCTGCTTTAGTCCATAGATGGACTTAAGCAACTTGCACACCTTTCCGCTGCTCCCACTCTGAATGAAACCCTCTGGTTGGTCCATATAGACACACTCCTCTAAATTTCCATTTAGAAAAGCGGTCTTTACGTCCATTTGCCAGATCTCATAATCGTGGAAGGCAGCGATGGCAAGAAGGATCCGAATGGATTTCAGCATGGCTACTGGAGAAAAGGTTTCGTCATAGTCCAAGCCAGGTCTTTGACGAAAACCCTTTGCTACCAGCCTAGCTTTATAGGTCTCAACCTGTCCATCTACACCAATCTTCCTTTTGAAGATCCACTTGCATCCTACGGGTTTTACCCCGTCTGGAGCAATGTCCAACGTCCATACCTTGTTGGTGTACATGGACTCCATTTCGGTCCGCATTGCATCCAGCCATTTCACTGAGTCAACGCTCTGAACGGCCTGCTGGAAGCTAGTAGGCTCATCATAATCTATGATGCAATTCTCTCTATCCCCGTCTATGAGAAAACCGTAGTATCTCTCGGGCGGATGAATCTGCCTACTACTCCTGCGGAGCGGCGTAGGAATGTCCTGTTCTTCCGAACCCTCTGGTTCCACTAAACTTTCAGTAATAGTCCGTGGTTCTGGTATTTCTTCCAGTTCTACTGCGCTCCCACTTATTTCCTTTTCTAAGAACTGGTGTTCTAGAAAGTGGGCATTACGAGAAACAAGGACTTTTTGTTCCTCTGCGTAGTAGAAAAGATACCCCCTGGTGTTCTTTGGGTATCCCACAAACTTGCACAGTACTGAGCGTGCCTCGAGTTTGTCCGCATGCTGCTTTTTGACAAAAGCTGGACATCCCCATATCTTCAGATATTGAAGATAGGGTTTCTTCCCACTCCATAACTCATATGGTGTGGTAGGCACAGTCTTAGTGGGAACTCGGTTCAAAAGGTATGCGGCTGATTCTAGCGCATATCCCCAGAATGATCGCGGCAACTCAGCGTTACTCATCATGGACCGTACCATATCCAATAGGGTCCGGTTCCGTCTCTCCGATACACCGTTATGTTGCGGAGTGTATGGAGGAGTAAGCTGAGAGAGAATTCCGTTCTCTTTTAAATAGTCCAGGAACTCGGCACTTAAGTATTCTCCACCTCGATCCGATCTTAGAATCTTAATACTTTTGCCGGTCTGTTTTTCTACTTCATTCTTATACTCCTGGAATTTTCCAAAGGTTTCGGACTTATGTTTCATTAAGAAGACATGACCGTACCTTGAGAAGTCATCCGTAAAAGTAACGAAGTAAGAATAACCGCTTCGTGCATGTGTAGACATTGGACCGCACACGTCACTGTGTACGAGTCCTAAGAGCTCGCTCGCTCTTACTCCATGTCCAGTAAACGGAGTCTTTGTCATCTTTCCTTTGAGACAGGATTGACAAGTGGCATACGATTGATATTCGAAGCAACACTTGATTACATTATTAAATCATATATATATCATATATATTAATATATATATATCATATATATTAATATATATATATATATATTATGAAGAATAATTAGTGAGCTAATGGTATTAGTTAAGATATAATTATACACATATAATATATATCACATTATTAAATCAACACTTGATTTAATAATCCGGTTATATCACATATGACTGACTAATATTATTTATCTGTATATCAAATTATCAAATCAACACATGATTCGACAATCTGATTATATCACATATAACCAAACCGATAACAGATAACTTCCAGATTACAATACGGTATCACATACAAATATTTAATCAGTCCCACATACATATCACATATGTGTCCTACTTCATTTTGCTTGAACCAGGGAACTTTTGTGTGGGACTCTAAAGACTCGTCAATACGCCAGCAGTAGGTGATGATCACATCAGTCACCTACAAGCCGTCAGCGGTACTAGCTGAACATAACGGCTATCCGGGTATTGAGCAGTATGAAGATCAACAAGCAAGCTCGTCCATAGTCTCCATGAAGCCTATTAGTAACACTACCGTACAGTCTGTTCTTTTCGTCTGATATGTCGCATATCATGTTTAGGGGTGGTAAATGTCAGACCCCAGTAACATGATAAGTCATGCCGATGTCTGGCCTATAACGGTTTGAGAAACTACTGATAACACTTATCAGTAAATCTCGGCAGCAGCCCTGGCCAGGGACTTCCAGTTATAGCCAATTGAGCATAGCGCAACATCAACCCCCAATACCGGGAGAGATGAAACTCCTCCTATCGCTCATTGCCTCCATGTGACTCGGGGTTGTACCCAAAATCCACCTGTTTGCACGTCTCCTTTTAGCGTAGTAGGGAGGAAATCAAAGCACAGTGGGAGTCGCACAAGACTTTATGACGATCTCGGGTTTACAGACTAACCTGTACCAGTGTCACCAGAGGACTGCTATCTGACGATAGGTATACTACCATATAGGAGTCCTCGGCGAGTCCTGTTCGGTGTACCCATTCTCCAATGAGCACCTATGTACAATCTTTGATGTCACACACCAATGGTTGTGGAATCAACCATCGCCCTCTAAGGGATATAAAATGTACACACTAGTCTACTCTGGAATATCGATGCTCTAGTCTCAAAATTCCCACGACTATGAACTGATTAAAGGATGTACTTTTAGACCACCCTGGCCCTACTAGTATGATCTCATCATAATCCTGGTGGTCAAGTACATATCCTAAGGGCTTTATCAACATGTAAGAGACAGACAGTATAAATACCAGTCTACATGTTAAAATAAAGGTAACCTGATAGCATACTATCATGTCGAGTAAGAAAGTCCTCTCTATATATGTCCAAGCATCCACTATATCATCAATAATGGCCTCTAGGGCATACATATTCCTAACAAGGACAGGGAAGCTGTTCAGTGGCCTCGTGAGGAGGGTTTTAGATCCTTAGCGGAGATGGGTAGGAATCTACTCGCTAGGGATGGACCGGGCTGGGAAGATGCTCGGTGGCCTCGTGAGGAGGGCTTTAGATCTTTAGCGTGGATGGGTAGGAATCTACCTACCGGGGATGGACCGGACAGGGAAGCTGCTCAGTGGCATCGTGAGGACGGCTTTAGAGACTCCCCTACATCTTCCTGGGGTGTCGTTCAAACTTTCATGGCCGCATTGGCGGGAGTAAGGGCGTCATTCAACCTTCCGTGGGCCACCTTGGTGGGAGCGAGGGCGTCGTTCAAATTTCCGCTGGCCGCATTGAAGACAGGCATGGCTGACACGTGGCCGTTCCATATCGGGAAATTGAGATGTCCCGCGATTTGCGTCTCCGTACGCGTAAATTACGACCTTTAGAGATTTTTGTTGAGGCTATAAATAGCGAGGGCATGTTGGTTTCTTTCTAGCCTTGTGTTTCTGAAGATGGCCGGGCGTCCGTGTGTGCTCATCAGGGTGGTCATTTCTCATGACGATGTGTATCTTTACAACTTCGACTGCTCCGAGCAGACGTACGAGAAGTGATAGACCACGTGGAGGGGCACTTTGGATGCCTTCTTCCCCGGCGATCTTCTCTCCTCCAACAGCTCATTTACACGGTCCGGAGGATGTCCCCAGGTCTGCACAATGCCCTATCTCCACAGCTGAGGGACAAGGCGATCGGGAAGTTGCACTCGCTCTACCACCTTAGCCTGATCTCGAAGAGCAGGCGGAACCGATCAGTGGGCCTTCTTCTGGAGTGTTTCCAGAAGAGGCTGATCGTTGATTTTTGTCGAGCGGATGGCGCTTCCGTGGTAGCCGAGGAAGTTAGGGCTCGGCTGGCGGAGATTTCCTCAAAATACCATCAACAATGCTTTCTTAATCCCCGGCCCCCCTTGTTGTAATTATTTTTTTTTTAAAGCTGAGGAGCCTATAGTACCTCTTTAATGAATAAAAGTTTTTCTTTTCGAGGCATTTTGTTTCCTTCTGTCCCTTTTGCATTGTTTACGTGCTTTTTCAAGACGAACCCATGGGTCACGGAATCGAGAAAGAAAAAAAATTTGTGGAAGAATCCTCTTATAACTCGGGAGACTCAATAAAAATTACATCGCTTCCAAAAGGAGAAAATACATTCATTTATACAATTTGAGTTTTTCGGCATTGTAAGGCCGAAGAAACTTTCGTCCCCCGGCGTCTTACAAAAGATATGCTCTGATTGAGTAGAATTCTTGATGTGTAGTATGAAATTGTAAAGAAATCACAATCAAAAATTATTTGACCGCAATCAACTACGGTGTCGGATGTAGATTGTAAGTGAGTGCGGATCGTCCACAGGGACAGTGTAATCGTTCGTCTTTCGAATTAGATGAGTCGAAACTTTAAAGAAAAGAAAACAAACAATTCATGATTTAAAATTGTATTTCAAGAAAAAAGAAAATATCTAGATCTAAGAAAGCATTAAAAGATAGAATCAAGAATTGATCGTTTGATGATTTTACCAAACCAAATCTCAAGAATCGAAATGAGGCTCGTAGGAATCGATCGGATCTATAGATGTGATGTAATCTTACAATTACGTATTCTTATCCTTCGATGAATTGATACTAGATCGATGATGATCGATGAGAATTAGAGACTTCTTGTGAAACTAGGGTTTCATCTTATCTCTTGTTCTTTCGTCGATATCATTCATATTCTAGCCTCTAGTAAATTCAAGAAACGATCGTAGATCCCTAATTTCGAGCGATCACAATCAAGAAAGCATCGCTACGAAATTAGGTCATCGATTTTTGAACTTGCTAGGGTTTACAAAACTCGTAGGACTTAAAAATCGTATTAAGATTTGTTACATCATCATTCTACAATCGTCTCGACTCCTTTACGAGCGGAGTTTTACTCAAACATCACAACAAGAACAACAATTACAAATTGAGATCTAATCATGATGCAAGAATTAAAAGAAAGCGAGATTAAAGAAATTCACCTTTTATTTATATCAACAATTTAGTTACATTCGCTCAAGAACTACAAGAGGAAGAACTTGATCGTCGACTTGGCTTCGCTCGTCTCCGTGGATCGCGGATCGGCTTGGATCACTTGCCCGATTGAAGATCGGCTCGGCTCCTAAAAGGTTGAAGGCTTCTCGCTTGATTTGGTACTCAAGATCTTGGATTTGGAGTGGAATTAGGGTTAGGGTTTCGCACAAGCCTTGTCACGAGACTTGTGGAAGAAAATGGTGTAGAATGAACAACTAAAGAATGATTTAAGAACTAATGATTAACCTTTTAACCATAGGTCTAGGTTCCTATTTATAGATAACTAACCCTAGATCTAGGATTTCAAATTCTAACTTTCCCTCCAAAAGTTTGTTGAGGGAATTCAAATTTCCCTCCAAAAGTTAGTTAGGGGAGAAGGTTCTAGATGTAATTAGTTAGGAGGAGCTTCTAGAATAGGATTAATTAGGAGCTTAATTTAGGATTAGCCTTCTTAATCTTCATTTCTGATCTGGCATTATCTTCGAGGGTATTCTGGAATTCTACATATCAGAAAGCACTGTGGGACCAGAGACAGGAATTGTGCCCAAATTTGGAAGGCTGACGTGGCAGAACCGCGGCTCTTCCGCCGCAATAACAAGGATATGGCCGCCCTTCCGCGGCTCCTTAATGGGCTTGGACCTTAGGTCTTCTGTGGTAGTCTTGGGTCATGTTTTGGGCCTTTATTTTATATACAGAATTGTCTAATTCCTTCTTCACTGTTACCAGATCTGAAATGATTGAATTGGCTTATTGTTTGATCAGCTTCTTTTGATTTTCTTCCGTATTTTCCTGCACAGACTCAAGACAAGTGTTGCGCAAATACAGAAAAGATGCGATGCCATGAAATGCGGTTAATTTCCTTTAAAGTGTCGGTTTAAAAGTCTAATACATGCAATCTCATATTTTGTGACAGATTTGTTAATATGTAGAATATGAATGCCGAACACTTCTAAGTGTATGCAAATGTTAAGGAAATTGCCGGCTAAAATATACAATATTTTCGACTGATCAAATACCCCCAAACTTAATTTCGATCGTCTCGAGCGAATGTTTTATTAAAAAGAGAAGGAGAAAATAAAGAAAGAGAAAAACTAACTAGCACACTTTCGTAGGCAACACGATTGCACTGAGCACGTGCAACAAGCCTTTAAACCTCTAGGTGTCCCTAGTAGGAGGAGTGTTGTCTCCTGAGGGTTCTCAGCGGATTGCACCCACAAAATCCAATAATAAAAGTAAGATCATGAATATTACATTTAAAGAAAAGAATTGTAAAAGAAAAGCCTTGAAAATTAGAGTTTTCAACTAAGCTAGCTTTTCGGTTGTCATGAGCCCTATCTTAATGGTCATGAAAAGATGTCAGAAATCACGTCCTCCCTCAATAAAACATCGTCTTATTCTTCATTCCTATCTGTTGTCCAAACATCGATCATATCACCCTGCGTGTGTGTAAAGACATCCCTACACCCGGAGAATTCAATTCAAGCTATCATACTCTTGCCCATCGACCTCAGTACTACTTGGCAAACGAGATTGCTTACACACTTTCATGCGACCGTTAATACTTCTTGAGGTACTAACCGACCGATTACTAATGTGCTTGCTAACTTGGTGTATTTTCCTAGTCTTGCACCACCTCAGGCATAGCAGTGACTCCCAGACCAGTTGACCTTGGGGCACTAGGTGAAGAAGCACCCTTTTGCTATATATTTTTCTTGCCCTTGGTGATAACAAAACCAGTATCCATTTTTCTCACCACTTTAAAACATTTTTTTTTTTCATACTTTTGGCTTTAAGACATGAGCATTTCAAGGTATCCTCTACTATCCCAGGCTTTAAGATGTGTGTAAGTGCGAATAGCAGGGTAGCAACGTTCAAAATGTTTGGCTTCTAGAATAGAAACTATTTTTCAGACTTAGTTTCATCCTCAGATTAGTGACGTCCTTCATCTTACTAACCCTTGGGACAACGGCTCATAACTACTTATTACTAGTTCGTATAAGAAAACTTCTAATTTTCTTAGTTTTCTTAAATTTTTCTAATCTCATGGATGTAATTGTTCACTATCTAAACTTTCATTATCTTATTTATGTACAAAAAATATTTTTATCGTTTTGAAAATTTTTAAATTTTTATAGGTTTTTCAAAAAATGTTTTGTGCTTATGCAATGTATGATATGCAAATGATGCGAAAATAAGCACAAACCTCCCCCAAACTTGTTTTCAACAGTGTCCTCACTGTTGCCTTCAGCTAAATCAACAAAACCTGTAAGCTTGGGAGGAATTTATTAGTGGGGGCAAAATATTTAAGTGAAGAACCTCCCTCAAACTTATTTTTGGCTCAAAATTTTGTAAAAATTTTCTTTTCAAAAGCCAGAAAAACATATACCCCCCCAAACTTGAATTATGCAATGTTAATTTTTGAAAATCACAAGTGGGGGTCAAAAATCATTGGTCGATGCCAAGCTTTGCAAAGACCAAATGTCAACACCAACCATTCAAAAATTTTATCAATGCAGTGCTCTGGTTGGTGGAAGAAGAAGTGGGGAAAGGTTATGTGGTGGAAGAGAGTGTGTGTGCGTCTCATATTGGAGAGACGATACAGTGTATGTGATGGATAACTCGCATTCTTTTTACAATTCAGAAGAAGGGATGGAGGTTCAATTTCAATGACTGGGAGATGATTCATCTCAACACCCGTGTTGTTCAGAAATGCAAGTTTTTCAGCGAAGATTTCCTCAAAAGTTCTATCAATACCCCGAAGAATAATGTCATCACAAGGTGCGGGGTGATCTTCAGACTCTAAAAGCAGTTCATAATCCGTGTTAATTGTTGACCCAGACATCTCGGTGGAAGAGTCCGTATGTGTAAGATACATAGTTGGGTCAAACAATAACATATGAAAAGAGTCTAGATCAATATTAGGAGGATCATCAAATTCGCTGCTGTCGACATCCATTAAGTCGACAGAACATACCTGAGCAATAGGTTCGGAGGGTACACTTCCCAACTTGTAAATGTTCAGCTCTATTGACCTATTCCCGAAAGATAGGGTCATAGAACCGTTACGACAGTTGATTATAGCATTGGAAGTGGCCAAAAAGGGGCGACCTAAAATCACCGGAATTTGATTCCGTGGGTTCGCTACAGGCTGTGTATCAATTACAATAAAATCTACCGGGAATATAAATTCTCCGATTTTTATTAACACATCCTCCAGTTCACCCCTAGGTTTGGTGATAGATCGGTCAGCCATCTGGAGAGTGCAATTGGTTGGCTTCAACTCTCCGATCCCTAATTGCTCATAGACTGAGTAAGGAAGCAAGTTAACACTAGCGCCAAGATCTAATAGAGCACGGTTAATGTGTTTTTCCCCAATAGAAACGGAAATAGTAGGATATCCTGGATCCTTACGTTTCCTCGGTAGTTGTTGGGGGAAAGCCGTGTCTATTGTCTTTTCCATGAAAATCTTCTTAGGCACTGGATTCTTCCTCTTCCTAGTGCACAATTTCTTAAGAGTTTTCGCATAGGACGGAACTTGTTGGATGGCATCTAGGAGAGGGATGTTGGTGTTTACTTGCTTAAAAATGTTCATAATCTTCTCCATATGTGGACTCGGAGTGTTAGCCCTTAACCGATTAGGATAAGGTGCTTTAGCAATAAGCGCTGGGTCCATCACAGGAGAAGGAAGTGGGTGTGGAACTGATCCCGGTATAGAAGTGGGAATCGTCCGTGGAGGGGTAAAAGAGGTGGGCTGTAATGGCGAGCCTTTTGGGAAATGGAGAATAGGCTCGGAAGAAGATGGTAGGGTAGAAGAACTGGGGTTAGAAGTGTGTGTGTGAGGAAAGGTCTCAGCCGGGGTGTTATTGATTGATTTATCAGTATCATCAAACTCTTCCCCAACATGAGTGTCAAGCACTCTTCCAGATCTCAACGTGATTGTATCCACATCATGTAAATAGCTAGAATTGGGTAAAGGTTGAGCTGGAAGTTTCCCTTTCTCTCTTGCACTCATTTCAGCTTTTAAACGTGCAATTTCTTCTTCCATCGATTTAATACTCTCGCTTTGGGACGCAGAGTTTTTCTTTATATAATCGACAGAAGACTTCATTTCAGCCGAAACTTGCATGATATTTGTTAAGGCCAAATTCATGCATTGTGCAATTGAATAGGATTCATCCGTTCCGGTCAACTGCAAAGGACTAGATGGTGCAAGAGTGTTGACCGGATTTTGAAAATTTTGTACTTGAAAGGGGTGCTGACTCAATTGTGGTGGTTGCTGTTGTGGTGGAGGGGCCCCTTGGAAATTGTTTTGGGTTGGAACCGTGTTTTGAAATTGGGATTGGTTCCAATCAAAGTTAGGGTGATTCCTCCAACCCTGATCATATGTGGAGGAAGATGGATTGTTTCTAGGTCTTTGAAATGCGGCATTGGTATGCTCATGACCTGAAAACGGACATTCTTCCGTCAAGTGAGACGGATCAGAACAACAGCCACATACAGTTTTGGAGAGTGATATTTGACTTAGGGCGGCGGCTAAAAATTTGTTTTCCATAGCATCAAATTTCTTGTGTAAAGCTGAAATTTCAGCTCTAATTTCTATGGAAATATCATTGCCATCCCTAGATGATTGACTCACACCCTCCCACTGTAAAGATTTTTCTGCGAAATTTTCTAAGAATTCCCAGGCTTCCCTATCATCTTTGGTCATAAAATTGCCATGACACATGGATTCAAGGGTCTGTCTTGTGTAAGGAGTAATGCCCTCATAAATGATTCGGCACAGTTCCCATCTCGGGATGCCGTGATGTGGACATTGGATTAACAGATCCTTGAAACGGTCGAGACATTTTGAAAATGTTTCATTTGGAAGCTGGGTAAATTGATAGATTTCGCTACGGACTCGAGCTGTCTTTTGATGTGGGTAGAATTTCTTAAGAAATGCTTTAACGAATTCGTCCCAATTTGAAATGGAATGTGCGGTAGTGTTATATAGCCACTTCTCGGCTAAATCGCACAATGTGAATGGGAGAAGACGAAGACGGAAAGCATCCACAGAAAGCTGTGAAGTACCCATCATTGCGCATACATTTTCAAATTTCGTGATAAACACGTATGCGTCCTCAGACTCGAGACCGTGAAATTTTGGTAGAAGGTTGATGTATTGGGGTTTTATTTGAAAGTTTTCCCCGTTGGCTGGTGGTATGGAAAGACAAGTGGAAAGTGGGCCTCGTGTTGGATAGCACCTCTCTTGGAGAGAGATGCGAGGTGGATTCTGCGCACCAACGGACGGCGGCAGAGTAGTGGAAAAGAAGTTCGATGGAGATGGATCCATCGATGTGGGTGTGGTGGTGGGTAAAGAAAAGGTAAATGTAGAAATACCGACTTTTGGGTCGATGAGGGAAACGCGGACTTAACAGGCACTAGAAACCCGTTGTCCAGCCTATCTTGCACTAAAAAGGGTTAGTACAAGTGGCAGCGTGAATTTATAATTAGGGGAAATGATATGAATGTGGTGTTTGTTTTGAAAAAGAATACGGATTTCTGAAAAAATGATGCAACAAAACAAATGCAACACACAAAAAACCTAAAATCTAAGGGTCACCTAGGTCAAAGCTCTAGACCGCTCCTAACTGCCAAAAGACAAGTCGCAGGATAAATCCTCCACTGCCTCTTTGTTCCCCTGTGGCCGGATAAGTGCCAGGTAAGTGGGAAGGAACCACCACTACAGTGGGCCTAATTAATAACCACTAGCCTTAGACACACTCGCCTTAGGCACCACAGAAAAACGCAGATAAGCAATGAATTACCCACGGCCTTCTCTTGTCCTAATTGAGCGCGACGGTCCTTAGAGTCATTTCTAGATTTCTTTTAATTAATGAGGGTCAATGCGGATGCAAGTTTTGTGGTTTTCGGGGCCTAGGAAGGGTAATGAAATCCCCACCTAATTTGAATTTGGTCGTGCCCCTTAAATTTCCGTATTAATATGCAACAACCACAAGAATCAAAAACACGCACAAATTTTATTTTGCTTTTGCGCGCAGCGATTTATTTGCAAAGAAACCTGCAGCAAATTGTCAATTGGAGCAGACAGAGGAGGAGATAAGAAAGATAGAGACTTACAGAGAAAAATTGGTCCAGTGAACAGTCACTACAGGCGCGGATCCGCCGCGGATTAGGGTTTCTTGCCGCGGATGGGCGGTGGTCTGTTGGGATCAGTGCACAGAAATTTGTGCACAAGCTCCTGTTCACCTACACAGCTCTCTGGATGTTTCAGAAAAAATTTTCCACAGCTCCAATGATTCCAGATTTCCTCGCAATCAAATCACAACACACGTATTAGTGTTTGCACGAATTTTGATCACAAAATTTAGATGGAATAAAATTTTCAACTCAAATTTCAAAATACGAACTATTAGCGCACTATCCCCGGCAACGGCGCCATTTGATTGAGTAGAATTCTTGATGTGTAGTATGAAATTGTAAAGAAATCACAATCAAAAATTATTTGACCGCAATCAACTACGGTGTCGGATGTAGATTGTAAGTGAGTGCGGATCGTCCACAGGGACAGTGTAATCGTTCGTCTTTCGAATTAGATGAGTCGAAACTTTAAAGAAAAGAAAACAAACAATTCATGATTTAAAATTGTATTTCAAGAAAAAAGAAAATATCTAGATCTAAGAAAGCATTAAAAGATAGAATCAAGAATTGATCGTTTGATGATTTTACCAAACCAAATCTCAAGAATCGAAATGAGGCTCGTAGGAATCGATCGGATCTATAGATGTGATGTAATCTTACAATTACGTATTCTTATCCTTCGATGAATTGATACTAGATCGATGATGATCGATGAGAATTAGAGACTTCTTGTGAAACTAGGGTTTCATCTTATCTCTTGTTCTTTCGTCGATATCATTCATATTCTAGCCTCTAGTAAATTCAAGAAACGATCGTAGATCCCTAATTTCGAGCGATCACAATCAAGAAAGCATCGCTACGAAATTAGGTCATCGATTTTTGAACTTGCTAGGGTTTACAAAACTCGTAGGACTTAAAAATCGTATTAAGATTTGTTACATCATCATTCTACAATCGTCTCGACTCCTTTACGAGCGGAGTTTTACTCAAACATCACAACAAGAACAACAATTACAAATTGAGATCTAATCATGATGCAAGAATTAAAAGAAAGCGAGATTAAAGAAATTCACCTTTTATTTATATCAACAATTTAGTTACATTCGCTCAAGAACTACAAGAGGAAGAACTTGATCGTCGACTTGGCTTCGCTCGTCTCCGTGGATCGCGGATCGGCTTGGATCACTTGCCCGATTGAAGATCGGCTCGGCTCCTAAAAGGTTGAAGGCTTCTCGCTTGATTTGGTACTCAAGATCTTGGATTTGGAGTGGAATTAGGGTTAGGGTTTCGCACAAGCCTTGTCACGAGACTTGTGGAAGAAAATGGTGTAGAATGAACAACTAAAGAATGATTTAAGAACTAATGATTAACCTTTTAACCATAGGTCTAGGTTCCTATTTATAGATAACTAACCCTAGATCTAGGATTTCAAATTCTAACTTTCCCTCCAAAAGTTTGTTGAGGGAATTCAAATTTCCCTCCAAAAGTTAGTTAGGGGAGAAGGTTCTAGATGTAATTAGTTAGGAGGAGCTTCTAGAATAGGATTAATTAGGAGCTTAATTTAGGATTAGCCTTCTTAATCTTCATTTCTGATCTGGCATTATCTTCGAGGGTATTCTGGAATTCTACATATCAGAAAGCACTGTGGGACCAGAGACAGGAATTGTGCCCAAATTTGGAAGGCTGACGTGGCAGAACCGCGGCTCTTCCGCCGCAATAACAAGGATATGGCCGCCCTTCCGCGGCTCCTTAATGGGCTTGGACCTTGGGTCTTCTGTGGTAGTCTTGGGTCATGTTTTGGGCCTTTATTTTATATACAGAATTGTCTAATTCCTTCTTCACTGTTACCAGATCTGAAATGATTGAATTGGCTTATTGTTTGATCAGCTTCTTTTGATTTTCTTCCGTATTTTCCTGCACAGACTCAAGACAAGTGTTGCGCAAATACAGAAAAGATGCGATGCCATGAAATGCGGTTAATTTCCTTTAAAGTGTCGGTTTAAAAGTCTAATACATGCAATCTCATATTTTGTGACAGATTTGTTAATATGTAGAATATGAATGCCGAACACTTCTAAGTGTATGCAAATGTTAAGGAAATTGCCGGCTAAAATATACAATATTTTCGACTGATCATGCTCCATTAGGCAATGGTTCTGCTACGGGGAATGGGCCGTCCCATTTTGGGGAGAAGTTGTGCAACCTTGTTTGGTTTATGAACTCGTTCCTTCGTAGGACTAGATCTTCTGCCTTGAAGGCGCGATGCTTAACTCGGGCGTTGTAGTATCGAGCAGTTTGTTGTTGATAGGCGGTCGCTCTGATTTGTGGTCGATCCCGTTTCTCTAGTAAGATATCCAAGTTGGTCCGGAGAGCCGAGGTGTTAGCTTCATCATTGAAGTGTTTAACTCTGTAGCTGGGCAATCCGATCTCCGTGGGGACCATGGCCTCGATGCCGTAGCAGAGGCTGAAGGGGGTTTCTCCCATGGGTGTTTTCCTTGACGTTCGCAGTGCCCACAGGACCTGAGGTAGTTCCTCGACCCAGCCGCCTTGTCTTCCTTCTAGACGGGCTCGGAGACAACGGATGACACCTCGGTACTCTACCTCTGCCTACCCGTTGCATTGAGGATGGGCAACCGCGGCAAACTTCATCAATATGTGGTACTCGCTGTAAAACCCTCTGACTTTGTCATTCTCGAAGTTGGTCCCTTGGTCAGTGATGATGCATCTTAGGATCCCAAATTAGATGATTATGTTGTTCTACAGGAACTTTATAGCAGAGGCAGTGTTTGGTTTTCTGATGGGGACGTCCTCTATCCACTTTATGAAGTAGTCTACCCAAACGAGGATGTACTTGTGTCCGCCCGTGCCGGTAGGGAGTTGGCCTACCATGTCCATCCCCCATTGTGCGAATGGCTAAGGGGAACTGAGGGTTGTTAGCTCGGTGGCGGGGTGACGGGGTATGATGCTGTAGAGTTACAGCTTTTGCATCTTCGGACAAACTTCTCGGCATCGTAGTGTATCCTCGACCAATAATATCCTTGGAGCAGCGTCTTCTGAACTAGGGTGCAGGCCCCTTGATGTGCCCCCTAACTCCCTCATGTATCTCTCGTAGAACATAGTCGGCTTCATGCGGGTCAACACATCGGAGCAGGGGCTGAGTGTATGATTTCTTGTAAAGGTTCCCATTGCTCCAGATGAAATGATGAGCTTTTTCTCGAAGGCGGCATGCCTCTCCTAGGTCTTCTGGAAGTGTGCCATCTTTTAGGATTTCCACGAGGGGCTTCCTCCAATTTTGGCCTTCTATCTGAGTCGTGTATACCTGGAGTGTTGGCCTCTCCGTCTTCCACGCTGGGCCGTGGTAACACTTCGAAGAGGATATTCCTCTTATGGTTGGCCGTATAAGAAGAGGTTGTAAGTCTACGCTAGCGCCCCGGCCGTCTACAGACGCCAAATGCGGAACAAAAACTTTTTAACTGGCGCTATCGTATACTTTAACCCGGATATTCCATTATTGCTAAACTAACAAACTGTAAAGAGTGTAGAAAGGTTATACCGAACGATCCAAGTCCTTCGTTCTTTAACCATCATCCCACGCTCCGTTGCGGCTGCTCTGATCTCGTCGATCTCCGATCTGCTCGTCCAGGTGGCACCACGTCGACGATTCTTTAAACGGGCTCCCGCCTCTGACTTGAGGCAACTCGGTCATCAAGTTTGCTAAAAGAGACGACCAAGAATGATGTAGAGAATGAGTAGATGACTTTGTCTCACTTCGCCCAAAGCCGTGGACGATCGGTTAATGAAGTTGCCGATGGAAATGAAATGGAACAAGAAATGAACTATGAAATTTCCATGCATCCAAAACTTTGGTCTTTTCTTTTTAACAACCATAATTTTTCCAAGTGAGAGAGAGGAGGAGGAGAGAGAGGGCCGGCCACTTTAAAGGAGGGGGGTGAGTGTAGGAACCAAGTGGTGACCATAACACAAAGCTTATCATGAAGAAAAGATCTTAACAAAAACAAAATGCATTAATGTTAAAGCATGAGTCATTAAAACCTAGTCATCATATAATAAAAGCAAAGATGAGTCATGAACCTAGTCACCATCCTTGTCATCACTTCTAGAAACTTCTAGAACACTGACTCACCTCATCTCAAGAAAAGATAAATCCGCCTTTAACCGAATGTTAAAAGACGGCTGATAGAAAACTGAAAACTGGCAACTTCCAAAAGTGATCCTGAAATAACTTTCAGGATAACCCCGTATCTGTATAAATATACCCGCATTTGTATTACGACCGAATACAAATGCAACTGAGACAAAGATATTATATCTACTCAATATAATACTCGGATCCGGCTTAAACCAAAGCCGACCAGTATCATCTGCCCGAAAAATAACACGTGCGTAAACGCACGTGCATTTTCCGAACCTGCCATAAAACCATACGGCCTCTACAACGTTTCGCCCGAACTTGGGAAACTATCAGTGGGGGACTCTAATGACTCGTCAGTACCCTGGCAGTGGGTTTAACCACAAACCGTCAGCGGCACTAGCTATGCGTAACGGCTGCCCATGGACTGACCTCAAGGGAGGCCGATGAGCGAACTCATCCGGAAACCCTACTGAGCCTAACAGTGACAATGTATATACAGTCCGGTCCGTTCGTCTATGAGTATCGTATATCTGCCTAGGGGGCTAGTAACGTCAGACCCCCAATAGCAGTATAAGTCGTGTTGGAGTGTAGCCCAATAACACCCGGAGATACTACTGGAGTACCTACCAGTAAATCTCCTGCCACGGCCGTGGGCTTTGTGTAATAGCTCTCCTAGACACAGCATGATCTCGCCCCCAATACCGGGAGAGACGAATCCCCTGCCGATCCGCTCACGTGCCTCCATGTGGCTCGGGACTGTACCCAAAAACTACCTGTTTGCACGACTCCTTTGAGCCGTGGTAGGGTAGAAATCAAAGCACAGTGGGAACTCACATGAGACAAATGACGACCTCAGGTCGATGAACTAACCTGTACACATGTCACCAGGGAACTGCTATCTGACGATAGATATAGTACTAACTAGCAGATTCCCGGCGAGTCCTGTCCGGTGTACTCATAACCCAATGAGCACCTGTATACATCTTAGGTGATCCAACTGACACCAGTGGCTTGTGAGACCGGCCACCGCCCCTCGACGGGGTCTCGACTGTATACACCAGTCTACTCCGGAGTATCGATGCCCTGTCTCGAAACTCCCACGACTAGGGACCACAATTAAGGATATGCGTATAAACCACCCAACTCTCACGTATATGATCGCCATCATACTGTTGGTGGTAAAGCAAGATCCTAAGGGCTCTATCAAAGTGTAACATGTAATCAGTCACCTGAACATGTACACGACTGATAAAGGCAAACCAGATAGCATACTATCATCTCGAGTAAGACTGTCCTACCGGTATAGGTCCTCTGCAATCATTGCAATCACGTACCTGCGATCCAATAATTGACTATGAGGGCACTATCTCCAACAATCTCCCACTTGCACTCAAGGCTAATTATTGCGATGTCGACTACTCACAGCCCGTGTGAAACCGAACATCCAACTCCTCTACTAATCAGTTTCACAAAGCCCGTTTGTAAAACTATTGTGTTCGAGAAATAGCCTCAGTGAGTGGATCCGCCTAGATGTTTCTATCTATATCTCTCTAAATCTCAAGTTCGCGGAGAAAGCCATCTCCCGAATCGAGTAATACATGTCTTAGAATATGTCTGGATATCTGATGGGACCTAGTTCATAAATGAACTCCAAATCCAAACTTCTTAGACTGTATCGATCACTGAACCTAATCAGTATCCGGCACCATGCCACCAACAGTATCCTCTTGAACCACCTGTCCATAATACTGTCCCTCGTCAGAGGGAAAACTATAACTCTGACAATCACTCTGTCAACCATGTCACCTTTGAAGCTTGGAATGATAACCGTCTCCCGAAGGAGGCTGCCGTCATCAAATCCGTAGAACATGTACTTATGTTCTAAAACTGCTTCCTTATGTTTCTCCAGGATTGGATTAATACAAACTTATTGCATCTAGTGCAAAAACAACATCTGGTGTGGTACTTGACATCTCATGATTGACTCAATTGCCTAAGCAAGTGATCTGCCAATCATGCCCATCCCTCTCCCCTTTAGTCTGTAAGACACCTTTAGAGAGGGTGACTCCATCACCTGCAGGTACACCACCATGCAAGAAGTCATCTATTCTAAAAACCATTAGAATACTGTCAAAGTACCCACATTGGGAAACTACCCAAATCCAGATTTAAAACCATAGATCCAGAAACCAGGATGTCAAATATTATATCCATATCCTGTCTGGAGAAACAACTGTGTGACGACCACAGTACAACCGATCGTAGTATAGGAATTTTTACTTCCTACTATGTGTATGTCATCCAGATACCATGACATCACACCCTACTACCTTCTTAACAGATCCATCCCCTATTCTGATTGAAGTCAAACCCATGACTGTCATATCAAAATTAGATGATCTATCTCCGCTATAACTGCTTTAGTCTATAAATAGACATAAGCTACTTGCCCACTATGCTTCCGATGCTCCCACTGACTACGACAACCCTCCTACTGTTGGTGTATATGCCCTAGAGGCCATTACTGTATCATACTAGTATGTATATTACTTGATGGAAGCTTGGGATATTCACAGTTGTACAGACAATCTTGCTCAATATAGTAGTATGCTACTTGGTTTGTCTCTGCTTTAATGTGTACATGTGTGTTTATTTATATCACCTATACGCATTAGTAGAGCCCTTAGGATCTTTGCTTGATTACCGGCGTTGTGATGGCGATCACACTCGTGGGGGCTGGGTAATCTACAAGCACATCCTTATACACGTCCCTAGTCGTGGGAGTATCGAGATAGGGCATCGATACTCCAGAGTAGACTAGCGTATGCGCTTCTCATCCCAGCACGGGAGACGGTCTGTCCCACAGCCGTCAGTACGTCGTACTTGAGATAGTATGCGGGTGCTCGTTAGGTTACGAGTACACTGGACAGGACTCGTCGGGAACTGATGGTTGGTATTATACCTATCGTCAGTTATCAGTTCCCAGGTGACATGAGTACAGCTTAGTCCGCTGACTTGACACTGTCACTTCGCCTCGAGTGTGTTCCCACTGTTCTTTGATTGCTACCCTACCACGGCTCTACTGAGTCGTGCAAACAGGTAGTAGTTGGGAGCAGTCCCGAAGCACTTGGAGGCAGTGACGGTTAGACAGGATTCGTCTCTCCCGGTATTGGGGGTTGACATCGCGCTGTGTCTAGGAGAGCCATTACACGAGTAGTCCCTGGCCAGGGCAAGCGAGATATACTGGTAGGTTTCCAGTGTTATCTCAGGGTGTATTGGGCTTCACTCCGACACGACTTGTACCGCTATTAGGGGACTGACGTTTACCGCCCCCCTAGGCCCGCCATGCGATGTATCAGACGAACAGACCGGACTGTACGGAGATTGTCACATACAGGCTCAGTAGGAGTGCAGATGGGGTTCACCTCGTCAGTCTTCTTATCGACATCTACCTGGGGACCGTTACGTACAGCTAGTGCCGCTTGCGGTCTGTGGTTAAACCCACTGCCAGCGTAGTGTCGAGTCTTTAGAGTCCCACACAGAGAGCTATTCGCCTTTAGGCTAAATGAGTAGAGGTCGCATGGTTTTGCGACAGGGTTCGTTCACATTCGCGCACTTGTGCACGTTTGCTGTCCGGACAGCTTATACTAGCGGGCTTTGGTTTAAGCCGGATCCTAGTATATGATTTGAGATTGGTTTTTCTCATTGTGTTCGTGTTCCTCGGATCACGAATGCGGGTGCGTATGCACAGTTGCTTGAGATTGAGGGAGAGGACCTTGATTAGGGTTAATGGCTATTGTCATTTTATTAACCCTAATATTTATGTGTGTGTTATTGTTAATTAGTAATTAGTTTAATAATTATCCATGGTTATGGTTGTTGACCATTTGACTTCTTTGACTTGTTGACCTAGGTTGACACTTTGACCATCATCATTTCTTTTGGAAGATGCTTTTTGATCTTTGCAAATTGAAATGATAATGGTCATGTCATGATTTACCATGATAATTATCTAGCTAATTATTCAATTAAATTAATTCACACATATTAGTGAGAATGGCTCTATTATTTTCTCATTCTCTCATATCATTTCTCTCTCTTGTTCATCCTCTCCCTCAAGCTCTCTCCCTCTCATGTGTTGAGAAACAAAAAGCTTGAGAAAAACCTTCACTTGATCTTCTCTACTCTCTTCTAGGGTTCAAGTCTTAGCATTTCTTGCACTCTAGTTACTCCTAGCTTGGAGTTGAAGCCAAAGGTCGAGGCTTTCGGGTGGATCCTTCTTTGACGGGAGAAGACAAGCAAGGTGACCTCTTTCTACCATTCCTAGGAGCAAGGAGAGAAGGACTAAAGACCAAAGGTATAACCTTTCCATCACTTAGCTACTTTGTAGTTAGGGTTAGCAAGTTTATGTTTAGCAAAGATCCTCACAAGCTTGGTCCATGTTGCCTAAGTCCATAAAAATCCAATTTTTATTATGTTTTCCGCCTCCCCGTAAGCACCGGGGTGGGCAACACGGACCTAACAGTGGTATCAGAGCCTAACTAAACATAAACTAACTTGGTAGTAAAGTGTATCGAAGTTCGAAACGGAAAAATCGAAAAAACCAAGTTATAAAAACCTGAGTTTCTGTTAAAAAGTTTTCTGGTCAAAACAAAATTTGTTATATCCCAAAAATCATCTCAGGCTTTTTAGAAGAAAATCACCAAAAACGATGCAGTAACTCAACCAAAGCGCCGCCCTTCCGCGGCAAAAGCAAGCTCTTTGCCGCGGAACCGCGGCCAACTTTGTGAGTTACTGCATCGATTTTGGTGCAGTATGTTTCTGATATGGTTTTAGGATTTTTCTGATATATTATATGTGCCCAGATTTTCCAGAATAGAAATTTGTTTTTGGGGGCCTATAATTCCGTATTTTTTCCGAACTTCAATATACTTTGACTATAAAGGTTATATCTGTGATGTTCTTATGTATTGAACGTCGGCTAATCGCTATATGACGATTAGTCGGGGTTATACATATCTGTGATCTGTGATTGTTGTTGATGGTTTGTGTATATGAACTCGTTGGATTGTCGCGGATGAATAGCCGGGGTGGATGTGAGATGAGAGTTTCTTTTTCTTTCATTCATGTAATAAATTTGTAAATTGATGTAATATTATTTGTTTGGCCGCACAACCGGGTCGGGGTTGTAGCCGTCATTGTATAATTCTTTTTACTGTTTTTGCTCCTAGGATAGACCCATGGAGGGGGTGCACAAACTACCGGGTAGCTCGAAGTGCCGAGTGGCCTACTCATGGCATTGAGGGAGGTTGCTTCGCTTCGGGTACTTGGCGGGTAGTTTGCCGCACCCGTAGGGGTCTTGGGTGGGGTTTGGCTATTCATCACGACCGTGTAATCCGTTTTTCGTTGCAGGCTCGAACGAATTGCGGATTCCTAGTATATCCAAAGTGTTCATCTGTGATCTGGATTGGCTATCATTGCTATATTGCTATATATAATAACTATTTAGGCGTTGCTTATGTTTTACAGCCGCGCTAGCCCAGCCCCCGCTCTGTCGTTAGTTAAGTAACCTAACGGGTGATGACGGGGCCCCGTGGCGAATACGAATGGCATAAGCGTACGTCATATTTTGGTTGTTTTCTGCAATGGTAGGATTTAAATGATGGGACGCATTAAAAGAACTAATGCAAGAAAATAAACCTAAAAGACGTTGTTGGAACAATTTTTCAAAAAGCTGTTATTACAAGGACGTTCATCTTTTTGTTTTGCATCGAGGTATTCGGTTATGAATGCCCAGCACCTCAATCGACGAGGCAAGGGCCGAGATCCCCTCATCGGGAGTGACCCCTTGGACAAAAGGTTTGCGTCAGGGTAATAACTTCACCATAGTCGATTATTCTTGCTTTGCATCGAGGTATTCATCTTACGGATGCCCAGCACCTCACTCGACGAGGAAAGAGCCGAGATCCCTTCACAGGGAGTGACCTCTTTAGCAAAAGTTTTCGCCACTATGTTTTTCAAAAAGACTACCAGGTTCCTTCAACGATATCAAGTTCATTACGTTAACGGGTTTTTTCGCCAAAAACCCAGCCGTAGCCCTCTGTCATTTCTTATAAGTAACATTTAGTATTCGTGCTGCGTTTGTTGACTCCGTCAAGGCGTAGTGTACGGTAGCTAAGTACTGCTTGTTTGTATCGGTATATGGGATTGATTAGGACAGTCGTATAACCTTGTTGACTCCGTCAAGGGTTATGCGGGTGGGTTTAATGCAATCCAGATAATGACAGGTTGAACTTGACTAGGACTCTTTGATTTGTTGACCCCGTCAAGATCACTTGGGTCCTAGGGGCAAAAACCACATCGGGAGTTTCAAAAGAACTGAAACTTGCAGATTTAGCATACCTTCTGGAGTGTGGTGACTAGAGTGGATTCCATCTAGGTTATCACACAATGACAGTTGGATCCCGATCCCACTGATGAGTTGGTCTACTCTCGGGAGATTATTTCACTTAACGATCAATGCTATAAACCTAGTAGGTGTCTAGAAAGGTGTTAGCGGGGTTACGCCCCCAGGGAAAAGAGGTTATTTAATTAAGGAACTTCGCGAAAGCGTTGGAAAACCTCCCTCGAAGTACCGACACTAGCCTGGCTGAAAGGTTAAGCAAGTATTGTGACGTGAATTAAAACCCGGCTAGTTCTTCTTTTAAAAGGTTTTAAGAAGAATTTGAGTAAACAGTGGGAGACATCCTGGTTAGATAAATTAATAAACCAATCTAATCTTGCAAGAGCATACGCTGAGTGTTTCTTTTCTCTCTCTCCAGGCAGCAACCTTTTCACGCCCTAATCAAGATAATAAAATGTATCGCTTGACCGAACCGAATTCTTATTCGGGACTGGGGAAAGTTGGTTCAGCTCTAACTTGTGACAACAGTCATGAGTATGAGAATGGGAAAGAGGAAAGTATGGATTTCCAGGATACCCAGTTGAAGAAGAAGCATGGTTTTGCATCTACTTCAGGTGTTCTTGTAATTGAGAACTGTTTTACGGTCAGCCCTACCTCCTGGGTACTTGATACCGGATCAGGATCTCATATCTGTAATTTATTGCAGGGACTGAGAAAAAGTAGGAAAGTTGCACTGGGTGATATGTCGCTCAGAGTAGCGAACGGAGCACAAGTTAATGCGGCAGCCGTCGGTGAATATCACCTAGTATTGCCTAATGGCAAGACTATGATTTTGAACGATTGCTACTATGTACCCTCCATGGTTTGCAACATCATATCAGTTTCTTTACTCGATAAAGATGGATATGACTTTGTTCTTGAAAAGAATATCATGAACATTTACCTTCATAAGGTACTGGTTGCAGAGGGTACACTGTGTAATGGTATCTACGTTCTAAATCAGAATACAGTTCTCAATATACAAAACACACGCAAGAGGAAGAATTCAGATACGAATGAATCCTACTTGTGGCATTGTAGGCTTGGTCATATCGGAGAGAAAAGACTGAGTAAGTTGCATAAAGATGGACTCTTGAATACGTTCGAATTTTCATCTTATGAAACTTGTCAGTCTTGTCTCAAAGGGAAGATGACCAAATCTCCGTTCACCGGACATGGAGAAAGAGCAAGAGAGCTCTTGGGACTCATACACAGTGATGTGTGTGGTCCGATGTCTATACATGCAAGGGGTGGGTTCTCGTACTTCATCACATTCACTGACGATCTCTCTAGGTTCGGATATGTGTATCTGATGAAACACAAATCTGAAGCTTTTGAGAAATTCAAGGAATTCAGGAAGGAAGTAGAGAACCAGATTGGCAAAAGTATCAAGATCCTCCGGTCTGATAGAGGAGGGGAGTACTTAAGCACGGAATTCCTAGATTACTTAAAAGAGAATGGTATTCTCTCTCAGCTTACTCCTCCTTATACACCACAGCACAACGGTGTTTCGGAGCGGAGGAATCGTACCCTATTGGATATGGTTCGGTCCATGATGAGTAGTGCTGAGTTGCCTCTTTCATTCTGGGGACATGCGCTTCAGACAGCGGCGTACCTATTGAACTATGTTCCATCCAAATCAGTGCCTAAGACTCCATATGAAATATGGAGTGGAAGAAATCCGTATCTTAAGCGATTTAAGATATGGGGTTGTCCGGCCTATGTGAAAACACAGAAACCGGACAAGTTAGAGGCACGGTCAGTTCTTTGTAAATTTGTGGGATATCCTAAAGACTCACTAGGATATCTGTTCTACCACACTGAGGAACAGAAGGTGTTTGTATCTCGCCACGCTACCTTCTTAGAAAGGGAGTTTCTTGCAAAAGAAACTAGTGGGAGTTCGGTAGAACTGGAAGAAATTCAGCGACCACAAAATGTAACTGAAAATTTGGAGGAACCGCTAGATTCAATAAACCCAGACGAACCTCAGCCACTCCGCAGATCTGGTAGGATTTCTCATCCGCCCGAGAGATACTACGGTTTTCTCATAGACGGGGATCGAGAGGATTGCATCTTGGAAGAAGATGACCCTACCAGTTTCAGGCAGGCCATTATCAGTAGGGACTCTGATAAGTGGCAGGAAGCAATGCAATCCGAAATGGAGTCCATGTACGCCAATAAAGTGTGGACCTTGGATATTGCTCCAGCTGGGATAAAACCCGTTGGATGCAAATGGATCTACAAAAGAAAACTTGGTGTAGATGGGCAGGTGGAAACCTATAAAGCTAGGCTCGTTGCAAAAGGTTTCCGTCAAAGACCTGGTTTGGACTATGACGAAACTTTTTCTCCGGTGGCTATGCTCAAATCCATTCGGATCCTACTTGCCATTGCTGCCTTCCATGACTATGAGATCTGGCAGATGGATGTTAAAACGGCTTTCCTAAACGGTTGTTTGGAAGAGTGCGTTTACATGGATCAACCAGAAGGTTTCGTAGACAGTGGGAGCAGCGGAAAGGTGTGCAAGTTGCTTAAATCCATTTATGGATTAAAGCAGGCATCGCGGAGCTGGAACATCTGTTTTGATGAGGCAATCAAGGAATTTGATTTCATCAAGAACGAAGATGAACCCTGTGTTTATAAGAAGATTGTAGGACGAACTGTCGTATTCCTAGTCTTGTACGTGGACGACATTCTTCTGATAGGAAATGACATTCCTATGCTACAATCGGTCAAGCTGTTTTTGTCACAAAGGTTCTCCATGAAGGACCTGGGTGATGCCTCGTACATTCTGGGGATCAAGATCTATAGAGATAGATCCAAGAAACTATTGGGACTTTCACAGTCCAGGTACATAGAGACCGTACTAAAGAGATTTAGTATGGAGGATTCCAAGCGCGGTAACATACCCGCATTGCACAGAATTACCCTCTCCAAGAAGATGTCTCCTAAGACTGACGAGGAGAGGGTTCGCATGAGCACTATACCCTACGCTTCGGCGGTAGGATCTATAATGTATGCGATGCTATGTACAAGACCAGATGTAGCTTACGCGTTGAGCACGGTAAGCCGGTATCAGTCAGACCCAAGGGAGGACCACTGGACAGCAGTGAAGAACATTCTCAAGTACCTGAGAAGGACTAAGGAGATGTTCCTGGTTTACGGTAATGGAGACCTCAGGGTCGAGTCCTTTACCGATTCAAGCTTCCAGAGTGACAAAGATGACAGCAAGTCCGTCTCGGGTTTTGTGTTTACCCTCAACGGAGGGGCGGTATGTTGGAGGAGTTCCAAGCAGGATACCGTCGCAGACTCAACGATGGAGGCTGAATACATTGCTGCAAGCGATGCCGCAAAAGAGGCGGTCTGGATTAAGAAGTTCATTAGTGAACTTCAGATGGTTCCGTCCATTGTTGACCCAATACCTTTGTATTGCGATAACAATGGGGCTATAGCTTTAGCAAAGGAACCAAGGTCCCATCAGAAATCCAGGCACATCTTAAGGCGGTATCACCTGATCAGGGAGATCATTGATCGACAGGAGATCGAGGTGCGGAGAGTGGACACAAAGGACAACACTGCGGACCCATTCACGAAGGCTTTACCCCAGACTCAGTTCGAGCGGCTGATCGAGATGATAGGTCTTCGATACGCCAGTACATGGCCTTAGTGCAAGTGGGAGGTTGTTGGTGTATATGCCCTAGAGGCCATTACTGTATCATACTAGTATGTATATTACTTGATGGAAGCTTGGGATATTCATAGTTGTACAGACAATCTTGCTCAATATAGTAGTATGCTACTTGGTTTGTCTCTGCTTTAATGTGTACATGTGTGTTTATTTATATCACCTATACGCATTAGTAGAGCCCTTAGGATCTTTGCTTGATTACCGGCGTTGTGATGGCGATCACACTCGTGGGGGCTGGGTAATCTACAAGCACATCCTTATACACGTCCCTAGTCGTGGGAGTATCGAGATAGGGCATCGATACTCCAGAGTAGACTAGCGTATGCGCTTCTCATCCCAGCACGGGAGACGGTCTGTCCCACAGCCGTCAGTACGTCGTACTTGAGATAGTATGCGGGTGCTCGTTAGGTTACGAGTACACTGGACAGGACTCGTCGGGAACTGATGGTTGGTATTATACCTATCGTCAGTTATCAGTTCCCAGGTGACATGAGTACAGCTTAGTCCGCTGACTTGACACTGTCACTTCGCCTCGAGTGTGTTCCCACTGTTCTTTGATTGCTACCCTACCACGGCTCTACTGAGTCGTGCAAACAGGTAGTAGTTGGGAGCAGTCCCGAAGCACTTGGAGGCAGTGACGGTTAGACAGGATTCGTCTCTCCCGGTATTGGGGGTTGACATCGCGCTGTGTCTAGGAGAGCCATTACACGAGTAGTCCCTGGCCAGGGCAAGCGAGATATACTGGTAGGTTTCCAGTGTTATCTCAGGGTGTATTGGGCTTCACTCCGACACGACTTGTACCGCTATTAGGGGACTGACGTTTACCGCCCCCCTAGGCCCGCCATGCGATGTATCAGACGAACAGACCGGACTGTACGGAGATTGTCACATACAGGCTCAGTAGGAGTGCAGATGGGGTTCACCTCGTCAGTCTTCTTATCGACATCTACCTGGGGACCGTTACGTACAGCTAGTGCCGCTTGCGGTCTGTGGTTAAACCCACTGCCAGCGTAGTGTCGAGTCTTTAGAGTCCCACACAGAGAGCTATTCGCCTTTAGGCTAAATGAGTAGAGGTCGCATGGTTTTGCGACAGGGTTCGTTCACATTCGCGCACTTGTGCACGTTTGCTGTCCGGACAGCTTATACTAGCGGGCTTTGGTTTAAGCCGGATCCTAGTATATGATTTGAGATTGGTTTTTCTCATTGTGTTCGTGTTCCTCGGATCACGAATGCGGGTGCGTATGCACAGTTGCTTGAGATTGAGGGAGAGGACCTTGATTAGGGTTAATGGCTATTGTCATTTTATTAACCCTAATATTTATGTGTGTGTTATTGTTAATTAGTAATTAGTTTAATAATTATCCATGGTTATGGTTGTTGACCATTTGACTTCTTTGACTTGTTGACCTAGGTTGACACTTTGACCATCATCATTTCTTTTGGAAGATGCTTTTTGATCTTTGCAAATTGAAATGATAATGGTCATGTCATGATTTACCATGATAATTATCTAGCTAATTATTCAATTAAATTAATTCACACATATTAGTGAGAATGGCTCTATTATTTTCTCATTCTCTCATATCATTTCTCTCTCTTGTTCATCCTCTCCCTCAAGCTCTCTCCCTCTCATGTGTTGAGAAACAAAAAGCTTGAGAAAAACCTTCACTTGATCTTCTCTACTCTCTTCTAGGGTTCAAGTCTTAGCATTTCTTGCACTCTAGTTACTCCTAGCTTGGAGTTGAAGCCAAAGGTCGAGGCTTTCGGGTGGATCCTTCTTTGACGGGAGAAGACAAGCAAGGTGACCTCTTTCTACCATTCCTAGGAGCAAGGAGAGAAGGACTAAAGACCAAAGGTATAACCTTTCCATCACTTAGCTACTTTGTAGTTAGGGTTAGCAAGTTTATGTTTAGCAAAGATCCTCACAAGCTTGGTCCATGTTGCCTAAGTCCATAAAAATCCAATTTTTATTATGTTTTCCGCCTCCCCGTAAGCACCGGGGTGGGCAACACGGACCTAACAGCTACCGGGTCTCATAGCCTGGAACAACAGTAGTGTCAAGTCTGGATAGATAAGAACCTCCCTGTCACCGTCCTTGAGCCTACCGAAGTACCTCTCGGGTGTCTGAGGTTACCCACCATATCTGCGGAGTGGCTATTGGAATGTCAATCTTGATTGAATCTTTAGGTCCTATTAAATTTTCCGTAATCGTTTGCGGTTCTGGAATCACTTCCAGTTCTACCATACTCCCATTACTGTTTTCTGAAAAAATCCATTTTACTAAAACTGTGGCGGGTCAAGAACAATATCACTATTGATCTTCCAAATGGTAGAATATCAACCCTCGTCATAGCCAGGGTCAACCCACAAACAGCCATTATAGAAACGTGCCCTGAGTTATCCAGAGTCTGGTTTTAAGCATAAGCTGGACAACTCCCCGTACCTTAACATCTTTTAAGGTACGAACCATTCTATATCCAATATAGAAACTTTGGCACTTATTTAATTGGAACCTGATTCAAATCATGCAGCTGTCTCCAGTGCATATCAACTTAATGGAAAGAGGCTAATCAGCATTACTCAACTTAGGAATCCATCCAATTATGAGTAACCTGAAAGAGAAACACGTTTCTCAAAACCATCACTATCATTTGAATACCAATCACAAGAATCTACATCTTCGATCTCTTTGAAGAATCCCGATACTTGTGATACCTGGTTCTCTACTTTATTCTTATACCCACAACTTCTCAAAACTTAGACCTTGTATTTGTACGAAACACTTGTCTAAATACTAGAGAAGTTATAAGTAAACAGAATATAGTATGAGGACCTACCCCTTTGTCCTGATGGACACTTGGACAACATACAATACTCTGTATAAGTCCGCTGAGTTGAACAACTCAAAACCTGTGCGTCGTAGGTTGAAAACTGTACCCTGGCGATTTCCTCAAATATCACCAATTACAACGAATTCCGATATAATGAGGACAATCACCTAATTCCCAATAACTTACTCCCACTCATCATCTGTAAAACCATACAGATGTGAGAATGAAACCTGGTAAATACATACCCTTGGAGTAAGTGTCTAATCGGGAAAACAGTATTTCTTTAACAATGCACTGAAACATGAAAATGTTTCGTAGGGGTATCTTGGTATTCATAGCAATGCCTCTTCCATAATCCAATTCATGACTTCAACCGTATATTTTATTGCCATCTCTCCAAATCCCTTTATTTGTCTTTAGTCGTTACCTTCTGTACACCATCGTTAGGCTAAATGGTTTTCTTCCTTCCCTACCATTCGGCACCAGCCTATGGTTTGGAAGAAGACTATCCAGTAAGCATAATAGGTGTACCCTCCTAAACCAAGGAGTACTCATAACTGAGAGAAGGTGATGATAAAAGACAACTGAATAATACCTTATTCTTTTAAAGGTGAAATAGGAGTGGCGATGTAGTACGCGGTTTTGGTCGTGAATGATATCAGTCGCAATTTACTTTGCCCTCTTTCTAATCCTTTTATTTTGTCTTTACATATTACCTTCTGCACACCCTACTTAGGCTAATTGGTTTTCTTCATTCCCTACCTTTCGGCACCTGCCTATGGTTTGGAATAAGACTATCCAATAAGCGTAATAGGTGTACTCGCCTAAACCAAGGAGCTCTCGCAACCTGAGAGAAGGTGATAATAAAAGACAACTGAATAAACCAATTCTATTTCTCCTGAACCTGGATCCATCCTCGAAGAAATCCCTTCGAGTTCGTATATAACCATACGATGGATCTATCCAATGGAAGTGGATGTCCGTAGTAATACGGGTGTTCTGAGAAATTCAAAGGGTAGAAGAAGGAGTGGCAATGACTTATGCAACATAGACAATCCAATAGCCAGTATTTTAAGAAGGTTCGGTCAACCTAGTCATTGAATCATAGTCTAGGGTCGGTCAATGGTCGCTGCCAAAGAGAGAGAGAAAAGAAACACTCTGCGTGCACTCTAACCTAGATCAGAATGGTTATCACTTTATCTAATCCGGAAACCTCCCACTGTCCTGTCAAATTCTCCTCCAAACCTAAAGAAGAATCAATCGGGATCACCCGAAGAGTAAACCAACTCATCAGTGGGAATCGGGATCCAACTCTCATCGCATGATAACGTGATGGAATGCATCCACGTTACTCATACTCCAGAAGGTATGCGCATACTTGGCAAGTTTCAGTTTCTTTAGAAACTCCCGATACGATTTTTGCCCCATACCTTTATAACCTTGGCTTTGGTCAAAATGTCATAAGTCACATGCCAAGTTCTACCCGTCACTATCTTGTCAATTTGAACCCACCCGCACATGCCCCTGACTTTGGCCAATCGGCAGAACGACTGTCCCAAACTAACTCATCTATCTATGCAACAATTGAATACCCAGCAGCTACCAAACACTATGCCTTAACTTTGGCTAAAATACATAGCTTGAATACTACTGAATACTCAAAAGAAGTGACGGAGGGCTACGGCTAGTTTTTGGCGAAAAACCTTTAACGTAGTGAACTTGATATCGCTGAAGGAACCTGATAGCTTTTTAAAATATAGTGGCGAAAACCTTTTGCTAAAGAGGTCACTCCCGGTGAAGGGATCTCGGCTCTTTCCTCGTGGAATGAGGTGCAGGATATTCCACTGAATACCGCTATGCAAAGCAACTTGTAATCGACTATAGTGAAGTTATTACCCTGACGCAAACTTCTGCCCAAGAGGTCAGTCCCGGTGAAGGGATATCGGCCCTTGCCCCGTCGAATGAGGTGCGGGATATTCCAACCGAATATCACTATGCAAAACAAAAGGAAACGTCTTTGCAATAACACTTTTTAAATTTGTTCCAACAACTGTAAACAGGTTTGTTTTACTTTGTATTGATCAGAATCAACGCAGTCCCATCAATAATCACACCAGAAAAGAACGAAAATAAAATGTACGTATATGCCATCCGCATTCGTCACTGGGTCCCGTCATCACCCGTTAGGTTACTTAACTAACGACAGAGCGGAGACTGGACTAGCGCGGGTGTAAAACATATACAACATCTAATAGTATATAAACCAATATACAATAATCGCTCTAGGCGTGATAATATGCAACATTACAGAAAAGTAATAAGCATCACAGAACAATACAGATAATCTGGGATCCCCGGGTTTCACAGAGCCGCTGCTGAAACCCGACGTTCCCCTGTCGTGTGGATAGCCTGTGCAATGAAACCTAGACCCCTACGGGTGCGGCAAGTTACCCGCCAAAACCTGAAGCGAGGCAGCCCCCTACAGCATAGTGAATGGACCACCCAGCACTTCACGGAATCCGGTAATCTTGGGCACCCTCCTTAGGTCAACCTGTACCCCCTACGAGTGCGGCGAATAGTCTGCCAATTCTAGAGTGGGACCCTTCTGCCTCTCAAAGCCATGAGATGCGGACCCGTTGCCCTCCAGAACCCGGCTATCTGTGCACTCCGTGGCGGGGTAAAACCTAGTACAGTAATGAAAAATAGTACAACAGGTACATCGACCGCAACCTGGTCGTGCCCCAAAAGAATATTATACAACAGGCAGTGACGGCAGTTCACAAGTTGGACGCTCGCCCCGCAATATCAAATGTACAAATAAACTCAAACTGTACTACCATTGCACACTGCTATCCACCACGAAAAATCCGCAACATCACAGCACAACACAGAACATCAACGCGAATGTCACGTTCGCAAACCCGTCTAAAAGAACTATAGCAATCAGACGCGGTTTACCGATCAAATGACATTCCCGGTCGGAGATATAATGTAAGCATTGTAAACTAACATGTTTAAATTTCGATCGACTAAATATCACAAAGTGGGCCCCACGAACAACTGGTGAACAGTAACAAAATCTGGGCCCAAAAGATATATACCAAAAACCCCAAATTCCAACAGAGAAGACACAGACAAAATTTGGTGCACTGATCCCATAGAACGGCCGCGGATGCGCGACAAAACCATGGGTTCGGCCGCGACTCCGCGGCGGTTTGGTGGGATCACGTGCTCAAATTTGGTCGTTGTACTTCTGAAACCCTGCACAACTTTCTGTGATATGTGGAATATTTTTAGGACACCATTTAAAATCGACAGAAACTGTCAAATTGAAAAATGCGGTTTTTGATTTCCGGTTCGATCGATATTTTAAACGCGTTAGCACAAGTTAGTATAGCAAAATGGTGAGGCTCTGATACCACTGTAAGTCTACGCTAGCGCCCCGGCCGTCTACAGACGCCAAATGCGGAACAAAAACTTTTTAACTGGCGCTATCGTATACTTTAACCCGGATCTTCCATTATTGCTAAACTAACAAACTGTAAAGAGTGTAGAAAGGTTATACCGAACGATCCAAGTCCTTCGTTCTTTAACCATCATCCCACGCTCCGTTGCGGCTGCTCCGATCTCGTCAATATCCGATCTGCTCGTCCAGGTGGCACCACGTCGACGATTCTTTAAACGGGCTCCCGCCTCTGACTTGAGGCAACTCGGTCGTCAAGTTTGCTAAAAGAGACGACCAAGAATGATGTAGAGAATGAGTAGATGACTTTGTCTCACTTCGCCCAAAGCCGTAGACGATCGGTTATTGAAGTTGCCGATGGAAATGAAATGGAACAAGAAATGAACTATGAAATTTCCATGCATCCAAAACTTTGGTCTTTTCTTTTTAACAACCATAATTTTTCCAAGTGAGAGAGAGGAGGAGGAGAGAGAGGGCCGGCCACTTTAAAGGAGGGGGGGTGAGTGTAGGAACCAAGTGGTGACCATAACACAAAGCTTATCATGAAGAAAAGATCTTAACAAAAACAAAATGCATTAATGTTAAAGCATGAGTCATTAAAACCTAGTCATCATATAATAAAAGCAAAGATGAGTCATGAACCTAGTCACCATCCTTGTCATCACTTCTAGAAACTTCTAGAACACTGACTCACCTCATCTCAAGAAAAGATAAATCCGCCTTTAACCGAATGTTAAAAGACGGCTGATAGAAAAATGGAAACTGGCAACTTCCAAAAGTGATCCTGAAACAACTTTCAGGATAACCCCGTATCTGTATAAATATACCCGTATTTGTATTACGACCGAATACAAATGCAACTGAGACAAAGATATTATATCTACTTAATATAATACTCGGATCCGGCTTAAACCAAAACCGACCAGTATCATCTGCCCGAAAAATAACACGTGCGTAAACGCACGTGCATTTTCCGAACCCTGCCATAAAACCATACGGCCTCTACAACGTTTTGCCCGAACTTGGGAAACTGTCAGTGGGGGACTCTAATGACTCGTCAGTACCCTGGCAGTGGGTTTAACCACAAACCGTCAGCGGCACTAGCTATGCGTAACGGCTGCCCATGGACTGACCTCAAGGGAGGCCGATGAGCGAACTCATCCGGAAACCCTACTGAGCCTAACAGTGACAATGTATATACAGTCCGGTCCATTCGTCTATGAGTATCGCATATCTGCCTAGGGGGCTAGTAACGTCAGACCCCCAATAGTAGTATAAGTCGTGTCGGAGTGTAGCCCAATAACACCCTGAGATACTACTGGAGTACCTACCAGTAAATCTCCTGCCACGGCCGTGGGCTTTGTGTAATGGCTCTCCTAGACACAGCACGATCTTGCCCCCAATACCGGGAGAGATGAATCCCCTGCCGATCCGCTCACGTGCCTCCATGTGGCTCGGGACTGTACCCAAAAACTACCTGTTTGCACGACTCCTTTGAGCCGTGGTAGGGTAGAAATCAAAGCACAGTGGGAACTCACACGAGACAAATGACGACCTCAGGTCGATGAACTAACCTGTACACATGTCACCAGGGAACTGCTATCTGACGATAGATATAGTACTAACTACCAGATTCCCGGCGAGTCCTGTCCGGTGTACTCATAACCCAATGAGCACCTGTATACATCTTAGGTGATCCAACTGACACCAGTGGCTTGTGAGACCGGCCACCGCCCCTCGACGGGGTCTCGACTGTATACACTAGTCTACTCCGGAGTATCGATGCCCTGTCTCGAAACTCCAACGACTAGGGACCACAATTAAGGATATGCGTATAAACCACCCAACTCTCACGTATATGATCGCCATCATACTGTTGGTGGTAAAGCAAGATCCTAAGGGCTCTATCAAAGTGTAATATGTAATCAGTCACCTGAACATGTACACGACTGATAAAGGCAAACCAGATAGCATACTATCATCTCGAGTAAGACTGTCCTACCGGTATAGGTCCTCCGCAATCATTGCAATCACGTACCTGCGATCCAATAATTGACTATGAGGGCACTATCTCCAACAGAGGTGAGTTTGCTCAAAGCATCAGCTTGGGTGTTCAGATTCTGGGGAATCTGCTCTACCTGGACTTCGTCCAAATTTTTGCGAAGTCTTTTTACCTCGGCTAGGTACTTTACCATGAGCAGTTCTCGGGCTTCAAATTGCCCGGTTAACTGGCCGACGACTAGTGCGGAGTCGCTGCGGACTCTTTTGGTCTTCAGCCCTACCCCGGAGGCGATTTGCAATCCTCCTAACAAAGCCTGGTATTCCGCAGTGTTGCTTAACGCTCTGAACCCGAGATTTAAGGAGTATTCCATTTCTGCTTCATTTGGGCCGCGGATGATCAAGCCAGCCCCGCTCCCTTCCTCGGTAGAGGATCCATTCACGTATAGAACCCAATCGGGGATGGAGTCGGGTACTTCTTCGACCAAGGGTCAGAGTCCGAGGTCCCATGCTCTTGCTCCTTCTTTTGTTAGTACATTCGACCATGAAGTCTGCTAGGACCCGCGCTTTGATGGCTTGCCGAGGGCGATACCTGATATCGAATTGGGACAATTCCTACCTCCATTTTTCTAGACGACCTGATGACTCGGGAGAGGCGAGGATAAACCCTAATGGTCGCTTGGTGAGGATAAGGATTGTGTGTGCTTGGAAGTAATGTCGGAGTTTCCTGGAAGTGACGACAAGTTCCAGAACTATCTTCTCTATGGCGGGGCATCTTGTCTCTGCATCCTTGAAGACATGGCTCACGTAATAAACTGGCTTCTGCACACCATCGATTTCTCTAACGAGCACCGAGTCTGCAGCTTGGTCGAAGACCGCAAGGTACAATAATAGCTCATTTCCTTCGACTGGTCGGGTGAGCAGTGGGGGAGTTGTTAAGTGCGTCTTGAGTTGTTCGAAAGTGTTTTGACATTTCTCCGACCATTCGAACTTAGGAATATTCCTTAAGGTTTTGAAGAAGGGGAGGCACTTCTCTCCGGATCTTGACATAAAGCGACTCAGAGCGGCCACTTTTCCTGTGAGCCGCATGATCTCAACGTTGCTTCTTGGTGTGGCCATGTTGAGAATGTCGCTGATCTTTTTTGGGTTAGCTTCGATTCCTCGGTGGGTAACCATAAACCCGAGGAATTTCTCGCTAGTGACTCCGAACGTGCACTTAGCTGGGTTCAACTTCATTTTGTACTTGCGCAGGACGTCGAATGTCTCGCCAAGATCTTTGGTGTGCTCGTCCGATGAGGTTGATTTTACGAGCATGTCGTCGACGTAGACCTCCATGTTCCTCCCGATCTGTAGTTTGAACAGTTTGTTAACTAGGCGCTGATATGTAGCCCCAGCATTCTTAAGACCGAAGGGCATAACTTTGTAGCAGTATACCCCCCGATCCGTAGTGAACGTGGTAAGTTCTTCATCTGCCAGGTTCATCTAGATCTGATTGTTGCCGGAGAAAGCGTCCATGAAGCTTAGCAATTCGTGGCCAGCCGAGCTGTCGACTAGCTGGTCTATCCGAGAGAGGGGATAGTTGTCTTTCAGGTAGGCCTTGTTCAGATCCATAAAGTCGACGCACATGCGCCACTTCCCGTTCGCCTTTTTCACTATTACCATGTTCGCTAGCCAATCCGAGTAGTCAATATTTTTAATAAAGTTGACTGCGAGCAATCTATCGATCTCGTCCTCAATCGCCTTTTGTTTGATCAGAGTAAAACTTCTCTTCTTTTCTCATATGGGTCTGTCCTTAGGGTCGATCCCGATCTTGTGTGAGATAACTTTAGGGTCGATCCCGGGTATGTCCGCCGGTGTCCATGTGAATACATCTGAATTTTCCCGAAGGAAGCGGATCAAGTCTTCACGACGGTCTCCCATCAAAAGTGATCCAATCTGAACGGTTTATCCATCGACCCCCTTGACGAGGGAGACTTCTGTCAGTGCTTCCTCTGGGGCTCCTCGGATTTCTTTCAGGTCGTTGCGCGTGTCCAAAGATCCCTGAAAATTGTTTGTGTCCTCAAAGTCGCCCTGCTCTCCGGAAGGAGACGTTGAGGCGAAGAAAATCTTGGCGATCTGCTGGTTCCCATAGGCCCGACCTATCACCCCTTTGTCTAACGGGAATTTAACCGCAAGGTGGTAGGTCGAGATTTGAGTCCGAAAGGCATTTAATGTCGGGCTTCCCAGGAGGATATTGTAGGATGAAGGGATCTTAGAGACGATGAAATCCACCGGTATGGTCTTCGTATGGCCTGCTTCTCCAATGTTGAGGAGGAGGGTGACCACTCCCTCAGCCAGGATGGAGTGGTTGGTAAACCCCGAGAGGACGTGGGAGATGGGCCATAGGTCAGATGGTCCCAGCCCCATATGCTTGAAACAGTCGTGGAAGAGGATGTATGTCGAGCTCCCGAAATCGACCAATATCCTCTGTATCTCATAACGGTGGAACTGGACTGTTGTAACTAGAGGGTCGTTGTGAGGAAAGGATATATCGTGAAGGTCTTTATCGGTGAAGACGATGGGCTCGGACGTCCTGTACTTCTTCCCGGGTGGGTCGATTGTACCCTCGACCGGTAGGAGGTGGCAGTTATCACTGGTTTCCCGAGCAGGTTCCGAGATAACGGCCGAGGTAACGACCATGATTTTCCCGATCGTTAATTCCCCGGGAGGGGGTTGGTTCTCGCTTCCGGTCTGCCTGCCGCTTGTCCCGCAGGTACTTCGCTAGGTGGCCAGAATGGATCAACTCCATGATGTAGTCACGGAGTTGTTTGCAGTTTTCGGTCGGGTAACCCTGCGACCTATAGAAGGCTCAGTATGGTCCCCGGATACGCTTAGCCACTCTTTGGGTGATTGGTGGGAGATTGAAGAATCTCTCGCCTTTCGCTTCCTCCAACAGCTCGGTCTGGGAGATGTTAAGAGGAGTGTACTCCTAGAACTTCGGGGAGTATGGTTTTGGCCGGTCGACCCTCTTCTTCTCTTCTCTTCCCCTCTTCTTTTGGTCGGCTTGGTCGCTGTTCATCATAGAAAATTGTATTTTAATACCGCTCATTCAATATCTATTTTGCTTTATATCGGTACTATTAATCAATGTTTGCTCAGTAATTACAGTTTACAGGTATCCGTGATAAATATTGGAAAATACATTCAACATCACACATATAACGTTTGGGAGCCGACACTGCAAACAGAACAGGAAAACCGACCGATATCCTAAGAGCTCTTTTAGAAATAATGCATGTGTACACACTTTTTGTCTAAATTGGTCCAACACATACAAGTGTGCACACATGCTCTTTGGCTCTAGACCATGATGGGGCTGCCATGATGCAAGGCACAAGTGGGCATGGGTGTGATGTGCATTAATGAGCATTGATGTGGTATGAACCTTTGCACTTGATCCCTCTCTGTACATTACTCCAGATTACACCCTTGTGTGAATTAAAAGAAATTGCAATTACAGAGAGATACTCAAGAGAGTAGAAGATCACAGACCAAAGATGGACCCCACTCTCCAAACCAAGGCCACAAATAAATTCATCTTGGCCGCAATTTGCGGCCAAGTTGGGGCCAAATAGGCTCGTGCTCTTTTGGTGGGTCCCTTGTTGTCATTCCACTGTAGTGTCATATGCAACTTTTGATATTTTATTGCCTATAAATAGCAGATGAGTGTTTAGCTTGAGGGTACCATGTATATACTCCATTCATAGTTTTGTTTTAGTTAGTTTTTGGTTTAGCTTGAGGGTGTATGATCTTCATTTGGTTTCTTTTTCTTCTTCCCTCTTGAAACTCTCTTTAAAGAGCTTCATTAAGGAGGTTGAACAAACTACCATAATCTTGTATCTCAATTCTTCAAGTGCTTAATATATTGTTGCTTTCTTTTATTTACTTGCTTTCCTTACTTACTTGCTTTCTTTTCTTGTTATGCTTAACTAATTCTTTGGTTGTGGTGTGGGTGAGGAAGGGAGATGAAAGGTTTTGCCTTCTCCACCTTTTGATTATGTTTCATGTTCTTAAATTTATGATGCTAACTTAAAGATTGTTAATGTATTGATATGATATGGTATTTTGACACATGGTTACTTATAACCTCTCATATACCGTATTCATTCCCTTTCCCCATTTCAATGTTTAAGTTAAAATCCATTTGGTATTAAGTTTGCTAAGTTTGGATATCGTATCTTGTGATCAATTGCTTGACTATATTTTGTTTTCATATACGATATACCATCAAAAATACTTAGCAAATTCAACACCAAAATCATTTGCTCTCACTAACCACTTTGTGTTTTTGTTGTTGCGGTATGCTTGCTAACCCTTATATTTAGTGTTGATACCCCAAGCGTGGACATACAAATGGTAAGTGATCAAAAGGACTCGTTTCGTGCTTTGCGGTGAATATCGGACTTTGACGGTTTATGCTCCGCAACCGCATTGACAAGTCGTGCTTCATACCGGGACTAAGATAAGGCCGGAAACTCATGATCACAGGAGGGTAGAGGTAAACGTCGCAATTCGACCTTCTGAACCAAGACACAACCATGCTTTCTTACTTGTTTTCCTTCATTATTTGTTTTCCGTATTTTCATTCTTTTATAATTATTTATGACAACCAACCATTCATTAATTTGTTGAACCTTAAATCGCGATATGGAATACACAATTCCCTGTGGATCGACCCGTGCTTGCCGGCTCACTACAACGCGCCGTGTACTTGCGGTTATAAATATTTAAAACGAGAACGATCTCGCGTGCGCATTCCGTTTCATTAAAACGTACACATTTTCAAAACATACGTGTTTGCGCGCGCGGGTAAATTCCCAACAAGTTTTTGGCGCCGTTGCTGGAGAGTTAGTAGTCATTAGGTATTGTTATTTCTGGTTCGTATTAACAAACTAACTATTAACTCATTTTTTTATCAAAACTAACAAAACTAACTTTTCTAACATTTGTTCTCTGTCTTTTTGATCTGCTATCACACTGAATTTAATTATAGAATTTTGCATATAAAATTAGGACACTCTAAGAATAGTAAGCACACAGTAAGAAGTAGGAGCAGCCATTCGAAAATCTGGCCGCAAATAAATCCTCTTTGGCCGTAAATTGCGGCCTACCTGCCTCCAATTGCCCTATATTTTTGTTGTTTGCTTATTTGTCCCATTTGTAATCTATTGGTATATGCAAAATTTCACAATTATGTTTGTGCAGCTAATTGGCCATATATATCGCTTTTTGCTCTAAATATCGTATTTTCCGACATTTTCAGATTTCAACGGGATTACGAGAAGCGATCGTGCGGAGCAAGATTAAAATTTAATTGCAAGACGTTAGTGAAGTATAGTGCTAAAGATCCGGGTAGTTTGACCCGCGCAAACGAACATTCAAATACCCGTAATCACTTTCAAGGGGGTTTCTTAACCCAAATGACATTGGTACGTATTTCCTAACACATTCCTCTCGAATCCGACGCATTCCAATATTTCTATCTTTTGCAGTATTTTTCGCACAATTTTGCCGCCAATTGTACAGAGAACTAACCGTATTTTTTGCAGCGCTTAAACATAAATGAAAAAGAATTGTTTAAATTGCTTGATTTCTTGAATTCTTTTATTTGATTGCACATTGCATCTTAATACGGAATTAAGGGCAAAAATGACCAAACAAGATACGGTAAAGGATTTCATCACCTTTTCTCCGTAGCCCACAAATCACAAAACTGCATTCTTGCATACCCCCAGTAATTTTAAAATCAATTAGAACTCTGATTCTAAGGACTTCGCGCTCATTAGGAGAAATTAACTGTTTTTAGAACTTTGCTTAACGGTATATCGTTTACGGGGTGTCTAGGCAAGTGTTCAAGAGAAAGGGTAATTTAATTTAGGAACTTCGCGAAAGCGTTGTAAAACCTCCCCTTCTCTCTTGTACTTACCTGGCTTCGTGATCAGTATACCTTGAGCCTATTTCTTGACACAGTTTTACTTCGTCAGTCAGGTTCTTGAGCAGGTCTAGTTGACTTAGCATAACATAGACTGCTAAGGGTATGATATTCTTTATTTTTGTGATATTTGTGAATTCTTATTGATATGGGTGATACATGATTTAATTCGATTTTTCACGATTCTTATTCATTTGTTTATACTCAGTCCAATTAATTTGTACAAATTGCCAAAATTCTTCCTACATTCATGAACATTGTCCTTTTCTAGGGGGTGACCAACCGTCCCAAATTTTTGATAACGCTCATCCACCTAACACTCTTGAACCCAGTCCCACTTCAACCATAGACCAACTGATTGAAAATTTAGAGAAAGAGGTCAACAGACTGATTGCTTTAGCATCACCACCATCACAACCCCTTCAACCCAAAACAATTGAACCATCATTAGGGTATGATAGTGAGATGGATGCTAGGTTGAACACTCTAGAAAAAGTTATTGAAGTATTGACTACGGTCGAGAATCAATCAGCTGCGACGCTAGCCCTGTTTATAAAACAATCTGAGCAACTATTTGTTGCTCAAGCTTAATCATTGGCTAGAATCAAGGAACAAGTGAAACATTTAGCTGTGAGAATTCTAGGGAGTGAACACAGTCAATCGGAACCCAATAGTATCAATATCTGTTATTTAGGAAGTCACCTAAGTGAGATAAATGATCAACCAAATTTTTATGATTTCATAGATGATGATACAATAGAATTGACTGAGTGTTGTCAGGATACACAAGAAAAACCTCCGACCGATTTTTGATTTCCGATTTTAGAGGAGGAAGCTTGTGAATTTGACGGGTATGGTTGGGATAAATTGTTAGAAAAGATCAACGATCAGAAACCCACAATTTTTGTATCACCTAGTGATATTGTTTCGGATGAAACGTTAGTGTGGAAACCTACTTTTTTAGATGATATGAACCTACCCATTTATGAATGTGATGAGGAGGAAATTGTATTGGGAGAGCTAGTAAATGAAGAGAATAGAATTGTGGAAAATCTTAGGGAGGAAGAAAACATTGCAAAACATTCTTTCATGTCGAGTTTTGAGGAAATTTTTGCAGATGAACTTGATATTCTTGGTGAGTCTGAGTCAGGATCCATTTGGGAACATCCTAAAAACCTTTCTTTTGCCGAACTTTTTTCGGATGAACTCCAGTTTTTACACGAACTTGACTTTGAAACTCCACATATACTTCTTGAAAATTCAATTCATTCGAACAACAATTCTTTTTCCTCTTCAAAACTTCATCTTCATCTTCAGCGTCTTCCGATCACTACTTTTATACACCCATGCCCTTTACTAACATCTAACCATCTTTTGTATATTCTCTTTTTCTTTTTATTATACCTATTCTTTTGCCAGCCATGACACTATATTGATAAATTTTTTGAATGGCTGGTATTAATTTCTAGACTAACCCAATCGTTTCACTTGTATATGTTGTAATTAATCGTAGGTTTTTTCTTTTTCTGTGAATAAAAGTCTCACACCGATATCTAAGTCTAGCTACCGGAGACGGGGGCAACGATGAGGACATGGTAAAACTCAAGTTTGGGATGAGCACTCCGTTTATTTTGCTGCATCATGTGTACATTCTGCATTGCATACATATTAAAAAACCCATAAAAATTGAATTTTTTTTGCAAAAACATAAAAACTTTGTCGTCAAATTAGCTAATAGAGTAACTTTGTTTGTTATTCCGAAAATTTAGTTGATATATTAGAAGTAACTAAATCCTAGGCTTAGGAATTGAAAACCCTAAAAATAACCCTCATTCTGTTTAACCTTGGTAATTATACGTCCTTACAGTTTTTTTTGAGAAATAGGTAATCTTAGTTCAGTTCTTTAGTTAAGTCGAGATGAAGGGAGAGTATTGAACCTTTACTAAAAGATAAGTCTGAAAAATAGTTTCTATTCTTGAGTCCAAATTTAGAAAATATATATCCTACAAACTATACATACACGCATCTTGAAACTTGGGATAGTAGAGGATACCTAGAAATACGCTTTCCTGAAAACCTAGTATGAAAGAAAAAACGGTATTTAATGCTAACCACCATAAGAGCATCATTGAAAAATATATCTGGTCTTGAAAAGAAAAAGAAAAATTAAGAAAAAAATAAATAAAGTCAAGACCGGGAGACTGCTATTTACACTTTAAGCTCATACATTCAGTAATCGGCTGTTAGTGCCTCAAGAAGCTTTAATAATCATATGAAAGATGTGTAAGTACAACCGTCCATCCATTTATAAAAAGAAGTAGTATTAGGTATTAAGGCAAGGGTACTATAACTTAAATTGAATTCTTAAATGTAGGGGTGAAAATTTACACACATATAGGGGTATACAATCGATGTTTGGAGGAAAGATAGGAATAAAGAATAAGACTTATGTTTTCTGTAAAGTTGATAAAAATTCCTGATTGGAGACCGCACTTTAGAAGGAAATCTCGGGAGATACCAATATCTTTCTAAACTGTAAAAACGTATAGCATCTAAGGGTAAATAGACAGTAGGTGTGAAGCATAAGGATTGAATATTTCTAACCTAAAATGATAGAATTTCTAATCTTGATACTAAACTGTAGGAGTAGAATCGATGTTAACTTATGAACTTAGCTTGACGGGATTTTGTGGGTGTAATCCGCTGAAAACCCTCAGGAGACAACACTCCTCCTACTAGAGACACCTAGAGCTTTAACGGCTTGTTGCGCATGCTCGGTGCAATCGCATTCCCTGCGAAAGTGAGGCTAGGATTTTTTATTTGCTCGGGACGAGCAAAAGATAAGTTTGGGGGTATTTGTTCATCACAGAAAACTGCATTTTAATACCGCTCATTCATTATTTATTTTGCTTTATATCGGTACTATTAATTAGTGTCTGCTCAGTAATTACAGTTTACAGGTATCCGTGATAAATATTGGAAAACACATTCAACATCACAGACATAACGTTTGGGAGCCGACACTGCAAACAGAACAGGAAAACCGACCGATATCCCAAGAGCTCTTTTGGAAATAATGCATGTGTACACACTTTTTGTCTAAATTGGTCTAACACATACAAGTGTGCACACATGCTCTTTAGCTCTAGACCATGATAAGGCCACCATGATGCAAGGCACAAGTGGGCATGGGTGTGATGTGCATTAATGAGCATTGATTGCTAAAAGTATTGATGCGATATGAACCTTTGCACTTGATCCCTCTCTGTACATTACTCCAGATTACACCCTTGTGTGAATTAAAAGAAATTGCAATTACAGAGAGATGCTCAAGAGAGTAGAAGATCACAGACCAAAGATAAACCCCACATTCCAAACCAAGGCCGCAAATAAATTCATCTTGGCCGCAATTTGCGGCCAAGTTGGGGCCAAATAGGCTCGTGTTCTTTTGGTGGGTCTCTTGTTGTCATTCCAGTCTAGTGTCATATGCAACTTTTGATATTTTGTTGCCTATAAATAGCAGATGAGTGTTTAGCTTGAGGGTACCATGTATATACTCCATTCATAGTTTTGTTTTAGTTAGTTTTTGGTTTAGCTTGAGGGTGTATGATCTTCATTTGGTTTCTTCTTCTTCTTCCCTCTTGAAGCTCTCTTTGGAGAGCTTCATTAAGAAGGTTGAACAAGCTACCATAATCTTATATCTCAATTCTTCAAGTGCTTAATATATTGTTGCCTCTTTTATTTACTTGCTTTCCTTACATACTTGCTTTCTTTTTTGCTATGCTTTACTAATTCTTTGGTTGTGGTGTGGGTGAGGAAGTGAGATGAAAGGCTTTTCCTCCTCCACCTCTTGATTATGTTTCATGTGCTTAAATTTATGATGCTAAATTAAATATTGTTAATGTATTGATATGATATGGTATTTTAACATATGGTTACTTGTAACCTCCTCATATACCGTATTTATTCCCTTTCCCCATTTCAATGTTTAAGTTAAAATCCATTTGGTGTTAAGTCTGCTAAGTTTGGATATCGTATCTTGTGATCAATTGCTTGACTATCTTTTATTTTCATACACGATAAACCGTCACAAATACTTAGCAAATTCAACACCAAAATCATTTGCTGTCACTAACCACTTTGTGTTTTTGTTGTTGTGGTATGCTTGCTAACCCTTGTGTTTAGTGTTGATACCCCAAGCGCGGACATACAAATGATAAGTGATCAAAAGGACTCATTTCGTACTTTGCGGCGAATATCGGACTTTGACGGTTTGTGCTCCGCAACTGCGTTGATAAGTCGTGCTTCATGCCGGGACCAAGGTAAGGCCAGACAATTCATGATCACGGGAGGGTAGAGGTAAACGTCGCAATTCGACCTTCCAAACCAAGCCACAACCATGCTTTCTTACTTGTTGTCCTTCTTTATTTGTTTTCCGTATTTTCATTCTTTTATAATTATTTATGACAACCAACCATTCATTTTATTGAATCTTAAATCGCGATACCGAATACACAATTCCCTGTGGATCGACCCGTGCTTGCCGGCTCGCTACAACGCGCCATACACTTGCGGTTATAAATATTTAAAACGAGAACGATCTCGCGTGTGCATTCCGTTTCATTAAAACGTACACATTTCCAAAACAAATGCATTTGCGTGCGCGGATGAATTCCCAACAGTCGCCCCAGGACAGGTTGGCGTTCGCCTCCGACTCGAGTTGGATCTCCCACTCGATCCAAACTTTTACCTCGGCCATGGTCTTAGATGCGCTAATGCAAAAGAGTGGAGCCACTCTTTGTGCTTAAGACCCGACCTTAGTGCGGTGATGACAATTTCATCCTGGTGCTCGGGGATCTTGAGGAGAGCGTTGTAGAAACGAGTGACGTATCCCTTAAAGGATTCCTTATCCCCGCTCTTTATGGTGAACATGTAGTTGACTGTTCTCTTTTGTCGTCGATTCCAGATGAAGTGGCTGAGAAATTGGATGGCCAGCTCATCGAAGGCCGAGATGGAGCATGGCATAAGTCCTCAGAACCAGTCCCGACCAGCCTGGATGACGGTGGCGGGAAAAGCTCGGTATTAGGCCGCGTCGGAGTTATCCTGGAAGCTCATGCCCGCCGTGAATGCATCTAGATGGTCCTTCGAGTCAGATTTCCCGTCGAAGAGGGGCACCTTGAACAGCTTGTTCCTGGATGACACGTGCTCGGCCAGCAGTTATTCCGTAAAGGGTTTCATCAGCGAATCGGCGGAGTATCGGGCCCCTTCGTCGGACGCTTGGTCATCCCGGTGTATGCTCTCGATTTTATTTTCGAGGGCCTCGAGTCGGTGGTGGTAACTCGAGGATTCTGCACAGTCGGAGTGTTGACTATCCCTGCTCCAGGTCTGGGCCAGGGTGCGGCTTTGATTCCGCTCTATCAGGCATCTCAGATTCTCGGATGAGGCCTTTCTTGAGTGGTCCCTGCGCTCGTCGTTCGCATGATCCGGGCGAGAGTGGGGGCGTCGGTTACGCCTGGAAGCAGGCGAGCTGACCGAGACTTCTTTGGGAGGAGAGAACGCGCGACGGGCATTGGGGTGACGGCCCAGCCTTCCCTCGGACCGTGGCGTGGAGTCGTCTGGCGCCCGGAAGGTCATGGAATCAATCGCCGCGTGTGGGTTAAGATGGCCGGAGTCGGCCAGCCGGCGCTCAGTGGCGCTGTGACGAGGGTGAGGTTTATCGAGGGCTTAAGTGTGCCCGTCCGTCCTTCGGCGGATGTCGTTATCCCGGGGAGGGGGGTCACGCTCTGGTGGGTAGGGCCCGCCGCTTGAACACAGACGAGGGCATCTACCAGCGTCGTAAGCCGGTCTATCCAGGCGGATAAGGCATGGATAGCATTAGGAAGGGGAGGCGAGCCGCTTCTGCCTCCGTTGCGGCGACTCGTATTTGGATTGTTGCGGTTCTCACTCGTCATCGGATCGAGGGTGGAAGATCAACTTTTGTTGAGTGGAGAAACTTTCAAAGTTCCCACAGACGGCGCCGACTGATGGAGGTCTGGATCTCCTTCAAATGCTGTCCTCCGTCGATCTGTCGCGAGCGTAGACGAACGACTGAGATTGGATTTAGGGGTTGTCTTCTAGAATGTGTGGATCTCAATGGATTGAGTTTGAGGTGGAAGCCGAGCTACCTGCAAAGAAGTCCCGGGGTGGGTGACCACCGTAGGACTCTCCGACGATCAAGTTAGCCGAGAAATTTGAGCAGAGTAGTGGCTTATTAGATTCAAGTTGTCTTACATGAGTCGTCTGAGAGAGGGGTTTTTATAGTGGTCGCATGGAGCGATCAGGTGCGAGATCTTCACCGTCGGTTATGCCCCTGACGTTACGCATGCATGAATGACGGGATCCCTCCATTAATGGCGGGATACGTTCATTAATGGGAGGGACACGTCAGCGCGGGACGTGGGACGGTGGTTATCTCGTTTTGGCGAGATACGCGGAGCCGTTGCGGAGGCGCTAGGGCTCTGCAATCTCAGTTGATCGGGGGAGGCCAAGGAAGCTCGGCACATCAGGGGCTCGGAGACGAGCTGGAAGGCCGAGGAAGCTCGGCATGTTTGGAGCTCGGAGACGAGCGGGAGGCCAAGGAAGCTCGGCGCATCAGATGGCTCGGAGGCGAGCGAGGGGACTGAGAAAGCTCGGAGATGAGCTGTTGGTAGTCTCCTAGGTGAAGGTAGAATGGCTTCATGGGGATCTTCCAAAAGGTCGGGTACGTTCACCGAGGAGGAGCCCCGGTGAATGCCATCGATACTCTGTGGGTTTATTCCACCCCCGTAAAGTCCGGGACACGTCATTTGCCACGTGTCGTAATCTGAGACACCACTTGTGAGTATAATCACTAGCAATTGTTCTCAATCTCAATTATTGTTTCTTCTGTTATTATTGCAAACCCTTGAAATATCTTTAGTATATATAGCAAAAGGCCAAACCCTACTTCAAGTAGCCAGACCTGACCCATTTGCCCAATCATTTGGACGGGTATGGGCCGGTCGGCCCATTAGCCAACACAATCTTTATCTGTGGGACAAGCGAGTAGAGTAAAACCATGTAATCAGTTTCCTCAGAAAGTCGCTATACAATGGAAAACAGCTTCAATTCATATCATTATCAATATTCAATGAAGCCGTTCAAAATCTTCTTTGTCATTTTAACCTCCAAATGCTTTTGAGCATTTGATTTAGAACCCGCATAAAGTATATCGATGGCAAGGTTGTAAACATTTCTATGAACAAAAAAAATTAATTACTTTACAGAAAAATAATAATTGTGTTTAATGTGATATATTTGTGAGGATACAACATGTGTAAAATTGTTCTGGATATGACTTTTTCAGCCGATACAGGATATCGGAGAACATGTAACCAGAATCTCCTCAATCATAAGAATATTTATAAAGAACAAATGATAATTCCCACAATGATTAATGCATGCACACACACAGCATATATGTTTATATAAGGCTACTAATTATATACATAGATTTTTTGTGGCTTTAGTTTTCATTTACACAAAAAGTTTCTCCGCTTTAAGTTGCAGGGACCCATAAGGGGTTGTGTTTTTTGTTTATATCCAATTGGATGTAAACAACCACAGCCCTATTTTTCCCGTTGAAAAAATTACGTTTTTCTTTTGCGGGATATGATCTTAATATCTTCAAAGTTTTTCATATAAATACCATTCCCACAAAGATTACTATATAGATAAATACTAGCCGCATCTCCTACTATATATATATGCACTTTAATACTTGATCCTAAGCATGATGTTTTCAAGTTTTTCATGTGAGTTGTTATGTCTCCTTTGCTTCAGTTGATTTTTCCAAATTAATCTAGTTTTTGGCAATTGATTAATTCCCTCCTTGATTGGGAATGAATGGAATTAAGTTTAGATATGCCTCTTTCTTTATCTTAGTCTTTATCTTTCTTTATAATGTAAGAAAGCCGAGTGAAGATGTCAAACTTTGAGATTTCCTATTTTATCCTTTGACTTCGACTATTCTCTCTTGCATCAAATTTGGACTATACTGGTATTTTGAAGAATATGGTTTGGAGTGAGCAAATATGTAAATTTAGCTATGGGCAAAACTTTTGAATGCCTATTTTTTCCTTCACATCAATTATTGTGAAGATTTGGGCTATATTGGTAAACTTGTAGTTGTGCCCAAATCTTGAGGGCAATTATGACAATCCATGGATCATTGTTTATTAACCATGAACGTTCAAGGTTTTTCAAATAAATACCAGGAGTCATTGTTTATTAACCATAAAATTTAATTACGGCAAATAAATACTATGAACTTTCACATTTTCTCCATGCTATAAAAAATATATACCATAAATGTAGTATAGTATTAATAAATACCACAAATGTTTGGATTTAAATAATTTTACAAATAAATACCACATCTTTTATCATCATATGAATTGAAACTACAAAAATATTAGAAGTAAAATAAAAATAAAATAACCTACTATTTTGTCTATTTTGCATCCAAGAAAGTTTTTGGTATTTAGTTTCTATGATATTTATTTAAAAAATGTTAAGATCGATATTTGGTGAAATTTAATATGATTTTCTAAAAATCCCACGCATCGCGTCGGGTTACTCCTAGTTTTTCCATAAAGTTTTCTAAAGTTAACTTTAAATACTTAACTATGTCATGTTTGGCGAGGATTATGGAGTATAGAAAACTATCTAAACTCCAATATAATCGAAGTTTTCTAGATTCCAAAATTTACGAAGAAAACACCCATTTCCAAAATTCACTATAAGATCCACTGTATTTTCAAATAAATACCATGAACTTTTGATGTTTTGTATATAAATACCATGGATTTTCAAAGTTTTTCACATAAATACCATGGAGTTTTTTTACGAGTAGATACCATGGAGTATCAACGTTTTCCAGAGAAATACCATGGACTTTGTTTTTTATGAATAAATAACATGAACATTCATCTTTTCTCAGAGAAATACCATGTACTTATTTTCTTTACAAATAAATACTATGAACTTTCCGCAATTTCCGGATAACTATTATGGACTTTATTTTTCATAAATATATACAATGATTTCAAAGTTCTTTAGATAAATACTATAAACTTACACTATTCGCAAATAAATACTATAGACTTCCACTGTTTTTTAGATAAATATTACGGATTTCTTTTTTTTACAAATAAATACCATGAATTCTCATCGTTTTGTAGATAAATATCATGAACTTTGTTCATTACAAATAAATACCATGAAGTTTCAGCATCATTCAAATAAATACCATGTAATTTGTTGATAGATAGATACTATGCACTTTCACCTTTTTCTAGATAAATACCATATCTTTGTTACCGATAAATATCATGATCTTTCAACATTTTCCAGATAAATACCATGTTCATGAATAAATATCATGAACTTTAAAAGTTTTTCACATAAATACCATAGACTTTATTTTGTTATGAATAAATACCATGAATTTCAACTTTTTCCACCTAAATATCGTCGACTTTGTTGTTTATGAATGAATACCATGAACTTTCATCGTTTCTCAAAAAATACCATGAGCTTTGTTTTTTCACAAATAAATACCACAAACTTTCCTCAAGTGTGAATACTATGAACTTTCACCGTCATTCAGATAAATACCTTGGATTTTGTTGGTTACATGTTCTATTTTTTGTTATGGATAAAAGCTTTTATAGATTATTCGTAAACCTAAAGGCTTGGGCAGGGTTTTTAATGGTGGCCATGAGACATGGATGATGAAAATATTTAAACAAAATCTTAATTACATTGATTTAATTAGGTTAAGCATTATAAGACAACAATTAAATAGTTTCAAAAAAAATATGGAAAAATAACAATATTTAGTGTGTGGGAATGATCGATGCTGGGAGTTCATTGATATTAATTTTATCATAAAATAAAATAATAACTTTTAAGCCTACAAAATATATTTTTGAGTTTAAATGGATAATAGAAAATAAACCGAAAACTCCAAAAAATTATTTTATTGTTAGAGAAAAATAGAATACAAGACAATTAACCCATAAACAGATAAGCTTATATGTCTTCTAAGGTGTTGGGTTCCAATTGATTTTCAAGCCTACCTTAATGAAGTCTCGACTCGATCTTCTAACATCTTACGGATGTGAAATTTAAGCTTTATTTCCTCTGACATCCATCAAATGGTCTATGACTTGTTAATCCTACAAAGTGATTAGTACAACCATGGAACAATGTATTTGTCAATAATGAAAAGTATATCATGATGAGACCATCGCACAAAGCAAAATACCCAATCGAAGTTCAACTTTAAAGTGGAGGTAGGGCCTTGCAACCTAGAGTTTGCATTTGCTCTACCTTCACTTAAGATAAACTACAGTTATCCTAATTCCATACCCAATCTGGACCAAGTATTTATCCGTGTGATTCGTTTGAGCTACCTACAAATCACATACACGCCAGACAACCACGGACATGGACTTGGGACACGACAGTTTTGGAAAAAAGGCATAGGAAATTGTGAAAATCATATTAAATTGGTTACACATCGGAATGTGGTGTTCGAGGGCTCTTATCGAAGACGACTCGACAACCTAAAACCCCATATAATTTATATTTTGTTTCTATTTTATAATGGTTATGGAAACTGTTCGGGAGTGCGGCTCTGGACTGCAGTCCAGAGTAGCACAACTTGCCAACACTTGATAGGAAATGATTTTACATCTCTGTGTGAAAATGGTATTATGCAGAACTCTATACTGTAGCGAATATAAATCTGTTAGCTAACTATTGGAAGTGGTTTCATCCGTTTTTACCACCGTTTGCTATTTTAAGCATATTTTAAACCATCAGTACATACTGCTGTCCCAAGCAGTGACATAATGCAGATCACGATCTTAGATAATGCATAACTCCCAGCACACAGCGGATATTATCGATCCGTCTGGTGCGTTGAGAACCTTACCGATAAAATTAAATATTATCCAACTGTAACGTTGCCTAATTATGCTCCCAACTGGGTGTAAAACGTGTTACGAAACGGAATTCCAGTTCAAAAATTGGATTTCCAGCAGTAAACACTTAAAATGAAATGAACATAACTAGCAAACCTGAAACCCGATTGACACGAAACCAATCTTGATGGACAGATAATTAAATATACTGCTTACCCCTTTTATATTGTTTTGCTTAATTCTGCACATGCAGTTTATAGTAAATTTTGTAAGTGGTATGACACTGGCTGCTATATACTATTCGTATTATAATTAATTGCATTCTCATCATATCATGCAGCGGTTATATCCTCATTTGAATAGTGGTCATAAACATTGATAACCTTGTGACCGTGGTACATTACCAAGTGATAAATATTAGTGATTGGATTGTGGCAAGTACGTTAGTGTAAAAACGTGGATGAATAAGTGAAGTGACACGTAATTGTACACAATCAGCAGAACCAGTTAAATTATTGCATTGTCGATGCCTATGTGACATATATAGGTGTAACTATAATTGGAATGAGACGGTTATGGAAGCACGTATATTAGTGTCATAGGTAAGACATCGAGCACTGTCCATTTATCTTGGTTACCAGTCGAGCCGTGCATGATGGAGATCCTGTTTCCAGTTCTCGCATAGACTTGTCATGGAGCGACTAGTATTTGGGTTCATGGTCGGTGTTTGATGTAGACCGCGGGTGTGGGGTAGTTTGAGTGCGAGTTCGATTAACGGAATCTCAGGAGTCTCACTGCCGGCATATATAGCTGTTTCCCCCAATCAGAGCAAAGTTCTGTTCAAAATTCAAATTTTGAAATGAAGCAATGCTTCATAGGCAGCGCCAAGTGCGCTTCGCCCTAAGTAGAATGCCACGTTCAAAGCACGTGTGCGCTAGCGCTAGGTGCGCTGCGCTCTAAGCAGCGCACCGCACGGGTGCGCCAGCGCTAGGTGCGCTGCGCTCTAAGCAGCGCACCGCACGGGTGCGCCAGCGCTAGAGCGCTGCGCACCGCACGGGTGCGCAGTGCTAGGTGCGCTGCGCTCTAAGCAGCGCACCACGTGCAAAGCACGGGTGTGCCAGCGCTAGGTGCGCTGCGCTCTAAGCAGCGCACCACGTGCAAAGCACGAGTGCGCCAGCGCTGGAACTAAAAGCTCCCCACCGTCAGATCAAAGATCCAATAATAATGATAAATCATTAATTAAACAGAATTAAATTCTGTTAAGGAAAGATTCCTCAAAATCTTTCCAAAAAACAAGATTGTGCTCTATAAATTAGAGCACCGTTGGATCAATGATCCAATGGTAATTAAAAATCACCAAAATAGAGAGTAAATTCTGTATGGAAAGATTTCCCAATCTTTGTTAAAAAACAAGAAGATTGCCTTCTGCAAATCAGAAGCCCTTGGATCAAAGATCCAACGATGGGAAATTCCCCAAATCAATTAGAGAAAAGATCTCTTCAACTGATTGAACTGATCAGCTTGCCCTATATAAAGGTTCCCAGAATTCAAGTCTGATATACAGAAATATAGAGAGAAACCCCCCATAAGCTTTGAGAGATTTCACAAAGAAGAGCCAAGCTCTCAAAGAAAGAAGCTTTTTTTTCAAGGTAAAAAAAATGATGAACAGAGAGATGAAATCATCTCATAATTGAAAAGAAGAATTTACTTCTTTCTCACAGATCATAGATCTATAAGACTAAAAGTATTTCTCAAAGAGATCATGAACATCTCATTATAAAAGGGGGGGGGGGAGAATAATTTGATTCTCTTAAGGATCACAGATCCATAAAGGCAAAGCCTTTCATCAATATAAGAGATTAAAACATCTCCTGTGAAGCGAAGAACTTTATTCTTAGATCTATGAGACAAAGTCTCTTAAAAGAGAATTTAATTCTCAGTTCATAGCGCTGCATAAAAGAGTCTTAGAGCTCCGTGCTAAAAAGCGCTTCAGCGCACCGGAACTAGCACACAGCGCTACATATAAAGAGCCTTAGCGCTCCATATTAAAAAGAATTATCTCAGCGCTCCTGATCTGGCGCTTAGCCCCAGGCGCACCACGTATCACTCATGTGTGCGCCACTGAATTAATAGCGCAATGCACTCATAAACTAGCGCTCTGCGCTCATAAACTGGCGCAATGTGCCCATCATCTGGTGCTTAGCGCCAAGCGCGACACGTGTCCCTCACGAGTGCGCTACTCGGCAGAAGCGTACTGCGCTCTTTGACTGGCGCAAAGCGCCAAGCGCACCATGTGCTGCGCTGATAGAACATAAATTGTTTTTTAATAAAGCCCAGAGCTATGATGAATGCTCAGCATTCAGTAAAAGACAAAAACATTGTCAGAATCCAAATCAATGCTTGGCATTGTTAAAAGGGCCAAGCCCAAATGAATGCTCAACAGCCCAAAATAAATGTTAAATTTTTTAACTTGATTGGACTTAGCCCAAGATTGGCTATAAGTCCTCAAATCCAGATTAATTGAGCCCATATGCTCATAAATCTTTTAACAGATCTTAGCCCCAATTGGACTACAGATCTTTCAACCAAAATTGGTTCAAGCGTACATCTCTTTACTCCTCTGATATTTGTCGTTGTAATCCTTCAACGTTTTCAGAGAGGTGATGGGTCCTGACAACCATACATTTCATAGACTATGACGTCTTTAAAGTGGACTGTAGGGTACCTTTAAACCCACGGACTATGATGTCCTTAACCTTGGACCGTAATGTCCTTAAACTAATCGACCGCAATGTCCCTAAACTAAACAATAGAGTCCAAATGCTCTTTTGTCAGATCTAAACGATCCCGTTAAGTTGATCTTAGTCTAAAATTAGACTAACGTATCCTTAACAAACGTTTAAGTTTATCTTAGTCCAAAATGAGACTAATGTATCCTTAAACCCAACTCCAAACCCAAATTTAAGAAAATACGGATTTGGACTAATCCACGCCCTACGGGCAACAACATAAACAAGTCTCCGTATACAATCCACGGGCAACCAAAAACAAAACAAACACCCACGACACGAAGTGACCATCTGGAGAAGGAGAAAGTAGTTACCGCGATGCGGTAGCGTAATTAACTGCAGGGGCTTGCGCCTGCAGGGAAGAGCGTCCCCACAATCAAAAACCCCTCAAATGAGGGGGAATCTGACGAAGTCTGCTACATCGGCCGCATCCGTTTAAACCTTCGATACATGGTGCTATAAATCAACTTGGCATCTTTGGAGAGGTGGACGGGTAGCACCAATTAGCATCTGCCCCAAAATTCAGGCAAGACGGACCTACGCGGTCACGTCCCCGTGATTCGGCGGGGAACAGATTCTGGCATGCCCGGTGGGACCTTTTCCTCTTTCCACTCCACACTTCGTGTGTCGTATTTGTAGGGTTCCTAGGCACACTAAGGAGGTTCCACAAGGCATCAACCATACCAAACAAAAATTTTCCTGTGCCGAGAAACCCTAAACTAGATCGTTAACTAGATGTTAAGGCGAAAAGCTAGCAAGCAAACGACTTTGCTACTAAGTGAAAGGGATTACAACCTTTGTAGATCCGGTCCACCACTTCTTTATCTCCGTGTTGACGTCCCTCCGCTGCGATCATCGGATCCCGGACTCTAGAAATGGTTTCGTCAGAGAAATGATCGGGCTAGGTCATTGACATCGAGGCCGAAGATGATCTACGTCGGGGAGACTCAAACTCAAGCTATTCCTTCACTCGGTCGAAAACTTTGTGAAGAGAACACCCTATACTACATGGCAAGTGGTAGAGGATGAAGAAATAGGAAGTGGGTTCACTTTAGAATTGGATTTCTCACTCTTTTTCTCATGGTGCCATTGGAGCTAGCAAGCTTTTTCAAGCTTGATGAAGATGAAGAAGAAGAAAGAATCATATCCATTAAAAGAATAATATGAACACTTATCCTTTTAATCATGGCACCATGGTTGAGTTAAGCCCTCATGCTTAACTCATGTAGAGATTTAACCATAGAATAAAGTTAAGGGTTGGGTTAGCTAATATCTTGAACAAATTACAAAAGAGTTGACTTTGTCAATGTTCATCAAGCTTCATGAAGCTTGATAACTTTGACCAAAATCACTCTCTTTTGTTATTTGTTTAGGAAAATAGTAAACCCTAATCCAACCTTGATATGGTTCAAGTCTCATACACACAACTTGTTTGAATCATCAAGCATGATACAAACATGTACACTTGCATATATCACATAAAAATAATGTACACTTTCAAGTGAGAAAATCAATCTTAAGTGAACCAATACTAGTTAATGTAAAGTAATATATCAAATATATAATTATACATTAAATCATTAAATCAACACTTGATTCAACGATCCGGTCATATCGCATATAACCGACTAATATCAATAGTAACAACTTATCGAATCAATACTTGATCCGATAACCCGGCTATATCGCATACAACCGATCAATATCATAAATCGCGAGAATAGAATACAGTATCACATACTGGTATTATTCTCGGTCCTGCACATATCTCATATGCGCTCCTATTTCGTTTCACTTGAGCCAGGAAACCCCTGTGTAGGACTCTAAAGACTCGTCAATACGCCGGCAGCAGGTGATGATCATATCAAACACCCACAAGCCGCTAGCGGTCTGCTAAACGTAACAGCCACCCGGGTATTGAGCGATCAGAAGATCAATGAGCAAGCCCGCTCACACTCCAGTGAATCCAACGAGTAACACTACCGTACAGTCCGGTCTGTTCGTCTGATATGTCGCATATCTCGTCTAGGGGTGGTAAACGTCAGACCCTAATAACTCGATAAGTCGTGTCGATATGAGGTGTAACACTTACCAGTAAATCCCTAAAGCTGCCTTGGCCAAGGATTTCCTGTTATAGCCAATCGAGCACTGCGCAACATCAACTCCCTATACCGGGAGAGACGAAACCCCTCCTATCGCTCATTGCCTCCATGTGATTCGGGACTGTACCAAAAAGCCACCTTTTTGCATGCCCTCTTGGACGTGGTATGATGGAAATCAAAGCACAGTGGGATTCACACAAGACTCTATGACGATCTCGGGTCTACAGACTAACCTGCACCAGTGTCACCAGAGAACCGCCATCTGACGTAAGGTATAATACCATCTGGGAGTTCTCGGCGAGTCCGTCCAGTGTACCCAGTTTCCACTGAGCACCCGTATATCATCTCTGATGTCAAACACCAATGGACATGGGATCATCCATCGCCCATCTGTATGGGTCGAGAAGGTATACGCTAGTCTACTCTGGTATATCGATGCCCCGTCTCGATATACCCACGACTAGGGACCTTGAAGGATGTACTTATGGACTACCATGTCCCCACTAGTATGATCTGTATCATAGTCCAGGTAGTCAAGTACACATCTTAAGGGCTTTACCAACATGTAACAGAGAGAAAATCAGTGTAAACGTTAAGGTAAAGAGTAACCAGATAGCATACTATCATATCGAGCAAGAAAGTCATCCCTATATATGTCCAAGCATCCACTACAATATACATCCTATGTATAGTAATGGCCTCTAGGGCATACATATAACTAACAATCTCCCACTTGCACTTGGGCCATCTGATAGCAGTGGTTGAACTATCTCATACTCTACCATCCCATAAAAGTCTCTCTCTGGGAAAAGGCCTTTGTGAGTGGATCCGACGCGTTGTCCTCTGAGTCTACTCTCCTAATCTCGATCCCCTGGAGATCAACCATCTTCACGATCAGGTGATACTGCCTAAGAATATGTCTGGATCACTGATGGGACGGGCGTTCCTTGGCATAAGCCACAACTCCATTGTCACACAATGGGAGGAACGAAGTTCATCTCATGAACTAATATACACCCAGACTTCCTCTTTGGTAGCATCTTTGGTAGCGATGTATTCAGCCTTTATCATCTAGTATGCCACGGTATCTAGCTTGGAACTCTTCCAACATACCGTCCCTTTACTGAGGGTAAAGACAATGCTTGTGACTAACATTCAGTCATCTTTATCACTCTGGAACCTTTCCAGTGATTCTCCCTAGGACCGATTGATACCTTCTCACTACAACTAGTGAGTATCCTAACATCCAATTAGATCTATCTCATAGATCCTAAACCCAGGATTTAGTAGGTATCACTTTGATCCTATATGGAGAATCCTTGTGATAAGCGGAGATTGACCGAGCGTAGCATAGGAAACTCCTTCCCTATCAAGAGTATATCATCCACGTACTCTACGAGGATCACCACTATACTCCCTACTACCTTTTTGTATATACAAGGTTCATCTACCATTTTGATGATGTCAAACTCTTTGACTAACTCATCAAAATAGATGTTCCAACTCCGCGATGCCTGCTTTATCACATAAAACATCTTGCATACGTTTCCGCTGCTCCCACTGTCTACGAAGCTCTCTGGCTGTGTACTTATAAACGCTTTCTTCCAAATCAACATTTAGAAAAGCAGTCAAGACACCCAACCGCCAGATATCGTAGTCATGGTATGTAGCCGTGGCAAGCAGGATCTGGATGGACTTAAGCATAGGCCTCAGAAAAGGTTTCATCATTAGCCACAACCGGTCTATTATGCAAACCTTTAACGAGTCTAGCTTTGAAAGTCTCAACTTTTCCATGTACACCAAGTAATCTTCTCAAGATATACTTGCTCCTGATGGGGATTTAACCCTTCAGATAAAGCAGCCAAAGTCCATACTTTGTTGGTGTATAAGGATTCCATCTCAGATCGCTAAGCATCCAGCCATTCTTACAGAGTCCTACTCCTGATGGCCAGCCCGAAACTAGTTGGGTCATCATCTCATGAAGCAATCCTCGCTCCCACTGTCATAGAGAAACCGAAGTATCTCTCAGGTGGGTGAGGAACCCTACTAGATCGGCGGAGAGGCTGAGGTTCGTTGGTATCTACTGAATCCTTTGGTTCTACCAAATCATCTGCTGTAGTTTGTATAGTTGGAACCTTTCCAGTTGTACATAACAGACCTTGCCTTGAGCTTGTCCGGATTTTTCTTTTAGACATAGGCCAGACAATCCCAAATCTTAACTAACTTAAGATATGGGCTCTTCCCTTTCCATATCATATATGAAGTGGTAGGCAACTGATTTGATCGGAACCCTATTCAATAGGTATGCAACTTCTCAAGTGCATAACTCCCAAAAGGAAATAGGTAACTTAGTAGTACTCATCATAGAGCACACCATATCACATAGGGTGTTATTGCTCCGCCCCGATATACCATCGTACTATGGTGTATATGAAGGAGTAATGCTGAGAGAGAATCTCATTCTTAGAATAGTCCAGGAATCCCGTGCTCAAGTATTCTCCTCCTTGATCACATCAAAGGACATAATACTTATACCCGTGTTTTGGTTCTCTACTTCTAACTTATATTCTAAGAATATCTCAAAATGTTCGGACTTGTGTTTCAACAGGAACATATGTCTGAATCTTGAGAGATTATCAGAGAATGTAATGAAGTATAAAGAACCGGTCTTGGCATGTGTAGACAGGGGACCTTCATACATCAGCATGTATCAATCCTAAGAGTTTACTATCTCTTTCTCTGTTTCCAACAAACAGAGCTATGTTCATAATATCTCTGTGACATGACTGGAAAGTTCTACAAGATGTAAATTCAAACTAATTTAAATATGCATCTATATGTAACTTTAGCTAGTCGGGTCGCATTGATATGATCTAGTCTACAATACCTCAAGAAGGATCCGTTCATTTCTGAACTCTTCCTCTTTTGTGTGTTCCGTATACTAAGAACGGTAGTTTGATTTAGAACGTTAATGCTTTTAGATAACGTGCCTGAACCGATCAACTTTTGATATAGGAAATGTTCAAAACATTATCCAACAATACAAAATTATATTCTTCTTTACAAATAAAGAAACTGATATGATTTTGTATATCAGGTTCGGTATCTAATAATATTTTTTCAGAATCAATGTATTCTGGTAATACAGGGTGACAGTGACCAACAGACTTGGTTGCAACACTTGCATCGTTTTCTGCCTCATGAAACTTATCACCCGTTCTCAGTTCTCTACCTTTCTGTAGTCCTATGTAACAAATTACATATGCGGGATCCTGATCTGGTATCACATACCCAGGACGTAAAGGATACTGAGAAACAGTTCTGTGTAACGAACACACCCAAAGATGATGCATCAACATGCACTTTCTTCGTTTGGGTGGCACGAGAAATCTGGTATTCCCCTATTTCCTGCTCTGTCTTATAACAATTATAAGTTGGAGCGGGACCAATGTTCCCCAGCTCAGTATAACAAGCGGGTTCGGTCAATATATCCGTTTTATTATCTTGATTAAGGCGTGATATGGTCGCTACCTGGAGAGAGAGAGAAGAAAACACTCTGCGTGCGCTCTTGCAAGAATAGATTGGTTATTATTTTATCTAATCAGGATGGCTCCCACTGTTTTTATCAAATCTTCCTTCAAACCCTAAAAGGAAAGACTAGCCGGGATTAATTACACGCTACAAGTTCGCCAATCTTTCAGCCAGGCCAGTGTCGGTACTTTGAGGGAGGTCCCCCGTGCTTTCGCACGAACCTAATTAATGTAAACCTCGTTTTCCCAGAGGCGTAACCCCGTTAACACCTTTCTAGACACCTAATTGATCGGCTAATTGTAATGTGTAAAACTCTCCCAGGAGTAACAATTACTCGCAGCGGGTATCGGGATCCAACTATCTCATAGAAGGTATGCAATCTCATTGCAAATTTCAACACTTGAAATTCCCGATAATATTTTTACTCCTAGCGTCCCATGACCTTGACGAAGGCCAAACTACCCATAGGGCGCTAGTCAAGTTCAACCCGTTCATTTCTTGATTGAATTAAACCTACCCGTACGACCCTTGACGAAGGCCAAACTACACCGTACGAATACCCTAATCCAATCGCATCGTATGCTAGTAGATAAGTACTAGTTAGCTACCGTACACTACGCCTTGACGAAGGCCAAACTACCGTAGCACGAATACTAAGTAGTATTTATCTGAAATGACGGAGAGCTACGCAGGTTTTCAGAAAACCCTGAGTGTAATGAACTTGATATCGTTGTAGAATCAAATGATTTTAAAATGAAGTGTTTTTGAGGCTTTTCTAGTTTTGCTAAAGGGGTCACTCCCGGTGAAGGGATCGTCGGCCATTTCCTCGTCGAATGAGGTGCGGGATATATCATATATATCACTGTGCAAAGCAGAAACTATAGAAGCTATCAAAAAACAAACCGTGGGTTGTAGCATCTGCCAGTTATTGCTAAAGGAGTCACTCCCGGTAAAGGGATCTCGGTCCTTTCCTTATCGAATAAGGTGCAGGATGTTCTATAAGGAACACCGCGATGCAAAACAAGAACTGTAGCTACCTGTTTTTGAAAATTCGATTCCACAACATCTTAGGTTTCTTTTCTTTCATTAATCACATTAATGAAGTCCCATCAATTAAATCACCTAAACATCACAGATAAATACGACGTACACTTATGCCATCCGCATTCGTCTCGATGTCCCCTCGTGCACCGTTAGGTTAGGCAACTAACGACAGAGCGGGGCAGGGCTAGCGCGAGTGCAAAACATAAGTAATGTCTATATAATATATCATTTATACTATATACAGTATTTATCACAGAACATCACATGATCACATCACAGATATCGCAGCAGAAGAAACATATGAAATATTGGATATATTAGGACGTCCGTGTTTTTAATACGAGCCAGTATAAAACACGGATTCCACGGTCGCAATGAATAGCCAAACCCACACCCCTAGACCCCTACGAGAGCGGCAAGCAACCCTACCAATTCTAGAGTTAGGAGACCCGGACTCGACTCCTCGAGTTGGTCTCCCACTGGACTCCAGAACCCGGTTACTTGTGCCCTCCTCCTTGGGTCTATCCTAGTGCGGAAAAGTAAATAATATACAATGGGTGACATCTTCCGCTACCTGGAAGTTCCCCAATAAAAGAATATTACATACAAGTTTTTACATGAATGAAAATGAAAAACACTCATCTCACATAAAAACCCCCGGCTATTCACAACGCGACGATCCAATATAACATATCCAGCAACTCATAACATCACATATCATCAACGTAAGTAAATGTGCTCATTCCAATTGTCGTTGACATATAGCAACGAAACCGGCGATATCACATATTACACTTACGGTGGCAGAAAAGAAAGTGTAAAACTACAACAGTTGGAATCCGCAACCCCTTTAGACATCGCATGCCTAATCAAATGAATTTCTTAGACATCACATGCCTAACAATTATAAACCCCGCATTTTAGTCTCTATGTCGAAAACAATTTTCAATATTTATTCGGGCAATTCAACAAGATTCCCGATAACCTGATCGAATGCTCGTCGCAAACTTTAGTAGGCAGCCGCACCCCCGATGCCGTCGACGAAGTGCACCAAGGCGGAACACCGCTGCCGCGAGCACCCGAACGGATGCTTTCGGCGACGGGGTTCTCCTACAGTCACTTGGTCGGGGCTATGGGGTGTATCTGTCTATTAAGTTTATCGACGAGTATCCGCATACGCTACGTGATTGCGACGGACTTTTGATCGCATCAAAATTCCATGGCAACCGATCAAATGAGACTAAAGTGCTATGTTTATAACATTCATATTAGTTATCTCATAACTATTTGTGAATTCCAATTATTGTATCACATTCCAGATAAATAGAAAATGTTAAACTTTCCGATCAAACATTCAAACACCCAAGTTTTCCCGAAATAGCTCAACTCTTGAAACAAGTTCAAAAACATCCACTTCATGCCACAGTACCAACGGTCCAGCCGTAGAAGGGTCAAGCCAACGCCTCACATGTGGCACGCCGTACTGCCCCAAACCCTAAGGTTCAAAGGGCAGTTCAAGACAGTCACATAATTGAGTTAAGGTTTGTTGTCTTCTAGAGGGTCCATCGCGTTACTTGCACTACTTAGAACGTTTTCAAACTATGGAAAAATCCAACTCTTGGAAATTTCCCGACAGGGGAAAAAGTGGGTATTTATATCCGGTCGAACTTTTTAACATATTCTAGAATTACCCGGAAAAAAAAACACAGACAAAGTTAAAGATTCCGATCGAATCGTCGAACTCCTAATACAACCCAGAAAACTCAACTCTTGAGCAAACTTTAAAAATTCCCATAAAATACAGCACTCAATATAGGATATTACTGTGCAAAGCATGTGCCAAGAATCAACTTTTTGGCCGCGGAACCGCCGCACATGCTAGGGTGGGGCCGCGGTTCCGCGGCGCTTTAGTCGAATTAGGCTCATGTGCTTCACAGTAACTCTTATAATACCCTGCTGTATTTTTTGGATATTTTTAATTTTGAAAAATCCACATTTTCAGAAAATGTCCAGAGAGGGTTAAAAGTTAGGGTTTCGGGGTTCGATCGGATTTCTAACATCATCTACATTTCGCTTAAAGCTCTAGCTAGGCTCTGATACCACTGTAGGGTTCCTAGGCACACTAAGGAGGTTCCACAAGGCATCAACCATGCCAAACAAAAATTTTCCTGTGCCGAGAAACCCTAAACTAGATCGTTAACTAGATGTTAAGGCGAAAAGCTAGCAAGCAAACGACTTTGCTACTAAGTGAAAGGGATTACAACCTTTGTAGATCCGGTCCACCACTTCTTTAGCTCCGTGTTGACGTCCCTCCGCTGCGATCATCGGATCCCGGACTCTAGAAATGGTTTCTTCGGAGAAATGATCGGGCTAGGTCATTGACATCGAGGCCGAAGATGATCTACATCGGGGAGACTCAAACTCAAGCTATTCCTTCACTCGGTCGAAAACTTTGTGAAGAGAACACCCTATACTACATGGCAAGTGGTAGAGGATGAAGAAATAGGAACTGGGTTCACTTTAGAATTGGATTTCTCACTCTTTTTCTCATGGTGCCATTGGAGCTAGCAAGCTTTTTCAAGCTTGATGAAGATGAAGAAGAAGAAAGAATCATATCCATTAAAAGAATAATATGAACACTTATCCTTTTAATCATGGCACCATGGTTGAGTTAAGCCCTCATGCTTAACTCATGTAGAGATTTAACCATAGCATAAGGTTAAGGGTTGGGTTAGCTAATATCTTGAACAAATAACGAAAGAGTTGACTTTGTCAATGTTCATCAAGCTTCATGAAGCTTGATAACTTTGACCAAAGTCACTCTCTTTTGTTATTTGTTTAGGAAAATAGTAAACCCTAATCCAACCTTGATATGGTTCAAGTCTCATACACACAACTTGTTTGAATCATCAAGCATGATACAAACATGTACACTTGCATATATCACATATAAACAATGTACACTTTCAAGTGAGAAAATCAATCTTAAGTGAAAGTAATATATCAAATATATAATTATACATTAAATCATTAAATCAACACTTGATTCAACGATCCGGTCATATCGCATATAACCGACTAATATCAATAGTAACAACTTATCGAATCAACACTTGATCCGATAACTCGGCTATATCGCATACAACAGATCAATGTCACAAATCGCGAGAATAGAATAAAATATCACATACTGGTATTATTCTCGGTCCCGCACATATCTCATATGCGCTCCTATTTCGTTTCGCTTGAGCCAGGAAACCCCTGTGTAGGACTCTAAAGACTCGTCAATACGCCGGCAGCAGGTGATGATCATATCAAACACCCACAAGCCGCAAGCGGTCTGCTAAACATAATGTCCATCCGGGTATTGAGCGATCAGAAAATCAACGAGCAAGCCCGCTCACACTCCAGTGAATCCAACGAGTAACACTACCGTACAGTCCGGTCTATTCGTCTGATATGTCGCATATCTCGTCTAGGGGTGGTAAGCGTCAGACCCCAATAACTCGATAAGTCGTGTCGATATGAGGCTCATAACGGGTCGAGAAACTATTGGTAACACTTACCAGTAAATCCCTAAAGCTGCCTTGGCTAAGGACTTCCTGTTATAGCCAATCGAGCACTGCGCAACATTAACTCCCTATACCGGGAGAGACGAAACCCCTCCTATCGCTCATTGCCTCCATGTGATTCGGGACTGTACCCAAAAGCCACCTTTTTTCACGCCCTCTTGGACGTGGTATGATGGAAATCAAAGCACAGTGGGAATCACACAAGACTCTATGACGATCTCGGGTCTACAGACTAACCTGCACCAGTGTCACCAGAGAACCGCCATCTGACGTAAGGTATAATACCATCTGGGAGTTCTCGGCGAGTCCGTCCAGTGTACCCAGTCTCCACTGAGCACCCGTATATCATCTCTGATGTCAAACACCAATGGATATGGGATCATCCATCGCCCATCTGTATGGGTCGAGAAGGTATACGCTAGTCTACTCTGGTATATCGATGCCCCGTTTCGATATACCCACGACTAGGGACCTTGAAGGATGTACTTATGGACTACCATGTCCCCACTAGTATGATCCGCATCATAGTCCAGGTAGTCAAGTACACATCCTAAGGGCTTTACCAACATGTAACAGAGAGACAATCAGTGTAAACGTTAAGGTAAAGAGTAACCATATAGCATACTATCATATCGAGCAAGAAAGTCATCCCTATATATGTCCAAGCATCCACTACAATATACATCCTATGTATAGTAATGGCCTCTAGGGCATACATATAACTAACAGTGTTCGCGAACGAATCGCGGTTTGATATGGTTGCCCTTGGGTTCGAGGTACTAAGATTTGGTTTTGCTCCATTGCAGAAAACAGAACACCAATGGCCTCCAACTATTCCAGCTGCAACTGCAACTCCCGTTCCGCCTCATCTGGAGGTGTAACTTACGGGCCCCAAGCGGCCTCCCTGTTCAAGATGCCAGTGGAGCAAATAACTCAGGCCACCACTGGGTTGTTCTTTGGGACCATGATCCCACCGATGAGCTTCAATGCCCCACTGCTATCGCAAGAAGCCCTAAAGAAGTCAGTCTTTGATCGACTTAGCACTGCCACGGCCCCTCTCAACGGGTCGCCCAAAGCCAATGTTTCAGTTTTCAACGGACTGGGCCAGAACGCCAATAAGCCCGCGATACCTGAAGCAGCCATCCCAAAGCGGATAGCCATCCGGCTCAAGCGGACGAAATCGTTAAAGCGGCTTCTTCTGCCAGGAAGTCAGTCTTCACAAGGCTGGCCATTCCGGCTCCCCCTCCAAGCGAAGTTCTCAAAGCCACTTCCTTTGCCCAGAGGTCTGTCTTTGACAGATTGGACATTGCTTCTCAACAGACATCAGTCTTTAAGAGGCTGACGCCGGCGACAACCCTTCGCCAAAATAGGGGGCACGATGAAGTCACCCCTATAGCTGAGACAATCCCATCCGCACGACATGCTCACCGTCATCACTGGCGCCGAGTAAGGAAGGCTGGAGGCAGCTCCCCTTCTGGACTGACTCCGCCGGCTCCAACGGTGGAAATCGATGCTGCTGTTCCAACTGGGAACAGCTTTGAACCGCTAAGGAGGGTGCGCAAAAACTCTCTGACTACCGTGCTGAAAAGATCTCCCTCACCTGTGGAGAATTCTACAGAAAATAAGCCGGAGCAGCCACCTCAACGGTTGTCCTCCAAAATTTACAAAGTTTGGCGACAGGTCCAAGAATCGGTGATTGACCAGGCATACTCTCGTCGACAAAAGAAGATTAAAGCTCGGCGAGAAAAGAGCCATCCCGTGGTACCACAGAAGATGTCATCCGTCTGGGTGTCCACTGCAATGGCTCCTTCAACGTCAACCGCTCACAAGAGAAGGAGGCCGGAGAAAGCCCCCGTGACCATGGCGAACCGCAAGGATGCTGAATCTAAACGCCCCAAGTCTGGGGGCATGGTAACACATACCGTTTATATGGCTTTCGGAAAAGAGGAAAGCCGTGCTTCTACGGGTCATCGACCGCTCACCCGATCGATAACAAAGGCTCAGGAGCAACAGCAGCAAAAACTTCAGGAGATGCTGACTGTAATTACCACACTCACTGGGCCGAAAGAAAGTCCGGAGACCTCAGAGCAGCGTCAGGAACAAGAAAATGATGCTGAATTCCTCCGAAGAATGCTCGAGAGAAAAGAAAAAGAGGCCGCGGAACAGGCGGCCAACATAAAACGAATGACTCTTTTGTTTCAAGACATGGCCGGGATGATGTTACAGCCGGAACCTCCTCCGGCTCTTTCAGCAGCCAAGGAGGAGACCATCTCCAAGGCCGCTCTGGATGATTACATCGCTCAGCAGATACGAGTTCACCAGGCGAATGAAGCAGCTGGGCAAATTGTTAAGACTGGACGACCCTATCCAGACTGGTATGACCAAATAAGGTACCCGCCGGGATATACGATCCCTAAATTCTATGTATATAAAGGGATGGGGAATCCGTATCAGCACGTCGCTCAATTCAGAGCCTTGTGAGGCAACACCGGAGCTGATGATAAACTTCTGCTTCGTCAGTTTGTTGGTAGCTTGTCGGAAACGGTGTTTGAGTGGTATTCGGAGCTTCCTAATGACTCCGTCAAAACTTTTGCAGAAATGGAGCTGCTATTCACCTAGCGTTTCGCGAGTGCTAGTGAACGCACCCTAATAACGGCATTGATCAATGCCAGGGTGAAGCCAGGTGAAACATGGGTGCAATACGCAATACGATGGCGGAATCTATGGTCAATGTGCGAGCAGTGCATCGAGGAAGCGCCTGCAGTGGGCATGTTCGTGGGCACTCTTGACCCTCAAGCGACCATCTCCCAATTCATGATGTTTTTTAAGCCGACCACGTTCCAGTCCTTGATTGATAAGCTGGTCCAAATGGACCAGATGGGTCACAGGCCTTCCTCTTCGAAGCCGGAGCCGCGAAATGAAAAAGGGAAAGGGAAAGCGACCTTCATTGCCAATGCTCAACAGCAGCCCGGTGGTCCAAAATTAACGGATCGCTTAGACGAAAGACGGTGATACTACAATGAGAAAATAAAGCGCCCTTATTCGTTTTCCTGGGACAAAACGAGGAGGTTATTCGAGCTAGCGGTGCGCAACAAGCTCATTAATTTGCCGAATCCAAAACGTCCATTGCAACTCGGTGAGGCTAATAGTCCTAATTATTGCCCCTACCACCAAGCAGCAAGCCATCCAATTGAAGATTGCTTTGTCTTTAAAGGCTGGATCGAAGACCAATACCAACAGGGCAAGTTCGCACTTTCAGAGAATTGGAAAGTAAGCCCACCCCAACAGCACGCTCTCAAAAAGACGGACACTCTGGGGGCATCATGCTCTTTTGTAGAAGAAGCTCCATGGGAGGTCATTCTTTCAACCAAGATGAAAAGAATGCTGAAGGATCTCCAAACATGCCGGGCGATCAGGTGGAAAATTCTATTGGAACCCGAGATCATCGAGAGAATGCTGAAACCGCGCCCCACTTTGAAAATTGGTGGTGATAGTCAAAGCGTCCATACCCAGCCGTCAAAGTCTTCGAAGAAGAAGAAGAAGATCAAAAAGCCCGTGAAGCCTGGTGATAAGCGCACGGATCTGCAAAAACAAATTGACGCGTTGGAAGAATATAATCAGAAGGCGTGGACCCCAGTCACACTCCAAGAATTTCTCAGCCACGTCCTTGAGGACGGAGATGATGACAATGGAGAAGACTCGTCGGATGAGCCTGAAGATTATGTGGCAAGCTGCCATGTAATCTCTCACTCGTCGATAGATGATGAAGAAGCTCCTTACGCAGAGAAACTGGGGGCAGATCCTGAGCAGGAACTTCTAGGACTATTAGATGAAATGATTGATGCATTCCTGAACGAAGCTCTTCTTAAAAGCAAAGCTGATCAAGAGCTCGAGATGGCCATATTTGAAAAGGCCAAACGCCGGCGACTGGACGAAAGGGTCGAAACACTCCCGCCAGATCAAAGTACACCCGCCGCAAATAAAAGCAGGTTCAAGACGAGGAAAAGGTTCGCCAAAGCCATATCGATGGGAATGAAGCTGCCACCCTCTGAAGGAAACACTCCTGATGAAGCAGATATACATCCTAGCTACTTCTTATATCATCGAAAGATTGCGCTCCCCACCGAAGAGTGCAACACTTTTAAAAGCTGGTGGCAGGGATATGTTGCTCACCAACAACGTTTCAAGTGGATGAAACGCAAAACTCGTCGGGAACAAAGAAATACGACCGTGGAGCGCAAAAGAATTACCAGTAACTGTCATATGGTCGACGCTGGGGGATCGTAAGTTCTCACCTTTGGGAGCGATTCTGATGAAGAAATGGCCCTTGGCCCTCTCTTCAAAGAATCCACCTCAGAAAAAGAAGAAGAACCAAAGAGCTGCGAAAACATTCAGCTGTGTAATCGCATGCTACCGGAAAAGAATCTCGGACCTGCAAATAAGGGATCGAATAAAAAGGATAAGGAAAAAAAAAAGATCCGTGAAGATATCGCCCTCGATGATCGAGTCGTCGAAGAGCTGGCAGCCAAGGACCCGCCCAAGAAAAGTAAGGTGGATTACAACGTTCTGGCACACCTAAGGAAGATACCCTCGTAGCTCAGTATTCTCGACACCCTTCTGCTATCCAAAGAGGCGAGAGATTCGCTGATCAAGGCGTTACAAGAGCCTGAACAATTCCAAGCTTTTCTCGCCGAAGAATAGATGAAGGAAGGGTTGGAAGAAATGCACACAGCCGATATCACCTTTGGTGATGAAGATCTCCTCCTCGGGACGTGCGAGCATAACCATCCCCTTTATGTCTCCGGATACTATCATGATATCAAGATAGGAAAAATCCTGGTTGATAATGGGTCCCCCATTAACCTCCTAAATGTAAGAGTGTTGAAGGAAATTTGCATGAGCATTCAACACCTCGCTCGGGATAAGATCACTATCTCCGGGTTTGACTCCCAGTCATCATTGACGCTCGGGTCTGTGATACTGATATTATGCTTTGGGCTGCTCGTCACTGATATCAAATTTCATGTCATTGACGCTAAGACATGTTACAATGCTTTGCTCGGCAGGCCTTGGTTACACGAGTACAACATCATCCTTTCTACACAACATCAGTGTATGAAGTATTTCAAGAATGGTCTCGAGTATACTGTGACAGAGGAACTAAACCCATTCTCCATGAACGAAGTCCGCAAATATGAGGACCCCAAGTACTTCCTGCCAGATTTCGAAGACACAGAAAGATGTCGCAAACCGGAGGACAAGAACAATGCTATCACCACTATTCCGGTCTTCGGGAGTGATACCGAGGAGGAAGAAGAAATTGTTTATTCAGGGCCGCCCAAATGCAATAAGCCGGGACCGTCCACTCCTATTCTGGTCTTCGGTAGCGACTCGGAAGATGAGGTCAATGCCATATTCTCTGCTCGGCCATCAATACAAGCCTTTGCTAATGAAGATCGAAGTTTGCAAGTGACCATGGTTCCACAAGAGCATTATAAAGAGCTCGATGCACTTGAAACTTATAGTGTGCAAGAACTGCAGATATTCTACGTCCCTCCCAGGTGAAGAGATGAAAAGGCGATCCTCTTCTACCGATCCGGGGAAACCAAAGTGGAGAAAGAAATTTGGCATGGTGCGGATTCTACACTTGACAGGCTCCAGCCCATCCGTTTGCCCAAATATTACACAGACGGATTAAAAAGACTGTTAAGGCACCAAGGCGTACCCTTCAAACAGACTGCTCGACAAGCCCAGTTCTATAACAAGATCTGGAGCGTCCCCGGAACTCAACGAAAGTTGCCCAATGGGAGAATGGAAATGATCGGGCTTGGATATGTTCAATCCAAGAAACGGGAGCTATTCCGCGACTGCTACGTCATACATGACTTCGACGAAGAAGGAGATGCTCTGTGGGAAGATGCTAACCCTGAACCAAAACGAGCTCCCGTCGTGAAAATGCCAAGCCCGTCATTCGAAGAACAAATAGACAAGTTTATAAGGGAAGCGGGTCAAAAGGTTCGAGACGACCATAATCGCGAAATGGCCATCTACGAGAAAGCCAGAACGCAACGCCTCTTTCAGCAGGCTGCGAAAAATGAAAATGTTCTTCCTCGTCAACCCATCATACAAAAGACCCGGTGTAGAGGCAGAAATAAACCCAAGAGCGGAAAAAACGTTCGACAACGACAAAGCGGGACCAAGAAGCCACGCGATCGAGAATCGAGCAACCAGGATTCGTCTCTTATAAAGAAGATGGGTCGAGCGTACTCCTTTTCCCAAGACAAGACAAGGAAAATATTCGATCTTGTCATAAAATATCAGATGATTACCCTCCCGGAGTCCAAGCACCCCGAGCAAGCAGGCAAGGTCTCTCACCTGGATTATTGCTCTTATCACCGAGCGATAGGACATCCTCTCGAAGACTGCTTCACATTCAAAGACTGAGTAGAAGACCAGTATCAGCAAGGCAGGTTCGCTCTATCTTGCAGTTGGAGGATAAACCCGCCGCAGAAGCATGAACCAAAAGCCACGTATGCGGTGAGAGTAGATCCAGACCAATGTCGGTCTTGGAAGCGATCTCGTACCTGTCACGTAATAACGCTGTCAGAAGAAGAACCCGAGAACATGGATGACCTCCTCTGGTGCTTCGAAAACGATGATGACGAGTTGATCTCAGAATTTCCACCGGTGCCAAAAGAGCTGGAAGATAGAATACATACTACTGCAGATAACCTCAAGAAAATTGACTTGGGAACGGCAAGTGACCCGCGGCCGACATTCGTCAGTGAGCTGTTGTCTGAAGAAAGGGTGGCTACGCTAAAAGATGTACTCATACAGTATAAAGATTGCTTCGCATGGAACTATTCCGAGATGTCGGGATTAGATCCATAGATTGCTGTGCACAAATTGGTGATATCTCCGGACATCAAGCCGATCAAACAAGCACCGAGAAGAATGGGGCTTGAGCTTGAGATGAGCATCAATGCCGAGGTCAAGAATATAATCGACTCCGGCTTCATCCAAGAGGTTCAATATCCTGATTGGATCGCCAACATCGTCCCGGTGATAAAGAAAAACGGGACGATGCGCATATGTGTGGACTTTCGGGATCTCAACAAAGCTTGTCCGAAGGACGACTTTCCAGTACCGGTCACTGAGCTGATGATAGATAATACGTCCACTCACGAAGTCTTCTCTTTTATGGACGGCTCATCAGGATACAATCAAATAAAGATGCATCCCGAGGACCAGAAGCATACCGCTTTCCGGACCCCTTTGGGCATATTCTGCTACAAGGTGATGCCTTTCGGTCTAAAGAACGCCGGTGCCACCTATCAGAGGGCCATGACGAAAATCTTCGATGACCTCATACATGAAATCGTCGAATGCTATATCGACGACCTCGTAGTTAAAAGCAAATCATACGAGGAATATTTAGAGCATCTGAAGATCGTGTTTCAGCGCCTTCGGAAATACAACTTGAAGATGAACCCTCTCAAGTGCTCATTCGGAGTTTCCTCAGGCAAGTTCTTAGGATTCGTCGTCCGACACCGAGGCATCGAGGTAGACCCGTCGAAAATCAAGGAGATCATGGAAATGCCTCCGCCAAGAACTCTCAAGCAACTGCGGTCTCTCCAAGGAAAGCTCGTGTATATCCGGCGATTTATAGCCAACCTCTCTGGCAAATGTTGTCCTTATAGTCACCTAATGAAGAAGGGAACACCGTTAGTCTGGGATCGCAAATGCCAAGACGCTTTGGATGAAATCAAGCAATACCTACAGAATCCTCCAGTGCTAACCGCTCCAATCAAAGGAAAACCCCTCATTCTATATACAACAACCCTCGAAGGTTCTTTAGGCGCGCTGTGGGCATAAGAGAACGACCAAGGGAAGGAGAGAGCCCTCTACCATTTGAGTCGAGTTCTCATGGGGGCAGAAAACAATTACTCCCCCATTAAAAAATATTGCCTGGCGTTGATCTTCGTGATAACGAAGCTCAGACACTATGCGTTGGCACATGAGGTGCATCTCATATCAAAGGTCGATCCTCTCAAATATTTGATGTCGAAAGCCATATTAACAGGACGTCTCGCTAAATGGGCCGTGCTCTTGATGGAGTTCTTGATAACTTATCGTCCCCTCAAGGCAGTGAAAGGCCAGGCCATCGCCGACTTTCTCGCTGAACATCCGATACCCGCCGATTCTCCTTTGAACTGTGAATTGCCAGACGAACACGCGTTTGACATGATCGACGGGGAGAGAAGAGAGAATGATACCCAGTGGGAACTTTATTTCGATGGAGCATCTTCCATGAAGAAGCGCAAACAAAGCACCCCTATAATCAAATCCGGGGTAGGCCTCATCTTCGTGACTCCACAAGGAGGGATAATGCGCTTTGCCTTCTCCTTAACAGAGCCAAGGACGGACAATGAAGTTGAATACGAAGCTTTGATAGCAGGTCTTGAGATCGTCGTCGACATGGGAATTGAGAATCTCCTCATATACGGAGACTCCCAGCTGATCGTTAGCCAAGTAAACGGCGACTATCAAACGTGCAAGCCAGACTTGGTAAAGTATGGTGAAAGAGTGCAACAACTGCTGACTCGAATCCCTTCTTACACACTGGAAAGCATACCGCGTGCGGAAAATAGCAAAGTGGATGCATTAGCCAAGCTCACTAAAGAACTGGCCGACGAGAACCTTGATGATGTAAGGATCGCTGTATAAAGCCGTCAGGTTCTTACGCCAACAGAAATATCTCCGGAGGTGGCCGAAGAAAAAGAAGCAACCGAGCAAACGGCCCTCCAAATAAAAGACCAGGAAAAGGCTGAGGATTGGAGAGAAGTCTTTATAGACTACTTCAAATCCCGTCGAACACCTGAAGATGCGTCCTCAAGACATCAGCTTATGAAACGAGCTCTGTCTTTCGCCTTCGTCAATGATACTTTGTATAAAAGATCATTTGATTCTCTATGGCTAAGATGCCTGGGACCTGAAGAAGCAAGGAGATTCGTCCAAGAAACTCACGACGGAATCTGCAGTTCTCACCAAGCCGGGCCAAAGATGAAACTAAAGATCAAAAGGATGGGCTACTATTGGCCCACGATGATCCAAGACTGTTTCGAATACGCGAAGCAGTGCTACTCGTCCTAGATTCATGGGGACTTTATCCACCAGCATCCGAATCCATTACATCCAACGGTGGCTAGCTGGCCATTCGAAATGTGGGGAACCGACATAATCGGGCCTATCGAACCAGTATCGTCTAGAGAACATCGATTCATTTTAGCAAAAACTGATTATTTCTCCAAATGGGTGGAAGCAGTACCGCTGAGAGAAGTGAAGGCGGAGAATATCCTCCATTTCTTCAAGACACACGTCATTTACAGGTTCAGCACTCCGCGACGGATTATCTCCGATAACGGGCCAGCCTATAGAAGCCACAAGATCAGCCGCTTCACACAACAGCATAACATAGAATGGAGATACTCTTCGGTCTATAATCCCCGAGCTAACGGTCTAGCTGAGGCTTTCAACAAGACCTTGACGAAGATCGTGAAAAAGATGGTGTCTCGAAATAAGAAGGACTGGCATGAGAGGCTGCATGAGAGGCTGCATGACGCTCTCTGGGCATATCGAACTATGTTCAAAACGGCCACAAACACAACGCCGTATGCACTAGTATTCAGTACAGAAACGGTACTCCCTCTCGAGATAGAGTTACCCTCCCTATGAGTGGCGGTTCACTACGAGCTAACGGACGAAGAAAATGCCCACCTTCGTGTAACACTTGGAATTTCCGTTAGAATGTTTTTCGTGATAATTAGTAATTGTACGTGTTATTATATATGTGTATCTAGGATTATTAGTTATTTTAGTCATGTTGGCAAATTGGAAAATTTTCCTTTGTAGTGTACACTTGCACACTTAGCCATTTTTGTGACTTAGGGTTTTTGGTATAACATGTTAACCATTTTCTTTCATGCATGGTTGTTATTTTCCCCACCCTTTTATCCAAAACAAAACCCTATTTTATAATTCAAAACCAATTAAACAATGAGGCATGGTGGTTAGGTGAAAGTTTGACCTTTAGACCCATTTTCTTCCCTTCTCTCTCTGTCTCTTTTCCCCACTTCAGAATTCTGCAGCATTCCAGCAGAAAAACCCCATCTTTCTCCATCTTTTCTTCTCCTTTTTTATTTCCCTTTGATCCCTACACAAAACCCTACACAAATCAACACATTTTCATCACAAAACCATGGAAAAGTGAGCTTTTTGAGGTGTTTGAAATCAAATCTGCACACTTGATGTTAGAGCTGGGATTTTTGGTGTTTCATAGGGTCTTTTGAAGGTATTAACTCATGTTAGCACTCCTTTTCCTTAAACTTGTAGTATTCTTTAGCAAAAAACTCTTTTTTGTGCTTTTTTAGTGATATTAAAGGATATTTGTGATTCACATGTTAGATTAGGGTTTTGTTAGTTGTGTTAGCTCTATTATGTGTTATTAAAGCTATTTTAGGCCAGGTTTGTTTCAGTTTGCACAGAAATACCATAAAGTTCCATTTTAGTGCAAAAGTGTGGATTTTAACTTGATTTAAGGCTCTGTAGGATCTGCTGCTACCCGAGATATTTCAGAGTGAAACTAGATGTTACTGTAGCATGTATGGGAGGTATAGAGTGCACACACCAAACCTGGGAGCCCACCCCCCTACCCAGGCCGCCGGAATATTCATTCTGGCCGCAATTTGCGGCCAGATGGGTGAGTTGGGATTTGGGGTTTGGGCCACTGGAGTCTGCTACTATGTGGGTTATTTTGGTATATATAGTTTTACAATATCATTTCTGTATCAAAATATGGAGTGGAATACCCTATTTCCTGTATTTTTTAATCTTTCGCGACACGCGTGATACGTGTGTGTGGGTTTAGGGTTTCTGCGTATCGCGACGCGTCGGAGTGGCTTCAGGCGCGTAATCACACGTTTTAGCGTATCGCGCACACGCGCGCTTGGTTCACGACACGAGTTACTAGTTCGGCCTTAATGTCGTGTTTGTGTGACTTCAAGCTTATGTATGATATATTGTGTAATTCTAGGTTCGCAGGCGAGTACGGCGGACGCCGCGCAGAAGGGGAAACAAGTTGTTGGCTATACCTAGCGAGAGACTACGGTGAGTAGATTTAACATCTACGGGGATATCGCCCGCATGGCGTTCTACGTCAGGGCTGATAGGACCTTATAGCTACATTTACATACATTAACTGTGCATGGCTACTATTTAATGCATACTGCATTCCCTGCTATATGGATATAAACTAGAATTGATAGAACACCGCACCATTACTAACGGTCCATGTTACACGAGTACTATCCTGCATGTTACACACACACCGTTAGTAATTTCCATGACACTCACACTGTAGAATTTCCATCGGATCATTATATTGTAGCTCATCTTTATGTGACTTGACATGATATTCATACTTGATGCATATATCACATCGGATCGTTATGTTGTAGCTTATCTTTATGTGACTTGACATGCTATTCATACTTGATGCATATATCACATCGGATCGTTATGTTGTAGCTCGTCTTTATGTGACTTGACATGATATTCATACTTGATGCATATATCACATTGGATCGTTATGTTGTAGCTCATCTTTATGTGACTTGACATGATATTCATACTTGATGCATATATCACATTGGATCGTTATGTTGTAGCTCATCTTTATGTGACTTGACATGATATTCATACTTGATGCATATATCACATCGGATCGTTATGTTGTAGCTCATCTATATGTGACTTGACATGATATTCATATTTGATGCACATATCATATCGGATCATTGACTTGCATATTGGTTTGGATTACATGTGATTTCTGGATTTGGGAACCGTGGCTATTTCAAATATGTAATCATTTAAAAACCCGGTTCCCTTGATATGATATTTCGGTGCGTCCACCATGTGTTTCCTCGGTGCTAGAGTGATATATATGAACCCGAATCGAGGAGCTGGTTGAGGCCGATTACGGGTACATGGTGGACCCGGTATGGTACCTCGGGGCGAGAACGGTTTCGCTGTGTAGTAGACGGTGAGCCTGGCAGAGGGACTACTACCTACCGGTGATTGGTTGGACCTGACAGTTATCTGGAGGATACTGATCAGAGTCGATAGATGGATGCGGGGTGATCCGTACTGCCGGGGCCGAGGGCCGATACCACAGACGGAGCCCGTGGGCTGACCCGGACTGATGGGGCCCGATGGATGAGGATTTGCGTGTCGATGCTGGACATGAGTATTTATGATATTTGGGTGCCGATGTTGGGCACTCGGGATTCTCAGAGATTTACAGGATTTGAGGGCCGATGAGATTGCCGGCACCTGAGCTATTTGGGGGATCTGGGTGCATTGATGGACACCGATTATATATTCCACGTTGACATTCCGTGTAGATGTTATATTGCCCATGCTCAGCATTTATTATTGTACTTCATCCTGTAGTTATATTACCTGATAGAGCACTTGCATGATTATTGCACATACTGCTTATCACACATTGATATCATCTGTTGGCATATGATAGAGTAGCGCAGTACGTGCATGCTCGCGATTACCTTTATATGTTATCTCTATTCACGAGTTGGCAACTCACCCCCATTGTGCCACAGTGTTTGCAGGTTGCCCTTCGGAGTAGTCGCGGCAGGCTGCGTTTTGCATCTTTTGACGCAGATACCCCCATAGTTGGTGTACTAGCTCTTTTGCTGATAGGTGGGTTTTGTGCGGTATCTGTGTATCTTTCAGTTATGTACATTGTTGTATCTAGTATTCTCCATCTACCATGTATGTATTTGACTTAGAGACAGTGTGAGGACGATGATGTATATTATTTGTATTCTGGTGTCGAGCTCGTTGTGAGTCGACTGTACTTGCAGTTTATTCTATCTGTGATGTTCCCACTTGTGGATCTTGATCTTCGCTACGGCGTCGTATATTGCTATCTTGGTGATTGTTTACTTAGATTTATTAACATGTTAGTAAGTGCTTTCATTTTAAACTTATAACACTCTATACTTTTACTGGTTTGATTTCTGGGTTTTCGGTTCACTTAGTCGCATTACGCCTGTAGACGTTACGTGGTTAAGTGCCGGTCATGGGCCAAACTTTGGGTCGTGACACTTCGGCTGGAGGAACTTTATGCCCTCGACGAAACACGGCTCATGGCGCAAAAAAATCTGGAGGCTTATAAAGCAAAGATGACGCGCTCATACGAGAGATTGACTAGGCCAAGAACATCCCGTCAAGGCGAACTCATGCTAGTGGTCAAAAGACCTATGATCCCCAATCGTGCCAAGCGAAGGAAATTCGAGCCGAACTATGAAGGCCCATATATCATAGACAAAGTTTACCAGGGTGGTGCCTATCTACTCATGGACATGCATGGTGAAAGACCTTTCAGGCCAATAACGGTCGCTTCTTGAAAAAATACTATGCCTAACGAATCACGGCCTAGGTCAACGATAGATGACGACGCCTATGTCCGCTCGCTATCTTCCTAAGCCCAAACTCTATAAGTAGTTACCGGCTACGGACCGAAACGTTCTTAAACTAACAACGGACCGAAATGTCCTAAAACTAACAATGGACCGAAACGTCCTTAAACTAACGACGGACCACTATGTCCTAAAACTGGCTGTTGACCGAAACGTCTATAAACTACTACGGACTGCAGCATCCCAAGGCTGACGTAAAAAAAAACGGTACGTCCATAAGCAAAATGGGCACGGATGAAAACCTGAAAGGGCTCCGTGAATAAAAACAGCAGGACTGCCGGCGAGTTTTGTGAAAACCCGAAAGGGTGCAACCTCGTTGAAAGACACTTGCAAGGTCCTCTCGATCTTGTGAGGAGAAACCACCTGCGTGACATCCTTACAACTCACAAGGGAGCAACACACTTAGGGATCCCCACGATTCCTAGGGAGAAAACACACTTGCGAGATCCTCACAACTCGTAAGGAGAATTCCCTTTTGAGACCCTCACGGCTGATAGGATTCAAAAGCCTTAAGCTACAGGGATCTGAATATGTTCTTAAGCACTTATACCCCCCGATTTTTCCTTACAAGCGTCTCGATATTGACCCTTGTATACAATCCTATTGACCCTTGTATACAATCCACGGGCGCGAATAAACATTTCCCTAACAAAGTCCTACTAGCGACTGGGGATATGCTCATATGGCGAACAACCCTTGTAAGTCCTCTCGACTTAGAAGGAGAAAATAATCTTTTAAGATCCTTATGACTTATAAGAGACCATACACTTAAGACTCCTCACGATTCTTAAGGAGAAAATGCACCTACGAGATCCTCACGACTTGTAGGGAGAAATACCTTTATGAGGCCCTTACGGCTCGTAAAGTTAAAAGCCTTAGTCGACAGGATCCTAACCCTGTTTACTAAGCCACCTTTGTTCGACATCGACAAAGGCAAATGATGATTCGCTCCTGGCAATATCCCAGTAGTAGCGATACTGATGCCTAAATCGGTATCAAATCCCAAACTAGCAGTGAAAAGCCAGCGAGCCATAAATGCATATGAAATAGCCGAAATGATGGGGCAACTTGCAGCAAAATCAGCAAGTAAAAATGTATGCATACAAAATAGCCGAAATAGTTGGGCAACTCGCAATAAAAAGTAGCGAGTAAATAAAACAAATAGCCGAAATGATTGGGCACCGCGAGAAATAGCCGAAATAATTGGGCAATCGCGACTTTCACGATATAAAAGCTGAAATGATAGAGCATCGCGGAAAGAAAAATATATAAAATGAAAATTTTTTCCCTACAGGTGAGATCACATCGATCCCTGTATACAATCAAGGGGCACAAACAAAGAGGGAACCATACCTTGCCTCCAGGCTCCATCCGAAAGAAAGCCAAGTCTCGACGGTTCACAGACAGCCTGGAGATCATCTCAATATTCGTCTCATCTCAACAGACGCAACATCAAGAAAAGCGGAATCACGACAACTTCCAGTTCTATGACTCGGCGATGCACAGACAACCGAGAGTCAACCCCCGACTCCGTGAAATGCGGATAAAGTCAACCCTTCCTGGTCCTTGTGGAACATGGTTATGTCAATCCTGACCCCGTGAGAAGCATCCAGAGCAAATCCTGGTCTAGTGGAACAAGGCCTATGTCAATCCTGACCCTGTGGGAAGCGTCCAGAGCGGAACCTGGTCCTTGTGGAACACGGCTATGTCAATCCTGACCCCGTAGGAAGCATCCAGAGCAAAACATGGTCTAATGGAACATGGCCTATATCAATCCTGACCCAGTGGGAAGCGTCCAGAGCAGAACCTGGTCCTTGCGGAACACAGCCTATGTCAATCCTGACCCCGTGAGAAGCATTCAGAGCAAATCCTAGTCTAGTGGAATACGACCTTTATCAATCCTGACCCTGTGGGAAGCGTCCAGAACGGAACCTGGTCCTTGCGGAACACAGCCTATGTCAACCCTGACCCCGTGAGAAGCATCCAGAGCAAATCCTGGTCATGTAGAACACGGATATGTCAATCCTGACCCAGTAGGAAACGTCCAGAGCGGATCCTGGTCCTTGTGGAACACGGCTATACCAATCCTGACCCCGTGGGAAGCATCCAGAGCAAATCCTGATCTAGTAGAACATGGCTATGTCAATAATGACCTCGTGGGAAACGTCCAGAGCGGATCCTGGTCCTTGCGGAACACGGCTATGTCAATCCTGACCCCGTGAGAAGCATCCAGAGCAAATCCTGGTCTAGTGGAACACGGCCTATGTCAATCCTGACCCCGTGGGAAGCGTCCAGAGCGGAACCTGGTCCTTGCGGAACACAGCCTATGTCAATCCTGACCCCGTGGGAAGCATCCAGAGCAAATCCTGGTCTAGTGGAACACGGCCTATGTCAATCTTGACCCCATGGGAAGCGTCCAGAGCGGAACCTGGTCCTTACGGAACACGGCTATGTCAATCTTGACCTCGTAGGAAGCATCCAGAGCAAATCCTAGTCTAGTGGAACATGGCTTATGTCAATCCTAACCCCGTGGGAAACGTCTAGAGCGGATCTTGGTCCTAGTAGAACACGACCTATATCAATCCTGACCCCGTGGGAAGCGTCCAGAGTAGAGCCTGATCTTTGTGGAATACGGCTATGTTAATCCTGACCCCGTAGGAAGCATTCAGAGCAAATCCTGGTCTAGTGGAACACGGCTATGTCAATCCTGACCCCGTGGTAAACGTCCAGAGCGGATCTTGGTCCTTGTGGAATACGGTTATGTCAATCCTGACCCCGTGGGAAGTATCCAGAGAAAATCCTAGTCTAGTGGAACACGGCTATGTCAATCCTGACCCCGTGGGAAACGTCCAGAGTGGAACCTGGTCATTGTGGAACAAGGCTATGTCAATTCTGACCCCGTGGGAAGCATCCAGAGCAAATCCTGGTCTAGTGGAACACAGCCTATATCAATCCTGACCCCGTGGGAAGCGTCCAGAGCGGAACCTGGTCCTTGCGGAACATGGCCTATGTCAATCCTGACCCCGTGAGAAGCATCCAGAGCAAATCCTGGTCTAGTGGAACACGGCCTATGTCAATCCTGACCCATGGGAAGCGTCCATAGCGGAACCTGGTCCTTGCAGAACACAGCCTATGTCAATCCTGACCCGTGAGAAGCATCCAGAGCAAATCCTGGTCTAGTGGAACATGACTATGTCAATCCTGACCCCGTGGGAAACATCCAGAGCGGATCCTGGTCCTTGTGGAACACGGTTATGTCAATCCTGACCCCGTGGGAAGCATCCAGAGCAAATCCTGGTCTAGTAGAACACGGCTATATCAATCCTGACCCCGTGGGAAACGTCCAGAGCGGATCCTGGTCCTTATGGAACACAGCTATGTCAATCCTGACCCCGTAGGAAGCATCCAGAGCAAATTCTGGTCTAGTGGAACATGGCCTATACCAATCCTGACCCTGTGGGAAACGTCCAGAGCGGATCCTGGTCCTTGTGGAACACGGCTATGTCAATCCTGACCCCGTGGGAAGCATCCAGAGCAAATCCTGGTCTAGTGGAACATGGCTTATGTCAATCCTGACCCCGTGGGAAACGTCCACAGTGGATCCTGGTCCTTGCGGAACACATCTTATATTAATCCTGACCCCATGGGAACCGTCCAGAGCGGAACCTGGTCCTTGCGGAACACGGCTATGTCAATCCGGACCCCATGGGAAGCATCCAGAGCAAATCCTGGTCTAGTGGAACACGGCCTATGCCAATCTTGACCCCGTGGGAAACACCCAGAGCAGCTCCTAACCCCGTGAAATGCGGATAATGTCAATCTCATCAAACACTTACAGGTCCTCTCGACTCGTAAGGAAGAAAACTCTCTTGTGATATCCTTACGACTCCCAAGAGATAAACACACTTAGGAATCCTCACGATCCCTAAGGAGAAAATACACCTACGAGATCCTCACGACTCGTAGGGAGAAAAGTCTTTATGAGACCCTCACGGCTCATGAAGTTGAAAAGCCTTAGGTAGCAGATCTGAACCTGCTTCCTAAGCCATTGCTACCTCTCGAAGAATTCAAAATGGAATGCTCTCTATCAACTACAAGCTACGCTTACTAAAGTAATATGCCGGTAACAAAGAAAAGAGAAGAAAGTAAGAGATAACACAAGATAGTACGACAGAAATGCATCTTTTATTTATAAGGTCAAATTGAGTAAAATTTATATCATATGAAAAGATAAGAAAAAAATGGATACATTTTATTTAAAAATTACAAATGGTGCAAAAACAACTATTGGGAGGGAAGCGTTTTCAATAGACCAATCAGTTGCTCGCTGTTCCCCTCTGAAAGACGGCGACGACGTGAGGACGTCTTGCCTGAGATTCGGGACAGATGCTATATGGTTTTATCCGTCTACCTCTCCGAAGATACCAAGTTGATTTGTGGCACCGTGTATCGGAGGTTTAGACGGATGCGGCCGATGTAGCAGACTTCGTCAGATTCCCCCTCGCTAGAGGGGTTTTTGATTGTGGGGATGCTCTTCCCTGCAGGCGCAAGCCCTTGCAGTTAATTACGCTACCGCATCGCGGTATCCACTTTCTCCTTCTCCAGAATTTCACTTCGTGACGTGGGTGTTTGTTTTGTTTGTGGTTGCCCGTGGATTGTATACGGAGACTGAGTAATGTCGTCGCCCGTAGGACGTGGATTAGTCCAAATCCGTATTTACTTAGATTTGGGTTTGGTGTTTTTAGTTTAAGGATACGTTAGCTTTATTGAGGCTAAGATCAACTTAAACATTCGTTAAGGATGCGTTAGTCCTGTTTGAGACTAAGATCAACTTAACGTGGTGATCTATTTAATATATGGCCGTCAGGACTCATCACCTCTCTGACGTCGTTGAAGGATTACAACGATAGGTGTTAGAGGAGTTCAGAGATGTACCCTTGAACCAAAGTCGATTTGGAGTTTTATAGTCCATTTAAATGTTTAAGGATACGTTAGCCGTATTTGGGGCTAAGATCAACTTAAACGGGACAGTTTAGATCCGGCAAAAGAGCATTTGGAGGCTCTATTGTTCCAGTTTAGGGACGTGGTGGTCCTTGTTCCAGTTTAGGGATGTGGTGGTCCACAATTAGTTTAAGGAAGTTTCGGTCCGTCATTAGTTTAAGGACGTTTCAATCCAATATTAGTTTAAGGACGTTTCGGTCCAACATTAGTTTAAGGACGTTTCGGTCCACGAGTTTAAGGACCCCGCAGTCCGTATTGATGTGCGGTCGTCGGGACCCGTCACCTCTCTGACGCCGTTGAAGGATTACAACGATAAGTGTCAAAGGAGTTCGGAGATGTACCCTCGAACCGGAGGTAAATTGATTCAGGGGAGCAATTTTGCTCAGTCAATTTAGCTTGAAGACTTACAGCCATGATTGGGCTAATCCAGTTGAGAATATTCAACGTTTTGTTTGTATTTGGCCTGTTAGGCCTTTGTTTGGGCTCTGCCCATATTTAAATAATGCATTGCATTACTTTTTATTTTTATTTGGGCTCTGCCCATAAAGGATGCAGAGCATCAATTTGTTTTGGGCTCTGCCCATTTATTAATGATGCAGAGCATCAATTTTACTTGGGCTCTGCCCTTTTATTGCTTTGCAATTTATTTATGCCTGCCAGGTCTTTTTTTTTATTTGGGCCTGGCCCTTTAGCAAAAGAAATGCATTGCATTTGTCAGGCGCTTTGCGCCAATCAAAGAGCGCAAGAGCTTATGGTGAGGACACGTGTCATGCAAGTGCGGTGCCCTGCGCTGCTGACACATGGCGCGTTCTGAGGAGTTGCGCCAGTTTCAGAGAGCAAAGCTCTATCCTAAAGGCGCACAGCGCAAGTGAGTCAGATGCTGACACGTGTCACGTTCTGAGGAGCGCAACAGCGCAGTGCGTTGTGCTGTTGCGCTGCTGACAAGTGGCACTCCCTGGTGGCTTGCACCAACACAGGAGCGCAACAGTGCAAGTTTTCAAGTGCAAAGCACTGTTTTATTATTATTTTTGATCGATTTTAAATCAAAGAAAACAAGCTTTTCTTGTTTTCAGAGAACCAATGGTTCATAAGTGCAAAGCAGTATTTTTTATTCATTTTTATCGAAGATCATTGATCTTGTTCTTAGATCAATGATTTACTAGAAGAAATTCTTCTCTTTTAAAGGTTTTTACCTTTTTTCCTTCCTGAAATTTCTTCAGAGTTCTCAATGATGATCTTGATTTCTCACAAAATGTTGATGCCTTTGAATTGAGGTCTAGGGTCCTTTATATAGTGCCCATAAATTAGTTAAATTTGTTAAAGAGATCTTTCTCTGAGTGATTTGGGGAATTTTCCCCACCGTTGGATCTTTGATCCAAGGGCTTCTGTTTTACAGAAGAAAATCTTCTTGTTTTAGAAAGATTTCTTTAGAATCTTGATTCTGTTTAGCGCAAATGCCCCAGCGCGTGATACGTGTCGCGCATCGCAACTGCGTTAGTGCATCTGCGCTGACACGTGTCGCGCAGCGCAACTGCGCTAGCGCATCTGCGCTGACACGTGTCGCGCAGCGCAGTGCTTGCGCAACTGAAGAGTTGCTTCCTTTAATTTTGCTTTAAATAGAGCTTTATTCTGATTGGGTGCGCTGCCTTGGGCGCTGCGCTGATGTATCTGCGCTTGATATGTGGCGCGTTGCGCCCGGGATTTGAAGCGTTGCTTCAAAATTTGAATTTTGAATTTCTAACAGAGCTTTGCTCTGATTGGGTGAAACAAATGCCCCCCACCGTTGCGCTCACGTGGCGCGCACGTGAGTGCAGCGGTGGCAAGCTCCTGACCGTTGGATCAACGGGTAAGCTGACGGGGCGCAAGCGCCTTATAAATAGGACCTCTGGCCCTTAAAAAAAATCTTCACCCTTTTTCAAGATTTTTGATTTCAACAGAGCTTTACTCTTGCTTAAGAACTTCAGAGCTTTGCTCATTTTCAAAGTTAGAAACTTTAGGTAAAATTAATCTAAATTAAACTAAATTAATTCAAACCAATCTTAAACCAAAGAGCTTTGCTCTCACAGATCTTTTGATCTAAAGAAATCCCCATTGAGGTTTCATAAACAGAGCTTTGCTCTCAAAATTTATAGATCTACAGAGATCTTGTTCATGGGTTCTAACCCATGAACAGAGGTTTGCTCTTGGATCAATTGTAGATCTTTTAAATCTGAAAAATGAAGAACTTATTATAAGTTTTCATGGATTTTTCAAGATTCCAAAAATTTTAATTCTTTTAAGTGTTAAAATTTTTTTTGATGGATCTTTCCATTATTAGCACAGAGCTATGCTCTTTTAAGGAATTTTATTCCTTTGAGACCAGAATTTGACAAGTGTCATTCTGTGACAGAGATTTGCTCTGAAAGAGGAGATTTTCTCCTTGTCTCTAGGGATTCCCCACTGATGAGAATATTCTCTTGGGGATCTTTTCTTTAACTGACAGTCCCACCCAATGATGAGGCTGTCTTATTAAATGAGGCGTTTTCATCCTGATTTTGTGGGTCCCCATTTGGTCCCCTACCCACTGCACTCCAGTGTGGTGTGATTGATTTTAATTTAATTAATTTTTAAATTCAGTTAATTGAAAATTTTTAAACGCCAAACGTTGGAATTGCAGCACTAAGGGCTATTTCTTGTTCCTTTGCAGTGACCATGTCTCTCGATACCTCGTTTCCGTTCGCCCGCTCGGAGGAAGGGTTTCCTGAAGCGCCCTTGGACCGTGAAGTTCTAGCCATGATTAAGGACCACGACCCGGAATGCAAGAGTCTCCACCTTTGGGGATCGTGGTATAACCAGATTATCATAGGTCGACGGAGCTTCACCTGCGCAGTGCCGTCGGAACCCATTACGGCGATTCACTATGCTACTCCACCCTCGGTGCAGTATGCCGTGGAGATGGTTGATTGGACCTCAAAGGGATTTCTTCATCCTACTATGGATGCGATTCCGGTCCAGCGTCCTATGGTTTTGGATATCCTAGGACGCCGTATCTGTCAGGGCGAGGCGCGACCTTGGGGGCAATCATATAACATTGGTCTGATTCCCCGCCATCCGATCGGTTATCTGCCGTGGGCCCGGTATATTCTGTCGACGAAGAAGTCGCAGTTGATAAGGTTAGGATTGTACAGCACGGTCTACGTCTCTCTCTTCCAGTATCCCACGCTCCCCACCTGGTGGTTCAAGGCTTTCTTGGAGCAGTGGAACATTCCTACCCACACTTTCCTTGCCATGGATCGGGAAGTGTCAATCTCTTTGGAGGAGTTCACGGAGGTCTCCGGTTTACCGGTTATTGGGGAGCACTATGAGGAATTGCTTTCGACAGACGAGTATGTCTTCGGTGCTAAGCCGTTGGTAAGGGAGCTCACGCCGGAGAATGCTGTTCAACACCAATTCCCAAGCTTAATTAAAGTGTTGAACATCTATAAGGCCCTTTTCATCGAACGTGGGAGTCGCGAAGTTAACTTTGAGGATTTCATCGCTCAGTTCCTTCGCCCAAGCGTCCTCTCATCAGAAGCTGCCAAGTTTGCTACCCTGGATGACCCTTTCGGTCTAGGTTTGGATAACCTGCCGGCGAAGGAAATAGACCAAAAGGTTTTTTTCCTTCCGGACTTCCCGACCATGTCTTTTATAGAAATTATAGCCCCTGGGATGGACGAGGAGGCCTTTTTCTTAGGATTTCTTGGGTTATGGCTGAGCTGGTTTGCAATCCCAATGCACTCTCACCATATGCGACCCTCTGTCTTTTACCCAGCCCACCGGATGACTATCGGGGTAAAAGTGGCCGTTGGGATCACCGGCTTGGCACACTTATATCATGGCCTCAGTCGAGCAGCGGATGCTAACGAGCCTGGGGTACAACACGTGGTCTTCCCAATGCACTATTTTGTATCGTGGCTCGAGCTACACACAGCGGGTGTCTTCGGCATGCACAAAAGGCCCTCGTTCTTTGACAAGTGCGGTTTCCCTCGCATTATACAGCTGATCAGCGCATCAATTGTGACCCCATCACCACGGAACGCCAGGGGTTTACTCCTTCGCCCTCACACCGTTGGAGCCGGGATGTCCTTTATTGACAAGGTGTTGACTATTGGAAAGGTGTCCACCACTGCGGTGCGACCATTACAAGACTCCTTTAAGGATGGAGCCTCAGTTTTGATGGCCCGGGAGACCCTTCACTTATATTCTATTAGACCGGGCTTCCTAGTCTTCAGGCAGAATGGTGCGGTGATTTTCATGAGATATAACCCGCATCGTTTCGCCCAACAACTGGGCTATGATCAAGGGGTCCCCTTAGAAGCTTTCCTGCTGGAACCCGCTGCCACTGAAGAAGGGATGGAGAACACGCTGCATCACTTCATGCGCCTGAACACGGGTTCTCATTTTTTTATCAGTGCGTCGGCTTACGCTCCGCGATTCCTCAATGTATATAAAGAATGGAACAATCATGCGACGGGGGCCGTTATAAAGGAAGAAAGACGATTGCTGGTCGACCGTAAGGGTGTGCCTCCAGGTACCGACCGTAACGCTCCCTTAGTGCCAAGGACGCCGGTAGTTCCCTCTTTGAAAGATTCTAGAGCCAGGCCACCGCGTGCGCAAAGTCCTCCACACGGATCGCCGCTCCCTGATACTGTGGATGCACCTCCAGCGCCCCGTGCTCCAGTGGAGACAGTGGCTGTAGCCTCGCCAGAGTCTGGCGTGGGTGCGGACATCGGGACCCGCCGTCCCAAGGTGGCTGCTAAGCGCAAGTCGATCCCGCGTGCACCCAGGGTTGGCGGGCAGAAGAAAAAGAAGTCGCTCTTCGCCGCAGGCGTCGCGTTCGATCAGGAACCCCATGCTCCCTATGCCGAGGGCCTGAGTGAATATGGGACTAACGAGGGGTTAGTCATGCCGGATGACATGGATTTGGAGGCTGCCCTTGAAGCTTCGGAGCGGTTAGCGAGGCGAGACGGATGGCTGGCTAAGCTTGCGGCATCAGGTAATCACTAGTCGCATTTTCTATTACATCATATCTTTTATTATTGCCTTTGACTAATATTTTTCCTTCTTTTCTTCCAACAGGCATCACCACTGAGGAAGCCATCGTCACTTCCTTGAAGACTTTCCAAGAGGAGGAACGCCTTAAAGCGTCCATGGGCCTTAGTAAGTTTCAATTCATCAAGTTTTCATTTCCCTTGTGTTATGGTCGATCTAAGCTCTCCCTTTTTATCGCAGGAACCTCAATGCCGTTCCCGCCAAGCGACGCGGACATTCTGCCATTTGCCGATGTTCCTGCTTCCTCAGGGCTACCGCGGGAGGTCCATCTTGAAGAGACAATGAGAGATGCCTTAAAGGCTCTGGAGGTATCTCTGAACGAGGACGACGACGCCTTGAAGGAAGCGTCGAAGAGATCCATCGCGACAGCTCGGGAGGAGAAGAAACGGTCAAGGCGCGAAGCGAAAGCACGCCGGGCTGCTTTGGCTATGGGAGCGGGCCCCAGTACCGTCCCTCGTGCTGATACTCCTTCCGAAGAGGCCCCTGTCGCCCTATCCACTGCTCGCAGACAAGTGGCGCGCACAGTTCGGAGCGCAAATGATAAATCCACTTCAGGTAATATTTCTCTCAGAATTTTGTTGTAAGAATTATAATGCCATCGGTTCTTATATATTTTATCTTGCAGGGCCAAGTCCGACCGAGGGGGAGGCGGAGACCGTTGAACCCAAGGAAACAGAGGAGGCGGCACCTGCCGAAACCGAGCCGACGGTGGGCAACGTCGCTGAGGCTTTAGAGCCTGAGATGGAGGTTGAGGGGTCTGCAGCCGAGAAGGTCATTGATGCCGAGCCTGAAGTGGCGGCAAATGAAATGATCGTCATAACCGAGCCCAGGGTAGTGGCGGACGAGGCGCTTGAGGCCGGCGACCTCGTGGTGACGGCGGGTGAGCCGATGGAGACCGCGGAGCCTGAAGAAGTAGCGGGTGAGATGGGTATGACTTTTGGGGAAGAGTCAGCTGCTCTCTCCCAAGAGTCCGGCAACGGTCCAATCATTGCCCTCCCCGCCTACGATCTTCCGCCGTCTCCTGGCCACATAAGCACGACGACGGTCCCCATCGAGTCGGTTGATGAGGCCACGGGCGGTGGCCTCATGTCGATAGAGGAGGGAGTCGCCTCCATTTCAGCCGACAGCTCATCAGGTAAATCCCAAGTTGCTGTCTTTCTTTACCTTATAATCCTTTCTGACAAGTTCACCTTTTTCGTAACGCAGGTGCGGCCAGCGCCGATGCCCCACTGCTCGAGGGAGCGCCTTTAACGACTGCCTTGGCGGTGGTCACCTCTCAACCCTCTCTCATACCATCGAAGATGTTGGAAGGTATGGGTTTGCAATTTATTAATCTTATCTTTCAGACGTATAATTTGTGTACTAAAGTCGTGCTGTTATGTCTTTTCAGGAGTGCTCTTTGATTATCTATATCAAGTGTTACTCCCACACTTCTCCTTCCCATCTGAACTCGCTTCTTCCTCCGGTGGCACTGGTATGTATGGTTTCCATTGATATCTTTCTTTTTCATTGATGGAATTACTTCTAACTTTTTTTTGTCCTGACTGCAGTGCTACAAATCGAAGGAGGGGATGAAAGATCGGCTGCACCACCGACCCTTCCGGCCTTGCCACCCGCCTCAGCTGGTACATCGACTATCACATTGATAACTCCCCCCTTTTTTTTGAACTGTTATCTGATCATATCTTGTTTCTTTTCAACTGTTGTTCCGGTCTCGGCGCCCTTTGAATCTCGCATCACAATGCCGGCAGGTCCTTACCTGAGACGTCCATCTTCGAAAGGCGCCGCGAACAGCTTGCGTATGTTGAGCGACTACGTTGAGGAGCTCGACGTCGAGACCCCTACGCCTGCTGCGGATTTCGCTACAGCGGTTAACCCGATGCTGGTGATACTCGTGAATTTCCATGATGAGGGCATCATCGCATCTTGGGTTAATCATTGTATGGAGATCGAGGCTCGCCTGCATCAGCTGGAGTCGATGTGTCTCGCCCCCGAGACTTTAGCCACGAGCAATGAAAGAGCAGCATGGATCAAGGAAAGCGCTTCTTACGTCCACCACTTGGAACAAGAAGCGGCTTTAAAGCTAAGGGAATGCCAAGAGCCCTCGAGCGAGATGGCTCATCTGCGTGCTGAGGTTGAGGCGAATGCTGCCCAAGTGAAGGCTATCTTTGAGGGTCTCCTAGAGCGCATCTCCCATAGGCTAAACTTGAAGCGAAAGCTTGATGTAGCCGAGCGTGATACCCCAGGCCACAAAGCTGCTCATCAGGCCGTCAGGGAGCAGCTTGCATCTGTCTTGCAGCAACGGGCCCAAGTGGAGGCGGAGCTGGCGGTGGTGGCCGATCAGGAGAAAGTGGGGAAGGAAGTGCGCGAACAATTGCTAGAGCTATGCAAGACGCTTCCTTCCCAGTAATTCTCCTTGTATCTAGTTACTTGTAGCATTTTTCTTTTTAAATAATATGTAGCCATTCTTCAATATTTTGTACGCTTCATCTTGTACTTGATTACATTCAATAAAGATACACATTTTTCTTTGCAATGTCTTGTACTATTTCTTTGCTTTTTTCCTTTCTTATTATCAGCATGTTATCACAATTAGCAGATACTAGAGTAAGCATCTTGATTTCTTCACGAGATAGCGATGGCTTAGGCCACAGGTTCAGATCTGCCGCCTAAGACCTTTCAACTCTATGAGCCGTGAGGGTCTCATAGAGACTTTTCTCCCTACGGATCGAGAGGATCTCGTAGGTGGGTTTTCTCCTTAGGAATCGTGAGGATTCCTAAGTGTGTTTTCTCTTATAAGTCGTAAGGATCCTATAAGAGAATTTTTCCCTCTTACGAGTCGAGAGGACCCGTAAGCGGTTGTTTCCTTCCTTGTCGAAACTCGACTTTGGAGAGTGAGACCCGTGAATAGTATGCAAGAGACCGTTTTAGATCGACTTGCAGGGTCCCATTGTTCAGGAAGCAAGTTTTTTAATCCCTGCTGCCTGAGGCTTCATCTTGCAGGTTGAGATGAATCGGGAATTTCCCGCGGAGACACTGGTTTCTCTGCGAGCCGAAGCGAATCAAGAGGCTCTCGTCAAGGACGCTGGTTTCCCTGAGTTGAGGTATTTGCCAGAGATTATTTGTTTCCCTGGTGTTGAAACGAATTGAGAATTTTCCACGGAGACACTGGTTGCTCTGCGTGTCGATGAGAGTCAGGAGGATCTCGTCAAGGATGTTTGTTTCCCTCAGTTGAGGTATTTGCCAAGGATTATTTGTTTTCTTGGTGTTGAAATGATTCGAGAATTTCCCATGGAGACACTGGTTGCTCTGCGAGTCGACACGAATCAGGAGGCTCTCATCAAGGACGCTTGTTTCCCTGAATAGAGGTATTTGCCAAGGATTATTTGTTTCCCTGGTGTTGAAACGAATCGAGAATTTCCCACGGAGACACTGGCTGCTCTGCGAGTCGATGCGAATCAGGAGGCTCTCGTCAAGGATGTTTGTTTCCCTGAGTTGAGGTATTTGCCAAAGATTATTTGTTTCCCTGGTGTTGAAACGAATCGAGAATTTCCCACGGAGACACTGGTTGCTCTGCGAGTCGATGCGAGTCAGGAGGCTCTCATTAAGGATGTTTGTTTCCCTGAGTTGAGGTATTTGCCAGAGATTATTTGTTTCCCTGAGTTGAGGTATTTGCCAGAGATTATTTGTTTCCCTGGTGTTCAAACGAATCGAGAATTTCCCACGGAGACACTGGTTGTTCTGCGAGTCGATGCGAGTCAGGAGGCTCTCATCAAGGATGTTTTTTTCCCTGAGTTGAGGTATTTGCTAAGGATTATTTGTTTCCTTGGTGTTGAAACGAATCGAGAATTTTCCACGGAGACACTGGTTGCTCTGCGAGTCGATGCGAGTCAGGAGGCTCTCGTCAAGGATATTTGTTTCCCTGAGTTGAGGTATTTGCCAAGGATTATTTGTTTCCTTGGTGTTGAAACGAATCGAGAATTTCCCACGAAGACACTGGTTGCTCTGCGAGTCGACGCGAATCAGGAGGCTCTCATCAAGGACGCTTGTTTCCCTGAATAGAGGTATTTGCCATGGATTATTTGTTTCCCTGGTGTTGAAACGAATCGAGAATTTCCCATGGAGACACTGGTTGCTCTACGAGTCGACGCGAATCAGGAGGCTCTCATCAAGGATGTTTGTTTCCCTGAGTTGAGGTATTTTCCAAGGATTATTTGTTTCTCTGCGAGTCGACGCGAATCAGGATTTTCTTCGTCAAGGACACTTGTTTTCTCGTGCCGAAGGATTTGGCCGAAGACACTGGTTTCTTCGGGGTTGGGATGAACCGTCGAGATTTGGCTTCGTTTTTTTTTGCGGAGCCTGTTGGGAGAGTATGGTTCCCTCTTCGTTTGCGCCCTTGGATTGTATACAGGGATCGATGTGATCTCAACTATAGGGCCAAAGTTTTATCATTTCTTCTTTTTTTTGGTTTTATTTCCACGATGCGCTATCATTTCAGCTTTTATCGCGAAGATCGCGATTGCCCAATCATTTCGGCTATTTTTCGCGGTGCCCAATCATTTCGGCTGTTCATTTTATTTTTACTCACTGTTTTTTATTGCGAGTTGCCCAATCATTTCGGCTATTTCGTGTGCATACGTTTTTACTTGCTGCTTTTTATTGCAAGTTGCCCCATCATTTCGGCTATTTCGTATGCATGTGCGGCCTACTGGCTTTTCGCCGTAAACCTGAAATTAGACACCGATTTCGGCATCAGCACCGCTACAACTGGGATATTACTAGAAGCGAATCATCATCTGCCTCTGTCGATGTCGAACAAAGATGGCTTAGCGACCAGGGTTAGGGTCCTGTCGACTAAGGCTTTTGACTTCATGAGCCGTAAGGGTCTCACAAAGTTATTTCTCCCTACAAGTCGTGAGGATCTTGTAGGTGTATTTTGTAGGGTTGCTATGCATGCGCACAAGGGTCTACGAGGCATCAACCATGCCCGATTAAAATTTTAGCCGTGCCGAACAACCCGAATACGGATCTTTAAACTAGAGATTATGCGAAAACTAACATGTTAAACACTTTAACACTAAGTGAGAGGGATTACAACCTTTGTAGATCCGGTCCTTCACTTCATATGCTCCGTGTTGAGGTCCCTTCGCTGCGATCATCGTGCTCTGGACTCTCGAGAGGCTTCACGAAGAGAAAGGTGCAGTCTTGCTTCCGATCTTCGATACAAAGATGATCTACCTTGAAGTTTCATTAACACAAGCTAACACTCATGAAATGATATGAACACCCTCATCTAAATGGCAAGGGAAGATGAGGATGATGAAGTAGGATTTTTGCACTCTTTATTTATCTTTTTCTCATATTTATTCATCACTTTTAAAAATCTAGAAAGCTTTTTCATGAAGAGAATGAAGGAAGAAAATGAACAATCATAGAATTATCATTTGTGATGAATAATGCAAAGAAGATAATGATGAATTATGTAACCATGGTTAACCAAACCATTGTAGAGATTTAACCAAGGGTGTAGGGTTTGGGTTAGATTAAGGATGAGTCATAACAAAATATCTTTGACAAAACAAAACTAAACCTTCTAGAATCATCTAGAAAGCATTAACCCAAATCAAACCCTAATCTTGTTTAATCTCTACTAAACATGTTGCATTATTTATCATATCATGTTACAATATTATATATCACATATATAATATTTATTGTAACCAAATAAAATAATACAATTAACATATATCGCATATATATCAATGTATTATCCGAGTGAGAAAAAGAATCTTTTAGTGAGCTAATATTAGTTAATGTCATTTAATATATCATATATATTATTATACATTAAATTATCGAATCAACACTTGATCCGACAATCCGGCTATATCGCATATAACCGACTAATATTTATCCGTACCGATTCATCGAATCAACACTTGATCCGATGACCCGGCTGATATCAAATATCGCGAGAATAGAATACGGTATCTCATATCGTATTATCCTCGGTCCCGCACATATCACATATGTGCTCCTACTCCGTTTTGCCTGAGCCAAGAAACCTCTGTGTAGGACTCTAAAGAATCGTCAATACGCCGGCAGTAGGTGATGATCATATCAAACACCCATAAGCTGCAAGCGGTCAGCTAAACATAACAGCCACCCAGGTATTGAGCACTCAGAAGATCAACAAGCAAGCCTGTAACTTCTCCTGTGAATCCAAACAGTAACACTCCCGTACAGTCCGGTCTCGTCGTCTGATATGTTGCATATCTCGCCTAGGGGTGGTAAACGTCAGACCCCAGTAGCTCGATAAGTCGTGTCGATATGAGGTCTATAACAGTTCGAGAAACTACTGATAACACTTACCAGTAAATCTCAGCAACCCTGGCCAGGGATTTCCGGTTATAGCCAATCGAACACAGCACAACATCAACTCCCTATACCGGGAGAGACGAATCCCCTCCTATCGCTCATTGCCTCCATGTGATTCGGGACTGTACCCAAAAGCCATCTTTTTGCACGCCCTCTTGGACGTGGTATGATAGAAATCAAAGCACAGTGGGAATCACACAAGACTCTATGACGATCTCGGGTCAACAGACTACTCTGTACCAGTGTCACCGGAGAACTGCCATCTGACGTGAGGTATAATACCATCTGGGAGTTCTCGGCGAGTCCGTCCAGTGTACCCAGTCTCTACTGAGCACCCGTACACCATCCTTGATGTCAAACACCGATGGATATGGGATCATCCATCGCCCATCATATGGGTCAAGATGCGTATACGCTAGTCTACTCTGGTGTATCGATGCCCTGTCTCGATACACCCTCGACTAGGAACAGTTATAGGATGTACTCATCGACTACCGTGGCCCCACTAGTATGATCTCATCATAGTCCCAGTAGTCGAGTACATATCCTAAGGGCTTTATCAACATGTAATATAGAGACAATCAGAGTACATGTTAAGATAAAGTACAACCAGATAGCATACTATCATGTCGATCAAGAAAGTCCTCCCTATATATGTCCAAGCATCCATTACAATATACATCGTATGTACAGTAATGGCCTCTAGGGCATACATATAACTAACAATCTCCCACTTACACTAGGGCCATCTGTTGTGGTATCACATACCCAACAATTAGCTGCGGTTGAAGTATCCCATACTCAACCATCCCATAAAAGTCTCTACTGGGAAAAAGGCCTTTGTGAGTGGATCCGCGCTGTCGTCCTCTGTGTCTGCTCTCCTAACCTCGATCTCCCTGGAGATCAACCATCTCCATGATCAGGTGATACTGCCTAAGAATTATATCTGGATTTCTGATGGGACGGTAGTTCCTTAGCTAAAGCCACAACTCCATTGTCACACAATAGTAGGAACGAAGTTCATCTCATGAACTTATATATATATCCAGACTGCCTCTTTGGTAGTATCCTTGGTAACGATGTATCTTGCCTTTAATCGTCTAGTAAGTCACGGTATCTAGCTTGGAACTCTTCCAACATACCGTCCCTCCACTGAGGGTAAAGACAATGCCTGCGACTGACATTCAGTCGTCCTTATCACTCTGGAACCTTTCCAGTGATTCTCCTCAGGATTGATTGATACCATCTCACTACAACTAGTGAGTATCCTAACATCCAATTAGATCTATCTCATAGATCCAAAACACTGGATTTAGGAGGTATCGCTTTGATCCTATATGGAGAATCCTTGTGATAAGCGGAGATTGACCGAGCGTAGCATAGGAAACTCCTTCCCTATCAAGAGTATGTCATCCACGTATTCTACGAGGATCACCACCATACTCTCTACTACCTTTTCGTATATACAAGGTTCATCTACCATTTTGATGAAGTCAAACTCTTTGACTACCATATCAAAACAGATGTTCCAACTCCGCGATGCCTGTTTTATCACAAAAAACATCTTGCACACGTTTCCACTGCTCCCACTGTCTATGAAGCCCTCTGGCTGTGTACTTATAGACGCTCTCTACTAAAACATCATTTAGAAAAGCGGTCATGACACCCAACCACCAGATATCGTAGTCATGGTATGTAGCCGTGGCAAGTAGGATCTGGATGGACCTAAGCATAGCTTTGAAAGTCTCAACTTTTCCATGTACACCAAGTAATCTTCTCAAGATATACTCGCTCCTGATGGGGATTTAACCCTTCAGATAAAGCAACCAAAGTCCATACTTTGTTGGTGTATAAGGATTCCATCTCAGATCGCTAAGCATCCAGCCATTCTTACAGAGTCCCACTCCTGATGGCCAGCTCGAAAATAGTTGGGTCATCATCTCATGATGCAATCCTCGCTCCCACTGTCATAGAGAAACCGAAGTACCTCTCAGGTGGGTGAGGAACCCTACTAGATCGGCGGAGAGACTGAGGTTCGTTGGAAACTATTGAATCCTTTGGTTCTACCAAATCATCAGCTGCAGTTTGTATAGCTGGAACCATTCCAGTTCTACATAACAGACCTTGCCTCGAGCTTGTCCGGATTTTGCTTTTAGACATAGGCCGGACAACCTCAAATCTTAACAAACTTAAGATATGGGCTCTTCCCATTCCATATCACATATGAAGTGGTAGGCAGCTGATTTAATTTGAACCCTATTCAATAGGTATGCAGCTTCTCAAGCGCATAACTCCCAAAAGGAAATAGGAAACTCAGTAGTACTCATCATAGAGCACATCATATCAAATAGGGTGCTATTGCTCCACCCCGATATACCATCATGCTATGGTGTATACGGAGGAGTAATGCTGAGAGAGAATATCATTCTCCTTTAGAATTGTCCAGGAATTCCGTGCTCAAGTATTCTCCTCCTTGATCACATCAAAGGACATAATACTTTTACCCGTATTTCCGGTTCTCTACTTCTAACTCATATTCTGTGAATATCTCAAAAGGTTCGGACTTGTGTTTCAACAGGAACATATGTCTGAATCTTGAGAGATTATCAGAGAATGTAATGAAGTACAAAAAACCGGTCTTGGCATGTGTAGACAGGGGACCTTCATACATCAGCATGTATCAATCCCAAGAGTTCACTAACTCTTTCTCTGTTTCCAATAAACAGAGCTGTGATCATCTTATCTTTGCGACATGACCGGCAAGTTTCACAAGATGTAAATTCAAACTAATTTAAATATGCATCTATATGTAACTTAGCTAGTCGGGTCGCATTGATATGACCTAGTCTACAATACCTCAAGAAGGATTCGTTCATTTCTGAACTCTTCCTCTTGTGTGTGTTCCGTATACTAAGAACTGTAGTTTAATTTAGAACGACAATGCTTTTAGATAACGTGCCTGAACCGATCAACTCTTGATATAGAAAATGTTCAAAACATTATCCAACAATACAAAATTATATCCTTTCTTTACTAATAAAGAGACTGATATGATTTTGTATATCAGGTTCGGTATCTAATAACATTTGTTCAGAATCAATGTATTCTGGTAATACAGGGTGACAGTGACCAACAGACTTGGCTGCAACACTTGCACCGTTTTCTATCTCATGAAACTTATCACCCGTTCTCAGTTCTCTACCTAGCTGTAGCCCATGTAATAGATTACATATGCGGGATCCTGATCCGGTATCACATACCCAGGACGTAAAGCATACTGAGAAACAGTTCTCTGTAATGAACACACCCGAAGATGATGCATCAATATGCACTTTCTTCGTTTGGGCGGTACGGGAAATCTGGTATTCCCCAATTTCCTGCTGTGTCTTATAACAATTATAAGTTGGAGTGGGACCAACGTTCCCCAGCTCAGTATAACAAGTGGGATCGGTCAATATATCCGTATTATTATCTTGATTAAGGCGTGATATGGTCGGTACCTGGAGAGAGAGAGAAGAAAACACTCAGCGTATGCTCTTGCAAGATTAGATTGGTTATCTAATATATCTAATCAGGATGTCTCCCACTGTTTTAGTCAAATCTTCCTTCAAACCCTAAAAGGAAAGACTAGCCGGGATTAATTACACGCTACAAGTTCGCCAATCTTTCAGCCAGGCCAGTGTCGGTACTTTGAGGGAGGTCCCCCGTGCTTTCGCACGAACCTAATTAATGTAAACCTCATTTTTCCAAAGGCGTAACCCCGTTGACACCTTTCTAGACACCTACTTGATCGGCTAATTGTAATGTGTAAAAGTCTCCCAGGAGTAACTCTTACTCGCAGCGGGTATCGGGATCCAACTATCTCATAGAAGGTATGCAATCTCATTGCAAATTTCAACACTTGAAATTCCCGATAATTTTTCCCCTAACGTGCTATGACCTTGACGAAAGCCAACAAACCATAGCCCGCTAGTCAAGTTCAACCCGTAAATTTCTTGATTGAATTAAACCCACCCGCACGACCCATGACGAAAGCCAACAAAGCCGCACGACTACCCTAATCGAATCACATCGTATGCAGCAGATAAGCAGCATATAGCTACCGCACACTACACCTTGACAAAAGCCAACAAATGTAGCACGAATACTATATACAACTTATCTGAAATGACGGAGGGCTACAACAGGTTTTTCTGAAAATCTATTGCGTAATGAACTTGATATCGTTGTAGAATCGAGTGATTTTAAATGGAGTGTTTTTGAGGCTTTTCTAGTTTTGCTAAAGGGGTCACTCCCGGTGAAGGGATCGTCGACCCTTTCCTCATCGAATAAGATGCAGGATATTTCACAAATACCACTATGCAAAGCAAGAACTATAGAAGCAATCAAAAGACAAACCGAGTTTGTAGCATCTGCCAGTTATTGCTAAAGGAGTCACTCCCGGTGAAGGGATCTCGGTCCTTTCCTTATCGAATAAGGTGCTGGATGTTCTACAAGGAACACCGCTATGCAAAGCAAGAACTAGAGCTTCCAGTTTTTTAAACAAGTTTCTACAACATCTTTAGGTTTCTTTTAGTTCATTAATCTCATTAATGAAGTCCCATTTTAATATGCTTCACAAGCATCTCTTTTGAAACGAAATCTGCAATATAACATATATCTCATATATATAATATAAACATTCATCTCAGACAGTAATATGATCTCATCACAGAACATTGCAGCAGAAGAAACATATATGAAATATTGGATATACTAGGACGTCCGTGTTTTCAATACGAGCCTGTATAAAACACGGATTCCACGGTCGCGATGAATAGCCAAACCCACATCCCTAGACCCCTACGAGAGCGGCAAGTAACACTGCCAATTCTAGGTTAGGAGTCCCGGTCTCGACTCCTCGAGATGGTCTCCCACTGGACCCTAGAACCCGGTTACTTCTGCTCCCCGTCTTGGGTCTACCTAATGCGGAAAAGTAAATAATATACAAGGGTGACATCTTCCGCAACCTGGAAGTGCCCCAACAAATGAATATTACATACAAATGAAATTTACATGAATGAAAAAGAAAAAACTCTCATCTCACATAAAACCCCTGGTTATTCAAAACGCGATGATCCAATATAACATATCACAGCAACACATAATATCACATATCATCAACGTAAGCAAGTATGCGTATCCCGATTATCGTTGATGTATAGCAACGAAGCCGGCGATACACCACATACTACGCTTACGGTCACAGAAAAGAAAGTGTAAAACTACAACAGTTGGAATCCGCAACCTCCTTAGACATCGCATGCCTAACCAAATGAATTCCTCAGACATCGCATGCCTAACAATTATAAACCCCGCATTTTAGTCTCATTATCGAAAACTCTTTTCAATATCAAGTCGGACAATTCAACAAGATTCCCGACAACCTGATCGAATGCTCATCGCAAACTTTAGTAGACGGCCGCACCCCCAGATGCCGTCGAAGAAGTGCACTAAGGAGGAACGCCGCTGCCGCGAGCACCCGAACGGATGCTTTCGGCGATGGGGTTCTCCTACAGTCACTTGGTCGGGGCTAAGAGGTGTAGCTGTCTATTAAGTTTATCCGGCGAGTATCCGCGTACGCTACGTGATTGCGACGGACTTTTGATCACATCAAAATTCCATAGCAACCGATCATTTTAGACTAAACTGCTATGTTTATAATATTCAAATTAGTTATCTCATAACTTTTTGTGGATTCCAAATATTGTATCACATTCCAGATAAAACAGAAAATGTTAAACTTTCCGATCGAACAATCAAACACCCAAGATTTCCCCAATTTATCTCAACACTTTAAATCAGTTTAAAAACATCCATCACATGCCACAGTACCAATGGTCCAGCCGTAGAAGGGTCAAGCCAACGCCTCACATGTGGCACGCCGTACTGCCCCAAACCCAAAGGTTCAAAAGGCAGTTCAAGACGGTCACATAATCGAGTTAAGGTTTGTTGTCTTCTAGAGGGTCCACCGCGTTACTTGCATGACTTAGAACATTCTTAAACACGAGAAAAAATCCAACTTTTGAAAAATTTTCCGACAGGGGAAAAAGTGAGTTATTGATATCCGTTCGAACTTTTTAACAGTTTCTAAAAATTATCCGGACAAACTAAACAAAGTTAAATTATCCGATCGAATCAACGATTCCCCAATACAATCCTTGAAAAATCAACACTTGAGTGGAATTAAAATATTCCTAGAAAAAATTAACAAGAAAGGGCCTAAAAATAATTACATGAAATTTCAGGGACTAAGTCCAAATTTTGGCAGCGGAACCGCCGCAAAACCCATGGTTTCGCCGCGGTTCCGCGGTCAAATTTTCGATTTAGAGGTCCGTACTTCACAGTAATTCTTAATTTTTCCTGCTTAATTTTATGAGAATTTTTAATTCAGAAAAAACCACATTTTTGAAAAATGTACAGAGAGGGTTCCGTGTCGGGGTTTCGGCGTTCGATCGGACTTTAAACTTCGTCTAGATTTCGCCTAAAGCTCTAGCTTGGCTCTGATACCACTGTAGGTCAGGCAGCCACCCCATCCAATGGGGTCGCCGTGGCACCAACGGGTCCCTCAGCCGCTACTTTTTACGCATGCCCCCTCGCGAGGACTACAACCCGCCGGAACACCTTCCGGTCTCAGGACACCCTGGGGGTAAGAGCCTATGCTTCGCCACACTGTCACACAGTGAGAACCCCCCATAGGTCGACATCCAATGCCTAGTAGCTCTGATACCAATGTAGGGTTGCTATGCACACGCACAAGGGTCTACGAGGCATCAACCATGCCCGATTAAAATTTTAGCCGTGCCGAACAACCCGAATACGGATCTTTAAACTAGAGATTACGCGAAAACTAACATGTTAAACACTTTAACACTAAGTGAGAGGGATTACAACCTTTGTAGATCCGGTCCTTCACTTCATATGCTCCGTGTTGAGGTCCCTTCGCTGCGATCATCGTGCTCTGGACTCTCGAGAGGCTTCACGAAGAGAAAGGTGCAGTCTTGCTTCCGATCTTCGATACAAAGATGATCTACCTTGAACTTTCATTAACACAAGCTAACACTCATGAAATGATGTGAACACCCTCATCTAAATGGCAAAGGAAGATGAGGATGATGAAGTAGGATTTTTGCACTCTTTATTTATCTTTTTCTCATATTTATTCATCACTTTTAAAAATCTAGAAAGCTTTTTCATGAAGAGAATGAAGGAAGAAGATGAACAATCATAGAATTATCATTTTTGATGAATAATGCAAAAAAGATAATGATGAATTATGCAACCATGGTTAACCAAACCATTGTAGAGATTTAACCAAGGGTGTAGGGTTTGGGTTAGGTTAAGGATGAGTCATAACAAAATATCTTTCACAAAACAAAACTAAACCTTCTAGAATCATCTAGAAAGCATTAACCCAAATCAAACCCTGATCTTGTTTAATCTCTACTAAACATGTTGCATTATTTATCATATCATGTTACAATATTATATATCACATATATAATATTTATTGTAACCAAATAAAATAATACAATTAACATATATCGCATATATATCAATGTATTATCCGAGTGAGAAAAAGAATCTTTTAGTGAGCTAATATTAGTTAATGTCATTTAATATATCATATATATTATTATACATTAAATTATCGAATCAACACTTGATCCGACAATCCGGCTATATCGCATATAACCGACTAATATTTATCCGTACCGATTCATCGAATCAACACTTGATCCGATGACCCGGCTGATATCAAATATCGCGAGAATAGAATACGGTATCTCATATCGTATTATCCTCGGTCCCGAACATATCACATATGTGCTCCTACTCCGTTTTGCCTGAGTCAAGAAACCTCTGTGTAGGACTCTAAAGAATCGTCAATACGCCGGCAGTAGGTGATGATCATATCAATCACCCACAAGCTGCAAGCGGTCAGCTAAACGTAACAGCCACCCAGGTATTGAGAGCTCAGAAGATCAACAAGCAAGCCTGTAACTTCTCCTGTGAATCCAAACAGTAACACTCCCGTACAGTCTGGTCTCGTCGTCTGATATGTTGCATATCTCGCCTAGGGGTGGTAAACGTCAGACCCCAGTAGCTCGATAAGTCGTGTCGATATGAGGTCTATAACAGTTCAAGAAACTACTGATAATACTTACCAGTAAATCTCAGCAACCCTGGCCAGGGATTTCCGGTTATAGCCAATCGAACACAGCACAACATCAACTCCCTATACCGGGAGAGACGAATCCCCTCCTATCGCTCATTGCCTCCATGTGATTCGGGACTGTACCCAAAAGCCACCTTTTTGCATGCCCTCTTGGACGTGGTATGATGGAAATCAAAGCACAGTGGGAATCACACAAGACTCTATGACGATCTCGGGTCAACAGACTACTCTGTACCAGTGTCACCGGAGAACTGCCATCTGACGTGAGGTATAATACCATCTGGGAGTTCTCGGCGAGTCCGTCCAGTGTACCCAGTCTCTACTGAGCACCCGTACACCATCCTTGATGTCAAACACCGATGGATATGGGATCATCCATCGCCCATCATATGGGTCAAGATGCGTATACGCTAGTCTACTCTGGTGTATCGATGCCCTGTCTCGATACACCCTCGACTAGGAACAGTTATAGGATGTACTCATCGACTACCGTGGCCCCACTAGTATGATCTCATCATAGTCCCAGTAGTCGAGTACATATCCTAAGGGCTTTATCAACATGTAATATAGAGACAATCAGAGTACATGTTAAGATAAAGTACAACCAGATAGCATACTATCATGTCGAGCAAGAAAGTCCTCCCTATATATGTCCAAGCATCCATTACAATATACATCGTATGTACAGTAATGGCCTCTAGGGCATACATATAACTAACAATCTCCCACTTGCACTAGGGCCATCTGTTGTGGTATCACATAGCCAACAATTATCTGCTGTTGAATGCTACTTGGTTTTTCTATCTTAATATGTGAGTATACGTATTGATAGAGCTCTTAGGATCTTGCGGTGTGCTGTGCCAATGCGCTGCGACGTGCGGTGTGCTGTGCCAATGCGCTGCGCTGCTGCACTGCTGACACGTGGCGCATTCTGAGGAGTTGCGCCAGTTTCAGATAGCAAAGCTCTATCCTAAAAGCACACAGCGCAAGTGAGTCAGATGCTGACAAGTGTCACGTTCTGAGGAGCGCAAGCGCAACAGCGCAGTGCGCTGTGTCAGTGCACTGCGCTGTTGCGCTGCTGACACGTGGCGCTCCCTGGTGGCTTGCGCCAACACAGGAGCGCAACAGTGCAAGTTTTCAAGTGCAAAGCACTGTTTTATTTTTTATTTTTTGATCGATTTTAAATCAAAGAAAACAAGTTTTTCTTGTTTTCAGAGAACCAATGGTTCATAAGTGCAAAGCACTATTTTTTATTCATTTTTATCGAAGATCTTTGATCTTGTTCTTAGATCAATGATTTACTAGAAGAAATTCTTCACTTTTAAAGGTTTTCACCTTTTTTCTTCCTGAAATTTCTTCAGAGTTCTCAATGATGATCTTGATTTCTCACAAAATGTTGATGCCTTTGAATTGAGGTCTAGGGTCCTTTTCATAGTGCCCATAAATTAGTTAAATTTGTTAAAGAGATCTTTCTCTGAGTGATTTGGGGAATTTTCCCCACCGTTGGATCTTTGATCTAAGGGCTTCTGTTTTACAGAAGAAAATCTTCTCGTTTTAGAAAGATTTCTTTAGAATCTTGATTCTGTTTGGCGCAAATACCCCAGCGCGTGACACGTGTCACGCAGCGCACAGCGCAGCGCAACTGCGCTAGCGCATCTGCGCTGACACGTGTCGCGCAGCGCAAAGCGCAGCGCTGCATCTGCGCTGACACGTGTCGCGCAGCGCAACTGCGCTAGCGCATCTGCGCTGACACGTGTCGCGCAGCGCAGTGCTTGCGCAACTGAAGCGTTGTTTCCTTTAATTTTTCTTTAAATAGAGCTTTGCTCTGATTGGGTGCGCTGCCTTGGGTGCTGCGCTGATGTATCTACGCCTGACACGTGGCGTGTTGCGCCCGGGATATGAAGCGTTGCTTCAAAATTTGAATTTTGAATTTCTAACAGAGCTTTGCTCTGATTGGGGTAAACACTCGCGCACTGTTCATATCATAATATTGCATTATTATATTCCCCATTCCTAGTCATTTTACAAATAAACAGGTGCTTTTGACCCATGTCTGCTAATTAGTTGTAGGTTACCGGTTCTTGGAATAAAAACAGTGAAAAAGACAAAAGACGATACAAAAGTGAGACTTCGACCAACAAACAGAGAATCTTGATAAAGCCTACACGAAGATCAGTTCACAAGTACAAGGCAGTGTAAGGTTCAAGACTTCGTCACGAAGCAACGACAAAAGTCCACTACAATGTTCACTGGAAAGAATCTGGAAGAAACCTAGAAGCTAACCTGAGAAAAGAACCAAAGAAATAAGAAGACAAAAACACCAGGAACCAAACCAGAAAAATTCAGCTCCTTAAGCCTTTACTTGGCCGCGGATCCGCGGCCAAACCCTGCTTCTGGCCGCGGATCCGCGACCGTCTATTGCACGTGTCGGTGCAGAAAAATTCTGGCGGTGCGTCGTTGCATTTGTTGAGATTCTTAGGGGGTATTTTCGTAAAATCAGATGTGCGAGTCAATTGTAACCTAGGGTTTCTATGAATCTATAAATAGAAGCCCTAATACCTCTTTTTGGGTATGCCTCTTTTCACTTCATAAATTCAGATCTGTACTGTGTTGATGTTTGGAGAGAGCCATCAATAAAAAATAGTAAATTATTTTAATTCTTTGCTTTAGTTTAATTTAATTTAGAATGTCTTTCAATTCCCTAATGAGCGAGTAGTCTCCTCGCTTGTTAGGGTTAGTTTTAGGGAAATATTTAAGAGATGAGATCTCTCACCCCTTTCTTGCCCCATCACACATAAGAATTAGAATTCCATGCATACACGCACACACCGCTCCCTGCGGCACCTTACCCCTCGAGGTAACGGTGATACCGTAGTATAAAGGACCGGTTGCGTGTGTTTTCCATGGAGGTTAGGGTAAGGATCGATAAAGGAAGGACAAGAACCTAGAGGAAGAAACATCTTCCCAAATGATTCTAATCCACTTTATTGATAATTACCATAACACCTAATAGATCTATAATAGGGCATTGAAAGCGGTGATGAAACCTTTAATCTCTCAACTTCCCCTAAACCTAACCCTAACAAGACTTAGATCTAGATAATCTTAGTATAAATTAATTTAGCTTTTAGAGATAATCAATCCGACACCCATCGGAATTAACTCGTTAGAGCGACTAGGAAAACACAAAATCCCTGTGGACCGACCTGTTCTCATTGGCTAGCTACCAAGCGACGCCGTTCTTGATTGCGGTTTAGATATATTTTTGACATACAAATCAAATGGCGCCGTTGCCGGGGATGGCGTAGTATTTCCTTTTTGCAATTTCGGGTTAATCTAAATTAAAAAATCATAAAAACAGAAAAAAAAAATTATAAATTTTTTATCATTTATTGTTTGAAGGGTATTTTTTTTGAATCTTTGCAGGATCGACGGATCTGGAAAAATCCAGAGGGCAAAACAGAAAAATAAAAATCTGAACGACAGAGGATCACAAAAACAGAGGAGTATAAATTTTCTCAAGTTTTGATCTGCACAATGAACCGCAGAAACGCGGCGGGAGGCGCTTAAAACCACGAAACCGCGGCCGTCTAGACGATTCATCGCCTGGGAAAAATTCTAGGGAACCGTGCAGTCTTTTCAACCGCGGAACAGTCGCAGTAACACCCTTTTGACCGCGGAATAGCGGCTATCTGGTGGCTTCATCACGTGAAATTTGCACTGTAAGATCTTTTCTCTCTCCTCTGAATCTCCCGATATATCTTTTGTCAAATCTCCTTCAGGATTCTTTGCGCCGCGCATAAAATAATAAGATTTGATTGCAAGTGATTTACTATTTTGCATATCTTTAATTGGAATTTAAGGGGCTTTTGACCAATTCAGATTGGGTGGGGGTTTCATCACCCTTCCCAGGACCCCAGAAATCACATAAAGCATTTGCATTGACCAATCTTTAATTAAAAAATACTAGACTCGGCCCTAAGAACTTCGAGCTCAATAGGACAGTGAACTAGTTATAGGCATCGGCCGTTAATCCTAACCTGACTTTGCGGTGTCTAGGCAAGTGTGTCTAAGGCGAGTGGTTACTTAATTAGGACCGCTACTTGTAGCGGGGAGCCTCCCACTCACCTGGCACTTACCTGGCCGCAATTGGCGGTGAAGAGGCGGTTTGAGGTCCTATTTCTAGCCCTTTGGAATAGTTAGGAGCTGTCTAGCTGACCTAGGTGGCCCTAGATCTAGGCCTGATTGTGCATTTGTGGTTGATTACATTCGTGTCAAAGTCTCTTTTCAAAAATCTTTTTGCAAAAAGCTCACATAAAAAGAAAAAGGAAAAATCTTTTCAAAAACTTGCAACTTTTGTCGCTAAGAAATCCTTGCACCCCAACCTTCTTTCTCTTCTCCTTCTAACATCATGGGTACCCCACCTCATAAATCCCTTGCCGAACTTTGGTATCCTGAACCTAACTTTGCCTCGTACGTCAATTGTTTCGGTCGATTTAAGGACGATCCCTCCATGCCCAAAATTTCTTTGAAAGATCAAATAGAAGCTTTTAGGAGAAACAATTCGACGTTGCAAACCACTTTGTATCAACCATGTCAACCTTCACCACCGTCGTACGTTGACAGCACTTTTTCGAGTCCTATTGTAACTCCTAAACCGATGTCTATTGCTGAGCATATTGCACAATCTCGTAGCCGATCTTTCACTCCTCTCCACACATCCAGTTATAGGGATCAACAAGTCCATTCACCTTTTTATACAAATGTTGATCCTACTCCTGTCCAACCATCCAATTCCTACCAGTCATACCCGACTTTCCCACCTTTACTAGACATTGCTTCTACACAGCCATTTGGGAGTTTCACGTATCCAAACAATTTCAAATCATTTACCGAAACCCCTTCCCAACCCATGTCTAGTTTGGAACAGTCGTTGGAAGCTTATATTTTAGCCAGAAACAAAATGGTGAGGAAAGTGGATGCGTCCATGGCCGCCCTTATGCAACCTATTGAACCAGTAGCTAGTTTCCAACTAGCTCCAACAATTCCAATGTATGAGGAGGCGGTTGGATATCGTGAGAATTTGAAAGGAGAGAGTGAGTTTTACACATTTCCAAATCAAAACTACCCATACCCAATTGAAGCCCACAACTCCGGTTTTCCATCGATTGTCCCAAATAGTTCACAAGTTGAAAATAAAAATGAGTTGTGTGACTTTGTAGTGCTTGATTTGCCAGATTGTGAAGAGTCCCTTTCGAGTGAAACCACACCTAATCCTTTTGAACTTTACACCTCCACTCTAGAACCTACATTGATAAATATCCATGCTTTTGAGGAGGTGTCCGAAAAAATTGATTTTCACTTGATTGAGGATTTAGACGCCAGGAATATTTTAGATGATGAACCCGTCGATTTGCTTGAAATTTTATGTCCAATTCATCATCCCGAGTCATTAAATGTTTCTCCCGAACTTCATATGCATCTTGATTTTGATGATAATGGCATGGATAAGCAAAATTTTGAGGAGAATATTGAGGAAATTATTGAGGATGAACCAGTTTTGTTCGATGAGTCGGATTTCCCAATTCATCATGTCCCTTCCACTGATTGTGTCCACCCTCCTGAATCTTTAACTGTTACCCTTCCTCACTCGCTTCCCTCCGTCCTTGTTCCAACCTTGCATATGACCGTTACGTTTTCATCTCCAATACCAAGTTTGACGTACCCATGTTTGCTCACGAATCTTGAGGGATTTAATCTCATTCTTCCACGGGTTGATAGATTAGCACAATCGCTTTTTACACATCGGTCATTACAAATTGTGCTAATTTATACACTCCATCCTCACCCTCAAGTTCGTACTCCCACTTTCTTTGGTTCTTCTAATCTTTCTTTAATGATATCGAGTGTTGATGAATCACAATCCGATATTTTGAGTTCGATAATTTTTAATTGGACCTTCGATGAAAATTTCAAAGATATTTTCGCCGACGAACTTGCATTTTTAAACGATACGGATTTTGTGATTAATCAACCTCCACTCGAAGAAGTAGAACCACTACCATTTCTTTTCCCCCTCTGCCATTCTCCTCCACCAAGACTGTATACCGTTTCTACCTCCACACAGTCTCGTGCGCTTCGCATTTCTTTTCTTTCCACTCCATTCTTTCACCAACCCCACCATTATCACGATAGAATTTTTGAATGGTTGGTGCTAACGTTTGGCTTACGTAAGGCCTTGTTTAATTTGGGGGGAACCTTGTTGTATATATATTTTTTGTTCTTTTAACAATAAACATAAAAAATTTTATAAATAAATAAACAGGGGAGTGCCGACATTCTCAACCCTCTTGGTGTAGCATGACAGTGAGGACACTGTCAAGTTTAAGTTTGGGGGTATGCTCGGTAAGCCTTCTTCCTTCGCATTCATATGTACATATTTTGCATTTGCATACTTATTTTTAAAACCCATAAAAAATTGAAAATTTTGAAAATTATAGAAATTAAAGTATTCAATTTTGGCCATAATTAACTTGAGTTTGACAAATAGGTTAACTAGGTAGGAACAACTAGACCTTAGACTTAGTAAATTAAAAACCCTGAATATAACTTTTCTTAAAGTTTAACGGTAGAAAATATATGTCTTTGTAGTTTATTTTGAAACAGGCAAATTTTGAGTTCAGTTCTTGGGCTAAGTTAAAACAAGAGAAGAGTATTGATATTTTTATTAAAGTATAAGTTTGAAAAATAATTCCTATATCTTTTGGTTCTTCTTGTCCTATTAGAAAGTGGTTAACCGCATTAAATTCCTCTTTCCTTTTAGGCTTAAGTCTAAATTTTGAAAATATATACCCTACAACTTGCATAAACACGCACCTTGAAACTTGGAATAGTAGAAGAGACCTTGAAATGCTCTTGTCTAAAGTCCTTAGTACAAAAATAAAATAAAATAAAATAAAAATATGAATAAAGAGATAAAAAAAATGAACACTGGTTTTTGTAATTACTTAAGGCTGCAAAAATAGAAAAATATTTAGCGAGGGTGCTTCATCATCTAGTGCCTTAAACCAACTGGTTTGGGAGTCACTGCTAAAGCCTTAGGTATTGCAAGACTAGGAATTACGCTTTAATGTGCAAACACGTCTTGTAATCGGTTGTTGGTATCTCAAGAAGTATTAACGGTCGCATGAAGGATGTGTGAGCGAAATTCATCTAAAAATTCACCTATTAAGAAGTGCTTTGGACAACGGACAAGAGTATGATTGCTTGATTTGAATTTCCAAGTGTAGGGGTGATTTATACACACACGTAGGGGTATGTGATTGGGGTTTAGATAAGAGATAGGAATGAAGAATAGGACTTGTATCTTTAGTAGAGATGATAAAAATTCCTAAGTTGAGATAGAACCCTAGAAGGAAAACTTAAAAGATGCTGAAAGCTAAGTAGATCTGCAGAATATATATAATCTTAAGTTAAATGATAAGGAAGCGTGAAGAATACGGGTGGATGATTTATGAGTCGAAGATAATAGAGTTCTTGTTAGAAAACCTAATTGGAGAATAAAAGTTAATGGGCCAAATTGATAGGATTTTGTGGGTAGTATCCGCTGAAAATCCTCAGGAGACAACACTCCTCCTACTAGGGACACCTAGAGGTTTAACGGCTTGTTGCACGACCTCAGTGCAATCGCGTTTCCTTGCGAAAGTGAGGTTAGGTTTTTGTTGAGAATAAAACTAGGTTTGCTCGAGGACGAGCAAAAGATAAGTTTGGGGGTATTTGTTCATATCATAATATTGCATTATTATATTCCCCATTCCTAGTCATTTTACAAATAAACAGGTGCTTTTGACCCATGTCTGCTAATTAGTTGCAGGTTACAGGTTCTTGGAATAAAAACAGTGAAAAAGGCAAAATACGATACAAAAGTGAGATTTCGACCAACAAACAGAGAATCTTGATAAAGCCTACACGAAGATCAGTTCACAAGTACAAGGCAGTGTAAGGTTCAAGACTTCGTCACGAAGCAACGGCAAAAGTCCACTACAATGTTCACTGGAAAGAATCTAGAAGAAACCTAGAAGCTAACCTGAGAAAAGAACCAAAGAAATAAGAAGACAAAAACACCAGGAACCAAACCAGAAAAATTCAGCTCCTGTAGCCTTTACTTGGCCGCGGATCCGCGGCCAAACCCTGCTTCTGGCCGCGGATCCGCGGCCGTATATTGCACGTGTCGGTGCAGAAAAATTCTGACGGTGCGTCGTTGCATTTGTTGGGATTCTTAGGGGGTATTTTCGTAAAATCAGATGTGCGAGTCAATTGTAACCTAGGATTTCTATGAATCTATAAATAGAAGCCCTAATACCTCTTTTGGGGTATGCCTCTTTTCACTTCATAAATTCATATCTGTACTGTGTTGATGTTTGGAGAGAGCCATCAATAAAAATTAGTAAGTTATTTTATTTCTTTGCCTTAGTTTAATTTAATTTATAATGTCTTTCAATTCCCTAATGAGCGAGTAGTCTCCTCGCTTGTTAGGGTTAGTTTTAGGGAAAGGTTTGAGAGATGAGATCTCTCACCCCTTTCTTGCCCCATCACACATAAGAATTAGAACTCCATGCATACACGCACACACCGCACCCTGCGGCACCTTACCCCTTGATGTAACGGTGATACCGTAGTATAAAGGACCGGTTGCGCGTGTTTTCCATGGAGGTTAGGGTAAGGATCGATAAAGAAAGGACAAGAACCTAGAGTAAGAAACATCTTCCCAAATGATTCTAATCCACTTTATTGATAATTACCATAACACCTAATAGATCTATAATAGGGCATTGAAAGCGGTGAGGAAACCTTTAATCTCTCAACTTCCCCTAAACCTAACCCTAACAAGACTTAGATCTAGATAATCTTAGTATAAATTAATTTAGCTTTTAGAGATAATCAATCCGACACCCATCGGAATTAACTCGTTAGAGCGACTAGAAAAACACAAAATCCCTGTGGACCGACCCATTCTCACCGGCTAGCTACCAAGCGGCGCCGTTCTTGATTGCGGTTTAGATATATTTTTGACACAAATCACGCACTCCCCTCATCCCCTTTTCACGGTCAGTTGCCGCGGCCAACTCTATTTCAACCTGAGCTCGTTGCTACAACTAAGATGAAAGTTGTTCATCAATGACCTGCTGAGCTGCCACACGACTCTGCGCATCCCGCTCAATGAGGTCGAGCTTCTGCCTCAGCGTTAGCCCTTCGGAAATACATCGTAAAAGGCCCTCAAAGATAGCTTTCAGCTGTGCAGCGTTTGCATCAACTTGAGCATGCAATCGAGCAGATTCGTTTGAAGTCTCTTCGCACTCCTTACGCTTTAAGGCCGCTTCTTGTTCAAGATAACGGAAGTAGGGAGTGCTCTGCTGGGAGTTCACAGCCAGGACCTCGGGAGCAGGACGTCCGAACTCGAGCTCATGCAGGTAGGCCTCAATTTTCCTGCAGTGATTAACCCAAGACTCAACAACGCCCTCATTATGAAAGTTCATGAGCGTCGCCAGCATAGGATTAAACTCGGCAGCAAAATCTGCAGTGAATGCAGGGGTCTCCGCGTTAAGCTCCTCGAGGTGATCGCTTAACATGCGCAGACTATTCACTGCGCTTTTTGAAGATGGACGTCTGAAAAAGGGGCCCGCTGGCATTATGATTCGAGACTCGAACGAAGATGAAGTCGGTGTCACTGCTACAAAACAAATCATAGTCAAATAACGGTTCAAGAAATAGATAAGCTACATGAACAATGGAGTTTACTATACCGGCTGCGGCAGGTGGCAAGACCGGGAATACCGGAGGTGCATTTGTTCTTTCGTCTCTTCCTTCAATCTGTAGAGCTGCAGTCAAAATAAAGAAGAATTAACAACGACTTGGCTTCCCGTAAAAGAAAAGAAAAGAAATTAGCTAAAGGCTGTACTCACCAGCGCTACTAGATGAGACAACCTCTGACTGAAAGGAGAAATGTCGGTGCAGCACCTGATACAGGTGATCAAAAAGGACTCCTGCAAGGATATAATAATGCAATATCAGTACATAGAGTATACTGCCTACAATGAAACCGATAAGTCACAAATCCGTACCTTCCAGCATTCGAGAGGATAAGAGAGAAGGAAAAGGGGCGGCCACCGCCAAAGCGGCAACTGGTGATGCTTCCTCGGGTGGCACGACCTCAACGCTCACCACACCTGCATCAAAAATAAGAGAAGTACTATCAGAAGAGATTGAAAGGAATTGCAGAATAAAAAAGAAAGCAATAACCCAAAATCTACCTGGTGAGTCGCCGGTCAGAACCGCGACAAGGGCGTCACTTGATGCAGCGACTGCTTCACCCTCCTCCATCGGAATGGTTTCATCACCCTTAGCTTCATCTCCCGACTCCACGAGAATCGTCGTGACACTCGCAGCACCTGGCAACGGCAAGGAACAGCAAGGTGAGAGAGTGGCAATTAGGGCAGTTCCAGATTCTTAAGAAAGAGTGGCTACCTCAGGCTCGGTGGTCGCTGCCATCTCACCTACCACTTCCTCATCAAGACTCGGCCCTGCAGGATAAGATATATGAGAATCTGAAAATTAAAACTTTGACAAAAGAACTCAATGTTATGTTACCTTGGGTCGATCTTTCAATTGCTTCCTGGGCTGCACATGCTGCCTGTCTGTGAGCGGTAGACAAAGCGGCCAAAGTACCCTCTGAAGGAGTAGGGGCAAGAGAAGCAGCTCTCGGGCCTGCACCCGCGGCCAAGGCGGCGTTACGCTCCCTTGCTGCACGCATTCTGCGCTTCCTTTCTGCCCGGGCTGTGAGAGCTAATCTTCTCAAGACCTCCGTCAACGGGACGTAATCATCTACGCCAGAAGCTACCTCTGGATCCGTTATGGTGTCCGTCATCGGTTGTTTAAGTAAAGCCTCCTTTGGCAATGCTGAAGAGACCAGGACTTCAATAGCTGGCCCTGGTAGCATCTCCACATCACCCTGCAGGATTGGCACTGTACTGGGCATAACCTGAGTCGAGGTAGTCCCTGCGATAAAAAAGGGGGGGTCAGATTACCCATAAGAAAAGGAAATGAAGGCACAACGAGCCGAGATATACCAACGCCCAGTGAAGCGCGAGCCCTCTCCTCCTCCTCAAAAGTCTTGAGGGAAGCCGCGAGAGCTTCTTCAGTGGAAATGCCTGTTAAAGATGGTTTATCAGTCAAAACATGACAACAAAAACATAATAGCAAAAAGATGCAAATGAAGATTACCTGACTCAGCAAGGGTGATCATTCCTGCTTCGTGGCTAGCGAGTTTCTCGGGAGCTGCGATGGCGGCCTCCAGATCAGTATCATCTGGCGCCATGAATAGACCCTCATTGGTCCCATATTCGCTCAGGCCCTCGCTATAAGGAGCATGAGGCTCCTGGCCGAGTACAACGTCTACAGAGAGGATCGACTTCTTCTTCCTCTTTTGCAAGCGAGTTCTCGTCACCGCTAGCATAAGCTTACGCTTGGTGGGTACCTTGGGACGACGAGTCCCGATGTACGAACCCACGCCAGACTCAGGAGACGCCACAGTCACCGTTTCCATGGGAGCATGGGGTATCGGCAGCTCAGGCCTATCATGCGGGACCTCGACCGCAGCAACTTCCCTCAAGGGAGGATGAATAATGGTCCGTCGTTTCAGAGGAACATTCGGGTTACCAGCCGGAGCAGTGCCCTTGCGATCAAGAAGCAATCACTTCTCCTCCCTAATGACGACGCCCATCGAATGTTGATACCACACCACATACACATTCAGGGCCTTCGGAACACTGCTCAGTTCACTAATAAAGAAGTTGGACCACGTGTTCAGATGCATGAAATGATGCAGCGTGCTTCGCATCCCCTCTTCGGTAGCAGTGGGTTCTGCCAAGAAGCCCTCAAGCGAAACTCCCTGATTATAGCCCAGCTGCTGGGCGAAATGATGCGGGTTGTATCTCATGAATAACGCTGCATCAGTTTGCCTAAATACGAGAAAGCCCGGCCTGATGGAGTACAGATGATGAATCTCCCGAGCTTTCAACACAGAGGCCCCGTCTTTAAAAATGTCTTGCAATGGCAGCACCGCTGTTGAAGATTCCTGGACGACGGTCAAGATTTTGTCAGTGAAAGACATACCATCTCTAACTGTGCGTGGACGAAGGAGTAAACCCCTAGCTTCCCGCGGTGTCGGACTTACAATGGAAGCGTCGACCAGCTGCATTATCCGAGGGAATTTACATCTGTCCTAAAAAGAAGGTCTTTTGTGGATACTGTAGGGTTGCTAGGCACGCGCACAAGGGTCTACGAGGCATCAACCATGCCCGATTAAAATTTTAGCCGTGCCGAACAACCCGAAGCCGGATCTTTAAACTAGGGTTTAGGCGAAAACGAACATGTTAAACGCTTTAACACTAAGTGAGAGGGATTATAACCTTTGTAGATCTGGTCCTTCACTTCTTAAGCTCCGTTTTGAGGTCCCTTCGCTGCGATCATCGTGTTGTGGAGTCTCGAGAGGCTTCACGAAAAGAATGATGCAACCTTTGCTTCCGATCTTCGATACCAAGATGATCTACCTTGAAGTTTCGATAACACAAGCTTACACTCATAATATGAAGTGAACACCCTCATCTAAATGGCAAGGATAGATGAGGATGATGAAGTAGGATTTTTGCTCTCATTTATAATCTTTTTCTCACTCACTTTCATCACAAAAGAAAGCTTTTTCATGAAGGAACTCAAGCATGAAGAAGAAGAATGAAGAAGATAACCTTAATCCTTTTATGATGAACAATGAATTATTGTAGTGGTTACAAATCTAACCAAGGGTTAAGCATGAGAGAGTTAACCCTTGTAGAGAGTTAACTAGGGTTAATGGTTTGGATTGGGTTAACATAATATCTCACAAAAAATATCAAGCAACCACAAAGTCAAGCTTCATGAAGCTTCATGCAAAAGCTAACCCTAATCCAAACCCTAACCAAGTTTAAACCCTAAACCATAGTTAAATTTGTAACCCTAACATGTTACAATATTATATATCACATATACAATATATTTTGTAACAATAGAAAATAATACAATTAACATATATCGCATATATATCAATGTATTATCCCGTGAGAAAATGAATCTTTTAGTGAGCTAATATTAGTTAATGTAATTTAATATATCATATATATTATTATACATTAAATTATCGAATCAACTCTTGATCCGATAATCCGGCTATATCGCATATAACCGACTAATATAATGACCCGGCTATATCACATATACCCGGCCGATATCTCATATCGCGAGAATCCAATACGGTATCATATACCGCATTATCCTCGGTCCCGCACATATCACATATGTGCTCCTACTCCGTTTTGCCTGAGCCAAGAAACCTCTGTGTAGGACTCTAAAGAATCGTCAATACGCCGGCAGTAGGTGATGATCATATCAAACACCCACAAGCTGCAAGCGGTCAGCTAAACGTAACAGCCAACCAGGTATTGAGCGCTCAGAAGATAAACAAGCAAGCCTGTACATTCTCCTGTGAATCCAAACAGTAACACTCCCGTACAGTCCGGTCTCGTCGTCTGATATGTCGCATATCTCTCCTAGGGGTGGTAAACGTCAGACCCCAGTAGCTCGATAAGTCGTGTCGATATGAGGTCTATAACAGTTCGAGAAACTACTGATAACACTTACCAGTAAATCTCAGCAACCCTGGCCAGGGATTTTTGGTTATAGCCAATCGAACACAGCACAACATCAACTCCCTATACCAGGAGAGACGAATCCCCTCCTATCGCTCATTGCCTCCATGTGATTCGGGACTGTACCCAAAAGCCACCTTTTTGCACGCCCTCTTGTATCTTACCTTTAATCGTCTGGTATGTCACGGTATCTAGCTTGGAACTCTTCCAACATATCGTCCCTCCACTGAGGGTAAAGACAATGCCTGCGACTGACATTCAGTCGTCCTTATCACCCTGGAACCTTTCCAGTGATTCTCCCCAGGATCGATTGATATCATCTCACTACAACTAGTGAGAATCCTAACATCCAATTAGATCTATCACATAGATCCAAAAACCCAGGATTTAGGAGGTATCACTTTGATCCTATAGGGAGAATCGTTGTGATAAGCGGAGATTGACCAAGCGTAGGATAGGAAACTCCTTCCCTATCAAGAGTATGTCATCCACGTACTCTACGAGGATCACCACCATACTCTCTACTACCTTTTTTGTATATACAAGGTTCATCTACCATTTTGATGAAGTCAAACTCTTTGACTACCACATCAAAACAGATGTTCCAACTCCGCGATGCCTGTTTTATCTCATAAAACATCTTGCTCATGTTTCCGCTGCTCCCACTGTCTACGAAGCCCTCTGGCTGTGTACTTATAGACGCTCTCTACTAAAACATCATTTAGAAAAGCAGTCATGACACCCAACCACCAGATATCGTAGTCATGGTATGTAGCCGTGGCAAGTAGGATCTGGATGGACTTAAGCATAGCTTTGAAAGTCTCAACTTTTCCATGTACACCAAGTAATCTTCTCAAGATATACTTGCTCCTGATGGGGATTTAACCCTTCAGATAAAGCAACCAAAGTCCATACTTTGTTGGTGTATAAGGATTCCATCTCAGATCGCTAAGCATACAGCCATTCTTACAGAGTCCCACTCCTGATAGCCAGCCGGAAATTAGTTGGGTCATCATCTCATGATGCAATCCTCGCTCCCACTGTCATAGATAAACCGAAGTAACTCTCAGGGTGGGTAAGGAACCCTACTAGATCGGCGGAGAGGCTGAGGTTCGTTGGTTACTATTGAATCCTTTGGTTCTACCAAATCATCTTCTGTAGTTTGTATAGCTAGAACTCCTTCCAGTTCTACCTCATGACCACTAATTTCTTCACAAGAAATTCCCTTTCACAAAGGTGGCATGTTGAGAAATAAAACACTTTTGTTTCTCGGTTTGGTAGAAGATATTCCCTTGCGAATGCTTGGGATATCCAACAAACTTCTACAGAACTAACTTTGCCTCGAGTTTGTACGGATTTTGCTTTTAGACATAGGCCGGACAACCCCAAATCTTAACAAACTGAAGATATGGGCTCTTCCCTTTCCATATCATATATGAAGTGGTTGTCAACTGATTTGATTTGAACCCTATTCAATAGGTATGCAGCTTCTCAAGCGCATAACACCCAAAAGGAAATAGGAAACTCAGTAGTACTCATCATAGAGCACACCATATCATATAGGGTGCTATTGCTCCGCCCCGATACACCGACGTGCTGTGGTGTATACAGAGGAGTAATGCTGAGAGAGAATCTCATTCTCCTTTAGAATTTTCCAGGAATCCCGTGCTCAAGTATTCTCCTCCTTGATCTCATCAAAGGACATAATACTTATACCCGTATTTTAGTTCTCTACTTCTAACTTATATTCTGTGAATATCTCGAAAGGTTCGGACTTGTGTTTCAACATGAACATATGTCTGAATCTTGAGAGATTATCAGAGAATGTAATGAAGTACAAAGAACCGGTCTTGGCATGTGTAGACAGGGGACTTACATACATCAGCATGTATCAATCCCAAGAGTTTACTAACTCTTTCTCTGTTTCCAATAAACAGAACTATGATCATCTTATCTTTGTGACATGACCGGCAAGTTTCATAAGATGTAAATTTAAACTAATTTAAATATGCATCTAAATGTAACTTGGCTAGTCGGGTCGCATTGACATGACCTAGTCTACAATGCCTCAAGAAGGATTCGTTCATTTCTGAACTCTTCCTCTCGTGTGTGTTCTGTATACTAAGAACTGTAGTTTGATTTAGAATGTCAATGCTTTTAGATAACGTGCCTGAACCGATCAACTCTTGATATAGGAAATGTTCAAAACATTATCCAACAATACAAAATTATATCCTTTCTTTACTAATAAAGAGACTGATATGATTTTGTATATCAGGTTCGGTATCTAATAACATTTGTTCAGAATCAATGTATTCTGGTAATACAGGGTGACAGTGACCAACAGACTTGGCTGCAACACATGCACCGTTTTCTATCTCATGAAACTTATCACCCGTTCTCAGTTCTCTACCTATCTATAGCCCATGTAACAGATTACATATGCGGGATCCTGATCCGGTATCTCATACCCAGGACGTAAAGGATACTGAGAAACAGTTCTCTGTAATGAACACAACCGAAGATGATGCATCAGCATGCACTTTCTTCGTTTGGGCGGCACGGGAATTCTGGTAATCCCCTATTTCCTGCTCTGTCTTATAACAATTATAAGTGGAGCAGGTCCAATGTTCCCCAGCTCAGTATAACAAGCGGGTTCGGTCAATATATCCGTATTATTATCTTGATTAAGGCGTGATATGGTCGCTACCAGGAGAGAGAGAGAAGAAAACACTCAGCGTATGCTCTTGCAAGATTAGATTGGTTATCTAATATATCTAATCAGGATGTCTCCCACTGTTTTAATCAAATCTTCCTTCAAACCCTAAAAGGAAAGACTAGCCGGGATTAATTACATGCTACAAGTTCGCCAATCTTTCAGCCAGGCCAGTGCCGGTACTTTGAGGGAGGTCCCCCGTGCTTTCGCACGAACCTAATTAAAATAAACCTTGTTTTCCCAGAGGCGTAACCCCGTTAACACCTTTCTAGACACCTACTTGATCGGCTAATTGTAATGTGTAAAACTCTCCCAGGAGTAACTCTTACTCGCAGCGGGTATCGGGATCCAACTATCTTATAGAAGGTATGCAATCTCATTGCAAATTTCAACACTTGAAATTCCCGATAATATTTTGCCCCTAGCATCCTATGACCTTGACAGAGGTCAACAAACCATAGGCTGCTAGTCAAGTTCAACACGTCATTTCCTGTTTGAAGTAAACCCACCCGCACGACCCTTGACAGAGGTCAACAAGGTCGCACGACTACCCTAAATCAATCACATCATATGTTTATACAGATAATCACTAATCAGCTACCGCACACTACGCCTTGACAGAGGTCAACAAACGCAGCACGAATACTAAGTAGTACTTATCTGAAATGATGGAGGGCTACGACAGGTTTTTAAGAAAACCCTTTGCGTAATAAACTTGATATCGTTGTAGAATTGAGTGATTTTAAATGGAGTGTTTTTTTAGGCTTTTCTAGTTTTGCTAAAGGGGTTACTCCCGGTGAAGGGATCATCGGCCCTTTCCTCATCGAATAAGGTGCTGGATATATCATATATACCGCTGTGTAAAGCAAGAACTATAGGAGCAATCAAAAGACAAACCGAGGGTTGTAGCATCTGCCAGTTATTGCTAAAGGGGTCACTCCCAGTGAAGGGATCTCGGCCCTTTCCTTATCGAATAAGGTGCTGGATGTTCTACAAGGAACACCGCTATGCAAAGCAAGAACTAGAGCTACCAGTTTTTAAACAAGTTTCTACAACATCTTTAGGTTTCTTTTAATTTCATTAATCTCATTAATGAAGTCCCATTTTATTATGCTTCACAAGCATTGCATTTGAAACGAAATCTGCAATATAACATATATCTCATATATATAATATAAACATTCGTCTCAGGCAGTAATATGATCTCATCACAGAACATTGCAGCAGAAGAATATATATGAAATATTGGATATACTAGGACGTCCGTGTTTTCAATACGAGCCTTTATAAAACACGGATTCCACGGTTGCGATGAATAGCCAAACCCACATCCCTAGACCCCTACGAGAGCGGCAAGCAACACTGCCAATTCTAGGGTTAGGAGACCCGGTCTCGACTCCTCGAGATGGTCTCCCACTGGACCCCAGAACCCGGTTACTTGTGCTCCCCGCCTTGGGTCTACCTAATGCGGAAAAGTAAATAATATACAACGGTGACATCATCCGCTACCTGGAAGTGCCCCAATAAAAGAATATTACATACAAATGAATTTTACATGAATGAAAAAGAAAAACTCTCATCTCACATAAAACCCCCGGCTATTCAGAACGCGACGATCCAATATAACATATCACAGCAACACATAATATCTCATATCATCAACGTAAGCAAGTATGCGTATCCCGATTGTCGTTGATGTATAGCAACGAAGCCGGCGATACACCACATACTACGCTTACGGTCACAGAAAAGAAAGTGTAAAACTACAACAGTTGGAATCCGTAACCTTCTTAGACATCGCATGCCTAACCAAATGAATTCCTTAGACATCACATGCCTAACAATTATAAACCCCGCATTTTAGTCTCTTTATCGAAAACACTTTTCAATATCTTATCGGGCAATTCAACAAGATTCCCGACATCCTGATCGAATATTCGCCGCAAACTTTAGTAGACGGCCGCACCTCCGGATGCCGTCGACGAAGTGCACTAAGGCGGAACACCGCTGCCGCAAGCACCCGAACGGATGCTTTTGGCGACTGGGTTCTCCTACAGTCACTTGGTCGGGGGTATGGGGCGTCGCTGTCTATTAAGTTTACCCGGCGAGTATCCGCGTACGCTACGTGATTGCGACGGACTTTTGATCATATCAAAATTCCATGGCAACCGATCATCGAGACTAAACTGCTATGTTTATAACATTCAAATTAGTTATCTCATAACTACTTGTGGATTCCAAATATTGTATCACATTCCAGATAAATAGACAATGTTAAACTTTCCGATCGAATAATCAAACATCCAAGATTTCCCCAATATATCTCAACACTTGAAATCAGTTTTAAAACATCCATCACATGCCACAGTACCAATGGTCCAGCCGTAGAAGGGTCAAGCCAACGCCTCACATGTGGCACGCCGTACTGCCCCAAACCCTAAGGTTCAAAAGGCAGTTCAAGACGGTCACATAATCGAGTTAAGGTTTGTTGTCTTGTAGAGGGTCCACCGTGTTACTTGCACGACTTAGAACGTTCTTAAACTCGAGAAAAAATCCAACTTTTGAAAAAAATTCCGACAGGGGAAAAAGTGAGTTATTGATATCCGCCCGAACTTTTTAACAGTTTCTAAAATTATCCGAACAAAACTAAACAAAGTTAAATCATCTGATCGAATCAACGAGTCCCCAATATAACCCTAGAAAACTCAACACTTGAGTGGAATTAAAATATTCCCAGAAAAAATTGCCAAGAAAAGACCTAAGAATAATTAAGTGAAATTACAGGGACTAAGTCCAAATTTCGGCCGCGGAACCGCCGTAAAAACCATGGTTTGGCCGCGGTTCCGCGGTCAAATTGTTGACTCGGAGATCCGTACTTCACAGTAATTCTTAGATTTTCCTGCTTGTTTTTCTAAGCATTTTTAATTCAGAAAAAATCAACTTTTTGAAAATTGTCCAGAGAGGGTTCCGTATCGGGGTTTCGGCGTTCGATCGGACTTTAAACTTCGTCTAGACTTTGCCTAAAGCTCTAGCTTGGCTCTGATACCACTGTAGGGTTGCTAGGCACACGCACAAGGGTCTACGAGGCATCAACCATGCCCGATTAAAATTTTAGCCGTGCCGAACAACCCGAAGCCGGATCTTTAAACTAGGGTTTAGGCGAAAACGAACATGTTAAACGCTTTAACACTAAGTGAGAGGGATTACAACCTTTGTAGATCTGGTCCTTCACTTCTTAAGCTCCGTGTTGAGGTCCCTTCGCTTCGATCATCGTGTTGTGGACCCTCGAAAGGCTTCACGAAGAGAATGATGCAAGCTTTGCTTCCGATCTTCGATACCAAGATGATCTACCTTGAAGTTTCGATAACACAAGCTTACACTCATAATATGAAGTGAACACCCTCATCTAAATGGCAAGGATAGATGAGGATGATGAAGTAGGATTTTTGCTCTCATTTATAATCTTTTTCTCACTCACTTTCATCACAAAAGAAAGCTTTTTCATGAAGGAACTCAAGCATGAAGAAGAAGAATGAAGAAGATAACCTTAATGCTTTTGTGATGAACAATGAATTATTGTAGTGGTTACAAATCTAACCAAGGGTTAAGCATGAGAGAGTTAACCCTTGTAAAGAGTTAACTAGGGTTAATGGTAAGGATTGGGTTAACATAATATCTCACAAAAATATCAAGCAACCACAAAGTCAAAGCTTCATGAAGCTTCATGGAAGCTTCATGCAAAAGCTAAGCCTAATCCAAACCCTAACCAAGTTTAAACCCTAAACCATAGTTAAATTTGTAACCCTAACATGTTAAAATATTATATATCACATATACAATATATTTTGTAACAATAGAAAATAATACAATTAACATATATCAATGTATTATCCCGTGAGAAAATGAATCTTTTAGTGAGCTAATATTAGTTAATGTAATTTAATATATCATATATATTATTATACATTAAATTATCGAATCAACTCTTGATCCGACAATCCGGCTATATCGCATATAACCGACTAATATAATGACCCGGCTATACCACATATACCCGGCCGATATCTCATATCGCGAGAATCCAATACGGTATTATATACCGCATTATCCTCGGTCCCGCACATATCACATATGTGCTCCTACTCCGTTTTGCCTGAGCCAAGAAACCTCTGTGTAGGACTCTAAAGAATCGTCAATACGCCGGCAGTAGGTGATGATCATATCAAACACCCACAAGCTGCAAGCGGTCAGCTAAACGTAACAGCCAACCAGGTATTGAGCGCTCAGAAGATAAACAAGCAAGCCTGTACATTCTCCTGTGAATCCAAACAGTAACACTCCCGTACAGTCCGGTCTCGTCGTCTGATATGTCGCATATCTCGCCTAGGGGTGGTAAACGTCAGACCCCAGTAGCTCAATAAGTCGTGTCGATATGAGGTCTATAACAGTTTGAGAAACTACTGATAACACTTACCAGTAAATCTCAGCAACCCTGGCCAGGGATTTCTGGTTATAGCCAATCGAACACAGCACAGCATCAACGCCCTATACCGGGAGAGACGAATCCCCTCCTATCGCTCATTGCCTCCATGTGATTCGGGACTGTACCCAAAAGCCACCTTTTTGCACGCCCTCTTGGACGTGGTATGATGGAAATCAAAGCACAGTAGGAATCACACAAGACTCTATGACGATCTCGGGTCAACAGACTGTAAGTCCACGTTGCCCACCCCGGTGCTTGCGGGGAGGCGGAAAACGGAATAAAAACGGATTTTTATCACTTTAGGCAACATGGACTAGACAAAGAAGGATCTTTGCTAAACAAAAACAAGCTAAAGCTAACTAGAAACTAGCTAAGGGTAGAATGGTTATAACTAGGGCTTTATGTCCTTCTCTCCTTGCTCCTTGGAGTAGTAGAAAGGGATCACCTTTGTCGTCTTCTCACGTCGAAGAAGGATCCACCCGAAAGCCTCAACCTTTGGCTTCAACTCCAAGCTAGAAGTAACTAGGGTGCTAGAAGTGCTAATCCTAGAACCCTAGATGAGAGTAGAGATTATCAAGAAGAGGTTTTTCTCAAGCTCAAGTGTTTCTCAACACATGAGAGGGGAGAGCTTGAGGGAGAGGAAGAACAAGAGAGAGAAAGTAAAATGATAGAATGAGAGAATAAACAACCATTCTCACATATATGTGTGAATTATTATAAATTGATAATTAGCTAGATAATTGTCATGGTTAATCAAGACATGACCATTATCATTTTATATTTAATGCTAATTGCAAGGATCAAAGAGCATCTTTTATATGAAATGATGATGGTCAACATGTCAACTAAGGTTAACAAGTTAAGATAGTCAAATAGTCAACAACCATAACCATGCACAATTATATTAAGCTAATATCAATTAACCATAATACACACATAAGTATTAGGGTTAATAAAATGACAATGGTCATTAACCCTAATCAAAGTCCTCTCCCTCTGTCTCAAGCAACTGTGCATACGCACCCATATTCGTGATCCGAGGAACACGAATACAAAGAGATAAAACCAATCCAAAATCATATACTAGGATCTGGCTTAAACCAAAGCCCGCTAGTATAAGCTGTCCGGAAAGCAAACGTGCACAAGTGCGCGGATGTGAACGAACCCTGTCGCAAAACCATGCGACCTCTACTCATTTTGCCTAAAGGCGAATAGCTCTCTGTGTGGGACTCTAAAGACTCGACACTACGCTGGCAGTGGGTTTAACCACAGACCGCAAGCGGCACTAGCTGTACATAACGGTCCCCAGGTAGATGCCGATAAGAAGACTGACAAGGTGAACCCCATCTGAACTCCTACTGAGCCTGTATGTGACAGTCTCCGTACACTTCGGTCTGTTCGTATGATACATCGCATGGCGAGCCTAGGGTGCGGTGAACGTCAGTCCCCTAATAGCGGTATAAGTCGTGTCGGAGTGTAGCCCAGGACACCCTGAGATAACACTGGAAACCTACCAGTATATCTCGCTTGCCCTGGCCAGGGACTACTCGTGTAATGGCTCTCCTAGACACAGCGCGATGTCAACCCCCAATACCGGGAGAGACGAATCCTGTCTAACCGTCACTGCCTCCAAGTGCTTCGAGACTGCACCCAAAAACTACCTGTTTGCACGACTCCTTTGAGCCGTGGTAGGGTAGTAATCAAAGTGCAGTGGGAACACACTCGAGGCGAAGTGACAGTGTCAAGTCAGCGGACTAAGCTGTACTCATGTCACCTGGGAACTGATAACTGACGATAGGTATAATACCAACCAACAGTCCCCGACGAGTCCTGTCCAGTGTACTTGTAACCTAACGAGCACCCGCATACTATATCAAGTACGACGTACTGACGGCTGTGGGACAGACCGTCTCCCACGCTGGGATGAGAAGCGCATACGCTAGTCTACTCCGGAGTATCGATGCCCTGTCTCGATAGTCCAACGACCAGGGACCTGTATAAGGATGTGCTTATGGATTACCCAGCTCCCACGAGTGTGAGCGCCATCACAACGCTGGTAATCAAGCAAAGATCCTAAGGGCTCTACTAATATGTATATCAGCGATATGCTAAAAGAAACACATGCACATATTAAAGAAGAGACAAACCAAGTAGCATACTACCATTTCGAGCAAGATTGTATATACAACTGTGAATATCCCAAGCTTCCATCAAGTAATATACAAACTAGTATGATACAGTAATGGCCTCTAGGGCATATACACTAACAATCTCCCACTTGCACTAAGGCCATGTACTGGCGTATCGAAGACCTATCATCTCGATCAGCCGCTCGAACTGAGTCTGGGGCAAGGCCTTGGTGAATGGATCTGCTGTGTTATCTTCTGAAGCAACCCTCCGAACCTCGATCTCCTGGTGATCCACGATCTCCTTGATCAGGTAATACCGCCTCAAGATGTGTCTGGATTTCTAATGGGACCTGGGTTCCTTCGCTAAAGCTATAGCCCCGTTGTTTTCGCAATACAGAGGTATTGGGTCAACAATGGACGGAACCACCTGAAGTTCTTTCAAGAACATCCTCATCCAGACAGCTTCTTTTGCGGCATCAGATGCAGCGATGTATTCCGCTTCCATAGTCGAGTCGGCAACGGTTTCCTGTTTGGAGCTCTTCCAACACACCGCCCCTCCATTGAGGGTGAAGACAAAACCCGACATGGACTTGGAATCATCCTTGTCACTCTGGAAGCTGGAGTCAGCAAAGGCCTCAATTTGGAGGTCTTTTCCACCATACACCAAGAACATCTCCTTAGTCCTTCTCAGGTACTTGAGAATGTTCTTTACTGCTATCCAATGTTTCTCCCCAGGGTTTGACTGATACCTGCTTACCACACTCAGTGCATAAGCCACATCCGGTCTGGTACACAACATCGCATACATTATAGAGCCTACCGCAGAAGCGTAGGGTATAATAGACATGTGATCCCTCTCCAAATCAGTCTTGGGAGATATCTCTTTGGAGAGGGTGATCCCGTGACAAGCCGGTAGATTACCGCGCTTGGAATCTTCCATACTGAATCTCTTCAGTATGGTGTCGATGTACCTGGACTGTGAAAGTCCTAATATCCTCTTGGATCTGTCACGATAGATCCGGATACCCAGAATGTATGAGGCATCACCCAGGTCTTTCATGGAGAACCTGTGTGACAAGAACCCCTTGACAGATTGTAGCATAGGAATGTCATTTCCTATTAAGAGAATGTCATCCACGTATAAAACGAGGAATACTACAGTTCTCGCTACAAATCTACAATAGAAGCATGGTTCATCTGGATTTTTGATAAAGCCAAATTCCTTGACCGTCTCATCAAAACAGATGTTCCAACTCCGCGATGCCTGCTTTAGTCCATAAATGGACTTAAGCAACTTGCACACCTTTCCGCTGCTCCCACTCTGAATGAAACCCTCTGGCTGTTCCATATAGACACACTCCTCTAAATGTCCATTTAGAAAAGCTGTCTTTACGTCCATCTGCCAAATCTCATAATCGTGGAAGGCAGCAATGGCAAGAAGGATCCGAATGGATTTCAGCATAGCTACTGGAGAAAAGGTTTCGTCATAGTCCAAACCAGGTCGCTGACGAAAACCCTTTGCTACCAGTCTAGCTTTATAGGTCTCAACCTGTCCATCTACACCAATCTTCCTTTTGAAGATCCACTTGCATCCTACGGGTTTTACCCCATCTGGAGCAATGTCCAACGTGTAGGGTTCCTAGGCACCCTAATGAGGTCTCACAAGGCATCGAACATGCCAATATAAAATTTTAACGGTGCCGAGAGACCCGTGTACGGATCGTTTGCTAGATATTTAGGCGAAAAAGCTAACTAGTTAACACTTAACTAAGGGAATACGGAAATACAACCTTTGTAGATCCGGTGCTCCACCTCCATAGCTCCGCAACGAAGTCCTCTCCGCTGTCCAAATCAAATCCGGGCTCTAGCGTCGGCTTCGTCGGAGAATGGACAAGCTAGGTCGTCGATGTCCATGCCGAAGATGATCTACGTCGAGGCATCGCTAAATCAAGCTCCGACTTCACCAAGTCAAGAAACTTGTGAAGTAAACACACTCTACTACTTGGCAAGAGGTAGAGGATGAAGAAATAGGAAGTGGGTTCAATTTAGAATTGGATTTCTCACTCATTTCCATCAATCACCATTGATGGACCTTGCTTTCTTCTTGAAGAAGAAGATGAAGAAGAAGATAAATATTATGATAAGAAATTAGAAAAGAAAAGAAAAACCAATCCTTATCATATATTGAACCATGGTTAGTTGTAGAGAGTGAACTAAGGTTAGTAGAGTAGTTAGGGTTAAGCATGAGACAAAATGGTGACAAAGTCAAAGTTTTCATGAAGCTTCAACAAGCTTCCAAATAAAGCCACCATTTTGCATTTGCTTATTCTTTTTCCAAAAAGAAAAAGATTAATATATAAATAAGGAAATCAAAAACCCTAATCATCCACTTAACTATAGTTTGATACTTTACACTTAACCAAAAGGCATGTATCATCAAACATGATACAATCATGTGCACAAAACTATATCGAATATACAATGTGCACATCCGAGCGAGAAAATCCAATTAAAGTGAACCGACACTAATTAATGCAAAGTAATATATCAAATATACAATTATGCATTAAATCATTAAATCAACACTTGATTTAACGATCCGGTCATATCGTATATAACCGACTAGTATCCAATGTATCGGTTTATCGAATCAATCCTTGATTCGATAACTAGGGTATATCGCATATAACCTAATCGATACATTCATCGCGAGAATGAAATACGGTATCACATACACGCATTATTCTCGGTCCCGCACATATCTCATATGCGCTCCTATTTCGTTTCGCTTGAACCAGGAAACCTCTGTGTAGGACTCTAAAGACTCGTCAATACGCCGGCAGCAGGTGATGATCATATCAAGCACCCACAAGCCGCAAGCGGTCTGCTAAACGTAACGGCCACTCGGGTATTGAGCGATCTGAAGATCGACGAGCAAGCCCGCTCACACTCCAGTGAATCCAACCAGTAACACTACCGTACAGTCCGGTCTGATCGTCTGATATGTCGCATATCTCGCCTAGGGGTGGTAAACGTCAGACCCCAATAGCTCGATAAGTCGTGTCGATATGAGGTCTATAACTGTTCGAGAAACTACTGGTAACACTTACCAGTAAATCTCAGCAACCCTGGCCAGGGATTTCCTGTTATAGCCAATCGAACACAGCGCAACATCAACCCTCTATACCGGGAGAGACGAATCCCCTCCTATCGCTCATTGCCTCCATGTGACTCGGGACTGTACCCAAAAACCACCATTTTGCACGCCCTCTTGGACGTGGTAAGATGGAAATCAAAGCACAGTGGGAACCACACAAGACTCTATGACGATCTCAGGTCAACAGACTACTCTGTACCAGTGTCACCAGAGAACTGCCATCTGACGTGAGCTATAATACCATCTGGGAGTTCTCGGCGAGTCCGTCCAGTGTACCCAGTCTCTACTGAGCACCCGTATATCATCTCTGATGTCAAACACCAATGGATATGGGATCATCCATCGCCCATCTATATGGGTCGAGAAGGTATACGCTAGTCTACTCTGGTATATCGATGCCCCGTCTCGATACACCCACGACTAGGGACTTTGAAGGATGTACTTATGGACTACCATGTCCCCACTAGTATGATCCGCATCATAGTCCAGGTAGTCAAGCACACATCCTAAGGGCTTTACCAACATGTAACAGAGAGACAATCAGTATACACGTTAAGGTAAAGTTCAACCAGATAGCATACTATCATGTCGAGCAAGAAAGTCCTCCCAATATATGTCGCAGCATCCACTACAATATACATCCTATGTACAGTAATGGCCTCTAGGGCATACATATAACTAACAATCTCCCACTTGCACTAGGGCCATCTGATAGCAGTGGTTGCAGTATCTCATACTCAACCATCCCATAAAAGTCTCTCTCTGGGAACAGGCCTTTGTGAGTGGATCCGCTGTGTTGTCCTCTGAGTCTACTCTCCTATACTTCGATCACCCTGGAGATCAACCATCTCCATGATCAAGTGATACTGTCTTAGAATATGTCTGGATCACTGATGGGACCGGCGTTCCTTGGCATAAGCCACAACTCCATTGTCACACAATGGTAGGAACATAGTTCATCTCATGAACTAATATACATCCAAACAGCCTCTTTGGTAGCATCTTAAGTAGCGATGTATGATGCCTTTATCGTCTAGTATGTCACGGTATCTAGCTTGGAACTCTTCCAACATACCGTCCCTTTACTGAGGGTAAAGACAATGCCTGTGACTGACATTCAGTCGTCCTTATCACCCTGGAACCCTTCCAGTGATTCTCCCCAGGATCATGTGATACCATCTCACTTCAACAAGTGAGAATCCTAACATCCATTTAGGTCTATCTCATAGATCCAAAATCCAGGAGTTAGTAGGTATCATTATGGTCCTATATGGAGAATCATTGTGATAAACGGAGATCGATCGAGCGTAGCATAGGAAACTCCTTCCCTATCAAGAGTATGTCATCCACGTACTCTACGAGGATCACCACCATACTCCCTACTACCTTTTTGTTTATACAAGGTTCATCTACCATTTTGATGATATCAAACTCTTTGACTACTTCATCAAAACAGATGTTCCAACTCCGCGATGCCTGCTTTATCCTATAAAATATCTTGCACACGTTTCCGCTGCTCCCACTGTCTACGAAGCCCTCTGGCTGTGTACTTATAGACGCTCTCTTCCAAATCATCATTTAGAAAAGCAGTCATGACACCCAACCACCAGATATCGCAGTCATGGTATGTAGCCGTGACAAGTAGGATCTGGATGGACTTAAGCATAGATCCTTAGAAAAGGTTTCATCATAATCCACGCCTGGTCAATGACGAAAACCTTTAATAAGTCTAGCTTTGAAAGTCTCAACTTTTCCATCTACACCAAGTAATCTTCTCAAGATATACTTGCTCCTGATGGGGATTTAACCCTTCAGATATAGCAACCAAAGTCCATACTTTGTTGGTGTATAAGGATTCCATCTCAGATCGCTAAGCATCCAGCCATTCTTACAGAGTCTCACTCCTGATGGCCAGCTCGAAACTAGTTGGGTCATCATCTCATGATGCAATCCTCGCTCCCACTGTCATAGAGAAACAGAAGTATCTCTCAGGTGGGTGAGGAACCCTACTAGATCGGCGGAGAGGCTGAGGTTCGTTGGAATCTACTGAATCCTTTGGTTCTATCAAATCATCAGCTGCAGTCTGTATAGCTGGAACATTTCCAGTTCTACATAACAGACCTTGCCTTGAGCTTGTCCGGATTTTGCTTTCAGACATAGGCCGGTCAACCCCAAATCTTAACTAGCTTAAGACATGGGCTTTTCCCTTTCCATATCACATATGAAACGGTATGCAACTGATTTGATTTGAACCCTATTCAATAGGTATGCAACTTCATAAGTGCATAACCCCCAAAAAGGAAACAGGTAACTCAGTAGTACTCATCATAGAGCACACCTTATCATATAGGGTGTGATTGCTCCGCCCTGATATACCATCGTGCTATGGTGTATACAGAGGAGTAATGCTGAGAGGGAATCTCATTCTCCTTTAGAATAGTCCAGTATTTCCGTGCTCAAGTATTCTCCTCCTTGATCTCATTAAAGGACATAATACTTATACCCGTATTGGTTCTCTACTTCCAACTTATATTCTGTGAATATCTCAAAAGGTTCTGACTTGTGTTTCAACAGGAACATATATCTGAATCTCGAGAGATTATCAGAGAATGTAATGAAGTATAAAGAACCGGTCTTGGCATGTGTAGACTGGGGACCTACATACATCAACATGTATCATCCCAAGAGTTCATTAACTCTTTCTCTGTTTCCAATAAACAGAGCTGGTGTCATTATATCTTTGTGACATGACTCGCAAGTTTCATAAGATGTAAATTCAAACTGATTTAAATATGCATCTATATGTAACTTCAGCTAGTCGGGTCACATTGATCTGACCTAGTCTACAATAACTTAAGAAGGATCCGTTCATTTCTGAACTCTTCCTCTTATGTGTGTTCCGTATACTAAGAACTGTAGTTTGATTTAGAACATTAATGCTTTTAGATAACGTGCCTGAACCGATCAACTTTTGATATAGGAAATGTTCAAAACATTATCCAACAATACAAAATTTTATCATTTCTTTACTAATAAAGAGACAGATATGATTTTGTATATCAGGTTCGGTATCTAATAACATTCGTTCAGAATCAATGTATTGGTAATACAGGGTGACAGTGACCAACAGACTTGGCTGCAACACTTGCCCCGTTTTCTGCCTCATGAAACTTATCACCCGTTCTTAGTTCTCTACCTTTCTGTAGCCCTATGTAACTGATTACATATCTGGGATCCTGATCTGGTATCTCATACCCAGGACGTAAAGGATACTGAGAAACAGTTCTGTATAATGAACACACCCGAAGATGATGCATCAGCATGCACTCTCTTCGTTTGGGCGGCACGGGAAATCTGTTATTGCCCAATTTCCTGCTCTGTCTTATAACAATTATAAGTTGGAGCGGGACCAACGTTCCCCAGCTCAGTATAACAAGCGGGTTCGGTCAAAAATCCGTATTATTATCTTGATTAAGGCATGATATGGTCACTACCTGGAGAGAGAGAGAAGAAAACACTCAGCGTGCGCTCTGTCAAGAATAGATTGGTTATTATTTTATCTAATCAGGATGGCTCCCACTGCTTTTTATCAAATCTTCCTTCAAACCCTAAAAGGAAAGACTAGCCGGGATTAATTACACACTACAAGTTCGCCAATCTTTCAGCCAGGCCAGTGTCGGTACTTTGAGGGAGGTCCCCCGTGCTTTCGCACGAACCTAATTAATGTAAACCTCGTTTTCCCAGAGGCGTAACCTCGTTAACACCTTTCTAGACACCTACTTGATCGGCTAATTGTAATGTATAAAACTCTCCCAGGAGTAACAATTATTCACAGCGGGTATCGGGATCCAACTATCTCATAGAAGGTATGCAATCTCATTGCAAATTTCAACACTTGAAATTCCCGATAATATTTTGCCCCTAGCGTCCTATGACCTTGACAGAGGTCAACAAACCATAGGCTGCTAGTCAAGTTCAACCCGTCATTTCCTGATTGAAGTAAACCCACCCGCACGACTCTTGACAGAGGTCAACAAGGTCGCACGACTACCCTAAATCAATCACATCATATGCTTATGCAGATAAGCACTAATCAGCTACCGCACACTACGCCTTGACAGAGGTCAACAAACGCAGCACGAATACTAACCAGTACATATCTGAAATGACGGAGGGCTACGACAGGTTTTTCTAAAAACCTATTGCGTAATGAACTTGATATCGTTGTAGAATCAAATGATTTTAAAATGGAGTGTTTTTGAGGCTTTTCTAGTTTTGCTAAAGGAGTCACTCCCGGTGAAGGGATCGTCGGTCCTTTCCTCGTCGAATGAGGTGCGGGATATATCACATATATCACTGTGCAAAGCAAAAACTCTTAAAAGCAATCAAAAGACAAACCGAGTGTGTAGCATCTGCCAGTTATTGCTAAAGGAGTCACTCCCGGTGAAGGGATCTCGGTCCTTTCCTCATCGAATAAGGTGCAGGATATATCTCATATACCGCTGTGCAAAGCAAGAACTGTAGCTACCTGTTTTATTTTGAAATTCGATTCTACAACATCTTAGGTTTCTTTTATTTCATTAATCACATTAATGAAGTCCCATCATTTAAGTACCTAATCATCACAGATAAATACGACGTACACTTATGCCATCCGCATTCGCCTCGATGTCCCCTCGTGCACCGTTAGGTTAGGTAACTAACGGCAGAGCAGGGCAGGGCTAGTACGGGTGTAAAACATAAGTAACGTCTATATAATATATCATATATACTATATACTGTATCTATCAAAGAACATCACATGATCACATCACAGATATCGCAGCAGAAGAATCATATGAAATATTGGGTATACTAGGACGTCCGTGTTTTCAATACGAGCCAGTATAAAACACGGATTCCACGGTCGTGATGAATAGCCAAACCCACACCCCTAGACCCCTACGAGAGCGGAAAGCAACCCTACCAATTCTAGAGTTAGGAGACCCGGACTCGACTCCTCGAGTTGGTCTCCCACTGGACTCCAGAACCCGGTTACTTGTGCTCTCCTCCTTGGGTCTATCCTAGTGCGGAAAAGTAAATAATATACAAGAGGTGACAACTTCCGCAACCTGGAAGCGCCTCAATAAAAGAATATTACATACAAGTTTTTACATGAATGAAAATGAAAAAACACTCATCTCACATAAAAAAACCCCGGCTATTCAAACACGACGATCCAATATAACATATCCAGCAACACATAACATCACATGTCATCAACGTAAGTAAATATGCGCATCCCAATTGTCGTTGACATATAGCAACGAAACCGGCGATATCACATATTACACTTACGGTCACAGAAAAGAAAGTGTAAAACTACAACAGTTGGAATCCGCAACCATCTCAGACATCGCATGCCTGACCAAATGAATTACTTAGACATCGCATGCCTAACAATTATAAACCCCGCATTTTAGTCTCAAAATCGAAAACACTTTTCAATACCAAGTCGGGCAATTCAACAAGATTCTCGACATCCTGATCGAATGCTCGTCGCAAACTTTAGTAGGCGGCCGCACCCCCGACGCCGTCGACGAAGTGCACCAAGGCGGAACACCGCTGCCGCGAGCACCCGAACGGATGCTTTCGGCTACGGGGTTCTCCTACAGTCACTTGGTCGGGGCAATGGCGTGAGGCTGTCTATTAAGTTTACCCGGCGAGTATCCGCGTACGCTACGTGATTGCGACGGACTTTTGATCACATCAAAATTCCGTGGCAATCGATCAAGTAAGACTAAACTGCTATGTTTATAATATTCATTCAGTTATCTTATAACTTTTTGTGAATTCCAATTATTGTATCCCATTCCAGATAAATAGAAAATGTTAAACTTTCCGATCGAACAATCGAACACCCAAGTTTTCCCGATACAGATCAACACATGAAATAAGTCTAACAACATTCAATTCGTGCCTCAGTACCAACGGTCCAGCCGTAGAAGGGTCAAGCCAACGCCTCACATGTGGCACGCCGTACTGCCCCAAACCCGAAGGTTCAAAGGGCAGTTCAAGACGGTCACATAATCGAGTTAAGGTTTGTTGTCTTCTAGAGGGTCCATCGCGTTACTTGCACTACTTAGAACGTCGTTAAACTACGGAAAAATCCAACACTTGGAAATTTCCCGGCAGGGGAAAAATTGGGTATTTATATCCGGTCGAACTTTTTAACATATTCTAAAATTTATCCGGAAAGCCAAATAGACAAAATTTGATACCACGATCGAAACACCGAATCCCCAAAACAACTCCAGAAAATTCAACTCTGTATTAAATATTAAAAATTCCCAGAAAAACCAGCATTGACTATTATTGATTATGGTGCAAATTTTGATGAACAATAGGACAAAACCACCGCGGATCCGCCGCACGAGCCATGCTCGTGCCGCGGATCCGCGCCTTGACTATGGAGTTACGTCATCAAAATTCACCGTAACCCTTAGATTTCCCTGCTGATTTTTTTAGCAATTTTTAATCTGGAAAAATCCCAGTTTCTGAAAAAAGGACAGAGAGCATTTTGGGTTTGGGTTTTCGGGTTCGTTCGGGTTTCAAAATCCGTCTAGACTTCGCCTAAGGCTCTAGCTAGGCTCTGATACCACTGTAGGGTTCCTAGGCACCCTAATGAGGTCTCACAAGGCATCGAACATGCCAATATAAAATTTTAACGGTGCCGAGAGACCCGTGTACGGATCGTTTGCTAGATATTTAGGCGAAAAAGCTAACTAGTTAACACTTAACTAAGGGAATACGGAAATACAACCTTTGTAGATCCGGTGCTCCACCTCCATAGCTCCGCAACGAAGTCCTCTCCGCTGTCCAAATCAAATCCGGGCTCTAGCGTCGGCTTCGTCGGAGAATGGACAAGCTAGGTCGTCGATGTCCATGCCGAAGATGATCTACGTCGAGGCATCGCTAAATCAAGCTTCGACTTCACCAAGTCAAGAAACTTGTGAAGTAAACACACTCTACTACTTGGCAAGAGATAGAGGATGAAGAAATAGGAAGTGGGTTCAATTTAGAATTGGATTTCTCACTCATTTCCATCAATCACCATTGATGGACCTTGCTTTCTTCTTGAAGAAGAAGATGAAGAAGAAGATAAATATTATGATAAGAAATTAGAAAAGAAAAGAAAAACCAATCCTTATCATATATTGAACCATGGTTAGTTGTAGAGAGTGAACTAAGGTTAGTGGAGTAGTTAGGGTTAAGCATGAGACAAAATGGTGACAAAGTCAAAGTTTTCATGAAGCTTCAACAAGCTTCCAAATAAAGCCACCATTTTGCATTTGCTTATTCTTTTTCCAAAAAGAAAAAGATTAATATATAAATAAGGAAATCAAAAACCCTAATCATCCACTTAACTATAGTTTGATACTTTACACTTAACCAAAAGGCATGTATCATCAAACATGATACAATCATGTGCACAAAACTATATCGAATATACAATGTGCACATCCGAGCGAGAAAATCCAATTAAAGTGAACCGACACTAGTTAATGCAAAGTAATATATCAAATATATAATTATGCATTAAATCATTAAATCAACACTTGATTTAACGATCCGGTCATATCGTATATAACCGACTAGTATCCAATGTATCGGTTTATCGAATCAATCCTTGATTCGATAACTAGGGTATATCGCATATAACCTAATCGATACATTCATCGCGAGAATGAAATACGGTATCACATACATGCATTATTCTCGGTCCCGCACATATCTCATATGCGCTCCTATTTCGTTTCGCTTGAACCAGGAAACCTCTGTGTAGGACTCTAAAGACTCGTCAATACGCCGGCAGCAGGTGATGATCATATCAAGCACCCACAAGCCGCAAGCGGTCTGCTAAACGTAACGGCCACTCGGGTATTGAGCGATCTGAAGATCGACGAGCAAGCCCGCTCACACTCCAGTGAATCCAACCAGTAACACTACCGTACAGTCCGGTCTGATCGTCTGATATGTCGCATATCTCGCCTAGGGGTGGTAAACGTCAGACCCCAATAGCTCGATAAGTCGTGTCGATATGAGGTCTATAACTGTTCGAGAAACTACTGGTAACACTTACCAGTAAATCTCAGCAACCCTGGCCAGGGATTTCCTGTTATAGCCAATCGAACACAGCGCAACATCAACCCCCTATACCGGGAGAGACGAATCCCCTCCTATCGCTCATTGCCTCCATGTGACTCGGGACTGTACCCAAAAACCACCGTTTTGCACGCCCTCTTGGACGTGGTAAGATGGAAATCAAAGCACAGTGGGAACCACACAAGACTCTATGACGATCTCGGTTCAACAGACTACTCTGTACCAGTTTCACCAGAGAACTGCCATCTGACGTGAGGTATAATACCATCTGGGAGTTCTCGGCGAGTCCGTCCAGTGTACCCAGTCTCTACTGAGCATCCGTATATCATCTCTGATGTCAAACACCAATGGATATGGGATCATCCATCGCCCATCTGTATGGGTCGAGAAGGTATACGCTAGTCTACTCTGGTATATCGATGCCCCGTCTCGATACACCCACGACTAGGGACTTTGAAGGATGTACTTATGGACTACCATGTCCCCACTAGTATGATCTGCATCATAGTCCAGGTAGTCAAGCACACATCCTAAGGGCTTTACCAACATGTAACAGAGTGACAATCAGTATACACGTTAAGGTAAAGTTCAACCAGATAGCATACTATCATGTCGAGCAAGAAAGTCCTCCCTATATATGTCGCAGCATCCACTACAATATACATCCTATGTACAGTAATGGCCTCTAGGGCATACATATAACTAACACAACGTCCATACTTTGTTGGTGTACATGGACTCCATTTCGGTCCGCATTGCATCCAGCCATTTTACCGAGTCGACGCTCTGAATGGCTTGCTGGAAGCTAGTAGGCTCATCACAATCTATGATGCAATCCTCTCTATCCCCGTCAATGAGAAAACCGTAGTATATCTCGGGCGGATGAGACTGCCTACTACTCCTGCGGAGTGGCGTGGGAATGTCCTGATCTTTCGAACCCTCTGATTCTACTAAGCTTTCAGTAATAGCTTGTGGTTCTGGAATTTCTTCCAGTTCTATTGCGCTCCCACTTATTTCTTTTTCTAAGAACTGATGTTCCAGAAAATGGGCATTACGAGAAATAAGGACTTTTTGTTCCTCTGCGTAATAGAAAAGATACCCCGTAGAGTTCTTTGGGTATCCCACAAACTTGCACAGTACTGAGCGTGCCTCTAGTTTGTCCGCATGCTGCTTTTTGACATAAGCTGGACATCCCCAAATCTTCAAGTATTGAAGATAGGGTTTCTTCCCACTCCATAACTCATATGGTGTGGTAGGCACAGTCTTAGTGGGAACTCGGTTCAAAAGGTATGCAGCTGTTTCTAGCGCATATCCCCAGAACGATCACGGCAACTCAGCGTTACTCATCATGGACCGTACCATATTCAATAGGGTTCGGTTCCGTCTCTCCGATACACCGTTATGTTGCGGAGTGTATGGAGGAGTAAGCTGAGAGAGAATTCCGTTCTCTTTTAAGTAACCCAGGAACTCGGCACTCAAGTATTCACTACCTCGATCAGATCTCAGTGCCTTGATACTTTTGCCTGTTTGTTTTTCTACTTCATTCTTGTATTCCTGGAATTTTTCAAAAGCCTCGGATTTATGTTTCATTAAGAAGACATAACCGTACCTTGAAAAGTCATCCGTAAAAGTAATGAAGTAAGAATAACCGCTTCGTGCATGTGTAGACATTGGACCGCACACGTCGCTGTGTACGAGTCCCAAGAGCTCGCTCGCTCTTACTCCGTGTCCAGTGAACGGAGTCTTTGTCATCTTTCCTTTGAGACAGGATTGACAAGTTGCATACGATTGATATTCGAACGGATCCAAATATCCTTCTGCATGTAACTTAGTCAACCTTCTCTCATTGATGTGACCCAGTCTACAATGCCATAAGAAAGTTTTATTGATTTCTGGAGACTTTCTTTTGTGTGTATTCTAGACATTGAAAATCTGTGGTTGGTTTAATACGTATATACCGTTGTTCAATGTACCTGACCCAATCAAAACTTGATTAAGGTGAATGTTCACTACATTACTTACAAATGCAAATTCATAACCTTCTTTAGATAATAAAGATACAGAAATGATATTACAGGTTGCATTTAGTACATAATAACAACTACGCAAAACCAAAAAGTGTCCATCTGACAGTCCCAGGTGATAGTCCCCCACGGCCTCAGCATCCATGCTAGCACCGTTTGCAACTCTGAGGGTCATGTCACCTGCCTTCAAAACTCTACGCCTTCTCAACGCCTGCAAAGAATTACAGATATGAGATCCTGATCCGGTATCCAATACCCAGGATGTAGAGTTTATTGATAGAAAGTTTTCAATAACATACACACCTGAAGCTGAAGCCGCAACTCGCTTCAAATCCTGTGTTCTGTCCTTCCAAGCCTTGCATTCTGTTTCCAGTGACTACTTTTGTGACAGTAGAAGCATTCTTCCTTCCCCACCAGCTTACCCGCTACCTTTGCTGCTTTTCCTTTTCCCTTCGTATCCACTTTACTGACACCGCCTCTTGGTTTGGCAGGGGCTTTCTTCTTCTTACCCTTGGCTTTCACCCTGGATCTAGAAGAGGAAGATCCTCCTACAAACAAAGTGGATGTCTTCCTACCTTTCTGTAGGGTGCCCTCTGCACTCCTCAGCATGTTGAGGAGCTCTGAAAGTTCAACTTCCTTTTCCTGTAAGTTGAAATTCAGGATGAACTGGGCGTAAATGGAAGGAAGGGACTGGAGAATCAAGTCCGTATAGAGATCATTCTCCAACGTGGTCCCAAGTTCTGCGAGCTCCTCTATGTAGCCAATCATCTTAAGCACGTGTTCCGCTACCGATGATCCGACGGCCAACCTTGCCGAAAACAACTTCTTCGACACTTCGTATCTGGCGATACGAGACTGCTCTCCATACAGTTCTTTTGTATGAAGAAATATGGACTCTAGGTCCATATTCTCGTGCCTCCTCTGATGTTCGTTGTCCATCGAGGCAAGTACGAGGCATTTGGCCTTCGCGCAATCTATTTCCCAGGTCTTATAGATTTCCCTATCTACGACACTGGTTTTGGGACCTGGGACAGGGGGGGCTTTGGTGGTAAGGAGATACCCCAGCTTGTCGTAAGTGATTGCCATCTTGACATTCCTGAGCCAATCTTTGTAGTTTGGCCCTGTCAGTATGTTTTTATCTAGTAATAACTTAAGTTCGGTCATGTTGAATGGTCGCTGCAATTAGGAGAGAGAAAAGAAACACTTTAGCATGATGCTCTTGCAAGTTTAGAGTGGTTTTTAGTTTGTCTAAACAGGATGGCTCCCACTGTCTGTCGAATCCCTTCTCAAACCGTAAAGGAAGGATTAGTCAGGATCAATCTCACCATACAATACTTGCTTAACCGTTCAGCCAGGCCAGTGTCGGTACTTCGAGGGAGGTTTTCCAACGCTTTCGCGAAGTTCCTTAATTAAGTAACCTCTTTTCCCTGTGGGCGTAGCCCCGCTAACACCTTTCTAGACACCTACTAGGTTTATAGCATTGATCGTTAAGTGAGAGTTTTCCCGAGGAGTAGCATATACTCACAGTAGGATTGGGATCCAAATATCATCGCGTGATAAAACCGAAGGAATCCTACCAGAATCATCACACTCCAAATGGTATGCAGCGCTAGCAAGTTTCAGTACTTATGAAACTCCCGATGTGGATTTTTGCCCCATGCTCTTATGACCTTGGCGTGAGGTCAAAATGTCATAAGTCACATGTCAAGTTCTTCCCATCATTATCCCGGTTAATTTGAACCCACCCGTACCTACTCTTGACGTAGGCCAAAATGGCAGTACGACTGTCTCAAACCAACGCATTCTATCTATGCAACAGATAAATATCCGGTAGCTACCAATCACTATGCCTTGGCGTGAGGTCAAAATACATAGCTTGAATACTACCGAATATTTAACTGAAATGATGGAGGGCTACGAATGGTTTTGGCGAAACCGTGAACGTAGTGAACTTGATATAATCGATGGAACGAGATAGCTTTTAAAAGGAGTGGTTCAAGCTCCGCGTTTAAAAGTTTAGTTTTGAAAAGAACTGAGTGGTTTTCAAAGTGTTCCAATCGACTTTTACTTGGTTTATTTTCTTGCATTAGCTCTTTTAATGCGTCCCATCATTTAATCCTACCATTGCAGAAAACAACCAAAATATGACTTACGCTTATGCCATTCGCATTCGCCACGGGGCCCCGTCATCACCCGTTAGGTTACTTAACTAACGACAGAGCGGGGGCTGGGCTAGCGCGGCTGTAAAACATAAGCAATGCCTAAATAGTTATAATATATAAATATATAGCAATGATAGACATTACAGATCACAGATGAATACATTGGATATACTAGGAATCCGCAATCCGTTCGAGCCTGCAACGAAAAGCGGATTACACGATCGCGGTGAATAGCCAATACCCCACCCAAGACCCCTACGGGTGCGGCAAACTACCCGCCAAGTACCCGAAGCGAAGCAACCTCCCTCACCACCGTGAGTAGGCCACTCGGCACTTCGAGATACCCGGTAGTTTGTGCACCCCCTCCATGGGTCTATCCTAGGAGCAAAAACAGTAAAAAGAATTATACAATGACGGCTACAACCCCGACCCGGTTGCACGGCCATACAAATAATATTACATCAATTTACATGTTACAATGAATGAAAGAAAAAGAAACACTCATCTCACATCCACACCGGCTATTCACCCGCGACAATCCAACGCATTCATATACACATAACATCATCAAACACAGATCACAGATATGTATAACCCCCACTAATCGACATATAGCGATTAGCCGACGTTGAATACATATAAACATCACAGATATAACCCTTTAGTCAAAATGTATTGAAGTTCGATCAAAAATACGGATTTATAGGCCCCCAAAAACAAATTTCTTCTCTGGAAAACCTGGGCACATATAAACCATCTTAAAAATCCCAAAACCATGCCAGAAGAACACTGCACCAAACTCGACCCAGAGCCGAGCCAAAACGGCCGCGGTTGCGAGGCAATAGCTTGCTATTGCCGCGGAACCGCGGCTCTTTGAGCGATTCACTGGATCGTTTTTGGTGGCTTTCTTCACAAAACCCTGAGATGATTTTTGGAGTATGATTTATTTTATTTTGAACAGGAAAAATTTTAACAGAAAGTTAGGGTTTTGAAAACTCGGTTTTGCGATTTTTCCGATTGAACTTCCATACACTTTACTACCTAGCTAGTTTATGTTTAGTTAGGCTCTGATACCACTGTAAGCCCACGTTGCCCACCCCGGTGCTTGCGGGGAGGCGGAAAACAGAATAAAAAAAGGATTTTTATCACTTTAGGCAACATGGACTAGACAAAGAAGGATCTTTGCTAAACAAAAACAAGCTAAAGCTAACTAGAAACTAGCTAAGGGTAGAATGGTTATACCTAGGGCTTTATATCCTTCTCTCCTTGCTCCTTGGAGTAGTAGAAAGGGATCATCTTTGTCGTCTTCTCACGTCGAAGAAGGATCCACCCGAAAGCCTCAACCTTTGGCTTCAACTCCAAGCTAGAAGTAACTAGGGTGCTAGAAGTGCTAATCCTAGAACCCTAGATGAGAGTAGAGATTATCAAGAAGAGGTTTTTCTCAAGCTCAAGTGTTTCTCAACACATGAGAGGGGAGAGCTTGAGGGAGAGGAAGAACAAGAGAGAGAAAGTAAAATGATAGAATGAGAGAATAAACAACCATTCTCACATATATGTGTGAATTATTATAAATTGATAATTAGCTAGATAATTGTCATGGTTAATCAAGACATGACCATTATCATTTCATATTTAATGCTAATTGCAAGGATCAAAGAGCATCTTTTATATGGAATGATGATGGTCAACATGTCAACTAAGGTCAACAAGTCAAGATAGTCAAATGGTCAACAACCATAACCATGCACAATTATATTAAACTAATATCAATTAACCATAATACACACATAAGCATTAGGGTTAATAAAATGACAATGGTCATTAACCCTAATCAAAGTCCTCTCCCTCTGTCTCAAGCAACTGTGCATACGCATCCGTATTCGTGATCCGAGGAATACGAATACAAAGAGATAAAACCAATCCGAAATCATATACTAGGATCCGGCTTAAACCAAAGCCCGCTAGTATAAGCTGTCCGGACAGCAAACGTGCACAAGTGCGCGGATGTGAATGAACCCTGTCGCAAAACCATGCGACCTATACTCATTTTGCCTAAAGGCGAATAGCTCTCTGTGTGGGACTCTAAAGACTCGACACTACGCTGGCAGTGGGTTTAACCATAGACCGCAAGCGGCACTAGCTGTACGTAACGGTCCCCAGGTAGATGCCAATAAGAAGACTGACGAGGTGAACCCCATCTGAACTCCTACTGAGCCTGTATGTGACAGTCTCCGTACAGTCCGGTCTGTTCGTCTGATACATCGCATGGCAGGCCTGTAACGTTTTGAAAATCGTTTCGGTGAAATTTCGAAAAATCGGTAAAATAAGGGGGTTTTCTGTAAAAAGTCAAAATACAAATATCTTATTATAAAAATTAAATATACATATTCTAGCTATGTAATTGCTATTATTTGGTGTTTATTGAGCCGCTGGTGAAATTTCAAATTTTCTGAAAAAAATATTATTTTATTATTATTTTAAGCCGTCACTAATACATTTAATTAGGGAAAATTACAAATCGGAATGAGTTGAAACAAATTTTGTGCATCATAAAACATTAAATAAAATTTTATCATGTGGTTTTTGGAACGAAATCATTTGCCAAAACGGTTTAGAAATTATTGAAGAAAAATGCTTTTTTTAGCGTAAATGGATGTTTGGGGTATTGTATTTATCATTTTTCATCACCCCACACCCGTACCCACACCCACACACCCCCACTTACTCCTCCCCATGGCTGAATTCAGCACCCACCATAATTTTTCCCCACTTGATTTCAAAGGAAAAGAAATGAAAGAAAAGAAAAGAAAATGGGTGAATTAGGTGGACTTTTGACCTTACCTTGACCTTGACTTTCCTCCCTTGCATTTTCTCTACCTCCCTCTCTCTCCTCACTCCCATTTCTGGCCTCCCAACAGCAGCAGCCCCCCTCTCAAATCCCACTCTTTCTTCATCAAAAAAAATCCACAAATCACTTCAAAATCCATGCAAATTCAAATCTAAATCCAAATCCGACTCCTACCCATTTTAGCTTAGCCCGTATAGCATGTATCCTTGTGAAAAGAGAGCATTTTGGAGGGCCATGGATGCTTGTGGATCTTCATATATTTTTGGGTATAATTCTAAACTTTTTGTTGCTTAATTTGTTACTAATTTCTTAAGCTAATTTACTTAAGTGTTAATTTGGTTATGTGAGTTTAATTGCAAGTTTTGGAATTCAAGTTGTGAATTTGATTGCAAGTTAGGGTTTTATAAAATTGGTGTATGGTTGTGTGTTATATTTAGGCTTTGTTGTCATGATAATACAAGGTTAGTAGCTAGTGTGAATGGTTAGTTTTAAAATTGTGTTAATTTGCTAAATTGCTTACTAGGTTTTTGAAATTTGTTAAATTCTTGGGATTAAAAATGTGTTTAGGGTTTTCATGACTTCATTAACTTTATTAAGTGTGGTTTAATGCTTTATATCATGCAAATCTAAGCTAGATTGTAGTTTGTACATTTTTGCTTTGAAATTGTTAAAAAGGGTATTTTTGTAAACTAGAATATTAGGATTTTTGGAATTTAATGAGATTAAATTCCGGAAATTGTTTATACGACTTATTTAAGATATTTAATAAATATATTGGCTGCTACATTCATTTAAACATCGTGTTTTGTACAAAAACGGCGAATTGTGCTTGCTAGATTTTCGGAAAAATGACTTTTTAAGTGAAATTGGCGTTTTTGTGAGTTTTAACCTAGTTTATATTAAAATTAGTGTTCGTGAATGTGCAAATGAGTGTGATTGGATTTTTCTCGATGGTTTGACGTTCGTACATCGACATCGAGGGTTGGTTTGACTATTCTTGCATGCGTAGGCGATAGGTTTGGACCTATGCGTGATACGCGTGCCGATTTGATTTTCGTATGCCGTTTCGATCTCGAATTTAGTTTTAATACGATATGGTGCGTTATGATATGTAGGTACCCCCATGTGGACTTCGAGACGACAAGCAGGCGCGTGGCGACGTCGGCACCGGCTAGCGAGGACCAGGTGAGTAGATTTATATCTACGGGGAGAAGTCGGGTGGATGGCGTATAGCACCCCCGCAGTCCGTGGTGGTGTATACGGATGCGTATACACACCAACAATTATTATATGTTATTTGGGATTAATAACGATGCTTAGGATGGATATTGGTGTGTTGGATTATTTTAGCGTTGCGAACCCTAGGGTAGTGTTGCACTACACATACACACACACATACGCACATACATACTTGCATACATTCCTATTGATATGTGCTCATGGGATTCTTTATAGTTATGTGTTCACATGGGTATGGGACTATGTGTTCACATACGGATTGAGGATGATACTTGGGATTGAGCTGAGTCGATGAGATTTGATTTGAGGCCGTGAGATCGGTGATATAGCGGGGTTCGTATTTGAGATACGACATGACGTTGTAGCGGGTCCTTGACGTAGTTTTTACACACGTGCATGCATACTTAGGCGGTATCAGTATTGTACTAGATGTAGATCAGTACCCCGATCATGACAATTGATAAAGAGGATACCAGGTGAATAGTATGATGAATGTGATATTGACCCGTACCTAGATTTGGGATGCCGTACGACGGATTTACGTACGAGCTATATTGATGATTGATCCGCACTCTTGACTTGGGATGTCTGGTTATGGATATGATATTATTGAGGCGGGATCACCGACTATACATATACAGGTATGTATATGTATCGACTCAGATGATAGGCGGTTTCCTTACCTGTAGTTCAGCTTGTTAGTTCAGCCGTATAGTTTAGCGTAGTTGTTAGATTAGATTAGACCCTACCTATTTCAAAACTAACGAATCGTGGGTATTTTAAAAGACAGCCCAAGGGATCTTACGGATATTTCAAAAGACGTATCTTATCATAAAAACACCGTAGCCCCTATTTTCAAAACCCCATGATTCGTGTTATTTCAAAATGCACCAATTTGTAGGACTTATATTAGATTAATGCAGATTAGTTATCGTTGTGTCTAGTTTCAGCTCCCGCACATTATTGCTGTTCGCTCTGCCTCGCATATTTATTTTGCTGCATATTCCATTATTGATATCATGCTGTTAGGACACTAGCACCATTACCGATGATGCGTATGTACCACGTACACCTATTTGCCGGCTCACACACATCTTCATCGGTAATTGCCATGTCACGTACACTTTAGAGAATATAATTGCTTGACTTAGATTGTTAGCTAGTAGTTTTGACATGATATTAGTGTACTTCCCTTATATGCCATATTAGACATTGTAGTTATTACCTACCACTTCATGCATACTGTTATTCAGTTGTTCATGCCTAGTTCATTATCATTGACATATGCACTTGTGATGATTTCTTGAGATTTATGATATTTCTGGATTTCGGGGAAAGCCGCAAAATTTACAACTTATGATCTTTTAAAATATAAAATGTTGCGGTTTTCTAGTGATGTAAAGTGCCGTCCACCATGAGTTTGCTGTGGTTTTGGAGATCCGTGTCGAGGAGTGGAGGAACCGTCACGGGTACATGGTGGGCCCGGTATGGTACCCCGGGGCAAGAGGAATATGGTGTTGACGTTGAGCCTGGCTGGGGAGCACTACCTACCGGTGATATTACCCGACGCGTCGGATATCCGGAGGATACCGTCGTGGTCTTGAGATGGATGGTAGGGGCCGGTCTGGACTGACGGCGCCCTAGATATTGAGATTGAGACATTGATATTTCGAGACAGTGAGATTTATGTTTTGTGTCGATACTAGACACTGTTGATACTGATTTCATTATGATACCTCAGTTTAAAACCCAGAAGGAAATCTCACTAATTTATGAAAACAGTTTCTTCATTTACATGTATTCTGTTTTCATGCATTCATACCTCATTCATATGATATATTGCTACCTGAGGCACTGACACGGGCACATGAGATTACACTCGGTTAGATATTACCCTAGCCATTGTTATAGGCTGCATGTTATACATATTTTTGAGGATATATTATGATCATTGACCTAGAATTGCGTTATTTATGCGATTTCTGTGCGTAGATGTTTTTCTATTCACGAGTTGGCAACTCACCCCCGTTGTGCCCCAGTTTCTTGCAGGTTTGCCGTACAGGTTTCATTACGGCTTTGCGGGCATAGTTTCATTCGGGTGACTTGCTAGTAGGTGGGTTTATTTGTATCGCACCCATCATTATATCTTGTATATCATTATTCTGTTGTATCTAGAAGTTCCATCAACCAAACATGTATTTATTTTGAGTTAGAGACCAGTGTTGTTTTTCTTTCGACCTTAGAGTCGCGCGTTTTATTTCTGGTGGTTTTGAGTTTCCTTTTGAGTTTTGATCCTCGCCGTTGGCGTTGTATATTATATTGCTTGTGTGGTGGTGACCGTCGATTGACGAAGAGCTAGCTCCCGCTTGGGGATGCCTTTTTAGTGATTTCGTATACTATTCATGTTGTATCCCGTTTGGGAGCCAGTATTTACAAAGGAGACTCTGCCGAAATTTTCAGTAAAATTTTGATGTTTTTAAAAAACCGCATAATTCGGCTTATGCTATTGAAACTACTTGTTTTAAATTGGTTTTCCTTCACTCTACTTCTTTTCTTGGTTTGGATTTCTGGGTTTTCGGTTTACTTAGATTACGTACGCCTCGAGACGTTTCGTAGTTTAAGTGCCGGTCATGTTCCGTACTTTCGGGACGTGACAGGGCTTAGGGGGCGGTGAACATCAGCGGTACAAGTAGTGTCGGAGTGTAGCCCAGAACACCCTGAGATAACACTGGAAACCTACCAGTATATCTCGCTTGCCCTGGCCAGGGACTACTTGTGTAATGGCTCTCCTGGACACAGCGCGATGTCAACCCCCAATACCGGGAGAGACGAATCCTGTCTAACCGTCACTGCCTCCAAGTGCTTCGGGACTGCACCCAAAAACTACCTGTTTGCACGACTCCTTTGAGCCATGGTAGGGTAGTAATCAAAGTGCAGTGGGAACACACTCGAGGCGAAGTGAGAGTGTCAAGTCAGCGGACTAAGCTGTACTCATGTCACCTGGGAACTGATAACTGACGATAGGTCTAATACCAACCAACAGTCCCCGACGAGTCCTGTCCAGTGTACTCGTAACCTAACGAGCACCCGCATACTATCTCAAGTACGACGTACTGACGGCTGTGGGACAGACCGTCACCCACGCTGGGATGAGAAGCGCATACGCTAGTCTACTCCGGAGTATCGATGCCCTGTCTCGATAGTCCAACGACCAGAGACCTGTATAAGGATGTGCATATGGATTACCCAGCTCCCACGAGTGTGAGCGCCATCACAACGCTGGTAATCAAGCAAAGATCCTAAGGGCTCTACTAATATGTATATCAGCGATATGCTAAAAGAAACACATGCACATATTAAAGCAGAGACAAACCAAGTAGCATACTACCATTTCGAGCAAGATTGTATATACAACTGTGAATATCCCAAGCTTCCATCAAGTAATATACAAACTAGTATGATACAGTAATGGCCTCTAGGGCATATACACTAACACAGACTACTCTGTACCAGTGTCACCGGAGAACTGCTATCTGACGTAAGGTATAATACCATCCGGGAGTTCTCGGCGAGTCCGTCCAATGTACCCAGTCTCCACTGAGCACCCGTACACCATCCTTGATGTCAAACACTGATGGATATGGGATCATCCATAGCCCATCATATGGGTCAAGATGCGTATACGCTAGTCTACTCTGGTGTATCGATGCCCTGTCTCGATACACCCTCGACTAGGAACAGTTATAGGATGTACTCGTCGACTACCGTAGCCCCACTAGTATGATCTCATCATAGTCCCAGTAGTCGAGTACATATCCTAAGGGCTTTATCAACATGTAATATAGAGACAATCAGAGTACATGTTAAGATAAAGTACAACCAGATAGCATACTATCATGTCGAGCAAGAAAGTCCTCCCTATATATGTCCTAGCATCCACTACAATATACATCGTATGTACAGTAATGGCCTCTAGGGCATACATATAACTAACAGATACCGAAGACCCCGAGCATTTACAACTCTAGCCATGAGGTGAAATAATGCATTGAGAAGTTGGCGGGCTGCACCCCTGGTTCAGTGGTATCTGCTGCCAAGCTGAGGCCGTAATATAGGTGGGCTAACCCGGCAATCCCGATAGCCACTTGTATTCCGACAACCATTCGATGTGCAGGGTAGAAAACAGACGGCCTCATATAGAGAGGATGCATGGGAAGCGTGAACCAGCTTAACCATAAACTGAGAAACCCTAAAAAGAACGCTTCCTTATCAACGTCCAAAGCGGCAATTTCCGAAAAGGGGACGATTGCGGCGTTGGGAAAAAAAAATCCTTTTGATCGGCTTCCAATATTGGCCGGCGATCCAAACCAAAGCCGAAAGGATCGTCAAGTTTAGCAAATTTTTCACCTTGTCGGGACAAGACTTCTGTACGGAGAAAACGAGCGATAAAATCCGTAAAGGTAACCTCGCGGCCTCCGGATTCAAGAAAGAGGCTCTCATACATATTCAACACCTTTATCAGACTTGGGAACTGGTGTTGAATGGCGTTCTCTAAGGTAAGACCCATTACCACAGATTTGGTAGCAAAAATATACTCATCCGGGGGAAGCAGCTCCTCATAATGCTCTCCCCTAACGGGTAAACCAGAGACCTTGGCAAATTTCTCTAAGGAAATGGAGACTTCTCGATCTAATAAGAGAAAGGTGTGGGTCGGAATGTTCCACTGCTCTAAAAACGCCTTGATCCGCCATGTGGGAGGTGCAGAATACTGGAACAAGGAAGCATAGATCCCATGGTACAATCCGAGCTTCAGTAGCTGCGACTTCTTCGCCGATAAAATATATCAGGCCCAGTGTAAGTATCCGGCCGGGTGACGAGGAGTAAGTCTGATGTTGTAGGGCTGTCCCCAAGGGCGCGACTTGTCCTGACATATGCGCCGCCCTAGGGTGTCTAATGTAGGGTTGCTAGGCACGCGCACAAGGGTCTACGAGGCATCCACCATGCCCGATTAAAAAATTAGACGTGCCGAACAACCCGAATACGGATCTTTAAACTAGAGATTAGGCGAAAACTAACATGTTAACAACTTTAACACTAAGTGAGAGGGATTACAACCTTTGTAGATCCGGTCCTTCACTTCATATGCTCCGTGTTGTGGTCCCTTCGCTGCGATCATCGGGTTCTGGACTCTCGAGAGGTTCCACGAAGAGAAAGATGCAACCTTTGCTTCCGATCTTCGATACAAAGATGATCTACCTTGAAGTTCCATTAACACAAGCTAACACTCATGAAATGATGTGAACACCCTCATCTAAATGGCAAGGGAAGATGAGAATGATGAAGTAGGATTTTTGCTCTCTTTATTTATCTTTTTCTCACATATTTTCATCACAAATATCAAAGCAAGAAAGCTTTGTAAGCAAAGAAGAAGAAGGAAGAAGATGAACAATGTCATTATCCTTTTATGATGAATAGAAAGAATAATATGATGAATAATGCAACCATGGTTGACTAAACCCATGTAGAGAATTAACTAAGGTTAGGGTTTGGGTTGGGTTAAAGCATGAGTCACTTGAAAATATCTTTCACAAAACAAAACCAAAACCTTCTAGAATCATCTAGAAAGCTTAACTATAATCCAAACCCTAATCATGTTTAAACTCCACTAAACATGTTGCATTATTTATCATATCATGTTAGAATATTATATATCATATATATAATATTTATCGTAACAAAATAAAATAATACATTTAACATATATCGCATATATATCAATGTATTACCCGAGTGAGAAAAAGAATCTTTTAGTGAGCTAATATTAGTTAATGCATTTTAATATATCATATATATTATTATACATTAAATTATCGAATCAACACTTGATCCGACAATCCGGCTATATCGCATATAACCGACTAATATTTACCCGTACCGATTCATCGAATCAACTCTTGATCCGATGACCTGGCTGATATCAAATATCGCGAGAATACAATACGATATCGCATACTGCATTATTCTCGGTCCCGCACATATCACATATGTGCTCCTACTCCGTTTTGCCTGAGCCAAGAAACCTCTGTGTAGGACTCTAAAGAATCGTCAATACGCCGGCAGTAGGTGATGATCATATCAAACACCCACAAGCTGCAAGCGGTCAGCTAAACGTAACAGCTACCCAGGTATTGAGCGCTCAGAAGATCAACAAGCAAGCCTGTACATTCTCCTGTGAATCCAAACAGTAACACTCCCGTACAGTCCGGTCTCGTCGTCTGATATGTTGCATATCTCGCCTAGGGGTGGTAAACGTCAGACCCCAGTAGCTTGATAAATCGTGTCGATATGAGGTCTATAACAGTTCGAGAAACTACTGATAACACTTACCAGTAAATCTCAGCAACCCTGGCCAGGGATTTCCGCTTATAGCCAATCGAACACAGCACAACATCAACTCCCTATACCGGGAGAGACGAATCCCCTCCTATCGCTCATTGCCTCCATGTGATTCGGGACTGTACCCAAAAGCCACCTTTTTGCACGCCCTCTTGGACGTGGTATGATGGAAATCAAAGCACAGTGGGAATCACACAAGACTCTATGACGATCTCGGGTCAACAGACTACTCTGTACCAGTGTCACCGGAGAACTGCCATCTGACGTATGGTATAATACCATCTGGGAGTTCTCGGCGAGTCCGTCCAGTGTACCCAGTCTCCACTGAGCACCCGTACACCATCCTTGATGTCAAACACCGATGGATATGGGATCATCCATCGCCCATCATATGGGTCAAGATGCGTATACGCTAGTCTACTCTGGTTCATCGATGCCTTGTCTCGATACACCCACGACTAGGAACAATTATAGGATGTACTCGTCGACTACCGTGGCCCCACTAGTATGATCTCATCATAGTCCCAGTAGTCGAGTACATATCCTAAGGGCTTTATCAACATGTAATATAGAGACAATCAGAGTACATGTTAAGATAAAGTACAACCAGATAGCATACTATCATGTCGAGCAAGAAAGTCCTTCCTATATATGTCCTAGCATCCACTACAATATACATCGTATGTATAGTAATGGCCTCTAGGGCATACATATAACTAACAATCTCCCACTTGCACTAAGGCCATCTGTTGTGGTATCGCATACCCAACAATTAGCTGCGGTTGAAGTATCTCATACTCAACCATCCCGTAAAAGTCTCTACTGGGAAAAAGGCCTTTGTGAGTGGATCCGCGCTGTTGTCCTCTGTATCTACTCTCCTAACCTCGATCACCTTGGAGATCATCCATCTCCATGATCAGGTGATACCGCCTAAGAATTATATCTGGATTTCTGATGGGATGGTAGTTCCTTGACTGAAGCCACAACTCCATTGTCACACAATGGTAGGAATGAAGTTCATCTTATGAACTTATATATATCCAGACTGCCTCTTTGGTAGCATCCTTGGTAATGATGTATCTTGCCTTTAATCTTCTAGTATGTCACGGTATCTAGCTTGGAACTCTTCCAACATACCGTCCCTCCACTGAGGGTAAAGACAATGCCTGGGACTGACATTCAGTCGTTCTTATCACCCTGGAACCTTTCCAGTGATTCTCCCCAGGATCAATTGATACCATCTTACTACAACTAATGAGTATCCTAACATCCAATTAGATCTATCTCATAGATCCAAAACCCCGGATTTATGAGGTATCACTTTGATCCTATATGGAGAATCCTTGTGATAAGCGGAGATTTGACCGAGCGTAGCATAGGAAACTCCTTCCCTATCAAGAGTATGTCATCCACGTACTTTACGAGGATCACCACCATACACCTTACTACCTTTTTGTATATACAAAGTTCATCTACCATTATGATGAAGTCAAACTCTTTGACTACCACATCAAAACAGATGTTCCAACTCCGCGATGCCTGTTTTATCATATAAAACATCTTTCACACGTTTCCGCTGCTCCCACTGTCTACGAAGCCCTCTGGATGTGTACTTATAGACGCTCTTTTCTAAAACGTCATTTAGAAAAGTAGTCATGACACCCAACCGCCAGATATCGTAGTCATGGTATGTAGCCGTGGCAAGTAGGATCTGGATGGACTTAAGCATAGCTTTGAAAGTCTCAACTTTACCATGTACACCAAGTAATCTTCTCAAGATATACTCGCTCCTGATGGGGATTTAACCCTTCAGTTAAAGCAACCAAAGTCCATACTTTGTTGGTGTATAAGGATTCCATCTCAGATTGATAAGCATCCAGCCATTCTTACAGAGTCCCACTCCTGATGGCCAGCTCGAAACTAGTTGGGTCATCATCTCATGATGAAATCCTCGCTCCTACTGACATAGAGAAACCGAGGTATCTCTCAGGTGGGTGAGGAACCCTACTAGATCGGCGGAGAGGCTGAGGTACGTTGGAAACTATTGAATCCTTTGGTTCTACCAAATCATCAGCTGCAGTTTGTATGGCTGGAACATTTCCAGTTCTACATAACAGACCATGCCTCGAGCTTGTCCGGATTTTGCTTTTAGACATAGGCCAGACAACCCTAAATCTTAACTAACTTAAGATATGGGCTCTTCCCTTTCCATATCACATATGAAGTGGTAGACAACTGATTTGATTTGAACCCTATTCAATAGGTATGCAGCTTCTCAAGTGCATAACTTCCAAAAGGAAATAGGAAACTCAGTAGTACTCATCATAGAGCACACCATATCACATAGGGTGCTATTGCTTCGCCCCGATACACCGACGTGCTGTGGTGTATACGGAGGAGTAATGCTGAGAGAGAATCTCATTCTTCTTTAGAATAGTCCAGGAATTCCGTGCTCAAGTATTCTCCTCCTTGATCTCATCAAAGGACATAATACTTATACCTGTATTTTGGTTCTCTACTTCTAACTTACGTTCTGTGAACATCTCAAAAGGTTCGGACTTGTGTTTCAGCAGGAACATATGTCTGAATCTTGAGAGATCATCAGAGAATGTAATGAAGTACAAAGAACTGGTCTTGGCATGTGTAAACAGGAGACTTTCATACATCAGCATGTATCAATCCCAAGAGTTCACTAACTCTTTCTCTGTTTCTAATAAACAGAGCTATGGTCATCTTATCTTTGTGACATGACCGGCAAGTTTCACAAGATGTAAATTCAAACTAATTTAAATATGCATCTAAATGTAACTTCAGCCAATCGGGTCGCATTGATATGACCTGGTCTATAATGCCTCAAGAAGGATTCGTTCATTTATGAACTCTTCCTCTTGTGTGTGTTCTATATACTAAGAACTGTGGTTTGATTTAGAACGTCAATGCTTTCAGATAACGTGCCTGAACCGATCAACTATTGATATAGGAAATGTTCAAAACATTATCCAACAATACAAAATTATATCTTTTCTTTACTAATAAAGAGACTAATATGATTTTGTATATCAGGTTTGGTATCTAATAACATTTGTTCAAAATCAATGTATTCTGGTAATACAGGGTGATAGTGACCAACAGACTTGGCTGCAACATTTGCACCGTTTTCTGTTTCATGAAACTTATCACCGGTTCTCAGTTCTTTACCTTTCTGTAGCCCATATAATATATTACATATGCGGGATCCTGATCTGGTATCACATACCCAGGACGTAAAAGATACTGAGAAACAGTTCTCTGTAATGAACACACCCGAAGATGATGCATCAACATGCACTTTCTTCGTTTGGGCGGCACGGGAAATCTGGTATTCCCCAATTTCCTGCTCTGTCTTATAACAATTATAAGTTGGAGCGGGACCAACGTTCCCCAGCTCAGTATAACAAGCGGGTTCGGTCAATGTATCCGTATTATTATCTTGATTAAGGCGTGATATGGTCGCTACCTGGAGAGAGAGAGAAGAAAACACTCAGCGTATGCTCTTGCAAGATTAGATTGGTTATCTAATATATCTAATCAGGATGTCTCCCACTGTTTTAGTCAAATCTTCTTTCAAACCCTAAAAGGAAAGACTAGCCGGGATTAATTACACACTACAAGTTCGCCAATCTTTCAGCCAGGCCAGTGTCGGTACTTTGAGGGAGGTTCCTCGAGGTTTCGCACGAACCTAATTAATGTAAACCTCATTTTCCCAGAGGCGTAACCCCGTTAACACCTTTCTAGACACCTACTTGATCGGCTAATTGTAATGTGTAAAACTCTCCCAGGAGTAACTCTTACTCGCAGCGGGTATCGGGATCCAACTATCTCATAGAAGGTATATAATCTCATTGCAAATTTCAACACTTGAAATTCCCAATAATATTTTGCCCCATGCGATCTATGACCTTGACTGAGTCAACAAACCATAGACCGCAAGTAAAGTTCAACCCGTCATTTCTCGATTGAATTAAACCGACCCGCACGACCCTTGACTGAGTCAACAAGGCCGCACGACTACCCTAATCCAATCGCATCATATGCTTTACAGATAAGCACTAATCAGCTACCGCACACTACGTCTTGACTGAGTCAACAAACGCAGCACGAATACTAACTATTACCTATCTGAAATGACGGAGAGCTACGACAGGTTTTTAAGAAAACCTTTTGCGTAATGAACTTTATATCGTTGTAGAATCGAGTGATTTTAAATGGAGTGTTTTTGAGGCTTTTCTAGTTTTGCTAAAGGGGTCACTCCCGGTGAAGGGATCGTCGGCCCTTTCCTCATCGAATAAGGTGCAGGATATATCATATATACCACTATGCAAAGCAGAAACTATAGAAGCAATCAAAAGACAAACCGAGAGTTGTAGCATCTACCAGTTATTGCTAAAGGAGTCACTCCCGGTGAAGGGATCTCGGTCCTTTCCTTATCGAATAAGGTGCTGGATGTTCTACAAGGAACACCGCGATGCAAAGCAAGAACTAGAGCTACCAGTTTTTTTTTAATTTAAACAAGTTTCTACAACATCTTAGGTTTCTTTTATTTCATTAATCCAATTAATGAAGTCCCATTTTATTATGCTTCCCAAGCATCTCTTTTGAAACGAAATCTGCAATATAACATATATCTCATATATATATAATATAAACATTCGTCTCAGGAAGTAATATGATCTCATCACAGAACATTGCAGCAGAAGAAACATATATGAAATATTGGATATACTAGGACGTCCGTGTTTTCAATACGAGCCTGTATAAAACACGGATTCCACGGTCGCGATGAATAGCCAAACCCACATCCCTAGACCCCTACGAGAGCGGCAAGCAACACTGCCAATTCTAGGGTTAGGAGACCCGGTCTCGACTCCTCGAGATGGTCTCCCACTGGACCCTAGAACCCGGTTACTTATGCTCCCCTCCTTGGGTCTATCTAATGCGGAAAAGTAAATAATATACAACGGTGACATCTTCCGCAACCTGGAAGTGCCCCAATAAAAGAATATTACATACAAATGAATTTTACGTGAATGAAAAAGAAAAAACTCTCATCTCACATAAAACCCCCGGCTATTCAAAACGCGACGATCCAATATAACATATCACAGCAACACATAATATCTTATATCATCAACGTAAGCAAGTATGCGTATCCCGATTGTCGTTGATGTATAGCAACGAAGCCGGCGATACACCACATACTACGCTTACGGTCACAGAAAAGAAAGTGTAAAACTACAACAGTTGGAATCCGCAACCTCTTTAGACATCGCATGCCTAACCACATGAATTCCTTAGACATCTCATGCCTAACAATTATAAACCCCGCATTTTAGTCTCATTATCGAAAACTCTTTTCAATATCAAGTCGGGCAATTCAACAAGATTCCCGACGTCCTGATCGAATGCTCGTCGCAAACTTTAGTAGACGGCCGCACCCCCAGATGCCGTCGACGAAGTGCACTAAGGCGGAACACCGCTGCCGCGAGCACCCGAACGGATGCTTTCGGAGACAGGGTTCTCCTACAGTCACTTGGTCGGGGCTTTGGGGCGTGGCTGTCTATTAAGTTTATCCGGCGAGTATCCGCGTACGCTACGTGATTGCGATGGACTTTTGATCACATCAAAATTCCGTGGCAACCGATCAAGTCAGACTAAACTGCTATGTTTATAACATTCATTCAGTTATCTCATAACTACTTGTGAATTCCAATTATTGTATCACATTCCGGATAAATAGAAAATGTCAAACTTTCCGATCGAACAATCGAACACCCAAGTTTTCCCGAACCAGCTCAACACATGAAATAAGTTTTAAAACATTCACTTCGTGCCTCAGTATCAACGGTCCAGCCGTAGAAGGGTCAAGCCAACGCCTCACATGTGGCACGCCGTACTGCCCCAAACCCTAAGGTTCAAAGGGCAGTTCAAGACGGTCACATAATCGAGTTAAGGTTTGTTGTCTTCTAGAGGGTCCATCGAGTTACTTGCACTACTTAGAACGTCGTTAAACAACGGAAAAATCCAACACTTGGAAATTTCCCGACAGGGGAAAAATTGGGTATTTATATCCGGTCGAACTTTTTAACATATTCAAAAATTATCCGGAAAGCCTCATAGACAAAGTTTGAAATTTCCGATCGAATCAACGAAGCTCCAAAACACCCCAGAATATTCAACTCTTGAATAAATATTAAATATTCCCAGAAAATCCAGCACCTGAAGTGATAAATTACTGTGCAAAAATGGAGGGATGACGTCATCATTAGGCCGCGGAACCGCCGCATAAGGCAAACTTATGCCGCGGTTCCGCTGCGCTTTTGATGAGTTAGACCCTCGAATTTCACAGTAATTCAACTAAGACCCTGCTGAATTTTTTAGCAATTTTTAATCTGGAAAAAACCCAGTTTTTGAAAAAAGTCCAGAGAGCATTTTGGAAATGGGATTTCGGTTCGATCGGACTTCAAACTCCGTCTCACTACTACAAATAAGGGTTGCCCCTACGGATTTATCGGTAGGGGCAACCCACTACCCCTACGGATATATACGTAGGGGCGAAAAAAGACCCCGTAGGTGCAAAGGCCGCAGGTGCAAGTTGAGGTCCTGAACTTGGCCCTACGGATAAATTGAAGCCCCTACGGATAACTCTGTAGGTGCTATAGCCCCTACGGAGTACCCCGTAGGGGTAATAAAATCATATATTTAAATTTTTTTTTTTGAATATATTGTATATACCTACGGATATATCCGTAGGTCCTATTTCGTCCCCTACGGATACAGCCGTAGGGGATATAAAGTAGCCCCTACGGCTGTTTCCGTAGGGGCCACTCACAACACAATGCACTGAGATCGGGGGGAAAATATCAGGGAACCTGATATTTTGCCCCTACGGATATATACGTAGGGGATAAATATTGGCCCCTACGTATATATCCGTAGGGGCACCCCCAACACCCTGCACTGATATCAGGTGGGAAAATATCAGGTTTCCTGATAGTTTGCCCCTACGGATAACTCCGTAGGGGCAATATATATACCTACGGAGTAATCCGTAGGTACATGTTTTCTGTATTTTTTTTTAAAAAAGGGCTGCTAGATTTTTTCCCGCCCTGTGCACAATACTATTTACATCAATCAAATCATATATTGCAGTATTCATAATCACATCCCACGCATATATATAATATACAAAAGAAACCCAAAAACTGAATATGATATAAATTCAAACCAATATCAATATCGTTTCAAAATGTAGTACAATGTGATATAAATAAATACATGTTTCAAAAAATAAGAACCAAAAAGCTACCCTAGTTCGGTCCAGCTCCACCTCCGAGTAACGTTCGAATAACGCGCGCCTGCTCCTCGGTAAATACACTATCCAATACTGCAAATAAAGAAGTCTGAGCGGCATGTGGAGCTGGCGTCGTGGTCTGCGCAGCCGCCGTCGAGGTAGTCGCTTGCGGAGCCACGGCTGCGGGAGTCTGAGTGGGCGGTGGAGCTACAGGAGCTGTCTGCGGAACCGCAGCCGATGTAGTGGCTTGCGGAGCCGCAGCCGAAGGAGATGCATGTGGAGGCTCGGCCGATCTACCCTGTCGCGTCTGGACATAACGTGTGTAAGAAGCGTCTAAGAACTGTGTATTATTCGAATTCGTTTCATTATTAAGTTATTTCGAAACCATGTTTGGATATCTAGTTTGGAAAAGCGTTGTTTATTTTAATTACATATGTATGTATGATTAATCAGACTTGCGTACTAATAAGGGTTGTGTTGATATGTATATAATATGAAATGATATTTTACTATAAAGTAGTATACATACCAGCATCTCCTTCAACTCCTGAACGGTGGCCCTCAAGCTATCCAGTTCCTGATGGACATGCCGGCCACTGGAGACGGAGGAAGTAACCGCCGGGGTGGAGTCCAACCTCATATGGGCCCTGCTAGGGCCCAATCCCCGGCCTCTCTCCCAACCTCCGTGGTGCCCTCCGCGTGCGGCGTCCAGAACTGGGGTCAGCAGCCTCGGATCGTTCTGTCCGGTAAAATCGATCCCCGAGGCCTGGGCCTGCTCAACCACCCGCTCCTACACCCACATTAAGCAGTAAAGTATAAGTATAAAATTTAAACTTGAACCTTCCAAAACTAAAATTTCAAATTTGGGTAGAAAAAATATTAACACTTACGCAGTACTCCTGGGTAGCGACGTCGGGACATCGAAGCTCGCCCGTGGCTGGATCTGTCGAGGTGCCGTGGACGGCAAGATATGCGGACAGCACGCTCGGTGTACCACCTGACGCCACGGTCCGAGATGTCTGCAATATTAGAAAGTAACTCTTAATATTAGAAATATTAGAGAATAACTCTTAATATTGCAGAATATTAGAGAATAACACTTAATTTACCGATAACTCCATGGCTCGAGTAATGTTCCTCGAGCCACCTGTGTAATTGGGGCGACCCCTCTTCGCCGACTTCCTGTTCTCCGTATTCTGAGCGGCCTGTTTCTGCACAACGCATTAACATTTAGTTTTCTAATTAAGAAACACAAAGAAATAAATTATATCATAAATAATGAATTAAATTTAAAATACATACTTGTTTGCGTTCGGAGTCGAAATAAGCGCACAATAGAGGCCATGTCTCTACGTCGACTCTCGCAAACGCCGGAGTAGATAGGAGGGCCGCTCTCTCTGCCTCGGGGGTCGCTATCCACAGGGAGTAGAAGTCGGCCTTCAGCTCATTCCTGTTGTATCGGACCTTGGCCTGCATGTTCTTCATCAGGCCATTGTACAGAGCATGAAGGTCGAGCACCCTCCCCGAGTGATCAGGGTCGGCTACAGGCTGAAAATCGTAATCCAACTGAAAATACAAAAAAAAACATTGTTATTAGATTGCAAGTGCTAATAATAAATATATTGGATAGATCAAATGAAAATATATATTAATACATACCCGAGCCTGTTCAAAGAAGAGGGCGAATGAGCGCTGGTGCTGCTCGCCCCACTCAACGTGAAGTGGATAGTTCTTCACGATCCGGCTCTCGTCCCCCAAATACCGGCCGAACCTCTCGGCATGAGGACCGGTATAGCGATAGTCAAGGGTAAAAAATAGGGGGAATGCTGCCTCCCCCCTAGCTCTATTAGGCCTCAGCCTATGGGACTGATTCGGGCCTCGAGTCCCCCTCTGGGGATGGAGAGGCCCTGCGTCTGCACGAAATATCAAGACAATCAATAATAATACAAAGTTGTATTAAGAAATCAAGGTTAAACAAAAATTCAAGTGTGATATATACCTCCGGTGAATAATGCACGAGCCTGGGCCCGAGCAGCAGCACGAGCGGGACGATAGTTCCTCCGGTGAGGAACAACCGGGGTCCCGGACCCGGACGCATCCCCTCCAACTATAAAATAAACATCGACGCTAAATCTCCATGAAGTTCATATTTATTCTATAGAGCATATGTAAAATAAATAAATATTTTAAATTTATTCATACTAACCTGCAGACGATGCGGAGGGTACGGAAGCGGCAGGAGTGGCCCCTGTGGAAGGTGTGGACGCACCACCTATAATTAGACAATTAAAAATAGATTTTATAAGTAATTGCAAAAAGAATGTGTAAATCAATAATATAACGTTCTAAATCAATATGCATGAACTATAGGACATATAAACATACCCGCAGGTGCGGTGGTGTCACCACCTACAGCTAGACAATAATAAAAATTGCTAAGTAAGAGCAAAAGGAATGTGTATATTTATGATATAGCATTCTAAATCAATATACATACACTATATGATATATGAACATACCTGGAGGAGCGGGGGTGGCCTCTGTCCCAGATGTGGACGCAGGACCAACAACTAGACAATTAAAAATAGATTTGATAAGTAATTGCAAAAAGAATGTGTAGATCAATAATATAACGTTCTAAATCATTATGCATGCACTATATGATATATAAACATACCTGGAGGAGCGGGGGTGGCCTCTGTCCCAGATGTGGACGCAGGACCAACAACTCGACAATCAAACATTGACAATATAAGTAATTTTGACATAAACAGGCATGAATATCTGTAATATTAAATTGAAAATGGATATGCGTGCAGTATACCTGGAGGTGTGGCAAAATCCACACGGAAGGAGGCATCCGAAGGGGTCTCCGATCTGGGTGCAAGACCGGCCCTCTGAAGCTCCCTACGGAGCTCTCCGGGCGGCAGAACCGCTCTGCCTCTGCCTCTGCCTCTGCCGCGGCTGGAGCTCCTGCCGCCCCTCGCTGCTCCCGACATCGTCATCCAATCTAGATAAACGGTTCGTGGACGCATTAGACAATCATTAAAAGTATTGACTATATATGATCTAGAGCGTAAAATGTGAAGTAATAATATAACATTACTCATAACCTTTTTCGTTTCGTGGGCGCATCATACATATCTACTTGGATTTCATCGTCGATGTCATTTCTAACCCACGTAACTTCATGATCGGTCGAAGACAACCCGTCCTTCGAAACAGATGGTCGGAGCACTTTAAGCCTTCTCTCTTCTTCGTCCTCATCGCTGTCCTCGTATTCTGGGACATCGTAGACATCTCTAGGTTTCCATCTGCATACAACACTCCACCCCGGATGCTTCAAACACTGTGAGTAGTATACTTGGAACGCTTGGTTCGGAAAGATAAACGGATCGTCTTGACCGTAAAATCGAAGTGTGTTCACACTGGTCAATCCATATTCATCTTTCCAAGTCCCATGACTGCTTCTCTACCTGTCTGTATCGGTTCGCGGATCGTACCAAGTACAGTGGAATATATAAAAGGGTTCTGATCGTCCGGGATAGTGGATGCCGAGTATACAATTTAAGTACCCATAGTAAATCACACCGTCCGATCCTACCGTCGCAATACCACTATTCTGAGTGATTCTAGATGTTTCTATGTCCTTAATTTCGAATTTGTATCCAAGGACACCAAATCCTTTGTAATGTGCAACCTCCATACTAGGAAATTGAGCTAAACATCTTGAATCACTCTCAAATGATGCAGACAAGTTCGGATCGTGGATCTAACAAAACAAATTTTACGATAAATACATAACGATACAAGTTTAGATTAAAACTGATAGCAATAAAATGTAATTCGAATAACTTACATGCTCTGTGACCCAATCACAAAAATTATCCTGATGGTATTTTTCCAAATGCTCTTCGTTCCAATCAGGATGCCCCTCACGTACCTCGTTAAAATGAGTTCTGTTTTCGACAAATAATTGTGACATTAATATTATGTCATTTCATACACACACAAACACAGATATAACAATTAATCCAAAAGAACTTACTCTCTAATTTGTTCAAGACATTCGCAATTAAGCAAGATAAACCGGTATATCTTGTTGATAAACATAGTGTCTACCCTCTTATACTCGGCTTTACCATATGGCCCGTCTTGAATTCTTCGAGGTCGGTTAAGCCTTGTCTCAATGTTCTCGTCCAGATAGCGGGAACAAAATGTGGTTGCTTCATCAAGAAGATAACCTTGCATGATAGAACCCTCTGGTCGATTTTTATTGCGTATATACTTCTTAAGAGTGTAAAGGTACCTAATGAGAATATATTGAATAAATAAACACGGGCATACATGACAAAAATAAATTTATAAATTGCGCGAAACGAAAAATTACACGTACCTCTCGACGGGATACATCCATCGATATTGTACCGGTCCGGCTAACTTCGCCTCAGTTGCAAGATGAACCGTCAAGTGTATTATGATATCGAAGAATGACGGTGGGAAAATACGCTCAAACTTGCAAAGTATCAACGCAATAGAATTTTCTAGTTTATCCAGCGTCGCAACCTCCAGCGTTTTAGCACACAACTCCCTGAAAAAACAACATAGGTCGTTGATTACTAGACCAACCGAGTCGGGGAGAGAAGTCCTGAGGGCTAATGGAAGAAGGTGCTCCACGATAACATGGTGGTCATGACTTTTCAGCCCATCGATCTTGCCCTTCACAATTTTTATTTTCTTGCTGAATGATCCTGAGAAACCTGTGGGGACTTTCAAATCATGCAACACCTGCAGGAATCTTTTCTTCTCCGGTTGTGACATATGATAAGCGGCATTGGGAAGTACAAACTTGCCCGGTTTACCCGCTACCGGTTTAGGGTGCAGTTCACTTCTTATTCCCCACTCTTGTAGATCCATCCGGGCATTCATGTTGTCTTTCGATTTCCCGTCTTTACACAGAAGCAAGTTAAGTATGTGCTCTGATACTCCCTTTTCTATATGCATGACGTCCAGACAATGACGCACTGAATTTGTAGACCAGTACGGAAGCTCGAAGAAAATGCTTAACTTGTTCCAATATTGTGGTTTGACCTGTCTCGTCGGATCCATCCCGAAGGTCACGTTATTGTAACCATCCCATTTAGCAGTCACGTCCTCTCCGGACAATGGGGATGGAGGCCCAAGAAGCTCCTGATGACCATCAAAGTGAACCGTGTCTAACCTGTAGGGGTGGTCTGGAGGCAGAAAACGTCGATGGCCGCAATAACAAACCTTCCTGCTAAAATTCAAAAATTTTGATGTTGTGTGTTCATGGCAATGAGGACATGCTTTGTGACCATGTACGGACCAACCTGAAAGCATTCCATATGCAGGAAAGTCATTAATTGTCCACATTAAAGCCGCACGCAGTATGAAGGTTGTATTTGTGTTTGAATCATATGTCTCTACACCATCAATAAACAAAGTTTTCAGCTCCTCAATCAGAGGTCGGAGATAGACGTCGATATTGTTCCCCGGTGAGTTTGGTCCGTCGATAAGAAGAGGCATCATAAAGTATGATTGGTCCATAGCCAACCAAGGCGACAGATTATAAATTATCATTACAACGGGCCATGTACTGTGACTTCCAGCCATATAGTTGAATGGGCAGAAGCCATCGGCAGCCAGTCCGAGCCGGACATTGCGGGGATCGCTACTGAATATTGTGTGCCTCCTATCGAAATCCTTCCATGCCGGTGAATCTCTTGGATGGCTCATTTTTCCATTTTCGCTTGGAGGAGCACGATGATGCCAAATCATTGCCTCGGCTGTTTTCTTGCACCTGAATAGCCTCTGTAGCCTCTGTGTTATGGGAAAATATCGTGCTATCTTCACAGGTATATCAGGCTTCTTATCAGAATCTTTCGGCTTATACCTTACCTCTCCGCATGTTGGACACTCTTTCAAATCTGAATTCTCTTTCCGGTACAACACGCAATTTTTAGGACATGCTTGAATCTTCTCGCACTTTAGACCCAAATCAGACATCATTTTCTGGGCTTCCTACCAGCTTTCGGGCACATTATTTCCCGGAGGCATAGAATCTTTCAAGAACGAAAGAAGCATTGTGAATGACTTGTTGCTCCATCCATTTAGGCACTTAATTTGGAAAAGTTGGACGAACCATGAGAGGGTGGAATACTTCGCATTCTCATAAATTGGTTTCCTAGCATCATTCATGAAATTTTCATATTTATCCGCACGCGGTCCTTGACCGGAAGGAATGTCATCTTCGGTACGAATAGATTCACCTAGGGCAGCCTCTACCATATCCTCCATTTCTTCTGATGGAAATAAATTTCTGTATCCTGCCGTATTACCGAATTCTTCTTCTTCTCCTGCCGCATTATCGTGTTCTCCTTCTTCTACCGCAGTACTGCATTCTTCTCCTTCCCCGTGATATTTCCAAATTGAATAAAGTCTAGTAAACCCATGTTTTACAATATGAAGCTCTGCTAATTCTACCTTCTGCCAGTACTTATTGCCACATCTATCGCACGGACAGAGAATCTTCTCTATTATGATCTTATTATGTGCTCGTGCAAATTCAAGGAAAGCAGCAACCCCTGCGACAAACTTAGGTTGCATACGTTGTTTCCAATCCACATACATCCAGTCCTTAACTCTGACGTACTCATGGGCCATGTTAGACTGAATAACATATAAATTGTAGGTTATGCTGACTATATTGAGAAATATAAGAACGGGATAGTTACTGACAAAGGAGAAAATCCATGTATATGCTTTGTGTGTGCGTTTGTCGTTGAAAAGAATAAATTATCGCACGTTATGTTGACCGATAGACGGGGACTAAGTGGCGCTTTTAATTAGTTTCATATATGGGTATCGATGGGAATATGAAGGTTTCATATTATCATATATTGGTTTTAACCCGAACATCTCGAGTCGCTCTCTGATTATGCGTTTGTATGTATGTGTTCCGGCTGTCGGGGGTAGGCTTCTATCCCATTAAGAATGTATAGAGCGAACGCCCATCACTTGTGCTTTCAACCGTTTCAAGTAAATTTCGGCAGCACCTCCCCGCTGTTCTCCGAGTACACTGTAATAGAATAGATAATCATTTCAAAGCTGTGAAACAACGTTGAAATGAACATCTAATCTATCTTTGTACACGGAGAACCAGCGGAAAGGTACCGACGAAATATCTCGAAACGGATGAAAACACAAGTGAATGAAGGCGTTTGCTTTATACATTCTTAATTTGTCCACACGGGACAAATCTATGGGTTACCATACGATTGAATTTTCTCGTCGCGCAGACTATACGACGGTTGTTAGTATCGAGCTATACTGTCCGATATTTAACAACCTTCGTATAGTTCTAGGTCACGACGAGCATCGCACGTATGTTAACCGATAGACGGGGACTAAGTGGCGCTTTTAGTTTCATATACGGGTATCGATGGGAATATGAAGGTTTCATATCATCATCGAGTATCATATATTGGTTTTAACCCGAACATCTCGAGTCGCTCTCTAATTATGCGTTTGTATGTATGTGTTCCGGCTGTCGAGGGTAGGCTTCTATCCCATTAAGAATGTATAGAGCGAACGCCCATCACTTGTGCTTTCAACCGTTTCGAGTAAATTTCGGCAGCACCTCCCCGCTGTTCTCCGAGTATACTGTAATAGAATAGATAATCATTTCAAATCTGTGAAACAACGTTGAAATGAACATCTAATCTATCTTTGTACACGGAGAACCAGCGGAAAGGTACCGACGAAATATCTCGAAACGGATGAAAACACAAGTGAATGAAGGCGTTTGCTTTATACATTCTTAACTTGTCCACACGGGACAAATCTATGGGTTACCATATGATTGAATTTTCTCGTCGCGTAGACTATACGACGGTTGTTAGTATCGAGCTATACTGTCCGATATTTAACAACCTTCGTATAGTTCTAGGTCACGACGAGCATCGCACGTATGTTAACCGATAGACGGGGACTAAGTGGCGCTTTTAGTTTCATATACGGGTATCGATGGGAATATGAAGGTTTCATATCATCATCGAGTATCATATATTGGTTTTAACTTGAACATTTAACGTGAATAAGTTTTACGTTTACGTTTCGTTATTAAGAGTTCGAAATTTCATGTTTAGGGTAAATTTTTCTTGCGTTTGTGGTAAAGTTGTACGTTTATGTTGTCATCGAGTATCCTATTGTAATGAACTAGTGTATCCTACTAAATAAATTAGTGCACCATAAACCTAAATAACCCAAATTAACCTAATTAACCACAATTAACCATAATTGTTACCCTAACACAAATTATCACTAATTAACCCAATTTACCCAAATTAACCTAATTAACCCTAATCAACCCAAACTTAACCAAATTTACCCAAATTAACCAAATTAAGCCTAATCAACACCCTAACCTTTTCAAATTATCACTAATTAACCCAAATTAACCCTACACTGCAATTAACCCAAATTAACCATAGCCTCTAACCCTAAACATGACCCTAACCCTAACACTAACCCTAACCCTAAATACCATAACCCTAACCCTAACCCTTAACCCTAACCACAACCCGGCCAACACCAATCCCAACCCCAACCGAACCCTAATCCCAACCCCAACCCCAACCGGCCCCAACCAAACCCTTACCCTAACCCCAACCCCAACCCCAATCGAACCCTAACCCTAACCACAACCCGGCCAACACCAATCCCAACCCCAACCGAACCCTAATCCCAACCCCAACCCCAACCGGCCCCAACCAAACCCTTACCCTAACCCCAACCCCAACCCCAATCGAACCCTAACCCTAACTGACCCGATGCCACCCCTACCCGAACCCAGATCCCTGAACCCTACCCCTAACATCATCAAAAGAGGGAAATAAAAGTATTAAATTAGAAGTAAAAATTGGAAATTTACTAACCGCGGTGGAGGAGACGACGGAGGAGGCCAGTAGTCGACGATGCGATCGGCGACGAGTCAAGCACGGTTGCGACGTGGAAGTCGACGAGTCAAGCACGGTTGCGGTGGCGAGGTCAGGATGAGGACGTCGATGGCCGACGAGATCGGGATCGAGACGCGGGAAGAATAAGAGAGAAGAAAAATTTGGGAACGGTGAGGGATTTTCTGTGCCTTTTTTTTTTATTATTAACCCGTATACATGCCCCTACGTACTTAGCCGTAGGTTCTTTGTTTGCGCCACCGTAGGGCCAAACAACAAATTATGATTAAATATTTTTAAATTAAAATATAGAAAACCGTAGGGACAACAGTGGGCACCTACGGATTAATCCGTAGGGGCAATAAAACGTTGCCCCTACGGATTCCTTTATCCGTAGGGGCAACCCCTATTTGTAGTAGTGTCTACGCATCGCCTAAGGCTCTAGCTAGGCTCTCATACCACTGTAGGGTTGCTAGGCACGCGCACAAGGGTCTACGAGGTATCCACCATGCCCGATTAAAAAATTAGCCATGCCGAACAACCCGAATACGGATCTTTAAACTAGAGATTAGGCGAAAACTAACATGTTAACAACTTTAACACTAAGTGAGAGGGATTACAACCTTTGTAGATCCGGTCCTTCACTTCATATGCTCCTTGTTGTGGTCCCTTCGCTGCGATCATCGGGTTCCGGACTCTCGAGAGGTTCCACGAAGAGAAAGATGCAACCTTTGCTTCCGATCTTCGATACAAAGATGATCTACCTTGAAGTTCCATTAACACAAGCTAACACTCATGAAATGATGTGAACACCCTCATCTAAATGGCAAGGGAAGATGAGGATGATGAAGTAGGATTTTTGCTCTCTTTATTTATCTTTTTCTCACATATTTTCATCACAAATATCAAAGCAAGAAAGCTTTGTAAGCAAAGAAGAAGAAAGAAGAAGATGAACAATGTCATTATCCTTTTGTGATGAATAGAAAGAATAATATGATGAATAATGCAACCATGGTTGACTAAACCCATGTAGAGAATTAACTAGGGTTAGGGTTTGGGTTGGGTTAAAGCATGAGTCACTTGAAAATATCTTTCACAAAACAAAACCAAAACCTTCTAGAATCATCTAGAAAGCTTAACCCTAATCCAAACCCTAATCATGTTTAAACTCCACTAAACATGTTGCAATATTTATCATATCATGTTACAATATTATATATCATATATATAATATTTATCGTAACAAAATAAAATAATACATTTAACATATATCGCATATATATCAATGTATTACCCGAGTGAGAAAAAGAATCTTTTAGTGAGCTAATATTAGTTAATGCATTTTAATATATCATATATATTATTATACATTAAATTATCGAATCAACACTTGATCCGACAATCCGGCTATATCGCATATAACCGACTAATATTTATCCGTACCGATTCATCGAATCAACTCTTGATCCGATGACCCGGCTGATATCAAATATCGCGAGAATACAATACGATATCGCATACCGCATTATTCTCGGTCCCGCACATATCACATATGTGCTCCTACTCCGTTTTTCCTGAGCCAAGAAACCTCTGTGTAGGACTCTAAAGAATCGTCAATACGCCGGCAGTAGGTGATGATCATATCAAACACCCACAAGCTGCAAGCGGTCAGCTAAACGTAACAGCTACCCAGGTATTGAGCGCTCAGAAGATCAACAAGCAAGCCTGTACATTCTCCTGTGAATCCAAACAGTAACACTCCCGTACAGTCCGGTCTCGTCGTCTGATATGTTGCATATCTCGCCTAGGGCTGGTAAACGTCAGACCCCAGTAGCTTGATAAGTCGTGTCGATATGAGGTCTATAACAGTTCGAGAAACTACTGATAACACTTACCAGTAAATCTCAGCAACCCTGGCCAGGGATTTCCGCTTATAGCCAATCGAACACAGCACAACATCAACTCCCTATACCGGGAGAGACGAATCCCCTCCTATCGCTCATTGCCTCCATGTGATTCGGGACTGTACCCAAAAGCCACCATTTTGCACGCCCTCTTGGACGTGGTATGATGGAAATCAAAGCACAGTGGGAATCACACAAGACTCTATGACGATCTCGGGTCAACAGACTACTCTGTACCAGTGTCACCGGAGAACTGCCATCTGACGTATGGTATAATACCATCTGGGAGTTCTCGGCGAGTCCGTCCAGTGTACCCAGTCTCCACTGAGCACCCGTACACCATCCTTGATGTCAAACACCGATGGATATGGGATCATCCATCGCCCATCATATGGGTCAAGATGCGTATACGCTAGTCTACTCTGGTGCATCGATGCCCTGTCTCGATACACCCACGACTAGGAACAATTATAGGATGTACTCGTCGACTACCGTGGCCCCACTAGTATGATCTCATCATAGTCCCAGTAGTCGAGTACATATCCTAAGGGCTTTATCAACATGTAATATAGAGACAATCAGAGTACATGTTAAGATAAAGTACAACCAGATAGCATACTATCATGTCGAGCAAGAAAGTCCTCCCTATATATGTCCTAGCATCCAGTACAATATACATCGTATGTATAGTAATGGCCTCTAGGGCATACATATAACTAACATCTAAAGCCACCGACGGCTGCACGGGTACTGCGGCAATAGAAGGCCGAAGGAGACCTTCTGAAGTCCAATTTACCTCTTCCACAGTATAATTGATCGGGGGTGCATCTGCATAGGGGATCGCAGAGATAGGCTCCGAGGGTGTCGCACAAGAAAAGCTCCGGCAGCCTCTGATAATTTGATCATACCATCTACCCCATAAGTGAAGATTCTTGTGCTCCGGGTCATGGTCTTTGATCAGCGCAATAACCTCTGGTCTACGGGCGCTTCAGGGAATCCGCCTTCCGAACGGACGAACGGGATGGAAGCGTCGAAAGAAATGTCACCTGCGCGAAAAAGAACAAAAGTCAACTGTCAGTGTTATAATTTAAATTCTGACACTTAGTACTTTAAAATTCGTACCACACTGCAATGCAGTGAAAAAGGGACCAAAGGGGGACCCACAAAATCTAGTTGACAGTTCATCATTAATAAAACAGTCTCATCATTTGATGAGACTGTCAATTAAATGAGGAAATCCTCAATTGATTCTCATCTAATGAGAATCCCTCGGGCCAAGGAGTAAATCTCCCCTTGAGAGCAGTGCTCTGTGACAGAATGACACCTGTCAAATTCCAATGATGAAGGAATAAAAATTCCCCAAGAGCCTTGCTCTGAAAAAACGATGGAATAACCATCAGAAAATTTAAAATAAGACTTTTAATGAATAAAAAATTCTGAAATTTATGAACAAACTCTAAGAGTTCTTCATAAGCAAAGCTCTGTTCATTCGTGGGCTAAAAAACCCCAAGAAAGATCCCTTTAAATCTATGGGTTCAGGAGAGCAAAGCTCTGTTAATGAAACCCTAAAAGGGTTTTCTTTAGATCAAAGTTCTATGAAGAGCAAAGCTCTATTAATGGGTAAAACCCTAAATTATTAAAAGGTCTTTTTTAAAAATAAAAAAAAGATTTAATCTTTACCTAAATTTGGCAGAGTTCTGTCCTTAAGAAAGTTCTTAAAATGAAGAGCTATGCTCTATGGGAGAATAAAAATTCTCAGAAAACTAGAAGGAAGATGAACAGAAATCATCCTAAGGGCCAAGGGTCCTATTTATAGGCACTGAGATGCCGTTCCAACTTCTAAGTTGATCTGATGGCGCAGATACTGCCACCGCTGCACTCATGTGTGGGTCACGTAAGCGCAACGGTGGGGGGCATTTGTTTCCCCCAATCAGAGCAAAGCTCTGTTCAAAATTCAAATTTTGAAATGAAGCAACGCTTCAGAGGCAGCGCCAAGTGCGCTGTGCCCTAAATAGCACGCCACGTGCAAAGCACGTGTACGCTAGCGCTAGGTGCGTTGCGCTCTAAGCAGCGCACCACGTGCAAAGCACGGGTGCGCTGCGCTCTAAGCAGCGCACCACGTGCAAAGCACGGGTGTGCCAGCGCTGGAGCTAAAAGCTCCCCACCGTCAGATTAAAGATCCAATAATAATGATAAATCATTAATTAAACAGAATTAAATTCTGTTAAGGAAAGATTCCTCAAAATCTTTCCAAACAACAAGATTGTGCTCTGTAAATTAGAGCACCGTTGGATCAATGATCCAATGGTGATTAAAAATCACCAAAATAGAGAGTAAATTCTGTATGGAAAGATTTCCCAATCTTTGTTAAAAAACAAGATGATTGCCTTCTGCAAATCAGAAGCCCTTGGATCAAAGATCCAACGATAGGAAATTCCCCAAATCAATTAGAGAAAAGATCTCTTCAACAGATTGAACTGATCAGCTTGCCCTATATAAAGGTCCCCAGACTTCAAGTCTGATATACAGAAATATAAAGAGAAACCCCCCATAAGGTTTGAGAGATTTCACAAAGAAGAGCCAAGCTCTCAGTGAAAGAAGATTTTTCTTCAAGGTAAAAAAAATGATGAACAGAGAGATGAAATCATCTCATAATTGAAAAGAAGAATTTACTTCTTTCTCACAGATCATAGATCTATAAGACTAAAAGTCTTTCTCAAAGAGATCATGAACATCTCATTATAAAAAAGAGGGGGAGAATAATTCGATTCTCTTAAGGATCAGAGATCCATAAAGGCAAAGCCTTTCATCAATATAAGAGATTAAAACATCTACTGTGAAGATAAGAACTTTATTCTTAGATCTATGAGACAAAGTCTCTTAAAAGAGAATTTAATTCTCAGTGCATAGCGCTGCATAAAAGAGCCTTAGCGCTCTGTGCTAAAAAGCGCTTCAGCGCACCGGAACTGGCGCACAGCGCTGCATAAAAAGAGCGTTAGCGCTCCATATTAAAAAGAAGCATCTCAGCGCTCCTGATCTGGCGCTTAGCACCAGGCGCACTACGTGTCACTCACGTGTGCGCCACTGAATTAATAGTGCAATGCGCTCATAAACTAGCGCTCTGCGCTCATAAACTGGCGCAATGCGCCCATTATCTGGCGCTTGGCGCCAAGCGCGACACGTGTCCCTCACGAGTGCGCTGCTCGGCAGAAGCGCACTGCGCTCTTTGACTGGCGCAAAGCGCCAAGCGCACCATGTGCTGCGCTGATAGAACATAAATTGTTCTTTAATAAAGCCTCGAGTTATGATGAATGCTAAGCATTCAGTAAAAGACAAAAACATTGTCAGAATCCAAATCAATGCTTGGCATTATTAAAAGGACCAAGCCCAAATGAATGCTTAATAGCCCAAAATAAATGTTAAAAATTTTAACTTGATTGGACTTAACCCAAGATTGGCCATAAGTCCTCAAATTCAAATTAACTTAGCCCATATGCTCATAAATCTTTTAACAGATCTTAACCCTAAATTGTACTACAGATCTTTCAACCAAAATTGGTTCAAGAGTACATCTCTTTACTCCTCTGATATTTGTCGTTGTAATCCTTCAATGTCTTCAGAGAGGTGACAGGTCCCGACAACCATACATTTCATAGACTATGATGTCTTTAAACTGGACTGTGGGGTCCCTTTAAACCCATGGACTATGATGTCCTTAACCTCGGACTATGGGGTCCCTTTAAACCCACGGACTATGATGTACTTAACCATAGACCGTAATGTCCTTAAACTAATCGACCGCAATGTCCCTAAACTGAACAATAGAATCCAAATTCTCTTTTGTCGGATCTAAACGATCCTGTTAAGTTGATCTTAGTCTAAAATTAGACTAACGTATCCTTAACAAACGTTTAAGTTGATCTTAGTCCCAAATAAGACTAACGTATCCTTAAACCCAACTCCAAACCCAAATCTAAGAAAATACGGATTTGGACTAATCCACGCCCTACGGGCGACAACATAAATTAGTCTCCGTATACAATCCATGGGCAACCAAAAACAAAACAAACACCCACGACACGAAGTGACCATCTGGAGAAGGAGAAAGTGGTTACCGAGATGCGGTAGCGTAATTAACTGCAGGGGCTTGCGCCTGCAGGGAAAAGCGTCCCCACAATCAAAAACCCCTCAAATGAGGGGGAATCTGACGAAGTCAAGAAAAAATCGGCCGCATCCGTTTAAACCTTCGATATATGGTGTTATAAATCAACTTGGCATCTTCGGAGAGGTGGACGGGTAGCACCAATTAGTATCTGCCCCGAAATTCAGGCAAGACAGACCTACGCGGTCGCGTCCCCGTGTTTCGGCGGGGAAGAATAGTGATTTCGGAAGTCGTATGGATGGTATTACTGATTATTAGCGAGCGTGATTCGGGCCCGTATTCCTTTGCCCCTGGGTCCTACCCTTGTGTTGGGGATACTCCTGCGGTGGTTGACGCTCACTCTTGGACCGACGATAGGTTTAGCGACCTGGACAGTTAGACTTAGAGACTGGTAGATTTAGTGATATGGACATTGCATTGATCACTGATTCGATATACCTGCTTTATTGTTTACATGTACCGATTACTTCATGCTCATGTCATCATTCTATGTTTACTGTTTCATGTTTATATTATTGCATGTGTTTACATATGTATTTATATATATTGCTATTGTGTCGCTCTGACGACCTGAGTATGCATGCTCAGAGTGAGAAGTGGACTTAGCTCGAATCATGATCTGTCGTACCTCGAGAATATTGTGGACATATAGATCAGCGACGCCAACGCTATCTTTCCCTTGATCTATATCTGGTATATTGTATATCTGTTTGATAGAAGTAGTGACCGCATTTTCTCTTTACCTGTGCATTGATTATTGATTACCATGTAATGCTAAGAACCGAAGTGTGAATACGACATGATATTTTCTTGACCGTAGAAGCATGGCTGGCCTTGTCACCCCTCGTATTCTATATTTTGGGAAGCGGGGCGTGACGATTTTGCTTGGAGACCCATCTTATTTTGTTGGTGAAAAATCTGTTCCTGATATTAAAGATGGTGAAAATGCACTAACTTTATCTGCCAACAAATATATGGTCGAAGAGGATGACGATAATGACGTAGACGAGAATGTGTGTTTCTTCGTTGTGCAGTAGATGGTTGCATTCTACACTTGGTGTCCGGTAGTACTGCTAGACAGGTACGGTAGTGCTCGAAATAAATACGCAGGCGTGCTGAATTCATTCTCAGAGTTGGGTTTGCTACTTCATTCCAATCCTCGATGTTTGCTAGCATTATATATTGACGTTATGTAGTGATTATATCATGTTATGTTGTAAAGCATGGTGGTGCTTGCTACAATTTAGACGGCGCGCTGTTGAAAACGGTGCATGCTTTTGTCGTATTTCATCTTAAATTGCGTCTAGCATATTGTATTCACATTCATATTCATACCATATCCGACTTTTGTATTTAACGACTTTGAAATGCAAGTGTGGTATGCAAAAACAGGTATGATTTTAACAGTTTTTCTAATACTTGTTCCATACTCTGAATCCGTATTTGATTTTTACAGAGTTTAGATAGTATTTCGTTTCTGAGGATAAGGTTCTTGTGGAATCCTAATTTGAAGCAAAATTATAGAAGCAGTTTATCCATCGTTTGTAATATACGGACGGTTGAGATTGAAAGAAAAACCGACTCTTATTTGTAAAACTATCATCTTTCTTTTGTTAAATTTCGATCGTCTTTGTATCACACCAGGGACGGTGGATAAGTAAATTTTACGATTTTGCTTCAAATGGGGGTTCAATAGGAATCTTATCCCATTTTCGGTCCATGTTTCGTATATGTGTCTAGTGAGCCCATTTATATTTTATATGCTATATAAGATTTGTAAGTCTACGGTAGTGCCCCGGCCGTCAATCCGAGACCAAAATGCGGAAACAAAAACTTTTTCATAAACTTGAAACTGGCGCTATCGTATACTTTCACCCAGATCGAACCATTAACATAAACTAGCAACTAGAGAAGGGTTAGAAAAGCTATACCGATCGATCCGTGTCCTTCGGTCTTTAGCCACCATCCCTAGCTCATCGCGGCATCTCCGATCTCCGGTCTCCTCGTCGGAAGGGCACCACATCAATGAGTCTTTTTACGGGCTCCCGCTCATCCGAAGCAACTCGGACACGAAGTATGCTAGCCGACATGTTCAAGGTGAAGTAGAGAATGTGTGTGGTCACTTTGTCTCAAGCATCCATTGATTCTCAACGCATGAGAGTGTATGGATGGAGGTTGAAGATGAAACCATGGTGGATGTTGTGAGCTAGATGAAGAAGAAGAAGAAGAGGCTCAATTCTTTTGTGTTATTGTGTTGATAAAATGAGAGATAGAATCATAATACAAGAGCTCACCTCAAACCATATGGCTGTCCACTCTCTCTCTAAGCATCATATCAACACAATAAACAAATCCTAATGTGACATTAGCACAAATAAAGAGACCATGAGTCACTAAACATGTCCATGTCACATTAAATGCACCTCATGATCATTTCCATTCACAATTTCCACATGTAAACATTAATCCAAATGTTTACAACAAAAAGATACAGCAATATCTAAAGTAAACTCGTGACAGATCACAAGGATACCCCTCACCTGTATATACATACCTGCATCCGCGTTCCGACTGAATGCGAATGAGATGAGACTAAAGTAATCCAATAAATCTAATACCAGGATCCGGCTTAAACCAAAGCCCACTAGTATGATCCGTCCGATCATGATCCGTGCACTACTGCACGTATATGATCGACCCCTGCCATAATACCATACGGCCTCTACAACGTTTCGCCCAAAACTTGAGAATCTGTCTGTGAGGAACTCTAAAGACTCGTCAATACACTGGCTGTGGATTTAACCACTAGCACGTCAGTGGTACTAGCTGTACGTAACGGGCTATCAGGTATTGACCAAAAGGGAGGTCGATGAGCGAACTCATCCTGACACCCTACTGAGCCTGTCAGTGACAATATCCGTACAGTCCGGTCCGTTCGTCTATGAGTATCGCATGTCAGGCCTAGGGGGTTGGTAAAAGTTTGACCCCCAAAAGTGGTACAAGTCGTGTCGGAGTGTAGCACAGAACACCTTGAGATACTACTGGAATACCTACCAGTAAATCTCCTGTCTTGACCAAGGACTTCGTGTAATGGCTCTTCTAGACACAGCACGATCTCACCCCCAATACCGGGAAAGACAAAACCCCTGCCGATCCGCTCCCTGCCTCTATGTGGCTCGGGACTGTACCCAACTAAAACATGTTTGCACGACTCCTTTGAGCCGTGGTAGGGTAGTAATCAAAGTACAGTGGGAACTCACACGAGACTAATGACGATCTCAGGTCGATGAACTAATCTGTACACATGTCACCAGGGAACTGCTATCTGACGTCAGGTATAATACCAACTAGCATGTTCCCGGCGAGTCATGTCCTGTGTACTCATAACCCAATGAGCACCTGTATACATCTTAGGTGAACCAACTGACACCAATGGCTTGTGAGACCGGCCACCGCCCCTCGTCAGGGTCTCGACTGTATACACTAGTCTACTCCGGAGTATCGATACCCTGTCTCGAAAACTCTTACGACTAGGGACACTTTAAGGATGTGCTTATAGACCCCAGCTTCCACGTATATGATCGCCATCATACTGCTGGCAGTCAAGCAAGCATCCTAAGGGCTCTATCAACGCGCTATAGTGATCTGTAACATCACCTAAAGTATGTATACGATGATAAAGATAAATCAGATATCATACTATCATCACGAGTAAGACTGTCCTACCGGCATAGGTCATCCCTCAATCATTGCAATCACGTGCCTGCGATCTAATAATTGATTTTGAGGGCACTATATCCAACAGGATTCACTTGTCTAATGATGCAAACCTAGATCCATTTTTCATTTGGATCACAATTGGTGGATGCAAACTAGCCTAGTGGGTCGGATCCTCTAGAGATGAGCCCATAAACAAAATCGACCCAACACGCACGATCAGAGACGGAGGCAAGATTTTAGTCTTGCGGGGGCGGAAGACAAGTGCATGCAATCGCATGATTTTCTATCCTTTTAGCAAAATTACATCTAAACTTCTTAAAACTTTACTCGGCACTCTTTCATTAATGAGTCCTAATCAAATGTTTTTAGTGGGCGTTTTGGGAAAAAAAACCCGATGCAATTAGTAATAGAAGAAGAGATTTGAGTCTTTAAAAATGGAGGTTGAATGAGATAGGTTTTATTGCAATTTAGTAGCTATTCTTTTTATCAGAAACTGAGTTTGAAAACTTTTAAATAGCTTGTTATAGATTGGTTTTGTTCTCAAAATATAAAATTTTGAAAAGATTTAAATGTTTTATTAATTTAACGATTTAGTTAGCTTAAAATGATAATCAGTAGGATTTGGATAGATATGGTTGGTTATTTGAGCAGTGATGTATATGCTAATATGTTCCTCCTAATTAGCGGGCTGTTTTGTAAATGGGTCCATAATTAAGGAGAGAAATTAGGAGGGTTAGTTATTTGAGCAAAATCTCTATGAAATACACCACGCAGGAATTTTCGGCAACAACCAAGGGTTAATTAGTTACTTGAGCAAAAAGTAATTAAATGAATACGCTCTTTGAAGGATTTTGAAGGATTGAGCAACGAGAAACATACTTGTCGCAAAATATAAATTCAAAGTTATTTAGTCTAAATATAAAGTTAACTCTAATCTCGTACTTAAATTTAAACTCAATAATTAGAAGTCAGCGTATGATGTGAGTTACCATTTTGTTATTATCACTTCATAATGTATACACTACTACAATAATTAAGGGGTTGTCCTTAGGGCTCTATCCGTAGGGGCAAAGTACTTCCTCTACAGATATATTCGTAGGGGCTCAAAAATTCTCCGTAGATGCAATGGCCGCAGATGCAAGTCTTCATCCTGAACATATTTCTGCGGAGCAAAAATTGCCCCTACGGTGTAAGGCGTAGGGGACTATGTACCTACGGTGTGTTCCGTAGGGACAAAATATTTATTTAATTTAGTTGTTTATAAAATAAAATATTTGTCCCTCCGGTGCTATCCGTAGGGGCAACTTCCAGCCCCTACAGAGTTAGCCGTAGGTTCAGAAATAAGCCCCTACGGATATATCCTTAGGGGCAAGTGTGTAACGCCTGTTACTGAGTCCATAGGGGCAAAATGTCAGTTATCCTGATATTTTGTTCCTATGGATAAATATGTAGGAGCAAACTGTGGACCTACGGATTAATCCGTAGGTGCAACAGATGGCCTTACGGATTAATCCGTAGGGACATAAGATCAGGGTTTTTTTTTTATAAAAAAGGGCTTTCTCTTTTTAACCAGCCCTGTGCACAATAATATATATATATCATATAACCAAATACAGAAATATTCATAATCAACATCTCATGCATAATATATAAAAGAAAAAGACAAACAGAATACGATATCAGGATAAATCATCGTGAACAAGCAAACAACCACCAACTATTATCGTCCAAAATTTATACAATATGTATCAGATAAGTATATATATTCTCAAAAATTTAAATAAAGCTATTCTAGCTAGGTCCAGCTCCTCCACCACTGATAATCGACGTAATCTGGCGCATCTGCTCCTCAGTACAGCCTTGAGTCGTCAAAAACTCGACCAATGAAAACTGTACAGGAGTCTGAGCGGGCTGTGGAGCTGTAGGAGTGGTCTGCGCAACCGCAGCCGAGATAGTGGCTTGCGGAGCCGCAGTCGAAGGAGATGCATGTTGAGCCGCAGACGAAGTACCCTGTCGCATCTATTCGATTTTGTGTGTAATAAACGAGTAAGAACTGTGTATTAGTCGAATTAGTTTCATTATCAGGTTATTGTGAAACCCCAATCTAAGATTAATCAAAATTAAGTTTACAACCAAATAAGCTCAGGCTACTAATATTGGATATGTTATTATCTATAATATGATATAATATTTTACTATTAAGTTGTATACATACCATCATCTCCTTCAACTCCTGGACGGTGGTCTTCAAGATGGTAACATCTTGCTTTAGACGTCGCTCACGGGGGGTAAGGGAAGTAACCGCCGGAGAAGAGTCCAACCTCATATGGACCCTGCTAGGACCCAATCCCTGGCCTCTGTCCCAACCTCCGTGGTGCCCTCTGTGTACGGCGTCTAGAACTGGGGTCAGCAGCATCGGATCGTTCTGTCCAGTAAAATCGATCCCCGTTGCCTCCATCTGCTCCACCACCCGCTCTTACACCCACATTAACCATTAAAATATAAGTATATCATTTAAATTTGAACTTTTCAAAACAAAAATTTCAAACCTGTTAGAATAAATATTAACACTTACGCAATACTCCTGGGTAGAGGTGTCGGGGAATCGAAGCTCGCCCGTGGAAGAATCTGTCGAGATGCCGTGGACGACAAGATACGCGGACAACACGCTCGGTGTACCACCCTGTGCCATGGTCTGAGCTCTCTGCAATTCGCAAAAAATTTACATATATTATAAAATAACTCTTAATATTACATTATATCACAGTAGGTCTATTGTAATTTACCGATAACTTCATGGCACGAGTAATATTTCTCGAGCCACCTGTATAAGTGGGGCGACCCCTCTTCGCCGACTTCCTATTCTCTTTATTTTGATCGGCTTGTTTCTGCACAACACATTCAGATTTAGTTTTCTAATTAAACAACACAAAAATATAAATTATATACTAAACAATGAATTACATTTAAAATACAAACCTGTTTGCGCTGAGAGTCTAAATATTGGCACAAGAGAGGCCATGTATCTACATCGACTCTCGAAAGACCGGAGTATATAGGAGGGCCGCTCTCTCTGCCTCGGAGGTCGCCATCCATAGGGAATAGCAGTCGATCTTCAGCTCGTTTCTATTGTATCGGACCTTTGATTGCATGTTCTTCATCAGGCCGTGGTACAGAGCGTGAAGATCGAGCACTCTCTCAGGGCGATCAGGGTCGGGTACAGGCTGAAAGTCGTAATCCAACTGCAAATACAATAAAACAATATTATTAAATTGCAAGTGTTAAATAATAATAAATATATTGGGTAAGTGAAATGAAACTATATATTAATACTCGAGCCTGATCCCAGAAGAGAGCAAATGAGCGCTGGTGCTGGTCGCCCCACTCAACGTGAAGTGGATACTTCTTCACGAGGCGGCTCTCATCCCCCATATACCGGTCGAACCTCTCGGCATAATCGTCGGTATAGCGATAATCAGGGGTAAAGAAGAGGGGGAATGCTACCTCCCCCCAACTCTGTCGGGCCTCAGCCTGTGAGACTAATTCGGGCCTCAAGTCCCCCTCTCGGGATGGGGATGCCCTGCATCTACAAGAAATATCAAGACAATCAATATTAAAACAAAGTGGTATTAAGAAATCAAGATATAAAGAAAATTGAAGTGTGATATATACCTCCGGCGGCAGAAGCACGAGCCTGGGCCCGGGCAGCAGCATGAGCGGGACGATAGTTCCTCCGGTGAGGAACAGCTGGTGACCCGGACGTGGACGCATCTCCAACTAGAAAATAAATATCGATAAAACTACATGAAGTTCATGTTTATTCTTAAAAGATATGTAAAATGAATAAATATTTTATATTTATTCATACAAATCTGCAGACTGAGCGGAGGGTATAGAAGTGACGGGAGTGGCCCCTGCACCAGACGTGGACGCACCACCTATAATTAGACAATCAAACATTGGCTATATAAGTAATTGCAAAAAGAATGTGTATATCAATAATCAACATTTATACACTATAGGATATATAAACATACCTGTAGGTGCGGTGGTGGCCTCTACCCGAGATGCAAGTACGTAAGAGCAAAAACAATGTATGTATATTTATGATATAGCATTCGAAATCAATATACATGCACTATATGATATATAAACATATCTGGAGGTACGGGAGTGACCTCTGTCCCTGATATGGACGCACCACCAACAACTAGACAATCAAACATTGAATATATAAGTAATTTTGACATGAATATGCATATATATCTATAATATTGCATTCAAAATGAATATGCATGCAATATACCTGTAACAACCCTAATTTTCCTATACACTTCTCTATACAAATTTTTTTAAAATTTTTAAAAATCCATAAAGGAGTATTTTAACCTGAGCACAATATATATATAAGTAATTATTTTGTTTTTAAATAATTCCATTTTTAGTGTACATAAAATTGTTTTAAAATTAAAGTAATACTTGGGATATTTAATGTTGCTGTTACCACTTTAAGTAGTTATTTTCCCACAATAATTACAAGAAGGAGCTTGTAGCTCATTGGTAATATATTGCACTGCTGAACCAAGCTACCAGAATTCAAATCCTACACCCCACATTATTTTTATAATTATTTTGTTTTAAATTTTTGAAAAGTCAACAGTCAAAACGTCATAACTCACCAAACTTGAACTGAACATAAAAAACTCAATACACCAAATTTCCCCCCAGGAAAAACCCCACCCGACGAGCCTTCGACTCGGCTCGAGTCGACCGGTCCGACTCGGCCGACTCTGGCCGGCGCCATCCGCCGGACTCGGCCGGACGGCCGAGTCGTCAACACGGAAAAGTTCCGTGTTGACCTAGTCTTCTCACCTGCATACACTAAATTTATTGACCGTTTACAGAAAGCCCAATAAATCCCTTTTACTCCAAAATTTTAATGATTTTAATGATTTTTCATATATTTTTTTATATTTTTTAATATTAAAACCCTAACCCTAGCCTAACCCTATATAAACCTCCATACCCTCTACCCTCTCATCACTTTTCCAAAGTCCACACTCTCAAAATTCCAAGAGAACTTGGTACGTGAGAAAACGAGCGAAAGATGAAGCGCTGACGAAATCGACGGCGAAATCCCGGCGATCGTACTAGGACCTCTTCACGACGTTTCGATGCACCGGCAAACCCACTACCTTCCTCTCACTCTCTAGCGTTGTCCAAACTCGTAAGTCTCCCTTTTCTATCTTTCTTTTCCTTCATAATAATACGACTTTTCAAACCCGACGGAAATCGGAACAAACCGATTTCCGATTCGGTTTTCTATCAAATCTCACTTATCACCAATTCCATAATGCTTAAACATCTTCATGTTGACTACTAATCACTTAAAAATTAATTTGAACAAGTTTTCACACATGAAATGATAGCTTTTGCAATATACCATATTTTTGCACTTAAATACCATCATGTTTAGGTTATCACATTTAACCCTTTAATATTGCTATACCTTAAAGTAGATCACGAGGTAATGATCTACCTCCACACACACACAAATACAACCCTAATTGATATTATAAAAAAAACGTAGAATACGATAATACAAGATTTTACATGTAAATACCCTTTTCTTAATAAAACCTTTTCTAAAAGTTCTAAGTTGTAAACAATTTTAAAACAATATCTTTTAATAGGAAAATACGATATGTCGTGGACATCGATCGTTTATCTAAATCTGACTTTATGGGGTCTAGGCAAGTGTGTCTAAGGCGAGTGGTTACTTAATTAGGGCCACTACTTGTAGTGGAGAGCCTCCCACTCACCTGGCACTTACCTGGCCGCAATTGGCAGTGAAGAGGCGATTTCAGGCTTCTAATGACTTATCGTTTAGACCTTTTAGAAATAGGCTAGTTGGCTTAGGAAACGCTAGAATCTAAAATACAGAAATTTACACCATTTTTCAAATAAATACTTTATCTTTATAAAACCGTTTTATAAATGATTAGTATTTATTAAATCTTTGCAAAGCGCCACTACAACCCACCTTTGGGAAACTCGTTAGCGATAGTACGGTTTTTCGTGCACCCTAGGGCTTAGTAGTGCGAGATTCAAACCTCCGCAAGGAGCATTCGGTCTCGAAAGGTTAAAAATACGACATTTAAGGAAAATGAGATTTCTGGAAAATAAAATATTTATTAAAAATTATTCTTGTATAAACATATGTATATTTATCATTTAAACACCTATTTTATTATAAGATAAAGTTTCCACCTTTTTCTAAAAATTACAAGATTAAAAATTACATTAAAATATCATGAAATTCAAATAAATCAATATTATAAATTAATACCTTTATTTATGTAATTAGGATATTATCACTAGAAATAACACAAATAAAATTTACACTCATTATAACTATAAAGACGAATAATGAATACTTGGGGTGTATCTTGAAAACTATACAAAAGTATTTTTACATAAAACCCCCTCAAGTTTTATAAATTACAATAATGACCCTAACAAATATAGAACTTCGACTTACATTTCTTTTAGTCTGACTCGGGTTTGAGTCTGATTATTTCTGACTTGAATATGATTCAATTCAATCTATATTCTTTAATATTCCAACTCAATACGAACACATGAATCCCAGAATTCAGTTAACATTCTATACAACTTGACTGAATCAAACCATGGATATACATCGGTTATTCCGTTATTCCATTTACCTGGTTATGCAGTTACAATCTGTTTACTGATATCATGGTTTTGGTCGGTCATCCAACTTACACAATACCATACAACAATACAATCAAAATACTACGGGGTTTAAGGGGTAGATTGGTGCGGAAGGTGTTAAAGGTGGCACGAGGCGGTAAGATTAAGACATCTAACATGAATCCAATTGCCATTCTTCCGGGTTGTATAACGGAGCCATGTACTTCCATTTGCCCTGGTCTCTAGCATACTGAGACCCCTCTCGTATACACTGGCATCCTTCCGTACCAAGCTACAAACAACAGCGTGAACACAATACTCTACAATATTATTCTTTAGAAGATACCTCTTATTCCGTCTTTTCTGATTCTTCCTTATCTTTGGGACTTACCGAGCGACCTGTTCGCTGACGACATTCTGTTTCTTTCTTCTTTGAATGTCGTCAGGTGTTTTGGACCCGTCAGAGACCGAGCCCACCGGTGAAGACTTGGAGCAGTTTCACGAATACCCCAAGCTCTAGACATTGTACCTTGTTCTATTCGGTATTTTCATTTCCTGTTATGCCATTGTTTAGGCATCGCTTTTCATTCCAGTTGTACTTACTTATCATGCATTGTACAAAAGAATGTTATTAATAAAGTTGCTATTATTTCTTTATCTCTTGTCTCTTGTGATTTACTTTTATATTGCTTAGATACGCTTAGCGTATGTACTTCTGAGTATATACGTAGCGGGCCTCGTCGCGTCTCCTTCGCCGTATACTGGGAAGCGGGGCATGACAGGTTTTGTTGGTGGCCCATGCAGGTCAAAGCTGTATGAATCCCTATCATGCAGTTCTGGTTTGCGTGAAAAACCTAAGCAATATAACACAAGAACCAGCAACTAAAACATTCTTTATAATTCATGTTTCTTGAATCTTACAAATTTCTATTCCTTAAATCTTATCATTTCATGTATTTGAATCTGTCCTAACCAAAATTTTTCTTCAAGGTTATGGATTCTCCGAACAACACCAGCACCAACGTCAACAACACACCTCCAGCACTACCTCTCGCACCAGCTGTTCCTGCACCACCCACCGAGCAAACAGTGCTACTTGAAGCGATCCGCAGCCTTCTCGAGGGACAACAAGAACTCCTGAACCATCCTGAGACCGACGCAGCAGGGGTAAAGCAATTCAGGGCTTTACACCCCAAGCAGTTCTCTGGTAAAGGAAGCCCTCTTGAAGCGGAAGAATGGGCACAAAGTATCGAAGACGGTCTGGCAGCAGCTCAAGTGCCAGACCTAGCTTGGGTCCGTGTGGCGAAACTACAGCTCACAGATAATGCTTGCAACTGGTGGAAGGCGGAAGAAAGCCGTCTAGTACAGCCGATTGAATGGAAGACTTTTCGCGAGAAGTTCGATGCGAAATACTTCCCTGTGACTGCCAGGTTTGCAATGGAGCAGCAGTTCATTCATCTACAACAGGGTTCAATGTGGGACAAATCAGTAGATGAATACGACGCTGAATTCACCATGTTAAGCCGGTAAGATATGTCACAATAGTTCAATTTTTAAAATATCACATACTACACAGCTAACACAATCTCTAAACAGATTCGCGGCACACTTGATACCGACGGAAGAAATCAGAGCCCGTCGCTTTCAACAAGGACTGGACACGGAGATTCAGGCTGCTCTAGCCACGGGAAAATTTCTGACACATGAAGATACTTTAGAAGCTGCCCGCAGTTATGAGGCGGTGATTAAGGCGAGGGGCAGACTCCAATCTGCCGGTTTGAAATGCCCTGCTACTCAAATGGCAGGAGGAGCCTCTTCCAGGCCATCGTTTGAACCCAGGAGAACTGAAGAAATTTGCCATTACTGCCATAGAAAGGGACACTTGTGGAAGGACTGTAAGCGCGCAAAAGGCCTGTGTCTAATTTGTGGCGCATCCAACCACGGAATTGGGAACTGTCCTTACAACAACAACTCAACTCACACACCCACCAACTACACGCAGCGGCCAACCATCCAGGCTCTTGCAACTCATCCTGCACTACCTGCTCCACCACCTGCACAGCCTACTCGCCAATTCCAACAAGCAATGATGGACATGCCTAGAAGGCAGAGAAACATGCCCCAAAGGCAGAATGTGCCGCCAGCTAGAAAGAATGTACCACGGCGACAGACCTTCACATTAGAAACCATAGAGCCGAGACTGTAGGTCAAGGTAACACCGGTAAGCCTTTTCACCATCGTATCACTTTTATACACTACATTCACCAAACTTCCTAGCACTGTTACACTTTCCTTTTTCAAATTTCGAGGACGAAATTTTTTTAAGGAGGGTAGAATGTAACAACCATAATTTTCCTATATACTTCTCTATACAAATTTTTTTAAAATTTTTAAAAATCCATAAAGAAGTATTTTAACCTGAGCACAATATATATATAAGTAATTAATTTGTTTTTAAATAAATCCATTTTTAGTGTACATAAAATTGTTTTAAAATTAGTAATACTTGGGGTACTTAATGTTGCTGTTACCACTTTAACTAGTTATTTTCCCACAATAATTACAAGAAGAACCTTGTAGCTCATTGGTAATAACTTGCACTGCTGAACCAAGCCACCAGAATTCAAATCCCATGCCCCACATTATTTTTATAATTATTTTGTTTTAAATTTTTGGAAAGTCAACAGTCAAAACGCCTAACTCACAAAACTTGAACTGAACATAAAAAACTAAATACACCAAATTTCCCTCCAGGAAAAACCCCACCCGACGAGCCTTCGACTCGGCCGGACGGCCGAGTCGTCAACACGGAAAAGTTCCGTGTTGACCTAGTCTTCTCACCTGCATACACTAAATTTATTGACCGGTTACAGAAAGCCCAATAAATCCCTTTTACTCCAAAATTTTAATGATTTTAATGATTTTTCATATATTTTTAATATTTTTTTATATTAAAACCCTAGCCCTAGCCTAACCCTATATAAACCCCCCATACCCTCTACTCTCTCATCACTTTTTCTAAGTCCACTCTCTCAAAATTCCAAGAGAACTTGGTACGTGAGAAAACAAGCGAAAGACGAAGCGCTGACGAAATCGACGGCGAAATCCCGGCGATCGTACTAGGACCTCTTCACGACGTTTCGACGCACCGGCAAACCCACTACCTTCCTCTCACTCTCTAGCGTTGTCCAAACCCGTAAGTCCCCCTTTTTCTACCTTTCTTTTCCTTCATAATAATACGACTTTTCAAACCCGACGGAAATCGGAACAAACTGATTTCCGATTCGGTTTTCTATCAAATCTCACTTATCACCAATTTCATAATGCTTAAACATCTTCAAGTTGACTACTAATCACTTAAAAATTAATTTGAACAAGTTTTCACACATGAAATGATAGCTTTTGCAATATACCGTATTTTTGCACTTAAATACCACCATATTTAGTTTATCACATTTAACCCTTTAATATTGCTATACCTTAAAGTAGATCACGAGGGAATGACCTACCTCCACACACATGCAAATACAACCCTAATTGATATTATAAAAAAAACATAGAATACGATAATACAAGATTTTACATGTAAATACCATTTTCTTAATAAAACCTTTTCTAAAAGTTCTAAGTTGTAAACAATTTTAAAACAATATCTTTTAATAGGAAAATATGATATGTCGTGGACATCGATCGTTTATCTAAATCTGACTTTGTGGTATCTAGGCAAGTGTGTCTAAAGCGAGTGGTTACTTAATTAGGGCCACTATTTGTAGTGGAGAGCCTCCCACTTACCTGGCACTTACCTGGCCGCAATTGGCGGTGAAGAGGCGATTTGAGGCTTCTAATGACTTGTCGTTTAGACCATTTAGAAATAGGATAGTTGGCTTAGGAAACCCTAGAATCTAAAATACGGAAATTTACACCATTTTTCAAATAAATACCTTATCTTTATAAAACCGTTTTATAAATGATTAGTATTTATTAAATGTTTGCAAAGCGCCACTACAACCCACCTTTGGGGAACTCGTTAGGGATAGTACGGTTTATCGTGCACCCTCGGGTTTAGTAGTGCGAAATTCAGACCTCCGCAAGGAGCATTCGGTCTCGAAAGGTTTAAAATACGACATTTAAGGAAAATGAGATTTTTGAAAAATAAAATATTTATTAAAAATTATTCTTGTATAAACATATGTATATTTATCATTTAAACACCTATTTTATTATAAGATAAAGTTTCCACCTTTTTCTAAAAATTACAAGATTAAAAGTTACATTAAAATATCATGAAATTCAAATAAATCAATATTATAAATTAATACCTTTATTTATGTAATTAGGATATTATCACTAGAAATAACACAAATAAAATTTACACTCATTATAACTATAAAGACGAATAATAAATACTTGGGGTGTATCTTGAAAACTATACAAAAGTATTTTTACATAAAACCCCCTCAAGTTTTATAAATTACAATAATGACCCTAACAAATATAGAACTTCGACTTACATTTCTTTTAGTCTGACTCAGGTTTGATTCTGATTATTTTTGACTTGAATACAATTCAAGTCAATCTATATTCTTTAATATTCGAACTCAATACGAACACATGAATAACAGAATTCAGTTAACATTCTATACAACTTGACTGAATCAAACCATGGATATACATCCATTATTCCGTTATTCCATTTACCTGATTATGCAGTTACAATCTATTTACTGATATCATGGTTTTGGTCGGTCATCCAACTTACACAATACCATACAACAATACAATCAAAACACTACGGGGTTTAAGGGGTAGATTGGTGCGGAAGGTGTTAAAGGTGGCACGAGGCGGTAAGATTAAGACATCTAACATGAATCCAATTGCTGTTGTTTCGGATTGTATAATGGAGCCTTGTACTTCCATTTGCCCTGGTCTCTAGCATACTGAGACCCCTCTCGTATACACAGGCATCCTTCCATACCAAGCTACAAACAACAGCGTGAACACAATACTCTACAATATTATTCTTTAGAAGATACCTCTTATTCTGTCTTTTCTGATTCTTCCTTATCTTTGGGACTTACCGAGCGACCTGTTCGTTGACGACATTCTGTTTCTTTCTTCTTTGAATGTCGTCAGGTGTTTTGGACCCGTCAGAGACCGAGCCTACCGGTGAAGACTTGGAGCAGTTTCGCGAAGACCCCAAGCTCTAGACATTGTACCTTGTTCTATTCAGTATTTTCATTTCCTGTTATGCCATTGTTTAGGCATCGCTTTTCATTCCAGTTGTATTTACTTATCATGCATTGTACAAAAGAATGTTATTAATAAAGTTGCTGTTATTTCTTTATCTCTTGTCTCTTGTGATTTACTTTTATATTGCTTAGATACGCTTAGCGTATGTACTTCTGAGTATATACATAGCGGGTCTCGTCACGTCCCCTTCGCCGTATACTGGGAAGTGGGGCGTGACAAGTTTTGTTGGTGGCCCATGCAGGTCAGAGCTGTATGAATCCCTATCATGCAGTTCTGGTTTGCGTGAAAAACCTAAGCAATATAACACAAGAACCAGCAACTAAAACATTCTTTATAATTCATGTTTCTTGAATCTTACAAATTTCTATTCCTTAAATCTTATCATTTCATGTATTTGAATCTGTCCTAACCCAAATTTTTCTTCAAGGTTATGGATTCCCCGAACAACACCAGCACCAACGTCAACAACACACCTCCAGCACTACCTCTCGCACCAGCTGTTCCTGCACCACCCACCGAGCAAACAGTGCTACTTGAAGCGATCCGCAGCCTTCTCGAGGGACAACAACAACTCCTGAACCGTCCTGAGATCGACGCACCAGGGGTAAAGCAATTCAGAGCTTTACACCCCAACCAGTTCTCTGGTAAAGGAAGCCCTCTTGAAGCGGAAGAATGGGCACAAAGCATCGAAGGCGATCTGGCAGCAACTCAAGTGCCAGACCTAGCTTGGGTACGTGTGGCGAAACTACAGCTCACGGATAATGCTCGCAACTGGTGGAAGGCGGAAGAAAGCCGTCTGGTACAGCCGATTGAATGGAAGACTTTTCGCGAGAAGTTCGACGTGAAATACTTCCCTGTGACTGCCAGGTTTGCAATGGAGCAGCAGTTCATTCATCTACAACAGGGTTCAATGTGGGAAAAATCAGTAGATGAATACGACGCTGAATTCACCATGTTAAGCCGGTAAGATATGTCACAATAGTTCAATTTTTAAAATATGACATACTACACAGCTAACACAATCTCTAAACAAATTCGCGGCACACTTGATACCGACGGACGAGATCAGAGCCCGTCGCTTTCAACAAGGACTGGAATAACTGGCTGAGCCCATCTGGGGCGATATCTCGTCGTTCGCAGCAATAACTGGCTCACTCTTCTGCACGCTGAACCGTGCCTCAATCATCATGAATAAGCAATACTTCAGCGGTCATCAAAATCTGGATGGCCTCTGTCAGTGGCTCAATCCTCTGGTGCTGATCAGCACGTCCGAATAATCTCATACAGCGATCCATCCAACGCTCGTGGCCCAAAACACAATCAAAAGACACATCTCTACAAACGTGTGTTGCCGGATTTATGCCCTGGTCAGCCCTCGTTCGTGCTGACCGCAACTCTAGCCGTAGCTCTCCCTGCCCGTAATCGTGGCAGCAAACCATAACTGGTACTGATGAGGCTAGATCAGGAATGAATATAATACTGAGCAAAGAATTGTACATCCTAAGGCTCCTTAAGTGGAGTGGCGTATCGTAAATATGCCGTGGAACATACCCACGGCACGTCACTCTACTTCAGTCACCTATTCCATCAACCAAGGGTCATCCTACGCTCCGAAGGTAAAACCTAACGCTCTGATACAAACTTTGTCACGTCCCGAAAGTACGAAACATGACCGGCACTTAGACTACGAACGTCTCGAGGCGTACGTACTCTAAGTAAGCCGAACCAAGAAATCCAAACCAAGAAAAGTAGTAGAGTGTAGGAAAAACCATTTTATATCAACCAGTTTGCAATATAATATACAACGCCTAAAGGCGAGGATCACAACAGAAAAGGAAACTCAACAGCATGTAATCCACAGAAATATAACGCGCGACTCTAAGGTCGAAAGAATAAACATCACTGGTCTCTATCTCAAATAAGTACATGTTTGGTTAATGGAACTTCTAGATACAACTGAAATATAATATTCAATGTATAATGATGGGTACGATACAATAAACCCACCTACTAGCAAGTCACCCGAAAATGGAAATAGTGCCAGTAAAGCCGTAATGAAACCTGTACGGCGAAACCTGCAAGAAACTGGGGCACAACGGGGGTGAGTTGCCAACTCGTGAGTAGAAAAACATCTACGAACAGAAAATCACATGCATGACGCAATCCTAGGTCATACGATCATAATATATAATCCTCAAATATATAACCAGCAGCCTATAATAATGACTAGGGTAAATATCTAACCCAAGTGTAATCCCATGTGCCCGTGTCAGTACCTCAGGTAGCAATGTATTATATGGATGATGTATGAATGCATGAAACAGAATGCATGTACTGAGAAAAACTGCTTTCATAAATCAGTGAGATTTCTGTATTTTAAAAATGAGGTATCATAAATGAAATCAGCATAAAACAGTGCCCAGCATCGACACAAAACAAGTGTTCCAATATCTCGATATCTTTGTGTCATAATCTCTGTACCTCAATATCTCAGAATCTCAATGTCTCAATCATAATATCTAGGGCGCCGTCAGTCCAGACCGGCCCCTACCATCCATCTCAAGACTACGACGGTATCCTCCGGATATCCGACGCGTCGGGTAAAATCACCGGTCGGTAGTGCTCCCTCTGCCAGGCTCAACGCCATCTCCTGCGATCTTCTTGCCCCGGAGTACCGCACCGGGCCCACCATGTACCCGAAACGGTTCTTCCGCCTCCTCGAATCGGGTCTCGAAATCCATCAGCAAACTCATGGTGGACGACTCATACATCATGGGAAAACCGCACTTTGTATTTAAAAAGAGAGAAAGCAGTTTATACAAATTTTGCGGTTTTCCCCCAAATCTAGAAAATCTCATGGAAATCCGAATCTAGATCATCAATAGCATGTAAAACCATGAATATAGGCATGAGAATCCATGAATGCGGCATATAATGAATAATAGTATGCATGAAGTGACAAATAATAACTACAATGTCAAGCTGGCATATAAGGCAAGTACACTAATATCATGTCCCTACTAGCTAACAAGCTAAATCAAGCAATGATATTCACTAAGTTTACGTGATATGGCAATTACCGATGAAGATGTGTGTGAGCCGGCAAATAAGTGTACGTGGTACATACGCATCATCGATAATGGTGCTGGTGTCCTAATAGCAGGATATCAAAAATGGAATATGAATCACAATACGTATGCGATGCAGAGCAACAACAATAAGGTGCGGGAGCTGAATACTAAACACAAAGGTAGCTAAATTGCATCTAATGTCATAAGAGTGATACAGCTACACCAACTATAGGGCTGAGCTAATAGGCTAACTGCAGGTAAGGGAAACCGCCTAACCTCTGAGTCGATACATATATATACATATATAGTCGGTGATCCCGCCTCGATAATATCACATCCGATACCATGTCTCTATAATCAGTTATTCCCAAATCAAGAGTGCGGATCAAACATCAAAATATAGCTCGTACGTAAATCCGTCGTAAGGCATCCCCAAATCTGGGTACGGGTCAATATCACATTCGTCATATCATTCATCTGGTATTCTCTTTATCAAATATCATAATCCGGGTACTGATCTACGTCTAGTACAGTGCTAATATCATCACTATAATCATGATCTGACTACTGATCGACAGTCTCGTATACATCGATATCATCAGCACATATCATCACAAGGAGTATACATCGCCCAATGCGGCCTATCATAAATATCTTGTCATATCATATCATATCATATCTGGCAACATAATCACATGTCGATCACTTATTTATATATATCACTATGCACATGGCATCGTCATCCAAGACCCGCTATCATATCAGGACGTATCTCAAGTACGAATCCTGCCCTATCACCGATATCATAATCTCAGATCAAATATCATCGACTCATCTCAATCCCAAGTATCATCCTCAAATCCGTATGTGAACACGTGGTCCCATACCCATATGAACACATAACTATATAGAATCCCATAAGCACATATGAAATAAGGATGTATGCAAGTATGCATGTGTGTGTATGTGTAGTGCAACCACTACTCTAAGGTTACGTAACATTTCACCAATCCAACACACCAATATCCATCCTAAACATTATCATTAATCCCAAATAACATATAATAATTGTATGTGTGTATACGCATCCGTATACATCACCACGAACTGCGGGGGTGCTATACGCCATCCACCCGACTTCTCCCCGTAGATATAAATCTACTCACCTTACTTTATGCGTGCCGATGCCGATGTCGCCATTTGCATCTCCAATTCCTCGACGTCACAAGGGGTACCTACAAGGATATCACAAATGCTAAAGCACATGAAAACCATGTCGGAAACCAAAACGGTACACGCTACGCCAGTAGGTAAAAACCTATAGCCTCGCGTGCAAACACAGCCAACATCCACTTGTCGTTGACGTCCAAACGCCACCCGACAGAAACGAATCATCAAATACCAAAAACCATGCTAAAACAAGTCGTAAATCATGCGCCAACTCAAGAAAATCAACCAAGATTTTACCCTGTTTGGAATCAGAAAAAACTAGACATACTCAGGGTCAAGTTTACAGGTAAAAGGGCTATGCACAAAAAACGAGGGGGTTTCCTCCTGCTCTGGCCGCAAATTGCAGCCATGGGGAATTTATCCGCGGCCTGGAATGGGAGTTAGGGGCTAGGGTTTTGTGGGGTGGTTCCAGGGTGCCTGCACAGCATACTGCCAAGTCAAATTTATTTTAGGGGTTCCGGGGTGAAAGCAGATTCTAGAAAGGTCACAAAATCGACAAAAACGCTAAATTACGCCAAGTCGAACAATCTGGTATTTTACTGGAATCTGGGTTAGATCTAGGGTTAACTGGTCTCAACAGCACCTAATTAGGCTATACTAACCATCACAACCATCACTTGGCCAAATCTCACTCAAATTTACCTAAACTAGCACTAATTCACACAATAACACTAAATTCCTGCTTTAACGACCATACCGAGCAAGAAAGGAGTTAGGTTGCGGGATTATACCTCAAGGGGTCCTAGGATGAAAGAGAACGGAAGGAGGAGGATGTGGGGGAGTGAGGTGCTGCTGCTGTGCTCCTGTAGCAGCTGCTGATGTTGCCGTTGCAGTAGATGCTGATGCTGTTTTCTGGGCTGAACTGCTGCTGATGGTGCGATGCAGTGCTGGGTTGTTGTGGTTGTTGTTGTGTTGTGTTGTGCTGATGTAGTTGTGTTGGTGTTGTGTTGGTGTTGTTGTGCTGCTGCAGGAGTTTATGGTGTTGGGTTGCTGTTGTGGCTGATGCTGCTGCTTGCAAATTGTTTTCTTGTAGCTGTTGCAGCAGCAACTGCTGTTGTTTTGAATGAGGTTGTTGCTGATGATGTTCTCTTTTTGTGTGTGTGTTGTTACATCTGCTACTGCTGAGCTGAAGTGTTGGGGGTTGGTGTTGTGTGAGTTGTAGGATTGATGGTGGTGTGGTGTTTGAGTGAGAGGGAGAGATGTGATAGTTATGAAAAAGTTTTGAAATGAGATGGGTCACAACCCTAGAGCCACCTCTCTCTCTCTCTTCTTAATTGCTACCACACACAAGCCATCATGGCTCACTCTCTCCCTACACAAGTCAACCCCCATCCTAATCACCTTTAAACAAAGCTAACAACCCTTAACTAACCCCATTTGTCTTAACCAAAAGGTTTAATCCACCATGGTCATCTAAGCATGGTTAACCCACATGCCCATCTAACATGGCAACCCTAGACTACCATGAATCCAAAACATGAAACAAGTGTGACAAGTGTTGAAAATGTTATGTGCACATTTTTGCACAAAAATCCAAAAATCCAATTAGCGATTTTTAATCGCGATTAACACTAAAATAGTATATACTTAACCATAAAAACTTTAAAATGGCATATTTCCATAAAATACCCTATTTTAGAATTTCCATAATTTTTCCCATTTATCGGTATTTAATTAAACCGAAACATTAAAATATTCATCAAAAATTAATATTAAATTATAAAAATTCCCAAAAATAATATTTTATTTTTTGAAATGTTACAATCTTCCCCCCTTAAAGAAATTCGGTCCCCGAATTTAAATTTAAACCCCCAAATTCTAAAACATTTCAATAAAATGTCCACGTCAATGGGGCTCCGAAATCATCAATACATAAAACACATCGTAGCGCAATACATGCGCGTGAGTAATGAGCAGATAACTCGAAATCAAAACTCTGTTAAGCATCCCGCAATCATCGGAGTCAAGGTGAAAACACGAATGCCAAATCCAAAGCAAAACCGATGTGCTATAAATCGGAACTATACATGTAAATATCTGAAGGAAATGCATGCCAAATTCTTTAAAGTCGATGTGCAATGCGCATAACACTGCACAGTGGCGGACGTCTCTATAAGGAAATAGCCATATATGTATATATCTTTTGTTTAATGTGAACGTTCCGCCGTTTTGAAAACTGTTTAGAAGGGTTTCCAGTTTTAAATGTTTCGTGTCATATCGGACACGTATCTAAATAATGAGACTATAGCTCGCTTTTGGAAATCCCTTTTAAATCTATCAATGCATGTGAAACACACTCAGGTACTATCATCTGACTAGTCCTGCTCAGTACGAAAACAAATCGCAATATCATAAAAATGTACTGCTCCATAAGAACCAATCCCAAAAAGTGCATATGGAAACCCTGTGCTTCCGGTGCGCACGGAAATCAAAATCCATACATGTGCCAAGCAGGTGCACAAAAACGACATCAAGGTGCAACGGGTGTGCAAACAACATCAGTCATAGGTAACGTGTGTGCCTGACAGCAAAATCAAGTGCATCTGACATGCACGAAAAAAATCTCGATTTAGTGCATCTGGTGTACATCAAATCGCATCTCATAACATGCGCCCAACATGCGCTAGAAATCCAAATTCGGTGCATCCATCATGCACGAAATCATGAAATCCAATATCAAGCGCTGAACACACGCAAAACCCAATCAGGTGCACAAGGTACACAAAACAATATCGAACATCGCCATCGAAATCAAAGTCCAGTGCAACTAAGTGCACAAAATGCGAATCACTGCACTGCAGCATATGTGAACTATACCGAGTGCAAAAACCAAATCGCGTATGTACATATGCACAAAATAAACTCAACTGTATGAAACCCATAAAATCAGAAACATGAGAAATCAAGGCACGAAACGATATCAAGTGCAACAACTGTGCAAAAGTCGTAAATACTCAGTAGGTGCAACCATGGTGCATGAAAACAAATATCATGAAACCCAATCATCAAAACCAAATCATGCGAATAGATCGCTCAAAACACCAAAAACAAGTATGGCGGAATAGTCCTGCTCAAGCACATCCTCCAAGAATCTCTGGCCAACTGTCGTGATCACTCATAGCATGTCCCGTCGACGATCCTGAACTCTGCCCTGCTGGTGTGCGTAACATGACCACTCCTGGGTCCAAGTCTCCTCGTAATTCATTCCAGAAAGGTCCTTGTCTTCCCTGTGGATTATCAATCTCACGATCCATCGGCTCATCGGCCCTGTCAGGTGTGCTAATGGGGACGATTCCGTTCTGGCACTTCTCTGGTCATCTCTTGGTCAATCATCGTGACCACTCGTAAAGCAGCATGTCACTGGCGTTGGCCTCTGGCTCTTTGAATGCATATGACATATCTGATCCTGGGTGCAAGTATCATTGCAGCAGTGTCCTGGAAGGAATCCTGCTCAAGGTCTCTTCCAAGTTTCATCTCTGCTATCTATTCGGAAGTCATCGTCCTTTACTATATCTGCTTCTTGTTCCGGAGCGGCTGCATACTCATCGCGACTCCTTCTGGAAGGTATATCCAAGTATAATGCCTCGGCATGCGCATCGCATCTCTGATGTCGGTGGAGTGAAACGTCATCATATCCAGATCCTGTACGAACCTCTTACTCCACTTTCTCTAATGTCGACTGCTTCGGACTCGTCTCGTCGTGGCTGCATGGACTGAGCTCCAACGGCTATCCTCGTATCTGGAGTCTCCCAAAAAATGTATCTCACCACCTAGCATCCGAATTAAGTCGAGCCATCCGAACGATTCGTCCAAACTTCATAATCCCCCAAGAGCTCAACATCTTGGGTACAGTATAATAGTACCGAGTACATACCACAGCATCGGTGGCCCAGCCGTAGAAGGGCAAACCCAAGCCTCACTAATGGCATCGCAGAACTACCGCAAACCCTAAGGTTCAAAGGCTTTCACATGGTCATTATGTCGAGTTAGGGTTTCATTCTTCTAGAGGGACCATAGAATTGCCTGCATGTCCTTTCGAATACTTTAAACTTGGAATAATAGGTTCTGACATTCGATCGTCTCTGTCGACTCTCAACGTCTTCGCGTGAATTCGTCTCTAGCTGGAATCAATCTATCTGATGACCTCGCATCGGGGTAGGCGAATGATCCACATGTCCTAGTCATTTATCCTCGGTGACTAGCGACCTTCTATCAGCTCTTAGTACAACTCGTACTGCAATAGCTCCAACATCTGGGGCGATATTTCGTCGTTCGCAGCAATAACTGGCTCACTCTTCTGCATGCTGAACCGTGTCTCAATCATCATGAATAAGCAATACTTCAGCGGTCATCAAAATCTGGCTGGCCTCTGTCAGTGGCTCAATCCTCTGGTGCTGATCCGCACGTCCGAGTAATCTCATACAGCGATCCATCCAACGCTCGTGGCGCAAAACACAATCAAAAGACACATCTCTACAAACGTGTGTCACCGGAATTACGCCCTGGTCAGCACTCGTTCGTAACGAGCTCGCGCTGACCGCAACTCTAGCCGTAGCTCTCCCTGCCCGTAATCGTGGTAGCAAACCATAACTGGTACCGATGAGGCTAGATCAGGAATGAATATAATACTGAGCAAAGAAATGTACATCCTAAGACTCCTTAAGTGGAGTGGCGTATCGTAAATATGCCGCGGAACATACCCACGGTACGTCACTCTACTTTAGTCACCTATTCCATCAACCAAGGGTCATCCTACGCTCCGAAGGTAAAACCTAACGCTCTGATACCAACTTTGTCACGTACCGAAAGTACGGAACATGACCGGCACTTAGACTACGAACGTCTCGAGACGTACGTACTCTAAGTAAGCCGAACCCAGAAATCCAAAACAAGAAAAGTAGTAGAGTGTGGGAAAAACCATTTTAAATCAACCAGTTTGCAATATAATATACAACGCCTAAAGGCGAGGATCGCAACAGAAAAGGAAACTCAACAGCATGTAATCCACAGAAATATAAGGCACGACTCTAAGGTCGAAAGAATAAATATCACTGGTCTCTATCTCAAATAAGTACATGTTTGGTTGATGGAACTTCTAGATACAACTGAAATATAATATACAATGTATAATGATGGGTATGATACAATAAACCCACCTACTAACAAGTCACCCGGAAATGGAAATAGTGCCAGCAAAGCCGTAATGAAACCTGTACGGCGAAACCTGCAAGAAACTGGGGCACAACGGGGGTGAGTTGCCAACTCGTGGGTAGAAAAACATCTACGAACGGAAAATCGCATGTATGACGCAATCCTAGGTCATACGATCATAATATATAATCCTCAAATATATAACCAGCAGCCTATAACAATGACTAGGGTAAATATCTAACCCAAGTGTAATCCCATGTGCCCGTGTTAGTGCCTCAGGTAGCAATGTATCATATGGATGATGTATGAATGCATGAAACAGAATGCATGTACCGAGGAAAACTGTTTTCAAAAATCAGTGAGATTTCTGTATTTTAAAAATGAGGTATCATAAATGAAATCAGTATAAAACAGTGCCCAGCTCGACACAAAACAAGTGTCCAAATATCTCGATATCTCTGTGTCACAATCTCTGTACCTCAATATCTCAAAATCTCAATATCTCAATCACAATATCTAGGGCGCCGTCAGTCCAGACCGGCCCCTACTATCCATCTCAAGACCACGACGGTATCCTCCGGATATCCGACGCGTCAGGTAAAATCACCGGTCGGTAGTGCTCCCTCTGCCAGGCTCAACGCCATCTCCTGCGATCTTCTAGTCCCGAGGTACCGCACCGGGCCCACCATTTACCCGAAACGGTTCATCCGCCTCCTCGAATCGGGTCTCAAAATCCATCAACAAACTCATGGTGGACGACTCATACATCATGGGAAAACCGCACTTTTTATTTAAAAAGAGAGAAAGCAGTTTATATAAATTTTGCGGTTTTCCCCCAAATCCAGAAAATCTCATAGAAATCCGAATCTAGATCATCAATAGCATGTAAAACCATGAATATAGGCATGGGAATCCATGAATGCGGCATATAATGAATAATAGTATGCATGAAGTTGTAAGTGCACGGCGGCGCCCCGGTCGTCAATCCGACGGCCAAATGCGGAAACGGTGATAAACTTTAATTTTGCGAACTTTGCAAACCGGCACCACCGCACACTAAACCCCGGATCGGGCCATTAAACTAGATCTAGTTAACAACAAGACGGGTTAGAGATATACCGAATGATCCGAGTCCTTCGGTCTTCGTCTCCACTCCGATCTCCCGCGGATGCTTCGTCCGTCATCTCCTCGTTGTCGCCTCTTCGCCGGAAGGGCACCACATCGCCTGCATCTTTTATGGGCTCCCACCTCAATACCGAGGCAACTCGGGCACGAAGTAGGCTAGCCGACGCGTCCAAGATTTGCTGTAGGAAGTGTAGTGTAGAGGCTATGTCTCATTTGGGTTCGTTGCCATTTGAAGATGATGGAGGAATCAAGACTAGAAAAATGGTGCTTGCATTTTTCTAGCATGAAAATGAGATCAAGAAAATGAAACTCTCAAGAATGAAAACTCTCATCTTTTTCTTTCTCTCAACCATGAAAAACTTCTCATCTTAGAAAATGGTGGAGGAAAGAATATGAAGCAAGAAGGGAGGTGATCGTAGGAGCATAAGTGGTGACCACATCCAAAACATCATCATAACCATCTCACATCAAACTCTAATCACTTCTAATCAACAAAAAGCAAGTGATGATGATAGAAAAGAATGGTATCAAAAGATGCTTTCATAATAAATACATTTGCAAGAAAACCCTCCACAAAGTGTTATTTGCAAACTTGCAAATAACCCCCCTCCATCGGAAAAGTCCGACCGGGAAAGAACAAAGGAAAACCGGCCGGAACGGAATGCAAACTGGCAACTCCAGAAAACTGGTCCCGTAATAAATTACAGGAAAACCCCGATACTGTGCATACACACCCGCATCTGTATTCCGTCCGAAATACAAATGTAAAGAGACAAAATCTACACTGTACTACACCAGGATCCGGCTTAAACCAAAGCCGGCTAGTAATATCCGTCCGATCCTGATCCGTGCAATACCGCACGTATCTGATCGAACACTGCCATATAACCATACGGCCACTAGTACAAACCGTCCGATCCTGATCCGTGCAATACCGCACGTATCTGATCGGACCCTGCCATATCTCCATACGGCCTCTACAGCGTTTCGCCCGAAAGCTGAGTAACTGAAAGTGTGGTGGACTCTAAAGACTCGTCAATACTATGGCTGTGGATTTAACCACTAGCACGTCAGAGGTATAAGCCAATACGTAACGGGCCACCAGCTATTGACCAAAAGGGACGTCGATGAGCGAACTCATCCTGACACCCTACTGAGCCTGTCAGTGACAATATCCGTACAGTCCGGTCCGTTCGTCTATGAGCATCGCATGTCGGGCCTAGGGGGTGGGTAAAAGTCAGACCCCCAAAAGCGGTACAAGTCGTGTCGGAGTGTAGCCCAGAACACCCTGAGATACTACTGGAATACCTACCAGTAAATCTCCTGCCTTGGCCAAGGACTTCGTGTAATGGCTCTCCTAGACACAGCGCGACCTCACCCCCAATACCGGGAGAGACGAACCCCCGAAGATCCGCTCACTGCCTCCATGTGGCTCAGGACTGTACCCAACTAAAACCTGTTTGCACGACTCCTTTGAGCCGTGGTAGGGTAGTAATCAAAGTACAGTGGGAACTCACACGAGACAAATGACGATCCCCAGGTCGATGAACTAACCTGTACACATGTCACCTGGGAACTGCTATCTGACGTCAGGTATAAGACCAACTAGCATGTTCCCGGCGAGTCCTGTCCGGTGTACTCATAACCCAATGAGCACCTGTATACATCTTAGGTGAACCAACTTACACCAGTGGCTTGTGAGACCGGCCACCGCCCCTCGTCGGGGTCTCGACTGTATACACTAGTCTACTCTGGAGAATCGATGCCCTGTCTCGAAACTCCTACGACTAGGGACCTTTTAAGGATATGCTTATAGACTACCAGCTCCCACGTATATGATCACCCTCATACTGCTGGCCGTCAAGCAAGAATCCTATGGGCTCTATCAACGTGTAATAGTGATATGTAAGGTCACCTGAAGCAGTACACGATGATAAAGGTAAACCAGATAGCATACTATCATCTCGAGTAAGACTGTCGTCCCGGGATACGTCCTCCCTCAATCATTGCAATCACGTGCCTGTGATCCAATAATTGACTCTGAGGGCACTATCTCCAACAGAAGTGACAAGTAATAACTACAATGTCAAGCTGGCATATAAGGTAAGTACACTAATATCATGTCCCTACTAGCTAACAAGCTAAATCAAGCAATGATATTCTCTAAGTGTACATGACATGGCAATTACCGATGAAGATGTGTATGAGCCGGCAAATAAGTGTACGTGGTACATACGCATCATCGGTAATGGTGCTGGTGTCCTAACAGCAGGATATCAAAAATGGAATATGAATCACAATACGTATGCGATGCAGAGCAACAACAATAAGGTGCGGGAGCTGAATACTAAATACAAAGGTAACTAATCTGCATCTAATGTCATAAGAGTGATACAGCTACACCAACTATAAGGCTGAGCTAATAGGCTAACTGCAGGTAAGGGAAACCGCCTAACCTCTGAGTCGATACATATATATACATATATAGTCGGTGATCCCGCCTCGATAATATCATATCCGATACCATGTCTCTATAATCAGTTATTCCCAAGTCAAGAGTGCGGATTAAACATCAAAATATAGCTCGTACGTAAATCCGTCGTACGGCATCCCCAAATCTGGGTATGGGTCAATATCACATTCGTCATATCATTCATCTGGTATTCTCTTTATCAAATATCATAATCCGGGTACTGACCTACGTCTAGTACAGTGCTAATATCATCACTATAATCATGATCTGACTACTGATCGACAGTCTCGTATAAATCGATATCATCAGCACATATCATCACAAGGAGTATACATCGCCCAATGCGGCCTATCATAAATATCTTGTCATATCATATCATATCATATCTGGCAACATAATCACATGTCGATCACTTATTTATATATATCACTATGCACATGGCATCGTCATCCAAGACCCGCTATCATATCAGGACGTATCTCAAGTACGAATCCTGCCCTATCACCGATATCATAATCTCAGATCAAATATCATCGACTCATCTCAATCCCAAGTATCATCCTCAAATCCGTATGTGAACACGTGGTCCCATACCCATGTGAACACATAACTATATAGAATCCCATAAGCACATATGAAATAAGGATGTATGCAAGTATGCATGTGTGTGTGTATGTGTAGTGCAACCACTACTTTAAGGTTTCGTAACATTTCACCAATCCAACACACCAATATCCATCCTAAACATTATCATTAATCCCAAATAATATATAATAATTGTATGTGTGTATACGCATCCGTATACATCACCACGAACTGCGGGGGTGCTATACGTCATACACCCGACTTCTCCCCGTAGATATAAATCTACTCACCTTACTTTATGCATGCCGATACCGATGTCGCCATTTGCATCTCCAACGCCTCGACGTCACAAGGGGTACCTACAAGGATATCACAAATACTAAAGCACATGAAAACCATGTCTGAAACCAAAACGGTACACGCTACGCCAGTAGGTAAAAACCTATAGCCTCGCGTGCAAACACAGCCAACATCCACTTGTCGTTGACGTCGAAATGCCACCCGACAGAAACGAATCATCAAATACCAAAAACCATGATAAAACAAGTCGTAAATCGTGCGCCAACTCAAGAAAATCAACCCAGATTTACCTTGTTTGAAATCAGACAAAACTAGACATACCCAGGGTCAAGTTTACAGGTAAAAGGGCTATGCACCAAAAACGAGGGGGTTTCCTCCTGCTCTGGCCGCAAATTGCGGCCAGGGGGAATTTATCTGCTGCCTGGAATGGGAGTTAGGGGCTAGGGTTTTGTGGGGTGGTTCCAGGGTGCCTGCACAGCATACTGCCAAGTCAAATTTATTTTAGGGGTTCCGGGGTGAAAGCAGATTCTAGAAAGGTCACAAAATCGACAAAAACGCTAAATTACGCCAAGTCGAACAATCTGGTATTTTACTGGAATCTGGGTTAGATCTAGGGTTAACTGGTCTCAACAGCACCTAATTAGGCTATACTAACCATCACAACCTTCACTTGGCCAAATCTCACTCAAATTTACCTGAACTAGCACTAATTCACACAATAACACTAAATTCCAGCTTTAACGACCATACCGAGCAAGAAAGGAGTTAGGTTGCGGGATTATACCTCAAGGGGTCCTAGGATGAAAGAGAACGGAAGGAGGAGGAGGTGGGGGAGTGAGTTGCTGCTGCTGTGCTCCTGTAGCAGCTGCTGATGTTGCCGTTGCAGCAAATGCTGATGCTGTTTTCTGGGCTGAACTGCTGCTGATGGTGCTGATGCAGTGCTGGGTTGTTGTTGTGTTGTTGTATTGTGCTGATGTAGTTGTGTTGGTGTTGTGTTGGTGTTGTTGTGCTGCTGCAGGAGTTTATGGTGTTGGGTTGCTGTTGTGGCTGATGCTGCTGCTTGCAAATTGTTTTCTTGTTGTTGTTGCAGTAGCAACTGCTGTTGTTTTGAATGAGGTTGTTGCTGATGATGTTCTCTTTTTGTGTGTGTGTTGTTGCAGCTGCTACTGCTGAGCTGAAGTGTTGGGGGTTGGTGTTGTGTGAGTTGTAGGATTGATGGTGGTGTGGTATTTGAGTGAGAGGGAGAGATGTGATAGTTATGAAAAAGTTTTGAAATGAGATGGGTCACAACCCTAGAGCCACCTCTCTCTTTCTCTTCTTAAATGCTAGCACACACAAGCCATCATGGCTCACTCTCTCCCTACACAAGTCAAACCCCATCCTAATCACCTTTAAACAAAGCTAACAACCCTTAACTAACCCCATTTGTCTTAACCAAAAGGTTTAATCCACCATGGTCATCTAAGCATGGTTAACCCCCAGGCTTGGGGTGTTTGGAGTTTTGTCCTTTGGAGTTTGCTTCGGGCACTTGAGCTTTATTGGGCCTCTCTTTTTTGTGAAAAGCCGCTTTGGTTTTGGGAGGAACCGCTGTATCAGGATCCGTCTTGGGATGAGTCCCCTTCACCTGCTTCCACACCTTTTATATAGATGAGGAAAGTCATCTCAGGGAGTGTACTGATTTCTGCTCTCATGGGTTCTCCATGGGCTGCGGAGACTTCTTCAATATTGCGGTAGGAGAAGTTTGTCTGGCTCTTCGCAACAGGTTGAAGCTGTTCCCAGTTGGAACAACAATATTCACCACTGGGTTTAAAACAAGACCATATGGAGAACTGCCCCCAGCTCATTTTGTATGATGCCAATATCGACGTCGACTGTTTTTTACGGCCAGGATTTGATTTGCCTCAGGATTTTGCTGAGCCTGCCCCCTGTTTCCTTTGAGAGCTTGAATATTCTGCCCCCTGCATCGACCTTGGTCCTTGGCAGGTGCCAGTTGTTTGAGGACTGATTCCATTGGCAAAGCTATAGCTTAGGGAACCAGCCTGCGGAAGACAGACTTCCACCGGGCCTCCTCCATCGGCAGGCATCGAGGATGGGAGGTGGGAGTATCGACCCAAAGAGAAGCCCGTTGATTTCTTGAAGAGCCGGATTGCAGAGATTTGAGGTTGCAAGTGGCCCATACTTTACTCCACCAGATATGACAGAGCCAGAGTTGCTAGGATGGAAGCAAACGCCATTCTTCATAGAGACGAAACACCGGCTTCAGTAACCCATCACCCAAGGGCAACCACAAATATATATATATATATATATACCGCGATTATTTGATCGCAGAAAAACAGGACACATGAAGTGTGGAGTGGAAAGAGGAAGGGGTCCCATCGGGCGTGCCAGAATCTGTTTACCGCCGAAAACAGAGACGAAACCGTGTAGGTCGTCTTGCCTGAATTTGGGGGCAGATGCTATTTGGGTTTTATCCGTCCACCTCTCTGAAGATGCCAAGTCAATTTATGGCACCGTATATCGGAGGTTTAGACAGATGCGGCCGTTGTAGTAGACTTCGTCAGATTCCCCCTCGTGTACGAGAGGTTTTTGATTGCGGGGACGCTCTTACCTATAGGCGCAAGCCCAGCAGTTAATTACGCTACCGCATCGCGGTAACCACTTTCTCCTTCTCCAGCTGGTCACTTCGTGTCGTGTTTGTTTGTTTTATTTTTGGTTGCCCGTGGATTGTATACGAAGACTAATTTATGTTGTCGCCCGTAGGGCATGGATTAGTCCAAATCCATATTTTCTTAGATTTGGGTTTGGGTTGGTTTAAGGATCGTTAATCTTGTTTCAGATTAAAATCTACTTAAACGTTTGTTGAGGATACGTTAGTCTAATTTTAGACTAAGATCTACTCAACGGGATTTTGGATCTTTTAGATCCAACGAAAGAGTATTTGGACTCTATCGTTTTAGTTTAGGGACATTGCGGTCCATTGGGTTTAAGGACATCGTAGTCCATGGAGTTTAAAGACATCATAGTCTGTGTTCTCCGCCGAAAGACCAGGAAAGACTGACGTCTTGCCTGAATTTGGGGGCTGATGCTATTTGGTTTTATCCGTCCGCCTCTCCGAAGATGCCAAGTTGATTTATGGCACCATGTATCGGAGGTTTAGACGGATGCGACCGTTGTAGCAGACTTCATCAGATTCCCCCTCGTTTGAGGGGTTTTTTTATTGTGGGGACGCTCTTCCCTGCAGGCGCAAGCCCCTGCAGTTAATTACGCTACCGCATCACGGTTACCACTTTCTCCTTCTCCAGATGGTCACTTCGTATCGTGTATGTTTGTTATATTTTTGGTTGCCCGTGGATTGTATACGGAGACTAATTTATGTTGTCGCCCGTAGGGCGTGGATTAGTCTAAATCCGTATTTTCTTAAATTTGGGTTTGGGTTGGGTTTAAGGATCGTTAATCTCATTTGAGACTAAAATCAACTTAAACGTTTATTAAGGATACGTTAGTCTAATTTTAGACTAAGATCAACTTAACGTTTGTTAAGAACACGTTAGTCTAATTTTAGACTAAGATCAACTTAACAGGATCATTTAGATCCAACAAAAGAGCATTTGGGCCCTATTGTTTTAGTTTGGGGACTTTGCGGTCCAGAAGTTTAAGGACATCATAGTCCATGGAGTTTAAGGACATCATAGTCCATAGTTTAAAGACGTCATAGTCTGTAAAGTTTAAAGACATCATAGTCTATAAGTTTAAGGACCCCACAGTCCATAAAGTTTAAGGACATCATAGTCCATTAGTTTAAGGACCCTACAGTCCGTGGAATGTCTGGTTGTCGGGACCCGTCATCTCTCTGAAAACGTTGAAGGATTACAACGACAAATATCAGAGGAATGAAGAGATGTACCCTTGAACCAATATTGGTTTGGAGATCTGTAGTCCAATTTGGGACTAAGATCAAAGATTTATGAGCATATGGTCTCAATTAGTCTGAAATAGAGATCTGTGGCCAACTTGGGCTCGGCCCATTTATTCAAAATATTAGACATTTAATTAGGCTCAATCCTTTTTCATTTAACAATGCTGAGCATTAGTCCTGACAACTTTTTGTCTTTTATTGAATGTTGAGCACTCATTATAGCTCTGGGCTTTATCATTTAAAGAACAATTTATGTTTTCTTAGCGCACACGTGAGGTGCACGTGGCACGCTTGACACTGAGCGCCAATCAATGAGCTCAGAGCGCTTCTGTTTAAATAACGCACACGTGAGGAGCACGTGGCGCGCTTAGCGTTGTGCGCCAGTCAATGAGCGCAGAGCGCTTCTAATGAAATAGCGCACACGTGAGGAGCACGTGGCGCGTTTTGCGCTATGCACCAGACCTTGGAGCGCTGAGGTGCTTCTTTAAATTTGGAGCGCTAAGGCTCTGCAGCGCTGTGCGCTAGATTTGGAGCGCTGAGGCGCTTCTTTTAATTAGAGCGCTAAGGCTCTTTTTAAGCAACTTTGCTCTCTGAGAATTAAATTCTCTCTTATAAGAGACTTTGTTTCAGGGATCTAAGAACAAAGTTCTTATTTTATAGGAGATGTTTCAATCTCTTATGCTTTTGGTGAAAGGGTTTGTCTTTATGGATCTGTGATCCTAAGAGGATTGAATTATTCTCCCCTATTTTTATAATGAGATGTTATGATCTCCTTTGTGAAATACAATTTGTCTTATAGATTTATGATCTAGCATAAAAACTAAGTTCTTTTCTGATGAGATGCTTTGATCTTTTTATTTTACCTTGAAGAAATTCTTTTTCTGCCAAGAGCTTGCTCTTCTCTCTGGACTTTCTCAAAGTTTGTGAGGGGGGGTTTCCTCTATATGAGACTTGAAGTCTTAGGGCCTTTATATAGGGTAGGCTGATTTGTTGAATCGGTTAAAGAGATCTTTTCTCTAATTGATTTGGGGATTTCCCCACCATTGGATCTTTAATCCTAGGGCTTCTGTTTCACAGAAAGCAATCTTCTTATTTTTAACAAGATTGAGAAATCTTTTCCCATAAAAAATTTATTCTTTATTTTGGTGATTTTTAATCACCATTGGATCATTGATCCAACGGTGCTCTGATTTTCAGAGCATAATCTTTCCTGTTTGGAAAGATTCTAAGGAATGTTTCCTTGACGGAATTTTATTCTGGTCAATTGATGATTTTTAATCATGTTCGTTGGATCTTTGATCTAAGGGCCGAGAATATTTTATTCTATTGCTAGCGCCCACGTGCTTTGCACGTGGTGCGCTGCTTAGAGTGCAGCGCTCTTAGCGCTAGCGCTCACGTGTTTTGCACGTGGTGCGCTGCTTAGAGTGCAGCGCTCTTAGCGCTAGCGCTCATGTGCTTGCATATGAGCGCTGCCTCAGAGTCTTTGACTCTCAGCGCTGGCACTGCTATGAAGCGCTGCTTCTTTTCAACTTTCAAAATTTGAATAGAGTTTTGCTCTGATTAGGGAAACAAATGCCCCCCCACCGTTGCGCTCACGTGGCCTACACGTGAGTGCAGCGGTGGCAGCATCTGTGCCATTGGATCAACTCAGAAGTTGAAATGGCTCTCAGTGCCTATAAATAGGGCCTTTGGCCCATGAGTGCAGCGGTGGCAGCATCTTCTTTCTTGTTTTCTGAGAATTAATTCTCCTTCAAAGCATAGCTCTTTGTCTTAAGAACTTTCTTAGGGACAGAACTCTGTCAAAAATTTAGGTAAAGATTAAATCTTTGAAGGGATTAGTTAATAATTTAGGGTTTCACCCATTAACAGAGCCCTGCTCTTTTTAGATCATAGATCTAAAGAAAACATTTTTAGGGTTTTGTTAACAGAGCTTTGCTCTCATAGATCTAAAAAGATCTTTCTTAGGGTTTCTTAACCTATTAACAGAGCTTTGCTCTTTCAACTCATGTAGAATTGTTAATCCTTTATGAAGTACTCTTAGAGTTTGTTCATAGATCTTGAAGATCTCAAAAATCTCGGAATTTTTAATTCATTAAAAACTTTACTTTAAGTTTTCTGATGGGTTATTCCATCATCTTTACAGAGCATGACTCTTTAGAATTTTTGGGGAATTTTATTGATTTTGACAGGTGTCACTCCTGTCTGCAGAGCGTTGCTCTCGAGGTGTTTAACTCCTTGACCCGAGAAGTCTTTCATTAAATGAGAATATTTTTTTAGGATTCCTCCTTTATTTGCAAAAAAATGAATTTGTTGGGTCTTTTAATCAGAACTTATTTTCTCCGTGAGGATATCAAGAGTTGTTTAAATCCCCATGTCTGTTTCAATAACCTTTTTCTTAATCAGTCTGCCCACTAACTTCTCACTGATTTTCCTTTTCAGACGTTATGGTCGCTCATCTGTATGATCTCGATGAGATTATTTCTTATGGAGACATTCGCGCACTAGGCCGCTGCCAGAACCAGGAGTTTACAAACACTCAGTGCGTCGAAATCATGCGTCGCTTTGATGGATACAATGTCGACTGCTTCCTCGTCGTTCCGCTCTTTTGAAGCTCATTCTAAGAGCGATCTGGGAAGCACTTCCTTTATTCTATCACGGCATGCCGCTTAAAGCATTGGATGATGCCGAAGATAAGGTACATGTTGGAGATAGTGCCCTCAGAGTCAATTATTAGGTCACAGGTACGTGATTGTAATGATTGAGGGAGGACCTATCCCAGTAGGACAGTCTTGCTCGAGATGATAGTATGCTATCTGGTTTACCTTTATCATCGTGTACTGCTTTAGGTGACATGACACGTCGCTATTACACGTTGATAGAGCCCCTAGGATTCTTGCTTGACCACCAGCAGTATGAGGGCGATCATATAAGTGGGAGCTGGGGGTCTATAAGCTTATCCTTAAAAGGTCCCTAGTCGTGGGAGTTTCGAGACCGGGCATCGATACTCCATTAGTAGACTAGTGTATACAGTCGAGACCCCGACGAGGGGCGGTGGCCGGTCTCACAAGCCACTGGTGTCAGTTGGATCACCTAAGATGTATACAGGTGCTCATTGGGTTGTGAGTACACCGGACAGGACTCGCCGGGAACATGCTAGTTGGTCATATACCAGACGTCAGATGGCAGTTCCCTGGTGACATGTGTGCAGGTTAGTTCATCGACCTGGGGATCGTCATTTGTCTCGTGTGAGTTCCCACTGTACTTTGATTACTACCCTACCACGGCTCAAAGGAGTCGTGCAAACAGGTTTTAGTTGGGTACAGTCCCGAGCCACATGGAGGCAGTGAGCGTATCTTCAGGGGTTCGTCTCTCCCGGTATTGGGGGTGAGGTCGTGCTGTGTCTAGGAGAGCCATTACACAAAGTCCTTGGCCAAGGCAAGGAGATTTACTGGTAGGTATTCCAGTAGTATCTCAGGGTGTTCTGGGATACACTCCGACACGACTTGTACCGCTTTTGGGGGTCTGACTTTTACCAACCCCCTAGGCCCGCCATGCGATACTCATAGACGAACGGACCGGACTGCACGGATATTGTCACTGACAGGCTCAGTTGGGTGTCGGGGTGAGCTTCCTCATCGACGTCCCTTTTGGTCAATAGCTGGTGGCCCGTCACGTATTGGCATATACCTCTGACGTGCTAGTGGTTAAATCCTCAGCCATTGTATTGACGAGTCTTTAGAGTCCGCCACAATTTCAGTTACTCAGCTTTCGGGCGAAAGGTTGTAGAGGCCGTATGGAGATATGGCAAGGTCCGATCAGATACGTGCGGTATTGCACGGATCAGGATCGGACAGTTTGTACTATAGGCCGTATGGTTATATGGCAGGGTTCGATCAGATACGTGCGGTATTGCACGGATCAGGATCGAACAGATATTACTATCCGGTTTTGGTATAAGCCGGATTCTAGTATAGTACAGTGTAGATTTTGTCTCATTGCATTTGTATTTCGGTCGGAATACAAATGCGGGTGTGTATGCACAGTGTCGGGGTTTTCCTGTAATTTATTACGGGACCAGTTTTCTGGAGTTGCCAGTTTGCTTTCCGTTTCGGCCGATTTCCATTGTTCCGTTCATTGGCCGAAGATTGGTGGAGGAGGGCTTATTTGCATTGTTGCAAATAGGCATTTGTGGAAGGGGGTCTTTGCATTTTTTTGTATCATGATAGCACCCTCCTTTGACTTCTTGACTTTGTTTTACATGATGGCTTGACTTTGGCTCATCATGGTTGTTGATCATGAGGTTGGTGGAAGGTGGTTGAGTGTGGGTTTTGATTTGATGATGATGAGGGGTATGGTTGTTGAGTGAGGACTTTTTCTTTGTGATCATTTTCTTTTGATATGATAACCCTCCTCTCTCTCTCTCTCTCTTGGATCATATTTTTTGGTCACTCTCATTCTCTCCTCTCTTTAGGTGATGGCCGGCCACTCAATTGGGGGGGGGGCTGTCCAAATATTTTGAGGTGGGATTTTGCTTCAATTCATGTTGCAAAAATCCCACAAGTTCCATCTAAAAAGCTCCAAGTTCAATCCCTCCTCCAATGGCAATTCCACAACCCCAAGTGAGACATGGTTCTTCATATATTCTACAGCGAACCTTGGGCACGTCGAGTAGCCGGCTTCGTGCCCGAGTTGCCTCGGCATTGAGGTGGGAGCCCGTAAACGATGTAGGCAACGTGGTGCACTTCCGGCGACGAGGATGAGACGGACGGAGATCCCGCGAGGTGATCGGATTGGAGATGAAGACCGGAGGACTTGGATCGTCGGTATATCTCTAACCCATCTTCTTGTTAGCCTAGACTAGTTAATGGTTCGATCCGGGTGTTTAGTGTGCGGTGGTGCCGGTTTGCTAAGTCCGCAAAATTTTAGTTTTTCACCGCTTCCGCATTCCGGCGTCGGATTGACGGCCGGGGCGCCGCCGTGCACTTACAGTGGTATCAGAGACTCGCCATTAACTTAGTCTAGCTTTGTGTAATGTGTTTGCATTTCCGATCGATCAAAAAGTCCAAAAACCCGTATTTTGTCGCATCAGTTTTCTGTTGAAAATTTTTGGTCTCGAAATTTTTTTCAGGTTGTAAAATATTAATGTACTGGAGATTTCAAGGCTACTGAGAAAATTCGAGAGTGTCAGTCAACAGTACAAGCGCGGAAGCGCGGCCTGACCTTCCTTAAGCGCCGCCCTTCCGCCGCTTACTGTTCTGATCCCTGCATCAAATTTCTTCAGTAGTTTTCTGGGCTTAAAGTATGGGTTTTGGAATATTAAATTTGGGCCCAGGTTTTCTGTGACTGCTACAGTTTTGTTTGGGGGCCCACTTGTTAATTTTTGGTCAATCGGAAAATTTTAAACACATTTTTCACAGTATTTACATTATATCTGCGACCGTGAATGTCACTCGATCGGTAAATCCGGTCTAACTGCTATAGCCCGGTTAGACGGATTTGCGAACGTGACTTTCATGTTGATGTTCTGTTTTTGCTGTGATGTTGCGGATCGGTCGTGGGGATAGCCTGGATGCAATGCTAGTACAGTTCTGTTGTATTATGTACATTTGATATTGCGGGGCGAGCGTCCGACATGTGGACTGCCGTCACTGCCTGTTTGTATTATTATTTTGGGGCACGACCTGGTTGCGGTCGATGTACCCGTTGTATGTATATTTTACTTTCTGTACTAGGATTGCCCCGCGGAGGGGTGCACGGATAGCCGGGTTCTGGAGGGCAACAAGCCCGCATCTCATGGCATTGAGACGGAGGGGGCTTCACTCTAGGATTGGCGGGCTATTCGCCGCACTCGTAGGGGGTACAGGTTGACCCAGGAGGGGTGCCCAAGTTACCGGATTCCGTGAAGTGCTGGGTGGTCCATTCACGGCACTGAAGGGGGCTGCCTCGCTTCAGGTTTTGGCGGATAACTTGCCGCACCCGTAGGGGTCTAGGATTTCATTACACAGGCTATCCACACGACCAGGGGAACGTCGGGTTTCAGCAGTGGCTCTGTGAAACCCGGGGATCCCAGATATCTGTATTGTTTCTGTGATGCTGTTCATTTTCTGTGATGTTGCATTTTATTCACGCCTTGAGCGAAATATAATATATTGGTATATATATTAGTAGATGTTGTATATGTTTTGCATCCGCGCTAGTCCAGTCCCTGCTCTGTCGTTAGTAAGCTAACCTAACGGGTAATGACGGGACCCAGTGGCGAATGCGGATGGCATATACGTACATCAGTATATTTTCGTTCTTTGTGGTGTGATCAATTGATGGGACTGCATTGATTCGGATCAATGCAAGTTAAAAACAAACCTAATCTGATGTTGTTGGAACACTTTTCAAAAAGCTGTTATTGCAAGGACGTTCACTTTTGTTTTGCATTGTGGTATTCATTTGGAATATCCTGCTCCTCAGTCGACGAGGCAAGGGCCGAGATCCCTTCACCGGGAGTGACCCCTTGGACAAAAGTTTGCGTCAGGGCAATGACTTCACTATAGCCGATTACTTTTGCTTTGCACCGTGGTATTCAGTTGAAATATCCTGCACCCCATTCTACGGGGAAAGAGCCGAGATCCCTTCACCGGGAGTGACCTCTTTAGCAACGGTTTTCGTCACGATATTTTCAAAAAGCTATCCGTTCCTTCGACGATATCAAGTTCATTACGTTAAAGGTTTTCGCCAGAAACCATTCGTAGCCCTCCGTCGTTTCATATGGGTAGTCAATAGTATTCAAGCTGTGTTTGTTGGCCTTAGTCAAGGCACAGTGTTTGGTAGCTATTGGGTATTCATATGCTGCATAGATAGATGCGTTGGTTTGGGACAGTCGTATAGCCTTGTTGGCCTTAGTCAAGGGCTTGTACGGGTGGATTCAAATTAACCTGGACAATGACGGGTAGAACTTGACATGTGACTTATGATTTGTTGGCCTTAGTCAAGGTCATAAGAGCATGGGGCAGAAATCACATCGGGAGTTTCAAAAGTACTGAAACTTGCCAGATATGCGCATACCTTCTGGAGTGTGACACCGTGAGCGGATTCCGTCACGTTATCATGCAATGATAGTTGGATCCCGATTCCCACTGATGAGTTAGTTTACTCCTCGGGTGACCCCGACTAATTCTTCTTTCAGGTTTGGAGGAGAATTTGAGGTACAGTGGGAGGATTCCAGATTAGATAAATTGGTAACCATTCTGATCTAGGTTAGAGTGCACGCTGAGTGTTTCTTTTCTCTCTCTCTTTGGCAGCGACCATTGACCCGACCCTAAGACTTTGACTCAGTGACCAAGTTGACCGAACCTTCTTAAACACCGGCTTTTGGATTGTCAGAGTTGCATACCTCATTGCCACTCCTACTTTTACCCTTTTTCTCCAGGACACCCCGTATTACTACGAACGTCCACTTCCATTGGACAAAACCATCGTATGGTTAGATACGAACTCGAAAGAATTTATTCGAGGATGGTTTCCAGTTCTGGAGAAAACGGATAGGATTATTCAGTTGTCTTTTCCTTTTACCCTCTCTCAGGTTACGAGTACTCCTTGGTTTAGGGGTAGTACACCTATTACGCAAATTGGATTGTCTTCTTCCAAACCTTAGGCTGGTGCCGACCGGTAGGGAATGAAGAAAACCAATTAGCATAACGATGGTGTGCAGAAGGTATTAAGTTCAGACAAAGCAAGGGATTAGTAAGAGGGCAAAGTAAATTGCAACAGATATTCATGACCAAACCAAATATTTCATTACCACTCCCACATCACCTTTGTATTTCTCCAGGACACTCCGTATCACTACGAAGATCCACAGTTTATATGGATACTCCATCGTATGGTTATATACGAACTCGAATGGAACTTGTTCCAGTTCGGGGATGGATTCTGGTCCAGGAGAAATTGGAATAAGATTTATTCAGGTGTCTTTTATCTTCACCCTCTCTCATTGCGAGTGTTCCTAGGATTGGGACAGTACACCCATTATGCTTATTGGATAGTCTTCTTCCAAACCATAGGCTGGTGCCGAACGGTAGGGAAGGAAGAAAACCATTTGGCCTAAAAGGGTGTGCAGAAGGTAAAGACTAAAGACATATGAAGGGATTTGGAGAGGTGGCAAAGAATTATACGGTTATAGTTGTGAATCTGGATGATGGAAGAGGCATTACTAGGAATACCAGGATACCCCATCGAAACATTTCAATGTTTCAGTTCCACTGTGTACTGTTAATGGAAAACTGATTTCCCGATTAGATACTTGCTCCAGGGTATGTATTTACCAGGTTTGATTCTCACATCTGTATGGTTTTACAGATGATGAGTGGGAGTAAGTTATTGGGAATTGGGTGATTATCCTCATTATATCGGGATTCGTTGTAATCGGTGATATTTGAGGAAATCACCTGGGCTGTTTGCCGGTCGGCAAATATTTGGTTTTGAATATCCACTGTTATGCACCAATTTCAAATTGATATATCTGTACGTCTATTTTCATAGAGTGAGATATACCTTTCTGAAATTATGTCTACGACATTTACCTATATCAGTGGATGGTTAGGTAAGGAGCATTAAACAGCGGTGTAATTCTTCTTAACCATAAGTACAGTTTTCAACCTACGACACACAGTGAATGAGTTATCAGACTCAAGGGACTTATACAAAGTATTGTATGTTGTCCAGGGTCCATCAGGACAGAGGGGTTGGTCTTCATACTATATTCTGTTTACTTTTAACTTCTCTAGTTCTTAGACATGTGTTTCGTAGAAACACAGGGTCTAAGTTTTGAGGAGTTATAGGTATTTGAATAGAGTAGAGAACCAGGTGTAGCAAGTATCGGGATTCTTCAAAGTGATCGAAGATGTAGATACTTGTGTATGGTATTCAGTTGATAGTAATGATAAAGAGATCTTTCTTCTCTTTCAGGTTACTCATAATTGGAAGTATTCCTAAGTTGAGTAACGCTGATCGGCCTCCTTCCATTTAGTTGACATGCGCTGGGGACAGCTGCATGATTTGAATCTGGTTCAATTAAATCAGTGCCTCTGTTTCTATACTGGATATAGAACAGTTCATATCTTAACGATGTTAAGGTACGGGGAGTTGTCTGGCTTATGCTTAAAACCAGACACTGGACAACTCAAGGCACATTTCTGTAATGGCTGTTTGTGGGTTGACCCAGGCTATGACGCGGGTTGACTTTCTACCATCTGGATGAACAATAGCAATATTGTTCTAGACTCGCCACAGTTTTATTAAAAATGGATTTTTCAGAAAACAGTAGTGGGAGTATGGTAGAACTGGAAGTGATTCCAGAACCACAAACGATTACTGAAGATTTGATAAGGAACCTAAAGATTCAATCTGGATTGACATTCCATTGGCCACTCCGCAGATAAGGTGGGTAACTTCAGGCACCCGAGAGGTACTTCGGTAGTCTCAAGGACGGTGACAGGGAAGTTCTTGTTTACCCACAATTACCATTGCTGTTGTTCCAGGCTGCGAGACCCGGCGGGAGGATGAGTATAGCGTCGTTCTGAACTCGCTTCAGAAGTGTACGTGTATATGACTCTGCCAGAGGGTTGTCGTAGTCAGTGGGAGCAGCGGAAGCATTGGTGGACAAGTAGCTTATGTCTATTTATAGACTAAAGCAGATGTAGCGGAGATAGATCATCTACTTCTGATGTGACAGTCATGGGTTTGACTTCATCAGAATAGGGGATGGATCTGTTGAGAAGGTAGTAGGGTGTGATATCCTGGTATTTGGATGACATACACAGAGTAGGAAAAGAAACTCCTACACTACGATCGGTTATACTTTGGTCGTCACACAGTGGTTTCTCCACAAAGGAAATGGATTTTATATCAGACATACTGGTTACTAGATCTATGGTCTTAGATCTAGATTTGGGTGGTTTCCCAATCAGGGTACTTGACAGCGTTCTAAGAGTATTTAGGATGGACGACTCCTGGCACGGTAGTGTACCTGCAGGTAATGGAGTCACCCTCTCCAAAGGTGTCTTACAGACTAAAGTGGAGAGGGATGTGCATGATTGGCAGATCACTTGCTCAGGCGATTGAGTCAATCATGAGATGTCAAGTACCACACCAGACATTGTTCTTGCACTAGATGCAATAAGTTGACATTAATCCAATCCTGGAGAAACAGTCGGAAGCAGTTTTAGAACATAAGTGGATGTTCTAGGGATATGATAACGACAGCCTCATTCAGGAGACAGTTATCATTCCAGGCTTCCAAGGTGACATGGACGACAAGGAGGTTGTCAGAGTTATAGTTTTTCCTTCAGATGAGGGGCAGTATTTTGGACAGGTGGTCCAAGGCAATACTGAGGGAGGCATGGCGCGCAGGATACTGATTAAGTTCAGTTGACGATACAGTCTAAGAAGTTTGGATTTGGAGCTCATTTATGAGCTATGTCCCATCAGACATCCAGACATATTCTGAGACAGGTATTGCTCTTTTCAGGAGATGGCTTTCTCCGCGAACTTGAGATATAGAGAGACATAGAAAGAAACAACTAAGCGGATCCACTCACTGAGGCTATTCCTCGAACGCAATAGTTCCGCAAACGAGCTTTGTGAGACTGACTAGTAGAGGAGTTGGGTGTTCGGTATCACACGGGCTGTGAGTATGCGACATCGCAATAATTAGCCTTGAGTGCAAGTGGGAGATTGTTGGAGATAGTGCCCTCAGAGTCAATTATTAGGTCACAGGTACGTGATTGTAATGATTGAGGGAGGACCTATCCCAGTAGGACAGTCTTGCTCGAGATGATAGTATGCTATCTGGTTTACCTTTATCATCGTGTACTGCTTTAGGTGACATGACACGTCGCTATTACACGTTGATAGAGCCCCTAGGATTCTTGCTTGACCACCAGCAGTATGAGGGCGATCATATAAGTGGGAGCTGGGGGTCTATAAGCTTATCCTTAAAAGGTCCCTAGTCGTGGGAGTTTCGAGACTGGGCATCGATACTCCATTAGTAGACTAGTGTATACAGTCGAGACCCCGACGAGGGGCGGTGGCCGGTCTCACAAGCCACTGGTGTCAGTTGGATCACCTAAGATGTATACAGGTGCTCATTGGGTTGTGAGTACACCGGACAGGACTCGCCGGGAACATGCTAGTTGGTCATATACCAGACGTCAGATGGCAGTTCCCTGGTGACATGTGTGCAGGTTAGTTCATCGACCTGGGGATCGTCATTTGTCTCGTGTGAGTTCCCACTGTACTTTGATTACTACCCTACCACGGCTCAAAGGAGTCGTGCAAACAGGTTTTAGTTGGGTACAGTCCCGAGCCACATGGAGGCAGTGAGCGTATCTTCAGGGGTTCGTCTCTCCCGGTATTGGGGGTGAGGTCGTGCTGTGTCTAGGAGAGCCATTACACAAAGTCCTTGGCCAAGGCAAGGAGATTTACTGGTAGGTATTCCAGTAGTATCTCAGGGTGTTCTGGGCTACACTCCGACACGACTTGTACCGCTTTTGGGGGTCTGACTTTTACCAACCCCCTAGGCCCGCCATGCGATACTCATAGACGAACGGACCGGACTGCACGGATATTGTCACTGACAGGCTCAGTTGGGTGTCGGGGTGAGCTTCCTCATCGACGTCCCTTTTGGTCAATAGCTGGTGGCCCGTCACGTATTGGCATATACCTCTGACGTGCTAGTGGTTAAATCCTCAGCCATTGTATTGACGAGTCTTTAGAGTCCGCCACAATTTCAGTTACTCAGCTTTCGGGCGAAAGGTTGTAGAGGCCGTATGGAGATATGGCAAGGTCCGATCAGATACGTGCGGTATTGCACGGATCAGGATCGGACAGTTTGTACTATAGGCCGTATGGTTATATGGCAGGGTTCGATCAGATACGTGCGGTATTGCACGGATCAGGATCGAACAGATATTACTATCCGGTTTTGGTATAAGCCGGATTCTAGTATAGTACAGTGTAGATTTTGTCTCATTGCATTTGTATTTCGGTCGGAATACAAATGCGGGTGTGTATGCACAGTATCGGGGTTTTCCTGTAATTTATTACGGGACCAGTTTTCTGGAGTTGCCAGTTTGCTTTCCGTTTCGGCCGATTTCCATTGTTCCGTTCATTGGCCGAAGATTGGTGGAGGAGGGCTTATTTGCATTGTTGCAAATAGGCATTTGTGGAAGGGGGTCTTTGCATTTTGTTGTATCATGATAGCACCCTCCTTTGACTTCTTGACTTTGTTTTACATGATGGCTTGACTTTGGCTCATCATGGTTGTTGATCATGAGGTTGGTGGAAGGTGGTTGAGTGTGGGTTTTGATTTGATGATGATGAGGGGTATGGTTGTTGAGTGAGGACTTTTTCTTTGTGATCATTTTCTTTTGATATGATAACCCTCCTCTCTCTCTCTCTCTCTTGGATCATATTTTTTGGTCACTCTCATTCTCTCCTCTCTTTAGGTGATGGCCGGCCACTCAATTGGGGGGGGCTGTCCAAATATTTTGAGGTGGGATTTTGCTTCAATTCATGTTGCAAAAATCCCACAAGTTCCAGCTAAAAAGCTCCAAGTTCAATCCCTCCTCCAATGGCAATTCCACAACCCCAAGTGAGACATGGTTCTTCATATATTCTACAGCGAACCTTGGGCATGTCGAGTAGCCGGCTTCGTGCCCGAGTTGCCTCGGCATTGAGGTGGGAGCCCGTAAACGATGTAGGCAACGTGGTGCACTTCCGGCGACGAGGATGAGACGGACGGAGATCCCGCGAGGTGATCGGATTGGAGATGAAGACCGGAGGACTTGGATCGTCGGTATATCTCTAACCCATCTTCTTGTTAGCCTAGACTAGTTAATGGTTCGATCCGGGTGTTTAGTGTGCGGTGGTGCCGGTTTGCTAAGTCCGCAAAATTTTAGTTTTTCACCGCTTCCGCATTCCGGCGTCGGATTGACGGCCGGGGCGCCGCCGTGCACTTACAGTACACTCAATATATCTGATGGGCCTAATCTCAAAGAAAAGGCGAGACAATCTTGTTGATATTCTGCATCAAACTTTTCAACAGGCGACGATAGTCGCTGCCTATCGAAGGGCAGAGGACATCAGTGAGGACCCTGACTCTTGTGACCGTGAGAGGAAGCATACAAGAATGGTCCGAGAGACCCGAAACATTTTAGATGGCCTAACTTTTGAATTTCTCAATCCATGTCCTGGATTTGATGTCTTGCCATTGTAAACATTTTAATGATGTTTTTGTTTACCGTTTTCATCACTGTAAGAATTTTCTGAAGTATGAATAGACAATTTTTGTTTCCGCGTATTTATTTTATGCACTAAACTTTTTCCGCACATACATAAATGGGTACGCTTCGAACGCTTATCTGGATGCAAATCAAATGTTCTTCTTACTGTCATTCATAGTATGTGGTTGACGTCCGTAGGTTATGCCTTTTCATTTCGATTTGACGCAGTGCAGTTTTACGCACTCTTGAGTAGCACCTTCATTTCTTTGACATGTAATTTTGGCAAATGTAACTTGTGGACGATAGATAACAGTTCATCTTGAACTCTTTGTAGGGCAGCGATGGCTTAGGAGACAGGTTCAGATCTGCCGCCTAAGACTTTTCAACTTTATGAGCCGTAAGGGTCTCATAAAAGTTTTTCTCCCTACAAGTCGAGAGGATCTCGTAGGTGTATTTTCTCCTTAGGAATCGTGAGGACTCCTAAGTGCGTTTTCTTTTGAGAGTCGTAAGGATCTCACAAGAGAATTTTCTTCTTTACAAGTCGAGAGGACTCGTAAGTGGCTGATGAGCTGGCCTACTCCCAAGTCAAAGCATTGCTTCGATAGGGAAGGTCGAGGGTTAACTTTGGCCGTTTTCTATGGGGTCAGGGGTTGACTTTAGCCATACGAGATCAGGATTGACTTTAGCCATACGGGGTTAGGATTGACTTTAGCCATATAGGGTCATTGGCTGACGTATTTCCAAAATGGGGTCATTTGCTGACGTATTTCCAAAACGGGGTCATTTGCTGACGTATTTCCGAGACGGGGTCATTGGCTGACGTATTTCCGTGACGGGGTAATTTGCTGACGTATTTCCATGACGGGGTCATTGGCTGACGTATTTCCGAGACGGGGTCATTGGCTGACATGTTTCCGCGACGGGGTCATTTGCTGACGTATTTCCGAAACGGGGTCATGTACTGACGTATTTCCACGACGGGGTCATGTGCTGACGTATTTCCGAGACGGGATCATTGGCTGATGTATTTCCGCGACGTATTTCCGCGACGGGGTCATTGGCTGACGTATTTCTGCGACGGGGTCATTTGCCGACGTATTTCCGCGACAGGGTCATTTGCTGACGTATTTCCGCGACGGGGTCATTGGCTGACGTCTTTCCGCGACGGGGTTATTGGCTGACGTCTTTCCGCTACGGGGTCATTTGTTGACGTCTTTCTGCGACGGGGTCATTTGCTGACGTGTTTCCGCGACGGGGTCATTGGCTGACGTATTTCCGCGACGGGGTCATTTGATGACGTATTTTCGCGACGAGGTCATTTGATGACGTATTTAAGACGGGGTCATTTGATGACGTATTTCTGAGACGGGGTCATTGGATGACGTATTTCTGAGACGGGGTCATTGGCTGACGTATTTCCGCGATGGGATCATTGGCCGTCGTATTTCCACGACGGGATCATTTGCTGATGTATTTCCGCGACGGGGTCATTTGCTGACGTATTTCCGAAACGGGGTCATTTGCTGACGTTGCGTCTGCTGCAACGAGATGAATGTCGAGGTGGTCTCTAGGTTGTCTGTGAACCGTCGAGATTTGGAACTAGGGACTCTGTCGTAGCTCCGAGATTAATTGTCGCATCCGAATCCTGCTGGAATAAGGAAGAACGCTGTTGGTGATCTCTAGGCTGTAGATGTTGCTGTCGAGACTTGGAACTAGGGACTCTGCCGTAGCTCCGTTTCGTTGTGTCCCTTCCGTACCCTACTGGCATAAGAAGGAATGCCGTTTTTTATCTTCTGGGATGCATATGTTACTATTGAGATCTTACTTTCCCTTTTGATAGGATCTGGTGGGGGACATGTGGTTCCCTTTTCGTTTATGCCCATGGATTGTATACAGGGGTCAGTATGGACTGCCTGTAGGGCAAAAGTTTCATTCTTTCATCATTTTTTTTATTTCTTTCCGCGATGCTCTATCATTTCAGCTTTTTATATCGCGAAAGTCGCGACTGCCCAATCATTTCAGCTATTTTTCACGGTGCCCAATCATTTCGGCTATTTTTGTTTTTAACTCGCTGCTTTTTATTGCGAGTTGCCCAATCATTTCGGCTATTTTTGTATGCATATATATTTTTACTTGCTGATTTTGTTACAAGTTGCCCCATCATTTCGGCTATTTCATATGCATTTATGGCTCCCTGACTTTTGCCGCAAGTATGAGACTTGGGATCTGATACCGATTTAGGCATCAGTATCGCTACAACTGAGATATTGTCAGGAGCGAATCATCATTTGCCGTGAAAGGACTTAGGATTTGATACTGATTTAGGCATCAGCATCGCTACAACTGAGATATTGTCAGGAACGAATCATCATTTTCCTTTGTCGGTTCGAACAAAGGTGGATTAGCAATCAGGGTTAGGATCCTGTCGACTAAGGCTTTTAACTTCATGAGCCGTAAGGGTCTCATAAAGGTGTTTCTCCCTACGAGTCGTGAGGATCTCGTGAGTGCGTTTTCTCCTTAAAAATCATGAGGATTCTTAAATGTATGTTCTCTTATAAGTCGTAAGGATCTTGAAAGAGTGTTTTTTCCTTGTAAATCGAGAGGACTTACAAGGGTCGTTCACCGTGTGAGAATATCCCTAGTCGCTGGTGGGACTTTGTTAGGGAAATGTTTATTCGTGCCCGTGGATTGTATACAAGGGTCAATATTAAAACGCTTGTAGGGAAAAATCGGGGTGTATGACGGCTTAAGAACAGGTTCAGATCCCTGTAGCTTAAGGCTTTGAATCCTATAAGCCGTGAGGGTCTCAAAGGGGAATTCGCCTTACGAGTCGTGAGGATCTCGTAAGTGTGTTTTCTCCTTAGGAATCGTGGGGATTCCTAAGTGTGTTGCTCCCCGTTCAAATCATAATTTTGCATTATTATATTTCCCATTCTTATTCTTTTTACAAATAAACATGTGCTTTTGACCCATGTCTGCTACATAGTTGCAGGTTACAGGTTCTCGGAACAAAAACAGTGAAAAAGATGAAAAGATGATACAAAAGTGAGACTACGACCGACAAATGGAAGAATCTTGATCAAGCCTACAGTTTGAAGGCTAAATGAAGATCAAATGAACAAGTTCACAAGTAGAAAGGCAGTGCAAGGTTAAAGACTTCGACACGAAGCAAACGGTAAAGTCCATAACATCATTCACTATGGAAATCTGGAAGAAAACTAGAAGACAATATGAGAAAACAAGTAAAGAAATAAGAAGTAAAAAAGCAACAGGAAGCAGCCCAGGAAAAACCAACAGAGAAGCCCACTAGATGGCCGCGGATCCACGGCGAAACAGGGGTTTTGGCCGCGGTTCCGCGGCCATATAGAGCCCATGTCGGTGGAAATTTGTGTCGGTGCGTCGCACGTTGACTAGTCTTCTTAGGGGTATACTTGTAATTGCAGATATGACTCTATTGTAACCCTAAGATTTCTATGATCTATAAATAGAAACCCTAAAACCTTTTTTAGGCTATGCCTCTTCTTGTGCCTCATTGTAAATCTCAAAATTCAGATCCGTAAATTTCTGTAAAGAAGGAAGAGAGCATCAAATAAAATTAGGAGTAAGTTTTCTTTTCATCGCCCTAGTTAAATTTTATTTCCATGCCCTAGTATAATTTTCTATTCTTGCCCTAGTTTAGATTTAATTCTCTGCCCTAGATAGATAGTTTAGAAATGTTTTTAAATTCCCTAATGAGCGAGTAGTCTCCTCGCATTTTTAGGGTTAGATTTGGGAAAGGCTTGAGAGATGAAGATCTCTCACCCCTTTCTTGCCCATCACACGTTTTTATAGGACTCCATGCATACATGCACACACCGCTCCCTACGGCACCCTATCCCATAAGGTAGCGGTGATACCGTAGTATAAAGGACCGGTTGAGCGTGTTTTCCATAGAGGTTAGGGTAAAGATTAAGAAAGGAAGGACAAGAACCTAGAGGAAGAAATATCGTTTCTTCCCGATGGTACTAATCCACTTTATTGATTATTACCATAACACCTAATGGATATTAATTTGGGCATAGAAAGCGGTGAGGAATATTGACTTTCCAAACTTAACCTAAACCTAACCCTAGCAAGATTTAGATCTAGATCAATTTAGTTTTTAGATTTAATCAATCCGACACCAATCGGAATTAACTCGTTAGAACAAATCGAGAATACACAAAATCCCTGTGGACCGACCCATACTCACCGGCTAGCTACCAAGCGACGCCGTTCTTGATTGCGATTATAAATATTCTTTGAGATCAATCAAATGGCGCCGTTGCCGGGGATGGCGTGTTATTTTCTTTTTGTAATTTCGGGTTAATATAAATTGAAAAATCATAAAAACTGAAAAATTAAAAAATATAAAAATATAAAAAATTTATCATCTTTTATTGTTTGAAGGGTATTTTTGTTTGAATTTTACAGGACCGAAGAACAAATTTAGATCTGGAAAAATCCAGAGATCGAAACAGAAAACAGCAGATCTGAACAACAGAGGAAAATCACAACAGAGCAACAGAAGAAGTTGGGAGACTTGAATCTACACCGTGTTTCCGCCGTGTTGACCAGGCTTTGACCGCGCATCCGCGGTCAGGAGGTGACATCATCATCTCCAAAAATTTCTCGGGATCTAAACCGCCTTTCCCACCGCGCTTCCGCCGCGTGAGCCCTGCTCCGACCGCGCTTCCGCGGTGAAGTGGTGATGTCAGCAAAGAAAAAAACCTCTGTGAGCTTTCTCTCTCCTTCTCTGTAAATCCCAATATCTCCTCTGTAAAATTTCCTGCAGGATTCTTTGCGCTAAAAAAATCTCTCCCCTTCCAATAATTGATCTTGTGCAGGATTCTTTGCGCCGCGCTTAAAAAGAATTGTTTGCAAGTGTTTGATTGTGTTTACTACTTTGCATGATTTAAATTGACTTTAAGGGGCTTTTACACCAATCAAGATTGGGTGGGGATTTCATTACCCTTCCCAGGACCCCAGAAATCACATAAGGCATATTGCATTGACCAACAAGCTAATTAAAAAAGATTAGACTCAGCCTTAAGGACTTCGTGTTCAATAGGACAAAAGACTAGTTGTAGGCATCGACCGTTGATCCTAACCTAATTTTGTGGTGTCTAGGCAAGTGTGTCTAAGGCAAGTAGTTACTTAATTAGGTCCACTACTTACGTGGTAGAGAGCCTCCCACTTACCTGGCACTTACCTGGCTACAATTGGTAGTGAAGAGGCAGTTTGAGGTCCTACTTCTTGCCCTTTGGAACAGTTAGGAGCTGTCTAGCTGACCTAGGTGAACCTAGATCTAGGCCTGATTGTGCATTTGTGGTTGATTGAACGTGTGTCCAAGCCTTTTATCGAAAATCTTTTTGCAAAAAAGCTCCATAAAAAAACACGCAATTTTTTTTTACAAAAAGACTTGCAAATTTCGTCGCTAAGAAATCCATTGCACCCCACTTACACCCACCATCTTTTTCTTCTCTTTCTTACATCATGGGTACCCCACCTCATAAAACTCTTGTCGAACTTTGGTATCCTGAACCAAACTTTGCTTCATATGCGAATTGTTTTGGTCGAATTACGGACGACCCCTCCATGCCCAAAATTTCTTTGAAAGATCGAATAAAAGCGTCTAGGAGAAACAGTTGGACTCCGCAATCCACTTTGTATCAACCGTGTCAACCTTCACTACCTTCTTACGTTGATACTCCTTTTTCGAGTCCTGTTGTAACTCCAAAACCCATGTCTATTGCTGAGCATATTGAACAATCTTGTAACCGATCTTTCACTCCTTTCAACACATCTAATTCTTAGGATCAACAAGTACATTCACCTTTTTATCCAAATGTTGATCCTACTCCTGTCCAACCATCCAATTCCTACCAGTCCTACCCGACTTTCCCACCTTCACTAGACATTGCTTCGACACAACCATTTGGAAGTTTCACGTATCCAAACAACTTTGAATCTTTTACCGAAACCCCTTCACAACCAATGTCTAGTCTGGAACAGTCGTTGGAAGCATACATTGCAGCAACAAACCGACAGATGAGGAATTTGTATGCGTCCATTACCGCCCTTATGCAACCTAGTGAACCGGTAGCTAGTTTCCAACTAGCTCCAAATTTTCCAATGTATGATGAAGTAGTTGGACAGAGTGAGAATTTGAGCGGAGAGAGTGAGCTGTGCACCCTTTCAAATCAAACCTACCCATCACCAATTGAATCCCACAACTCCGGTTTCGAATGTTTATCAAGTGTCCCAAATGATTCACCAGTTGAAAATAAAACGTTTAATGAGTTGTGCGACTTTGTAGTACTTGATTTGCCAGATTGTGAAGAGCCCCTTTTGAGTGAAACCGTCACCAATCCTTTTGATCTCTATACCTCCAATCTAGAACCTGAATTGATAAATATCCATGCTTTTGATGAGGTGTCAGAAAAAATTGATTTTCACTTGATTGAGGATATTGACGCCGGGAATATTTTGGATGATGAACCTGTAGATTTGACTGAAATTTTATCTCCAATTCATCATCCCGAGTCATTAAATGTTTCTCCTGAACTTCATATGCGTCTTGATTTTGATGATAATTGCATGGATGAGATAACTTTTGAGGAGAATTGTGAGGATAGTATTGAGGAGAGTATTGAGAATAGTATTGAGGATGAACCATTTTTGTTTGATGAGTCGGATTTTCCAATTCATCCTCGTGAACCTTTAACTGTTATACTTCCTAAATCACCCCTCATCCTTCCAATCGTTTCGACCACACAAAAGAACACACATGTGGACTGTGAGCTTGAAAAATTTCTCTTCGATCACATCAGTTTGGACGCCACTAGTGTGTTCCTCTTTGAATCTGACACAATTCTCACAGCCGATAACGATTACGAGTGCTTCACTTTTTCGGACGATTTTAAAGACTCACCGTCCGAGTTTGAGTCCTTTGAATTTTCAGATGAGTTAGTTGAACCATCAGACTCAGTTACTTACACTCATTTCGAACCATTGATGGAATCCTTTGAGTTCGAGACAGTTTACTTAGGTGAGAATAAGACTATCCCTAAATCACTCCCCTTCGTCCTTTCCATCGTTTCGACCGTGCAAAAATCCGTCGTTCTTCCATTTCCAATGGATGGTTTACCAAGTTCAACGTACCCATGTTTTCTTGCGAATCTTGAGGGATTTGACCACATTTCTCGACGGGTTGATAAATTAGCACAATCGCTTTTAGCACATCGGTCATCACAAATTGCGCTAATTTATTCACTCGATTTACGCCCTCAAGTTCATACTACATTTCTTTCTCTCTTCCTTCATTCTTCTCCGAATATACCGAGACCATATTCCACCCTTCTTCCCATAAGGTCTCGTGTGTTTCTTATTTCTTTTCTCTACACTCCATTCTTCCACCAACCCTACCATTATAACGATAAAATTTTTGAATGGTTGGTGCTAACCTTTGGCCTGTGTAAGCCTTTGTATAGTTTGATTCTCCTCCCTAACTCTGAACTTTAACGCTTTAGACAGTGAAAACACTGTCTCACTTAAGTTTGGGGAGGACCTTTTTGTATATATTTTGTTTTATTTTATTTTTTTTTAAAAACCCATAAAAATTATAAAAATTTAAAAAAAACTATAAATAAATAAACAGGGGAGTGCCGACATTTTGACCCTCTTGGTGTAGCCTGACAGTGAGGACACTGTCAAGTTTAAGTTTGGGGGTGTGCTCGGTAAGATTTCTTCCTTCGCATTCATATGTATATTTTTGCATATTTATTTTAAAACCCATAAAAATTGACAAATTTCAAAAATATAAAAATTAAAATATTCAATTTTGGCCATAATTGATTTGAGTTTGACAAATAGGTTAACTAGCTAGGAATAACTAGATTTTAGATTTAGTAAATTTAAAAAACCCTAAAAATAACCTTTCTTAAAATTTAACGGTAGAAAGCATATGTTTTTGTAGTTTATTTAGAAATAGGCAAATTTTGAGTTGACTTCTTGGCCTAAGTTAAAACAAGAGAAAAGTATTGATATCTTTATTAAAGTATAAGTTTGAAAAATAATTCCTAAGTTTAAGTCTAAATGCTGAAAATATATACCCTACAAATTGCACAAACACGAACCTTGAAACTTGGAATAGTAGAAGAGACCTTGAAATGCTCTTGTCTAAAGTCCTTAGTACGAAGGAAAATAAAATAAAAATATAAGTGTGAATAAAGAGATAAAAAAATGAACACTGGTTTTTGTAATTACTTAAGGCTGCATTAATAGAAAAAAATATTTAGCGAGGGTGCTTTATCACCTAGTGCCTTAGACCAACTGGTTTGGGAGTCACTGCTAAACCCTTAGGTATTACAAGACTAGGAATTACGCATTAATATGCAAACACGTTTTGTAATCGGTCGTTGGTACCTCAAGAAGTATTAACGGTCGCATGAAGAAGGTGTGAGCAAATTTCATCTAAAAATTCACCAATTGAAAAGTACTTTGGACGATGGACAAGAGTATAATAGCTTGATTTGAATTTCCAAGTGTATGGGTGATATTTACACACACGTAGGGGTATGTGATTGGGGTTTACATAAGAAATATGAATGAAAAATAGGACTTATATTTTTAGTAGAGATGATAAAAATTCCTAAGTTGAGATGGAACCCTAGAAGGAAAACTTAAAAGATGCCAAAAGCTAAGTAAATTCACAAGAATATATATAATCTTAAATTAAATGATAAGGAAGCGTGAAAAATATGGGTGGATAATTTATGAGTCGAAGATAATAGAGTTTCTTATTAGAAAACCTAATTGGAGAATAAAAGTCAATGGGTCGAATTGATAGGATTTTGTGGGTAGTATCCGCTGAAAACCCTCAAGAGACAACACTCCTCCTACTAGGGACACCTAGAGATTTAACGGCTTATTGTACGAGCTCAGTGCAATTGCGTTTTGTAAGTGCACGGCGGCGCCCCGGCCGTCAATCCGACGGCCAAATGCGGAAGCGGTGATAAACTTAAATTTTCTTGAACTGGCAAACCGCCGCGCACTAATACCCGGATCGAACCACTAACTAGTCCTAGCTATCTATAAGAATGGGAAGAGAGATATACCGACGATCCAAGTCCTCCGGTCTTCTCGTCGTCGTCCCAATCTCCTGCGGAATGTCCCGTCTCCTCCTCGTCGCCGGAAGTGCACCACATCGCCTACTTCTTTTACGGGCTCCCACCTCAATGCCGAGGCTACTCGGGCACGAAGCCTGCTACTCGACGTGCCCAAGATTCGCTGTAGAATATGTAGTCCTCAAGTCTCACTTTGGGGTTGTGGAATTGCCATTTGGTGGAGGAATGAAGCAAGAACAAATGTGAAGGAGCTTGGGGTATTTTGGAGCATGATATGAACCAAAAATAACCCACCCATAATTTTGGACAGCCCACTTATGAAGTGGCCGGCCATGCTAGAGAGGGAAGGGAAGAATGAGATGGTTGCCAAAAAAAATGAGAGAGTCATTCTCATCTCAAAAACAAGAGAGAGAGAGAGAGACGAAAGTCTATCATGCAAAAGGGAATGATCACAAGGTAAACTCAACACTCAACACCACCATCATCACCTCACAAAGTCCAACCATCATGAACCATGATGACTCAAAAAGTCATGCCATCATGAAGAAATCAAGTCAAAGGATGGTGCACATCATGAAAGCCATCATGATGCAACAAGATGCAAAGAACCCCCTCCACTAATGCCTATTTGCAACAATGCAAATAAACCCTCCTCCACCAAACTTCGGCCAATGAACGATACAAAGGAAATCGGCCGAAACGAAAAGCAAACTGGCAACTCCAGAAAACTGGTCTCGTAATAAATTACAGGAAAACCCCGATACTGTGCATACACACCCGCATCTGTATTTCGACCGAAATACAAATGCAATGAGACAAAGTCTACACTGTACTATACTAGGATCCGGCTTAAACCAAAGCCGGCCAGTAATATCCGTTCGATCCTGATGCGTGCAATACCGCACGTATCTGATCGAACTCTGCCATATAACCATACGGCCTATAGTACAAACTGTCCGATCCGGATCCGTGCAATACCGCACGTATCTGATCGGACCTTGCCATATCTCCATACGGCCTCTACAACCTTTCGCCCGAAAGCTGAGTAACAGAATGTGGGGGACTCTAAAGACTCGTCAACACCTTGGTTGTGGATTTAACCACTAGCACGTCAGAGGTATAAGCCAATACGTAACGGGCTACCAGGTATAGACTAAAAGGGACGTCTGTGAGCGAACTCAGCCTGACAACCCTACTGAGCCTGTCAGTGACAATATCCGTACAGTCCGGTCCGTTCGTCTATGAGCATCGCATGGCGGGCCTAGGGGGTTGGTAAAAGTCAGACCCCCAAAAGCGGTACAAGTCGTGTCGGAGTGTAGCCCAGAACACCCTGAGATACTACTGGAATACCTACCAGTAAATCTCCTTGCCTCGGCCGAGGGCTTCGTGTAATGGCTCTCCTAGACACAGCACGACCTCACCCCCAATACCGGGAGAGACGAACCCCTGAAGATACGCTCACTGCCTCCATGTGGCTCGGGACTGTACCCAACTAAAACCTGTTTGCACGACTCCTTTGAGCCGTGGTAGGGTAGTAATCAAAGTACAGTGGGAACTCACACGAGACAAATGACGATCCCCAGGTCGATGAACTAACCTGTACACATGTCACCAGGGAACTGCCATCTGACGTCTGGTATATGACCAACTAGCATGTTCCCGGCGAGTCCTGTCCGGTGTACTCATAACCCAATGAGCACCTGTATACATCTTAGGTGATCCAACTGACACCAGTGGCTTGTGAGACCGGCCACCGCCCCTCATCGGGGTCTCGATTGTATACACTAGTCTACTCTGGAGTATCGATGCCCTGTCTCGAAACTCACACGACTAGGGACCATTTAAGGATGTGCTTATAGACCCCCAGCTCCCACTTATATGATCGCCCTCATACTGCTGGTGGTCAAGCAATAATCCTAAGGGCTCTACCAACGTGTAATAGCGACCTTTAAGGTCACCTGAAGCAGTACACGCTGATAAAGGTAAACCAGATAGCATACTATCATCTCGAGTAAGACTGTCCTACCGGGATAGGTCCTCCATCAATCATTGCAATCACGTACCTGTGACCTAATAATTGACTCTGAGGGCACTATCTCCAACAATCTCCCACTTGCACTCAAGGCTAATTATTGCGATGTCGCATACTCACAGCCCGTGTGATACCGAACACCCAACTCCTCTACTAGTCAGTCTCACAAAGCTCGTTTGCGAAACTATTGCGTTCGAGGAATAGCCTTAGTGAGTGGATCCGCTTTGATGTTTCTCTCTATGTCTCTCTATATCTCAAGTTCGCGGAGAAACTCATCTCCCGAAATGAGCAATACCTGTCTTAGAATGTGTCTGGATGTCTGATGGGACATAGCTCATAAATGAACTCCAAATCCAAACTTCTTAGACTGTATCGTCAACTGAACTTAATCAGTATCCTGCGCCATGCCTCCCTCAGTATTGCCTTGGATCACCTGTCCAAAATACTGCCCCTCATCAGAAGGAAAACTATAACTCTGACAACCTCCTTGTCGTCCATGTCACCTTGGAAGCCTGGAATGATAACTGTTTCCCGAATGAGGCTGTCGTTATCATATCCCTAGAACATCCACTTATGTTCTAAAACTGCTTCCGACTGTTTTTCCAGGATTGGATCAATATCAACTTATTGCATCTAGTGCAAGAACAATATCTGGTGTGGTACTTGACATCTCATGATTGACTCAATTGCCTGAGCAAGTGATCTGCCAATCATGCACATCCCTCTCCCCTTTAGTCTGTAAGACACCTTTGGAGAGGGTGACTCCATTACCTGCAGGTACACTACCGTGCCAGGAGTCGTCCATTCTAAATACCCTTAGAATGCTGTCTAAGTACCCAGATTGGGAAACTACCCAAATCTAGATCTAAAGCCATAGATCTAGTAACCAGAATGTCTGATATAATGTCCAAGTCCCTTTATGGAGAAACCACTGTGTGACGACCAAAGTATAACTGATTGCAGTATAGGAGTTTCTTTTCCTACTCTGTGTAGTGTATGTCATCCAAATACCAGGATATCACACCCTACTACCTTCTCAACAGATCCATCCCTTATTCTGATGAAGTCAAACCCATGACTGTCACGTCAGAAATAGATGATCTATCTCCGCTACATCTGCTTTAGTCTATAAATAGACATAAGCTACCTGTCCACCAATGCTTCCGCTGCTCCTACTGACTACGACAACCCTCTGGCAGAGTCATATAGACGTACACTTCTAAAACTAGTTTAGAACGACGCTATACTCATCCTCCCACCGGGTCTCGCAGCCTGGAACAACAGCAATGGTAATTGTGGGTAAACAAGAACTTCCCTGTCACTGTCCTTGAGGCTACCGGAGTACCTCTCGGGTGCCTGAAGTTACCCACCTTATCTGCGGAGTGGCCAATGAAATGTCAATCCAGATTGAATCTTTAGGTTCCTTATCAAATCTTCAGTAATCGTTTGTGGTTCTGGAATCACTTCCAGTTCTACCATACTCCCACTACTGTTTTCTGAAAAAATCCATTTTTATTAAAACTGTGGCGAGTCTAGAACAATATTGCTATTGTTCATCCAGATGGTAGAAAGTCAACCCGCGTCATAGCCTGGGTCAACCCACAAACAGCCATTACAGAAACGTGCCTTGAGTTGTCCAGTGTCTGGTTTTAAGCATAAGCCGGACAACTCCCCGTACCTTAACATCGTTAAGATATGAACTGTTCTATATCCCATATAGGACCAGAGGCACTGATTTAATTGAACCAGATTCAAATCATGCAGCTGTCTCCAGTGCATGTTAACTTAATGGAAGGAGGCCAATCAGCGTTACTCAACTTAGGAATACTTCCAATTATGAGTAATCTGAAAAAGAAGCAAGTTCTCTTAGTCATTACTATCAACTTAATACCATACACAAGTATCTACATCTTTGATCTCTTTGAAGAATCCCGACACTTGCTACACCTGGTTCTCTACTCTATTCAAATACCTATAACTTCTCAAAATTCGGACCCTGTGTTTCCGCGAAACACTTGTCTAAAAACCAGAGAAGTCATAAGTAAACCGAATATAGTACGAGGACCAACCCCTCTGTCCTGATGGACCCTGGACAACATACAATACTCTGTATAAGTCCCATGAGTCTGATAACTCATTCGCTGTGTGTCGTAGGTTGGAAACTGTACTTATGGTTAAGAAGAATTACACCGCTGTTTAATGCTCCTTACCTAACCATCCACTGATATAGGTAAATGTCGTAGACATAATTTCAAAAAGGTATATCTCACTCTATGAAAATAGACGTACAGATATATCAATTTGAAATTGGTGCATAACAGCGGATATTCAAAACCAAATATTTGCCGACCGGCAAACAGCCCAGGTGATTTCCTCAAATATCACCGATTACAACGAATCCCGATATAATGAGTATGATCACCCAATTCCCAATAACTTACTCCCACTCATCATCTGTAAAAACCATACAGATGTGAGAATCGTACCTGGTAAATACATACCCTGGAGTAAGTATCTAATCGGGAAATCAGTTTTCCTTTAACAGTACACAGTGAAACTGAAACATTGAAATGTTTCGATGGGGTATCCCGGTATTCTTAGTAATGCCTCTTCCAGATTCACGACTGTAACCGTATAATCCTTTGCCACCTCTCCAAATCCCTTCTTATGTCTTTAGTCTTTACCTTCTGTACACCCCTTTAGGCCAAATGGTTTTCTTCCTTCCCTACCGTTCGGCACCAGCCTATGGTTTGGAAGAAGACTATCCAATAAGCATAATGGGTGTACTGTCCCAATCCTAGGAACACTCGCAATGCGAGAGGAGGTGAGGATAAAAGACAACTGAATAAACCTCATTCCTATTTCTCCTGGACCAGAATCCATCCCCGAACTGGAACAAGTTCCATTCGAGTTCGTATATAACCATACGATGGAGTATCCAAATAAACTGTGGATCTTCGTAGTGATACGGAGTGTCCTGGAGAAATACAAAGGTGATTTAGGATTGGCGAAGGAATACTTGGTTTGGTCGTGAATAGCAGTCGCAATTTACTTTGCCCTCTTACTAATCCCTTGCTTTGTCTTAACTTAATACCTTCTGTACACCATCGTTAGGCTAATTGGTTTTCTTCATTCCCTACCGGTCGGCACCAGCCTAAGGTTTGGAAGAAGACTATCCAATTTGCGTAATAGGTGTACTATCTCCTAAACCAAGGAGTACTCGCAACCTGAGAGAAGGTAAAAGGAAAAGACAAATGAATAATCCTATCCGTTTTCTCCAGAACCTGAAACCATCCTCGAATAAATTCCTTCGAGTTCGTATCTAACCATACGATGGTTTTGTCCAATGGAAGTGGACGTTCGTAGCAACACGGGGTGTCCTGGAGAAAAGGGTAAAAGTAGGAGTGGCAATGAGGTTTGCAACTCTGACAATCCAAAAGCCAGTGTTAAGAAGGTTCGGTCAACTTGGTCACTGAGTCATAGTCTTAGGGTCGGGTCAATGGTCGCTGCCAAAGAGAGAGAGAAAAGAAACACTCAGCGTGCACTCTAACCTAGATCAGAATGGTTACCAATTTATCTAATCTGGAAACCTCCCACTGTACCTCGAATTCTCCTCCAAACCTGAAAGAAGAATTAGTCGGGATCAGCCGAGGAGTATACCAACTATCAGTGGGAATCGGGATCCAACTATCATCGCATGATAACGTGACGGAATCCGCTCACGTCATCACACTCCAGAAGGTATGCGCATATCTGGCAAGTTTCAGTTCTTTTGAAACTCCCGATGTGATTTTTGCCCCATGCTCTTATGACCTTGACGAAGGCCAACAAATCATAAGTCACATGTCAAGTTCTACCCGTCATTCTCCAGGTTGATTTGAACCCACCCGCATAAGCCCTTGACGAAGGCCAACAAGGCTATACGACTGTCCCAAACCAACGCATCTATCTATGCTGCAGAAAGGCAACAAGCAGCTACCATACACTATGCCTTGACGAAGGCCAACAAACATAGCATGAATACTACGTGCTACCCGTCTGAAACGACGGAGGGCTACGAATGGTTTCTGGAGAAAACCTTTAACGTAGTGAACTTGATATCGTTGAAGGAACAGATAGCTTTTTATAAAATATAGTGACGAAAACCTTCGCTAAAGAGGTCACTCCCGGTGAAGGGATCTCGGCTCTTTCCCCGTAGAATGGGGTGCAGGATATTCCAAATGAATACCGCGATGCAAAGCAAAAGTAATCGGCTATAGTGAAGTTATTGCCTTGACACAAACTTTTTGTCCAAGGGGTCACTCCCGGTGAAGGGATCTCGGCCCTTGCCTCGTCGACTGAGGAGCAGGATATTCCAACTGAATATCACGATGCAAAACAAAAGTGAACGTCCTTGCAATAACAGCTTTTTGAAAAGTGTTCCAACAACATCAGATTAGGTTTGTTTTTAACTTGCATTGATCCGAATCAACGCAGTCCCATCAATTGATCACACCACAAAGAACGAAAATATACTGATGTACGTATATGTCATCCGCATTCGCCACTGGGTCCCGTCATTACCCGTTAGGTTAGCTAACTAACGACAGAGCGGGGACTGGACTAGCGCGGATGCAAAACATATACAACATCTACTAATATATATACCAATATATTATATTTCGCTCAAGGCGTGAATAAAATGCAACATCACAGATATGTACAGCATCACATAAACAATACAGATATCTGGGATCCCCGGGTTTCACAGAGCCGCTGAAACCCGACGTTCCCCTGGTCGTGTGGATAGCCTGTGCAATGAAATCCTAGACCCCTACGGGCGCGGCAAGTTACCCGCCAAAACCTGAAGCGAGGCAGCCCCCTTCAGCGACGTGAATGGACCACCCAGCACTTCACGGAATCCGGTAACTTGGGCACCCCTCCTGGGTCAACCTGTACCCCCTACGAGTGCGGCGAATAGCCCGCCAATCCTAGAGTGAAGCCCCCTCCGTCCCAATGCCATGAGATGCGGGCTTGTTGCCCTCTAGAACCCGGCTATCCGTGCACCCCTCCGCGGGGCAACCCTAGTACAGAAAGTAAAATATACATACAACGGGTACATCGACTGCAACCTGGCCGTGCCCCAAAATAATAATACAAACAGGAAGTGACGGCAGTCCACATGTCGGACGCTCGCCCCGCAATATCAAATGTATATAATACAACCACAACTGTACTAGCATTGCATCCAGGCTATCCCCCACGACCGATCCGCAACATCACAGCAAAAACAAAACATCAACGTGAAAGTCACGTTCGCAAATCCGTCTAACCGGGCTATAGCAGTTAGACCGGATTTACCGATCAAGTGACATTCACGGTCGCAGATATAATGTAAATACTGTGAAAAATGTGTTAAAATTTTTTCCGATTGATCAAAAATTAACAAGTGGGCCCCAAAGCAATACTGTAGCACTCACAGAGATTCTGGGCCTAAATTTAATATTCCAAAACCCACAAAATCAGCCCACAAGCCCACTGGAAAAATTGGACACAGTGAGGACACTAGAGTGCGGCGGAACCGCGGCCCAAGGGGGGATTTGGCAGCGGTTCCGCGCTCAAGTCGTCGACTGAAAGTGTCGAATTTTTACAGAGGTCTTATAATATCTTGTACATCAGTTTTATGCAACCTGAAAAATTTTTGGACACCAAAAAATCTTAACAGAAAACTGATGTGAGCTAAAATTGGAATTTTGGAATTTTGGTCGATCGGAACTCAAAAACACATCAAACAAAGCTAGACTAAGTTAATGGCGAGGCTCTGATACCGCTGTAAGTGCACGGCGGCGCCCCGGCCGTCAATCCGACGGCCAAATGCGGAAGCGGTGATAAACTTAAATTTTCTTGAACTGGCAAACCGCCGCGCACTAATACCCGGATCGAACCACTAACTAGTCCTAGCTATCTATAAGAATGGGAAGAGAGGTATACCGACGATCCAAGTCCTCCGGTCTTCTCGTCGTCGTCCCAATCTCCTGCGGAATGTCCCGTCTCCTCCTCGTCACCGGAAGTGCACCACATCGCCTACTTCTTTTACGGGCTCCCACCTCAATGCCGAGGCTACTCGGGCACGAAGCCGGCTACTCGACGTGCCCAAGATTCGCTGTAGAATATGTAGTCCTCAAGTCTCACTTTGGGGTTGTGGAATTGCCATTTGGTGGAGGAATGAAGCAAGAACAAATGTGAAGGAGCTTGGGGTATTTTGGAGCATGATATGAACCAAAAATAACCCACCCATAATTTTGGACAGCCCACTTGTGAAGTGGCCGGCCATGCTAGAGAGGGAAGGGAAGAATGAGATGGTTGCCAAAAAAAATGAGAGAGTCATTCTCATCTCAAAAACAAGAGAGAGAGAGAGGAAAGTCTATCATGCAAAAGGGAATGATCACAAGGTAAACTCAACACTCAACACCACCATCATCACCTCACAAAGTCCAACCATCATGAACCATGATGACTCAAAAAGTCATGCCATCATGAAGAAATCAAGTCAAAGGATGGTGCACATCATGAAAGCCATCATGATGCAACAAGATGCAAAGAACCCCCTCCACTAATGCCTATTTGCAACAATGCAAATAAACCCTCCTCCACCAAACTTCGGCCAATGAACGATACAAAGGAAATCGGCCGAAACGAAAAGCAAACTGGCAACTCCAGAAAACTGGTCTCGTAATAAATTACAGGAAAACCCCGATACTGTGCATACACACCCGCATCTGTATTTCGACCGAAATACAAATGCAATGAGACAAAGTCTACACTGTACTATACTAGGATCCGGCTTAAACCAAAGCCGGCCAGTAATATCCGTTCGATCCTGATGCGTGCAATACCGCACGTATCTGATCGAACTCTGCCATATAACCATACGGCCTATAGTACAAACTGTCCGATCCGGATCCGTGCAATACCGCACGTATCTGATCGGACCTTGCCATATCTCCATACGGCCTCTACAACCTTTCGCCCGAAAGCTGAGTAACAGAATGTGGGGGACTCTAAAGACTCGTCAACACCTTGGTTGTGGATTTAACCACTAGCACGTCAGAGGTATAAGCCAATACGTAACGGGCTACCAGGTATAGACTAAAAGGGACGTCTGTGAGCGAACTCAGCCTGACAACCCTACTGAGCCTGTCAGTGACAATATCCGTACAGTCCGGTCCGTTCGTCTATGAGCATCGCATGGCGGGCCTAGGGGGTTGGTAAAAGTCAGACCCCCAAAAGCGGTACAAGTCGTGTCGGAGTGTAGCCCAGAACACCCTGAGATACTACTGGAATACCTACCAGTAAATCTCCTTGCCTCGGCCGAGGGCTTCGTGTAATGGCTCTCCTAGACACAGCACGACCTCACCCCCAATACCGGGAGAGACGAACCCCTGAAGATACGCTCACTGCCTCCATGTGGCTCGGGACTGTACCCAACTAAAACCTGTTTGCACGACTCCTTTGAGCCGTGGTAGGGTAGTAATCAAAGTACAGTGGGAACTCACACGAGACAAATGACGATCCCCAGGTCGATAAACTAACCTGTACACATGTCACCAGGGAACTGCCATCTGACGTCTGGTATATGACCAACTAGCATGTTCCCGGCGAGTCCTGTCCGGTGTACTCATAACCCAATGAGCACCTGTATACATCTTAGGTGATCCAACTGACACCAGTGGCTTGTGAGACCGGCCACCGCCCCTCGTCGGGGTCTCGACTGTATACACTAGTCTACTCTGGAGTATCGATGCCCTGTCTCGAAACTCACACGACTAGGAACCATTTAAGGATGTGCTTATAGACCCCCAGCTCCCACTTATATGATCGCCCTCATACTGCTGGTGGTCAAGCAAGAATCCTAAGGGCTCTACCAACGTGTAATAGCGACCTTTAAGGTCACCTGAAGCAGTACACGCTGATAAAGGTAAACCAGATAGCATACTATCATCTCGAGTAAGACTGTCCTACCGGGATAGGTCCTCCATCAATCATTGCAATCACGTACCTGTGACCTAATAATTGACTCTGAGGGCACTATCTCCAACACGTTTCCCTGCGAAAGTGAGGCTAGGTCTTTTTCGAGAATAAAACTAGGTTTGCTCGAGGACGAGCAAAAGATAAGTTTGGGAGTATTTGTTCATATCATAATTTTGCATTATTATATTCCCCATTCTTATTCTTTTTACAAATAAACAGGTGCTTTTGACCCATGTCTGCTACATAGTTGCAGGTTACAGGTTCTCGGAACAAAAACAGTGAAAAAGATGAAAAGATGATACAAAAGTGAGACTACGACCGACAAATAGAAGAATCTTGATCAAGCCTACAGTTTGAAGGCTAAATGAAGATCAAATGAACAAGTTCAAAAGTACAAAGGCAGTGCATGGTTAAAGACTTCGACACGAAGCAAACAGTAAAGTCCACAACATCATTCACTATGGAAATCTGGAAGAAAACTAGAAGGCAATTTGAGAAAACAAGTAAAGAAACAAGAAGTAAAAAGCAACAGGAAGCAGCCTAGGAAAAACCAACAGAGAAGCCCACTAGATGGCCGTGGATCCACTGCCAAACAGGGGTTTTGGCCGCAGTTCCGCGGCGATACAGAGCCCGTGTCGGTGGAAATTTATGTCGGTGCATCGCACGTTGACTAGTCTTCTTAGGGGTATACTTGTAATTGCAGATATGACTCGATTGTAACCATAGGGTTTCTATGATCTATAAATAGAAACCCTAAAACCTTTTTTAGGCTATGCCTCTTCTTGTGCCGCATTATAAATCTCAAAATTCAGATCTGTAAATTTCTGTAAAGAAAGAAGAGAGCATCAAATAAAATTAGGAGTAAGTTTTCTTTTCATCGCCCTAGTTAAATTTTATTTCCATGCCCTAGTATAATTTTCTATTCCTTCCCTAGTTTAGATTTAATTCTCTGCCCTAGATAGATAGTTTAGAAATGTTTTTAAATTCCCTAATGAGCGAGTAGTCTCCTCGCTTGTTAGGGTTAGATTTGGGGAAGGCTTGAGAGATGAAGATCTCTCACCCCTTTCTTGCCCATCACACATTTTTATAGGACTCCATACATACATGCACACACCGCTCCCTACGGCACCCTATCCCATGAGGTAGCGGTGATACCGTAGTATAAAGGACCGGTTGAGCGTGTTTTCCATAGAGGTTAGGGTAAGGATTAAGAAAGGAAGGACAAGAACTTAGAGGAAGAAACATCGTTTCTTTCCGATGGTACTAATCCACTTTATTGATTATTACCATAACACCTAATGGATCTTAATTTGGGCATAGAAAGCGGTGAGGAATATTGACTTTCCAAACTTAACCTAAACCTAACCCTAGCAAGATTTAGATCTAGATCAATTTAGTTTTTAGATTTAATCAATCCGACACCAATCGGAATTAACTCGTTAGAACAAATCGAGAATACACAAAATCCCTGTAGACCGACCCGTACTCACCGGCTAGCTACCAAGCGACGCCGTTCTTGATTGCGGTTATAAATATTCTTTGAGATCAATCACTCCCTTGTGAGTCGTAAGGATCTCACGCAGGTATTTTCTCCTTACGTGTTGAGAGGACCTTGCAAATGTCTTTTAACGAGATTGCGCCTTTTCGGGTTTTCACAAACTCGCAGGTAGTCCTGCTGTTTTTACTCATGGAGCCCTTTTGAGTTTTCATCCGTGCCCATCTCGCTTATGGACTTACTGTTTTTTTTTTGCGTCAGCCTTGGGATGCTGCGGTCCGTAGTAATTTATAGACATCTCGATCAGGCGTAGTATTTCTTCAAGAACGACTGTTTATTGTCCTGAAGGGTCTTTCGCCATGCATATCCATGAGCAAGTAAGCCCCACCCTGGTAGACTTTGTCTATGATGTACGAACCTTCATAGTTCTACTCAAATTTCCCCTGTTTGGCACAATTGGGGATCATAGGTCTCTTGACTACTAGCACAAGTTCGCCTTGGCAGAATGTTCTCGGCCTAGTCAATCTCTCATATGAGCGAGCCATCTTTGCTTTGTAAGCCTCCAAGTTTTGCTGCGCCATGAGCCGGGTTTCATCGAGGGCATCAAGTTCCTCAAGCCGAAGATGAGCATTCTCTTCATCCGTTAGCTCGTAATGAACTGCCACTCATAAGGAGGGTAGCTCTATCTCCAAGGGGAGTACTGCTTCAGCGCCGAATACCAATGCATACGGCGTTGTGTTTGTGGCCGTTTTGAACGTGTTTCGATACGCCCAGAGAGCTTCATGCAGTCTCTCATGCCAGTCCTTCCTATTTCGAGACAACGTCTTCTTTATGATCTTCGTCAAGGTCTTGTTGAAAGCTTTAGCCAGACCATTAGCTCGGGGATTGTAGACCGAAGAGTATCTCCAGTCTATATTATGTTATTGTGCGAAGCGGCTGATTTTATGGCTTCTGTAGGCTGGCTCGTTATCGGAGACAATCCTTTGCGGAGTGCCGAACTGATAGATGATGTGTGTCTTGATGAAATGGAGGATATTCTCCGTCTTCACTTCTTTTAGTGGTACTGCTTCTTCTCACTTGGAGAATCAGTTGTCGCCAGTATGAACCGATGTCCTCTGGACAATGCTGGTTCAATGGGCCCGATTATTTCAGTTCCCCATATTTCGAACGGCCAGCTAGCCACTGTCGGATGCAGCGGGTTTGGATGCTGGTGGATATAGTCCTCGTGAATCTGGCATGAGTGACACTGCTTTGCGTATTCGAGCCAGTCTTGGATCATTGTTGGCCAATAGTAGCCCATCCTTTTGATCTTCAGTTTCATCTTCGGCCCGGCTTGGTGAGAACCGTAGAGTCCATCGTGAGTTTCTTGGACGACTTTCCTCGCTTCTTCAGGTACCAGGCATCTTAGCCATAGAGAATCAAATGATCTCTTATATAGAATGTCATTGACGAAAGCGAAGGATAGAGCTTGTTTCATGAGCTGATGTCTTGAGAACGCATCCTCAGGTGTTCGACGGGATTTGAAGTAGTCTATAAAGACTTCTCTCCAATCTTTGACCTTTTCCTAGTCCTCTATCTGTAGGGCTGCTTGCTTAGTCGCTTCCTTTTCTTCAAACGAATCCGGAGATATTTCTGCCGATGCAAGAACCCGATGGCTTGGCACAATGATCCGTACGTCATCGAGATTTTCATCAGCCAATTCTTTAGCGAGCTTGGCTAGTGCATCAGCTTTGCTATTTTCCATGCGCGGTATGATTTCCAGGGCGTAGGCAGGGATTTGAATCAGCAATTGTTGCACTCTCTCGCCGTACTTCACTAACTCTGGTTTGCACGTTTGATAATCGCCGTTTACTTGGCTAACGACCAGCTGGGAGTCTCTGTATATGAGGAGGTATTTGATCCCCATGTTGACAGTGATCTCAAGACCTGCTATCAAAACTTCATATTCGTCTTCATTGTTTGTCCTCGGCTCTGTCAAGGAAAAGGCAAAGCGTATTATCCCTCCTAGTGGAGTGATCAAAAACTATCTATAACCGCAATCAAGAACGGCGTCGCTTTGCAGCTAGCCGGTGAGTACGGGTCGGTCCACAGGGATGTTGTGAATTTCCGATTCGCGCTAACGAGTTAATTCCGAAGGGTGCTCGGATTGATTATTAAATCTAAAAATTGAAGTTGTATGATACTAGGATTAGAAACTTGCTAGGATTAGGTTTAGGGAAAATTTGGTAAACAAAGATCTACATCTCTTTCCATTGCCTTTAATTAAAGATATCATATTAGTGTTATGGTAAATCTTAACAAAGGGGATTAGGATGATTGGGAAGATTGATTATTCCTCTAGATCCTTGTCCTTCCTTTCTTAATCTTTACCCTAACCTCCATGGAAAACCTTAAAATCCGGGCCTTTAGACTACGGAATCACCGTTACCTCAAGGGTAGAGTGCCGTAGGGAGCGGAATAAGAAGGTATGCATGGAGTTCTAATTTTCATAAAAGATTGGCAAAGAAAAGAGATGAGAGATCTTCGTCTCTCAAATCCTTCCCCATTCCTAACCCTAACAAGCGAGAAAACTACTCGCTCATTGAAGGGATGAAGAAAGACATGATTTTATTAAAGAGAAGAAACATCTATTGCAAGTTAATAAAATTCTTAAACTAAATTAAACTAAGGCAAGAAAATAATTTACCTACAAAAAATGATGCTCTCCAAAAGAATGCTGAAATTTATTAATGAAGGGAGGCATAAGAAATTACAATGAGTAGAGTTCCTATTTATAGAGAATAGGAAACCCTAGGTTACAATTGATTTGCATGTCTACATTTACCAAAATATCCTTAGGAAGACCTAGTCAAAGTAGACTTCAAGCTTTGGTAAAATTTTATGTCTATGTCTCTTTAAAGAAAGTATTGGGCCTTGAATCTTTGGGCTTCCTTATTATTTGGTTCTTTATTAAAATAGCTTCTATGTTTCTTCCAGATCTCCAGTGAATAATTGCGGTGGGCTTTTAACCGTTCGCTTTGTAATCTTGGACCTTGCATTGCCTTGTACTTTGTGAATTTTATCTTTGATGTAGGCTTGATCAAGAGTCTTCTGTTTGCTGGTCAAAGTCCACTTTTTCATCGTGTTTACATCGTTTTCACTGTTTTAGATCCACGAACCTGTAACCTGTAATATGTAGCAGACATGCGTCAAAAGCACCTGTTTATTTATAAAAAGAATAAGAATGGGGAATATAATAATGCAATATTATGGTATGAACAAATACCCCCAAACTTATCTTTTGCTCGTCCTCGAGCAAACTTATTTTTATTCACTAAAATCCTAACCGCACTTTCGCAGGGAAACGCGATTGCACTGAGCTCGTGCAACAAGCCGTTAAACCTCTAGGTGTCCCTAGTAGGAGGAGTGTTGTCTCCTGAGGGTTTTCAGCGGATACTACCCACAAAATCCTGTCAATTCGGCCCATTAACTTTTGTTCTCCAATTAGGTTTTCTAACAAGGAATTCTATTATCGTCGACTCATAAATTATCCACCCATATTCTTCACACTTCCTCATTATTTAACTTAAGATTATATATATCCTGTAGACTACTTAGCTTTCAGCATTTCTTAAGTTTTCCTTCTAGGGTTCCATCTCCACTTAGGAATTTCTATCAACTCTACTAAAGATACAAGTTCTATTCTTCATTCCTCTCTCTTATCTAAACTCCAATCATATATCCCTACGTATGTGTATAATTCACCCCTACACTTGGAAATTCAAATCAAGCAATCATACCCTTGTCCGTTGTCCAAAGCACTTATTAATTGGTGAATTTTTAATTGAATTTGGCTTACACATCCTTCATGCGACCGTTAATACTTCTTGAGGTACCAACAACCGATTACAAGATATGCTAGCACTTTAAAGCGTACTTCCTAGTTTTGCAACACCCAAGGCTTTAGCAGTGACTCCCAAACCAGTTGGTCTAAGGCACTAGGTGATGAAGCACCCTCGCTAAATATTTTTCTATTTTTACAGCCTTAAGTAATCACAAAAACCAGTGTCCATTTTTTTATTCTTTATTCACAATTTTTCTTTTATTTTCATTGTACTAAGGACTTTAGACAAGAGCATTTCAAGGTCTCTTCTACTATTCCAAGTTTCAAGGTGCGTGATTATGCAATTTGTAGGGTATACATTTTCAGAATCTAGACTTAAGCTAGGAACTATTTTTCAAACTTATACTCTAATAAGAACATCAATACTCTTCCCTTCGTTTTGACTTAGCCCAAGAAGTGAACCCAAAATTTGCCTATTTCTAAATAAACTACAAGGCATATACTTTCTACCGTTAAACTTTAAAGAAGATTATCTTTAGGGTTTTTAATTCACTAAGTCTAAGATCTAGTTGTTCCTAGCCAGTTAACCTATTTGTCAAACTCAAGTCAATTAGGCAAAATTGAATACATTAATTTTTATAATTTTTGAAAATTTTCAATTTTATGAGTTTTCAAATAAACATGCAAATGCAAAAAAATGAATGCGAAGGAAGAAGACGTACCGAGCATGCCCCCAAACTTGAACTTGACAGTGTCCTCACTGTCATGCTAAACCAAGAGGGTTAAAATACCGATACTCCCCTGTTTATTTATTTATAATTTTTTTTATATTTTTAATGTTTTGAATTTTTTTTTAATTTTTTTATAGAAAAAGAAAACAAAAAATATATACATATATACAAAGATTCCCCCAAACTTAAGCTTGGCCTTGCACAAGCCAAAAGTTAGCACCAACCATTCAAAAATCTTATCGTGGAAATGGTATAGTTGGTGCAAGAAACTGAGAAGCACGCGAGACCGTGTGGAAAGAAGAATGGTAGAATATGGTCTTGGTGGGGGAGAAGAATGGCGAAAAGAAGAAGGAAGTGGAGTACGATCTTGAGAGTGTAAATTGAGTGAATAAATTAGCGCAATATGTGATGACCGATATGTTATGAGCGATTGCGCTAACCTATCTACTCGTCGAGAAATAGGGTCAAACCCCTCAAGATTCGCAAGAATACATGGGTACGCTGAACTTGGTATCGGAGATGAAAGCGTAACGGTCATTTGCACGGTCGGAACAATAGGAAGGACGAAAGGGAGTGAATTAGGGATAGTCTCATTCTCACCGTAGTAAACTGTGTCGAACTGGAAAGATTCCATCAATGGTTCGAAACGACTGTAAGCAACTGAGTCTGATGGATTAACTAACTCATCTGAAAATGCAAAGGACTCAAACTCGGGCGGTGAGACTTCAACATCGTCCGAAAAAGTGAAACACTCGTACGTGTCATCGGCTGTGAGAACCGTATCAGATTCAAAGGAAAAGTTTTCAAGCTCACAGTCGTCAAGCGTGAAATGAGGAGTGGTCGGAACGATGGAAAAGAGGGAAGGTGATTTAGGTAATGGTTCAAGAGGATGAATTGGAAAATCCGACACATCAAAGAAAAATGGTTCAACCTCAATATGATCCTCACTATTCTCCTCAATATTATCCGCATAATTCTCCTCAATATTTTCCTCAAAAATTTGCTTATCCATGCCAATATCAACAAAATCAAGACGTATATGAGATTCGGGAGAAACATTTAATAACTCGGGATGATGATTTGAACATAAAATTTCAATTAAATCGACAGGTTCATCATCCGAAATATTCCCGGCGTCTATATCCTCAATCAAGTGAAAGTCAATATCTTTAGACACCTCCTCAAAAGCATGGATGTTTATCAATGTTGGTTCTAGAGTGGAAGTGTAAAGGTCAAATGGATTAGGTGTTGTTTCACTCGAAGGGGGTTCCTCACAATTTGGCAAATCAAACACTACAAAGTCGCACAACTCGTTTTTATTTTGAACTTGTGAATCATTTAGGACATTCGATGGAAAACTGGAGTTGTGGGCTTCAATTGGGTAAGGGTAGGTTTGATTTGAAAATCCTCTCACATTCTCATTCTGTCCAACCTCCTCCTCGTACATTGAAAAATTTGGGGCTAGCGGGAAACTAGCTACCGGTTCAGCAGGTTGCATAAGGGCGGCCACGGACGCTTCCACATTCCTAACCATTTTGTTTGTTGCTGTGATATACGCCTCCAACGCCTCTTCCAAACTAGACTTTGGTGGTAAAGGGGTTTCGGCAAAAGATTCGAAATTGTTTGGATATGTGAAACTCCCAAAAGGCTGTGTAGAAGCAGTGTCTAGTGAAGGTGGGAAGGTCGGGTAGGACTGGTAGGAAGTGGGTGATTGGACAGGGGTAGGGTCAACATATGGATAAAAAGGTGAATAGTCTTGTGGATCCCTAGAACTAGCTGAGTGGAGAGGGGTGAAAGATCTACTGCGAGATTGAGCAATATGCTCAGCAATGGACATCGGCTTAGGAGTGACAGAAGGACTTGAAAAGGTGGTATCAACATATGGAGGTGGTAAAGATTGACTTGGTTGACACAAAGTGGGTTGAAAAGTCGAATGGTTTCTCCTAGACGCCTCTATTTGATCTTTCAAAGATATTTTAGGCATGGAAGGATCGTCTTTAAATTGATCGAACAAATTGCCGAACGACGCAAAATTAGGTTCAGGATACCAAAGTTCGGCAAGTGATTTGTTATGTGGGGTACCCATGTTAGAAGAAAGGGAGAAAGAAAGAAAGTTTGTTGGTGCAAGGATTTATTTGCGGCAAAAGTTTGCAAGTTCTTGTAATAAAAATTTTCCTTATTCTTTTTCTTTATTTGAAAATTGTTGCAAAAAGATTTTTGATAAAAGATATGCAACAGAAAAATATTACCTGCAATCAGTTATAATCTTAAGCATATCACAAAGAATCTTTATTTGGGAAAAAAATGTTGCAAAAAGATTTTCGAGAAAAGATGTGCAACAAAAAAGATTACTTGCAATCAATTTCTATGTTAAGCGAGGCGCAAAAATCCTGCACAAGACTTGTTAGTTGGAAGGGAAAAGATTTTTAGCTCGAAGAATCCTGCAAAAGATTTGACAAAAAGATATATGGGGATTTGCATAGGGGAGAAAGAGGAACAAACCGACAAAATTTCACGCGCTGATGTCACAAAAGGGCCGCGGAAGGGCGGCGTTAGCGCGCTTAGGCCGCGGTTTAGCGGTGAGATGGAGAGATCAGGCCTCTGAAAAAATTCTGTAGCTCTATACTTGCAATCCCTCTCTGTTTTGATGTATCCTTTTCTGATTCGCCTTCTCTAAATTTCCAGATCCGAATGTGTGCAAATCCTGCAAAATTCAAACAACAAAGTTTCCCTTCAAAAAATAACAGATTATATAGTTTTTATATTTTTTTTTTGATTTTTTTAGATTTTTATGATTTTTTTTTTAATTTTGATTAACCCGAAATTGCGAAAAGGAAAGTTCTACGCCATCCCCGGCAACGGCGCCATTTGGAACGGCGTCGCTTTGCAGCTAGCCGGTGAGTACGGGTCGGTCCACAGGGATGTTGTGAATTTCCGATTCGCGCTAACGAGTTAATTCCGAAGGGTGCTCGGATTGATTATTAAATCTAAAAATTGAAGTTGTATGATACCAGGATTAGAAACTTGCTAGGATTAGGTTTAGGGAAAATTTGGTAAACAAAGATCTACATCTCTTTCCATTGCCTTTAATTAAAGATATCATATTAGTGTTATGGTAAATCTTAACAAAGGGGATTAGGATGATTGGGAAGATTGATTATTCCTCTAGATCCTTGTCCTTCCTTTCTTAATCTTTACCCTAACCTCCATGGAAAACCTTAAAATCCGGGCCTTTAGACTACGGAATCACCGTTACCTCAAGGGTAGAGTGCCGTAGGGAGCGGAATAAGAAGGTATGCATGGAGTTCTAATTTTCATAAAAGATTGGCAAAGAAAAGAGATGAGAGATCTTCGTCTCTCAAATCCTTCCCCATTCCTAACCCTAACAAGCGAGAAAACTACTCGCTCATTGAAGGGATGAAGAAAGACATGATTTTATTAAAGAGAAGAAACATCTATTGCAAGTTAATAAAATTCTTAAACTAAATTAAACTAAGGCAAGAAAATAATTTACCTACAAAAAATGATGCTCTCCAAAAGAATGCTGAAATTTATTAATGAAGGGAGGCATAAGAAATTACAATGAGTAGAGTTCCTATTTATAGAGAATAGGAAACCCTAGGTTACAATTGATTTGCATGTCTACATTTACCAAAATATCCTTAGGAAGACCTAGTCAAAGTAGACTTCAAGCTTTGGTAAAATTTTATGTCTATGTCTCTTTAAAGAAAGTATTGGGCCTTGGATCTTTGGGCTTCCTTATTATTTGGTTCTTTATTAAAATAGCTTCTATGTTTCTTCCAGATCTCCAGTGAATAATTGCGGTGGGCTTTTAACCGTTCGCTTTGTAATCTTGGACCTTGCATTGCCTTGTACTTTGTGAATTTTATCTTTTATGTAGGCTTGATCAAGAGTCTTCTGTTTGCTGGTCAAAGTCCACTTTTTCATCGTGTTTACATCGTTTTCACTGTTTTAGATCCACGAACCTGTAACCTGTAATATGTAGCAGACATGCGTCAAAAGCACCTGTTTATTTATAAAAAGAATAAGAATGGGGAATATAATAATGCAATATTATGGTATGAACATGGAGTCACGAAGATGATGCTTACCCCAGATTTTATTATGGGGGTGCTGTGCTCTCGCTTCTTCATGGAAGATGCCTCGTCGAAGTAGAGTTCCCATCGGGTGTCACTCTCTCCTTTCTCTCCATCGATCATGTCAAACGCGTGCTCATCTGGTAATTCGCAATTTAGGGGTGAATCGGCAGGTATAGGATGCTCAGCGAGGAAATCGGCGATGGCCTGGCCTTTCACTGCCTTGAGCGGTCGATATGTTATCGAGAACTCCATCAAGAGTAGGGCCCATTTAGCGAGTCGCCCTGCTAGTATGGCTCTTGACATCAAATATTTGAGAGGATCCACCTTTGATATGAGATGGACCTCATGCGCCAATGTGTAGTGTCTTCGTTATCGCGAAGATTAATGCCAGGCAGTGTTTTTCAATGGAGGAGTAATTGTTTTCTGCCCCAGGAGCACTCGATTCAAATAGTAGAGGGCTCTCTCCTTCCCTTGGTCATTTTCTTATGCCCATAGCGCGCCTAAGGAACCCTCAAGGGAGGTTGTGTATAGAATGAGGGGCTTTCGTTTGACCGGAGCGGTCAGTACTGGCGGATTCTGCAGGTATTGCTTAATTTCGTCCAGTGCGCTTTGACATTTGCGATCCCAAATGAACGGGGTTCCCTTCTTCATCAAGTGACTGTAGGGACGGCATTTGCCGGAGAGGTTGACTTGGAGTTTGACACCTGTTTAGGCATCTACATCGCTATAATTGGGATATCGCCAGGAGCGACTCATCATTTGCCCCTGTCGATTTGGATAAAGGTGGCTTAGTAGACAGGGTTAGGGCTCTGTCGATTAAGACTTTTGACTTTACGAGCCGTAAGGGTTTCATAAAGGGTTTTCTCCCTACGAGTCGTGAGGATCTCGTAGGCGTATTTTCTCCTTAAGAATTATGGGGATTCCTAAGCGATGTCTTCTCTTGTAAGTCGTAAGGATCTTCCAAGAGTGTTTTCTCCTTATAAGTCGAGAGGACCTACAAGTGTTATTCACCATATGGGGACCTTTCTTTCCATTTGTAGAACTTGGCAAAGAAATATTTATTCGTTCCCATGCCTGTAGGGCAATTTGAGAGATATGACGGCTTAAGAATAGGTCTAGATCTCTGTAACTTTAGGCTTTTGAATCCTATGAGTTGTGAGGGTCTCACAGAAGGTTTCTCCTCACGAGTCGTGAGGATCTCGTGAGTGTATTTATTTTAACGAGGTTGCGCCATTCTGGGTTTTCACAAGCTCGCCGGCAGTCCTGCTGTTTTTACTCACGGCGCCCTTTTGGGTTTTCATCCGTGCCCATTTTTCTTTTGGACATACCGTTTTTTAGAGTGATTTAGGAAATCAATATCCAACTTGTGCTCTGTTCTTTCTACAAGTTCGTCTTCAGGATTTGCCTTAGACGATGGATTAACGAGTGATGCCGCCTGAGCAAGTATCTCCTGTAGATTTTCACGTTTCAGTTGAACTTTTGTCAAGGACCGAGTTTGAGATCGGTGACTAGTAGAAGCTCAAACTTCGTCTTTGGAATTCACCACATAGACTATGTGAACTACCATGTCCCTAAGCTTAGGATGTTTGGAGTTTTGGACTTTGGAGTTTGCTTCGGGCACTTGAGCTTTATTGGGCCTCTCTTTTTTGTGAAAAGCCGCTTTGGTTTTAGGAGGAACTGCTGTATCAGGATCCGTCTTAGGGTGAGTCCCCTTCACCTGCTTCCACACATTATATATAGATGAGGAAAATTGTCTCAGGGAGCGAACTGGTTTCTGCTCTCGTGGGATCTCCATGGGCTGCGGAGACTTCTTCAATATTGCGGTAGGAGAACTTTGTCTGACCCTTCACAACAATTTGAAGCTGTTCCCAGTTGGAACAACAACATTCATCAATGGGGTTGAAACAGGACCATACGGAGAACTGCCCCCAACTCATTTTGTATGATGCTGATATCGACGTCGACCTTTTCTTACGGTCGGGATTTGATTAGCTTCAGGATTTTGCCGAGCCTGCCATCTGTTTCCTTTGAGAGCTTGAATATTCTGCCCCCTGCGTCGACCTTGGTCCTTGGCATGTGCCAGTTTTTTAAGAACTGATTCGGTCAGCAAAACTGCTGCTTAGGGAGCCCGCCTGTGGACGACAGACTTCCTCTGGGCTTCCTCCATCGGCGTTGAGGCACCGAGGGTGGGAGGTGGGAGCATCGACCCAAAGAGAAGCCCGTTGATTTCTTGAAGAGCCGGATTGCAGAGCTTTAAGCCTGCAAGTGGCCCGTACTTGACTCCACCAGATATGACAGTGTCTGTGTTGCTAAGGTGGGAACAAACGCCATTCTTCATAGAGACAAAGCGCCGACTTCAGTATCCACTCCCCTAAGGGCAACCACAAACATACACACCGCAATTATCTGATCACGGGAAAAACACGACACACGAAGTGTGGAGGGGAAAGAGGAAAATGTCCCACCGGGCGTGCCAGAATCTGTTCTCCACCGAAAGACCAGGAAAGACTGATGTCTTGCCTGAATTTGGGGGCAGATCCTATTTGGTTTTATCCGTCCACCTCTCCGAAAATGCCAAGTTGATTTATGGCACCATGTATCGGAGGTTTAGACGAATGCGGCCGTTGTAGCAGACTTCATCAGATTCCCCCTCGTTTGAAGGGTTTTTGATTGTGGGGACGCTCTTCCCTGCACGTGCAAGCCCCTGCAGTTAATTACGCTACCGCATCGTGGTAATCACTTTCTCCTTCTACAGATGGTCACTTTGTGTCGTGTATATTTGTGTAACATTTCAGAAAAATAAAATATTATTTCTGGTAATTTTTATAATTAAATAATAAATATTATGAATATTTTATTATTGCGGTATAATTAAATACCGATAAATTGGAAAATATTTGGAAAATTATAGAAATTACTGAAATGAGCGTGCTTTATATGATTTAAGCAAATTATAAATTTTGATGATTAAATATATTCTATTTTAAGGCTAATCGCGATTAAATATCACTAATCGTACATTAAGCTTGATTTGTGCACATAACATGCACCATGTCACATTTTGACACTTGTTACATTTTTATCATGGCTTCTTTCTTATTTTGCTAGCATGGTTCTCATTTCTTTTAGAAAAGATAAGAAAAGAAAAACAAAAGAAAAGAAAATGGATTAGAATAATGAGTATGGGCAAGAGAGAGAAGAGAAGAGAGAGGGTGAGGGGTCAACCTTGACCATGGCTTGTTCCCCCTTCATTATTTTCCTCCTTCATTTTTTTCCTCTTCTTCCTCATGGGTGCCCTCATCCCCCTCCTCTACAAAACCCACACAACCACCTTCAATCTCTCATCAAAACTCCATTTCAACTTCACTAAAAACATGGACAAGCTTCCTACAAACACTTTGGACCAAGAAAACAAGGATTTTGGACATTTGGGGCAACTCAAGAAATTTCTTGAGTTGCCAAATGGGGTAATTTCTGCACCATTAGTGTAATATTTCAATTCCTTAAGCATCCATACATGTTTAAAACCGATTTAGTGGAGATTAGTGAACTTTGAAAATTTCTAGAAGAGGTTATGGTTTGATTTGAATCTAAAAGTGTAATTGAGGTTAGTAGAGACCATAGAACCCCTGGTGATGATATATTGGACTTAACCATAGACTAGAACCCCAATTCACAAACTTAGAAAGCTCGATATCGGAAAATTGTGAGAATTGTGGGGTTGTTTTGATATCTGCTATCACCCAGGGACACTAGGAATTATTTAGCAAAGACTGTGACATAAGCAGGCAACCTAGAAGCTGCCCTGAAGACCCGAGCCCCTAACCCTCTATCTTGGCCGCAAGTTTAATCCTCTGGGCCGCAATTTGTGGCATTGCTACCCTATTTTGGGTTCGTGCTTCGTCTGTAGCTCCTATATCAGTAAATTAGACCTACCCTATATGCAAAATTGGCTAATTTCACCTAGGGTAAAATCTGGAAGTGTTTTGCATCATTTCTGATTTCGTTTTTGCGAATTCTGTTAACTTGGACTTGGTATTTGTGTTTTATCCCTGTCGATTCACGTTTATACGTCGATCGTCGAGAGTTGTTTGGTTATTCGTGCATGCATAGATCATAGGTTTTAACCTATGTGTGATACGCCTGCCGATTTGGTTTTCGTGTGCGATTTTGGTTTACGATACTATATGTTTATATGTAGGCACCTCCACGTGGATCTCGAGACGATGAGAAGAGAGTGGCGTCATCGACTCAGCAAGCGAAGATCAGGTGAGTAGATATATATCTATGGGGGAAGTAGGGTGTGTAGGGTGTTTTTCGTCACCCCATTGAGATGGGAATACGCGCGCGATTGTCAGGCGCATTACAGATTCCCCCGGCCTAGGGTAGGCTGGGGTTTATTGATTGTGGGGATCCGAATCTCCGGCAGTCGCGGACTAAGCTGCCGTTAATTACCCCTCGCATTTGGAGCAAGAGAACCTCCGATTGATGGGTTAAAATGGTCATGCGAACTCAATGTGCAGTGTTGTGTTTTAAAAATGTGTTGGATATATCGGGGGCCCCGCAGAGTTTTTATGGGGGTCCCGCTACCCGGATAGTGGGCTGGGGGTCAAGGGGTTAGTAGCCCTCTTGCGGGGCAGCGCCCCGGCCCAAATTTTTTTTAAAGGGACAGTGTTGTAGAGTATGTATGTATATATACATATATACAAAAAAAGAAAGGGAAAAGGCATCCAAAGGATGCGTGGGAAAAAGCGCCAGCGCTTTGGGTGCTAGCACTTTGACCGCAAGAGCGCTAGCGCTTTGAACGCTAGCGCCCCACGTGCCAGGCACGTGGGCGCTCGGGCGCTAGCGCTCTGAGCGCAAGAGCGTTAGCACTTTGAGCGCTAGCGTCCCACGTGTCAGCACGTGGGCGCTCGGGCGCTAGCGCTCTGAGCGCAAGGGCACTAGCATTTTGAGCGCTAGCGCCCTACGTGTCAGCACATGGGCGCTCGGGCGCTAGCGCTCTGAGCGCTAGCGCCCCATGTGTCAGCACGTGAGCATTCGGACGGCAAAAGGGACTTGGTCCCTGCAATGGGAGTTGTACTCCCAGAAAAGAGCACTTATTATTTTATGTGTGTGTGTATGTGTGTGTGTGTGTGTATGAGGAGTTAAACTCCTAGGATGTTTTGAAGCTGATGAAGGGCTTCTCCCCTTGAGCCCTAGTTCTTCCCCAAAGTGGGGTTTCTGGAGATGGGTCTCCTTCTTCCTTCTCTGTTGGCAGGATCTTGAAGATCAAGAGATGTGAGATTTTAAAAATCTCTTCTTCTTGAGATCTTATGGGAGATCTAAGCTCCCTTTTGTGGGTTTTGTGGTGAAAAACTATTTAGTTTTGGAAAAGAAAGAGTAAAACTCTTTATTTAATTCAAAAGAAAGAAGAAAATTTAGAACCTTCAGAAAGGGGAAAGAGGCACAAACCCTAGTTTTTTGAGGGAAATGAGAAGTGTATTAGATATTTTCATCATGTTGCCATATATAGGCTTACATATTTACAAATAGCCCCCTGGGCTTTACAAAATGGCATTTTGCCCATCCCATGGCTCATGTGCCATTTCTTTTTGCATATAAGCCACGGCCTTTACAAAAATTTGGCTTTATGCCCATTTTACATACATTCATGCATAAAAAAATACATAAAAATTATTTATTACATGATCTATATTTTGCATAGAGGAGGCTGGCCGCGGGCTCGAATTGGGCATGGGCCCGCTTGACCTGGGCTTGGGCCCACCTGGCTTAGGGTTGACCTTGACTTTGACTCGGTCAACTGGGGTGCAAATTTTGACCCCAACAAAGTGCCCCCATCAATAAATTTACACTGCACATTTGAGTTATGTGCATGAAATTGATGGATCTTGATGCTGGACTTCGAGGTGGAACATCATTCCGGGGGCGGAGCATCCCTCGGGGAGCATGATTTTCGGGGATTAGAGCATCATTCTGATTTGCAGAGCATAATTCCAGAGTCGGAGTATCATTCCGAAGAGTCGGAGCATAATTCCGGGGATCGGAGAATCATTCCGAAGAGCGGAGCATGATTCCACGGATTGGAGCATCATTCCGAAGGACGGAGCATGATTCCAGGGATCGGAGCATCATTCCGGGGGCGGAGCATCCCTCGGGGAGCATGATTCCTGGGGATCGAAGCATCATTCTGATTTGCGGAGCATAATTCCAGAGTCGGAGTATCATTCCGAAGAGTCGGAGCATAATTCCAAGGATCGGAGTATCATTCCGAAGAGCGGAGCATGATTCCAGGGATCAGAGCATCATTCCGAAAGGCGGAGCATGATTCCAGGGATCGGAGCATCATTTCGAAGAGCGGAGCATGATTCCAAGGATCGGAGCATCCTTCCGAAGCACGGAGCATGATTCCATGGATCGGAGCATCATTCCGAAGAGTCGGAGCATAATTCCGATTTGCGGAGCATAATTCCAGGGTCGGAGCATCATTCCGAAGAGTGGAGCATGATTCCAGGGATCAGAGCATCCCTCGAGGAGCATGATTCTCGAGGATCGGAACATCATTCCGATTTGCGGAGCATCATTCCGATTTGCGGAGTATCCCTCGGGGAGCATGATTCCCGGGGATCGGAGCATCATTTCGATTTGTGGAACATAATCCAAGGTCGGAGCATCATTCCGAAGAGTCAAAGCATAATTCCGAAGAGTAGAGGCATGATTCCATGGATCGGAGCATTATTCCGAAGAGCGGAGCATCATTCCAGAAGGATCGGAGCATCATTCCGAAGAGTGGAGCATCATTCCAGAGGGATCGGAGCATCATTCCGAAGAGCGGCAGACATTTTGACCGAAGCATAATTTCGATGCAGAGGTTGATTCCCAGGTGAAGCATAATTCCGACAGGGAAGGCAAATACTCCGAGGCGAAGGATGATTTCGACACGAGGTACATTCTGAGATGGAGCATGATTCCGGCGCAGAGCTTATTGGCCGACTTGATTTCGAGAAGAAGTATAATTTCGACAGGGAAGGCAGATACACCGAGGCAAAGCATGATTTCGACACGGGGTGCACATTCAGAGACGAAGCATGATTCTGACGCAGAGCTTGATGGTTGACTTGATTATGAGGCAGAGCATAATTTCGATGAGGTGGTCTTTGGTTGATTCCAAGCCGAAGCATAATTCCGACAGGGAAGGCAGACACACCGAGGCGAAGCTTGATTTCGACGCGGGGTACACTCTGAGACGGAGCATGACTCCGACGCAGAGCTGGTTGGTTGATTTGATTCCGAGGCGGAGCATAATTCCGGCAGGGAAGGTAGATATCCCGAGGCGAAGCATGATTTCAGTACGGGATACATTCTGGGACGGAGCATGATTCCACCGCAGAGGTTGTTGGTTTGATTTGATTTGGGTTGACATCAGCATCGCTATACTGGAATATGGTACCAGAAGCGAATCATCATTTGTCATGAGAGGATTTGGGAATTGGTTTTGGTTTGGCATCTGTATTGCTGCACTGGAATAATGCCAGGAGCAACTCATCATTTGCCCCTGGAGGATTTAGGAATTGGTTTTTGCTTGGCATCAGTATCGCTACACTGGAATATGGTACCAGGAGCGAATCATCATTTGCGCTTGCTTATCAGGAAACGATGGCTTAAGAGACAGGTTTTAGATCCCTATCACCTAAGACTTTTCAATTTTGTGAGCCGTAAGGGTCTCACAAAGCATTTTCTCCCTATGGGTCGTAAGGCTCTCGTAGGTGCATTTTCTCTTTAGGAGTCGTGGGGACTCCTAAGTGTGTTGCTCTTTTGTGAGTCGTAAGGATCTCACGCGGGAATCGTCTCGTCATAAAGTCGAGAGGACTTTGTGAGTGCATTTCATCTCTTTTTCATGAGTTTGCGCCCTTTCGGGTTTTCACAAACTCACCGGCAGTCCTGCTGTTTTTACTCACAGAGCCCTTTCGGGTTTTCATCCGTGTCCATTTTTCTTGTGGACATGCCTTTTTTTTTGAATCTTCACCGCCGGTGGGACTTTGAATGTGGTCTTACCGGCAGGATTTGGGAAGGATTGGGATAGTTTTATGCCCATGGATTGTATACGGATTTGCAGGATGTATGATCCAGACCATAGGGCCGGAAAAATTTTGGGACTTTGTTGGCGTCTGCATCGATGCACTAGAATATGTCACCAGGAGAGACTCATCATTCGCCGTTGGGGTATGGGATTTGGAATTTTGTTGGCGTCTGCATCGCTGCACTGGAATATGGTACCAGGAGCGACTCATCATTCGCCACTTGGGGATTAGGGAATGATGGCTTAGGAGACAGGTTTGGATCCCTATCACCTAAGGCTTTTCAATTTTATGGGCTGTAAAGGTCCCTTAAAAGCATTTTCTCCCTACAGGTCGTAAGGATCCCGTAGGTGTTCTAGGGTTTCTCGGCACCGTAAAATTGAAACGGGCATGGTTGATGCCTTGTGAGACCTCTTGAGAGTGCCCTCGTGCCGCGGAACCGCGGTCGTACGGCCTCCTTATTCAATATATTTTATACAGTAACTCCTAATTGATAGTGCTGGTTTTCCTGGGAATTTTTAAAATTTATTCCAGAGTTGCATTTTCTGGGGTTGTTTTGGAGCTTCGATAGTTCGATCGGATTATCAAATTTCGTCTATGTGTTTTTCGGATATTTTAAGAATATGTTAAAAAGTTCGACCAGATGAAAATACCCAACTTTTCCCCTGCCGGAATATTTCCAAGTGTTAGATCTTTCTATGGTTTAAAGACGTTCTGAGTAGTGCAAGTAACGCGATGGTCCCTCTAGAAGACAACAAACCTTAATTCGATTATGTGACCGTCTTGAACTGCCCTTTGAACCTTCGGGTTTGGGGCAGTACGGCGTGCCATATGTGAGGCGTTGGCTTGACCCTTCTACGGCTGGACCGTTGGTACTGAGGCATGAAGCGAATGTCATTGAACCTATTTCATGTATTGAACGGTTTCGGGAAAACTTGGGTGTTCGATTGTTCGATCGGAAAGTTTAACATTTTCTATTTATCCGGAATAGGATACAATAATTGGAATTCACAAACAGTTATGAGATAACTGAATGAATGTTATAAATCTAGCGGTTTAGTCTCACGTGATATTGAAAAGAGTTTTCGATAATGGGACTAAAATGCAGGGTTTATAACTGTTAGGCATGTGATGTCTAAGTATTTCATTTGATTAGGCATGTGATGTCTAAAGAGGTTGCGGATTCCAACTGTTGTAGTTTTACACTTTCTTTTCTATGACCGTAAGTGTAATATGTGATATCGCCGGTTTCGTTGCTATATGTCAACGACAATTTGGATACGCATGTTTACTTACGTTGATGGCATGTGATGTTATGTGTTGCTGGATATGTTATATTGGATCGTCGTGTTTGAATAGCCGGGGGTTTTTATGTGAGATGAGTGTTTTTCATTTTCATTCATGTAAAAACTTGTATGTAATATTCTTTTATTGGGGCACTTCCAGGTTGCGGAAGATGTCACCTTTTGTATATTATTTACTTTTCCGCACTAGGATAGACCCAATGAGGGGAGCACAAGTAACCGGGTTCTGTAGTCCAGTGGGAGACCAACTCGAGGAGTCGAGTCCGGGTCTCCTAACTCTAGAATTGGTAGGGTTGCTTGCCGCTCTTGTAGGGGTCTAGGGGTGTGGGTTTGGCTATTCATCGCGACCGTGGAATTCGTGTTTTATACTGGCTCGTATTGAAAACACGGACGTCCTAGTATATCCAATATTTCATATGATTCTTCTGCTGCGATATCTGTGATGTGATCATGTGATATGTTCTGTGATGGATACTTTATATAGTATATATGATAAATTATATAGGCGTTACTTATGTTTTACACCCGCGCTAGCCCTGCCCCGCTCTGCCGTTAGTTACCTAACCTAACGGTGCACGAGGGGACATCGAGGTGAATGCGGATGGCATAAGTGTACGTCGTATTTATCTGTGATGTTTAGGTACTTTAATGATGGGACTTCATTAATATGATTAATGAAATAAAAGAAACCTAAGATGTTGTAGAATCGAATTTCAAAATAAAACAGGTAGCTACAGTTCTTGCTATGCACAGAGGTATATGTGATATATCCTGCACCTTATTCGATGAGAAAGGACCGAGATCCCTTCACCGGGAGTGACTCCTTTAGCAATAACTGGCAGATGCTACACACTCGGTTTGTCTTTTGATTGCTTTTAAGTGTTTTTGCTTTGCACAGTGATATATATGATATATCCCGCACCTCATTTGACGAGGAAAGGACCGACTATCCCTTCACCGGGAGTGACTCCTTTAGCAAAACTAGAAAAGCCTCAAAAGCACTCCATTTTAAAATCATTTGATTCTACAACGATATCAAGTTCATTACTCAATAGGTTTTCAGAAAAACCTGTCGTAGCCCTCCGTCATTTTAGATAAGTTGTATATAGTATTCGTGCTGCATTTGTTGGCTTTCGTCAAGGTGCAGTGTGCGGTAGCTATATGCTGCTTATCTGCTGCATACGATGCGATTGGATTAGGGTAGTCGTGCGGCTTTGTTGGCTTTCGTCAAGGGTCGTGCGGGTGGGTTTAATTCGATCAAGAAATGTACGGGTTGAACTTGACTAGCGGGCTATGGTTTGTTGGCTTTCGTCAAGGTCATAGCACGTTAGGGGCAAAATATTATCGGGAATTTCAAGTGTTGAAATTTGCAATGAGATTGCATACCTTCTATGAGATAGTTGGATCCCGATACCCACTGCGAGTAATTGTTACTCCTGGGAGAGTTTTACACATTACAATTAGCCGATCAAGTAGGTGTCTAGAAAGGTGTCAACGGGGTTACGCCTCTGGGAAAATGAGGTTTACATTAATTAAGTTCGTGCGAAAGCACGGGGGACCTCCCTCAAAGTACCGACACTGGCCTGGCTGAAAGATTGGCGAACTTGTAGTGTGTAATTAATCCCGGCTAGTCTTTCCTTTTAGGGTTTGAAGGAAGATTTGATAAAAAGCAGTGGGAGCCATCCTGATTAGATAAAATAAAAACCAATCTATTCTTGCAAGAGCGCACGCTGAGTGTTTTCTTCTCTCTCTCTCCAGGTAGCGACCATATCACGCCTTAATCAAGATAATAATACGGATTATTGACCGAACCTGCTTGTTATACTGAGCTGGGGAACGTTGGTCCCGCTCCAACTTATAATTGTTATAAGACAGAGCAGGAAATAGGGGAATACCAGAATTCCTTTACCGCCCAAACGAAGGAAGTGCATATGATGCATCTTCTTCGGGTGTGTTCATTACAAAGAACTGTTTCTCAGTATCCTCCGCATCCTGGGTATATGATACCGGATCAGGATCCCAGATATGTAATCTGTTACATAGGGCTACAGATAGGTAGAGAAACTGAGAACGGGTGATAAGTTTCATGAGGCAGAAAACGGGGCAAGTGTTGCAGCCAAGTCTGTTGGTCACTGTCACCCTGTATTCCAAATACATTGATTCTGAACGAATGTTATTAGATACCGAACCTGATATACAAAATCATATCAGTCTCTTTATAAGTAAAGAAAGGATATAATTTTGTATTGTTGGATAATGTTTAGAACATTTCCTATATCAAAAGTTGATCGGTTCAGGCACGTTATCTAAAAGCATTGATGTTTTAAATCAAACTACAGTTCTTATTATATAGAACACACACAAGAGGAAGAATTCAGAAATGAATGTATTCTTCTTGGGGCATTGTAGACTAGGTCATATCAATGCGACCCGACTAGCTGAAGTTACATGAAGATGCATATTTAAATCAGTTTGAATCTACATCTTGTGAAACTTGCCAGTCATGTCACAGAGATAAGATGACCACAGCTCTGTTTACTGGAAACAGAGAAAGAGTTAGTAAACTCTTGGGATGATACATGTTGATGTATGTAGGTCCCCTGTCTACATTTGCCAAGACCGGTTCTTTATACTTCATTAAATTCTCTGATAATCTCTTTTGATTCAGACATGTGTTCCTGTTGAAACACAAGTCAGAACCTTTTGAGATATTCACAGAATATAAGTTAGAAGTAGAGAACCAAAATACGGGTATAAGTATTATGTCCTGCGATGAGATCAGGGAGGAGAATACTTGTGCATGGAATTCCTGGACTATTCTAAAGGAGAATGAGATTCTCTCTCAGCATTATTCCTCCGAATACACCATAGCACGATGGTATATCGGGGCGGAGCAGACACACCCTATGTGACAAGGTGTGCTCTATGATGAGTACTACTGAGTTACTTGTTTCCTTTTTGGGAGTTATGCACTTGAGAAGCTGCATACCTATTGAATAAGGTTCAAATCAAATCAGTTGCCTGCCACTTCATATTTGATATGATATGGGAAGAGCCCATGTCTTAAGCTAGTTAAGATTCGGGGTTGTCCGGCCTATGTCTGAAAAGCAAAATCCGGACAAGCTCGAGGCAAGGTCTGTAATATAGAACTGGAAAGGTTCCAGCTATACAAATTGCAGCATATGATTTGACAGAACCAAAGGATTCAATAGTCCCCGACGAACCTCAACCTCTCCGCCGATCTAGTAGGGTTCCTCACCCACCTGAGAGATACTTTGGTTTCTCTATGACAGTGGGAGCGAGAATTGCATCATGAGATGATTACCCAACTAGTTTCGAGCTGGCCATCAGGAGTGGGACTCTGTAAGAATAGCTGGATGCTTAGCGATCTGAGATGGAATCCATATACACCAACAAAGTATGGACTTTGGTTGCTTTATCTGAAGGGTTAAATCCCCATCAGGAGCAAGTATATCTTGAGAAGATTACTTGGTGTAGATGGAAAAGTTGAGACTTTCAAAGCTGGACTTGTTAAAGCTTTTCGTCATTGACCAGGCGTGGATTATGATGAAACCTTTTCAAATGGCTATGCTTAAGTCCATCCAGATCCTACTTGCCACGGCTACATACCATGACTACGATATCTGGCGGTTGGGTGCCATGACTGCTTTTCTAAATGATGTTTTAGAAGAGAACGTCTATAAGTACACAGCCAGAGGGCTTCGTAGACAGTGGGAGCAGCGGAAACGTGTACAAGATGCTTTATAAGATAAAGCAGGTATCGCGGAGTTGGAACATCTATTTTGATGTGTTAGTCAAAGAGTTTGACATCATCAAAATGGTAGATGAACCTTGTATAAACAAAAGGGTAGTAGGGAGTATGGTAGCGATCCTCGTAGAGTACGTGGATGACATGCTCTTGATAGGGAAGGAGTTTCCTATGCTACGCTCGGTCAATCTCCGCTTATCACATTGATTCTCCATATAGGATCAAAGTGATACCTCCTAAATCCTGGGTTTTGGATCTATGAGATAGATCTAATTGGATGTTAGGATTCTCACTAGTTGTAGTGAGATGATATCAAACGATCCTGGGGAGAATCACTGGAAGGGTTCCAGGGTGATAAAGACGACTGAATGTCAGTCACAGGCATTGTCTTTACCCTCAGTGGAGGGACGGTATGTTGGAAGAGTTCCAAGCTAGATACCGTGGCATACTAGACGATAAAGGCTGGATACATCGCTGCTTAAAATGCTACCAAAGAGGCTGTCTGGGTGTATATTTGTTCATAAGATGAACTTAGTTCCTCCCATTGTGTGACAATGGAGTTGTGGCTTATGCCAAGGAACGTCCGTCCCGTCAGTGATCCAGACATATTCTAAGGCAGTATCACCTGATCATGGAGATGGTTGATCTCCAGGGTGATCGAGGTTATGAGAGCAGACTCAGAGGATAACACGGCGGATCTACTCACAAAGGCCTTTTCCCAGAGAGAGACTTTTATGGGATGGTTGAGTATGAGATACTACAACCACTGCTATCAGATGGCCCTAGTGCAAGTGGGAGATTGTTAGTTATATGTATGCCCTAGAGGCCATTACTGTATATAGGATGTACATTGTAGTGGATGCTGGGACATATATAGGGAGGACTTTCTTGCTCAACATGATAGTATGCTATCTGGTTGCTCTTTACCTTAACGTGTATACTGCTTGTCTCTCTGTTACATGTTGGTAAAGCCCTTAGGATGTGTACTTGACTACCTGGACTATGATGCGGATCATACTAGTGGGGACATGGTATTCCATAAGTACATCCTTCAAAGTCCCTAGTCGTGGGTATATTGAGACGGGGCATCGATATACCAGAGTAGACTAGCGTATACCTTCTCGACCCATACAGATGGGCGATGGATGATCCCATATCCATTGGTGTTTGACATCAGAGATGATATATGGGTGCTCAGTGGAGACTGGGTACACTGGACGGACTCGCCGAGAACTCCCAGATGGTATTATACCTTACGTCAGATGGCAGTTCTCTGGTGACACTGGTACAGAGTAGTCTGTTGATCCGAGATCGTCATAGAGTCTTGTGTGGTTCCCACTGTGCTTTGATTTCCACCTTACCACGTCCAAGAAGGCGTGGAAAACGGTGGTTTTTGGGTACAGTCCCGAGTCACATGGAGGCAATGAGCGATAGGAGGGGATTCGTCTCTCCCGGTATAGGGAGTTGATGTTGCGCTGTGTTCGATTGGCTATAACCGGAAATCCCTGGCCAGGGTTGCTGAGATTTACTGGTAAGTGTTACCTGTAGTTTCTCGAACTGTTATAGACCTCATATCGACACGACTTATCGAGCTATTGGGGTCTGACGTTTACCACCCCTAGGCGAGATATGCGACATATCAGACGATCAGACCGGACTGTACGGTAAGTGTTACTGGTTGGATTCACAGGAGTGTGAGCGGGCTTGCTCGTCGATCTTCTGATCGCTCAATACCCGGGTGGCCGTTACGTTTAGCAGACCGCTTGCGGCTTGTGGGTGTTTGATATGATAATCACCTGCTGCCGGCGTATTGACGAGTCTTTAGAGTCCTACACAGAGGTTTCCTGGCTCAAGCGAAACGAAATAGGAGCGCATATGAGATATGTGCGGGACCGAGAATAATGCGTGTATGTGATACCGTATTCTATTCTCGCGATGAATGTATCGATTGGTTGTATGCGATATAACCTAGTTATCGAATCAAGTATTGATTCGATAAGCCGATACATAGGATACTAGTCGGTTATATGCGATATGACCGGATCGTTAAATCAAGTGTTGATTTAATGATTTAATGTATAATTATATATTTGATATATTACTTTGCATTAACTAGTATTGGTTCACTTTAAATGGATTTTCTCACTTGGATGTGCACATTGTATATGTGATATACTTTTGTGCACTTGATTGTATCATGTTTGATGATACATGTTTGCTAGGGTTTTTGTGTAAAGATCAAACCATGGTTTCATGTTAATGGTTAGGGTTTTGATTTATTCATTTATTTATTTGTTTATTCTTTTTGGAAAATAAAAGGCATGAAAAGAAAATGGTGGCTTGATTTGTATTCTAGTTGAAGCTTCATGAAGCTTTGACCTAAGTGACCATTTTTGTCTCATGCTTAACCCTAACCATTCCCACTAACCCTAGTTTAGTCTCTACACTTGACCATAGTTGGTAGATGATAAGTATTATTATTATTTTCATTTTACTAAATACTTATCATATTATCTTCTTCTTCTTCATCATCTTCTACTTGAAGAAAACCTTGCCTCCATCAATGGCAAATTGAGAAAAAGAGTGAGAAATCCAATTCTAAAGTGAACCCACTTCCTATTTCTTCATCCTCTACCTCTTGCCAAGTAGTATAGGGTGTTCTTTTCACAAGTTTCATGACTTGGTGAAGTTGGAGCTTGATCTAGCGATGCCTCGACGTAGATCATCTTCGGCATCGTCGTCGATGACCTAGCCCGCTTTCTCTCCGATGAAGCCGACGCTAGAGCCCAAGATCCGATTTGGACAGCGAGGGGACTTCATCGCGGAGCCATGGAGGTGGTGGACCGGATCTACAAAGGTTGTAGCCCCTTCACTTTAGTTAAGTTGTTAACTTGCTCGTAGTTTCGCCTACCACCTCCATGGCTCCGCGATGAAGTCCCCTCGCTGTCCAAATCGGATCTTGGGCTCTAGCGTCGGCTTCATCGGAGAAAAAGCGGGCTAGGTCATCGACGACGATGCCGAAGATGATCTACGTCGAGGCATTGCTAGATCAAGCTCCAACTTCACCAAATCATGAAACTTGTGAAAAGAACACCCTATACTACTTGGCAAGAGGTAGAGGATGAAGAAATAGGAAGTGGGTTCACTTTAGAATTGGATTTCTCACTCTTTTTCTCAATTCGCCATTGATGGAGGCAAGGTTTTCTTCAAGTAGAAGATGAAGAAGAAGAAGAAGATAATATGATAAGTATTTAGTAAAATGAAAATAATAATAATACTTATCATCTACCAACCATGGTCAAGTGTAGAGACTAAAGTAGGGTTAGTGGGAATGGTTAGGGTTAAGCATGAGACAAAAATGGTCACTTAGGTCAAAGCTTCATGAAGCTTCAACTAGAATACAAATCAAGCCACCATTTTCTTTTCATGCCTTTTATTTTCCAAAAAGAATAAACAAATAAATAAATGAATAAATCAAAACCCTAACCATTAACATGTAACCATGGTTTGATCTTTACACAAAAACCCTAGCAAACATGTATCATCAAACATGATACAATCAAGTGCACAAAAGTATATCACATATACAATGTGCACATCCAAGTGAGAAAATCCATTTAAAGTGAACCAATACTAGTTAATGCAAAGTAATATATCAAATATATAATTATACATTAAATCATTAAATCAACACTTGATTTAACGATCCGGTCATATCGCATATAACCGACTAGTATCCTATGTATCGGCTTATCGAATCAATACTTGATTCGATAACTAAGTTATATCGCATACAACCAATCGATACATTCATCGCGAGAATAGAATATGGTATCACATACACGCATTATTCTCGGTCCCGCACATATCTCATATGCGCTCCTATTTCGTTTCGCTTGAGCCAGGAAACCTCTGTGTAGGACTCTAAAGACTCGTCAATACGCCGGCAGCAGGTGATGATCATATCAAACACCCACAAGCCGCAAGCGGTCTGCTAAACGTAACGGCCACCCGGGTATTGAGCGATCAGAAGATCGACGAGCAAGCCCGCTCACACTCCTGTGAATCCAACCAGTAACACTTACCGTACAGTCCGGTCTGATCGTCTGATATGTCGCATATCTCGCCTAGGGGTGGTAAACGTCAGACCCCAATAGCTCGATAAGTCATGTCGATATGAGGTCTATAACAGTTCGAGAAACTACAGGTAACACTTACCAGTAAATCTCAGCAACCCTGGCCAGGGATTTCCGGTTATAGCCAATCGAACACAGCGCAACATCAACTCCCTATACCGGGAGAGACGAATCCCCTCCTATCGCTCATTGCCTCCATGTGACTCAGGACTGTACCCAAAAACCACCGTTTTGCACGCCCTCTTGGACGTGGTAAGGTGGAAATCAAAGCACAGTGGGAACCACACAAGACTCTATGACGATCTCGGGTCAACAGACTACTCTGTACCAGTGTCACCAGAGAACTGCCATCTGACGTAAGGTATAATACCATCTGGGAGTTCTCGGAGAGTCCGTCCAGTGTACCCAGTCTCCACTGAGCACCCATATATCATCTCTGATGTCAAACACCAATGGATATGGGATCATCCATCGCCCATCTGTATGGGTCGAGAAGGTATACGCTAGTCTACTCTGGTATATCGATGCCCCGTCTCGATATACCCACGACTAGGGACTTTGAAGGATGTACTTATGGACTACCATGTCCCCACTAGTATGATCCGCATCATAGTCCAGGTAGTCAAGTACACATCCTAAGGGCTTTACCAACATGTAACAGAGAGACAAGAAGTATACACGTTAAGGTAAAGAGCAACCAGATAGCATACTATCATGTTGAGCAAGAAAGTCCTCCCTATATATGTCCCAGCATCCACTACAATGTACATCCTATGTACAGTAATGGCCTCTAGGGCATACATATAACTAACAGGTGTATTTTCTCCTTAGAAGTCGTGAGGACTCCCAAGTGTGATTTTCCTTTGTGAGTCGTAAGGATCCTACGAAGGTTTGTTCTCTTCATGCATCGTGAGGACACATGAGTGGGTCTTCCCAATGGAGCATAATTCCAAAGGCAGAGACCAGCCGCGTAACTGGTGATTGCGGTGGGATATGGGTATGATGAGAATTATTTGAGCCCGTGGATTGTATACGGTAGTCAATTTGGGGACTGGCCGTAAGGCTGGGAGAATTTTGGGAAATTGGATTTTGGTTGGCGTCTGCATCGCTGCACTGGAATATGGTACCCGAAGCAACTCATCATTCGCCGTTGTTTTTTTTTTTTTTTTGTTTTTGTTTTTTTCTTGTTTTACCGCGATTGCTCTATCATTTCAGCTTTTCATATCGCGAAGATCGCGATTGCCCTATCATTTCGGCATTTATTCGCGGTTGCCCCATCATTTCGGATTTACTTTCATCTTTATTTTACTCGCTGATTTTTATTGCGAGTTGCCTCATCATTTCGGCTTTATTTTTATCTTTATTTTACACGCTGATTTTTATTGCGAGTTGCCCCATCATTTCGGCTTTTCTTTATTTTTCTTTTATTTACACATTTTTTTGTTTATTTACATATATATATATATATATATATATATATATTACATTCCTAGTTTAACGACTTAGAGGTCGACTGTTCCCAGTTTAATGACATGGCGGTCAATTGTTTTCAAAGAAAGGCAGGTGTCTGAGAGAATCAGTTTCACGAAGAACTTCGGTCTCCGTTTGTTTGAAATTGGCGGTCACAGCTCGATTGTTTGTTAACACGCCTTTAGACAGTTCTATCTCTCCTGCCTTGTATTGCTTTTCAACCTAATCTTTGAAGATGAAGCAGTCCTCAATGGCATGACCTATCACTCTGTGATAGGGGCAGTTTTTGGGGTCATCGGTCATATTCGCTTCCTGCGGTCTTTTTGACTCTGGCAGTTGTAGACTGTTCCTCAGGGCGTCTTTGAATATTTTACGGATTTTGTCCCTTTTGAAGGAATAGACCTTATCCAGCTTCTCTTTCAGTGGAGATTCTCCTCCCTCTCTGAATACTGGCTTCCGAGGCTAGTTAGCACTAGGCCCGCTCATCCCTCGCTTATTTCGGTTAGCCGAAGTGTTGAAAGATTCAGAATCGTCGGGATTTCCGAATTTGCGATTATCGTCCTTTCGGTTTCTCCAGGACCGATTGCTATTTTGGGAATCTGATGAGGACTCCTGCTTTGAGCGCTCTAGCATCTGAACTTTTTTGGTCAGCTCTTGGAATGTTTTGAGACCCGCGGTGCATAAAAACGGGGCCATCCAATTGTTGAGATTTCCGACAAGGAGACTGACAGATTGGTCCTGCTCTATCGGCGGTTCACATTTGACGGAGAGATTGCGCCATCGAATTATAAAATCCGTGCTGCTTTCGTTGTTCTTTGGCTTGGTCCTTATGAGCTCGGCAATGGTGATCTTATCGCTGACGCTCATGAACCTCTGCCGAAACAGAGACTCCATTTGGACGAAAGTTGTGACGGAGCCATCCGGTATGCTCGCTTACCAATCGAAAGCAACGTCGGCCAAGCTATTAACGAACTGGCGGAGGAGAAGCGCATCATTGCCCCCAGTATTCCCGCATGATGCTTTAAAGTGGGCGATGTGCTGATTCGCATTTCCCGTCCCATCAAATCTTCCGAATTTAGGGATGACATTGCCGCTGGGAAATTCTACCAGATCATACTGAGCAGGATATGGTCCCCGGCTACTGCTAACATCTTTTTGCGCTTCGGCTTCAGCTACCAATGTTTTGACTTTGCTGGCAACCAAATCCATGATTTGATCTTGAGTTAGCGGGCTACTGTCATCGGTAGCCAAGACATTTCCCGAGATAGGATGCGACTGATTTTCATGGGGTTCGCCCACTTTTGGATTTGAGGGAATAGGCGACGGCTGCTTTGGGACACCGTTTCCCGGTTCATGAGCAGAGCCCTGCGCTTGATTGGGCGGCTGAGAGGCAAGTCGGGCCGTGAGCTGCAAGACGACATTCGTCAAGTCGTCAATTTTGGAGTAATGTTTGGCCATCTCCTTGTCTTTGCTTCTGTGCTGTTTTCGGAGCTCTTGGAGAAGTTGCTGCTCTGCATTCTTGGGACGGAAGATTGGCTTCTCTTCACTTTCCGAGCCCGACTCCTCATGAACTGATGGCTCTCTCTGCTTATTAGCCTCACTGGAAGGGCCTTCATTATCTTCCAGAGGAGGCTGGTCTTGGGATGTGGCAGCCATATTCACACCAGGAGATGGCCAAACATTACTCCAAAATTGTCGCTGGGACTCCAAACATTACCCCATCCTTGCTTTTGCTGCGAAGGTTGTCGCTGGGACGCGTGCCCACCATGTAGACGGTGTGGATAACACATTCAACCATCCTTTCATCATTGGTAGCTGGTTTCGCGGAGTGGTCCGGGCTTTGGAAATTCACAAATTCTAACATGGCTGGAGCCCTAGCCTTTTTGTTGGCTCTAGAATTGGTAGGGTTGCTTGCCGCTCTCGTAGGGGTCTAGGGGTGTGGGATTGGCTATTCATCACGACCGTGGAATCCGTGTTTTATACAGGCTCAAAATAAAACACGGACGTCCTAGTATATCCAATATTTCATATGATATTTTCTGCTGCGTTATCTGTGATGTGATCATGTGATATGTTCAGATAAATATAGTATATAGTATATATGATATATTATATAAACGTTGCTTATGTTTTACACCCGCGCTAGCCCTGCCCCACTCTGCCGTTAGTTACCTAACCTAACGGTGCAGACGGGACATCGAGGCGAATGCGGATGGCATAAGCGTACGTTGTATTTATCTGTGATGTTTAGGTGGACTTAAATGATGGGACATTCATTAATGAGATTAATGAAAGAAAATAAACCTAAAAGATGTCGTGGAATCGAATTTCAAAAATCAGGTAGCTCTAGTTGTTGCTTTGCATAGCGGTGTTCCTTGTAGAACATCCAGCACCTCATTCGACGAGGAAAGAGCCGAGATCCCTTCACCGGGAGTGACCTCTTTAGGAATGACTAGCAGATGCTACAACCTTCGGTTTGTCTTTCGACTGCTTTTCTAGTTTTTGCTTTGCATAGTGGTATTGTAAATATCCTGCACCTCATTCGACGAGGAAAGAGCCGAGATCCCTTCACCGGGAGTGACCTCTTTAGCGAAACTAGCAAAAGCCTAAAAAACACTCCATTTAAAAACCATTTGATTCTGCAGCGAGATCAAGTTCAAAGCGTTAAAGGTTTTCTTAAAAACCATCCGCAACCCTCCGTCATTTTAGGAAGTAGAGTACTTAGTATTCATGCTGTGTTTGTTGACCATAGTCAAGGCACAATGTACAGTAGCTAAGTGATGTCTTCCTACACCGCATATGATGCGATTAGTTAGGACAGTTGCGTGACTTTGTTGACCTTAGTTAAGGGTCATGTGGGTGGGTCTAATTAATCACGAAATGACGGGTAGAACTTGACTAGTGCTTATGATTTGTTGACCATAGTTAAGGTCATAAGTGCTAGGGGTAAAAACCTTTATCGGGAGTTTCAAGTGTTGAAATTTGCAATGAGATTGCATACCTTCTATATGATAGTTGGATCCCAATACCCACTGCGAGTAATTGTTACTTCTGGGAGAGTTTTGCACTTTACAATTAGCCGATCAAGTAGGTGTCTAGAAAGGTGTCAACGGGGTTACGCCCCTGGGAAAACGAGATTTATTTTAATTAGGTCCGTATGAAAGCACGGGGAACCTCCCTCAAAGTACCGGCACTGGCCTGGCTGAAAGATTGTCGAACTTGTAGAGTGTAATTAATCCCGGCTAGTCTTTCCTTTTAGGGTTTGAAGGAGGATTTGATAAAAACAGTGAGAGTCATCCTGATTAGATAAAATATATAACCAATCTAATCTTGCAAGAGCGCACGCAGAGTGTTTTCTTCTCTCTCTCTCCAGGTAGCGACCATGTCACGCCTTAATCAAGATAATAATATGGATGTATTGACCGAACCTACTTGTTATACTTAGCTGGGGAACGTTGGTCCCGCTCCAATTTATAATTGTTATAAGACAGAGCACGAATTAGGGGAATACCAGGATTCCCATGTCGCCCAAACGAAGAAAGTGCATGATGATGCATCTTCTTCGGGTGTGTTCATTACAAAGAACTGTTTCTCTGTATCCTCTACGTCCTGGGTATTAGATACCAGATCAGGATCCCGCATATGTAATCTGTTACATGGGCTACAGAAAGGTAGAGAACTGAGAACGGGTGATAAGTTTCATGAGACAGAAAACGGTGCAAGTGTTGCAGCCAAGTCTGTTGGTCTCTATCACCCTGTATTACCAGAATACATTGATTCTGAACGAATGTTATTAGATACCGAACCTGATATAAAACATCATATCAGTCTCTTTACTAGTAAAGAAATGATATAATTTTGTATTGTTGGATAATGTTTTGAACATTTCCTATATCAAGAGTTGATCGGTTCAGGCACGTTATCTAAAAGCATTGACGTTCTAAATCAAACTACAGTTCTTAGTATACGGAACACACACGAGAGGAAGAGTTCAGAAAACAACGAATTCTTCTTGAGGCATTGTAGACTAGGTCATATCAATGCGACCCGACTAGCTAAGTTACATTTAGATGCATATTTAAATCAGTTTAAATTTACATCTTATGAAAATTGCCAGTCATGTCACAAAGATAAGATGACCATAGCTCCGTTTACTGGAAACAGAGAAAGAGTTAGTAAACTCTTGGGATTGATACATGCTGATGTATGAAGGTCCCCAGTCTATATATGCCTGGACTGATTCTTTGTACTTCATTACATTCACTGATAATCTCTCTAGATTCAGACATATGTTCCTGTTGAAACATCCGAACCTTTTGAGATAATCACCGAATATAAGTTAGAAGTAGAGAACCAATAACGGGTATAAGTATTATGTCCTTTGATCTGATCAGGGAGGAGAATACTTGAGCAAGGAATTCCTGGACTATTCTAAAGGAGAATGAGATTCTCTCTCAGCATTACTCCTCCGTATACACCACAGCACAACGGTGTATCGGGGCAGAGCAATCGCACCATATTAGATATGGTGTGCTCTATGATGAGTATTACTGAGTTACCTGTTTCTTTTTGGGGGTTATGCACTTGAGAAGCTGCATACCTGTTGAATAGGGTTCGAATCAAATCAGTGCCTACCACTCCATATGAGATATGGTATGGGAAGAGCCCATCTCTTAAGCAAGTTAAGATTTGGGGTTGTCCGGCCTATGTCAAAAGCAAAATTCGGACAAGCTCGAGGCAAGGTCAGTTCTGTAGAACTGGAAGGAGTTCCAGCTATACAAACTACAGCTGATGATTTGATAGAACCAAAGGATTCAATAGATTCCGACAAACCTCAGCCTCTCCACCGATGTAGCAGGGTTCCTCATCCGCCTGAGAGATACTTCGATTTCTCGATGACAGTGGGAGCGTGGATTGCATCATGAGATGATGATCCAACTAGTTTCGAGCAGGCCATCAAGAGTGGGGACTCTGTAAGAATGGCTGGATGCTTAGCGATCTGAGATGGAATCCATGTACACCAACAAAGTATGGACTTTGTTTGCTATATCTGAAGGGTTAAATCCCCATCAGGAGCAAGTATATCTTGAGAAGATTACTTGGTATAGATGGAAAAGTTGAGACTTTCGAAGCTAGAATTGTTAAAGGTTTTCGTCATCGACCAGGCATGGATAATGATGAAACCTTTTCCAGTAGCTATGCTTAAGTCCATCCAGATCCTACTTGCCATTGCTACATACCATGACTACGATATCTGGTGGTTGGGTGTCATGACTATTTTTCTAAATACTGATTTAGAAGAGAATGTCTATAAGTACACAGCCAGAGGGCTTCGTAAACAGTGGGAGCAGCGGAAAAGTGTGCAAGTTGCTTTACAGAATAAAGCAGGCATTGCGGAGTTGGAACATCTGTTTTGATGTGGTAGTCAAAGAGTTTGACTTCATCAAAATAGTAGATGAACCTTGTACATACAAAAAGGATAGTAGAGAGTAAGGTGGTCATCCTCGTATTGTACGTGGACAACATACTCTTGATGGGAAAAGAGTTTCCTATGCTACGCACGGTCAATCTCCTCTTATCACAAGGATTCTCCAAATAGGATAAAGGTGATACCTTCTAAATCCTGGGATTTGGATCTATGCGATAGATCTAAATGGATATTAGGATTCTCACTAATTGTAGTAAGATGGTATCAATCGATCCTGGGGAGAATCACTGGAAAGGTTCCAGGGTAGTAAGGTTGACTGAATGTCAGTCACAGGCATTGTCTTTACCCTCAGTAGAGAGACGGTATGTTGGAAGAGTTCCAAGCTAAGATACCGTGGCAAACTAGACGATAAAGGCTGGTGACATCGCTATCAAAGATACTACCAAAGAGGCAGTTTGGGTGTATATTGGTTCATAAGATGAACTAGGTTCCTACCATTGTGTGACAATGGAGGTGTAGCTTTGGCCCAGGAACCCTAGTCCCATCAGTGACCTAGACATATTCTGAGGCAGCATCACCTGATTATGGAGATAGTTGATCTCTAAGGTGATCAAGGTTAGGAGAGTAGACTCAGAGGACAACACGGCGGATCCACTCACAAAGGCCTTTTCCCAAAGAGAGATCTTTTATGGGATGGTGGAGTATGAGATGCTACAACCACTGCTATAGATGGCCCTAGTGCAAGTGGGAGATTGTTAGTTATATGTATGCCCTAGAGGCCTGTAAGCCCGCGGGGGCGCCCCGGCCGTCGATCCGACGCCGGAGACGCGGAAAACAAAAACTTTGCGAACTTTGCAAAATGGCACCGCCGCGGACTTTTCACCCGGATCGGGCCATTAACCTAGCTAGCTAGCAAAATAGAAAAGAGTAGAGATGCTATACCAAGCGATCCGTGTCCTTCGGTCTTTGTCTCCACTCCGATCTCCTGCGGAATCTCCGTCACCTCCTCGCTCGTCGGAAAAGGGCACCACGTAGCCGGAATCTTTTACGGGCTCCCGCCTCTTGACCGAGGCAACTCGGGCGCGAAGTTGGCTAGCCGACGCATCCAAGGCTTGCTATAGAATAGTGTAGTGAACTTGTCTCTTTAGGGTTCTTGAAGTTGCCATGGATGGAGGTGGTGATGAGAGAAAGAACTATGGAGGAATATGATGCTCTCAACTTAGCAAAGGAACAATAAGATGAACAAAGTTTTTCCTCCTCCCAAATGATCTCACCCTCTCTCCTCTCCTATGTGGCCGGCCCCTCTCCAAGAATGAAGAAGATTGGAGAGAGAAAAGAAAACTTCTCTCATACAAGGAAAAAGAATGAATAATAATTTATCAAAATGGTCACTCTCATTTCACCTTCACAAACCATCAAATGAAAGGAATGGAATAGACTAGAAAGGCATCTCATGATGAAACAAGTCTCATCATAATGCAACATATGCAAGAAAACCCTCCACTAAATGTTAATTGCAAACTTGCAATTAACACCCTCCACCAAGAAAGTCCGACCGAGAAGGAATGAAGGAAAACCGGCCGGAACGGAATGCAAACTGGCAACTTCAGAAAACCGATCCCGTAATAAATTACAGGAAAACCCCCACTGCTGCAAATACATGCCCGCATTTGTATTCCCACTGAACACAAATGCAAAGAGACAAAACTACACTATCAAATACTAGAATCCGGCTTAAGCCAAAGCCGGCTAGTAAAAACTGTCCGATCACGATCCGTGCAATACCGCACGTATCTGATCGAACCCTGCCATATCTCCATACGGCCTCTACAGCGTTTCGCCCGAAACTTGAGTAACTGTCTGTGTGGTGGACTCTAAAGACTCGTCAATACTATGGCTGTGGATTTAACCACTAGCACGTCAGAGGTATTAGCCATACGTGACGGGCCACCAGCTATTGACCAAAAGGGACGTCGATGAGCGAACTCATCCTGACACCCTACTGAGCCTGTCAGTGACAATATCCGTACAGTCCGGTCCGTTCGTCTATGAGTATCGCATGGCGGGCCTAGGGGGTTGGTAAAAGTCAGACCCCCAAAAGCGGTACAAGTCGTGTCGGAGTGTAGCCCAGAACACCCTGAGATACTACTGGAATACCTACCAGCAAATCTCCTGCCTTGGCCAAGGACTTTTCATGTTCTGGCTCTCCTAGACACAGCACGACCTCACCCCCAATACCGGGAGAGACGAACCCCTGCAGATCCGCTCACTGCCTCCATGTGGCTCGGGACTGTACCCAACTAAAACCTGTTTGCACGACTCCTTTGAGCCATGGTAGGGTAGTAATCAAAGTACAGTGGGAACTCACACGAGACAAATGACGATCCCAGGTCGATGAACTAACCTGTACACATGTCACCTGGGAACTGCTATCTGACGTCTGGTATATCCCAACTAGCAGGTTCCCGGCGAGTCCTGTCCGGTATACTCATAACCCAATGAGCACCTGTATACATCTTAGGTGAACCAACTGACACCAGTGGCTTGTGAGACCGGCCACCGCCCCTCGTCGGGGTCTCGACTGTATACACTAGTCTACTCTGGAGAAACGATGCCCTGTCTCGAATCTCCCACGACTAGGGACCTTTTAAGGATATGCTTGTAGACCCCCAGCTCCCACTTATATGATCGCCCTCATACTGCTGGTGGTCAAGCAAGAATCCAAGGGGCTTTATCAACGTGTAATAGCGACTCGAAAGGTCACCTAAAGCAGTACACGATGATAAAGATAAACCAGATAGCATACTATCATCTCGAGTAAGACTGTCCTACCGGGATAGGTCCTCCCCTCAATCATTGCAATCACGTGCCTGTGATCCAATAATTGACCCTGAGGGCACTATCTCCAACAATCTCCCACTTGCACTCGAGGCTAATTATTGCGATGTCGCATACTCATAGCCCGTGTGATACCGAACACCCAACTCCTCTACTAGTCAGTCTCACAAAGCTCGTTTGCGAAACTATTGCGTTCGAGGAATAGCCTCAGTGAGTAGATCCGCTTTGATGTTTCTTTCTATGTCTCTCTATATCTCATGTTCGCAGAGAAAACTATCTCCCGAAATGAGCAATACCTGTCCTAGAATGTCTGGATGTCTGATGGGACCTAGTTCAGAAATGAACTCCAAATCCAAACTTCTTAGACTGTATCGTCAACTGAACTTAATCAGTATCCTGCGCCATGCCTTCCCTCAGTTTCCACCTGGACCACCTGTCCAAAATACTGCCCCTCGTTAGAGGGAAAACTATAACTCTGACAGCCACTCTGCCATCCAGGTCACCTTGGAAGCCTGGAATGATAACCGTCTCCTAAAGGAGGCTGCCGTTATCAGTTCCCTAGAACATCAACTTATGTTCTAAAACCGCTTCCAACTGTTTCTCCAGGATTGGATCAATATTGACTTATTGCATCTACTGCAAGAACAATATCTGGTGTGGTACTTGACATCTCATGATTGACTCAATTGCCTAAGCAAGTGATCTGCCAATCATGCACATCCCTCTCGCCTTTAGTCTGCAAGACACCTTTAGAGAGGGTGACTCCATCACCTGCAGGTATACTACCGTGCCAGGAGTCGTCTATTCTAAATACTCATAGAATGCGGTCAAAGTACCCAGATTGGGAAACCACCCAAATCTAGATCTAAAACCATAGATCTAGTAACCAGAATGTCTGATTTAATATCCAAGTCCTATATGGAGAAACCACTGTGTGACGACCAAAGTATAACCGATCGTAGTATAGGAATATCACTTCCTGCTCTGTGTATGTCATCAAATACCAGGACATCATACCCTACTACCTTCTTAACAGATCCATCCCCTATTCTGATGAAGTCATACCTATGACTGTCACATCAGAAATAGATGATCTATCTCCGCTATATCTGCTTTAGTCTATAAATAGACATAAGCTAACTGTCCACCAATGCTTCCGCTGCTCCCACTGACTACGACAACCCTCTGGCAGAGTCATATAGACGTACACTTCTAAAACCAGTTTAGAACGACGCTATACTCATCCTCCTGCCGAGTCTCACAGTCTGGAACAACAGCAATGGCAAGTCTGGGTAAACAAGAACCTCCCTGACACCGTCCTTGAGCATACCGAAGTACCTCTCGAGTGCCTGAGGTTACCCACCATTATCTGCGGAGTGGCCAATGGAATGTCAAACCAGATTGAATCTTTAGGTTCTTATCAAATCTTCAGTAATCGTTTGCGGTTCTGGAATCACTTCCAGTTCTACCATACTCCCACTACTGTTTTCTGAAAAAGTCCATTTTTGTTAAAACTGTGGCGAGTCAAGAACAATATCACTATTGATCTTCCAGATGGTAGAAAGTCAACCCTCGTCATAGCCCGGGTCAACCCACAAACAGCCACTACTGAAACGTGCCTTGAGTTGTCCAGTGTCTGGTTTTAAGCATAAGCCGGACAACTCCCCGTATCTTAACAATGTCAAGATATGAACTGTTCTATATCCAAGAACCAGAGGCACTGATTTAATTGAATCAGATTCAAATCATGCAGCTGTCTCCAGTGCATGTCAAGTAAATGGAAGAGAGGCCGATCAGCGTTACTCAACTTAGGAGTACTTCCAATTATGAGTAACCTGAAAGAGAAGCAAGTTCTCTTAATCATTACTATCAACTGAATACCATACACAAGTATCTACATCTTCGATCACCTTGAAGAATCCCGATACTTGCGATACCTGGTTCTCTACTGTATTCTTATACCTATAACTCCTCAAAACTTAGACCCTGTGTTTCTACGAAACACATGTCTAAGAACTAGAGAAGTTAAAAGTAAACAGAATATAGTACGAGGACCAACCCCTCTGTCCTAATGGACACTGGACAATATACAATACTCTGTATAAGTCCGGTGAGTCTAACAACTCATTCACTGTGTGTCGTAGGTTGAAAACTGTACTTTTGGTTAAGAAGAATTACACCGCTGTTCAATGCTCCTTACCTAACCATCCACTGGTATAGGTAAATGTCATAGACATAATTTCAAAAAGTATATCTCACTCTATAAAAATAGACGTACAGATATATCAATTTGAAATTGCTGCACAACAACGGATATTCAAAACCAAATATTTGCCAACCGGCAAACAACCCAGGTGACTTCCTCAAATATCACCGATTACAACGAATCCCGATATAATGAGGATGGTCACCTAATTCCCAATAACTTACTCCCACTCATCGTCTGTAAAACCATACAGATGTGAGAATCCAACCTGGTAAATACATACCCTGGAGTAAGTGTCTAATCGGGAAATCAGTTTTCTTTTAACAGTACACAGTGAAACTGAAACATTGAAATGTTTCGATGGGGTATGCTGGTATTCCTAGTAATGCCTCTTCCATTATCCAGATTCACAACTATAACTGTATAATTCTTTGCCACCTCTCCAAATCCCTTTACATGTCTTTAGTCATTACCTTCTGTACACCCCTTTAGGCCAAATGGTTTTCTTCCTTCCCTACCGTTCGGCACCAGCCTATGGTTTGGAAGAAGACTATCCAATAAGCATAATGGGTGTACTGTCCTAGTCCTAGGAGCACTCGCAATGCGAGAGAAGGTGAGGATAAAAGACAACCGAATGAACTTAATTCATAGGTGATTTTGGATTGACAAAGAAGTACATGGTTTGGTCGTGAATAGCAGTCGCAATTTACTTTGCCCTCTTACTAATCCCTTGCTTTGTCTGAACTTAATACCTTCTGTACACCGTTTAGGCTAATTGGTTTTCTTCATTCCCTACCGGTCGGCACCAGCCTAGGGTCTGGAAGAAGACTATCCAATTTGCGTAATAGGTGTACTACTCCTAAACCAAGGAGTACTCGCAACGTGAGAGAAGGTAAAAGGAAAAGACAACTGAAAGTACTTTATTCCTTTTTCTCCAGAACCGGAAACCATCCTCGAAGTCCTTCGAGTTCGTATATAACCATACGATGGTTTTGTCCAATGGAAGTGGACGTTCGTAGTAATACGGGGTGTCCTGGAGAAAAGGGTAAAAGTAGGAGTGGCAATGAGGTCTGCAACTCTGACAATCCAAAAGCCAGTGTTAAGATGGTTCGGTCAACTTGGTCACTGAGTCATAGTCTAGGGTCGGGTCAATGGTCGCTGCCAGAGAGAGAGAGAAAAGAAACACTCAGCGTGCACTCTAACCTAGATCAGAATGGTTACCAATTTATCTAATCTGGAAACCTCCCACTGTAACGTCAAATTCTTCCCCAAACCTGAAAGAAGAATTAGCCGGGAATGCATGAGGAGTAAACCAACTCATCAGTGGGAATCGGGATCCAACTCTCATCGCATGATAACGTGACGGAATCCGCTCACGTTATCACACTCCAGAAGGTATGCGCATATCTGGCAAGTTTCAGTACTTTTGAAACTCCCGATGTGGATTTCTGCCCCATGCTCTTATGACCTTGACTTTGGCCAACATATCATAAGTCACATGTCAAGTTCTACCCGTCATTTTCCTGGTTAATTTGAACCCACCCGTACGTACCCTTGACTTTGGCCAAAATGGCAGTACGACTGTCCCAAACCAACGCATCTATCTATGCTACATATGAATACCCAACAGCTACCAAACACTGTGCCTTGACTTTGGCCAACATACACAGCTTGAATACTATTGACCATCCATATGAAACGACGGAGGGCTACGAATGGTTTCTGGCGAAAACCTTTAACGTAATGAACTTGATATCGTTGAAGGAACTGATAGCTTTTAAAAATATAGTTACGAAAACCTTTGCTAAAGAGGTCACTCCCGGTGAAGGGATCTCGGCTCTTTCCCCGTAGAATGAGGTGCAGGATATTCCAACTGAATACCACGATGCAAAGCAAAAGTAATCGGCTATAGTGAAGTTAATGCCCTGACGCAAACTTCTGTCCAAGGGGTCATTCCCGGTGAAGGGATCTCGGCCCTTGCCACGTCGACTGAGGAGCAGGATATTCCAAATGAATACCTCTGTGCAAAACAAAAGAGAACGCCCTTGCAATAACAGCTTTTTTGAAAAAGTGTTCCAACAACATCAGATTAGGTTTGTTTAACTTGCATTGATCCGAATCAATGCAGTCCCATCAATTGATCACACCACAAAAAACGAAAATATACTGATGTACGTATATGCCATCCGCATTCGCCACTGGGTCCCGTCATCACCCGTTAGGTTAGCTTACTAACGACAGAGCGGGGACTGGACTAGCGCGGATGAAAAACATATACAACATCTATAAATATATATATACCAATATATAGTATTTCGCTCAAGGCGTGATAAACAATGCAGCAGCACAGAAAAGTATAGCAACACAGATCAATACAGATATCTGGGATCCCCGGGTTTCACAGAGCCGCTACTGAAACCCGACGTTCCCCTGGTCGTGTGGATAGCCTGTGCAATGAAATCCTAGACCCCTACGGGCGCGGCAAGTTACCCGCCAAAACCTGAAGCGAGGCAGCCCCCTTCAGCGACGTGAATGGACCACCCAGCACTTCACGGAATCCGGTAACTTGGGCACCCCTCCTGGGTCAGCCTGTACCCCCTACGAGTGCGGCGAATAGCCCGCCAATTCTAGAGTGAAGCCCCCTTCATCTCAACGCCATGAGATGCGGGCTTGTTGCCCTCCAGAATCCGGCTATCCGTGCACCCCTCCGCGGGGTAATCCTAGTACAGAAAGTAAAATATACATACAACGGGTACATCGACCGCAACCAGGTCGTGCCCCAAAATAATAATACAAACTGGCAGTGACGGCAGTCCACATGTCGGACGCTCGCCCCGCAATATCAAATGTACATAATACAACAGCAACTGTACTACCACTGCAACCAGGCTATCCTCCACGACCGATCCGCAACAACACAGTACAATCACAGAACATCAACGTGAAAGTCACGTTCGCAAATCCGTCTAACCGGGCTATAGCAGTTAGATGGGATTTACCGAACGAATGACATTCACGGTCGCAGATATAAAGTAAATACTGTGAACTAGCATGTTTAAAATATCCGATCGAACAAATTTATCAAAGTGGGCCCCACACACTACTGTAGCACTTACAGAAAATCTGGGCCCAAAGAAAATATCCCAAAAGCCCTATTTTCAACTCATAAGCTTACTGGGAAAATATGGTGCCACGATTCCTCTTTTCCGCCGCGCAAGCGCGGCCAAACCAGGGTTTTGGCCGCGCTTCCGCGGTCGAAGTGAGGAATCAGTGGATCGTATTTTCCCAGAATTCTTATAATTTGTTGTACATGTCTCTGCAATCACCAGAAAAATTTTAGGAGCTCAAAAAATTTTAACAGAGAACACATGTGCACAAAAAATACGGTTTTCGGGTTTTTGTTCGATCGAGTTCTAAACGCGCTAGAGCAAGCTAGGGAAGGTTAACGGCGTGGCTCTGATACCATTGTAAGCCCGCGGGGGCGCCCCGGCCGTCGATCCGACGCCGGAGACGCGGAAAACAAAAACTTTGCGAACTTTGCAAAACGGCACCGCCGCGGACTTTTCACCCGGATCGGGCCATTAACCTAGCTAGCTAGCAAAATAGAAAGAGTAGAGATGCTATACCAAGCGATCTGTGTCCTTCGGTCTTTGTCTCCACTCCGATCTCCTGCGGAATCTCCGTCACCTCCTAGCTCGTCGGAAAAGGGCACCACGTAGCCGGAATCTTTTACGGGCTCCCGCCTCTTGACCGAGGCAACTCGGGCGCGAAGTTGGCTAGCCGACGCGTCCAAGGCTTGCTATAGAATAGTGTAGTGAACTTGTCTCTTTAGGGTTCTTGAAGTTGCCATGGATGGAGGTGGTGATGAGAGAAAGAACAATGGAGGAATATGATGCTCTCAACTTAGCAAAAGAACAATAAGATGAACAAAGTTTTTCCTCCTCCCAAATGATCTCACCCTCTCTCCTCTCCTACGTGGCCGGCCCCTCTCCAAGAATGAAGAAGATTGGAGAGAGAAAAGAAAACTTCTCTCATACAAGGAAAAAGAATGAATAATAATTTATCAAAATGGTCACTCTCATTTCACCTTCACAAACCATCAAATGAAAGGAATGGAATAGACTAGAAAGGCATCTCATGATGAAACAAGTCTCATCATAATGCAACATATGCAAGAAAACCCTCCACTAAATGTTAATTGCAAACTTGCAATTAACACCCTCCACCAAGAAAGTCCGACCAAGAAGGAATGAAGGAAAACCGGCCGGAACGGAATGCAAACTGGCAACTTCAGAAAACCGATCCCGTAATAAATTACAGGAAAACCCCCACTGCTGCAAATACATGCCCGCATTTGTATTCCCACTGAACACAAATGCAAAAAGACAAAACTACACTATCAAATACTAGAATCCGGCTTAAGCCAAAGCCGGCTAGTAAAAACTGTCCGATCACGATCCGTGCAATACCGCACGTATCTGATCGAACCCTGCCATATCTCCATACGGCCTCTACAGCGTTTCGCCCGAAACTTGAGTAACTGTCTGTGTGGTGGACTCTAAAGACTCGTCAATACTATGGCTGTGGATTTAACCACTAGCACGTCAGAGGTATTAGCCATACGTGACGGGCCACCAGCTATTGACCAAAAGGGACGTCGATGAGCGAACTCATCCTGACACCCTACTGAGCCTGTCAGTGACAATATCCGTACAGTCCGGTCCGTTCGTCTATGAGTATCGCATGGCGGGCCTAGGGGGTTGGTAAAAGTCAGACCCCCAAAAGCGGTACAAGTCGTGTCGGAGTGTAGCCCAGAACACCCTGAGATACTACTGGAATACCTACCAGCAAATCTCCTGCCTTGGCCAAGGACTTTTCATGTTCTGGCTCTCCTAGACACAGCACGACCTCACCCCCAATACCGGGAGAGACGAACCCCTGCAGATCCGCTCACTGCCTCCATGTGGCTCGGGACTGTACCCAACTAAAACCTGTTTGCACGACTCCTTTGAGCCGTGGTAGGGTAGTAATCAAAGTACAGTGGGAACTCACACGAGACAAATGACGATCCTAGGTCGATGAACTAACCTGTACACATGTCACCTGGGAACTGCTATCTGACGTCTGGTATATCCCAACTAGCAGGTTCCCGGCGAGTCCTGTCCGGTGTACTCATAACCCAATGAGCACCTGTATACATCTTAGGTGAACCAACTGACACCAGTGGCTTGTGAGACCGGCCACCGCCCCTCGTCGGGGTCTCGACTGTATACACTAGTCTACTCTGGAGAAACGATGCCCTGTCTCGAATCTCCCACGACTAGGGACCTTTTAAGGATATGCTTGTAGACCCCCAGCTCCCACTTATATGATCGCCCTCATACTGCTGGTGGTCAAGCAAGAATCCAAGGGGCTTTATCAACGTGTAATAGCGACTCGAAAGGTCACCTAAAGCAGTACACGATGATAAAGATAAACCAGATAGCATACTATCATCTCGAGTAAGACTGTCCTACCGGGATAGGTCCTCCCCTCAATCATTGCAATCACGTGCCTGTGATCCAATAATTGACTCTGAGGGCACTATCTCCAACAAGGCCATTACTGTACATGAGATGTATATTGTAGTGGATGCTGGGACATATATAGGTAGGACTTTCTTGCTCGACATGATAGTACGCTATCTGGTTGCTCTTTATCTTAACATGTATACTTATTGTCTCTCTGTTACATGTTGATAAAGCCCTTAGGATGTGTACTCGACTTGCAGGACTGTGATGTAGATCATACTAGTGGGGCCTGGGTAGTCCATGAGTACATCCTTCAATGTTCCTAGCCGTGGGAATATCGAGACGGGGCATCGATATTCCAGAGTAGACTAGCGTATATCTTCTCGACCCATGTGATGGGCGATAGATGATCCCATATCTATTGGTGTTTGACATCAGAGATGGTATGCGGGTTCTCAGTGGTGACTGGGTACACTGAACGGACTCGCCGAGAACTCCCAGATGGTATTATACCTCACGTCAGATGGCAGTTCTCTGGTGACGCTGGTACAGCTTAGTCTGTTGACCCGAGATCGTCATAGAGTCTTGTGTGTCTCCCACTGTGCTTTGATTTCCACCCTACCACGGCTCTACTGAGTCGTGCAAACAGGTGGTTTTTGGGTACAGTCCCGATTCACATGGAGGCAATGAGCGATAGGAGGGGATTCGTCTCTCCCGGTATTGGGGGTTGATGTTGCGCTATGCTCGACTGGCCATAACTGGAAATCCCTGGCCAGGGTTGCACTGATTTACTGGTAAGTGTTATTGGTAGTTTCATGCTTGTTATGGACCTTACATCGGCATGACTTATCAAGCTATTGGGGTCTGACGTTTACCACCCCTAGGCGAGATATGCGACATATCAGACGAACAGACCGGACTGTACGGTAAGTGTTACTGATTGGATTCACAGGAGTGTGAGCAGGCTTGCTCGTTGATCTTCTGATCGCTCAATACCCAGGTGGCCGTTACGTTTAGCAGACTGCTTGCGGCTTGTGGGTGATTGATATGATCACCACCTACTGCCGGCGTATTGACGAGTCTTTAGAGTCCTACACAGAGGTTTCCTGGCTCAAGCGAAACGAAATAGGAGCGCATATGAGATATGAGCGGGACCGAGAATAATACCAGTATGTGATACTGTGTTCTATTCTCGCGATTTGTATCATCGGACGATTATATGAGATATAACCGGGTTACCGAATCAAGTGTTGATTTGATATATTGATACACTAGATATTAGTCGGTTATATGCGATATGACCGGATCATTAAATCAAGTATTGATTTAATGATTTAATGTATAATTATATATTTGATATATTACTTTACATTAACTAGTACTTTTTCACTTAAGATTGATTTTATCACTTGATGTGCACAAGTTGTATATATGATATATGTTTGCGCACTAGTTTGTATCATGATTGATGATACATGCAAACTTGGGTGTGTGTATGACTTACACCATGTTTAGGTTAATGGTTGGGGTTTTATTTATTTTGTTTATTTTGGTAAAAACAAAATGGTGGCTTTCTTTGTTTTTTGCTTGAAGCTTCATGAAGCTTTTAAGCATCTTTGACAAAGTCTAACCATTTTGTTTTGCATGAGATTTTCACTAACCTAACCATTAACTTAAACTAGGGTTTAGTCTCTACAAAGGTTAACTCACCCATGGTTGCATTATGATATACTTCACTTGATTATTCATTTTAAAAAATTCATTATTCATTCATATTCTTTTCTTCTTCTTCATCTTCTTCAAGTGAAGAAAGCTTGCTAGAAAAATTCAAGTGAGAAATCCAAATCTAAAGTGAACCCACTTTCTATTTCTTCATCCTCTACCACTTGCCATGTAGTATAGGGTGTTCTCTTCACAAAGTTCATGACCAAGTGAAGATGGAGCTTGAGTTTGAGTCTCCTCGACGTAGATCATCTTCGGCCTCGAAGTCAACGACCTAGCCCGCTCATTTCTTCGAAGAAACCATCGCTAGAGTCCGGGATCCCGATGATCGCAGTGAAGGGACGTCAACACGGAGCTTTAGAAGTGAAGAACCGGATCTACAAAGGTTGTTATCCCTTTCACTTAGTAGCAAAGTAGTTTGCTTGCTTTTAGTTTCTCCTTATCTCTAGTAAACGATCTTGCATAGGGTTGTTCGTCATATAAAATTTTGATTTTGGCATGGTTGATGCCTTGTAGAACCTTATGAGTGTGCCTAGGAACCCTACATCAGCCTCTCTGCCTTGAACGCTTGGCAGGCTTCTGCTCTCCGGGAAGCCGCCATAGGCCGGGTGATGGGGAGGCTAGAGAAGACATCCGCCCGCGTGTCCATTGAAGGCATCGCCTGGGCTTGCCCGTGACGTCTGGCAACCTCTTCTATTCTGACGGCTTTGCCCCCAGCTGGGGCCATAGAAAGCCGTTCAAATATCGATTTGTGTTTAGGTTGGGGTGCCTTCGAGACCACCACATTTGGCCTCTTGCCTTTCGAGGCCGGTTTGTCGGTTACCGGAGCTTGAGGTGCAGGGATAGCATTAGCCAACACGAACATAATAGAGCCAACTGGTAGCGGCGGCTCCTCCCATTGTCGCCCGAGACTGGTCGGAAGGACCGTCGTGGAGTCTATCTTCATCGTGTAGGAGGCGGGAGCTGTGCTGAGAGCTGAGATTGCCCTTGGAGACATTTTGTTGCATCCGAGGATTGCAGTCGAAAATCGTTAACCTCCAAATAGAAGCATGGTTTCAGTACAGGAAATCAATGTATATGTTGATTGAGTTCGCATGGATATTTAACCCGAAATATGGGAGGAGAGATATGTCCCACCGGGCGTGCCAGAATCTGTAGGGTGTTTTTCGTCACCCCATTGAGATGGGAATACGCGCGTGCTTGTCAGGCGCATTACAGATTCCCCCTGTCTAGGGTAGGATGGGGTTTATTGATTGTGGGGATCCAAATCTCCGGCAGCCGCGGACTAAGCTGCCGTTAATTACCCCTCGCATTTGGAGCGAGAGAACCTCCGATTGACGGGTTAAAATGGTCATGAGAACTCAATGTGCAGTGTTGTGTTTTAAAAGGGTTTTGGATATATCGGGGGTCCCACAGAGTTTTTACGGGGGTCCTGCTACCCGGATAGCGGGCTGGGGGTCAAGGGGGCTAGCAGCCCCCTTGCGGGGTGCGGGACAGCGCCCCAGCCCAAATTTCTTTTTAGAGGGACATGTAGAGTATGTATGTGTATATACATATATATAAAAAAAGAAAGGGAAAGGGCATCCAAAGGATGCGTGGGAAAAAGCGCCAGCGCTTTGGGTACTAGCGCTTTGAGCGCAAGAGCGCTAGCTCTTTGAGCGCTAGCGCCCCACGTGCCAGGCACGTGGGCGCTCGGGCGCTAGCACTCTGAGTCCAAGAGCGTTAGCGCTTTGAGCGCTAGCGCCCCACGTGTCAGCACATGGGCGCTCGGGCGCTAGCGCTCTGAGTGCAAGGGTGCTAGCGCCACACGTGTCAGCACATGGGCGCTCGGGTGCTAGCGCTTTGGGCGCTAGCACTCTGAGCGGAAGGGCGCTAGCGCTTTGAGCGCTAGCGCCCCACGTGTCAGCACGTGGGCGCTCGGGCGCTAGCGCTTTGAGCGTAAGGGCGCTAGCGCTAGCGCCCCACGTGTCAGCACATGGACGTTCGGACGGCAAAAGGGACTTGGTCCTTGCAATGGGAGTTGTACTCCTAGAAAGGAGCACTTATTATTTTGTGTATATATATATATATGAGGAGTTAAACTCTTAGGATGTTTTGAAGCTGATGAAGGGCTTATCCCCTTGAGCTCTAGTTCTTCCCCAAAGTGGGGTTTTTGGAGATGGGTCTCCTTCTTCCTCCTCTGTTGGCAGGATCTTGAAGATCAAGAGATGTGAGATTTTAAAAATCTCTTCTTTTTGAGATCTTATGGGAGATCTAAGCTTCTCTTTGTGGGTTTTGTGGTGAAAAACTATTTAGTTTTGGAAAAGGAAGAGTAAAACTCTTGATTTAATTCAAAAGAAAGAAGAAGGTTTAGAACCTTCAGAAAGGGGAAAGAGGCACAAACCTTAAATTTTTGAGGGGAATGAAAAGTGTATTAGATATTTTCATCATGTTTCCTTATATAGGCTTACATATTTACAAATAGCCCCTTGGGCTTTACAAAATGGCATTTTGCCTATCCCATGGCTCATGTGCCATTTCTTTTAGCACATAAGCCATGGCCTTTACAAAAATTTGGCTTTATGCCCATTTTACATACATTCATGCATAAAAAATTACATAAAAATTATTTATTACATGATCTATATTTTGGCATGGAGGAGGCTGGCCGCGGGCTCGACTTGGGCATGAGCCCGCTTGACCTGGGCTTGGGCCCATCTGGCTTAGGGTTGACCTTGACTTTGACTCGGTCAACTGTGGTGCAAATTTTGACCCCAACTGGGTGGATGGCGTATAGCACCCCCACAGATTCGTAGTACAGTATACAATGTGTTATAGCTATATATTTATGTATTATTATACATGTATATACGTAGCTAAAAAATGATTTAGGTGACTTTGGGTCAGTGTTAGCGTATTTAGAAGTTAATGCTATAGTTTAGTGTAAATCGCGAAACCCTAGAATAGTTGTTGTACACACACGCACACACTCATGCATACTTTTTATTACTGTGCGTATATGGGGATATGTGTATATATATATACACACATAGGTATGGGACTATGTGTGTGTGTGTGTGTATACGTATACATATACATGGATAATGAGGATAGTATATGGTACTTAGAGAGGAGTCGATGAGATTGGGCATGGTGCCATGAGATCGGTGATATGATGTGGTTTGTATTATGAGATATGACATGATATTATAACGGGTCTTTAGGCAATATTTTTTGATACACACGCACATATATATGTTGATGGTATCAGTATGTACTAGATTTAGACCAGTACCCCCAGTTCACGATATGTGATGATAAGGATACTAAATGAATAATGAGATAATGTGATATTTGACCCGTACCCAGATTTGGGATGCCGTACGATGGATTTACCGTACGAGCTATATATTGTTGATAGATCTGCACTCTTGACTCGAGGATGTCATGTTATATATTGTATCATATGTGATACTATTGAGGCGGGATCACTGACTATATATATATATATATATATATATATCGACTCAGATTTAGGTGGTTTCCTTACCCTTTCAATTAGCCTGTTAGTTTAGTCATGTAGTTTACTTGTAGATGTTAGACTAGATTCGAGTCATACCTATTTCAAAACCAACGAATCGTGAGTATTTTAAAGACAGGCCAAGGGATTCTATGGATATTTCAAAGGACGTACCTTCTCTTAAAAACACCGTAGCCCTATTTTCTAAATACACGATTCGTATTATTTCAAATGGCAAACTGTATGACTCGTGTATATTAGTGTAGCTTCCTTATTGTTGCATTATTATTCATGTTCCGCATATTATTGCTGCATTTACTATTCATTTGCCATTTATTCGTGTTGTTCGCATCACATTGCATGCTTATATAGTGTTTTCATTAGTTAGTACTAAAATAATGCTGTCAGGACACCAGCACCATTACCGATGATGCGTATGCTCCACGTACACCTGCTTGCCGGCTCACACACATCATCATCGGTAATTGCCATGTCACGTATACTTTGGAGAATATTAATCCTTTGATGTTGCTTGTTAGTTGATAGTTCCGACATGGTATTAGTGAGCTTGCTTTTATATGATAGCTTAGACATTGCATTTATTTACTGCGTTATCTTATGCATTTATATTTATATATTCATTTCCATGCGATAGTATGGGCCAGTCCGGATTGCCGGAGCCCAGTATTTATTATTTATTTACATCGTGATTTATGATTTCGGATTTCCATGAGATTTCTAGATTTGGAGAAACCGCAAGAATTTTATAAACTGGTCATCTTTTAAAAGATAGAAAATGCGGTTTTTCATGATATGATTTGAGATATGTCCACTATGAGTTTTCTCGGCTCTTGAGCGATATCATACCCCCGATTTAAGGAAGAGGAGGAACCGTCTGTCGGTGCATGGTGGACCCGGTGCGGTACCCCGGGGCGAGAAGGTCGCAGATGATGGCATTGAGCCTATGACAGGGGAGCACTACTGATTGGTAATTTTCTTGTTACTCGAAGGATATCCGGAGGATACCGATCGGAGTATAGGCCAGTCCGGATAGCCAGAGCCTTAGGTTTTGAGATTTGATGATATGGGCCAGTCCGGATAGCCGGAGCCCCAGATATTGAGATTCGAGGTTGCAGGCCAGTCCGGATTGCCGGAGCCTGAGATATTGGGATTTATGTTTTGTGTCGATGCTTGACACTGATTTCATGTTGATTTCATTGATAATACCTCGATTTATAAATATGCAGAAATCTCACTAAATTAAAAAAACAGTTTCACATTCATGATGCATTCTGTTTTTATTATATTGCATTCATACCTCATATTTATGATATGTTGCTATCTGAGGCACTGACACGAGCACATGGTATTACACTTATGTATAGATATTTACCCTTGCCACCTTATTATGCTTCAGACTTTATCATTTTGAGATTATATATTACTGATCGTATTGACCTAGGATTGAGTCATACATACGATTTCTGCTCTGTGATGTTTTCTACTCACGAGTTGGCAACTCACCCCCGTTGTGCCACAGTTCTTGCAGGTTTTGCCGTACAGGTTTCGTTGCGACTTTGCTGGCACACTGCTTTCATTCCGGGTGATTTCTTTGGTAGGTAGGTTCACTTGCATCGTGACCACCATTGTACCTTATTTTATTCAATTATATCAAGTAAACTCCATCAACCGGACTTGTATTATTTATAGACTTAGAAGACCAATTGTTATTCTTTCGACCATAGAGTCGCGCGTTGTATTATTATGAGTTTTCTTGATGATTTTGAGTTTCCTTTTGAGTTTTTATCCTCGCCCTTGGCGTTGTATATTATATTGCTTGCGTGGTTGTGACCGTCAATTGACGAAGAGCTAGCTCCCGCTTGGGGATGCCTTTATTCGTATTATGCGTATTGTACCCCTTTTGGGGCCAGTATTTATGAAGGAAACTCTGCCGAAATTTTCAGAAAAGACATGAGATTTTAAAACGCAATACTTCGGCTTATGTTATTAAAACCACTTGCTTTAAAGATAAGTTTTCTTCACTTCTTCTTTATAATGGTTTAGGTTTCTGGGATTTTTGGCTTACTTGAATTAGATGGGGTCCTATAGACTTCATATGATTCAAGTGCCAGTCACGTGCTATTTCAGGTCGTGACAAAGTTGGTATCAGAGCGCTAGGTTAACCTTGGTTCGAGTCTATGTTTGACTATGCGGAGCCTAGGGCATTTGTATATATTCGGAATCTAGGCTTGACCTTACGGAACTTAGACTTAGTCGAGGGGGTATTAGACCCGAACTTTCGTCGCGTAGGTTGACCTTGGTTGATAGAGTAGGTGACTTAAGGAGACTGACGTACCGTGTGTATGTTCCGCGGCATACTTACGATACGCTACTCCGCTTTAGAAGCTTTAGGATGTACATTTCCTTGCACAGCATTATATTCATTCCTATGATCTATTCTCATCGTTATTGGTTATGGATTTTGCTGCCACGATTACATGGGCAGAGAGAGAGAGAGAGCTACTGCTAGAGTTGCGGTCAGCACGAGCTCGTCACGGACGAGGACTGACTAAGGCATGATTTCAGGGACACACGATTGTATAAATGTATCGTCCTATTGTGTTTTTCGCCCCATGAGCATTTGATGGATCGCTTTTACAAGATTTCTCGGATGTACAGATCAACACCAGAGGATTGAGCCACTGCTAGAGGCCAGCCAGAATATGATGACCGTCGATGCACCGATTATACTTGATGATTGAGGCACTGTTCAGCGGGCGGACGAATGAGCTGGTTTTGCTACGAATGACGAGATATCGCCCCAGATGTTTGGAGCTATTGCCGCACGAGTTGTGCTTAGAGAAATGATAGAAGATCGCTAGTCACCCAAGAAGGAATGACTAGGACATGTGATTCGTTGCCTACCCCGATACGAGGTCATCAGATTGATTGATTCCAGCTAGAGACGACTTCACGCAGGTACGTTGAGAGTCGATAGAAGACGATCAAATGTCAGAAACCCATTTTTCCAAGTTTAAGGTATTCGGAGAAACATGCAAGTAACTCCGTGGACCCTCTAGAAGAATGAAACCCTAACTCGATATAATGACCATGAGAATGCTTTGAAACCTTAGGGTTTACAACAGTTCAGCGGTGCCATTAATGAGGCTTGGGTTTGCCTTTCTACGGCTGGTCCATAGGTACTGTGGCATGTACAGGAATACTATTAAACTGTATTTAAGATGTTGAGCTCTTGGGGGATTATGGAACCTTGACAAATCGATCGAAAGGTTCAACATCATTCGGATATTATGTGATGGGATACAGTGCTTGGGAGACTCCAGATATGAGTATAGCCGTTGGAGCGCAGTCCATGCAGCCACAAAGAGACGAGTCTGAAGCAGTCGACATTAGAGAAAAATGGAGTAAGAGCTTTGTATGAGATCTTGATGAGATGACGTTCCACTCCGCTGACATCAGAGATGTGATACGCATGCAGAGGCATTGTATAGGGATATATCTTCCAGAAGGAGTCGCGATGAGTATGCAGCCGTTCCGGAACGAGAAACAGACTTAGTAAAGGATGATAACTTCCGGGCAGTTCGGCAGAAACGAGATTTGGGGGAGATTTCGACAGAACCTTTCTGGAATACTATACGAGAAGACTTGGACCCAGATCGGTCATATTGCGCACACCCAGTAGGCCAGAGTTCGGCATCGTTGACAAGTCCAGTTATGAGTGACCATGATAGTTGGCCAAAGATTTTTTTTTAGGATGTGCCAGAGCGGGACTATTTCCGCCATCTTTGATTTCGGTATTTTGGGCGATTTATTTGCATGATTGAGATTTGTGCACCACAGTTGCACTTGACTTCGATTTGATGTCATTCGAGATATTGATTTTGATTTCATACCTATGGTATGCATGTGATTTGACTTATGCTTTCGGCATAGTTTTCATGCACTTTCAGTATTTTGATTCCATTTTGTGCATGCTGATGCACATGATGGTGAGATTATATACCACGGTATACCTGATTTGGATTTGGATTGAGATATGTTGTATACCGTCGATTTCGATTGTGATATTCGATATTTGTTTTCGTGCACCTTGTGCACTTGATTTGGATTCTTGCGCATACTTGGACGCTTGAGGAGATTTTGGTGCACACCAGATGCACCAAATCGAGATTCTTCATGCATATCAGATGCACCTGATATTGCTGTCAGGCACACACGTTACCCTTGACAGGTGTTTTCGTGCACACCCGTTGCACTTAGATTTTGTTTCTGTGCACATGTATGGAACATTCATTGATTCGATTTTCGTGCGCACCAGACGCACGTGGCATTCTTATATACTTTTGGGATTGATTTCTTTGGAGCATTATGTTTTATGATATTTACAATTTGGTATAGTAGATGAGCAGGACTAGTCCGAGGACAGTACCTGACTATATTTTTGCATGCATTGATAGTTATCGAAGAATTTCCAAAAAGGAGCTATAGTCTCAATATTTACCTACGTGTCCGAGATGACACGAAACTTTTAATAAAGGAAACATTTCTAAGTTATTTTCAAAACGGCGGGACGTGTATGTTAAACAAAAGGTATATATATATAGTTATTTTCATACAATACACGTCCGCCACTGTGCCGTAATATGCGCATCGCACAGAGACTTGAAAGGGTTTGGCATGCGTTTCTTCAGATGTTTTGACGAATTTACCACGATGTTTACATGTATAGTTTTGATGTATATCATGTTGGTTTTCGTATTGGATTTTGACAGGGTCTTCGCCATAACTCTGATGATTGCGGGATGCTTGACGGAGTTTTGATTTTGGTTTATACACTCATTTTCATGTGCAAGCATTGTGCTATGATGTGTTTTATGTATTCATGTTTTCAGAGCCCCGACGACTTGACCATTTTACTGAAATGTTTTAGTATTTGAGGGGTTTAAATTTAAATTCGGCAACCGAATTTCTTTAAGGGGGGAAGACTGTAACATTTCAGAAAAATAAAATATTATTTCTGGGAATTTTTATAATTAAATAATAAATATTATGAATATTTTATTATTGCGGTATAATTAAATACTGATAAATTGGAAAATATTTGGAAAATTATAGAAATTACTGTAATGAGCGTGCTTTATATGATTTAAGCAAATTATAAATTTTGATGATTAAATATATTCTATTTTAAGGCTAATCGCGATTAAATATCACTAATTGTGCATTAAGCTTGATTTGTGCACATGACATGCACCATGTCACATTTTGACACTTGTTACATTTTAATCATGGCTTCTTTCTTATTTTGCTAGCATGGTTCTCATTTCTTTTAGAAAAGATAAGAAAAGAAAAACAAGAGAAGAGAAAATGGATTAGAATAATGAGTATGGGCAAGAGAGAGAAGAGAAGAGAGAGGGTGAGGGGTCAACCTTGACCATGGCTTGTTCCCCCTTCATTATTTTCCTCCTTCATTTTTTTCCTCTTCTTCCTCATGGCTGCCCTCATCTCCCTCCTCTCCAAAACCCACACAACCACCTTCAATCTCTCATCAAAACTCCATTTCCACTTCACTAAAAACATGGACAAGCTTCCTACAAATACTTTGGACCAAGAAAGCAAGGATTTTGGACATTTGGGGCAACTCAAGAAATTTATTGAGTTGCCAAATAAGGAAATTTCTGCACCATTAGTGTAGTATTTCAATTCCTTAAGCATCCATACATGTTTAGAACTGATTTAGTGGAGATTAGTGAACTTTGAAAATTTCTAGAAGAGGTTAGGGTTTGATTTGAATCTAAAAGTGTAATTGAGATTAGTAGAGACCATACAACCCCTGGTGATGATATATTGGACTTAACCATAGACTAGAACCCCAATTCACAAACTTAGAAACCCCGATATCGGAAAATTGTGAGAATTGTGAGGTTGTTTTGATATCTGCTATCACTCGGGGATACAAGGAATTATTTAGCAAAGACTGTGACACAAGCAGGCATCCTAGAAGCTACCCTAAAGACCCGAGCCCCTAACCCTCTATCTTGGCCGCAAATTTAATCCTCTGGGCCGCAATTAGCGGCCTGGCTACCCCATTTTGGGTTCGTGCTTCGTCTGTAACTTTTATATCAGTAAATTAGACTTACCATATATGCAAAATTGGCTAATTTCACCTAGGGTAAAATCTGGAAGTGTTTTGCATCGTTTCTGATTTCATTGTTGAGTCTGTTAACTTGGACTTGGTATTTGTGTTTTATCTCGGTTGATTCACGTTTATACGTCGATCGTCAAGAGTTGTTTGGTTATTCGTGCATGCATAGATCATAGGTTTTAACCTATGTGTGATACGCTTGCCGATTTGGTTTTCGTGTGCGATTTCGGTTTACGATATTATATATTTATATGTAGGCACCCCCACATGGATCTCGAGATGACGAGGAGAGCATGGCTTCATCGACTCAGCAAGCGAAGATCAGGTGAGTAGATATATATATCTACGGGGGATGTCGGGTGGATGGCGTATACCACCCCCGCAGTTTCGTAGTATAGTGTACAATATGTTATAGCTATATACTTATATGTTATTATAGATGTATATACGTAGCTAGAAAATGCTTTAGGTGACTTTGGGTCAGTTTTAGCGTATTTAGAAGTTAATGCTATAGTTTAGTGTAAATCGTGAAACCCTAGAATAGTTGTTGTACACACACGCACACACTCATGCATACTTTTTATTACTGTGCGTATATGGGAATATGTATGTGTGTATACACACACACACATAAGTATGGGACTGTGTGTGTGTGTATACGTATACATATATATGGATAATGAGGATAGTATATGGTACTTGGAGATGAGTCGATGAGATTGGGCATGGTGCCATGAGATCGGTGATATGATGTGGTTCGTATTATGAGATACAACATGATATTATAGCGGGTCTTTAGGCGATATGTTTTCATACACACGCACATATATATATATATATATATATATATATATATATATATATATATATATATGTTGATGTATCAGTATGTACTAGACTTAGATCAGTACCCCCAGTTCACGATATGTGATGATAAGGATACAAGATGAATAATTAGATAATGTGATATTTGACCCTTACCCAGATTTGGGATGTTGTACGATGGATTTACCATACGAGCTATATATTGATGATAGATCCACACTCTTGACTCGAGGATGTCATGTTATATATTGCATCATATGTGATACTATTGAGGCGGGATCACCGACTATTATATGTTATATATATATCGACTCAGATTTAGGTGGTTTTCTTACCCTTTCGATTAGCCTGTTAGTTTAGTCTTGTAGTTTACTTGTAAATGTTAGACTAGACTCGAGTCATACCTATTTCAAAACTAACGAATCATGAGTATTTTAAAGACAGGCTAAAGGATTATATGGATATTTCAAAGAACGTACATTTTCTTAAAAACACCGTAGCCCTATTTTCTAAATACACGATTTGTGTTATTTCAAATGGCAAACTGTATGACTCGTGTGTTTCCTGATTTAAAATCAGGAAGCTTCTGTGAAAAGCTTCAGAAGAGGGTCACGTGCTTACACGTGACTAGCGGTCACGTGTTCGCACGTGACACCTGAACGCATCATTCAAGCAAGTTCAGTCTCCTGACAAAGTCGAAGAAAAGGGAGCTTCAGGAAGGGTCACGTGCTCCCACGTGATCAAGGTCACGTGTCGGCACGTGACATTTAAATTCAAGCAGCAAAGGCGCACTTTGATTCGCTGATCAAGTCAAGGAAAAAATCTTCAGAAGAGGTCACGTGCTCCCACGTGACCAGGGTCACGTGTCGACACGTGACGTTCAAAGCAGCAAACTCGCTCTCCAATTGAACCAAAGAAAGAAGCGCCAGACAGGGGTCACGTGCTCACACGTGACCAGGCGTCACGTGGTAGCACGTGATGGCTACAACAGCAACCGGAAGATAGCGCAGAAAGGAAGAGGATTCTTCATTCCAAAGTGGGTCACGTGGTCACACGTGACCGGCTTTCAAAGCCCATTTTTGACGACAGAATTAAATTCTGAAGGAAATTCGAATCTTTCCAAAGGAAAGTAATTATTTGGGACCGATCAAATTAAAGATTCAGAGATGATTAAATATCATCTATCTATGGAAAATCTCGGGTTTGGAAAGATTTCCCCCTTAAATCTAACCAAAATAACAAAGGAGAATCTCTGGATTCAAGATCCAATGGTGAATAAAATTCACCTGATAATCCAAAGGCCCAAAATGAATAATGGACGCAAATCAAATCTCAATGAAGATTCGTCAAAAAACTGATTGATGCGGCTGCTTCTCCTATAAATAGGAGCCAAGGGACACAAAAAAGAGACATACATACGCAGAGAAGAAAAAAGAAAAGGAGAGGAGCTTTGATACTCAGATCTTCTGCAAAAACCCTAGGTAAGAAAGGGAAAGACATTGGAAAGAAAGAGAATTTAATTCTCAACAGAGTTTAACTCTGATATGTAAAAACAGAAGAACATATTTCTTCTCTCTTTGATAGAGGATCTGCAAAGCGCACATCTCCCCTTAAGGTTGAGAATTTAATTCTCAATGGGTCGAGATCCTGCCATGCAGATCCAAAACATAGAGAAGGAATGCAAGCTCGAGAATTTAATTCTCACAGAACTATAGGAATTTAATTCCTCCAAAATAAAAGTTAGGGCTGGACCCTATATCATGGGAATTTAATTCCTTCCGAACAAAAGAAGAAACAGGGTTTAACCCTAAGTAAAAACCAGTTCTGTTGAAACATCAGGAATTCAATTCCCTTAATCATAATTTAACAGAGGATGGAAGTTTAAACTCCTTAAGAAACTTTTATTAGGGTTTAACCCTATTCAGCCCCTCGCATATATGAGGAATTTAATTCCTACAGAAAATTCAGAGTTAAACTCTATTCGAGAAAAAAACAAAGTCTTCGAAAGGAAGTAGGAATTTAATTCCTCTGAAAATCTACAGCTCGAGGAATTTAATTCCTGAAAAAAAATTAATTAACAAAGACTCCAAACAAAATACATGAAGGCAAGGTCACGTGCCACCACGTGACCCCCTCAAGAGATATACAGAAAGCCCCTTGAAACAACACCCCACGTGACCCACGTGACCCTTGACAGAGGCTCTGATACATAAGCATATGAATGCCCGTCACGTGATGGCACGTGATGCCCTGAAAGATGTAGCAATGTCAGCAGAACAAACGAAGGGAGGGCGCTCTCACGTGCTGCCACGTGACCCCTCTTGCCTTAGTGTTTAACACTAAATTAAAACTCTCAAACCCAGTGTTAAAACACTGTTGGGCCTTAGCATTCAACGCTGATTAAAAAGCTTTATTTGCAGTATTCAACACTGATCTGTTTTAGTGTTTAACACTAATTTGAAAAGCCTTGTCGCTGGTGTTTAACACCAACTATCTCTTAGTGTTAAACACTAACTTGTCAACCTCATTCCCAGTGTTCAACACTGATTGCTCTGTAGTGTTTAACACTAGGTTTTGGCCCAATTGGCTAAAGGGATAGAGGCAAAGCCTCTCCCTCAATGAACCAACAAGAAGTCAATATTCCAGACCTGACTGGACTTAGCCCAAGTTGGCCATAAGTCCTCAATTTGTGATTAACTGGGCTAATGGGCTCATAACATAATTAATTAGTCTTGACCCCAAATTGGGTCAGGGACTATTCAAGCCGTTCCGGTTCTAGGGTACATCTCTTCACTCCTTTGATACTTGGCATTGTAATCCCTCAATGTCTTCAAAGAGGTGACGGGTCCCGATGACCATTCATGATATGGACTGTGGGGTCCTTAAACCCATGCCTAATGCAAAATTCCTGGTTACGTGGAACACGGATAATGTCACTCTTTGACCCCGTGGGAAACGTCCAGAGCGGATCCTGGTCCTCGCAGAGCACGGCAGTGAACCCGTGTGAAGCATCCAGAGCGGAGCCTGGTCCTCGCTAAGCACGGCAGTGAACCCGTGTGAAGCATCCAGAGCACATACCGGACTGTGGAGTCCTTAAACCCACGGACTACGACGTCCTTAACCTTGACCGAGATGTCTTAAAACTAACAACGGACCGCAATGTCCTTAAACTACCCACGGACCGCAATGTCCTTAAACTACCCATGGACCGCAACGTCCCTAAACTAGAACAATAGAGCCCTTTCCTATGCTCTTTTGTTGGACCTAAACGGCCCCGTTTAAGTTGATCTTAGCCTTGAAGATGGCTAACGCGTCCTTAAACCCTCAAACATACTGGACTACGAATCCCCCAAATTAACTTCGGCTCAAGGGTACATCTCTGAACTCCTCTGACATCTGTCGTTGTAATCCTTCAACGTCGTCAGAGAGGTGATGGGTCCCGACAGCCATACAGACGATGGACCACTATGTCCCTAAACTGGAACATTAGAGTCCAAACACTCTTTTGTCGGATCTAAACGATCCCGTTAAGTTGATCTTAGTCACAAAGTTAGACTAACGTATCCTTAACAAACGTTTGAGTTGATCTTAGCCTCGAGTAGGGCTGACGTATCCTCAAACCAAAACCCCCCCCCCAAAACCAAATTTAAGATAATGCGGATTTGGGCTAGTCCACGCCCTACGGGCGACGACATAACTCAGTCTCCGTAAACAATCCACGGGCAATAAAACAAACACCCACGACACGAAGTGACCATCTGGAGAAGGAGAAAGTTGTTACCGCAATGCGGTAGCGTAATTAACTGCAGGGGCTTGCGCCTGCAGGGAAGAGCGTCCCCACAATCAAAAACCCCTCAAACGAGGGGGAATCTGACGAAGTCTGCTACATCGGTCGCATCCGTTTAAACCTTCGATATATGGTGCCATAAATCAACCTGGCATCTTCGGAGAGGTGGACGGATAGCACCAACTAGCATCTGCCCCGAACCTAACGCCTCAGACGTCCCGACGTCCCGGCCGCCGTTCGGAGGGGAACAGATTCTGGCACGCCCGGTAGGACCTTTTCCTCTTTCCACTCCACACTTCGTGTGTCGTGATTCGCGAACCAATCGCGGTTCGCTAATAGTTGCCCTCGGGTTTCAAGGTACTGAGAATTGGCATCTCGCTTATTACAGAAAGCAAAGGATCGATGGCTTCCACCCCTGCGAAATTCTCCAACTGCTCAGACGGCAATTGCAGCCGACGCTCTGCCTCGCCAGGAGGTATAGCCTATGGACCCCAAGCTGCTTCGCTATTCACAATGCCAGTGGAACAGGTCACTCGCGCCACCACAGGATTGTTCTTTGGGACTATGATCCCGCCGACAAACTTTACCGCTCCAGTGCTGACGAAGAAAACTCTCGGGAAGTCGGTCTTTGATCGTCTTACCCCTGCTGCGGCTCCTCTCAACGAGTCGCCCAACGTCGATGCCTCGGTCTTCTCTAGATTGGGCCAGGAATCCTGCGAGCTCATCACGGGGCCTACAATCTCAGAGAAGGCTGCTTTTAAGAAAGTGGCCGCTCCCGTTCCCGAAATCGCCAAGGCGACCTCTCCAGCCAAAAAGTCAGTCTTTACAAGATTGACGGCTCCGGCCTTTGCTCCCGCTTCCCAGAGGATATCGGTCTTCGATAGGCTAACGCCAACAACAACCCTCCATCCACACAGGGGGCAAGAAGGAACCATTCTTACTGCTGACCCAACGCCACCCGCTCGACGCGCTCGACGTCGCCATTGGCGCCGAGTAAGGAAGGCTGGGGGCAACTCTCCCTCCGGGCTGACTCCAGCGGCCCCGGTGGCAGAGGTCAATGCTGCCGTTTCAACTGGGAACAGCTTTGAAATGCTAAATAAGGTGCGAAGGAATTCCCCCACGGCAGTACTGAAGAGGTCTCCTCCCTCATTGAAAAAGGTTGAGGAAACAAAACCCGAACAGCCCCGATCTCCTCAACGGCTGTCTTCCAAAATCTATAAGGCTTGGCGGCAGGCCCGAGACTCGATCATCGATCCAAACTTCTCCCGCCAGCACAAGAAGCTGAAAATCCAACCTGAAGCCGGTCACCAGGCTAAACCCCAAAAAGCCGGTGATCAACTGACTCAAAAAAGGAGGAGGCCAGAGAGGACCTCACAGCATGTAGCGACGACTGAAAGCACTAAACCCAGACGCCCTGAGTCTGGGGGCATGGTGGTGCACACTGTTTACATGGCCTTTGGGAAAGAGGAAAGCCGCACTTCCACGGGCCACCGACCCCTAACCCGATCCGTGACAAAAGCCCAGGAACAACAACAGAAGCTGCAAGAAATGATGAATGCTATGGCCGCGCTCACCGGACCAAAAGAAAACCCAGAAACGTCCTCAGACGCACGCCGGGAGGAAGAAACAGACGCTGAATTCCTTCGCCGAACACTGGAGAAAAGGGACAAAGAGGCTGCTGAACAAGCGGCCAACATACAACGGATGGGCCTTCTCTTCCAAGATGTGATAGGAATGATGATCCAGCAGGACTTACCCGCCGAGGATCCCCCGATCGTTCTTGAAGACGACCGAGGAGAAACGTCAAATCCACCACCAGCCCTCTCAACGGCCAGGGAGGATGCAATCTCTAAGGCCGACTTAGCTGACTACATAGCCCAGCAAATCCGAGTTCATCATGCGACTGAGGCAGCTGGTCAAGTCGTGAAAACGGGGCGGCCGTATCCGAGCTGGTACGATCAAATCAAATACCCGCAAGGCTATACGATACCGAAATTCCATGTGTATAAGGGGACCGGCAATCCCCATCAACATGTTGCCCAGTTCCGGGCCCTCTGCGGTAACACCGGCGGTGACGATAAATTGTTGCTTCGCCAGTTCGTGGGCAGCTTATCAGAAACGGCGTTCGAATGGTATTCAGAACTCCCGAACGATTCCATCAAAACGTTCGCTGAAATGGAGTTATTGTTCACTCAGCGATTTGCAAGTGCCAGCGAACGCACTCCAATAACCGCACTTATTAACGCCAGGGTAAAACCGGGCGAAACCTGGGTCCAGTACGCTATACGCTGGCGGAACTTGTGGTCGAGATGTGAGCAACGTATCGAGGAAGCACCCGCGGTGGGCATGTTCGTGGGAACCCTAGACCCCCACGCAACTATCTCCCAGTTTATGATGTTCTTTAAGCCAACCACATTCCAGGCTTTAATCGACAAGTTGGCTCAGATGGACCAGATGGGTCATAGACCACCTACACCGAAGTCGGAACCTCGGAATGACAAGGGTAAAGGGAGGGCAACCTTTGTTGCGAATGCCCAACAGCAACCTAACGCCCCGAAACCGGCAGATCAACTGGAGGAAAGGCGTCGGTATTATAATGAGAAAATGAAGCGTCCCTACTCGTTCCCACGAGACAAGACGAAGCGGTTATTCGAGCTGGCGATACGCAACAGGCTTATAAACCTACCAAATCCAAGGCGACCGCCGCAACCCACCGAGGTGAATGACTCCAACTACTGCCCTTACCATCAAACGGTAGGCCATCCGATTGAAGATTGCTTCGTCTTCAAAGGATGGATTGAAGACCAATACCTCCAGGGGAAGTTTGTACTGTCCGAAAAGTGGAAGGTGAACCCACCACAGCCGCATGCTCCTAGGAAAGCGGATACACCGGGGGCAACATGTTCTTTTATTGAAGAAGCTCCATGGGAGGTCGTGCTATCAACTAAAACCAAAAGAATGCTGAGAGACCTTCATGCGTGCCCTGCGGTCGAATGGAAGGACCCTCTTGAACCTCAAATTATCGAAGGGATGCTAAGGCGCCGCCCGACTACAAAGGCTCACGGTAAGAGCCCAGATACTCACGCCCAATCGTCAAAATCTTCGAAGAAAAAGAAGAAGAAATCCAAGAAGTCCGTGAAGCCTGGAAAAGAGCACACGAACTTACAAAAGCAAATCGACGCGTTGGAAGAGTACAATCAGAAGGCGCGGACTCCTGTCACACTGCAAGAGTTCCTCAACCACATCTTTCAAGAGGAAGATGATGGAGAAAGCTCGTCGGATGAATCCGAAGGATATGTGGCGAGTTGTAATGTAATCTCCCACTCGTTCGCCGATGATGGGAAAACTCCTGGCATTAGGAAACTGGAGGCAGAGCCTGTACCAGAACGCGCATGGCCGACAGATGAAATGATCGACGCTTTTCTAGACGAGATTCGTCTAAAATGTAAAGCGGACCAGGAGCGTGAGATGACCACGTCGGAAGGAGCCAAATGCGGGCAACTGAACGAAAGAGTTGAACTACCCCTGACAGAGCATAAGGCATCCGAAGCAGACAAGAAGATATTCAAGACGAGAAAAAGGTTTGCCAAAGCCATGTCAATGGGGATGAAGCTACCACCCTCGAAAGGAAACACACACGATGGGGTGGAGAGGCACCCTGATTATTGCGCATATCACCGGAAAATCTCACACCCCACGGAGGAGTGCGACGCCTTTAAGATATGGTGGCAAGGATATGTCGCTCGTCGGCAATATGTTAAGCGCATGAAACGCAAGATCCGTCGGGAGCGAAGAAGCACTGTCGATGGGCGCAATATAACGACTGGCAACTGTTGCATGGTTAACGCCAGGGAGTCACAAGTTCTCACCTTTGGGAGCGACTCTGATGAAGAAATGGCTCTGGGCCCTCTCTTTAAAGAATCTGTCTCGGGGAAAGAGGAGGAATCGGAGATCTGCGAGAACATTCAGCTGCGCAATCGCACACTCCCAGAAAAGAATCTCGGGCCCGTCGGCCGAAAAGATAAGGGAAAGGAAAAGGTCATTGAAGATATCACTTTAGATGACCAGGTCACAAAAGAGCTAACTACCAAAGACCCTCCCAAAAAGGGTAAGGTAGACTATAACATCCTCGCGCACCTAAGGAAGCTACCTTCTCAGCTTAGCATTCTTGATGCCCTCCTATTATCGAAAGAAGCGCGAGACTCACTAATTAAGGCGTTACAAGAACCCGAGCAATTCCAAGCCTTCCTCGCCACTGAAAGGATGAAGAATGAACTGGAGGAAGTGCATACGGCCGATGTCACTTTCGGTGATGAAGACCTCCTTCTCGGGACGTGCGACCACAACCGCCCCCTATATGTCTCTGGATACTGCCATGACATCAAGATAGGCAAGATCCTGGTGGATAATGGATCCTCCGTTAACCTCCTTAATGTTCGGGTGTTGAAGGAAATCTGCATGAGTGTGCAACACCTCGCTCGTGACAAAATTACTATCTCCGGTTTCGACTCTCAATCGTCACGGACTCTCGGATCTGTAATACTGACGTTACGCTTCGGACTTCTCGTCACAGACATCAAATTCCATGTCATTGACGCCAAGACCTGCTACAACGCCTTGCTCGGTCGTCCTTGGCTACACGAGTACAACATCATCCCTTCTACGCAACATCAGTGTATGAAGTACTTCAAGGATGGTTTCGAGTACACCGTAACAGGCGAGTTGAACCCGTTTTCTGTAAACGAAGTTCGCAAATACGAAGACGCGAAATACTTTTTGCCAGATTTCGAAGATACAAAAAGGTGTCGCGACCCAGAGGACAAAGCCGCCACCGCCACCATTCCCGTTTTTGGGAGCGATACCGAAGAGGAGGAGGAAATAGTGTATACAGGGCCATCCCAACGCAACAACCTGGGGGCGCCCACCCCCATACCGGTCTTCGGGAGTGATTCGGAGGACGAGGTTAACGCCGTATTCTCCAGTCGGCTGTCAATACAAGCACCCCCTTGCGAGGACCATAGTCTGCAAATCACCATGGTACCGCAAGAACACTATAAGGATCTCGACGCGCTTCAAGCTCACAGTGTGCAGGACCTGCAAACATTCTACGTCCCTCCCAGGCGAAGGGGTGAGAAGGTGATCCTAGTCTACCAATCCTCAGAGTCGAAGGTGGAGAAAGAGATCTGGCACGGCGCGGATGTTACACTTGTCAGGCTCCAACCCATCCGTCTGCCTAGATACTATACAAATGGATTGAAGAAGTTATTGAAGCGCCAAGGAGTACCCTTAAGACAGACGGTGCGGCAGGCTCGGTTCTATAACAGGATTTGGGATGTCCCCGGGACTCAACGCAAATTGTCCAACGGGAAGATGGAAACACTCGGGCTTGGATACGCAAGAGCCGGAAAACGGGAACGGGCTCACAGCAGCTACGCTATATATACCTTTGATGAAGAGGAGGACGCCCTGTCAGGAGATGCCAACCGTCCATCAAAACTAGACCCCGCGATTAAAGCGCCGAGTCCGTCGTTTGAGGAACGAATGGGCAAACCTATCAGGAAAGTGGGTCAGAAAGCTCGGGAAGACCACAACCGCGAAATGGCCATCTACGAGAAGGCCAGGACGCAACGTCTATTCCAACAGACTGCACAGGCTGCAAAAGATAAAGATGTTCACCATTGTCAACCCGTCATACGAAAGGCCCGATGCGGGGACGGAGATAAATTAAGAAACGGGAAAAGAAGCCGACAACAACGACGCAGGATTAGAGGGTTACGGGTACTGCGCGGCTCGGATTCGTCCCTCGTGAAAAAGATGAGTCGAGCATACTCCTTCCCCCGAGACAAAACGGAACGGTTGCTCAAGCTCGCCCTAAAACATCAAATGATCACGCTTCCAGATTCTGGGCATCCTGAGCAAGCTAGCAAGGTCTCTCATCCGAGTTATTGCTCTTATCACCGAGCCATAGGACATCCTACCGAAGACTGCTTCACCTTCAAGAACTGGGTCGAGGACCAGTACCGACGGGGTAGATTCGCTTTATCCGACGGTTGGAGAGTAACGCCGCCACAAAAGCACGAGCCCAAAGCCACAAGAGCAGAACCGGATCCACCTCAGTCTTGGGAGCGGGTTCGCACCTGTTATATGATTACAATATTAAAAGAAGAACCCGAGAACGAAGATGACCTTCCCCGGTGTTTCGAGAACAGCGATGATGAGTTGATCTCGGAATTTCCGCCCGCTCCGAAAGAACTTGAAGACGGTATACATACTACCGCAGATAACCTCGAGAAGATCGAGCTGGGATCGGCAGACGACCCGCGACCGACATTTGTCAGCGAGCTGTTATCCGAGGAAAAGGTGGCCGCGCTAAAGAACGTGCTCCTACGGCATAAAGACTGCTTCGCGTGGAACTACTCCGAGATGCCAGGATTGGATCCGGAGATTGCGGTGCATAGATTAGCAATATCCCCAGATATCAAGCCAGTCAAACAGGCGCCAAGGAGGATGCGACTTGAGCTGGAGATGAGCATCCACGCCGAAGTCAAGAAGTTGATCGATTCCGGATTTATCCAGGAAGTCCAATATCCCGACTGGATTGCCAACATCGTCCCGGTAATGAAGAAGAATGGAACGGTGCGCATATGCGTGGATTTCAGGGATCTCAATAAAGCATGCCCAAAGGACGATTTCCCGGTGCCGGTAACCGAGCTAATGATAGATAACACATCCACTCACGAGGTCTTCTCCTTTATGGATGGTTCGTCAGGATACAATCAGATAAAGATGCATCCCGAAGACCAGAAGCATACCGCTTTCCGCACCCCTTTGGGTATATTTTGCTACAAGGTTATGCCCTTTGGCCTAAAGAACGCTGGCGCCACCTATCAAAGGGCCATGACAAAAATCTTCGACGATCTCATACACGACATCGTCGAATGCTATATCGATGACCTCGTAGTGAAGAGCATGTCATACGAAGAGCATTTAAAGCATCTCGAAACCGTATTTCAACGCCTTCGGCAATACAATTTGAAAATGAATCCCCTCAAGTGCGCGTTTGGAGTCTCCTCGGGTAAATTCCTGGGATTCATCGTTCGACACCGAGGTATTGAAATAGATCCGTCAAAGATTAAAGCGATTATGGAAATGCCTCCGCCAAGAACCCTCAAGCAGTTGCGGTCTCTCCAAGGGAAGCTCGCATACATCCGGCGGTTTATCGCTAATCTTTCGGGCAAATGCCGTCCTTACAGCCACCTGATGAAAAAGGGAACCCCGTTCGTTTGGAATCACAAATGTCAAGGTGCACTAGACGAGATCAAACAATACTTGCAAAATCCTCCGGTGTTGGCTGCCCCAGTGAAAGGAAAGCCTCTCATTCTTTACACGGCCGCCCTTGAAGGTTCTTTGGGCGCATTATGGGCACAGGAGAATGATCAGGGGAAAGAAAGAGCACTTTACTACTTAAGTCGAGTGCTGCTGGGGGCAGAAAGCAATTACTCGCCCATCGAAAAACATTGCTTGGCATTAATCTTTGCAATAACGAAGCTCAGGCACTATGCGTTGGCGCATGAAGTCCGTCTCATTTCGAAGGTGGACCCCCTTAAATACCTGATGTCAAAGGCTATATTGACGGGAAGACTCGCTAAATGGGCCTTGCTCTTGATGGAGTTCTCGATAACATATCAACCCCTCAAGGCAGTGAAAGGCCAGGCCATTGCTGACTTCCTCGCTGAACACCCGATACCGGCCGACTCTCCTCTGAACTGTGATTTGCCGGACGAGCATGCATTTGACGCAATTGGCGGTGGAAGCACACGATGGGAACTCTATTTCGATGGAGCGTCCTCCATAAAGAAACAGAAACAGGGTAGCCCGATCATCAAATCGGGGATAGGCCTTATCTTTGCAACTCCACAAGGAGGGATAATGCGCTTCGCCTTTTCCTTAACAGAGTCAAGGACAAACAATGAAGCCGAATACGAAGCCCTGATAGCAGGCCTCGAAATCGCCATCAACATGGGAATTGAAGACCTCCTCATATACGGGGATTCTCAGCTGGTCGTTAGCCAAGTAAATGGTGACTACCAAACGTGCAAACCAGAATTGGTGAAGTACGGCGAAAAGGTGCAACAACTGTTGGCCCAGATCCCCTTCTATATTCTAGAGAACATACCGCGCGCGGAGAACAGCAAAGCAGACGCGTTGGCCAAACTCGCTAAAGAACTGGCCGACGAGAACCTCGATGACGTCAGAATCGTGGTACAAAGCCGTCGAGTGCTCGCCCCGGCAGAAATACCTCCGGAATTATATAAAGAAAAGGGAGCGATTGAGCAAGCGACCCTACAAATAAAAGACCGTGAGAAGGCTGAGGACTGGAGGGAAGTCTTCATAGACTACTTTAAGTCCCGCCGAATGCCCGAAGAAGCGTCCTCAAGGCATCAGCTCATGAAACGAGCTTTATCTTTCGCTTTTGTCAACGACATTCTATACAAGAGATCATTTGATTCTCTATGGCTGAGATGCCTGGGACCTGACGAAGCAGAAAGAGTCATTCGGGAAGTTCATGACGGACTTTGCGGTTCTCACCAAGCAGGCCCAAAGATGAAGTTAAAAATTAAACGGATGGGTTACTATTGGCCCACGATGATCCAGGACTGCCTCGAGTATGCGAAGCAATGCCACTCATGCCAGATCCATGGAGACTTCATCCACCAACATCCGAATCCACTGCACCCGACGCTGGCTAGTTGGCCATTCGAAATGTGGGGGACTGACATAGTCGGCCCCATTGAGCCAGCATCATCCCGGGGACACCGCTTTATCCTGGCGACAACTGATTACTTCTCCAAATGGGCAGAAGCAGTACCACTGAAGGAAGTGAAGACGGAGAATATCCTCCATTTCTTCAAGACGCAAGTCATCTATCGGTTCGGAACTCCACGACGGATTATCTCCGATAATGGGCCGGCCTACCGAAGCCATAAGATTAGCCGCTTCGCACAGCAGCACAATATAGACTGGAGATATTCTTCAGTTTACAACCCACGAGCTAACGGTCTAGCCGAGGCTTTCAATAAGACCTTGACGAAGATCATAAAAAAGACCGTCTCCAGAAATAAGAGGGACTGGCACGAAAGGCTGCAAGAAGCCCTTTGGGCTTATCGAACTACATTCAAGACGGCCACGAACACAACGCCGTACGCGTTGGTATTTGGGACGGAAGCAGTTCTCCCCCTTGAGATAGAGTTACCCTCTCTACGAGTAGCAGTCCACCACGAGCTGACGAACGAAGAAAATGCTCACCTTCGGCTTGAGGAGCTTGACGCCCTCGATGAAACCCGGCTCATAGCGCAACAACATCTAGAAGCCTACAAAGCAAAGATGACGCGCTCGTACGAAAGATTGACCAGGCCGAGGACATTCCGCCCAGGCGAACTCGTACTAGTGGTCAAAAGACCTATGATCCCCAATCGCGCCAAGCGGGGAAAATTTGAGCCAAACTATGAAGGCCCGTACATCATAGACAAGGTCTACCAGGGAGGAGCCTACCTACTCATGGACATGCACGGTGAAAGGCCTTTCAGGCCAGTAAACGGCCGCTTCTTGAAGAAATACCATGCTTAATAAGCTGCAGCCTAGGTCAATGATGGATGACGACGACTATGTCCGCTCGCTATCTTCCTAGGCTCAGACTTTACAAGCAGCAGCCGGCCTTCCTATAACAGCGGACCGAAACGTCCTTAAACTATCGTCGGACCGAAACGTCCTTAAACAACAGCGGACCGAAACGTCCTTAAACTATCGTCGGACCGAAACGTCCTTAAACTATCGTCGGACCGAAACGTCCTTAAACTAACAGCGGACCGAAACGTCCTTAAACTATCGACGGACCGAAACGTCCCTAAACTACCACCGTAACGTCCTTAGGTTGACGAGATGGATAAATAAAGAAAAAATAAAAAAAAACGGTACGTCCATAAGCAAAATGGGCACGGATGAAAACCCGAAAAGGGCTCCGTGAGTAAAAACAGCAGGGCTGCCGGCAAGTGTTCGTGAAAGCCCGAAAGGGCGCGACCTTGTAAAAAAAAAAGAGAAGAGTAAAAATGATATAAATAAAAAAAAACGGTATGTCCATAAGCAAAATGGGCACGGATGAAAACCCGAAAGGGCTCCGTGAGTAAAAACAGCAGGACTACCGGCGAGTGTTTGTGAAAACCCGAAAGGGCGCAACCTCGTTAAAGGACACTTACAGAGTCCTCTCGACCCTGTAAGGAGAAACCACCTGCGTGAGATCCTTACGACTCACAAAGGAGCAGTACACTTAGGGATCCTCACGATTCTTAAGGAGAAAATACACTTACGAGATCCTCACGACTCGTAAGGAGAACTCTCTTATGGGACCCTCACGGCTCATGAGATTTGAAAGTCTTAAGTTACAGAAACCTGAACCTGTTCTTAAGCAAATCCCCCACAACCTCCGATATTGCCCTACAAGAGGCTCAATACTGACCCTTGTATACAATCCACGGGCGCGAATAAACATTTCCCCAACAAAGTCCAACCCTTGTAGGTCCCTTCGACCCATAAGGAGAAAACCCTCTTGTAGGATCCTTACGACTTACAGAGGAACATACACTTAGGAATCCTCACGATCCCTAAGGAGAAAATACACCTGCAAGATCCTCACGACTTGTAGGGAGAAATACCTTTGTGAGACCCTTACGGCTCATGAAGTCAAAGCCTTGGTCGACAGGACCCTTAACCCTGTTTGCTGAGCCACCTTTGTTCGTCATCGACAAAAGCAAATGATGATTCGCTCCTGGCAACGTTCCAGTTGTAGCGGTGCTGATGCAAAAATCGGTGCCTAAAACCCAGGCTTGTAACGAAAAGCTAGCAAGCCACACATGCTTACAAAATAGCCGAAATGATAGGGCAACTTGCAATAAAAAGCAGCAAGTAAAAATGAAGGCATGAAAAATAGCCGAAATGATGGGGCAACTCGCAATAAAAAGCAGCGAGCAGAAAATAAATAAATAGCCGAAATGATTGGGCACCGCGAAAAATAGTCGAAATGATTGGGCAATCGCGATTTTCGCGATATAAAAGCTGAAGTGATAGAGCATCGCGGAAAAAGAAATAAAATAAAAATAAAATTTATGCCCTACAGGTGATATTCCATCACACCCTGTACACAATCCAAAGGCGTAAACAAAAGGGATCATACTTCTCCCCCAGGTTTCATCAGAAAAAGAAGCCAGGTCTCGACGGGCCACAAGCGACCTAGAGATCATCCAAACACTCGTCTCGTAACAACGGACATGACTTCAAACAAAGCAGAGCAGCGGCAGCTCCCAGTTCCATGGCTCGGTGGTATACATATCGCCAACAGTCAAGCCTCCATCCCGCGAAATGCGGATACAATCAGTACAAACTTCCTGGTCACGTGGAACGCGGATAACGTCACTCTTTGACCCCGTGGAAAACGTCCAGAGCGGATCCTGGTCCTCGCAGAGCATGGCAGTGAACCCGTGCGAAGCATCCAGAGCGGAGCCTAGTCCTCGCCTAACGCGGCAGTGAACCCGTGTGAAGCATCTAGTGCAAACTTCCTGGTCACGTGGAACGCGGATAACGTCACTCTTTGACCCCGTGGAAAACGTCCAGAGCGGATCCTGGTCCTCGCAGAGCATGGCAGTGAACCCGTGCGAAGCATCCAGAGCGGAGCCTAGTCCTCGCCTAACGCGGCAGTGAACCCGTGTGAAGCATCTAGTGCAAACTTCCTGGTCACGTGGAACGCGGATAACGTCACTCTTTGACCCCGTGGAAAACGTCCAGAGCGGATCCTGGTCCTCGCAGAGTATGGCAGTGAACCCGTGCGAAGCATCCAGAGCGGAGCCTAGTCCTCGCCTAACGCGGCAGTGAACCCGTGTGAAGCATCTAGTGCAAACTTCCTGGTCACGTGGAACGCGGATAACGTCACTCTTTGACCCCGTGGAAAACGTCCAGAGCGGATCCTGGTCCTCGCAGAGCATGGCAGTGAACCCGTGCGAAGCATCCAGAGCGGAGCCTAGTCCTCGCCTAACGCGGCAGTGAACCCGTGTGAAGCATCTAGTGCAAACTTCCTGGTTACGTGGAAAGCGGATAACGTCACTCTTTGACCCCGTGGAAAACGTCCAGAGCGGATTCTGGTCCTCGCAGAGCATGGCAGTGAACCCGTGCAAAGCATCCAGAGCGGAGCCTAGTCCTCGCCTAACGCGGCAGTGAACCCGTGTGAAGCATCTAGTGCAAAATTCCTGGTCACGTGGAACGCGGATAATGTCACTCTTTGACCCCGTGGAAAACGTCCAGAGCGGATCCTGGTCCTCGCAGAGCATGGCAGTGAACCCGTGCGAAGCATCCAGAGCGGAGCCTAGTCCTCGCCTAACGCGGCAGTGAACCCGTGTGAAGCATCTAGTGCAAACTTCCTGGTTACGTGGAACGCGGATAACGTCACTCTTTGACCCCGTGGAAAACGTCCAGAGCGGAGCCTGGTCCTCGCCAAGCACGGCAATGAACCCGTGTGAAGCATCCAGAGCAAACACCGGACTGTGGAGTCCTTAAAATCCACGGACTATGATGTCCTTAACCTCGACCGTGATGTCTTAAAACTAACGATCAACCACCTCGATTCCCTACAGACTTTGCCTTGGTTTAAGGATACATCTCTTCACTCCTTTGATGCCCGGCGTTGTAATTCCTCAACGTCTTCAAAGAGGTGACGGGTCCCTGCAACCAAACCCCGGACTGTGGAGTCCCTAAATCCACGGACTATGAGGTCCTTAACCTTGACCGGGATGTCTTAAAACTAACATCGGACTGTGGAGTCCTTAAATCCATGGACTATGAGGTCCTTAACCTTGACCGCGACGTCTTTAAACTACGATACCTTGAGAGATCCCTAACCCCGTGAAACACGGAAAAAGGTGATCACACCCGGCACTTGCAGGCCCTCGCCACCTGTAAGGAAGAAAAACTCTCTTGTGAGATCCTTGCGACTCTCAAGGGAAAACCCGCTTAAGGATCCTTACGATCCTTAAGAAGAACTCACACCTATGGGATCCTCTCGACTTATAGGGAGAAAGACTCCTTATGAGACCCTCGTGGCTCATAAGATGCAAAGGCCTCAGGAAATAGATCCTAACCCTGAATCCTAAGCCACGGCTGTGCAAGAAGATTAAGATAGAATATCCGCAGAATGCATTCAATGAAAAGGGGACACATCACTGAGAGGAAAATTGTATCTTTTATTCATAAACCAAAATGGATGCAAAATACAATTCAAAGCAAAAAAGGGCAGATACTCTTATTCATGAGTATGTACAAAAAAAAAAGGGTTCTACACTAACGAAAAAGATCACCAAACACAGGATCAACGGCACAAGGGTTGATGAAGCAAAGGACAAGATTCTCCATCTCTCTCTCCGCTTTCTCCAGCACATCGAAACGACGATTCTCGCGAGGAGTCGCTCCCCATCGGTTGGTGCCGTGTTCGTCCGCGAAAGCAAACATAATGGCTCGCCGGGCCCTTATCTCGCTCAACAGACGAATTGAGCAGGCCTTCAAGGCCTGGGTAATCAGGCACGCTGCATGAAAGCCCTCGAGCTTTTCTTCCGCCGCATCAAGCATTGCCAGGGTCATCTCCGCTGGGTGAGGAGGAATGTCGGCAAGCACGATCGTGAGAATCATCCGGAGCCAGAAGGAACCCATCGGGAGGGGAGATCCCCTACGGATCGAGAGTTCATGCACGGCTGAGTCGCATTCGTCGTCAGTAAGGAGCGGATCCACTAGCCGAGCGGCAAAGCGGGGGATCATCTCCTCGATGGGCACTTCCCATGGCTGCCGACGAGCGTGTGGACGGTTGCAGGCCATAACGCTCAGATACTCCTCAAATTAAATCACGTCGATATGGGAATGAATTTTTCTGTGAGGAGAAAATAGGCGATGGCCTCAAGAATATAAAGAGGTGCATTAAGTACCATGCGCGAAAAATCTTGCAGGCGAAAGATGTTTCCAAGGCCCAAAAAGGAAAGGCATCGAAAATCAAGGAGAAATAACTATTTCCAAGGCTCTTTTTTTATGCATCTGATACTGCGCGCTAAAAATGCGGCATGGAAAATTTTGTGAACAGTCCCATCAAATGGTCCCACGTGCGGAACGTGTGAGACCCAAATTTGACGTGCACTAGAAAATAGAATGGCACCATGCATATTAAAGGCATCAGCAACAACAATAGTGAAATGATAAAATTCTAGGAAAAAGGCGTGCAAACATGGGAGAACATAATAAAACTCGCCGCTCATACTTCAAGAGATTCATACAAAATATAGAGGACACATTTACAATGGAAACACTTCAGATGCGGGGCATGGGTTGAGAAACTCAAAATTAACTTTATTCAAAACCTTCCAAACATTGCGAACCTCCCGAGTATGCTTTCGCTCACGGTCACAAGCATCGGGATCCCCGCGGATGTCCTCTATCCTCCGATAGGCGCCCAGTATGGCTGATTGATGAAAAAGCTGATGAAGGAGATCAATGAGATCATCCCGCCTCCTCTTTGAGATCAAGCCCATAAGGTACACCGAATGCACCTTATCCTCGGCAGCGTCTAAGTCCCCGAGTGGTATGCCGGCGCAAAAGAGAGGAAGGGCCTCCCGGATCGCCAGCACGATCAGCCTCAGAAGAGAAGAGCGACGAGGAAGTAGTCGATGGTTGTACTCGTCAAAGCGGCTCATGATCTCGGCGCACTGAGCATCGGTGAACTCCTGGTTCTGACTGCGGCCCAGCGCACGAATGTTCCCATAGGAAATGATCTCGTCAAGACGATACAGATGGGCGTCCATGATACCTAAAATAAAAGTCACTAGCATCATTACAAAGCCCCCATTGCATTAATTGCAGGAAGAACAACCTTGGGCTAAGAGACCACAGGAAGCCTCTGTGTGAAGAAATCGAGTTCTTCGTTGGAATTAAATTCCTTATTAAGAAAAGAGAATTAAATTCCCAAAAACATTTTTTGATGGAATTAAATTCCATGGGTTTGAACCGCCATCATCATCTCTTCAAAGATCATCTAAACCCTAAGAGATCTACAGTTGAAAGATTAAACAGTTTCATGTTCTTATGGAAAATATGAAGAAAGAAGGGTAAAAACCCTTGTTTTGGATTTAAAATCCAGGAAAATGTGAAGATCCATCGTTGTCCAAGAACATTACCTGAGGAAAAAGGATTCCTTTTGAGCAGAGTTAAACTCTGAAAATATTTTAAAACAGAGAACTAAGCTCTGGAAGAAGAGAATTAAATTCTCAGAAAAAGTTCTCAGAAGAAGAAGATGGGCAAAAGTGAAGGCTCCTATGAAGAGACAGCAGTATTTATAGAAAGACAATGAAAACGCTTCGTCTCCCCAGATCCCTAGAGGAATCCAACGGTCACAAGAGGTGACAGCGTTGCACTCACGTGCAGACACGTGAGAACAACGCTGTGGGGGCATTTGTTTCCTGATTTAAAATCAGGAAGCTTCTGTGAAAAGCTTCAGAAGAGGGTCACGTGCTTACACGTGACTAGCGGTCACGTGTTCGCACGTGACACCTGAACGCATCATTCAAGCAAGTTCAGTCTCCTGACAAAGTCGAAGAAAAGGGAGCTTCAGGAAGGGTCACGTGCTCCCACGTGATCAAGGTCACGTGTCGGCACGTGACATTTAAATTCAAGCAGCAAAGGCGCACTTTGATTCGCTGATCAAGTCAAGGAAAAAAGCTTCAGAAGAGGTCACGTGCTCCCACGTGACCAGGGTCACGTGTCGACACGTGACGTTCAAAGCAGCAAACTCGCTCTCCAATTGAACCAAAGAAAGAAGCGCCAGACAGGGGTCACGTGCTCACACGTGACCAGGCGTCACGTGGTAGCACGTGATGGCTACAACAGCAACCGGAAGATAGCGCAGAAAGGAAGAGGATTCTTCATTCCAAAGTGGGTCACGTGGTCACACGTGACCGGCTTTCAAAGCCCATTTTTGACGACAGAATTAAATTCTGAAGGAAATTCGAATCTTTCCAAAGGAAAGTAATTATTTGGGACCGATCAAATTAAAGATTCAGAGATGATTAAATATCATCTATCTATGGAAAATCTCGGGTTTGGAAAGATTTCCCCCTTAAATCTAACCAAAATAACAAAGGAGAATCTCTGGATTCAAGATCCAATGGTGAATAAAATTCACCTGATAATCCAAAGGCCCAAAATGAATAATGGACGCAAATCAAATCTCAATGAAGATTCGTCAAAAAACTGATTGATGCGGCTGCTTCTCCTATAAATAGGAGCCAAGGGACACAAAAAAGAGACATACATACGCAGAGAAGAAAAAAGAAAAGGAGAGGAGCTTTGATACTCAGATCTTCTGCAAAAACCCTAGGTAAGAAAGGGAAAGACATTGGAAAGAAAGAGAATTTAATTCTCAACAGAGTTTAACTCTGATATGTAAAAACAGAAGAACATATTTCTTCTCTCTTTGATAGAGGATCTGCAAAGCGCACATCTCCCCTTAAGGTTGAGAATTTAATTCTCAATGGGTCGAGATCCTGCCATGCAGATCCAAAACATAGAGAAGGAATGCAAGCTCGAGAATTTAATTCTCACAGAACTATAGGAATTTAATTCCTCCAAAATAAAAGTTAGGGCTGGACCCTATATCATGGGAATTTAATTCCTTCCGAACAAAAGAAGAAACAGGGTTTAACCCTAAGTAAAAACCAGTTCTGTTGAAACATCAGGAATTCAATTCCCTTAATCATAATTTAACAGAGGATGGAAGTTTAAACTCCTTAAGAAACTTTTATTAGGGTTTAACCCTATTCAGCCCCTCGCATATATGAGGAATTTAATTCCTACAGAAAATTCAGAGTTAAACTCTATTCGAGAAAAAAACAAAGTCTTCGAAAGGAAGTAGGAATTTAATTCCTCTGAAAATCTACAGCTCGAGGAATTTAATTCCTGAAAAAAAATTAATTAACAAAGACTCCAAACAAAATACATGAAGGCAAGGTCACGTGCCACCACGTGACCCCCTCAAGAGATATACAGAAAGCCCCTTGAAACAACACCCCACGTGACCCACGTGACCCTTGACAGAGGCTCTGATACATAAGCATATGAATGCCCGTCACGTGATGGCACGTGATGCCCTGAAAGATGTAGCAATGTCAGCAGAACAAACGAAGGGAGGGCGCTCTCACGTGCTGCCACGTGACCCCTCTTGCCTTAGTGTTTAACACTAAATTAAAACTCTCAAACCCAGTGTTAAAACACTGTTGGGCCTTAGCATTCAACGCTGATTAAAAAGCTTTATTTGCAGTATTCAACACTGATCTGTTTTAGTGTTTAACACTAATTTGAAAAGCCTTGTCGCTGGTGTTTAACACCAACTATCTCTTAGTGTTAAACACTAACTTGTCAACCTCATTCCCAGTGTTCAACACTGATTGCTCTGTAGTGTTTAACACTAGGTTTTGGCCCAATTGGCTAAAGGGATAGAGGCAAAGCCTCTCCCTCAATGAACCAACAAGAAGTCAATATTCCAGACCTGACTGGACTTAGCCCAAGTTGGCCATAAGTCCTCAATTTGTGATTAACTGGGCTAATGGGCTCATAACATAATTAATTAGTCTTGACCCCAAATTGGGTCAGGGACTATTCAAGCCGTTCCGGTTCTAGGGTACATCTCTTCACTCCTTTGATACTTGGCATTGTAATCCCTCAATGTCTTCAAAGAGGTGACGGGTCCCGATGACCATTCATGATATGGACTGTGGGGTCCTTAAACCCATGCCTAATGCAAAATTCCTGGTTACGTGGAACACGGATAATGTCACTCTTTGACCCCGTGGGAAACGTCCAGAGCGGATCCTGGTCCTCGCAGAGCACGGCAGTGAACCCGTGTGAAGCATCCAGAGCGGAGCCTGGTCCTCGCTAAGCACGGCAGTGAACCCGTGTGAAGCATCCAGAGCACATACCGGACTGTGGAGTCCTTAAACCCACGGACTACGACGTCCTTAACCTTGACCGAGATGTCTTAAAACTAACAACGGACCGCAATGTCCTTAAACTACCCACGGACCGCAATGTCCTTAAACTAGAACAATAGAGCCCTTTCCTATGCTCTTTTGTTGGACCTAAACGGCCCCGTTTAAGTTGATCTTAGCCTTGAAGATGGCTAACGCGTCCTTAAACCCTCAAACATACTGGACTACGAATCCCCCAAATTAACTTCGGCTCAAGGGTACATCTCTGAACTCCTCTGACATCTGTCGTTGTAATCCTTCAACGTCGTCAGAGAGGTGATGGGTCCCGACAGCCATACAGACGATGGACCACTATGTCCCTAAACTGGAACATTAGAGTCCAAACACTCTTTTGTCGGATCTAAACGATCCCGTTAAGTTGATCTTAGTCACAAAGTTAGACTAACGTATCCTTAACAAACGTTTGAGTTGATCTTAGCCTCGAGTAGGGCTGACGTATCCTCAAACCAAAACCCCCCCCCCAAAACCAAATTTAAGATAATGCGGATTTGGGCTAGTCCACGCCCTACGGGCGACGACATAACTCAGTCTCCGTAAACAATCCACGGGCAATAAAACAAACACCCACGACACGAAGTGACCATCTGGAGAAGGAGAAAGTTGTTACCGCAATGCGGTAGCGTAATTAACTGCAGGGGCTTGCGCCTGCAGGGAAGAGCGTCCCCACAATCAAAAACCCCTCAAACGAGGGGGAATCTGACGAAGTCTGCTACATCGGTCGCATCCGTTTAAACCTTCGATATATGGTGCCATAAATCAACTTGGCATCTTCGGAGAGGTGGACGGATAGCACCAACTAGCATCTGCCCCGAACCTAACGCCTCAGACGTCCCGACGTCCCGGCCGCCGTTCGGAGGGGAACATCGTGTATATTAGTGTAGCTGCCTTACTATTGCGTTATTATTCATCTACCGCATATTATTGCTGCATTTACTATTCATTTTCCATTTATTCGTGTTGTTCGCATCACATTGCATGCTTATATAGTGTTTTCATTAGTTAGTACTAAAATAATGCTGTCAGGACACCAACACTATTACCGATGATGGGTATGCTCCACGTACACCTGCTTGCCGGCTCACAAACATCATCATCGGTAATTGCTATGTCACGTACACTTTAGAGAATATTAATCCTTTGATGTTGCTTGTTAGTTGATAGTTCCGATATGGTATTAGTGAGCTTGCTTTTCTATGATCGCTTAGACATTGCATTTATTTACTGCATTATCTCATGCATTTATATTTATATATTCATTTTCCTACGATAGTATCGGCCAGTCCGGATTGCCGGAGCCCAGTATTCATTATTTATGTACATCGTGATTTATGATTTCGGATTTTCATGAGATTTATGAATTTGGAGAAACCGCAATAATTTTATAAACTGATCATCTTTTAAAAGATAGAAAATATGGTTTTCTCATGATATGATTTGAGATATGTCCACCATGAGTTTTCTCGGCTCTTGAGCGATATCATACATCCGATTCGAGAAGGAGAAGGAATCGTATGTGGGTGCATGGTGGACCCGGTACGGTACCCCGGGGCGAGAAGGTCGCAGATGATGACGTTGAGCCTGTGAAAGGGGAGCACTACTGACCGGTGATTTTATTGTTACTCGACGGATATCCCGAGGATACCGATTGGAGTACAGGCCAGTCCGGATAGCCGGAGCCTGAGGTTTTGAGATTTGATGATATGGGCCAGTCCGGATAGCCGGAGCCCCAGATATTGAGATTCGAAGTTGCAGGCCAGTCCGGATTGCCGGAGCCTGAGATATTGAGATATTGGGATTTATGTTTTGTGTCGATACTTGACACTGATTTCATATTGATTTCATTGATGATACTTCGATTTATAAATATGCAGAAATCTCACTAAATTAAGAAAATGGTTTCACATTCATGATGCATTCTATTTTCATTATATTGCATTCATACCTCATATTTATGATATGTTGTTATCTGAGGCACTGACACGAGCATATGGTATTACACTTATGTATAGATGTTTACCCTTGCCACCTTATCATGATTCAGACTTTATCATTTTGAGGTTATATATTATTGATCGTATTGACCTAGGATTGAATCATACAAACGATTTCTGCTCTGTGATGTTTTCTACTCATGAGTTGGCAACTCACCCCCGTTGTGCCACAATTCTTACAGGTTTTGTCGTACAGCTTTCGTTGCAGCTTTGCTGGCACACTGCTTTCATTCCGAGTGATTGCTTTGGTAGGTAGGTTCACTTGCATCGTGACCACCATTGTACCTTATTTTATTCAGTTGTATCTAGTAAACTCCATCAACCAGACTTGTATTATTTATAGACTTAGAAGACCAATTGCTATTCTTTCGACCATAGAGTCGCGCGTTGTAATATTATGGGTTTTCTTGGTGATTTTGAGTTTCCTTTTGAGTTTTGATCCTCGCTCTTGGCGTTGTATATTATATTGCTTGCGTGGTTGTGACCGTCAATTGACTAAGAGCTAGCTCCCGCTTGGGGATACCTTTATTCATATTATGCATGTTGCACCCCTTTTGGGGTCAGGTTTTACAAAGGAAACTCTGCCGAAATTTTTAGAAAAGACCTAAGATTTTAAAACGTAATATTTCGGCTTATGTTATTAAAACCACTTGCTTTAAAGATAATTTTTCTTCTTTTCTTCCTTAAAATGGTTTAGATTTCTAGGATTTTTGGCTTACTTGAATTAGATGGGGTCCTAAAGACTTCATATGATTCAAGTGCCAGTCACGTGCTATTTCTGGTCGTGACAGTTTGTTTTATTTTTGGTTGCCCATGGATTGTATGCGGAGACTAATTTATGTTGTCACCCGTAGGTTGTGGATTAGTCCAAATCCATATTTTCTTAGATTTGGGTTTGGGCTGGGTTTAAGGATCGTTAATCTCATTTGAGACTAAGATCAACTTAAACGTTTGTTAAGTATACGTTAGTCTAATTTTAGACTAAAATCAACTTAACGATTGTTAAGGACACGTTAGTCTAATTTTAGACTAAGATCAACTTAACAGGATCATTTAGATTCAACAAAAGAGCATTTGTGCCCTATTGTTTTAGTTTAGGGACTTTGCGGTCTAGAAGTTTAAGGACATCATAGTCCATGGAGTTTAAGGACATCATAGTCCATAGTTTAAAGACGTCATAGTCTGTAAAGTTTAAAGTCATCAAAGTCTATGAGTTTAAGGACCCCACAGTCCATAAAGTTTAATGACGTCATAGTCCATGAGTTTAAGGACCCCACAGTCCGTGGAATGTCTGGTTGTCGGGACCCGTCACCTCTCTGAAGATATTGAAGGATTACAACGATAAATATCAGAGGAATGAAGAGATGTACCCTTGAACCAATATTGGTTGGGAGACCTGTAGTCCAATTTGGGACTAAGATCAAAGACTTATGAGCATATGAGCTCAATTAGTCTGAATTAGAGATCTGTGGCCAACATGGGCTCGGCCAATTTATTCAAAATGTTAGACATTTAATTAGGCTCAATTCTTTTTCATTTAACAATGCTAAGCATTGGTCCTGACAACTTTTTGTCTTTTATTGAATGCTGAGCACTCATTATAGCTCTGGGCTTTATCATTTAAAGAACAATTTATGTTCTCTTAGTGCACACGTGAGGAGCACGTGGCGCGCTTAGCACTGAGCGCCAATCAATGAGAGCAGAGCGCTTCTGTTTAAGTAGCGCACACGTGAAGAGCACATGGTGTGATTGGCGCTGTGCGCCAGTCAATGAGCGCAGAGCGCTTCTTATGAAATAGCGCACACGTGACGAGCATGTGGCGTACTTTACGCTGTGCACCAGACTTTGGAGCGCTGAGGTGCTTCTTTAAACTTAGAGCGCTAAGGCTCTGCAGCGTTGTGCGCAAGATTTGGAGCGCCGAGGTGCTTCTTTTAATTGGAGCGCTGGGGCTCTTTTTAGACAACTCCGTTCTCTAAGAATTAAATTCTCTCTTATAAGAGACTTTGTCTCATGGATTTAAGAACAAAGTTCTTATTTTATAGTAGATGTTTCAATCTCTTATGCTTTTGGTGAAAGGTTTTGCCTTTATAGATCTGTGATCCTAAGAGAATTGAATTATTCTCCCCTTTTTATAATGAGATGTTATAATCTCTTTTGTGAAAGTCAATTTGTCTTATAGATCTATGATCTAGCATAAGAACTAAGTTCTTTTTTTGATGAAATACTTTGATCTCTTTATTTTACCTTGAAGAAATTCTTCTTCTGCCGAGAGCTTGCTCTTCTCTTTGGACTTTCTCAAAGTTTTGTGGGGGGGGGTTCTCTATATGAGACTTGAAGTCTTGGGGCCTTTATATAGGGTAGGCTGATTTGTTGAATCGGTTGAAGAGGTCTTTTCTCTAATTAATTTGGAGATTTCCCCACCGTTGGATTTTTGATCTTAGGGTTTCTGTTTCACAGAAGGCAATCTTCTTGTTTTTAACAAGATTGGAAAATCTTTTCCCATACAGAATTTATTCTTTATTTTGGTGATTTTTAATCACCATTGGATCATTGATCCAACAGTGCTCTGATTTTCAGAGCATAATCTTTCCTGTTTGGAAAGATTCTGAGGAATGTTTCCTTAACAGAATTTTATTCTGGTCAATTGATGATTTTTAATCATGTTCATTGGATCTTTGATCTAAGGGCCGAGAATATTTTGTTCTATCGCTAGCGCTCATGTGCTTTGCACGTGGTGCGCTGCTTAGAGTGCAACGCTCTTAGCGTTAGCGCTCACGTGCTTTAGACGTGGTGCGCTGCTTAGAGTCTTTTACTCTCAGCGCTGGCTCTGCTATGAAGCGCTGCTTCTTTTCAATTTTCAAAATTTGAACAAAGCTTTGCTTTGATTGGGGAAACAGTCTGTGTTTAAAGACATCATAGTCTATAAAGTTTCTGGTTGTCAGGACCCGCCACATCTCTGAAGACGTTGAAGAATTACAACGACACGTATCAAAAGTGTGAAGAGATGTACCCTTGAACCGATGTTGGTTGAGAGATCTTTAGTCAAGGTTTGGGACTAAGACCAATTAAAGAGATTGTGTGCACATGGGCTCAGTTAATCTGAATTGAGGACTTATGGCCAACTTAGGCTCAGTCCACTCAGATTTGAATAAAATATTGAACATTTGTTTGGGCTCAGTCCCTTTTGGTTCATTAATGCTGAGCATTAATTTGGGTTCTGACACCCCTCTTTCTTTTGTTTTTTTATTGGGTGTTGAACACTCTTTATGGCGCAGAGTGCTTTAAGTAAAGAATATTTTGTGTTCTCTTAGTGCACACGTGAGGAGCACGTGGTGCGCTTGGCGCTGAGCGTCAGACTTGGGACGCGAAGGCGCTTTTTGTAAAATAGCGCACACGTGAAGAGCACGTGGTGCGCTTGGCGCTGAGCGCCAGACCTGGAGCGCTAAGGCGCTTCTTATGAAACGGCGCACACGTGAGGAGCACGTGGTGCGCTTGGCGCTGGGCGCTAGTCAATGAATGCAGAGCGCTGTTCTAAAATAGTGCCCACGTGAGGAACACGTGGAGCGCTTGACGCTGATCGCCAGACTTGGAGCGCTAAGGCGCTTCTTGTAAAATAGCACACATGTCACGCCCTACTTCCCAGAGTGCGCTAAGATCGGCACGTGACAGAGCCAACCATACTACCTGTTGTTAGGAAACATCCCTCCACAGTCATATTACGGCTGTCCATAAGAAATCAAGAACAAGAAATATATACTACTATCTAATACATGTCCATCTGCCAGAATAAACAAGTCAAGAAATATATATGCGGAAGCAATAAAATCCAATAAACAATAACATCAGGAAATACGTCCCAAAATACGGGCTCACATGAGGAAATCTCTTCTTTCTTTCGGTCGGGCGCATTTCTAAAAATAAAGCACGGAAAGAAAACTAAACTAAACTAAACACTAACATGCGCCTCACTGTTCGGCCTGTCGGCTAAAATGCTTCTGGTCATCCTGTAAAAGAGATTGAGGATCTGAGCCATGCAAAACCCAGACGTCAGTGCGTCATAATATCAAACAATAGTAATAACCAGGATGTAACAAGATATGCAGGCATGAATATAAGTCAACAGCATGAATATGACAGTGAGGTGTGTATGTGTATGTAAAGTGCAATAAGCAATCTAAACTATATTACTGGGTTATCTGCTCTCAAGGCTGTGAAATCAATTTAATGGAATCGTCGATGTTACTCAATAGTATCCCGTGCATGCCCGGGACCACGGTCAAGACTCTCGGGCTGAATCCGAGACGTGCCGCTAAGCAGTAAACAGGTAACATGTACAGATGAATGATGTCAGCAGCATCATCCCGGGGCTGGCCTAGCCCGTAAAACTGATCAGTATAAGCGTCGAACTGTTGAGTTACAAGTCAGGTCTCATCATTGATTTCCCCTTACCTCCAAGTTATGTGTTCAAGTCAGGTATTGATAAATCTGGAGCTAATGCCAACACAGGATCAAGCAGGTACAGGTTTGTCTAAAATAGACAACAGGATGTGTCCGTCGGGAAAACAAGTCAGGGATGTCGGAATTAGTAACAAGATCAGGAATCAAGTCAAGCAGTGGTGTATCAGGTCATGTCAGGTAGTGCATATGTATCACACGGATGCTCAAAAGTAAACTGTAACAAGTACCGAAGCACGGTAAAAGTACGGATGCACAATGTCTATCATGGGTCACATCCACAACTCCATGACTACGTATGATGCACATTATTAAGCATGGTGTACTAATACAACAGTAACATGAAATAATATGGTCTTGGCGTGCAACTAGATATGTAATAAACCGTACGGATACAGATGGGTACTATAAAACTGTAAATCGGTAAAATTTGCTGAATATTAAAACACAAGGACTATTATTTATTAAATAGATATTGATATAATAATATTAATATGGATAACATATTTAAACCGATTAATAACTATAAAAGTGGTATTGGTTAACCATGCACAAGAAAGTTCCGTTCAGAAATTCAGCGTCACCCTGATTTGTAAAATAGCTTAAAAATAACAAACGTTCTCCAAAAAGAACGTGTCTTATACCATAACAAAGATAATTCAATAAGGTTTTCATTTTTATAAGTTGAAGTATCTCAGGTTATTCCTACAAAAAAGCTATGAACATTCAAAATTAAAAGTTTGCTGCTGGAATTTCCCTGGACAGTAGTTTAGAGATATTTTCATTTGCATTTTATGTTATTTAAACAGTTTATTTTGCAATTAAATATTTCATAGAGTTATATTATTCTGAGTTAGCTTCGTAACGAACTAAAGAACGTATACTAATGATTTTTTTATGATTTATAATGAATTTTATAAGGTAAGGTGTACAGTAAATTTCAGATTTGTCGTATCCGCTTTGCAACGACGTTTCATATGTAAACTATAATATTTTCAAACTATATTTTGTATAACATTATAAAATGCAGATTATAAACTAATTAAAAATAATAATAATAAATATTACGACGATATATATTTTTATAGATATAATTATAGCATGTCGCAAGTTGTAAACTTTCATACATTTTATATTATAAAACCGATTAACGTTAAATAACTACGGTGTATAAATTATATAGATATAGTTGTATGATGATGATGATGATAATAATAATACGGAAACATATAAATAAATTACATAAAGCATAGCATGTAGCAAGTTGTAAACTTGCCTCGAAACAAACACGATGAACGGAAGCAGCACGACGCTATACAAATCAATACCAAGTTTTGATTGCCCGGTTAAGGTTCTAGGATGTGGCTGGAGTTGCGTCGGCGAGAATGCATGTGGGCTTGAAGAACGAAGAAGTAGGATATATAAATTGATGAGGGGGATATATGTTATGTGGAGAGAGAGAAGTTTTGTGTTTAATATATATAGTATAGTTTAAATTAGATTATAAATATGTATTAGTTTTAATATATATAGATAATATCAAACTACAACCAATTTCCGCCAACATCTCATCAAAAAATATATTTTGAAAAATAATTCACATATGTAAACTTCTCAACCATAATGCAAGAATATATTTTAGATAACTCATACCCCTAATTTAAGATTTAAAAGAATTCTAAAAATATATCTACATTTAGTAAATATTTGATATTAGATATCTTGAGATTTAAACCTAAAAAAATAAAAGCAAAATAAGATATGGGGTATGATAATATGCCATGCTAGATATTAAAATATATTATTTATGTTAGTTATATGTATGCCCTAGAGGCCATTACTGTACATGCGTTGTATATTGTAATGGATGTTTGGACATATATAGGGAGGACTTTCTTGCTCGACATGATAACACGCTATCTGGTTACTCTTTATCTTAACATGTACTTTGATTGTCTCTATGTCACATGTTGATAAAGCCCTTAGGATGAGTACCTGACTACCAGGACTATGATGCAGATCATACTAGTGGGGACAGAGTAGTCGCCAAGTACATCCTTCAAATGTTCCTAGTCGTGGAAGTACCAAGACAGGGCATCGATACTCCAGAGTAGACTAGCGTATGCGCTTCTTGATGGGCGATGGATGATCTCATATCCATTGGTGTTTGACATCAGAGAAGGTATACGGGTGCTCAGTGGAGACTGGGTACACTGGACGGACTCGCCGAGAACTCCCAGATGGTATTATACCTCACGTCAGATGGCAGTTCTCTGGTGACACTGGTACAGAGTAGTCTGTAGACCCGAGATCGTCATAAAATCTTGTGTGATTCCCACTGTGCTTTGATTTCTATCATACCACGTCCAAGAGGGCGTGCAAAAAGGTGGCTTTTGGGTACAGTCCTAAATCACATGGAGGCAATGAGCGATAGGAGGGGATTCGTCTCTCCCAGTATAGGGAGTTGATGTTGCACTGTGTTCGATTGGCTATAACTAGAAATCCCTGGCCAGGCTTGCTGAGATTTACTGGTAAGTGTTATCAGTAGTTTCTCGAACTGTTATAGACCTCATATCGACATGACTTATCAAGCTACTGGGGTCTGACGTTTACCACCCCTAGGCGAGATATGCGACATATCAGAAGAAGAGACCAGATTGTACGGGAGTGTTACTGATTAGATTCGCAGGAGAATGTACAGGCTTGCTTGTTGATCTTCTGATCACTCAATACCTGGGTGGCTGTTACGTTTAGCTGACCGCTTGCAGCTTGTGGGTGTTTGATATGATCATCACCTACTGCCGGCGTATTGATCATTCTTTAGAGTCCTACACAGAGGTTTCTTGACTCAGGCAAAACAGAGTAGGAGCACATATGTGATATGTGCGGGATCGAGAACAATACGTGTATGTGATACCGTATTAGATTCTCACGATATGAGATATCGGCCGGGTATATATGATATAGCCGGGTCATCGGATCAAGTGTTGATTCGATGAACTGATACAGATTATATTAGTCGGTTATTTGTGAAATAGCCGGATTATCGGATCAAGTGTTGATTCGATAATTTAATGTATAATTATATATTTGATATATTAAATTACATTAACTAATATAAGCTTACTAAAAGATTCTTTTTCTCACTCGGGTAATACATTGATATATATGCGATATATGTTAACTGTATTATTTTCTTTTGTTACAAAATATATTATATCTGTGATATATAATATTGTAACATGTTATAATTACTAATGCAATACGATTAGTGGAGATTAAACAAGATTAGGGTTTGATTTGGGTTAGCTCATTCTTGAAGCTTCTAGAAGCTTTTCTTTTTGTCATGAGCTAAGATATTTTGTTGATATTTTGTAACCCAAACCACACCCTCAACCCTAGTTAATTCTCTACAAAGGTTAGCTCATTTTATATTAGCAACCATGGTTGCATAAGTAATTATCAACACAATTCATTATTCATCACAAAGTAAATTGATTCATCTTCTTCTTTCTTGAGGTTTGAGAAAGCTTTCTAGGTTTTCTTTAAGTGATGAAAATGAGTGAGAAATAGAAAACAAACGAGAGCTAAAATCCTAATTCATCGTCCTAATCTATCCTAGCCATTTAGATTAGGGTGTTCACTTCATTTGTGAGTGAGAGCTTGTGTTAAAGAAACTTTAAGGTAGATCATCTTTGTTATCAAAGATCGGAAGCAAGTATGCATCATTCTCTTCGAGGAGCCTCTCTAGAGTCCGGGTATATGATGATCGCAGCGAAGGGACCTCAACACGGAGCTTTAGAAGTGAAGGACCAGACTACAAAGGTTGTAATCCCAAACTCTTAGTGTTAAAGTGTTTAACATGCTTTGTTTTGCCTAATCTCTAGTTTAAATATCTTGGTTAGGGTTGTTCGGCACGTCTAAATTTTAAATCGGGCATGGTTGATGCCTTGTAGACCCTTGTGAGAGTGCCTAGCATCCCTGCAATTTAGTTCTAATTTTTATTATTAAAAGATATCCGTATACTAAAATATATTATACATGTATATAGAACCTAGATGTACACGGATCCTCTGTACTAGTAAACATATGACGTAATCTTGAACCATGATGAGTTTCAAGCATGCGGGTCGGGTTGAATACTAACCATAGATACTAAAACACTATCCGCACCAAAAACAAATAAAACCAAGAATTAGCCACAAGATAAAGAAAATAATCAAATAGAATATGGTATAAATGAACTAGGGTGTTACATTATACCCAACTACAAAATAATTTCGTCCTCGAAATTCCCGGAACGAGAAAAGACAAGAAAACATGAATCTAAGAAAAGAGATGTGAAAATTTCTGTCGAATCTCGTCTTCTCGTTTCCAAGTTGATTCTCCATGCGAGCGATTCCCCCATGAAACAAGTACGAGCGGGATAACCTTGTTCTTGAGGACCTTTTCTCTTCGATCAACAATCGACATCGGTCGTTCTTCATAGGTCAAATCCTCCCTTACAGTCAGCTCCGAATGATCTAGCACGTGTGTTTCATCTCGAACATACTTACGGATTTGAGATATATGAAACACGTCATGAACACTCGCCAAAGATGGTGGTAAAGCCAACCGATAAGCCACTTCTCCAACACGCTCAATAATATCGAAAGGCCTCACAAATCGAAGACTAAGTTTTCCTCGACTCCCAAAACAAATCACTCCTCTAGTCGGTAATATCTTCAAGAACACAAGATCACCAACAACGAACTCTAGAGGACTTCTCGATGTATCTACCTAACTCTTCTGCCGATCCTGTGCTGCCTTCATGAGATTCCGGATAGTATTAACTTTCTCTACTGTTTGCACGACAAGATCTGGTCCTAACAATCTTCGTTCTCCAATATCGTCCCAACAAACGCGTGAGCGACACTTGCGACCATACAATACTTCGAATGGAGCCATCTGAATAGTCTCGTGAAAGCTGTTATTGTAAAAAAAAAACTCCACCAAGTGTAGATGATCCTCCCACGAGCCTTTGAAGTCTAACATGCAAGCTCTCAACATGTCTTCAAGAGTTTGGATCGTTCTCTCCGACTGGCCATCTGTCTGAGGATGATAAGCAGTGCTAAATTTCAATCGTGTCCCCAAACTTTCCTGTAAACTCCTCCAGAAGTGTGATAAGAATCGAGTATCACGATCGGAAACGATGGTAACAGGTATTCCATGCAATCTCACAATCTCCTGCATGTACTGTTCTGCTAATGCTTCCTCGACTGACCCACTCGAAGCGGAATGAAATGAGCTGCCTTGGTCAATCGATCAACAATCACCTAAACTGTATTGTTGCCCTTTGGACTCCGCGGTAAAGCTGTCATGAAATCCATGGTTATATGTTCCCACTTCCACTGAGGAATCGGAAGTAGTTGCAATAAACCAGCTACCCTTTGATGTTCAGCCTTAACTTGCTGACACACCAAACACTTCGCTACAAAGCGGGCAATCTCCCTTTTCATGCCTTCCCACCAGAAATGCTGTCGTAGATTACGGTACATCTTCTTGCCTCCTGGATGTACGGAATATGCGGAAGTGTGTGCTTCATTCATAACTTCTTCGCGAATGTCTCCTTTTGGCACACACAAACAGCTACTATATTGCAACGAGCCATCTTCATGAATCAACAAGTCTGTTCGAAGTCTCGCTTCAACCTGTTCTCGAAATTTCTGCAATCTTGGATCATGCGACTTTGCTGCTTTAATATTATCGATCAATGATGATTGTACTTGTAGCTGCATCAACTGTCCCAAAGAATGCGGCAGTACGATCTCCAACTCGAATCTCCGAAAATCTTCGATAAGCTCCTTCTGTGCAGTCAACATCCGAATTGCTGGCAACCAACTAAGAGCATCCGGCACTACATTAACTTTCCCCGGATGGTACTTGAGATCAAGATCATAGTCAGCCATCAGCTCCAATCATTTACGCTGCCTCATGTTGAGCTCTTTCTGCGTTAACACGTACTTTAAGCTTTTATGATCGGTGAATACTTCGACTCTTTCGCCCAATAAGTAGTGTCTCCAAATCTTCAAAGCGAAAATCACTGCTGCAAGCTCCAGATCATGAGTTGGGTAATTCTTCTCATGGGTCTTCAATTGGCTCGATGCGTAGGCTATAACCTTCCCATGCTACATCAAAACATATCCCAAACCTTTCCCAGATGCGTCGCTGTGAATCACCAATCCTCTGGAACCGTCTGGTACGATCAAAATAGGAGCGGTTATCATGAGTTGGGTAATTCTTCTCATGGGTCTTCAATTGTCTCGATGCGTAGGCTATAACCTTCCCATGCTGCATCAAAACACATCCCAAACCTTTCCCAGATGCGTCGCTGTGAATCACCAATCCTCCGGAACCGTCTGGTATGGTCAGAATAGGAGCGGTTATCAATCTTTGCTTCAACACCTCAAAAACTGACGCACATCTATCCGTCCATATAAACGTACCTCCTTTCGCATAAGCTTGGTCAAAGGCTCAGCTAAATAAGCAAAATTCTCCACGAACCTTCTATAATATCCAGAAAGTCCAAGAAAACTTCTGATCTCCGCTACACTCTTCGGAATCGGCCAATCTTGAACTGCTGCAATCTTCTCGGGATCAACGGCGATTCCATCTCCGGATACGACATGCCCCAAAAACTTCACTTCTTCAAGCCAAAACTCGCATTTGCTCATCTTTTCATACAATCTTTCATGGCTCAATGTCTGTAGTGCGATCCTCAAGTATTCTATATGCTCTTCTAGGCTCCTCGAGTAGACCAGAATATTATCGATGAATACTACTATAAACTGGTCCAAGAACGGAGAAAAGATTCGGTTCATCAAGTCCATAAATATCGCCGGTGCATTCGTGACTCCGAATGGCATCACTAAATACTCGTAATGTTCATATCGAGTTCGGAATGCAGTCTTGCAAATATCCTCTGATTTAACTCAAACTTGATGATATCCGGATCGCAAATCCAGCTTCGAGAATACCCTCGCGCCTTTGAGTTGCTTGAACAATTCGCCAATGTGAGGGATCGGATACTTATTCTTAATAGTCACCCGGTTTAATTCTCGATAATCGATGCACATTCTTCTTGTGCCATCTTTCTTCCTGACTCGAAGAACTGGAGCTCCCCAAGGTGAATTGCTGCTGCGAATCCAACTCTTCTCTAGCAATTCGGTAACCTGCTTCTTTACTTCATCCAACTCCACTAGTGCCATCAGATAATACGTCTTGAAATCGGCGCTGCACCAGGAACAAGATCGATCGCGAACTCCATATCTCGTTTTGGCGGTAAACCCGAGATGTCTTCGAATACATTCATGAACTCTTGAACTACAGCTGGCGCTTCCTCCTTATTAATTTCCATCGACGAAAGAACGACGCTTGTCGGCCTAACCCTAAACTCGACTAGCCCGAAAGAACTGCTATCTCCAGCAAAAACAAACTCCGGATGTCCGGAAATCTGGAAAATCACTTTCTTTTCCCTACAATCAATGTGAGCATGGAAAGTGCCGAGAAAATCCATTCCCAAGACAACATCATAACTGCCAGTATCGATCACCAAGAAATCCACGAATAACTCTCGTCCGCAAATAACACCAGAACAATCCTTGCACTTGCTATCAGATATGATCTTCCCATTCCCAGTGTGTATGTCCTAACAACAAGGCAGAGTTGTGCAATAAATCGAATGTGCAGTAATAAACTTGGATGACACAAAACAGTGGGATGCACCTGAATCGAATAATGCTAATGCAGGAAAACATGAATAAGTAGGATACCCGAAATGACTTCACCTGAAGCCAAACACTGACGAAGATAAGCACGGTAAACAGGATTCAAGCGTGCGATAAAACATGAACTGGTAAACAATGACACTGAGAGAAGCAAGGTAATATCACGACCATAAATCAAGGAAATGAATCAAAACTAGGACTCCAAGTTACTTAAATAGAGTACCGCATTGTAACCATGCTGCAGTTCATGGATACAATCACATAATTCCGTTCAAGTCGCCCAAATCCTAGTATCAGAATCGAAGGAATAGGAAGGGAGAAACAATAGAACCAAAAGGATTTCAAGCCGAGATGCAAAGTCATCCATCCCGTCAAGATAAAGGGTCAAGAGAAAGATAAAATTCAAGAATCATGACAACAATGTGGCAGGACATGTTCCTAATTACGGGTTTTTTGATTCGTGTATTGGGTCCAATACCCAACTACAAAAGAATCAAACCCGATTAACCTAAATCCTATGGCTCTGATGCCAAACAAACCCTGTCACGCCCCGCTGCCCAGAGTGCGCTAAGATCGGCACGTGACAGAGCCAACCATGCTACCTGTGGTTAGGAAACATCCCTCCACAGTCACATTACGACTGTCCATAAGATATCAAGAACAAGAAATATATACTACTATCTAATACATGTCTATCTGCCAGAATAAACGAGTCAAGAAATATATATGCGGAAGCAATAAAATACAATAAACAATAATATCTGGAAATACGTCCCGAAATACGGGCTCACATCAGGAAATAAAAGTACGGAAAGAAAACTAAACTAAACTAAACACTAACATGCGCCTCACCGTTCTGCCTGTCGGCTGAAATGCTTCTGGTCATCCTATAAAAGAGATTGAGGATCTGGGCCATGCAAAACCCAGACGTCAGTGCGTCATAATATCAAACAATAGTAATAACCATGATGTAACAAGATATGCAGGCATGAATATAAGTCAACAGCATGAATATGACAGCGAGGTGTGTATGTGTATGTAAAGTGCAATAAGCAATCTAAACTATATTGCTGGGTTATCTACTCTCAAGGTTGTGAAATCAATTTAATGGAATCGTCGATGTAACTCAATAGTATCCAGTGCATGCCCGGGACCACGGTCAAGACTCTCGGGTTGAATCCGAGATGTGCCGCTAAGCAGTAAACAGGTGACATGTACAGACGAATGATGTCAGCAGCAGCATCCCGGGGCTGGCCTAGCCCGTAAAACTGATCAGTATAAGCGTCGACCTGTTGAGTTACAAGTCAGGTCTCATCATTGATTTCCCCTTACCCCCAAGTTATGTGTTCAAGTCAGGTATTGATAAATCTGGAGTTAATGCCAACACAGGATCAAGCAGGTACATGTTTGTCTAAAATAGACAACAGGATGTGTCCGTCGGGAAAACAAGTCAGGGATGTCGGAATTAGTAACAAGATCAGGAATCAAGTCAAGCAATGGTGTATCAGGTCATGCCAGGTAGTGCATATGTATCACACGGATGCTCAAAAGTAAAATGTAACAAGTATCGAAGCACGGTAAAAGTACGGATGCACAATGTCTATCGGGGATCACATCTACAACTCCATGACTACTTATGATACACATTATCAAGCGTGGTGCACTAATCCAAGAGTAACATGAAATAATATGGTCTCGGGGTGCAACTAGATATGTAATAAACCGTACGAATACAGACGGATACTATAAAACTGTAAATCGGTAAAATTTACTGAATATTAAAACACAAGCACTATTATTTATTAAATAGATATTGATATAATAATATTAATATGGATAACATATTCAAACCGATTAATAACTATAAAAATGCTATTGATTAACCATGCATAAGAAAGTTCCGTTCAGAAATTCAGCATCACCCTGATTTGTAAAATAGCTTAAAAATAACAAACGTTCTCCAAAAGGGGCGTGTTTTATACCAAAACAAAGATAATTCAATAAGGTTTTTATTTTTATAATTTGAAGTATCTCAGGTTGTTCCTAAAAAAGCTATGAATATTCGAAATTGAAAGTTTGCTGCTGGAATTTCCCTGGACAGTAGTTTAGAGATATTTTCATTTGCATTTTACATTATTTAAACAATTTATTTTGCAAGTAAATATTTTATAAAGTTATATTATTCTAAGTTAGCTTCGTAACGAACTAAAGAACATATACTAATAATTTTTTTATGATTTATAATGAATTTTATAAGGCATGGTGTACAGTAAATTTCAGATTTCTCGTATCCGCTTTGCAATGACATTTTATGTGTAAACTATAATATTTTCAAACTATATTTTGTACAATATTATAAAATGCAGATTATAAACTAATTAAAGATAATAATAAGAAATATTACGATGATATATATTTTTATAGATATAATTATAGTATGTCGCATGTTATAAACTTTCATACATTTTATATTATAAAACCGATTAACGTTAAATAACTACGGTGTATAAATTATATAGATATAGTTGTATGATGATGATGATGATGATGATGATACGGAAACATATAAATAAATTACATAAAGCATAGCATGTAGCAAGTTGTAAACTTGCCTCGAAACAAACGCGATGAACAGAAGCAACACGACGCTATACAAATCAACACCAAGTTTTGATGGCTCGGTTAAGGTTCTAGGATGCGGCTGGAGTTGCGTCGGCGAGAATGCGTGTGGGCTTGAAGAACGAAGAAGGAGAATATATAAATTGATGAGGGAGATATATGTTATGTGGAGAGAGAGAAGTTTTGTGTTTAATATATATAGTATTGTTTAAATTAGGTTATAAATATATATTAGTTTTAATGTATATAGATAATATAAAACTACAACCAATCTCCACCAAAATCTCATCAAAAAATATATTTTGAAAAATAATTCACATATGTAAACTTCTCAACCATAATGCAAGAATATATTTTAAATAACTCATACCCCTAATTTAAGATTTAAAAGAATTCTAAAAATATATCTAGATTTAGTAAATATTTGATATTAGATATCTTGAGATTTAAACGTAAAAAAATAAAAGCAAAATAAGATATGGGGTATGATAACATGCCATGCTAGATATTAAAATATATTAATTAGTTCTAATTTGTATTATTAAAAGATATGCGGATACTAAAATATATTATACATGTATATAGAACCTAGATGTACACGGATCCTCTATACTAGTAAATATATGACGTAATCTTGAACCATGATTGGTTTCAAGCATGCGGATCGGGTCGAATACTAAGCATAGATACTAAAACACTATCCGCACCCAAAACAAATAAAACCAAGAATTAGCCACAAGATAAAGAAAATAATCAAATAGATTATGGTATAAATGAACTAGGGTGTTACAGCACACGTGAGGAGCACGTGGTGCGCTTGGCGCCAGATCTGAAGCGCTGAAGCGCTTCTTTTGAAATAGTGCACACGTGAGGAGCACGTGATACGTTTGGCGCTGAGCGCCAGACTTGGAACGCTGAAGCGCTTCTTATGAAATAGCGCACACGTGAGGCGCACGTGGTGTGCTTGGTGCTGAGTGCCAGACTTGGAGCGCTGAAGCGTTTCTTTGGCAGTTCCGGTCAGTTCTGTGCTCTGAGAATTAAATTCTCGTTTATAAGTGATTTTGTCTCATGGATCTAAGAACTAAGTTCTTCCTTTTATGAAGAGATGCTATGATCTTTTCTGTTTTTGTGAAAGACTTTGTCTTACAGATCTGTGATCTAGAAAAAGAACTAAGTTCTTATTTTTTATCAAGAGATGCTATGATCTCTCTTCTTTTTATTTACCTTGAAGAAAGTTCTTCTTCTTAGAGCCTGCTCTTCTATTTTTCTTTTTCAAGAACATGAAGTTTAGGGGGGGTTCATCTCTCTCCAAGATTTGAAGTTTTGGGTCCTTTATATAGGGGAGGCTGATTTGTTAAATCAGTTAGGGAAATCTCTTATTGAGAGATTTCTGATTGATTTGGGGAATGTTTCACACCGTTGGATATTTGATCCAAGAGTTTCTGTTTTACAGAAAACAATCTTCTTGTTTTTAACAAGATTGGGAAACTATTTTCCCATACAGAACTTATTTTGTATCCTGGTGATTTTTAATCAATATTGGATTTTTGATCCAATGGTGCTCTGATTTACAGAGCACAATCTTTCCTGTTTGGAAAGATTTGAGAAGTATTTTCTCAACAGAATTTTATTATGAATTTTGATGATTTATCATCTTCGTTGGATTTTTTATCCAACGGTAGAGAACATTTAGTTCTGGCGCCAGCGCTCTCGTGCTTTGCACGTGATGTGTTGTCACAGAGTCTTTGACTCTTAGCGCCTGGCGCTCAGCACTCTCGTGCTTTCCACGTGATGCGCTGCTTCAGAGTCTTTAACACTTTAGCATTGACGCTCTCAGCGCTCTCGTGCTTTCCACGTGATGCCCAAAATCTCTTTGAAAGATTGGATAGACGCGTTTAGGACGAACAACTGGACCCCGCAATCCACTTCGTATCAACCATTTCAAACATTCACCCCTTCTTACGTTGATACCCCTTTTGAGAGTCCAGTTGTAACCCCAAGATCTATGTCTCTTGCTGAACATATTGAACAATCTCGTAACCGATCTTTCACTCTTTTCACCACTATGAATTCTTTGGAGCAACAATTCCATTCACCTTCTTATCCGTATGTTGATCCTAATCCTGTCCAACCATTCAATTCATATCCATCCTATCCAACTATTGCACCTTCCCTAGACATTACTTCTGAACAGCCTTTTGGGGGTTTCCAGTATCCAAACAACTTTAAATTTTTAACCGAAACCCCGTCACAATCTATTTCTAGTCTGGAGCAGTCGTTGGAAGATTTTAGGGTAGCGTCGTACCAACAAATGATGGATTTGAATGCGTCCATGGCCGCCCTCATACAACCTAGTGACCCGGGAGTTAGTTTTCAACTAGCTCCACATTTTCCAATGTATGATGAGGCGGTTGTACAGGTTGAGAATTTAAGTGGAGAGAGTGAGCTGTATACCCTTCCAAATCAAACCTACCCATTGCAAATTGAATCCCACAACTCCGGTTTTGAATGTCTATCTAGTGTTCCAAACGATTCATCGATTGAAGATAGAACAGATAATGAGTTGTGCGACTTTGTAGTATTTGATTTACCCGATTGTGAAGGGTCCCGAGTGAAACCACACCCAATCCTTTTGACCTCTACACCTCCACTCTAGAACCTGAATTGATTAATATCCATGCTTTTGATGAGGTGTCTAAGAAATTTGATTTTCACTTGATTGGGGATGTCGACGCTGGGAATATTTTGATGATGAACCCGCAGCTTTGGATGAGTTTTTCTCTCCAGTTCATCATCCTGAGTCATTAACTGTTTTTCCCGAACTTCACATGCATCTGGATTTTGAAGATAAATGCATGGATAAGCTGATTTTTGAGGAGAATATTAAGGAAATTTTTTAGGATAAACTATTTTTAATTGATGAGTCGGATTTTCCAATTCATCCTATCCCTTTCATTGACTATATACACCATCTTGAACCTTTAACCGATAACCTTCCTCAATCACTCCCTTCTATCATTTCCGTTGTTCTGACCTTACAAGATACCGTATTACTTTCATTTCTTATGTCTGGTTTACCAAGTTTGGCGTACCCATATTTTCTCACGAATCTTGAAGGATTTGACCCCATTTCTCGACGGGTTAATAGATTAGCACAAACGCTTCTTATACATCGGTCATCACAAATTGTGCTAATTTATTCACTCCATTTTCGTACTCCGTTTCTTTTTCCCTTCCGCCATTCTTTTCCATATATACCGGGACCGTATACCACTTCTACCCCCATACGGTCTCGCGTATTCTCCATTTCTTTCCTCTCCGCATTCTTTCACAACCTGCACATTATAGAGATCGAATTTTTGAATGGTAGGTGCTCACTTTTGGCTTGTGTAAGACCTTATATAGATTGATACTGTTCTCTTTCCTTCCTAATCCTGAACTTCAACGCTAAACAGTGGAAACACTGTTTCACTTAAGTTTGGGGGGAATCTTTTTGTGTATATATTTTTGTTTTGCTTTTTGCTTTGTATATAATTTGATTTTTGGGAGCGCCAACAATTTTGACCCTCTTGGTATAGCCTGACAGTGAGGGCACTGTCAGGTTTAAGTTTAGGGGTGTGCTCGGTAAGCTTTCGCATTCATTTGTATATTTTGCATTTGCATACATATTAAAAAACCTATAAAAATCGAAAAAATTTCCAAAAAATATAAAAACTTTGTTGTCAAGTTAGCTAATAGGGTAACTTAGATTTTTATTCCGAAAGCTTAGTTGATACGTTAGAAATAACTAAATTCTAGGCTTAGGAATTGAAAACCCTAAAAATAACTCTCATTCTATTTAAACTTGGCAATTATACGTCCTTACAGTTTTTTTTTTTGAGAAATAAGTAATCTTGAGTTCAGTTCTTTAGTTAAAGTCAAGATGAAGGGAGAGTATTGAAGCTTTACTGAAGGATAAATCTGAAAAATAGTTTCTATTCTTGAGTTCAACTTAGAAAGTATATACCCTACAAACTGCATATACACGCACCTTGAAACTTGAGATAGTAGAGCATACCTAGAAATACTCTTGCCTGAAAATCTAGTATGAAAGAAAAAACGGTATTTAAAACTAACCACCATAAGAGCATCATTGAAAAAATATATCCGGTCTTGAAAAAGAAAAATAAAGAAAAGAAAAATAAATAAATAAAGTCAAGACCTGAAAACTACTATTTACGCATTAAGCTCACACATTCAATAATCGGCTGTTAGTGCCTCAAGAAGCATTAATAGTCGTATGAAAAGTGTGTGAGAAACATCGTCCATCATTAATGAAAAGAAGTAGTATTAGGTATTAAGGAAAGGGTACTATAGCTTAAATTGAATTCTTGAGTGTAGGGGTGAAAATCTACACACACGTAGGGATATACGATCAATATTTGAAGGAAAGATAGAAATGAAGAATAAGACTTATTTTTTTCGTAAAACTGATAAAAATCCATGATTTAAGACCGCACTTTAGAAGGAAAACTCAGGAGGTACCAATATCTTTCTAAACTTTTTTTGGAACGTATAGGATCTGGGGTTAACTAGATAGGAGGTGTGAAAGATAAGGGTTGTATATTTCTAACTTAGGATAATAGAATTTCTAACTTAGATACTAAACTGTAGGAGTAGAATCGACGTTAACTTATGAAACTAATATGACGAGATTTTGTGGGTAGTATCCGCTGAAAACCCTCAAGAGACAACACTCCTCCTACTAGGGACACCTAGAGGTTTAACGGCTTGTTGCACATGCTCAGTGCAATCGCGTTCCCTGCGAAAGTGAGGCTAGGATTTTGTTTTGCTCGGGACGAGCAAAAGATAAGTTTGGGGGTATTTGTTCATACCAGAATATTGCATTTTAATACTGCTCATTCTTTATCTATTTTGTTATATATCGGTACTATTAACCAGTGTCTGCTCAGTAATACAGATTACAGGTATCCGTGATAAAATACTGGAAATACACTTAAAATCACGGATATATCATATGTGAGCCGACACTGCAACCAGAACTGGAAACCGACCGATATCCAAAGAGATTTTGCGAATAAAATGTGTGCACAATATTTTGGTCCAACACAATGCAAGTGTGTACACATGCTCTTTGGCATATGGACCATGATAGGGCAACCATGAATCATGGCACAAGTGGGCACGGTGTGATGTGCATTAATGATGCATTCAATGCATAAAGTGTTGATGTGATTCATAGCTACAAGTTTCCCTCCAAGCCCTGTGTGCATCCAAAGCCTTTACTGACCAAGCAAACAATATCAGAGTGATGTGGGGAACAAAACAAGGCAACACACAAAGAACGAGCCTAGCAGCTCGGATTTGACCCAAGATGTGCACTATTGTGGCCGGCTACTTTTGCCCAGAAGTCTCCTAGATTTCTGTGGGCCCTCCCCTGATGCCACCTCAGCTCATTTTTATTGTTTCTTTAATTTTCTTTTGAGCCTATAAAAGCAGAACTAGGCAGCAAGGATGAGGGTCTCACATTGTATGATTCTTTTCATTTTGTTTTCTCTTTCTCTTGTAAATAGCTTAGCTTCTCTTTGAGATCCTTACCTCTTCTTGATCTTGCAATCTCTTAATTGAGCTTGCATGTTTAAGGGTTGGTTATTGATCTCAAGAGTTGTATCATTTTGGAATCAATAAAGCTCTCTTTTGTGCTTTCATTTTCACATGAGTTCTTTGCCTCTTCTTGATCTTGCAACCTCTTCATTGAGCTTGCAAGTTTAAGATTTGGTTATTGAACCCATGGCTTGTCTTGAGTTCTATGATTCTTAGTATTATATTCTTGCTCTTTTACTTTCTTGCTCTTTTATTACTTACTTTACATTCATGTCATTTATATTCCATGCTTTACTTTCTTGCACTTTAATACTTGCTTTAATTACTTGCACTTTAAATTTCATGCACTTACTTACTTATAATGTTTTCTTTTCTTTTCTTTGTTCTTTTCTTTGCTCTTTTTGGTTTGTTAATATGGTATTGTTAATATGATGTTTGTGAATATGTGTTGTTAGGAATAGAGAAAGATATTGTAAGTTAAGGTTTTGTTTCCCATTTCCTTTTCCCGTATTTTTCCATTTGAAACTCCGCCCAAACCTTACGCAAGCGTTCCGTTAGGCACCCTACCCTACCAAGATATCAGTGATTCCTAACCGCGACCGGTTGCGTTCGGTTTGGCCGGAGGCGAAAGTAAGAGACAAGAACGGAAAGACAATGGTCAATAAGCCGGATTCCAAGAATACCGTGCTTAAGTACCATAATCCACATTGTTGCCGATTGCTCTACCTTCATTGGTTGAGTTCGGCTCAAAGGACTTGAGTGCAGATTTCCTTAACTTACACTATCATATCTTATCCTAACAAGCGTTTACTTTGCATATAACACTTAGGATAGATATGAACTTTCCGCCAACGCGTATTAACTCGTCAAAACAAGAACCATAAATGCTCTATCTCCCTATGGATCGACCCGTGCTCAACCGGCAAGCTGCAAAGCGACACCGTCTTGACTGTGGTAACTAAAACTATTTCAATCAAGTATCGATGAGAATATGAAAACTTCATATTATCATCGAGTATCATATATTGGTTTTAATTTGAACATTTAACTTGAATAGGCTTTACGTTTACGTTTCGCTATTAAGGGTTCGAAGTTTTTAGTTTAGGGTAATTTTTTCTTGCATTTACGGTAAAATTGTACGTTTACATTATCATCGAGTATCCTACTGAATGAACTAGTGCACCCTAAACCTTTACCCTAAATAACCCAAATTAACCTAATTAACCACAATTAACCATGATCGTTACCCTAACACAAATTATCCCTAATTAACCTAAACTTAACCCAATTTACCCAAATTAACCTAATTAACCATAATCAACCCAATTTACCCAAATTAACCCTAATCAACACACAAACCCTTTTAAATTATCACTAATTAACCCAAATTAACCCTAACCTCTAATTAACCCAAATTAACCCTAACTTCTATCCCTAAACTTGAACAAACCTTAACTCTAAACCCTAACCCTAACCCTAACCATACACTGAACCCTAACCCTAACCCTATCCCTAGCCTAAATCTTACCCCAACCCTAACCCTAACCCTAACTGAACCGAACCCTAACTGAACCGAACCCGAACCCTAACCCTAACCCTAACCCTAACTGAACCGAACCCCAACCCTAACCCTAACCCTAACACTACCCTTAATTGAACCCTAACCCTCACCCTAACCGAACCCTGAACCCTAACCCTAGCCCAAGTAGCAACCCAATAATCAGCAAAAACAGAAATAAAAACATAATTAGAAAAAATATGAAATTTACTAATCTGTAGCTAGGCCGGCGATGGAGGAGACCGGAGATGGTCGACGACGCAATCAGCGACGAGTCGTGGGCGGTGGCGACGAGGAAGTCGATGAGGAAGTCGACGGTGATGTCGGGGACGACGAGGCGCGCGCGGGGAGCCGGTGGCGACGAGGCGCGGACGGTGGCGACGAGACGCACGCGCGGGAGAGTGAGAGCGAGAGGAATTTTTGGGAACGATCGAGAACTTTTCTGTGCTTTATTTTTTTATTAATAACCCATATATATATGCCCCTACGGATTTAACCGTAAGTCCTTCTTTTACGGCTCCGTAGGGTCAAATAACAAATTACGTTTTAATATTTTTAAATTAATTCGTATGGCACCGTAGGGGCAACCATGTGGACCTACGGAGTAATCCGTAGGGGCATCATTTTATTGTCCCTACGGAAACCTTTATCCGTAGGGACAATCCCTTATTGTACTAGTGATAGAAAACATATATAAATATCCGATCCCAAACGGGCTCAGCTCAAGCCATGTACGTGATCGTTCATTTATTTTATCGAGCTTAAATTTCTGTTGAAACTCGACTCATTTAATCTGACGATTGAAACTCGACTCATTTAATCTGACGATTGAAACTGGGTAAAAAATAAAATATAAACCAAATATCACTTATAATGGTAGCCGCCATCAACATGCAAATTAGGGCATGCAACTGCCCACCATCTCTCTCTCCCTCCCGCGTAATTAGGCACGAGTGATTACATTTTCAGTTATTTTTCGTGCGATGAAACCGCTCTCTCTCTCTCTCTCCTCACTCACTCTCTCTCTCTCTCTCACAAGACTACAGGGCCCTTCTCTCTCTCTCACACACACACAGCAGTCAATTACACTGAAGAGACTATTGAGGGGAAAAAGGTTAGATTATCTCTGTATCTTTGTCTCAGGTATTATTACTCTCTCTCTCTCTTCCTTTTGTCTATATACTTCTTACGCTAATCTGGAAAATTATTGGGTATGCGGCCATATGTGCTTGGTCACGATGGAAAAGAAATCGAAGCTCGCCGGAAATTCTTCATCTCTTTTTCTCTTCTCCTAACACACCCATCAAGCCGAATAATTTCTCCTTATTCCTAACAACACACTCTCTCCCAAACTGAAACTTATTATTTATTTATTATGCTTGCACTATCACTCACTTATTGCATTTTCTCGAGTTTACAGTTTTTATTTGTTTAGATATTTTTCTTTTAATATGCATGGAATTCATATATCTTCATTTAGTTATCTCGTGAGATTGATAATTGTTTTTTTTTTTTCCTTTTCATTTTTACCCAATAATTCGTGATCGATTTTTTAGTGAAAATATGAAAAATTAGCTGAATAAAATGCCATAATTAATCATGTTAATTACATACTCTGTTTTCAATGAAGAGGTTGAAGCAGAGCACTTATGTAACATTTTTCATAATTATCTCCACCAATAATAATGCAATCATCAAAGAGTTCAATCATTAACATTTTTTGCTACAAATTCCATTCTTAAATATTCTCGTCTGCTTCAGTTACAATTTTTAATTTTTCTCATTTTTTTTATTTTGTTCAGGCTCTGCTCTCAAAATTTTGTATGGCACTAAGCTTCTACTCGAACCACTACGAAACAATGGACCCCCTCATCAACTCAACCCTAACCGACCAACTACCCGACCCGCAGTTTGAGCTCGTTGGCGCTCTCCTCGGCCTCTACGACCCGATCGAATTCTCCATCGATTCTCTGTTCGACGAACCCCCGCCCCAAATCAATAACAACAACCCGTCGTCTGTAATCAACTCAACTCATCATCATCTCATCCCATCGTTTTCCGATCCTTCGATTATCTCTCTCCCTATAATAGTTGAAGATTTTGATTTCTGCCGATGCCCGAAACGCCCGAGGAGCTGTAACGACCTCTACTACCAAAGCGGAGGGAATTTGGGGAACAATGCAGGGGTTGATAGGGGTAGTAATGATAATGGGGAGGATTCAATGATGAAGAGGAGTTTGTCGGCGCAGAGCGTAGCAGCGAGAGAGAGAAGGAAGAGGATAAGCGAAAAGACGCAGGAGTTGGGGAAGTTGATCCCAGGGGATAACAAGATGAACACCGCCGAGATGTTTTCGGCCGCGTTTAAGTATGTTAAGTTCTTGCAGGCTCAAGTCGGTGTTCTTTGTCTCATGGGCTCTATGCAGGTAATTTTCTTGTAATTTTTCTTCTTCGATTTATATTTTTAGTCTCGAAAAAACATTAGCATTGGATCGTTGAAAAAAGTTGTTACTTTTTTCCTTGGTTATTTAAATTTATATATTTAATCATAGTATTCGATCTGCCTTTCCGTATAATACCCTTACTGTCGATGATTTTCACTGAAACTCCCTTGAAGTTTTTGTTACAGCAAAATACTTTTCATTTACTAAAATACGTTGTTTAGTGAGAAACACGCATAGTTAAGAGTATTTTAGTGCAAAAGCTTTTGCTTATCTGCAGGATTGCAAAGGTTCAGGAGAAGTTGGCGAAGATCTTCAAGTGATGCTGAAGTCTCAAGTTATCCAAGAGAAATTGTCTAGTGAAGAAAATTGCATTGTTCCAAAGGAGATGGTTGATGCATTGGCAAAGGACACTCAGATCAGATCAAGCCCTTTCGTCTCCAGGGATCTCGATCGATTCGTCGAATCGGTTGGAAGTAAATCGACGATAAGATGAAAATGCGATATTTACGAATGGTTTTCATACAATATTTGTTGTATGATAGATGAATAGACAAACCGATAGATAGATAGATAGATAGATTAGATAGACAGACATGTTAGGTTTGTTTAGTAATCTTTAGTTTAGTAATCTTTAGTGTTTAATGTTTGTTTTATTTTCTCTTTGTTTTTGCTCTTAGCTTTGCTCTCATTGTAATTTTTTCTCGTCTCTTTGTAATCTTTCTAGAAATAGAAGTTTTTGTTTATCTAAAAGGTGTTTTGCTACAATCGTGTTGGTTACCAACTAATGGATATAACGCAACATGTGTAGCGAGTAAACAAATTAGTTTTTCACATTTTTTGTTGCTTCTTAATTTTAATGTCGGAACATATTGTCCATTTCGTTGAATAAAAGAAAGTGAAATTCCAATATAGGTCGCAATTTTTGTAATGAAACTAAGTAATCCTCGGAGAGGATACACTATAGAGTATTGTGTCTGTAGTTCACAGCCGGCCACAGTCCCATTCTTTGCAGCTAGAAATTTGCTTGCATTCTTGGACTCTAACCCACATCCAAACGGGCTAGGTACATAAATCTAACCATTACCCCCGCTATCGCCCTCTGGGCCAATTTTGCATCAATCCTACATGGCAAGAATCTAGCCGTCAAATATGATTATGGGAAGTGGGAACTTCCCAGAATCCTGCTGCGTGAAATATGATTTGACAATTTACTAGTTCAAAATTAAAACATGCAAATGCATATTTTGCACATGGGTTTGTGGATGTTAATTTGGGGTTATAATTAGACGTGTTAGGAACTCACTGCAAATGAACAAGTGAAAGAGAAATAATAGAGTAGGGAGAAATAAAGCCTCTAAGGCTAATGTGTTTTCTAAGTGTTGTGGTGCTTATAGTATTGCAGTTGCGACGTGTTGTAAAAGAAAGAATCTTGTGTGTTGTTATAAAAGAGGTGTGTGTATGAAAATAAAGTCTAAAACTTTATAATTGTTATGTATTTTACTTTACAAGTGGTATCAGAGCAAGATTGACAGAGATCGGCTACGGAACTACACGGTGGTTTATGTGGTTTTGGTGTTGCTCATGAAGTCTAAGAACTTGCACAATTCGGAACTGGGAAGTTGGTTTTTAGAGATCAAACTTACCAGAAAAGGTTCAAGAATTGCTTTTTCTTTTTAAATTTGTTTCTTTTGGGTTTAAAATTGTCGGCAAGACTATTATTTGACTTTGAAAAAAATTTAGTAAGAATGATTTTGGAACGTTTTCCTTTGTAGGTTTAACTTTGGATCTATGTTGATCTTCCACTCGAATAAAATTAAGAATTGCAAAAAATGATAAAGAGTGTTGAATCATTAACTCTAAGCTGATTTGCAAAATTATCCCAAAAAGGAGGAAGTATATCAATAAAAGTGGAGACTTTAAAGTCTTCAGAAAGAATAATACGGAATTTTGAACTTTTCGAATCAACTCTTGGAATTCATGAAGTTGATGTTGGCTATAGTGCCCCCAAGTCAATTATTGTAATCGCAGGCATGCGATTTTGATGATTGAGGGAGGATCTATACGGGTAGAACAGTCTTACTCGAGATGATAGTATACTATCTGGTTTGTCTTTATCATCATGTACATACATTATGTGGTATTACAGATCACTATTACATGTTGATAGGGCCCATAAGATTATTGCTTGACTACCAGTATTATGATGGCGATCATATACGTGGGAGCTGGGTGGTCTATAATCACATCCTTAAATGTCCCTAATCGAAGGAGTATCGAGACAGGGCATTGATACTCCGGAATAGACTAGTGTATACTTATTGAGATCTCGACGAGGGGCGGTGGCCGGTCTCACAAGCCATTGGTGTCAGTCAGTCACCAAAGATAGTATACAGGTGCTCATTGGGTTATGAATACACTGGACGGATTCGCCGGGAACATGCTAGTTAGTATTATACCTATTGTCAGATAGCAGTTCCCAAGTGACATGTGTACAGATTAGTCTGTCGACCTGAGATCGTCATTTGTCTCATGTGAGTTCCTACTGTGCTTTGATTACTACCCTACCATGGTTCAAAAGAGTCGTGTAAACAGGTTTTAGTTGGGTACATTCCCGAGCCACATGGAGACAGTGAGTGGATCGTCAGGGATTCGTCTCTCTCGGTATTGGGGGTTGATGTCGCGTGGTGCACGGGTGGCCATCACCAGAAATCCTTGGCCAAGGTAGTCGAGAATTACTGATTTGGATCAATAGTTTCTCAGTGGGTGATGGGTTTCATACCGATATGAAATATCGCGTTATTATGGGTCTGACTTTATCCACCCCCTAGACCCGATATGCTATACTCTTAGATGAACAGATCGGACTGTACATATATTGTCACTGACAGGCTCATTAGGGATTCAGATGAGTTTGCTCGTCGGCCTTCCTTTCGCTCAATACCTGGATAGCCGTTACGTACAGCTAGTGTCGCTGACGTGCTTGTGGTTAAACCCACTGCCAGCGTATTGACGAGTCTTTAGAGTCCCACAAATAGGGTTTCTCTGGTTCTAGCGAAATGATGTAGTAGCTGTATTGGATACGTGCAGAGTTCTGATCGAATGAGTGTACTAGTTACCCGGACATTCGATCGGACGGTTGATAATACTAGCCGGCTCGGATTTGAGCCGGATTATTAAATCAGGTATTGATTTAATAATTTACATATATGTATTTCGATATGTATATTCTAGTATTTTGTTTTTTGTGTTATTCCATCTCTTCGGGTATTCGTATTTCGGTACGAATACAGATATGCATATACAGTAGAATATAATCCATATTTTTTACAGATAACATTGTAGAAGGTGGACACCTCATTTAGTTATTATCTATTTATTATTAAATGGAAATGAGGTGTAAAGGTTGAGAGAGGGGGTATGGTAAGAACAATGCTTGCATAGTATGTACAAACGAATTATTAATTTATTTGTGCAAACTATTCAAGCATGGGCTTGATTTTAAAATTGGAAAGAAATGTTTTACAAACTATGCTCATTTTCTCTCATATGGTTGGCTCATTATTTTTGAGATGGGATTTTCTTCACCTCACCATCATGCTTCCCTTCCTTTCTAGTTTTTCATGAGCTCTTCCATCTTCAACCTCAACCTTCTATTTACAATCTCATGAGTTGAGAATCAAAAGAGAATGTGAGATAGATAAATAAATGAATCTATTCACTACATCCTAGGCACTCTAGATTAGCAACCTAGAGCCCCTAGTTACTTCACTTGATTATGGTGTGGAGCTAGAGCCAAGAGCTACATCTCTCGGGTGAATCATCTTCATGAAAGTTGCCTTAGCACCACTACCAGGTTTTAAGACGTATCGAGTATACAATTTTAAAAATCTAGTGTGCTAATACATGCCATCCTAGAATCGAATTAGAGAATTAGAGTTTATAAGCTAGTAAACAAACTTTACACTAAGTGAAAAGGGAATACAGCCTTTGTAAACCGGTCTTTCACTTTTAAAGCTCCAAGTAGTAGTCCCTAGAACTCTTCGTAGGCTCCACTTGGCGAAAAGAACGAACTTGCTTAAGGATCTTCGAGGCCGAAAATGATCCACCTTGAAGAATCTCTAACTCAAGCTACCTCTTCACTAATTAAGGAATTAGTGAAGGAAACAACCTATACTAACGGGCTAGTTTGGTATAGATTGATGAAGTAGGAATTTTGCTCATTTTAGAATTCTTTTTCTCTTTATCTTTTTCACTCTAGAATTTTCAAGTGGAGGAAGAAAATGAAGCTTGTGTAGAACTTGGGTGAGGAAAATATCTCAAAGATATATATAGAGACTTAACCATGGGCTAAGAATAATGGTTAGGTTATAAAATATCTTAAGTAAAAAAAAATTAGTAGAATGAGTAATGGCTTCTACATGTTTCTACAAGAATCCAAGACATACTCATTTTCCATTTAATTTTTGATTTACTTTAAATAATAAAACCCAATATTATCCTTGGCTTGGTGTGAGTCTCATACACCCATGTACATTGTATCATCTAGCATGATACAATAGTATATGTAATATATATATATATATATATATATCACATAATTATATATATATATATATATATACATATATATATATCAACGTATATATATACATCAAGAGAAGAAATTCTTTAGTGAGCGAATATTAGTTAATATATAGTAATATATCAAATATATAATTATATATCAAATTATTAAATCAACACTTGATTCAATAATCCGGCTATATCATATATAACCGATTAATATCATTTATATGTATATCAATTTATTGAATCAACACTTGATTCAATAACCCGGTTATATCACATATAGCCGACCGATATTATATATCGCGAGATTAGAATACGGTATCACATACACGTATTTAATCAAGGTCCCACACATATCACATATGTGCCCTACTTCGTTTCGCTTGAGCTAGGAAACCTCTGTGTGGGACTCTAAACACTCGTCAATACACTAGCAGTAGGTAATGATCACATCAGTTACCCATAAGCCGTCGACGGTACTAACTGGACGTAATGGCTACCAAGGTATTAAGCGAATAGTAGATCAACAAGCAAGCTTGTCCAAACTCGCATGAAGCCTATAAATAAAACTATCGTACAGTCCGGTCTCTTCGTCTGATATGTCGCATATCAAGTCTAGGGGTGGAATCATCAGACCCCAGTAACTTGATAAGTCATGCCGATGTATAGTCTATAACCTTTTGAGAAACCACTGATAACTCTTACCAGTAAATCTCATCAGCCCTGGCCAGGGACTTGCTGTTATAGCCAATCGAGCATAGCGCAATATCAACTCACAATACCGGGAGAGACGAAACCCCTCCTATCGCTCATTGCCTCTATGTGACACGGGACTATACCAAAAATCCACCCATTTGCACGACTCCTTTGAGCCGTGGTAGGGAGGAAATCAAAGCACAGTGGGAACCACACAAGACTTTATAACGATCTCGGGTCTACAGACTAACCTGTACCAGTGTCACTATAGAACTGCTATCTGACGATAGGTATAGTACCAACTAGGAGTTCTCGGCAAGTCCTGTTCGGTGTACCCATTCTCTAATGATCACCTGTGTACAATCTTTGATATCAAACACCAATGGATGTGAGATCAACCATCGTCCCATACAGGGTCAAGAAACGTACACACTAGTCTACTTTGGAATATCGATACCCTATCTTGATACTTTCTCGACTAGAAAAAATTAAAGGATGTACTTGTGGACCACCCTGGCCCCACTAGTATGATCTGCATCATAGTCCTGGTAGTCAAGTACATATCCTAAGGGCTTTATCAACATGTATCAGAGAGACAGTATAATAATACAAGTGTACATGTTAAGATAAAGAGCAACCAGATAGCATACTATCATATCGAGCAAGAAAGTCCTATATATATATATATATATCCAAGCATCCACTATAATATACAATCATGTACAATAATGGCCTCTACGGCATACATATGACTAACAATCTCCCGCTTGCACTAAGGCCAGTTGTTGTAGTATCGCATACCCAATATCCCAAAAAGTCTCTCAAATTGCATCTGGGGGAGGGCCTTCGTGAGTGGATCCGCCGTGTTGTTCTTCATGTCAACTCTCCTGACCTCGATCTTACGGCGATCTACTATCTCCCGGATCTGGTGATACCGCCTAAGAATATATCTGGATCGCTGATGGAACCGGGGTTCCTTGGCCAAAACCACAGCTCCATTGTTATCACAATACAAGGGTATTGGATGCTCAATGGATGGAACCACACCAAGTTCAACTATGAACGTCTTCATCCAGACAGCTTCTTTGGCAGCATCGTTGGAAGCGATGTATTCAGCCTCCATCGTCAAGTCTGCCACGGTATCTTGCTTAGAACTCTTCCAACATACTGCCCCTCCATTGATGGTGAAGACAAAACCCGAGACCGACTTACTGTCGTCCTTATCACTCTAGAAGCTCGAATCGGTAAAGGACTCCACCTGGAGTTCTCCGTTACCATAAACCAAGAACATTTCTTTAGTCATTCTTAAGTACTTAAGAATATTCTTCACAGCTGTCCATTGCTTCTCCCCAGGATATGCATAAGCTATATCCGATCTGGTACATAACATCGCATACATGATAGACCCGACTGCCGAAGCATAGGAAATCCCTTGCAAGCGAGCCCTCTCCAAATCAGTCTTGGGAGACATCTCTTTGGAGAGAGTGATTTCTGAGCAAGTGGGTAAATTACCACGCTTAGAATCTTCCATACTAAACCTCTTTAGTATAGTGTCTATGTACCAGGATTGGGACAATCCCAATATCCGTTTAGATCTATCTCTATAGATCTTAATCCCCAGGATGTAGGAGGCATCTCCTAGATCTTTCATGGAGAACTTATATGATAAGAAGAGCTTGACCGAGTGTAGTATAGGAACATCATTTCCTATCAAGAGTATGTCATCTACGTACAATACGAGGAAGACAACCTTACTCTCTACAACCTTCATGTATATACAAGATTCATCTACGTTTTTGATGAAGTCAAACTCTTTGACTGCCACATCAAAATAGATGTTCCAGCTCCGCGATGCCTGCTTTAATCCATGATTGATTAAGCAGCTTGCACACCTTTCCGATACTCCCACTGTCTACGAAGCCCTCTGGATGTGTCATGTAAACGCTCTCTTCTAAATTACCATTTAAAAAAACGGTCTTGACGTCCATCTTCCAGATTTCGTAGTCATGGTATGCAACAATGGCAAGTAGGATCCTGGTGGACTTAAGCATAGCCACTGGAGAAAAGGTTTCATCATAATCGACACTCGGTCGTTGACGAAAACCTTTTGCTATAAGTCTAGTTTTGAAGGTCTCAACCTTTCCATCTGTAACAACCCTAAACTTTCCATACAAATTTTTTCAAAAATACAGAAGGAGTACCTAAGCCTGAGCACAAGTTATAAATTTGTTTTGCTTTTGAACAACAAGAAAGAGCTTGTAGCTCACTGGTAAAGACCTGGCACTGCTGAGCCATAGCACCTGAGTTCAAATCCCATCAGCCACATATTATTTTTATTGTATTTTCTTTTAATCTTTTAGAAGCCCAAGGGTTTGCACATGCACAACACGTAAAACGAAAAGACACAGAATAAACAAACATGTGCATGAGGGTATATGAGGCGACAGGGACACGTGGCAGAAAATCCAACACCCCCTACCGGTTTCCGACCGGTGAAACCGTCGGTATTACCGGCACCGCCGGGCCCCCCTTGGGAAATGCCCCCCATCTTTTCACCCGAGCACCTCTTCGGCTACCCCACTTCTCTCACACTGTTTATTTTCTCTGCACATTTTTCAGAGAACAATAAATCAACTTTAATCAAATTTTTAATGCAAATTTTAATGCATTCTTTAATCCTCTAAACCCTAATCCTACCCTATAAATACCACACTCCATTTCACTCATCATCACTCAGAAATTCCTTGCCAAAACTCTTAAGAATTCTCAAGTCCTTTTAGTGTGCAAGTGGAGTTAGCGAAGGGTGAAGTTCCGGTGACGTTCCAAGAAGTTTCCGGCGACGAAACGACGCCCTGAAACCTTCCTTAGTTTTCTCTCTCCCTTCTCTTGTCCAAAAGCAAGTAAGTCCCCTCTCCCCCTCTCATCTTCTATTCTAAAAACTTTAATTTCTAAAATCCGACAGAAGCGGAGTTAATCCGACTTCCGATTCGGTTTTCTTAACAAATTCTATTTTTATTAATCAATAAAATACCATACTCTCATATAATGTTTAACAAACATTAACAAACATATTAACATAAATTTCATCTCAAAAGAATCATTTATGCAATTTTTATTGTATTTTTACGGACCACATACTTCATTTACGACATAAAACAACATAAAACTTGTATTACCTTTAGATAACTCAAGAGATAATGACCTACCTCATCACAACACACATATTTGACATAGCACGATGAAGTTTTGGGAATATATTCATGGGATAACACGACTTTACAAATAAATACCATCAACTTGCAAAACCATTTCTTTAAAAAGTGTATTAAACAATTCCTTACAATTGCGCCTCTGCAACCCACTTTTGAGGACCCCGTTTAGGATGGTGCGGGTTATCGCACATCCTCGGGCCTAGTAGAGCGAGATGCAGACTTCCGAAAGGAGCATTCGATCTCGATGGAATTTTAATGCATTTTTCTTTAGAAAATGAGATTTCTACAAGAAAATAAATAAAATTTATTTTCATTAAATATATATGTATATAAATATTATCAAAATATCTATTTTAATTATAATATATAAATATTCTAAGTTTTCTAAATCAAAGGAATCATCATTACATGAAAATACCATCCAAATACAAAACAATACCAATATTTCAATAAAATACCATGTACTATGAAAACTAGGATTTAGTCACTAGAATTTTCACATTTATAAAATATACATCTATGAAAACCCTAAAGACGATAATTAAATACTTGAGGTGTACTTTGAAAATTATATCAAACTATTTTTATATAAAACCTCCTCAAGTTATGTTAAATTACAATAAGGACCCTAGTAAACATAGGTTTAAGCGGGACCAGTTCTCTTGAGCCTCATGGAGCCGGAGAATATGGTTTCTTGCCTATCTAAGGTAGAAAATCTAACAAACGGTGTTATCAACACGGTAATTGTCTTGGAGAAAGACACAAATCCTGCCGTCCATGTGCAACAGTTACCGATAACATCAAAACTAATTCAGGATTTCAAGTTCTTTTCAAAAGTGTCCGACTCGGACCGAGTCTCAATCTGATCAATCTGACTTGAATGTGATTCAAGTATAAACTACAATACAACATGAATCCATGAATCCGTCTATTCAATCTATATTAACCGAACCGAACCATAGATATACTCCATCTATACGACTCTCCATTTATATCCATTCCATTTACTGATATCATGGTTTTGGTAAGTCATCAATCTATATAACAAAACCATACAATCAATACAAAAGACATCACGGGGTTTATAAAGGGGTAGACTGGTATGGAACATGTTAAAAGTGGCACGAGGTGGTCACTTAAGACGTAATTACATCCATGCCGTTTTTCCGTGGTATTTTCAACAGAGCCTTGTACTACGGGTTACCAAAGTCGGCAGTGTAAGTTGGACTCCTTTCGTATACACTGGCATTTTCTGTACCAAGCTACAAACAACAGCATTAACAATATAATCAAATATTATAAGTTATATTCTTTTTCTGTTTATTCTATCTCTACTCATCTTTGGAACTTACCGAGCGATTGTTTGCTGATAACATTTCTTCTTCTTTCTTTGGAATGTTGTCAGGTGATTCGAACTCATTGGAGATTGAGCCCAGCACTGAAGATTTGGAGCAAATACCATTTGACTCAGAGCTGCAGGCACTTGTACATATCTATTTCATTTCAGTTATGCCATGGTTTAGGCATCGCTGTCTACTCATGTATTTACATTTCAGTTGTACTTGTAAAAGAATATTTAATAAATAAAGTTGTTGTTCATTTACATTCATGTCTCTTGTGTATTTTACTTTATATTGCTTAGTTACGCTTAGCGTGTTTACTTCTGAGTAAATACGTAGCGGGCCTCGCCGCGTCCCCTCCACGTACACCGGGTCGTGGGGCGTAACACCATCTACACTAAGTTTCTTCTTAAAGATCAACTTGCTCCCGATGGGTTTTACCCCTTCAGGAGAAACTTCCAAAATTCATACTTTGTTGGTGTACATGGATTCCATCTCAGATCGCATAGCATCCAGCCATTTCACAGAGTCTCCACTTGTGATGGCCTGCTCGAAACTAGTTGGGTCATCATTTTCCATGATGCAATCCTCGCTCCCACCGTCTATGAGAAAACCGTAGTATCTCTCAGATGGATGAGGAATCCTACTAGATCTGCGGAGAGGCTGGGGTACGTTGTGGACTATTGGATCCTCCGGTTCTACCAAGTTACCAGTTGTAGTTTGTGTAGCTGGAACTTCTTCCAGTTCTACCTCATTACCACTAATTTCTTTCATAAGAAATTCCTTTTCTTAAAAGGTGGCATGCTGAGCAACAATTGCCTTTTGTTCCTCAATATGGTAGAATAGATATCCATGTGAATTCTTTGGTTATCCCACAAACTTGCAAAGAACTGACCTTGCCTCGAGCTTGTCTGAATTTTGCTTTTTAACATAGGCCGGACAACCCCATGTCTTAACTCGTTTAAGATATGGTCTCTTTCCACTCCATATCTCATATGGTGTTTTAGGTACCGATTTCGATGGAACTTGATTCAATAGGTATGCGGCCGTCTCAAGCGCATAACCCTAAAAGGAAATAGGTAACTCAGCGGTACTCATCATAGAGCGCACCATATCTAATAGGGTGCGGTTTTTCCGCTCCGAAACTCTAATGTGCTATGGTGTATACGAAGGAGTAAGCTGAGAGAGAATCCCATTCTCTTTTAAATAGTCACGGAATTCCGTGCTCAAGTAATCTCCTCCCTGATCAGATCGTAGGACTTTAGTACTTTTACCCATTTGGTTCTCAACTTTGTACTTATATTCTTTGAATTTCTCAAAAGCTTCATATTTGTGTTTCAACAAGAACACATGTCCGAATCTTGAGATATCATCGGTGAATGTAACCATTCCTGGCATGCGTAGACATAGGACCGCATACATCATAATGTATCAGTCCCAAGAGTTCAGTAGCTCTTTCTCCGTGTCTAATAAACGGAGTTTTGGTCATTTTGCCTTCGAGACATGACTGGCAGGTTTCATAAGATGTGAATTCGATCGGATTCAAATATCCATCTTTGTGCAACTTCGCTAGTTTGGTCGCATTAATATGACCAAGTCTACATTGCTACAAGAAGGCTTCGTTCATTTCTGAACTTTTCCTCTTGTGTGTGTTCTGTATACTTAGAATTGTATTCTGATTTAGAACGTATATGCCGTTACATAACGCACCAAACCCAATCAACACTTGATTTTTGAAAATGTTCATAACATTATCCACTAATGCAAAGTTATATCCTTCTTTATGTAATAAAGAGACTGATATAACATTGCATATTAAGTTCGGTATGTAATAACAGTCGTTCAGAATCAATGTATTACCACTTGGTAATACCAGGTGATATTCGCCAATTACTTTGGCAGCAACAGTTGCTCCGTTCCCTACTCTGATAGACTTATCATCCCTTCCCAGTTCTCTACCTCTCTTTAGCCCATATAACAAATTATAAATGTAGGATCCTGATCCGGTATCTAATATCCAGAACGTAGAGCAGAATGAGAAACAGTTCTCGGTTACGAACACACCCGAACAAAATACATCAGCATGCTCTTTCTTTGTTCAGGTGGCGTAGGAATCCTGGCATTCCCCCATTTCCTGTTCAGACTTATGACAGTTATAAGGTAGAGCGGAACCAACGTTCCCCAGCTCAGTATAATGAGCGGATTCGGTCAATACATCCATATTATTATCTTGATTAAGGCGTGTCATAGTCGCTACCTGGAGAGAGAGAGAGAGAGAGAGAGAAACACTTTAGCGTGCGCCCTTGCAAGATTATATTGGTTATTATCTTATCTAATCAAGATGGCTCCCACTGTTTTTATCAAATTTTCTTTCAAACCCTAAAAGGTAAGACTAGCCGGGATTATTTACACCCTACAAGTTCGCTAATCGGTCAGCCATGCAGGTATTGGTACTCTGAGGGAGTCTCCACATGCTTTCGCATGGAACTAATTAAATAACCTCGTTTCCGCATGGGCATAACCCCGTTAACACCTTTCTTAGACACCTACTGGTAGCTAATTGTAAAGTTGAAAACTCTCCCAGGAGTAACATTTACTCGCAGTGGGTATTGGGATCCAACTATCTTATAGAAGGTATGCAATCTCATTGCAAATTTCAACACTTGAAATTCCCAATATCTGTTTTTACCCCTAACAACTTATGACCTTGGCTATGGTTAACAAATCATAAGTGCTAGCCAAGTTCAACCCGTCATTTCGTGATTGAATTAAACCCACCCGCATGACCCTTAACTATGGCCAACAAGGCCGCACGACTACCCTAATCCAATCGCATCATATGGTTGCAGATAAGCACTAATTAGCTACCGCACACTACGTCTTGACGGAGACCAACAAACGTAGCACGAATACTAACTAGTCCTTATCTGAAATGACAGAGGGCTATGACAGGTTTTTAAGAAAACCTTTTGCGTAATGAACTTGATATCGTTGTAGAACCGAGTGATTTGAAAAGGAGTGGTTTAATCTCCGCTTTTAAAATCGAGTGTTTTCAAAATAAACCGAATGGGTTATAGCATTTGCCAGCTTTTGCTAAAGAGATCACTCCCGGTGAAGGGATCTAGGCTCTTTCCTCATTGAATGAGGTGCTGGATATTCATCAAGGAACACCACTACGTAAAGCAAGAACTAGAGCTACCTTTTTAAAATTTTTGATTCTACAACATCTTTAGGTTTCTTTATTTTTCATTAATCTCATTAATGGCGTCCCATCATTTATGTTTCCTAAATATCACAAAAGAAACAAAAATAGAACGTACGCTTATACCATCTGCATTCTCCACGGGGCCTCGTCATGCACCGTTAGGTTATTTAACCAACGGCAGAGCAGGGGCTGGACTAGCGCGGGTGCAAAACATAAGCAACGTTTATTATATATCATATATATAATATAAAGTATTCGTCTCACGCAGTTATATGATCACATCATAGAACATAGCAGCAGAAGTCAACATATGAAATATAAGATATACTAGGAGATCCGTGTTTTAAATTAAGCCAGTAAAAAACAAGGATTCCACGGTCGTGATGAATAGCCAAACCCACATCCCTAGACCCCTACGAGAGCGGCAAGCAACCTCGCCAATTCTAAAGTTAGGAGACCCGGTCTCGACTCATCGAGATGGCCTACCACTGGACTCTAGAACCCGGTTAGTTGTGCTCTCCTCCTTTGGGTCTATCCTAATACGGAAAAGTAAATAATATACATCAATGGTGACATCATCCTCAACCCGGAAGTGTCCCAATAAAAGAATATTACATACAATTTTTACATGAATGAAAATGAAAAACTCTCATCTCACGCAAAAACTCACGGCTATTCAAACACGACGATCCAATATAACATATCACAGCAACACATAAACATCACATGTCATCAACGTAAGTAAATATGCATATCCCGATTGTCGTTGACGTATAGCAACGAGATCGGAGATACACCACATATTACACTTACAGTCGCAGAAAAGAAATGAAAAATACAATAATTAGAATCCACATCAAACCTTAGACATCATAAACCCGGAATATCTCATACTTCGGATTTCATGCCTAACACTATAAACCTAGCATTTTAGTCTTGAATTGAAAACACTTTTCAATAACCAGTCGGATAATTCAACAACATTCCCGACAACCTGATCGAATACTCGTCGGAAACTTTAGTAGATGGCCGCACCCCCGATACCGTCGACGAGATGCACTTAGACGGAACACCATGGCCGCGAGCACCCGAGTGGATGCTTTTGGCAATGGGGTTCTCTTAAAGTCACTTGGTCGGGGCTATGGGGTATGGCTATCTAGTAGTGTTACCTGGCAAGTGTTCACATACTATACGAGATTGCGACGGAATTTTGATCCGAATCGAAACTCCGTGGCAATCTATCAAAAAAGACTAAATTGCTAGATTTACAAAACACTAACTAGTTTTCACAAAACTAATTATTGTGGATTCCAAATATTGTATCACATATCAATATAATCTAGACGATGTTAAATATTTCGATCGAATTATCAAAAACCCATAAATCCCAGAGACCTCAACAACTTGAGCCTCAGTAAAAATACCCAGAAAGTGCCAAATATCACTATGGAGTAGCAAAAGAAAAATGAGTCCACAACTCACCAATGTTACAGCGCAACCGCGACTAAACCTTAGGTTAGGCCGTGGTTCCGCGGCCAAATGGTGGAGTTGGGCCCTAGAATTTCTTGGGGCTCCATTATATACCATGCACGGTTTTCTGCATATTTTTAATCTAAAAAATTCTAACTTTTAATTTTTTTTTCAGAAACTAGGAACTTGACGGGTTTCGAAGTTCGATCGAACACTTTAACATCGTCTGGGCCACTCCTAATACTCTAGCTTGGCTCTGATACCATAAAAATATGCCTTAGCACCACTACCAGGTTTTAAGAAGCATCGAGTATACAATTTTAAAAATCTAGTGTGCTAATGCATGCCATCCTAGAATCGAACTAGAGAATTACGGTTTATAAGTTAGTAAACAAACTTTATACTAAGTGAAAAGAGAATACAACCTTTGTAGACCGGTCCTTCACTTCTAAAGCTCCAAATAGTAGTCCCTAGAACTCTTCGTAGGCTTCACTTGGCGAAAGGAACGAGCTTGCTTAAGGATCTTCGAGGCCGAAGATGATCCACCTTGAAGAATCTCTAACTCAAGCTACATCTTCACTAATTAAGGAATTAGTGAAGGAAACAACCTATACTAAAGGCTTAGTTTGGTATAGATTAATGAAATAGGAATTTTACTCACTTTAGAATTCTTTTTCTCTTTATCTTTTTCATTCTAGAATTTTCAAGAGGAGGAAGAAGATGAACCTTGTGTAGAACTTGGGAGAGGAAAATATCTCAAAGATATATGTAGAGACTTAACCATGGGCTAACAATAATGGTTAGGTTATAAAATATTTTAAGTAAAACAAAATTAGTGGAATGAGTCATGGCTTGTACATGCTTCTACAAGCATCCAAGCCATGTTCATTTTCCACTTAATTTTGGATTTCTTTAAATAATAAAACCTAACATTATCCTTGGCTTGGTGTGAGTCTCATACACCCATGTCCATTGTATCATCTAACATGACACAATAGTATATGCAATATATATATATATATATATATATATATATATACATAATTATATATATACATCAACATATATATATATATATATACATCAAGAGAAGAAATTCTTTAATGAGCTAATATTAGTTAATATATATTAATATATCAAATATATAATTATATATCAAATTATTAAATCAACACTTGATTCAATAATCCGGCTATATCATATATAACCGACTAATTGTAAGTCCACGTTGCCCACCCCGGTGCTTACGGGGAGGCGGAAAACGGAATAAAAATCGAATTTTTATGAGCTTAGGCAACATGGACTACACTATGAAGGATCTTTGCTAAACAAAAACAAGATAAAGCTAACTAGAAACTAGCTAAGTGCTAGAAAGGTTATACCTTGGGCTTTATGCCCTTCTCTCCTTGCTCCTTGGAGTAGTGGAAGGAAGTCACCTTTGTCGTCTTCTCCCGTCAAAGAAAGATCCACCCGAAAGCCTCAAGCTTTGGCTTCAACTCCAAGCTAGAAGTAACTAGGGTGCAAGAAGTGCTAGTCCTTGAACCCTAGATGAGAGTAGAGATTATCAAGAAAGGGTTTTTCTCAAGCTCAAGTGTTTCTCAACACATGAGAGGGGAGAGCTTGAGGGGGAGGAAGAACAAGAGAGAGAATGTGAATAATAGAATTAGAGAATAATATGAAGCATTCTCTCATATATGTGAATTATTGTAATTAGATAATTAGTGAGATAATTGTCATGGCTTAATCAAGACATGACCATTATCATTTCATTTTTAATGCAAATTGCAAGGATCAAAGAGCATCTTCCAAATGAAATGATGATGGTCAAAGTGTCAATAAGGTCAACAAGTCAAGATAGGTCAAATGGTCAACAACCATAACCATGCACAATTATTAAACTAATATCAATTAACCATAATACACACATAATCATTAGGCTTAATAAAATGACAATGGTTATTAACCCTAATCAAAGTCCTCTCCCTCTGTCTCAAGCAACTGTGCATACGCACCCGTATTCGCGATCCGAGGAACACGAATACAATGAGAAAAACCAATCCCAAATCATATACTATGATCTGACTTAAACCAAAGCCCGCTAGTATAAGCTGTCCGGATAGCTAACGTGCACAAGTGCGCGGATGTGAACGAACCCTGTCGCAAAACCATGCGACCTCTACTCATTTTGCCTAAAGGCGAATAGCTCTCTGTGTGGGACTCTAAAGACTCGACACTACGCTGGCAGTGGGTTTAACCACAGACCGCAAGCGGCACTAGCTGTACGTAACGGTCCCCAGGTAGATGCCGATAAGAAGACTGACTAGGTGAACCCCATCTGAACTCCTACTGAGCCTGTATGTGACAGTCTCCGTACAGTCCGGTCTGTTCGTCTGATACATCGCATGGCGGGCCTAGGGGGGCGGAGAACGTCAGTCCCCTAATAGCGGTACAAGTCGTGTCGGAGTGTAGCCCAGAACACCCTGAGATAACACTGGAAACCTACCAGTATATCTCGCTTGCCCTGGCAATGGACTACTCGTGTAATGGCTCTCCTGGACACAGTGCGATGTCAACCCCCAATACCGGGAGAGACGAATCCTGTCTAACCGTCACTGCCTCCAAGTGCTTCGGGACTGCACCCAAAAACGACCTGTTTGCACGACTCCTTTGAGCCGTGCTAGGGTAGTAATCAAAGTGCAGTGGAAACACACTCGAGGCGAAGTGACAATGTCAAGTCAGCGGACTAAGCTGTACTCATGTCACCTGGGAACTGATAACTGACGATAGGTATAATACCAACCAACAGTCCCCGACGAGTCCTGTCCAGTGTACTCGTAACCTAACGAGCACCCGCATACTATCTCAAGTACGGCATACTGACGGCTGTGGGACAGACCGTCTCCCACACTGGGATGAGAAGAGCATACGCTAGTCTACTCTGGAGTATCGATGCCCTGTCTCGATAGTCCAACGACTAGGGACCTGTATAAGGATGTGCTTATAGATCACCCAGCTCCCACGAGTGTGAGCGCCATCACAACGCTGGTAATCAAGCAAAGATCCTAAGGGCTCTACTAATATGTATATCAGCAATATGCTAAAAGAAACACATGCACATATTAAAGCAGAGACAAACCAAGTAGCATACTACCATTTCGAGCAAGATTGTATATACAACTGTGAATATCCCAAGCTTCCATCAAGTAATATACAAACTAGTATGATACAGTAATGGCCTCTAGGGCATATACACTAACACTAATATCATTTATATGTATATCAATTTATCGAATCAACACTTGATTTAATTGAAAGTCGACCCTAGCACCACCACGAGGTTTTAGTAGCATCAATCATGCCAAATTTTAATTTTTATTAGGTGCTAATCTAGACTAACAAGATCTTTATTAGATTATTAGGTTTTGCCTATGATGATGTGATGAACTAAAGAGAAGAAAAGAGCATACAACATTTGTAGTTCGAGTCCTTCTTTTCAATAGCTCTAGGTTGTGGTCCACGCGACTCCACTAGGCTCCTCTTCAAGATGAAAGAACCTCCTTCATGATCTTCACGCCAAAGACGATCCATCCGAAGTCCACTAGCTCAAGCTAACCCTTCACTAATCTCATTAGTGAAGGCAACACTCAACATCAAATTGCTAATCTAATGTGAGATGGTGAAGTAGGGTTTAATTTGCTCACTAGAGTTTTCACAAGTTCAATGATTCACATCACATGTGAGGGTTTGAACTTGGAAGTGAGGTAAAGAAAATTGTAGAGAGTAAGAGCTTATGAAAAATGGCTAAGGCATGAAGAATGAAAAATGATGAGAGTAAACTCAAATGGCTCTCCCTTTCCTCACTTATTCAAGCATGGAATTAAAATGCAATATTAAATTGCAACCATGCTTGAATAGTGAGTCAAGAGTAATATACAAATAATAAAACCCATGCATAGCCCATTCCACAAATATCTCCACAATTTACACCTCATTTTGTATTTTCTAAAAATAGAAAATAGATACCATACTTCATATAATATATATATATATATTTACATATACATATATCATATATATATATATATATATATATTAAGAAATATAATTAGTGAGCTAATAATATTAGTTAAGATAATATCACATATAATATATATCACATTACTAAATCAACACTTGATATAATAATCCGGTTATATCACATATAACCGACTAATATCATTAATCTGAATATCACATTATCAAACCAACACTTGATTCGATAATCCGGTTATATCACATATAACCTGACCGATATCAGATAACTGCCAGATTATAATACGGTATCACATACTCATATTTAATCAGGCCCACGCACATATCAACATATGTGCCCTACTTCGTTTTACTCGAACTAGGAAACTTCTGTGTGGGACTCTAAAGACTCGTCAATACGCCAGCAGTAGCTGATAATCACATCAATCACCTACAAGTCGTCAGCGGTACTAGCTGGACATAACGGCTACCCGGGTATTGAGCGATATGAAGATCAACAAGCAAGCTCGTCCATACTCTCCATGAAGCCTATCAGTAACACTACCGTGCAGTCCGGTCTCTTCGTCTGATATGTCGCATATTATGTTTAGGGGTGGTAAACGTCAGACCCCAGTAACGTGATAAGTCATGCCGATGTCTGACCTATAACGGTTTGAGAAACTACTGATAACACTTATCAGTAAATTTCGGCAGCAGCCCTGGCCAGGGGCTTCCAGTTATAGCCAATCGAGCATAGCGCAACATCAACCCCCAATACCGGGAGAGACGAAACCCCTCCTATCGCTCATTGCCTCCATGTGACTCGGGACTGTATCCAAAATCCACCTGTTTGCACAACTCCTCTTGAGCGTGGTAGGGAGGAAATCAAAGCACAGTGGGAGCCACACAAGACTCTATGACGATCTCGGGTCTACAGACTAACCTGTACCAGTTCACCAGAGAACTGCTATCTGACGATAGGTATACTACCACATAGGAGTCCTCGGTGAGTCCTGTTCGGTATACCCATTCTCCAATGAGCACCTGTGTACAATCTTTGATGTCACACACCAATGGTTGTGGGATCAACCATCTCCCTCTAAGGGACAAGAAACGTACACACTAGTCTACTCTGGAATATCGATATCCTAGTCTCGATATTCCCACAACTAGGAACTGATTAAAAGATGTACTTTTGGACCACCATGGCCCCACTAGTATGATCTCATCATAATCCTGGTAGTCAAGTACATATCCTAAGGGCTTTATCAACATATTAGAGACAGACAGTATAAATACCAGTCCACATGTTATGATGAAGGTAACCTGATAGCATACTATCATGTCGAGCAAGAAAGTCCTATATATATATGTCCAAGCATCCACTATATCATCAATAATGTCCTCTAGGGCATACATATTCTTAACAATCTCCCACTTTCACTAAGGCCTGTTGTTATAGTATCTCATACCCAACATCCTAAAAGTCTCTCGAATAGCATCTGGGGGATGGCCTCGGTGAGTGGATCCGCTGTGTTATCCTCTGTGTCAACTCTCCGAACCTCGATCTCTCGGAGATCAACTATCTCCCTAATCAGGTGATATTGTCTAAGAATATGTCTGGATCGCTGACGGGACTGGGGTTCCTAGGCCAAAACCACAGCTCCATTGTCATCACAATACACAGGTACTGGATGCCCAATGGTAGGAACCAAGTTCATCATATGAACATTTTCATCCAGACAACCTCTTTGGCAGTATCATTGGAAGCAATGTAATTAGCCTCTATCAACGAGTCTGCTACGGTATATATCTTAGAACCCTTCCAACATACTGTCCCTCCACTGAGGGTGAAGACAAGACCCGAGACTGTCTTTCAGTCGTCCTTATCACTCTGAAAGCTCGAATCGGTAAAGGACTCCATCTGGAGTTCACCGTTACCATACACTAAGAACATCTCTTTAATCCTTCTCAAGCACTTAAGAATGTTCTTTAGCTGTCTAGTGGTTTTCCCAAAGATCTTTTCGATTCTTATTCACTACACATAGTGAGTAAGCTACATCTGGTTTGGTATATAACATCGCATACATAATTGACCCATCTGCCAAAGCATAGGGTATCCCTTGTATGAGAGCCCTCTCCAAATCAGTCTCGAGAGACATCGCTTTAGAGAGAGTGATTCCTTAACAAGCGGGTACATTACCATGCTTAGAATCATCCATACTAAACCCCTTTAGTACGGTGCCTATGTAGCTGGATTGGGACAATCCCAAATCCATTTAGATATATCTCTATAGATCTATATCCCCAAGATGTAGGAGACATCAGTTAGATATTCTATGGAGAACCTATGTGATAAGAGATGCTTGACCGAGTGTAACATAGGAACACCCTTTCCTATCAAGAGTATGTCATCCTCGTACAATACGAGAAAGACAACCATACTCTCTACAACCTTCTTATTTATACATGGTTCATCTACCTTTTTGATAAAGTCAAACTCTTTGACAGCTTCATTAAAACAGATGTTCTATCTCCGCGATGCCTGCTTTAACCTGTAGATGGATTTAAGCAGCTTGCACATGCTTTCGCTGCTCTAACTGTCTGCGAAGCCCTCTGACAGTGTCATATATATGCTCTCTTCTAAATCACCATTTAGAAAAGCGGTTTTAACGTGCAGTCTGCCAGATATCGTAGTCATGGTATACAGCAATGGCAAGTAGGATCCTGATGGACTTAAGCTTAGCGACAAGTCTAGCTTTGAAAGTCTCAACTTTTCCATCTACACCAAATTATCTTTCTCAAAGATCTTCTTGCTCCCGATGGGTTTTACCCCTTCAGGAGCAACATCCAAAGTCAATACTTTGTTGGTGTACATGAATTCCATCTCAGATCGCATAGTATCTGTAGGGTTCCTAAGCACACTCATGAGGTTCCACAATGTATCAACCATGCCAAAATCAAATTTTTGTGTGCCTAACAACTCTATGCAAGATCGTTAACTAGAGGATAGGCGAAACTTAAACCAAGCAAACTACTTTGCTACTAAGTGAAAGGGATTACAACCTTTGTAGATCCGGTCCTTCACTTCTAAAGCTCCGTGTTGACGTCCCTTCGCTGCGATCATCGGGATCCCGGACCCTAGCATTGGTTTCATCGGAAAATTGAGCGGGCTAGGTCGTTGACTTCGAGGCCGAAGATGATCTATGTCGGGGAGACTCAAACTCAAGCTATTCCTTCACTTGGTCAAAAACTTTGTGAAGAAAACACCCTATACTACATGGCAAGTAGTAGAGGATGAAGAAATAGGTCTCGATTTGGATTTCTCACTCTTTTTCTCATGGCACCATTAAAGGTAGCAAGCTTTCTTCTTCTTGAAGAAGAAAAAGAAGAAAGAATAATGCTAGAATAATAATGAATAAAGAATGAAACTTATCCTTTTAATTATGGCACCATGGTTGAGTTAAGCCCTCATGCTTAACTCATGTAGAGAATTGACCAAGGTATTAGGTTAAGGGTTAGGTTAAAGAATATCAAGAGAATTGACAAAAGAGTGGACTTTGTCAAAGTTTCTCCAAGCTTCTTCAAGCTTGACAACTTTGACTAAGTTCAACCCAATTGTTAAATCTCTTGATAAACCAATACCCTAATCTTAAACCTAATCTTGATACAAGTCTCATACATACAACTTGTATGTATCATCAAGCATGATACAAACATGTACACTTGCATATATCACATATAAACAATGTGCACAATCTAGTGAGAAAATCAATCTTAAGTGAACCAATACTAGTTAATGTAAAGTAATATATCAAATATATAATTATACATTAAATCATTAAATCAACACTTGATTTAACGATCCGGTCATATTGCATATAACCGACTAATATCTAGTGTATCAATGTATCGAATCAACACTTGATTCGGTAACCCGGCTATATCACATATAACCGTCCGATGATACAACTCGCGAGAATACAATATAGTATCACATACTAGTATTATTCTCGGTCCCGCACATATCTCATATGCGCTCCTATTTCGTTTCGCTTGAGCCAGGAAACCCCTGTGTAGGACTCTAAAGACTCGTCAATACGCCGGCAGTAGGTGATGATCATATCAAACACCCACAAGCCGCAAGCGGTCTACTAAACGTAACGGCCACCCGGGTATTGAGCGATCAGAAGATCAACGAGCAAGCCTACTCACACTCCTGTGAATCCAACCAGTAACACTTACTGCACAGTCCGGTCTGTTCGTCTGATATGTCACATATCTCGCCTAGGGGTGGTAAACGTCAGACCCCAGTAGCTTGATAAGTCATGCCGATGTAAGGTCCATAACAAGCATGAAACTACTGATAACACTTACCAGTAAATCAGTGCAACCCTGGCCAGGGATTTCCAGTTATGGCCAGTCGAGTATAGCGCAACATCAACCCCCAATACCGGGAGAGACGAATCCCCTCCTATCGCTCATTACCTCCATATGAATCGGGACTGTACCCAAAAACCACCTGTTTGCACGACTCAGTAGAGCCGTGGTAGGGTGGAAATCAAAGCACAGGGGGAGACCCACAAGACTCTATGACGATCTCGGATCAACAGACTAAGCTGTACCAGTGTCACCAGAGAACTACCATCTAACGTAAGGTATAATAACATCTGGGAGTTCTCAGGGAGTCCGTTCAGTGTACCCAGTCTCCATTGAGCACCCGCATACCGTCTCTGATGTCAAACACCAATGGATATAGGATCATCCATCGCCCATCACATGGATCGAGAAGATATACGCTAGTCTACTCTGGAATATCGATGCCCCATCTCGATATTCCCACGACTAGGAACATTGAAGGATGTACTTATTGACTACCCAGGCCCCACTAGTATGATCTACATCATAGTCCTGAAAGTCGAGTATACATCCTAAGGGCTTTATCAACATGTAATGGAGAGACAGCAAGTATACATGTTAAGATAAATAGCAACCAGATAGCGTACTATCATGTCGAGCAAGAAAGTCATACCTATATATGTCCCAGCATCCACTACAATATACATCTCATGTACAGTAATGGCCTCTAGGGCAAACATATAACTAACAATCTCCCACTTGCATTAGGGCCGTCTGTAGCAGTGGTTGCAGTATCACATACTCAACCATCCCATATAAGTCTCTCTCTGGGAAAAGGCCTTTGTGAGTGGATCCGCCGTGTTGTCCTCTGAGTCTACTCTCCTAACCTCGATCACCCTGGAGATCAACTATCTCCATGATCAGGTGATGCTGCCTCAGTATATGTCTGGGTCACTGATGGGACCGGGGTTCCTGGGCCATAGCCACACTTCCATTGTCTCACAATGGTAGGAACCTAGTTCATCTTATGAACTAATATACACCCAAACTTCCTCTTTGGTAGTATCTTTGATAGCGATGTCACCAGCCTTTATCGTCTAGTTTGCCACGGTATCTAGCTTGGAACTCTTCCAACATACCGTTCCTCCACTGAGGGTAAAGACAATGCCTGTGACTGACATTCAGTCGTCCTTATCACCCTGGAACCTTTCCAGTGATTCTCCCCCGGATCCATTGATGCCATCTTACTACACCTAGTGAGAATCCTAATATCCATTTAGATCTATCTCATAGATCCAAAACCCAGGATTTAGGAGGTATCAGTTTGATCCTATATGGGGAATCCTTGTGATAAGAGGAGATTGACCGAGTGTAGCATAGGAAACTCTTTTCCTATCAAGAGTATGTTGTCTACGTACAATACGAGGATGACCACCTTACTCTCTACTACCTTTTTGTATATAAAAGGTTCATCTACTATTTTGATGAAGTCAAACTCTTTGACTACCACATCAAAACAGACGTTCCAACTCCGCGATGCCTGCTTTATCCTGTAAAGTAACTTGCACACGTTTCCGCTGCTCCCACTGTTTACGAAGCCCTCTGGCTGTGTACTTATAGACGTTCTCTTCTAAATCAGTATTTAGAATAGCAGTCATGACACCCAACCACCAGATATCGTAGTCATGGTATGTAGCCGTGGTAAGTAGGATCCGGATGGACTTAAGCATAGCCACTGGAAAAGGTTTCATCATTATCCACGCCTGGTCGATGACGAAAAACTTTAACAAGTCTAGCTTTGAAAGTCTCAACTTTTCCATCTACACATAGTAATCTTCTCAAGATATACTTGCTCCTGATGGGGATTTAACCCTTCAGATATAGCATCCAAAGTCCATACTTTGTTGGTGTACATGGATTCCATCTCAGATCGCTAAGCATCCGGCCATTCTTACAGAGTCCCTACTCTCGATGGCCTGCTCGAAACTAGTTGGGTCATCATCTCATGATGCATTCCTCGCTCCCACTGTCATCGAGAAACCGAAGTATCTCTCAGGCGGATGAGGAACCCTGCTTAGATCGGCGGAGAGGCTGAGATTCATCGGAGACTATTGAATTCTTTGGTTCTATCAAATCATCAGCTGTAGTTTGTATAGCTGGAACTCCTTCCAGTTCTACAGAACTGACCTTGCCTCGATCTTGTCCGGATTTTGCTTTTGACATAGGCCGGACTATCCCAAATCTTAACTTACTTAAGAGATAGGCTCTTCCCATACCATATCTCATATGGAGTGGTAGGCAGTGATCTGATTCGAACCTAATTCAATAGGTATGCAGCTTCTTAAGTGCATAACCCCCAAAAGGAAACAGGTAACTCAGTAGTACGCATCATAGAGCGCACCATATCATATAGGGTGTGATTGCTCCGCCCCGATACACCGACGTGATGTGGTGTATACGGAGGAGTAATGCTGAGAGAGAATCTCATTCGCTTTTAGAATAGTCCAAGAATTCCATGCACAAGTATTCTCCTCCCTGATCTCATCATAGGACATAATACTTATTTCTGTATTTGGTTCTCTACTACTAACTTATATTCATTAAACTCAAAAGCTTCAGACATGTGTTTCAACAGGAACATGTATCCGAATCTTGAGAGATCATCAGTGAATGTAAGGAAGTACAAAGAACCAGTCTTGGCATATGTAGACTGGGGACCTCTATACATCACTATGTATCAGTCCCAAGAGTTCACTAACTCTTTCTCTGTTTCCAGTAAACGGAGCTATGGTCATCTTATCTTTGTGACATGACTGGCAAGTTTCATAAGATGTAAATTTAAACTGATTTAAATATGCATCTAAATGTAACTTAGCTAGTCGGGTCGCATTGATATGACCTAGTCTACAATGCCTCAAGAAGAATTCGTTCATTTCTGAACTCTTCCTCTCATATGTGTTCTGTACGTAAGGAACTGTAGTTTGATTTAGAATGTATATGCTTTTAAATAACGTGCCTGAACTGATCAACTATTGATATAGGAAATGTTCAAAACATTATCCAACAATACAAAATTATATCCTTCTTTAGTAAATAAAGAGACTGATATGATGTTGTATATCAGGTTCGGTATCTAATAACATTCGTTCAGAATCAGTGTATTTTGGTAATACAGGGTGATAGTGACCAACAGACTTGGCTGCAATACTTGCACCGTTTTCTGTCTCATGAAACTTATCACCCGTTCTCAGTTCTCTACCTTTCTGTAGCCCTATGTAACAGATTACATATCTGGGATCCTGATTCGGTATCAAATACCCAGGACGCAGAGGATACTGAGAAACAGTTCTTTGTAATGAACGCACCCGAAGGAGATGCATCATAATGCACTTTCTTCGTTTGGGCGGCACGGGAATCTTGGTATTCCCCTAATTCTTGCTCTGTCTTATAACAATTATAAGTTGGAGCGGGACCAACGTTCCCCAGCTCAGTATAATAAGCGGGTTCGGTCAATCCATCCATATTATTATCTTGATTAAGGCGTGATATGGTCGATACCTGGAGAGAGAGAGAGAAGAAAACACTCTGCGTGCACTCTTGCAAGATTAGATTGGTTATATAATTTATCTAATCAGGATGGCTCCCACTATTTTTATCAAATCTTCCTTCAAACCCTAAAAGGAAAGACTAACCAGGATTAATTACACTCTACAAGTTCGCCAATCTTTCAGCCAGGCTAGTGCCGGTACTTTGAGGGAGGTTCCCCGTGCTTTCGCACGGACCTAATTAAAGTAAACCTCGTTTTCCTAGGGGCGTAACCCTGTTGACACCTTTCTAGACACCTACTTGATCGGCTAATTGTAAAGTGCAAAACTCTCCCAGGAGTAACAATTACTCGCAGTGGGTATCGGCTTCCAACTATCATATAGAAGGTATGCAATCTCATTGCAAATTTCAACACTTGAAACTCCCGATAAAGGTTTTTACCTCTAGCACCTATGACCTTGGCTAAGGTCAACAAATCATAAGCACTAGTCAAGTTCTATCCGTCATTTCGTGATTAATTAGACCCACCCATATGACCCTTGGCTAAGGTCAACAAAGCCACATGACTGTCCTAACTAATCGCATCATATGCGGTGTAGGAAGACATCACTTAGCTACCATACACTGTGCCTTGACTATGGTCAACAAACACAGCACGAATACTAAGTACTCTACTTTCTAAAATGATGGAGGGTTGCGGATGGTTTTTAATAAAACCTTTAACGCTTTGAACTTGATCTCGTTGCGGAATCAAATGGTTTTTAAAATGGAGTGCTTTTGAGGCTTTTACTAGCTTCGCTAAAGAGGTCACTCCCGGTAAAGAGATCTCGGCTCTTTCCTCGTCGAATGAGGTGCAGGATATTCACAATACCACTATGCAAAGCAAGAACTAGAAAAGCAGTCAAAAGAAAAACTGAAAGTTGTAGCATCTGCTAATTATTGCTAAAGAGGTCACTCCCGGTGAAGGGATCGTCGGCTCTTTCCTTATCGAATAAGGTGCTGGATGTTCTACAAGGAACACCGCTATGCAAAGCAACAACTAGAGCTACCTGATTTTATTTTTGAAATTCGATTCCACAACATCTTTTAGGTTTATTTTCTTTCATTAATCACATTAATGAATGTCCCATCATTTAAGTCTACCTAAACATCACAGATAAATATAACGTACGCTTATGCCATCCGCATTCGCCTCGATGTCCCGTCTGCACCGTTAGGTTAGGTAACTAACGGCAGAGCGGGGCAGGGCTAGCACGGGTGTAAAACATAAGCAATGTCTATATAATATATCATATATACTATATACAATATTTATCTGAACAAATCACATGATCACATCACAGATAACGCAGCAGAAAATATCATATGAAATGTTGGATATACTAGGACGTCCGTGTTTTATTTTGAGCCTGTATAAAACACGGATTCTACGGTCGTGATGAATAGCCAATCCCACACCCCTAGACCCCTACAAGAGCGGCAAGCAACCCTACCAATTCTAGAGTTAGGAGACCCGGACTCGACTCCTCGAGATGGTCTTCCACTGGACCCTAGAACCCGGTAACTTGTGCTGCCCGCCTTGGGTCTATCCTAATGCGGAAAAGTAAATAATGTACAATGGTGACATCATCCTCAATCCTGAAGTGCCCCAATAAAAGAATATTACATACAGGTTTTTTACATGAATGAAAAATGAAAAAACACTCATCTCACATAAAAAAAAACCGGCTATTCAAACACGACGATCCAATATAACATATCCAGCAACACATAACATCACATGTCATCAACGTAAGTAAATATGCCCATCCCAATTGTCGTTGACATATAGCAACGAAACCGGCGATATCACATATTACACTTACGGTCGCAGAAAAGAAAGTGTAAAACTACAACAGTTGGAATCCGCAACCTGCATAGACATCGCATGCCTAACCAAATGAATTCCTTAGACATCGCATGCTTAACAATTATAAACCCCGCATTTTAGTCTCATTATCGAAAACTCTTTTCAATATCAAGTCAGGCAATTCAACAAGATTCCCGACATCCTGAACGAATGCTCGTCGCAAACTTTAGTAGACGGCCGCACCCCCGGATGCCGTCGACGAAGTGCACTAAGGCGGAACACCGCTGCCGCGAGCACCCGAACGGATTCTTTCGGCGACGGGGTTCTCCTACAGTCACTTGGTCGGGGCTATGGGGCATGGCTATCTATTAAGTTTACCGACGAGTATCCGCGTACGCAACGTGATTGCGACGGACTTTTGATCACATCAAAATCCCGTGGCAACCGATCAAGTGAGACTAAACTGCTAGATTTATAATATTCAAATCAGTTATCTCATAACTATTTGTGGATTCCAAATATTGTATCACATTCCAGATAAATAGACAATGTTAAACTTTCCGATCGAACAATCAAACACCCAAGTTTTCCCGAAAAGCTAAACACATGAAATAAGTTTAAAAACATCCACTTCATGCCACAATACCAACGGTCCAGCCGTAGAAGGGTCAAGCCAACGCCTCACATGTGGCACGCCGTACTGCCCCAAACCCTAAGGTTCAAAGGGTGGTTCAAGACGGTCACATAATCGAGTTAAGGTTTGTTGTCTTCTAGAGGGTCCATCGCGTTACTTGCACTACTTAGACGTTCTTAAACTACGGAAAAATCCAACACTTGGAAATTTTCCGGCAGGGGAAAAAGTGGGTTATTTATATTCGGTTGAACTTTTTAACACGTTCTAAAATTACCCGGAAAAACATAAACAAAGTTAAACAATCCGATCGAAATATCGAGTCCCCAAAACAACCCAGAAAACTCAACTGTTGAGTATAGATTAAAAATTCCCAGAAAACAGAGGAAACTGCTACGGGCATTACTGTAGAAAATAAAGCAGATAATCATCACATACGGCCGCGGAACCGCCGCCAGAAGTAGGGTAAGGCCGCGGTTCCGCGGCGCTACTGTAGAGTTAGCTTGTCGTTTTCTGCAGTTTGCCTTAGAATTTCCTGCTCTATTTTCTGAGCATTTTTAATTCACAAAAATCCTCTGTTTTGAAAAATGTACAGAGAAGGGTTTTGTTTAGGGTTTCGGGGTTCGATCGGGTTTCTAACTTCGTCTACACTTCGCCTAAAGCTCTAGCTAGGCTCTGATATAACTGTAGGGTTCCTAGGCATACTCATGAGGTTCCACAATGTATCAACCATGCCAAAATCAAATTTTTGTGTGCCTAACAACTCTATGCAAGATCGTTAACTAGAGGATAGGCGAAACATAAAGCAAGCAAACTACTTCGCTACTAAGTGAAAGGGATTACAACCTTTGTAGATCCGGTCCTTCACTTCTAAAGCTCCGTGTTGACGTCCCTTCGCTGCGATCATCGGGATCCCGGACTCTAGCGTTGGTTTCATCGGAAAAATGAGCGGGCTAGGTCGTTGACTTCGAGGCCGAAGATGATCTACGTCGGGGAGACTCAAACTCAAACTATTCCTTCACTTGGTCAAAAACTTTGTGAAGAGAACACCCTATACTACATGGCAAGTAGTAGAGGATGAAGAAATAGGTCTGGATTTGGATTTCTCACTCTTTTTCTCATGGCACCATTAAAGGTAGCAAGCTTTCTTCTTCTTGAAGAAGAAGAAGAAGAAGAAAGAATAATGCTAGAATAATAATGAATAAAGAATGAAACTTATCCTTTTAATTATGGCACCATGGTTGAGTTAAGCCCTCATGCTTAACTCATGTAGAGAATTGACCAAGGTATTAAGTTAAGGGTTAGGTTAAAGAATATCAAGAGAATTGACAAAAGAGTGGACTTTGTCAAAGTTTCTCCAAGCTTCTTCAAGCTTGACAACTTTGACTAAGTTCAACCCATTTGTTAAATCTCTTGATAAACCAATACCCTAATCATAAACCAAATCTTGATACAAGTCTCATACACACAACTTGTATGTATCATCAAGCATGATACAAACATGTACACTTGCATATATCACATATAAACAATGTGCACAATCTAGTGAGAAAATCAATCTTAAGTGAACCAATACTAGTTAATGTAAAGTAATATATCAAATATATAATTATACATTAAATCATTAAATCAACACTTGATTTAACGATCCGGTCATATTGCATATAACCGACTAATATCTAGTGTATCAACGTATCGAATCAACACTTGATTCGGTAACCCGGCTATATCACATATAACCGTCCGATGATACAACTCGCGAGAATACAATATAGTATCACATACTGGTATTATTCTCGGTCCCGCACATATCTCGTATGCGCTCCTATTTCGTTTCGCTTGAGCCAGGAAACCCCTGTGTAGGACTCTAAAGACTCGCCAATACGCCGGCAGTAGGTGATGATCATATCAAACACCCACAAGCCGCAAGCGGTCTACTAAACGTAACGGCCACCCGGGTATTGAGCGATCAGAAGATCAACGAGCAAGCCTGCTCACACTCCTGTGAATCCAACCAGTAACACTTACCGCACAGTCCGGTCTGTTCGTCTGATATGTCGCATATCTCGCCTAGGGGTGGTAAACGTCAGACCCCAGTAACTTGATAAGTCATGCCGATGTAAGGTCCATAACAAGCATGAAACTACCGATAACACTTACCAGTAAATCAGTACAACCCTGGCCTGGGATTTCCAGTTATGGCCAGTCGAGCATAGCGCAACATCAACCCCCAATACCGGGAGAGACGAATCCCCTCCTATCGCTCATTGCCTCCATGTGAATCGGGACTGTACCCAAAAACCACCTGTTTGCACGACTCAGTAGAGCCGTGGTAGGGTGGAAATCAAAGCACAGTGGGAGCCACACAAGACTCTATGACGATCTCGGGTCAACAGACTAAGCTGTACCGGTGTCACCAGAGAATTGTCATCTGACGTAAGGTACAATACCATCTGGGAGTTCTCGGCGAGTCCATTCAGTGTACCCAGTCTCCACTGAGCACCCGCATACCGTCTCTGATGTCAAACACCAATGGATATGGGATCATCCATCGCCCATCACATGGATCGAGAAGATATACGCTAGTCTACTCTGGAATATCGATGCCCCATCTCGATATTCCCACGACTAGGAACATTGAAGAATGTACTCATTGACTACCCAGGCCCCACTAGTATGATCTACATCATAGTCCTGGAAGTCGAGTATACATCCTAAGGGCTTTATCAACATGTAATAGAGAGACAACAAGTATACATGTTAAGATAAAGAGCAACCAGATAGCGTACTATCATGTCGAGAAAGAAAGTCCTACCTATATATGTTCCAGCATCCACTACAATATACATCTCATGTACAGTAATGGCCTCTAGAGCATACATATAACTAACAGTATCTGTAAGTCCATGTCACGCACCCCACGAACTTGCGGGGAGGCGGAATATATGAAAAACGATTATCAAAGCTTCGTAACACGGACTTGAGCGCATGAATCGTTTCTAAACCGTTACTAGCAAACTACGAAAGGTTTAACTACTCGGATTCGAATTTATACCTCACGTTACTTGTCCTTCGGGTCTTCATCGCGGTCCTCCACTCCTCGTAGGCTCCTTGGAACATCGGCACCTCAACGCCCTCCTCGAGTCAAAGACGATCCACCCGAGAGGTCCTACGCCAAGCTTTATCTCTAACTTGAGATAACTAGGTTGCTCAAAGTACTAATCTAAGCTGCCTAAGGAATATAAAGTGACGTTATGGATGTATTAGTCTAGCTAACCCTTGATCTCAACACATGAGAGGTTAGGGTTAGGGTTTCAAGAATGAGAGAGCTTGAGGAGAGAGAAGGTGATGATAAGAATAATATTGAAAAATGAACTCATTAGAATATATCAACCATAACAATTTATCAAATAAATAATATATATGATTAATCATCATGGTTGATACATTCACCTTGTGTGATTCATCTCATGAGTCATTAGCTTCATAAATGAAGCATTAACTCCATGGATGAATCATACAAATGAGTCATTAAGCAATAAATGCTTATGCCACCTTAACCCCCAAGTCACCATGCTTCTAGAAGCTTCCCGGAAAATTATGAGAACGCCCCTCCAATCCATGAAATCACGGAAAAACTTTAGACTGTATAAATCCAATAACCTGATACTTGAAACTGGCTTAAACCAAAGCCGACTAGTAAAAACTGTCCGAACGTCGTACGTGCGTAAACACATGTATGCGTCTGAACCCTTGTCGTAAAACCATACGAACTCTATATCATTTCGCCTGGAGCAGGAAAACTCTCCGTGTGGGACTCTAAAGACTCGACACTACACTGGCAGTGGGTTTAACCACAGACCGCAAGCGGCACTAGCTGTACGTAACGGTCCCCAGGTAGATGTCGATAAGAAGGCCGATGAGGAAAACCATCCGAACTCCTACTGAGCCTGATGTGACAATCTTTGTACAGTCCGGTCTGTTTTTCTAAGACTATCGCATATCGAGCCTAGGGGGCGGCAAGCTTCAGTCCCCTAATAGTTGTATAAGTCGTGTCGGAGCGTAGCCCATTACACCCTGAGAAACTACTGGAACCTACCAGTAAATCTCGCTTTCCCTGGCCAGGGATTTTGCGTAATGGCTCTCTGACACATCGCGATATCAACTCCCAATACCGGGAGAGACGAATCCTATCTAACCGCCACTGCCTCCAAGTGCTCGGGACTGCACCCAACTGCTACATGTTTGCACGACTCCTTTGAGCCGTGGTAGGGTAGTAATCTAAGAACAGTGGGACACACTCGAGGCGAAGTAGCAATGTCAAGTCTGCGGACTATGCTGTACTCATGTCACCTAGGAACTGTTAACTGACGATGGGTATAATACCAACCAATCAGTTCCCCTGCGAGTCCTGTCCGGTGTACCCGTAACCTAACGAGCACCTATATACTATCTCCAGTACGACGTACTGATGGCTGTGGGAAAGACCATCTCCCCAACTGGGATGAGAAGCGTACACACTTCGTCTACTCCGGAATATCGATGCCCTATCTCGATAATCCTACGACTAGGGACAAGTATAGGATGTTGCTTATAGACTATCCAGCCCCCACTAGTGTGACTGCCATCACAACGCTGGTAATCAAGCAAAGATCCTATGGGCTCTACTAATATGTATAAGTGATACGTTACAAGAAACATATGCACATATTAAAGTAGATACAAACCAAGTAGCATACTACCATTTTTAGCAAGACTGTATATACAACTGTGAATATCCCAAGCTTCCATTAAGCAATATACATACAAGTATGATACAATAATGGCCCCTAGGGCATATACACTAACAATCTCCCACTTGCACTAGGGCCATGAGTTGGCATATCGTAGACCTATCATCTCGAATAGCCTCTCGAACTGCGTCTGAGGAAGGGCCTTTGTGAATGGATCAGCAATGTTATTTTCTGTCTCTACTCTTTTCACCTTGATCTCCCGGCGATCTACGATCTCCCTGATCAGGTGATACCGCCTTAAGATGTGTCTGGACTTCTTATGGGACCTGGGTTCCTTCGCTAAAGCTATAGCACTGTTGTTGTCACAATACAGAGGTATTGGATCAACACTGGTAGGAACCGCCTGAAGTTCTGTGAGGAACTTCTTCATCCAGACAGCTTCTTTTGCGGCATCGCAAGCAGCTATGTACTCCGCTTCCATCGTTGAGTCAGCAACGGTCTCCTGCTTGGAACTCTTCCAACAGACCGCCCCTCCATTGAGGGTAAAGACATAACCCGACATGGATTTGGAGTCATCCTTGTCACTCTGGAAGCCGGAGTCGGCAAAGGCCTCCATTTGGAGGTCTTTTCCGCCATACACCAAGAACATCTCCTTAGTCCTCCTTAGGTACTTGAGAATGTTCTTTACCACTATCAGTGATTCTCCCCTGGGTTTGCCTGATACCGGCTTACAATGCTCAATGCGTATGCTACATCTGGTCTGGTACATAACATCGCATACATTATAGAGCCTACCACAGAAGCGTAGGGTATAATCGACATGCGATCCCTTTCCAAATCAATCTTGGGAGACATCACTTTGGAGAGGGTGATTCCATGACAAGCCGGTAGGTTATCACGCTTAGAATCATCCATTTTGAATCTCTTCACTATGGTGTCTATGTAGCTGGACTGTGAAAGTCCCAACATCCTTCTTGATCTATCACGATAGATCCGGATCCCCAGAATATAGGTGGCATCACCCAGGTCTTTCATGGAGAATTTCTGTGATAAGAATCTTTTGACTGACTGTAACATAGGAATATCATTTCCTATTAGGAGAATGTCATCCACGTACAAGACGAGGAATACTACAGCTCTCCCTACAATCTTACTGTATATGCATGGTTCATCTGGATTTTTGATAAAGTCCAATTCTTTGACAGCATCATCAAAACAGATATTCCAACTCCGTGATGCCTGCTTTAGTCCATAAATGGACTTAAGCAACTTGCATACTTTACCGCTGCTCCCACTCTGAATGAATCCCTCTGGCTGATCTATATAGACGCTCTCTTCCAAATTTCCAATTAGAAAGGCCGTCTTTACGTCCATCTACCAGATCTCATAATCGTGGAAGGCAGCAATAGCAAGAAGGACCCGAATGGATTTGAGCATAGCCACTGGAGAAAAGGTTTCGTCATAATCCAAACTAAGTCTTTGACGGAAACCCTTTGCAACAAGTCTAGCCTTATAGGTTTCAACCTGTCTATCTACACCAATCTTCTTTTTGAAGATCCATTTGCATCCTACGGGAATTACCCCATTTGGAGCAATGTCCAAAGTCCATACTTTGTTAGTGTACATAGACTCCATTTCGGTCCGCATTGCATCCAGCCATTTTACTGAGTCACCGCTCTGAATAGCTTGCTGGAAGCTAGTAGGCTCATCATAGTCAATAGTGTAATCCTCTCTATCCCCGTCAATGAGAAAACTGTAGTATCTCTCGGGCGGATGAGATTGCCTACTACTCCTGCGGAGTGGCGTCGGGATGTCCTGTTCTCCTGAACCTTCTTGTTCTACCAAGGTTTCAGTAATAGCTTGTGGTTCTGGAATTTCTTCCAGTTCTATTGCGCTCCCACTCTTTTGATTTTCTAAAAACTCAGTTTCCAAGAAGCAGGCATGATGAGAAACAAAGACCTTTTGTTCCTCTGCGTAATAGAAATAATATCCCTTGGAGTTCTTTGGATATCCCACAAATTTGCATTTTACTGAGCGTGCCTCGAGCTTGTCCGCATGCTGCTTCTTTATAAAAGCTGGACATCCCCATGTCTTAAGATACTTAAGACAAGGTTTCTTCCCACTCCACATCTGATATGGTGTGGTAAGCACAGTCTTAGTTGGAACTCGATTCAAAAGGTATGCAGCTGATTCTAGTGCATATCCCCAGAATGATTGCGGCAACTCAGCGTTACTCATCATGGAACGAACCATATCCAATAGGGTTCGGTTCCGTCTCTCCGATACACCGTTATGTTGTGGTGTGTATGGAGGAGTAAGCTGAGAGAGAATTCCATTCTCTTTTAAGTAACCTAGGAACTCAGCACTTAAGTATTCACCACCTCGATCAGATCTCAGTGTTTTGATACTTTTGCCTGTTTGGTTTTCCACTTCATTCTTGTATTCCTGGAATTTTTCAAAGGCTTCAGATTTATGTTTCATTAAGAAGATATATCCGTACCTCGAAAAGTCATCCGTAAAAGTAATGAAGTAAGAATAACCGCTTCACGCATGTGTAGACATTGGTCCGCACACATCACTGTGTACGATCCCTAAGAGCTCGCTTGCTCTTACTCCGTGTCCAGTAAACGGAGTTTTTGTCATCTTTCCTATGAGACAAGATTCACAAGTAGCATAAGATTGATATTCGAACGGATTCAAATATCGTTCTCTATGTAACTTAGTTAACCTTCTCTCATTGATGTGACCCAGTCTACAATGCTACAAGAAAGCCTGATTTAATTCTGGAGACTTTCTTTTAAGTGTGTTCTGGACACTGAAAACCTGAGCTTGATTTAATACGTATATCCCGTTTTTTAATGTACCTGACCAAATCATCACTTGATTTAGGTGGATGTGAACCACATCGCTTATAAAAGTAAAATCATATCCTTCTTTAGAAAGTAAAGATACAGATATGATATTACAAGTTGTACCTGGTACATAAAAACAGTTACGCAGAATCAATATCTACCCAGTTGTCAGTCCAATATGATATTCCCCTACGGATTCAGCGTTCATGCTCATTCCGTTAGCAACCCTGAGAGTCATATCACCTATCCTGATAACCCTACGGTTTCTCAGAGCCTGTAACGAATTACATATGTGAGATCCTGATCCGGTATCCAATACCCAGGAAGTTAGGTTAACTGACAAACAGTTCTCTATTACAAACACACTCGAAGCCGAAGCCACAACATGCTTCGAATCCTGGCTACTGGCTTTGCTAGCCCTGCAATCCTTCTGCCAATGTTCATTCCTGTAACAATAGGAACGTCCCTCTTTTACTACTTCGAGTCCCAAAACTTTTCCCCTTTCCTTTCCTTCTACTTCCCTGGTTTCCTTCAGGGTAGAAGGCAGAGACTATAGAATTAGGTCAGTATCTGACCCGTTCTCCGACATGGTCTTCAGGTCCGTGAGCTCATCAATATATCTAGTCATTGTAAGGACGTTGTCCCCTACAGATGACCCGTCAGCTAACCTCGCTTGAATTAATTCGTTCGAGATTTCATATCTTGTGATATGAGATTGCTCTCCATATAAATCTTTGTTATGGAGAAAGATGGAAACTAAGTCCATCTTCTCGTACTGCTTCTGGTATACACCATCAACTGAAACTAACACAAGGCACTTAGCTTTCGCTTTTATCTTTTTCCCTTGTCTGACGGATATCCATATCCGCGACAGTGGAAACTGGACCTGGGACGGCGGGATCTTGAGTAGTAATAGGGTGGTCCAGCTTGTCATAGGCAATGGACATCTGGACAGACCATTGCCAGTCATATAAGTCAGATTCAGTCAATTTGTTATCTAGATGTAACCTAGTCGTGGTCACAAGGTCGCTGCAATTAAGAGAGAGAGAAGAAAACATTTTAACATGATGCTCTTGCAAGTTTAGAGTGGTTTTTAATTTATCTAAACAGGATGGCTCCCACTGTTTCTCGAATCCCTCCTCAAACCATAAAAGAAGAATTAGCCAGGATTATTCTCACCGTACAATTCTTGCTTAACCGTTCAGCCAGGTCAGTGTCGTTACTTCGAGGGAGGTTTTCCAACGCTTTCGCGAAGTTCCTTAATTAAATAACCTCTTTTCTCTGGGGGCGTAACCCCGCTGACACCTTTCTAGGCACCTACTTGATTTATAGCATTGATCGTTAAGTGACGAATCCCCTGATAAGTAGCCTGTACTCACAGTAGGATCGGGATCCAAAATATCATCGTATGATAATGTTGAAGGAATCCTACCAACATTCATCAAACTCCAAAATGGTATGCATCTCTCTGCAAATTTCAGTTTCTTTAGAAATTCCCGATGTGGATTTTTGCCCCATGCTTTTATGACCTTGACTTTCGCCAACAAATCATAAGTCACATGTCAAGTTCTACCCATCAATTTCCAGGTTAATTTGAACCCATCCGTACATACCCTTGACTTTGGCCAACAAAGCAGTACGACTGTCCCAAACCAACGCATCTATCTATGCTGCATATGAATATTCAATAGCTACCAAACACTGTGCCTTGACTTTGGCCAACAAACACAGCTTGAATACTATTGACTATCCATATGAAAAGACGGAGGGCTACGACTGGTTTTGGCAAAACCGTGAACGTAGTGAACTTGATATAATCGAAGGAACCTGATACTTTTTAACAGGAGTGGTTTAAGCTCCGCAATTAAAAATTCTGATCTTTTAAAATAACCGAGTGGTTTCTTTTAAATTTGTTCCAACGACTGAACTTTGGTTTATTTTCATTGCATTATAATAATGTGTCCCATCATTTATCCTATCATTGCAGAAAACAACGAAAATACCACGTCCTCTTATGCCATCTGCATTCGCCACGGGGTCCCGTCATCACCCGTTAGGTTACTTAACTAACGACAGAGCGGGGGCTGGGCTAGCGCGGGTGTAAAACATAAGTGATGTCTAATAGCTATCATATATAGATATTGTACATTCGTCAGACGCAATAATAAGCATTCCAGATCACTGATGAACTTTATTGGATTTACTAGCAATCCGCATTTGCTTTGAGCCTGCAATAAAAGATGGATTACACAGTTGTGATGAATAGACATTACCCCACCCTAGACCCCTACGGGTACGGCAAACTACCCGCCAAGTACCCGAAGTGAAGCGGTCTCCCTCAACAAAGTGAGTAGGCCACTAAACACTTCAAAGTACTCGGTAGTTTGTGTACCCCGCCTTGGGTCTATCCTAGGAGCAAAAACAGTAAAAAAAAATAATACAACGGTGGCTACAACCGCAACCTGGATGTGCCCCGCAAGAGAATATTACATCATAATACATTTACATCGAATGAATGAATATTAAACCCATCTCAAACCCCGGCTAATCATCACAACAGTCCAATATAGTTCATATACACAAATAGTAAACATTACAGAAATGTCCAACCCCCTGCTAACCGACATACTAGCAGTTAGGGGAGGTTTACGAACACATTAAACATTACAAATAAAAACCCAATTAGCAAATAACTTAGAACATCGATCGAGAACCTTTATCCGTGTCTACCCCAAAAGAAAACCTGCACTGAAGTAACCTGGGTAGAAACAGAACATACAGGGAACCAAAACTGTAGGGTTCCTAGGCACTCTCAAGAGGTCACACAAGGCATCAACCATGCCAATTTCAAAAATTATGGTGCCGAGAAACCCTAGTGTACGGATCGTTTGCTAGAAAACTAGGCGAAAAGAAAACTAGTTAACAATTAACTAAGGGAATACGGAAATACAACCTTTGTAGATCTGGTCCTTCACCTCCACGGCTCCGAGACGAGGTCCTCTCCGCTGTCCAAATCAAATCCGGGCTCTAGCGTCGGCTTCGTCGGAGAATGGGCAAGCTAGGTCGTCGATGTCCATGCCGAAGATGATCTACGTCGAAGCATCGCAAGATCAAGCTCTCACTTCACCAAGTCATGAAACTTGTGAAGAAAACACACTCTACTACTTGGCAAGAGGTAGAGGATGAAGAAATAGGAAGTGGGTAGACTTTAGTTTTGGATTTCTCACTCATTTCATCAATCCACGATTGATGTAGTCAAGCTTTTCTTCTTGAAATGAAGAAGAAGAAGAAAGCAAGAAGATGATAATTATTATGATAAGAATTATTTAAAATGAAAAGAATAATCCATTCTTATCATAAGTGAACCATGGTAAATTGTAGAGAGCTAATCATGGTTAAAGGAATGGTTAGGGTCAAGCTAGAGACAAAATGGTCACTTAGTCAAAAGATCAAGAAGCTTCAACTAGAATCCAAAATTAGCAACCATTTCATTTCATTTTCTTTTATTCATTTATCATAAATAAATGGATAATTAAATAAGATAAATGAATAACAAATAATAAACCCTAACCTATTCATTAACCAAGGTTTAACACTTTACACTTAACCAAAAAGCATGTATCATCAAACATGATACAAGCTAGTGCACAAAATCATATCACATATATAATGCGCACACCCGAGTGAGAAAATCCATATAAAGTGAACCGATACTAGTTAATGCAAAGTAATATATCAAATATATAATTATGCATCAAATCATTAAATCAACATTTGATTTAACGATCCGGTCATATCGTATATAACCGACTAGTATGCAATGCATCGGTTTATCGAATCAACCCTTGATTCGATAACTAGGGTATATCGCATATAACCTAATCGATACATTCATCGCGAGAATGAAATACGGTATCACATACACGCATTATTCTCGGTCCCGCACATATCTCATATGCGCTCCTATTTCGTTTCGCTTGAGCCAGGAAACCTCTGTGTAGGACTCTAAAGACTCGTCAATACGCCGGCAGCAGGTGATGATCATATCAAACACCCACAAGCCGCAAGCGGTCTGCTAAACGTAACGGCCACCCGGGTATTGAGCGATCTGAAGATCGACGAGCAAGCCCGCTCACACTCCAGTGAATCCGACCAGTAACACTACCGTACAGTCCGGTCTGATCGTCTGATATGTCGCATATCTCGCCTAGGGGTGGTAAACGTCAGACCCCAATAGCTCGATAAGTCGTGTCGATATGAGGTCTATAACTGTTCGAGAAACTACTGGTAACACTTACCAGTAAATTTCAGCAACCCTGGCCAGGGATTTCCTGTTATAGCCAATCAAACACAGCGCAACATCAACTCCCTATACCGGGAGAGACGAATCCCCTCCTATCGCTCATTGCCTCCATGTGACTCGGGACTGTACCCAAAAACCACCGTTTTTCACGCCCTCTTGGACGTGGTAAGATGGAAATCAAAGCACAGTGGGAACCACACAAGACTCTATGACGATCTCGGGTCAACAGACTACTCTGTACCAGTGTCACCAGAGAACTGCCATCTGACGTGAGGTATAATACCATCTGGGAGTTCTCGGCGAGTCCGTCCAGTGTACCCAGTCTCCACTGAGCACCCGTATAACATCCCTGATGTCAAACACCAATGGATATGGGATCATCCATCGCCCATCTGTATGGGTCGAGAAGGTACACGCTAGTCTACTCTGGTATATCGATGCCCCGTCTCGATACACCCACGACTAGGGACTTTGAAGGATGTACTTATGGACTACCATGTCCCCACTAGTATGATCCGCGTCATAGTCCAGGTAGTCAAGCACACATCCTAAGGGCTTTACCAACATGTAACAGAGAGACAATCAGTATACACGTTAAGGTAAAGTTCAACCAGATAGCATACTATCATGTCGAGCAAGAAAGTCCTCCCTATATACGTCCCAGCATCCACTACAATATACATCCAATGTACAGTAATGGCCTCTAGGGCATACATATAACTAACAATCTCCCACTTGCACTAGGGTCATCTATAGCAGTGGTTGTAGTATCTCATACTCAACCATCCCATAAAAGTCTCTCTGGGAATAGGCCTTTGTGAGTGGATCCGCCGTGTTGTCCTCTGAGTCTACTCTCCAAACCTCGATCACCCTGGAGATCAACCATCTCCATGATCAAGTGATACTGCCTTAGAATATGTCTGGATCACTGATGGGACCTGTGTTCCTTGGCATAAGCCACAACTCCATTGTCTCACAATGGTAGGAACGTAGTTCATCTCATGAACCAATATACACCCAAACAGCCTCTTTGGTAGCATCTTAAGTAGCGATGTATCCTGCCTTCATCGTCTAGTATGTCACGGTATCTAGCTTGGAACTCTTCCAACATACCGTCCCTTTACTGAGGGTAAAGACAATGCCCGCGACTGACATTCAGTCGTCTTTATCACCCTGGAACACTTCCAGTGATTCTCCCCAGGATCAATTGATACTATCTCACTACAACTAGTGAGAATCCTAATATCCAATTAAATCTATCTCATAGATCCAAAACTCAGGATTTAGGAGGTATCATTATGATCCTATATGGAGAATCATTGTGATAGACGGAGATTGATCGAGCGTAGCATAAGAAACTCCTTTCTTATCAAGAGTATGTCATCCACGTACTCTACGAGGATCACCACCATACTCCCTACTACCTTTTTGTTTATACAAGGTTCATCTACCATTTTGATGATGTCAAACTCTTTGACTAACACATCAAAACAGATGTTCCAACTCCGCGATGCCTGCTTTATCCTATAAAGCATCTTGCTCACGTTTCCGCTGCTCCCACTGTCTACGAGGCCCTCTGGCTGTGTACTTATAGACGCTCTCTTCTAAATCATCATTTAGAAAAGCAGTCAAGACACCCAACCACTAGATATCGCAGTCATGGTATGTAGCCGTGGCAAGTAGGATCTGGATGGACTTAAGCATAGCTATTTAGAAAAGGTTTCATCATCATCGATACCTGGTCAATGATGCAAACCTTTAACAAGTCTAGCTTTGAAAGTCTCAACTTTTCCATCTACACCAAGTAATCTTCTCAAGATATACTTGCTCCTGATGGGGATTTAACCCTTCAGATATAGCAACTAAAGTCCATACTTTGTTGGTGTATAAGGATTCCATCTCAGATCGCTAAGCATCCAGCCATTCTTACAGAGTCTTACTCCTGATGGCCAGCTCGAAACTAGTTGGGTCATCATCTCATGATGTAATCCTCGCTCCCACTGTCATAGAGAAACCGAAGTATCTCTCAGGTGGGTGAGGAACCCTACTAGATCGGCGGAGAGGCTGAGGTTCGTTAGTATCTACTGAATCCTTTGGTTTTATCAAATCATCTGCTGTCGTTTGTATGGCTGGAACCTTTCCAGTTGTACATAACAGATCTTGCCTCGAGCTTGTCCGGTTTTTTCTTTTAGACATAGGCCGGACAACCCCAAATCTTAACTGGCTTAAGACATGGGCTCTTCCCATACCATATCACATATGAAGTGGTAGGCAACTGATTTGATTCGAACCCTATTCAATAGGTATGCAGCTTCTCAAGTGCATAACTCCCAAAAGGAAATAGGTGACTCAGTAATACTCATCATAGAGCACACCATATCATATAGGGTGTGATTGCTCCGCCCCGATATACCATCGTGCCATGGTGTATACGGAGGAGTAATGCTGAGAGAGAATCTCATTCTCCTTTAGAATAGTCCAGTATTTCCGTGCTCAAGTATTCTCCTCCTTGATCTCATCATAGGATATAATAGTTATACCCTTATTGGTTCTCTACTTCTAACTTATATTCTGTGAATATCTCAAAAGGTTCGGACTTATGTTTCAACAGGAACGTATGTCTGAATCTTGAGAGATTATCAGAGAATGTAATGAAGTAAAAAGAACCAGTCCTGGCATTTGTAGACTGGGGACCTACATACATCAACATGTATCATCCCAAGAGTTTACTAACTCTTTCTCTGTTTCCAGTAAACGGAGCTATGGTCATCTTATCTTTGTGACATGACTGGCGAGTTTCACAAGATGTAAATTCAAACTGATTTAAATATACATCTAAATGTAACTTCAGCTAGTCGGGTCACATTGATCTGACCTAGTCTACAATGCCTCAAGAAGGATTCGTTCATTTCTGAACTCTTCCTCTTGTGTGTGTTCAGTATACGAAGAACTGTAGTTTGATTTAGAACATTAATGCTTTTAGATAACGTGCCTGAACCGATCAACTTTTGATATAGGAAATGTTCAAAACATTATCCAACAATACAAAAAAATTTCATTTCTTTACTAATAAAGAGATAGATATGATTTTGTATATCAGGTTCGGTATCTAATAACATTCGTTCAGAATCAATGTATTGGTAATACAGGGTAACAGTAACCGACAGACTTGGCTGCAACACTTGCCCCGTTTTCTGCCTCATGAAACTTATCATCCGTTCTCAGTTCTCTACCTTTCTGTAGCCCTATGTAACAGATTACATATCTGGGATCCTGATCTGGTATCACATACCCAGGACGTAGAGGATACTGAGAAACAGTTCTGTATAATGAACACACCCGAAGATGATGCATCATCATGCACTCTCTTCGTTTGGGCGGCACGGGAAATCTGGTATTCCCCAAATTCCTGCTCTGTCTTATAACAATTATAAGTTGGAGCGGGACCAACGTTCCCCAGCTCAGTATAACAAGCGGGTTCGGTCAAATATCCGTATTATTATCTTGATTAAGGCGTGATATGGTCGCTACCTGGAGAGAGAGAGAAGAAAACACTCAGCGTGCGCTCTTGCAAGAATAGATTGGTTATTATTTTATCTAATCAGGATGGCTCCCACTGCTTTTTATCAAATCTTCCTTCAAACCCTAAAAGGAAAGACTAGCCGGGATTAATTACACACTACAAGTTCGCCAATCTTTCAGCCAGGCCAGTGTCGGTACTTTGAGGGAGGTCCCTCGTGCTGTCGCACGAACCTAATTACTGTAAACCTCGTTTTCCCAGAGGCGTAACCCCGTTGATACCTTTCTAGACACCTACTTGATCGGCTAATTGTAATGTGTAAAACTCTCCCAGGAGTAACTCTTACTCGCAGCGGGTATCGGGATCCAACTATCTCATAGAAGGTATGCAATCTCATTGCAAATTTCAACACTTGAAATTCCCGATAATATTTTGCCCCTAGCAGCTTATGACCTTGGCTAAGGTCAACAAATCATAAGTGCTAGCCAAGTTCAACCCGTCATTTCCCGATTGAATTAAACCTACCCGCACGACCCTTGGCTATGGTCAACAAAGTCGCACGACTACCCTAACTCAATCGCATCATATGCTTATACAGATAAGCACTAATCAGCTACCGCACACTACGCCTTGGCTAAGGTCAACAAACGTAGCACGAATACTAACCAGTACTTATCTGAAATGACGGAGGGCTACGACAGGTTTTTCTGAAAACCTATTGCGTAATGAACTTGATATCGTTGTAGGATCGAATGAATTTTGAAATGGAGTGTTTTTTAGGCTTTTCTAGTTTTGCTAAAGGAGTCACTCCCGGTGAAGGGATCGTCGGTCCTTTCCTCGTCGAATGAGGTGTGGGATATATCATATATATCACTGTGCAAAGCAGAACTCTTAAAAGCAATCAAAAGACAAACCGAGTGTGTAGCATCTGCCAGTTATTGCTAAAGGAGTCACTCCCGGTGAAGGGATCTCGGTCCTTTCCTCATCGAATAAGGTGCAGGATATATCACATATACCGCTGTGCAAAGCAAGAACTGTAGCTACCTGTTTTATTTTGAAATTCGATTCTACAACATCTTAGGTTTCTTTTATTTCATTAATCACATTAATGAAGTCCCATCATTTAAGTACCTAAACATCACAGATAAATACGACGTACACTTATGCCATCCGCATTCGCCTCGATGTCCCCTCATGCACCGTTAGGTTAGGTAACTAACGACAGAGCAGGGCAGGGCTAGCGCGGGTGTAAAACATAAGTAACGTCTATATAATATATCATATATACTATATACTGTATCTATCAAAGAACATCTCATGATCACATCACAGATATCGCAGCAGAAGAAACATATGAAATATTGGATATACTAGGACGTCCGTGTTTTCAATACGAGCCAGTATAAAACACGGATTCCACGGTCGCGATGAATAGCCAAACCCACACCCCTAGACCCCTACGAGAGCGGCAAGCAACCCTACCAATTCTGGAGTTAGGAGACCCGGACTCGACTCCTCGAGTTGGTCTCCCACTGGACTCCAGAACCCGGTTACTTGTGCTCCCCTCCTTGGGTCTATCCTAGTGCGGAAAAGTAAATAATATACAAAGGGTGACAACTTCCGCAACCTGGAAGCGCCCCAATAAAAGAATATTACATACAAGTTTTTACATGAATGAAAATGAAAAACACTCATCTCACATAAAAACCCCCGGCTATTCAAACACGACGATCCAATATAACATATCCAGCAACACATAACATCACATGTCATCAACGTAAGTAAATATGTCCATCCCAATTGTCGTTGACATATAGCAACGAAACCGGCGATATCACATATTACACTTACGGTCACAGAAAAGAAAGTGTAAAACTACAACAGTCGGAATCCGCAATCACCTCAGACATCGCATGCCTGACCAAATGAATTACTTAGACATCACATGCCTAACAATTATAAACCCCGCATTTTAGTCTCAAAATCGAAAACTCTTTTCAATATCAAGTCGGGCAATTCAACAAGATTCCCGGCATCCTGATCGAATGCTCGTCGCAAACTTCAGTAGACGGCTGCACCCCCGATACCGTCGACGAAGTGCACCAAGGCGGAACACCGCTACCGCGAGCACCCGAACGGATGCTTTCGGCGACGGGGTTCTCCTACAGTCACTTGGTCGGGGCTATGGGGTGAGGCTGTCTATTAAGTTTACCCGGCGAGTATCCGCGTACGCTACGTGATTGCGACGGACTTTTGATCACATCAAAATTCCGTGGCAACCGATCAAGTGAGACTAAATTGCTATGTTTATAACATTCATTCAGTTATCTCATAACTTCTTGTGAATTCCAATTATTGTATCCCATTCCAGATAATTAGAAAATGTTAAACTTTCCGATTGAACATTCGAACACCCAAGTTTTCCCGATACAGATCAACACATGAAATAAGTCTAACAACATTCAGTTCGTGCCTCAGTACCGACGGTCCAGCCGTAGAAGGGTCAAGCCAACGCCTCACATGTGGCACGCCGTACTGCCCCAAACCCGAAGGTTCAAAGGGCAGTTCAAGACGGTCACATAATCGAGTTAAGGTTTGTTGTCTTCTAGAGGGACCATCGCGTTACTTGCACTACTTAGAACGTCGTTAAACTACGGAAAAATCCAACACTTGGAAATTTCCCGACAGGGGAAAAATTGGGTATTTATATCCGGTCGAACTTTTTAACATATTCTAAGATTTATCCGGAAAGCCACACAGACAAAATTTGATACTCCGATCGAAACACCGAATCCCCAAAACAACTGCAGAAAATTCAACTCTTGAATAAAATTTAAAAACATCCAGAGAACTCAGCACTGAAAACAATGAATTACTGTGCAACTTTTAAAGGCTGACGTCATCAATATGCCGCGGATTCGCCGCCTAAAGGAGAAATCTGCCGCGTTTCCGCGCCATGTTGAACTGTTCATAACCCCAATTTTGCGCCGTAACTCTTATATTTTCCTGCTGGGTTTTCTGCATATTTTTAATTTGGAAAAAGTACAGAGAGCATATTTGTGATCGGGTTTCGGGTTCGTTCGGACTTCAAACTCCGTCTGGACTTCGCCTAAGGCTCTAGCTAGGCTCTGATACCACTGTAGGGTTCCTAGGCACTCTCAAGAGGTCACACAAGGCATCAACCATGCCAATTTCAAAAATTATGGTGCCGAGAAACCCTAGTGTACGGATCGTTTGCTAGAAAACTAGGCGAAAAGAAAACTAGTTAACAATTAACTAAGGGAATACGGAAATACAACCTTTGTAGATCCGGTCCTTCACCTCCACGGCTCCGAGACGAGGTCCTCTCCGCTGTCCAAATCAAATCCGGGCTCTAGCGTCGGCTTCGTCGGAGAATGGGCAAGCTAGGTCGTCGATGTCCATGCCGAAGATGATCTACGTCGAAGCATCGCAAGATCAAGCTCTCACTTCACCAAGTCATGAAACTTGTGAAGAAAACACACTCTACTACTTGGCAAGAGGTAGAGGATGAAGAAATAGGAAGTGGGTAGACTTTAGTTTTGGATTTCTCACTCATTTCATCAATCCACGATTGATGTAGTCAAGCTTTTCTTCTTGAAATGAAGAAGAAGAAGAAAGCAAGAAGATGATAATTATTATGATAAGAATTATTTAAAATGAAAAGAATAATCCATTCTTATCATAAGTGAACCATGGTAAATTGTAGAGAGCTAATCATGGTTAAAGGAATGGTTAGGGTCAAGCTAGAGACAAAATGGTCACTTAGTCAAAAGATCAAGAAGCTTCAACTAGAATCCAAAATTAGCAACCATTTCATTTCATTTTCTTTTATTCATTTATCATAAATAAATGGATAATTAAATAAGATAAATGAATAACAAATAATAAACCCTAACCTATTCATTAACCAAGGTTTAACACTTTACACTTAACCAAAAAGCATGTATCATCAAACATGATACAAGCTAGTGCACAAAATCATATCACATATATAATGCGCACACCCGAGTGAGAAAATCCATATAAAGTGAACCGATACTAGTTAATGCAAAGTAATATATCAAATATATAATTATGCATCAAATCATTAAATCAACATTTGATTTAACGATCCGGTCATATCGTATATAACCGACTAGTATGCAATGCATCGGTTTATCGAATCAACCCTTGATTCGATAACTAGGGTATATCGCATATAACCTAATCGATACATTCATCGCGAGAATGAAATACGGTATCACATACACGCATTATTCTCGGTCCCGCACATATCTCATATGCGCTCCTATTTCGTTTCGCTTGAGCCAGGAAACCTCTGTGTAGGACTCTAAAGACTCGTCAATACGCCGGCAGCAGGTGATGATCATATCAAACACCCACAAGCCGCAAGCGGTCTGCTAAACGTAACGGCCACCCGGGTATTGAGCGATCTGAAGATCGACGAGCAAGCCCGCTCACACTCCAGTGAATCCGACCAGTAACACTACCGTACAGTCCGGTCTGATCGTCTGATATGTCGCATATCTCGCCTAGGGGTGGTAAACGTCAGACCCCAATAGCTCGATAAGTCGTGTCGATATGAGGTCTATAACTGTTCGAGAAACTACTGGTAACACTTACCAGTAAATTTCAGCAACCCTGGCCAGGGATTTCCTGTTATAGCCAATCAAACACAGCGCAACATCAACTCCCTATACCGGGAGAGACGAATCCCCTCCTATCGCTCATTGCCTCCATGTGACTCGGGACTGTACCCAAAAACCACCGTTTTGCACGCCCTCTTGGACGTGGTAAGATGGAAATCAAAGCACAGTGGGAACCACACAAGACTCTATGACGATCTCGGGTCAACAGACTACTCTGTACCAGTGTCACCAGAGAACTGCCATCTGACGTGAGGTATAATACCATCTGGGAGTTCTCGGCGAGTCCGTCCAGTGTACCCAGTCTCCACTGAGCACCCGTATAACATCTCTGATGTCAAACACCAATGGATATGGGATCATCCATCGCCCATCTGTATGGGTCGAGAAGGTATACGCTAGTCTACTCTGGTATATCGATGCCCCGTCTCGATACACCCACGACTAGGGACTTTGAAGGATGTACTTATGGACTACCATGTCCCCACTAGTATGATCCGCGTCATAGTCCAGGTAGTCAAGCACACATCCTAAGGGCTTTACCAACATGTAACAGAGAGACAATCAGTATACACGTTAAGGTAAAGTTCAACCAGATAGCATACTATCATGTCGAGCAAGAAAGTCCTCCCTATATACGTCCCAGCATCCACTACAATATACATCCAATGTACAGTAATGGCCTCTAGGGCATACATATAACTAACAATCTCCCACTTGCACTAGGGTCATCTGTAGCAGTGGTTGTAGTATCTCATACTCAACCATCCCATAAAAGTCTCTCTGGGAATAGGCCTTTGTGAGTGGATCCGCCGTGTTGTCCTCTGAGTCTACTCTCCAAACCTCGATCACCCTGGAGATCAACCATCTCCATGATCAAGTGATACTGCCTTAGAATATGTCTGGATCACTGATGGGACCTGTGTTCCTTGGCATAAGCCACAACTCCATTGTCTCACAATGGTAGGAACGTAGTTCATCTCATGAACCAATATACACCCAAACAGCCTCTTTGGTAGCATCTTAAGTAGCGATGTATCCTGCCTTCATCGTCTAGTATGTCACGGTATCTAGCTTGGAACTCTTCCAACATACCGTCCCTTTACTGAGGGTAAAGACAATGCCCGCGACTGACATTCAGTCGTCTTTATCACCCTGGAACACTTCCAGTGATTCTCCCCAGGATCAATTGATACTATCTCACTACAACTAGTGAGAATCCTAATATCCAATTAAATCTATCTCATAGATCCAAAACTCAGGATTTAGGAGGTATCATTATGATCCTATATGGAGAATCATTGTGATAGACGGAGATTGATCGAGCGTAGCATAAGAAACTCCTTTCTTATCAAGAGTATGTCATCCACGTACTCTACGAGGATCACCACCATACTCCCTACTACCTTTTTGTTTATACAAGGTTCATCTACCATTTTGATGATGTCAAACTCTTTGACTAACACATCAAAACAGATGTTCCAACTCCGCGATGCCTGCTTTATCCTATAAAGCATCTTGCTCACGTTTCCGCTGCTCCCACTGTCTACGAGGCCCTCTGGCTGTGTACTTATAGACGCTCTCTTCTAAATCATCATTTAGAAAAGCAGTCAAGACACCCAACCACCAGATATCGCAGTCATGGTATGTAGCCGTGGCAAGTAGGATCTGGATGGACTTAAGCATAGCTATTTAGAAAAGGTTTCATCATCATCGATACCTGGTCAATGATGCAAACCTTTAACAAGTCTAGCTTTGAAAGTCTCAACTTTTCCATCTACACCAAGTAATCTTCTCAAGATATACTTGCTCCTGATGGGGATTTAACCCTTCAGATATAGCAACTAAAGTCCATACTTTGTTGGTGTATAAGGATTCCATCTCAGATCGCTAAGCATCCAGCCATTCTTACAGAGTCTTACTCCTGATGGCCAGCTCGAAACTAGTTGGGTCATCATCTCATGATGTAATCCTCGCTCCCACTGTCATAGAGAAACCGAAGTATCTCTCAGGTGGGTGAGGAACCCTACTAGATCGGCGGAGAGGCTGAGGTTCGTTAGTATCTACTGAATCCTTTGGTTTTATCAAATCATCTGCTGTCGTTTGTATGGCTGGAACCTTTCCAGTTGTACATAACAGATCTTGCCTCGAGCTTGTCCGGTTTTTTCTTTTAGACATAGGCCGGACAACCCCAAATCTTAACTGGCTTAAGACATGGGCTCTTCCCATACCATATCACATATGAAGTGGTAGGCAACTGATTTGATTCGAACCCTATTCAATAGGTATGCAGCTTCTCAAGTGCATAACTCCCAAAAGGAAATAGGTGACTCAGTAATACTCATCATAGAGCACACCATATCATATAGGGTGTGATTGCTCCGCCCCGATATACCATCGTGCCATGGTGTATACGGAGGAGTAATGCTGAGAGAGAATCTCATTCTCCTTTAGAATAGTCCAGTATTTCCGTGCTCAAGTATTCTCCTCCTTGATCTCATCATAGGATATAATAGTTATACCCTTATTGGTTCTCTACTTCTAACTTATATTCTGTGAATATCTCAAAAGGTTCGGACTTATGTTTCAACAGGAACGTATGTCTGAATCTTGAGAGATTATCAGAGAATGTAATGAAGTAAAAAGAACCAGTCCTGGCATTTGTAGACTGGGGACCTACATACATCAACATGTATCATCCCAAGAGTTTACTAACTCTTTCTCTGTTTCCAGTAAACGGAGCTATGGTCATCTTATCTTTGTGACATGACTGGCGAGTTTCACAAGATGTAAATTCAAACTGATTTAAATATACATCTAAATGTAACTTCAGCTAGTCGGGTCACATTGATCTGACCTAGTCTACAATGCCTCAAGAAGGATTCGTTCATTTCTGAACTCTTCCTCTTGTGTGTGTTCAGTATACGAAGAACTGTAGTTTGATTTAGAACATTAATGCTTTTAGATAACGTGCCTGAACCGATCAACTTTTGATATAGGAAATGTTCAAAACATTATCCAACAATACAAAAAAATTTCATTTCTTTACTAATAAAGAGATAGATATGATTTTGTATATCAGGTTCGGTATCTAATAACATTCGTTCAGAATCAATGTATTGGTAATACAGGGTAACAGTAACCGACAGACTTGGCTGCAACACTTGCCCCGTTTTCTGCCTCATGAAACTTATCACCCGTTCTCAGTTCTCTACCTTTCTGTAGCCCTATGTAACAGATTACATATCTGGGATCCTGATCTGGTATCACATACCCAGGACGTAGAGGATACTGAGAAACAGTTCTGTATAATGAACACACCCGAAGATGATGCATCATCATGCACTCTCTTCGTTTGGGCGGCACGGGAAATCTGGTATTCCCCAAATTCCTGCTCTGTCTTATAACAATTATAAGTTGGAGCGGGACCAACGTTCCCCAGCTCAGTATAACAAGCGGGTTCGGTCAAATATCCGTATTATTATCTTGATTAAGGCGTGATATGGTCGCTACCTGGAGAGAGAGAGAAGAAAACACTCAGCGTGCGCTCTTGCAAGAATAGATTGGTTATTATTTTATCTAATCAGGATGGCTCCCACTGCTTTTTATCAAATCTTCCTTCAAACCCTAAAAGGAAAGACTAGCCGGGATTAATTACACACTACAAGTTCGCCAATCTTTCAGCCAGGCCAGTGTCGGTACTTTGAGGGAGGTCCCTCGTGCTGTCGCACGAACCTAATTACTGTAAACCTCGTTTTCCCAGAGGCGTAACCCCGTTGATACCTTTCTAGACACCTACTTGATCGGCTAATTGTAATGTGTAAAACTCTCCCAGGAGTAACTCTTACTCGCAGCGGGTATCGGGATCCAACTATCTCATAGAAGGTATGCAATCTCATTGCAAATTTCAACACTTGAAATTCCCGATAATATTTTGCCCCTAGCAGCTTATGACCTTGGCTAAGGTCAACAAATCATAAGTGCTAGCCAAGTTCAACCCGTCATTTCCCGATTGAATTAAACCTACCCGCACGACCCTTGGCTATGGTCAACAAAGTCGCACGACTACCCTAACTCAATCGCATCATATGCTTATACAGATAAGCACTAATCAGCTACCGCACACTACGCCTTGGCTAAGGTCAACAAATGTAGCACGAATACTAACCAGTACTTATCTGAAATGACGGAGGGCTACGACAGGTTTTTCTGAAAACCTATTGCGTAATGAACTTGATATCGTTGTAGGATCGAATGAATTTTGAAATGGAGTGTTTTTTAGGCTTTTCTAGTTTTGCTAAAGGAGTCACTCCCGGTGAAGGGATCGTCGGTCCTTTCCTCGTCGAATGAGGTGTGGGATATATCATATATATCACTGTGCAAAGCAGAACTCTTAAAAGCAATCAAAAGACAAACCGAGTGTGTAGCATCTGCCAGTTATTGCTAAAGGAGTCACTCCCGGTGAAGGGATCTCGGTCCTTTCCTCATCGAATAAGGTGCAGGATATATCACATATACCGCTGTGCAAAGCAAGAACTGTAGCTACCTGTTTTATTTTGAAATTCGATTCTACAACATCTTAGGTTTCTTTTATTTCATTAATCACATTAATGAAGTCCCATCATTTAAGTACCTAAACATCACAGATAAATACGACGTACACTTATGCCATCCGCATTCGCCTCGATGTCCCCTCATGCACCGTTAGGTTAGGTAACTAACGACAGAGCAGGGCAGGGCTAGCGCGGGTGTAAAACATAAGTAACGTCTATTTAATATATCATATATACTATATACTGTATCTATCAAAGAACATCTCATGATCACATCACAGATATCGCAGCAGAAGAAACATATGAAATATTGGATATACTAGGACGTCCGTGTTTTCAATACGAGCCAGTATAAAACACGGATTCCACGGTCGCGATGAATAGCCAAACCCACACCCCTAGACCCCTACGAGAGCGGCAAGCAACCCTACCAATTCTGGAGTTAGGAGACCCGGACTCGACTCCTCGAGTTGGTCTCCCACTGGACTCCAGAACCCGGTTACTTGTGCTCCCCTCCTTGGGTCTATCCTAGTGCGGAAAAGTAAATAATATACAAAGGGTGACAACTTCCGCAACCTGGAAGCGCCCCAATAAAAGAATATTACATACAAGTTTTTACATGAATGAAAATGAAAAACACTCATCTCACATAAAAACCCCCGGCTATTCAAACACGACGATCCAATATAACATATCCAGCAACACATAACATCACATGTCATCAACGTAAGTAAATATGTCCATCCCAATTGTCGTTGACATATAGCAACGAAACCGGCGATATCACATATTACACTTACGGTCACAGAAAAGAAAGTGTAAAACTACAACAGTCGGAATCCGCAATCACCTCAGACATCGCATGCCTGACCAAATGAATTACTTAGACATCACATGCCTAACAATTATAAACCCCGCATTTTAGTCTCAAAATCGAAAACTCTTTTCAATATCAAGTCGGGCAATTCAACAAGATTCCCGGCATCCTGATCGAATGCTCGTCGCAAACTTCAGTAGACGGCTGCACCCCCGATACCGTCGACGAAGTGCACCAAGGCGGAACACCGCTACCGCGAGCACCCGAACGGATGCTTTCGGCGACGGGGTTCTCCTACAGTCACTTGGTCGGGGCTATGGGGTGAGGCTGTCTATTAAGTTTACCCGGCGAGTATCCGCGTACGCTACGTGATTGCGACGGACTTTTGATCACATCAAAATTCCGTGGCAACCGATCAAGTGAGACTAAATTGCTATGTTTATAACATTCATTCAGTTATCTCATAACTTCTTGTGAATTCCAATTATTGTATCCCATTCCAGATAATTAGAAAATGTTAAACTTTCCGATTGAACATTCGAACACCCAAGTTTTCCCGATACAGATCAACACATGAAATAAGTCTAACAACATTCAGTTCGTGCCTCAGTACCGACGGTCCAGCCGTAGAAGGGTCAAGCCAACGCCTCACATGTGGCACGCCGTACTGCCCCAAACCCGAAGGTTCAAAGGGCAGTTCAAGACGGTCACATAATCGAGTTAAGGTTTGTTGTCTTCTAGAGGGACCATCGCGTTACTTGCACTACTTAGAACGTCGTTAAACTACGGAAAAATCCAACACTTGGAAATTTCCCGACAGGGGAAAAATTGGGTATTTATATCCGGTCGAACTTTTTAACATATTCTAAGATTTATCCGGAAAGCCACACAGACAAAATTTGATACTCTGATCGAAACACCGAATCCCCAAAACAACTGCAGAAAATTCAACTCTTGAATAAAATTTAAAAACATCCAGAGAACTCAGCACTGAAAACAATGAATTACTGTGCAACTTTTAAAGGCTGACGTCATCAATATGCCGCGGATTCGCCGCCTAAAGGAGAAATCTGCCGCGTTTCCGCGCCATGTTGAACTGTTCATAACCCCAATTTTGCGCCGTAACTCTTATATTTTCCTGCTGGGTTTTCTGCATATTTTTAATTTGGAAAAAGTACAGAGAGCATATTTGTGATCGGGTTTCGGGTTCGTTCGGACTTCAAACTCCGTCTGGACTTCGCCTAAGGCTCTAGCTAGGCTCTGATACCACTGTAGGGTTCCTAGGCACTCTCAAGAGGTCACACAAGGCATCAACCATGCCAATTTCAAAAATTATGGTGCCGAGAAACCCTAGTGTACGGATCGTTTGCTAGAAAACTAGGCGAAAAGAAAACTAGTTAACAATTAACTAAGGGAATACGGAAATACAACCTTTGTAGATCCGGTCCTTCACCTCCACGGCTCCGAGACGAGGTCCTCTCCGCTGTCCAAATCAAATCCGGGCTCTAGCGTCGGCTTCGTCGGAGAATGGGCAAGCTAGGTCGTCGATGTCCATGCCGAAGATGATCTACGTCGAAGCATCGCAAGATCAAGCTCTCACTTCACCAAGTCATGAAACTTGTGAAGAAAACACACTCTACTACTTGGCAAGAGGTAGAGGATGAAGAAATAGGAAGTGGGTAGACTTTAGTTTTGGATTTCTCACTCATTTCATCAATCCACCATTGATGTAGTCAAGCTTTTCTTCTTGAAATGAAGAAGAAGAAGAAAGCAAGAAGATGATAATTATTATGATAAGAATTATTTAAAATGAAAAGAATAATCCATTCTTATCATAAGTGAACCATGGTAAATTGTAGAGAGCTAATCATGGTTAAAGGAATGGTTAGGGTCAAGCTAGAGACAAAATGGTCACTTAGTCAAAAGATCAAGAAGCTTCAACTAGAATCCAAAATTAGCAACCATTTCATTTCATTTTCTTTTATTCATTTATCATAAATAAATGGATAATTAAATAAGATAAATGAATAACAAATAATAAACCCTAACCTATTCATTAACCAAGGTTTAACACTTTACACTTAACCAAAAAGCATGTATCATCAAACATGATACAAGCTAGTGCACAAAATCATATCACATATATAATGCGCACACCCGAGTGAGAAAATCCATATAAAGTGAACCGATACTAGTTAATGCAAAGTAATATATCAAATATATAATTATGCATCAAATCATTAAATCAACATTTGATTTAACGATCCGGTCATATCGTATATAACCGACTAGTATGCAATGCATCGGTTTATCGAATCAACCCTTGATTCGATAACTAGGGTATATCGCATATAACCTAATCGATACATTCATCGCGAGAATGAAATACGGTATCACATACACGCATTATTCTCGGTCCCGCACATATCTCATATGCGCTCCTATTTCGTTTCGCTTGAGCCAGGAAACCTCTGTGTAGGACTCTAAAGACTCGTCAATACGCCGGCAGCAGGTGATGATCATATCAAACACCCACAAGCCGCAAGCGGTCTGCTAAACGTAACGGCCACCCGGGTATTGAGCGATCTGAAGATCGACGAGCAAGCCCGCTCACACTCCAGTGAATCCGACCAGTAACACTACCGTACAGTCCGGTCTGATCGTCTGATATGTCGCATATCTCGCCTAGGGGTGGTAAACGTCAGACCCCAATAGCTCGATAAGTCGTGTCGATATGAGGTCTATAACTGTTCGAGAAACTACTGGTAACACTTACCAGTAAATCTCAGCAACCCTGGCCAGGGATTTCCTGTTATAGCCAATCAAACACAGCGCAACATCAACTCCCTATACCGGGAGAGACGAATCCCCTCCTATCGCTCATTGCCTCCATGTGACTCGGGACTGTACCCAAAAACCACCGTTTTGCACGCCCTCTTGGACGTGGTAAGATGGAAATCAAAGCACAGTGGGAACCACACAAGACTCTATGACGATCTCGGGTCAACAGACTACTCTGTACCAGTGTCACCAGAGAACTGCCATCTGACGTGAGGTATAATACCATCTGGGAGTTCTCGGCGAGTCCGTCCAGTGTACCCAGTCTCCACTGAGCACCCGTATAACATCTCTGATGTCAAACACCAATGGATATGGGATCATCCATCGCCCATCTGTATGGGTCGAGAAGGTACACGCTAGTCTACTCTGGTATATCGATGCCCCGTCTCGATACACCCACGACTAGGGACTTTGAAGGATGTACTTATGGACTACCATGTCCCCACTAGTATGATCTGCATCATAGACCAGGTAGTCAAGCACACATCCTAAGGGCTTTACCAACATGTAACAGAGAGACAATCAGTATACACGTTAAGGTAAAGTTCAACCAGATAGCATACTATCATGTCGAGCAAGAAAGTCCTCCCTATATACGTCCCAGCATCTACTACAATATACATCCAATGTACAGTAATGGCCTCTAGGGCATACATATAACTAACAAAAACACCAAAAAAATGAATTATAGAGCAAATCCGAGTCAACTCGGAGTTGACTCGGCGGCGGATCCGCGGCCAAAGGCACTATCTTGCCGCGGATCCGCGGCCATCTTACCGAGTTGAAATCTCGTATTTTCCCATAATTCTTATATTTCCCTGCTGTGAATTTTAAGGCATATCAAATAATTTTTTAGACATGTTTAAAATTAACAGAAACTTAAGGGTTCGGGGTGTATCGTTTTCGTGTTTTCCGTCGATCGAATTTCTAATTAGTTGCTAACAAGCTAGTAATGGTTTAGTTGGCTCTGATACCACTGTAAGTCCATGTTACGCATCCCATGAACTTGCGGGGAGGTGGAATATATGAAAAACGATTATCAAAGCTTCGTAACATGGACTTGAGCGCATGAATCGTTTCTAAACCGTTACTAGCAAACTACGAAAGGTTTAACTACTCGGATTCGAAGTTATACCTCACGTTACTTGTCCTTCAGGTCTTCATCGCGGTCCTCCACTCCTCGTAGGCTCCTTGGAACATCGGCACCTCAACGCCCTCCTCGAGTCAAAGACGATCCACCCGAGAGGTCCTACGCCAAGATTTATCTCTAACTTGAGATAACTAGGTTGCTCAAAGTGCTAATCTAAGCTACCTAGGGGATATAGAGTGAGGTTATGGATGTATTAGTCTAGCTAACCCTTGATCTCAACACATGAGAGGTTAGGGTTAGGGTTTCAAGAATGAGAGAGCTTGAGGAGAGAGAAGGTGATGATAAGAATAATATTGAAAAATGAACTCATTAGAATATATCAACCATAACAATTTATCAAATAAATAATATATATGATTAATCATCATGGTTGATGCATTCACCTTGTGTGATTCATCTCATGAGTCATTAGCTTCATAAATGAAGCATTAACTCCATGGATGAATCATACAAATGAGTCATTACGCAATAAATGCTTATGCCACCTTAACCCCCAAGTCATCATGCTTCTAGAAGCTTCCCGGAAAATTACGAGAACGCCCCTCCAATCCGTGAAAGCACGGAAAAACTTTAGACTGTATAAATCCAATAACCTGATACTAGAAACTGGCTTAAACTAAAGCCGACTAGTAAAAACTGTCCGAACGTCGTACGTGCGTAAACACACGTATGCGTCCGAACCCTTATCGTAAAACCATACGAACTCTATATCGTTTCGCCTCGAGCAGGGAAACTCTTCGTGTGGGACTCTAAAGACTCGACACTACGCTGGCAGTGGGTTTAACCACAGACCGCAAGCGGCACTAGCTGTACGTAACGGTCCCCAGGTAGATGTCGATAAGAAGGCCGATGAGGAAAACCATCCGAACTCCTACTGAGCCTGATGTGACAATCTCTGTACAGTCCGGTCTGTTTGTCTAAGACTATCGCATATCGAGCCTAGGGGACGGCAAGCTTCAGTCCCCTAATAGCTGTATAAGTTGTGTCGGAGCGTAGCCCATTACACCCTGCGAAACTACTGGAACCTACCAGTAAATCTCGCTTGCCCTGGCCAGGGACTTTGCGTAATGGCTCTCTGACACAGCGCGATATCAACTCCCAATACCGGGAGAGACGAATCCTATCTAACCGCCACTGCCTCCAAGTGCTCGGGACTGCACCCAACTGCTACCTGTTTGCACGACTCCTTTGAGCCGTGGTAGGGTAGTAATCTAAGAACAGTGGGACACACTCGAGGCGAAGTAGCAGTGTCAAGTCCGCGGACTATGCTGTACTCATGTCACCTGGGAACTGTTAACTGACGATGGGTATAATACTAACCAATCAATTCCCCTGCGAGTCCTTTCCGGTGTACCCGTAACCTAACGAGCACCTGTATACTATCTGTTAGTTATATATATGCCCTAGAGGCCATTACTGTACATTGGATGTATATTGTAGTGGATGCTGGGACATATATAGGGAGGACTTTCTTGCTCGACATGATAGTATGCTATCTGGTTACTCTTTACCTTAACGTGTACATTGATTGTCTCTCTGTTACATGTTGGTAAAGCCCTTAGGATGTGTACTTGACTACCTGGACTATGATGCGGATCATACTAGTGGGGACATGGTAGTCCATAAGTACATCCTTCAAAGTCCCTAGTCGTGGGTATATCGAGACGGGGCATCGATATACCAGAGTAGACTAGCGTGTACCTTCTCGACCCATACAGATGGGCGATGGATGATCCCATATCCATTGGTGTTTGACATCAGAGATGATATACGGGTGCTTAGTAGAGACTGGGTACACTGGACGGACTCGCCGAGAACTCCCAGATGGTATTATACCTTACGTCAGATGGCAGTTCTCAGGTGACACTGGTACAGAGTAGTCTGTTGACCCGAGATCGTCATAGAGTCTTGTGTGGTTCCCACTGTGCTTTGATTTCCACCTTACCACGTCCAAGAAGGCGTGCAAAACGGTGGTTTTTGGGTACAGTCCCGAATCACATGGAGGCAATGAGCGATAGGAGGGGATTCGTCTCTCCCGGTATAGGGAGTTGATGTTGCGCTGTGTTCGATTGGCTATAACAGGAAATCCCTGGCCAGGGTTGCTGAGATTTACTGGTAAGTGTTACCAGTAGTTTCTCGAATTGTTATAGACCTCATATCGACACGACTTATCGAGCTATTGGGGTCTGACGTTTACCACCCCTAGGCGAGATATGCGACATATCAGACGATCAGACCGGACTGTACGGTAGTCTTACTGGTTGGATTCACTGGAGTGTGAGCGGGCTTGCTCGTCGATCTTCTGATCGCTCAATACCCGGGTGGCCGTTACGTTTAGCAGACCGCTTGCGGCTTGTGGGTGTTTGATATGATCATCACCTGCTGCCGGCGTATTGACGAGTCTTTAGAGTCCTACACAGAGGTTTCCTGGCTCAAGCGAAACGAAATAGGAGCGCATATGAGATATGTGCGGGACCGAGAATAATGCGTGTATGTGATACCGTATTCTATTCTCGCGATGAATGTATCGATTGGTTGTATGCGATATAACCTAGTTATCGAATCAAGTATTGATTCGATAAGCCGATACATTGAATACTAGTCGGTTGTGTGCGACATGACCGGATCATTGAATCAAGTGTTGATTTAATGATTTAATGCATAATTATATATTTGATATATTACTTTGCACTAACTAGTATTGGTTCACTTTAAATGGATTTTCTCACTTGGTTTGTGCACATTGTATATGTGATATACTTTTGTACACAAGTTTGTATCATGTTTGATGATGCATGCTAACTTGGGTTTGTGTAAAGACTAAACCATGGTTATATGAATGGTTAGGGTTTTGTTTTCTTTTTGATTTATATTATTTAGTTATTCATTTTGAAAATGATAAGCATAAAGGGAAAATGGTGGCTTAATTTGTTTTCTAGTTGAAGCTTCTTGAACATTTGACCAAAGTGACCATTTTGTCTCATGCTTAACCCTAACCACTCCATTTAACCCTAGTCTATTCTCTACACCTAACCAAGGTTAGGATATGATAAGTATTCATTTTATTATTCATTTTGGATAATACTTATGATATTCTTTCTTCTTCTTCTTCATCTTCAACATTGAAGCAAGCTTGCCTCCATCAATGGCAACTTGTGAAAAAGAGTGAGAAATCCAATTCTAAAGTGAACCCACTTCCTATTTCTTCATCCTCTACCTCTTGCCAAGTAGTATAGGGTGTTTCCTTCATAAGTTTTCAAGGCTTGGTGAAGGTGGAGCTTGATCTAGTGATGCCTCGACGTAGATCATCTTCGGCATCGTCGTCGATGACTTAGCCCGCTTTTTCTCCGATGAAGCCGATGCAAGAGTCATGGTTCGATTTGGACAGCGGAGATGACTTCATCATGGAGCTATGGAGGTGGAGAAACGGATCTATAAAGGTTGTATTTCCGTTCTTTTAGTTTAGTTGTAAACTAGTTTCTTTTTCGCCTAAAAATCTAGTTAACGATCTAGTCTAGGGTTTCTCGGCACCGCAATTTTTCAAATTGGCATGGTTGATGCCTTGTGAGACCTCTTTGGTGTGCTTAGGAACCTTTCACTATCTCCAGTACGACGTACTGATGGCTGTGGGACAGACCATCTCCCCAACTGGGATGAGAAGCGTACACACTTAGTCTACTCCGGAATATCAATGCCCTGTCTCGATAATCCTACGACTAGGGACAAGTATAGGATGTTGCTTATAGACTACCCAGCCCTCACTAGTGTGACTGCTATCACAACGCTGGTAATCAAGCAAAGATCCTATGGGCTCTACTAATATGTATAAGTGATACGTTACAAGAAACATATGCACATATTAAAGTAGATACAAACCAAGTAGCATACTACCATTTTTAGCAAGACTGTATATACAACTGTGAATATCCCAAGCTTCCATTAAGTAATATACATACAAGTATGATACAATAATGGCCCCTAGGGCATATACACTAACAGTATCCAGACATTTCACATAGTCTCCACTTGTGATGGCCCGCTCGAAACTAGTTGGGTCATCATCTCCATGATGCAATCCTCGCTCCCACCTTCTATGAAAAAACCGTAGTATCTCTCAGGTGGATGCGGAACCCAACTACATCTGCAGAGTGACTTTGGTTCGTCAGGTATTATTGAATCCTCCGGTTCCACCAAATCGTCAGTTATAGTTTGCTTTGATGGAACTTCTTCCAGTTCTACCTCATCGCCACTAATTTCTTCCACAAGAAATTCTTTTTCTAAAAAGTTGGCATATCGAGAAACGAAACATCTTTTGTTCCTCTGTGTGGTAGAAGATATTCCCCCGCGAATGTTTGGGATATCCTACATACTTGCACAGAACTAACATTGCCTCAAGCTTGTCCGGATTTTGCTTTTCAACATAGGCCGGACAACCTCATATCTTAACTCGTTTAAGAGATGGTCTCTTCCCATTCCATATCTCATATGGAGTGGTAGGTAACAGATTTGATCGGAACTCTATTCAATAGGTATGCAGCTTCTCAAGTGCATGTCCCTGAAAGGAAATAGGCAACTCAGCAGTGCTCATCATAAAGCGCACCATATCTCATAGGGTGCGATTCCTCCACCCCGATATACCGTAGTGCTGTGGTTTATACGGAGGAGTAAACTGAGAGAGAATCTCATTTTCTTTTAAATAGCCTCGGAATTCCGTGCTCCAGTATTCTTCTCCCCGATCATATCGAAGGATTTGAATACCTTTACCCATCTGGTTATCTTCTTCGTACCTATATTCCTTGAAATTCTCAAAAGATTTAGTTTTGTGTTTAAACATGAACACATGTCTATATCCTGAGAGAACATCGGTGAATATAATATAGTACATGGAACCATCCCAGGCATATGTAGACATAGGACCGCATACATCACCATGTATCTGTCCAAGAGTTCAGTAGCTCCTTTTCCGTTTCCAGTAAACGGAGATTTGGTCACCTAGTCTTTGAGACATGACTGGCAAGTTTCATAAGATATAAATTTGAACGGATTCAAATATGCATCCTTATGGAACTTTAGTTAGTCTTGTTTCATCGATATGAACCATTCTACAATGCCACAAGAAGACTTCGTTCATTTCTGAACTGTTCCTCTTGTGTGTGTTCTGTACGTTAGAACTGTGTTTTGATTCAAAACGTTTATACTGTTATACAGCGTACCTTACCCAATAACCACTTGATTTAGGAAAATATTCACAATATTCATTGGTACGAAATAACAGTCGCTAAGAATCAATGTATTACCAGTTGGTAACACCAGGTGATATCTGCCGACTGCTTTGGCTACAACAATTGCACCATTCTCTACTACTAAAGACATATCACCCTTTCTAAGTTCTCCACCTGTCTATAGCCCATGTAACAAATTACATGTGTGGGATCCTGATTCGATATCCAATACCCAGGATGTAGAGGTAATTGAGAAACAGTTCTTGGTTACGAACACACCCGAAGACAATGCATCAACATGCTTATTCTTCGTTTGGGTGGCGTGGGAATCCGTATATTCCCCTATTCCTTGCTCAGACTTATGACAATCATAAGGTAGAGCAGAACCTAGCCCAGTATAATAAGTAGGTTCGGTCAATACATCCATATTATTATCTTGATTAAGGCATTTCATTGGTCGCTACCAGGAGAGAGAGAAAGGTAATCACTTTGCGTGTGCTCTTTGCAAGATTAGATTGGTTAATATCTTATCTAATCAGGATGGCTCCCACTGTTTTTATCAAATCTTCCTTCAAACCATAAAAGGTAAGATTAGCCGGGATTAATTACACCCTACAGGTTCGCCAATCGTTCGGCCAGACAGGTATCGGTACTCCGAGGGAGGTTCCCCATACTTTCGCATGGACCTAATTAAAATAAAACTCGTTTTTCTAGAGGCATAACCCTATTGACACTTTTCTAGACACCTACTGGATTAGCTAATTGTAAAGTGCAAAACTCTCCCAAGAGTAACTCTTACTCGCAGTGGGTATCGGGATCCAACTATCATATAGAAGGTATGCAATCTCATTGCAAATTTCAACACTTGAAATTCCCGATAATGTTTTTATCCCTAACCACTTATAACCTTGACAAGGTCAACAAACCATAAGCGCTAGTCAAGTTCTACCTGTCATTTTTTGATTGAATTAAACCCACCCGCACGACCCTTAACAAGGTCAATAAGGCCGCATGACTACCCTAACCCAATCGCATCTCATGCTGGCAGATAAGCACTGATCAACTACCGCACACTACGCCTTGACAAGGTCAACAAACGCAGCACGAATACTAAATATGTCACGCCCCGCTTCCCAGAGTACACTAAGATAGGCACGTGACATAGCCAACCATGATACCTGTGGATAGGAAAAAATCCCTCCACGGTCACATTACGGCTGTAGAGATATCAAGAACAGGAAAGTAAACTAAACTATCTAGTACATGTCCATGAGCCAGAATAAATGAGTCAAGAAATAATATAATATGCGGAAGCAAAAGATCCAATAAACTAGACACCTGGAAGGTAAATCTGGATACCAACAAGATCCTCACTACTCGATCTAATAGCGGCAGTACTCCTGATCAGTCTGCAACAAAGGTAGAGGATCTAGGCCATGCAAAACCCAGACGTCGGTGCGTCATAATATCAAGAAATAAAATAAACAGGGGTAGCAAGACATACAGGTATGTGTATGAACAGTAAAACAGGTATAACAGTAATATAAAAGTGACAGTGAAGGGTAAGGCACAGGTGATGTGCAGTGAGTATTCTAAGCTGGTCTACTGGGTTAACTACTCTCAAGTCTTTGAAATCAATTTGATGAATCATCGATATAACTCAATAGTATCCCGTGCGTTCCCGGGATCAAGGTGAAGATTCTCGGGCTGAAACCGAGACATGCCGCTAGGCACTAAAAGGAAAAGGGGTAACAATGGATGATGTCAACAGCATCATCCCAAGGCTGGCCTAGCCTCTAAAAGGTAGTGGATAACGATGGATGATGTCAGCAGCATCATCCCAAGGCTGGCCTAGCCTCTAAAACTGATCAGTAAAGGTATCTAACTGTCGAGTTACAAGTCAGGTTTCATCATTGATTTTCCCATACCCCCAAGTTGTGTATGTTCAAGTCAGGTATTAAATAATCTAGAGCTAATGCCAACACAGGATCAGGCATGTACAGGTATGTCTGGATAGACAACAGGATATGTCCGTAAGGACAACAGGTCAGGTTTGTTGGCATTAGTAACAAGATCAGGTAACAGGTAAAGCCATGGTACATCAGGTCAAGTCAGGTAGTATACAGGTATCATGTCATGTCAAGAAGTGCACGATATCACGTCGTGTCGAGTAATAAGTGTATCAAGTCATGTCAGGGTGCACAACATGTCACGTGGGTGTTCATAATCAAATTAACATAAGTATGGGTATACAAAACAAGCATGGGGTACTAATGGAAGAATAAAATGGAACATTGTAATATAGTATGCAAATAGATACAGATTAAAGCATATGGATGCACGGTTATCGATTTGGGTTAAGGGGATAGTTCCAACATTAATTAAATCCGGTTTATCAAATACGGAATCTTAAAATCACACTAAATGTATTGAATGATCTAGGGATCTGTAGGGTTCCTAGGCACTGTCACAAGGTTCTACAAGGCATCAACCATGCCCGATTCAAAAAATTAGACGTGTCGAACAACCCTAACCAAGATCGTATACTAGAGATTATGCGAAAACTATAAGCAAGTGAACAACTTAACACTAAGTGAAAGAGATTACAACCTTTGTAGATCCGGTCCTTCACTTCTAAAGCTCCGTGTTGACGTCCCTTCACTGCGATCATCAAGATCCCGGACTCGAGTGATGGTTTCCTCGGAGAAATGAGCGGGCTAGGTCGTTGACTTCGAGGCCGAAGATGATCTACGTCGAGGAGACTCAAACTCAAGCTCCATCTTCACTAGGTCAAGAACTTTGTGAAGAGAACACCCTAAACTAAATGGCAAGTAGTAGATGATGATGAAATAGGAAGTGGGTTTACTTTTGATTTTGATTTCTCACTTTTTTTCTTCACTTGATAAAAATCTAGTAAGCTTTTCTTCTTCTTGAAGAAGAAGAAGAAGAAAGAAAAGAATAAGAATAAAATGAATTATCTAAAAAGAATAATCAAGTGAAGTCTATCATAATGCAACCATGGGTGAGTTTACCTTTGTAGAGACTAAACCATAGTTTGAGGTAATGGTTTGGTTAATGAAAATCTTATGCAAAACAAAATGAGTGGACTTTGTCAAAGATGCTTAAAAGCTTCATGAAGCTTCAAGCCAAGACAAAGAAAACCACCATTTTGTTTTACCAAAATAAATAAAAACCTAAACCATTATCTTAAATATGGTGTAAGTCATACGCACACCCAAGTTTGCATGTATCATCAATCATGATACAAACTAGTGCACAAACATATATCACATATACAACTTGTGCACATCAAGTGAGAAAATCAATCTTAAGTGAACCAACACTAGTTAATGTAAAGTGATATATCAAATATATAATTATACATTAAATCATTAAATCAACACTTGATTTAATGATCCGGTCATATCGCATATAACCGACTAATATCTAGTGTATCATTATATCGAATCAACACTTGATTCGGTAACCCAGCTATATCTCATATAACCGACTGACGATACAAATCGCGAGAATAAAATACAGTATCACATACTGGTATTATTCTCGGTCCTGCACATATCTTATATGCGCTCCTATTTCGTTTCGCTTGAGCCAGGAAACCTCTGTGTAGGACTCTAAAGACTCGTCAATATGCCGGCAGTAGGTGGTGATCATATCAATCACCTACAAGCCGCAAGCGGTCTGCTAAACGTAACGGCCACCAGGGTATTGAGCGATCAGAAGATCAACGAGCAAGCCTGCTCACACTCTTGCGAATCCAATCAGTAACACTTACCGCACAGTCCGGTCTGTTCGTCTGATATGTCGCATATCTCGCCTAGGGGTGGTAAACGTCAGACCCCAGTAGCTTGATAAGTCATGCCGATGTAAGGTCCATAACAAGCATGAAACTACTGATAACACTTACCAGTAAATCACTGCAACCCTGGCCAGGGATTTCCAGTAATGGCCAGTCGAGCATAGCGCAACATCAACCCCCAATACCGGGAGAGACGAATCCCCTCCTATCGCTCATTGCCTCCATGTGAATCGGGACTGTACCCAAAAACCACCTGTTTGCACGACTCAGTAAAGCCGTGGTAGGGTGGAAATCAAAGCACAGTGGGAGACACACACGACTCTATGACGATCTCGGGTCAACAGACTAAGCTGCACCAGTGTCACCACAGAACTGCCATCTGACATGAGGTATAATACCATCTGGGAGTTCTCGGCGAGTCCGTTCAGTGTACCCAGTCTCCACTGAGCACCCGCATACCGTCTCTGATGTCAAACACCAATGGATATGGGATCATCCATCGCCCATCACTTGGGTCGAGAAGATATACGCTAGTCTACTCTGGAATATCGATGCCCCGTCTCGGTACTCCCACGACTAGGAACATATGAAGGATGTACTCTTGGACTACCCAGGCCCCACTAGTATGATCTGCATCATAGTCCTGCAAGTCGAGTATACATCCTAAGGGCTTTATCAACATGTAATAGAGAGACAGCAAGTATACATGTTAAGATAAAGAGCAACCAGATAGCGTACTATCATGTCGAGCAAGAAAGTCCTACCTATATATGTCCCAGCATCCACTACAGTATACATCTCATGTACAGTAATGGCCTCTAGGGCATACATATAACTAACAATCTCCCACTTGCACTAGGGCCATCTGTAGCAGTGGTTGCAGTATCTCATACTCAACCATCCCATATAAGTCTCTCTCTGGGAAAAGGCCTTTGTGAGTGGATCCGCCGTGTTGTCCTCTGAGTCTACTCTCCTAACCTCTATCACCCTGGAGATCAACTATCTCCATGATCAGGTGATGCTGGCTTGGAATATGTCTGGGTCACTGATGGGACCGTAGTTCCTGGTCAAAACCACACTTCCATTGTCTCACAATGGTAGGAACCTAGTTCATCTCATGAACTAATATACACCCAAACTGCCTCTTTGGTAGTATCTTTGATAGCGATGTCACCAGCCTTTATCGTCTAGTTTGCCATGGTATCTAGCTTGGAACTCTTCCTACATACCGTCCTTCCACTGAGGGTAAAGACAATGCCTGTGACTGACATTCAGTCAACCTTATCACCCTGGAAGCTGTCCAGTGATTCTCCCCAGGATCGATTGATACCATCTCACTACACCTAGTGAGAATCCTAATATCCATTTAGATCTATCTCATAGATCCAAAACCCAGGATTTAGGAGGTATCATATTTATCCTATTTGGAGAATCCTTGTGATAAGAGGAGATTGACCGTGAGTAGCATAGGAAACCCTTTTTCTATCAAGAGTATGTTGTCCACGTACAATACGAGGATGACCACCTTACTCTCTACTACCTTTTTGTATGTACAAGGTTCATCTACTATTTTGATGAAGTCAAACTCTTTGACTACCACATCAAAACAGATGTTCCAACTCCATGATGCCTGCTTTATCACACAAAGCATCTTGCACACGTTTCCGTTGCTCCCACTTTTTATGAAGCCCTCTGGCTGTGTTCTTATAGACGTTCTCTTCTAAATCAATATTTAGAAAAGCAGTCATGACACCCAACCACCAGATATCGCAGTTATGGTATGCAGCAATGGCAAGTAGGATCCGGATGGACTTAAGCATAGCCACTGGAAAAGGTTTCATCATTATCCATGCCTGGTCGATAAAGAAAACCTTTAACAAGTCTAGCTTTGAAAGCCTCAATTTTTCCATCTACACCAAGTAATCTTCTCAAGATATACTTGCTCCTGATGGGGATTTAACCCTTTAGATATAGCAACCAAAGTCCATACTTTGTTGGTGTACATGAATTCCATCTCAGATCGCTAAGAATCCAGCCATTCTTACAGAGTCCCTACTCTTGATGGCCTGCTCGAAACTAGTTGGGTCATCATCTAATGATGCAATCCTCGCTCCCACTGTCATCGAGAAACCAAAGTATCTCTCAGGCAGGTGAGGAACCCTGCTAGATCGGCGGAGAGGCTGAGGTTCGTCGGAGACTATTGAATCATTTGGTTCTGTCAAATCATCAGCTGTAGTTTGTATAGCTGGAAATCCTTCCAGTTCTACAGAACTGACCTTGCCCCGAGCTTGTCCGTATTTTGCTTTTAGACATAGGCTGGAAAACCCCAAATCTTAACTTTCTTAAGAAATGGGCTATTCCCATACCATATCTCATATGGAGTGGTAGGCACTGATTTGATTCGAACCCAATTCAATAGATATGCAGCTTCTCAAGTGCATAACCCCCAAAAAGGAAACAGGTAACTCAGTAATACTCATCATAGAGCACTCCATATCTCATAGGGTGCGATTGCTCCGCCCCGATACACCTACGTGCTGTGGTGTATACGGAGGAGTAATGCTGAGAGAGAATCTCATTCTCGTTTGGAATAGTCCAAGATCTCCATGCCCTAGTATTCTCCTCCCTGATCTCATCATAGGACATAATACTTATACCCATTTTGGTTCTCTACTTCTGACTTATATTCTTTGAATTTCTCAAAAGCATCAGACATGTGTTTCAACAGGAACATGTGTCAGAATCTTGAGAGATCATCAGTGAATGTAAGGAAGTACAAAGAACCAGTCCCCGCATATGTAGACTGGGGACCTTCATACATCACTATGTATCAGTCCCAAGAGTTCACTAACTCTTTCTCTGTTTCCAGTAAACAGAGCTATAGTCATCTTATCTTTGTGACATGACTGGCAAGTTTCACTAGATATAAATTCAAACCGATATAAATATGCATCTAAATGTAACTTAGCTAGTCGGGTCGCATTGATATGACCTAGTCTACAATGCCTCAAGAAGAATTCATTCATTTCTAAACTCTTCCTCTTGTGTGTGTTCTGTACGTAAGGAACTGTGGTTTGATTTAGAATGTATATGCTTTTAGATAACGTGCCTGAACCGATCAACTTTTGATATAGAAAATGTTCAAAACATTATCCAACAATACAAAATTATATCCTTCTTTAATAAAAAGAGACTGATATGATGTTGTATATCAGGTTCGGTATCTAATAACATTCGTTCAGAATCAATGTATTCTGGTAATACAGGGTGATAACTATCAACAGACTTGGCTGCAACACTTGCACCGTTTCTATCTCATAAAATTTATCACCCGTTCTCAGTTCTCTACCTATCTGTAGCCTATATAACAGATTATATATTTGGGATCCTGATTCGGTATCAAATACCCAGGACGTAGAGGACACTGAGAAACAGTTCTTTATAATGAACGCACCCGAAGGAGATGCATGTCATGCAATTTCTTCGTTTGGGCGGCATGGGAATCCTGGTATTCCCCTATTTTCTGCTCGGTTTTATAACAATTATAAGTTGGAGCGGGACCAACGTTCCCCAGCTCAGTATAACAAGCGGGTTCGGTCAATATATCCATATTATTATCTTGATTAAGGCGTGACATGGTCGCTACCTGGAGAGAGAGAGAAGAAAACACTCTGCGTGCGCTCTTGCAAGATTAGATTGGTTATATATTTATCTAATCAGGATGGCTCCCACTGTTTCGATCAAATCTTCCTTCAAACCCTAAAAGGAAAGACTAGCCGGGATTAATTACACTCTACAAGTTCGCCAATCTTTCAGCCAGGCCAGTGCCGGTACTTTGAGGGAGGTTCCCCGTGCTTTCGCACGGACCTAATTAAAATAAACCTCGTTTTCCCAGAGGCGTAACCCCGTTGACACCTTTCTAGACACCTACTTGATCGGCTAATTGTAAAGTGCAAAACTCTCCCAGGAGTAACAATTACTCGCAGTGGGTATCGGGATCCAACTATCTCATAGAAGGTATGCAATCTCATTGCAAATTTCAACACTTGAAACTCCCGATAAAGATTTTTACCCCTAGCACTTATGACCTTAACTATGGTCAACAAATCATAAGCACTAGTCAAGCTCTACCCGTCATTTCGTGATTAATTAGACCCACCCACATGACCCTTAACTAAGGTCAACAAAGTCACATGACTGTCCTAACTAATCGCATCATATGCTGTGTATGAAGATATCACTTAGCTACCATACACTGTGCCTTGACTATGGTCAACAAACACAGCACGAATACTAAGTACTCTACTTCCTAAAATGACGGAGGGTTGCAGATGATTTTTAAGAAAACCTTTAACGCTTTGAACTTGATCTCATTGCAGAATCAAATGGTTTTAAATGGAGTGTTTTTTAGGCTTTCGCTAGTTTCGCTAAAGAGGTCACTCCTGGTGAAGGGATCTCGGCTCTTTTCTCGTCGAATGAGGTGAAGGATATTAACAATACTACTATGCAAAGCAAGAACTAGAAAAGCAGTCAAAAGACAAACCGAAGGTTGTAGCATCTGCTAGTTATTGCTAAAGAGGTCACTCCCGGTGAAGGGATCTCGGCTCTTTCCTTATCGAATAAGGTGCTGGATGTTCTACAAGGAACACCGCTATGCAAAGCAACAACTAGAGCTACCTGATTTTTGAAATTCGATTCCACAACATCTTTTAGGTTTATTTTCTTTTATTAATCTCATTAATGAATGTCCCATCATTTAAGTCACCTAATCATCACAGATAAATACAACATACGCTTATGCCATCCGCATTCGCCTCGATGTCCCGTCATGCACCGTTAGGTTAGGTAACTAACGGCATAGCGGGGTAGGGCTAGTGCGGGTGTAAAACATAAGCAACGTCTATATAATATATCATATATACTATATACAATATCTATCTGAACATATCACATGATCACATCACAGATAACGCAGCAGAAAATATCATATGAAATATTGGATATACTAGGACGTCCGTGTTTTATTTTGAGCCTGTATAAAACACGGATTCCACGGTCGTGATGAATAGCCAATCCCACACCCCTAGACCCCTACGAGAGCGGCAAGCAACCCTACCAATTCTAGAGTTAGGAGACCCAGACTCGACTCCTCGAGATGGTCTCCCACTGGACCCTAGAACCCGGTTACTTGTGCTCCCCTCCTGGGTCTATCCTAATGCGGAAAAGTAAATAATATACATCAACGATGACATCTTCCTCAGCCCGGAAGTGCCCTAATAAAAGAATATTACATACAAGTTTTTACATGAATGAAAATGAAAAACACTCATCTCACATAAAAAACCCCGGCAATTCAAACACGACGATCCAATATAACATATCCAGCAACACATAACATCACATATCATCAACGTAAGTAAATATGCGTATCCCAATTGTCGTTGATGTATAGCAACGAAACCGGCGATACACCATATATTACACTTACGGTCGCAGAAAAGAAAATGTAAAAATACAATAGTTGGAATCCGCAACCTCTTTAGACATCGCATGCCTAATCAAATGAATTTCTTAGACATCAAATGCCTAACTATTATAAACCCTGCATTTTAGTCTCAATATCGAAAACTCTTTTCAATATCAAGTCGGGCAATTCAACAAGATTCCCTACATCCTGATCGAATGCTCGTCGCAAACTTTAGTAGACGGCCGCACCCCCCGGATGCCGTCGACGAAGTAAACTAAGGCAGAACACCGCTGCCGCGAGCACCTGGACGGATGCTTTTGGCGACGAGGTTCTCCTACAGTCACTTGGTCGGGGCTATGGGGCGTGGCTGTCTATTAAGTTTACCGGCGAGTATCCGCGTACGCTACGTGATTGCGAAAAACTTTTGATCACATCAAAATCCCATGGCAACCTATCATTTGAGACTGAACTGCTAGATTTATTACATTCAAATTAGTTATCTCATAACTACTTGTGGATTCCAAATATTGTATCACATTCCAGATAAATAGACAATGTTAAACTTTCTGATCGAATAAACAAACACCCAAGATTTCCCAAATAGCTCAACACTTGAGGGGAGTTTAAAAACATCCATCACATGCCACAGTACCAATGGTCCAGCCGTAGAAGGGTCAAGCCAACGCCTCACATGTGGCAACGCCGTACTGCCCCAAACCCTAAGGTTCAAAAGGCAGTTCAAGACGGTCACATAATAGAGTTAAGGTTTGTTGTCTTCTAGAGGGTCCATCGCGTAACTTGCACGATTTAGAACGTTCTTAAACTTCGGAAAAATCCAACACTTGGAAATTTTCCGGCAAGGGAAAAAGTGAGTTATTGATATCCGGTCGAACTTTTTAACACGTTCTAAAATTACCCGGAAAAACTTAAACGAAATTAAACTTTCCGATCGAATCAACGAGCTCCCAATACAACCCAGAAAACTCAACACTTGAGTATAATTAAAAATGCCCAGAAGCAGTAGGTAACACATACGGATGTTACTGTTGGAAAACGATACCCTACTTCTCAATTATCGCCGCGGAACCGCCACCAATACCCCAGTTTGGCCGTGGCTCCGCGGTGCTATAGTGACCTTAGGGTGTCATTTTTCCACAGGTGTCCATAGAATTCCCTGCTGATTTTTTAAAGCATTTTTAATATGAAAAACTATCAACTTTTGAAAAATTTCCAGAAACTAGGGTATATCGGGTTTTCTGGGTTCGATCAGACTTTAAACTTCGTCTAGACTTCGCCTAAAGCTCTAGCTTGGCTCTGATACCACTGTAGGGTTCCTAGGCACTGTCACAAGGTTCTACAAGGCATCAACCATGCCCGATTCAAAAAATTAGACGTGCCGAACAACCCTAACCAAGATCGTATACTAGAGATTATGCGAAAACTATAAGCAAGTGAACAACTTAACACTATGTGAAAGGGATTACAACCTTTGTAGATCCGGTCCTTCACTTCTAAAGCTCCATGTTGACATCCCTTCGCTGCGATCATCAAGATCCCAGACTCGAGTGATGGTTTCCTCGGAGAAATGAGCGGGCTAGGTCGTTGACTTCGAGGTCGAACATGATCTACTTCGAGGAGACTCAAACTCAAGCTCCATCTTCACTAGGTCAAGAACTTTGTGAAGAGAACACCCTAAACTAAATGGAAAGTAGTAGAGGATGATGAAATAGGAAGTGGGTTTACTTTGGATTTTGATTTCTCACTTTGTTTCTTCACTTGATAAAAATCTAGTAAGCTTTTCTTTTTCTTGAAGAAGAAGAAGAAGAAAGAAAAGAATAAGAATAAAATGAATTATCTAAAAAGAATAATCAAGTGAAGTCTATCATAATGCAACCATGGGTGAGTTTACCTTTGTAGAGACTAAACCATAGTTTGAGGTAATGGTTTGGTTAATGAAAATCTTATGCAAAACAAAATGAGTGGACTTTGTCAAAGATGCTTAAAAGCTTCATGAAGCTTCAAGCCAAAACAAAGAAAACCACCATTTTGTTTTACCAAAATAAATAAAACCCTAAACCACTATCTTAAATATGGTGTAAGTCATACACACACCCAAGTTTGCATGTATCATCAATCATGATACAAACTAGTGCACAAACATATATCACATATACAACTTGTGCACATCAAGTGAGAAAATCAATCTTAAGTGAACCAATACTTGTTAATGTAAAGTGATATATCAAATATATAATTATACATTAAATCATTAAATCAACACTTGATTTAATGATCCGGTCATATCGCATATAACCGACTAATATCTAGTGTATCATTATATCGAATCAACACTTGATTCGGTAACCCGGCTATATCTCATATAACCGACTGATGATACAAATCGCGAGAATAGAATATAGTATCACATACTGGTATTATTCTCGGTCCCGCACATATCTTATATGCGCTCCTATTTCGTTTCGCTTGAGCCAGGAAACCTCTGTGTAGGACTTTAAAGACTCGTCAATACGCCGGCAGTAGATGGTGATCATATCAATCACCCACAAACCGCAAGTGGCCTGCTAAACGTAACAACCACCCGGGTATTGAGCGATCAGAAGATCAACGAGCAAGCCTGCTCACACTCCTGTGAATCCAATCAGTAACACTTACCGCACAGTCCGGTCTGTTCGTCTGATATGTCGCATATCTCGCCTAGGGGTGGTAAACATCAGACCCCAGTAGCTTGATAAGTCATGCCGATGTAAGGTCCATAACAAGCATGAAACTACTGATAACACTTACCAGTAAATCACTGCAACCCTGGCTAGGTATTTCCAGTTATGGCCAGTCGAGCATAGCGCAACATCAACCCCCAATACCGGGAAAGACGAATCCCCTCCTATCGCTCATTGCCTCCATGTGAATCGGGACTGTACCCAAAAACCACCTGTTTGCACGACTCAGTAGAGCCGTGGTAGGGTGGTAATCAAAGCACAGTGGGAGACACACAAGACTCTATGACAATCTCGGGTCAACAGACTAAGCTGCACCAGTGTCACCACAGAACTGCCATCTGACATGAGGTATAATACCATCTGGGAGTTCTCGGCGAGTCCGTTCAGTGTAACCAGTCTCCACTGAGCACCCACATACCGTCTCTGATGTCAAACACCAATGGATATGGGATCATCCATCGCCCATCACATAGGTCGAGAAGATATACTCTAGTCTACTCTGGAATATCGATGCCCCGTCTCAGTACTCCCACGACTAGGAACATATGAAGGATGTACTCTTGGACTACCCAGGCCCCACTACTATGATCTGCATCATAGTCCTACAAGTCGAGTACACATCCTAAGGGCTTTATCAACATGTAATAGAGAGACAGCAATTATACATGTTAAGATAAAGAGCAACAAGATAGCGTACTATCATGTCGAGCAAAAAAGTCCTACCTATATATGTCCCAGCATCCACTACAGTATACATCTCATGTACAGTAATGGCCTCTAGGGCATACATATAACTAACAGGATGCACTTTGAATAGATATTAGGCTTAGATGTATGCAAACGAGTGTCCAATATGGTATAAACTATTAAAAATGGTACTATGGGCTGTGCAAATAATTATTACGTGATTTAAATATGGACGTGGGTACCACGTATTGTAAACTAAAATGCAACCTGATATGTTCAAGTTCTAGATCTAAAATGATATAATGGAACATCGAATGTTAAAATGGAACATGTGACATTAGATTAAATCTACAGGTTTGACATGTAATTAAACAAGTGTATAATAATATGAATAGCATGTAGCAAGTTTTACTTGCCTAGACGGAATGAGAACAGATGTGTACGGAACGTCCTACGTCGGCGAAATGACGCGACGCGCGCACGATACACGGAACGGGTCCAAATAATGCATGAAGGTGATCATGCAGTCAAGGCACGTTCGCTAGGTCGTCTGGATCATCGGCATCGTCATGGCTCCAGCGAACTGTGTTGCCTTTATAGAAAACACATCTGGGTCATATTCCTCATCAAACAATTCCAGAAACTTTTCCCCAGTTCTTTTTCCTAGCAGATACAGCTCAATTTCTCCTTTGCTGATTAGCTCTCCATCTTTCTGTCTTCCTTTCCAAGGAGATCTCCATCCCCATAACCATGCTGGTATATTTACCAAGGACAAATTGTTCTGCTTCGCAACATCTTTTGCATCATTTAAAAGAGCAGTTAATCGAACCGCCAACCTATCTAACTCTTTGATGCATTTTGTGGAAGAGGAACGGGTTCCATGTCTCGGCCTGTTAGGTATCCTCGTTCTCTTCAAGCACCGCCGGCAACGGATTCTCCATCTCAAAAGCACTACTCAAAGGCACCCAATGCAGCTCATAAACCCTCGTAGACGCCCTGAGCTTCACCGTATCATCCTCCCACTAAATCAACAGCAGCAATCTAAGCCCTAATCTTTTCCCCTGAAACCCAGTCCCATGAACCAAATCGAGATCGGTCACGGAGAGGCTCTGGATTTCGAGATGGAAACGGCCGATGCTCGGATGATCGAGCACGATGTGGCCATCTGGGTGACTTCCAATGAGAATAGAATCGCCGTCTCGCATTTTTTCTTCTTCTTGCTCTTGCTGGGTTTTGGGTTAGGTGTCGGGGATCTTGGGTTGCAGGGATCGCTAGGGGTTGTAGTCGGAGGTGAAGGAGAGAGAGGGAAGGAGGATGTCACGGTGACGAGGGCGTTGAGGCAGCGACGACGAGGGGCCACGACGACGTGAGGCGAGGCGAGGCGATGGGTGCGGGCATGAGGCGGGAGAAATTTTTGAGAAGAAGGAGAGAGAGACGTGCAGTAATTAAGGGATTAATATATATAAGAGGGAGAGAGAAAGAGAATAGAGCGAGAGGGGAGAGAGAGAGTGCTGAGAGAGAGAAAGAATGAGAGATCGAGAGGAGAGAGAGAGAGAGATGAACAGTAACGAGAGAGAGATTTGTTTTTATTTGAGGAGAGAGAAAGAGATAGCGGTGAAGAGAGAAAGAAAGGTAAGGAAAGAGAAAAAGAGAAAGAAAGGGAGAGAGAAGGAGTGGGGCCCGGTTAATAGGAAAGGGAAGATCTGATTGGCTGGAAGGTGGGGCCAAGGGAAAAGAAAGAGCTGGGGAGAGGCTGAAGTCGGTTTAAGAAAAGATTTTTAACGAAAATTTTAAAAAGATTTTCAGTTGTTTGATAAATCTTCTGAGTAGAAAAATATTCGACTAATATTAAAAGATTTTAAATAAATGAATTTTAGCGAGAAACAAAAGTATTTCAAAATGCTCCCGGGTCGGGTCCAAAAATTCAGATTTTAAATATAAAAAATATATGCGACTTTCAAAATTCAAAACGGATGCTTAGGTAACGAAAATGAATACCCCCAAGAACGGATGCACGTATGTGCGCGTAGCCGTCCAAACACGTCTGTTTCACTGAACGGGACGCGAACAAGATACGTGGATGCTACCACGGGGTTAGGGGTATCATGCAGGCTATGAAGTGTATTTTTAAAATATTTTACGTGACTTAAAATGTTATACGTAAAATATGCGATGCTAGATGAAATGCCAGTATGCGGTCCACATTAAATGCACGTGTCTATTTAACAAGTCAGGGTAGTTTATAAATATGAATCAAACAAGTTTCAAGCAAGCGGGTCGGATCGAATGCAATGTAAAATGTGAAATACCATCCGCACCCAAACCCGATAAATCAATAAAATACCACCAAAAAGGAAATATGGAAACTGTAATTGGTATAAATGAACTAGGTTGTTACAAAATAGTACTTATCTGAAATGACGGAGGGCTGCGCAAATTTTTAAGAAAACCATGAGCGTAACGAACTTGATATCGTTGTAGAATCTAGTGATTTTATAAAGGAGTGTTTTTTAGGCTTTTCTAGCTTCGCTAAAGAGGTCACTCCCGGTGAAGGGATCTCGGCTCTTCCTCATCGAATGCGGTGCTGGATATTCATGAATACCACTATGCAAAGTAAGAACTAGAGAAGCAGTCAAAAAACAAAACTGAGTGGGTTGTAGCATTTGCTAGTTTCGCTAAAGAGGTCACTCCCGGTGAAGGGATCTCGGCTCTTTCCTCATCGAATGAGGTGCTGGATATTCATCAAGGAATACCACTGTGCAAAGCAAACACTAGAGCTACCCTTTTTGAAAATTTGATTTTACAATATCTTTAGGTTTTTTTCTTTTCATTAATCTCATTAATGAAGTCCCGTCAATTAATGTTTCCTAAACATTACAGAAAAATGAAACGAAAATAGAACGTACGCTTATGCCATCCACATTCGCCACGGGGCCCCGTCATGCACCGTTAGGTTACTTCACTACTGGCAGAGCGGGGGCTGGACTAGCATGGGTGAAGAACATAAGCAACAATTATTATATATCATAAATATAATACAATATTCGTCTCACACAGTTATATGATCAACATCACAGAACCAAGCAGCAGAAGAAACATATGAAATATTGGATATACTAGGATTTCCGTGTTTTAAATTTAGCCAGTAATGTAAAACACGGATTCCACAGTCGTGATGAATAGCCAAACCCATATCCTATAGACCCGTACGAGAGCGGCAAGTAACCCTGCCAATTCTAGAGTTAGGAGACCCGGTCTCAACTCCTTGAGATGGTCTACCACTGGACTCTAGAACTCAGTTACTTGTGCTCCCCCCATGGTTCTATCCTAATGCGAAAAAGTAAATAATATACAACAATGGTGACATCATCCTCAATCTGGAAGTGCCCCAATAAAATAATATTACATACAGATTTTACATGAATGAAAATAAAAACTCTCACCTCATATAAAACCCCCCGGCTATTCTTTCACGACGGTCCAATAAATCATATCAGCAACATCACATTGTTAATTATATGTATGCCCTAGAGGCCATTATTATACATGTGATGTATATTATAGTGGATGCTTGGACATATATAGGGAGGACTTTCTTGCTCGACATGATAGTATGCTATCTGGTTGCTCTTTATCTTAACATGTACACTTATTGTCTCTCTATTACATGTTGATAAAGCCCTAAGGATGAGTACTTGACTACCAGGATTATGATGCAGATCATACTAGTGGGGCTAGGGTAGTCGGTAAGTACATCCTTCAAATGTTCCTAGTCGTGGGAGTATCGAGACGGGGCATCGATATTCCAGAGTAGATTAGCGTATACGCTTCTCGACCCATATTATGGGCGATGGATGATCCCATATCCATTGGTGTTTGAAATCAGAGATGGTATACGGGTGCTCGGTGGAGACTGGGTATACTAGACGGACTCGCCGAGAACTCCTAGATGGTATTATACCTATCGTCAGATAGCTGTTCTCTGGTGACACTGGTACAGGTTAGTCTGTCTACCCGAGATCGTCATAGAGTCTTGTGTGATTCCTACTGTGCTTTGATTTCCACCTTACCACGTTCAAGAGATCATGCAAAACGGTGGTTTTTGGGTACAGTCCCGAGTCACATGGAGGCAATGAGCGATAAGAGGGGATTTCGTCTCTCCCGGTATTGGGGGTTGATGTTGCGCTATACTCGATTGGCCATAACAGGAAATCCCTGGCCAGGGTTGCTGAGATCTACTGGTAAGTGTTATCAGTAGTTTCTCGAACCGTTATGAGCCTCACATCGTCATGACTTATCAGGCTATTGGGGTCTGACGTTATACCACCCCCAGGCTGTGATATGCAACATATCAGACGAAGAGACCGGACTGTACGGTAGTGTTACTGATTGAATTCGGAGGAGAATGAGCAGGCTTGCTTGTTGATCTTCTGATCACTCAATACCCGGGTGGCCGTTACGTTTAGTAGACCCCTTGCGGCTTGTGGGTGACTGATATGATCACCACCTACTGCCGGCATATTGACGAGTCTTTAGAGTCCTAAACAGAGGTTTCCTGGCTCAAGCGAAACGAAGTAGGAGCACATATATGGTATGTGTGTGACCGAGATTAATACGCGTATGTGATACCGTATTCTATTCTCGCGATATATGATATCGGTCGGTTATATGTGATATAGCCGGGTTATCGGATCAAGTGTTGATTCGATAAATTGATACATATGATATTAGTCGGTTGTATGTGATATAACCGGATTATTAGATCAAGTGTTGATTTAATAATTTAATATATAATTATATATTTGATATATTAATTTACATTAACTAATATTAGCTCACTTAAACATTTCTTTTTCTCACTTGTGTGCATTTAGTATATATGTGATATATATTAATGTATATTTTTTTTTGTCATGCTTGATGATATATGTGACATGGGTGTATGAGACTCACACCATACTTATGATAATCCTAGGGTTTTTATTTATCAAAGTAAATCAAAATTGGTTGGAATTTTGTCATGGCTAGAAGCTTGGAGAAGCTTGTTGAGCCCATTGACTTAGTCCACTAGTTTTGTTTTGCTTAAGATATTTGTTAACCCAACCATTATCCTAAGCCATGGTTAAGTCTCTACAAGGGTTAGTATATGATATTAACTCACCCATGGTTGCCATAACACTTGAGATTTTTCCATGGTTCTTCTTCTTCATCTCTTTCCTCAAGCTCACTAGCTTTTTGGGAGGTGAAGAAAATGAGTGAGAAAAATATTTCTAAAGTGAGCAAAATTCCTACTTCATCATCCTCTACTATATTAGCCATTTAGTTTAGGGTGTTTGCTTCACTAATTCCACATTAGTGAAGAGGTAGCTGTTGGGGTCAAAATTTGCACTCCGGTTGATCAAGTCAAAGTCAAGGTCAACCCCAAGCCAGGTGGGCCCAAGCCTAGGTCAAGCGGGCCCATGCCCATATCGAGTCCGAACGTAAAGCGGCCGACCCTCCTCCATGCCAAAATAAAAATCATGCAATAAATAATTTTTATGTAATTTTTTATGCATGAATGGGCATAAAGCCAAATTTTTGTAAAGCCCATGGCATATGTGCAAAAAGAAATAGCACATGAGCCATGGGATGGGCAAAATTCCATTTTGTAAAGCCCAAGAGACTATATGTAAATATGTAAGCCTATATAAGGCAACATGATGATGAATAAAATATACAAATTTTTCATTCTCAAAAAATCTAGGGCCTGTGCCTCTTTCACCTTCCTCAAGGTTCTAAAACCTTCTTTTTTCTTTTGAATTAAATCAAGAGTTTTACTCTTCCTTTTCAAAAACTAAATAGTTTTTCTCCACAAAACCCACAAAGGGGAACATAGATCTCCCATCAGATCTTAAAAATAAGAGTTTTTTAAAATCTCACACTTCTTGTTCTTCAAGATCCGGCCAACAGAGGAGGAAAGAGGAGTCCCATCTCCAAAAATCCAATTTTGGGAAAATCCAAGACCAAAGGGGAGAAACAAAGCAGCCCCCATTGATCATTTCTAAACTTTTTAGGAGTTCAACTCCAAGGATCAAATCGGGAGCACAGCTCCCAGTGCAGGGACCAAAGTCCCCTTTCTGTTTGACGCCCAGCGTCCAGTGCCCAGAGCGCTAGAGCCCACGTGCCGAGCACGTGGTGCGCCCAGCGCCTAGAGCGCTTGCGCCCACGTGCCGAGCACGTGGTACGCCCAGTGCGCTAGCGCCCACGTGCCGAGCATGTGGTGCGTCCAGCGCCCAGAGCGCTCGCGCCCAGCGCCCAGTGCCTGCGTGCCATGCACGCGAGGCGCTGGCCCCCACGCATCCTTTGGATGCCCTTTCCCTTTATATGTGTGTGTGTGTGTGTGTGTGTGTACAGATGTATATGTGTATATATACAGATGTATATGTGTATATGTATACATATATGCATATGTATATGTACACATATATGCATATGTATATGTACACACATACTCCACGACACTGTCCTCCTTTAGAAAAAATTTCTAACGGGGCGCTGCCCCGCACCCCGCAAGGGGGCTGCTAGCCCCCTTGACCCCCAGCCCGCTATCCGGGTAGCGGGACCCCCGTAAAAACTCTGCGGGGCCCCCGATATATCCAAAACCCCTTCAAAACACAACACTGCACATTGAGTTCGCATGACGAGTTTAACCCATTAATCGGAGGTTCCCTCGCTCCAAAGGCGAGGGGTAATTAACGGCAGCTTAGTCCGCGGTTGCCGGAGATTCGGATCCCCACAATCAATAAACCCCAGCCTACCCTAGGCAGGGGGAATCTGTAATGCGCCTGACAAGCGTGCGCGTATTCCCATCTCAATGGGGTGACGAAAAACACCCTACAGATTCTGGCACGCCCGGTGGGACCAATCTCTCCTCCCATATTTCGGGTTAAACGTTCATGTGAATTCAATCAATATACATATCGATATTTATACTAAAATAATGCTCTTTCATGCAGGACTTCAAGCGATCAAGCCTCAACCATGTCTCCAAGGATCAGCTCAGCTCTCGACACGGCTCTCATCTCCTACACGATGAAAATGGACGCCAGGACGGTCCTCCCGACCAGTTTCGGGCGACAATGGGAAGAGCTGCCGCTACCATTTGGCTCTGTTCTGTTCGTGTCCGCTAATGCCATCCTAGCTCCTTAAGCCTCGGTGACACATAAACCAGTCTCGAAAGGCAAGAGGCCAAATGTGGTGGTCTCGAAGGCGCCCCAACTCAAACACAAGTTGGTGTTTGAACGACTTTCCTTGGCCCCAGCTGGGGGCAAGGCCATCAACACGAACAAAGCAATAAGGCATCTCGAGCAAGCTCCAGCGGTGCCCTCGACAACTGATCGATCGGGTATCTTCTCTAAGATCCCCGCCAAAGATAAAGAGATGGCTGGATATGTAGTCCACACTGTCTATATGGTGGGCACGCGCAGCAAGAGCAAGGACGGGGCCACCACATCTCAAATCCAACCTGGTGTGAATATAGCTGTCACTTCTCAAAACCAGCATCCTCCAAAGGGTGATGAAGACCCTCCCAGTGAGGCAGATAAGCAGAGAGAGCCCTCAGTTCATGAGGAGTCGGGCTCGGAGAGCGAAGATGAGCCAACTTTCCATCCTAAGACCGCGGAGCAGCAACTTCTCCAGGAGCTCCGAAAGCAGCTCAGAAACAAAGACAAGGATATGGCCAAGCTCTACTAAAAAATTGACGACTTGACGAATGTCGTGATGCATCTCATGGCCCGACTTGCCTCTCAGCCGCCTAATTAAGCGCATGGCTCTGCTCATGAACCAGGAAATGGTGTCCCAAGGCAGCCGACACCTATTCCCTCAAATCCAAAGGTGGGCGGACCGCATGAAAATTAGTCGCATCCTATCTCGGGAAATTTCTTGGCTACCGATGACAGTAGCCCGCTAACTCAAGATCAAATCATGGATTTGGTTGCCAACAAAGTCAAAAAATTGATAGCCGAAGCTGAAGCGCAAAAAGATGTTAGCAGTAGCGGGAGACCATATCCTGCTCAGTATGATCTGGTAGAATTTCCTAGCGGCTATGTCATCCCTAAATTCGGAAGATTCGATGGGACAAGAAATGCGAATCAGCATATCGCCCACTTTAAAGCCTCATGCGGGAATAATGGGGGCAATGATGCGCTTCTCCTCCGCCAGTTCGTTAATAGCCTGACTGATGTTGCTTTCGACTGGTATGCGAGCATACCAGATGGCTCCGTTACTACTTTCATCCAAATGGAATCTTTGTTTCGACAAAGGTTCATGAGTGTCAGCGATAAGATCACCATTGCCGACCTCGTAAGGACCAATCCAAAGAACAACGAAAGCGGCACGGATTTTATAACCTGATGGCGCAATCTCTCCGTCAAATGTGAACCACCGATAGAGCAGGACTAATCTGTTAGTCTCCTCGTCGGAAATCTCAACAATTGGATGGCGCCGTTTCTATGCACCGCGGATCTCAAAACATTCTAAGAGCTGACCAGGAAAGTTCAGATGCTGGAGCGCTCAAAGCAGGAGTCCTCCTCGGATTCCCAACATAACAATAGGTTATGGAGAAACCGAAAGGATGATAATCGCAAAGGCGGAAATTCCGACGATTCTGAATCTTTTAATACTTCGGCTAACAGAAATAAGCAGGGGATGAGCGGGCCTAATGCCAACCAGCCTCGGAAGCCAGTGTTCGAAGAGGGAGGAGAATCTCCACTCAAAGAGAAGCTAGATAAGGTCTATTCCTTCAGAAGGGACAAAATCCGTAAAATATTCAAAGACGCCTTGAGAAACGGTCTACAACTGCCAGAGTCAAAAAGACTGCAGGAAGCGAATATGACCGACGACCCCAAATACTGCCCCTATCACAGAGTGATAGGTCATGCCATTGAGGACTGCTTCATTTTCAAAGATTGGGTCGAAAAGCAATACAAGGCAGGAGAGATAGAACTGTCTGAAGGCATGTTAACAAACAGTCCAGCTGCAACCGCCAATTTCATACAAACGGAGACCGAAGTTCTTCGTGAAACTGATTCTCTCAGACATCTGCCTTTCTCTGAAAACAATCGACCACCACGTCATTAAACTGGGAACAGCTGACCACCATGTCATTAAACTGGGAATAAACGACCTCTAAGTCATTAAACTGGGAATGTAGAAATATGTAAATAAACAAAAAATGTGTAAATAAAGAAAAAAAGAAAAGAAAAGAAAAGACGAAATGATAGGGCAACCGCGAATAAAAGCCGAAATGATAGGGCAATCGCGATCTTCGCGATAAGGAAAGCTGAAATGATAGAGCAATCGCGGTAAAACAAAAAAACAAAACAAAACAAAACAACGACGAATGATGAGTCGCTTCTGGTACCATATTCCAGTGCAGCGATGCAGACGCCAACCAAAATCCAATTACCTAAAATTCTTCCAGCCCTACGGTTGGTCCCCAAGTTGACTGCCGTATACAATCCACGGGCTCAAATAATTCTCATCACGTCCATGCCCCACCGCAACCACCAGTTACGCGGCCGGTCTCCGCCCTTGGAATTATGGTCCTTTGGAAAGACCCACTCATGTGTCCTCACGATACATGAGGAGAACAAACCTTCGTGGGATACTTACAACTCACAAAGGAAAAACACACTTGGGGGTCCTCACGACTCCTAAGAAGAAAATGCACCTACGGGATCCTTACGACTCGTAGGGAGAAAATGCTTTTATGGGACCCTTACGGCCCATAAAATTGAAAAGCCTTAGGTGATAGGGATCTAAACCTGTCTCCTAAGCCATCGCTCCCCAATCCCCAAGTGGCGAATGATGAGTTGCTCCTGGTACCATATTCCAGTGCAGCGATACAGACGCCAACCAAATTCCAAATCCCATACCCCAACGGCGAATGATGAGTCGCTCCTGGTACTATATTCCAGTGCAGCGATGCAGACGCCAACAAAGTCCCGAAATTTTTCTGGCCCTACGGTCTGGATCATACATCCTGCAAAACCGTATACAATCCACGGGCGTAAAACAATCCCAATCTCTCCCAAGTCCTACCGGTGAGACCACATTCAAAGTCACACCAAAAATAAAAAAATAAATAAAATAAATAAAATAAAAAAATGATATGTCCACAAGCAAAATGGGCACGGATGAAAACCCGAAAGGGCTCCGTGAGTAAAAACAGCAGGACTGCCGGCGAGTTTGTGAAAACCCGAAAGGGCGCAAACTCGTAAAAAAAGAGATGAAATGCACTCGCAAAGTCCTCTCGACTTTGTGAGGAGAAAATTCCCGCGTGAGATCCTTACGACTCACAAAGGAGCAACACACTTAGGAGTCCCCACGACTCCTAAGGAGAAAATACACCTACGAGATCCTTTCGACTCGTAGGGAGAAAATGCTTTTATGGGACCCTTACGGCCCATAAAATTGAAAAGCCTTAGGTGATATGGATCTAAACCTGCCTCCTAAGCCATCAATTCCAAAATCCTCTAAGGGCAAATGATGAGTTGCTCCTGGCATTATTCCAGTGCAGCAATGCAGATGCCAAACAAAACCGAAATCCTCAAATCCACTCATGGCAAATGATGATTCGCTCCTGGTGCCATATTCCAATATAGCGATGCTGATGTCATCCCAAATCAAATCAAACCAACAACCTCTGCGGCGGAATCATGATTCGTCCCAGAATTTACCCCCATGTCGAAATCAAGGTTCGCCTCGGTGTATCTACCTTCCCTGTCGGAATTATGCTTCGGCTCGGAATTAACCAGCGACCTCCTCGTCGGAATTAAGCTTCGCCTCGGAATCAAGTCAACCAACAAGCTCTGCGCCAGAATCATGCTTCGTCTCAGAGTGTGCCCCGCGTCGAAATCAAGCTTCGCCTCGGTGTATCTTTCTTCCCTGTCGGAATTATGCTTCGGCTCGGAATCAACCAGCGACCTCTTTGTCGGAATTAAGCTCCGCTTCAGAATCAAGTCAACCAGCAAGCTCTGCGTCGAAATCAAGCTTCGTCTCGGATTATCTGCTTTCCCCATCGAAATTATGCTTCACCTGGGAATCAACCTCTGCATCAAAATTATGCTTCGGTCAGAATGTCTGCCGCTCTTTGGAATGATGCTCTGATCCCTGGAATCATGCTCCGCTCTTCGGAATGATGCTCCGATCCCTGAAATCATGCTCCGCTCTTCGGAATGATGCTCTGATCCCTAGAATCATGCTCCACTCTTTAGAATGATGTTCCGATCCCTGGAATCATGCTCCGCTCTTCAGAATGATGCTCCGATCCTCGGAATTATGCTCCGACCCTTTGGAATCATGCTCCTCTCTTCAGAATGATGCTCCGATCCCTGGAATCATGCTCCGCTCTTCGAAATGATGCTCCGATCCCTGGAATCATGCTCCGCTCTTCGGAATGATGCTCCGATCCCTGGAATCATGCTCCGCTCTTCGGAATGATGCTCCGATCCCTGGAATCATGCTCCGCTCTTCGGAATGATGCTCCGATCCCTGGAATCATGCTCCAACCCTCGGAATTATGCTCCGACTCTTCGGAATGATACTCCGACTCTGGAATTATGCTCCGCAAATCGGAATGATGCTCCGAACCCCAGGAATCATGCTCCCCGAGGGATGCTCCGCCTACGGAATGATGTTCCACCTCGAAGTCCAGCTTCAAGATCCATCAATTTCATGCACACAACTCAAATGTGTGGTGTGCATTTATTGATGGGGGCACTTTATTGGGGTCAAAATTTGCACCCCGGTTGACCAAGTCAAAATCAAGGTCAACCCCAAGCCAGGTGGGCCCAAGCCCAGGTCAAGCGGGCCCATGCCCAAGTCGAGCCCGCGGCCAGCCCCCCATGTTAAAATGAAATCATGTAATAAATAATTTTTATGTAATTTTTTATGCATGAATGGGCACAAAGCCAAATTTTTGTAAAGCCCATGGCTTATGTGCAAAAAGAAATGGCACATGAGCCATGGGATGGGCAAAATACCATTTTGTAAAGCCTAAGGGGCTATATGTAAATATGTAAGCCTATAATAAGGCAACATGATGATGAATAAAAATACAACTTTTTCATTCTCAAAAAATATAGGGTTTGTGCCTCTTTCTCCTTCCTCAAGGTTCTAAAACCTTCTTTTTTCTTTTGAATTAAATCAAGAGTTTTACTCTTCCTTTTCAAAAACTAAATGGTTTTTCACCACAAAACCCATAAAAGGGAACTTAGATCTCCGATCAGATTTCAAAAATAAGAGATTTTTAAAATCTCACACTTCTTGTTCTTCAAGATCCGGCCAACAGAGAAGGAAAGAGGAGACCCATCTCCAAAAATCCCATCTTGGGAAAATCCAAGGCCAAAGGGGAGAAACAAAGCAGCCCCCTTTGATCATTTCTAAACTTTTTAGGAGTTCAACTCTAAGGGTCAAATCGGGAGCACAGCTCCCAGTGCAGGGACCAAAGTCCCCTTTCTGTTTGACGTCCAGCGTCCAGAGCGCTAGCGCCCACGTGCCGAGCACGTGGTGCGCCCAGCGCCCAGAGCGCTAGCGCCCACATGCCGAGCACGTGGTGCGCCCAGCGCCCAGAGCGCTAGCGCCCACATGCCGAGCACGTGGTGCGCCCAGCGTCCAGAGCGCTTGCGCCCACGTACCGAGCACGTAGTACGCCCAGTGCCCAGTGCGCTAGCGCCCACATTCCGAGCACGTGGTTTGCCCAGCGCCCAGAGCACTTGTGCCCACATGCCGAGCATGTGGTGCGTCCAGCGCCCAAAGCGCTCGCGCCCAGCGCCTGCGTGCCTGTTTATAACATAATATTGCATTTTTGTATTCCCCATTCTTATGCATTTAAGAATAAAAACATGTGCTTTTGACCCATGTCTGCTACATGTTACAGGTTACAGGTTCTGGGAGCGAAAACAGTGAAAAACACAAAAGACGACACAAAAGAAGGATTTTTGACCAACAAATAGGAAGATCTTAGTAAAGCCTAGCAGAAGAACGGTTCACCATCAACAAGGCAACACAAGATCCAAATTGTCAAGGAAAACGGTTAAAAGATCCATGGCAAAGTGTTCACTGAAGATCTGGAATTAATAAAGAAGCCCAATTGATAAAAGGAATAAAGAACCAGTAAGCCCAGAAGAACCTAAGACAGCCCAAGAAAAATTGTAAGGAGATCACACCATTGGGCCGCGGAACCGCGGCCCAAGCGCACCAATGCCGCGGTTCCGCGGCCGTATGAAGCCTTCAATGAAAGAAAATTTTACCATAATTCTTTGGCGGCTTTGGAAAGATTTCCTGGGGGTATATTTGTAATTGTAGACATGCGGAACAAATGTAACCCTAGGGTTTCCTATTCTTTATAAACAGGAACTCTAAAGATTGTAATTTTTATGCCTCCCTTTAATGAATAAAATTTAGAAATCTTTTGGAGAGCATCGGTGTTTCTTCTCCATTCAGAAATTCAGATCTGACAACCCTGCATGGATGATTGGAGGGATGCATCTGTAAGTGATTTAATTTCTTGCCTTAGTGTAGATTTAAATTCCTTGCCCTAGGTAGATTTAATTTCATGCCCTAGGAACTTGTTTAGGGTTTAGCTTTTGGGAAGGATTTGAGAGATGAGATCTCTCATCCTTTTCTTACCCACCAAATATTTACAATAGGACTCCATGCATACATGCACATACCGCTCCCTACGGCACTCTATCCCTCGAGGTAGCGGTGATACCGTAGTATAAAGGCCCGGGTGTGATGTTTTCCATGGAGGTTAGGGTAAGGATCTCTAAAGGAAGGACAAGAACCTAGAGGAAGGAACACCTTCCCGAACGGATCTAATCCACTTTATTGATAATTACCATAACTCCTCATAGATCTTCATTCGGGTATTGAAAGCGGTGAGATTTAATTACATTTCCAAACCATCCCTAAACCTAGCCCTAGCAAGAGTAGATTTAGATAATTGCCCTAGGTTAATTAGATTTTTAGATTTAATAATCAACCGAACACCTTTCGGAATTAACTCGTAAGCGCGAATAGGAAATTCACAAAATCCCTGTGGACCGACCCGTACTCACCGGCTAGCTGCAAAGCGACGCCGTTCTTGATTGCGGTTACAAATATTTTTTATCTATCTTTTAGAAAGTGCAAGCACGCTAAATCACATCAATCAGTGCCATGCACGCGAGGCGCTGGCCCCCACGCATCCTTTGGATGCCCTTTTCCTCTATACACACACACACACACACTCCACGACACTGTCCTCTGTTAGAAAAAATTTCTAACGGGGCACTGCCGCGCACCCCGCAAGGAGGCTACTAGCCCCCTTGACCCCCAGCCCGCTATCCGGGTAGAGGGACCCCCGTAAAAACTCTGCGAGGCCCCGATATATCCAAAACCCCTTCAAAACATAACACTGCACATTGAGTTCGCATGACCAGTTTAACCCGTTAATCGGAGATTCCCTCGCTCCAAAGGCGAGGGGTAATTAATGGCAGCTTAGTCCGCGGCTGCCGGAGATTCGGATCCCCACAATCAATAAACCCCAGCCTACCCTTGGCAGGGGGAATCTGTAATGCGCCTGATAAGCACGCGCGTATTCCCATCTCAATGGGGTGACGAAAAACACCCTACAGTAGCTTGAGTCGGTGTCTTCTCGACATAGATCATCTTCGGCCTCTAAGACTTCAAGCAAGCTTATTCTGTTCATCTTGTGGTGCATTTCTAGAGTCCGGGAGTTCACTACTTGGAGCGAAGGGACTACTACATGGAGCTATTGAAGTGAAGGACCGGTCTATAAAGGTTGTATTCCTTGTTCACTTTGGATGTAAAATAGTTTACATGTTGTATTGTTTAATTCTCTAGTTAAGATTCTAGGGTTAGGGTTGTTTAGCATGGAAATTTTTTTAAATTGGCATGGACGATACCTCCTGAAACCTTACTGTCATGCTGAATATCCCTACAGTGGTATCAGAGCCATGCTAGAGAATTAGACGATATTTGTAGAATTACGAAACCGAAACAACTCCGAAACACACGAAATAAAAATCTAGTTTCTGTCGAAATTTCAGAGTGTCTAAGAAATTTTTAAGCAACTGCAGAATGTTATATGAGATGTAACATGAACACCACAGAAAATTGAACCCCTCTCGCCGGAAAATGGCCGGCCACACCTCAGTAAAAACCGGCCTGCTCGGTTTTTTAGGAGAGTTCTGGGTTGAATTTTTTAGGGTATTCCAGTCTCTGGGTTTTGGTATTTCAGGTGTTGCTTGTTTTTTCCAAAATTGCATGAGATGTTAATTTTCTATAAAGGCAATTCGGAGTGTTTCGTAGTCGTAATTCTAACATCTTTTCGGGTTTTTTAGACGACATTAAAATGTTCGAACGGATATCAATAACCCATATTTTCCCTCGCTGGAAATTTTCCAAGAGTTGGATTTTTTCAAGTTTAAAATCTTCAGAAAATCATGCAGGTGATTCTGTGGACCCTCTAGAAGAACGAAACCCTAACTCGATTCTGTGACCGTCAGAACCGCCACCGAACCCTAGGGTTTGTAGTAGTTCCGCGGCGCCACAGGAGAGGCAAGGGTTGACCCTTCTACGGTTGGTCCATAGGTGTTGTGGCATGTTCTGGATACTTTTTAAACTCCGCTCAAGTGTTGAGCTCTTTGGGAAATTTTGGGTGTTTGTTAATTCGATAGAAAAGTTTAATATCGTCTATCTATCTGTGATTGTGATACAATACTTGGAATCCAAAATATTTAGTTTTTTGAAAACTAATTTGAATTTTATAAATCTAGCAATTTAGTCTCATTTGATCGGTTGCCATGGAATTTTGATATAGATAAAAAGTCCGTCGCAATCACGTAGCGTACGCGGATACTCTCCGGGTAACCTTGCTAGATAGCCATGCCCCATAGCCCCAACCAAGTGACTGTAGGAGAACCTCATCGCCAAAAGCATCCATTCGGGTGCTCGCGGCCGCGGTGTTCCGCCTTAGTGCACTTCGTCGACGGCATCGGGGGTGCGGCCGTCTACTAAAGTTTCCAACGAGCATTCGATCAGGTTGTTGGGAATCTTATTGAATTACCCGACTGGTTATTGAAAAGTGTTTTCAATATCGAGACTAAAATATGGGGTTTATAATTGGTAGGCATGTGATGTCTAAGGAATTCATTTGGTTGGGCATGAAATCCAAAGTATGTGATACATTGGGTTTATAATGTCTAGGGAGGTTGTGGATTCCAATTGTTGTAGTTTTTCACTTTTTTCTGCGGTCGTAAGTATAATATGTGGTGTATCTCCAGTTTCGATGTTATATGTCAACGACAATTGGGATACGCATATTTAATTATGTTGATGACATGTGATGTTGTGTGTTGCTGTGATATGTTATATTGGATCGTCGTGTTTTGAATAGCCGGGGATTTTTATGTGAGATGAGAGTTTTTCATTTTCATTCATGTAAAATCTTGTATGTAATATTCTTTTATTGGGGCACTTCCGGCTTGAGGATGATGTCACCTTTGATATATACTATTTACTTTTCCACATTAGGATAGACCCAAGGTGGAAAGCACAAGTAACCGGGTTCTAGGGTCCAATTGGAGACCATCTCGAGGAGTCGAAACCGGGTCTCCTAACTCTAGAATTGATAGGGTTGCTTGCTGCTCTCGTAAGGGTCAAAGGATGTGGGTTTGGATATTCATCACGACTGTGGAATCCGCGTTTTTTACTGGCTTAATTTAAAACACGGAATTCCTAGTATATCCAATATTTCATATGTGTTCTTCTGCTGCTGATATTATGTGATGTGATCACTTTATATTCTGAGACTAATGCTTATATTATATATATGATATAGTATAAATATTGTTGCTTTCATTTCTTATGTGATGCTTGGGAAGCATAAAATTGATAGGACTTCATTAATGAGATTAATGAAATAATAGAAACCTAAAGATGTTGTAGAATCGTGTTTTAAGAACTGGTAGCTCTAGTTCTTGCTTTGCATAGCAGTATTCCTTGTGGAATATCCAGCACCTTATTCGATAAGGAAAGAGCCGAGATCCCTTTACCGGGAGTGACCTCTTTAGCGAAACTGGCAGATGCCACAACCCACTCTGTTTTGTCTTTTGATTTCTTTTTAGTTTATGCTTTGCATAGTGGTATTTGTGAAATATCCAGCACCTCATTCGATGAGGAAAGAGCTGAGATCCCTTCACCGGGAGTGACCTCTTTAGCAAAACTAGTAAAAGCCTTAAAAACACTCCTTTTCAAAATCACTCGATTCTACAACGATATCAAGTTCTTTACGCAAAGGTTTTTCTTAAAAACCTGTCGTAGCCCTCCGTCATTTAAGATAAGTATTTTTTAGTATTCGTGCTACGTTTGTTGACCCCCGTCAAGACGTGGTATGCGGTAGCTGATTAGTGCTTATCTGCTAAAGCATATGATGCGATTGGATTAGGGTAGTCATGCGGCCTTGTTGACCTCCATCAAGGATCGTGCGGGTTGGTTTAATTCAATCATGAAATGTACGGTTTGAACTTGACTTGCAGCCTATGGTTTGTTGACCTCCGTCAAGGTCATAAGAAGCTAAGGGCAAAATATTATCGGGAATTTCAAGTGTTGAAATTTGCAATGAGATTGCATACCTTCTATGAGATAATTGGATCCCGATACCCACTGCAAGTAAGAGTTACTCCTGGGAGAGTTTTGCATATTACAATTAGCCGATCAAGTAGGTGTCTAGAAAGATATTAACAGGGTTACGCCCCTGGGAAAACAAGGTTTGTTTTAATTAGGTCCGTGCGAAAGCATGGGGAACCTCCCTCAAAGTACCGACACCGACCTGGCCGAAAGATTGGCGAACTTGTAGGGTGTAATTAATCCCGGCTAGTCTTACCTTTTAGGTTTTGAAGGAAGATTTGATAAAAACAGTGGGAGCCATCCTGATTAGATAAAATAATAACCAATCTGATCTTGCAAGAACATACGCTGAGTGTTTTCTTCTCTCTCTCTCCTGGTAGAGACCATGTCACGCATTAATCAAGATAATAATATGGATGCATTGACTGAACCTGCTTATTATACTGAGCTGGGGAACGTTGGTTCCGCTCTATCTTATAACTGTTATTAGTTCGAGAAGGAAATAGGGGAATATCCGAATTCCTTTGCCACCCATTCGAGGAATGTGCATGTTGATGCATCTTCTTCGGGTGTGTTTGTTACCGAGAACTGTTTCTCAGTATCCTCTACGTCCTAGGTATGAGATACCGGATCAGGATCCCATATATGTAATCTGTTACATGGGCTACAGAAAGGTAAAAAACTGGGATAGGGTGATATATCTCTAAATGTTAGAGAATGGTGCAATTGTTGCTGCCAAGTCAGTTGGAAAATATCACCTTGTATTACCAAATGGTAAATACATTGATTCTGAACGAATGTTATTACATACCGAACCTGATATACATCATTACATCGGATTCTTTATTAAGTTAAAGAAGGATATAATTTTGTATTGCAGGACAATATTGTGAACATTTTCCTGAATCAAGAGTTGATTGAATCAGGCACGTTATGTAATAGCATATACGTTCTAAATCAAACCACAGTTCAAGGTATATAGAACACACACAAGATGAGTAGTTCGGAAATGAACGAATCCTTCCTGTGGTATTGTAGACTAGGTCATATCAATGTGACACAACCAGCTAAGTTATATAAGGATGAATATTTGAATCCATTCAAATTTTCATTTTATAATACTTGCCAGTCTTGTCACAAAGGTAAAATGACCAATACTCCATTTACTGGAAATAGAGAAAGAGTTGCTGAACTCATAGGACTGATACATGGTGATGTATACGGTCCTTTGTCTATAAATGCCAGGGTTGGTTCTTTGTACTTCATTACATTCATCGACGATCTCTCAAGATTCGGACATATGTTCATATTGAAACACAAGTCTGAAACTTTTGAGAAATTCAAGGAATATAAGCTTAAAGTTAAGAAACCGGATGGGTAGAAGTATTAAGTCCTTCGATGTGATCGAGGAGCAGAATACTTGGGCATGGAGTTCCAGGATTATTTAAAAGAGAATGAGATTCTCTCTCAACTTACTCCTTCATATACACCACAGCACAACAGTGTATCGGGACGGACGTATCACACCCTATGAGATATGGAGCGCTCTATGATGAGTACTGCTGAGTTACCTATTTCCTTTTGGAGTTATGCACTTGAAAAACTGCATACCTATTGAATAGGGTTCCAACCAAATCAAGTGCCTACCACTCCATATGAGATATGGAATAGGAAGAGACCATCTCTTAAACGAGTTAAGATATGGGGTTGTCCGGGCTATGTTGAAAAGAAAAATCCGGACAAACTCGAGGCAAGGTCAGTTCTGTAAGTTTGTTGGATATCCTGAACATTCGCGAGGGTATATCTTCTACCATACTGAGGAGTAAAAGGTGTTTTGTTTCTCAGTATGCCACCTTTTTAGAAAAGGAATTTCTTGTGAAGAAATTTATGGTTATGGGGTAGAACTGGAAGGAGTTCCAGCTATACAAACTAACAGCCGATGATTTGGTGAAACCAAAGGATTCAATAGTCTCCAACGAATCTCAGCCTCTCCACGAATCTGATAGGGTTCCTCATCCATTGAGAGATACTACGGTCTTTCTCGGTGAAAGTGGGAGCGAGGATTGCATCATGCTAGATGATGACCCAACTAGGTTCAGGCAGGCCATCACGAGTGGGGACTCTGTGAAAAGGCTGGATGCTATGCTTAAGTCCATCAGGATCAATGCACGCATCGCGGAGCTGGAAGATCTATTTTGATATGGAAGTCAAAGAGTTTGACTTCATCAAAAAGGTAGATGAACCTTGTATATACAAGAAGGCTGTAGAGAGTAAGGTTGTCTTCCACGTATTGTACGTAGATGACATACTCTTGATAGGAAATGTTTTCCTATGCTACACTCGGTCAAGCTCCTCTTATCACGAGAATTCTCCATGGAAGATCTGGATGATACCTACTACATCTTGTGGATTATGTTCTATAGTGATAGATCTAAGTGGATATTGGGAGTGTCCTAAATCTAGGTACATTAACACCATACTAAAGGGGTTTAGTATGGACAATTCTAAGTGTGGTGGTTCGCCCACTTACTCATAGATCACTCTCTCCGAAAAGATGTCTCCCAAGACTGATTTGGAGAGAGCTCGCGTGCAAGGGATACCCTATGCTTCGGCAGTAGGCTCTATCATGTATGTGATGTTATGTACCAGACCAGATGTAGCTAACTCACTAGGTATAGTGATAAGGAATCAATCAGATCTTGGGAGAATCACTGGATAGCTGTGTAGGACATTCTTAAGTACTTGAGAAGCACTAAAGAAATGTTCTTGGTGTTTGGTAACGGTGAACTCCAGTGGGAGTCCTTTACCAATTCGAGCTTCTAGAGTGATAAGGTCGACTGAAAGTCAGTCACGGGCTTTGTTTTTACCCTCAGTGGAGGGACGGTATGTTAGAAGAGTTCCAAGCTAGATATCGTAGCATACTAGACGATAAAGGCTGAATACATCGCTACCAACGATGCTACCAAAGTGGATGTCTGGATAATTCTTGTTCATGAGATAAACATGGTTCCTACCATTGAGCGTCCAATAATTGTTATTGAGACAACAATGGAGTTGTGGCTTTAACCTAGGAACGTCGGTCCCATCAGCGATCCAGACATATTCTGAGGACAATATCACCTGATTAGGGAGATGGTTGATCTCCAGGGGATCAAGGTAAGGAGAGTTGACGCGAAGGATAACACGAAGGATCCACTCACAGAGGTCTTTCCCTAAAGAGACTTTTATGAGGCGTTAGGTATGAGATACTACAACAAATGGCCTTAGTGCAAGTAGGAGATTGTTAGTTATAGGTATGCCCTAGAGGCCATTATTATACATATGATGTATATTATAGTGGATGTTTGGACATATATAGGGAGGACTTTCTTGCTCGACATGATAGTATGCTATCTGGTTGCTCTTTATCTTAACATGTACACTTATTGTCTCTCTATTACATGTTGATAAAGCCCTTAGGAAGAGTACTTGACTACCAGGATTATGATGCAGATCATACTAGTGGGGCTAGGGTAGTCGGTAAGTACATCCTTCAAATGTTCCTAGTCGTGGGAGTATCGAGACGGGGTATCGATATTCCAGAGTAGACTAGCGTATACGCTTCTCGACCCATATGATAGGCGATGGATGATTCCATATCCATTGTTGTTTGACATCAGAGATGGTATACGGGTGCTCAGTGGAGACTGGGTATACTACACGGACTCGCCGAGAACTCCTAGATGGTATTATACCTATCGTCAGATAGCTGTTCTCTGGTGACACTGGTACAGGTTAGTCTGTCGACCCGAGATCATCATAGAGTCTTGTGTGATTCCCACTGTGCTTTGATTTCCACCTTACCACATTCAAGAGATCGTGCAAAACGGTGGTTTTTGGGTACAGTCCCGAGTCACATGGAGGCAATGAGCGATAGGAGAGGATTTCGTCTCTCTTGGTATTGGGGTTGATGTTGCGCTATGCTCGATTGGCCATAACAGGAAATCTCTGGCCAGGGTTGCTGAGATCTACTGGTAAGTGTTATCAGTAGTTTCTCGAACCGTTATGAGCCTCACATCGGCATGACTTATCAGGCTATTGGGGTCTGACGTTATACCACCCCCAGGCTGTGATATGCGACATATCAGACGAAGAGAACGGATTGTACGGTAGTGTTACTGATTGCATTCGCAGGAGTATGAGCAGGCTTTCTTGTTGATCTTCTGATCACTCAATACCCGGGTGGCCATTACGTTTAGCAGACTGCTTGCGGCTTGTGCGTGACTGATATGATCACCACCTACTGCTGGCGTATTGACGAGTCTTTAGAAGTCATACACAGAAGTTTCCTGGCTCAAGCGAAACGAAGTAGGAGCACATATGTGATATGTGTGGAACCGAGATTAATACGCGTATGTGATACCGTATTCTATTCTCGCGATATATGATATCGGCCGGTTATATGTGATATAGCCAGCTTATCGGATCAAGTGTTGATTTGATAAATTGATACATATGATATTAGTCGGTTGTATGTGATATAACCGGATTATTAGATCAAGTGTTAATTTAATAATTTAATGTATAATTATATATTTGATATATTAATTTACATTAACTAATATTAGCTCACTTAAATATTTCTTTTTCTCACTTGTTTTTAGTATATATGTGATATATATTAATGTACATTTTTTGTGTGTCATGCTTGATGATACATATGACATGGGTGTATGAGACTCACACCATGCTTATGATAATCCTAAGGTTTTTATTTATCAAAGTAAATCAAAATTGGTTGGAATTTTGTCATGGCTAAAAGCTTGGAGAAGCTTGTTGAGCCCATTGACTTAGTTCACTAGTTTTGTTTTGCTTAAAATATTTGTTAACCCAACCATTATCCTAAGCCATGGTTAAGTCTCTACAAGGGTTAGTATATGATATTAACTCACCCATGGTTGCCATAACACTTGAGATTTTTCCATGGTTGCTTCTTCTTCATCTCTTTCCTCAAGCTCACTAGCTTTTTGGGAGGTGAAGAAAATGAGTGAGAAAAATGTTTCTAAAGTGAGCAAAATTCCTACTTCATCATCCTCTACTATACTAGTCATTTTGTTTAGGGTGTTTGCGTCACTAATTCCACATTAGTGAAGAGGTAGCTTGAGTTGGTGTCTTCTCGAAGTAGATCATCTTTGTCACGCCCCGCTTCCCAGTATACGGCGAAGGGGACGGGACTGGTCTTCTACGTATTTACTGTGAAGTAAATACGCTAAGCGTATCTAAGCAATATAAAAGTAAAATCACAAGAGACAAGATATATAAACTGAACAGCAATTTTATTTATTAACATTCTTTCTATACAATGCATGAAAAGTAAATACCACTAAAATAAAAGCGATGCCTAAACAATGTCATAACAGAAAAGAAAAGTATTGAATGGAAAGTGTACAATGACTAGAGCTCGGGGTCTTCACTGAACTGGTCCAAGTCTTCAGCAGTGGGCTTGATCTCTGACGGGTCCAAATCACCTGACGACATTCAAAGAAGAAAGAAAGAGAATGTCGTCAGCGAACAGGTCGCTCGGTAAGTCCCAAAGACAAGGGAGAAATAGAATAGACAGAATAAGAAGGTATCTTTTAAAGTTGTATTATATTATTGTAATGTTGTGTTAACGCTGTTGTTTGTAGCTTGGTATAGAAGGATGCCAGTGTATACGAGAGGAGTCTCGTTAGACCAGAGACTACGGTGAACTGAATATAGAGTACAAGGCTCCGTTAGAAGGCCCGGAACAACGGCAATTGGATTCATGTTAGGTGTCTTAAATCTTGCAGTCTCGTGCCACTTTTAACTCCTTCCGTACCAGTCTACCCTTTAAACCCCGTAGTGTTTTGATTGTATTGTATTGTAAACTGTATAGATTGTATAATTGGATGACTGACCGAAACAATAATATCTGTAACGGATGTAACCGTAGAATCATGTAAATGGATGTAAACTGGAGATCATGTAAATGGAATGTATGTCCATAGTTCGGTTGTCAAGTTGTATAGGTTGATAGTTGGATTCATGAATTCATGGATTCATGTTGGATTGTAATATTGTAGATTGTAGATTGTAAATTATAAATTGTAGATTGTAGATTGTAGATTGTACTTGAATCATATTCAAGTCAGATTATAATAAGACTCAAACTGAGTCATACAATTAGAAAGGTAAATTGAAGTCCTGATAGTTTTGATGTTATTGGTAACCGCTGCACATGGGCGGCAGGATTTGTGTCTTTTTCAAAGACGATTACCGTATTGATAACACCGTTGTTAAGTTGTCTACCTTAGATAGGCAAGAACCTACTTCTCCGGCTCCGTGAGGCTCAAGGGATTGGTCCCACTTAAACCTATATTTACTAGGGTCCTTATTGTAATTTATAGAACTTGAGGGGTTTTTATGTAAAAATACTTTTATATACTTTTCAAAATACACCCCAAGTATTTATTATTCGTCTTTAGAGTTGTAATGAATGTATATTTTATATTGTGATATTTCTAGTGAAAATATCCTAATTTCATAAATAGAGGTATTTATTTGTAATATGGATTATATAGAATTCATGGTATTTTAGTGTAAAATTAATTCTTGTGATTTTTAGAAAAGGTGGAATATTTATATCATAACAAAATAGGTATTTTAATGATAAATATACATATATTTATACAAAAATAATTTTAATATATATTTTATATTCTAAAAATCTCATTTTCTTAAGATGTCGTATTTTAAATCTTTCGAGACCGAATGCTCCTTGCGGAGGTCTGAATCTCGCACTACTAAGCCCGAGGATGTGCGATAATCCGCACCATCCCGAACGGGTTCCCCAAAATGGGTTGTAGCGGCGCTTTGCAAAGATTTGTGTAAAATACTAAATCCTTTAGAAAACGGTTTTATTAAGTAAATGGTATTTATATGAAACAGTGTCGTCTTCCCGTATTCTATATTCCTAAGGGTTTGGTGCTATGTTGCATATGAGTGTGTGAGGAGGTAGGTCGTTATCTCATGATCTACTTAAAGGTATAGCAAGTTTTGTGATGTTAAATGTAGAATTGAAACTATGTGGTATTTTTGTAGGGTTCCTAGGCACTCTTGTGAGGGTTCATAAGGCATCAACCATGCCCGAATAAAATTTTAGACGTGCCGAACAACCCAAAGCCGGGATCTTTGCTAGATTATTAGGGTTTAACATGGAAGTAAACATCTTTACTACTAAGTGTGAGGGATTACAACCTTTGTAGTCCGCTCCTTCGCTTCATAAGCTCCGAGTAGAAGTCCCTTCGCCGCGATCCACGATCTCCCGGACTCAAGAGAGGCTCCACGACTCGAACGATCCATGCTAGCTTGTAGTATTTCTTTTCTCCGATGATCTACGTCGAAGTTGCTATAACTCAAGCTCTCTCACTCTAATGAGGTGAACACCCTAATCTAATGGGCTAGATTAGATGAGGATGATGGAGTAGTATTTATGCTATCTTTTTATATCAATTTCCCACAAGAAATCATCACAAAATGAATAACTAGTAAGCTTTCTCAAAGCTCAAGAGAGAAAAAAAGATGATGAATGATGAGTTAATCCTTTTGTGATGAATAATAGAAATGAATATATGAATAATCATGGAACCATGGTCAAGGGATGACAAGAATAACCCTTGTAAAGAATTAACTAGGACTAGGGTTTGGTTAGGTTAAAGAATGAGTCATGGATAAATATCAACCATAATATCTTAACCATGACAAAAGGAATTCCTTCTAGAAGGATCAAGAAGGAGCTAACCCTAATCAAACCCTAACCTTGTTTAATCTCTACTAAACATGTTCCATTATTAATCATATCATGTTGCAATAATATATATCACATATATATTATATATTTGCAACAAAAGAAAATAATACAGTTAACATATATCGCATATATATCAATGTATTACCCTGTGAGAAAATGAAATAATAAAGTGAGCCAATATTAGATAATTTAATACAATATATCATATATATTATTATACATTAAATCATCGAATCAACACTTGATTCGACAATCCGGCTATATCGAATATAACCGACTAATATATTATGTACCGATTCATCGAATCAACACTTGATCTGATGACCCGGTTCATATCTAAATATCGTGAGAATATAATACGGTATCTCATATCGCATTATCCTCGGTCCTGCACATATCACATATGTGCCTCTACTCCGTTTTTCCTGAGCCAAGAAAGCTCTGTGTAGGACTCTAAAGAATCATCAATACGCCGGTAGCAGGTGATGATCATATCAAACACCCACAAGCTGCAAGCGGTCAGCTAAACGTAACAGCCACCCAGGTATTGAGCGATTAGAAGATCAACAAGATAGCATGTACGTTCTTCTGTGAATCCAATCAGAAACACTCCCGTACAGTCCGGTCTGTTCGTCTGATATGTCGCATATCAAGTCTAGGGGTGGTATACGTCAGACCCCAGTAACCGATAAGTCGTGTCGATGTGTGGCTCATAACGGGTCGAGAAACTACTGGTAACACTTACCAGTAAATCTCTATATCAGCCCTGGCCAGGGACTTCCAGTTATAGCCAATCGAACACAGCACAACATCAACTCCCTATACTGGGAGAGACGAATCCCCTCCTATCGCTTATTGCCTCCATGTGATTCGGGACTGTACCAAAAAGCCACCGTTTTGCATGCCCTCTTGGACGTGGTAAGGTGGAAATCAAAGCACAGTGGGAATCACACAAGACTCTATGACGATCTCGGGTCTACAGACTACCCTGTACCAGTGTCACCGGAGAACTTCCATCTGACGTGTGGTATATCACCATCTGGGAGTTCTTAGCGAGTCCGTCCAGTGTACCCAGTCTCCACTGAGCAACCGTACACCATCTCTGATGTCAAACACCGATGGATATAGGATCATCCATCGCCCATAATATGGGTCAAGATGCGTATACGCTAGTCTACTCTGGTGTATCGATGCCTTGTCTCGATATACCCTCGACTGGGAACAGTTATAGGATGTACTCATCGACTACCATGGCCCCACTAGTATGATCTCATCATAGTCCCAGTGTCGAGTACAGATCCTAAGGGCTTTATCAACATGTGAGAGAAAGACAGTAAACCAATACAAGTCAACATGTTAAGATAAAGTGAAACCAAATAGCATACTATCATGTCGAGCAAGAAAGTCCTCTCTATATATATCCAAGCATCCATTATAATATACATCATATGTACAACAATGGCCTCTAGGGCATATACATAACTAACAATCTCCCACTTGCACTAAGTCCAGCTGCTGTAGTATCTCATACCTAGCATCCCGAATAATCTCTCAAACTGTATCTGGGGAATGGCCTTCGTGAGTGGATCCGCAGTGTTGTCCTTCGTATCTACTCTCCTGACCTCGATCTCCCGGCGATCAACTATCTCCCTGATCAGGTAATACCGCCTTAGAATATGTCTGGACTTTTGATGGGACCTGGGTTCCTTGGCCAAAGCCACAGCTCCATTGTTATCGCAATACAGAGGTATTGGATGCTCAATGGATGGAACCACACCAAGTTCACTAATGAACTTCTTTATCCAGACAGCCTCTTTGGCAGCATCGTTGGCAACGATGTATTCATCCTCCATCGTCGAGTCTGCAACGGTATCCTGTTTGGAACTCTTCCAACATACCGCCCCTCCATTGAGGGTAAAGACAAATCCCGAGTGCGACTTAGAGTCGTCCTTATCACTTTGGAAGCTGGAATCGGTAAAGGACTCCACCCGGAGTTCTCCATTACCATACACCAAGAACATCTCTTTAGTCCTTTGCAAGTACTTGAGAATGTTCTTCACAGCTGTCCAGTGACTCTCTCTAGGATCTGCTTGATACCGACTCACTACACTCAGTGAGTATGCTACATCGGGTCTGGTACATAGCATCGCATACATGATAGAGCCTACTGCCGAAGCATAGGGTATCCCTTGCATGCGAGCTCTCTCCAAATCAGTCTTGGGAGACATCTCTTTGGAGAGAGTGAGTCCAGAGGTCGTGGGTTGGTTCCCACGCTTGGATTCTTCCATACTAAACCTTTTTAGTATGGTGTCAATGTACCTGGATTGGGACAATCCCAGTATCCGTTTAGATCTATCTCTATAGATCATGATTCCCAATATGCAGGAGGCATCACCTAGATCCTTCATTGAGAATCTTTGTGATAAGAAGAGCTTGACAGATTGCAGCATAGGAATATCATTTCCTATCAAGAGTATGTCATCCACGTACAATACGAGGAAGACAACCTTACTATCTGCTACCTTTTTATAGATACAAGGTTCATCTATATTTTTGATGAAGTCAAACTCTTTGACTACAACATCAAAACAAATGTTCCAACTCCGCGATGCTTTCTTTAACCCATAAATGGATTTAAGCAGCTTGCACACATTTCCGCTGCTCCCACTATCTATGAAGCCCTCTGGCTGAGTCATGTACACGCACTCTTCTAAATCATCGTTTAGAAAGGAGGTCTTAACATCCATTTGCCAGATTTCGTAGTCATGGTATGCAGCAATGGCAAGTAAGATCCGGATGGACTTAAGCATAGCCACTGGAGAAAAGGTTTCGTCATAATCCACACCTGGTCATTGACGAAAACCCTTTCCAACAAGTCTAGCTTTGAAAGTCTCAACTTTTCCATCTACACCAAATTTCTTTTTAAAGATCCACTTGCTCCCAATGGGTTTTACCCCTTCAGGAGCATTTTCCAAAGTCCATACTTTGTTGGTGTACATGGATTCCATCTCAGATCGCATTGCATCCAGCCATTTCACAGAGTCACCACTCGTGATGGCCTGCTCGAAACTAGTTATGTCATCATCTTCCATGATGCAATCCTCGCTCCCACCATCAACGAGAAAACCGTAGTATCTCTCAGGTGGATGAGAAACCCTGCTAGATTGGCGGAGAGGCTGGGCTTCGTCGGATACTACTGAATCCTCTGGTTCTACTAAATCTTCGGCTGCAGTTTGTGTTGCTGGAACCTCTTCCAGCTCTACCTCTTTGCCACTAATTTCTTTTGCAAGAAATTCCTTTTCTAAAAAGGTGGCATATTGAGAAACAAACACTTTTTGTTCTTCAGCGTAGTAGAAAAAGTATCCTTGGGAATTCTTAGGATATCCCACAAACTTGCAAAGAACTGATCGTGCCTCGAGTTTGTTCGGATTTTGCATCTTGACATAGGCCGGACAACCCCATATCTTAACTCGTTTAAAATATGGTCTCTTCCCACTCTATATCTCATATGGTGTGGTAGGTACAGATTTAGACGGAACTTGATTCAATAAGTATGCTGCTGTCTCAAGCGCATAACCCCAGAAGGAAATAGGCAACTCAGCAGTGCTCATCATAGAGCGCACCATATCTAATAGGGTGCGATTCCTCTGTTCCGATACACCGTTGTGCTGTGGTGTATAGGGAGGAGTAAGCTGAGAGAGAATCCCATTCTCTTTTAGATAGTCAAGAAACTCATTGCTTAAGTATTCTCCTCCTCGATCAGATCGAAGGATCTTAATACTTTTGCCTGTTTGGTTCTCTACTTCATGCTTATATTCTCTGAATTTCTCAAAAGCTTCAGACTTGTGTTTCATCAGGAACACATGTCCGAATCTTGAGAGATCGTCAGTGAATTTAATGAAGTAGGAAGAACCGTTCCTGGCATGTGTAGACATGGGACCGCATACATCACTATGTACCAGTCCTAAGAGTTCCGTAACTCTTTCTCATCCACTAAACGGAGCTTTGGTCATTTTTCCTTTGAGACATGAATGGCAAGTATCATAAGATGATAATTCGAACGGATTCAAATATCCATTCTTATGTAACTTAGCCAGTCGTGTCGCATTGATATGACCAAGTCTATAATACCACAAGTAGGATTCGTTCATTTCTGAACTTTTCCTCTTATGTGTGTTTTGTATATTGAGGACTGTATTTTAATTGAGAATGAATATGCCATTATATAACGAGCCTGATGCAATCAACTTTTGATTTAGGAAGATGTTCATAACATTATCCTGTACTACAAAATTATATCCTTCTTTACTTAATAAAGAAACTGATATAATGTTGCACATCATGTTTGTTAGTTATATGTATGCCCTAGAGGCCATTACTATACATAGGATGTATATTGTAGTGGATGCTGGGACATATATAGGGAGGACTTTCTTGCTCGACATGATAGTATGCTATCTGGTTGCTCTTTACCTTAACGTGTATACTGATTGTCTCTCTGTTACATGTTGGTAAAGCCCTTCGGATGTGTACTTGACTACCTGGACTATGATGCAGATCATACTAGTGGGGACAGATAGTCTATAAGTACATCCTTCAAAGTCCCTAGTCGTGGGTGTATCGAGACGGGGCATCGATATACCAGAGTAGACTAGCGTGTACCTTCTCGACCCATACAGATGGGCGATGGATGATCCCATCCATTGGTGTTTGACATCAGAGATGATATACGGGTGCTCAGTGGAGACTGGGTACACTGGACGGACTCGCCGAGAACTCTCAGATGGTATTATACCTTACGTCAGATGGCAATTCTCTGGTGACACTGGTACAGAGTAGTCTGTTGACCCGAGATCGTCATAGAGTCTTGTGTGGTTCCCACTGTGCTTTGATTTCCATCTTACCACGTCCAAGAGGGCGTGCAAAACGATGGTTTTTGGGTACAGTCCCGAGTCACATGGAGGCAATGAGCGATAGGAGGGGATTCGTCTCTCCCGGTATAGGGGGTTGATGTTGCGCTGTGTTCGATTGGCTATAACAGGAAATCCCTGGCCAGGGTTGCTGAGATTTACTGGTAAGTGTTACCAGTAGTTTCTCGAATTGTTATAGACCTCATATCGACACGACTTATCAAGCTATTGGGGTCTGACGTTTACCACCCCTAGGCAAGATATGCGACATATCAGACGATCAGACCGGACTGTACGGTAGTGTTACTGGTTGGATTCACTGGAGTGTGAGCGAGCTTGCTCGTCGATCTTCTGATCGCTCAATACCCGGGTGGCCGTTACGTTTAGCAGACCGCTTGCGGCTTGTGGATGTTTGATATGATCATCATCCGCTGCCGGCGTATTGACGAGTCTTTAGAGTCCTACACAGAGGTTTCCTGGCTCAAGCGAAACGAAATAGGAGCGCATATGAGATATGTGCGGGACCGAGAATAATGCGTGTATGTGATACCGTATTTCATTCTCGCGATGAATGTATCGATTGGTTGTATGCGATATAACCTAGTTATCGATTCAAGGATTGATTCGGTAAGCCGATACATTGGATACTAGTCGGTGATATGCGATATGACCGGATCGTTAAATCAAGTGTTGATTTAATGATTTAATGCATAATTATATATTTGATATATTACTTTGCATTAACTAGTATCGGTTCACTTTAAAAGGATTTTCTCACTTGATTGTACAAGTTGTATATGTGATATACTTTTTGTGCAAATGATTGTATCATGTTTGATGATACATGTTAACTTGGTTAAGTGTAAAGATTAAACCATGGTTAAATTGATGATTAGAGTTTTCTTTTTCTTAATCATTTATTTATTTATTTATTTGGAAAAGATTAGAAATGAAATGGTTGCAAATTTTGTTTCTTTCTTTGAAGCTTCATCAAGCTTTGACTTTGTGACCATTTTGTCTCTTGCTTAACCCTAACCCTTGCAATTAACCATGGTCTATTCTCTACACCTAATCATGGTTATTATTATGATAAGTATCCTTTTTCTTTTCTTTTTAATTAACTTATCATAAGAATATTCTTCTTCTTCTTCATTTCTTCATGTGAAGAAAGCTTGCCTCCATCAATGGCAAGTGATGATAAAGAGTGAGAAATCCAATTCTAAAGTGAACCCACTTCCTATTTCTTCATCCTCTACCTCTTGCCAAGTAGTAGAGTGTGTTTCCTTCACAAGTTATCTTGACTTGGTGAAGTTGGAGCTTGATCTAGCGATGCTTCGACGTAGATCATCTTCGGCATGGACATCGACGACCTAGCTCGCCTATTCTCCGATGAAGCCGACGCTAGAGCCCGGAATTTGTTTTGGACAGCGAGAGGACTTCATTGCGGAGCTATGGAGGTGGAGCACCGGATCTACAAAGGTTGTATTTCCGTATTCTCTTAGTTAAGTGTTAACTAGTTTGTTTTTCGCCTAGAAATCTAGCCAACGATCCGTTCTAGGGTTTCTCGGCACCGTTTAAATTTGAAATTGGCATGGTTGATGCCTTGTGAGACCTCATTAGGGTGCCTAAGAACCCTACAGTGGTATTAGAGCTACTAGGCATTGGATGTCGACCTATGGGGGGTTCTCACTGTGTGACAGTGTGGCGAAGCATAGGCTCTTATCCCCAGGGTGTCCCGAGACCGGAAGGTGTTCCGGCGGGTTGTAGTCCTCGAGAGGGGGCATGCGCAAAAAGTAGTGGCTGAGGGACCCGTTGGTGCCACGGCAACCCCATTGGATGGGGTGGCTGCCTGACCTACAGTGGTATCAGAGCCTAGCTAGAGCCTTAGGTGATGCGTAGACGGAGTTAGAAGTCCGATCGACCCGAAACCCCGACTTGAAAGTGCTCTCTGGACATTTTCTGTTTTCGTGGTTTTTTGAGAATTAAAAATATGCAGAAAAATCAGCAGGAAATTCTAAGAATTACGGTGAAAAAAGTAATTAATGATCCCTCAAAAGTGCGGCGGAACCGCGGCATTAGCATGCTAATGCGGCGGTTCCGCGGCCGTTTTGTCTTATTAGGCACTCAATTTTGCACAGTAATTCCTATTTTGCAGTGCTGGTTTTCCTGGGAATTTTTGATCTGAAATAAAGAGTTGAGTATTTTGGGTTGTATTGGGAGTTCGTTTATTCGATCGGATTGTCAAACTCTGTCTATGTGTCTTTCCGGATGATTTTTGAATATGTTAAAAAGTTCGACCGGATATAAATACCCAACTTTTCCCCTGCCGGAAAATTTCCAAGTGTTGGATCTTTCCGTAGTTTAACGACGTTCTAAGTAGTGCAAGTAACGCGATGGACCCTCTAGAAGACAACAAACCTTAACTCGATTATGTGACCGTCTTGAACTGCCCTTTGAACCTTCGGGTTTGGGGCAGTACGGCGTGCCACATGTGAGGCATTGGCTTGACCCTTCTACGGCTGGACCGTTGCTACTGAGGCACGAACTGAATGTTGTTAGACTTATTTCATGTGTTGATCTGTATTGGGAAAACTTGGGTGTTCGATTGTTCGATCGAAAAGTTTAACATTTTCTGTTTATCTGGAATGGGATACAATAATTGGAATTCACAAAAGTTATGTGATAACTGAATGAATGTTATAAATCTAGCGGTTTAGTCTCACTTGATCGGTTGCCACGGAATTTTGATGTGATCAAAAGTCCGTCGCAATCACGTAGCGTACGCGGATACTCGCCGGGTAAACTTAATAGACAGCCTCACTCCATAGCCCCGACCAAGTGACTGTAGGAGAACCCCGTCGCCGAAAGCATCCGTTCGGGTGCTCGCGGTAGCGGTGTTCCGCCTTAGTGCACTTCGTCGACGGTATCGGGGGTGCGGCCGTCTACTGAAGTTTGCGACGAGCATTCGATCAAATTGTCGGGAATCTTGTTGAATTGCCCGACTTGGTATTGAAAAGTGTTTTCGATTTTGAGACTAAAATGCGGGGTTTATAATTGTTAGGCATGTGATGTCTAAGGAATTCATTTGATTAGGCATGCGATGTCTAAAGAGGTTGCGGATTCCAACTGTTGTAGTTTTACACTTTCTTTTCTGTGACCGTAAGTGTAATATGTGATATCGCCGGTTCGTTGCTATATGTCAACGACAATTGGGATGCGCATATTTACTTACGTTGATGACATGTGATGTTATGTGTTGCTGGATATGTTATATTGGATCGTCGTGTTTGAATAGCCGGGGTTTTTTTATGTGAGATGAGTGTTTTTCATTTTCATTCATGTAAAAACTTGTATGTAATATTCTTTTATCTGGGGCACTTCCAGGTTGCGGAAGTGGTCACCCTTTGTATATTATTTACTTTTCCGCACTAGGATAGACCCAAAGAGGGGAGCATAAGTAACCGGGTTCTAGGGTCCAGTGGGAGACCAACTCGAGGAGTCGAGTCCGGGTCTCCTAACTCTAGAATTGGTAGGGTTGCTTGCCGCTCTCGTAGGGGTCTAGGGGTGTGGGTTTGGCTATTCATCGCGACCGTGGAATCCGTGTTTTATACTGGCTCGTATTAAAAACACGGACGTCCTAGTATATCCAATATTTCATATATTTCTTCTGCTGCGATATCTGTGATGTGATCATGTGATGTTCTGTGATAGATACAGTATATAGTATATATGATATATTATATAGACGTTACTTATGTTTTACACCCGCGCTAGCCCTGCCCCGCTCTGCCGTTAGTTACCTAACCTAACGGTGCACGAGGGGACATCGAGGCGAATGCGGATGGAATAAGTGTACGTCGTATTTATCTGTGATGTTTAGGTACTTAAATGATGGGACTTCATTAATGTGATTAATGAAAGTAAAAGAAACCTAAGATGTTGTAGAATCGAATTTCAAAATAAAACAGGTAGCTACAGTTCTTGCTTTGCACAGCGGTATATGAGATATATCCTGCACCTTATTCGATGAGGAAAGGACCGAGATCCCTTCACCGGGAGTGACTCCTTTAGCAATAACTGGCAGATGCTACACACTCGGTTTGTCTTTTGATTGCTTTTAAGTGTTTTTGCTTTGCACAGTGATATATATGATATATCCCGCACCTCATTCGACGAGGAAAGGACCGACGATCCCTTCACCGGGAGTGACTCCTTTAGCAAAACTGGAAAAGCCTAAAAAACACTCCATTTTAAAATCATTCGATCCTACAACGATATCAAGTTCATTACGCAATAGGTTTTCAGAAAAATCTGTCGTAGCCCTCCGTCATTTCAGATAAATCCTGTTTAGTATTCGTGCTGCGTTTGTTGACCTTGTCAAGGCGCAGTGTGCGGTAGCTAACCAGTATTTATCTGCTTATGCATATGATGCAGATTGGGTTAGGGTAGTCGTGCGTCCTTGTTGACCTTGTCAAGGGTCGTGCGGGTGGGTTTGATTCAATCAAGAAATGACAGGTTGAACTTGACTTGCGGTCTATGGTTTGTTGACCTTGTCAAGGTCATAGATCGTTCGGGGCAAAATATTATCGGGAATTTCAAGTGTTGAAATTTGCAATGAGATTGCATACCTTCTATGAGATAGTTGGATCCCGATACCCGCTGCGAGTAATCGTTACTCCTGGGAGAGTTTTATACATTACAATTAGCCGATCAAGTAGGTGTCTAAAAAGGTGTCAATGGGGTTACGCCTCTGGGAAAACGAGGTTTACATTAATTAGGTTCGTGCGAAAGCACGGGGGACCTCCCTCAAAGTACCGACACTGGCCTGGCTGAAAGATTGGCGAACTTGTAGTGTGTAATTAATCCCGGCTAGTCTTTCCTTTTAGGGTTTGAAGGAAGATTCGATAAAAAGCAGTGGGAGCCATCCTGATTAGATAAAATAATAACCAATCTATTCTTGCAAGAGCGCACGCTAAGTGTTTTCTTCTCTCTCTCTCCAGGTAGCGACCATATCACGTCTTAATCAAGATAATAATACGGATAATTGACCGAACACACTTATTATACTGAGCTGGGGAACGTTGGTCCCGCTCCAACTTATAATTGTTATAAGACAGAGTAGGAAATTGGGGAATGCCAGATTTCCCGTGCCGCCCAAACGAAGAGAGTGCATGCTGATGCATCATCTTCGGGTGTGTTCATTATACAGAACTGTTTCTCAGTATTCTTTACGTCCTGGGTATGTGATACCAGATCAGGATCCCGCATATGTAATTTGTTACATAGGGCTACAGAAAGGTAGAAAAACTGAGAACGGGTGATAAGTTTCATGAGGCAGAAAACGGGGCAAGTGTTGCAGCCAAGTCTGTTGGTCACTGTCACCCTGTATTACCAATACATTGATTCTGAACAAATGTTATTAGATACGGAACCTGATATACAAAATCATATCAGTCTCTTTATTAGTAAAGAAATGATAAAATTTTATATAGTTGGATAATGTTTTGAACATTTCCTGTATCAAAAGTTGATCGGTTCAGGCACGTTATCTAAAAGCATTGATGTTCTAAATCAAACTACAGTTCTTTAGTATACCGAACACACAAAAGAGGAAGAGTTCACCATTGAACGATTCCTTCTTGAGGCATTGTAGACTAGGTCATATCAATGCGACCCGACTAGCTAAAGTTACATGTAGATGCATATTTAAATTAGTTTGAATTTACATCTTGTGAAACTTGCCAGTCATGTCACAAAGATAAGATGACCATAGCTCCGTTTACTGGAAACAGAGAAAGAGTTAGTGAACTCTTGGGACTGATACATGATGATGTATGTAAGGTCTCCTGTTTATATATGCCAGGACTGGTTCTTTGTACTTCGTTACATTCTCTGATAATCTCTCAAGATTCAGAAACATGTTCTTGTTGAAACACAAGTCCGAACCTTTTGAGATATTCACAGAATATAAGTTAGAAGTAGAAAACCAACGCGGGTATAAGTATTATGTCCTATGATGAGATCAGGGAGGAGAATACTTGAGCACAGAATTTCTGGACTATTCTAAAGGAGAATGAGATTCTCTCTCAGCATTACTCCTCCGTATACACCATAGCACGATGGTATATCGGGACGGAGCGATAACACCCTATATGATAAGGTGTGCTCTATGATGAGTACTACTGAGTTACCTGTTTCCTTTTTGGGAGTTATGCACTTGAGAAGCTGCATACCTATTGAATAGGGTTCGAATCAAATCAGTTGCCTACCACTTCATATTTGATATGATAAGGGAAGAGCCCATCTCTTAAGTTAGTTAAGATTTGGGGTTGTCCGGCCTATGTCTAAAAGTAAAATCCGGACAAGCTCAAGGAAAGATCTGTTATGTAGAACTGGAAATGTTCCAGCTATACAAACTGCAGCTGATGATTTGATAGAACCAATGGATTCAATAGTTACCAACGAACCTCAGCCTCTCCGCCGATCTAGTAGGGTTCCTCACCCACCTGAGAGATACTTCGGTTTCTCTATGACAGTGGGAGCGAGGATTGCATCATGAGATGATGACCCAACTAGTTTCGAGCAGGCCATCGAGAGTAGGGACTCTGTAAGAATGGCTGGATGCTTAGTGATCTGAGATGGAATCCTTATACACCAACAAAGTATGGACTTTGGTTGCTATATTTGAAGGGTTAAATCCCCATCAGGAGCAAGTATATCTTGAGAAGATTACTTGGTGTAGATGGAAAAGTTGAGACTTTCAAAGCTAGACTTGTTAAAGTTTTTCGTCATCGACCAGGTGTGAATAATGATGAAACCTTTTCCAGTGGCTATGCTTAAGTCCATCCGGATCCTACTTGCCACGGCTACATACCATGACTACGATATCTGGTGGTTGGGTGTCATGAAAGCTTTTCTAAATGATGATTTAGAAAAGAGCGTCTATAAGTACACAGCCAGAGGGCCTCGTAGACAGTGGGAGCAGCGGAAACGTGTGCAAGATGCTTTATAGGATAAAGCAGGCATCGCGGAGTTGGAACGTCTGTTTTGATGAATTAGTCAAAGAGTTTGACATCATCAAAATGGTAGATGAACCTGGTATATACAAAAAGGTAGTAGGGAGTATGGTGATGATCCTCGTAGAGTACGTGGATGACATACTCTTGATAGGGAAAGAGTTTCTTATGCTACGCTCGATCAATCTCCGCCTATCACAATGATTCTCCACATAGGATCAAAGTGATACCTACTAAATTCTGGGTTTTGGACCTATGAGATAGATCTAAATGGATGTTAGAATACTCACTAGCTGTAGTGAGATGGTATCAATTGATCCTGGGAAGAATCACTGGAAGTGTTCCAGGGTGATAAAGACGACTAAGTATCAGTCACAGGCATTGTCTTTACCCTCAATCGAGGGACGGTATGTTTGAAGAGTTCCAAACTAGATACCGTGGCATACTAGGCGATAAAGGCAGGATACATCGCTACTTAAGATGCTACCAAGGAGGATGTTTGGGTGTATATTGGTTCATGAGATGAACTACGTTCCAACCATTGTGTGACAATGGAGTTGTGGCTTATGCCAAGGAACGCCCGTCCCATCAGTGATCCAGACATATTCTAAGGCAGTATCACCTGATCATGGAGATGGTTGATCTCCAAGGAGATCGAGATTAGGAGAGTAGACTCAGAGGACAACACAGCGGATCCACTCACAAAGGCCTGTTCCCAGAGAGAGATTTTTATGGGATGGTTGAGTATGAGATACTGCAACCACTGCTATAAGATGGCCCTAGTGCAAGTGGGAGATTGTTAGTTATATGTATGCCCTAGAGGCCATTACTATACATAGGATGTATATTGTAGTGGATGCTGGGACATATATAGGGAGGACTTTCTTGCTCGACATGATAGTATGCTATCTGGTTGCTCTTTACCTTAACGTGTATACTGATTGTCTCTCTGTTACATGTTGGTAAAGCCCTTAGGATGTGTACTTGACTACCTGGACTATGATGCAGATCATACTAGTGGGGACAGATAGTCTATAAGTACATCCTTCAAAGTCCCTAGTCGTGGGTGTATCGAGACGGGGCATCGATATACCAGAGTAGACTAGCGTGTACCTTCTCGACCCATACAGATGGGCGATGGATGATCCCATATCCATTGGTGTTTGACATCAGAGATGATATACGGGTGCTCAGTGGAGACTGGGTACACTGGACGGACTCGCCGAGAACTCTCAGATGGTATTATACCTTACGTCAGATGGCAGTTCTCTGGTGACACTGGTACAGAGTAGTCTGTTGACCCGAGATCGTCATAGAGTCTTGTATGGTTCCCACTGTGCTTTGATTTCCATCTTACCACGTCCAAGAGGGCGTGCAAAATGGTGGTTTTTGGGTACAGTCCCGAGTCATATGGAGGCAATGAGCGATAGGAGGGGATTCGTCTCTCCCGGTATAGGGGGTTGATGTTGCGCTGTGTTCGATTGGCTATAACAGGAAATCCCTGGCCAGGGTTGCTGAGATTTACTGGTAAGTGTTACCAGTAGTTTCTCGAATTGTTATAGACCTCATATCGACACGACTTATCAAGCTATTGGGGTCCGACGTTTACCACCCCTAGGCGAGATATGCGACATATCAGACGATCAGACCGGACTGTACGGTAGTGTTACTGGTTGGATTCACTGGAGTGTGAGCGAGCTTGCTCGTCGATCTTCTGATCGCTCAATACCCGGGTGGCCGTTACGTTTAGCAGACCGCTTGCGGCTTGTGGATGTTTGATATAATCATCATCCGCTGCCGGCTTATTGACGAGTCTTTAGAGTCCTACACAGAGGTTTCCTGGCTCAAGCGAAACGAAATAGGAGCGCATATGAGATATGTGCGGGACCGAGAATAATGCGTGTATGTGATACCGTATTTCATTCTCGCGATGAATGTATCGATTGGTTGTATGCGATATAACCTAGTTATCGATTCAAGGATTGATTCGGTAAGCCGATACATTGGATACTAGTCGGTGATATGCGATATGACCGGATCGTTAAATCAAGTGTTGATTTAATGATTTAATGCATAATTATATATTTGATATATTACTTTGCATTAACTAATATCGGTTCACTTTAAAAGGATTTTCTCACTTGATTGTACAAGTTGTATATGTGATATACTTTTTGTGCAAATGATTGTATCATGTTTGATGATACATGTTAACTTGGTTAAGTGTAAAGATTAAACTATGGTTAAATTGATGATTAGGGTTTTCTTTTTCTTAATCATTTATTTATATATTTATTTGGAAAAGATTAGAAATGAAATGGTTGCAAATTTTGTTTCTTTCTTTGAAGCTTCATCAAGCTTTGACTTTGTGACCATTTTGTCTCTTGCTTAACCCTAACCCTTGCAATTAACCATGGTCTATTCTCTACACCTAATCATGGTTATTATTATGATAAGTATCCTTTTTCTTTTTGTTGGAGATAGTGCCCTCAGAGTCAATTATTAGGTCACAGGTACGTGATTGTAATGATTGAGGGAGGACCTATCCCGGTAGGACAGTCTTACTCGAGATGATAGTATGCTATCTGGTTTACCTTTATCATCGTGTACTGTTTTAGGTGACCTGACACGTCGCTATTACACGTTGATAGAGCCCCTAGGATTCTTGCTTGACCACCAGCAGTATGAGGGCGATCATATAAGTGGGAGCTGGGGGTCTACAAGCATATCCTTAAAAGGTCCCTAGTCGTGGGAGTTTCGAGACCGGGCATCGATACTCCATTAGTAGACTAGTGTATACAGTCGAGACCCCGACGAGGGGCGGTGGCCGGTCTCACAAGCCACTGGTGTCAGTTGGATCACCTAAGATGTATACAGGTGCTCATTGGGTTATGAGTACACCGGACAGGACTCGCCGGGAACATGCTAGTTGGTCATATACCAGACGTCAGATGGCAGTTCCCTGGTGACATGTGTGCAGGTTAGTTCATCGACCTGGGGATCGTCATTTGTCTCGTGTGAGTTCCCACTGTACTTTGATTACTACCCTGCCACGGCTCAAAGGAGTCGTGCAAACAGGTTTTAGTTGGGTACAGTCCCGAGCCACATGGAGGCAGTGAGCGTATCTTCAGGGGTTCGTCTCTCCCGGTATTGGGGGTGAGGTCGTGTTGTGTCTAGGAGAGCCATTACACAAAGTCCTTGGCCAAGGCAAGGAGATTTACTGGTAGGTATTCCAGTAGTATCTCAGGGTGTTCTGGGCTACACTCCGACACGACTTGTACCGCTTTTGGGGGTCTGACTTTTACCAACCCCCTAGGCCCGCCATGCGATACTCATAGACGAACGGACCGGACTGCACGGATATTGCCACTGACAGGCTCAGTAGGGTGTCAGGCTGAGTTCGCTCACGGACGTCCCTTTTAGTCAATACCTGGTAGCCCGTTATGTATTGGCTTATACCTCTAACGTGCTAGTGGTTAAATCGACAACCAAGGTGTTGATGAGTCTTTAGAGTCCCCCACATTCAGTTACTCATGCTTTCGGGCGAAAGGTTGTAGAGGCCGTATGGAGATATGGCAAGGTCCGACCAGATACGTGCGGTATTGCACGGATCGGGATCGGACAGTTTGTACTATAGGCCGTATGGATATATGGCAGGGTTCGATCAGATACGTGCGGTATTGCACGGATCAGGATCGAACAGATATTACTAGCCGGCTTTGGTATAAGCCGGATCCTAGTATAGTACAGTGTAGATTTTGTCTCATTGCATTTGTATTTCGGTCGAAATACAGATGCGGGTGTGTATGCACAGTATCGGGGTTTTCCTGTAATTTATTACGGGACCAGTTTTCTGGAGTTGCCAGTTTGCTTTTTGTTTCGGCCGATTTCCTTTGTTCCGTTCATTGGCCGAAGATTGGTGGAGGAGGGCTTATTTGCATTGTTGCAAATAAGCATTTGTGGAGGGGGTCTTTGCATATTATCATGTCATGATACTTGTCCCATCATTTGACTTCATAAACTCATGATTGCTTGACTTTGTATATCATCATGGTTGTTGATGATGAGGTTGGTGGTAGGTGGTTGAGTGTGGGTTTTGATTTGGTGATCATTTCCTTTTTGCATGATAGCCTTCTCTCTCTCTCCCTTTTTTGGATTGTGAGAATGGCTCCCTCTTTTGTTACACACTTGACTCTCTCATTCTCATTCTCTCCTCCCCCTCTAGTTATGGCCGGCCAAGCTTGGAGGAGGGGTTGCCCATTTTTGTAGTGGGGATTTTTGCTCTCTTGATGTTAGAAAAATCCCCAAGTTCCTCCACATTTGTTCTTGTATCATCCCTCCACCTAAAATGGCATCTCCATGAACCCCAAAGTGAGACTTGAGGACTACATATTCTACAGCGAACCTTGGGCACGTCGAGTAGCCGGCTTCGTGCCCGAGTTGCCTCGGCATTGAGGTGGGAGCCCGTAAACAAAGTAGGCGATGTGGTGCACTTCCGGCGATGAGGAGGAGACGGGACTTTTCCGCAGGAGATCGGGACCATGACGAGAAGACCGGAGGACTTGGATCGTCGGTATATCTCTAACCCATCTTCTAGTTAGCTTAGACTAGTTAATGGTTCGATCCGGGTTATAGTGCGCGGTGGTGCCGGTTTGCTAAGTCCGCAAAAATTTAAGTTATTCACCGCTTCCGCATTCCGGCGTCGGATTGACGGCCGGGGCGCCGCCGTGCACTTACAGTGGTATCAGAGCCTCCCCATTAACCTAGTCTAGCTTTGTGTAATGTGTTTTACGTTTCCGATCGAACAAAATCCCGAAACCGCATTTTTCATGCACATCAGTTTCTGTCGAATTTTTTTTGAGTCCAAAAATTTTTCAGGTTGTCTCAGAGTGATGTGCAGAGAGTTCTAAGAATACTGCAAAATTTTGGTGAAGTGATGATTCCGTACGACCGCGGAAGGGCGGCCTAAGCCCCTCATTGGCCGCGCTTCCGCCGCAGGAATAAGACTTCAGTTCATCAATTTTTTTCAGTGGGCTTGTGGGCTTAAAATATGGGTTTTGGAATATTAAAATTGGGCCCAGGTTTTCTGTGAGTGCTACAGTTTTGATTGGGGGCCCACTTGTTAATTTTTGGTCAATCGGAAAATTTTAAACACATTTTTCACAGTATTTACATTATATCTGCGACCGTGAATGTCACTCGATCGGTAAATCCTGTCTAACTGCTATAGCCCGGTTAGACGGATTTGCGAACGTGACTTTCACGTTGATGTTCTATGTATTTGCTGTGTTGTTGCGGATCGGTCGTAGGGATAGCCTGGATGCAATGCTAGTACAGTTGTGGTGGTATTATGTACATTTGATTTTGCGGGGCGAGCGTCCGACATGTGGACTGCCGTCACTGCCTGTTTGTATTATTATTTTGGGGCACGACCTGGTTGCGGTCGATGTACCCGGTGTATGTATATTTTACTTTCTGTACTAGGATTGCCCCGCGGAGGGGTGCACGGATAGCCGGGTTCTGGAGGGCAACAAGCCCGCATCTCATGGCATTGAGACGGAGGGGGCTTCACTCTAGGATTGGCGGGCTATTCGCCGCACTCGTAGGGGGTACAGGTTGACCCAGGAGGGGTGCCCAAGTTACCGGATTCCGTGAAGTGCTGGGTGGTCCATTCACGGCGCTGAAGGGGGCTGCCTCACTTCAGGTTTTGGCGGGTGACTTGCCGCGCCCGTAGGGGTCTAGGATTTCATTGCGCAGGCTATCCACACGACCAGGGGAACGTCGGGTTTCAGCAGTGGCTCTGTGAAACCCGGGGATCCCAGATATCTGTATTGTTTCTGTGATGCTGTTCATTCTCTGTGATGTTGCATTTCTTTCACGCCTTGAGCGAAATACTATATATTGGTATATATATTAGTAGATGTCGTATATGTTTTGCATCCGCGCTAGTCCAGTCCCCGCTCTGTCGTTAGTAAGCTAACCTAACGGGTAATGACGGGACCCAGTGGCGAATGCGATTTTCGTTCTTTTTGATGTGATCAATTGATGGGACTGCATTGATTCGGATCAATGCAAGTTAAAACAAACCTAATCTGATGTTGTTGGAACACTTTTCAAAAGGCTGTTATTGCAAGGACGTTCACTTTTGTTTTGCATCGCGGTATTCATTTAGAATATCCTGCTCCTCAGTCGACGAGGCAAGGGCCGAGATCCCTTCACCGGGAGTGACCCCTTGGACAAAAAGTTTGCGTCAGGGCATTAACTTCACTATAGCCGATTACTTTTGCTTTGCATCGCGGTATTTATTTGGAATATCCTGCACCCCATTCTACGGGGAAAGAGCCGAGATCCCTTCACCGGGAGTGACCTCTTTAGCAACGGTTTTCGTCACTATATTTTCAAAAAGCTATCCGTTCCTTCAACGATATCAAGTTCTTTACGTTAAAGGTTTTCGCCAGAAACCATTCGTAGCCCTCCGTCGTTTCATATGGGTAGTCAATAGTATTCAAGCTGTGTTTGTTGGCCAAAGTCAAGGCACAGTGTTTGGTAGCTGTTGGTTATTCATATGCAGCATAGATAGATGCGTTGGTTTGGAACAGTCGTATAGCCTTGTTGGCCAAAGTCAAGGGCTTGTGCGGGTGGATTCGAATCAACCTGGAGAATGACGGGTAGAACTTGACATGTGACTTATGATTTGTTGGCCAAAGTCAAGGTCATAAGAGCATGGGGCAGAAATCACATCGGGAGTTTCAAAAGAACTGAAACTTGCCAGATATGCGCATACCTTCTGGAGTGTGATGACGTGAGCGGATTCCGTCACGTTATCATGCAATGATAGTTGGATCCCGATTCCCACTGATGAGTTAGTTTACTCCTCGGGTGACCCCGACTAATTCTTCTTTCAGGTTTGGAGGAGAATTTGACGGTACAGTGGGAGGTTTCCAGATTAGATAAATTGGTAACCATTCTGATCTAGGTTAGAGTGCACGCTGAGTGTTTCTTTTCTCTCTCTCTCTTTGGCAGCGACCATTGACCCGACCCTAAGACTTTGACTCAGTGACCAAGTTGACCGAACCTTCTTTAACACTGGCTTTTGGATTGTCAGAGTTGCAAACCTCATTGCCACTCCTACTTTTACCCTTTTCTCCAGGACACCCCGTTTTACTACGAACGTCCACTTCCATTGGACAAAACCATCGTATGGTTAGATACGAACTCGAAAGAATTTATTCGAGGATGGTTTCAGGTTCTGGAGAAAACGGATAGGATTATTCAGTTGTCTTTTCCTTTTACCCTCTCTCAGGTTACGGGTACTCCTTGGTTTAGGGGTAGTACACCTATTACGCAAATTGGATTGTCTTCTTCCAAATCTTAGGCTGGTGCCGACCGGTAGGGAATGAAGAAAACCAATTAGCATAACGATGGTGTGCAGAAGGTATTAAGTTAAGACAAAGCAAGGGATTAGTAAGAGGGCAAAGTAAATTGCAACAGATATTCACGACCAAACCAAATATTTCGTTACCACCCCCACATCACCTTTGTATTTCTCCAGGACACTCCGTATCACTACGAAGATCCACAGTTTATTTGGATACTCCATCGTATGGTTATATACGAACTCGAATGGAACTTGTTCCAGTTCGGGGATGGATTCTGGTTCAGGAGAAATAGGAATAAGGTTTATTCGGTTGTCTTTTATCTTCACCCTCTCTCATTGCGAGTGTTCCTAGGATTGGGACAGTACACCCATTATGCTTATTGGATAGTCTTCTTCCAAACCATAGGCTGGTGCCGAACGGTAGGGAAGGAAGAAAACCATTTGGCCTAAAAGGGTGTGCAGAAGGTAAAGACTAAAGACATATGAAGGGATTTGGAGAGGTGGCAAAGAACTAAACGGTTACAGTCGTGAATCTGGAAGAGGCGTTACTAGGAATACCAGAATACCCCATCGGAACATTTCAATGTTTCAGTTTCACTGTGTAATGTTAAAGGAAAACTGATTTCCCGATTAGATACTTACTCCAGGGTATGTATTTACCAGGTATGATTCTCACATCTGTATAGTTTTACAGATGATGAGTGGGAGTAAGTTATTGGGAATTGGGTGATCATCCTCATTATATCGGGATTCGTTGTAATCGGTGATATTTGAGGAGATCACCTGGGCTGTTTGCCGGTCGGCAAATATTTGGTTTTGAATATCCGCTGTTGTGCACCAATTTCAAATTGATATATCTGTACGTCTATTTTCATAGAGTGAGATATACCTTTTGATATTATGTCGATGACATTTACCTATATCAGTGGATGGTTAGGTAAGGAGCATTAAACAGCGGTGTAATTCTTCTTAACCATAAGTACAGTTTTCAACCTACGACACACAGTGAAAGAGTTGTTAGACTCAGCGGACTTATACAAAGTATTGTATGTTGTCCAGTGTCCATTAGGACAGAGGGGTTGGTCCTCATACTATATTCGGTTTACTTATGACTTCTCTAGTTTTTAGACAGGTGTTTCGTGGAAACACAGGGTCCGAATTTGGAGAAGTTATAGGTATTTGAATAGAGTAGAGAACCAGGTATAGCAAGTATCGGGATTCTTCAAAGAGATCGAAGATGTAGATACTTGTGTATGGTATTCAGTTGATAGTAATGATAAAGAGATCTTGCTTCTTTTTCAGGTTACTCATAATTGGAAGTATTCCTAAGTTGAGTAACGCTGATCGGCCTCCTTCCATTTAGTTGACATGCGCTGGGGACAGCTGCATGATTTGAATCTGGTTCAATTAAATCAGTGCCTCTGTTTCTATATTGGATATAGAACAGTTCATATCTTAACGATGTTAAGGTACGGGGAGTTGTCCGGTTTATGATTAAAACCAGACACTGGACAACTCAAGGCACGTTTCTGTAATGGCTGTTTGTGGGTTGACCCAAGCTATGACGAGGGTTGACTTTCTACCATCTGGATGAACAATAGCGACATTGTTCTAGACTCGCCACAGTTTTATTAAAGATGGATTTTTTCAAAAAAAACAGTAGTGGGAGTATGGTAGAACTGGAAGTGATTCCAGAACCACAAACGATTACTGAAGATTTGATAAGGAACCTAAAGATTCAATCTGAATTGACATTCCATTGGCCACTCCGCAGATAAGGTGGGTAACTTCAGGCACCCGAGAGGCACTACGGTAGCCTCAAGGACGGTGACAGGGAAGTTCTTGTTTACCCAAAATTGCCATTGCTGTTGTTCCAGGTTACGAGACCCGGCGGGAGGATGAGTATAGCGTCGTTCTAAACCAGTTTTAGAAGTGCACGTCTATATGACTCTGCCAGAGGGTTGTCGTAGTCAGTGGGAGCAGCGGAAGCATTGGTGGACAGGTAGCTTATGTCTATTTACAGACTGAAGCACCAGTAGCGGAGATAGATCATCTATTTCTGACGTGACAGTCATAGGTTTGACTTCATCAGAATAGGGGATGGATCTGTTGAGAAGGTAGTAGGGTGTGATATCCTGGTATTTGGATGACATACACAAAGTAGGAAAGGAAACTCCTATACTACGATTAGTTATACTTTGGTCGTCACACAGTTGTTTCTCCACAAAGGAAATGGATTTTATATCAGACATACTGGTTACTAGATCTATGGTCTTAGATCTAGATTTGGGTGGTTTCCCAATCAGGGTACTTGACAGCATTCTAAGAGTATTTAGGATGGACGACTCCTGGCACGGTAGTGTACCTGCAGGTAATGGAGTCACCCTCTCCAAAGGTGTCTTACAGACTAAAGGGGAGAGGGACGGGCATGATTGGCAGATCACTTGCTCAGGCAATTGAGTCAATCGTGAGATGTCAAGTACCACACCAGATGTTGTTCTTGCACTAGATGCAATAAGTTGACATTAATCCAATCCTGGAGAAATAGTCGGAAGCAGTTTTAGAACATAAGTGGATGTTCTAGGGAGATGATAACGACAGCCTCATTCAGGAGACAGTTATCATTCCAGGCTTCCAAGGTGACATGGACGACAAGGAGGTTGTCAGAGTTATAGTTTTCCTTCTGATGAGGGGCAGTATTTTGGACAGGTGGTCCAAGGCAATACTGAGGGAGGCATGGCGCGCAGGATACTGATTAAGTTCAGTTGACGATACAGTCTAAGAAGTTTGGATTTGGAGTTCATTTATGAGCTAGGTCCCATCAGACATCCAGACATATTCTGAGACAGGTATTGCTCTTTTCGGGAGATGGCTTTCTCCGCGAACTTGAGATATAGAGAGACATAGAAAGAAACAACTAAGCGGATCCACTCACTGAGGCTATTCCTCGAACGCAATAGTTCCGCAAACGAGCTTTGTGAGACTGACTAGTAGAGGAGTTGGATGTTCGGTATCACACGGGCTGTGAGTATGCGACATCGCAATAATTAGCCTTGAGTGCAAGTGGGAGATTGTTGGAGATAGTGCCCTCAGAGTCAATTATTAGGTCACAGGTACGTGATTGTAATGATTGAGGGAGGACCTATCCCGGTAGGACAGTCTTACTCGAGATGATAGTATGCTATCTGGTTTACCTTTATCATCGTGTACTGTTTTAGGTGACCTGACACGTCGCTATTACACGTTGATAGAGCCCCTAGGATTCTTGCTTGACCACCAGCAGTATGAGGGCGATCATATAAGTGGGAGCTGGGGGTCTACAAGCATATCCTTAAAAGGTCCCTAGTCGTGGGAGTTTCGAGACCGGGCATCGATACTCCATTAGTAGACTAGTGTATACAGTCGAGACCCCGACGAGGGGTGGTGGCCGGTCTCACAAGCCACTGGTGTCAGTTGGATCACCTAAGATGTATACAGGTGCTCATTGGGTTATGAGTACACCGGACAGGACTCGCCGGGAACATGCTAGTTGGTCATATACCAGACGTCAGATGGCAGTTCCCTGGTGACATGTGTGCAGGTTAGTTCATCGACCTGGGGATCGTCATTTGTCTCGTGTGAGTTCCCACTGTACTTTGATTACTACCCTACCACGGCTCAAAGGAGTCGTGCAAACAGGTTTTAGTTGGGTACAGTCCCGAGCCACATGGAGGCAGTGAGCGTATCTTCAGGGGTTCGTCTCTCCCGGTATTGTGGGTGAGGTCGTGCTGTGTCTAGGAGAACCATTACACAAAGTCCTTGGCCAAGGCAAGGAGATTTACTGGTAGGTATTCCAGTAGTATCTCAGGGTGTTCTGGGCTACACTCCGACACGACTTGTACCGCTTTTGGGGGTCTGACTTTTACCAACCCCCTAGGCCCGCCATGCGATACTCATAGACGAACGGACCGGACTGCACGGATATTGTCACTGACAGGCTCAGTAGGGTGTCAGGCTGAGTTCGCTCACGGACGTCCCTTTTAGTCAATACCTGGTAGCCCGTTATGTATTGGCTTATACCTCTAACGTGCTAGTGGTTAAATCCACAACCAAGGTGTTGATGAGTCTTTAGAGTCCCCCACATTCAGTTACTCATGCTTTCGGGCGAAAGGTTGTAGAGGCCGTATGGAGATATGGCAAGGTCCGACCAGATACGTGCGGTATTGCACGGATCGGGATCGGACAGTTTGTACTATAGGCCGTATGGATATATGGCAGGGTTCGATCAGATACGTGCGGTATTGCACGGATCAGGATCGAACAGATATTACTAGCCGGCTTTGGTATAAGCCGGATCCTAGTATAGTACAGTGTAGATTTTGTCTCATTGCATTTGTATTTCGGTCGAAATACAGATGCGGGTGTGTATGCACAGTATCGGGGTTTTCCTGTAATTTATTACGGGACCAGTTTTCTGGAGTTGCCAGTTTGCTTTTTGTTTCGGCCGATTTCCTTTGTTCCGTTCATTGGCCGAAGATTGGTGGAGGAGGGCTTATTTGCATTGTTGCAAATAAGCATTTGTGGAGGGGGTCTTTGCATATTATCATGTCATGATACTTGTCCCATCATTTGACTTCATAAACTCATGATTGCTTGACTTTGTATATCATCATGGTTGTTGATGATGAGGTTGGTGGTAGGTGGTTGAGTGTGGGTTTTGATTTGGTGATCATTTCCTTTTTGCATGATAGCCTTCTCTCTCTCTCCCTTTTTTGGATTGTGAGAATGGCTCCCTCTTTTGTTACACACTTGACTCTCTCATTCTCATTCTCTCCTCCCCCTCTAGTTATGGCCGGCCAAGCTTGGAGGAGGGGTTGCCCATTTTTGTAGTGGGGATTTTTGCTCTCTTGATGTTAGAAAAATCCCCAAGTTCCTCCACATTTGTTCTTGTATCATCCCTCCACCTAAAATGGCATCTCCATGAACCCCAAAGTGAGACTTGAGGACTACATATTCTACAGCGAACCTTGGGCACGTCGAGTAGCCGGCTTCGTGCCCGAGTTGCCTCGGCATTGAGGTGGGAGCCCGTAAACAAAGTAGGCGATGTGGTGCACTTCCAGCGACGAGGAGGAGACGGGACTTTTCCGCAGGAGATCGGGACCATGACGAGAAGACCGGAGGACTTGGATCGTCGGTATATCTCTAACCCATCTTCTAGTTAGCTTAGACTAGTTAATGGTTCGATCCGGGTTATAGTGCGCGGTGGTGCCGGTTTGCTAAGTCCGCAAAAATTTAAGTTATTCACCGCTTCCGCATTCCGGCGTCGGATTGACGGCCGGGGCGCCGCCGTGCACTTACACTTTTCTTTTTAATTAACTTATCATAAGAATATTCTTCTTCTTCTTCATTTCTTCATGTGAAGAAAGCTTGCCTCCATCAATGGCAAGTGATGATAAAGAGTGAGAAATCCAATTCTAAAGTGAACCCACTTTCTATTTCTTCATCCTCTACCTCTTGCCAAGTAGTAGAGTGTGTTTCCATCACAAGTTATCTTAACTTGGTAAAGTTGGAGCTTGATCTAGCGATGCTTCGACGTAGATCATCTTCGGCATGGACATCGACGACCTAGCTCGCCTATTCTCCGATGAAGCCGACGCTAGAGCCCGGAATTTGTTTTGGACAGCGAGAGGACTTCATTGCGGAGCTATGGAGGTGGAGCACAGGATCTACAAAGGTTGTATTTCCGTATTCTCTTAGTTAAGTGTTAACTAGTTTGTTTTTCGCCTAGAAATCTAGCCAACGATCCGTTCTAAGGTTTCTCGGCACCGTTTAAATTTGAAATTGGCATGGTTGATGCCTTGTGAGACCTCATTAGGGTGCCTAGGAACCCTACAATGTTCGGTATATAATAGCACTCATTCAGAATCAGTGTATTACGACTTGGTAATACATGGTGATATTCGCCTACTGCTTTGGCTGCAATACTTGCACCATTCCCTACTTGAACGGAATGATCACATTTTCCCAGTTCTCTACCTTACGTAGCCCATGTAACAATTTACATATGTGGGATCCTGATCCGGTATCTAATACCCAGGACGTAGGGTGAACTAAGAAACAGTTCTCAATAACTAACACACCCGAAGAAGATGCATCAGCATGCATGTTCTTTTGGGTGGCTTGAGAATCCAGATATTCTCTTATTCCCTGTTCAGTCTTATAACTCTTATAAGAAAGAACGGGTCCAACGTTCCCCTGCTCAGTATAATAAGCGGGTTCAGTCAATACATCCATATTATTATCTTGATTATGGCCTGACATGGTCGCTACCTGGAGAGAGAGAGAAGAAAACACTTTAGCGTATGCTCTTGCAAGATTAGATTGGTTATTATCTTATCTAATCAGGATGTCTCCCACTGTTTTTTTCAAATCTTCCTTCAAACCCTAAAAGGTAAGATTAGCCGGGATTAATTGCACCCTACAATTTCATCAATCTTTCAGCCAAATCAGTGTCTGTACTTGAGGGAGGTTCCCCGTGCTTTCGCACGGACCTAATTAAAGTAAACCTCGTTTTCCCAAAGGCGTAACCCCGTTAACACTTTTCTAGACACCTACTTGATCGGCTAATTGTCCTGTGTAAAACTCTCCCAGGAGTAACTCTTACTCGCAGTGGGTATCGGGATCCAACTATCTCATAGGAGGTATGCAATCTCATTGCAAATTTCAACACTTGAAATTCCCGATAATGCTTTTGCCCCTAGCAACTTATGACCTTAACATAGTCAACAAATCATAATTGCTAGCCAAGTTCAACCCGTCATTTCCCGATTGAATTAAACCCACCTGCACGACCCTTAACATAGTCAATAAAGTCGTACAACTACCCTAATCCAATCGCATCTCATGTTTTAGCAGATAAGTACTAATTAGCTACCGCACACTACGCCTTAACATAGTCAACAAACGTAGCACGAATACTAACTAGTCTTTATCTGAAATGACGGAGGGCTACGCAGGTTTTTCAGAAAACCTTGAGCGTAATGAACTTGATATCGTCGTAGAATCATTTGATTTTGAAAAGGAGTGATTTTGAGGCTTCTAGTTTCGCTAAAGAGGTCACTCCCGGTGAAGGGATCTCGGCTCTTTCCCCATCGTATAAGGTACAGGATATATCATATATACCGCTATGCAAAGCAAGACTATATAAGCTATCAAAAACTAAACCGTGAGTTTGTAGCATCTGCCAGTTTCGCTAAAGAGGTCACTCCCGGTGAAGGGATCTCGGCTCTTTCCTCATCGAATAAGGTGCAGGGTATATCTGTCACGACCCGCAAGGTACGGAACGTGACTGGCACTTAAGTTTACGAAACGTCTCAAGACGTCCGTAAAATAAGTAAGCCAAAGCCCAGAAACTAAAACCAAATAAGCAAAAGAGTGAGGAAAACCCAATCAGTTGAAAGCGAGTTTATCAAATAAGTCATGTAAACCCCTTTTTAAAAACAATACAAATTTTTCCGAAAATTTCGGCAGAGTCTCCTTTGTAAATACTGGCCCCCAAAATGGGTACAACAAGAATATATATGAATCCAACAAATAAGGCATCCCCAAGCGGGAGCTAGCTCTTCGCCACAAGGCGGTCACAAATCCCACGCAATATAAACCAACAACATGCGAAATAATCATAAGGAAGCATGAGAAAAACAGCATGTCGACTCAAGTGAGCTCGACCCCAAAATACAGCATAAAAAGTCCACAATCTCACAGTCTCATCTCTAGGTCAATATACAACAATACTGGTAGATACAGTAGATGGAGTGCACTAGATAAAAAGAATATACAAGGTGGTACAAAAAAATAATAATATAACCCACCTAAGAGCAAAACCTCGAATCCAGGCAAAGGAGGCAAAAAAAACAAGTGCGCCCGCCGCTACTGTACTGACGGAGCGGACCTGCAAAAGACTGTGGCACAACGGGGGTGAGTTGCCAACTCGTGAGTAATAAATAACATCTACAAAGTCTATCGTATGCATGCACACAAGCATCCTAGCATCTAAAATACAGGTATGGCTGGATGCACTAGCAGGTGTGTATACAACATCAGTGTACTAGCAGGTGTATGTATGCAACATGAATATCTGAGGTCTCAATAGGTATATATAAGAATCATTCTATCTCTTTTTGTTTTTGAAACTCTTTTACAATGCCAGCATAATACTCATAGAATCGACAACAATCTGTGTCCAGCAACGACACCTAAAAACTGTCTCAAATCTCATAAATCCATGTCATAGTGTCTCTGGCCTCAGCCGTCCGGCTGACCCATCTCAATATCAATATCTCATCCTCTCGCGGCCCCGGTCGGTATCCTCTGGATATCCGCCGTGCCCAATGAAGTCACCGGTAGGTAGTCCATCCCCTGCCAGGCTCAACGTCAACAACACATTCCTCTTGCCCGGGGTACCTTACCGGGCCCACCATGTACCCGTGACGGTTCCTCCACTCCTCGACACGGATCTCGAAAACCACAGCAAACTCATGGTGGACGACACTTTACATCACTAGAAAACCGCGACTTTTTATATTTTAAAAGATCATAAGTTATAAATTTTGCGGCCTTCCCCGAAATCCAGAAATATCATAAAATCTCAAGAAATCCTCATAAGTGCATATGTCAATGATAATGAATGAACATGGTATCAATAATCAAGTTGCGATGTGTGATTAATAGATTAGGCATGAACAAATAATATGATGAAGTACATGCACATGAATAGCAATCCTACGATTTCATTTTAAGGAATTAAAGCAATAGCGCAAGTTTAAGTATCAATTATAGTAAAAGGTTTCAATTTAAAGGTTATCTAGTGTAGTGGCATGGCAATTACCAGGGTGTGTGTGTAAGCATGAATAGTGCTCGTGCTGCATATAAAAACCCTGGCAATGGTGCAGGTGTCCTATAGAATGGGTTCGTATATGTATGTCAATATAAGGCATGAATATAGCAAATAATCATACAAGTATTACACCCCTAATTACTAACATTACTAAGAATCTTTTTAAGCTACTAAAACTATCGGGCGACTTGCGCCATCCAACGATAGTCCCCCGTAGATGTTACATCTACTCACCGGAATACCTAGCTAGTCACGTCCAATCACCGCTTTCCCCTTTCGAGCCGCGTCTGACGTCTCCGCGACCGAACCTGGAATTACATCAATACCAAACATAAGGTTACATATCAAGAACGACGCAAAACCCAAACGAAGATACTAACGTTCACAAGCTAGGTACAACGTGCACAAGGTGCGCGGAACACACGCGAAAATCGCAAAACTAACTAGAATCGCCGATTTGGTCGCCCGGAAAAACTAAAACCCGAACACTCAAAAATCCGCACTCACACATCCTAAAAGTCATAGGATACGCTAAAAATGTCATCAAGACATCGCAATTAATTCATCACAATATTTTAATAAAAACTAGTAAGCTAGAATTTGCAATTTGGTGCAAACATCGACAATTAGCGACAAAGTTATCACAGTCCAACACAACCATCCAACCACACAACTAGTTAGCCACAATAACACAATTTTAACTCATTTACCATGCTACAAAACCTAATATCCAAACACAACCCTTTCTTGAATTTGGTAATTAGCAAAACAAGGAAAATATCACACAAGATTAACTTGGATTAGCATAACGTCAAGCCACTTAAGCAAAGTAACCTTATAGATTGGTTAAGTAAACAACTAGATAGCTAATTAGCTTTAATTAACTAAATAATGGTTTCTAAAAACCCTAGTTTAACCCTAACCATAAACCTTTAAAAACTAGATTAGAAACTAACACTAAATCAACTAAATTAAAGGAATTAACCAAAAGAATTTAATTAGGAAGAATTTATACCTCAACTAGAGATCTAGCAAGAACAATTTGCCTCCAAAGATGCCTCCTTTCTCCAATATTTAAACTAAAGTGGGTGTGAGAAGAGATGGATTAAGGTTTTGTGTTGCAATAGTGAAGGATTTGTTGATTTTTATTGAATTTTGATGCAATTTTTTGAAGAAAATGAGAGAAAAGAGAAGGAAAAAATAATGGAATGGGGGGGCTGCTCTCGGCCAGATGAGGGAGAGGGGAGTGGTGTGGGGTGTGTGGAAAAAGTCATGGTCAACCCCTACCAACCCACAAAAGACCCATACCCAATTAACAATTCAAAATCCATTAAAAAACCTCATTCCCATACAATATAAAAAGTCAAAGGAGCATGGAATGTTTTCCATGAGCTGCTGGAAATGGGCCGGCCTAGGGTGAGGGAAAAGTGAGAGAGAGAGTGCACAAAAAAAATTTTGTGCAAAAAGACCCTCTACAAGTCCAAAATTACAAGTTTAAGCTTAAATTCAATAAATTTCGTTTTCCATAATAAAAATTAGTTAAAACTTGAAATAAAATACTAAAAATTTATGTTACAACTAGATTTTAATTAACATGATTTTAAAGCTTAAATTTAGCCCATTTAAATTTGTATTTATCGCTAATTTAATGTATTTTCTTACCGGCTTAAAATAATATTAAAAATTGAAAAATTAGGGAAAATTTTAAACGACTAGAATTTCATAAGTAACTCATTTGCTACTAAAAACTAGCAATTACCTATCCAAATTAGGTATAATTAGTCCTAAACTGCAAAATAACAAAAAAGTCGGTTTACGGAAAAATACCGAATTTTCACCGATTTTCAGGAAAACACCAAAACGACTTTTCAAGGCGCTACAATATCACATATACCGCTATGCAAAGCAAGACTATATAAGCTATCAAAAACTAAACCGTGAGTTTGTAGCATCTGCCAGTTTCGCTAAAGAGGTCACTCCCGGTGAAGGGATCTCGGCTCTTTCCTCATCGAATAAGGTGCAGGGTATATCACATATACCGCTATGCAAAGCAAAACTGTAGCTACCCTTTTTATAATGTTTTGATTCTACAACATCTTTTAGGTTTCTTTTCTTTTTATTAATCTCATTAATAAAACCCATCAGCTTATGCTTCTTAAGCATCACAGAAGAAACGAAAGCCGTAATATTTATATATCAGCATATATATATATTATAAGCATTTGTCTCAGGCAGTAATATGATCTCATCACAGAACATGGCAGCAGAAGAACATATATGAAATATTTGATATACTAGGATGTCCGTCTTTTTAATACGAGCCGGTATAAAACACGGATTCCACGGTCGTGATGAATAAGCAAACCCACATCCCTAGACCCCTACGAGAGCGGCAAGTAACACTGCCAATTCTAGGGTTAGGAGACCCGGTCTCGACTCCTCAAGATGGCCTCCCACTGGACCCTAGAACCCGGTTACTTGTGCTCCCCTCCTTGGGTCTACCTAATGCGGAAAAGTAAATAATATACACTGGTGACATCAACCTCATCCCGGAAGTGCCCCAATAAAAGAATATTACATACAAATGAATTTTACATGAATGAAAATAAAAACCCTCATCTCACATAAAACCCCCGGCTATTCAGAACACGACAATCCAATATAACATATCACAGCAACACATAATATCTCATATCATCAACGTAAGCAAGTATGCGTATCCCAATTGTCGTTGATGTATAGAAATGAAGCCGGCGATACACCACATACTACGCTTACGGTCACAGAAAAGAAATTATAAAACTACAACATTTGGAATCCACGATCACTTTAGACATCGTAAATCTGAAATATCACATACTCCGCATTTCATGCCTAATTTTATGAATTCCACATATTGTATCACATTCCAGATAAATAGACAGTATTAAACTTTCCGAACAGATAATCAAACACCCAAAATTTCCTAAATAGCTCAACACTTGAGCAGAGTTCAAATAATCCCAGAATCTGTCACAGTACCGATGATCCAGCCGTAGAAGGGTCAAGCCAACGCCTCACATGTGGCACGCCGTACTGCCCCAAACCCTAAGGTTTAGAGGCGGTTCAGACGGTCACATAATCGAGTTAAGGTTTGTGTTCTTCTAAAGGGACCGCCGCGTTACTTGTACGTTTATCCGAAAGATTTAAACCCGATAAAAATTCAACACTTGAAAATTTTACGTGCCGGGAAAAAGTGAGTTAATGATATCCGTTCGAACATTTTAACAGTTTCTAAATATCCGGAAAACATAACAAAATTAAATATTCCGATCGAATCTACGATTACAAAATAAACCCCAGAATACTCAACACTTGAGTCAGATTAAAAATACCCAAAAAATAGCACTTACAGAAATAGATATTACAGTGCAAAAACGAGTGCATAACTATTCTGTACTGCCGCGGATCCGCGGTTCAAGAGCGGTACGGCCGCGGTTCCACGGCGGTTTGTACGGATTATGCGCTCGTTTTTCACTGTTGTGCTTATATTTCCCTGCTGAATTTTTTAGGAATTTTTAATTCTGAAAAATCACAGTTTTTAAAAAATATCCAGAGAGGGGTTTAAAATGTCGTTTCGGGGTTCGTTCGGAGTTTTAATTTCGTATACACGTTGCCTAATGCACTAGCTAGGCTCTTGTTGGAGATAGTGCCATCAAAGTCAATTATTGGATCGCAGGTACGTGATTGCAATGATTGAGGCAGGACCTATACCAATATGACAGTCTTGCTCGAGATGATAGTATGCTATCTGGTTTGTATTTATCATAGTGTACATGCTTTAGTTCGCTATTGCATGTTGATAGAGCCCATAGAATTCTTGCTTGACTGCCAGCAGTATGATGGCGATCATATACGTGGGAGCTGGGGTCTATAAGCACATCCTTAAAGTGTCCCTAGTCGTGGGAGTTTCGAGACAGGGCATCGATACTCCAGAGTAGACTAGTGTATACAGTCGAGACCCCGACGAGGGGCGGTGGCCGGTCTCACAAGCCACTAATGTCAGTTGGATCACCTAAGATGTATACAGGTGCTCATTGGGTTATAAGTACACCGGACAGGACTCGCCGGGAACATGCTAGTTGGTAGTATACATATCGTCAGATAGCAGTTCCCTGGTGACATGTGTACAGGTTAGTTCATCGACCTGAGGTCGTCATTTGTCTCGTGTGAGTTCCCACTGTGCTTTGATTTCTACCCTACCACGGCTCAAAGGAGTCGTGCAAACAGGGCTTTTTTGGGTACAGTCCCGAGCCACATGGAGGCAAGTGAGCGGATCGGCAGGGGATTCGTCTCTCCCGGTATTAGGGGTGAGATCGCGCTGTGTCTAGGAGAGCCATTACACAAAGCCCTCGGCCGAGGCAGGAGATTTACTGGTAGGTACTCCAGTAGTATCTCAGGGTGTTCTGGGCCACTCTTTGACACGACTTATACCGCTAATGGGGGTCTGACGTTACCAGCCCCCTAGGAAGATATACGATACTCATAGACGAACGGACCGGACTGTATGTATATTGTCACTGTTAGGCTCAGTAGGGTTTCTGGATGAGTTCGCTCATCAGCTTCCCTTCCAATCAATACATAGGCAACCGTTACGTACAGCTCGTACCTCTGACATGCTAGTGGTTATACCCAGTGCCAGTGTGTTGATGAGTCATTAGAGTCCCTCACAGACACTTTCCCAAGTTCGGGCGAAACGTTGTAGAGGCCGTATAGTTTTATGGCAGGGTTCGGAAAATGCACGTGCATTTACGCACGTGTCATATTTCGGGTAGATAATACTGGTAGGCTTTGGTTTAAGCCGGATCAGAGTATTATACTGTGTAGATATAATATCTTTGTCTCAGTTGCATTTATATTCGGTCGTAATACAAATGCGGGTATGTTTATACTGTTACGGGGTTATCCTGAAATTCGTTTCAGGATCACTTTTGGAAGTTGCCAGTTTTCAGTTTTCTATCGGCCGTATTAAACATTCGGTTTAATACGGATTTATCTTTTCTTGATGAGTGTGGAAGGTTCTAGATGATGACTAGGATGGTGACTAAGCTTCATGACTCATTTGTTCATTAAATGCTTTGATGACTAGATTATTATGATTCATTGTTTCATTAAATGTGTTCATACAAGGTGTTATATGACTCACTCTCTTCATTTAATGTTATGGTCACCCTCCTTGCTCCTACACTCACCCTCCTCCTCTTGATAAGTGGTCGACCCCCTCATAATAGGATGAGTGTGGTTCATTTGCTAAAAGATTAGGGTTTTAGCTTCATGGAAATTTCAGATATTCATTTCTCATTTCATTTGAATTCAAAAGGCAACTTCATTAACCGTTCGTCCATAACTTTGGACGTAACGATACAAAGTGTTCTACTCATTCTCTACATCAATCTTGGTCATCTCTTTTAGCAAACTTGATGATCGAGTTGTCTCGGTTCAAAGGCGGGAGCCCGTTTAAAGATCCGTCGACGTGGTGCCACCTGGACGAGAAGATTGGAGATTCAGGAGATCGGAGCAGCCGCAACAAAGCGTGGGATGATGGTTGAAGACCGAAGGACTCGGATCGTTCGGTATAACATTTCTACTCACTTTGTAGTTTGTTAGTTTAGCTTTAATGGAAGATCCGGGTTGTAGTATACGATAGCGCCAGTTGTAAAAGTTTTTGTTCCGCATTTGGCGTCTGTTAGACGGCCGGGGCGCTACCGTGTACTTACAGTGGTATCAGAGCCTCACCATTAAGCTTTACTAACTTGTGCTAACGCGTTTAAAATATCGATCGAACGGAATTTCGAAAACTGCAATTTTCTGGGTTAAAGTTTCTGTCGATTTTTAAAAGGGTCTAAAAATTATTTTGCGCATCACAGAAAAACAAGCAGGCTTTTATAAGAATACTGGTGAAATTTGGTGGCCCAACTCAACAGTAACGCCGCGGATCCGCCGCCGTTTTTTGAGATTGGTACTCCAATTTTCTGCAGTAGCTTCTACACAGTGAATTGTGGTTTTTGGTACAGTTCTTTTGGGCCTAGATTTTATTACTGTACAGCAGATGTACGTGGGGCCCACTTCGGGAAGTTTAGTCGATCGAAATTTTAAAATTGTTAGTATGCAGTATTTACATTATATCTCCGACCGGGAATGTAATTTGAGCGGTAAACCGCGTCTAATTGCTATAGTTCTTTTAGACGGGTTTGCGAACGTGACATTCACGTTGATGTTCTGTGTTGTGCTGTGATGATGCAGATTTGTCATGGTGGATAGCAGGGTGCAATGATAGTGCAGTTTGGATTTATTTGTGTTAGTTATATGTATGCCCTAGAGGCCATTACTGTACATACGATGTATATTGTAGTGGATGCTAGGACATATATAGGGAGGACTTTCTTGCTCGACATGATAGTATGCTATCTAGTTGTACTTTATCTTAACATGTACTCTGATTGTCTCTATATATACATGTTGATAAAGCCCTTAGGATATGTACTCGACTACTGGGACTATGATGAGATCATACTAGTGGGGCCACGGTAGTCGACGAGTACATCCTATAATTGTTCCTAGTCGTGGGTGTATCGAGACAGGGCATCGATGCACCAGAGTAGACTAGCGTATACGCATCTTGACCCATATGATGGGCGATGGATGATCCCATATCCATCGGTGTTTGACATCAAGGATGGTGTACGGGTGCTCAGTGGAGACTGGGTACACTGGACGGACTCGCCGAGAACTCCCAGATGGTATTATACCATACGTCAGATGGCAGTTCTCCGGTGACACTGGTACAGAGTAGTCTGTTGACCCGAGATCGTCATAGAGTCTTGTGTGATTCCCACTGTGCTTTGATTTCCATCATACCACGTCCAAGAGGACGTGCAAAAAGGTGGCTTTTGGGTACAGTCCCGAATCACATGGAGGCAATGAGCGAGAGGAGGGGATTCGTCTCTCCCGGTATAGGGAGTTGATGTTGTGCTGTATTCGATTGGCTATAACCGGAAATCCCTGGCCAGGGTTGCTGAGATTTACTGGTAAGTGTTATCAGTAGTTTCTCGAACTGTTATAGACCTCATATCGACACGACTTATCGAGCTACTGGGGTCTGACGTTTACCACCCCTAGGAGAGATATGTGACATATCAGACGACGAGACCGGACTGTACGGGAGTGTTACTGTTTGGATTCACAGGAGAATGTACAGGCTTGCTTGTTGATCTTCTGAGCGCTCAATACCTGGGTAGCTGTTACGTTTAGCTGACCGCTTGCAGCTTGTGGGTGTTTGATATGATCATCACCTACTGCCGGCGTATTGACGATTCTTTAGAGTCCTACACAGAGGTTTCTTGGCTCAGGAAAAACGGAGTAGGAGCACATATGTGATATGTGCGGGACCGAGGATAATGCGATATGTGATACCGTATTATATTCTCGCGATATTTGATATCAGCCGGGTCATCGGATCAAGTGTTGATTCGATGAATCGGTACGGATAAATATTAGTCGGTTATATGCGATATAGCCGGATTGTCGGATCAAGTGTTGATACGATAATTTAATGTATAATAATATATATGATATATTAAATTACATTAACTAATATTTGCTCACTAAAAGATTCTTTGTCTCACTCGGGTAATACATTGATATATATGCGATATATGTTAATTGTATTATTTTATTTTGTTACGATAAATATTATATATGTGATATATAATATTGTAACATGATATGATAACTAATGCAACTTGTTTAGTGGAGTTTAAACATGATTAGGGTTTGGATTAGGGTTAAGCTTTCTAGATGTTTCTAGAAGGTTTTCTATTTTGTTTTGGAAAAGATATTTACAAGTGACTCATTCTTAACTCAACCCAAACCCTAACCCTAGTCAATTCTCTACAATGGTTAAGTCAACCATGGTTGCATTATTCTTCATATTAATCCTTTCATTATTCATCACAAAAGAAAATGGATCACTATTCTTCTTCTTCCTTCATTCTTTCATGAAAAAGCTTGCTAGATTTTTCAAAAGTGATGAATAAATATGAGAAAAAGATAAATAAAGATAGCAAAAATCCTACTTCATCATCCTCATCTTCCCTTGCCATTTAGATGAGGGTGTTTACATCATTAGATGAGTGTTAGCTTGTGTTAACGAAACTTCAAGGTAGATCATCTTAGTATCGAAGATCGGAAGCAAAGGTTGCATCTTTCTCTTCGTGGAACCTTTCGAGAGTCCGGAACCCGATGATCGCAGCGAAGGGACCACAACACGGAGCATATGAAGTGAAGGACCGGATCTACAAAGGTTGTAATCCCTCTCACTTAGTGTTAAAGTTGTTAACATGTTAGTTTTCGCCTAATCTCTAGTTTAAAGATCCGTATTCGGATTGTTCGGCACGGCTAAATTTTTAATCGGACATGGTTGATGCCTCGTAGACCCTTGTGCGCGTGCATAGCAACCCTACAATTTGTACATTTGATATTGCGGGGCGAGCGTCCAACATGTGGACTGCCGTCACTGCCTGTTGTATAATATTCTTTTGGGGCACGACCGGGTTGAGGTCGATATACCCGTTGTACATATTTTTATTTCTGTACTAGGTTTACCCCACGACGGAGTGCACGGATAGCCGGGTTCTGGAGGGCAACGGGTCCGTATCTCATGGCTTTGAGAGGCAGAGGGGCCTCACTCTAGAATTGGCAGACTATTCGCCGCACTCGTAGGGGGTACAGGTTGACCCAAGGAGGGGTGCTCAAGTTACCGGATTCCGTGAAGTGCCGGGTGGTCATTCATTTTGCTGTAGAGGGCTGCCTCGCTTCAGGTTTTGGCGGGTAACTTGCCGCACCCGCAGGGTCTAGGTTTCATTGCACAGGCTATCCACACGACCAGGGGAACGTCGGTTTTCAGCAGCGGCTCTGTGAAACCCGGGGATCCCAGATTATCTGTATTGTTCTGTGATGCTTATTACTTTTCTGTAATGTCGCATATTATCACTGTCACGACCCGAAAGTACGGAACATGACCGGCACTTAAACTACGAACGTCTCGAGGCATACGTAATCCAAGTAAACCGAAAACCCAGAAATCCAAACCAAGAAAAGTAGTAGAGTGCAGGAAAAACCAACTTAAAGCAAGTAGTTTCAATAGCATAAGCCGAATTATGCGGTTAAAAAAAACATCAAAAATTTACTGAAAATTTCGGCAGAGTCTCCTTTGTAAATACAGGCCCCCAAACGGGATACAACATGAATAGTATACGAAATCAAGAAAAAGGCATCCCCAAGCGGGAGCTAGCTCTTCGTCAATCGACGGTCACAACCACACAAGCAATATAATATACAACGCCAATGGCGAGGATCAAAAACTCAAAAGGGAACTCAAAACCACCAGAAATATAACGAGCGACTCTAAGGTCGAAAGAATAAACAACACTGGTCTCTATCTCAATAGATACATGTTTGGTTGATAGAACTTCTAGATACAACAGAATAATGATATACAAGATATATAATGGGGGTATGATACAAGTAAACCCACCTACTAGCAAATCACCCGAATGAAACTGAGCCCGCAAGCCGTAATGAAACCTGTACGGCAAATCTGCAAGAAACTGGGGCACAACGGGGGTGAGTTGCCAACTCGTGAATAGAAAAACATCTACGCACAGAAATCGCATAAATAACGCAACCTAGGTCAATGATCATAATATATCCTCAAATATAAGTATAACAGGTAGCCTATAACAATGACTAGGGTAATATCTAACCCGAGTAAAATTTCATGTGCCCGTGTCAGTGCCTCAGGTAGCAATATATCATATGAATGAGGTATGAATGCATGAAACAGAATACATGTAAATGAAGAAACTGTTTTCATAAATTAGTGAGATTTCCTTCGTATTTTTAAACTGAGGTATCATAATGAAATCAGTATCAACAGTGTCTAGCATCGACACAAAACATAAATCTCACTGTCTCGAAATATCAATGTCTCAATCTCAATATCTAGGGCGCCGTCAGTCCGGACCGGCCCCTACCATCCATCTCAAGACCACGACGGTATCCTCCGGATATCCGACGCGTCGGGTAATATCACCGGTAGGTAGTGCTCCCCTGCCGGGCTCAACGTCAACACCACATTCATCTTGCCCCGGGGTACCATACCGGGCCCACCATGTACCCGTGACGGTTCCTCCACTCCTCGACACGGATCTCCAAAACCACAGCAAACTCATGGTGGACGACACTTTACATCACTAGAAAACCGCAACATTTTATATTTTAAAAGATCATAAGTTGTAAATTTTGCGGCTTTTCCCGAAATCCAGAAATATCATAAATCTCAAGAAATCATCACAAGTGCATATGTCAATGATAATGAACTAGGCATGAACAACTGAATAACAGTATGCATGAAGTGGTAGGTAATAACTACAATGTCTAATATGGCATATAAGGGAAGTACACTAATATCATGTCAAAACTACCAGCTAACAATCTAAGTCAAGTAATTATATTCTCTAAAGTGTACGTGACATGGCAATTACCGATGAGGATGTGTGTGAGCCGGCAAGTAGGTGTACGTGGTACATACGCATCATCGGTAATGGTGCTGGTGTCCTAACAACATGATATCAATAATGGAATATGCAGCAAAATAAATATGCGAGGCAGAGCGAACAGCAATAATGTGCGGGAGCTGAATACTAGACACAACGATAACTAATCTGCAATAATCTAATATAAGTCCTACGAATGGTGCCTTTTGAAATAACACGAATCATGGGGTTTTGAAAATAGGGGCTACGGTGTTTTTATGAAAAGATACGTCGTTTTTGAAATATCCGTAGATTCCCTTGAGCTGTCTTTAAAAATGCCCACGATTCGTTAGTTTTTGAAATAGGTAAGAAGTCTAATCTAATCTAACAACTACACTAAACTATACGGCTGAACTAACAAGCTGAACTACAGGTAAGGAAACCGCCTATCATCTGAGTCGATACATATACATACCTGTATATGTATAGTCGGTGATCCCGCCTCAATAATATCATATCCGATACCATATCTATAATCAGGCATCCCAAGTCAAGAGTTCGGATCAATCATCAATATAGCTCGTACGTAAATCCGTCGTACGGCATCCCAATCTGGGTACGGGTCAATATCACATTCATCATACTATTCACCTGGTATCCTCTTTATCAAATATCATGATCGGGGTACTGATCTACGTCTAGTACCATACTGATACCGCCTACGTAAGCATGGACGTGTGTGAAACACTACGTCAAGGACCCGCTACAACGTCATGTCGTCTCTAAGATACGAACCCTGCTATATCACCGATCTCACGGCCTCAAATCGAATCTCATCGACTCAGTTCAATCCCAAGTATCATCCTCAATCCGTATGTGAACACATAGTCCCATACCCATGTGAACACATAACTATAATGAATCCCATGAGCACATATCAATAGGAATGTATGCAAGTATGTATATGTGTATGTGTAGTGCAACACTACCCTAGGGTTCGCAATGCTAAAATAATCCAACACACTAATATCCATCCTAAGCACCGTTATTAATCCCAAAAAAATATAATAATTGTTGGTGTGTATACGCATCCGTATACACCACCACGGACTGCGGGGGTGCTATACGCCATCCACCCGACTTCTCCCCGTAGATATAAATCTACTCACCTGGTCCTCGCTAGCCGGTGCCGACGTCGCCACGCGCTTGCTTGTCGTCTCGAAGTCTACATGGGGGTACCTACATATCATAACGTACCATATCGCATTAAAATTAAATTCGAAATCGAAACGGCATACGAAAATCAAATCGGCACGCGTATCACGCATAGGTCCAAACCTATCGCCCACGCATGCAGGAATAGTCAAACCAACCCTCGATGTCGATGTACGAACGTCAAACCATCGAGAAAATCCAATCACACTCATTTGCACATTCACGAACACTAATTTTAATATAAACTAGGTTAAAACTCACAAAAACCCCAATTTCACTTAAAAGGTCATTTTTCCGAAAATCTAGAATGCACATTTCGCCGTTTTTGTACAAAATATGATGTTTAAATGAATGTGGCGGCCAATATATTTATTAAATATCTTAAATAAGTCATATAAACAATTTCCGGAATTTAATCTCATTAAATTCCAAAAATCCTAATATTCTAGTTTACAAAAATACCCTTTTTAACAATTTCAAAGCAAAATGCACAAACTACAATCTAGCTTAGAATTGCATGATCCAAAGCATTAAACCACACTTAATAAAGTTAATGAAGCCAAGAAAAACCTAATCACATTTTTAATCCCAAGAATTTAACAAATTTCAAAAACCTAGTAAGCAAATTAGCAAAATAACAAAAATTTTAAGCTAGCCATTAGCACTAGCTACTAAACTTGTATTAACATGACAACAAAGCCTAATTATAACACACAACCATACACCAATTTTATAAACCCTAACTTGCATTCAATTTCACAACTTGAATTCCAAAACTTGCAATTAAACTCACATATCCAAATAACACTTAATTAAATTAGCTTAAGAAATTAGTAACAATTTAAGCAACAAAAAGTTTTAGAATTATACCCAAAAATATATGAAGGTCCACAAGACTCCATGGCCTCCCAAAATGCTCTCTTTTCACAAGGATCCATGCTAAACGGGCTAAGCTAAAATGGGTAGGACTTTGATTTTGATTTTGTGGGATTTTTGGTGGATTTTTGATGCAATTTTTGATGAAGTTTTGAAGAGAAAAGAGAAGGGAAATGGGGGGGGCTGTTGCTGCAGTAGGAGAGGGGGGGCTGCTGGAATTGGAGTGGGAGAGGAGAGAGAGGGAGGTAGAGAAAGTGGGGGAAGAAGTCAAAGTCAATTCAAGGTCAAAGGTCCACCTCATTTCTCCATTTTCTTTTCTTTTCTTTCATTTCTTTCCTTTGAAATTCAAGTGGGGAAAATAAATGGGGGCTGCTGAATTCTTCAAGGGAATAAGTGAATGGGGGTGTGTGGGTGTGGGTACGGGTGTGGGGTGATGAAAAATGATAAATACAATACCCCAAACATCCATTTACGCTAAAAAAGCCTTTTTTCAATAATTTCTAAACCGTTTTGGCAAATGATTTCGTTCCAAAAACCACATGATAAAATTTTATTTAATGTTTTATGATGCACAAAATTTGTTTCAACTCATTCCAAATTTGTAATTTTCCCTAATTAAATGTATTAGTGACGGCTTAAAATAATAATAAAATAATATTTTTTTCAGAAAATTTGAAATTTCACCAGCGGCTCAATAAACACCAAATAATAGCAATTAAATAGCTAGAATATGTATATTTAATTTTTATAATAATATATTTGTATTTTGACTTTTTACAGAAAACCCCCTTATTTTACCGATTTTTTTTGAAATTTCACCGAAACGATTTTCAAAACGTTACAATCTTCCCCCCTTAAAGAAATTCGGTCCCCGAATTTAAATTAAAACTCTCCCCAAATACTAAAACATCTAAACCAAAACCATCAAGTCGTCGGGGCTCCGAAATTGTAAATACATAAAACAATTCGTAGCGCAGCGCATGCGCATGAAAAATGAGCATATAACTCAAATCACAACTCCGTCAAGCATCCCGCAATCATCGGAGTCATGGAGAAGACATCAATGCCAAATCCAAATCAAAACCAATATGATATAACTCGAAACTATACATGTAAATATCGAATCTATATCTGTAAGTATCCGAAGGAAATGCATGTCAAATCTCCTTAAGTCGCTGTGCAACGCGTATAACACTGCACAGTGGCGGACGTCTATCATAAGAAAATAACTATATACATATATACCTTTGTTTGAAATGTACGTCCCGCCGTTTTGGAAACAATTTAGAATGGTCTCCTTGTTTTAAACATTTCGTGTCATATCAGACATGTAGGTAAATACTGAGGCTATAGCTCGCTTTTTGGAAATCCCTTCAATAACTATTAATGCATGCAAAATGTATTCAGGTACTGTCCTCTGACTAGTCCTGCTCAGTACGAAAACACATAGCAATATCATAAAAACGTACTGCTCTATAAGAAATCAATCCCAAAATATGCACATGAATACTACGTGCATCTGGTGCGCACGGAAATCAAAATCCATGAATGTGCCATACATGCGCACAGAAACAACATCTAAGTGCATCAGGTGTGCACGAAACATCTGTCGTAGGCAACATGTGTGCCTGACAGCAAAATCAGGTGCATCTGACATGCACAAAAAAAAAGTCTCGATTTAGTGCCTCTGGTGTGCACCAAAATCACCCTTCAAAACATGCGCCCAACATGCGCGAAAATCCAAATCAGGTGCATCTATCGTGCATGAAATCATGAAATCCAATATCAAGCGCCGAACGTGCGCAAAAGCAATCAGATGCACAAGGTGCACAAAACAAATATCGAGTATCACAATCAAAATCGAAGTCCAGTGCATCTAAGTGCACAAAAGGCGTATCACTGCACTGCAAGCATATATAAACTATACCGAGTGCAGGAACGAAATCGTGTGCATGCATACGCACAAAACCAACTCAACTGTTTAAAACCGTAAAATCACAAACATGTGAAACTAAAGAACGAAAACGATATCAAGTGCAACACTGTGCAAAGGTCGTAAATCCTCAATCATCAAAATCAATCATACGAATAAATCATCCAAAACATCGTAATCAATAATGGCGGAATAGTACTGCTCAAGCGCATCCTCTAAGAATCTCGGCCAACTGTCGCGGTCACTAGTGGGACGTCTCGTCGATGATCATGAACTCTGTCCTGCTGGCGTGCGTAACCATGACCACTCCTGGGTCAAGGTCTTCACTATGAATTACCGATCTTTCGGTCCATCGGCTCATCGGCCCTATCAGGTGTGCTAACGGGGACGATTCCGTTCTGGCACTTCTCTGGTCATCTCTTGGTCAATCATCGCGACCACTCGTAAGACACCATATCACTGGCGTCGGCCTCTGGCTCTCTGAATGTACTTGACACATCTGATCCTGGGTGCAAGTATCATTGCAGCAGTGTCCTGGAAGGAATCCTGCTCACGGTCTCGTCCATGTCTCGTCTCTGCCAACTGTCCGGAAGTCATCGTCCTTTCCTATATCTGCATCTTGCTCTGGAACGACTGCATACTCATCGCGACTCCTTCTGGAAGGTAAATCCAAGTACTATGCCTCGGCATGCGCATCGCATCTCTGATGTCGGCGGAGTGGAACGTCATCTCATCTAGATCTGGTACGAACCTCTTACTTCACTTTTCTCTAATGTCGTCTGCTTTGGACTCGTCTCGTCGCGGCTGCATGGACTGAGCTCCAACGACTATCCTCGTATCTGGAGTCTCCCAAGAATGCATCTCACCACCTAGCATCCGAATTAAGTCGAGCCATCCGATCGAGTCGTCAAAACCTTATAATCCCCCAAGAGCTCAACCTCTTGGGCACAGTTTAATAGTATCGAGTACATACCACAGCATCGGTGGTCCAGCCGTAGAAGGGCAAACCCAAGCCTCACTAATGGCGCCGTAGAACTGCCGCAAACCTGAAGGTTCAAAGGCTTTCACACGGTCATTAAGTCGAGTTAGGGTTTCATTCTTCTAGAGGGACCATAGAATTGCCTGCATGTCTTTCCGACTACTTTAAACTTGGATAATTAGGTTTCTGACATTCGATCGTCTCTGTCGACTCCGAACGTCTCCGCGTGAAGTCGTCTCTAGCTGGAATCAATCTATCCGATGACCTCGCATTGGGGTAAGCGAACGAACCACCTTTCCTAGTCATTCATCATCGGGTGACTAGCGACCTTCTATCATCTATTCGTACAACTCGCCCCGCCATAGTTCCATCATATGGTATGATATCTCGTCGCTCGCAGCAACAACTGGCTCGCTCGTCTGCACGCTGAACAGTGCCTCAATCATCAGGAGTAAGCAACACACCAACGGTCATCAAAATCTGGCTGGCCTCGGTCAGTGGCTCAATCCTCTAATGTCGATCAGCACATCCGAGTAACCTCATAAAGGCGATCCGCCAAACGCTCGTGGCGCGGAAACACAGTAAAAAGACACATCTCTGCAATCGTGTGTCACCGGAATTTCGCCCTGGTCAGTCCTCGTTCGTGACGAGCTTGTGCTGACCGTAACTCTAGCCGTAGCTCTCCCTGCCGTAACCGTAGCAGCAAAACCAAACTGATACCGATGAGGCTAGATCGGAATGAATATAATACTGAACAAGGAAATGTACATCCTAAGGCTTCATAAGTGGAGTGGCGTGTCGTAAATATGCCGCGGAACATACCAACGGTACGTCACTCTACTTTAGTCACCTATTCCATCAACCAAGGGTCATCCTACGCTCCGAAGGTTAAAACCTAACGCTCTGATACCAACTTTGTCACGACTCGAAAGTACGGAACATGACCGGCACTTAAACTACGAACGTCTCGAGGCGTACGTAATCCAAGTAAACCGAAAACCCAGAAATCCAAACCAAGAAAAGTAGTAGAGTGCAGGAAAAACCAACTTAAAGCAAGTAGTTTCAATAGCATAAGCCGAATTATGCGGTTAAAAAAAAATCAAAAATTTACTGAAAATTTCGGCAGAGTCTCCTTTGTAAATACAGGCCCCCAAACGGGATACAACATGAATAGTATACGAAATCAAGAAAAAGGCATCCCCAAGCGGGAGCTAGCTCTTCGTCAATCGACGGTCACAACCACACAAGCAATATAATATACAACGCCAACGGCGAGGATCAAAAACTCAAAAGGGAACTCAAAACCACCAGAAATATAACGAGCGACTCTAAGGTCGAAAGAATAAACAACACTGGTCTCTATCTCAATAGATACATGTTTGGTTGATAGAACTTCTAGATACAACAGAATAATGATATACAAGATATATAATGGGGGTATGATACAAGTAAACACACCTACTAGCAAATCACCCGAATGAAACTGAGCCCGCAAGCCGTAATGAAACCTGTACGGCAAATCTGCAAGAAACTGGGGCACAACGGGGGTGAGTTGCCAACTCGTGAATAGAAAAACATCTACGCACAGAAATCGCATAAATAACGCAACCTAGGTCAATGATCATAATATATCCTCAAATATAAGTATAACAGGCAGCCTATAACAATGACTAGGGTAATATCTAACCCGAGTAAAATTTCATGTGCCCGTGTCAGTGCCTCAGGTAGCAATATATCATATGAATGAGGTATGAATGCATGAAACAGAATACATGTAAATGAAGAAACTGTTTTCATAAATTAGTGAGATTTCCTTCGTATTTTTAAACTGAGGTATCATAATGAAATCAGTATCAACAGTGTCTAGCATCGACACAAAACATAAATCTCACTATCTCGAAATATCAATGTCTCAATCTCAATATCTAGGGCGCCGTCAGTCCAGACCGGCCCCTACCATCCATCTCAAGACCACGACGGTATCCTCCGGATATCCGACGCGTCGGGTAATATCACCGGTAGGTAGTTCTCCCCTGCCGGGCTCAACGTCAACACCACATTCATCTTGCCCCGGGGTACCATACCGGGCCCACCATGTACCCGTGACGGTTCCTCCACTCCTCGACACGGATCTCCAAAACCACAGCAAACTCATGGTGGAAGACACTTTACATCACTAGAAAACCGCAACATTTTATATTTTAAAAGATCATAAGTTGTAAATTTTGCGGCTTTCCCCGAAATCCAGAAATATCATAAATCTCAAGAAATCATCACAAGTGCATATGTCAATGATAATGAACTAGGCATGAACAACTGAATAACAGTATGCATGAAGTGGTAGGTAATAACTACAATGTCTAATATGGCATATAAGGGAAGTACACTAATATCATGTCAAAACTACCAGCTAACAATCTAAGTCAAGCAATTATATTCTCTAAAGTGTACGTGACATGGCAATTACCGATGAGGATGTGTGTGAGCCGGCAAGTAGGTGTACGTGGTACATACGCATCATCGGTAATGGTGCTGGTGTCCTAACAGCATGATATCAATAATGGAATATGCAGCAAAATAAATATGCGAGGCAGAGCGAACAGCAATAATGTGCGGGAGCTGAATACTAGACACAACGATAACTAATCTGCAATAATCTAATATAAGTCCTACGAATGGTGCCTTTTGAAATAACACGAATCATGGGGTTTTGAAAATAGGGGCTACGGTGTTTTTATGAAAAGATACGTCGTTTTTGAAATATCCGTAAATTCCCTTGAGCTGTCTTTAAAAATGCCCACGATTCGTTAGTTTTTGAAATAGGTAAGAAGTCTAATCTAATCTAACAACTACACTAAACTATACGGCTGAACTAACAAGCTGAACTACAGGTAAAGAAACCGCCTATCATCTGAGTCGATACATATACATACCTGTATATGTATAGTCGGTGATCCCGCCTCAATAATATCATATCCGATACCATATCTATAATCAGGCATCCCAAGTCAAGAGTGCGGATCAATCATCAATATAGCTCGTACGTAAATCCGTCGTACGGCATCCCAATCTGGGTACGGGTCAATATCACATTCATCATACTATTCACCTGGTATCCTCTTTATCAAATATCATGATCGGGGTACTGATCTACGTCTAGTACCATACTGATACCGCCTACGTAAGCATGGACGTGTGTGAAACACTACGTCAAGGACCCGCTACAACGTCATGTCGTATCTAAGATACGAACCCTGCTATATCACCGATCTCACGGCCTCAAATCGAATCTCATCGACTCAGTTCAATCCCAAGTATCATCCTCAATCCGTATGTGAACACATAGTCCCATACCCATGTGAACACATAACTATAATGAATCCCATGAGCACATATCAATAGGAATGTATGCAAGTATGTATATGTGTATGTGTAGTGCAACACTACCCTAGGGTTCGCAATGCTAAAATAATCCAACACACTAATATCCATCCTAAGCACCGTTATTAATCCCAAAAACATATAATAATTGTTGGTGTGTATACGCATCCGTATACACCACCACGGACTGCGGGGTGCTATACGCCATCCACCCGACTTCTCCCCGTAGATATAAATCTACTCACCTGGTCCTCGCTAGCCGGTGCCGACGTCGCCACGCGCTTGCTTGTCGTCTCGAAGTCCACATGGGGGTACCTACATATCATAACGTACCATATCGCATTAAAACTAAATTCGAAATCGAAACGGCATACGAAAATCAAATCGGCACGCGTATCACGCATAGGTCCAAACCTATCGCCCACGCATGCAGGAATAGTCAAACCAACCCTCGATGTCGATGTACGAACGTCAAACCATCGAGAAAATCCAATCACACTCATTTGCACATTCACGAACACTAATTTTAATATAAACTAGGTTAAAACTCACAAAAACCCCAATTTCACTTAAAAGGTCATTTTTCCGAAAATCTAGCAAGCACATTTCGCCGTTTTTGTACAAAACATGATGTTTAAATGAATGTGGCGGCCAATATATTTATTAAATATCTTAAATAAGTCGTATAAACAATTTCCGGAATTTAATCTCATTAAATTCCAAAAATCCTCATATTCTAGTTTACAAAAATACCCTTTTTAACAATTTCAAAGCAAAATGCACAAACTACAATCTAGCTTAGAATTGCATGATCCAAAGCATTAAACCACACTTAATAAAGTTAATGAAGCCAAGAAAAACCTAATCACATTTTTAATCCCAAGAATTTAACAAATTTCAAAAACCTAGTAAGCAAATTAGCAAAATAACAAAAATTTTAAGCTAGCCATTAGCACTAGCTACTAAACTTGTATTAACATGACAACAAAGCCTAATTATAACACACAACCATACACCAATTTTATAAACCCTAACTTGCATTCAATTTCACAACTTGAATTCCAAAACTTGCAATTAAACTCACATATCCAAATAACACTTAATTAAATTAGCTTAAGAAATTAGTAACAATTTAAGCAACAAAAAGTTTTAGAATTATACCCAAAAATATATGAAGGTCCACAAGACTCCATGGCCTCCCAAAATGCTTTCTTTTCACAAGGATCCATGCTAAACGGGCTAAGCTAAAATGGGTAGGACTTTGATTTTGATTTTGTGGGATTTTTGGTGGATTTTTGATGCAATTTTTGATGAAGTTTTGAAGAGAAAAGAGAAGGGAAATGGGGGGGCTGTTGCTGCAGTGGGAGAGGGGGGGCTGCTGGAATTGGAGTGGGAGAGGAGAGAGAAGGAGGTAGAGAAAGTGGGGGAAGAAGTCAAAGTCAATTCAAGGTCAAAGGTCCACCTCATTTCTCCATTTTCTTTTCTTTTCTTTCATTTCTTTCCTTTGAAATTCAAGTGGGGAAAATAAATGGGGGCTGCTGAATTCTTCAAGGGAATAAGTGAATGGGGGTGTGTGGGTGTGGGTACGGGTGTGGGGTGATGAAAAATGATAAATACAATACCCCAAACATCCATTTACGCTAAAAAAGCCTTTTTTCTTCAATAATTTCTAAACCGTTTTGGCAAATGATTTCGTTCCAAAAACCACATGATAAAATTTTATTTAATGTTTTATGATGCAAAAAATTTGTTTCAACTCATTCCAAATTTTTAATTTTCCCTAATTAAATGTATTAGTGACGGCTTAAAATAATAATAAAATAATATTTTTTTCAGAAAATTTGAAATTTCACCAGCGGCTCAATAAACACCAAATAATAGCAATTACATAGCTAGAATATGTATATTTAATTTTTATAATAAGATATTTGTATTTTGACTTTTTACAGAAAACCCCCTTATTTTACCGATTTTTTTTGAAATTTCACCGAAACGATTTTCAAAACGTTACAATCACGCCTGGAGCAATTATTGTATATTGGTATATATACTATTAGATGTTGTATATGTTTTACACCCGCGCTAGTCCAGCCCCCGCTCTGTCGTTAGTTAAGTAACCTAACGGGTGATGACGGGACCCAGTGACGAATGCGGATGGCATATACGTACATTTTATTTTCGTTCTTTTCTGGTGCGATTGATTGATGGGACTGCATTGATTCTTATCAATGCAAGGATAAAACAAACCTATATTTGATGTTGTTGGAACAAAATTTAAAAAGGTGTTATTACAAAGATGTTTCCTTTTGTTCTGCATAGTGATATTCAGTTAGAATATCCTGCACCTCATTCGACGAGGCTAGGGATGATATCCCTTCACCGGGAGAGACCCCTTGGGAAGAAGTTTGCGTCAGGGTAATAACTTCAATATAGTCGATTACAAGTTTCTTTGCATCGAGGTATTCAGTTGGAATATCCTGCACCTCGTTCCCCGAGGAAAGAGCCGAGATCCCTTCACCGGGAATGACCTCTTTAGCAAAAGGTTTTCATCACTATATTTTTATAAAAGCTATCAGGTTCCTTCAGCGATATCAAGTTCATTACGTTAAAGGTTTTTCGCCAAAAACCAGCCGTAGCCCTCCGTCATTTCTTATGGATGGTCAGTAGTATTCAAGCTATGTATATTTGGCCCTTAGTCAAAAATAGTGATTGGTAGCTGCTGGGGTGTTCACATGTTGCATAGATAGATGCGTTGGTTTGGGACAGTCGTATTACTATATTTGGCCCTTAGTCAAGAGTATGTACGGGTGGGTTCAAATTGACCTGGATAATGATGGATAGAACTTGACATGTGACTTATGAGATTTTTGGCCCTTAGTCAAGGTCATAAGGGCATGGGGAAAAAATATATATCGGGAGTTTCAAACATACAGGAAACTTGCCAGGCATGCGCATACCTTCTGGAGTGTGATAACTTGAGTGGCTTCCATCGAGTTATCATGCGATGAGAGTTGGATCCCGATTTCCACTGATGAGTTAGTTTACTCTTCGGGTGATCCCGACTAATTCTTCTTTCAGGTTTGGAGGAGAATTTGAGATTACAGTGGGAGGTTTACTGATTAGATAAAGTGATAACCATTCTGATCTAGGGTAGAGTGCATGCAGAGTGTTTCTTTTCTCTCTCTCTCTTGGGCAGCGACCTTTGACCGACCCTAGACAATGACTCAGTGACCAAGTTGACCGAACCTTCTTATAATACTGGTTTTTGGATTGTCCGAGTTGCATAAGTCATTGCCGCTCCTTCTTTTACCCTTTGCATTTCTCAGAACACCCCGTATTACTACGGACATCCACTTCCATTGGAGAAATAGAATTGGTTTATTCAGTTGTCTTTTATTATCACCTTCTCTCAGGTTACGATGGCTCTTTAGTTTAGAAGAGTACACCTATTACGCTTATTGGATAGTCTTATTCCAAACCATAGGTTGGTGTCGAAAGGTAGGGAATGAAGAAAACCAATTAGCCTAAGTAGGGTGTACAGAAGGTAATAACTGAACACAAAATAAAGGGATTAGAAAGAGGGCAAAGTAAATTGCGACTGTTATCATTCACGACCAAACCGCGTACTTCATCGCCACTCCTATTTCACCCTTAATAGAATAAGTTATTATTCAGTTGTCTTTTATCATCACATTCTCTCAAGTTACGAGTACTCCTTGGTTTAGGATGGTACACCTATTATGCTTATTGGATAGTCTTCTTCCAAACCATAGGCTGGTGCCGAACGGTAGGGAAGGAAGAAAACCACTTAGCCTAACGATGGTGTACAGAAGGTAACGAATAAAGACAAATAAAGGGATTTGGAGAGATGGCAATAAAATATACGGTTAAAGTCATGAATTGGATTATGGAAGAGGCATTACTAGGAATATCAGAATACCCCTATGAAACATTTTGATGTTTCAGTGCATTGTTAAAGGAAAACCGATTTTCCGATTAGATACTTACTCCAGGGTATGTATTTACTAGATATGATTCTCACATCTGTATGGTTTTACAGATGATGAGTAAGAGTAAGTTATTGGGAATAAGGTGATCATCCTCATATATCGGAATTCGTTGTAATTGGTGATATTTGAGGAAATCGCCTGGGTACAGTTTTCAACCTACGATGCACAGGTTTTGAGTTATTCATGTAAGCCCGCGGGGGTGCCCCGGCCGTCGAGCCGACGCCGGAAACGCGGAAACAAAAATTTTGCAAACTAGCAAACCGGCACCACCACGCACTTTTCACCCGGATCGGGCCATTAACCTAGCAACTAGCAAAGTAAAATACGAGTAGAGAAGTATACCAAGCAATCCGTGTCCTTCGGTCTTCGTCTCCACTCGAATCTTTCGCGGAAACTCCGTCCATCATCGTCTCGTCGAAAAAGCACCACATAGCCGGGTTCGTATACGGGCTCCCACCTCATGACCGAGGCAACTCGGGCGCGAAGTTGGCTGGCCGACGCGTCCAAGACTTGCTATAGAATAGTGTAGTAGCCATGTCTCTTTAGGGTTCGTGAAGTTGCCATGATGGAGGGATGTGAGGAGGAGAAGGAATGAATGAGAGAAGCTTGGAATTTTAGCAAGCAAAGAAGCATGAAATGAGATGAATCAATCCCTCACTAAAAGGAGCACTCTCATCCTCTCCTCACAAAGTGGCCGGCCCTCTCTCCTCACCATGTAGATTGGAGAGAGAAAAAGACCTCTCCAAGTATATAGAAAATAGAATGGAAAAAAAACAATAAATGAAAAATGGTCACTCTCACTTCTCATCTCAACAAGTCACAAAACCATCACATGAAAGCAAAGAATGGACAAGAAAAGAATCTCATCATGAAAGAATACTCATGATGCCTCACAAATGCATGAAAGCCCTCCATGAATAAGTTATTTGCAAATGTGCAAATAACCCCCTCCAACAAAAGGTCCGGCCGTGAAGGAATGAAAGAAAATCGGCCGGAACGGAATGCAAACTGGCAACTCCAGAAAACTGATCCCGTAATAAATTACAGGAAAACCTCGCTACTGCAAATACATGCCCGCATTTGTATTCCGACTGAACACAAATACAAAGAGACAAACCTACACTATCAAATACTAGGATCCGGCTTAAGCCAAAGCCGGCTAGTAAAAACCGTCCGATCACGATCCGTGCAATACCGCACGTATCTGATCGAACCCTGCCATATCTCCATACGGCCTCTTCAGCGTTTCGCCCGAAACCTGAGTAACTGTATGTGTGGTGGACTCTAAAGACTCGTCAATACTTTGGCTGTGGATTTAACCACTAGCACGTCAGAGGTATAAGCCAATACATGACGGGCTACCAGGTATTGACCAAAAGGGACGTCGATGAGCGCACTCATCCTGACACCCTACTGAGCCTGTCAGCGACAATATCCGTACAGTCCGGTCCGTTCGTCTATGAGCATCACATGGCGGGCCTAGGGGGTTGGTAAAAGTCAGACCCCCAAAAGCGGTACAAGTCGTGTCGGAGTGTAGCCCAGAACACCCTGAGATACTACTGGAATACCTACCAGCAAATCTCCTGCCTTGGCCAAGGACTTTTCATGTTCTGGCTCTCCTAGACACAGCGCGACCTCACCCCTAAAACCGGGAGAGACGAACCCCTGCAGATCCGCTCACTGCCTCCATGTGGCTCGGGACTGTACCCAACTAAAACCTGTTTGCACGACTCCTTTGAGCCGTGGTAGGGTAGTAATCAAAGCACAGTGGGAACTCACACGAGACAAATGACGATCTCAGGTCGATGAACTAGCCTGTACACATGTCACCAGGGAACTGCTATCTGACGTCTGGTATAATCCCAACTAGCAGGTTCCCGGCGAGTCCTGTCCGGTGTATTCATAACCCAATGAGCACCTGTATACATCTTAGGTGAACCAACTGACACCAGTGGCTTATGAGACCGGCCACCGCCCCTCGTCGGGGTCTCGACTGTATACACTAGTCTACTCCGGAGTATCGATGCCCAGTCTCGAAACTCCCTTGACTAGGGACCTTTTAAGGATGTGCTTATAGACTCCAGCTCTCACGTATATGATCGCCCTCATACTGCTGGTAGTCAAGCAAGAATCCTAGGGGCTCTATCAACATGTAATAGCGACTCGTAAGGTCACCTAAAGCAGTACACGATGATAAAGATAAACCAGATAGCATACTATCATCTCGAGTAAGACTGTCCTACTGGGACAGGTCCTCCCCTCAATCATTGCAATCACGTGCCTGTGATCCAATAATTGACTCTGAGGGCACTATCTCCAACAATCTCCTACTTGCACTCAAGGCTAATTATTGCGATGTCGCATACTCACAGCCCGTGTGATACCGAACACCCAACTCCTCTACTAGTCAGTCTCACAAATCCTGTTTGCGAAACTATTGCGTTCGAGGAACAGCCTCAGTGAGTGGATCCGCTCTGGTGTTTCTTTCTATGTCTCTCTATATCTCAAGTTCGCGGAGAAAGCCATCTCCCGAAATGAGCAATACCTGCCTTAGAATGTCTGGATGTCTGATGGGACCTAGCTCATAAATGAGCTCCAAATCCAAACTTCTTAGACTGTATCGACAACTGAACTTAATCAGTGTCCTGCGCCATACTTTCCCTCGGTATCCACCTGGACCACCCGTCCAAAATACTGCCCCTCGTCAGAGGGAAAACCATAACTCTGACAGCCACTCTGCCATCCAGGTCACCTTGGAAGCCTGGAATGATAACCGTCTCCTTAAGGAGGCTGCCGTTATCAATTCCATAGAACATCAACTTATGTTCTAAAGCTGCTTCCGATTGTTTCTTCAGGATTGGATTAATATCAACTTATTACATCTACTGCAAGAACAACATCTGGTGTGGTACTTGACATCTCATGATTGACTCAATTGCCTAAGCAAGTGATCTGCCAATCATGCACATCCCTCTCCCTTTTAGTCTGTAAGACACCTTTAGAGAGGGTGACTCCATCTCCTGCAGGTATACTACCGTGCCAGGAGTCGTCCATTCTAAATACTCATAGAATGCGGTCAAAGTACCCAGATTGGGAAACCACCCAAATCTAGATCTAAAACCATAGATCTAGTAACCAGAATGTCTGATATAATATCCAATTCCTATGTGGAGAAACTACCGTGTCACGACCAAAGTATAACCGATCGTAGTATAGGAATATCACTTCCTACTCTGTGTATGTCATCAAATACCAGGACATCACACTCTACTACCTTCTTAACAGATCCATCCCCTATTCTGATGAAGTCAAACCTATGACTGTCACATCAGAAATAGATGATCTATCTCCGCTATATCTGCTTTAGTCTATAAATAAACATAAGCCTGATGTCAACCAATGCTTCCGCTGTTCCCAGTGACTACGATAACCCTCTGGCAGAGTCATATAGGCGTACACTTCTAAAGCTAGTTTAGAATGACGCTATACTCATCCTCCTGCCGGGTTTCACAGTCTGGAACAACAGCAATGGCAAGTCTGGGTAAACAAGAACCTCCCTGCCACCGTCCTTAAGCATACCGAAGTACCTCTCGGGTGCCTGAGGTTACCCACCTTATCTGCGGAGTGGCCAATGGAATGTCAAACCAGATTGAATCTTTAGGTTCTTATCAAATCTTCAGTAATCGTTTGCGGTTCTGGAATCACTTCCAGTTCTACCATACTCCCACTACTGTTTTTCTGAAAAAATCCATTTTTGATAAAACTGTGGCGAGTCAAGAACAATATCACTATTGATCTTCCAGATGGTAGAAAATCAACCCTCGTCATAGCCCGGGTCAACCCACAAACAGCCATTACAGAAACGTGCCTTGAGTTATCCGGAGTCTGGTTTTAAGCATAAGCCGGACAACTCCCTGTATCTTAACAATGTCAAGATATGAACTGTTCTATATCCAAGAAACAAAGGCACTGATTTAACTAAACCAGATTCAAATCATGCAGCTGTCTCCAGTGCATGTCAACTAAATGGAAGGAGGCCGATCAGCGTTACTCAACACAGGAATACTTCCAATTATGAGTAACCTGAAAGAGAAGCTAGTTCTCTTAAACATTACTATCATCTGAATGCCATATACAAGTATCTACATCTTCGATCACTTTGAAGAATCCCGATACTTGCAATACCTGGTTCTCTACTTTACTCTTATACCTATAACTTCTCAAAACTTCGACCTTGTGTTTCCACGAAACACATGTCTAAGAACTAGAGAAGTTAAAAGAAAACAGAATATAGTATGAGGACCAACTCCTCTGTCCTAATGGACACTGGACAACATACAATACTCTGTATAAGTCCCTTGAGTCAGCTAACTCATTCACTGTGTGTCGTAGGTTGAAAACTGTACTATGGTTATGAAGAATTACACCACTGTTCAATGCTCATTACCTAACCATCCACTGATATAGGTAAATGTCATAGACATAATTTCAAAAAGGTATGTCTCACTCTATAAAAATAGACGTACAGATATATCAATTTGAAATTGGTGCATAACAACGGATATTCAAAACCAAATATTTGCCGACCGGCAAACAACCCAAGTGACTTCCTCAAATATCACCGATTACAATGAATCCCGATATAATGAGGATGATCACCCAATTCCCAATAACTTACTCCCACTCATCATCTGTAAAACCATACAGTTGTGAGACTCATACCTGGTAAATACATACCCTGGAGCAAGTGTCTAATCGGGAAATCAGTTTTCTTTTAATAGTACACAGTGAAACTGAAACATTGAAATGTTTCGATGGGGTATTCTGGTATTCCTAGTAATGCCTCTTCCATTATCCAGATTCACGACTGTAACTGTATAATTCTTTGCCACCTCTCCAAATCCCTTTATATGTCTTTAGTCATTACCTTCTGTACACCCCTTTAGGCCAAATGGTTTTCTTCATTCCCTACCGTTCGGCACCAGCCTATGGTTTGGAAGAAGACTATCCAATAAGCATAAAGGGTGTACTGTCCTAGTCCTAGGAGCACTCGCAATGCAAGAGAAGGTGAAGATAAAAGACAACCTGAATGAACTTTATTCCTATTTCTCCTGAACCAGGATCCATCCCCGAACTGGAACAAGTTCCTTTCGAGTTCGTATATAACCATACGATGGATCATCCAATAAACTGGGATCTTCGTAGTGATACGGAGTGTCCTGGAGAAATACAAAGGTGATTTAGGATTGGCGAAGAAATACTTGGTTTGGTCGTGAATATCAGTCGCAATTTACTTTGCCCTCTTACTAATCCCTTGCTTTGTCTGAACTTAATACCTTCTGTACACCGTTTAGGCTAATTGGTTTTCTTCATTCCCTACCGGTCGGCACCAGCCTAAGGTTTGGAAGAAGACTATCCAATAAGCGTAATAGGCGTACTACTCCTAAACCAAGGAGTACTCGCAACCTGAGAGAAGGTAAAAGGAAAAGACAACTGAATAGTCCTATTCGTTTTCTCCAGAACCGGAAACCATCCTCGAATTCCTTCGAGTTCGTATATAACCATACGATGGTTTTGTCCAATGGAAGTGGACGTTTGTAGTAATACGGGGTGTCCTGAAGAAAAGGGTAAAAGTAGGAGTGGCAATGAGGTCTGCAACTCTGACAATCCAAAAGCCTGTGTTAAGAAAGTTCGGTCAACTTGGTCACTGAGTCATAGTCTAGGGTCGGGTCAATGGTCGCTTCCAAAGAGAGAGAGAAAAGAAACACTCAGCGTGCACTCTAACCTAGATCAGAATGGTTATCACTTTATCTAATCTGGAAACCTCCCAATGTAACGTCAAATTCTTCCCCAAACCTGAAAGAAGAATTAGCCAGGATCACCCGCGGAGTAAACCAACTCATCAGTGGGAATTGGGATCCAACTATCATCGCATGATAACGTGACGGAATCCGCTCACGTTATCACACTCCAGAAGGTATGCGCATATCTGGCAAGTTTCAGTTCTTTTGAAACTCCCGATGTGGATTTCTGCCCCATGCTCTTATGACCTTGACTTTGGCCAACATATCATAAGTCACATGTCAAGTTCTACCCGTCATTCTCCTGGTTAATTTGAACCCACCCGTACCTACCCTTGACTTTGGCGAAAATGGCAGTACGACTGTCCCAAACCAACGCATCTGTCTTGACTTTGGCCAACATACACAGCTTGAATACTATTGACTATCCATATGAAACGACGGAGGGCTACGAATGGTTTCTGGAGAAAACCTTTAATGTAATGAACTTGATATCGTTGGAGGAACTGATAGCTTTTAAAAATATAGTGACGAAAACCTTTGCTAAAGAGGTCACTCCCGGTGAAGGGATATCGGCTCTTTCCCCGTAGAATGAGGTGCAGGATATTCCAACTGAATACCACTGTGCAAAGCAAAAGTAAACGGCTATAGTGAAGTCATTGCCCTGACGCAAACTTTTTGTCCAAGGGGTTACTCCCGGTGAAGGGATCTCGGCCCTTGCCTCATCGACTGAAGAGCAGGATATTCCAACTGAATACCACTGTGCAAAACAAAAGAGAACGTCCTTGCAATAACAGCTTTTTGAAAAATGTTCCAACAACATCAGAATAGGTTTGTTTATCTTGCATTGATCCGAATCAACGCAGTCCCATCAATTGATCACACCACAAAGAACGAAAATATACTGACATACGTATATGCCATCCGCATTCGCCACTGGGTCCCGTCATCACCCGTTAGGTTAGCTAACTAACGATAGAGCGGGGACTGGACTAGCGCGGATGCAAAACATATACAACATCTACTAGTATATATATAATATATAATTTTCGCTCAAGGCATGAAAAAAAATGCAACACAGAGAAATGTATAGCAACACAGATCAATACAGATATCTGGGATCCCCGGATTTCATAGAGCCGCTACTGAAACCCGACGTTCCCCTGGTCGTGTGGATAGCCTGTGCAATGAAATCCTAGACCCCTACAGGCGCGGCAAGTTACCCGCCAAAACCTGAAGCGAGGCAGCCCCCTTCAGCAACGTGAATGGACCACCCAGCACTCCACGGAATCCGGTAACTTGGGCACCCCTCCTGGGTCAACCTATACCCCCTACGAGTGCGGCGAACAGCCCGCCAATTCTAGAGTAAAGCCCCCTCCATCTCAATGCCATGAGATGCGGGCTTGTTGCCCTCTAGAACCCGGCTATCCGTGCACCCCTCCGCGGGGTAATCCTAGTACAGAAAGTAAAATATACATACAACGGGTACATCGACCGAAACCTGGTCGTGCCCCCAAAAGAATAATACAAACAGGCAGTGATGGCAGTCCACATGTCGGACGCTCGCCCCGCAATTACAAATGTACATATAAAACAGAACTGTACTAACATTGCATCCAGGCTATCCCCCACGACCGATCCGCAACATCACAGCAAAACACAGAACATCAACGTGAATGTCACGTTCGCAAATCCGTATAACCGGGCTATAGCAGTTAGACGGGATTTACCGATCAAGTGAAATTCACGGTCGCAGATATAATGTAAATACTGTGAACTAGCATGTTTAAAATATCCGATCGAACAAATTTATCAAGTGGGCGCCAAGCAGTACTGTAGCACTTACAGAAAATCTGGGCCCAAAAAGAATATCCCAAAACCCATATTTCCAACTCAGAAGCTTACTGTGAAAATATGGTGCAACGATTCTATTACTCACCGCGGAACCGCGGCCAAACCAGGGGTTTGGCCGCGTTTCCGCGGTCATAGTAAGGAATCATTGAACCGTATTTTCCCAGAATTCTTAGAATTTCTTGCATGGCTTTCTGCAATGACCTAAAAAAATTTTGGAGCTGGAAAAATTTCAACAGAGAACACATGCACTAGAAATACGGTTTTTGCGATTTTGTTCGATCGGGTTTTAAACATACTAGAGCAAGCTAGGTAGGTTAACGGCGTGGCTCTGATACCAATGTAAGCCCGCGGGGGTGCCCCGGCCTTCGAGCCGACGCCGGAAACGCGGAAACAAAAATTTTGCAAACTAGCAAACCGGCACCACCGCGCACTTTTCACCCGGATCGGGCCATTAACCTAGCAACTAGCAAAGTAAAATACGAGTAGAGAAGTATACCAAGCGATCCGTGTCCTTCGGTCTTCGTCTCCACTCGAATCTTTCGCGGAAACTCCGTCCATCATCGTCTCGTCGGAAAAGCACCACATAGCCGGGTTCGTATACGGGCTCCCACCTCATGACCGAGGCAACTCGGGCGCGAAGTTGGCTGGCCGACGCGTCCAAGACTTGCTATAGAATAGTGTAGTAGCCATGTCTCTTTAGGGTTCGTGAAGTTGCCATGATGGAGGGATGTGAGGAGGAGAAGGAATGAATGAGAGAAGCTTGGAATTTTAGCAAGCAAAGAAGCATGAAATGAGATGAATCAATCCCTCACTAAAAGGAGCACTCTCATCCTCTCCTCACAAAGTGGCCAGCCCTCTCTCCTCACCATGTAGATTGGAGAGAGAAAAAGACCTCTCCAAGTATATAGAAAATAGAATGGAAAAAAAACAATAAATGAAAAATGGTCACTCTCACTTCTCATCTCAACAAGTCACAAAACCATCACATGAAAGCAAAGAATGGACAAGAAAAGAATCTCATCATGAAAGAATACTCATGATGCCTCACAAATGCATGAAAGCCCTCCATGAATAAGTTATTTGCAAATGTGCAAATAACCCCCTCCATCAAAAGGTCCGGCCGTGAAGGAATGAAAGAAAACCGGCCGGAACGGAATGCAAACTGGCAACTCCAGAAAACTGATCCCGTAATAAATTACAGGAAAACCTCGCTACTGCAAATACATGCCCGCATTTGTATTCCGACTGAACACAAATACAAAGAGACAAACCTACACTATCAAATACTAGGATCCGGCTTAAGCCAAAGCCAGCTAGTAAAAACCGTCCGATCACGATCCATGCAATACCGCACGTATCTGATCGAACCCTGCCATATCTCCATACGGCCTCTACAGCGTTTCGCCCGAAACCTGAGTAACTGTATGTGTGGTGGACTCTAAAGACTCGTCAATACTTTGGCTGTGGATTTAACCACTAGCACGTCAGAGGTATAAGCCAATACGTGACGGGCTACCAGGTATTGACCAAAAGGGACGTCGATGAGCGCACTCATCCTGACACCCTACTGAGCCTGTCAGTGACAATATCCATACAGTCCGGTCCGTTCGTCTATGAGCATCGCATGGCGGGCCTAGGGGGTTGGTAAAAGACAGACCCCCAAAAGCGGTACAAGTCATGTCGGAGTGTAGCCCAGAACACCCTGAGATACTACTGGAATACCTACCAGCAAATCTCCTGCCTTGGCCAAGGACTTTTCATGTTCTGGCTCTCCTAGACACAGCGCGACCTCATCCCCAAAACCGGGAGAGACGAACCCCTGCAGATCCGCTCACTGCCTCCATGTGGCTCGGGACTGTACCCAACTAAAACCTGTTTGCACGACTCCTTTGAGCCGTGGTAGGGTAGTAATCAAAGCACAGTGGGAACTCACACGAGAAAAATGACGATCTCAGGTCGATGAACTAACCTGTACACATGTCACCAGGGAACTGCTATCTGACGTCTGGTATAATCCCAACTAGCAGGTTCCCGGCGAGTCCTGTCCGGTGTACTCATAACCCAATGAGCACCTGTATACATCTTAGGTGAACCAACTGACACCAGTGGCTTGTGAGACCGGCCACCGCCCCTCGTCGGGGTCTCGACTGTATACACTAGTCTACTCCGGAGTATCGATGCCCAGTCTCGAAACTCCCACGACTAGGGACCTTTTAAGGATGTGCTTATAGACTCCAGCTCTCACGTATATGATCGCCCTCATACTGCTGGTAGTCAAGCAAGAATCCTAGGGGCTCTATCAACGTGTAATAGCGACTCATAAGGTCACCTAAAGCAGTACACGATGATAAAGATAAACCAGATAGCATACTATCATCTCGAGTAAGACTGTCCTACTTGGACAGGTCCTCCCCTCAATCATTGCAATCACGTGCCTGTGATCCAATAATTGACTCTGAGGGCACTATCTCCAACAATTCAAAACTCAGCGGACTTATACACAGTATTGTATGTTGTCCAGTGTCCGTCAGGACAAAGGGGTAGGTCCTCGTACTATAGTCTGTTTACTTGTGACTTCTCTAGTTTTTAGACAAGTGCTTCGTAGAAATACAATGTCCAAGTTTTGAGAAGTTGTGGGTATAAGAATAAAGTAGAGAACCAGGTATCGCAAGTATCGGGATTCTTCAAAAGGATCGAAGATGTAGATACTTATGATTGGTATTCAGATGATAGTAAAAGTTTTGAGAAACTAGTTTCTCTTTCGGGTTACTCATAATTGGATGTACTCCTAAAGTTGAGTAATGTTGATTAGCCACTCTCCATTAAGTTGATATGCACTGGAGACAGCTGCATGATTTGAATCTGGTTCCAATTAAATAAGTGTCGATGTTTATATATTGGATATAGAATGGATCATATCTTAACAATGTTAAGGTAAGGGGAGTTGTCCAGCTTATGCTTAAAACAGGACACTGGATAACTCAAGGCACGTTTCTGTAATGGCAGTTTGTGGGTTGACCCTGGCTTTGACGAGGGTTGATTTTCTACCATCTGGAAGATCAATAGTGATATTGTTCTTGACTCGCCACAATTTTAGTAAAATTGATTTTTTCAGAAAACGGTAGTGGGAGTATGGTAGAACTGAAAGTGATTCCAGAACCGCAAACGATTACGGAAAATTTAATAGGACCTATATATTCAATCAGGTTTGACATTCAAATAGCCACTCCGCAGATATGGTGGGTAACCTCAGACACCCGAGAGGTACTCTGGTAGCCTCAAGGACGGTGACAGGGAGGTTCTTGTTTACCCAGACTTGACACTACTGTTGTTCCAGACTATGAGACCCGGCAGGAGGATAAGTTTAGTGTCGTTCTAAACTAGCTTTAGAAGTGTACGTATATATATTATTCTGTCAGAGGGTTATCGTAGTCACTGGGAGCAGCGGAAGCATAGTGGGAAAGTAGCTTATGTCTATTTATAGACTTCAGCAGTTATAGCGGAGATAGATCATCTAATTTTGATGAGACAGTCATGGCTTTGACTTCATCAGAATAGGGGATGGATCTGTTGAGAAGGTGGTAGGGTGTGATGTCATGGTATTTGGATGACATACACAGTGTAGAAAGTAAAATTCCTATACTACGATCGGTTGTACTATGGTCGTCACACAGTTGTTTCTCCAGAAAGGATTTGGATATAATATCAGACATTCTGGTTACTAGATCTATGGTTTTAGATCTAGATTTGGGTAGTTTCCTAATATGGGTTCTTGGACAGTATTCTAATAGTATTTTAGATAGATGACTCCTGGCATGGTGGTGTACCTGCAGGTGATGGAGTCACCCTCTCTAAAGGTGTCTTAAAGACTAAAGGGGAGAGGGATGTGCATGATTGACAGATCACTTGCTTAGGCAATTGAGTCAATCGTGAGATGTCAAGTACCACACCAGATGTTGTTTTTGCACTAGATGCAATAAGTTTATATTAATCCAATCCTGAAGAAACATAAGGAAGCAGTTTTAGAACATAAGTGCATGTTCTACGGATTTGATGACGGCAGCCTCCTTCGGGAGACGGTTATCATTCCAGGCTTCAAAGGTGACATGGATGACAGAGTGGTTGTCAGAGTTATAGTTTTCCCTCTGACGAGGGACGGTATTATGGACAGGTGGTCCAAGAGGATACTATGGGTGGCATGGTGCTGGATACTGATTAGGTTCAGTTATCGATACAGTCTAAGAAGTTTGGATTTGGAGTTCATTTATGAACTAGGTCCCATCAGATATTCAGACATATTCTAAGACAGGAATTACTCGATTCGGGAGATGGGTTTCTCCGTGAACTTGAAATTAAGAGAGACATAGAAAGAAACATCAGGGCGGATCCACTCATTGAGGCTATTTCTCGAACATAATAGTTTTACAAACGAGCTTTGTGAAACTGATTAGTAGAGGAGTTGGATGTTCGATATCACACGGGCTGTGAGTATGCGACATCGCAATAATTAGCCTTAAGTGCAAGTGGGAGATTGTTGGAGATAGTGCCCTCAAAGTCAATTATTGGATCGCAGGTACGTGATTGCAATGATTGAGGCAGGACCTATACCGATATAACAGTATTGCTCGAGATGATAGTATGCTATCTGGTTTGTATTTATCATAGTGTACATACTTTAGTTCGCTATTGCATGTTGATAGAGCCCATAGGATTCTTGCTTGACTGCCAGCAGTATGATGGCGATCATATACGTGGGAGCTGGGGTCTATAAGCACATCCTTAAAGTGTCCCTAGTCGTGGGCAGGGCATCGATACTCCAGAGTAGACTAGTGTATACAGTCGAGACCCCAACGAGGGGCTGTGGCCGGTCTCACAAGCCACTGGTGTCAGTTGGATCACCTAAGATGTATACAGGTGCTCATTGGGTTATGAGTACACCGCACAGGACTCGCCGGGAATATGCTAGTTGGTATTATACATATCGTCAGATAGCGGTTCCCTGGTGACATGTGTACAGGTTAGTTCATCGACCTGAGGTCATCATTTTTCTCGTGTGAGTTCCCACTGTGCTTTGATTTCTACCCTACCACGGCTCAAAGGAGTCGTGCAAACAGGACTTTTTGGGTACAGTCCCGAGCCACATGGAGGCAAGTGAGAGGATCGGCAGGGGATTCATCTCTCCTGGTATTGGGGGTGAGATCACGCTGTGTCTAGGAGAGCCATTACATAAAGCCCTCGGCCGAGGCAGGAGATTTACTGGTAGGTACTCCAGTAGTATCTCAGGGTGTTCTGGGCCACTCTCTGACACGACTTATACCGCTAATGGGGGTCTGACGTTACCAGCCTCCTAGGCAAATATGCGATACTCATAGACGAACGGGCCGGACTGTATGTATATTGTCACTGTTAGGCTCAGTAGGGTTTCTGGATGAGTTCGCTCGTCAGCTTCCCTTCCAATCAATACATAGGCAACCATTACGTACAGCTCGTACCTCTGATGTGCTAGTGGTTATACTCAGTGCCAGTGTGTTGATGAGTCATTAGAGTCCCCCACAGACACTTTCCCAAGTTCGGGCGAAACGTTGTAGAGGCCGTATGGTTTTATGGCAGGGTTCGGAAAATGCACGTGCGTTTACGCACGTGTCATATTTCGGGAAGATAATACTGGTAGGCTTTGGTTTAAGCCGGATCAGAGTATTATACTGTGTAGATATAATATCTTTGTCTCAGTTGCATTTGTATTCGGTCGTAATACAAATGCGGTTATGTTTATACTGTTACGGGGTTATCCTGAAATTCGTTTCAGGATCACTTTTGGAAGTTGTCAATTTTCAGTTTTCTATCGGCCGTATTAAACATTTGGTTTAATACGGATTTATCTTTTCTTGATGAGTGTGGAAGGTTCTAGATGATGACTAGGATGGTGACTAAGCTTCATGACTCATTTGTTCATTAAATGCTTTGATGACTAGATTATTATGATTCATTGTTTCATTAAATGTGTTCATACAAGGTGTTATATGACTCACTCTCTTCATATAATGTAATGGTTACCCTCCTTACTCCTACACTCACCCTCCTCCTCTTGATAAGTGGCCGGCCCCCTCATGATAGGATGAGTGTAGTTCATTTGCAAAAAGATTAGGGTTTTGGCTTCATGGAAATTTCATATATTCATTTCTCATTTCATTTGAATCCAAAAGGCAACTTCATTAACCGTTCATCCATAGCTTGTAAGTTCACGGCGGCGTCCCGGCCGTCAAACCGACGGCCAAATGCGGAAGCGGTGATAAACATTAATTTTGCGAACTTAGCAAACCGGAACCACCGCGCACTAAACCCCGGATCGGGCCATTAAACTAGATCTAGCTAACAACAAGACGGGTTAGAGATATACCGAGTGATCCGAGTCCTCCGGTCTTCTCGTCATCGTCCCGATCTCTCGCGGAAACTCCGGTTGTCGCCTCCTTGCCGGAAGGGCACCACATCGCCTGTTTCTTTTACGGGCTCCCGTCTCTATACCGAGGCAACTCGGGCATGAAGCTGGCAAGTTGACATGCCCAAGATATGCTGTAGAATATGTGTTGGACTCATGTCTCATATTGGGGTAGTGGATGTTGCCATTTGATAGATGGAGGAATCAAGATAAGAAAAATGGTGCTTGCATTTTTCTAGCATCAAATGAGATCAAGAATGCCACAAGCTCAAAAAATGAAACTCTCTCATTTTTCTCCCCTCATCTAAATGTGGCCGGCCATAACAAAAGTGAGAATGGTGGAGGGATAAATCAAGCATAAGAGGGAGGTGAGTGTAGGAGATGAGAAGAGGTGACCACACCAAAACATCATCATAACCAATGAACATCAAACCCATACCCTTTCTTATCTTAATTAATGCAAGTGATGGTGCAACAAAAGAAAAGATGGAAAGAGAATCTAAAGATGCTATCATAATCAATACAATTGCAAGAAACCCCCTCCACAAATGTTATTTGCACAACTGCAAATAACCCCCTCCATCGGAAAAGTCCGGCCGGGAAAGAACAAAGGAAAACCGGCCGGAACGGAATGCAAACTGGCAACTCCAGAAAACTGGTCCCGTAATAAATTACAGGAAAACCCTGATACTGTGCATACACACCCGCATCTGTATTCCGTCCGGATACAAATGCAAAAAGACAAAATCTACACTGTACTATACTAGAATCCGGCTTAAACCAAAGCCGGCTAGTAATATCCGTCCGATCCTGATCCGTGCAATACCGCACGTATCTGATCGAACCCTGCCATATATCTATACGGCCTCTAGTACAAACCGTCCGATCCTGACCCGTGCAATACCGCACGTATCTGATCGGACCCTGCCATATATCTATACGGCCTCTAGTACAAACCGTCCGATCCTGACCCGTGCAATACCGCACGTATCTGATCGGACCCTGCGATATCTCCATACGGCCTCTACAGCGTTTCGCCCGAAAGCTGAGTAACTGAATTGTGTGGTGGACTCTAAAGACTCGTCAATACTATGGCTGTGGATTTAACCACTAGCACGTCAGAGGTATAAGCCAATACGTGACGGGCCACCAGCTATTGACCAAAAGGGACGTCGATGAGCGAACTCATCCTGACACCCTACTGAGCCTGTCAGTGACAATATCCATACAGTCCGGTCCGTTCGTCTATGAGCATCGCATGGCGGGCCTAGGGGGTTGGTAAAAGTCAGACCCCCAAAAGCGGTACAAGTCGTGTCGGAGTGTAGCCCAGAACACCCTGAGATACTACTGGAATACCTACCAGTAAATCTCCTGCCTTGGCCAAGGACTTCGTGTAATGGCTCTCCTAGACACAGCGCGACCTCACCCCCAATACCGGGAGAGACGAACCCCTGAAGATCCGCTCACTGCCTCCATGTGGCTCGGGACTGTACCCAACTAAAACCTGTTTGCACGACTCCTTTGAGCCGTGGTAGGGTAGTAATCAAAGCACAGTGGGAACTCACACGAGACAAATGACGATCCCCAGGTCGATGAACTAACCTGTACACATGTCACCAGGGAACTGCTATCTGACGTCAGGTATAAGACCAACTAGCATGTTCCCGGCGAGTCCTGTCCGGTGTACTCATAACCCAATGAGCACCTGTATACATCTTAGGTGAACCAACTGACACCAGTGTCTTGTGAGACCGGCCGCCGCCCCTCGTCGGGGTCTCGACTGTATACACTAGTCTACTCTGGAGAATCGATGCCCTGTCTCGAAACTCCCACGACTAGGGACCTTTTAAGGATGTGCTTATAGACTCCAGCTCTCACTTATATGATCGCCTTCATACTGCTGGCAGTCAAGCAAGAATCCTAGGGGCTCTATCAACGTGTAATAGCGACCTGCCAGGTCACCTAAAGCAGTACACGATGATAAAGATAAACCAGATAGCATACTATCATCTCGAGTAAGACTGTCGTCCCGGGTTAGGTCCTCCCTCAATCATTGCAATCACGTGCCTGTGATCCAATAATTGACTCTGAGGGCACTATCTCCAACAATCTCCCACTTGCACTCAAGGCTAATTATTGCGATGTCGCATACTCACAGCCCGTGTGATACCGAACACCCAACTCCTCTACTAGTCAGTCTCACAAATCCCGTTTGTGAAACTATTGCGGTCGAGGAATAGCCTCAGTGAGTGGATCTGCCTAGATGTTTCTTTCTATGTCTCTCTATATCTTAAGTTCGCGGAGAAAGCCATCTCCCGAAATGAGCAATACCTGTCTTAGAATGTCTGGATGTCTGATGGGACCGAGCTCATAAATGAACTCCAAATCCAAACTTCTTAGACTGTATCGTCAACTGAACTTAATCAGTATCCTGCGCCATGCCTCCCTCGGTATCTGCCTGGATCACCTGTCCAGAATACTGCCCCTCGTCAGAAGGAAAACTATAACTCTGACAACCTCCTTGTCGTCCATGTCACCTTGGAAGCCTGGAATGATAACTGTCTCCCAAATGAGGCAGTCGTTATCATATCCCTAGAACATCCACTTATGTTCTAAAACTGCTTCCGACTGTTTCTCCAGGATTGGATCAATATCAACTTATTGCATCTAGTGCAAGAACAACATCTGGTGTGGTACTTGACATCTCATGATTGACTCAATTGCCTAAGCAAGTGATCTGCCAATCATGCACATCCCTCTCTACTTTAGTCTATAAGACACCTTTAGAGAGGGTGACTCCATCACCTGCAGGTATACTACCGTGCCAGGAGTCGTCCATTCTAAATACTCTTAGAATGCTGTCAAGGTACCCTGATTGAGAAACCACCCAAATCTAGATCTAAAACCATAGATCTAGTAACCAGTATTTCTTATATAATGTCCAAGTCCTTTGTGGAGAAACCACTGTGTGACGACCAAAATATAACCGATCGTAGTATAGGAATATCACTTCCTACTACGTGTATGTCATCCAAAACCCGGATATCACACCCTACTACCTTCTCAACAGATCCATCCCCTATTCTGATGACGTCAAACTTATGACTGTCACATCAGAAATAGATGATCTATCTCCGCTATATCTGCTTTAGTCTATAAATAGACATAAGCCTGATGTCCACCAATGCTTCCGCTGCTCCCACTGACTACGACAACCCTCTGGCAGAGTCATATAGACATGCACTTCTAAATCTAGTTTAGAACGACGCTATACTCATCCTCCCACCGGGTCTCGCAACCTGGAACAACAGCAATGGCAAGTGTGGGTAAACAAGAACTTCCCTGTCACCGTCCTTAAGGCTACCGGAGTACCTCTCGGATGCCTGAAGTTACCCACCGTATCTGCGGAGTGGCCAATGGAATGTCAAATCAGATTGAATCTTTAGGTTCTTTATCAAATCTTCAGTAATCGTTTGCGGTTCTGGAATCACTTCCAGTTCTACCATACTCCCACTACTGTTTTTGAAAAAATTCATTTTTAATAAAACTGTGGCGAGTCTAGAACAATATTTCTATTGATCTGCCAGATGGTAGAAAATCAACCCTCGTCATAGCCTGGGTCAACCTACAAACAGCCATTACAGAAACGTGCCTTGAATTATCCAGAGTCTGGTTTTAATCATAAGCCGGACAACTCCCCGTACCTTAACAATGTTAAGATATGAACTGTATTATATCCAATATAGAACCAGAGGCACTGATTTAATTGAACCAGATTCAAATCATGCAGCTATCTCCAGTGCATGTCAACTAAATGGAAGGAGGCCGATCAGCGTTACTCAACTTTTAGGAATGCTTCCAATTATGAGTAACCTGAAAGAGAAGCAAGTTCTCTTTATCATTACTATCAACTGAATACCATATACGAGTATCTACATCTTCGATCACCTTGAAGAATCCTGATACTTGCTACACCTGGTTCTCTACTCTATTCAAATACCTATAACTCCTCAAAACTTAGACCCTGTGTTTCTACGAAACACATGTCTAAGAACTAGAGAAGTTAAAAGTAAACGGAATATAGTATGAGGACCAACCCCTCTGTCCTAGTGGACACTGGACAACATACAATACTCTGTATAAGTCCGCTGAGTCTAACAACTCTTTAACTGTGTGTCGTAGGTTGAAAACTGTACTTATGGTTAAGAAGAATTACACCGCTGTTTAATGCTCCTTACCTAACCATCCACTGATATAGGTAAATGTCATCGACATAATATCAAAAGGTATATCTCACTCTATGAAAATAGACGTACAGATATATCAATTTGAAATTGGTGCACAACAGCGGATATTCAGAACCAAATATCTGCCGACCGGCAAACAGCCCAGGTGATCTCCTCAAATATCACCGATTACAACGAATCCCGATATAATGAGGATGATCACCCAATTCCCAATAACTTACTCCCACTCATCATCTGTAAAACCATACAGATGTGAGAATCATACCTGGTAAATACATACCCTGGAGTAAGTATCTAATCGGGAAATCAGTTTTCTTTTAACAGTACACAGTTGAACTGAAACATTGAAATGTTTCGATGGGGTATCCTGGTATTCTTAGTAATGCCTCTACCATTATCCAGATTCACAACTATAACCGTATAATTCTTTGCCACCTCTCCAAATCCCTTTATATGTCTTTAGTCGTTACCTTCTGCACACCCCTTAGGCCAAATGGTTTTCTTCCTTCCCTACCGTTCGGCACCAGCCTATGGTTTGGAAGAAGACTATCCAATAAGCATAATGGGTGTACTGTCCTAATCCTAGGAGCACTCGCGATGCGAGAGAAGGTGAAGATAAAAGACAACCGAATAAAACTTATTCCTATTTCTCCTGGACCAGAGTCCATCCCCGAACTGGAACAAGTTCCTTTCGAGTTCGTATATAACCATACGATGGAGTATCCAATAAACTGTGGATCTTCGTAGTGATACGGAGTGTCCTGGAGAAATGCAAAGGTGATTTAGGATTGGCGAAGAAATACTTGGTTTGGTCGTGAATATCGGTCGCAATTTACTTTGCCCTCTTACTAATCCCTTGCTTTGTCTTAATCTTAATACCTTCTGTACACCGTTTAGGCTAATTGGTTTTCTTCATTCCCTACCGGTCGGCACCAGCCTAAGGTTTGGAAGAAGACTATCCAATTTGCGTAATAGGTGTACTATCTCCTAAACTAAGGAGTACTCGTAACTTGAGAGAAGGCAAAAAGGAAAAGACAACTGAATAAACCTTATCCGTTTTCTCCAGAACCGGAAACCATCCTCGAATTCCTTCGAGTTCGTATCTAACCATACGATGGTTTTGTCCAATGGAAGTGGACGTTCGTAGTAATACGGGGTGTCCTGGAGAAAAGGGTAAAAGTAGGAGTGGCAATGAGGTCTGCAACTCTGACAATCCAAAAGCCAGTGTTAAGAAGGTTCGGTCAACTTGGTCACTGAGTCATAGTCTTAGGGTCGGGTCAATGGTCGCTGCCAAAGAGAAAAAGAAACACTCAGCGTGCACTCTACCCTAGATCAGAATGGTTACCAATTTATCTAATCTGGAAACCTCCCACTGTACCTCAAATTCTCCTCCAAACCTAAAAGAAGAATTAGTCGGGGTCACCCGAGGAGTAAACTAACTCATCAGTGGGAATCGGGATCCAACTATCATCGCATGATAATGTGACGGAATCCGCTCACGGTATCACACACCAGAAGGTATGCGCATATCTGGCAAGTTTCAGTTCTTTTGAAACTCCCGATGTGATTTTTACCCCATGCTCTTATGACCTTGACTTTGGCCAACAAATCATAAGTCACATGTCAAGTTCTGCCCGTCATTCTCCAGGTTAATTTGAGCCCACCCGTACAAGCCCTTGACTTTGGCCAACAAGGCTATACGACTGCCCCAAACCAACGCATCTATCTATGCTGCATATGAATAACCAACAGCTACCAAACACTGTGCCTTGACTTTGGCCAACAAACACAGCTTGAATACTATTGACTACCCATATGAAACGACGGAGGGCTACGAATGGTTTCTGGCGAAAACCTTTAACGTAATGAACTTGATATCGTTGAAGGAACGGATAGCTTTTTAGAAAATATAGTGACGAAAACCTTTACTAAAGAGGTCACTCCCGGTGAAGGGATCTCGGCTCTTTCCCCGTAGAATGGGGTGCAGGATATTCCAAATGAATACCACGGTGCAAAGCAAAAGTAATCGGCTATAGTGAAGTTAATGCCCTAACGTAAACTTCTGTCCAAGGGGTCACTCCCGGTGAAGGGATCTCGGCCCTTGCCTCGTCGACTGAGGAGCAGGATATTCCAAATGAATACCACGATGCAAAACAAAAGTGAACGTCCTTGCAATAACAGCCTTTTGAAAAGTGTTCCAACAACATCAGATTAGGTTTGTTTATCTTGCATTGATCCGAATCAACGCAGTCCCATCAATTGATCACACCACAAAGAACGAAAATATACTGACGTACGTATATGCCATCCGCATTCGCCACTGGGTCCCGTCATCACCCGTTAGGTTAGCTAACTAACGGCAGAGCGGGGACTGGACTAGCGCGGATGAAAAACATATACAACATCTACTAATATATATACCAATATATTATATTTCGCTCAAGGCGTGAATAAAATGCAACATCACAGAAATGTACAGCATCACAGAAATGTACAGATATCTGGGATCCCCGGGTTTCACAGAGCCACTACTGAAACCCGACGTTCCCCTGGTCGTGTGGATAGCCTGTGCAATGAAATCCTAGACCCCTACGGGCGCGGCAAGTCACCCGCCAAAACCTGAAGCGAGGCAGCCCCCTTCAGCACCGTGAATGGACCACCCAGCACTTCACGGAATCCGGTAACTTGGGCACCCCTCCTGGGTCAACCTGTACCCCCTACGAGTTCGGCGAATAGCCCGCCAATTCTAGAGCGAAGCCCCCTCCGTCCCAATGCCATGAGATGCGGGCTTGTTGCCCTCCAGAACCCGGCTATCCGTGCACCCCACCGCGGGGCAATCCTAGTACAGAAAGTAAAATATACATACAACGGGTACATCGACCGCAACCTGGTCGTGCCCCAAAAAAATAATACAAACAGGCAGTGACGGCAGTCCACATGTCGGACGCTCGCCCCGCAATACCAAAAGTACATAATACAACAAAACTGTACTAGCATTGCATCCAGGCTATCCCCCACGACCGATCCGCAACATCACAGCAAAACACAGAACATCAACGTGAAAGTCACGTTCGCAAATCCGTCTAACCGGGCTATAGCAGTTAGACCGGATTTACCGATCGATGACATTCACGGTCGCAGATATAATGTAAATACTGTGAAATAATGTGTTTAAAATATCCGATCGATCAAAAATTAACAAGTGGGCCCCCAAGCAATACTGTAGCACTCACAGAAAATCTGGGCCCAATATAATTATTCCAAAACCCCAATTTTCACCCCAGAAAGCTACTGTAGAAATTTGGTGCAGGGATCTCCACAGTGCGCGGCGGAACCGCGGCGAGAAGGGGGTGGTTGCGGCGGTTCCGCGCTCCCATAGTGGAGTCACTTCATCAAATTTTTACAGAGCTCTTAGAATTTCCAGTACATCAATGTTTTACAACCTGAAAAAATTTTCGAGACCAAAAAATTTCAACAGAAAACTGTCGTGAACAAAAATGCAAGTTTTGGAATCTTGGTCGATCGGAAATGTAAAACACATCAAACAAAGCTAGACGAAGTTAATGGCGAGGCTCTGATACCACTGTAAGTTCACGGCGGCGCCCCGGCCGTCAAACCGACGGCCAAATGCGGAAGCGGTGATAAACTTTAATTTTGCGAACTTAGCAAACCGGCACCACCGCGCACTAAACCCCGGATCGGGCCATTAAACTAGATCTAGCTAACAACAGGACGGGTTAGAGATATACCGAGTGATCCGAGTCCTCCGGTCTTCTCGTCATCGTCCCGATCTCTCGCGGAAACTCCGGTCGTCGCCTCCTTGCCGGAAGGGCACCACATCGCCTGTTTCTTTTACGGGCTCCCGCCTCTATACCGAGGCAACTCGGGCATGAAGCTGGCAAGTCGACATGCCCAAGATATGTTGTAGAATATGTGTAGGACTCATGTCTCATATTGGGGTAGTGGATGTTGCCATTTGATAGATGGAAGAATCAAGATAAGAAAAATGGTGCTTGCATTTTTCTAGCATCAAATGAGATCAAGAATGCCACAAGCTCAAAAAATGAAACTCTCTCATTTTTCTCCCCTCATCTAAATGTGGCCGGCCATAACAAAAGTGAGAATGGTGGAGGGATAAATCAAGCATAAGAGGGAGGTGAGTGTAGGAGATGAGAAGAGGTGACCATACCAAAACATCATCATAACCAATGAACATCAAACCCATACCGTTTCTTATCTTAATTAATGCAAGTGATGGTGCAACAAAAGAAAAGATGGAAAGGGAATCTAAAGATGCTATCATAATCAATACAATTGCAAGAAACCCCCTCCACAAATGTTATTTGCACAATTGCAAATAACCCCCTCCATCGGAAAAGTCCGGCCGGGAAAGTGTTAGTGTATATGCCCTAGAGGCCATTACTGTATCATACTAGTTTGTATATTACTTGATGGAAGCTTGGGATATTCACCTTGTATAAACAATCTTGCTCAATATAGTAGTATGCTACTTGGTTTGTTTCTACTTCAATGTGTACTTGTGTTTATTTCAGTATATCACTTATACGCATTAGTGGAGCCCTTAGGATCTTTGCTTGATTACCAGCGTTGTGATGGCAGTCACACTAGTGGGGGCTGGGTAATCTATAAGCACATCCTTATACAGGTCCCTAGTCGTAGGACTATCGAGACAGGGCATCGATACTCCGGAGTAGACTAACGTATGCGCTTCTCATCCCAGTGTGGGAGATGGTCTGTCCCACAGCCATCAGTACGTCGTACTGGAGATAGTATACGGGTGCTCGTTGGGTTACGAGTACACTGGACAGGACTCGTCGGGAACTGACAGGTTGGTATTATACCTATCGTCAGTTATCAGTTCCCAGGTGACATGAGTACAGCTTAGTCCGCTGACTTGACACTGGCACTTCTCCTCGAGTGTGTTCCCACTGCACTTTGATCACTACCCTACCACGGCTCAAAGGAGTCATGCAAACAGGTGGTGGTTGGGTGCAGTCCCGAAGCACTTGGAGGCAGTGACGGTTAGACAGGATTCGTCTCTCCCGGTATTGGGGGTTGACATCGCGCTGTGTCTAGGAGAGCCATTACACGAGTAGTCCCTGGCCAGGGCAAGCGAGATATACTGGTAGGTTCCAGTGTTATCTCAGGGTGTTTTGGGCTTCACTCCGACACGACTTGTACCGCTATTGGGGGACTGACGTTTTACCGCCCCATAGGCCCGACATGCGATGTATCAGACGAACAGACAGGACTGTACGGAGACTGTCACATTCAGACTCAGTAGGAGTACAGATGGGGTTTCACCTCGTCAGCCTTCTTGTCGACATCTACCTGGGGACCGTTACGCACAGCTAGTGCCGCTTGCGGTCTGTGGTTAAACCCACTGCCAGCGTAGTATCGAGTCTTTAGAGTCCCACACAGAGGGTATTCGCCTCTGGGCAAAACAGAGTAGAGGTCGCATGGTTTTGCGACAGGGTTCGTTCTCATCCGCGCACTTGTGCACGTTTGGAGTCCGGACGGATATTACTGGCTGGCTCTGGTTTGAGTCAGATGCTGGTATATGTTTTGGGGTTGCTTTTATCTCTCAGTATTCATGTTCCTCGGAACAAGGATGCAGGTGTGTATGCACAGTTATTTGAGGAAGAGGAAGAGGACTTTCATTAGGGTTTCGGAACGGGTGCGTATGCACAGTTGACAGTCGTCTTTTTCCAAACCCTAATGGATTTTTGTTTTATCAATTAATAATATATAATAAAATGAAATTGTGTCATGGTTGGTTTTTATGTTGACTTGTTGACCATGGTTGACTTGTTGACCATGGTTGAAGTTTTGACCATCATCATTACAAAAGAAAGATGCTCTTTGATTCTAGCAAATTCATTTAATGTTTGAAATGATAATGGTCATTCCTAAACTTTCCATCAACCTTTTCATTTTCATTATTATTATTATTAATTTAGATAATTCTTTTTCTTTTGGCATTATGGTTGCAAGAAAGAAAAAGAGAGCTCATTATCTCATTTAGCTTCTCTCTCCTCACTTCATCTTCTTCTTCCTCTAGCAAAAGAGAACCCTTCTCATGTGTTGAGAATCCCTCTCTTTAAAAAGAAAAGCACCCCTTAGACACTCTCTACTCACTCTAGGATCAAGGGTTTAGCAAGCCGGAGATTCTAGTTCACTCCAAGTTCGAGAAAGAGCCCAAAGGTTGAACCCTCGAGGTGGATCCATCTTCGACGGAAGAAGGCGACAAGAAGAGAACCATCAACCTCTACAAAAGTTTAAAGAAGAAGGAGTTCAAGTTTAGGTATAACCATCTTCATCCGAGTAGCTAACTCTCTTTAGCAAGTTTGCTAGTTTTAGTTTAGGAAAAGATCCCGACTTTGTTTAGTCCATGTTGCCCCTTGCGCTAAAAATTTGACTTTTATACCGTTTCCGCCTCCCCGTAAGAACCGGGGGTCGCAACATGGACTTACAGTGGTATCAGAGCCTAACTAAACTTAAACTAGCTTGGTAGCGAAGTGTATGGAAGTTCGAAACCGAAAAATCGCAAAACCGGAAAAACTAAAACCCTAAGTTTCTGTTGAAATTTTTTCTGCTCTAAATGAAAAACTTTATACTTCTAAATTCGGCTCACGGTTTTGTGTGAACACCCATGAAAAACGATCCATTGATTCATCTAAACCGCCGCGGTTCCGCGGCATGAGGTAGGCATTTGCCACGGAACCGCCGCCGTTTGTTGTCCTCTCTGCATCGTTTTTCGTGCAGTGTGTCTCTGTGTTGGTTTTAGGATTTTTAAGATATATTATATGTGCCCAGATTTTCCAGAACAGAAATTTACTTTTGGGGTCCTATAATTCCGTATTTTTTTTCGAACTTCGCTACACTTTGGCTATGTTGGTTATATCTGTGATGTTTGCATGTATTGAACGTCGGCTAATCGCTATAAGCCGATTGGTCGGGGTTATACATGATCTGTGTTTGATATTGGAATGTGTATATGAATGTGTTGGACTGTCGCGGGTGAATAGCCGGGGTGGATGTGAGATGAGCTTTTGTTTTTCTTTCATTCATTGTAAATGTAAATTGATGTAATAATATTATTTGTTTGGCCGCACAACCGGGTCGGGGTTGTAGCCGTCATTGTATAATTCTTTTTACTGTTTTTGCTCCTAGGATAGACCCATGGAGGGGGTGCACAAACTGCCGAGTACTTGGCGGGTAGTTTGCCGCACCCGTAGGGGTCTTGGGTGGGGTATTTGGCTATTCACCGCGACCGTGTAATCCGCTTTTCGTTGCAGGCTCGAAAGGATTGCGGATTGCTAGTATATCCAATGCATTCATCTGTGATCTATAATGTCTATCATTGCTTTCTATTTAGGCGTTGCTTATGTTTTACAGCCGCGCTAGCCCAGCCCCCGCTCTGTCGTTAGTTAAGTAACCTAACAAGTGATGACGGGACCCCGTGGCGAATGCGAATTGCATAAGCGTACGTCATATTTTGGTTGTTTTCTGCAATGGTAGGATTAAAAGATGGGACGCATTAAAAGAACTAATGCAAGAATATCACGCATTAAAAGAACTAATGCAAGATAATAAACCAAGCTAAAGTCGTTGGAACACTTTCGAAAAACCACTCGGTTCTTTTCAAAACTAACTTTTAAATGCGGAGCTTGAGCCACTCCTTCTAAAAGCTATCTCGTTCCATCGATTATATCAAGTTCACTACGTTCACGGTTTTACCAAAACCATTCGTAGCCCTCCGTCGTTTCGCATGAATAGGCAATAGTATTCAAGCTGTGTATTTTGGCCAAAGTCAAGGCACAGTGATTGGTAGCTATTGGGTGTTCATGTGTAGCATAGATAGATGCGTTGGTTTGGGACAGTCGTGCTGCCATTTTGGCCAAAGTCAAGGGTATGTACGGATGGATCCAAATTAACCGGGAAAGTGACGGGTAGAACTTGACATGTGACTTATGATATTTTGGCCAAAGTCAAGGTCATAAGAGCATGGGGCAAAAATCCACATCGGGAGTTTCATAAGTACTGAAACTTGCTAGATTTGCATACCATTTGGAGTGTGATGATTATGGTAGGATTCCTTCATTTTCGTCACGCGATGATATTTGGATCCCGATCCTACTGTGAGTATATGCTACTCCTCGGGAAATTTCTCACTAAACGATCAATGCTATAAACCTAGTAGGTGCCTAGAAAGGTGTTAGCGGGGCTACGCCCCCAGGGAAAAGAGCTTCTTAAATTAAGGAACTTCGCGAAAGCGTTGGAAAACCTCCCTCGAAGTACCGACACTGGCCTGGCTGAACGGTTAAGCAAGTATTGTACGGTGGGATTGATCCCGGCTAATTCTTCCTTTGTGGTTTGAGGAGGGATTCGAGAGACAGTGGGAGCCATCCTGTTTAGATAAATTAAAAACCATTCTAAACTTGCAAGAGCATCGTGCTAAAGTGTTTCTTCTCTCCCCCCCTGCAGCAACCAAAATTCGAAATGACTGGACTTAAGTTACTTCTAGATAAAAACATACTGACAGGGCCAAACTACAAAGATTGGCTCAGGAATGTCAAATTGGCAATCGCTTACGACAAGCTGGGGTATCTTCTTACCACCAAAGCTCCCCCCGTCCCAGGTCCCACCTCCAGCGTCGCGGATAAGGAAATCCGTAAAACTTGGGAGATTGATTGCGCGAAGGCCAGGTGCCTCGTGCTTGCCTCTATGGACAACGAACATCAGAGGAGGCATGAGAATATGGACCTCGAGTCCATATTTCTCCATACAAAAGAACTGTATGGAGAGCAGTCTCGTATCGCAAGATACGAAGTGTCGAAGAAGTTATTTTCGACAAAGTTGGCCGTCGGATCATCGGTAGCGGACCACGTGCTTAAGATGATTGGCTACACTGAGGAGCTCGCGGAACTTGGGACCACGTTGGACAGTGAACTCTATACAGATTTAATTCTCCAGTCCCTTCCATCCACTTACGCCCAGTTTGTACTGAACTTCAACTTACAAGAAAAGGAAGTTGAACTTTCAGAACTCCTCAACCTGCTGAGGAGCGCAGAGGGCACCCTACAGAAGGGTAGGGAAACACCCGCTTTGTTTGTAGGAGGATCTTCTTCCTCTAGGTCCAAGGCGAAAGCCAAGGGAAAGAGGAAGAAAGCCCCCGCCAAACCAAGAGGCGGTGTTAGTAAAGTGGGTACGAAGGGAAAGGAAAAGGCAACAAAGATTGCGGGGAAGCTTGTTGGAAAGGAAGAATGCTTCTATTGTCATAAGAGTGGACACTGGAAAAAGGATTGCAGGGCTTGGAAGGCCAGGACACAGGAACTGAAGCAGGTTGCGGCTTCAGCTTCAGGTGTGTATGTTATTGAAAACTGTCTTTCTATAAACTCTACTTCCTGGGTATTGGATACCGGATCAGGATCTCATATCTGTAATTCTTTGCAGGCGTTGAGAAACCGTAGGGTTTTGAAGGCAGGTGACATGACCCTCAGAGTTGCGAACGGAGCTAGCATGGATGCTAAAGCCGTAGGGGACTATCACCTGGGAATGTCAGATGGGCATGTTTTGGTTTTGCGTAATTGCTTTTTTGTACCCAACGCAACTTGTAATATCATTTCTGTATCTTTGGTTTCTAAAGAAGGTTATGAATTTGCGTTTGTAAGTAATGTTGTAAACATTCACCTTAATCAAGTTCTGATTGGGTCAGGTACACTGAGCAATGGTATATACGTATTAAACCAACCACAGATTTTCAATGTCCAGAATACACACAAAAGAAAGTCTCCAGATATCAATCAGACTTTCTTATGGCATTGTAGACTGGGTCACATCAATGAGAGAAGGTTGACTAAGTTACATACAGAAGGATATTTGGATCCGTTCGAATATCAATCGTATGCCACTTGTCAATCCTGTCTCAAAGGAAAGATGACAAAGACTCCGTTCACTGGACACGGAGTAAGAGCGAGCGAGCTCTTGGGACTCGTACACAGCGACGTGTGCGGTCCAATGTCTACACATGCGCGAAGCGGTTATTCTTACTTCATTACTTTTACGGATGATTTTTCAAGATACGGTTATGTCTTCTTAATGAAACATAAGTCCGAAGCTTTTGAAAAATTCCAGGAATATAAGAATGAAGTAGAAAAACAAACCGGCAAAAGTATCAAGATTCTAAGATCGGATCGAGGTGGAGAATACTTAAGTGCCGAGTTCCTGAATTATTTAAAAGAGAACGGGATTCTCTCTCAGCTTACTCCTCCATACACTCCGCAACACAACGGTGTATCGGAGAGACGGAACCGAACCCTATTGGATATGGTACGGTCCATGATGAGTAACGCTGAGTTACCGCGATCATTCTGGGGGTATGCACTAGAATCAGCTGCGTACCTTTTGAACCGAGTTCCTACTAAGACTGTGCCTACTACACCATATGAGATGTGGTGTGGGAAGAGACCCCATCTCAGTCACATTAAGACTTGGGGAAGTCCAGCTTTTGTTAAAAAGCAGCATGCGGACAAGCTCGAGGCGCGCTCAGTACTGTGTAAGTTTGTGGGATATCCAAAGAATTCCAAGGGATATCTCTTCTACTACGAAGAGGAACAAAAAGTTCTTGTTTCTCGTCATGCCCACTTTCTAGAACATCAGTTCTTAGAAAAAGAATTAAGTGGGAGCGCAGTAGAACTGGAAGAAATTCTAGAACCACAGACTATTACTGAAAGCTTAGTGGAACCAGAGGGTTCAAATGAACAGGACATTCCTACGCCGCTCCGCAGGAGTAGTAGGCAGTCTCATCCGCCCGAGAGATACTACGGTTTTCTCATAGACGGGAATAGAGAGGATTGCATCATAGATTATGATGAGCCTACTAGCTTCCAGCAGGCCGTTCAGAGCGTTGACTCAGTAAAATGGCTGGATGCAATGCGGACCGAAATGGAGTCCATGTACACCAACAAAGTATGGACGTTGGACATTGCTCCAGACGGGGTAAAACCCGTAGGATGCAAATGGATCTTCAAAAGGAAGATTGGTGTAGATGGACAGGTTGAGACCTATAAAGCTAGACTTGTAGCAAAGGGTTTCCGTCAAAGACCTGGCTTGGACTATGACGAAACCTTTTCTCCAGTGGCTATGCTGAAATCCATTCGGATCCTTCTTGCCATTGCTGCCTTCCACGACTATGAGATTTGGCAGATGGACGTAAAAACCGCTTTTCTAAATGGAAATTTAGAGGAGTGTGTCTATATGGATCAGCCAGAGGGTTTCATTCAGAGTGGGAGCAGCGGAAAGGTGTGCAAGTTGCTTAAGTCCATCTATGGACTAAAGCAGGCATCGCGGAGTTGGAACATCTGTTTTGATGAGACGGTCAAGGAATTTGACTTTATCAAAAATCCAGATGAACCATGCATCTATAGTAGATTTGTAGCGAGAACTGTAGTATTCCTCGTTTTATACGTGGATGACATTCTCTTAATAGGAAATGACATTCCTATGCTACAATCTGTCAAGGGTTTCTTGTCACACAGGTTCTCCATGAAAGACCTGGGTGATGCCTCATACATCCTGGGGATCCGGATCCATCGTGATAGATCCAAGAGGATATTAGGACTTTCACAGTCCAGGTACATCGACACCGTACTGAAAAGATTCAGTATGGAAGATTCCAAGCGCGGTAACCTACCGGCTTGTCACGGGATCACCCTCTCTAAAGAGATGTCTCCCAAGACTGATTTGGAAAGGGATCGCATGTCTATTGTACCCTACGCTTCTGCGGTAGGCTCTATAATGTATGCGATGTTGTGTACCAGACCGGATGTAGCTTATGCACTGAGTGTGGTAAGCAGGTATCAGTCAAACCCTGGGGAGAAACACTGGATAGCGGTAAAGAACATTCTCAAGTACCTGAGAAGGACTAAGGAGATGTTCTTGGTGTATGGCGGAAAAGACCTCCAGATCGAGGCCTTTGCTGACTCGAGCTTCCAGAGTGACAAGGATGATTCCAAGTCCATGTCGGGTTTTGTCTTTACCCTCAATGGAGGGGCGGTGTGTTGGAAGAGTTCCAAACAGGAAACCGTTGCAGACTCGACTATGGAAGCGGAATACATCGCTGCATCTGATGCCGCAAAAGAAGCTGTCTGGATGAGGAAGTTCTTGAAAGAACTTCAGGTGGTTCCGTCCATTGTTGACCCAATACCTCTGTATTGCGACAACAACGGGGCTATAGCTTTAGCGAAGGAACCCAGGTCCCATCAGAGATCCAGGCACATCTTGAGGCGGTATCACCTGATCAGGGAGATCGTGGATCGCAAGGAGATCGAGGTTCGGAGGGTTGCTTCAGAAGAGAACACTGCAGATCCATTCACCAAGGCCTTACCCAAGGCTCAGTTCGAACGGCTGATCGAGATGATAGGTCTTCGGTACGCCAGTTCATGGCCTTAGTGCAAGTGGGAGATTGTTAGTGTATATGCCCTAGAGGCCATTACTGTATCATACTAGTTTGTATATTACTTGATGGAAGCTTGGGATATTCACCTTGTATAAACAATCTTGCTCAATATAGTAGTATGCTACTTGGTTTGTTTCTACTTCAATGTGTACTTGTGTTTATTTCAGTATATCACTTATACGCATTAGTGGAGCCCTTAGGATCTTTGCTTGATTACCAGCGTTGTGATGGCAGTCACACTAGTGGGGGCTGGGTAATCTATAAGCACATCCTTATACAGGTCCCTAGTCGTAGGACTATCGAGACAGGGCATCGATACTCCGGAGTAGACTAGCGTATGGCTTCTCATCCCAGTGTGGGAGATGGTCTGTCCCACAGCCATCAGTACGTCGTACTGGAGATAGTATACGGGTGCTCGTTGGGTTACGAGTACACTGGACAGGACTCGTCGGGAACTGACAGGTTGGTATTATACCTATCGTCAGTTATCAGTTCCCAGGTGACATGAGTACAGCTTAGTCCGCTGACTTGACACTGGCACTTCGCCTCGAGTGTGTTCCCACTGCACTTTGATCACTACCCTACCACGGCTCAAAGGAGTCGTACAAACAGGTGGTGGTTGGGTGCAGTCCCGAAGCACTTGGAGGCAGTGACGGTTAGACAGGATTAGTCTCTCCCGGTATTGGGGGTTGACATCGCGCTGTGTCTAGGAGAGCCATTACACGAGTAGTCCCTGGCCAGGGCAAGCGAGATATACTGGTAGGTTCCAGTGTTATCTCAGGGTGTTTTGGGCTTCACTCCGACACGACTTGTACCGCTATTGGGGGACTGACGTTTTACCGCCCCCTAGGCCCGACATGCGATGTATCAGACGAACAGACCGGACTGTATGGAGACTGTCACATTCAGACTCAGTAGGAGTACAGATGGGGTTTCACCTCGTCAGCCTTCTTGTCGACATCTACCTGGGGACCGTTACGCACAGCTAGTGCCGCTTGCGGTCTGTGGTTAAACCCACTGCCAGCGTAGTGTCGAGTCTTTAGAGTCCCACACACAGGGTATTCGCCTCTGGGCAAAACAGAGTAGAGGTCGCATGGTTTTGCGACAGGGTTCGTTCTCATCCGTGCACTTGTGCACGTTTGGAGTCCGGACGGATATTACTGGCTGGCTCTGGTTTGAGTCAGATGCTGGTATATGTTTTGGGGTTGCTTTTATCTCTCAGTATTCATGTTCCTCAGAACAAGGATGCAGGTGTGTATGCACAGTTATTTGAGGAAGAGGAAGAGGACTTTTATTAGGGTTTCGGAACGGGTGCGTATGCACAGTTGACAGTCGTCTTTTTCCAAACCCTAATGGATTTTTGTTTTATCAATTAATAATATATAATAAAATGAAATTGTGTCATGGTTGGTTTTTATGTTGACTTGTTGACCATGGTTGACTTGTTGACCATGGTTGAAGTTTTGACCATCATCATTACAAAAGAAAGATGCTCTTTGATTCTAGCAAATTCATTTAATGTTTGAAATGATAATGGTCATTCCTAAACTTTCCATCAACCTTTTCATTTTCATTATTATTATTATTAATTTAGATAATTCTTTTTCTTTTGGCATTATGGTTGCAAGAAAGAAAAAGAGAGCTCATTATCTCATTTAGCTTCTCTCTCCTCACTTCATCTTCTTCTTCCTCTAGCAAAAGAGAACCCTTCTCATGTGTTGAGAATCCCTCTCTTTAAAAAGAAAAGCACCCCTTAGACACTCTCTACTCACTCTAGGATCAAGGGTTTAGCAAGCCGGAGATTCTAGTTCACTCCAAGTTCGAGAAAGAGCCCAAAGGTTGAACCCTCGAGGTGGATCCATCTTCGACGGAAGAAGGCGACAAGAAGAGAACCATCAACCTCTACAAAAGTTTAAAGAAGAAGGAGTTCAAGTTTAGGTATAACCATCTTCATCCGAGTAGCTAACTCTCTTTAGCAAGTTTGCTAGTTTTAGTTTAGGAAAAGATCCCGACTTTGTTTAGTCCATGTTGCCCCTTGCGCTAAAAATTTGACTTTTATACCGTTTCCGCCTCCCCGTAAGAACCGGGGGTCGCAACGTGGACTTACAGAAAGAACAAAGGAAAACCGGCCGGAACGGAATGCAAACTGGCAACTCCAGAAAACTGGTCCCGTAATAAATTACAGGAAAACCCCGATACTGTGCATACACACCCGCATCTGTATTCCGTCCGGATACAAATGCAAAAAGACAAAATCTACACTGTACTATACTAGAATCCGGCTTAAACCAAAGCCGGCTAGTAATATCCGTCCGATCCTGATCCGTGCAATACCGCACGTATCTGATCGAACCCTGCCATATATCTATACGGCCTCTAGTACAAACCGTCCGATCCTGACCCGTGCAATACCGCACGTATCTGATCGGACCCTGCCATATATCTATACGGCCTCTAGTACAAACCGTCCGATCCTGACCCGTGCAATACCGCACGTATCTGATCGGACCCTGCCATATCTCCATACGGCCTCTACAGCGTTTCGCCCGAAAGCTGAGTAACTGAATTGTGTGGTGGACTCTAAAGACTCGTCAATACTATGGCTGTGGATTTAACCACTAGCACGTCAAAGGTATAAGCCAATACGTGACGGGCCACCAGCTATTGACCAAAAGGGACGTCGATGAGCGAACTCATCCTGACACCCTACTGAGCCTGTCAGTGACAATATCCGTACAGTCCGGTCCGTTCGTCTATGAGCATCGCATGGCGGGCCTAGGGGGTTGGTAAAAGTCAGACCCCCAAAAGCGGTACAAGTCGTGTCGGAGTGTAGCCCAGAACACCCTGAGATACTACTGGAATACCTACCAGTAAATCTCCTGCCTTGGCCAAGGACTTCGTGTAATGGCTCTCCTAGACACAGCGCGACCTCACCCCCAATACCGGGAGAGACGAACCCCTGAAGATCCGCTCACTGCCTCCATGTGGCTCGGGACTGTACCCAACTAAAACCTGTTTGCATGACTCCTTTGAGCCGTGGTAGGGTAGTAATCAAAGCACAGTGGGAACTCACACGAGACAAATGACGATCCCCAGGTCGATGAACTAACCTGTACACATGTCACCAGGAAACTGCTATCTGACGTCAAGTATAAGACCAACTAGCATGTTCCCGGCGAGTCCTATCCGGTGTACTCATAACCCAATGAGCACCTGTATACATCTTAGGTGAACCAACTGACACCAGTGGCTTGTGAGACCGGCCGCCGCCCCTCGTCGGGGTCTCGACTGTATACACTTGTCTACTCTGGAGAATCGATGCCCTGTCTCGAAACTCCCACGACTAGGGACCTTTTTAAGGATGTGCTTATAGACTCCAGCTCTCACTTATATGATCGCCCTCATACTGCTGGCAGTCAAGCAAGAATCCTAGGGGCTCTATCAACGTGTAATAGCGACCTGTCAGGTCACCTAAAGCAGTACATGATGATAAAGATAAACCAGATAGCATACTATCATCTCGAGTAAGACTGTCGTCCCGGGTTAGGTCCTCCCTCAATCATTGCAATCACGTGCCTGTGATCCAATAATTGACTCTGAGGGCACTATCTCCAACATAGCTTTGGACGTAACGAGACAAAATGTTCTTCTCATTCTCTACATCAATCTTGGTCATCTCTTTTAGCAAACTTGATGATCTAATTGCCTCGGTTCAGAGGCGGGAGCCCGTTTAAAGATCCGTCGACGTGGTGCCACCTGGACGAGAAGATTGGAGATTCAGGAGATCGGAGCAGCCGCAACAAAGCGTGGGATGATGGTTGAAGACCGAAGGACTCAGATCGTTCGGTATAACATTTCTACCCACTTTGTAGTTTGTTAGTTTAGCTTTAATGGAAGATCCGGGTTGTAGTATACGATAGTGCCAGTTGTAAAAGTTTTTGTTCCGCATTTGGCGTCTGTTAGACGGCCAGGGCGCTACCGTGTACTTACAGCTCTGATACAACTGTAGGGTTCCTAGGCACTCTTGTGAGGGTTCATAAGACATCAACCATGCCCGAATAAAATTTTAGACGTGCCGAACAACCCAAAGCCGGGATCTTTGCTAGATTATTAGGGTTTAACATGCAAGTAAACATCTTTACTACTAAGTGTGAGGGATTACAACCTTTGTAGTCCGCTCCCTCACTTCATAAACTCCGAGTAGAAGTCCCTTCACCGCGATCCACGATCTCCCGGACTCAAGAGAGGCTCCACGACTCGAACGATCCATGCTAGCTTGTAGTATTCCTTTTCTCTGATGATCTACGTCGAAGTTGCTATAACTCAAGCTCTCTCACTCTAATGAGGTGAACACCCTAATCTAATAGGCTAGATTAGATGAGGATGATGGAGTAGTATTTATGCTATCTTTTTATATCGATTTCTCACAAGAAATCATCACAAAATGAATAACTAGTAAGCTTTCTCAAAGTTCAAGATAGAAAAAAAGATGATGAATGATGAGTTAATCCTTTTGTGATGAATAATAGAAATGAATATATGAATAATCATGGAACCATAGTCAAGGGATGACAAGGATAACCCTTGTAAAGAATTAACTAGGGCTAGGGTTTGGTTAGGTTAAAGAATGAGTCATGGATAAATATCAACCATAATATCTTAACCATGACAAAAGAAATTCCTTCTAGAAGGATCAAGAAGGAGCTAACCCTAATCAAACTCTAACCTTGTTTAATCTCTACTAAACATGTTCCATTATTAATCATATCATGTTGCAATAATATATATCACATATATATTATATATTTGCAACAAAAGAAAATAATACAATTAACATATATCGCATATATATCAATGTATTACCCTGTGAGAAAATGAAATAATAAAGTGAGCCAATATTAGATAATGTAATACAATATATCATATATATTATTATACATTAAATCATCGAATCAACACTTGATTCGACAATCCGGCTATATCGAATATAACCGACTAATATATCATGTACCGATTCATCGAATCAACACTTGATCCGATGACCCGGTTCATATCTAAATATCGCGAGAATATAATACGGTATCTCATATCGCATTATCCTCGGTCCTGCACATATCACATATGTGCCTCTACTCCGTTTTGCCTGAGCCAAGAAACCTCTGTGTAGGACTCTAAAGAATCGTCAATACGCCGGTAGCAGGTGATGATCATATCAAACACCCACAAGCTGCAAGCGGTCAGCTAAACGTAACAGCCACCCAGGTATTGAGCGATCATAAGATCAACAAGCTAGCCTGTACGTTCTCCTGTGAATCTAATTAGTAACACTCCCATACAGTCCGGTCTGTTCGTCTGATATGTTGCATATCAAGTCTAGGGGTAGTATACGTCAGACCCCATTAACCGATAAGTCGTGTCGATGTGTGGCTCATAACGGGTCAAGAAACTACTGGTAACACTTACCAGTAAATCTCTATATCATCCATGGCCAGGGACTTCCAGTTATAGCCAATCGAACACAGCACAACATCAACTCCCTATACCGGGAGAGACGAAGCCCCTCCTATCGCTCATTGCCTCCATGTGATTCGGGACTGTACCCAAAAGCCACCATTTTGCACACCCTCTTGGACGTGGTAAGGTGGAAATCAAAGCACAGTGTGAATCACACAAGACTCTATGACGATCTCGGGTCTACAGACTATCCTGTACCAGTGTCACCGGAGAACTGTCATCTGACGTGTGGTATATCACCATCTGGGAGTTCTCAGCGAGTCCATCCAGTGTACCCAGTCTCCACTGAGCACCCGTACACCATCTCTGATGTCAAACACCGATGGATATAGGATCATCCATCGCCCATAATATGGGTCAAGATGCGTATACGCTAGTCTACTCTGGTGTATCGATGCCTGGTCTCGATATACCCTCGTGTAACACCCGAGCCCAATAATACTATTTATATTACTAGTTGAGGGTTATTTATTGCTCATTCCAATTTTCCTGATTTTCTGGTGTTTATTGCTAAATTTTACCCGGTTAGGTCATTTTGGCACATAACAAATTTTAACTCCGAAAATGAAATTTAAGATGTCCATGTTGGCCTACTCGTCGCCACTAGTCGCGTGGTAGCGTCCGCGTGTCGAGATTCCGTTCCGTTTGGCTAAACGGGCAAGTTTGGGCGACTACGCGCGCGTGCAAGTGTCCGACTTGGGGGCATGCATTTTAATCACTAAACACCTATTTTCAAAATTTGGAACCCGCTTAAAATCCTATAATTTGAATTTGGAACATTTGGGCGCAACCCGGGCGCGATTTGGAAATGTTTCATTTTGCGCCAAAAAGGGCCCGTTTCAATTTAATATAAAACTAAAATAAATATACCTACGAATATATTCCTAACAGTTATCCCCTCAAATCCTTAATCAAATATTTTTCCCTTACCTCCTGCAGCCAATCACGAGCTCACAATCGAGCTCGTGGGCCCCGCCTCAATATTTTCTCAATCCCTCTCTCTCTCCTATCCCTCTCTCTCTCTCCAATCTCTTTCTCTCTCTTCCTCTTTAAAATCCCATGCAGCAGCCGCCTCCCCGACCCATCTTCGTCACGAGAGAACCCCAACAAACCCTAACCCTAGCCTCGTACTCGCGCAGCCACCATCGCCACCGCGACCTCGCCGTCACCGCCAGCAACGCCTCCTCGACCGCCGCGCCTTCCTCCTCCCGTTTCCCGACGACTCCCGCGCCTGCACCCAACGCAGACCCCGACGCCTCCATCCCCTCACAGACCTCGCCGTCGACGCCACCTACGGTCGACGACGACTCCCGCGGCACCCTCTCACCCTACTCGACCCGACCTCGTCGTCACTGCCCTCCTCCCCTCGCCGGAACACCCACACGAGCCCTAACCCCTCGCCTACCCCGCTGTTCGCCGGAGAAACGCGCCGGCGACCTCGTCGACGCCACCTCCGACCACCTACTTCTTCCCCTCGACCACCAGAGCCGACCCCCTCTCCTCCAGCTCGCCGCAGCACCCTATCCCGCGCACCCCGAAGCCTTCAACCCTCGCTGCAGCCGCTGCCGTCGCTTCGCCGGCGTTCCAGCGCCGTCGAGCTCGCCGGGGTCACCTGGTATACCTCTCTGTAAGTGTCCCCTTTCCTTCCTTTGTGCAAATCATTCCCCTTGCTGGTCATAGTCGCTTGTATCCTATCGTTTTGCTAACTTCGCTCCCTTTTGTCGTTGCCGGAACCCGACCGTGCCGTCTTGGCGAACCCGACGCTCCAGCGTAGCCCCCTGGTCCGTGTGATCCCGTTGACCTCTGTTGGGACTCGATCCGTGGCCCGTGCTTTCATATCGCGTTTTCTGCCGACATCGCATCCGTGTTCCCGTTTGCAGACCGTCGAGGCAAGTATCTGAATACTTGCTTGAACATGCTAGCGTGCGAAACCTAGTCTTGCCACGCAAATTTTATTCACACTATTTAATACCGTAACTTAATGATGGCAATTGATATCGTGTTATTGCTGTTATCTTTATAATAGAATAGTTACAACAGTTCTTCGTAATTAATTAATTAACCCACATCAATCCATGCTTTAACTAATAAAACGACTGAATCATATCTGCTTGAACTGTTAAACCATTCTTGAGACAATTGTTATACTTAGTATAATTTCATGTAGTTCCTTAATTTATAATTGTGGATATTGCTTCACCTTGTGGCTTTTGCACCCCAAAGGTGCGTGAACCGGTTAATATGAAAATACAAACATCACTGTGTTCATATAGAATAATATTGTTAGTTACTGTTCCTGTGTTGTTCATTATTCGTTACTATACCTGTTATCAGCATCTACCTGATTGCATCACATATTGACCGATTTTGATACACCTGACACATGTACTGATACACCGGACACAACACCCTGTACATATCGACTCTACCTGTTGAATGTAACCTGACCTGTTACCTGATCTCATGCCTAATGCCGACAACCCTGACCTTTCCTGCTGTCGCTCCAGACAGACCTACTTTTACTTGACTTTGTGTTGGCATTAGTCCTTGACTACTGAATACCTGACCTGACATACATAGCTTGGGGGTATGGGGAAATCAAAGATGAACCTGACTTGTAACTCGACAGTTCACTACCGTTCGAGTGTACACATCCCTTTCTGTGCCTTACGGCATGTCTCGGTTTCAGCCGAGAATATTGTGGCCGTGATCCCGGGTATGTACGGGATACTAATACTCCCTTTCTGTGCCTTACGGCATGTCTCGGTTTCAGCCGAGAATATTGTGGCCGTGATCCCGGGTATGTACGGGGTAATACCGAGTGTACACTTCCCTTTCTGTGCCTTACGGCATGTCTCGGTTTCAGCCGAGAATATTGTGGCCGTGATCCCGGGTATGTACGGGGTAATACCGAGTGTACACTCCCTTTCTGTGCCTTACGGCATGTCTCGGTTTCAGCCGAGAATATTGTGGCCGTGATCCCGGGTATGTACGGGGTAATACCGAGTGTACACTTCCCTTTCTGTGCCTTACGGCATGTCTCGGTTTCAGCCGAGAATATTGTGGCCGTGATCCCGGGTATGTACGGGGTAATACCGAGTGTACACTTCCCTTTCTGTGCCTTACGGCATGTCTCGGTTTCAGCCGAGAATATTGTGGCCGTGATCCCGGGTATGTACGGGATACTAATACTTCCTTTCTGTGCCTTACGGCATGTCTCGGCTGCCGCCGAGAATATTGTGGCCGTGGTCCCGGGTATGTACGGGATACTATTGGGTTACATCGACGATTCATCAATTGGTTTCAAAGACTATAGAGTAGAAAACCTAATAGGACAGTTTAGTCACCGTTGCACATTACCCTGCTTGTACTTCTTATTATTGCTTATTCATGTTCATACTTGCATTGCTTATTACCATGTTTATGCTATATACTTGATATCATGACGCGCTGACGTCTGGGTTTTGCATGGCCTAGATTCCGTACCTTTGTCGTCGACCGAGCAGGAGTACTTCAGCCAGCAGGCTGACCAGTGAGTCCTTAGGATTTAGTTTATTTATTGCTTTTCATTTCCAGATGTGAGCCCGCATTATGGGACGTACTGTTTATTGATTGTATTGGATCATTAGCTTCCGCACTTATTGTTTATTGATTCTTGTTATTATGGATTTGGACATGTATTAGTTTAGTTTATTTTACTGTTCTTGATATCTCTACAACCGTAATGTGACTGTGGACGGATGCGTCCTACCCGCAGGTAGCATGGTTGGCTATGTCACGTGCCCAAGTTTGCGTACTCTGGGAAGCGGGGCGTGACATGGTTCTTTTGGTATCAGAGCCATAGGTTAATTGGGTTGATTCTTTGTAGTTGGGTATTGCACCCGATACACGAATCAGAATGCCCGTGATTAGGAAACATGTCCTGCCACCTTGACCGTTTTACCATTCTTGAATCACATTCTTCCGGATTATATCTTTTACGACGTGCAAACTTACTTTGCATTGTCAACTCGAAAACCTGATTTCTTGTTATCCCTAGGACTTGGGCGACTTGGGTGGAGTTAAGTGATTGCGGCTATGATACCGCGGCATAGCTACAATGCTGTACTCTATTTAAGTATCTTGGAGTTCTAGCCTTGATCCATATTCAGAATCTATCATCATGCTAATATGGGGTGTTTTGAGTTCAGGATTATGACAGGTAAGAAGTTAAAGACGTACCAGAGGCGTGTGAACGAAGCCGCCATGCTTGGGGTGGTAAGAGGAATGCTGGAAATCAAAGAGACAGACCGAGCTGATCAAGCAGCAAGCGGACTTGTTTCAGGAAGGTTTGCAGATCGTTCAGCAGTCTGTAAACGATGTTGGAACTAGACCAGTTGACCGAGTAAGGACCGTAGCAGATTTCAGACTTTTGGATCCGTCTACTTTCACTTTTCTGGAGGAGCCGTTGCCAGCCGAGCCGTAGCTAGCGACACGGAGAATTTGCTGATTGCGACACAGATTCCAGAGGACAAAGGAGTTGATGTGGTGCGCATTCAGTTAGTGGATTACGCCGAGAGTGATGGCTTGTGGAGGAGACCCGCTTGCCCAAGCCGATCAGTTGGGCGAAGTTTTTCTAAGAACCCCCTGGAGAAGTTCTTCCCGCAGACTGCGCGGAGGAAAGGGAAGAAATTTATCGGACTAAGGCAGAATGGAGCAACCGTGGACGTGCATGCAGCGGAGTGGACGAGACTCAGTAGTCTCGCTGGACCTTTCGCGGCCAACGATGCAGACAACAGTTGCGGTAAGGAAGCAGTTCTGTCGGGCCAGTCGAGTTTAGGGCTAGGCCGACAAACAGTGTTCTTGCAGCTATGGAAGTTGATAGTAATGAAGAGCCGGCAGTTGTTCGCGATTTTATAGACGTATTTGAAGATATCAGGCTTACCGCAGAGGCGAAACCTGGAGTTCGCGATTGATCTTAGTCCTGGTACAGCACCAGTTTCTAAAGCTTATTATCCGATGGCACCGGTGGAATTGGAAGAAGTTAAGAAACAAGTCGGTGAATTACTCGGGAAAGGATGGATTCGAAGCAGCAACTCACCTTGGGGAGCTCCAGTTCTTTTAGTAAAGAAGAAGGATGTGCATTGATTATCGAGAATCGAACCGGGTGACTATTAAGAACGAGTACCCGATCCCTCGCATTGGAGAACTTTTTGAGCAGCTCAGTGGCGCGAGGGTATTCTCGAAACTGGACTTGCGATCAGGATATCATCAGGTCCGAGTGAAGGCAGAAGACATTTGCAAGACGGCGTTTCGGACTCGGTATGGGCATTTCGAGTATTTAGTGATGCCCTTCGGAGTGACTAATGCGCCGGCAATATTTATGGACTTGATGAACAGGATCTTTTCACCGTTCTTGGACCAGTTTATTGTGGTATTCATTGACGATATTCTGGTGTACTCGAAGAGTCCGGAGGAGCATGCTGAGCATTTAAAGATCGCACTGCAGACACTGAGACAGGAGAAATTATTCGCGAAGATGAGTAAGTGCGAATTCTGGTTGGAAGAAGTGAAGTTTCTGGGGCATGTCGTGTCGGGCGATGGAATCGCCGTTGATCCCGAGAAGATTGCAGCAGTTCGAGATTGGCCTATTCCGAAGAATGTTGCGGAGATAAGGAGTTTTCTTGGACTCGCCGGATACTACAGAAGATTTGTGGAGAACTTCGCTCGTCTAGCTGAGCCGTTAACCAAGCTTACGCGTAAAGAGGTACCGTTTGTTTGGACGGATGGATGTGCATTGGCCTTCGAGACGTTGAAGCAGAAGTTGATAACCGCCCCGATCCTGACCGTACCGGATAATTCAGGAGGACTGGTGATTCATAGCGACGCATCCGGAAAGGGAGTGGGATGTGTTTTGATGCAGAATGGGAAAGTCGTCGCTTACGCATCGAGATAACTGAAGACTCATGAGAAGAACTATCCGACTCACGACTTGGAGCTTGCAGCTGTGATCTTCGCCCTGAAGATTTGGAGACACTACCTTCTGGGAGAGAGAGTTGAAGTCTTTACGGATCACAAGAGTTTGAAATATGTGTTCACTCAGAAGGAGTTGAACATGAGGCAACGCAGATGGTTGGAGCTGATGGCCGACTACGACCTTGATCTTAAGTACCATCCGGGAAAAGTTAACGTCGTGCCAGATGCGCTAAGTCGGTTACCAACAATTCAGTTATTGACTGCACAGAGAGAGATCATTGAGGATTTTCGGAGATTTGACTTGGAGGTTGTGCTACCACATGCTACAGGACAGTTGATGCAGTTGCAAGTACAATCGTCCTTAGTTGAGAAGATTAAAGTGGCGCAATCGCAGGATCCTAGACTGCAAAAGTTTCGAGAGCAGGTTGAAGCCGGACTACGAACCGATTTACTGATCCACGAAGACGGTTCATTGAGATATGGTAGCCGTGTGTGTGTGCCAAAAGGAGATGTGCGTGAAGAGCTCATGAAGGAGGCACACAGTTCAGCTTACTCCGTACATCCAGGAGGGACAAAGATGTACCGAGATATTCGACAGCACTTCTGGTGGGAAGGTATGAAACGGGAAATTGCTCGCTTCGTGGCTAAGTGCTTGGTGCGTCAGCAAGTCAAGGCCGAACACCAAAGGGTTGCTGGTTTGTTGCAACCACTTCCGATTCCTCAGTGGAAGTGGGAACATATAACCATGGATTTCGTGACAGCTTTACCGCGGAGTCTAAAGGGCAACAATGCCGTATGGGTGATTGTCGATCGTTTGACCAAGGCAGCTCACTTTATTCCTTTTCGGGTTGGTCAATCGACGGAGACTTTGGCAGAGCGATACATGCAGAAGATTGTCAGATTGCATGGAGTGCCGGTAAGCATCGTGTCCGATCGGGACACTAGATTCTTGTCGCACTTTTGGAGGAGTTTACAAGAAAGTTTGGGGACTCGACTGAAGTTTAGCACAGCTTATCATCCTCAGACTGATGGACAATCAGAGAGAACGATCCAGACCCTTGAAGATATGTTGAGGGCTTGCATGTTGGACTTCAAAGGTTCTTAAGAACAAGGTTATCCCTCTCGTGCTAGTTTCTTGGGGTAACCGATCGCATGGAGAATCCACTTGGGAGTGAGAAGACGAGATCCGACAGAAATTCCCTCACCTTTTCCAGTAGTTAGCTATCCTGTATTCTTGGAATTTCGAGGACGAAATTCTTTTTGTAGTTGGGTATGATGTAACACCCGAGCCCAATAATACTATTTATATTACTAGTTGAGGGTTATTTATTGCTCATTCCAATTTTCCTGATTTTCTGGTGTTTATTGCTAAATTTTACCCGGTTAGGTCATTTTGGCACATACCAAATTTTAACTCCGAAAATGAAATTTAAGATGTCCATGTTGGCCTACTCGTCGCCACTAGTCGCGTGGTAGCGTCCGCGTGTCGAGATTCCGTTCCGTTTGGCTAAACGGGCAAGTTTGGGCGACTACGCGCGCGTGCAAGTGTCCGACTTGGGGGCATGCATTTTAATCACTAAACACCTATTTTCAAAATTTGGAACCCGCTTAAAATCCTATAATTTGAATTTGGAACATTTGGGCGCAACCCGGGCGCGATTTGGAAATGTTTCATTTTGCGCCAAAAAGGGCCCGTTTCAATTTAATATAAAACTAAAATAAATATACCTACGAATATATTCCTAACAGTTATCCCCTCAAATCCTTAATCAAATATTTTTCCCTTACCTCCTGCAGCCAATCACGAGCTCACAATCGAGCTCGTGGGCCCCGCCTCAATATTTTCTCAATCCCTCTCTCTCTCCTATCCCTCTCTCTCTCTCCAATCTCTTTCTCTCTCTTCCTCTTTAAAATCCCATGCAGCAGCCGCCTCCCCGACCCATCTTCGTCATGAGAGAACCCCAACAAACCCTAACCCTAGCCTCGTACTCGCGCAGCCACCATCGCCACCGCGACCTCGCCGTCACCGCCAGCAACGCCTCCTCAACCGCCGCGCCTTCCTCCTCCCGTTTCCCGACGACTCCCGCGCCTGCACCCAACGCAGACCCCGATGCCTCCATCCCCTCACAGACCTCGCCGTCGACGCCACCTACGGTCGACGACGACTCCCGCGGCACCCTCTCACCCTACTCGACCCGACCTCGTCGTCGCTGCCCTCCTCCCCTCGCCGGAACACCCACACGAGCCCTAACCCCTCGCCTACCCCGCTGTTCGCCGGAGAAACGCGCCGGCGACCTCGTCGACGCCACCTCCGACCACCTACTTCTTCCCCTCGACCACCAGAGCCGACCCCCTCTCCTCCAGCTCGCCGCAGCACCCTATCCCGCGCACCCCGAAGCCTTCAACCGTCGCTGCAGCCGCTGCCGTCGCTTCGCCGGCGTTCCAGCGCCGTCGAGCTCGCCGGGGTCACCTGGTATACCTCTCTGTAAGTGTCCCCTTTCCTTCCTTTGTGCAAATCATTCCCCTTGCTGGTCATAATCGCTTGTATCCTATCGTTTTGCTAACTTCGCTCCCTTTTGTCGTTGCCGGAACCCGACCGTGCCGTCTTGGCGAACCCGACGCTCCAGCGTAGCCCCCTGGTCCGTGTGATCCCGTTGACCTCTGTTGGGACTCGATCCGTGGCCCGTGCTTTCATATCGCGTTTTCTGCCGACATCGCATCCGTGTTCCCGTTTGCAGACCGTCGAGGCAAGTATCTGAATACTTGCTTGAACATGCTAGCGTGCGAGACCTAGTCTTGCCACGCAAATTTTATTCACACTATTTAATACCGTAACTTAATGATGGCAATTGATATCGTGTTATTGCTGTTATCTTTATAATAGAATAGTTACAACAGTTCTTCGTAATTAATTAATTAACCCACATCAATCCATGCTTTAACTAATAAAACGACTGAATCATATCTGCTTGAACTGTTAAACCATTCTTGAGACAATTGTTATACTTAGTATAATTTCATGTAGTTCCTTAATTTATAATTGTGGATATTGCTTCACCTTGTGGCTTTTGCACCCCAAAGGTGCGTGAACCGGTTAATATGAAAATACAAACATCACTGTGTTCATATAGAATAATATTGTTAGTTACTGTTCCTGTGTTGTTCATTATTCGTTACTATACCTGTTATCAGCATCTACCTGATTGCATCACATATTGACCGATTTTGATACACCTGACACATGTACTGATACACCGGACACAACACCCTGTACATATCGACTCTACCTGTTGAATGTAACCTGACCTGTTACCTGATCTCATGCCTAATGCCGACAACCCTGACCTTTCCTGCTGTCGCTCCAGACAGACCTACTTTTACTTGACTTTGTGTTGGCATTAGTCCTTGACTACTGAATACCTGACCTGACATACATAGCTTGGGGGTATGGGGAAATCAAAGATGAACCTGACTTGTAACTCGACAGTTCACTACCGTTCGAGTGTACACATCCCTTTCTGTGCCTTACGGCATGTCTCGGTTTCAGCCGAGAATATTGTGGCCGTGATCCCGGGTATGTACGGGATACTAATACTCCCTTTCTGTGCCTTACGGCATGTCTCGGTTTCAGCCGAGAATATTGTGGCCGTGATCCCGGGTATGTACGGGGTAATACCGAGTGTACACTTCCCTTTCTGTGCCTTACGGCATGTCTCGGTTTCAGCCGAGAATATTGTGGCCGTGATCCCGGGTATGTACGGGGTAATACCGAGTGTACACTCCCTTTCTGTGCCTTACGGCATGTCTCGGTTTCAGCCGAGAATATTGTGGCCGTGATCCCGGGTATGTACGGGGTAATACCGAGTGTACACTTCCCTTTCTGTGCCTTACGGCATGTCTCGGTTTCAGCCGAGAATATTGTGGCCGTGATCCCGGGTATGTACGGGGTAATACCGAGTGTACACTTCCCTTTCTGTGCCTTACGGCATGTCTCGGTTTCAGCCGAGAATATTGTGGCCGTGATCCCGGGTATGTACAGGATACTAATACTTCCTTTCTGTGCCTTACGGCATGTCTCGGCTGCCGCCGAGAATATTGTGGCCGTGGTCCCGGGTATGTACGGGATACTATTGGGTTACATCGACGATTCATCAATTGGTTTCAAAGACTATAGAGTAGAAAACCTGATAGGACAGTTTAGTCACCGTTGCACATTACCCTGCTTGTACTTCTTATTATTGCTTATTCATGTTCATACTTGCATTGCTTATTACCATGTTTATGCTATATACTTGATATCATGACGCGCTGACGTCTGGGTTTTGCATGGCCCAGATTCCGTACCTTTGTCGTCGACCGAGCAGGAGTACTTCAGCCAGCAGGCTGACCAGTGAGTCCTTAGGATTTAGTTTATTTATTGCTTTTCATTTCCAGATGTGAGCCCGCATTATGGGACGTACTGTTTATTCATTGTATTGGATCATTAGCTTCCGCACTTATTGTTTATTGATTCTTGTTATTATGGATTTGGACATGTATTAGTTTAGTTTATTTTACTGTTCTTGATATCTCTACAACCGTAATGTGACTGTGGACGGATGCGTCCTACCCGCAGGTAGCATGGTTGGCTATGTCACGTGCCCAAGTTTGCGTACTCTGGGAAGCGGGGCGTGACACCTCGACTAGGAACAGTTATAGGATGTACTCATCGACTACCATGGCCCCACTAGTATGATCTCATTATAGTCCCAGTAGTCGAGTACAGATCCTAAGGGCTTTATCAACATGTGAGAGAAAGACAGTAAACCAATACAAGTCAACATGTTAAGATAAAGTGAAACCAAATAGCATACTATCATGTCGAGCAAGAAAGTCCTCTCTATATATATCCAAGCATCCATTATAATATACATCATATGTACAACAATGGCCTCTAGGGCATATACATAACTAACAATTTTAATGAAAAAAATATGGTAAAATGGAGATAGAAATTATTTTTGATATAGAACTTGTTCAATATGATTAGTTAGTGTTTAATAGTCAACATGAAGTGGTTTAACAAAATTGTATTAAAGAAAAGTGAGAGTTTTAGAAAGAAACCGAATTGGAAATCGGATTGGTTCCGATTCCGTCGGGTTTTGTAAATCCGTATTTTAGAATAGAAAAGGAAGATAGAAATGGGACTTACGGGTTTTGGACAACTATAAGAGGGAGATGGTTCGTAAGGAGTCGGTGGTGCATCGTTTCGTCGCCGGGAGTTCCTACGGACGTTGTCGGAAAATCCGCCGAACAATTTGCCGGAGCGTCGCCTTTTGCTCACTTCGATTGCACACAAAAGTTTCTTGAAAATTCTAGAGAGTTGGCTCAGAGTTTAGGGTGAAAGGGTAGAGGGTAGGGATGGTATTTATAGGATTAGGCTAGGGTTAGGATAGGTGAAGGGTTTTAATTTAAAAAAATTGTAAAATGTATTAAAATCATTAAAAATTGGAGTAAAAGAGGATTAATTGTGTCTCTGGAAGTGGTCTGCAGATTTAAAGTATACAAGGATGTATAGAAGGCCAAGAGACACAAAAAAGATGTTGGGGACTCGGCCGTCCGGCCGAGTCGGGCCGGCGGCGCCGGCCCGAGTTGGGCAGAGTCGCCAGGTCGGGAGGTAGGGGGTCTCCTGAGGGAGGCTCTGGTACTTTCAGTTTTCATGGGTAGTGGGAAATTTTGGAGTTATCTCGTGTGGACTGTTGGGCTTCTATAAAATTTAAAATAAATTAATATTAAAAATAATGTGGGTATGGGATTTGAACTCTGGTGGCTTGGTTCAGCAGTGCAAGGTATTACCAATGAGCTACAAACTCCTTCTTGTAATTATGGGGCTATTTAATTACTTAAAGTGATAGCAGCAAAAGTAAATACTCAAAATATACTTTAATTTTAAAGTAAATTTTTTGTACACTAAAAATGGAGTTATTATATTCTTTTAACTTGTAATTAAAAAGCAAAATAATTACTTATATCTTGTGCTCAAGCTAAAATACCTCTTTATGGATTTTGAAAAAAAAATATTTGAAAAAATTTGTATAGGAAATTTAGGGTTGTTACAATCTTCGGCCTCGAAGACTTCAAGCAAGCTTATTCCGTTCATCTTGTGGAGTCTTTCTAGAGTCCGGGAGTTCACTACTTAGAGTGAAGGGACTACTACACGGGGCTATTGAAGTGAAGGACCGGTCTACAAAGGTTGTATTCCTTGTTCACTTTGGATGTAAAATAGTTTACATGTTGTATTGTTTAATTCTCTAGTTAAGATTCTAGGGTTAGGGTTGTTTAGCATGGAATTTTTTTAAAATTGGCATGGATGATGACTCCCGAAACCTTGCTGTCCTGTTGAATATCCCTACACACATGATATCACATATCATCAACGTAAGCAAATATGCATATCCCTAAAACTTGTTGACATATAGTAACAAGATTGGGATACCCCACATATTACACTTACGGCCACAGAAAAGAAATTGAAAAACTATAATAATTAGAATCCGTAATACCCTTAGACATCATATACCCGGAATATCACATATTCTGGATTTCATGCCTAACTTATAAAACTTGCATTTTAGTCTCAACTTGAAAACTCTTTTCAATTGGTTGTCGGATAATTCAACAAGATTCCTGACTTAGTGATCGCGTACAATACGCAATTGCGACGGAGTTTTGATCTAAATCGAAACTTCGTGGCAATCGATCAATTGAGACTAAACGGCTAGGTTTACAATATACTAACTATTTTTCATAAAACTAATTAATCCGGATTCTAATAATTGTATCACACATCACAAAGCTTGTAAAGTAACCGCGATATTAGAATTCTGCACGCAATTAATAAACTAAACCAATTTTTCCAAGACATGAAAAATCCAGTGAGCTAAAGTTCCAAAACCGATCGTTTTAAGCCAATCCTGGAGTCGAAACGAACTCGAAACCCGCCCGAATCTTCACGGAGGCGAAGATCCCAAAATTAACTATCGAATGAGGGGCCTCGGGGGGGCGGGTACCCACTCCCGGGGGCCACCTCGAAGTGGCCCCTAGGGGAAGGCAGACCCGAGAGCACCCAGTTAGGGTGCTCTCGGGTCACCCACCCTTAAAGCCACCTTGTGGTGGTCTTGGGGTGTAGGTCCGGCCTCTGGACCCCTCGGGGTGTCCCCGGGGTGCGCACGCTCCACCCCGTGGCTTCTCGATTCAAACCGTAAGCCCGTGGGGTGTGTAAACAACTCAAAACATTATTTTGGAAACTGTTTTTATCGGCAGTTTTTGCGCGACAAAAACGGCGGATTTCTAACGTCGCTACAAGCTATGATAGTCTACCCTAATGTTCTAGCTTGGCTCTGATACCATGAAAGTCGACCCTAACACCACCATGAGGTTTTAGTAGCATCAAGCATGTCAAATTTTAATTTTTATTAGGTGCTAAGCTAGACTAACAAAATCTTTACTAGATTATTAGGGTTTGCCTATGATGATGTGATGAATTAAAGAGAAGAAAAGAGCATACAATCTTTGTAGTTTGAGTCATTCTCTTCAATAGCTCCGGGTTATGGTCCACGCGACTCCACTACGCTCCTCTTCAAGATGAAAGAACCTCCTTCGTGATCTTCGCGCCAAAGACGATCCACCCGAAGTCCACTAGCTCAAGCTAACCCATCACTAATCTCATTAGTGAAAGCATCACTCCACATCAAATTGCTAATCTAATGTCAGATGGTGAAGTAGGGGTTTAATTTGCTCACTAGGGTTTTTCACAAGTTCAATGATTCACATCACATGTGAGGGTTTGAACTTGGAAGTGAGGTGAAGAAAATTGTAGAGAGCAAGAGAGAGCAAGAGCTCATGAAAAATGGCTAAGGCATGAAGAATGAAAAATGATGAGAGTAAACTCAAATGGCTCTCTCTTTCCTCACTTATTCAAGCATGGAATTAAAATGCAATAATAAATTGCAACCATGCTTGAATAGTGAGTCAAGAGTAATATACAAATAATAAAACCCATGTCTTGCCCATTCCACAAATATCTCCATAATTTACACCTCATTTTGTAAGTCCACGTTGCGACCCCCGGTTCTTACGGGGAGGCGGAAACGGTATAAAAATCAAATTTTTAGCGCATGGGGCAACATGGACTAACAAAGTCGGGATCTTTTCTAAACCAAACTAGCTAACATGCTAAAGAGAGTTAGGATAGATGGTTATACCTAACTTGAACTCCTTCTTCTTCAAACTTTTTTAGAGGTTGATGGTTCTTTCCTCGTTGCCTTCTTCCGTCGAAGATGGATCCACCTGAGGGTTCAACCTTCGGGCTCTTTCTCGAACTTTGAGAGAACTAGAATCTCCGGCTTGCTAAACCTTGATCCTAGAGTGAGTAGAGAGTGTCTTTTGGGGTTTTATCTTTTCAAGGAGAGAGATTCTCAACTCATGAGAAGGGTTCTCCTTGAGCTAGAGGAAGAAGAAGATGAAATGAGGAGAGAGAAGCTAAATAATAGAATGAGCTCTTTTCTTTTTGCAACCATAACATAAAGCAAAAAGAATTATCAAAACTAATAATAATAATGAAAATGGAATAGTTGATGGAAGGTTTAGGAATGACCATTATCATTTCAAACATTAAATGAATTTGCTAGAATCAAAGTGCATCTTTCTTTTGTAATGATGATGGTCAAAACTTCAACCATGGTCAACAAGTCAACCATGGTCAACAAGTCAACAAAAAAACCAACCATGACACAATTTCATTTTATTAATATTATTAATTGATATATCATAATTCCATTAGGGTTTGGAAAAAGACGACTGTCAACTGTGCATACGCACCCGTTCCGAAACCCTAATGAAAAACCTCTTCCTCCGCCTCAATCAACTGTGCATACACACCCGCATTCTTGTTCCGAGGAACATGAATACCAAGAGATAAAAGCAACCCCAAAACATATACCGGTATCTGACTCAAACCAGAGCCAGCAAGTAATATCCGTCCGGACTCCAAACGTGCACAAGTGCGCGGATGAGAACGAACCCTGTCGCAAAACCATGCGACTTCTACTCTGTTTTGCCCAGAGGCGAATACCCTCTGTGTGGGACTCTAAAGACTCGACACTACGCTGGCAGTGGGTTTAACCACAGACCGCAAGCGGCACTAGCTGTGCGTAACGGTCCCCAGGTAGATGCCGACAAGAAGGCTGACGAGGTGAACCCCATCTGAACTCCTACTGAGTCTGAATGTGACATTCTCCGTACAGTCCGGTCTGTTCGTCTGATACATCGCATGTCGGGCCTAGGGGGCGGTAAAACGTCAGTCCCCCAATAGCGGTACAAGTCGTGTCGGAGTGAAGCCCAAAACACCCTGAGATAACACTGGAAGCCTACCAGTATATCTCGCTTGCCCTGGCCAGGGACTACTCGTGTAATGGCTCTCCTAGACACAGCGCGATGTCAACCCCCAATACCGGGAGAGACGAATCCTGTCTAACCGGCACTGCCTCCAAGTGCTTCGGGACTGAACCCAACTACCACCTGTTTGCACAACTCCTTTGAGCCGTGGTAGGATAGTAGTCAAAGTACAGTGGGAACACACTCGAGGCGAAGTGCCAGTGTCAAGTCAGCGGACTAAGCTGTACTCATGTCACCTGGGAACTGATAACTGACGATAGGTATAATACCAACCTGTCAGTTCCCGAAGAGTCCTGTCCAGTGTACTCGTAACCCAACGAGCACCCGTATACTATCTCCAGTACGACGTACTGATGGCTGTGGGACAGACCATCTCCCACACTGGGATGAGAAGCGCATACACTAGTCTACTCCGGAGTATCGATGCCCTGTCTCGATAGTCCTGCTACTAGGGACCTGTATAAGGATGTGCTTACAGATTACCCAGCCCCCACTAGTGTGACTGCCATCACAACGCTGGTAATCAAGCAAAGATCCTAAGGGCTCCACTAATGCGTATAGGTGATATCGCAAAATAAACACATGTACACATTGAAGTAGAAACAAACCAAGTAGCATACTACTATATTGAGCAAGATTGTTTATACAAGGTGAATATCCCAAGCTTCCATTAAGTAATATACAAACTAGTATGATACAGTAATGGCCTCTAGGGCATATACACTAACAATCTCCCACTTGCACTAAGGCCATGTACTGGCGTATCGAAGACCTATCATCTCGATCAGCCGCTCGAACTGAGTCTGGGGTAGGGCCTTGGTGAATGGATCTGCAGTGTTTTCTTCTGAAGCAACCCTCCGAACCTCGATCTCCTTCCGATCCACGATCTCCCTGATCAGGTGATACCGCCTCAAGATGTGCCTGGATCTCTGATGGGACCTGGGTTCCTTCGCTAAAGCTATAGCCCCGTTGTTGTCGCAATACAGAGGTATTGGGTCAACAATGGACGGAACCACCTGAAGTTCTTTTAAGAACTTCCTCATCCAGACAGCTTCTTTTGCGGCATCAGATGCAGCGATGTATTCCGCTTCCATCGTCGAGTCTGCAACGGTTTCCTGTTTGGAACTCTTCCAACACACCGCCCCCCCCATTGATGGTAAAGACAAAACCCGACATGGACTTAGAATCATCCTTGTCACTCTGGAAGCTGGAGTCAGCAAAGGCCTCGATCTGGAGGTCTTTTCCGCCATACACCAAGAACATCTCCTTAGTCCTTCTCAGGTACTTGAGAATGTTCTTTACCGCTATCCAGTGTTTCTCCCCAGGGTTTGACTGATACCTGCTTACCACACTCAGTGCATAAGCTACATCCGGTCTGGTACACAACATCGCATACATTATAGAGCCTACCGCAGAAGCGTAGGGTATAATAGACATGCGATCCCTCTCCAAATCAGTCTTGGGGGACATCTCTTTAGAGAGGGTGATTCCGTGACAAGCCGGTAGATTACCGCGCTTGGAATCTTCCATACTGAATCTTTTTAGTACGGTGTCGATGTACCTGGACTGTGAAAGTCCTAATATCCTCTTGGATCTATCACGATGGATCCGGATCCCCAGGATGTAAGAGGCATCACCCAGGTCTTTCATGGAGAACCTGTATGACAAGAATCCCTTGACAGATTGTAGCATAGGAATGTCATTTCCTATTAAGAGAATGTCATCCACGTATAAAACGAGGAATACTACAGTTCTCGCTACAAATCTACTATAGATGCATGGTTCATCTGGATTTTTGATAAAGCCAAATTCCTTGACCGTTTCATCAAAACAGATGTTCCAACTCCGCGATGCCTACTTTAGTCCATAGATGGACTTAAGCAACTTGCACACCTTTCCGCTGCTCCCACTCTGAATGAAACCCTCTGGCTGATCCATATAGACACACTCCTCTAAATTTCCATTTAGAAAAGCGGTTTTTACGTCCATCTGCCAAATCTCATAATCGTGGAAGGCAGCAATGGCAAGAAGGATCCGAATGGATTTCAGCATAGCCACTGGAGAAAAGGTTTCGTCATAGTCCAAGCCAGGTCTTTGACGGAAACCCTTTGCTACAAGTCTAGCTTTATAAGTCTCAACCTGTCCATCTACACCAATCTTCCTTTTGAAGATCCACTTGCATCCTACGGGTTTTACCCCGTCTGGAGCAATGTCCAACGTCCATACTTTGTTGGTGTACATGGACTCCATTTCGGTCCACATTGCATCCAGCCATTTTACCGAGTCAACGCTCTGAACGGCCTGCTGGAAGCTAGTAGGCTCATCATAATCTATGATGCAATCCTCTCTATCCCCGTCTATGAGAAAACCGTAGTATCTCTCGGGCGGATGAGACTGCCTACTACTCCTGCGGAGCGGCGTAGGAATGTCATGTTCTTTTGAACTTACTGGCTCTTCCAAGCTTTCAGTAATAGCTTGTGGTTCTAGAATTTCTTCCAGTTCTATTGCGTTCCCACTTATCTGGGTTTCCAAAAACTCAGTTTCCAAGAAGCGGGCATGTTGAGAAACAAAAACCTTTTGTTCCTCAGCGGAATAGAACAGATACCCTCTGGAGTTCTTTGGGTATCCCACAAACTTACACTGTTCTGAACGTGCCTCGAGCTTGTCCGCATGCTGCTTTTTTACAAAAGCTGGACATCCCCATATCTTAAGGTACTTAAGACAGGGTTTCTTCCCACTCCACATCTGATATGGGGTGGTAGGCACAGTCTTGGTTGGAGCCTTGTTCAAGAGGTATGCAGCTGCTTCTAGTGCATAAGCCCAGAAAGATCGCGGTAACTCAGCCTTACTCATCATGGAACGAACCATATCCAATAGGGTTCGATTCCTCCTTTCTGATACACCGTTGTGTTGCGGAGTGTATGGAGGAGTACGCTGAGAGAGAATTCCATTCTCTTTTAAATAGTCCAGGAACTCGGCACTCAAGTATTCACCACCTCGATCCGATCTTAGAATCTTAATACTTTTGCCTGTTTGTTTTTCAACTTCATTCTTGTAATCCCGAAATTTCTCAAAGGCCTCGGATTTGTGCTTCATTAAGAAGACATGTCCATACCTAGAGAAATCGTCTGTGAAAGTAATGAAGTATGAATAACCGCTTCGTGCATGTGTAGACATTGGACCACACACGTCACTGTGTATGAGTCCCAAGAGCTCGCTCGCTCTTTCTCCGTGTCCAGTGAACGGAGTCTTTGTCATCTTTCCCATGAGACCAGATTCATAAGTGGCATAAGACTGATACTCGAACGGATCCAAGTATCCTTCTTTATGTAACTTAGTCAACCGTGTCTTATTAATGTGACCCAGTCTACAATGCCATAAGAAAGCCTGATTGATATCTGGAGACTTTCTTTTGTGTGTATTCTGGATATTGAAAATCTGTGGTTGGTTTAATACGTATATACCATTGCTCAGTGTACCTGACCCAATCAGAACTTGATTAAGGTGAATGTTTACAACATTACTTACAAACGCAAATTCATAACCTTCTTTAGAAACCAAAGATACAGAAATGATATTACAAGTTACGTTGGGTACAAAAAAGAAATTTCGCAAAACCAAAACATGCCCATCTGACATTCCCAGGTGATAGTCCCCCACGGCTTTAGCATCCATGCTAGCTCCGTTCGCAACTCTGAGGGTCATGTCACCTGCCTTCAAAAACCTACGGTTTCTCAACGCCTGCAAAGAATTACAGATATGAGATCCTGATCCGGTATCCAATACCCAGGAAGTAGAGTTTATGGAAAGACAGTTTTCAATAACATACACACCTGAAGCTGAAGCCGCAACCTGCTTCAGTTCCTGTGTCCTGGCCTTCCAAGCCCTGCAATCTTTCTTCCAGTGTCCACTCTTGTGACAATAGAAGCATTCCTCTTTACCCACAAGCTTCCCCGCTATCTTTGTTGCCTTTTCCTTTCCCTTCGTACCCACTTTACTAACACCGCCTCTTGGTTTGGCGGGGGCTTTCTTCCTCTTTCCCTTGGCTTTTGCCTTGGACCTAGAGGAAGAAGATCCTCCTACAAACAAAGCGGGTGTTTCCCTACCCTTCTGTAGGGTGCCCTCTGCACTCCTCAGTATGTTGAGGAGTTCTGAAAGTTCAACTTCCTTCTCTTGTAAGTTGAAGTTCAGTATAAACTGGGCGTAAGTGGATGGAAGGGACTGGAGAATTAAATCCGTATAGAGTTCACTGTCCAACGTGGTCCCAAGTTCCGCGAGCTCCTCAGTGTAGCCAATCATCTTAAGCACGTGGTCCGCTACCGATGATCCGACGGCCAACTTTGTCGAAAATAACTTCTTCGACACTTCGTATCTTGCGATACGAGACTGCTCTCCATACAGTTCTTTTGTATGGAGAAATATGGACTCGAGGTCCATATTCTCATGCCTCCTCTGATGTTCGTTGTCCATAGAGGCAAGCATGAGGCACCTGGCCTTCGCGCAATCAATCTCCCAAGTCTTACGGATTTCCTTATCCGCGACGCTGGAGGTGGGACCTGGGACGGGGGGAGCTTTGGTGGTAAGAAGATACCCCAGCTTGTCGTAAGTGATTGCCAATTTTACATTCCTGAGCCAATCTTTGTAGTTTGGCCCTGTCAGTATGTTTTTATCTAGAAGTAACTTAAGTCCAGTCATTTCGATTTGGTCGCTGCAGGGGGGAGAGAAGAAACACTTTAGCATGATGCTCTTGCAAGTTTAGAATGGTTTTTAATTTGTCTAAACAGGATGGCTCCCACTGTCTCTCGAATCCCTCCTCAAACCACAAAGGAAGAATTAGCCGGGATCAATCCCACCGCACAATACTTGCTTAACCGTTCAGCCAGGCCAGTGTCGGTACTTCGAGGGAGGTTTTCCAACGCTTTCGCGAAGTTCCTTAATTTAATAACCTCTTTTCCCTGGGGGCGTAGCCCCGCTAACACCTTTCTAGGCACCTACTAGGTTTATAGCATTGATCGTTTAGTGAGAAATTTCCCGAGGAGTAGCATATACTCACAGTAGGATCGGGATCCAAATATCATCGCGTGACGAAACTGAAGGAATCCTACCAGAATCATCACACTCCAAATGGTATGCAAATCTAGCAAGTTTCAGTACTTATGAAACTCCCGATGTGGATTTTTGCCCCATGCTCTTATGACCTTGACGAAGGTCAACAAATCATAAGTCACATGTCAAGTTCTGTCCGTCATTATCCAGGTTAATTTGAACCCACCCGTATATACCCTTGACGAAGGTCAACAAGGCAATACGACTGTCCCAAACCAACGCATCTATCTATGCTACATATGAACACCCAACAGCTACCAATCTCTATGCCTTGACGAAGGTCAACAAACATAGCTTGAATACTATTGAATATTCATACGAAACGACGGAGGGCTACGAATGGTTTTGGCGAAACCGTGAACGTAGTGAACTTGATATAATCGATGGAACGAGATAGCTTTTAGAAGGAGTGGCTCAAGCTCCGCATTTTAAAAGTTAGTTTTGAAAAGAACCGAGTGGTTTTTCGAAAGTGTTCCAACGACTTTAACTTGGTTTATTATCTTGCATTAGTTCTTTTAATGCGTGATATTCTTGCATTAGTTCTTTTAATGCGTCCCATCATTTAATCCTACCATTGCAGAAAACAACCAAAATATGACGTACGCTTATGCCATTCGCATTCGCCACGGGGTCCCGTCATCACTCGTTAGGTTACTTAACAAACGACAGAGCGGGGGATGGGCTAGCGCGGCTGTAAAACATAAGCAACGCCTAAATAGAAAGCAATGATAGACATTACAGATCACAGATGAATACATTGGATATACTAGCAATCCGCAATCCGTTCGAGCCTGCAACAAAAAGCGGATTACACGGTCGCGGTGAATAGCAAATACCCCACCCAAGACCCCTACGGGTGCGGCAAACTACCCGCCAAGTACCCAGTAGTTTGTGCACCCCTCCATGGGTCTATCCTAGGAGCAAAAACAGTAAAAAGAATTATACAATGACGGCTACAACCCCGACCCGGTTGTGCGGCCATACAAATAATATTATTACATCAATGTACATTTACAAATGAATGAAAGAAAAACAAAAGCTCATCTCACATCCACCCCGGCTATTCACCCGCGACAGTCCAACACATTCATATACACATTCCAATATCAAACACAGATCACAGAGATGTATAACCCCGACTAATCGACTTATAGCGATTAGCCGACGTTCAATACATGCAAACATCACAGATATAACCAACATAGCCAAAGTGTAGCGAAGTTCGAAAAAAAATACGGATTTATAGGACCCCAAAAGTAAATTTCATCTCTGGAAAATCTGGGCACATATAACATATTTGAAAAATCCCAAAACCCTACCAGAAGAACACTGCACAAAACACGATCGCATGAAGAGCCCAAACGGCGGCGGATCCGTGGCTAAGAGAATAGCTGAGGCCGCGGATCCACGGCGGTTTGAAGGAATTAGGGGATCATTTTTCTTGGGTGTTCTTACAAAACCCTGAGTCAATTTTAGGAGTATAAAGTTTTACTTTTAGAGCACAAAAAAATTCAACAGAAACTTAGGGTTTTGGATTTTCCGGTTTTGCGATTTTTCGGTTTCGAACTTCCATACACTTCGCTACCAAGCTAGTTTAAGTTTAGTTAGGCTCTGATACCACTGTAAGTCCACGTTGCGACCCCCGGTTCTTACGGGGAGGCGGAAACGGTATAAAAATCAAATTTTTAGCGCATGAGGCAACATGGACTAACAAAGTCGGGATCTTTTCTAAACTAAACTAGCTAACATGCTAAAGAGAGTTAGGATAGATGGTTATACCTAACTTGAACTCCTTCTTCTTCAAACTTTTGTAGAGGTTGATGGTTCTTTCCTCGTTGCCTTCTTCCGTCGAAGATGGATCCACCTGAGGGTTCAACCTTCGGGCTCTTTCTCGAACTTTGAGAGAACTAGAATCTCCGGCTTGCTAAACCTTGATCCTAGAGTGAGTAGAGAGTGTCTTTTGGGGTTTTATCTTTTCAAGGAGAGAGATTCTCAACTCATGAGAAGGGTTCTCCTTGAGCTAGAGGAAGAAGAAGATGAAATGAGGAGAGAGAAGCTAAATGATAGAATGAGCTCTTTTCTTTTTGCAACCATAACATAAAGCAAAAAGAATTATCAAAATTAATAATAATAATGAAAATAGAATAGTTGATGGAAGGTTTAGGAATGACCATTATCATTTCAAACATTAAATGAATTTACTAGAATCAAAGAGCATCTTTCTTTTGTAATGATGATGGTCAAAACTTCAACCATGGTCAACAAGTCAACCATGGTCAACAAGTCAACAAAAAAACCAACCATGACACAATTTCATTTTATTAATATTATTAATTGATATATCATAATTCCATTAGGGTTTGGAAAAAGACGACTGTCAATTGTGCATACGCACCCGTTCCGAAACCCTAATGAAAAACCTCTTCCTCCGCCTCAATCAACTATGCATACACACCCGCATTCTTGTTCCGAGGAACATGAATACCAAGAGATAAAAGCAACCCCAAAACATATACCGGTATCTGACTCAAACCAGAGCCAGCCAGTAATATCCGTCCGGACTCCAAACGTGCACAAGTGCGCGGATGAGAACGAACCCTGTCGCAAAACCATGCGACATCTACTCTGTTTTGCCCAGAGGCGAATACCCTCTGTGTGGGACTCTAAAGACTCGACACTACGCTGGCAGTGGGTTTAACCACAGACCGCAAGCGGCACTAGCTGTGCATAACGGTCCCCAGGTAGATGCCGACAAGAAGGCTGACGAGGTGAACCCCATCTGAACTCCTACTGAGTCTGAATGTGACATTCTCCGTACAGTCCGGTCTGTTCGTCTGATACATCGCATGTCGGGCCTAGGGGGCGGTAAAACGTCAGTCCCCCAATAGCGGTACAAGTCGTGTCGGAGTGAAGCCCAAAACACCCTGAGATAACACTGGAAGCCTACCAGTATATCTCGCTTGTCCTGGCCAGGGACTACTCGTGTAATGGCTCTCCTAGACACAGCGCGATGTCAACCCCCAATACCGGGAGAGACGAATCCTGTCTAACCGGCACTGCCTCCAAGTGCTTCGGGACTGCACCCAACTACCACCTGTTTGCACGACTCCTTTGAGCCGTGGTAGGGTAGTAGTCAAAGTACAGTGGGAACACACTCGAGGCGAAGTGCCAGTGTCAAGTCAGCGGACTAAGCTGTACTCATGTCACCTGGGAACTGATAACTGACGATAGGTATAATACCAACCTGTCAGTTCCCGACGAGTCCTGTCCAGTGTACTCGTAACCCAACGAGCACCCGTATACTATCTCCAGTACGACGTACTGATGGCTGTGGGACAGACCATCTCCCACACTGGGATGAGAAGCGCATACGCTAGTCTACTCCGGAGTATCGATGCCCTGTCTCGATAGTCCTGCGACTAGGGACCTGTATAAGGATGTGCTTACAGATTACCCAGCCCCCACTAGTGTGACTGCCATCACAACGCTGGTAATCAAGCAAAGATCCTAAGGGCTCCACTAATGCGTATAGGTGATATCGCAAAATAAACACATGTACACATTGAAGTAGAAACAAACCAAGTAGCATACTACTATATTGAGCAAGATTGTTTATACAAGGTGAATATCCCAAGCTTCCATTAAGTAATATACAAACTAGTATGATACAGTAATGGCCTCTAGGGAATATACACTAACACATTTTGTATTTTCTAAAAATAGAAAATAGATGCCATGCTTCATATAATACACACACACACACACACACACACACACATATATCAAATATATATATATATATATATATATTAAGAAACATAATTAGTGAGCTAATAATATTAGTTAAGATATAATTATATCACATATAATATATATCACATTATTAAATCAATACTTGATCTAATAATCCGGTTATATCACATATAACCGATTAATATCATTAATCTGAATATCACATTATCAAACCAACACTTGATTCGATAATCCGGTTATTGTAGGGTTCCTAGGCACTCCCAAGAGATCTCACAAGGCATCAACCATGCCAATTTCAAATTTTACGGGTGCCGAGAAACCCTAATACGGATCGTTGGCTAGAATTTTAGGCGAAAACGAAAACTAGTTAACTACTTAACTGAAAAGAACGGAAATACAACCTTTGTAGATCCGGTCCTCCACCTCCACGGCTCCGTGATGAAGTCCCCTCGCTGTCCAAATGGAATCCCGGGCTCTAGCATCGGCTTCATCGGAGAAATGGGCGGGCAAGGTCGTCGGCTTCGTGCCGAAGATGATCTACGTCGAGGCATCACAAGATCAAGCTCCCACTTCACCAAGTCATGAAACTTGTGAAGAAAACACACTCTACTACTTGGCAAGAGGTAGAGGATGAAGAAATAGGAAGTGGGTTCACTTTAGAATTGGATTTCTCACTCATTTCATCAAGTCACCATTGATGAAGTCTAGGTTTTCTTCTTGAAGAAGAAGAAGAAGATGATGATAATATGATAAGTTATATTATGAAAAAGAAAAGAAAAACAATACTTATCATAATACAACCATGGTCAAGTGTAGAGAATAAACTAGGGTTAAATGGAGTGGTTAGGGTTAAGCATGAGACAAAATGGTCACTTTGGTCAAAGCTTCATGAAGCTTCAACTAGAAAACAAATTAAGCCACCATTTTCCCTTTATGATTATCATTCTCAAAATGAATAACTAAATAAGATAAATGAAAAAGAAAACAAAACCCTAACCATTCATATAACCATGGTTTAATCTTTACACAAACCCTAGTGAGCATGTATCATCAAACATGATACAATCTTGTGTACAAAAGTATATCACATATACAATGTGCACAATCCAAGTGAGAAAATCCATTTAAAGTGAACCAATACTAGTTAATGCAAAGTAATATATCAAATATATAATTATGCATTAAATCATTAAATCAACACTTGATTTAACGATCCGGTCATATCGCATGTGACCGACTAATATCCAATGTATCGGCTTATCGAATCAATCCTTGATTCGATAACTAGGTTATATCGCATACAACCATTCGATACATTCATCGCGAGAATAGAATACGGTATCACATACACGCATTATTCTCTGTCCCGCACATATCTCATATGCGCTCCTATTTCGTTTCGCTTGAGCCAGGAAACCTCTGTGTAGGACTCTAAAGACTCGTCAATACGCCGGCAGCAGGTGACGATCATATCAAACACCCACAAGCCGCAAACGGTCTGCTAAACGTAACGGCCACCCGGGTATTGAGCGATCAGAAGATCGACGAGCAAGCCCGCTCACACTCCTGTGAATCCAACCAGTAACACTTACCGTACAGTCCGGTCTCGTCGTCTGATATGTCGCATATCTCGCCTAGGGGTGGTAAACGTCAGACCCCAATAGCTCGATAAGTCGTGTCGATCTGAGGTCTATAACAATTCGAGAAACTACTGGTAACACTTACCAGTAAATCTCAGCAACCCTGGCCAGGGATTTCCTGTTATAGCCAATCGAACACAGCGCAACATCAACCCCCTATACCGGGAGAGACGAATCCCCTCCTATCGCTCATTGCCTCCATGTGATTCGGGACTGTACCCAAAAACCACCGTTTTGCACGCCCTCTTGGACGTGGTAATATGGAAATCAAAGCACAGTGGGAACCACACAAGACTCTATGACGATCTCGGGTCAACAGACTACTCTGTACCAGTGTCACCAAAGAACTGCCATCTGATGTAAGGTATAATACCATCTGGGAGTTCTCGGCGAGTCCGTCCAGTGTACCCAGTCTCCACTGAGCACCCGTATATCATCTCTGATGTCAAACACCAATGGATATGGGATCATCCATCGCCCATCTGTATGGGTCGAGAAGGTATACGCTAGTCTACTCTGGTATATCGATGCCCTGTCTCGATACACGCTCGACTAGGGACCTTGAAGGATGTACTTATGGACTACCATGTCCCTACTATTATGATCCGCATCATAGTCCAGATAGTCAAGTACACATCCTAAGGGCTTTACCAACATGTAACAGAGAGACAATCAGTATACACGTTAAGGTAAAGAGTAACCAGATAGTATACTATCATGTCGAGCAAGAAAGTCCTCCCTATATATGTCCCAGCATCCACTACAATATACATCCTATGTACAGTAATGGCCTCTAGGGCATACATATAACTAACAATCTCCCACTTGCACTAGGGCCATCTGTAGTAGTGGTTGTAGTATCTCATACTCAACCATCCCATAAAAGTCTCTCTTTAGGAACATGCCTTCACGAGTGGATCCGCCGTGTTGTCCTCTGAGTCTACTCTCCTAACCTCGATCCCTTAGAGATCAACCATCTCCATGATCAGGTGATACTGCCTTAGAATATGTTTGGATCACTGATGGGACCGGCGTTCCTTGGCATAAGCCACAACTCCATTGTCTCACAATGGTTGGAACATAGTTCATCTCATGAACCAATATACACCCAAACATCCTCTTTGGTAGCATCTTAAGTAGCGATGTATCCTACCTTTATCGTCTAGTATGCCACGGTATTTAGCTTGGAACCCTTCTAACATACCGTCCCTTTACTGAGGGTAAAGACAATGCCTGTGACTGACATTCAGTCATCTTTATCACCCTGGAACCTTTCCAGTGATTCTCCCCAGGATCGATTGATACCATCTCACTACAACTAGTGAGTATCCTAACATCCAATTAGATCTATCTCATAGATCCAAAATCCAGGATTTAGGAGGTATCACTTTGATCCTATATGGAGAATCATTATGATAAGCGGAGATTGATCGAGCGTAGCATTGGAAACTCTTTCCCTATCAAGAGTATGTCATCCACGTACTCTACGAGGATCACCACCATACTCCCTACTACCTTTTTGTATATACAAGGTTCATCTACCATTTTGATGATGTCAGACTCTTTGACTACTTCATCAAAACAGATGTTCCAACTCCGCGATGCCTGCTTTATCTTATAAAGCATCTTGTACACGTTTCCGCTGCTCCCACTGTCTACGAAGCCCTCTGGCTGTGTACTTATAGACGCTCTCTACCAAATCATCATTTAGAAAAGCAGTCACGACACCCAACCACCAGATATCGTAGTCATGGTATGTAGCCATGGCAAGTAGTATCTGGATGGACTTAAGCATAGGTACTGGAAAAGGTTTCATCATTATCCACTCCTGGTTGATGACGAAAACCTTTAACAAGTCTAGCTTTGAAAGTCTCAACTTTTCCATCTATACCAAGTAATCTTCTCAAGATATACTTGCTCCTGATGGGGATTTAACCCTTCAGATATAGCAACCAAAGTCCATACTTTGTTGGTGTACATGGATTCCATCTCAGATCGCTAAGCATCCAGCCATTCTTACAGAGTCTTACTTCTGATGGCCAGCTCGAAGCTAGTTGGGTCATCATCTCATGATGCAATCTTCGCTCCCACTGTCATAGAGAAACCGAAGTATCTCTCAGGTGGGTGAGGAACCCTACTAGATCGGCGGAGAGGCTGAGGTTCGTTGGAATCTACTGAATCCTTTGGTTCTATCAAATCATCAGCTGCAGTTTGTATGGCTGGAACATTTCCAGTTCTACATAACAGATCTTGCCTCGAGTTTGTCCGGATTTTGCTTTTAGACATAGGCCGGTCAACCCCAAATCTTAACTAGCTTAAGACATGGGCTCTTCCCTTTCCATATCACATATGAAGTGGTAGGCAACTGATTTGATTCGAACCCTATTCAATAGGTATGCAGCTTCATAAGTGCATAACCCCCAAAAGGAAATAGGTAACTCAGAAGTACTCATCATAGAGCACACCTTATCATATAGGGTGTGATTGCTCCGCCCCGATATACCATCGTGCTATGGTGAATATGGAGGAGTAATGCCGAGAGAGAATCTCATTCTCCTTTAGAAAAGTCCAAGAATTCCGTGCTCAAGTATTCTCCTCCCTGATCTCATCATAGGACATAATACTTATACCCGTATTTGTTCTCTACTTCTAAATTATATTCAGTGAATATCTCAAAAGGTTCGGACTTGTGTTTCAACAGGAACATATGTCTGAATCTTGAGAGATTATCAGAGAACGTAATGAAGTATAAAGAACCAGTCCTGGCATGTGTAGACAGGGGACCTTACATACATCAACATGTATCATCCCAAGAGTTCACTAACTCTTTCTCTGTTTCCAGTAAACAGAGCTATGGTCATCTTATCTCTGTGACATGACTGGCAAGTTTCACAAGATGTAAATTCAAACTGATTTAAATATGCATCTATATGTAACTTCAGCTAGTCGGGTCGCATTTGATATGACCTAGTCTACAATACCTCAAGAAGAATCCGTTCATTTCTGAACTCTTCCTCTTGTGTGTGTTCTGTATACTAAGAACTGTAGTTTGATTTAGAACATCAATGCTTTTAGATAACGTGCCTGAACCGATCAACTTTTGATATAGGAAATGTTCAAAACATTATCCAACAATACAAAATTTTACCATTTCTTTACTAATAAAGAGACTGATATGATTTTGTATATCAGGTTCGGTATCTAATAACATTCGTTCAGAATCAATGTATTTGTAATACAGGGTGACAGTGACCAACAGACTTGGCTGCAACACTTGCCCCGTTTTCTGCCTCATGAAACTTATCACCCGTTCTCAGTTTTTCTACCCTTTTGTAGCCCTATGTAACAGATTACATATCTGGGATCCTGATCCGGTATCATATACCCAGGATTCGGAGGATACTGAGAAACAGTTCTTTGTAATGAACACACCCGAAGATGATGCATCAGCATGCACTCTCTTCGTTTGGGCGGCATGGGAATCTTGGTATTCCCCTTATTTCCTGCTCTGTCTTATAACAATTATAAGTTGGAGCGGGACCAACGTCCCCCAGCTCAGTAAAACAAGCGGGTTCGGTCAATAATCCGTATTATTATCTTGATTAAGGCGTGATATGGTCGCTACCTGGAGAGAGAGAGAAGAAAACACTCAGCGTGCGCTCTTGCAAGAATAGATTGATTATTATTTTATCTAATCAGGATGGCTCCCACTGCTTTTTATCAAATCTTCCTTCAAACCCTAAAAGGAAAGACTAGCCGGGATTAATTACACGCTACAAGTTCGCCAATCTTTCAGCCAGGCCAGTGTCGGTACTTTGAGGGAGGTCCCCCATGCTTTCGCACGAAGCTAATTAATGTAAACCTCGTTTTCCCAGAGGCGTAACCCCGTTGACACCTTTCTAGACACCTACTTGATCGGCTAATTGCAATGTGTAAAATTCTCCCGGGAGTAACAATTACTCACAGCGGGTATCGAGATCCAACTATCTCATAGAAGGTATGCAATCTCATTGCAAATTTCAACACTTGAAATTCCCGATAATATTTTGCCCCGAACGATCTATGACCTTGACAAGGTCAACAAACCATAGACCGCAAGTCAAGTTCAACCCGTCATTTCTTGATTGAATCAAACCCACCCGCACGACCCTTGACAAGGTCAACAAGGCCGCATGACTACCCTAACCCAATCTGCATCATATGCATAAGCAGATAAATACTGGTTAGCTACCGCACACTGCGCCTTGACAAGGTCAACAAACGCAGCACGAATACTAAACAGGACTTATCTGAAATGACGGAGGGCTACGACAGGTTTTTCTGAAAACCTATTGCGTAATGAACTTGATATCGTTGTAGGATCGAATGAATTTTGAAATGGAGTGTCTTTGAGGCTTTTCTAGTTTTGCTAAAGGAGTCACTCCCGGTGAAGGGATCGTCGGTCCTTTCCTCGTCGAATGAGGTGCGGGATATATCATATATATATATCACTGTGCAAAGCAAAAACACTTAAAAGCAATCAAAAGATAAACCGAGTGTGTAGCATCTGCCAGTTATTGCTAAAGGAGTCACTCCCGGTGAAGGGATCTCGGTCCTTTCCTCATCGAATATGGTGCAGGATATATCATATATAGCGTTGTGCAAAGCAAGAACTGTAGCTACCTGTTTTATTTTGAAATTCGATTCCACAACATCTTAGGTTTCTTTTATTTCATTAATCACATTAATGAAGTCCCATCATTTAAGTACCTAAACATCACAGATAAATACGACGTACACTTATGCCATCCGCATTCGCCTCGATGTCCCCTCGTGCACCGTTAGGTTAGGTAACTAACGGCAGAGCGGGGCAGGGCTAGCGCGGGTGTAAAACATAAGTAACGCCTATATAATATATCATATATACTATATACAGTATTTATCACAGAACATCACATGATCACATCACAGATATCGCAGCAGAAGAAACATATGAAATATTGGATATACTAGAACGTCCGTGTTTTCAATACGAGCCAGTATAAAACACGGATTCCACGGTCGTGATGAATAGCCAAAACCACACCCCTAGACCCCTACGAGAGCGGCAAGCAACCCTACCAATTCTAGAGTTAGGAGACCCGGACTCGACTCCTCGAGTTGGTCTCCCACTGGACTCCAGAACCCGGTTACTTGTGCCCTCCTCCTTGGGTCTATCCTAGTGCGGAAAAGTAAATAATATACAAAATGTGACATCTTCCGCAACCTGGAAGTGCCCCAATAAAAGAATATTACATACAAGTTTTTACATGAATGAAAATGAAAAACACTCATCTCACATAAAAACCCCCGGCTATTCAAACACGACGATCCAATATAACATATCCAGCAACACATAACATCACATGTCATCAACGTAAGTAATATGCGCATCCCAATTGCCGTTGACATATAGCAACGAAACCGGCGATATCACATATTACACTTACGGTCACAGAAAAGAAAGTGTAAAACTACAACAGTTGGAATCCGCAACCACCTCAGACATCGCATGCCTGACCAAATGAATTACTTAGACATCGCATGCCTAACAATTATAAACCCCGCATTTTAGTCTCATTATCGAAAACTCTTTTCAATATCAAGTCGGGCAATTCAACAAGATTCCCAACATCCTGATCGAATGCTCGTCGCAAACTTCAGTAGACGGCCGCACCCCCGATACCGTCGACGAAGTGCACCAAGGCGGAACACCGCTGCCGCGAGCACCCAGATGGATGCTTTCGGCGACGGGGTTCTCCTACAGTCACTTGGTCGGGGCTATGGGGTGAGGCTGTCTATTAAGTTTATCCGGCGAGTATCCGCGTACGCTACGTGATTGCAACGGACTTTTGATCACATCAAAATTCCGTGGCAACCGATCAAGTGAGACTAAACCGCTATATTTATAATATTCATTCAGTTATCTCATAACTATTTGCGAATTCCAAGTATTGTATCATATTCCGGATAAATAGAAAATGTTAAACTTTCCGATCGAACAATCGAACACCCAAGTTTTCCCGATACAGCTCAACACATGAAATAAGTCTAACAACATTCAGTTCGTGCCTCAGTACCAACGGTCCAGCCGTAGAAGGGTCAAGCCAACGCCTCACATGTGGCACGCCGTACTGCCCCAAACCCTAAGGTTCAAAGGGCAGTTCAAGACGGTCACATAATCGAGTTAAGGTTTGTTGTCTTCTAGAGGGTCCATCGCGTTACTTGCACTACTTAGAACGTCGTTAAACTACGGAAAAATCCAACACTTGGAAATTTCCCGACAGGGGAAAAATTGGGTATTTATATCCGGTCGAACTTTTTAACATATTCTAAAATTTATCCGGAAAGCCACATAGACAAAATCTGATACTCTGATCGAAACACCGAATCCCCAAAACAACCCCAGAAAATTCAACTCTTGAATAAATATTAAAAATTCCCAGAAAATCCAGCATAATAAAATAGGAGTTACTGTGCAAACAGGGGATGATGATGCCATCCTTTAGCCGCGGAACCGCTGCAGAAGGCATGCTTCTGCCGCGGTTCCGCCGCTCTTTGTACTGTTCATGAGTCAAATTTTGCACCGTAATTCTTATAATTCCCTGCTGAATTTTTTAAGCATTTTTAATGTGGAAAAATCCGAGTTTTTAGAAAAAGTCCAGAGAGCATGTTTCGGGTTAGGGTTTTGGTTCGATCGGACTTCAAACTCCGTCTACGCATCGCCTAAGGCTCTAGCTAGGCTCTGATACCACTGCAGGGTTCCTAGGCACTCCCAAGAGGTCTCACAAGGCATCAACCATGCCAATTTCAAATTTTACGGGTGCCGAGAAACCCTAATACGGATCGTTGGCTAGAATTTTAGGCGAAAACGAAAACTAGTTAACTACTTAACTGAAAAGAACGGAAATACAACCTTTGTAGATCCGGTCCTCCACCTCCACGGCTCCGTGATGAAGTCCCCTCACTGTCCAAATGGAATCCCGGGCTCTAGCGTCGGCTTCATCGGAGAAATGGGCGGGCAAGGTCGTCGGCTTCGTGCCGAAGATGATCTACGTCGAGGCATCACAAGATCAAGCTCCCACTTCACCAAGTCATGAAACTTGTGAAGAAAACACACTCTACTACTTGGCAAGAGGTAGAGGATGAAGAAATAGGAAGTGGGTTCACTTTAGAATTGGATTTCTCACTCATTTCATCAAGTCACCATTGATGAAGTCTAGGTTTTCTTCTTGAAGAAGAAGAAGAAGATGATGATAATATGATAAGTTATATTATGAAAAAGAAAAGAAAAACAATACTTATCATAATACAACCATGGTCAAGTGTAGAGAATAAACTAGGGTTAAATGGAATGGTTAGGGTTAAGCATGAGACAAAATGGTCACTTTGGTCAAAGCTTCATGAAGCTTCAACTAGAAAACAAATTAAGCCACCATTTTCCCTTTATGCTTATCATTCTCAAAATGAATAACTAAATAAGATAAATGAAAAAGAAAACAAAACCCTAACCATTCATATAACCATGGTTTAATCTTTACACAAACCCTAGTGAGCATGTATCATCAAACATGATACAATCTTGTGTACAAAAGTATATCACATATACAATGTGCACAATCCAAGTGAGAAAATCCATTTAAAGTGAACCAATACTAGTTAATGCAAAGTAATATATCAAATATATAATTATGCATTAAATCATTAAATCAACACTTGATTTAACGATCCGGTCATATCGCATGTGACCGACTAATATCCAATGTATCGGCTTATCGAATCAATCCTTGATTCGATAACTAGGTTATATCGCATACAACAATTCGATACATTCATCGCGAGAATAGAATACGGTATCACATACACGCATTATTCTCGGTCCCGCACATATCTCATATGCGCTCCTATTTCGTTTCGCTTGAGCCAGGAAACCACTGTGTAGGACTCTAAAGACTCGTCAATACGCCGGCAGCAGGTGACGATCATATCAAACACCCACAAGCCGCAAGCGGTCTGCTAAACGTAACGGCCATCCGGGTATTGAGCGATCAGAAGATCGACGAGCAAGCCCGCTCACACTCCTGTGAATCCAACCAGTAACACTTACCGTACAGTCCGGTCTCGTCGTCTGATATGTCGCATATCTCGTCTAGGGGTGGTAAACGTCAGACCCCAATAGCTCGATAAGTCGTGTCGATCTGAGGTCTATAACAATTCGAGAAACTACTGGTAACACTTACCAGTAAATCTCAGCAACCCTGGCCAGGGATTTCCTGTTATAGCCAATCGAACACAGCGCAACATCAACCCCCTATACCGGGAGAGACGAATCCCCTCCTATCGCTCATTGCCTCCATGTGATTCGGGACTGTACCCAAAAACCACCGTTTTGCATGCCCTCTTGGACGTGGTAAGATGGAAATCAAAGCACAGTGGAAACCACACAAGACTCTATGACGATCTCGGGTCAACAGACTACTCTGTACCAGTGTCACCAGAGAACTGCCATCTGACGTAAGGTATAATACCATCTGGGAGTTCTCGGCGAGTCCGTCCAGTGTACCCAGTCTCCACTGAGCACCCGTATATCATCTCTGATGTCAAACACCAATGGATATGGGATCATCCATCGCCCATCTGTATGGGTCGAGAAGGTATACGCTAGTCTACTCTGGTATATCGATGCCCTGTCTCGATACACCCTCGACTAGGGACCTTGAAGGATGTACTTATGGACTACCATGTCCCCACTAGTATGATCCGCATCATAGTCCAGATAGTCAAGTACACATCCTAAGGGCTTTACCAACATGTAATAGAGAGACAATCAGTATACACGTTAAGGTAAAGAGTAACCAGATAGCATACTATTATGTCGAGCAAGAAAGTCCTCCCTATATATGTCCCAGCATCCACTACAATATACATCCTATGTACAGTAATGGCCTCTAGGGCATACATATAACTAACAGTTATATCACATATAACCTGACCGGCATCAGATAACTGCCAGATTATAATACGGTATTACATACTCATATTTAATCAGGCCCACGCACATATCAACATATGTGCCCTATTTCGTTTCGCTCGAACCAGGAAACTTCTGTATGGGACTCTAAAGACTCGTCAATATGCCAGCAGTAAGTGATAATCACATCAATCACCTACAAGCCGTCAGCGGTATTAGCTGGACGTAACGGTTACCCGGGTATTAAGCGATATGAAGACCAACAAGCAAGCTCGTATATACTCTCCATGAAGCCTATCAGTAACACTACCGTACAGTCCGGTCTCTTCGTCTGATATGTCGCATATTATGTCTAGGAGTGGGAAACGTCAGACCCCAGTAACGTGATAAGTCATGCCGATGTCTGACCTATAACGATTTGAGAAACTACTGATAACACTTATCAGTAAATCTCGGCAGTAGCCCTGGCCAGGGACTTCCAGTTATAGCCAATCGAGCATAGCGCAATATCAACCCCCAATACCGGGAAAGAAGAAACCCCTCCTATCGCTCATTGCCTCCATGTGACTCGGGACTGTACCCAAAATCCACCTGTTTGCACAACTCCTCTTGAGCGTGGTAGGGAGGAAATCAAAGTACAGTGGGAACCACACAAAACTCTATGACGATCTCGGGTCTACAGACTAACATGTACCAGTGTCACCAGAAGACTGCTATCTGACGATAGGTATACTACCACATAGGAGTTCTCGGCGAATCCTGTTCAGTGTACCAATTCTCTAATGAGCACCTGTGTAAATCTTTGATGCCACACACCAATGGTTGTGGGATCAACCATCGCCCTCTAAGGGACAAGAAACGTACACACTAGTCTATTCTGGAATATCGATGCCCTAGTCTCGATATTCCCACGACTAGGAACTGATTAAAGGATGTACTTTTGTACCACCCTGGCCCCACTAGTATGATCTCATCATAATCCTGGTAGTCAAGTACGTATCCTAAGGGCTTTATCAACATGTAAGAGACAGACAGTATAAATACCAGTCTACATGTTAAGATATAGGTAACCGATAGCATACTATTATGTCGAGAAAGAAATTCCTCTATATATATATATATATATATATATATATATATATATATCCAAGCATCAACTATATCATCAATAATGGCCTCTAGGGCATACATATTCCTAACATCAATAATCCGATTATATCACATATAGCCGGCCGATATTATATATCGCAAGATTAGAATACGGTATCACATACAGGTATTTAATCAAGGTCCTGCACATATCACATATGTGCCCTATGTCGTTTCGCTTGCGCTAGGAAATCTCTGTGTAGGGCTCTAAAGACTCGTCAATATGCTAGCAGCAGGTAATGATCACATCAGTTACCCACAAGCCGTCAGCACTACTACCTGGACTTAACAGCTACCCAGGTATTGAGCGAATAGAATATCAACAAGCAAGCTTGTCCAAACTCGCATGAAGTCTATAAGTAACACTACCGTACAGTCTGGTCTCTTCGTCTAATATGTCGCATATCAAGTCTAGGGGTGGAATCGTGAAACCCCAGTAACTTGATAAGTCATGCCGATGTGTGGTCTATAACCTTTCAAGAAACTACTGATAACTCTTACCAGTAAATCTCATCAGCCCTGGCCAGGGACTTGCTGTTATAGCCAATCGAGCATAGCGCAACATCAACTCCCAATACCGGGAGAGACGAAACCCCTCCTATCGCTCATTGCCTCCATGTGACACGGAACTGTACCCAAAATCCACATGTTTGCACGCCTCCTTTGAGCCGTGGTAGGGAGGAAATCAAAGCACAGTGGGAACCATACAAGACTCTATGACGATTACGGGTCTACAGACTAATATGTACCAGTGTCACCAGAGAACTGCTATCTGACGATAGGTATAGTACAACCTAGGAGTTCTCGGCGAGTCATGTTCGGTGTACCCATTCTCTAATGCGCACATGTGTACAATTTTTGATGTCAAACACCAATGGATGTGGGATAAACCATCGCCCCATACAGGGTCAAGAAACGTACACACTAGTCTACTCTGGAATATCAATGCCCTATCTCGATACTCTCTCGACTAGGAAAAATTAAAGGATGTACTTGTGGACTACCCTGACCCTACTAGTATGATCTGCATCATAGTCCTAGTAGTCAAGTACATATCCAAAGGGCTTTATCAACATGTATCAGAGAGCCAGTATAATAATACAAGCATACATGTTAAGATAAAGAGCAACCAGATAGCATACTATCATGTAGAGCAAGAAAGTACTATATATATATATATATATATATATATATATATATATCCAAGCATCCACTATAATATACAATCATGTATAATAATGGCCTCTAGGGCATACATATGACTAACACTTCGACAGAGGAAGACTGGCGGCCAAGTTCAGTCGGGGACGCCTTGAGGAGCTTGGGAAGGTGGTAGAAAACCGAAGGACTTGGTTCATTCGGTATAACCATTCTAATCTTGTAGTTTAGCTTTTATAGTTTGCTAGTATAGGTTTATGGTTCGATCTAAACGGATAAGTTAGCGCCAAGTTTTTTAAACGCCAGTTTTTGTTTCGCATCGGCCACGGTTGATGGCCAGGCGCTGACGTAACCTAACATGGTATCAGAGCTACCCCATAAACCATTACTAGCTAGTTTGCACAAAGTTAAAATCTCGATCGACCCATTTTTCCGAATCATTTTTCCATTTTGCCATGCTTACTGCCAATTTTAAAACTTGTTCAAAAAATCATTCAGAGCATCTTAAAAATACATGTGGGCATTCTTAGGGCACCAGAAGAAATTTGAGCACTTGAACCCATAACGTTGTCGCGGAACCGTCGCATAACATGTGCATTGGCCGCGATTGCGTGGCTGTTTAATGGTTGTTTTGTGCGAATTTTTTTTCTGGCACTCTATTACATGGAATTGTGATTTTTGTGATATTTGGTTTTGTCCCAGATTTGTTCGAGTGCTGGTTTGCATTTGTGGCCAATTTGGAAAAGTTTAGTCGATCGAAATTTTAAGTGTGTGTTTATCAGTGCATGTGAATATATCTACGACCGTGAATATCATTGAGTGATACAACCCGACTAGTGCTATATGTTCGAGTAGACGGGTTTGCGATGGTGATATTCACGTTGATGTTCTGAGTTGTGCTGATATTGTGGTTAGATTGTCGTGGTGAATAGCCAGTGGTGCAATGGTAGTAGTACAGTTCAGATTCATTTGTAAATTTAGTATTGCGGGGCGAGCGTTCGACGTGTGGACAGCCGTCTCTTCCAGATTGTATATTCTTTTATTGTGGCACGACCGGGTTAAGGTCGCTGTCGCTATTGTATATATATTTTTCTTTTCTGTACTAGGATTACCCCGTGGTGGAGTGCACGAATAGCCGGGTTCTAGAAGGCAACGGGCCCGCATCTCATGGCTTTGAAACGGAGGGGGCTTCACTCTAGAATTGGCGGGCTATTCTCCGCACTCGTAGGGGGTATAGGATGACCCACGGAGGGGTGCTCAAGTTACCGGATTCCGTGAAGTGCTGGGTGGCCCATTCACTTTGTTGATTGGGGTTGCCTCACTTCTGGGATTGGCGGGTAACTTTCCGCGCTCATTGGGGTCTAGGTTTTCATTGCAGGGCTATCCACATGACCGGAAACATTGGGTATCATTTGCGGCTCAAATGAAACCCGAGGCTCCAAGATTATCCACCATTCTGTGTTGCTTGCTGAGATTCTGTGATGTTGCTTATATCATGTCTGGGACGAATGTTATATATATTTATATATACTAGTAGATGTTGTATATGTTTTGCATCCGCGCTAGTCCAGCCCCCGCTCTGCCGTTAGTTAAGTAACCTAATGGTGCATGACGAGGCCCCGTGGCGAATGCGGATGGCATATACGTACATTGTATTTTCGTTCCTTTTTCTGGTGTGATATGAATTAATTGATGGGACTGCATTGATTCTGAATAATGCAGGGAAAACAAACCTATATGATGTTGTTGGAACCAATTTTGAAAATTGTTATTACAGACGTTTCATTTTGCTTTGCACAGTGGCATTCGGTTATGAATATGCAGCATCTCATTCGATGAGGAAAGAGCCGAGATCCCTTCATAGGGAATGACCTCTTGGGCAAAAGTTTGCGTCAGTGTAATAACTTCACTATAGTAAATTCTTTTGCTTTGCATCGTGGTATTCAGTTAGGAATATCCTGCACCTCATTCAATAAGGAAACAGCCGAGATCCCTTCACAGGGAGTGACCTCTTTAGCAAAAGTTTGCGCCACTATATATTTGTAAAACAGCTCGGTTCCTTCAACGATATCAAGTTCATTACGTTAAAGGTTTTTCGCCAAAAACCGGCTGTAGCCCTCCGTCGTTTCTTACAAGTATCACCTAGTATTCAAACTATGTATGTTGGCCTACGTCAAGGCATAGTGAATGGTAGTTGGGTAATGCTTGTTTGCTGCAGGGATATGCGATTATTTAAGACAGTTGTACAGTTATTTTGGCCTATATCAAGGACTTGTACGGATGAGTCTAAGTTAATCCAGGATAATGATGGGTTGAACTTGACTAACGACTTATGATATGTTGGCCTATGTCAAGGTCATAAGTGTTAGGGGGTAAAAACCACATCGGGAGTTTCAAACATACAGGAAACTTGCCAGGCATGCGCATACCTTCTGGAGTGTGGTGACTTGAGTGGCTTCCATCAAGTTATCATGCGATGAGTAGGTGTTACTCCCCGGGTGATTTTAGATGATCCCGACTAATTCTCCTTTTAGAGTTTGAAGGAGAATTCAAGGAAACAGTGGGATCCATCCTGATTAGATAAAGTGATTTACCAATCTAATCTAGATTAGAGTGCACGCTGAGTGTTTCTCTCTCTCTCTCTTTGGCAGCAACTATGGCCTAACCTTAAAAACTCATGAACCAAGTTAACCGAACCTGCTTAAAACACTTTGGCTATTGGATTATCATTTAGTCGCATATATCCATGCCGCTCCTACTTCCCCTTTGCATTTTTCCAGAACACTCCGTATCACTACGAAGATCCATATTTTTTGGATATTCCATCATATAGTTACATACGAATTCGAAGGAACTTGTTCCAGTTCGAGAATGGATTCCGGTTCAGGAGAAATTGAATAGGATTAATCGGTTGTCTTTTACCTTTACCTTCTCTCAGGTTGCGAGGGCTCCTAGTATTAGGAGAGTAAACCTATTGAGCTTATTGGATAGTCTTCTTCCAAACCATAGGCTGGTGCCGAAATGTAGGGAAGGAAGAAAACCAATTAGCCTAAGTGTGGTGTACAGAAGGTAATAGGTAAAAACATATAAAGGGATTGATGTGATGGTAAGGAAGTATATGATTACTGTCATGAATCTGGATAGTAGAAGAGGCATTACTAGGAATACCCGGCCACCCCTTCGAAACATTTTCATGTTTCAGTTTTTCTGTGCGGTGTTAAGTGAAAACTATTTTCCCAATTAGATTCTAAATCCGGGGTATGTATTTACCAGACTTGATTCTCACATCTGTATGGCGTTACAGATGATGAGTGGGACTAATATATTGGGAATTGGATGATTAGATCCTCTATATATCGTAATTCTTTGTAATTGGTGATATTTGAGAAAATCACCTGGGTTTTACCTAACGGCAAATATTTGGTTTTGAATATCCGTCGTTATGCACCAATTCCAAACTGATATATCTGTACGTTTATTTTATAAAGTGATATATAAATTTTTGAAATTATGTCTATGACATTTACCTATATCAGTTGATGGTTAAGTAAGGAGGATTCAACAGCGGTGTAATTCTTCTTAAGCATAGTACAGTTTTCAGCCTACGACGCACAGGGTTTGAGTTATTAAACTCAGTGGACTTATACAGAGTATTGAATGTTGTCCGATGTTCGTAAGGACAAAGGGATTGGTACTCATACTATATTCCGTTTACTCATGACTTCTCTAGTTTTAGACAAGTATTTCATTGAAATACAAGGTCCATATTTTGAGAAGATATAGGTATAAGAATAAAGTAGAGAACCATATGTTGCAACTATCAGGATTTTTCAAGGTGATCAAAAATGTAGATACTTGTGTTTGGTATTCCGTTGTAAATAATGGTTTTGAGAACTTGCTTCTCTCTTAGGTTACTCATGCGTGGGTGCGCTCCTTGATGAGTAATGCTACTTGGCCTCCTTCCATCTAGTTGATATGCATTGGGATCGGCTGCATATATTTTAAATCTGGTTCCAATTAAATTAGTGTCATTGTTTCTATATTGGATATATAGAATGGATTTATGTCTTAATGATGTTAAGGTATATGGAGTTGTCCGACTTATGCTTAAAACTAGAATCCGGATAAACTTTAGGCACGTTTTAGTAATGGTAGTTTGTGGGTTATCCCGGGCTTTGACGAGAATTAACATTGTTAGTGTATATGCCCTAGAGGCCATTACTGTATCATACTAGTATGTATATTACTTGATGGAAGCTTGGGATAGTCACAGTCGTATAGACAATCTTGCTCGAAATAGTAGTATGCTACTTGGTTTGTCTCTGCTTTAATGTGTACATGTGTTTCTTTATTATATCACCTATACGCATTGGTAGAACCCTTAGGATCTTTTGCTTGATTACCGGCGTTGTGATGGCGATCACACTCGTGGGGGCTGAGTAATCCATAAGCACATTCTTATGCACGTCCCTAGTCGTGGGATTATCGAGACAGGGCATCGATACTCCGGAGTAGACTAGCGTATGCGCTTCTCATCCCAGTGCGGGAGACAGTCTGTCCCACAGCCGTCAGTACGTCGTAGTTGAGATAGTATGCGGGTGCTCGTTAGATTACGAGTACACTGGACAGGACTCGTCGGGGACTGTTGGTTGGTATTATACCTATCTTCAGTTAACAGTTCCCAAGTGACATGAGAACAGCTTACTCCGCTGACTTGACACTGTCACTTCGCCTCAAGTGTGTTCCCACTGTTCTTTGACTACTACCCTACCACGGCTCTACTGAGTCGTGCAAACAGGTAGTAGTTGGGTGCAGTCCCGAACCACTTGGAGACAGTGACGGTTAGACAGGATTCGTCTCTCCCGGTATTGGGGGTTGATATCGCGCTGTGTCTAGGAGAGCCATTACACAAAGTCCCTGGCCAGGGCTAGCGAGATATACTGGTAGGTTTCCAGTGATGTCTCAGGGTGTTCTGGGCTACACTCTGACACGACTTGTACCGCTATTAGGGGACTGACGTTTTCCACCCCCTAGGCCCGCCATGCGATGTATCAGACGAACAGACCGGACTGTATGGAGATTGTCACATACAGGCTCAGTAGGAGTTCGGATGGGTTTACCTCATCGGCCTTCTTATCGACATCTACCTGGGAACCGTTATGTACAGCTAGTGCCACTTGCGGTCTGTGGTTAAATCCACTGCCAGCGTAGTGTCGAGTCTTTAGAGTCCCACACAGAGAGTTTCCCAGCACTGAGCGAAACGTGTAGAGGCCGTATGGTTTTACGGCAGGACTGCGATCATTTACGTGCACTTGTGTGCGTATGCTGTTTGGGCAGGCAATACTGGTGGGCTTTGGTTTAGCCGGATCCTAGTATTGCACGGATGGATTTGTTTTGTCTTCTGTGCATTCGCATTCTACGGAATGCGGGTGCGGGTGTGTATGCACAGTTTTGAGGAGCGATGAAGGAGGAGGTGCCTCATTAGGGTTTTGGCAGTTGGTTCGGCCAAAACCGTTATGTGGCAGGCTCATTAGGGTTTTGACAGTTGATTCGGTCAGAACCATATTGAGGTGGACTCATTAGGGTTTTGGCAATTCGTTCGGTCAAAACCATTATGAGCCGGAGACATTATTTACTAATCCTTTTAGTGATAATCATGTGATAGCTAATTGCTTTGACCATTTGACCACCTTGACCACTCTTGACTTTGTTGACCCGTTGAACAAAGTTGACCATTGACCTTCATGAGAGGTCTACACTCTTCTTTGGTTTTCTTTTTCATTTTGGATTATGAAAATGGTCATTGGATTATGAAAATGGTCAAATCAATGTAGCATCAACTTTATCATGATAGGATTTGTAATGATGGTGTTTAGTATTATTTTGCAACCATGGTTCATTTTTCTTTGGTTAATTTTTTCATTTCTCTTTTCTCATTCTCGCTCTTGGAAGTGAGAAAAAAGAAAGAGCTCCATGATTGAAAGAAAGAGCTCCATGGTTGCTTGACCTCCTTCATCTTCCTCCTCTTCATAATTCTTTTGATCTCATGTGTTGAGAGAAAAAGAATCCAAATAGACAAATACCTCCATCTTTCTCTTCTACACAACCTAGGGTATCAAGACTAGCGATCTTGTTGTCCTAGTTGCCTCGGCTCGAGGTGGAGCTCGGTGTACAACTCTTGGGTGGATCGTCTTCGACTCAAGAAGGCCGCGGAGGTGACCAAAGTCCGGATCAACCCTCGGAGCATGGATCGACGAGCGGGACAGCGGAATGAAGACCCGAAGGACCGGTATCGTGAGGTATAATTTCTACGGCATAGTAGTTAACACCTCTTGTAGTTTGCTAGTTTCTAGTTTAGCAAAGATCCGGCTTTTACGGTCCATGTTACCAAGTCAAGAAAAATTTTGTTTTACCGTTTCCGCAACCCCGAAAGTACCGGGAGAGGTAACGTGGACCTAATAGTGGTATCAGAGCCTAGCTAAACATAAACTAGCAAGTTAGCAAAGTGTTTAGAATATCGATCGGAAAAAAGTCGCAAAACACGTCCGGGAAAACCCAAGTTTCTGTCGATTTTTTATACTGTTCAAAAAATAATTTAACATACATGAAAAATCGTCTCAGGGTTTTTATAAAACACACAGCAAAAATGAGCTGCTGACTCGGCCAACTCACCGGGGTACCGCGGCCAAATCATGGGTTTGGCCGCGGATCCGCGGCCGAGTTGACCCGGCCGCAGCTCCGTTTTGCTGCAGTGTTCTATTTGGGATGTTTTGGGATTTTTAGTACATGTTGTTTCTGCCCAGATTTTCCAGAGTGCAAATTGATTTTTCGGGTGGTTACAAATCCGTATTTTTGATCGATATTCCGTAGACTTTAGCTAATGGATATTTTCTGTGATGTGATATATGTATTGAACGTCTACTAATCGCTATACGTCGATTAGTGGGGGTTATATATATCTGTGATCTGTAATGCTGATGGTTTGTGTATATGAACTCGTTGGATTGTCGCGGATGAATAGCCGGGGTGGATGTGAGATGAGAGTTTCTTTTTCTTTCATTCATTGTAAATTTTGTAAATTGATGTAATATTATTTGTATGGCCGCACACCAGGTCGAGATTGTAGCCGTCATTGTATAATTTCTTTTTACAGTTTTTGCTCCTAGGATAGACCCAAAGTGGGGTGCACAAACTACCGGGTATCTCGAAGTGCCGAGTGGCCTACTCACGTCGTTGAGGGAGGTTGCTTCGTTTCGGGTACTTGGCGGGTAGTTTGCCACACCCGTAGGGGTCTAGGGTGGGGTTTTGGCTATTCATCGCGACTGTGTAATCCGCTTTTCGTTGCAGGCTCGAACGAATCGCGGGTTCCTAGTATATCCAAAGTGTTCATCTGTGATCTGGATTGGCTATCATTGCTATATATCTATATATGATATCTATTTAGGTGTTGCTTATGTTTTGCATCCGTGCTAGTCCAGCCCCCGCTCTGTCGTTAGTTAAGTAACCTAACGGGTGATGACGGGGCCCCGTGGCGAATGCGGATGGCATAAGCGTACGCCATATTTTGGTTGTTTTCTGCAATGGTAGGATTAATTGATGGGACGCATTAAATTAATAAAAGAAAATAAACCTAAAAGACGTTGTTGGAACAATTTTCAAAAAGTTGTTATTGCAAGGACGTTCAATTTTGTTTTGCACAGAGGTATTCGGTTATGAATGCTCAGCACCTCAGTCGACGAGACAAGGGCCGAGATCCCTTCATCGGGAGTGACCCCTTGGACAAAAGTTTGCGTCAGGGTAATAACTTCACTATAGTCGATTATTCTCGCTTTCCATCGAGGTATTCAGTTTGGAATATCCTGCACCTCATTCGACGAGGAAAGAGCCGAGATCCCTTCACGGGGAGTGACCTCTTTAGCAAAAGTTTTCGCCACTATATTTTCAAAAGGGGGTATCACGTTCCTTCAACGATATCAAGTTCATTACGTTAACGGGTTTTTCGCCAAAACCCAGCCGTATCCCTCCGTCATTTCTTATAATTTATACTTAGTATTCGTGCTGCGTTTGTTGACTGTGTCAAGGCGCAGTGAACAGTAGCTGAGTATTGCTTATCTGCTGGATACAATGTGATTGGTTAGGACAGTCGTGTAACCTTGTTGACTGTGTCAAGGGTTATGCGGGTGGGTTTAATGCAATCAAGATAATGACGAGTTAAACTTGAGTAGGACTCTTTGATTTGTTGACTGTGTTAAGGTCACTTGGGTCCTAGGGGCAAAAATCCACATCGAGAGTTTCTAAAGAAACTGAAACTTGCAGATTTAGCATACCTTCTGGAGTGTGGTGACTAGAGTGGATTCCATCTAGGTCATCGCACAATGATAGTTGAATCTCGATCCCACTGATGAGTTGGATTACTCTCGAGAGATTATTTCACTTAACAATCAATGCTATAAACCAAGTAGTGTCTAGAACGGTGTTAGCGGGGTAACGCCCCCAGGGAAAAGAGGTTATTTAATTAAGGAACTTCACGAAAGCGTTGGAAAACCTCCCTCGAAGTACCAACACCAGCCTGGCTGAAAGGTTAAGCAAGTATTGTGACGTGCGATTAATCCTGATTAGTTCTTCTTTTAGGGTTTGAAGAAGAATTTGAGGAAACAGTGGGAGCCATCCTGGTTAGATAAATCAATAAACCAATCTAATCTTGCAAGAGCGCACGCTGAGTGTTTCTTTTCTCTCTCTCCAGGTAGCAACCATTTCACGCCCTAATCAAGATAATAAAATGTATCGCTTGACCGATCCGAATTCTTATTCGGGGCTGGGGAACGTTGGTTCGGTTCTAACTTGTGACAACAGTCATAAGTATGAGCAAGGGAAAGAGAATTGTATGGATTCCAAGGATACCCAGTTGAAGAAGAAGCATGGTTTTGCATCTACTTCAGGTGTTCTTGTAATTGAGAACTGCTTTACGGTCAGCCCTACCTCCTGGGTACTTGATACCGGATCAGGATCTCATATCTGTAATTTATTGCAGGGACTGAGAAAAAGTAGGAAAGTTGTACCTGGTGATATGTCGCTCAGAGTAGCGAACGGAGCACAAGTTAATGCTGCTGCCGTCGGTGAATATCACCTTGTGTTGCCAAATGGCAATACTATGATTTTGAACGAATGCTACTATGTACCTTCCATGGTTTGCAACATCATATCAGTTTCTTTACTCGATAAAGATGGATATAACTTTGTTCTTGATAGAAATATCATGAAAATCTACCTTCATAAGGTAATGGTTGCAAAAGGTACACTGTGTAATGGTATCTACGTTCTAAATCAGAATACAGTTCTCAATATACAAAACACACGCAAGAGGAAGAATTTAGATACGAATGAATCCTACTTGTGGCATTGTAGACTTGGTCATATCGGAGAGAAAATACTAAGTAAGTTGCATAAAGATGGACTCTTGAATGCGTTCGAGTTTTCATCTTATGAAACTTGTCAGTCTTGTCTCAAAGGGAAAATGACCAAATCTCCGTTCACCGGACATGGAGAAAGGGCAGCAGAGCTCTTGGGACTCATACACAGTGATGTATATGGTCCGATGTCTATACATGCAAGGGGTGGGTTCTCGTACTTCATCACATTCACTGACGATCTCTCTAGATTCGGATATGTGTATCTTATGAAACACAAATCTGAAGCTTTTGAGAAATTCAAGGAATTCAGAAACGAAGTAGAGAACCAGACTGGCAAAAGTATCAAGATCCTCCGGTCTGATAGAGGAGGGGAGTACTTAAGCACGGAATTCCTAGATTACTTAAAAGAGAATGGTATTCTCTCTCAGCTTACTCCTCCTTATACACCACAGCACAACGGTGTATCGGAGCGGAGGAATCGTACCCTATTGGATATGGTTCGCTCCATGATGAGTAGTGCCGAGTTGCCTCTTTCATTCTAGGGATATGCACTTCAAACTGCAGCGCATCTATTGAATCAAGTTCCATCCAAATCCGTGCCTAAGACTCCGTATGAAATATGGAGTGGTAAGAGTTTGTATTTTAAACGTATTAAGATTTGGGGTTGCCCAGCTTATGTCAAAAAGCAGAACCCAGACAAACTTGAGGCACGGGCAGTTTTATGTAAGTTTGTTGGATACCCAAAAGATTCAAGTGGGTATCTATTGTACCATGCAGAGGAACAGAAGATAATTATTTCCAGGAATGCCACATTTTTGGAAAAAGAATTTCTTGTTAAAAATATTAGTGGCAGCACGGTAGAACTGGATGAAATCCAGAAACACGAACTTTAACTAAAGATTTGGAGGAACCGCTAGATTCAGTTACACCCAATGAACCTCAGCCACTCCGCAAATCTGGTAGGATTTCTCATCCGCCCGAGAGATACTACGGTTTTCTCATAGACGGGGATCGAGAGGATTGCATCTTGGAAGAAGATGACCCTACCAGTTTCAGGCAGGCCATTATCAGTAGGGACTCTGATAAGTGGCAGGAAGCAATGCAATCCGAAATGGAGTCCATGTACACCAATAAAGTGTGGACCTTGGATATTGCTCCACCTGGGGTAAAACCCGTTGGATGCAAATGGATCTACAAAAGGAAACTTGGTGTGGATGGGCAGGTGGAGACCTATAAGGCTAGACTCGTTGCAAAAGGTTTTCGTCAAAGACCTGGTTTGGACTATGACAAAACCTTTTCTCCAGTGGCTATGCTGAAATCCATTCAGATCCTACTTGCCATTGCTGCCTTCCATGACTATGAAATCTGGCAGATGGACGTTAAAACGGTTTTTCTAAACGGCTGTTTAGAAGAGTGCGTGTACATGGATCAGCCAGAAGGTTTCGTAGACGGTGGGAGCAGCGGGAAGGTGTGCAAGTTGCTTAAATCCATTTATGGATTAAAGCAGGCATCGCGGAGCTGGAACATCTGTTTTGATGAGGCAATCAAGGAATTTGATTTCATCAAGAACGAAGATGAACCTTGTGTCTATAAGAAGATTGTAGGACGAACTGTCGTGTTCCTAGTCTTGTACGTGGACGACGTTCTTTTGATAGGAAATGACATTCCTATGCTACAATTGGTCAAGCTATTTTTTTCACAACGGTTCTCCATGAAGGACCTGGGTGATGCCTCGTACATTCTAGGGATCAAGATCTATAGAGATAGATCCAAGAGACTACTGGGACTTTCGCAGTCCAGGTACATAGAGACCGTACTAAAGAAATTTAGTATGGAGAATTCCAAGCGCGGTAACATACCCGCATTGCACGGAATTACCCTCTCCAAAAAGATGTCTCCTAAGACTGACGAGGAGAGGGTTCGCATGAGAACTATACCCTACGCTTCGGCGGTAGGATCTATAATATATGTGATGCTATGTACAAGACCAGATATAGCTTACGCGCTGAGCGTGGTGAGCCGGTATCAGTCAGACCCAGTGAGGACCACTGGACGGCAGTGAAGAACATTCTCAAGTACCTGAGAAGGACTAAGGAGATGTTCCTGGTTTACGGTAATGGAGACCTCCGGGTCGAATCCTTTACCGATTCAAGCTTCCAGAGTGATAAAGATGACAGCAAGTCTGCCTCGGGTTTTTTGTTTACCCTCAACGGAGGGGCGGTATGTTGGAGGAGTTCCAAACAGGATACCGTCGTGTTAGTTGTATGTATGCCCTAGAGGCCAGTATTGTACAGATGATGTATATTATATTGGATGCTTGGACATATATAGAGATGACTTTCTTGCTCGATATGATAGTATGCTATCTGGTTACTCTTTATCTTAACATGTATACTAGTCTCTTTAAACTGTCTTATGGTTACATGTTGGTAAAGCCCTTAGGATGTGTACTTGACTACCTGGACTATGATGCAGATCATACTAGTGGGGACATGGTAGTCCATAAGTACATCCTTCAAGGTCCCTAGTCGTGGGTGTATCGAGACGGGGCATCGATATACCAGAGTAGACTAGCGTATACGCTTCTCGACCCATGAGATGGGCGATGGATGATCCCATATCCATTGGTGTTTGACATCAGAGATGGTATACGGGTGCTCAGTGGAGACTGGGTACACTGGACGGACTCGCCGAGAACTCCCAGATGGTATTATACCTCATGTCAGATAGCAGTTCTCAGGTGACACTTGTGCAGGTTAGTCTGTAGACCCGAGATCGTCATAGAGTCTTGTGTGTTTCCCACTGTGCTTTGATCTCCACCTTACCACGTCCATGAGGGCGTGCAAAACGGTGTTCTTTGGGTACAGTCCCGAGTCACATGGAGGTAATGAGCGATAGGAGGGGTTTCGTCTCTCCCGGTATTGGGGGTTGATGTTGCGCTATGCTCGATTGGCCGTAACAGGGAAGTCCCTGGCCAGGGCTGATCAGAGATTTGCTGGTAAGTATTACCAGTAGTTTCTCGACCCGTTATGAGCCTCACATCGGCACGACTTATCGGTTATTGGGGTCTGACGTTTACCACCCCTAGACTTGTTATGCGACATATCAGACGAACAGACCGGACTGTACGGTAAGTGTTACTGGTTGGATTCACAGGAGTGTGAGCGGGCTAGCTCGTCGATCTTCTGATCGCTCAATACCCGGGTGGCCGTTACGTTTAGCAGACCGCTTGCGGCTTGTGGGTGCTTGATATGATCATCATCTGCTGCCGGCGTATTGACGAGTCTTTAGAGTCCTACACAGAGGTTTCATGGCTCAAGCGAAACGAAATAGGAGCGCATATGAGATATGTGCGGGACCGAGAATAATGCGTGTATGTGATACCGTATTTCATTCTCGCGATGAATGTTTCGATTGGTTGTATGCGATATAACCTAGTTGTCGAATCATTGATTCGATAAATCGATACATTGTATACTAGTCGGTTATGTGCGACATGACCGGATCATTGAATCAAGTGTTGATTTAATGATTTAATATATAATTATATATTTGATATATTAATTTGCATTAACTAGTATTGGTTCATTTTAAAAGGATTTTCTCACTTGAAGTGCACATTGTATATGTGATATGCTTTTGTGTGCACTTGATTGTATCATGTTTGATGATACATATATACTTGGGTTTGTGCAAAGAATTAAACCATGGTTATGATAATGGTTAGGGTTTTGAGTTATTCATCTATTTATTTATCCATTCTTTATTTATTTAAATGGATAAAAGAAAATAAAATGGTTTCTTTTTGTCATGAAGCTTGTTGAAGCTTCATGAAGCTTTGACTAAAGAGACCATTTTGTCTTCATGCTTAACCCTAACCATTCCCACTTACCATGGTCTATTCTCTACACTTAACCTTAGTTAGGATATGATAAGTATGGTTTTCTTTTTCATTTTAAATAACTTATCATATTCTTTCTTCTTCTTGATCTTCTTCTTCAAGAAAGAAACCTTGATGCCATCAATGGCAACTTGAGCAAAAGTAAGTGAAATCCAATTCTAAAGTGAACCCACCTCCTATTTCTTCACCCTCTACCTCTTGTCAAGTTGTTTTGGGTGTTTTCTTCACAAGTTTCACAACTTGGTGAAGTTGGAGCTTGAACTTGTGCAACCTCGACGTAGATCATCTTCGGCACCAAGCCGACGACCTAGTCCGCCCATTTTCCCGATGAAGCCGACGATTGAGTTCGGGATTCAAGATGGACAGCGAAAGGATGCCTACGTGGAGCTAAGGAAGTGGATATCCGGATCTACAAAGGTTGTAGCTTCTGATCTTTAGTTAAATTGTTAACTAGATTCGTATTTCGCCTAGATTTCTAGTCAATGATCCGTATTAGGGTTTCTCGGCACTCATAATTTTTAAAATTGGCATGGTTGATGCCTTGTGAGACCTCTATAGTGTGCCTAGGAACCTTTCACGTCGCAGACTCGACGATGGAGGCTGAATACATTGCTGCAAGCGATGCCGCAAAAGAGGCGGTCTGGATGAAGAAGTTCATTAGTGAACTTCAGGTGGTTCCATCTATTGTTGACCCAATACCTTTGTATTGCGATAACAATGGGGCTATAGCTTTAGCGAAGGAACCAAGGTCCCATCAGAAATCCAGACACATCTTAAGGCGGTATCACCTGATCAGGGAGATCATTGATCGCCAGGAGATCGAGGTACGGAGAGTGGACACAAAAGACAACACGGCGGATCCATTCACGAAGGCCTTACCCCAGACTCAGTTCGAGCGGCTGATCGAGATGATTGATCTTCGATACGCCAGTACATGACCTTAGTGCAAGTGGGAGATTGTTAGTGTATATGCCCTAGAGTCCATTACTGTATCATACTAGTATGTATATTACTTGATGGAAGCTTGGGATATTCACAGTTGTATAGACAATCTTGCTCGAAATAGTAGTATGCTACTTAGTTTGTCTCTGCTTTAATGTGTACATGTGTTTCTTTATTATATCACCTATACGCATTGGTAGAGCCCTTAGGATCTTTTGCTTGATTACCGGCGTTGTGATGGCGATCACACTCGTGGGGGCTGGGTAATCCACAAGCACATCCTTATGCACGTCCCTAGTCGTGGGATTATCGAGACAGGGCATCGATACTCCAGAGTAGACTAGCGTATGCGCTTCTCATCCCAGTGCAGGAGGCGGTCTGTCGCACAGCCGTCAGTACGTCGTACTTGAGATAGTATGCGGGTGCTCGTTAGGTTACGAGTACACTGGACATGACTCATCGGGGACTGTTGGTTGGTATTATACCAATCATCAGTTAACAGTTCCCAGGTGACATGAGTACAGCTTAGTCCGCTGACTTGACACTGTCACTTCGCCTCAAGTGTGTTCCCACTGTTCTTTGACTACTACCCTACCATGGCTCTACTGAGTCGTGCAAACAGGTAGTAGTTGGGTACAGTCCCGAAGCACTTGGAGGCAGTGATGGTTAGACAGGATTCGTCTCTCCCGGTATTAGGGGTTGATATCGCGCTGTGTCTAGGAGAGCCATTACACAAAGTCCCTGGCGAGGGCTAGCGAGATATACTGGTAGGTTTCCAGTGATGTCTCAGGGTGTTCTGGGCTACACTCCGACACGACTTGTACCTCTATTAGGGGACTGACGTTTGCCACCCCCTAGGCCCGCCATGCGATGTATCAGACGAACAGACCGGACTGTACGGAGATTGTCACATACAGGCTCAGTAGGAGTTCGGATGGGTTTACCTCATCAGCCTTCTTATCGACATCTACCTGGGGACTGTTACGTACAGCTAGTGCCGCTTGCGGTCTGTGGTTAAACCCACTGCCAGCGTAGTGTCGAGTCTTTAGAGTCCCACACAGAGAGTTTCCCTGCAGTGAGCGAAACGTGTAGAGGCCGTATGGTTTTACGGCAGGGCTGCGATCACTTACGTGCACTTGTGTGCGTATGTTGTTCGGGCAGGCAATACTGGTGGGCTTTGGTTTAAGCCGGATCCTAGTATTGCACGGATGGATTTTTTTTGTCTTCTGTGCATTCGCATTTTACGGAATGCGGGTGCGGGTGTGTATGCACAGTTTTGAGGAGCAATGAAGGAGAAGGTGCCTCATTAGGGTTTTGGCAGTTGGTTCGGCCAAAACCGTTATGTGGCAGGCTCATTAGGGTTTTGATAGTTGATTTGGTCAGAACCATATTGAGGTGGACTCATTAGGGTTTTGGCAATTCGTTCGGTCAAAACCATTATGAGCCGGAGACATTATTTACTAATCCTTTTAGTGATAATCATGTGATGGCTAATTGCTTTGACCATTTGACCACCTTGACCACTCTTGACTTTGTTGACCCGTTGACCAAAGTTGACCATTGACCTTCATGAGAGGTCTACACTCTTCTTTGGTTTTCTTTTTCATTTTGGATTATGAAAATGGTCATTGGATTATGAAAATGGTCAAATCAATGTAGCATCAACTTTATCATGATAGGATTTGTAATGATGGTGTTTAGTATCATTTTGCAACCATGGTTCATTTTTCTTTGGTTAAATTTTTCATTTCTCTTTTATCATTCTCTCTCTTGGAAGTGAGAAGAAAGAAAGAGCTCCATGGTTGAAAGAAAGAGCTCCATGGTTGCTTGACCTCCTTCATCTTCCTCCTCTTCATAATTCTTTTGATCTCATGTGTTGAGAGAAAAAGAATCCACATAGACAAATACCTCCATCTTTCTCTTCTACACAACCTAGGGTATCAAGACTAGCGATCTTGTTGTCCTAGTTGCCTCGGCTCGAGGTGGAGCTCGGTGTACAACTCTCGGGTGGATCGTCTTCGACTCAAGAAGGCCGCGGAGGTGACCAAAGTCCGGATCAACCCTCAGAGCATGGATCGACGAGCGGGACAGCGGAATGAAGACCCGAAGGACCGGTATCGTGAGGTATAATTTCTACAGCATAGTAGTTAACACCTCTTGTAGTTTGCTAGTTTCTAGTTTAGCAAAGATCCGGCTTTTACGGTCCATGTTACCAAGTCAAGAAAAAAAAATTTACCGTTTCCGCAACCCCGAAAGTACCGGGAGAGGTAACGTGGACCTAACAAACATTCTACCATCTAGAAGATCAATAATTATATTGTTCTTGACTCGCCACAGTTTTAGTAAAATGAATTATTTTCAGAAAATATTAGTGGGAGTATGGTAGAACTGGAATTGATTCCAGAACCACAAACGATTACTGAAAATTTATTAGAACCTAAAAGTTCAATTGAATTCGACGATCCATTAGCCACTCCGCAGATTTGGTGGGTAACCTCAGGCACCGAGAGATACTTCGGTCTCCTTAAAAAGGTAACATGGAGATTTTTTATTACCCAAACTTGCCACTACTGTTGTTCTAGACTATGGGATCTAACGGAGGATGAGTATTGTTGGATATAGTGCCCTCAAAGTCAATTATTGGATCGCAGGTACGTGATTGCAATGATTGCGGAGGTCCTATACCGGTAGAACAGTCTTACTCGAGATGATAGTATGCTATCTGGTTTGTCTTTATCAGTCGTGTATAGGTTCAGGTGACTGATCACGATTACACTTTGATAGAGCCCTTAGGATCTTGCTTGACTACCAACAGTATGAGGGCGATCATATAAGTGAGAGTTGGGTGGTCTATAAGCATATCCTTAATAGTGGTCCCTAGTCGTGGGAGTTTCGAGACAGGGCATCGATACTCCGGAGTAGACTAGTGTATATAGTCGAGACCCCGATGAGGGGCGGTGGCCGGTCTCACAATCCACTGGTGTCAGTTGGATCACCTAAGATGTATACAGGTGCTCATTGGGTTATAAGTACACCGGACAGGACTCGCCGGGAATCTGCTAGTTGGTATTATACATATCATCAGATAGCAGTTCCCTGGTGACATGTGTACAGATTAGTTCATTGACCTGAGGTCGTCATTTGTCTCGTGTGAGTTCCCACTGTGCTTTGATTTCTACCCTACCACGGCTCAAAGGAGTTGTACAAACAGGTAGTTTTTGGGTACAGTCCCGAGCCACATGGAGCCACGTGAGCGGATCGGCAGGGGATTCGTCTCTCCCGGTATTGGGGGTGGAGGTCACGCTGTGTCTAGAAAAGCCATTACACCAAGTCCTTGGCCAAGGCAGGTGAGATTTACTGGTAGGTACTCCAGTAGTATCTCAGGGTGTTCAGGGCTTGTCTCCGACACGACTTATACAGCTATTGGGGGTCTGACGTTACTAGCCCCCTAGGCCGGATATGCGATACTCATAGAAGAACGGACCGGACTATATATACATTGTCACTGTTAGGCTCAGTAGGGTTTCCGGATGAGTTCGCTCATCGGTCTCCCTTGAGGTCAGTCCATGGGCAGCCGTTACGCATAGCTAGTGCCGCTGACGGTTTGTGGTTAAACCCACTGCCAGGGTACTGACGAGTCATTAGAGTCCCCCACAGACAGTTTCCCAAGTTCGGGCGAAACGTTGTAGAGGCCGTATGGTTTTATGGCAGGGTTCGGAAAATGTACGTGCGTTTACGCACGTGTTATTTTTCGGGCAGTTGATACTGGTCGGCTTTGGTTTAAGCCGGATCCGAGTATTATACAGAGTAGATATAATATCTTTGTCTCAGTTGCATTTGTATTCGGTCGTAATACAAATGCGGGTATATTTATACAGTTACGGGGTTATCCTGAAATTCGTTTCGGGATCACTTTTGGAAGTTGCCAGTTTTCAATTTTCTATCAGCCGTATTTTAACATTTGGTTAAATACGGATTTATCTTTTCTTGAGATGAGTGTGGAAGCTTCTAGAAGGTTCTAGAAGTGGTGAGGTGTTTGGTGAGTCATGGTTGCATTTAATGATTCCATTAATGCTTGATGACTAGGTTAATGATTCATCATTTCATTAAGTGTGTTCACACTTTGTGTTCACACATGATATTTTCTCTTATTGTCACCTCCCCTCTCCTACACTCACCCCCCCCACCTCTATATATGGTGGCCGGCCCCCTTCCCCTTCTCTCTCACTCTCTCTCACTTGATGGTTGCTAAAAGATTATGATAGTTTTCGGTGTTTGGAATTTCACAGTTCATTTCATTCCATCACCCGATTCCTACGGCAACTTCATTAACCGTTCGTCCATGGCTTTGGACGAAGTGAGACAAAGTATTCCACTCATTCTCTACATCAATCTTGGTCGTCTCTTTTAGCAAACTTGACGACCGAGTTGCCTCGAGTCAGAGGCGGGAGCCCGTTTAAAGATCCGATGATGTGGTGCCACCTGGACGACGAGATCGGAGCAGCTGCAACGGAGCGTAGGATGATGGTTAAAGAACGAAGGACTCGGATCGTTCGGTATAACCTCTCTTCCCTCTTTGTAGATTGTTAGTTTAGCGTTAATGGCAGATCCGGGTTATAGTATGCGATAGCGCCAGTTATAAAAAATTTTGTTCCGCAATTGGCGTCTGAAAGACGGCCGGGGTGCTACCGTAGACTTACATGGTATCAGAGACACGCCATTAAGCTTTACTAACTTGTGCTAACACGTTTAAAAAATCGATCGAACGGATTTTCAAAAACTACAATTTTCAAGTTTAAAGTTTCTGTTGAATTTAAATCTGGTCTAAAAATTTTTTTGAGCATCTCAGAAAGTCAAGCAGGCTTTTTAAAGAACACAGAAGAAATTCGACCCACTGATCCGACCGTACGGCCGCGGAACCGCCGCCAAAGCCATGCTTTGGCCGCGGAACCGCGGCCGTCTAGGTGAATCAGTGGACCATCTTTCTTCTGTGGATCCTAATTGGGAAATTATGGTTTCTGGAACTGTTCATTTGGGCCCAGAGTTTTTTACTGTATAGCAGATTTGCGTAGGACCCATTTCGGGAAATTTAGTCGATCGAAATTTAAACGTGTTAGTTTACAGTGCTTACATTATATCTCCGACCGTGAATGTCATTTGATCGGTAAACCGCGTCTGATTGCTATAGTTCTTTTAGACGGGTTTGCGAACGTGACATTCGCGTTGATGTTCTGTGTTGTGCTGTGATGTTGCGGATTTGTCGTGGTGGATAGCAGTGTACAATGATAGTGCAGTTTGGATTTATTTGTATATTTGATATTGCGGGACGAGCGTCCAATATGTGGACTGCCGTCACTGCCTGTTGTATAACATTCTTTTGGGGCACGACCAGGTTGCGGTCGATGTACCTGATGTACTATTTTTCCATATCTGTACTAGGTTTTACCCCGCGACGGAGTGCACGGATAGCCGGGTTCTGGGGGGCAACGGGTCCGCATCTCATGGCTTTGAGAGGCAGAGGGGCCCCACTCTAGAATTGGCAGACTATTCGCCGCACTCGTAGGGGGTACACGTTGGCCCAAGGAGGGGTGCCCAAGATTACCGGATTCCGTGAAGTGATGGGTGGTCCATTCACTATGCTGTAGGGGGCTGCCTCGCTTTAGGTTTTGGCGGGTAACTTGCCGCACCCGTAGGGGTCTAGGTTTCATTGCACAGGCTATCCACACGACAGGGGAACGTCGAGTTTCAGCAGCGGCTCTGTGAAACTCGGGGATCCTAGATTATCTGTATTGTTCTGTGATACTTATTACTTTTCTGTAATGTTGCATATTATCACGCCTGGAGCGATTATTGTATATTGGTTTATATACTATTAGATGTTGTATACGTTTTACACCCGTGCTAGTTCAGTCCCCGCTCTGTCGTTAGTTAAGTAACCTAACGGGTGATGACGGGACCCAGTGACGAATGCGGATGGCATATACGTACATTTTATTTTCGTTCTTTTCTGGTGTGATTATTGATGGGACTGGGTTGATTCTGATCAATGCAAAGGAAAAAAAACCTGTTTGGATGTTGTTGGAATAATTTAAAAAGTGTTATTACAAAGATGTTTCCTTTTGTTTTGCATAGTGGTATTCAGTGGAATATCCCGCACCTCATTCGACGGGGCAAGGGCCGATATCCCTTCACCGGGACTGACCCCTTGGGCAGAAGTTTGCGTCAGGGTAATAACTTCACTATAGTCGATTACATGTTGCTTTGCATCGCGGTATTCAGTGGAATATCCTGCACCTCATTCCACGAGGAAAGAGCCGAGATCCCTTCACCGGGAGTGACCTCTTTAGCAAAAGGTTTTCGCCACTATATTTTATAAAAAGCTATCAGGTTCCTTCAACGAGATCAAGTTCATTACGTTAAAAGTTTTTCGCCAAAAACCAGCCGTAGCCCTCCGTCATTTCTTATGGATGGTCAGTAATATTCAAGCTATGTTTGTTGGCTTTCGTCAAGGCATAGTGTTTGGTAGTTGCTGGGGTATTCATTTGTTGCATAGATAGATGAGTTGGTTTGGGACAGTCGTATTACCTTGTTGGCTTTCGTCAAGGGTTACAGGTGGGTTCGAATTAACAAGATAATGACGGGCAGAACTTGACATGTGACTTATGATTTGTTGGCTTTCGTCAAGGTCATAAGAACATGGGGTAAAAATCATATCGGGAGTTTCTAAAGAAACTGAAACTTGCCAGGCATGCGCATACCTTATGGAGTGTGATAACGCGAGTGGATTTCGTCACGTTATCATGCGATGAGAGTTGGATCCCGATTCCCACTGATGAGTTGGTTTACTCTTCGGGTGATCCCGATTGATTCTTCTTTTAGGTTTGGAAGAGAATTTGACAGTACAGTGGGAGGTTTCCGGATTAGATAAAGTGATAACCATTCTGATCTAAGTTAGAGTGCACGCAGAGTGTTTCTTTTCTCTCTCTCTTTGGCAGCGACCTTTGACCGACCCTAAACTATGACTCAGTGACCAAGTTGACCGAACCTTCTTAAAATACTGGCTTTTGGATTGTCTAAGTTGTATAAGTCATTGCCACTCCTTCTTCTACCCTTTGCATTTCTCAGAACACCCGTATTACTACGGACATCCACTTCCATTGGATAGATCCATCGTATGGTTATATACGAACTCGGAGGGACTTTTTCGAGGATGGATCAAGGTTCAGGAGAAAAAGAATTGGTTTATTCAGTTGTCTTTTATTATCACCTTCTCTCAGGTTGCGAGGGCTCCTTGGTTTAGGAGAGTACACCTATTACGCTTATTGGATAGTCTTCTTCCAAACCATAGGCAGGTGCCGAAAGGTAGGGAATGAAGAAAACCAATTAGCCTAAGTAGGGTGTACAGAAGGTAATATGTAAAGACAAAAATAAAGGGATTAGAAAGAGGGCAAAGTAAGTTGCGACTGTTATCATTCACGACCAAACCGCGTACTTCATCGCCACTCCTATTTCACCTTTAAAAGAATAAGGTATTATTCAGTTGTCTTTTATCATCACCTTCTCTCAGTTGCGAGTACTCCTTAGTTTAGGAGGGTACACCTATTATGCTTACTGGATAGTCTTCTTCCAAACCATAGGCTGGTGCCGAACGGTAGGGAATGAAGAAAACCATTTAGCCTAACAATGGTGTACAGAAGGTAACGACTAAAGACAAAAAAATTGATTTGGAGAGATGGCAAAGAAATATACGGTTAAAGTCATGAATTGGTTTATGGAAGAGGCATTACTATGAATACCAGAATACCCCTACGAAACATTTTCATGTTTCAGTGCATTGTTAATGGAAAACTGTTTTCCCGATTAGATACTTACTCCAGGGTGTGTATTCACCAGGTTTCATTCTCATATCTGTATGGTTTTTACAGATGATGAGTGGGAGGAAGTTATTGGGAATTAGGTGATCATCCTCATTATATCGGAATTCGTTGTAATTGGTGATATTTGAAGAAATCACCAGGGTACAGTTTTCAACCTACGACGCACAGGTTTTGAGTTATTCAACTCAGCGGACTTATACAGAGTATTGTATGTTGTCCAGTGTCCATCAGGACAAAGGGGTAGGTCCTCGTACTTTGTTCTGTCTACTTATGACTTCTCTGGTATTTAGACAAGTGTTTCGTAGAAATACAAAGTCTAAGTTTTGAGAAGTTATGGGTATAAGAATAAAGTAGAGAACCAGATGTCGCAAGTATCGGGATTCTTCAAAGAGATCGAAGATGTAGATACTTGTGATTGGTATTCAGATGATAGTAAAAGTTTTGAGAAACTTGTTTCTCTTTCAGGTTACTCATAATTGGATGAATTCCTAAGTTGAGTAATGCTGATTAGCCTCTCTCCATTAAAGTTGATATGCCCTGGAGACAGCTGCATGATTTGAATCTGGTTCCAATTAAATAAGTGCCAAAGTTTCTATATTGGATATAGAACAGATCATATCTTAACGTTGTTAAGGTACGGGGAGTTGTCCGGCTTATGCTTAAAACCAGACTCTGGATAACTCAGGGCACGTTTCTGTAATGGCAGTTTGTGGGTTGGCCCAGGCTATGACGAGGGTTGACTTTCTACCATCTGGAAGATCAATAGTGATATTGTTCTAAACTCGCCACAGTTTTAGTAAAATGGATTTTTTCAGAAAACAGTAGTGGGAGTATGGTAGAACTGGAAGTGATTCCAGAACCACAAACGATTACGGAAAATTTAATAGGACCTAAAGATTCAATCGGGTTTGACATTCCATTAGCCACTCCGCAGATTTGGTAGGTAACCTCAGACACCCGAGAGGTACTTCGGTAGCCTCAAAGACGGTGACAGGGAGGTTCTTATCTACCCAGACTTGACACTACTGTTGTTCCAGGCTATGAGACCCGGTAGGAGGGTTGTTGTGGTCAGTGGGAGCAGCGGAAGTATAGTGGGCAAGTAGCTTATGTCTATTTATAGACTAGAGCAGTTATAGCGGAGATTGATCATCTAATTTTGATGTGACAGTCATGGGTTTGACTTCATCAGAATAGGGGATGGATCAGTTAAGAAGGTAGTAGGGTGTGATGTCCTGGTATTTGGATGACATACACAGAGTAGGAAGTAAAATTCCTACACTACGATCGGTTGTACTGTGGTCGTCACACAGTTGTTTCTCCAGACAGGATATGGATATAATATTTGACATTCTGGTTTCTAGATCTATGGTTTTAGATCTGGATTTGGGTAGTTTCCCAATGTGGGTACTTTGACAGTATTCTAATGGTTTTTAGAATAGATGACACCTGGTATGGTGGTGTACGTGCAGGTGATGGAGTCACCCTCTCTAAAGGTGTCTTACAGACTAAAGGGGAGAGGGATGTGCATGATTGGCAGATCACTTGCTTAGGCAGTTGAGTCAATCATGAGATGTCAAGTACCACACCAAATGTTGTTTTTGCACTAGATACAATAAGTTTGTATTAATCCAATCCTGGAGAAACATAAGGAAGCAGTTTTAGAACATAAGTGGATGTTCTACGGATTTGATGACGGCAGCCTCTTTCGGGAGACGGTTATCATTCCAGGCTTCAAAGATGACATGGATGACAAAGTGATTGTCAGAGTTATAGTTTTCCCTCTGACGTAGGGGGTAGTTTTATGGACAGATGGTCCAAGAGGATACTGTGGGAGGCAAGGTGCTGGGCACTGATTAGTTTCAGTGATTGATACAGTCTAAGAAGTTTGGATTTGGAGTTCATTTATGAACTAGGTCCCATCAGATATCCAGACATATTCTAAGACAGGTATTACTCAATTCGGGAGATGGCTTTCTCCGCGAACTTGAGATTAAGAGAGACATAGAAAGAAACATCCCGGCGGATCCACTCACTGAGGCTATTTCTCGAACACAATAGTTTTACAAACGGGCTTTGTGAAACTGATTAGTAGAGGAGTTGGGTGTTGGTTTCACACGGGCTGTGAGTACGCAACATCGCAATAATTAGCCTTAAGTGCAAGTGGGAGATTTTTGGATATAGTGCCCTCAAAGTCAATTATTGGATCGCAGGTACGTGATTGCAATGATTGCGGAGGACCTATACCGGTAGAACAGTCTTACTCGAGATGATAGTATGCTATCTGGTTTGTCTTTATCAGTCGTGTATAGGTTCAGGTGACTGATCACGATTACACTTTGATAGAGCCCTTAGGATCTTGCTTGACTACCAACAGTATGAGGGCGATCATATAAGTGAGAGTTGGGTGGTCTATAAGCATATCCTTAATAGTGGTCCCTAGTCGTGGGAGTTTCGAGACAGGGCATCGATACTCCGGAGTAGACTAGTGTATATAGTCGAGACCCCGACGAGGGGCGGTGGCCGGTCTCACAATCCACTGGTGTCAGTTGGATCACCTAAGATGTATACAGGTGCTCATTGGGTTATGAGTACACCGGACAGGACTCGCCGGGAATCTGCTAGTTGGTATTATACATATCGTCAGATAGCAGTTCCCTGGTGACATGTGTACAGGTTGTTAGTGTATATGCCCTAGAGGCCATTACTGTATCATACTAGTTTGTATATTACTTAATGGAAGCTTGGGATATTCACAGTTGTATATACAATCTTGCTCGAAATGGTAGTATGCTACTTGGTTTGTCTCTGCTTTAATATGTGCATGTGTTTCTTTTAGCATATTGCTGGTATACATATTAGTAGAGCCCTTAGGATCTTTGCTTGATTACCAGCGTTGTGATGGCGCTCGCACTCGTGGGAGCTGGGTAATCTATAAGCACATCCTTATACAGGTCCCTGGTCGTTGGACTATCGAGACAGGGCATCGATACTCCGGAGTAGACTAGCGTATGCGCTTCTCATCCCAGTGTGGGAGACGGTCTGTCCCACAGCCGTTAGTACGTCGTACTTGGGATAGTATGCGGGTGCTCGTTAGGTTACGAGTACACTGGACAGGACTCGTCGGGAACTGTTGGTTGGTAATATACCTATCGTCAGTTATCAGTTCCCAGGTGACATGAGTACAGCTTAGTCCGCTGACTTGACACTGTCACTTCGCCTCGAGTGTGTTCCCACTGCACTTTGATTACTACCCTGCCACGGCTTGAAGGAGTCGTGCAAACAGGTAGTTTTTGGGTGCAGTCCCGAAGCACTTGGAGGCAGTGACGGTTAGACAGGATTCGTCTCTCCCGGTATTGGGGGTTGACATCGCGCTGTGTCCAGGAGAGCCATTACACGAGTAGTCCCTGGCCAGGGCAAGCGAGATATACTGGTAGGTTTCCAGTGTTATCTCAGGGTGTTCTGGGCTACACTCCGACACGACTTGTACCGCTATTAGGGGACTGACGTTCACCGCCCCCCTAGGCCCGCCATGCGATGTATCAGACGAACAGACCGGACTGTACGGAGACTGTCACATACAGGCTCAGTAGGAGTGCAGATGGGGTTCACCTCGTCAGTCTTCTTATCGACATCTACCTGGGGACCGTTACGTACAGCTAGTGCCGCTTGCGGTCTGTGGTTAAACCCACTGCCAGCGTAGTGTCGAGTCTTTAGAGTCCCACACAGAGAGCTATTCGCCTTTAGGCAAAATGAGTAGAGGTCGCATGGTTTTGCGACAGGGTTCGTTCGCATCCGCGCACTTGTGCATGTTTGCTGTCCGGACAGTTTATACTAGCGGGCTTTGGTTTAAGCCGGATCCTAGTATATGATTTGAGATTGGTTTTTCTCAGGGTATTCGTGTTCCTCGGATCACGAATGCGGGTGCGTATGCACAGTTGCTTGAGATTGGGGGAGAGGACCTTGTTTAGGGTTAATGGCTTTTGTCATTTTATTAACCCTATTGATTTTGTGTGGATTATAGTTAATTGATAATTAGCTTAATAATTGTGCATGGTTGTTGTTGACAATTTGACTTCATTGACTTGTTGACCTTGTTGACAACTTGACCATAATCATTTCATTTGGAAGATGCTCTTTGATCTTTGCAAAATTGAAATGATAATGGTCATGTCATGATTTATCATGACAATTTTCAAGCTAATTATCCAATTAAAATTATCCACACATATTAGTGAGAATGGATCACTAATAATTCATTCTCTCATATTATTTCTCTCTCTTGCTCATCCTCTCCCTCAAGCTCTCTCCCTCTCATGTGTTAAGAAACAAAAAGCTTGAGAAAAACCTTCACTTGATCCTCTCTACTCTCTTCTAGGGTTCAAGTCTTAGCATTTCTTGCACTCTAGTTACTCCTAGCTTGGAGTTGAAGCTAAAGGTAGTGGCTTTCGGGTGGATCGTTCTTTGACGGGAGAAGACAAGCAAGGTGAACTCTTTCAACCATTCCAAGGAGCAAGGAGAGAAGGACTTTGAGCTCAAGGTATAACATTTCCATCACTTAGCTACTTTGTAGTTAGGGTTAGCAAGTTTATGTTTAGCAAAGATCCTTAAAGCATAGTCCATGTTGCCTATAGTTGATAAAAATCCAATTTTTATTATGTTTTCCGCCTCCCCGTAAGCACCGGGGTGGGCAACACGGACTTACAGTGGTATCAGAGACTAACTAAACCTAAACTAGCTAAGTAGTTAAGTGTAACGAAGTTTCGAAACCGCAAAACCCAAAAACCAAACTTTTTCAAAATCCAAGTTTCTGTTAAAAATTTTTCTGGTCAAAATGAAAAACTTTATACTCCTAAATTCGGCTCAGGGTTTTGTATGAACACCCAAGAAAAACGATGCAGTGATTCGTTCAAACCGCCGTGCTTCCGCCGCACTAGGTAGGCATGTGCCGCGGAAGCGCCGCGGTTTGTCGTCTTCTGTGCATTGTTTTTCGTGCAGTGTTTGTCTGTGTTGGTTTTGGGATTTTTGAAATATATTATATGTACCCAGATTTTCCAGAAAAGAATTTTCCTTTTGGGGTCCTATAATTCCGTATTTTTCCGGAACTTCACTACACTTTAACTATATCGGTTATATCTGTGATGCTTGTATGTATTGAACGTCGGCTAATCGCTATAAGTCGATTAGTCGGGGTTATACATCTCTGTGATCTGTGATTGTTGGTTTGTGGATATGAATGGATTGGATCGTCGCGGGTGAATAGCCGGGTTGGATGTGAGATGAGCGTTATTTTTCTTTCATTCATTTGTAACATGTAAATTGATGTAATAATATTATTTGTATGGCCGCACAACCGGGTCGGGGTTGTAGCCGTCATTGTATAATTCTTTTTACTGTTTTTGCTCCTAGGATAGACCCATGGAGGGGGTGCACAAACTACCGGGTATCTCGAAGTGCCGAGTGGCCTACTCACGGTGGTGAGGGAGGTTGCTTCGCTTCGGGTGCTTGGCGGGTAGTTTGCCGCACCCGTAGGGGTCTTGGGTGGGGTTTTGGCTATTCACCGCGACCGTGTAATCCACTTTGCGTTGCAGGCTCGAACGCATTACGGATTCCTAGTATATCAAATGTATTCATCTGTGATCTGTAATGTCTATCATTGCTATATATTTATTTATAATAACTATTTAGGCGTTGCTTATGTTTTACAGCCGCGCTAGCCCAGCCCCCGCTCTGTCGTTAGTTAAGTAACCTAACGGGTGATGACGGGGCCCCGTGGCGAATGCGAATGGCATAAGCGTACGTCATATTTTGGTTGTTTTCTGCAATGGTAGGATTAAATGATGGGACGCATTAAAAGAACTAATGCAAGAAATAAACCAAGTAAAAGTCGATTGGAACACTTTGAAAACCACTCGGTTCTTTTCAAAACTAAAACTTTTAAACGCGGAGCTTGAACCACTCCTTTTAAAAGCTATCTCGTTCCATCGATTATATCAAGTTCACTACGTTCACGGTTTCGCCAAAACCATCCGTAGCCCTCCATCATTTCGGTTAAATATTCGGTAGTATTCAAGCTATGTATTTTGACCTCACGCCAAGGCATAGTGATTGGTAGCTACCGGATATTTATCCGTTGCATAGATAGAATGCGTTGATTTGAGACAGTCGTACTGCCGTTTTGGCCTACGTCAAGGGTAGGTACGGGTGGGTTCAAATTAACCAGGATAATGATGGGAAGAACTTGACATGTGACTTATGACATTTTGACCTCACGCCAAGGTCATAAGAGCATGGGGCAAAAATACACATCGGGAGTTTCATAAGTACTGAAACTTACTAGCGTTGCATACCATTTGGAGTGTGATAATTCTGGTAGGATTCCTTCGGTTTTATCACGCGATGATATTTGGATCCCGATCCTACTGTGAGTATATGCTACTCCTCGGGAAAACTCTCACTTAACGATCAATGCTATAAACCTAGTAGGTGCCTAAAAAGGTGTTAGCGGGGCTACGCCCACAGGGAAAAGAGGTTACTTAATTAAGGAACTTCGCGAAAGCGTTGGAAAACCTCCCTCGAAGTACCGACACTGGCCTGGCTGAACGGTTAAGCAAGTATTGTACGGTGAGAATGATCCCGGCTAATCCTTTTCTTTACGGTTTGAGAAGGGATTCGAGAGACAGTGGGAGCCATCCAGTTTAGACAAACTAAAAACCACTCTAAACTTGCAAGAGCATCATGCTAAAGTGTTTCTTTTCTCTCTCCTAATTGCAGCGACCATTCAAGATGACCGGACTTAAGTTACTATTAGATAAAAACATATTGACAGGGCCAAACTACAAAGATTGGCTCAGGAATGTCAAGATGGCTATCACTTATGACAAGCTGGGGTATATACTTACCACCAAAGCTCCCCCTGTCCCAGTTCCCACCTCCAGCGTCGCGGATGTAGAAATCCGTAAGACATGAGAGATAGATTGCGCGAGGGCCAGATGCCTCGTACTAGCCTCGATGGACAACGAACATCAGAGGAGGCACGAGAATATGGACCTAGAGTCCATATTTCTCCATACAAAAGAACTGTATGGAGAGCAGTCTCGTATCGCAAGATACGAAGTGTCGAAGAAGCTCTTTTCGGCAAGGTTGGCCGTCGGATCATCGGTAGCGGACCACGTGCTTAAGATGATCGGCTACATAGAGGAGCTCGCGGACCTTGGGACCACGTTGGAGAATGAACTCTATACCGATTTGATTCTCCAGTCCCTTCCTTCCACTTACGCCCAGTTCATTCTTAACTTCAACATGCAAGGAAAGGAGGTTGAACTTGCCGAACTTCTGAACATGTTGAGGACTGCTGAGGGCACCCTACAGAAGGGTAGGGAGACATCCACTTTGTTTGTAGGAGGATCTTCCTCTTCTAGGTCCAGGGCGAAAGCCAAGGGCAAGAAGAAGAAAGCCCCCGCCAAACCAAGAGACGGTGTCGGTAAAGTGGATACGAAGGGAAAGGGTAAAGCAACAAAGGTAGCGTGGAAGCTGGTGGGGAAGGAAGAATGCTTCTATTGTCACAAAAGTGGCCACTGGAAACAAGATTGCAAGGCTTGGAAAGCCAGAACACAGGATTTGAAGCGAGTTGCAGCTTCAGCTTCAGGTGTGTATGTTATTGAAAACTGTCTATCAATAAACTCTACATCCTGGGTATTGGATACCGGATCAGGATCTCATATCTGTAATTCTTTGCAGGCGTTGAGAAAGCGTAGAGTTTTGAAGGCAGGTGACATGACCCTCAGAGTTGCGAACGGTGCTAGCATGGATGCTGAGGCCGTGGGGGACTATCACCTGGGATTATCAGATGGACACTTTTTGGTTTTGCGTAGTTGTTATTATGTACCAAATGCAACCTGTAATATCATTTCTGTATCTTTATTATCTAAAGAAGGTTATGAATTTGCATTTGTAAGTAATGTAGTGAACATTCACCTTAATCAAGTATTGATTGGGTCAGGTACATTGAACAACGGTATATACGTTTTAAACCAACCACAGGTTTTCAATATCCAGAATACACACAAAAGAAAGTCTCCAGAAATTAATAAAACTTTCTTATGGCATTGTAGACTGGGTCACATCAATGAGAGAAGATTGACTAAGTTACATACTGAAGGATATTTAGATCCGTTCGAATATCAATCGTATGCAACTTGTCAATCCTGTCTCAAAGGAAAGATGACAAAGGCTCCGTTTTCTGGACACGGAGAAAGAGCGAGCGAGCTCTTAGGACTCGTACACAGCGACGTGTGCGGTCCAATGTCTACACATGCGCGAAGCGGTTTTTCTTACTTCATAACTTTTACGGATGATTTCTCAAGATTCGGACATGTCTTCTTAATGAAGCATAAATCCGAAGCTTTTGATAAGTTCCAGGAATATAAGAATGAAGTAGAAAAACAAACAGGCAAAAGTATCAAGATCCTAAGATCGGATCGAGGAGGAGAATACTTAAGTGCCGAATTCCTGAATTACTTAAAAGAGAATGGAATTCTCTCTCAGCTTACTCCTCCATACACTCCGCAACATAACGGTGTATCGGAGAGACGGAACCGAACCCTATTGGATATGGTACGGTCCATGATGAGTAACGCTGAGTTACCGCGATCATTCTGGGGATATGCGCTAGAAACAGCTGCATATCTTTTGAACCGTGTTCCCACTAAGACTGTGCCTACCACACCATATGAGTTATGGAGTGGGAAGAAACCCTATCTTCAATACTTGAAGATTTGGGGATGTCCAGCTTATGTCAAAAAGCAGCATACGGACAAGCTCGAGGCACGCTCAGTACTGTGCAAGTTTGTGGGATACCCAAAGAACTCCAGGGGGTATCTTTTCTATTACGCAGAGGAACAAAAAGTCCTTGTTTCTCGCAATGCCCACTTTCTGGAACATCAGTTTTTAGAAAAAGAAATAAGTGGGAGCGCAATAGAACTGGAAGAAATTCCAGAACCACAAACTATTACTGAAAGTTTAGTGGAACCAGAAGGTTCAAAAGAACAGGACATTCTTACGCCACTCCGCAGGAGTAGTAGGCAGTCTCATCCGCCCGAGAGGTACTACGGTTTTCTCATTGACGGGGATAGAGAAGACTGCATCATAGATTGTGATGAGCCTACTAGCTTCCAGCAAGCCATTCAGAGCGTCGACTCGGTAAAATGGCTGGATGCAATGCGGACCGAGATGGAGTCCATGTACACCAACAAAGTATGGACGTTGGACATTGCTCCAGACGGGGTAAAACCCGTAGGATGCAAGTGGATCTTCAAAAGGAAGATTGGTGTAGATGGACAGGTTGAGACCTATAAAGCTAGACTGGTAGCAAAAGGTTTTCGTCAGCGACCTGGTTTGGACTATGACGAAACCTTTTCTCCAGTAGCTATGCTGAAATCCATTCGGATCCTTCTTGCCATCGCTGCTTTCCACGATTATGAGATTTGGCAGATGGACGTAAAGACAGCTTTTCTAAATGGTCATTTAGAGGAGTGTGTCTATATGGACCAGCCAGAGGGTTTCATTCAGGGTGGGAGCAGCGGAAAGGTGTGCAAGTTGCTCAAATCCATTTATGGACTCAAGCAGGCATCGCGGAGTTGGAACATCTGTTTTGATGAGACGGTCAAAGAATTTGGCTTTATCAAAAATCCAGATGAACCATGCATCTATTGTAGATTTGTAGCGAGAACTGTAGTATTCCTCGTTTTATACGTGGATGACATTCTCTTAATAGGAAATGACATTCCTATGCTACAATCTGTCAAGGGGTTCTTGTCACACAGGTTCTCCATGAAAGACCTGGGTGATGCCTCATACATTCTGGGTATCCGGATCTACCGTGACAGATCCAAGAGGATATTAGGACTCTCGCAGTCCAGGTACATCGACACCATACTGAAGAGATTCAGTATGGAAGATTCCAAGCGCGGTAATCTACCGGCTTGTCACGGGATCACCCTCTCCAAAGAGATGTCTCCCAAGACTGATTTGGAGAGGGATCGCATGTCTATTATACCCTACGCTTCTGCGGTAGGCTCTATAATGTATGCGATGTTGTGTACCAGACCGGATGTGGCTTATGCACTGAGTGTGGTAAGCAGGTATCAGTCAAACCCTGGGGAGAAACATTGGATAGCAGTAAAGAACATTCTCAAGTACCTGAGAAGGACTAAGGAGATGTTCTTGGTGTAGGGCGGAAAAGACCTGCAGATTGAGGCCTTTGCTGACTCCAGCTTCCAGAGTGACAAGGATGATTCCAAGTCCATGTCGGGTTTTGTCTTTACCCTCAATGGAGGGGCGGTGTGTTGGAAGAGCTCCAAACAGGAAACCGTTGCTGACTCGACTATGGAAGCGGAATACATCGCTGCATCTGATGCCGCAAAAGAAGCTGTCTGGATGAGGAAGTTCTTGAAAGAACTTCAGGTGGTTCCGTCCATTGTTGACCCAATACCTCTGTATTGCGACAACAACGGGGCTATAGCTTTAGCGAAGGAACCCAGGTCCCATCAGAAATCCAGACACATCTTAAGGCGGTATCACCTGATCAGGGAGATCGTGGATCGCCAGGAGATCGAGGTCCGGAGAGTTGCATCAGAGGATAACACTGCAGATCCACTCACGAAGGCCCTACCCCAGACTCAGTTCGAGCGGCTGATCGAGATGATAGGTCTTCGATACGCCAGTACATGGCCTTAGTGCAAGTGGGAGATTGTTAGTGTATATGCCCTAGAGGCCATTACTGTATCATACTAGTTTGTATATTACTTAATGGAAGCTTGGGATATTCACAGTTGTATATACAATCTTGCTCGAAATGGTAGTATGCTACTTGGTTTGTCTCTGCTTTAATATGTGCATGTGTTTCTTTTAGCATATTGCTGGTATACATATTAGTAGAGCCCTTAGGATCTTTGCTTGATTACCAGCGTTGTGATGGCGCTCGCACTCGTGGGAGCTGGGTAATCTATAAGCACATCCATATACAGGTCCCTGGTCGTTGGACTATCGAGACAGGGCATCGATACTCCGGAGTAGACTAGCGTATGCGCTTCTCATCCCAGTGTGGGAGACGGTCTGTCCCACAGCCGTTAGTACGTCGTACTTGGGATAGTATGCGGGTGCTCGTTAGGTTACGAGTACACTGGACAGGACTCGTCGGGAACTGTTGGTTGGTAATATACCTATCGTCAGTTATCAGTTCCCAGGTGACATGAGTACAGCTTAGTCCGCTGACTTGACACTGTCACTTCGCCTCGAGTGTGTTCCCACTGCACTTTGATTACTACCCTGCCACGGCTTGAAGGAGTCGTGCAAACAGGTAGTTTTTGGGTGCAGTCCCGAAGCACTTGGAGGCAGTGACGGTTAGACAGGATTCGTCTCTCCCGGTATTGGGGGTTGACATCGCGCTGTGTCCAGGAGAGCCATTACACGAGTAGTCCCTGGCCAGGGCAAGCGAGATATACTGGTAGGTTTCCAGTGTTATCTCAGGGTGTTCTGGGCTACACTCCGACACGACTTGTACCGCTATTAGGGGACTGACGTTCACCGCCCCCCTAGGCCCGCCATGCGATGTATCAGACGAACAGACCGGACTGTACGGAGACTGTCACATACAGGCTCAGTAGGAGTGCAGATGGGGTTCACCTCGTCAGTCTTCTTATCGACATCTACCTGGAGACCGTTACGTACAGCTAGTGCCGCTTGCGGTCTGTGGTTAAACCCACTGCCAGCGTAGTGTCGAGTCTTTAGAGTCCCACACAGAGAGCTATTCGCCTTTAGGCAAAATGAGTAGAGGTCGCATGGTTTTGCGACAGGGTTCGTTCGCATCCGCGCACTTGTGCACGTTTGCTGTCCGGACAGTTTATACTAGCGGGCTTTGGTTTAAGCCGGATCCTAGTATATGATTTGAGATTGGTTTTTCTCAGGGTATTCGTGTTCCTCGGATCACGAATGCGGGTGCGTATGCACAGTTGCTTGAGATTGGGGGAGAGGACCTTGTTTAGGGTTAATGGCTTTTGTCATTTTATTAACCCTATTGATTTTGTGTGGATTATAGTTAATTGATAATTAGCTTAATAATTGTGCATGGTTGTTGTTGACAATTTGACTTCATTGACTTGTTGACCTTGTTGACAACTTGACCATAATCATTTCATTTGGAAGATGCTCTTTGATCTTTGCAAAATTGAAATGATAATGGTCATGTCATGATTTATCATGACAATTTTCAAGCTAATTATCCAATTAAAATTATCCACACATATTAGTGAGAATGGCTCACTAATAATTCATTCTCTCATATTATTTCTCTCTCTTGCTCATCCTCTCCCTCAAGCTCTCTCCCTCTCATGTGTTGAGAAACAAAAAGCTTGAGAAAAACCTTCACTTGATCCTCTCTACTCTCTTCTAGGGTTCAAGTCTTAGCATTTCTTGCACTCTAGTTACTCCTAGCTTGGAGTTGAAGCTAAAGGTAGTGGCTTTCGGGTGGATCGTTCTTTGACGGGAGAAGACAAGCAAGGTGAACTCTTTCAACCATTCCAAGGAGCAAGGAGAGAAGGACTTTGAGCTCAAGGTATAACCTTTCCATCACTTAGCTACTTTGTAGTTAGGGTTAGCAAGTTTATGTTTAGCAAAGATCCTTAAAGCATAGTCCATGTTGCCTATAGTTGATAAAAATCCAATTTTTATTATGTTTTCCGCCTCCCCGTAAGCACCGGGGTGGGCAACACGGACTTACACAGGTTAGTTCATCGACCTGAGGTCGTCATTTGTCTCGTGTGAGTTCCCACTGTGCTTTGATTTCTACCCTACCACGGCTCAAAGGAGTCGTACAAACAGGTAGTTTTTGGGTACAGTCTCGAGCCACATGGAGGCACGTGAGCGGATCGGCAGGGGATTCGTCTCTCCCGGTATTGGGGGTGGAGGTCGCACTGTGTCTAAGAAAGCCATTACACCAAGTCCTTGGCCAAGGCAGGTGAGATTTACTGGTAGGTACTCCAGTAGTATCTCAGGGTGTTCAGGGCTTGTCTCCGACACGACTTATACAGCTATTGGGGGTCTGACGTTACTAGCCCCCTAGGCCGGATATGCGATACTCATAGACGAACGGACCGGACTGTATATACATTGTCACTGTTAGGCTCAGTAGGGTTTCCGGATGAGTTCGCTCATCGACCTCCCTTGAGGTCAGTCCATGGGCAGCCGTTACGCATAGCTAGTGCTGCTGACGGTTTGTGGTTAAACCCACTGCCAGGGTACTGACGAGTCATTAGAGTCCCCCACAGACAGTTTCCCAAGTTCGGGCGAAACGTTGTAGAGGCCGTATGGTTTTATGGCAGGGTTCGGAAAATGCACGTGCGTTTATGCACGTGTTATTTTTCGGGCAGTTGATACTGGTCGGCTTTGGTTTAAGCCGGATCCAAGTATTATACAGAGTAGATATAATATCTTTGTCTCAGTTGCATTTGTATTCGGTCGTAATACAAATGCGGGTATATTTATACAGTTACGGAGTTATCCTGAAATTCGTTTCGGGATCACTTTTGGAAGTTGCCAGTTTCCAGTTTTCTATCAGCCGTATTTTAACATTTGGTTAAATACGGATTTATCTTTTCTTGAGATGAGTGTGAAAGCTTCTAGAAGGTTCTAGAAGTGGTGAGGTGTTTAGTGAGTCATGGTTGCATTTAATGATTCCATTAATGCTTGATGACTTGGTTAATGATTCATCATTTCATTAAGTGTGTTCACACTTTGTGTTCACACATGATATTTTCTCTTATTGTCACCTCCCCTCTCCTACACTCACCCCCCCACCTCTATATATGGTGGCCGGCCCCTTTCCCCCTCTCTCTCACTCTCTCTCACTTGATGGTTACTAAAAGATTATGATAGTTTTCGGTGTTTAGAATTTCACAGTTCATTTCATTCCATCACCCGATTCCCACGGCAACTTCATTAACCGTTCGTCCATGGCTTTGGACGAAGCGAGACAAAGTATTCCACTCATTCTCTACATCAATCTTGGTCGTCTCTTTTAGCAAACTTGACGACCGAGTTGCCTCGAGTCAGAGGCGGGAGCCCGTTTAAAGATCCGATGATGTGGTGCCACCTGGACGACGAGATCGGAGATCGATGAGATCGGAGCAGCCGCAACAGAGCGTGGGATGATGGTTAAAGAACGAAGGACTCGGATCGTTCGGTATAACCTCTCTTCCCTCTTTGTAGATTGTTAGTTTAGCGTTAATGGCAGATCCGGGTTATAGTATGCGATAGCGCCAGTTATAAAAAATTTTGTTCCGCAATTGGCGTCTGAAAGACGGCCGGGGCGCTACCGTAGACTTACAAGTATAACATCGTTCTAAATTAGTTTTAGAAGTGCACGTGTATATGACTCTGCCAGAGGGTTGTTGTAGTCAGTGGGAGCAGGGGAAACAGAGTTGGAAAATAGCTTATGTCTATTTATAGACTAAAGCAGGTATAGCAGAGATAGATCGTATAGTTTTGATGTGACGGTCATAGTGTTTAACTTCAACAGAACAACAGATGGATCTGGTAAGAAGGTAGTAGGGAGTGGTGTCCTGGTATTTGGATGACATGCTCTTCATAGGAAGTGATATTCCTATACTACGATCGGTTATACTGTGGTTATCATAAGATGTTTCTCCACATAGGATCTGGATAAAATATCAGGGATTCTGGTAACTAGATCTATGATTTTAGATCTAGATTTGGGAAGTTTCCTAATTTGGGTACTTGACACTATTCTAAAGTGTTTTAGAATGGACGACTCCTGACGTGGTGGTGTACCCGCAAGTGATGGAGTCACTATCTCCAAAGAGATGTCTTCTAGACTTATGAAGAGTGGGATTTGCATGATTGGCATATCTCTTGCTTAGGCAATTGAGTCAATCATGAGATGTCAAGTACCACGCCAGATATTGTTTTTGCACTAGATGCAATAAACGTATATATTAATCCAATCCTGGAGAAACGTTGGAAAGCATTTATGAACATAAGTGGATATTCTTGGTATATGGTAACGGCGGCCTCCTTAAGGAGGCGGTTATCATTTCTGGCTTCCAAGATGATCTGGATGGCAGAGTGACTGTCAGAGTTATAGTTTTTCCTCTATTGAGGGGCAGTATGTTGGACAGGTGGTCCAAGCGGATACTGAGAAAGGCATGGCACGGGATACTGATTAAATTCAATGGATGATACGGTATAAGAAGTTTGTTAGATTTGGAGTTCATTTGTGAATTGGGTCCCATCAGATATCCAGAAAAATTCTAAGACAGGTATTGCTCATTTCGGGAGACAATCTTTCTCTGTGAAGTTAAGATATAGAGAGATAAATATAGAAACATTGGAGCGGATCCGCTCACTGAGGCTATTTCTCGAACACAATAGTTTCGCAAACAGGCTTTGCGAGACTGATTAGTAGAGAAGTTGGGTGTTCGGTATCACACGAGCTGTGCGTATGAGACACCGCAATAATTGGCCTTAAGTGCAAGTGGGAGATTGTTGGCTATATAGTGCCCTCAAGTCAATTATTGTAATCGCAGGCACGCGATTGTGATGATTGAGGGAGGACCTATATGGGTAGAACAGTCTTACTCGAGATGATAGTATGCTATCTGGTTTGTCTTTATCATCATGTACATGCATTATGTGGTATTACAGATCACTATTACATGTTGATAGAGCCCATAGGATTCTTACTTGACTGCCAGCATTATGATGGCAATCATATACGTGGGAGCTGGGAGGTCTATAAGCACATCCCTAAATGTCCCTAATCGAGAGAGTATCGAGACAGGGCATCGATACTCCGGAGTAGACTAATGTATACTTATCGAGACCCCAATGAAGGGCGGTGGCCGGTCTCACAAGCCATTGGTGTCAATCAGTCACCTAAGATAGTATACAGGTGTTTATTGGGTTATGAGTACACTGGACGGACTCACCAGGAACATGCTAGTTGGTATTATACTTATTGTCAGATAGCAGTTCCCAAGTGACATGTGTATAGGTTAGCCTGTCGACCTGAGATCGTCATTTGTCTCGTGTGAGTTCCCACTGTGTTTTGATTACTACCCTACCACGGCTCAAAGGAGTCGTGCAAACAAGTTTTAGTTAGGTACAGTCCCGAGCCACATGGAGGAAGTGAGCGGATTGTCGGGGATTCGTCTCTCCCGGTATTGAGGGTTGATGTCGCGTGGTGCACGGGTGGCCATCACCAGAAATCCTTGGCCAAGATAGTCGAGAATTACTTATTTAGATCAGTGGGTGTGATGGGTTTCATACTGACACGAAACATCACGTTATTAGGGGTCTGACTTTATCCACCCCCTAGACCCGATATGCAATACTCTTAGACGAACAGACCGGACTGTACGGATATTGTCACTGACAGGCTCAGTAGGGGTTTGGATGAGTTTGCTCGTCGGTCTTCTTTTCGCTCAATACCTGGTTAGCCGTTACATACAACTAGTGTCGCTGACGTGCTTGTGGTTAAACCCACTGCACACAGAGCGTTTCGCTGGTTCTGGCGAAATGATAAAGTAGCCGTATTGGATACGTGCAGGGTTCCGATCGAATGAGTGTACTAGTTACCCGGACTTTCGATCGGACGGTTGATAATACTAGCCGGCTCGAGTTTGAGCCGGATTATTAAATCAGGTATTGATTTAATAATTTACGTATATGTATTTCGATATGTATATTCTAGTATTATGTTCTTTGTGCTATTCTATCTCTTCGGGTATTCGTATTTCTGTACGAATACAGGTATGTATATACAGTAAAATGTAATCCGTATTTTTTACAGATAACATTCTAGAAGGTGGACACCTCATTTAGTTTTTATCCATTTATTATTAAATGGAAATGAGGTGTAAAGGTTGAAAGAGGGGGTATGGTGAGAACCATGCTTGCATAGTATGCACAAATAAATTATTAATTCATTTGTGCAAACTATTCAAGCATGGGCTTGATTTTAAAATTGGAAAGAAATGTTTTACAAAACCAAGCATACTCATTTTCTTTCACATGGTTGGCTCATTATTTTTGAGATGGGATTTTCTTCACCTCACCATCATGCTTCACACTCTCTCTAGTTTTCCATGAGCTTCTCCACCTTCAACCTCAAGCTCCTCTCTACAATCTTATGAGATGAGAATTAAGAGAGGATGTGAGATAGATAAACACATGGATCCATGCACTACATCCTAGGCACTCTAGATTAGCAACTTAGAGCCCCTAATTTCTTCACTTGTTTATGGTGTGGAGGTAGAGCCAAGAGCTACATCTTTCGGGTAGATCATCTTCGACGGAAGAAGACCGGCGGCCAAGTTCAGTCGGGGACACCTTGAGGAGCTTGGAAAGGTGGCAGAAGATCGAAGGACTTGGTTCATTCGGTATAACCATTCTAATCTTGTAGTTTAGCTTTTATAGTTTGCTAGTATTGGTTTATGGTTCGATCTAGACGGATACGTTAGCGCTAAGTTTTTTAAACGCTAGTTTTTGTTCCGCACCGGTCACGGTTGATGACCAGGACGCTGACGTAACCCAACAGTTGAGGATTAATAGACATGTTATCAATTAATTTGGAATAACGAAAAGAAGTAGTGTTAAATGGTCTACGCTTGCATTATCCATTCTATATTGAGTTTTCAAAGCATTTCACAAATTTTTAGCACTATTGAAGGAAATAAAGTTTTCATAAAATGCCTTGTCAAGAGCGTTTAAAATTCTATTTATACAATGATAATCAATTTTTTCATTTGAAAGACTTTTGAGTATTGCCGTTTTAGTGGAAAATGCAAGACAAACAGTTTCATCATTTGTATCGGTTGAAACAGTGGAATCTTGAGATGGAGTAGAAGATGCAGCGAGTTCATCAAAGGTAGCGAAAACAAGTCCAAGTGTTGTCAGCTAATATTTATCTTGTGTTTGCCGAGTCTTAAAGTCCTATTAAATCTTTCGGGTTTAATTGACGATGATTTTTCGTTTGGAGCCATGGTTATAAAATTTTGATATGCAAATATTCTGAAATTATAATAACAAGAATTACTATGATGGTAAAACCATCAAGTCTGCTGACAATGAAACAATTATTTCGTATACTTTTTTAGAATGTTAGAATGCGAGCTTGTAGATATGAGGCACACAGTTGACTGCGCTGCCCTAAAAACGTATAACCGTATTCCGTACAGGCTTTGCCGACGTACACGTTTCCAAGGTACAACACTTCCATCCAATTCTCCTTTTGAGTACGAATCACAAGGGAAGCTTAGTTTTGATATCGTTGTCAATTAGTATCCGGAGAAAATAAAATAAAGCAATTGATTTTCTCAAATCGGATTTTGTATGAAAGACTCAGTGAAGGAATTGCTCTCTGTTTGCATAAAATTATAAACGGAGAACAATTCAAGGCTTTGTATTTTTTTGGGATTATTCTCTTTGACTTCTCTGCTGAAGTTCTTTAAATAGACTTCATATATAAGTAACTTTTTAGACAATGGGTTAAATTTCAAACAGTTGTTTAGAAAGGCCACATCTTAATTCTCAACGGTTGAGAGCATCCCTTTTATTTGAAATTCAAACTAAAAATAACTGTCAGTGATTGCCATGTCAGACGTCTGGTGCCAGACGTCTGTAATTCAAAATTTCCTATAGCAGACGTTTGTACCTTACGTCTATAGTTCAAAAATTTCTTAAGAAGACGTCTCTGAAATAGAAACAGATATTTGAAAATGGAAATTTCCTTCACCAGATGTTTGTGCCTGACGTCTGGTTTTTCAAAAATTCTAAAGCAGATTATTTGAATGATCTTGCCTTTGCAATTTAGCCCTTGCAATTTAGCCCTTTACAACTTAGCCCTTGACATCTTCACAGCTTTATTTTTGTAATTTTGAATCTTTTAATAATCCGATTTAATAAATCCATCAAAAACAAAATAATTAATATTAAACTGTTCATAAAATATATAGATTAAATCGGAATAATATAAACCCCAAGCAATTCGAGAAGATTGAAACTTCCTGCCTTTTTAAAGTGGAGATCTTTCATGTAAGTCCCAATTCATGATCTTGAGTCATTTCTTATTATAATACTATGTGCTACCATGATTGGTCGATGTTTGTATAGTCTATTATGAAACAGGTATTGTGATGGGATTAATCTGCTACTTTTTTTTAAGGCGAATTGAATAGTGAACGACATGCCACATGATACCTATTCTGATATGCCAATTGAATTTAGGGTTTTTTTAATTATAAAAGACCTTTTGAAGATTTACCTTTCTTTGGATGAAAGTAGGCTCTAATTAAAATTTTAAAAAAAGGTTATGTGTTCTTGTGCTCTAGTTTTACTTTAATGGAAGTATTGTGCTCAATGCCCATGTCAATGGAACGGGTGACTCATTATTTTGATGAATCATTTCTTCGGACAGAAGAAGATTCTGTAAACACTTATTCAAAATCTCACTTATCAGAGTCCATTGTGGAAGAATCCTCTGAGGAATTGGCCATAATATATCTGATCCATACATAAACATAATATCATGAAAAATGGATACAAATTTTTGAAATATATTATGCTCAATGGGAGTTGGATCTACATAGCGTCTTGCTAATTCCCCGCCCCGTTTAAAACATAAAATAAATATCGGTGGCAAGCAAGTGTTGCACATATATATGCTATACAACATCAATTATCGAGTCTGGCCTAGATGTAAGGTAGTTTATTCTTTTAAAAAATATTGGGTCCAATTCCCACCATTTCTGAAATATATTTTTATATTTTTTTTAAGTGGTATGAGTTTTAATGTGTATTTACAATATTGAAAATTCTTATAAATACCATGAAATCTGATATTTTAGATTAGAGAGAGAGAGAGAGAACGGTTTCAATTTCAATATTCCATAACTACAAATTAATGCGAATATAGATAAAATATATATATTAATTATCATGCAAAAATTTGTTGTATTTTTTTTTCCAACAATTTAAACAGAAATAAAGAGAGGCTCAATGTTATCTCTGGCCAAGCACCATTGCACCATTTTGATCCTCATTACGTTCTTTTATTTTTTTTTCCCACTTTATTTCAAACCCCAGAGAAAAAAAAACCAAAAAAAGGATAAAGTTGCATTAAAATACCCTTAACAATCATCATTTACCACTAAATCATGATGACACTAATGTTTGTTGCGGAAGAGATATGTAGAAAATATACTTTTTTATACAATATTGAGTGTTTGTGTTGGTTAAAATAAGAAAATAGCCATTTTGTCAAATTGTGGTTTTATCTGACATTTCTGATCGATACTCCATGTCCAAAGCTGAATAATGGTACATTTTGAGTTAAATCTATTCACAGGTTTATAAAATCTGGGGAATCACTTTATCCTTTTTTCTCTATTATTAGGCTTTCACCCGTCCCTTGTAAAGATTTTATGTGGCTTATTTTATTAACAAATCATTTTACTAAAATTCCCTTTCATATTTTTTGCTGATTACTAAAAAAACTCTCCATCCTTTTTTCTCTATTAAGTTTTCGTCCCATCCCTTGTTAATTTAGCTTTTTACTAAAAAAAATCCATCCATTTTTGCTAATTACTAAAAATCCTCTGCTTATTTCGTATTTACTTAAAAGACCCTCCATACATTTAAATTGTACTAAAAAGCCTCATAACAGGCTTCCATTATTCTATTAGAAGGCTAACGGTGAGTATCAGGTTATGATTTAAAAACCTTCAGAACCCCTCTTTTTTTCTCAAAATTTCTAAATTTTTGGCCAAATTGGCTTTAGGAATAGGGTTTTGATTAAACATCTCTCAAATTGAGCATGGAAACCGGCTCATCTTTCTCAACCTTCTCCAGCAACGAGCTTGTCGAGTGCCGTTGTCTTTTCAATTGCAGGTTTCAAAAGAGCGGTTTTTTAGTTGCGCTAAATCCTAATCTACAACTAAGCGAGGATATGGATTCTTTTTATGAGAGTGAGATCTACCTAAATACCTAGAAGGTAAGAGTACAGCTCAAACACAAGTTCCAGGTCCATCTTTTTAATGGGACGCTAACTTTTAATGGAAAACTAATATGCAGGCTTTTTAGTATAATTTAAATGTATGTGGTCTTTAAGTAAATACGCAGGGTGGAGAGGCTTTTTTAGTAAATAGCGAACCATGCAGTGGACTTTTAGTAAAATGCCCATTATTTTATTCTATATTTCCATAATATAGTTTTTTGAGCAGGATGCACTTGCTTTTTCCAGTCAAATAATAATAATAATAATAATAATAATAATAATAATAATAATAAAAGGCCAAACTAAAATTCTAAATAAAAACAAGGATATGGATAACTCTGGAAAATGGGTAAAGAAGGAAGAGAGAGAGAGGTTTCAAATTTTGAAAAACCGCTGTTGTGGCCATATTGACATGAGATAATTTAGTTGAGGATTTTTCTCGACCTTTATAACCCTTACAATGAAAAATAAATTGGCCGTCAACATATCTTTATTAGCCGCAGCCTTATTGCACTTGCACTGTAACAGTAAAGGTGATTCTAGGTCTAACTCTTGACATTATCCCCCTCTCTTGATCACTATGTATTATTCTGGAGATGCGAAAGTTTAATAAATAATCAATTAGGATACCTGCTCATAATATTATAGACCATGTTCAAATTGTCATATGTCCAGTGAACCTCCCAGCTCTAAAATGTAGCTTGCTCCTTGTTCTTATGTAATCAATCATCAACAAGTCGATTTGCTAAAACAATCTTTATCTGGGACAAGCCACTAGAAAATAACCATGCAATTAGTCTCCTTCAAAAGTTCCATACATTGAAATAGGTTTCGTATCATCATCAAATATTCAGCAACGGTTTTCAAAATTTTCTCTTCATTTTCAGATAAAACCATGCGGTACTCCAAACGGTTTTGAGCGCTCAATCAATGTATACTAGTGATACGCAAGGTTGTAAACATCATCCTATGGAAAAGAATAAAATAATTACTTTATAGAAAAATAATAGCAAATTTTAGTGTGGCAGGCTTGTGAGTATACAACATGTGTGAGATTTCGTTGGATATAACTTTTTTGTTTCACGGTGTTGCAGTTGAGGTAGGAGATCGGAGAACTTGTTGCAATAAGCGAGCAGCAAGGCGCTGCGAGATTCCCACAACGACACGCCCACTAAGAGTGCGAGCTTCCGGTTCTTGAAGAATCTGCCATAGGAAATATTAGTTGACATAAGACTTCCAATTAAATCGAGAAATAAAGGTATCTATATATTTTGAAGCCATAAGCAAGTTCGGGCTAATGAGTAGCAATCCACTCTATTAAACAGCGATCACACAAAAAGTGAGGTAAAGAAGAAGGCTAAACTGCATAAACCCCTTGATTTGTGTGTCATAACGAGAAACCACCATCAGTTTTGGAAACCTGCAGCTTACTCCATCTATTAAAATTTCCAGAATACACGTAAGCTGCTATCCATTTTCCTTTCATTATTATTATTAGCTGTTCGTAGTTGATAGTATTGATAGTATTGTCGAGCGAATTTTTGGGGAAAATACTTAACAGGGACCGAAAAGGTTAATGGAAGTTAATTGCAGATATTTTTCAAAGCATAGGATGGTAAATCGGTCAAAGGACTCAAAACAGAGGGACATTTTAAGCAATTTAGCCAAAAAAGAACCATACATTCAATTGTAAAAGGAAATAACATAAATAAAAACAGTATTTTTGTTTGAAGTTTATATGAGAAATGTACTTATGTTCATAATGTATGGACAGATTTAGACTCCTCGTTCAAATTGGCTATGGAGAAAGGCTCCATGAATATTTGGCAAGGTTTGATGACCGTTGTCGGCATGAAGTAATCTATTTAGTACAAAGTTCTCGTCAAGGAAAGTAATGGTTAAGAGATGGATTTGTTATAATCCTAAAAAGAATTGATTGACATCCTCCAAATTTTGCTAACCGAGATGAATTTCTGAGAATTCTTTATGAGAGACAGAGAGAGAGATGATATATATATATATATATATATATATATATATATATGGTAATGATCCAGTGAGACGTTTTCTTATGTGAGACAAATAAAACGCACTCTATAACATCCTACTTCCCGTGTATTTCACCGATCCAGACCGTTCACCGTGATCTGCATGTCACGCATACTACGTATCAATTTTTATGAGATTCCTACACCTCTAGCACGCACGATCGATGATATAATTTTTCAGACTACCGAGAGACGATCATTTTTTGTTCACTTGATCGCATGTGCTAGAGGTGTAGGAATCTCATGAAAATCGATACGTAGGGTATGCATGACATGCAGATCACGGTGAACGGTCTGAATCGGTGAAATACACGGTAAGTAGGGTGTTATAGAGTGCGTCTCATTTGTCTCACATAAGAAAACGTCTCACTGGATCATTGCCCTATATATATATATATATATATATATATAGAGAGAGAGAGAGAGAGAGAGAGCGCTTCAAAGACGATAGAAAGGAAAAACTTCGGATTTCTTCCACCTTCGACAACCTTCAATGATAGAGGAAAGAGTTTCGAAATTGGGAGACACGGATCTAGGATTCTGATGAAGAGTCTTTTTGAATACAAAAATACAAAGAGTTTTAATCTGAGTTTTGTTTTAGTTCTTTTTTTTTACTTTAAGTTATCCTCACGAGAGTCGCGTATCGAATATATTCCAATTTTATATAAAACCCCAAATAAAATTTTGAGGAAAAATATTTTAACTGATATCTAACAACCGACATTTCAGCAAATATCTTTCTAAAACTATAAAAAGATATTAAATCAATAAATCATATTGTTTCCTCGCCATTTCCGATATATAGGTCGATATTCAATATATATCAACATTTAGAACACGAGGTTACTCTTCACCAATTTATTTACTATTTTAAAATGTTTAATAGTCGGGAAATCGTTAATTTTGCTACCATATGATGGAAAGGAAAACGGTACCCAATTCATATGAAAATTGACGTATACATGTTTAAGGACGTGACAATCAAGATAGCCAATGACAATCATCAAAAAATAACCGGATGGTTGAATTTTAGAACCACCAATGTAGGCAATTTCCTATCATGCCACTTTACACTCCGTTTTCTCATTTACAGAAATATCATACAAATTGAAAATGTCTTCCCAAAAGTTCTCTTAAAAAGGTGTATTGCCCATCAACACCATCTCACAAACCTTGCATGTCTTGACTTGACATTGATGACCTTATATTATAAGACCCTTTCAGCAAATATAACGTAGTTGAAAACATGTCAATCCATTCACTTGAAATAAAATGATTGCCTCTTCTTCCTTGCCTGATATATCTCATATTATTTGTTCCAAACAATTTCTATATAACATCAATAAGGTCAGTTTCAAGGTAAGGAAGACTTGGGCTATGTTTGGTTTGAAAGAAAATGAAGAAAAAGAATAAAAAAAAAATGAAGGATTCAATGATAATCCTTTGTTGAAGAAAATTGAATCTCATTTTCTTTCCCCTCGTTCATGTTTTTAACATAGACCTCAAGTAGATGTGGTGCCTCACAAAATCAACAAAATAAGCCCGAGCCTTGGAATGTTGCAAATTGATGAAGACACCAGCTGGTATTTTATAATCCAAACCATTGTTTGCTCTAGACCCCTCAATGAAGGAGGGAACTTAATCCAAAAGAACCAAGTCTAAGGTTGACCAAAGGACTGCAGGACATGCCCCTAAAAATTAGCGTAAATGCATAATACAATGTATGAGAGTTTGGCGTTGCTAAACAACTGGCTATGCTGATACAAGGTTAATGATGCTAGTTATTGCTTGTCACGTACAAAAAACCTCATTGTGATGGTGTATTTGAAATTTTAAAATGGACATTTTGTTCAGACATTTAACATTGAGGCAGATTTTTAAATTATTCAAAAATTATAGCCATCTTCAAAATTTTAGCATATTATATCCCCTTATTCTTATATTGATATTTATTATCATATTTAATTTTAAGAATTAATACCTCGATGTTTTTATAGCAATACAATTTCTTGTTATGATATATTTATTTTTATTTTCTTATTCATTTTTGTTATTAGGTTCAATCAACCTTTTTTGTTATTGCTGCTAAAGCCCCATAAACTTGAGAGAGATCATGCCATTCACTTCCGGTTTTGTTTCCCACAACATTACAAATCGCAAATTTGCAATCTTACAAGCTTGGATAATTGTGGTCTACTGCAAGGCTAACTTAACAAAGGCCAGATGGAACTCGGTTTTACTTTGGGTCTACCTTGGATGTATTTTCATTAATGGGATACATGAACCTAGGAGCTCTTCTATGAGAGAGAAGCAAATTTCAATATATGTGGTGCAAAAACATAATTTTCATTTCCTGTTAGTTTTATTTATTCACAAGATTTTTCTCCAAGGAACAAAACACATAGATAATAAATATACCATCTTTCTGTGTCTTCAACTGTTGAGTATTTTTGCAATTTACGTCTTCATTGTCATAGTGATGGAGGTCCATAAATGCAACGGTTATGAAACAAAGAGACACTTGGTTTAATTTGATAGTTATGCATATATAAAGACTTCTTTGCGTTTATTTTGCTAGAATTATGAATATGTAGAGATATTCAAGATGTTATGTAATGAACCTATATAAAGGCTTTGTATGAGAATGAGAAAAAAAGACTATGTTATGATATATGATTAAATAAAATTTACTTTATTGAGATATCCTCTGTGTGAGTTTTCTCTTGCAATCGAGCTCTTATCCAGCTGCGGATGGATCAATCCTCGGCTGCGGTCGATCTTTTGGTTGTTGTGGTAACCTTCGAGGCCTCACCACTCTGCCGACACCACGAGTTCAATTCCTTCATGCCATCATTTTCATCTCCATCAATACATCGACTTCTCTGTTTACTGCCAACGACGACAACCTTCGTCTAGTCATCAATTGATGGAGGTCCTTTTCGGGTCTCCGTCAGATGTTGTCTTCCGCTGATCTCCCGGTGGACTCAGGTGGTTACCTTCTGTTGCGTATGGATCTCAATGGGTTTTGGTGGAAGAGATGGTATGAGAAGTTTGGTGCCGAGTACCTGCAAAGAAGTCCCGGGATGGTTTGGTACCACCAAGGACCCTCCAACGATCAAGTTAGTGATGAGATCCGTGCAGACTAACGGCTTCAAGAGTAAATGATGGCTTACTTGACCCTCTGTGATGAGGGTTTATATAGCGGTGGTGGCACGCAGCAGCAGGTGCAAGGATCTCGCTGGCAGTTACGCCCCCGACGTCACGCCCGCGTAGAAAGCGGATCACCCATTGATGGGGATTGATGGCGTGGAACGTGGGATGTTGTTGGCGTAGAATCTGCGTATGGCGAGATTCGCGGAGCGGCGGTTACGCCTATGACCGGTGACTTTGGTCGGAGGGCCGAGGAAGACGGCCACGGCCTGGAGCTCGGGACGAGCGAGGAGGCCGAGGAGTCCAAGTCTTGTGGCAACCCGGCGCGAGCTACGGGGCCGAGGAAGCTAATTTGCAGGGGGGCCCGAGGAGGGCCAGCTTGTGTTTGCAGGTCGGGTACAGGGTGGCCTGGTCAGCCCCTGTGAGCCCTTTCTTCTGAGTTCTGGGACACGTCACCTGCCACGTGTCCTGATCTTGGATGTCGCCAATATTGAGCATCATCATTAGCCCCCCACTCTTGTCCCGACCAGCTAGCGGGTCGAGTCAGGAGTGGACTGCCGGGCCTCCCGAGGTGAGCTCCTTTCCAGGGTTTTGTCGGGATGAGTCCTCAGGTCGTCGGTTGTCTTTTCCACTAGCAAATCAAGGCGAGATCTCCGCATTTAAAGAAGGTACGCCGGTTCGTGCACTCTGCAACTGAAGCGACGGTCCATATGTCAAGCATCGATTGGCTGATGCGACGTATGCAGGCCTGCGGCGTCTGATGGGACGCGGCCCAGCGCAGAACTGATACGTGGAGCGATCGGGGCCGCTGGGCGTGAAGAGCCGTTTCGGCGGAGACGACGAGCGCCGTTGGATGAGGCCGTGTGCAGCAATAAACAGGGGTGGGGCCCGCTCTAGGGCCCTTACTCCATATTTCCCTCTCTCAAGTCTTGGCTGCTCAGCGCTCGTCTCCCTTCTCTCGTTTTCAGCCTTTGAAGATTTTCTTTTCTAAGGTTAGATGTCTTCCTCTGTAGAATCAGTAGACATTGTAGGAGTAGGTGCTAAGGTTCCTTTAGCTGTGCTTGAGTCTCCTCGGGGAGCAGGGTTGGATCCTCTCCCCGGGATCGTGAGGCGGGGGCCGCCTCCAGGGAGGAGGCGGCAGATGTAGCCCCCAGCACCTCGTGTTGGGTGAGGCATGATGACGAGCTCGCCAACGCTCGGGCTCGCTTCCACATCCCCTCGCGCTACACGCTTCGACTGGTCAAGGAGGGAAAGAGGGCAGATCAGGTACGGGGCAAGGAGATTGCCCTGTATTTGGAAGCTTTTGGGGCGGAATGCGCCTGCCCTTCTCTCCTGAGGTCGGCGCCGCGCTGAATTTCTTCGGTTTGTCCCCCGGCCAGTTAGTGCCGAACTCGTGGAGGATCCTTCTTTGGTTCTTGATCCGCCTGAAGTTGCAGGCGGTCCCCTTCAACCTTTCCCTTCTCGATTCCTCACTCATCTTCAAAAGTCACCCTGGTGGTCGAGCGGGCGACCCGAGATGGGTTTATTTCACCTTCAGGAAGCGGCCCGGGGGCGCCGCCGGGACCGGGGTCGTGACCTTGCCCTCCTCCATTCATGATTGGAAAAAGAAATTTTTCTTCGTTTCCCCACCTGAGGACGAGGACTGGCCCGTGCCTACCAAGTGGTCGAGGGAGAAGTGACTGCCGGGGAACCAGTCCGATGACCCCGCCGCGATGAGAGTGGCGTCGTGGGAGCCCATCCCTCGACCCGACGTGCTGCTGTCCGAGAGGATCTTGAGCTGGGCCGGGCTTAGCCCCGTCGAGTTTGTCGGTAAGTTAGGCTTGCTTTTTTGGGTTTATGTTTTACTCGTGTCACTGATTTGCTGGTATTTGTTTCGTGCAGGATCCATAGACTTCGTCACACTCAGAGCCTCCATGCGCCAGCCGAAGGAGCCTACGAGAGCTGGGGGCGCCAGTTCCTCCCGTGCGGGGCCCGCCCTGGCTCCTACCGCTCCGGCAGCAGCGCCCCGCGAGCGCTCGGTGGCGGATCCCGTCCCGGGTCCCAGTAGAGCATCGGGCCGGAAGCGGGCCATGATTCAAGAGGACTCGGCCTCGGAAGAGGAGATCGGCTCTCCCTCGGAGCCGCTCAAGAGGAGCTCCCGGAGACCTTCCCGGGGCCGATACTCGCCGACCGTGGTGGTGGAAGGGGGTCTTCAGTTTGCGGTGCCATCAGGGCTGTCCGTGGCGGACAGCTTCCTGCATGAGATAGAGACCTCGGCAGGGGGCAGAGTCCCGGGGGGGCCTTCAGGGCTCAGCTGGCGTCCATCGCCCAGGAGTCCGTGCAGGTAAGTTTCTTAGTTCATTATGATATTCAGTGCCCCCTTTGTCTTTCTGATTTTGTGTCTCGCAGGTCCTCCAGCACGTGGCCCTCGCCCTACGAATGGAAGCCGAGGTGGTAGCCCCGGCGTTGGAGGCTGCGGGTCAGCTCGCCTCACTGCAAGAGAGCTCCAGGCAGGAGCTGGAGGCGATGTCGGCGAGGGTCGCCACCTTGGAAGGCGAGGTGGAGGCCGGGAAGCGGGAGGTCGCCCGGCACCGCGAAGCTGCCGTTATCGCCGAGGGCAAACTCAGGGACGCTCAGGTGCTCGCCGGCAAGCTGAAGAGGACGGTGAAGACCCTCCGAAAGGAGCTGGGGGCGGCGGCTGAGGCGGCCAAGTCGGCTGAATCGAGGGCGGTGGATAGCTATAAGAAGTCGAAGGACTTCTATGACGACTTGGCCGTGGCCACGACCCGTATTTGACACGACGCCGTCGATGCCGTCAAATCCCAGATGCCGGAGTTCGCCGACGCAGACCTCCGGGCCGAGTTCCCCTTCATGGGCGCCGACGAGCAAGGGGAAGAGGTTCCCGGCGAGGAGGTGGCCGAGGACCCGGCGCGCCACGTGGTGGAGGTCGAGGACCTCGAGGTCGTACCTGGCCCCGAGGTGTAGAGCCCCCGTTCTCCTCCTTTTATTTTGTTTTCTTGAATTTTGTAAGGCTGGGGAGCCCAAAAAATACCCTTTGTAAAAACTTTTGCCTTTGGTAGTAATAAAGTTAAGTTTTTCTTCGGCTCTATAGAATCGCGTCGCGCTCTACCATCTGTTTGTGAAGAATGCTCGTAAGATATATTTGCTTGTACCGTTGTGCTTTTATGTCAGGTTGGCCGTCTGTCGGGCGATCATCCGTCGAGTTGACTTCAATCACTGGCCGATGAGCGTGCTACCGAGGAGGTGTCTCCCTGGGCCTCGGAGTCGAGGGGAGATCGTCTAGACGTGGATAGACCTGACGCCCCTCACTAGGGTTTGTATCCTCCGCGGGCCGGCAAGCATTTCTGATTCCGAGCATTGACCACCATCCGGGGGTGACTGGGCAAGGGAGCTTCTCAGTCGCCTCATGCAAGGGCTTTCTGGTCCCTAGCGTTGTGGTAGGGGAGCTACCCGCCAGGGATAGCCAAGCGAGGGCTTGGGTCCTTAGCGCTGGAGGGGTTGTAAGGAGCCCACTAAGGGTGACCGGGCAGTGGAGCTGCGCGGCTACCCCTTGGCGAGGGCTTCAGATTCCTAGCGTCACGGTAGGGTAGCTACCTGCCGGGGATAGCCGAGAAAGGACTCGACTGCCTTTGAGGGGCTGTAAGAAGCCCACTAAGGATGACCGGGCAGTGAAGCTGCGCGGTTGCCTCTTGGCGAGGGCTTTGACCTCTGGCGTCGTGGGTTGACAACTACCGGCCCGGGATGAACGAATGGGGCAGCCGCTCTGGTGCCTCTTACGAAGGCTTTCGATCCCTGGCGTCGTGGGTAGGGTGCTACCAGCCGGAGTTGACCGAGCAGGGTAGCTGCTCGGTTGCCTCTTGCGAGGGCTTTGATCCTTCAGGACGGGGACCGAGCAGGGTTGCTGCCCAGTGCCTCTTGGCGAGGACTTTGATCCCTGTCGGTTGTGGTAGGAAGCTACCAGCCGGGGATAGCCGAGCAAGGACTCAACTGCCTCTGTGAGGACTTTGGTCCTTAGCGCGGGACGGACTGTAGAAGCCTACCAAGGACCCTTAGCCGGACAGGGTTACTGCCCGGTGCATCTTGGCGAGAGCTTTTATCCTGAAGGATAGCCGAGCGAGGGATCCTCGGGCTCGACTGCCTCTGGGAGGGATTTTTGATCCCGGCGTTGTGGCAGGGAAGCTGCCCACCGGGGATAGCCGAGCGAGGGATCCTCGGGCTCGACTGCCTCTGGGAGGGCTTTTCGATCCCTGGCGTTGTGGTAGGGAAGCTACCCGCCAGGGGTGACCGAGTAGGGTAGATGCTGGGTCGGATCTTGACAGGGTGTAGCCCGACCGTTCAGCTGTAGGTACGGGGAATGGGAACGGTCGGGGCAACGGCGCGCGTAGCCAGTGTATTGAATGCAGGGGGAGGTGAAGAGCTAAGGGCGCGTCGCCTCGATTCCACCAAAGAGGGCTCGATGGCTGCCGCATGGCAGCGACACCCTGGGTGCAAGCGGGTGACTGTTGGGCTGCGCAGTGGGCTATATAAGGCTGAAGGAGTACTCGTCCTTCCATCCTTAGCAAACAGGTCGCCGAGAATGCAGGACTTCCCGTTTACCATCCCCGACATTGTCCGCTTCGAAGATGTGTACTTCTACGACCCTTACTGCACCGAGGACACGGTGCAGCTGGTCCACGGGAGCATCGAGGACCATTTCGGCCGGCTGCTCCCCCGATGCTCCTCTCTGCTGCAGCTGCTGATGTACTCTATCTGGAAGGCGTCGCCGGGGCTTTACAACCCCCTGTCTGAGCTGCTCTATGACGAGGCCGTGGGCAAGCTGCGGTCTTTGAGGTGCTTCAGCCTAATCTCCGCGAACCGGCTGGCCCGCTCAGAGGCGCTTGTCCGCGAATGCTACGAGCTGAGGCTCGGGGTCGACGTGCGCAGGGGGAACCGGGGACAGAGGTTGGACCTTGCGCGGCCCCGGTTGACGGAGATCTTTACCGAGTACCACGAGCAGTGCTCGCTGCACCCCCTTCCCCCACTGTTGTAATTTTCTTTTCTTTTTGGATGTATGGCTGAGAAGCCCATAATACCCTTTGAATAAACAAAGCTTTTCTTTCCTTTTCGCAATGCTCCATTGATCTTTATTAAATTAACAATAGATCCTAGAAAGAATTTACATCGCTTTAAAAGAAAGGTATAGGCTAGCAGATGACTTTATTGGCTTGGGCCGAGCTCCCTGAAGGGCTGTTGGCCCCCGCGCTTGGCATGGGGCTCCCCGAGCTCCGGGCTGGCCGTCCGCTGAAGCGAGCATGATCTTACCAATGGTCAGGTCGGCGGGAGGGTGATGCTGCTCCTGCTCGCGGTCGGCCTGCCGTTTGTCCCTCAGATAGGCGGCGAGGTGCTCAGACCGGATGAGCTCTTCGATGTAGTCCCTTAGTTGTTTGCTGTCCTCCGTGGCGTGGCCCAGTACCCGGTGGAAAGTGCGGTAGGGGCCCCGGGTTCGCTTTGCGGACTGACGCGGGATCGGAGGGAACTTGAAGAACCCCTCGTTCTGGGCCTCCTCCAGCAACACTGCGAGGGAGACATTGAATGGGGTATACTCCTGGAACTTCGGATGGTAGGGCTGCTGACACTCTGGCCTCTCCTCCCGAGCCCTTTTTTCCGGTCGGGCCGTTCTGCCCGAGGGAGGTTAGCATTCACCTCGGATTCCAACTGAACCTCGCGCTCGGTCCACGCCTTGACCTCGGCCATGGTCTTAGGTTGCGCCAACGCGAAGGAGCGCAACCATTCCTTGTGCCTCAGACCAGATCTAAGCGTCGTGATGACGGTTTCGTCCCGGTGCTCGGGCACCTCGAGGAGGGCGTTGTAGAAACGGGTAATGTAAGCCTTTAACGATTCCTTGTCTCCACTCTTAACCGTGAAGAGGTAGTCGACCGTGCGCTTCTGTCGACGGCTCCCTACGAAATGGCTGAGGAACTGAGTAGCTAGCTCGTCGAAGGTCAAAATCGAGCAGGGCTCGAGCCCCCGAAACCAGTCCCGACCTGCGCGGATAAAGGTGGGCGGGAAGGCTCTGCTCTGGGCGGCGTCAGAGTGATCCTGGAAGCTCATCCCCGCGGTGAAAGCGTCCAAATAGTCCTTCAGTTTCCCGTCGAACAGAGACCTTTGGGGGCTTGTTGCGCGAGGAGACGTGGACGGCGAGCAATTCCTCGGTGAACGGCTTCGTGAGCGAGTCGGAGGCGTACTTAGCTCCGTCGCTCGAGAGGTGAGCCTCCCGGCGCATGCCCTCGATTTTCTTCTCGAGGGCGTCGAACCGACCGAGGTATCTCGAGGAATCGGCGTCTTGGGATCCCTGGCCTCCGCTGCGGGTGGCCTGCGTCTGGGAGCGGCCCCGGTTCCTCTTGAGGAGGTGCCTCAGGTCCCGAGGTGAGGTAGCTCTCGAGTCGCCGGGGCGGACCCCTTCTGCACGGCCCCGCCGATGGTGGTGGGGTTGACCACGCCTGTGGACAGGCGAGGTGACCGACATCTCCTCAGGGGGATAAGGGTCGCGAGGTGTCCTGGCGGCGGACCTTGGCGTGGAGCCCTGGGGATCCCAACGGGCCTCAGGGAGCACCGGCTCGAGAGATCGGTGGCCAGGGGACGCAGCCTGCTGGTGGTTGGCGATCTGGGGCCCGGGCCCGGTCGTTTGGACACGGACGAGGGCCTCCACTAGGGATTGCAGCCGATCTATCCGGCCTGCGAGGGCGTTGATGACGGTCATCGGAGGAGGTTCATCCCCGCCTTCGGTGAGCGGAAGGCGGCGGCTGGTACCGGGATCTTCAGGATGGTTGCTTGCCATGAGGGTGGAGATGGGAAGGCCGACTTTGTGTTTTGTGGAGTTATGTTCCCACAGACGGCGCCAACTGATGGAGGTCCTATTCGGGTCTCCGTCAGATGCTGTCTTCCGCTGATCTCCCGGTGGACTCAGGTTACCTTCTGTTGCGTGTGGGTCTCAATGGGTTTTGGTGGAAGAGGTGGTATGAGAAGTTTGGTGCCGAGTACCTGCAAAGAAGTCCCGGGATGGTTTGGTACCACCAAGGACCTTCCGACGATCAAGTTAGTGATGAGATCCGAGCAGAGTAACGGCTTCAAGAGTAAAAGATGGCTTACTTGACCCCTCTGTGATGGGGGTTTATATAGCGGTGGTGGCACGCAGCAGCAGGTGCGAGGATCTCGCCGTCAGTTACACCCCCGACGTCACGCCCGCTTAGAAAGCGGATCGCCCATTAATGAGGATTGATGGTGTGGAACGTGGGATGTTGCTGGCGTAGAATCTGCGCATGGCGAGATTCGCGGAGCGGCGGTTACGCCTGTGAACGGTGACTTTGGTCGGAGGGCCGAAGAAGACGGCCATGGCCTGGAGCTCGGGACGAGCGAGGAGGCCTAGGAGTCTAGGCTTGTGGCAACCCGGCGCGAGCTACGGGGCCGAGGAAGCCAATTTGCAGGGGGCCCCGAGGAGGGCCAGCTTGTGTTTGCAGGTCGGGTACAGGGTGGCCTGGTCGGCCCCTGTGGGCCTTTTCTTCTGAGTTCTGGGACACGTCATCTGCCACGTGTCCTGATCTTGGAGGTCGCCAATATTGAGCATCATCATCAATATAATCACCTGCTATTCTTGCTTTAGCACTCCAAATCCGCTCGACGCCTTCCAAGACTGGTTGTAACATTCCAATCTCTGTCCAGCAATCAAAAACAGCCCAGTTTCGGTTCAAACAGCCCTATTTCAGCCTTAAACCTGCTCTATTTCAGTCTTCTGAAACTCAGGTTGAGAGGTTGTCCCGTTGCAGCACTGTTCCAGCCTTGTAGCAGCCCAATTTCAACCAAAAATTGCTGAGATCTGCACCTAGACTACGAGCTGGACTCTTCTTCATCCAAATAACAGTACTTCTATTGCTATTCTCTAAAGTCCAGCGCAAACTTCAAACATCAAACGGAGAGGGTAATTTTGAACTGATCATTTAATAGTTAGCATCATTGAATTGACCGCTTTAAAATTCGGAATTTCAATTGTGAGGTTATGCCTATAGTTTGTATTATCTATTAATCACAATTATTCAATTTCGGATCTCTTGTGTGTGTTGATCATCTAGATTAGATCTTGCATGTGTTAATTTCTACTACATACGCATCATAGCTTGCTTCCTTTAGTCATATGCATCCTCACACACTTAGCTTAGCCCTAACCTATTCGTCCTGCGTCACATAATGCAGGAAATATGTAGTTGTCAATGCTACAGATGAAATGCAGAGATGGGGCTGATTTTTCAAATGCACACTAACACCACACATGATGTTTTGATTTCTGTAATCTCAACTATATTTGGTGTTTGAACCATTTAATTCTTTCCCATGATATAACATATTAAACATTAGTTTGCTTTTTCCCGACATATAGACCAATCCAACTTTATGTTAATGAATGTACTCACTCAATTCAAAAGTAAAATAAGGTGGAGCAGGTTTTCTTAGACCTAACCACCAAAGCAAGACCATTTAACTGAATCCTAGAATCATTAAACATCCCCAGTTACCATTCAAGCACAACAAAGTCTATATCGGTGCTACATATCACATTTTGAAATACACAAACGCATGTTGCATCTTGAAATAAAGCTTAGGTGTCTAGGTAAAACAGAAAGACGGAAAACAGAAATCCATCCACTCCTATGAAAATCTTTGATCTGATTGAGTGTTACCTCTGTTGATGTATGATCACTAATAATTGTCAAGATAAAAACATATTAATATAATGTATCCAAAGGACAGATACACAGACTAGAATTCACCATTTCAGAAAAGTCGAGCATTTTATAGTTTCTAGGGAAACAAACAGAAATGTAGGTCCAAACTAGCAATTTCATCTGCTTGTGAAGTAAGAAAAACTGACAGAACTCGCAACTATTCAAAAGCAGATATTATGTAGAATATCTTGGCAAGATACAATACCTGTACAATTGGCAGCAATATGCTTGGATCAAAACTATCTGATGATCGCAAAAGTCCCCATATTCTGAACACCCTATCACGGAGTTCAAGCATTCGTTCTCGATCCCTGTCATTCATCCTGAACGGCTGTACTGTATTTCCATTCGATATAAGACTCTTCATGGGCTCAGGAATCGAATTGTATGTATCTATCATTGTGCCTAACACAACAGCTTCACTGACACAAACTGCTTCTTTCACAACAAGAGCTCGCAATTCTTCCCCATCGGGGCCCAGTAATAGCTTCAAGACTGGCTGTAAAGCCTCTTTAGCTGTAAAATCTCTATCCTTGCTCCCCTGAACCAGAAGATTTTCTAGCCTATTCCACCTGTATCACAATGAAACACAAAATATGTGTTAGCTCTAAAACCTGATACACTAGAAAAATTATCTTACAACACAGGTGTACCTGAATCTGCCATCTTTGAACAACAACTCTATTAGAGCGTCTCTAAGATATGGATTAGGGTCAGTGAGAAGCCTTTTCGCAAAATAAGGATATGAGGCAGCAAGGACCTTAAAATTAGGATCAGCATATAGAGCCAGACCTTCCAGCACTGTAAGAGATCTCAATATTAGTGCATAGTATGCCGGAACTGCAAGGAGAAAATTAGCAACGGATCATTGCCAGTGGCCATTATAGATATTCTACTGGGCATATAGATTTTCTAGAGGGGGCTAAGCATAGTCCAAGTACAACATGCATATTAATACTTCTTGCTTAGATATTTTCCATGTTCCAATTCATATTGGCGGTAACAGCTGTTTAACTTTTACTGCCAAATTCTTATTAACAGAAAAGATCCGTTCACAGGATATGGTTCAGTCATTTTTAATAACAATTTTTCAAATGGGAAAAAAACAACAAAGATCAAGGTGTGTTCTAAAAAATACTAAAAGATCATGATATTGTAGTCTAGCATAATTTAATCCAACAAAATAAAATGACAACAGAACTTGTTGGTGAAGAGAAGAAAAACTCACCATTAAATGGGTACTGATATAAAACATTTCCTAGACCATCCACAAGGGTTTTGAAGTTTAGCTCACTAACTGTTGCATCAAGCGCATCATCAAAGAAGTCCCTAAGGGCAGGTACGATTGGAGAAACATCTACATCAGGTGACAAAAAATCCAAAGCATAGTAATCTTGAGCCATAGCTTCATAGTCCCGGTTAACCAAGTGAACAACATGGCCAATAATAGCAGATCTTGCATCTTCTGGGGTTTCACTCATCATTCCAAAATCGAGAAACGCAAGTTTGCCATCAGGTGTAGCAAGGAGGTTGCCAGGGTGAGGATCTGCATGGAAATATCCATACTCCAGCAACTGCCTCAGGCTACATTGGATGCCCGTATTCACTAAATCAAGCAGCTTCAGGCCTTGCTTCTCAATAGCCTCTTGCTCACTTAGTTTGACACCATCAACCCAATCCATTGTTAATACTTTAACACTCGTGTAGTCCCAAAATATATCAGGGACTAGGACATCAGACTTATCAGCATACAGCTTCTTAAATCTCCGTGCATTCTGGCCTTCCTGCATTAAAGTTTCAAAATAATAAGTGAATTGGAGAAGTCTAACAATTTTGTTGATTCTCACAACCATCCGCGTTTTTCAGGAAATGTCCCACATTAAAGGGTTGTTTTGTGACTGACTGTAAATGGAGCTGCGTGCAACATTTGTTGCAAAAATATCTTCATTTTCTATGTTTGATTAGCAACAACTTCTGCTGGAAAAAGAAAGGGAGTTGCAAAATGGCAACAGATTCAATGGCTTCAACAAATGCTGCAATTTTTGGAAACTTGATCATAGCAATAACCAACGAATCCACATAAGCTTACCATGTGCCACCTAAGCAAATTTGCAACTAATGTTGCATTTCCTCTACTATTTGTTCAACCAAACCAAAAAAAGTTGTTTGCAAATAAAACCCATCTACAAAAGTTAAGTACCAACACTAGAGTTGAGGCTTTTTATTTGCAACAAATGTTTCAGTTCCTATTACCAATCAGTCCCTAAATTAGTTTTTTGAAAGCCTATAGGGGAAATGACGTTAAGCGTGTACCTGAACATAATTGAGCTCCTGGTAGACCCTGCGTGCAAACTCATCAATTAGAGCAAGAACATCACTGGAAATGAAGTCCACATATTTATTTATGAGAAAACCTAAACCCCTAAGAAGATAAAAGTCCAGGCCGATCGATTCTTCAATACCCGGGCGTTGTACCTTCACAGCAACAGTCTGACCAGAATACTTGAGTTGTGCTTTGTAAACTTGGCCTAAACTGGCAGCTGCAATTGGAGACGGTGATATGGCTGAATAAATGGAATCAAGAGGTAAATTAAGCTCCCTCTCGATGCATGCAAATGCCTCAGCATCTGGAAATGTGGGCAATGCATCCTGTTTTCAATATAAGGAAAAAAATACTGAGTATTGCTATTTTCAGCTACTATGAATGAGAGATGAATACAATTAAGATCGCTATACAGTCTTATAAAAAAGATTGTGAAAGAAATGTCAAGATAATGTGACTTCATGCTTTTTCAAATCAATGCAAGCTTCTGAACAAGATTGGTAGAGATTCAACATAGAGATGATGTCCCAACTCACAAGCTTAGTTATCAAAAGCAAAATATAGATTGATCTCTTATATAACAAATAAACAAATAATTAATATACAGAAATCCATCAGATACATGAGTTAAATTTGACCCAATCAAACAATGGACAATCAACAAAAAGAGCATTCCAAAGTTTTTTTGTTTGTTTTCTCTCTTTTCTTTTCTTTCAGTTGGGTGGGGTGGGGGGGGGGGGGTCTTTTCTGTATTGGAAAAAAAAGCCAACTTTCCACAATTTTTTTTATGGTTGGCTTCGTTGATCTTGATTGACATATTCCAAGGCATACACACAAAAAATTATGTAGTTTTTGTACCTCTTGCACTTGCATCGGAGGGTTGCAAGTTTAACGGTTTACCATATAATAGTTTTGCATAACCAAATCAATGGTCAAAGTGTAACAAACACAGAGAAATTGGTGGCATATTCTTTAGGACATGAAGATCGAGATAGACAATGCCGATTATTGGAAAAGGTTACCGAAACACGACTTTATGACCGACTTGTACAGAAACTCTCATATGCTTTTGATACCCGCATTTCTCCATTGAGATTCAAATTTATTGAAAGCAAACATAAGCTTATGACTGTTTTGATTAACTCCTTTACACAGAAAATTTGTCAAAATGGAGACTATATACATTGCTTGTAGGGAATTTTTATTTTCCTGCACGTAGTAAACCGCGGCATGATATGATGTGTGTTGATCAAGACTAAACAACTTTTTACAATTATAATTTGGGATATTTACCAAAAACCAATGTGGTTTCACACATTTACGAAAAAAACCATGTGGTTTATTTTTTGACAAAAAAAACCCCTATGGTTAGCTCCATTAGCAAAAAACCCACCTTGTGGTTCGAGAAAACCCGATACTGTTAATTTTTTATGATATTCTTGAACCATACCCATATATAACATGCACATGATTTGTAAAAGTATTTTTTACCCAAAATGCCATTCTCACCCTGTGGTTTTGAAAAATTATTTTTTGTTTGGTTATTGTAATAAAGAGGAAACCCACCGTTGCCGGTCCCAAATCCGGATAAGAAAGGATGGAAGTTGTGATAGGCTTGTGACAGCCAACGTAAAACTTTTATATTCTATGACATGAACCATAATAAGAATATCGTTAGGGCATCCCCTATTCAGCGACGCGCTACATCGGATTCCAGGTGTAGTGTTAACTATGCAAGGGCTTCTAAGTCGTCGTCCGAAAATGGCGCGCTATATTGGACCCCGGGTGCAGTGACAAATAAATATGGGTTTCATAGGATCCGTCTAGTTTCTTGGAACATAAATTCCCTTACGGGTAGACTAACAGAATTAGTGGAGATGATGATTAGAAGGAGTTTTGGTATTATGTGTTTGCAAGAAACTAAGTGGGTAGATGAAAAGGATAGAGTCATAGAGCCTTGGTGTTATAAGTTTTAGTATACGGGTAGAGATAAAAATCGTAATGGGATAGGCGTAATCATAAATAGACGGTTGCTTGAAGATGTAGTTGAGATTAGAAGAAAAAATGATAGAGTTTTACTGGTTAAGCTTATTCTGGATGGGGAGATTCTTAATATTATTAGTACTTATGCACCACAGATAGGTCATGATAACGCTAGTAAACGTATATTCTAAGAGGATTTAAACGAGACGGTGCAAAAGATATCTAGTGGAGAGAAGTTATCTATTGGTGGTGATCTCAAAGGACATGTAGGTACTGGTCGTTGTGGATTTGATACTATCCATGAAGGTTTTGATTTTGGACAAGAGAATGAAGCAGGTACCTCGATTCTAGATTTTGCCTTATCTTATGACTTGATCTTAGCAAACACTTGATTTAGGAAAAGAGAGTCTCACCTTATTACCTTTAAGAACGGATCAAGTGCAAGTCAAATAGACCTTTTTTGACGAGAAAGATAGAGATTGTTGTATCGACTGTAAGGTAGTGCGAGGTGAGAGTGTAACTACTCAGTATAGACTTTTAGTTCTAGATTTTCGATTTAAAAGAGATCCTAAAAAGATTAGACGTAAGGTAGAATCTAGAATTAAATGGTGGTGATTGAAAAAAGGTAACCAAAAGGTTTTTATAGATCGTGTAGTTCAAGAGACGGATTGACAGTCTGAAAATGATTCAGACGGAATATGGAATAAAATGACTAGTTGTATCAAGAGAGTAGCTAGAGATCTACTTGGTAAGTCGAGAGGTGGTGCTCCACCATCTAAGGACATATTATGGAATGAAGAAGTAAAGGCTGCTATTAAAATTAAGAGGGGTTCTTATAAAGATTCGAAAAAACGCATAGATGCGGAGAGATTTGAGAAGTATAAAATGGATAAAAAGGAAGTTAAGAAAGCTGTCCGGGAAGCTAAAACTAAGGCCTACAAGGAGGTGTACGAGAAGTTAGACACTAAGGAGGCAGAAAATGATATATACTGGATTGCTCGGTGAGAGAAAGGAAGACCAGAGACTTATGTGCAGTGAAATGTGTCAAAAATGAAGATTAGAAGTTTTAGTTCGAGATGAGAATATTAAGCAAATGTAGAGAGATTATTTTGACAAATTGTTCAATGAGAGTTTTACTAAGAAATTGGATGGACTTGTCATTCAATCTCAAGATATAAACCGTGATTTCATGCGTAAAATAAGACTGCTTGAGGTTAAAAAAGCTTTGAAGAGAATGAAATCAAGAAAGGCGGTTGGTGCAGACGGGATTTCTATCGAGATTTGGAAATACTTAGGAGAAATAGACGTTAAATGGCTGACAGATCTGTTTAATAAGATTTGGCGGACCAAAAAAAATACCAAATGAATGGAGGAAAAATACCGTTATATCTATTTACAAGAACAAGGGTGACATTCAAAATTGCTCAAACTACTATGGAATAAAACTTATGTGTCACACTATGAAGCTTTGGAAGAGAGTGATTGAACACAGGCTAAGAAAGGATGTTAAGATAACAGAGAACCAGTTTGAGTTCATGCCTGGATGATCGACGACGGAGGCTATTCATTTGCTTCGTCAACTTGTCGAGCGTTTTCGAGCGAGAAGAGATTTGCATATGATATTTATTGATTTAGAGAAAGCGTACGACAAGATACCTAAAGAGTTATTATAGAGGACAATGATGAAGAAAAGGGTCCCCGGCAAGTATATTGACATAATCAAGAACATGTACGATAAAGCAGTGGCAAATGTCAGAACCTGCGGCGGCCTAACGAGTGATTTTCCGATTACAATTGGTTTACATCAAGGATCGCATTAAGTCCATTCCTGTTTACCATCGTAATGGATGAGCTTACTAGAACTATCCAAGATGAGCTATCATGGTGTATACTATTCGCTGATGATATTGTAGGGATTTCCTTAGCACCACAATTAGGGTTTGGTAGCATCACGCATGCCATATTAAAAAAAAATTGATGGTGCTATTGAAACTAACCTAAGGATCACACTAGAAAAGTTAGGGTAACAAGACTTTTAACACCAACACAAATAGTAAAAGGCTAGGGTTTGAGAATACAACCTTTGTGGCTCCCTACGCTAGACTCCTTGACCACTTGAGAGTTGAAAGAAGCTCGCTTGAGATCCTCTAGATCCACGACGATCCACCTGGAGTCCTCTTTGTCCAAGCTAGATGCTTCACTAGATCAAGAGAAGAAGTTGAACCCAACACTCTAAACTAATGGGCAAGAGTAGTGTAGAATGGTGATGTGGTTTGTTTTCTCACTTCAAAACCCTAACTTGATCACTCTTTTGTTCACTACTAAAAGCTAGAGAGCAAGAGAGTGAGGAGGAAGAAGATGGCAAGATGAAGAGCTCAAAGATAATGATAAGCTTAGAGATAAAAATGAGAAAAGAAAAAATATATATTTTCTTCTTCTCACCTTTAACCCTAGTTAATAAATATGTAGATATTTCATTTGGATGCAAAATGGCCATGGAAATTAACTCAAGGTTAATGCAAAGGTTAATGGATGAATAAAATGATCAAGCATGATAGAATTTCCATTTCCATTTTCTTTTATCCAAAAAGAAATATCAACATATTTATAAGTGTGAGTCTTATATTGCCACCATCCATTGTATCGACAACCATGATACAAGAATGTATGCATGTATGTGTGCATGCACATCCATATGTGCATCAATGAGAATAAATGCATACATGCATGCATACAACAAAAGACAAGAAGGGTTTAAAGTGAAAATGCAAATGGTCAATGTTAAATCAACACTTGATTTAGCAAATCGGTCATATCTCATACGACCCGACCAATAGCAAACTGCCCGATTAATATACGGTATCACATACGCGCATTTAATCGGGTCCCCGTGCATATCACATATGCACACCACATCGTTTCGCCTGGGCAAGGTAACTCCATTGTGGAACTCTAAGACTCGTCAATACGCCGGCAGTGGGTGATGATCATATCAAGCACCCCCAAGCCGCAAGAGGTCAGCTAAACATAACGGTCACCCGGGTATTGAACGATCAGAAGAAAACAAGCGAACTGTCACAACTCCCGTCGAGCCAACCGGCAACACTACCATACAGTCCGGTCTCTTCGTCAGATATGCTGCATATCGAGTCTATGGATGGTAACGTCGACCCCAATAACTCAATAAGTTGTGCCAAAGAATGGTCTATAACAGATCGAGAAACTACTGATAACACTTATCAGTAAATCTCAACAGCCCTGGTCAAGGACTTACTGATATAGCCAATCGAGCACAGCACAGCATCAACTCCCAATACCGGGAGAGACAAAACGCCTCATATCGCTCACTGTCTCCATATGTCTCGGGACTGTACCCAAAAGCCACCTGTTTGCACGACTCAGTAGAGCCGTGGTAGGGTGGTAATCAAAGTACAGTGGGAGAACACACAAGACCCTATGACGATCTCGGGTCTACAGACTAACATGTACCAGTGTCATCTGAGAACTGCTATCCGACGATAGATATAATACCATATAGAAGTTCTCGGCGGGTCCGTCCAGTGTACCCAGTCTCCACTGAGCACCCGTATATGATCTTAATGTCAAACATCAATGGATTTGGGAACATCCATCGTCCATCTCATGGGTCTAGTATCATATACGCTAGTCTACTCTGGTATATCGATACCCCATCTCGATACACCTACGACTAGGGACATTTCAGGATATGCTTATAAACTACAGACGTCCCACTAGTATGATCTCCATCATAATCACAGTAGTCAAGCAAATATCATCAGGGCTTTATCAACATGTGAATAAATAAAAGCATGATCAAGTCAACATATCAGATAAAGAAGAACAAGATAGCATACTATCATGTCGAGCGAGAATGTACACTGAATATATATATATATATATATATATATATATATATATATATATCCACTATCATATAATGGCATCTAGGGCATACATATATCCAATAATCTCCCACTTGCACTAAGGCCAGTTATTGGCGTATCTCATACCCAGTATCTCAAAAAGTCGCTCATGCTGCGGCTGAGAGAGGGCCTTGGTGAGTGGATCCGCAGTATTATTCTTTGTGTCTATTCTCCTAATCATGATCTCGCGACGATCTACAATCTTCCGGATCAAATGAAAACGCCTTAGGATGTGTCTGGACCGCTGATGGGACCTGGGCTCCTTGGCTAACGCTATAGCCCCATTATTATCACAATACAATGGTATTGGATCAATAATGGTTGGAACTACTCCTAGCTCCGAGACGAACTTCTTCATCCAGACGGCTTCCTTGACGGCATCATTTGCAGCAATGTACTCAGCTTCCATCGTAGAGTCTGCAACGGTATCCTGTTTGGAACTCTTCCAACTTACCGCCCCTCCATTAAGGGTAAATACAAACCCAGAGATAGATTTGCTGTCGTCCTTATCGCTCTGGAAGCTCGAATCGGTAAAGGCCTCCATTTGGAGATCTCCATTACCATACACTAAGAACAATTCTTTAGTCCTTCGCAAGTACTTAAGAATGTTCTTCGCAGCTATCTAGTGATTCTTTCCTGGGTTGATTTGATACCTGCTTACTACACTAAGTGCATAAGCTACATCTGGGCGTATACATAACATCGCATACATTATAGATCCTACTGCAGAAGCATAGGGTATAATACTCATGTGAGCTCTCTCTTCATCGGTCTTTGGGCAAAAGTCCTTAGAGAGAGTGACTCCATGGAAAGCGGGTAAGGCACCCCGCTTGGAGTCTTCCATACTAAACCTTTTTAGGATGGTGTTAATGTACCTAGTTTGGGGCAATCCCAATAACCTCTTGGATCTATCTCTATAGATCCTAATGCCCAGAATGTATGTGGCATCACCCAGGTCCTTCATGAAGAACCTTAGTGATAAGAAAGATTTGACTGACTGTAGCATAGGAATGTCATTTCCTATCAGAAGAATGTCATCCACGTATAATACGAGAAATGTGACAGCTCTCCCTACAGCCTTCTTATAAACACAAGGTTCATCTGGATTTTTGATGAAATCAAACTCTTTGATAACATCATCGAAACAGATGTTCCAACTCCGTGATGCCTGCTTTAATCCATAAATGGATTTAAGCAATCTACATGCTTTGCCGCTGCTTCCACTGTCAATGAAGCCCTCTGGCTGATCCATATAAACACATTCTTCTAAATCTCCATTTAGAAATGCTGTTTTAACGTCCATCTGCCAGATTTCATAGTCGTAGTGAGCAGCAATAGCAAGTAGGATCCGAATGGATTTAAGCATGGCTACGGGAGAAAAAGTTTCGTCATAGTCCAAACCTGGTCTTTGACGAAAGCCCTTCGCCACAAGTCTTGCGTTATAGGTCTCTACCTGCCCATCTACACCAATCTTTCTTTTAAAGATCCATTTGCACCCCACAGGTTTTACCCCAGGGGTACAACGTCCAAAGTCCATACTTTGTTGGTGTACATAGACTCCATTTCAGATCTCATGGCATCCAACCACTTCACAGAGTCTCTACTCGTGATAGCTTGCTGAAAGCTGGTAGGATCATCATCTTCCATGATGCAGTCTTCTCTATCACCATCAATGAGGAAACCGTAGTACCTCTCCGGTGGGCGAGAAGTCCTACTAGACCTACGGAGTGGTCGAGGTTCCTCAGTTTCTGTTGCAACAGCCGGTTCAACCAAGTCATCATTTGTGATTTGTGTTTCTAGAACTTCTTCTAGGTCTACCACACTGCCATCAGTTTCATTTGTAAAAAACTCTTTTTCCAAAAACGTGGCATACTGAGAAACAAACACCTTTTGTTCCTCCTTGTGGTAGAAAAGATATCCATAAGAATTCTTTGGATATCCCACAAAATTACACATGACCGACCGTGTCTCGAGTTTGTCCGGATTCTGTTTTTTAGCATAGGCTGGACAGCCCCAAATCTTAATTCGTTTAAGAGATGGTCTCTTCCCATGCCATATCTCATATGGCGTGGTAGACACAGTTTTGGTTGGGACCTTGTTCAGTAGAAACGCTGCAGTCTCCAATGCATGCCCCCAAAATGAGACGGGTAACTCAGCATCACTCATGGAACGGACCATATCTAATAGGGTCCGATTCCGTCGTTCTGACACACTGTTGTGCTGTGGTGTGTAAGGAGAAATGAGCTGAGAGAGAATCCCATTCTTTTTAGGAAGTCTGCAAACTCTGTACTGAGATACTCCCCACCTCGATCTAATCGAAGCATTTTGATGCTCAAGCCGGTTTGTTTTTCTACTTCGAGTTTATATTCAGCGAATTTCTCGAAAGCTTCGGACTTATGCTTTAATAAAAATATATGACCGAATCTTGAGAAATCATAAGTGAAAGTAATGAAGTAAGAAAAACCGCCTCTAGCCGATGTAGACATTGGCCCGCATACATCACTATGTATGAAGCCCAAGAGCTCAGTAGCTCTTTCTCCGTGTCCGGTAAACGGAGTTTTGGTTATTTTACCCTTAATACAAGACTGCCAAGTTGCATAAGATTTATATTCAAAAGGGTTTAAATATCCATCTTTATGTACTTTGTTTAGTCTTATTTCGTTAATATGACCAAGTCTACAGTGCTAAAGAAAAGCTTCATTTATTTCTGAAAATTTTCTTTTATTATAGTGTTGTATGCTGAAAACTGTGTGTTGATTTAGGACGTATATTCCGTTATTAAGTGTATCATACCCAACCAACATTTGATTCAGGTGAATGTTCATAACATTGTTCTGCAATACAAAATTATATCCTTCATTGTCTAACAAAGAAACGGATATTATATTACAAAGCATACTAGGTACATAATAACATGGGTTCAAAACCAATATACACCCAGAAGGCAACCCCAAGTGATACTCTCCCACTGCAACTGTATGTACATTGGAATCATTTCCAACGCGGATAGTATGGTCCTCTGTCTTCAAAACCTTGCTATTTCTCAGCTCCTGCATAGAATTGCAAATGTGAGAACCTGAACCGGTATCTAATACCCAGGAAGCAGGGTTTATTGAAAAACAGTTTTCTGTTACAAACACACCTGAAGCGGAAGCATCCCCATGCTTCTTCTTGAGATCCAAGTACTCCGTGCAGTTGCGCTTCCAGTGTCCTGTTTTGTGGCAGTGATAATATTCCCCTTTTCCCGATTCCCCAGCCTTGGACTTGTCTTTCCCCTTAGCCTTTTTGACTCCACCCTTAGGTTTGGTGGGTTTCTTTTTCATCTTTCCCTTGGCTTTAGCCTTCGGGCGAGAGGAGGAAGATGGCCCAACACTCAAAACGGGAGTCTTCACTGACTTTAGCGTGCTCTCTGCACTCCTTAACATATTAAGGAGTTCAGGTAGTTCCTTCTCCATGTTGTACATGTTGAAGTTAACTATAAATTGAGCAAAGGTGGAGAGGAGAGACTGCAGAATAATATCCGTATATTGCTCATTGTTCATTGTCCACCCAAGGTCATCAAGCTCTTCTATGAGAGCTATCATCTTCAGAACATGGTCTCCTACTGGTGTGCCAGGGGTCATTCGCATCTGAAACAGTTTTCTGGATGCTTCGTATCGTAATACGCGAGATTGCTCTCCATACAACTCCTTTGTATGGAGGAATATGGCTTGGACGTCCATATTCTCGCGCTGCTTCTGATGTGTGTTATCCATCGATGCAAGCGCGAGGCATTTGGCCGTGGCACAGTCAGCGTCCCATGTCTTGCAGATTTCCTTATCCGCAACTGAAGATTTAGGACCTGGGATGGGCGGGCTGGAGCCGTGAGGACATATGATACCTTATCATAAGTCAAGGCAATGTTAAGGTTCCTCGGCCAGTCTTTATAATTGGTCCCATTCAGTTTATTTTTATCTAGTAGAAGCTTGAGTTCTGTCATTGGTATCTGCCATTAAGAGAGAGAAAAGAATACACTCAGTGAAAGCTCTTGCAAAGATCAGATTGGTTATTATCTTATCTAATCGATGTCTCCCACTGCTTTAATCAAGTTTTTCTTTCAAATCTTAAAAAGAAAACTAGCCAGGATTAATTACAGTCTACAACTTCGCTAACCGTTCAGCCAGGCCAGTGTCGGTACTTGAGGGAGATTCCCCGTGTTATCGCACGGACCTAATTAATATAAACCTCGTCTTCCCAGAAGCGTAGCCCCGTTAACACCTTTCTAGACACCTAATAGGTTAGCTAATTGTAAACCGCAAAACTCTCCTGGGAGCAATTATTGCCCACAGTGGGATCGGGATCCAACCATCATATGGAAGGTATGCAATCTCATTGCAAATTTCAACTATTGAAATTCCCGATATGGTTTTTACCCCTAGTACCCATGACCTTAACTATGGTCAACAAATCATAAGCACTAGTCAAGTTCTACCTGTCATTTCTTGATTAATTAGACTCACCCACATAACCCTTAACTATGGTCAACAAAGTCGCATGAATGTCCTAATTAATCTGCATCATATGCAGTGTAAGAAGACATCACTTAGCTACCGTACACTACGCCTTAACTATAGTCAACATACGTAGCACGAATACTAAGTACTCTACTTCCTAAAATGACGGAGGGTTGCGGATGGTTTTTAAGAAAACCTTTAACGCTTTGAACTTGATATCATCGTAGAATCAGATGGTTTTCAAAAGGAGTGGCTTAAGCTCCGCAGTTTTGAAATGTAGCTTTTTCATAAAAAGCCGAGTGGTTTTCAAATCCGATTCTACAACATCTTTTTAGATTTATTTTTCTTCACATTAATCATATTAATGTTGTCCCATCATTTAAGTCCTTAAGCCATCACAGAAAAGAAACGAAAATACAACGTACGCTTATACCATCCGCATTCGCCACAATGTTCCGTTATGCACCGTTAGGTTACTTAACTAACGGCATACCAGGACGGGACTAGCGCGGGTGTAAAACATAAGCAACGTCTATTATATATCTCATATATAATATAGCATTCGTCTCAAATATATTAAGCGGTCATATCACAGAATATAGGCAGCAGAAACACAGATATGATAATATAGGATATACTAGGACGTCCGTATTTAGTATTTAGCCAACGATAGAAAATACGGATTCCACGGTCGTGATGAATAGCCAATCCCACACCCTAGACCCCTACGAGAACGGCAAGCGACCCTGCCAATTCTAGAGTTAGGAGACCCGGTCCCGACTCCTCGAGATGGTCTCCCACTGGACTCTAGAATCCGGTCACTTGTGCTCTTCACCTTGGGTCTATCCTAATGCGGAAAAGTAAATAATATACAACAATGGTGACATCATTCTCAACCCGGAAGTGTCCCAAATAAAAGAATATTACATTACAAATGAATTTTACATGAATGAAAAGTAAAACTCTCATCTCACATAAAAAAAACCCGGCTATTCGATCACGACAATCCTATACATCACAACACAGCAACACATAACACCACATGTCATCAACGTAAGCAAGTATGCGTACCCCAATTGCCGTTGACATATAGCAACGAAACCGGCGATACGCATACTACGCTTACGGTCGCAGAAATAAGTATCATATACTACTAGGCGATGTTAAACCCTTCGATCGAATTAACGAACACCCATATTCCCCAGCAAGCTCAACACTTGAGCACCGTTAAACAATACCCAAAATCTATGCCACAGTATTTAATGGACCAGCCGTAGAAGGGCAAACCCAAGACTCATTTGTAGCGCCACTAACTACGGTAAACCCTAAGGTTTAGTCACGGTTTGGTGGTCACATCTCGAGTTAGGGTTACATTCTTCTAGAGGGTCCATAGGAATACCTGCATTATATATCGAGTACGTTCAACCTGGAAAATACCAGTGTTTGATAATTCGTTCGACCTGTTTAACGTCGCCAAAGTTACCAAATACAATGCTATAAAATACGAATACGAAATACTCCGCAAAGAGCCTATTTCCAAACTAACATCACATGCAAATTTGGACTTCAAAACAATACCAGAAACCCCAAATCATGAATAAAAGATCACTGGTGCAAAACGAGGAGGAGGGGAGCATAAAGGGTCGGCGACGCCGGAAATTTTGGCCTAGTCGCCGGCCAGGAACCGAGCACCCCCCTCGTTTTCCACTTGTGTTCTTGTATCATCCTAAATGCCACTCTGCAGTAGCTAAAATAATTTTCTGAACACTTTTTAAAAAATTTCCAGAGAGCATTTCTTGGGTTTTCTAAAATCGTATTTTTGCGGGGGTTTTCGTTTTCGTATTGTCGTAATATCGTCTAGGTTTCTAGTTAGACTCTGATACCATGTAGGGATTTCCTTAGCACCACAACTAGGATTTGGTAGTATCACACATGCCATATTAAAAAAAAATAGATGGTGCTAATGAAACTAACCCAAGAATCACACTAGAAAAGCTAGGGTAACAAGACTTTTAACACCAACGCAAGTAGTAAAAGACTAGGGTTTGAGAATACAACCTTTGTAGCTCCCTACGCTAGACTCTTTGACCACTTGAGGGTTGAAAAAAGCTCGCTTGAGATCCTCTAGGTCCACGACGATCCACCCGGAGTCCTCTTTGTCCAAGCTAGATGCTTCACTAGATCAAGAAAAGAAATTGAAGCCAACACTCTAAACTAATGGGCAAGAGTAGTGTAGAATGGTGATGTGGTTTGTTTTCTCACTTCAAAACCCTAACTTGATCACTCTTTTGTTCACTACTAAAAGTTAGAGAGCAAGAGAATGGGGAGGAAGAAGATGGCAAGATGAAGAGCTCAAAGATAATGATAAGCTTAGAGATAAAAATGAGAAAAGAAAATATATATATTTTCTTCTTCTCACCTTTAACCCTAGTTAATAAATATCTAGATATTTCATTTGGATGCAAAATGGCCATAGAAATTAACTCAAGGTTAATGCAAAGGTTAATGGGTGAATAAAATAATCAAGCATGATAGAATTTCCATTTCCATTTTCATTTATCCAAAAAGAAATATCAACATATTTATAAGTGTGTGAGTCTTGTATTGTCACCATCCATTGTATCAACAACCATGATACAAGAGTGTATGCATGTATGTGTGCATGCACATCCATATGTGCATCAATGAGAATAAATGCATACATGCATGCATACAACAAAAGACAAGAAGGGTTTAAAGTGAAAATGCAAATGGTCAATGTTAAATCAACACTTGATTTAGCAAACCGGTCATATCTCATACGACCCGACCAATAGCAAACCGCCCGATTAATATACGGTATCACATACGCGCATTTAATCGGGTCCACGCGCATATTACATATTGTTCTAGTAAATGAGATGAAAATAGAGGTTAATGCCAAATTGGAGTTATGGAGGCAAACGTTGGAATCTCGGAGGTTCAAATTGAGCAGGTCCAAGACAGTATATATGCATTGCAAATTTAGCAAACAGAGAAGTCAAAATTATATTGGTATAACATTGGAAGAGCAAGAGATATCACCGAACGATCAGTTTAGATATCTAGGTTCCATCATCCAAAAGAATGGTGAGATCGATAGCGATATTAATCAAAGGATCAAAGGTGGTTGGTTGAAATGGAGGAGTGCAACAGGGATTTTGAATGATCGTAACTTTCCGCTAAAGTTGAAAGGGAAGTTTTATCGGAGCGCTATTTGGCCTGCCTTATTATATGGTACAGAATACTGGGCTCCTAAGATGCGTCATACATAGAAGATAAACGTAGCGGAGATGCGCATGCTTCATTGGATGTGTGGTAACACTAGAAAAGATAATGTGCGAAATGAGGATATTCATGCAAAAGTTGGTTTAGCACCTGTGGAGGAGAAGATGCGGGAAAACCGGCTAAGATGGTTTGGACATATGCGATGCAGACTTATGTAAGCACCGGTTCGACGAATAGATACTCTCGATATAGGCAATGTCAAAAGGATGAAAAGGAGACCGAAGAAAACACGGATGGAGGTGATACGAAAAGATATGGTTTCCAAAGGCCTCAATGAAAGCATATTGTTTGATAGGAGTGAGTGGAGGCGGAGGATTCATGTGCTGGACCTGGCATAATTCTCATGTTGGTTAATGTAGCCTACCCCATATGTTTGGGATAAAAAGCTCAGTTATTGTTGTTATTGTAATAAAGAGGGTGAGAAGGGTATTTTGAGTACAAAAATACTTTTACAAGTCATGTGCACATCACATTTGAGTATATTTCAAGAATATCCTAAAAAAATAACAGTACTGAGTTTTCCCGGAACCACATGGTGGTTTTTTGCTAATGGAGAATACCATATGGGTTTTTTTGTCAAAATATAAGCCATATGGGGGTTTTCGTAAAAGAGTGAAACCATATGGTGGTTTTTGGTATATACCCCTTTTAATCCTAATTCTTTTTATTTTTTATCTTCATTCTTCTCCTTCTCGTTTCCGTTTTGTATCATCAAATAGACAACCAACAGATCTGAATGATGGGTCATATCTCCTAGAGAGTTAGTAAGGCATGCTTCTTTACATAAAAATAGCTTTAAAATTTTCCGAGAACGAGGAATTCCTCTCGATAAATTTGTATTAAGTCTAGAGGCTTGGTGCAAGAAAAATCAGCTCACTCCTTAAATATTTCATCTGTGCTCAACACTATTTTGGTTGAGCAATCTGAAACACCGTACAACTTATTAAGTTATTGTATACCATTATGAGACCAATGCGTTTAAGGTATTACAATTTTGAGGATATGTTTTACATTTCTGTCTACGTGAAGGAAGAGGATAGATTCCTCAAGGCAACATGTGTTGCCTTAGACCTATAGGCCTACTTTCTAAACCCTTATATTTCATTAATTATTCATCTTATATTATGTCCGCATCAAATTGGTTTTTCAATGTTTTCGAAAAATCATTTAAGAGAAAATTCTATTCTTTTTGTTGTACGTTAAGCAATATAAAGAATCTCCTTTACTTGAAGTGTGTTAAGATCTTTAGATTGGTTTTATTAAAAATCAAGTAAGATGGTATTAAGGGTTAAGAATAAAGGATTGCTCGGTAATCAAGTAATTTAGATTTATCTAGATTTGATTAGATTTGTTCAGATTCATGTAAACCCTAATTCATTTATTATAAATAGAGATAGAGAGACCCTTCTCATCTCATGTAGTTTTCCTCTTAATAATAACAGTATTTTGCTAACTATATAATGTAGTATATTGTTCTTCCCCTCTAGACTAATTACATCTAAATATAAATATCTTGATTTATATAATCCTCAATATTCCATTTATCATATACTCTACTTAAACTAAGGCATAGCATGCATAATCTCTCTTCTCTATTAGAAAAGATTCAAAATCACCATTAGAATTTACTAATCCAAAAGATCGATTTAAAATTCAACTAATTTGAGTTATAATCAGTTTCAAATTTCTTAAGATTTCATAAAAGCAAGTTTCGAAACCAATATCAGTATTAAAGAAAATTTGAGTACTTGAATACTAATAATTATTTTGACTTTGAGAATTGGACCCATCATTTATTGTGATTAGCATATACATGTTAGCATAGATATTTATATTGACAAAATGAGATTTTTGTTTTGTTTTATGTATTGTGATATTTTCTAATAATAGTAAATAAGGATAACTTGGAAGTGCAAAAACTGAGAAACCATTATCATCTTATAAATGGCAATCAACATGAGGGTTGGACTCACCGGTATAGATCCTTCCTTATTTTCCTTTTCTCTTGACCTATATAAGTAAATCCTATATTTTCGCAAGTTCAATATGCTCGTTGATTAACATGATTGCTTTAACCACCCTTCCTTTGCTATTATGTTGTAATTGCTCCATAAATTGTAGTTGCACATACACATAGCTAGCAACACACCACTCTTTGTTGTTGTCTGGTCTTCCTATTGTTGTGACCTTCCGCTAGGCTTTTCTTCTCTCCTCTATTTCTTATAAAGCAACTCGGTACCACTTTAGGTCTTATTTCCGTGTTGGATGGTTCTGCTCAAATGGCGCAACGCTCACTTTCAATTTTAAATTTCTACTCCATTATCCCCAAAAAAATCCATCATTTAACATACAAATTGCCAAACATCTTTAGGTTTGAATTGCTAAATTGCCACTCATACCACTGTGTCCTAAATTTTCTCAAAGAAATCATATGACATGTTCTATAGACATAGGAGTGCTTAAAGCTTCAAAATGCTTAGGAAGAACGATGCAGTTTAGCTAAATCGGATCCTCAACCTCCAATTGATTGAATATAACTTAAACAAGTTCATCAAATTGATCAAGCCCACAATTTAATAAATATGCTCCACATATCCAAAAGACTGTTTTTTTGAGAGAGATAAGGTGAGAACATATGAGAGCCACCCGCCCCTATTTAACAAATAAGGTTACTCTCTTCCTTTTTCTTGGTTGCTTCCCACGAATTTAAGACTTTGTTGTCACAACCTCATGTCTAAGCATCCCACACTTTGGGATCTCCAAATGAGATTCTTATTACATACAATATTCCTTTAGGCCAATCTTTATTTGCTAGGAACACAGGGTTAAACTTGATTGACTTAACTCCATTAGTGTTGTCACAGCAGAACAACTTAAACTCAATGAGAAGGCCAAAATCGCTATGAAGGCTATGGTGCACCTTACTCAAAACTTGAATAAGACCCAAATATTACAAAAAAGCACAGCTGCCACCCCCCCCCCCCCCCCCGGGATATCTTGTTTAAGCAAATGACTTTCTTGTCGATTGGCGAAGGGTGGCTAAGCCCGTTACAATACCATCTCTAGACCCGCCTCTTTCGTACTACACCTAACCTGAGGAAGCAATCCGCTCGTGCTTTGGTGTCTCTCTCTCTCTCCCTCCCTCCCACCCCTAGAAAGGACATTGAAAAGACATCACCATAACAATATGAGCCAAAACCCAGACCAGTTTATATCAGTTAAAATGTTGAAGGAAATTCTGATTATAAGAAGACTATCAATAGAAAATCTCAAAAAGCACAACGGTGCACCAAGATATTTGGTCAATATGTTTGCAAGGGGTATTTCAATTAGGCCAGTGGGCTACCGTTTATCACCCTCATTTTACATTCAAACGACATGGTATACTGTGAATGTAACATTCATGTATGCTTCGATCACTCCTCATTCATGAACTTACTAGGAATCGAATGCGACCCTACTTCCCATGGAAACATTCAACCTCACAAAATCTTGATGGAACATATAATTTAGATTAAAGCACGCACACCTGCAACTCCGCAAGCTCTTCCAAAAATTCCGGAGGGCAAATATCCGGCCTCGTCGACAAACCCTGCCCAATCTTCACAAAGGTGGGCCCCAACCTCGTAAAAATCACCCTCAGCTCCGCCGCCCTCTGCCTCTTCCGGCGATCGAGCAGCCCTCTCCGATCATCCAGCAGCAGCTTCACCGCAAACGACCCCAACGCCGTAAATATCTCCAGAGTCCTCAGCGCAACCTAAAACGCCCCTCAAATTAAATTAGGACATCATAAATACTCAAAAAAGACAATAAAGATTTTGGATTTTTACCTTGATTGGGCGAGACCCGTAACTATCAGCGAGGAGCTGCGGGCTGTAGACGGATGCATTCGCGGCGCGCGCCATGGCTCGAGCTTCTGCTTGCAAGTCTTCGGCGCGAGTTCGATCTCTCGATGAGATTGTGAGCGCTGCCGCTGAGCCAGCAGCCCTGCCGCCGCGTCCGGCGGCAGCGGGGGCGGGGAGGGGCCGGGCCTCGACGAGGGCAGCTCTGATGAGCTTCCGTTTGAGCTTGGGTCTGAGGAGAGATTTGGACCATGATTGGCGATGGCAGCAGCAAGAGGAGGAGGAAGAAGATGGGAGAGAGGGGGAAACTACCATCGATTAATTGAAGCAAGCGTCGAGAAATCTCGCGTTACTCGATATTTGAGTGTCCACACACAAGAATCGTGTGGGCAAAGGAGACGTTGAGATGCCATGTGGAGGATTCTAACTCCAGTATGGTTTTTGTTTTGAATCAAAAAAAAATTTAGGACAAGTCACTGATCGCCATCTGGAAATTTCCATTTTTTTCCTCCTTCATTTAATTTTGTTATCTTTATATATATCAAGACTAGACAAGACTAAATAGATTTAAAAATTGATGATACCGGTTATTAAAAAGAAATTATTAAATTATTCCGCCTGTAGATAACATGTAACTAGTCATGAGTGAGAGAGAGAATTCATCTTTTTCTCTCTCATGTCCGCGTGTATTATAGCGAATACACTACATAATTTCTTCCTATAAATCTGTTGTTTAAAACAAGTTGAGAGAAAAAACGAAATTATCTTCTGTTACGAATAAGTAACTTTTCCGTAGTTTCTTGGTGTTTATTTTAGGTTTAGTTGTTAATGTTATATGAGTGGTAAAGCATAATACGAACAATAAAATAAAGCCATGGCTCTCAATTTTATAAAAATCCCTTGTTAAACCAATCTTTACTTTATTATTACCAAGTGGCTCTCAATTTTGTCAACCAACCCATTTTTATTTCTACAATTTTCCGCTTTCCTTCTCTCTTCATTCCTTGAAAACATGACTTTTTTTATTTCACCGAGTTTGCTTGACTGTTATTCGATCCTTCTCTATTTTCTCCATCTCTGGCTACTTTGTCATTGACCCATCACCTCCCTGCTCCCTCCCCTCAAACCAAACCTTGTCTGCCCCTCTCATCCACTGCATCTCTCTCGTTATCGCATCGACCACCATAACCCTTCTCATCCACAATCTCGTTTTCAACGGTTTCAAAATTAAATACGTGATGATCGGCCGTTGATGTGTAGACGGATCAAAACGAGAGATTAGGAGGTGATATGGCAACTATTGCAAGGCCAAAATCGAATTATTTATGTTTAAAATTTATAACGTTTAAATTTTGAAGGGGCAAAAGCCTTTATGAAAAAATTACACAAAGTTCATGGAAAAATAAAATTAGAAAATTTAATATGCAGGGATATAATAATGAATTTAGATCATACAAAGCATGGATGCAAAAAAAATCATAAACACCTGCTTCAAAAAATAAATTTCTTTCAAAATGAATTGTTGCAAATATAATGGAAGCTTAATATAACAATAAAGAGAATGTAAGAGAAGGAGAGGCGAGGGCAAGGGTTGCAGGAGAAAGAGAGAGGATGCAAGATCGGAGGTATTGCGTGAATCGTGAGTAACGAAGAGAGATAAAAAGGGGGGAAACAGTAAGGAGTTAATAAAAATGGGTTTATTTATAAAAATGAGTGCCACATGGTTTCATCTGATTGGTCGGGAGAAAAGAAAAATAAGGATCAGTTAACATGTTTCTTTGCAAAATTGAGAGCCACATTGCTCGATTTAATTAGTCATAGCATAACAAGTAAGCTGTTGACCAATTATGTCCTTGCCACCATAAAATTTCTCTAAAAGGAGACACGGCTACAAATGCATTTGGAATACATTCAAGTTGGTTTGCATTGCATCTTTCTTAATAACATAAGTACAGTTCAACTTTTATTATCAATGTACACTTAGTTAAGCTTTCTGTAATCCATCTTTTGCTGGAGATGATTTTTATCTAATGCTAATTATATAAATTAACACAAGAATCATTTGCAAAGTTAAATTTTAAAATATATAGCATGAAGAGTTAGAAATATTGATGGTGATGGAGGTGGTAGATGTGTTATTGGGGGTTAATTGGTGCAATTGGCCTTTTAACATAAGTCTTCAACTTGTTCAATTGTTATAACAAATGTTTAAGTATATATCGACTGATGTTACCATTAAGTAATGAGTTTAGTTCATGGTATTTTCATGTAAAATTTGATATCAATATTTTCTGGTTGAAAATACTGTTTTTATGGAATTGTTTTGGGAACATCTGTGCATTTCATGCTAATTAACCTATACCTGTTCATGCCAAAGAGTAAACTCATAGATTTTAACAAACAATGCACCATTCATCTTATACCTGTTCGAACTTAATAAAAATATAAATCTAAGCAATTGATATCTTTATCTCCTGAGTTACATATTTTGCCTTTAGAAATCGGGATTTACAATGCATTCAATTTAGCGCCAGTGCACGCGCTTGAAATAAATTGTGGAAGCATTTTTTTTTGTTTTGTCTGTTTTTTTAATGATATATCGAGAATAGTTTATCTCGATGCATAAGTTTGTATTTTGTAAATATTTTGTTTATTTTATTTATTTTATTAAGCAGGACTTCTTGCTCTTCGTTTTCCTCAAAAGAAAAAATTTCTCTTAAGTTACATATGTTCTATATTACATCATAAGCCTTGATTACCACTTGTGTTCATGTACTACATATATGTCAATAGTCATTCTGACATTGATCTTGTTTTTTCGAAGGAGACGGGCCGCAGCATTCGACGAAGCACCGAAGAGTTTTCCGAAGAAGAAGGCTTCCTAGAGGGCACGCCTTTTTTCTTTTGGTATGCTACGGATAAGAAGCACATAGAATTCATGCGAAGAATTAAAAGTTCTGAGGAAATACTGGTTGGTCCTGAGATCGTCTTTTTCCTTTTATTTCTTTGTCGACCCTAAAGGATTTTAGTAATTATCAACATTGTGTTAGCGTCTTTTTTTTTGGCCTTTTGTTTTCCTTGTGTGTGTTGGTTTCATATCTCTTGTGAGGCTAATTTTCGACAGGTCATAAAAATTGGCGGAACACCCTACTCCATGGTGCGCTGGCACAGCTATTCGATGCTATCACTGTCACGAGATCTCTTCATCGTTTGCAATTAACCCTAAAAGTAAATTCACTGTCTTCTATTAAATAAATTAAAAAAAAAGTATTATTAGAATATAGTGTGCTGCACATTAATTGCATGCACATGCATGCAACACACAAAAGAAATGAACTCTCACTTGTAAATACATTTGTGTTTTGGGAACATCCATGTATTAAAAGATCAAGCGGTTGTTTGTGTATGTTAGCTTTTTATTTACATGAAAATATGAAAAATGCTTAACCTATCGGGCTTGAAATCCAACCACAATTTATCCAAAAGACAAACAATATGAGCCCGTGAGACATTAGCGTAAATTGATAACTGGTATATAGAGGAATATGAAGGTAACCGTAGATTTCCACTAGATAGCATAAATTCTGTTTTGGGATGCATCCCATGTGAGTATGTTTATTACGGAATTTGTGCCCGTGAATATGATAAGTTGCTTAAGATGGATTCTCTCAACATTTGTTGTGGCTAAACCTAACGTTATTCGGACTTGCATCCTTTTGATTGCAATCATCATTGTATTTTCGGACTCCTTTTCCCTCGATCCCATGGCTTTCTTGTTTTTTGACTCTTCGTGGGCTTTTTATGTAATGCACCGGAGCAAAGAGGTATCCAGATTTAGAGTTTTGATCCGGCAAACACCTCATATGAAGACAACCCTCGCAAAATTGATGCTTACAAATTATTAGTGGCATATGGAGCCTACTTACAACACTCACAGTAGGTAAATCTAATATTGATTTTGGGCCGGGATTCTTTTTACACGCGTAATCATCCTTTCCTCCTTCACGTCCGCTAGGACCCATGACTTTCTTTTTGCCGTTGAATCTGTTCATCCGTTTTTTGGAAATATAATGCTCACAGGACCACACCCTGCAAGATTAACAAAGATGAAAATTCAAAAAGAAAAAAAATCATTAAATCAAATAAGCACATATAGACTTATTATGTATAATATCAAATAAATATAATAAGAATATACAAGGTAGTCAATAAAATATTTAATTGAAACAAAAAAGATCAGTTATAATTAACGGATAGTTTGTTATGTACACACCAACTGCAAAAGGATTATTGGTAAAGAAGTACAAGAATACAAGTTTTTAGGTCGAAACGGTTATACATCATTTATGGTGTGGTATTTGGATGATTGAGATGGAAAAAATCGAGTCCTATTTTTCAGCATGTTTTTTCCCTCTTACAGAATTTTAATTATGTATCAGATTACTCAATTTCTATGTAAAAGTATAACTGTTCATCACAGAAAACTGCATTTTAGTACCGCTCATTCGTTATCTATTTTGTTATATATCGGTACTATTAATCAGTGTCTGCTCAGTAATTACAGTTTACATGTACTCATGATCAAATACTGGAAACACATTCAAAATCATGGATATAAACGTTTTGGAGCCGACACTGCAAACAGAACAGGAAATCGACCGATATCCAAAAAGTTCTTTTGGAAATAAACATGTGTACACAATTTTGGTCCAACACAATACAAGTGTACACACAACTCTTTGGCATGGATCATGGTGGGGCTGCCCATGGCATACAAGATATGATGAAGTGGGCACATGGGGGACAAGAGTTATAAATGCTAAAAGTGTTGATGTGATGTATGGCATCATGTCCCCATCTTTTCATCGTCCCTTCTTTGCAGTTACATCACCTTATTTTTATTGTTTGTTTATTTTTCTTTGGTGCCTATAAAAGCATACCAGTGAGCAAGGAAAGGTCACTCTCTCATTCATGTATATTCTATAGTTTTTCATTTCTTAGTTTGTTTTTTTTAGCTTGAGAGTGAGTGGGCTTCAACTTGGTTTCTTCTTCTTCTTCCCTCTTGAAGAATTTTTTGGAGAGTTTCATTAAGAAGGTTGAACAAATAACCAAAATCTTATATCTCTTTTTTCAAGTGTTGATAATATTATTATTTCTTTTCTTTACATTCTTTGTTTTTCTTTTATTCATCATGCTTAACTAATTTTCTTGGTGGTGGTAAGTAAGGAAGTGAGATGAAAGGTTTTGCCTCTTCCTCCTCTTGTAATTGTTTAATGTGCTTAACATGATTATAATTTAAAGATTGTTTTATATATTGATGTGATATGGTATTTTGAAACCATGGTTACTTGTAATCTTTTCATATACCATATTCACTCCCCTTCCTTATTTAACAATGTTTAAGTAGAATCAAATTGATGTTAAGTTTGCTAAGTTTGGATACGGTATTTTATAACCGAATGCTTGACAAACCCTCGGATTTCATATACTTTATACCATCACAAATCCTTAGCAAAGTTAACACTAAAACTATTTGCTCTCACTCACTAACTTGTATTTTTGATGTTGCGGTATGGTTGCTAACCCTTGTGTTTAGTGTTGATACCCCAAGCCCGGACATACAATAGTAAGTGAATAAAACGGACTAGTTTCGTATTTTGCGAAGAATGTCGGTAATTGACGACTTGTGCCTCGCAACCGCTTGACAAGTCGTGTTTCATGCCGGGATCAATGCGAAAACGGACAACTCATGATCAAAGGAGCGTCGAGAGAATCGTCGCGATTCAACCTTCCGAGCCAAAACCACAACCATTCTTTCTTAACTTGTTTTCCTTATTTTTCTTGTTTTCGTATTTTATATTTTTTGTGACAAAACCAACCAATTCGTTAATTTGTTGAACCTTAAATCAAAAGACCTAATACACAATTCCCTACGGATCGACCCGTACTTGCCGGCTCGCCACAACGCGCCGTGCACTTGCGGTTTATAAATAGTAAAACGAGAACGATCTCGCATGCGCAATCCATTTCCTTCATTTCATATTCGTTTCCAAAACATACGCGTTTGCGCACGCGGGTGAGTTCCCAAAAAGTTTTTGGCACCGTTGCCGGGGAACTTGGTAGTATTGGGTATTGTTATTTCTGGTTCTTACTAACAAAACTAACTTTTAACTCAATTTTTTTCAAAACTAACAAATTCTTGTCACTTTGTTATCTATCCTTGCAACCTGCGAGCACTCTGTAATTCAACATAAAAATCAATTTATACCATTAGAATACTAATATAGCCTAGAGAACCCATACAAAATTTCATCTCCTCTCCTCGGATGTTGACCGGCGACATTGCCTGATAATCCGAGCTCGCCGGCCCTTTGAGGGTATTTTTGATTTTTTTTGTTTTTGTGTGATCTCCAGTGCAGTGTTTGAACTCTAGTGGTATTGTTTGATTTTTATAATTTTGAGTGTGAGGAATTGGGGCATATATATATCGCTTTTTGACACTAAATATCGTATTTTCCGATATTTCAGGTTTTCATGGAATTACGACCAGCGATCGTACGGAGCGAAGCTCAAACTCAATTTCAAGACGTTAGTGAAGTATAATGCCAAAGATCCGGGTAGTTTGACCCACGCAAGCGAACAATCAAAGACTCGGATCACTTTCAAAGGGGTTTTCTTAACCAAATCACATCGGTAAGTATTTCCTAACGCATTCCTCTTGAATCCGACGCATTCTACTATTCTATCTTCTGCAAGATTCTTCGCACAAGCTTGCCACCAATTTGCATAGAGAACAAACCGTATTTTTTGCAGCGCTTAAATTTAAACGAAAAAAAGAATTGCTTAAATTGCTTCATGTCATGAATTCTTTTATTGATTGCGCATTTGCATCTTAATACGGATTTAAGGGCAAAAATGCCAAACAAGATACGGTAAATGATTTCATCACCTTTTCTCCGTAGCCCACAAATCACAAAATTGCATTCTTGCATACCCACAGTAATTTAAAATCAACTAGACTTTGACTTTAAGGAATTCACGCTCACTAGAAGAAATTAACTGTGTTTAGAACACCGCTTAATAGTATATCGTTCACGGGGTGTCTAGGCAAGTGTTCAAGAGAAATGGTTATCTAATTAAGAAACTTCACGAAAGCGTTGGAAAACCTCCCCTTATCTCTTGCACTTACCTGGCTTCGTGATCCGTATATCTTGAGCTCGTTTCTCAACACAGTTTTACTTCAACAATCAGGTTCTTGTGCAGGTCTAGTTGACTAGCATAACATAAACTGTTAGGGGTGTGATATTCTTTGTTTTTGTGATATTTGTGAATTCTTGTTGATATGGGTAATACACGATTTAATTTAATTTTTCACGATTCTTATTCTTTTGGTTATACTCAATCCCAATTCACTTGTTCAAATTGCCAAGATTCTTCCAAATTCATGACAACTGTCCTTTCTTAGGGGGTGACCAACCGTCCCAGATTTTTGATAATGGTCACCCACCTAACATTCTTGAACCCAGTCCCACTTCAATTAGAAATCTAATGATTGAAGATTTAGAGAAAGAGGTCGACAGATTGACCACTTTAGCATCACCACTATCACAACCCTCCTTACCTGAAACAATTGAATCATCATTAGGGAACGATAGTGAGATGAATGTTAAGTTGACCGTTTTAGAGAAGAATATTGAAGTGATGATTGAGGTTGAGAATCAAACAGCTGCTATGCCAGCCCTGTGTATACACCAGTCTGAGCAATTATTTCACGCTCAAGATCAATCTTTGGCTAAAATAGAAGAACAAGCGAAACATTTAGCTGTGAGGATTCTAAGGAGTGAACACAATCAATTGGAGCCCAATAGTGTTAATGTATGTCATCTAGGAAGTCACCCAAGTAAGATAAACGATCAATTGAATTTTGATGATTTCAATGATGACGATGCAATTGAATTGACTAAGTGTTATCAGGACACACAAGAAAAATCTCCGACTGATTTTTGCATTCCAATTTTAGAGGAGGAATCTCATGAGTTTTACGGGTATGGTTTGGATGGATTGTCAGAAAAGATCAATGATCAGGAACCCATAATTTTTGTATCATTTAGTGATATTGTTTCGGAAGAAATGTTAGGTGGAAACCTACTTTTTTGGATGACATATACCTACCCATTTATGAATGTGATGAAGAAGAAATGGTATTGGGAGAGTTAGAAAACCATAGTGATAAGAATAGGATTGTGAAAAATCATAAGGAGGAAGACAACATTGAAAAATATTCTTTCATATCAAGTTTTGAGGAAATTTTTGCGGATGGACTTGATATTCTTGGTGAGCTTGAGTCAGGATCTATTTGGGAACATCCTAAAAACCTTTCTTTTGCCGAACTTTTTGCGGATGAACTCCAGTTTCTACACGAACTTGACTTTGGAACTCAATATGTGCTTTATGAACATTCAATTCATCCAGGAAACAATTCTTTGACCTCTTCAAAACTTCATCTTCATTTTCAACGTCTTCCGATCCCTACTTTTACACGCCCATGCCCTTCACTAACATCTAACATATACCTTTTCTTTTTCTTTTTCTTTTTTATATACATATTCTTTTACCAACCATTGCACTATATAGACAAAATCTTTAAATGGCTGGTATTAATTTCTGGACTAACCCAGTCTTTTAACATGTAAGTGCTGTAATTAGTCTTAGTTTTTTTCCTTTTCCTTTGAATAAAATTCTCACCCTGGTGTCTAAATCTAGCTACCGGAGAAGGGGGCAATGATGAGGACATCGTAAAACTTAGGTTTGGGGGTGAGCGCTGTGTTTATTTTGCTGCATCATGTGTATATTATATATTCTGTATTGCATACATATTAAAAACCCATAAAAATTGAAAAAACTTCCTAAAAATACAAAAACTTTATCATGTTGACTATCGGGGGAACTTAGATTCAAAGTCTGACGATTCGGTTGATAAGTTAGAAATAACTAAATTCTTGTTGTGAGATTGATGACCTGAAAGATAACCCTCTCTTGTGTTTAAACGTTGCTAATATACGTCTTTTATATCACTTACACGTGTCGTATATTTTTGAGATTTAATGAAAGTCGCACATGTCTATAAACTTTTAAAATTGATAAATATCTTTAGGATCAAACATGTTTGTTCTGAGTTATGTAATGTCAAGAATAGTTCATAAAGTAAGGTGAATATGAAGGATATTATTGAGGTTTTAACAGAAACTATAAGTCTGAAAAATAACCCATTTAAAACCTTGTTGGGGTAATTACATACCTTATCCACATGTAACGTCTTCGGATTTAAAAGAAAAAGCTGGCTATATCTCCGTTTTCACTGAGTTCAGAATATTTTTTTAAAAAATGAGTCTTTTGTTTTGTGGCCTTGGTAACTTGGATAATTAAGTCCTTGGGGTGTCTCCACACCTAATACCCTAAAACCATCTGGTTTGGGAGTCATTGACCCAAAACTCGCTAAGTTTCCAATCGCCAGATAAAACAAGCTAAGCAAGTATTCTCTCCGAGTTAAAAGTCCTCACGGTTCTTTGTGGGAAAATAATCTTGGCGGAGATGAATTTTCTATTAAAACAGTTTTTTCGTGGAGATATGAAGGTTTGTATTTATTAAGACGTTTTGCACGATAAAGAAAGGTGTGTATGAACAACAACAGGTGAAAGGTAGGAGTGAAACCTCAGATTTAGGTTCTCTGTTAAAAATGATTTTATATTCTGACTTGAAACCTAACTTGAGAACAAAAACTTGAGAAAACCGCAACTCCTTTCAAAACTCGTGTGATCCTTTAGAAGTCTATCCTGGTCTGTAATTATGACATAATGACCCTAATCAAGTTCTTAAAACCTTATGTGGACACTATCCGCACAATCACGTAAAGACGCGTATGAGTTTATGTTAAACAAATAGTGAGAAGTGAAAAACAGGGTTAAACGTTTCTAACTTGGGTGATAGAACTTCCAACTTTGATCTCAAACTTAATATTAGAATCAACAGTCTCTCCACGATGCTAACTTGACTGGATTTTGTGGGTGTAATCCGCTGAAAACCCTCAGGAGACAACACTCTTCCTACTATGGACACCTAGAGGTTTAACGGCTTGTTGCACATGCTCAGTGCAATCGCGTTCCCTGCAAAAGTGAGACTAGGATTTTTTTTTGCTCGGGACGAGCAAAAGATAAGTTTGGGGGTATTTGTTCATCACAGAAAACTGCATTTTAATACCGCTCATTCGTTATCTATTTTGTTATATATCGGTACTATTAATCAGTGTCTGCTCAGTAATTAAAGTTTACAGGTATTCATGATAAAATACTGGAAACTCATTCAAAATCACAGATATAAATGTTTTGGAGCCGACACTGCAAACAGAACAGGAAAACGACCGATATCCAAAGAGTTCTTTTGGAAATAAACATGTGTACAAAATTTTGGTCCAACACAATACAAGTGTACACATAACTCTTTAGCATGGATCATGGTGGGGCTGCCCATGGCACACAAGATATGATGAAGTGGGCACATGGGGGAGAAGAGTTATAAATGCTAAACGTGTTGATGTGAGGTATGGCATCATGTCCCCATCTTTTCACCGTCCCTTCCTTGCAGTCACATCACCTTATTTTTATTGTTTGTTTATTTTTCTTTGGTGCCTATAAAAGAAGACCAGTGAGCAAGGGAAGGCCACTCTCTCATTCATGTATATTCCATAGTTTTTCATTTCTTAGTTTTTTTTTGTTTAGCTTGAGAGTGAGTGGGCTTCAACTTGGTTTCTTCTTCTTCTTCCCTCTTGAAGCTTTCTTTGGAGAGCTTTATTAAGGAGGTTGAACAAGTAACCAAAATCTTGTATCTCTTTTCTCAAGTGTTAATAATATTATTGTTTATTTTCTTTACTTGCTTTGTTTTTCTTTTATTCATCATGCTTAACTAATCTTCTTGGCGGTGGTAATAGTAAGGAAGCGAGATGAAAAGATTTTCCTCCTTCTCCTCTTGTAATTGTTTAATGTGCTTAACATGATTATAATTTAAGGATGTTAGTTATATGTATACCCTAGAGGCCATTACTGTACATACGATGTATATTGCAGTGGATGCTTGGACATATATATGGAGGACTTTCTTGCTCGATATGATAGTATGCTATCTGATTGCTCTTTATCTTAACATGTACAATGATTGTCTCTATGTTACATGTTGATAAAGCCCTTAGGATGAGTACTTGACTAACGGAATTATGATGCAGATCATACTAGTGGGGACAGTGTAGTCGCTAAGTACATCATTCAAATGTTCCTAGTCGTAGGTGTATCGAGACAGGGCATCGATATACCATAGTAGACTAGCGTATAGCTTCTCGACCCATGTAGATGGGCCATAGATGATCCCATATCCATTGGTGTTTGACATCAGAGACAGTATACGGGTGCTCAGTGAAGACTGGGTACACTGGACGGACTCGCCGAGAACTCCCAGATGGTATTATACCTCACGTCAGATGGCAGTTCTCTAGTGACACTGGTACATGTTAGTCTGTAGACCCGAGATCGTCATAGAGTCTTTTGTGATTCCCATTGTGCTTTGATTTCCACCTTACCATGTTCAAAAAAACGTGCAAAACGGTGGATTTTGGGTACAGTCCCGAGTCACATGGAGGCAATGAGTGATAGGAGGGGTTTCGTCTCTCCCGGTATTGGGAGTTGATGTTGCGCTGTGCTCGATTGGCTATAACAGGAAGTCCCTGGCCAGGGCTGCTTCAGAGATATACTGGTAAGTGTTATCAGTAGTTTCTCGACCCGTTATGAGCCTCATATCGACACGACTTATCGAGTTACTGAGGTCTGACGTTTACCACCCCTAGACGAGATATGCAACATATTAGACGAAGAGACCGGACTGTATGGTAGTGTTACTGATTAGATTTGCAGGAGTATGAGTAGGCTTGCTTGTTGATTTTCTGATCGCTCAATACCCGGGTGGCCGTTACGTTTAGCAGACCGCTTGCGGCTTGTGGGTGTTTGATATGATCATCACCTACTGCCGGCATATTGACGAGTCTTTAGAGTCCTACATAGAGGTTTCCTGGCTCAAGCGAAACGGAGTAGGAGCACATATGCGATACGTGCGGGACCGAGATTAATACGATATGCAATAACGTATTCTATTCTCGCGTCATGTGACATCGGTCGGTTATATGAGATATAGCCGGGTTATCGAATCAAGAGTTGATTCGATGAGTTGTTGCATTTGATATTAGACGGTTATATATAATATCGCCGGATTATTAAATTAATTGTTGATTTAAAGTATAATTATATATTTGATATATTAATTACATTAACTAATATTAATTCACTTAAGATTTCTTTTCTCACTTGGTTTGTGCACATTGTATATATGTGATATATGCAAGTGTACATTATTTTGTGTCATGCTTGATGATACATGGATATGGGTGTGTGTATGACTTACACCATACTTGATTTAATTGCTAGGGTTTTATTTATTTTGGTAATTACAAAATGGTGGCATTTTGTCTTGAATGAAAGCTTGTAGAAGCTTGTAGTTTGCATTGACCAAGTCCACTCTTTTGTTTTGCCAAAGATATTTATTAACCCAACCAATTAAACCTAGCCATGGTTAACACTCTACAAGGGTTAAGGGATGTCATATACTCACCATGGTTTGTTTTCTAACCTCATGATTTATTTTTCATTCACTTGATAATTATCATGAGAGTTATCTTCTTATTCCTCAAAGCTTTCTAGCTTCAATGGAGATGTGAGAAAATGAATAAGAAAATGAAATCTAAAGTGAGCCCACTTCCTACTTCATCATCCTCTACTACTTGCTATTTAGTATAGAGTGTTTGCTTCACTAATTCCGTAATTAGTGAAGAGATAGCTTGGATTAGTGTCTCCTCGACGTAGATCATCTTCGGCCTCGAAGACATCGAAGCAAGCATATTCGTTTCTTCATGGGAGCCTCTCTAGAGTCCGGAGTTCACGGTCGCAGCGAAGGGACTACTGCACGGAGCTATTGAAGTGAAGGACTGGTCTACAAAGGTTGTATTCCTTGCTCACTAGACTTGCAAAGTGTTTGCATTTACTTTTCCGTCGATTTCTAGTTAACGATTCTTAGTTAGGGTTTGCTAGAACGGCAAATTTTTGAATTTGGCATGGACGATACCTCCCGAAACCTTACTGCCGTCCTAGGTAACCCTGCAGTGGTATCAGAGCCATGCTACAGATTTATACGGATTTTGTTAAGATTACGAAACCTAAATACTACGAAACTTGCAACGCCTAAACCTGCTCTCTGTCGTTTTTAAATAATTGTCTAAAATTTTTTTAAACAAGTACAGAGTGCTATATGTGATATAACATGAACACTGATAAAATTTGAGGCAATTCTGGAATTTTTTGGCCGGCCACCACCTAGGTCATCTCGGCCAAATCCGAGCCCCCCTGAAATTTTGTCTGTGTTCCAGAGACTGGGTTTTGGTGTTTCAGGTGGTGTTTATTTTTGCTAATTTTACATGTGATGTAATCTTACACTATAAGCAATTCAGAGTGTTTCGTATTTGTAGTTTTAACAATGTTTCGGGTTTTTCACATATTGTCTAGGCGAAATTAGAAAGTTCGATCGAATGTCAAAAACCCATTTTTCCAAGTTTAACGTATTCGGAAAAATATGCAAGTGATTCTGTGGACCCTCTAGAAGAACGAAACCTTAACTCGATTATGTGACCGTCAGAACCGTCACTAAACCCTATGGTTTGTGGTGGTTCAGCGTTGTCACATGTGAGGCGTTGGTTTGACCCTTCTACGGCCGGTTCATAGGCATTGTGGCATCTTCTGGGTATTATTAAAACTGTGCTCAAGTGTTGAGCTGTCGGGAAATTGTGGGATTTTGATGAATCGATCGAAAAGTTTAACGTCGTCCGGATATTATGTGATGGGATACAATATTTGGAATCCACAAATGTAGTTATGAGATAACTGGTTTGAATTTTATAAATCTAGCAGTTTAGTCTCATTTGATCGGTTACCACGGGATTTTGATGTGATCAAAACTCCGTCGCAATCATGTAGCGTACGCGGATACTTGCTGGGTAAACTTAATAGATATCCATGCCCCCTAGCCCTGACCAAGTGACTGTAGGAGAACCCTGTCGCCAAAAGCATCCGTTCGGGTGCTCGCGGCAGCGGTGTTCCGCCTTAGTGCACTTCGTTGACGGTATAGGGGGTGCGGCCGTCTACTAAAGTTTCCGACAAGCATTCGATCAGGATGTCGGGAATCTTGTTGAATTGCCCGACTTGATATTGAAAAGTGTTTTCGAGATCGAGACTAAAATGCGGGGTTTATAATTGTTAGGCATGCGATGTCTAAGGAATTCATTTGGTTAGGCATGCGATATCTAAGGTGGTTGCGGATTCCAACTGTTGTAGTTTTTCACTTTCTTTTCTGCGACCGTAAGTGTAATATGTGGTGTATCGCCGGTTTCGTTGCTATACGTCAACGACAATTGGGATACGCATATTTACTTACGTTGATGACATGTGATGTTATGTGTTGCTGTGATATGTTATATTGGATTGTCGTGTTTTGAATATCCGGGGTTTTTATGTGATATGAGAGTTTTCATTTTCATTCATGTAAAATTCATTATATGTAATATTATTTTATTGGGGCACTTCCGGATTGAGGATGATGTCACCATTGTATATTATTTTCTTTTCCGCATTAGGATAGACCCAAGCGGGGAGCACAAGTAACCGGGTTCTAGGGTCCAGTGGGAGACCATCTCGAGGAGTCGAGACCGGGTCTCCTAACTCTAGAAATGGTAGGGTTGCTTGCCGCTCTCGTAGGGGTCTAGGGTGTGGGATTGGCTATTCATCACGACCGTGGAATCCGTGTTTTATACAGGCTTAATTTAAAACACGGAAATCCTAGTATATCCAATATCTCATATATTGTTTTCTGCTGCGATATCTGTGATGTGATCATTTGATATATTGATGAGATGAATACATGATATAGTATATGCGATATATTATATAGACATTACTTATGTTTTACACCCGCGGTAGTCCTGCCCCGCTCTGCCGTTAGTTACCTAACCTAACAGTACACGAAGGGACATCGAGGCGAATGCGGATGGCATAAGCGTATGTTGTATTTATCTGTGATGTTTAGGTAACTTAAAATGACGGGACTTCATTAATGAGATTAATGAAATAAAAAAAACCTAAAGATGTTGTGGAATCGAATTTTCAAAAACAGGTAGCTCTAGTTGTTGCTTTGCATAGCGGTGTTCCTTGTAGAACATCCAGCACCTTATTCGATAAGGAAAGAGACGAGATCCCTTCACCGGGAGTGACCTCTTTAGAAATAACTGGCAGATGCTACAACCCTCGATTTTGTCTTTTGATTGATTTTCTAGTTCTTGCTTTGCATGGTAGTATTGTGAATATCCTGCACCTTATTCGATAAGGAAAGAGCCGAGATCCCTTCACCGGGAGTGACCTCTTTAGCAAAACTAGCAAAGGTCTCAAAAACACTCCATTTAAATCATTTGATTCTACAACGATATCAAGTTCATTACGCAAAAGATTTTTTTAAAAACGTGTCGTAGCCCTCCGTCATTTCAGATAAGTACTTCATACTATTAGTGCTACGTTTGTTGACCTCCGTCAAGGCGTAGTGTGCGGTAGCTATTTATGCTTATCTGCATAAGCATACGATGAGATTGGATTAGGGTAGTCGTGTGGCCTTGTTGACCTCCGTCAAGGATCATGCAGGTGGGTTTAATTCAATCAAGAAATGTACGGGTTGAACTTGACTAGTAGCCTATGGTTTGTTGACCTCCGTCATGGTCATAGGATGCTAGGGGTAAAATATTATCAGGAATTTCAAGTGTTGAAATTTGCAATGAGATTGCATACCTCCTATGAGATAATTGGATCCCGATACCCACTGCGAGTAAGAGTTACTCCTGAGAGAGTTTTACACATTACAATTAGACGATCAAGTAGGTGTCTAGAAAAGTGTCAACGGGGTTATGCCCCTAGGAAAACGAGATTTATTCTAATTAGGTTCGTGCGAAAGCATGGGGAACCTCCCTCAAAGTACTGGCACTGGCCTGGCTGAAAAATTGGCGAACTTGTAGGGTGTAATTAATCCCGACTAGTCTTTTCTTTTAGGGTTTGAAGAAAGATTTGACTAAAACAGTGGGAGCCATCCTGATTAGATAAAATAATAACCAATCTAATCTTACAAGAGCATACGCTGAGTGTTTTCTTCTCTCTCTCTCCAGGTAGCGACTATGTCACGCCTTAATCAAGATAATAATACGGATGTATTGACCGAACCCATTTATTATACTGCGTTGGGGAACGTTGGTCCCGCTCCAACTTATAATTATTATAAGACCGAGTAGGAAATAGGGGATTACCAGAATTTCTGTACCGCCCAAACGAAAAAAGTACATGATGATGCATCTTCTTCGGGTGTGTTCATTACCGGAAACTGTTTCTCAGTATCCTTTACATCCTGGGTATGAGATACCGGATCCGGATCCCACAAATGTAATCTGTTATATGGGCTACAGAAAGGTAGAGAACTGAGAATGGATGATAAGTTTTAAGAGTTAAAAACAGTGCAAGTGTTGCATCCACGTATGTTGGCAGTTATCACCCTGTATTACCAAATACATTGATTCTGAACGAATGTTATTAGATACCGAACCTGATATACAACATCATATCAGTCTCTTTATTAGTAAAGAAGGATATAATTTTGTATTGATGGATAATGTTTTGAACATTTCCTATATCAAAAGTTGATCGGTTCAGGCACGTTATCTAAAATCATATACGTTCTAAATCAAACCACGGTTCTTAACGTACAGAATACACACAAGAGGAAGAGTTCAGAAATGAACAAATTCTTCTTGAGGCATTGTAGACCAGGTCATATCAATGCGACCCGACTAGCCAAGTTACATTTATATGCATATTTAAATCAGTTTGAATTTACATCTTGTGAAACTTGCCAGTCATGTCACAAAGATAAGATGACCATAGCTCCGTTTATTAGAAACAGAGAAAGAGTTAGTGAACTCTTGGGATTGATACATGATGATGTATGTAGGTCCCCTGTCTACACATGCCAGGACTGGTTCTTTATACTTCATTATATTCACTGATGATCTCTCAAGATTCGCACATGTGTTCCTGTAGAAACACAAGTCTAAACCTTTTGAGAAATTCAATGAATATAAATCAGAAGTAAATAACCAAAATGGGTATAAGTATTATGTCCTATGATGAGATCAAGGAGGAGAATACTTGAGCACGGAATTCTTGGACTATTCTAAAGGAGAATGAGATTCTCTCTCAGCATTACTCCTCTGTATACACCACAATACGTCGGTGTATCAGGGCGGAGCAATCGCACCCTATGAGATATGGTGTGCTCTATGATGAGTACTACCGAGTTGCCTATTTCCTTTTAGGGGTTATTCACTTGAGAAGCTGCATACCTATTGAATAGAGTTCCAATCAAATCAGGTGCCTACCACTCCATATGTGATATGGTATGGGAAAAGCCCATCTCTTAAGGATGTTAAGATTTGGGTTGTCCGGCCTATGTCTAAAAGCAAAATCCGGACAAGCTTGAGGCAAGGTCAGTTCTGTGGAAGTTTGTTGGATATCCCAAACATTCGTAAGAGAATATCTTCTACCGAACCGAGGAACAAAAGGTGTTTTATTTCTCGGCATGCCACCTTTTTAAGAAAAGGATTTCTTGTGAAGAAATTAGTGGTCATGAGGTGGAACTGGAAGGAGTTCCAGCTATACAAACTACAGCTGATGATTTGGTAGAACCGGAGAATTCAATAGCTCCCGACGAACCTCAACCTCTCCGCCGATCAGGTAGGGTTCCTTACCCACCTGAGAGATACTTCGGTTTTCTTTATGACAGTAGGAGCGAGGATTGCATCATGAGATGATGACCCAACTAGTTTTGAGCAGGCCATCAAGAGTGGGGACTCTGTAAGAATGGCTGGATGCTAAACGATCTGAGATGGAATCCATATACACCAACAAAGTATGGACTTTGGTTTCTTTATCTGAAGAGTTAAATCCCCATCAGGAGCAAGTATATCTTGAGAAGATTACTTGGTGTACATGAAAAAGTTGAGACTTTCAAAGCTAAGACTAGTTGTAAAAGGTTCTCGTCATCGACCAGGTGTGGATAATGATGATACCTTTTCTAATGGCTATGCTTAAGTCCATCTAGATCCTACTTGTCATTACTACATACCATGACTACGATATCTGACGGTTGGGTGTCATGATTGCTTTTCTAAATAGTGATTTAGAAGAGAGCGTCTATAAGTACATAGCCAGAAGGCTTCGTAGACAGTAGGAGCAGCGGAAACGTGTGCAAGTTGCTTTATGAGTTAAAGCAGGCATCGCGGAGTTGGAACGTCTGTTTTGATGTGGTAGTCAAAGAGTTTGACTTCATCAAAATGGTAGATGAACCTTGTATATACAAAAGGTAGTAGGGAGTATGGTGGTGATCCTCGTATTTTACGTGGATGACATACCCTTGATAGGAAATGAGTTTCCTATGCTACGCTCGGTTAATATCCTCTTATCACAACGATTCTCCATATAGGATCAAGGTGATACCACCTAATGCTGGGTTTTGGATTTATGAGATAGATCTAAATGGATGTTAGGATTCTCACTAGGTGTAGTGAGATGGTATCAATCGATCCTGGGGAGAATTACTGGAAAGCTTCTAGGGTGGTAAGGTCGACTGAATGCCAGTCACAGGCATTTTCTTTACCCTCAGTAGAGGGACGGTATGTTGGAAGAGTTCCAAGCAAGATACCGAGGCAAACTAGACGATAAAGGCTGGATACATCGCTACCAAGGATGCTACCAAAGAGGCAGTTTGGATGTACACTAGTTCATGAGATGAACTTTGTTCCTACCATTGTGTGACAACGGAGTTGTGGCGTTGGCTTAGGAACCCCCGTCCCATCAGTGATCCAGACATATTTTTAGGCAGTATCACCTGATCATGGAGATGGATGATCTCCAGGGAGATCGAGGATAGGAGAGTAGACTTAGAGGTTAACACGGCGGATCCACTCACAAAGGCCTTTTCCCAGTAGAGACTTTTATGGGATGGTTGAGTATGTGATACTTCAACCACTGCTGATTGTTGGGTATGAGATACGACAACAGATGGCCCTAGTACAAGTGGAAGATTATTAGTTATATGTATGCCTTAGAGGCCATTATTGTACATACGATGTATATTGTAGTGGATGCTTGGACATATATATGAAGGACTTTCTTGCTCGACATGATAGTATGCTATCTGGTTGCTCTTTATCTTAACATGTACACTGATTGTCTCTATGTTACATGTTGATAAAGCCCTTAGGATGAATACTTGACTACCAGGATTATGATACAGATCATACTAGTGGGGACAGTGTGGTCGCTAAGTACATCCTTCAAATGTTCCTAGTCGTAGGTGTATGAGACAGGGCATCGATATACCAGAGTAGACTAGCATATAGCTTCTCGACCCATGTAGATGGGAGATGGATAATCCTATATCCATTGGTGTTTGACATCAGAGATAGTATACGGGTGCTCAGTGGAGACTGGATACACAGGATGGACTCGCCGAGAACTCCCAGATGGTATTATACCTCACGTCAGATGGCAGTTCTCTGGTGACACTGGTACAGGTTAGTCTGTAGACATGAGATCGTCATAGAGTCTTGTGTGATTCCCACTGTGCTTTGATTTCCGCCTTACCATATTCAAAAAAACGTGCAAAACGGTGGCTTTTGGGTACAGTCCCGAGTCACATGGAGGCAATGAGCGATAGGAGGGGTTTCGTCTCTCCCGGTATTGGGAGTTGATGTTGCGCTGTGCTCGATTGGCTATAACAGGAAGTCCCTGGCCAGGGCTGCTTCAGAGATATACTGGTAAGTGTTATCAGTAGTTTCTCGACCCGTTATGAGCCTCATATCGACACGACTTATCGAGTTACTGAGGTCTGACGTTTACCACCCCTAGACGAGATATGCGACATATCAGACGAAGAGACCGGACTGTACGGTAGTGTTATTGATTGGATTCGCAGGAGTATGAGCATGCTTGCTTGTTGATCTTCTGATCGCTCAATAACCAGGTGGCCGTTACGTTTAGCAGACCGCTTGCGGCTTGTGGGTGTTTGATATGACCATCACTTACTGCTGGCGTATTGACGAATTTTTAGAGTCCTACATAGAGGTTTCCTGGCTCAAGTGAAACGGAGTAGGAGCACACATGCGATATGTGCGGGACCGAGATTAATACGATATGTGATACCGTATTCTATTCTCGCGTCATGTGACATCGGTCGGTTATATGAGATATAGCCGGGTTATCGAATCAAGTGTTGATTCGATAAGTTGTTGCATTTGATATTAGCCGGTTATATGTAATATAACCGGATTATTAAATCAATTGTTGATTTAATAATTTAATGTATAATTATATATTTGATATATTAATTATATTAACTAATATTAATTCACTTAAGATTTCTTTTCTCACTTGGTTTCTGCACATTGTATATATGTGATATATGCAAGTGTACATTATTTTGTGTCATCCTTGATGATACATGGATATGGGTGTGTGTAAGACTTACACCATATTTAGTTTAATTGCTAGGGTTTTATTGATTTTGGTAATTACAAAATTGTGGCATTTTGTCATGGATGAAAGCTTGTAGTTTGCATTGACCAAGTCCACTCTTTTGTTTTGCCAAAGATATTTATTAACCCAACCAATTAAATCTAGCCATGATTAACTCTCTACATGGGTTAAGGGATGTCATATACTCACCATGGTTTGTTTTCTAACCTCATGATTTATTTTTCATTCACTTGATAATTCTCATGAGAGATCTTCTTCTTCCTCAAAGTTTTCTAGCTTCAACGGAGATGTAAGAAAATGAGTGAGAAAATGAAATCTAAAGTGAGCCCACTTCCTACTTCATCATCCTCTACTACTTACCATTTAGTATAGGGTGTTTGCTTCACTAATTTCGTAATTAGTGAAGAGATAGCTTGGGTTAGTGTCTCCTCGACGCAGATCATCTTCGGCCTCGAAGACATCGAAGTAAGCATGTTCGTTTCTTCATGGGAGCCTCTCTAGAGTCCGGAGTTCACGGTCGCAGCGAAGGGACTACTACACGGAGCTATTGAAGTGAAGGACCGGTCTACAAAGGTTGTATTCCTTGCTTACTAGACTTGCAAAGTGTTTGCATTTACTTTTCCGTCGATTTCTAGTTAATGATTCTTAATTAGGGTTAGCTAGAACGGCAAATTTTTGAATTTGGCATAGACGATACCTCCCGAAACCTTGCTGCCGTCCTAGGTAACCCTGCAAAGGATTGTTTTATATATTGATGTGATATGGTATCTTAAAACCATGGTTATTTGTAACCCTTTCATATACCATATTCACCCCCTTCTCTATTTAACAATGTTTAAGTAGAATCAAATTGGTGTTAAGTTTACTAAGTTTGGATACGGTATTTTGTGAACGAATGCTTGAGAAACCCTCGGTTTTCATATACTTTATACCATCACAAAGCCTTAGCAAAGTTAACACTAAAACTATTTGCTCTCACTCACTAACTTGTATTTTTGATGTTGTTGTATGCTTGCTAACTTTTGTGTTTAGTGTTGATACCCCAAACCCGGACATACAACGGTAAGTGAACAAAACGGACTAGTTTCGTGTTTTGCGGAGAATATCGGAAATTGACGACTTGTGTCTCTCAATCTCTTGACAAGTCGTGCTTCATACCGGGATCAACGTGAAAACGGACAACTCATGATCAAAGGAGTGTCAAGAGAATCGTCGCGATTCAACCTTCCGAGCCAAAGCCACGATAATTCTTTCTTAACTTGTTTTCCTTATTTTTGTATTATATATTTTTTGTGACAAAACCAACCAATTCGTTAATTTGTTGAACCTTAAATCACAAGACCTAATACACAATTCCCTGCAGATCGACTCGTACTTGTCGGCTCGCTACAACGCGTCATGCACTTGCGGTTTATAAATAGTAAAACGAGAACGATCTCGCATGCGCAGTCCATTTCCTTCATTTCATATCTGTTTCCAAAACATACGCGTTTGCGCGCGTGGGTGAGTTCCCAACAAGTTTTTGGTTGGTTTGCTCGGGACGAGCAAAAGATAAGTTTGGGGGTATTTGTTCATCATAGAAAACTGCATTTTAATACCGCTCATTCGTTATCTATTTTGTTATATATCGGTACTATTAATTAGTGTCTGCTCAGTAATTACAGTTTACAGGCATTCATGATAAAATACTGGAAACACATTCAAAATCACGGATATAAACGTTTTGGAGCCGACACTGCAAACAAAACAAAAAACCGACCGATATCCAAAGAGTTCTTTTGGAAATAAACATGTGTACACAATTTTGGTCCAATACAATACAAGTGTACACACAACTCTTTGGCATGGATCATAGTGGGGCTACCCATGGCACACTAGATATGATGAAGTGGGCACATAGGGGGACAAGAGTTATAAATGCTAAAAGTGTTGATGTGATGTATGGCATCATGTCCCCATCTTTTCACTGTCCCTTCCTTGCAGTCACATCACCTTATTTTTATTGTTTTTTTGTGCCTATAAAAGCAGACCAGCGAGCAAGGTAAGTCCACTCTCTCATTCATGTATATTCTATAGTTTTTGATTTCTCAGTTTGTTCTTGTTTAGCTTGAGAGTGAGTGGGCTTCAACTTGGTTTCTTCTTCTTCTTCCCTCTTGAAACTTTCTGTAGAGAGCTTCATTAAGGAGGTTGAACAAGTAACCAAAATCTTGTATCTCTTTTCTCATGTGTTAATAATATTATTGTTTCTTTTCTTTACTTGCTTTGTTTTTCTTTTATTCATCATGCTTAAATAATCTTCTTGGTGGTGGTAATGGTAAGGAAGTGAGATGAAAGGTTTTGCCTCCTCCTCCTCTTGTAATTGTTTAATGTGCTTAACATGATTATAATTTAAGGATTGTTTTATATATTGATGTGATATGGTATTTTGAAACCATGGTTACTTGTAACCTCTTCATATACCATATTCACTCCCCTTCCCTATTTAACAATGTTTAAGTAGAATCAAATTGGTGTTAAGTTTGCTAAGTTTGGATACGGTATTTTGTGACCGAATACTTGACAAACCCTCGGTTTTCATATATTTTATACCATCACAAACCCTTAGCAAAGTTAACACTAAAACTATTTGCTCTTACTCACTAACTTGTATTTTTGATGTTGCGGTATGCTTGCTAACCCTTGTGTTTAGTATTGATACCCCAAGCCCGGACATACAACGGTAAGTGAAAAAAACAGACTAGTTTCTTGTTTTGCGGAGAATATTGGAAATTGACGACTTGTGCCTCGCAACCGCTTGACAAGTCGTGCTTCATGCCGGGTCAACGTGAAAACGGACAACTGATGATCAAAGGAGCGTCGAGGGAATCGTCGCGATTCAACCTTCCGAACCAAAGCCACAGCCAACTTCTTTCTTAACCTATTTGCTTGTTTTCTTTGTTTCCTTATTTTCGTATTTTCTATTTTTTGTGACAACCAAACCATTCGTTAATTTGTTGAACCTTAAATCACGATACCTAATCACAATTCCCTGCGGATCGATCTGTACTTACCGACTCGCTACAACGCGTCGTGTACTTACGGTTTATAAATATTTAAAACGAGAATGATCTCGCGTGCGCATTCCGTTTTCTTTATTTCATATCCGTTTCCAAACACACGCGTTTGCGCGCGCGGGTGAATTCCCAACAATAACCAAGATTTTAGGATCTTATAGTTGCCCATTTCTTGTATAAACAAAGAGAAGGGGGAAATTGACTTGAAAAATGTGCATGAGTTTTTAGGTTCTCTACAAAACCCTTTTTCCTCGATTGAAATTTTGATGAAACTGATTATGAAGAGAAGAGAAGAAAACTAAAGCTAGCTAAGGATATTGATATCATCAAGGACGGAGCAATGCGTTTGAATTGCCGCCCTTTTCTTCTTATCTCTTCCTTTTTCTTTGTTTACTATGTGGAAATTACATATTTAATGTTTTGGTTTGTTATCATCCAACTCAGTGTCCAGTAGCTTCATTTATAATGGTGGCTATATTGGTATTTTCTGGTGTGTAAACACTAAAAACTTATATACCTATCAAATTTGTCCCAAAAGCGCTAATTTGTGGCCACTTCCATTCCCGAGTTCCTGAGGTTTGAACCTCACACTCTCCCTAACATGGATTCATATCTCATGTTAAGAGATCTTGATTAAGGTTGTAGAGGTGGGGATTCTTACTTGCATCCATGCAACTTTGGATGGTTAGGATCTTTCAACTGGACTGCTACATGAGAGAATTCGAGTTTGCTATTGTGTAAAAACCGCCACTCTAGTCCCGCTAAACTAGATGCCATTTGCATGATATTCTTTTATTGCACCAGAGTCGAATGCAATGTCTAATTAATTTCTTGGCCTTTCAAAATGGTAAAACAATGATAAGAAAATAACGAAAAATCCGGTCATAGATGGTCCATATGTAACCTCCTCGCCTAATCAGTATTAGAGTAAGGATTAAGTTGTGGGGGCAATGATGATGGCGGTAAAAGAGACTGTTGTACGGTACCATGCAAATATCGAGGAATGCAAGGAACGACAGAATAATAAATAGAGCGAGGTGCAAAAACAAATTGATTGAAGCGTACCATGTAGGCAATATCGGGTCGAGCTATAGTAAAGTAAACATTACCACCCACAAGCTGAGAGTAATTATTCGAACCCACCATGGTTTCCCCTCATCGGGATGCAACTTAACATTCAATTCCATAGGTAAGGTTCTTAAATGAAGACGATGATGACGATGATGCTGCATTTGAATCCTAACCCAATCTTAGTTAAAATGTAGAGCGCATCAAGGCACATAACTAATTAAGAGAAATGTAGGGCAAGACAAATCAAATACCCAACCCATTATCAAACCAAAATCCTATGATAAATAATTTTCCTATCCACTTTTAGGAAAATTACTTTTAAGGGTAAGTTGTCAAAAAGCCTCCGGCCTACTCGAGAGTTGTCTAAAAACAACTGCTCAAACTGTTTCCAAAAAAAACCTGGGGCTATATTTCATTTGGGCCGGGCATTTTTTCTCTCTTCATAAGCAGTTGTGCATAATATCCTAACAGTTGCAGCAGTTGTGCATAAGGGCGATCTCGCCCTCTTCAACGTCACCCACAACGACCCTACCTAACTCTACATATGCGACGGGCCTGCTATCCTGCAAAGTCTAGACCTCAAATGCTATCTGGAATCATCCCCTGACCTCTTCTTGGTAGCAAGGTTCATAGACCATGGAGATGGCGACAAGATTCATGAAACCACAAACTTTAAAGTTTTTAAGCTACATGAGTCCGAAAGCAGTGGGTCAGAGTCGACACCATTGGAAGCATGGCTTTCTTCTTGGGGTTCGGCCAGTTTATGGCGGTGTCAACCAAAGGATTTCCTAATGTCAGAATGAATTCCATCTATTTTACAGACGACTACCATGAAGAATACTACTTCCCTCATCCAGAAGAAGAAACACCTGCCGCCGCCGCGGGGGATATGGGCGTTTTTGGTATATAGGGAATTCGAGTTTCCAACCGTTGAATCTCAGTGACGACGATCTCCGCTGCCTCACTTGGCCACCGCCCATATGGTTTACACCTGCTCTGTCTTCTTGAACAAGTAAGTTATTCACGTAGTGCATCGTTACATTGTTATGCTTGACCATAAACTGGCATGGTCATTCCTCTATCCTTTTCCACTGAGATTCCATTGTGGAAAAACTATGTTGCATCCTGATGGAGCTCCTTTTCGGGCCTCCGTCAGATGTTGTCTTCCGTTGATCTCGCGATGGACTTAGTTGATTATCTTCCTTCGCGTGCGGGTCTCAATGGGTCTTTGGAGGAAGAGGTGGGGTGAGGGAGGTGTTGCCGAGTACCTGCAAAGAAGTCCCGGGTTGGTTTGGTACAACCAAGGACCCTCCGACGCTCAAGTTAGTGATGAGATCCGAGTAGAGTAACGGCATAAAAGTGTAAAAAATGGCTTACTTGACCCCTCTGTGATGGGGGTTTATATAGCGGTGGTGGCATGAAGCAGCAGGCGCGAGAATCTCGCCGGCAGTTACGCTCCCGACGTCACGCCCGCGTAAAGAGCGGATCGCCCATTAATGGGGATCGTGATGGCGTGGAACGTGGGACGTTGCTGGCGGAGAATCTGCGTGTGGCGAGATTTGCGGAGCGGCGGTTACGCCTGCGAGTGGTGGAGTTGGTCGGTCGGAGGGACCGATGAAGATGGCCTCAGCTGGGGAGCTCGAAGAAGAGCAAGAGGGCCGAGAGGACCGAGGAGTCTTGGTCCTGTGGCAGCTCAGGGCAAGCTGAGGGACCGAGGAGACCAATTTGCAGGGGGCCCCGAGGAGGGCCAGCTTACGCTTGCAGGTCGGGTACAAGGGTGGCCTGGCCGGCCCCTGTGGGTCCTTTCTTCTGAGTTCTGGGACACGTCACCTGCCACGTGTCATGATCTTGGGGATCGCCAACATTGAGTACTATCATTAGCCCCCACTCTTGTCCCGACCAGCTAGTGGTCGGGTCAGGAGTGGACTGCCGGGCCTCCCGAGGTGAGATCCCTTCTAGGGTTTCGTCAGGACGAGTCCTCGGGCCGTCAACTGTCTTTTCCGCTAGCGAACCAAGACGAGATCTCCGCACCTTAAAGAGGGTGTGCCGGTTCGTGCACCATGTAACTGAAGCAATGATCCACGTATTAAAGGATGACTGGCCGGTACGACGTATGCGGGCCTACAGTGCCCGATTGGATGCGGTTCAGTGCAGGACCGACACGTGGAGCGATCGGAGCCGCTGGGCGTGAGGAGTCGTTTCGGCGGGAGGTGACGGGCGCCATTGGATGCGGCCGTACGCGGCGATAAAACGGGGGCGGGGACCGCCTCAGGGCCCCCAACCTTTCATTTCCCTTCTTCCTTGAGTCGCTGCCGCTCGGCGTTCTTCTTCCTTTGGGATACATGGTTCGCTCCCACTCTTCGGGCGGCCCGCGCCGGGAGGAAGCTAGTGGCGTAGCTGAGCCCCCGGCTAGCTCACGCCCTCCGCCGGATTCTCTGCCGGCGGCAGGGCCGTCCATTTCGTCGATGGCATCTGGTGGTTTCTTTGGCGGCAGCCAGAGTCGTCAGCAGTTGCCCGAGTCCCAGACTGGGGACGGGGGGAAGGGCGAGGGCAGCCCCCTTCTCAAGAGGAAGAGGACGGTTTCTCGCGCGCCGTCGTCGAGGGCCCCTGAAGGGATCCTCGTGCAGGAAGGGGGCTCCGTCTTCACGGTTCCGTCTGGGCTTTCTGTCGCCGCTGGCCTGTCCGCCGGGATGGAGGAGTCGGCCGGGGGAAAGCTTCCGTGTGGCTCCTTGAGGGATCAATTGGAGGCCATGGCCCAAGGGGCGGTCCAGGTACAAATCCCTCCACGCGTATTTGTTTTGGTATGCCTTCCCTTGGTTCGGGTGCTTCCCGGTTTCTCATCGGCTTTCTGTCAGGTTCTTCAACACTGCGCCCTTGCCACTCGCATGGAGGCCGAAGGGGCGTTCCACGCCCCGAGGCCAGTGAAGGCGTTCCCTTCGGAGGTTGAGATTTTGCAACGCGACCTGCGCCAGGAGAGGGAAAAGGCTGACGTTGTGGCGGGCCGGGCGGAGGCTGCGGAGCTTGCCAACTCGGCGACTCGGGGTGCCCTTCGTCATCTGAACGCGTCTCTCCGGGTTGCCTATAGGAAGCTGGCGGACATGGCCGAACGCTTTGCGGCACTGGAAAAAGAGAGGGACGCCAGCAGGGGAGATGCCGAGGCGGCGCTGCTGAAGGTCCAAGTTGCCGAGGCTCGGGCTAAGAAAGCTGTGGCCGAGTATAACGCATCCGAGCAGTTTTACGCCGAGCTCGGGGAGTATTTTGTCGTCGCGTGGAACAAGGCTCTGGACGCTGTGAAGGAACGGCTTCCCGAGTTCGACGATGGTGAACTCCGTGCTCGGGTTCCGCTTCCGGCGACGAGGCCTCCGGTAAGAGATGGCGAGGGAAGCAGGGCGCTCCCCTGGTGGAAAAGTCTCCGGTGGTAGGGCCTTGGGCCGTGACGCCGGCGATGAAGTGGCCGAAGTAAGCCTCCGGGCAGCTTGTAGGGCTTGGGGCCCCAGAATACCCTTTGTAAAGACCTTGATTTTGGCAATAAAAGAAAAATCCTTGATTCGTCGGTTTGCATTTTGTCTTTTGTGTGTCAGGTCGGTTTGAATTTTGTCTTTTGTATGTCAGGTTGGCCATTTGTCTGGCGATCTCCTGTCAAGTTGACTCCGATCACCGGCTCCTGTCGAGTTGACCCCAATCACCGGCCGGCGAGTGTGTCAAGCGCTGCCGCGGAGGTATCCCTATGTATGTGTGTAGGTATCCTCACGTATGGCCCCCGAGGTCGATGGGAGATCGTTCAGACTTGGATAGACCTGATGTCTCTTGTTGGGGCTTCGGATCCATTGCATGTGATGGGCTCAGTGGCCTCGTTATGAGGGCTACAAACCCGCAACGTCTGTTGGGCAGGAGGATGCCCGTTGGGGATGACCGAGTAGGGAAGCTGCTCGGTTGATCTTGGCGAGGGTCTTGACCCCTGGCGTTGCGAGTAGGGAAGCTACCGGCCAGGGATATTCGAGTCTGGAAGGACTTTAATCCTTGTCTTTGTTGGGCAGGAAGCTATCTGTCGGGATGCGCTGAGTAGGAAGGGGCTCGGCGGCCTCACGAAGAGGGCTTCAGATCTTCAGCGTTTGATGGGCAGGAGGACGCCCACCGGGGATGCGCCAAGCAGGAAGGAACTCGGTGGCCTCGCGACGAGGGCTTCAGACCATCAGCGTCTGATGGGCAGGAGGATGCCCGCTGGGATGCGCCGACCAGGAAGGAACTCGGCGGCCTCACGATGAGGGCTTGAGATCCTCAGCATCTGATGGGCAGGAGGATGCCCGCTGGGGATGCGCCGAACAGGAAGGAACTCGGTGGCCTCGCGATGAGGGCTTGAGATCCTCAGCATCTGATGGACAGGAGGATGCCCACTGAGGATGCATCGAGCAGGAAGGAACTCGGCGGCCTCGCGATGAGGGCTTCAGACCATCAGCGTCTGTTGGGCAGGAGGATGCCTGCTGGGGATGCGCCGAGCAGGAAGGAACTCGACGGCCTCACGATGAGGGCTTCAGACCATCAACATCTAAGGGGACGTGGGAGGCCTGATAAGGATGGCTGAGCAGGGTAGCTGCTCGGTGCCTCTCTCCGAGGGCTTTGACCTTTAGCGCTGAAAGGGCCGTGAGAGGCCTGCTAAGGATGGCCGGGCAGTGAAGTTGCACAGTTGCCTCTTGGCGAGGGCTTTGATCTCTGGCGTCGTGGATAGGCAACTACCGGCCTGGGATGACCGAGTGGGGTAGCCGCTCGGATGTCTCTTGCGAGGGCTTCGATCCCTGGCGTTATGGGCAGGGAGCTACCAGCCGGAGATGACCGAGCAGGGCAGCTGCTCGGTTGCCTCTTGCGAGGGCTTTTAATCCTTCAGGACGGGGACTGAGCAGGGTTGCTGCCCAGTGCCTCTTGGTGAGTACTTTGATCCCTGTCGGTTGTGGTAGGAAGCTACCAGCCGGGGATAGCCGAGCAAGGACCCGACTGCCTCTGGGAGGACTTTGGTTCTTGGCGCGGGAAGAGCTATAGGGCTGTAAGAAGCCTACCAAGGATGCTTGACCGGGCAGGGTTACTGCCCGGTGCCTCTTGGCGAGGGCTTTTGTCCTGAAGGATAGCCAAGCGAGCGATCCTCGGGCTCGACTGCCTTTAGGAGGGCTTTCTGATACCTGGCGTTACGGTAGGGAAGCTACCCGCCAGGGATAGCCGAGCGAGGGATCCTCGGGCTCGACTGCCTCTGGGAGGACTTTCTGATCCCTGGCGTTGCGGTAGGGAAGCTACCCTCCAGGGATAGCCGAGCGAGGGATCCTCGGGCTCTACTGCCTCTGGGAGAACTTTCTGATCCCTGGCATTGCGGTAGGGAAGCTACCTGCCAGGGATAGCCGAGCGAGGGATCCTCGGGCTTGACTGCCTCTGGGAAGACTTTCTGATCCCTGGCGTTGCGGTAGGGAAGCTACCCGCCAGGGATAGCCGAGCGAGGGATCCTCGGGCTCGACTGCCTCTGGAAGGACTTTCTGATCCCTGGAATTGCGGTAGGGAAGCTACCCGCCAGGGATAGCCGAGCGAGGGATCCTCGGGCTCGACTGCCTCTTGGAGGACTTTCTGATCCCTGGCGTTGCGGTAGGGAAGCTACCCGCCAAGGATAGCCGAGCGAGGGATCCTCAGGCTCGACTGCCTCTGGGAGGACTTTCTGATCCCTGGCGTTGCGGTAGGGAAGCTACCCGCCAGGGATAGCCGAGCAGGGTAGCTGCTGGGTTGCCTCTTAGTGAGGGCTTAGATCCTTGGGCGAGGTGGCCCTCGAGCCGCCGTGGCGAGCCCCCTCTGTGCGACCCCGTCAAAGGAGGGGGTGTCGATCTATTCGGCCGGCAAGGGCGTTGATGACGGTCACCGGAGGAGTTTCACCCACGCCTCCGGTGAGGGGGAAGCGGCGGCTGGTATCTGGATCTTCAGGGTGATCGCTTGCCATGGGGATGGAGATCGGAAGGCCAACTTTGTTTTTTTGTGGAGTTTCGGTTCCCACAGACGGCGCCAACTGATGGAGCTCCTTTTCGGGTCTCCGTCAGATGTTGTCTTTCGTTGATCTCGCGGTGGACTTAGTTGATTATCTTCTTTCGCATGCGGGTCTCAATGGGTCTTTGGAGGAAGAGGTGAGGTGAGGGAGGTGTTGCCGAGTACCTGCAAAGAAGTCCCGGGATGGTTTGGTACTACCAGGGACCCTCCGACGCTCAAGTTAGTGATGAGATACGAGCAGAGTAACGGCATAAAAGTGTAAAAAATGGCTTGCTTGACCCCTCTGTGATGGGGGTTTATATAGCGGTGGTGGCATACAGCAGCAGGCGCGAGAATCTCGCCGGCAGTTACGCTCCCGACGTCACGCCCTCGTAAAGAGCGGATCGCCCATTAATGGGGATCGTGATGGCGTGGAACGTGGGACGTTGTTGATGGAGAATCTGTGCGTGGTGAGATTTGCGGAGCGGCGGTTACGCCTGCGAGTGGTGGAGTTGGTCGGTCGGAGGGACCGAGGAAGATGGCCTCGGCTGGGGAGCTCGGAGAAGAGCAAGAGGGCTGAGAGGGCCGAGAGGGCCGAGGAGTCTTGGTCCTGTGGCAGCTCAGGGCAAGCTGAGGGGTCGAGGAGACCAATTTGCAGGGGCCCCGAGGAGGGCCAGCTTGCGCTTGCAGGTCGGGTACAAGGGTGGCCTGGCCGGCCCTTGTGGGACCTTTCTTCTGAGTTCTGGGACACGTCACCTGCCACGTGTCATGATCTTGGGGATCGCCAATATTGAGTACTATCACATCCATAGAAGATCCATGTTAAGAGGTCTGTTTTGCTCATATATTCGCTACACGAACGGTAACCGCGTATACACATATATACATATAAATCACACAAAGTCATGCATTTGATAATCAAAATAATACCAAAACGGTCTAAAATATTCATCCATATGTTAAAATTCATAAAAATAAACACAATTGGTTTTATAATTCATAAGAATCATAACTAAAACATCCCAACCAAGTTTTCAAACCATCACTACCAAATAAAAAGTAAATGCTTCGAAAAAACAATTTTCTCTGAAAACTTCTGTCCTGGGCCCTTGATCGATGTTGCAACAAGCTTCTAACATAAAGAAAAAGAAATTAGGTCACGAAGAAATTTAGGTCTGGATTGTGTGGGACCAAGTAGATTATTAATAATTTAATATAATCAAACGGGATTTAAACTCGAATACCCGACATGCTATTCTTTTTAATGGTTAAATAACATATCGTGTGATACGTGTTTTGTATCGTTTCATATTGTTTCATATCGTTTCATATGAGTATCGACCGATAAATTAGTAATCCGTTACAGCCTTATGATTCGTATCGAATTGTCCCCGTTTCGTACCGTACATATCATGTTTCGTATAAAACTAACAACACTGCTTGTGAATACTACAATACCCCAATTTTGGATGGAACATCTAATGAATAGCCAGAATAACTAAATCTAATTGCTAAACATAAAATATTTTGAGAGCAAGATATCTCAACAATATATTGGGTTTTATATTTATTGGGTTCAAATTGGTTTTATACTTAAAAGCCCAATACAAATACTTCTACATATAACTCCACACAATTATATAAATTACATATAATATCTATTTCCTAACAACCCCCGGTGAAGCATTTATATCAAACATGCTCAACTTGCACAAAATATTTTGCAACCGTGGCTTGAAGATACTCTTTGTGAAGACATCCACCAATTGATGTAATGAAGGGATATAAGGAGTACATTGCTCTATTTTGACAATACACTATCTAATAAAAATGTTTGTCGATATCGATATGTCTTGTCTTATCTTGCTGCACTGGATTATTAGTGATACTAATTGCCCCTTTATTATCACAACATAGTTTCATAGGCTTCTCTACCTATACACACATTTCTGTAAGAAGAATTTTCACAAATAGCAATTCTGAGAAGATATGCTATACATCTATATTCAACTTCACCGCTTGGTCAAGATACCGCATCTTGCATCTTGTCTCTTACTCCTTCAAATTACCAACTTCTCTCCAAGAAAGACACAATAGCAAGAATTTGTTTACCCCTTTCTAAAACAACCTTTAACGAGCGAACGTTTAAAATAGGCAGGAATGAAACAAAACAAAGTTTTAAGAGTTTTTGAAAGTTGACCAGAAGGTCTTGGGGTTCGAGACATCCGATAAGCGCAAGCATTTACCGTTAATTACATCTTATTGACTTAGTCTAAGCACTTACCGTTCTTACATGATTACTGATAGTTATATTTATTTCTCCATAATTATCTTTATCTTCATTTATGTTTGCAGGCCGTATTTTGGTCTGATCAGAAAAACTTCAAACAAAAATTTCGGCACAAGATCGATCGGTTCAATCCACTTTCTCTTCCGGTTATTGATGTATGTTTCCACCAATCAGAGCAAAACTCTGTTCAAATTTTGAAATTTGAAATGAACCAGCGCATCATAATAGTGCCAGCAGTAAGAGTCAAAGACTCTGTTGCAGCGCTCACGTGCAAAGCACGAGAGCGCTCGCGCTAGTAGCGCCAGCGCTAAGAGTCAAACACTCTGTTGCAGCGTTCACGTACAAAACACGAGAGCGCCAGCGCTGAGAGTCAAAGACTCTATTGCAGCGCTCACATGCAAAGCACAAGAGCGCTAGCGCTGCAACTAAATGTTCCCCACCATTGGATCAAAAGATCCAATGAAGATGATAAATCATCAATTGATCAGAATAAAATTCTGTTAAGGAAACGTTCCTCAGAATCTTTCCAAACAGGAAAGATTGTGCTCTGAAAATCAGAGTATCGTTGGATCAATGATCCAATGGTGATTAAAAATCATCAAAACACAGAATAAATTCTGTATGGGAAAAGATTTCCCAATCTTATTAAAAACAATAAGATTGCCTTCTGTAAAACAGAAGCCCTAGGATCAAAAATCCAACGGTGGGGAAATCCCTAAATCAATTAGAGAAAAGATCTCTTCAACCTATTCAACAAATCAGCCTACCCTATATAAAGGCCCTAAAACTTCAAGTCTCAAAAAAAGGAACCCCCCATAAATTTTGAGAAATTTCAAAGAGAAGAGCTAGCTCTCAGAAAGAGAAGAATTTCTTCAAGGTAAATAAAACAAAAAGATGAAATCATCTCATAAGAGAAGAAGAACCTATTTCTTTTTCTAAGATCATAAATCTATAAGACAAATTGTCTTTCACAAAAGAGATCATAACATCTCATTATAAAAAGGGAGAGAATAATTCAATTCTCTTAGGATCACAGATCCATAAAGGCAAAGCCTTTCACCAAAAACACAAGAGATTGAAACATCTCCTATAAAATAAGAACTTTGTTCTTAAATCCATGAGACAAAGTCTTTTATGAGAGAGAATTTAATTCTCAGAGAGTAGAGTTGCCTAAAAAGAGCCCTAGCGCTTCAATTAAACGAAGCGTTTCAGCGCTCCAAATCTAACGCACAGCGCTGCAGAGCCTTAGCGCTCCAAATTTAAAGAAGTGCCCTGTGCTCAATGACTTGCGCACAGCGCCAAGCGCGTCACGTGCTTCTCACGTGTGCGCTATTTAACAGAAGCGCTCTGCGCTCATTAACTGGCGCCCAGCGCCGAGCGCGCCACGTGCTCCTCACGTGTATGCTACTTAACAGAAACGCTCTGCGCTCATTGAATAACACTCAGCGCCAAGCGTGCCACGTGCTCCTCACGTGTGCGCTGAGAGAACATAAATTGTTCTTTAATAATAAAGCCCAGAGCCATAATGAGTGCTCAGCACTCAATAAAAGACAAAAACAATTGTCAAAATCCAAACCAATGCTCAGCATTATTAAATGAAAAAGGACTGAGCCTAATTAAATGTCCAACATTTTAACTAAATAGGCCGAGCCCAAGTTGGCCACAGATCCCTAATTCAGTTTAATTGAGCCCATATGCTCACAAATCTTTGATCTTAGTCCTAAATTGGACTACAGGTCTCCTAACCAATATTGGTTTAAGGGTACATCTCTTCACTCCTCTGATATTTGTCGTTGTAATCCTTCAACGTCTTCAGAGAGGTGACGGGTCCCGACAGCCAGACATTTCGCAGACTGTGGGGTCCTTAAACTCATAGACTATGATGCCTTTAAACTTTACAGACTATGACGTTTTTAAACTATGGACTATGATGTCCTGAAACTCCATGGACTATGATGTCCTTAAACTTTTGGACCGCAAAGTCCATAAACTAAAACAATAGAGCCCAAATGCTCTTTTGTTAGATCTAAACGATCCTGTTAAGTAGATCTTAGTTTAAAATTAGACTAACGTATCCTTAACAAACGTTTAAGTAGATCTTAGTCTAAAATTAGACTAACGTATCCTTAATAAACGTTTAAGTTGATATTAGTCTCAAATGAGATTAAACGATCCTTAAACCAAAACCAAAACCCAAATCTAAGAAAATACGGATTTGGACTAATCCACGCCCTACGGGCGACAACATAAATTAGTCTCCGTATACAATCCACGGGCAACCAAAAACAAAACAAACACACACGACACGAAGTGACCTTCTGGAGCAGCAGAAAGTGGTTACCGCGATGCGGTAACGTAATTAACTGTAGGGGCTTGCGCCTGCAGGGAAGAGCGTCCCCATAATCAAAAACCTCTCACAATGAGGGGGAATCTGACGAAATCTGCTACAACGGCTGCATCCGTCTAAACCTCCGATACATGGTGTCATAAATCAATTTAGCATCTTCGGAGAGGTGGACGGATAAAACCAAATAGTATCTGCCCCCAAATTCAGGCAAGACGAACCTACGCGGTTCCGCCTCTGTATTCGGCGGTAAACAGATTTTGGCACGCCCGGTGGGACCTTTTCCTCTTTCCACTTCACATTTCGTGTGTCGTGTTTCACAAAAAAGTCGCGGTCTGCTATGGTAGCCTGTGAATTCGAAGTTCTAAGATTTGGTGTCTTGCTCCGTGCAGAAAAGATCAATGACTTCAAACTGCACTAATTGCAACAACTCCCACTCCGTCCTCGCCGGCGGAGTGACCTACGGGCCTCAAGCGGCCTCCCTTTTTACGATGCCGGTAGACCAGATGACACAAGACACCACAGGGCTATTCTTTGGGACCATGCTCCTACCAATGAGCTTTAACGCCCCAGTGCCATCGCAAGAAACTCCGAAGAAGTCGGTCTTTGATCGGCTTACAACTACCGCGGCCCCTCTCAACGGGTCGCCCAAGTCCAGTGCCTCAGTTTTCAACAGACTGGGCCAAAACTCAAGTGGGCCCGTGAAGAAGCCCGCGATACCTAAACCGGCCATCCCAAAGCGGATAGTCATTCCTGTTCCTGAAGTCATCAGAGCGACTTCCCCTGCTAAGGAGTCGGTCTTTGCAAGATTGACCGTTTCAGCTCCCGTTCCAGGCGAAGTCATCAAAACTGCTCCCCCTGCGTGAAAGTCTGCTTTCGATAGATTGACCATCCCCACTCAACGGACGTCAGTTTTCAAGAGGCTAACGCCAGCAGCAACCCTACGCCAGAACAGGGGGCATGACGAAGCCACCACCATAACTGAGCCGGTCCCGTCAGCACGACATGCTCGCCGTCGTCACTGGCGCCGAGTGAGAAAGGCTGGGGGCGGCTCTCCTTCTAGACTGACTCCGCCAGCTCCAACGGTAGAAGTTGATGCTGCTGTTCCAACTGGGAACAGCTTTGAATCACTCAGGAGGGTTCGCAAGAACTCTCCGATTGCCGTGCTGAAAAGATCTCCTCCACCTATGGAGAACGCTACAAAGGTGAAGCCAGAGCAGCCCCCTCAGCGGCTGTCCTCTAAAATTCACAAGGTCTGGCGACAGGTCCAGAACTCGGTGATAGATCAAGACTACTCCCGCCGATTGAAGAAGATGAAAGTTCGGCAAGAGAAGGATCGCTCTATTGTCCCACAGAAAGTGTCGTCCACTTGGGTGCCTACTGCAACGGCCCCCTCAACTTCGACCGCCTACAAAAGATGAAGGTCGGAGAAAATCCCCGTGTCTGCGACAAAGCTCAAAGGCACTGAATCCAAACGCTCCAAATCTGGGGGCATGGTGGTATACACTGTCTATATGGCATCTAGGAAAGAGGATAGCCGTATCTCTACGGGCCATCGACCACTCACTAGATCCGTAACAAAGGAACAAGAGCAACAACAGAAGCTCCAGGAAATGTTAACACAGATGGCCGCACTCACTGGGTTAAAAGAAAGCCTGGAGACGTCATTGGAGCAGCGTCAGAACAAGAAACCGATGCTGAGTTCCTCCGCAGAATCCTTGAGATGAAGGACAAAGAGGCAGCGGAACAAGCTGCCAACATAAAATGAATAGCGCTTTTATTCCAAGACATGGTTGGGATGATGTTACTGTTGGAGATAGTGCCCTCAGAGTCAATTATTGGATCACAGGCACGTGATTGCAATGATTGAGGGAGGACCTATCCCGGTGGGACAGTCTTACTCGAGATGATAGTATGCTATCTGGTTTATCTTTATCATCGTGTACTGCTTTAGGTGACCTGACATGTCGCTATTACACGTTGATAGAGCCCTTAGGATTCTTGCTTGACGACCAGCAGTATGATGGCGATCATATACGTGGGAGCTGGGGTCTATAAGCACATCCTTAAAAGGTCCCTAGTCGTGGGAGTTTCGAGACTGGGCATCGATACTCCATTAGTAGACTAGTGTATACAGTCGAGACCCCGACGAGGGGCGGTGGCCGGTCTCACAAGCCACTGGTGTCAGTTGGTTCACCTAAGATGTATACAGGTGCTCATTGGGTTATGAGTACACCGGACAGGACTCGCCGGGAACCTGCTAGTTGGGCTTATACCTGACGTCAGATAGCAGTTCCCAGGTGACATGTGTACAGGTTAGTTCATCGACCTGAGGATCGTCATTTGTCTCGTGTGAGTTCCCACTGTGCTTTGATTACTACCCTACCACGGCTCAAAGGAGTCGTGCAAACAGGTTTTAGTTGGGTACAGTCCCGAGCCACATGGAGGCAGTGAGCGGATCTTCAGGGGTTCGTCTCTCCCGGTATTGGGGGTGAGGTCGCGCTGTGTCTAGGAGAGCCATTACGCAAAGCCCTCGGCCGAGGCAGGAGATTTACTGGTAGGTATTCCAGTAGTATCTCAGGGCGTTCTGGGCTACACTCCGACACGACTTGTACCGCTTTTGGGGGTCTGACTTTTACCAACCCCCTAGGCCCGCCATGCGATGCTCATAGACGAACGGACCGGACTGTACGGATATTGTCACTGACAGGCTCAGTTGGGTGTCGGGGTGAGCTTCCTCATCGACGTCCCTTTTGGTCAATAGCTGGTGGCCCGTCACGTATTGGCTTATACCTCTGACGTGCTAGTGGTTGAATCCACAGCCATAGTATTGACGAGTCTTTAGAGTCCACCACACTTTCAGTTACTCAAGCTTTCGGGCGAAACGCTGTAGAGGCCGTATGGAGATATGGCAGGGTCCGATCAGATACGTGCGGTATTGCACGGATCAGGATCGGACAGTTTTGTACTAGTAGCCGTATAGGAATATGGCAGGGTTCGATCTGATACGTGCGGTATTGCACGGATCAGGATCGAACGGATTTTACTAGCCGGCTTTGGCTTAAGCCGGTCCTAGTCTAGTACAGTGTAGATTTTGTCTCATTGCATTTGTATCCGGTCGGAATACAGATGCGGGTGTGTATGCACAGTATTGGGGTTTTCCTGTAATTTATTACGGGACCAGTTTTCTGGAGTTGCCAGTTTGCATTCCGTCCCGGCCGGTTTTCCTTTGTTCTTTCCCGGCCGGACTTTTCCGATGGAGGGGGTTGTTTGCAGTTTTGCAAATAACTTTTGGTGGAGGTTTTATTTGTAAGATGTTTTATTATGAAAGCATCTTTTGATACCTTTCTTATCCATCTTTATCATTTGCTTTTTGTTGATGAGATAGGATTAGGATTGATTTCATGTTGATGTGAGATTGTTATGATGATGTTTTGTTGTGGTCACCCATTCTCTTCTCCTACACTCACCTCCCTTTGCATTATGTTTCTTTCCTCCACCATTCTCTTTCTCACTTGATGAAATGGATGATAAGTTCTTCATGAGAGAAAAAGAAAAGAGAGAAGAAGAAAAAGAAAAGAAAGAAAAAAAAAGAATGAGAGAGTTCATCTTAGTTTTGGGAGTAATTCTTCATCTCCTTCTTCTTCTTGTTTTGGAAAAATGAAAGCACCATTTTTCCTAATCCCATTCCTCCATCATGGCAACTACAAACCCTAAAAAGAGACAAGCATCTTCTACACTACATTCTACAGCACATCTTGGGCATGTCGAGTTGCCGGCTTCATGCCCGAGTTGCCTCGGTATTGAGGCGGGAGCCCGTAAAAGAAGAAGGCGATGTGGTGCCCTTTCCGGTGAGGAGGCGACGATGTGGAGGCAACACTTTCCGCGGGAGATCGGGACGATGACGAGAAGACCGGAGGACTCGGATCACTCGGTATACTTTTCTTCCCATCTCTAGATAGCTAGCATTAGGTTAATGGTTATCGATCCGGGTTTTTCTTTGTCCGCGGTAGCGCCGGTTTCCGAGCAAGGAAAAATTTTGATTCCGCAATTTGGCCTCGAGTAAGACGGCCGGGGCGCTGCCGTGGCGCAACATGGTATCAGAGCCACGCCATTAACCTTTCCTAGCTTGTTCTGATGTGTTTGCGTTTCCGATCGACCGAAATTCCAAAAACCGCGTTTTGTGTACATCAGTTTTCTGTCGATTTTTTCCGGGCTCGAAAAATTTTTCAGGTGATTGCAGAATGATGTACAGGAAATTATAAGACATCTGGGAAATTTTGGGCATGAGTTACTGTAGATCCGCCGCGGAAGCGCGGCGTAACCCTCCTTTGAGCCGCTCTTCCGCCGCGGTTCAGTTTGGTCTCTGGACCAAATTTTTCCAGTGAGGTTTTTACATGAAAATGGGGTATTTGGAATATTAAAATTTGGCCCAGGTTTTCTGTGAGTGCTACAGTTTTGATTGGGGGCCCACTTGTTAATTTTTGGTCAATCGGAAATTTTTAAACACATTTTTCACAGTATTTACATTATATCTGCGACCGTGAATGTCACTTGATCGGTAAATCCGGTCTAACTGCTATAACCCGGTTAGACGGATTTGCGAACGTGACTTTCACGTTGATGTTCTATGTTTATGCTGTGATGTTGCGGATCGGTCGTGGGGGATAGCCTGGATGCAATGCTAGTACAGTTTTGTTGTATTATGTACATTTGATATTGCGGGGCGAGCGTCCGACATGTGGACTGCCGTCACTGCCTGTTTGTATTATTCTTTTGGGGCACGACCAGGTTGCGGTCGATGTACCCGGTGCATGTATATTTTACTTTCTGTACTAGGGTTACCCCGCGGAGGGGTGCACGGATAGCCGGGTTCTGGAGGGCAACGGGCCCGCATCTCAGGGCATTGAGACGGAAGGGGCTTCAGTCCAGGATTGGCGGGCTATTCGCCGCACTCGTAGGGGGTACAGGTTGACCCAGGAGGGGTGCCCAAGTTACCGGATTCCGTGAAGTGCTGGGTGGTCCATTCACGGTGCTGAAGGGGGCTGCCTCGCTTCAGGTTTTGGCGGGTGACTTGCCGCGCCCGTAGGGGTCTAGGATTTCATTGCACAGGCTATCCACACGACCAGGGGAACGTCGGGTTTCAGCAGCGGCTCTGTGAAACCCGGGGCTTCCAGATATCTGTATTGTTCTGTGATGCTGTACATTTCTGTGATGTTGCATTTTATTCACGCCTTGAGCGAAATACTATATATTGGTATATATATTAGTAGATGTTGTATATGTTTTACATCCGCGCTAGTCCAGTCCCCGCTCTGCCGTTAGTTAGCTAACCTAACGGGTGATGACGGGACCCAGTGGCGAATGCGGATGGCATATACGTACGTCAGTATATTTTCGTTCTTTGTGGTGTGATCAATTGATGGGACTGCATTGATTCGGATCATTGTAAGTTTAAACAAACCTTTTCTGATGTTGTTGGAACACTTTTTCAAAAAGCTGTTATTGCAAGGACGTTCACTTTTGTTTTGCATCGTGGTATTCATTTGGAATATCCTGCTCCTCAGTCGACGAGGCAAGGGCCGAGATCCCTTCACCGGGAGTGACCCCTTGGACAGAAGTTTGCGTCAGGGCAATAGCTTCACTATAGCCGATTACTTTTGCTTTGCATCGTGGTATTCAGTTGGAATATCCTGCACCTCATTCTACGGGGAAAGAGCCGAGATCCCTTCACCGGGAGTGACCTCTTTAGTAAAGGTTTTCGTCACTATATTTTCTAAAAAGTTATCCAGTTCCTTCAACGATATCAAGTTCATTACGTTAAAGGTTTTCGCCAGAAACCATTCGTAGCCCTCCGTCATTTCGGATTAGTATTGCTTAGTATTCGCGCTACGTTTGTCGTTGCTATTCGCCGAGGCGTAGTGTGCGGTAGCTCTGTAATGCTTTCTGTCGCATGGATATGTGGATTGGTTAGGACAGTCGTGCGACTTTGTTGATTATTCGTCAAGGGTCGTGCGGGTGGGTTTAACGCAATCAAGATAATGACGGGTTGAACTTGACTAGGACCTTTTGATTTGTTGATTATTCGTCAAGGTCACTTGGGTCCTAGGGGTAAAAACACACATCGGGGGTTTTCAAAAGAACTGAAACTTGCCAGGCATGCGCATACCTTCTGGAGTGTGGTGACGTGAGTGGATTCCGTCACGTTATCATGCGATGAGAGTTGGATCCCGATTCCCACTGATGAGTTAGTTTACTCCTCGGGTGACCCCGACTAATTCTTCTTTTAGGTTTGGAGGAGAATTTGAGATACAGTGGGAGGTTTCCAGATTAGACAAAGTGACAACCATTCTGATCTAGGTTAGAGTGCACGCTGAGTGTTTCTTTTCTCTCTCTCTTTGGCAGCGACCATTGACCCGACCCTGGACTATGACTCAGTGACCAAGTTGACCGAACCTTCTTAACACTGGCTTTTTGGATTGTCAGAGTTGCAGACCTCATTGCCACTCCTACTTTTACCCTTTTCTCCAGGACACCCCGTATTACTACGAACGTCCACTTCCATTGGACAAAACCATCGTATGGTTAGATACGAACTCGAAGGACTTCGAGGATGGTTTCTGGTTCTGGAGAAAACGGATAGGATTATTCAGTTGTCTTTTCTTTTCACCTTCTCTCAGGTTGCGAGTATTCCTTGGTTTAGGAGTAGTACACCTATTACGCAAATTGGATAGTCTTCTTCCAAACCTTAGGCTGGTGCCGACCGGTAGGGAATGAAGGAAACCAATTAGCATAACGATGGTGTACAGAAGGTATTAAGTTTAGACAAAGCAAGGGATTAGTAAGAGGGCAAAGTAAATTGCGACTGATATTCACGACCAAACCAAGTATTTCTTCGCCAACCCTAAATCACCTTTGTATTTCTCCAGGACACTCCGTATCACTACGAAGATCCCATTTTATTGGATACTCCATCGTATGGTTATATACGAACTCGAAAGGAACTTGTTCCAGTTCGGGGATGGATTATGGTTCAGGAGAAATAGGAATAAAGTACATTCAGGTGTCTTTTATCTTCACCTTCTCTCGCGTTGCGAGTGCTCCTAGGACTAGGACAGTACACCCATTATGCTTATTGGATAGTCTTCTTCCAAACCATAGGCTGGTGCCGAACGGTAGGGAAGGAAGAAAACCATTTGGCCTAAAGGGGTGTACAGAAGGTAATGACTAAAGACACAGAAAGGGATTTAGAAAGATGGCAAAGAATTATACGGTTACAGTTGTGAATCTGGAAAATGGAAGAGGCATTACTAAGAATACCAGGATACCCCGACGAAACATTTCAATGTTTCAGTTTCACTGTGTACTGTTAACAGAAAAACTGATTTCCCGATTAGACACTTACTCCAGGGTATGTATTTACCAGGTATGATTCTCACATCTGTATGGTTTTACAGATGAGGAGTGGGAGTAAGTTATTGGGAATTGGGTGATCATCCTCATTATATCGGGATTCGTTGTAATCGGTGATATTTGAGGAAGTCACCTGGGTTGTTTGCCGGTCGGCAGTTATTTGGTTTTGAATATCCGCAGTTATGCACCAATTTCAAATTGATATATCTGTACGTCTATTTTCATAGAGTGAGATATACCTTTTGATATTATGTCGATGACATTTACCTATATCAGTGGATGGTTAGGTAAGGAGCATTAAACAGCGGTGTAATTCTTCTTAACCATAAGTACAGTTTTCAACCTGCGACGCACAGTGAAAGAGTTGTTAGACTCAGCGGACTTATACAGAGTATTGTATGTTGTCCAGGGTCCATCAGGACAGAGGGGTAGGTCCTCGTACTATATTCGGTTTACTTATGACTTCTCTAGTTCTTAGACATGTGTTTCGTAGAAACACAGGGTCTAAGTTTTGAGGAGTTATAGGTATTTGAATAGAGTAGAGAACCAGCGGTAGCAAGTATCGGGATTCTTCAAAGAGATCGAAGATGTAGATACTTGTGTATGGTATTCAGTTGATAGTAATGATTAAGAGAACTTGCTTCTCTTTCAGGTTACTCATAATTGGAAGCATTCCTAAGTTGAGTAACGCTGATCGGCCTCTCTCCATTTAGTTGACATGCACTGGAGACAGCTGCATGATTTGAATCTGGTTCAATTAAATCAGTGCCTCTGGTTCTATATTGGATATAGAACAGTTCATATCTTAACGATGTTAAGGTACGGGGAGTTGTCCGGCTTATGCTTAAAACCAGACTCCGGATAACTCAAGGCACGTTTCTGTAATGGCTGTTTGTGGGTTGACCCAGGCTATGACGAGGGTTGACTTTCTACCATCTGGCAGATCAATAGAAATATTGTTCTAGACTCGCCACAGTTTTATTAAAAATGGATTTTTTCAAAAACAGCAGTGGGAGTATGGTAGAACTGGAAGTAATTCCAGAACCGCAAACGATTACTGAAGATTTAATAAGGAACCTAAAGATTCAATCTGATTTGACATTCCATTGGCCACTCCGCAGATACGGTGGGTAACTTCAGGCACCCGAGAGGTACTCCGGTAGCCTCAAGGACGGTGACAGGGAAGTTCTTGTTTACCCACACTTGCCATTGTTGTTGTTCCAGGCTGCGAGACCCGGTGGGAGGATGAGTATAGCGTCGTTCTAAACTAGCTTTAGAAGTGCACGTCTATATGACTCTGCCAGAGGGTTGTCGTAGTCAGTGGGAGCAGCGGAAGCATTGGTGGATATCAGGCTTATGTCTATTTATAGACTAAAGCAGATATAGCGGAGTTAGATCATCTGTTTCTGATGTGACAGTCATGGGTTTGACGTCATCAGAATAGGGGATGGATCTGTTGAGCAGGTAGTAGGAAGTGATATTCCTATACTACGATCGGTTATATTTTGGTCGTCACACAGTGTTTTCTCCACATAGGACTTGGATATTATATCAGACATACTGGTTACTAGATCTATGGTTTTAGATCTAGATTTGGGTGGTTTCCCAATCTGGGTACCTTGACAGCATTCTATGAGTATTTAGAATGGACGACTCCTGGCACGGTAGTGCACCTGCAGTTGAAGGAATCACCCTCTCTAAAGGTGTCTTATAGACTAAAGGGGAGAGGGATACTCATGACTGGCAGATCACTTGCTTAGGCAATTGAGTCAATCATGAGATGTCAAGTACCACACCAGATGTTGTTCTTGCACTAGATGCAATAAGTTGATATCGATCCAATCCTGGAGAAACAGTCGGAAGCAGTTTTAGAACATAAGTGAATGTTCTAGGGATATGATAACGGCTGCCTCCTTTAGGAGACGGTTATCACTCCAGGCTTCCAAGGTGACATGGACGACAAGGAGGTTGTCAGAGTTATAGTTTTCCTTCTGAGGAGGGGCAGTATTTTGGACAGGTGGTCCAAGGCAATACTGAGGGAGGCTTGGTGCAGGATACTGATTAAGTTCGGTTGACGATACAGTCTAAGAAGTTTGGATTTGGAGTTCATTTATGAGCTAGGTCCCATCAGACATCCAGACATTCTAAGACAGGTATTGCTCATTTCGGGAGATGGCTTTCTCCGCGAACTTGAGATATAGAGAGACATAGAAAGAAACATCATTGCGGATCCACTCACTGAGGCTATTCCTCGAACGCAATAGTTTCGCAAACGAGCTTTGTGAGACTGACTAGTAGAGGAGTTGGGTGTTCGGTATCACACGGGCTGTGAGTATGCGACATCGCAATAATTAGCCTTGAGTGCAAGTGGGAGATTGTTGGAGATAGTGCCCTCAGAGTCAATTATTGGATTACAGGCACGTGATTGCAATGATTGAGGGAGGACCTATCCCGGTGGGACAGTCTTACTCGAGATGATAGTATGCTATCTGGTTTATCTTTATCATCGTGTACTGCTTTAGGTGACCTGACATGTCGCTATTACACGTTGATAGAGCCCTTAGGATTCTTGCTTGACGACCAGCAGTATGATGGCGATCATATACGTGGGAGCTGGGGTCTATAAGCACATCCTTAAAAGGTCCCTAGTCGTGGGAGTTTCGAGACTGGGCATCGATACTCCATTAGTAGACTAGTGTATACAGTCGAGACCCCGACGAGGGGCGGTGGCCGGTCTCACAAGCCACTGGTGTCAGTTGGTTCACCTAAGATGTATACAGGTGCTCATTGGGTTATGAGTACACCGGACAGGACTCGCCGGGAACCTGCTAGTTGGGCTTATACCTGACGTCAGATAGCAGTTCCCAGGTGACATGTGTACAGGTTAGTTCATCGACCTGAGGATCGTCATTTGTCTCGTGTGAGTTCCCACTGTGCTTTGATTACTACCCTACCACGGCTCAAAGGAGTCGTGCAAACAGGTTTTAGTTGGGTACAGTCCCGAGCCACATGGAGGCAGTGAGCGGATCTTCAGGGGTTCGTCTCTCCCGGTATTGGGGGTGAGGTCGCGCTGTGTCTAGGAGAGCCATTACGCAAAGCCCTCGGCCGAGGCAGGAGATTTACTGGTAGGTATTCCAGTAGTATCTCAGGGCGTTCTGGGCTACACTCCGACACGACTTGTACCGCTTTTGGGGGTCTGACTTTTACCAACCCCCTAGGCCCGCCATGCGATACTCATAGACGAACGGACCGGACTGTACGGATATTGTCACTGACAGGCTCAGTTGGGTGTCGGGGTGAGCTTCCTCATCGACGTCCCTTTTGGTCAATAGCTGGTGGCCCGTCACGTATTGGCTTATACCTCTGACGTGCTAGTGGTTGAATCCACAGCCATAGTATTGACGAGTCTTTAGAGTCCACCACACTTTCAGTTACTCAAGCTTTCGGGCGAAACGCTGTAGAGGCCGTATGGAGATATGGCAGGGTCCGATCAGATACGTGCGGTATTGCACGGATCAGGATCGGACAGTTTTGTACTAGTATCCGTATAGGAATATGGCAGGGTTCGATCTGATACGTGCGGTATTGCACGGATCAGGATCGAACGGATTTTACTAGCCGGCTTTGGCTTAAGCCGGTCCTAGTCTAGTACAGTGTAGATTTTGTCTCATTGCATTTGTATCCGGTCGGAATACAGATGCGGGTGTGTATGCACAGTATTGGGGTTTTCCTGTAATTTATTACGGGACCAGTTTTCTGGAGTTGCCAGTTTGCATTCCGTCCCGGCCGGTTTTCCTTTGTTCTTTCCCGGCCGGACTTTTCCGATGGAGGGGGTTGTTTGCAGTTTTGCAAATAACTTTTGGTGGAGGTTTTATTTGTAAGATGTTTTATTATGAAAGCATCTTTTGATACCTTTCTTATCCATCTTTATCATTTGCTTTTTGTTGATGAGATAGGATTAGGATTGATTTCATGTTGATGTGAGATTGTTATGATGATGTTTTGTTGTGGTCACCCATTCTCTTCTCCTACACTCACCTCCCTTTGCATTATGTTTCTTTCCTCCACCATTCTCTTTCTCACTTGATGAAATGGATGATAAGTTCTTCATGAGAGAAAAAGAAAAGAGAGAAGAAGAAAAAGAAAAGAAAGAAAGAAAAAGAATGAGAGAGTTCATCTTAGTTTTGGGAGTAATTCTTCATCTCCTTCTTCTTCTTGTTTTGGAAAAATGAAAGCACCATTTTTCCTAATCCCATTCCTCCATCATGGCAACTACAAACCCTAAAAAGAGACAAGCATCTTCTACACTACATTCTACAGCACATCTTGGGCATGTCGAGTTGCCGGCTTCATGCCCGAGTTGCCTCGGTATTGAGGCGGGAGCCCGTAAAAGAAGAAGGCGATGTGGTGCCCTTTCCGGTGAGGAGGCGACGATGTGGAGGCAACACTTTCCGCGGGAGATCGGGACGATGACGAGAAGACCGGAGGACTCGGATCACTCGGTATACTTTTCTTCCCATCTCTAGATAGCTAGCATTAGGTTAATGGTTATCGATCCGGGTTTTTCTTTTTCCGCGGTAGCGCCGGTTTCCGAGCAAGGAAAAATTTTGATTCCGCAATTTGGCCTCGAGTAAGACGGCTGGGGCGCTGCCGTGGCGCAACAGTTACAGCCGGATCCTCCAGCTGAAGACCTTCCGATTATCCTTGAAGACGATAGGGGAGAGACATCGAACCCTCTTCCGGCTTGTTCAGCAGCCAAGGAAGAGACCATTTCCAAAGCCGCTCTGGATGACTATATCGCTCAACAGATACGGGCTCATCAGGAGAACGAAGCGGCCGGCCAAATTGTTAAGACTGGACGACCATATCCGGGTTGGTACGACCAAATAAAGTACCAGCCGGGATATACGATCCCTAAATTCCATGTATATAAGGGGACGGGGAATCCACACCAACACGTGACTCAATTCAGGGCTCTGTGCGGCAACACCGGAGGTGATGGTAAGCTACTTCTTTGCCAGTTTGTTGGTAGCTTTTCAGAGACAGCGTTTGAATGGTATTCTGAGCTTCCGAATGACTCCGTTAAGACATTTGTAGAAATGGAGTTACTGTTTACACAAAGGTTCGCAAGCGCTAGCGAACGCACCCCCATCACAGCATTAATTAACGCCAGGGTGAAGCCGGGCGAAACATGGGTGCAGTACGCGATACGGTGGCGGAACCTATGGTCGAAATGCGAGCAGCGCATTGAAGAAGCGCCTGCGGTAGGCATGTTCATGGGTACTCTTGATCTGCAGGAGACCATATCCCAGTTCATGATGTTATTTAAGCCAACTACTTTCCAGGCCTTGATTGACAAGCTGGCCTAAATGGATCAGAAGGGTCATAGACCATCTTCTTCGAAGTTGGAATCTCGAAACGAAAAAGGGAAAGGGAAAGCGACCTTCGTCGCCAATGCTCAGCAGCAGCCCAGTGGTCTAAAACCAACTGATCGCCAAGATGATAGACGGCGATTCTTCAATATGAAACTGAAGCGCTCTTATTCGTTTCCCCGGGATAAAACGAGGAGACTGTTCGAGCTGGCGGTGCGCAACAGGCTCATCACCTTACCGGATCCAAAACGCCCATTACAACCCGGTGAGACCAATAATCCCAATTATTGCCCCTATCACAAAGTGATAGGCCATCCAATCGAAAATTGTTTCGTCTTCAAAGGCTGGATTGAGGACCAATACCAATAGGGCAAATTCGCACTGTCCGAGAATTGGAAAGTAAACCCGCCTCAGCCGCACACTCTTAAAAGGGAGGACATACCGGGGGCATCATGCTCTTTTATAGAAGAACCTCCATGGGAGGTCGCTCTTTCAGCCAAAACGAAAAGAATGCTGAAGGATCTCCAAAAATGCCCGGCGATCAGGTGGAAAAGTCCGCTGGAGCCCGAAGTCATTGAGGGAATGCTGAAGCCGCGCCCGACGCCAAGAATTGGTAGCGACAGTCAAAACGCCCATGCCCAGCCGTCAAAATCTTTAAAGAAGAATAAGAAGACCAAAAAGCCCGTGAAGCCTGATGACAAGCGCACGGACCTGCAAAAACATATTGACGCGCTGGAGGAATATAACCAGAAGGCGCGAACCCCAGTCACACTCCAAGAGTTTCTCAACCACATCTTTGAAGATAGAGATGGTGATGAAGACAAGGGAGAAGACTCGTTAGACAAACCTGAAGATTATGTGGCAAGCTGCCACATGATCTCTCACTCGATAAATGGCAAAGAAGCTCCTGATACAGAGAAACTAGAGGCAGATCCCAAACCGGAACTCCTAGGACCGTCAGACGAGATGATTGACGTATTCCTGAACGAAGCTCTTATGAAGAGCAAAGCTGATCGAGAGCGCGAAATGGCCATATTTGAAAAAGCCAAATGCCGGAGACTGTACAAAAGGGTAAAAACACTCCCCCCGGATCAAAGCACATCCACCGCAGACAGAAGTAAGCATAAGACGAGGAAACGATTCGCTAAAGTCCTGTCAATGGGAATGAAGCTGCCACCCTCCAATGGGAACACTCCCATTAGGATACACCTTGACGAAGTAGATGCACATCCTTGCTACTGCTTATACCATCAAAGGATTGCACACCCTACTGAAGAATGCAGTGCCTTTAAAAAATGGTGGCAAGGATATGTTGCCCATCGGCAGCATTTCAAGTGGATGAAGCGCAAAACTCGTTGGGAACAAAGAAGCACGACATATGAGCATAAAAGAACAGCTGGTGAATGTCACATGGTTAATTCTGGGGGATCGTAAGTTCTCACCTTCGGGAGTGATTCTAATGAAGAAATAGCTCTCGGCTCTCTCTTCAAGGAATCCATCCCGGAAACAGAAGAGATGAAGACCTGCAAGAACATTCAGCTGCGCAATCGCACGCTGCCTGAAAAGAATCTCGGACCTGCAAACAAGGGATCGAACAAAAAGAATAAGGGGAAAGAAAAGGTTCCTGAGAATATCACCCTCGATGACCGAGTCGTCGAAGAGCTGGCAGCCAAGGACCCGCCCAAGAAAAACAAGGTGGATTACAACGTTCTGGCACACCTGAGGAAGATAGCCTCGCAGCTAAGCATTCTCGACGCGCTTCTGCTATCTAAAGAGGCGAGAGATTCTTTGATCAAGGCACTACAGGACCCTGGGAAGTTTCAAGCCTTCCTTGCCGAAGAAAAGATGAAGGACGAGTTAGAAGAAGTGTACACAGCCGACATCACTTTCAACGACGAGGACCTCCTCCTCGGGACGTGCGAGCATAACCGTCCCCTCTATGTCTCCGGGTATTGCCATGACATTAAGATAGGAAAGATCATAGTTGACAATAGGTCCTCTGTCAATCTCCTAAATGTGAGGGTGCTAAAAGAAATCTGCATGAGCGTCCATCACCTCGCTCGGGATAAAATCACCATCTCCGGTTTCGACTCCCAGTCATCACGGATGCTCGGGTCTGTGATACTGATATTACGCTTTGGGCTGCTCATCACTGACATCAAGTTTCATGTCATTGATGCCAAGACTTGCTACAACGCTTTGCTCGGCCGACCTTGATTACACGAATACAACATCATCCCTTCTACACAACATCAGTGTATGAAGTATTTCAAGGATGGTCTTGAGTACACCATAACGGGGGAGCTAAACCTATTCTCTATGAATGAAGTCCACAAATACGAGGATGCAAAGTACTTTCTGCCAGACTTTGAAGATACGGAAAGATGCCATAAACCTGAGGATAAGAAAAAAGCTATCACCACCATTACGGTCTTCGGGAGCGATACCGAAGAGGAAGAAGAGATAGTCTATTCAGGACCGTCCCAATGCAACAAGCCTGGACCGTCTACCCCTATGTTGGTCTTCGGCAGCGACTCTAAAGATGAGGTCAATGCAGTATTTTCTGTTCGGCCATCAATACGAGCCTTCACTGGAGAAGATCAAAGCTTGCAAATCGCTTTGGTCCCGAGAAAGCATTACAAAGAACTCGACACACTTGATACCTATAATGTACAAGAGCTGCAGACATTCTACGTCCCTCCCAGGCGGAAAGATGAAAAGGTGGTCCTCTTTTATCGATCCGCGGAGAATAAGGTGGCGAAAGAAATGTGGCATGGTGCCGATTCTACGCTTGACAAGCCTCAGCCCATCTGTCTGCCTAGATACTACACAGAAGGATTAAAAAGGTTGTTGAGGCGTCAGGGGTACCCTTCAAACAGACTGCTCGACAAGCTCATTTCTACAACAGGATCTGGAACGTTCCTGGAACTCAGCGAAAGTTGCCTAATAGGAGAATGGAAACAATAGGACTTGGATATGTTCAATCCAAGAAATGGGAGCGATTCCATGGCTGCTACGTTATACATGATTTCGATGAAGAAGGAAATGCTCTGTTAGAAGACGCTAACCGTGAACCAAAACGAGGTCTCGCCATGAAAGTGCCAAGTCCATCGTTCGAAGAATAGATGGACAAGCTAATAAGGGAAGCGGGTCAAAAGGTCCGGGATGACCATAGCCGCGAAATGACCATTTACGAGAAAGCCAGGACACAGCGCCTCCTTCAGCAGGCTACGGAGAATGATGATGCCCTTCGTCGCCAGTCCGTCATACAAAAGACCCGACGTAGAGGCAAAAATAAACAGAAGAACGGAAAAAACGTTCGACAGCAGCAAAGCGGGTCCAAAAAGCCTCGCGATCGAAAATTGAGCAGCCGGGATCCATCTCTTATAAAGAAGATGGGTCGAGCATTTATTTTCCCCAAGACAAGACAAGAAAGATATTCAGTCTTGTCATGAAATATCATATGATTACCCTCCCGGAGTCCAAGCACTCTGAACAAGTAAGTGAAGTTCATCACCCAGACTATTGCTCCTATCATCGAGCGATAGGACATCCTCTTGAAGACTGCTTCACCTTTAAAAATTGGGTTGAGGACCAGTATCAACTCGGCAGGTTCACTCTATCTGACAGTTGGAGGGTAACCCCACCACAGAAGCATGTTCCAAAAGCAACGTACATAGCGAGGGTAGAACCAGATCAACATCGGTCTTGGAAACGATCCCATACCTGTCACACGATAACGCTGTCAGAGGAAGGAGTACGCGAGGATATGGATGACCTCCCCTAATGCTTCGAAAACGATGATGACAAGGTGATCTCAGAGTTTCCACCGGCGCCAAAAGAGTTGGAAGATGGGATACATACCACTGCAGATAACCTCAGAAAAATCGACCTGGGAATGACAAACGACCCACGGCCTACGTTCATCAGTGAGCTGCTATCCGAAGAACAGGTAGCTATGCTAAGAGACGTGCTTATGTAGTATAAAGACTGCTTCGTGTGGAACTACTCCGAAATGCCAGGGCTCGATCCAGAGATAGCTGTGCATAAATTGGCGATATCCCCGGACGTCAAGCCAGTCAAGCAAGCACCAAGAAGAATGCGGCTCGAACTTAAAATGAGCATCAATGCTGAAGTTAAGAAGCTAATCGACTCCGGCTTCATCCAAGAAGTTCAGTATCCTGACTGGATTGCCAACATTGTCCCAGTAATGAAGAAAAATGGGACAGTGCGCATCTGCGTAGTCTTTCAGGACCTCAACAAAGCCTGCCCAAAGGATGACTTTCCCGTACTGGTCACCGAGCTGATGATAGACAACACGTCCACTCACGAAGTCTTCTCCTTCATAGATGGCTCATCAGGGTACAATCAAATAAAGATGCATCCTGAGGACCAGAAGCATACCGCTTTCCGGACTTCTCTGGGCATATTCTGCTATAAAGTGATGCCTTTCGGTCTGAAGAATGCTGGCGCCACCTATCAGAGGCCATGACGAAGATTTTCGATGGCCTCATACATGAAGTCGTCGAATGCTATATCGACGACCTTGTGGTGAAAAGCAAATCGCACGAGGAGCATTAGGAGCATATGAAGATAGTGTTCCAACCTTTTCGGAAATACAATCTAAAAATGAACCCTCTGAAATGAGCGTTCGGAGTTTCCTCAGGAAAATTCCTAGGATTCAGCGTACGACGTCAAGGTATCGAAATAGACCCGTCGAAGATCAAGGCGATTATGGAAATGCCCCCGCCAAGAACTCTCAAGCAACTGCGGTCTCTCCAAGGGAAGCTCGAGTATATTCGGCGGTTCCATTGCCAATCTTTCCGGCAAATGCCGTCCCTACAGTCACTTGATGAAGAAGGGAACCCTGTTCGTTTGGGATCGCAAATGCCAAAGCTTACTGTACGAAATCAAGCAATACCTGCAGAATCCGCCGATGCTAACCGCTCCGGTCAAGGGAAAACCTCTCATTCTGTACACAACAGCCCTTGAAGATTCTTTAAGCACGATATGGGCACAAGAGAAAGACCAAGGGAAAGAAAGGGCCCTCTACTATTTGAGTCGAGTTCTCCTGGGGGCAGAAAACAATTACTCCCCTATCGAAAAACACTGCCTGGCGTTAATTTTGGCGATAACGAAGCTCCGGCATTATGCTTTGGCGCATGAAGTCCACCTCATATCAAAAGTGGATCCTCTCAAATATTTGATGTCAAGAGCCATACTAACAGGACGGCTCGATAAATGGGCCTTACTCTTGATGGAGTTCTCGATAACATATCGACCATTCAAGGCAGTGAAAGGCCAAGCCATCGCCGACTTCCTCGCCAAGCATCTTATACCTGCCGATTCACCTCTAAATTGCGAATTGCCAGACGAGCATGCGTTTGACACGATCGATGGGGAGAAAGGAAAGAGTGACACCCAATGGGAACTCTACTTCGATGGGGCATCTTCCATGAAGAAGCGAGAGCACAGCACCCCCATAATCAAATCTGGGGTAAGCCTCATCTTCATGACTCCACAAGGAGGGATAATGCACTTTGCTTTCTCCTTAACAGAGCTGAGGATGAACAATGAGGCTGAATATGAATCTTTGATAGCAGGTCTTGAGATCGCTGTCGACATGGGAATCAAGAACCTCCTCATATACGGAGACTCCCAGCTGGTCGTTAGTCAAGTAAATGGCGACTATCAAACGTGCAAACCAGAGTTGGTAAAGTACGGTGAGAGAGTGCAACAACTGCTGACTCGAATCCCCTCCTACATACTGGAGAGCATACCGCACATGGAAAATAGCAAAGCCGATGCACTGGCCAAGCTCGCTAAAGAATTGGCTGATGAAAATCTCGATGACGTAAGGATCGTTGTGTAAAACCGTCGGGTTCTTGCACCGGCAGAAATATCTCCAGAGTCATCTGAAGAAAAGGGAGCGACCGAGCAAACGGCCCTACAAATAAAAGACCAGGAAAAGGCTAAGGATTGGAGAGAAGTCTTTATAGACTACTTCAAATCCCGTCAAACACCTGAAGATGCATCCTCAAGACATCAGCTCATGAAACGAGCTCTATCCTTCGCCTTCGTCAAGAACACTCTATATAAGAGATCATTTGATTCTCTATGGCTAAGATGGCTGGGACCTGAAGAAGCAAGGAGAGTCATCCAAGAAACTCACGATGGACTCTGCGGATCTCATCAAGCCAGGCCGAAGATGAAACTGAAGATCAAAAGGATGGGCTACTATTGGCCCACAATGATCCAAGACTGCCTCGAATACGTGAAGCGGTGCCACTTGTGCCAGATTCACGGCGACTTTATCCACCAGCATCCAAATCCGCTATATCCAACGGTGGCTAGCTGGCCGTTCGAAATGTGGGGAACTGACATAATCGGGCCCATTGAACCAGCATCGTCCAGAGGACATCGGTTCATACTGGCAACAACCGATTATTTCTCCAAGTGGGCAGAAGCAGTACTGCTAAGAGAAGTGAAGACGGAGAATATTCTCCATTTCTTCAAGACACACGTCATCTATCGGTTCGGCACTCCGCGGCGGATTATCTCTGATAATGGGCCGGTCTACAGAAGTCACAAAATCAGCCGCTTCGCGCAGCAACATAATATAGACTGGAGATACTCTTCGGTCTATAATCCCCGAACTAACGGTCTGGCTGAGGCTTTCAACAAGACCTTGACGAAGATCGTGAAAAAGACGGTGTCTAAAAATAGAAAGAACTGACACGAGAGACTGCATGAAGCTTTCTGGGCGTATCGAACTATGTTCAAAACGGCCACAAACACAACGCCGTATGCATTAGTATTCGGCGTTGAACCAGTATTCCCTTTGGAGATAGAGTTGCCCTCTCTGCAAGTGGCAGTTCATTACAAGCTAACAGACGAAGACAATGCTCATCTTCGGCTTGAGGAGCTCGACGCCCTTGACGAAACCCGGCTCATGGCGCAGCAAAACTTGGAAGCTTACAAAGAAAAAATGACGTGCTCATACGAGAGATTGGCTAGGCCGAGAACATTCCGCCAGGCGAACTCGTGCTAGTGGCCAAGAGACCTATGATCCCTAATCGTGCCAAACGGGGGAAATTCGAGCCGAACTATGAAGGCCCGTATATCATAGACAAAGTCTACCAGGGTGGGGCTTACTTTCTCATGGATATGCATGGCGAAAGACCCTTCAGGCCAATAAACGGCCGTTTTTTGAAGAAATACTATGCCTGACCGAAATGTCTATAAACTACTACGGACCGCAGCATCCCAAGGCTGACGCAAAAAAAACGGTACGTCCATAAGCGAGATGGGCACAGATGAAAACCCGAAAGGGCTCCGTGAGTAAAAACAGCAGGGCTGCCGGCGAGTTTGTGAAAACCTGAAAGGGCGCAGTCTCGTTAAAAGACACTTGCAAGATCCTCTCAACCCTGTAAGGAGAAAATACCTGCGTGAGATCCTTATGACTCACAAGGGAGCAACACACTTAGGAATCCCCACGATTTCTAAGGAGAAAACACACTTACGAGATCCTCATGACTCGTAAGGAGAATTCCTCTTTGAGACCCTCACGGCTCGTAAGATTCAAAAGCCTTAAGCTATATGGATCTGAACCTGTTCTTAAGCCGTCATACACCTCGATTTTGACCTACAAGCGTTTCAATATTTCCCCTTGTATACAATCCACGGGCACGAATAAACATTTCTCTAACAAAGTCCCACCAGCGGCTAGGGATATGCTCATATGGTGAACAACCCTTGTAAGTTCTCTCGACTTATAAGGAGAAAACACTCTTGTAAGATCCTTACGACTTATAAGAGAACATACACTTAAGAATCCTCACGATTTTTAAGGAGAAAATGCACTTACGAGATCCTCACGACTCGTAGGGAGAAATACCTTTATGAGACCCTTACGGCTCGTAAAGTCAAAAGCCTTAGTCAACAGGATCCTAACCCTGTTTGCTAAGCCACCTTTGTTCGACATCGACAGAGACAAATGATGATTTGCTCCTGGCAATGTCCCAGTGGTAGCGATACTGATGCCTAAATCGGTATCAAATTCTAAGCCCTTTTCACGGCAAATGATGATTCGCTCCTGGCAATATTCCAGTCGTAGCGATGCGGATGCTGAGATTGGCACCAGATTCCAAGTTCCACACTCGCGATAATAATTCAGCGAGCCAAAAATGCATATGAAATAGCTGAAATGATGGGGCAACTTGCAACAAAATCAGCAAGTAAAAATATATGCATACAAAATAGCCGAAATGGTTGGGCAACTCGCAATAAAAAACAGCGAGTAAAAAAAATAGCCGAAATGATGAGGCACCGCAAAAAATAGCTGAAATGATTGGGCAATCGCGACTTTCGCGATACAAAAAGCTGAAATGATAGAGCATCGCGGAAAGAAAACAAAAATGAAATAAAACTTTTTGCCCTACAGGTGAGATCACATCGATCCCTGTATACAATCCAGGGGCACAAACAAAAAGGGAACCATGTCATCCCACCAGGCTCCATCAGAAAGAGAACCAAGTCTCCACGGCCACACCTACAGCTTGGAGACCCACAACAGCATTCCTCCTCATTCCAGCAGGATTCGGACGTAATAATCAATCTCGGAGCTACGCCAGAGTCCCTAGTTCCAAGTCTCAATGGCCACATCTACAGTCTGGAGACCCACAACAGCGTTCCTCCTCATTCCAGCAGGATTCGGACGCGACAATCAATCTCAGAGCCACGACAGAGTCCCTAGTTCCAAGTCTCGACGGCCACATCTACAGCCTGGAGACCCACAACAGCGTTCCTACTCATTCCAGCAGGATTCGGACGCGACAATCAATCTCGGAGCCACGACAGAGTCCCTAGTTCCAAGTCTTGACGGCCACATCTATAGCCTGGAGACCCACAACAACGTTCCTCCTCATTCTAGCAGGATTTGTACACGACAATCAATCTTGGAGCCATGGCAAAGTCTCTAATTCCAAGTCTCGACGGCCACATCTACAGCCTGGAGACCCACAACAGAGTTCCTCCTTATTCCAGCAGGATTCGGACGTGACAATCAAGTGGAGCCATGGCAAAGTCCCTAGTTCCAAATCTCGACGGTTCACAGACAACCTAAAGACCACCTCGACATTCATCTCGTTACAGCAGACGCAACGTTAGCAAAGCGGAGCCGCGGCAAAGTTCCCAGTTCCAGGACTCTGCGGTGCACGGACAACCGAGAGTCAACTCCTGACCCCGTATGGCCAAAATCAATTCTGACCCTGTATGGCCAAAGTCAACCCGACCCCGTATGGCCAAAGTCAATCCCGACCCCGTATGGCTAAAATCAATCCTGACCCCGTATGGCCAAAGTCAATCCCGAAAGTCAATCCTGACCCCATATGGCCAAAGTCAATCCTGACCCCGTATGGCTAAAGTCAAACCTGGCCCCATATGGCTAAAGTGAATCCTGACCCCGTATGGCGAAAGTCAATCCTGACCCGTATGGCTAAAGTCAATCTTGACCCCGCATGGCCAAAGTCAACCCTCGACCTCCCTGTCAAAGCAATGCTTTGATTTGGGAGCAGGTCAACTTATCAATCACTTATGAGTCCTCTCGATTTGTAAGGAAGAAAATCCTCTTGTGAGATCCTTACGACTCTCAAGAGAAAACACACTTAGGAGTCCTCACGATTCCTAAGGAGAAAATACACCTACGAGATCCTCTCGACTCGTAGGGAGAAAAACCTTTATGAGACCCTCACGGCTCATAAAGTTGAAAAGTCTTAGGCAGCAGATCTGAACCTGTTTCCTAAGCCATCGCTACCCTGCAAAGAGTCTAAGATGGACAGTTACCTACTATCCACAGGCCACACTTGCTAAAATCACATGGCAACGACACAGCAAAGAGAAGAAAGCAACAGTGGGAGAAAAAAATGTGTATTTTTTATTCATGAATTCAATGGAGTACAAGATGAATCATATAAAAGAATAAACAATGGATACATGTTATTCAAAAACTACAAATGTTTAATTGATACAAAAGCAGCTATTGAGAAGGAGGCGTTTTCAATAAATCGGTCAGTTGCTCGCGCACTCCTCTCAACTCCTTTTCACGATCAGCCGCCGCGACCAGCTCTGCTTCGACTTGGGCCCGTTGCTGCAGACAGGATGAAAGTTTCTCATCAATTTCCTGCTGAGCAGCTTCCTGACTCTGCGCAACCTGCTCATTAAGATCAAGCTTCTTCTTCAGCACCAGCCCGTCATAAATACATTGTTGAAGGCTTTCAAAGATGGAGTTCAGCTGTGCAGCATTCGCTGCAACCTCAGCACGCAGTTAGACAGATTCAGCGGAAGTCGCCTCACGTTCCTTTCGTTTAAGGGTCGGCTCTCATTTGAAATGGCGAAGGAACGGAACGCTCTGCTCAACCCATGCAGCTCGCTGGGAGTTCGAAGCCAACACCTCCAGAGTAGGACGCCTAATCTCAAGCTCATGCAGGCATGCCTCAATCTTCCTGCAGTAATTAACCCAAGACTCAACGACGCCTTCGCTATGGAAGTTCACGAGCGTCGTCAGCATGGTATTAATCTTGGCAGCAAAATTTGCAGCAAATGCAGGGACCTCTGCATTAAGCTCCTAGATGTACTCACTTAACATGCGCAGGCTGGTCACAGCGCCCTTGGAAGATGGACGTCTGGAAAAGGGCCCTGCCGGCATTAAGATGCGAGACTTGAAGGGAGCTGGAGTCAGTGCGATTGCTGCAAAACAAATCATAGTCAGATACTGGCTTAAGAGACAAAGAAGATGCAAGAGCGATGAAGGCTACTATACCGGCTACGGCAGGTGGCAGAGCTGGGAGTACTGGTGGCGCGGCAATTCTCTTGTCCCTTCTATCAATTTGTAGCGCTGTAATCAATTTAAAGTTAACAATGGCAAGGTCACCCATTAAAGAAAAGAAAAGACGTAGGTTAGAAAAGATACTCACCGGCACTAGCAGGCAGACTAACTTACGACTGGAAGGAGAAGTGCGGGTTCAACACTTGATATAGATGATCGAAGAGAACTCCTACAAGGTTGCGACAATGCATGTTCAGTATAAGGAAGATTACATCCACAATTTAAATTAGACAAATCGCAAACCCATACCTTCCAGCATTTGAGAGGACGCGTGAGAAGGCGAAGGGTCGGCGACCGTCAGAGCAGCAACCGGTAGCGCTTCTTCGGGTAGTACGACCTCAACGCACACCACACCTGCATAAGAAACAAAAGAAATGCCGTCAGAAGGATTGAAAGGGATTGAAAAAAAAGGAAAACAATGACCCAAGATCTACCTAATGAGTCGCCAATCGAAACCGCGACAAGAGCATCATCAGGCGCAGCGACTGCTTCGCTCTCCTCCATTGGAATAGTTTCGACGCCCGTGGCTTCATCCCCCGATTCTATGAGAGCCGTCATGACACTCGCGATGCCAGGCGATGGTAGGGAACCGCAAGGGGAAAGAGTGGCAGTTGGGACAGTTCCGGACTCCTGAGAAAAAGTGGCCACTTCGGGCTCGGTGAATTCCATCATCTCACCTACCACCTCCTCACCAGGACTTGGCCCTGCAGGGTATGATATATGAAAATCTGAAGATCAAGCTCTAATAAAAGGACCCAATGATACGTTACCTTGGGACGGCCTTTCAATTGCCTTCTGAGCCGCGCGTACCGCCTGTCTATGAGCGGTAGACAGGGCGGCTGGAGCACCCTCTGGAGAAATAGGGATAGGGGAAGCAGTGCTCGAGCCTGCACCTACAGCCATGGCGGCATTGCGTTCTTTCGCTGCACGCCTCTTGCGCTTCCTTTCAGCCTGAGCCGCGAGAGTTGACCTCCTCAGGACTTTCGATAAAGGAAGACCATCATTCGAACCAAGTTCTGCCTCCGGTGCCGTTACGATGTCCATCATCGGCTGCTTCTGCGAGACCCCTGGTGGCGACTTAGGGATAGCCATGGCTGCAGTGGCCAGCACTAACGATGTCGTTGCGTCACCACTCACGATTGGCACTGTACTTGGGATAACCTGAGTCGAGATAGTCCCTGCAATAAGATGAAAAAGAAGAGTTAGTTTACCCATAAAAAAGGGGAATGAAGGCACAGTGAGCTGAAATATACCGAGGCCCAAAGAAGCGCGAAGCCTTTCCTCTTCTTCGAAAGTCTTGAGGGAAGCTGCAAGAGCTTTTTCAACGGAGATACCTATTGAAGAAGAAAATGTCAGTCAAAAGATGATAATTAAAACAACCGTGGAAAAATACGACTGAGGTCTACCTGACTGTGCGAGGGCGATCATTCCTGCTTTGTTGCGAGCTAATTGCTTAGAAGCTGCGAGGGCAGCCTCCAGATCGGTGTCATCTGGCGCCATAAACAAGCCCTCGTTAGTTCCGTACTCACTTAGGCCCTCGCTGTAAGGAGCATGAGGCTCCTGGCCAAATACAACATCTGCAGAAAGTATCGATTTCTTTTTCTTCTGCAACTTAACTCCGGCAGCAGATAACATGAGCTTGCACTTGGTAGGCAATTTGGGGCGACGCGTCCCGATCTCAGTACCCACGCTAGACTCGGGAGGCGCCACAGCCACCGCTTCTACAGGCACGCGGGGTAGCAGCTTAGGCATAATGTAAGTGCACGGCGGCGCCCCGGCCGTCAATCCGACGCCGGAATGCGGAAGCGGTGATTTACTTTAATTTTCTTGAACCGGCACCACCACGCACTAAAACCTGGATCGTGCCATTAAACTAGTCCTAGCTAACTACAAGATGGGAAGAGAGATATACCGAGTGATCCGAATCCTCCGGTCTTCTCGTCGTCGTCCCGATCTCCTGCGGAATGTCCGGTCTCCACCTCGTCGCCGAAAGGGCACCACGTCGCCGGCTTCTTTTACGGGCTCCCACTTCTATACCGAGGCAACTCGGGCACGAAGTTGGCGAGTCGACGTGCCCAAAGTTTTCTGTAGAATAGTGTAGGAATCTATGTCTTATTAGAGTTTGAGTGGAGTTGCCATAGTGGTGGAGGAATGAGATGTAGTTTGGAGATGGAACTTGTGGGAATTTTTGCAAAGCCAAATGAACCAAAACCCACACCACAAAAAATGGGCAGCCCCTTGTCATGGCCTGCCTTGCAATGGTGAGGGGAGAGTGAGAATTAGAGAGAGAGCATCAAAAAATAGCCACAAGAATAATGCAAGTGAGAGGAATGGTCATCATGCAAGAATCATCATCACTAGCAAAACCACACTCCATCAACTAATCAACAACCATGATTGCTACAAAAAGTCAAGCAATCATGAACCATGGAAGGTCAAGTGATGGGGCTCCATCATGAAACCATCATGATACAAAAGTATGCAAAGACAACCCTCCAAATAGCTAATTTGCACAAATGCAAATAAGCCCTCCTCCACCAATCTTCAGCCAATGAAAGATACAAAGAAATGTGGCTGAAACGGAAAGCAAACTGGCAACTCCAGAAAACTGATCCCGTAATAAATTACAGGAAAACCCCGATACTGTGTATACACACCCGCATCTGTATTCCGACCGGATACAAATGCAATGAGACAAAATCTACACTGTACTATACTAGGATCCGGCTTGAACCAAAGCCGGCTAGTATTATCCGTTCGATCCTGATCCGTGCAATACCGCACGTATTTGATCGAACCCTGCTATATCTCCATACGGCCTCTACAGCGTTTCACCCGAAACTTGAGTAACTGAATGTGGGGGACTCTAAAGACTCGTCAACACCTTGGTTGTGGATTTAACCACTAGCACGTCAGAGGTATAAGCCAATATGTAATGGGCTACCAGGTATTGACCAAAAGGGACGTCGATGAGCGAACTCATCCTGACACCCTACTGAGCCTGTCAGTGACAATATCCGTACAGTCCGGTCCGTTCGTCTATGAGCATCGCATGGCGGGCCTAGGGGGTTGGTAAAAGTCAGACCCCCAAAAGCGGTACAAGTCGTGTCGGAGTGTAGCCCAGAACACCCTGAGATACTACTGGAATACCTACCAGTAAATCTCCTGCCTCGGCCGAGGGCTTCGTATAATGGCTCTCCTAGACACAGCACGACCTCACCCCCAATACCGGGAGAGACGAACCCCTGAAGATCCGCTCACTGCCTCCATGTGGCTCGGGACTGTACCCAACTAAAACCTATTTGCACGTCTCCTTTGAGCGTGGTAGGGTAGTAATCAAAGTACAGTGGGAACTCACACGAGACAAATGACGATCCCCAGGTCGATGAACTAACCTGTACACATGTCACCAGGGAACTGCTATCTGACGTCAGGTATAAGACCAACTAGCATGTTCCCGGCGAGTCTTGTCCAGTGTACTCATAACCCAATGAGCACCTGTATACATCTTAGATGAACCAACTGACACCAGTGGCTTGTGAGACCGGCCACCGCCCCTCGTCGGGGTCTCGACTGTATACACTAGTCTACTCTGGAGTATCGATGCCCTGTCTCGAAACTCCCACGACTAAGGACTATTTAAGGATGTGCTTATAGACTACCAGCTCCCACTTATATGATCGCCCTCATACTGCTGGTGGTCAAGCAAGAATCCTAGGGGCTCTATCAACGTGTAATAGCAACATGTCAGGTCACCTAAAGCAGTACACGATGATAAAGATAAACCAGATAGCATACTATCATCTCGAGTAAGACTGTCCTACCGGGATAGGTCCTCCCTTAATCATTGCAATTACGTGCCTGTGATCCAATAATTGACTCTGAGGGCACTATCTCCAACAATCTCCCACTTGCACTCAAGGCTAATTATTGCGATGTCGCATACTCACAGCCCGTGTGATACCGAACACCCAACTCCTCTACTAGTCAGTCTTACAAAACCCGTTTGCGAAACTATTGCGTTCGAGGAATATCCTCAGTGAGTGGATCCGCTTTGATGTTCCTTTCTATGTCTCTCTATATCTCATGTTCGCGGAGAAAGCCATCTCCCGAAATGAGCAATACCTGTCTTAGAATGTGTCTGGATGTCTGATGGGACCTAGCTCATAAATGAACTCTAAATCCAAACTTCTTAAACTGTATCGTCAACTGAACTTAATCAGTATCTTGCGCCATGCCTCCCTCAGTATTGCCTTGGACCACCTGTCCAAAATACTGCCCCTCGTCAGAAGGAAAACTATAACTCTGACAACCTCCTTGTCATCCAGGTCACCTTGGAAGCCTGGAATGATAACTGTCTCCCGCATGAGGCTGTCGTTATCATATCCCTAGAACATACACTTATGTTCTAAAACTGCTTCCGACTGTTTCTCCAGGATTGGATCAACATCAACTTATTGCATCAATTGCAAGAACAATATCTGGTGTGGTACTTGACATCTCATGATTGACTCAATTGCCTGAGCAAGTGATCTGCCAATCATGCACATCCCTCTCCCCTTTAGTCTGTAAGACACCTTTAGAGAGGGTGACTCCATCACCTGCAGGTACACTACCGTGCCAGGAGTCGTCCATTCTAAATACTCTTAGAATGCTGTCTAAGTACCCTTAATTGGGAAACCACCCAAATCTAGATCTAAATCCATAGATCTAGTAACCAGTATGTCTGATATAATGTCCAAGTCCTATGTGGAGAAACCACTGTGTGACGACCAAAGTATAACCGATCGTAGTATAGGAATATCACTTCCTACTCTGTGTGTGTCATCCAAATACCAGGACATCACACCCTACTACCTTCTTAACAGATCCATCCCCTATTCTGATGAAGTCAAACCTATGACTGTCATGTCAGAAATAGATGATCTATCTCCGCTACATCTGCTTTAGTCTATAAATAGACATAAGCCACTTGTGCACCATGCTTCCGCTGCTCCCACTGACCACGACAACCCTCTGGCAGAGTCATATAAACGTACACTTCTAAAGCTAGTTTAGAACGACGCTATACTCATCCTCCTGCCGGGTCTCACAGTCTGAAACAACAGCAATGGTAAGTCTGGGTAAACAAGAACCTCCCTGTCACCGTCCTTGAGGCTACCGGAGTACCTCTCGGGTACCTGAGGTTACCCACCTTATCTGCGGAGTGGCCAATGGAATGCCAAACCAGATTGAATCTTTAGGTTCCTTATCAAATCTTCAGTAATCGTTTGCGGTTCTGGAATCACTTCCAGTTCTACCATACTCCCACTTCTGTTTTCTGAAAAAATCCATTTTTATTAAAACTGTGGCGAGTCTAGAATAATATCACTATTGATCTTTCAGATGGTAGAAAGTCAACCCTCGTCATAGCCTGGGTCAACCCACAAACAGCCATTACAGAAACGTGCCTTGAGTTATCCAGAGTCTGGTTTTAAGCATAAGCCAGGCAACTCCCCGTACCTTAACATCGTTAAGATATGAACTGTTCTATATCCAATATAGAATCAGAGGCACTGATTTAATTGAACAAGATTCAAATCATGCAGCTGTCTCCAGTGCATGTCAACTAAATGGAAGGAGGCCTATCAGCGTTACTCAACTTAGAAATGCTTCCAATTATGAGTAACCTGAAAGAGAAGCAAGTTCCTTAAATCATTACTATCAACTGAATACCATATACAAGTATCTACATCTTCGATCACTTTGAAGAATCCCGATACTTGCTACACCTGGTTCTCTACTCTATTCAAATACCTATAACTTCTCAAAATTCGGACCCTGTGTTTCCTCGAAACACCTGTCTAAAAACTAGAGAAGTCATAAGTAAACCGAATATAGTACGAGGACCAACCCCTCTGTCCTGATGGACCCTGGACAACATACAATACTCTGTATAAGTCCCTTAAGTCTGATAACCCATTCACTGTGTGTCGTAGGTTGAAAACTGTACTTATGGTTAAGAAGAATTATACCGTTGTTCAATACTCCTTACCTAACCATCCACTGATATAGGTAAATGTCATAGACATAATTTCAAAAAGGTATATCTCACTCTATGAAAATAGACGTACAGATATATCAATTTGAAATTGGTGCACAACAGCGGATATTCAAAACCAAATATTTTGCCGACCGGCAAACAGTCCAGGTGACTTCCTCAAATATCACCGATTACAACGAATCCCGATATAATGAGGATGATCACCCAATTCCCAACAACTTACTCCCACTCATCATCTGTAAGACTATACAGATGTGAGAATCATACCTGGTAAATACATACCCTGGAGCAAGATCTGATTGGGAAATCAGTTTTCTTTTAACAGTACACAGTGAAACCGAAACATTGAAATGTTTCGATGGGGTATCCCGGTATTCCTAGTAATGCCTCTTCCAGATTCACGACTGTAACCGTATAATTCTTTGCCACCTTTCCAAATCCCTTTCTATGTCTTTAGTCATTACCTTCTGCACACCCCTTTAGGCCAAATGGTTTTCTTCCTTCCCTACCGTTCGGCACCAGCCTATGGTTTGGAAGAAGACCATCCAATGAGCATAATGGGTGTACTGTCCTAATCCTAGGAACACTCGCAATGCGAGAGAAGGTGAAGATAAAAGACAACCGAATAAACCTTATTCCTATTTCTCCTGAACCAGAATCCATCCCCGAACTGGAACAAGTTCCTTTCGAGTTCGTATATAACCATACGATGGAGTATCCAATAAACTGTGGATCTTCGTAGTGATACGGAGTGTCCTGGAGAAATACAAAGGTGATTTAGGATTGGCGAAGAAATACTTGGTTTGGTCGTGAATAGCAATAGCAGTCGCAATTTACTTTGCCCTCTCACTAATCCATTGCTTTGTCTTAACTTAATACCTTCTGCACACCATCGTTATGCTAATTAGTTTTCTTCATTCCCCACCGTTCGGCACCAGCCTAAGGTTTGGAAGAAGACTATCCAATTTGCGTAATAGGTGTACTACTCCTAAACCAAGGAGTACTCGCAACCTGAAAAAAGGTAAAAGGAAAAGACAACTGAATAGTCCTATCCGTTTTCTTCAGAACCGGAAACCATCCTCGAATAAATTCCTTCGAGTTCGTATATAACCATACGATGGTTTTGTCCAATGGAAGTGGACGTTCGTAGTAATACGGGGTGTCCTGGAGAAAAGGGTAAAAGTAGGAGTGGCAATGAGGTTTGCAACTCTGACAATCCAAAAACCAGTGTTTAAGAAGGTTCGGTCAACTTGGTCACTGAGTCATAGTCTTAGGGTCGGGTCAATGGTCGCTGCTGAAGAGAGAGAGAAAAGAAACACTCAGCGTGCACTCTAACCTAAATTAGAATGGTTAGCAATTTATCTAATCTGGAAACCTCCCACTGTAACCTCAAATTCTTCTCCAAACCTGAAAGAAGAATTAGTCGGGATCACCCGAGGAGTAAACCAACTCATCAGTGGGAATCGGGATCCAACTATCATCGCTTGATAATGTGACGGAATCCGCTCACTTCATCACACTCCAGAAGGTATGCGCATATCTGGCAAGTTTCAGTTTCTTTAGAAACCCCCGATGTGATTTTTGCCCCATGCTCTTATGACCTTAACTTTGGCCAACAAATCATAAGTCACATGTCAAGTTCTACCCGTCATTCTCCAGGTCAATTTGAACCCACCCGTACATACCCTTGACTTTGGCTAACAAGATAGTACGACTGTCCCAAACCAACGCATCTATCTATGCTGCATATGAATACCCAACAGCTACCAAACACTGTGCCTTGACTTTGGCCAACAAACACAGCTTGAATACTATTGACTACCCATATGAAACGACGGAGGGCTACGAATGGTTTCTGGCGAAAACCTTTAACGTAAAGAACTTGATATTGTTGAAGGAACGGATAGCTTTTAAAAATATAGTGACGAAAACCTTTGCTAAAGAGGTCACTCCCGGTGAAGGGATCTCGGCTCTTTCCCCGTAGAATGAGGTGCAGGATATTCCAACTGAATACCACGATGCAAAGCAAAAGTAATCGGCTATAGTGAAGTTTTTGCCCTGACGCAAACCTTTTGTCCAAGGGGTCACTCCCGGTGAAGGGATCTCGGCCCTTGCCTCGTCGACTGAGGAGCAGGATATTCCAACTGAATACCACGATGCAAAACAAAAGTGAACGTCCTTGCAATAACAGCTTTTGAAAAGTGTTCCAACAACATCAGATTATGTTTGTTTTTAACTTGCATTGATCCGAATCAACGCAGTCCCATCAATTGATCACACCAAAAAGAACGAAAATATACTGATGTACGTATATGCCATCCGCATTCGCCACTGGGTCCCGTCATTACCCGTTGGGTTAGCTAACTAACGACAGAGCGGGGACTGGACTAGAGCGGATGCAAAACATATACAACATCTACTAATATATATGCCAATATATTATATTCGCTCAAGGCGTGATAAAAATGCAACATCACAGAAATGTACAGCATCACAGAAAATACCGATATCTGGGATCCCTAGGTTTCACAGAGCCACTACTGAAACCCGACGTTCCCCTGGTCGTATGGATAGCCTATGCAATGAAATCCTAGACCCCTACGGACGCGGCAAGTTACCCGCCAAAACCTGAAGCGAGGCAGCCCCCTTCAGCGACGTGAATGGACCACCCGGCACTTCACGGAATCCGGCAACTTGGGCACCCCTCCTGGGTCAACCTGTACCCCCTACGAGTGCGGCGAATAGCCCGCCGATTCTAGAGTGAAGCCCCCTCCGTCTCAATGCCATGAGATGCGGGCCCGCTGCCCTCTAGAACCCGGCTATCTGTGCACCCCTCCGCGGGGTAATCCTAGTACAGAAAGTAAAATATACATACAACGGGTATATCGACCGCAACCTAGTCGTGCCCCAAAATAATAATACAAACAGGCAGCGACGGCAGTCCACATGTCGGACGCTCACCCCGCAATATCAAATGTACATAATACAACCAAAAACTGTACTAGCATTGCATCCAGGCTATCCCCCACGACCGATCCGCAACATCACAGCATAACACAGAACATCAACGTGAAAGTCACGTTCGCAAATCCGTCTAACCGGGCTATAGCAGTTAGACAGGATTTACCGATCAAGTGACATTCACGGTCGCAGATATAATATAAATACTGTGAAATAATGTGTTTATAATATCCGATCAATCAAAATTATAACAAGTGGGCCCCAAGTACTACTGTAGCACATCAAGAAATTCTGGGCCCAAAATTAATATTCCAAAACCCATATTTTCAACCCAGAAGGCCTCTGTAAAAAATTGGTCCAACGATCTGTCAAAATAGCGGCGGAACCGCGGCCCAAGCATGGGTTTGGCCGCGGTTCCGCGGTCGAATAATGAGATCTCGCCACCAAATTTCTACAGTAGGCTTATATTTCCCTGCACAGTATTCTGAGACTACCTGAAAAAAATTTTCGAGCCAGAAAAAATTCGACAGAAAACTGATGCGGTGAAAAATGCGGTTTTGGGATTTTTGTTCGATCGGAAACGTAAACACATTAGACAAAGCTAGACTATGTTAATGGCGAGGCTCTGATACCACTGTAAGTGCACGGCGGCGCCCCGGCCGTCAATCCGACACCGGAATGCGGAAGCGGTGATTTACTTTAATTTTCTTGAACCGGCACCACCGCGCACTAAAACCCGGATCGTGCCATTAAACTAGTCCTAGCTAACTACAAGATGGGAAGAGAGATATACCGAGTGATCCGAATCCTCCGGTCTTCTCGTCGTCGTCCCGATCTCCCGTGGAATGTCCGGTCTCCACCTCGTCGCCGGCTTCTTTTACGGGCTCCCACCTCTATACCGAGGCAACTCGGGCACGAAGTTGGCGAGTCAACGTATAACAGCGACATGTCAGGTCACCTAAAGCAGTACACGATGATAAAGATAAACCAGATAGCATACTATCATCTCGAGTAAGACCGTCCTACCGGGATAGGTCCTCCCTCAATCATTGCAATCACGTGCCTGTGATCCAATAATTGACTCTGAGGGCACTATCTCCAACACATAACACATGGTACCACAGCCATGGCGGCTTCTATCAAGGGGGATGGACGATGGTCTATTGCTTCAGAGGAACGTTTGGATTACCCGTTGGGACGGTGCCCTTGCGATCAAGCAATAATCGTTTTTCTTCTCTAATAACGGCGCCTATAGAATGCTGGTACCACGCTATATATACGTTCAGGGCTTTTGGAACGCAACTCGGCTCACTAATATAGAAATTGGAGCCGGTGTTTAGCCGCATAAAATGGTGCAATGCGTTCCGGATACCCTCTTCAGTAGCAGCTGGCTCAGCTAAGAAGGCCTCAAGCGGGACGCCCTGATTATAGCTTAATTGCTGGGCAAAACGATGAGTGCTGTACCTCATGAACAACGCCGAATCATTCTGCCTAAACACGAGAAAGCCGGGCCTGATGGAGTATAAATGAAGAATCTCCCGAGCTTTCAAGATAGAGGCACCGTCTTTAAATATGTCCCATAATGGCTGCACCGTTTTTGCGGATTCTTTACCGATGGTTAGAACCTTATCGGTAAAGGTTATGCCATCTCCAACCGTGCGCGAACGAAGGAGCAAACCCCTAGCTTCCCACTGTGTCGGATTTACAATGGACGAGTCAACTAGCCGTATAATCCGAGGGAAGTTATACTTGTCATAGAAGCAAGGCCTTTTGTGGGCACCGAAAACTCCAAGCGCATGTAGCTCGATCCATGACATAAAATAATGCATCGAGAATTTCACATGCTGCACCCCTGGTTCAGTAGTGTCTGCTGCCAAGCTGAGGCCGTGATACAAATGGCCTAACCCAGTGACCCCAACGGCCACTTGCATCCCAATAACCATTCGGTGAGCTGGATAAAAAACGGAATGCCTCATATGGCGAGGGTGCATTGGAAGCACAAACCAGCTTAGCCATAGCCCAAGGAACCCCAAAAAGAACGCTTCTTCGTCGATCCCAGGAGCTGCAAGCTCTGCGAAAGAGACGACCGGAGTGTTGGGGTGAAAGAAACTCCTCTGATCTGCCTCCGCTGCCGGCTGGTTGTCCAAACCAAAACTAAAAGGATCATCGAGTTTGGCAAATTTCGTGGTTTCCTTCGACAGGACTTCTGAGCGGAGAAAACGGGCGATGAAATTTGTGAAATTAACCCTAAGGCCTCCGGATTCGAGAAAAAGGCTCTCGTAGATATTCAACACCTTAATCAAACTGGGGAATTGATGTTGAATGGCGTTCTCAGGGTAAGGCCTGTCATCACTGACTTGGCAGCAAAGACGTACTCGTCCGGAGGAAGCAGCTCCTCATAGTGTTCTTCCCTAACCGGTAAGCCAGAAACCTCTGCAAACTCCTCTAAAGAGATTGAGACTTCTCGATCCAACAGAAGAAAGGTGTGGGTCAGAATATTCCATTGCTCCAGAAAGGCCTTGACCCACCAGGCAGGAGGCGTAGAATATTGAAAAAGAGAAGCGTAAATGGCGGGATACAACCCGAGCTTCAGCAACTGCGACTTCTTGGCTGACAAAATATAGCGAGCCCATTGCAAATACCCAGCTAGATGACAAGGAGTTAGGCCTATCATATACGGCTGTCCCTAAGGGCGCGACTCGGCTTGGCAGATACGTCACCCCAGGGTATCCAAAGCCGCTGGAGGTTGTACGAGTATTGCAGCCAGAGAAGGCTGAAGGAGACCCTCTGAAGTCCAATTGACCTCCTCCACGGTATAGTTCACCGGGGGTGGGTCGGCGTAGTGGATCGCCGAAATAGGATCTGAAGGTGCTGCGCAAGAGAAGCTACGCCGCCCCCTGATGATCTGATTGTACCACATTCCCCATAAATGAAGGTTCTTTTGTTCCGGATCATGAACTTTGATCACTGCAAACACCTCCCTATCAACAGGCGCTTCGGGGAATCCGCCTTCCGAACGAACAAACGGGAAAGAAGTGTCGAAAGACATAGTACCTGCGCGGAAAAAAACAAAATTTTCAGCCATCAATGCTATAGTTTAAGTTCTAACACTAGGTACTTTGAATTTGTATTGCACTGCAATGCAGTGGAAAGGGACCGGGTGGGACCCACATAATCTGGTTGACGGCTCATCATTGATAAAACAGTCTCATCATTTGATGAGACTGTCATTAAATGAGGAAATCCTCAAAGAATTCTCATTTAATGAGGGTCTCTCGGGCGAAGGAGTAAATCTCCCATTGAGAGCAGCGCTCTACAACAGAGTGACATCTGTCAGCTCTGATGATGAAAGGAATAAAAATTCCTCGAGAAAAATTATGAAGAGCCATGCTCTGTAAGAATGATGGAATAACCCATCAGAAAACTTAAAGTAAAGCTTTTAATGAATTAAAAATTCTGAGATCTTAAAGATCTGTGAACTCTAAGAGTTCTTCATGAACAATGTTCCAGTTCATAGGTTAAAATCACCATAAAATAAAAAGATTATATATCTTGAAGATCTCTAATCTAAAAGATGAGCATGTCTCTGGATAAAAACCCTAAAGTTTTTAGATTTATGATCTAAAGATAAGCATGGCTCTGTTAATGGGTAAAACCCTAAAGATATTCTAGATATATGATCTGAGGAGAGCAAAGCTCTGTTAAAAAGTTCAATTCTTACTTAAGTTGGGCAGAGTTTTGACTCTTAAGAAATTTCTTAAGGGAAAGAGCTTGGCTCTGAGGGAGAATTAATTCTCAAAAAAACAAAGCAAGAAGATGAACAGAGGTCATCTCAAGGGCCAAGGGTCCTATTTATTGGTACTGACAGCCGTTTCAACTTCCAAAGTTGATCTAATGGCACAGATGCTGCTACCGCTGCATTCACGTGTGAGCCACGTGAGCGCAACGGTGGGGGGCATTTGTTTCCCCCAATAGAGTAAAGCTCTGTTCAAATTTTGAAATTTGAAATGAAGCAGCGTTTCATAATAGCGCCAGCGCTAAGAGTCAAAGACTCTCTTGCAGCGCTCACTGTTCATATCAGAATTTTGCATTATTATATTCCTCATTCTTAATCATATTGCAAATAAATAGGTGCTTTTGATCCATGTCTGCTAAATAGTTGCAGGTTACAGGTTCTCAGAACAATACAGTGAAAATGGTAAAAAAAACGCTACAAAAGTGAGACTACGACCAACAAATAGAAAAATCTTTATGATGTCGCCTACAGTTGAAGGAACAAATGAAGATCAATGAACAGTTTGATTTCACAAAGCACGAAGGCAGCACAAGATTCAAGATTTCAACACGAAGCGAACGGTAAAAGTCCACAATATTCTGCACTGTGGAAATCTGGAAGAAACTAGAAAATATTCTGAAGAACCAAGTGAAGAAAACAGAAGCAAATAGCAACATGAAGGAACCCAGATAAAAAGAGCCCAAGAGCCCATCAAACGGCTGCGGAACCGTGGCCAAACAAGGCTTATGGCCGCGGATCCGCGGCCGTGTTGTGCACGTGTCGGCGCGTGTCGGTAGAGTCGGTGCATTGACCCGGTTTTCTTAGGGGTAGTTTTGTAATTTTAGATGTGGATCAGATGTAAACCTTGGGGTTTCTCCTATCTATAAATAGGAAGCCTACAACTCTTTTTGGAGCATGCCTCTTTTAATTTCCAGATTTTTAAATTTTCATTCCATTGTAATTGTCAAAGAGTGCATCAATAAAAAGTAAGTTTTTTTATCTTGAATTTCTTATCTGCAATTTTATTTCTCTGCAATTTTTATCTGTCATTTATTTTCCGCACGTTAATTAGGTTATTAAAAGAAAAATAAAAAAAATGAATTCCTTTGTTAATTCCCTAATGAGTGAGTAGTTCCTCACTTGTTAGGGTTAGGATTGGGTAGGTTTGAGAGATGGAAATCTCTCACTCCTTTCTTGCCCGTTCAATATTTTAAATTAGAACTTTATGCAAATCAAACACACACCGCTCGCTACGGCACCCTATCCCACAAGATAGCGGTAACTCTCTAGTTAGACCGGTTGTGTTTGATTTCCATAGAGGTTAGGGCTAATAATTAACAAAGGGGATTAGCGCGATCAGGAAGACTCACGTGTAAAGCACGAGAGCGCTCACGCTAGCAGCGCCAGCGCTGAGAGTCAAAGACTCTGTTGTAGCGCTCACGTGCAAAGCACGAGAGCGCTAGCGCTGGGACTAAATGTTCCCCACCATTGGATCAAAGATCCAATGAAGATGATAAATCATCAATTGATCAGAATAAAATTCTGTTAAGAAAACGTTCCTCGGAATCTTTTCAAACATGAAAGATTGTGCTCTGAAAATCAGAGCACCGTTGGATCAATGATCCAATGGTGATTAAAAATCATCAAAACACAGAATAAATTCTGTATGGGAAAAGATTTTCCAATCTTGTTAAAAACAAGAAGATTGCCTTCTGTAAAACAGAAGCTCTAGGATCAAAGATCCAACGGTGAGGAAATCCCCAAATCAATTAAAGAAAAATCTCTTCAACTGATTTAATAAATCAGCCTACCCTATATAAAGGCCCCAAGACTTCAAGTCTCCAAAAGAGGAACCCCCCATAAACTTTGAGAAATTTCAAAAAGAAGAGCAAGCTCTCAGAAAGAGAAGAATTTCTTCAAGGTAAATAAAACAGAGAGATGAAATCATCTCATAAGAGAAAAAAACCTATTTCTTTTTCTAAGATCATCGATCTATAAGAAAAATTGTCTTTCACAAAAGAGATCATAACATCTCATTATAAAAAGGGGGGAGAATAATTCAATTCTCTTAGGATCACAAATCCATAAAGGCAAAGCTTTTCACCAAAAACATAAGGGATTGAAACATCTCATATAAAATAAAAACTTTGTTCTTAGATCCATGAGAAAAAGTCTCTTATAAGAAAGAATTTAATTCTCAGAGAGCAGAGTTGCCTAAAAAGAGCCTTAGCGCTCCAATTAAACGATGCGCTTCAGCGCTCCAAATCTAGCGCACAGCGCTGCAGAGCCTTAGCGCTCTAAATTTAAAGAAGCGCCCTGCGCTCATTGACTGGCGCACAGCGCCAAGCGCGCCACTTGCTTCTCACGTGTGCGCTACTTAACAGAAGCGCTCTGCGCTCATTGACTGGCGCTCAGCGCCAAGCGCGCCACATGCTTCTCACGTGTGCGCTACTAACAGAAGCGCTCTGCGCTCATTGACTGGCGCTCAGCGCCAAGCGCACCACGTGCTCCTCACGTGTGCGCTGAGAGAACATAAATTGTTCTTTAATAATAAAGCCCAGAGCCATAATGAGTGATCAGCACTCAATAAAAGACAAAAACAATTGTCAGAACCCAAACCAATGCTCAGCATTGTTAAATGAAAAAGGACCGAGCCTAATTGAATGTCCAACATTTTAACTGAATAGGCCGAGCCCAAGTTGGCCACAGATTCCTAATTCAGATTAATTGAGCCCGTATGCTCACAAATCTTTGATCTTAGTCCCAAATTGGACTACAGATCTCCTAACCAATATTGGTTCAAGGGTACATCTCTTCACTCCTCTGATATTTGTCGTTGTAATCCTTCAACGTCTTCAGAAAGGTGACGGGTCCCGACAGCCAGACATTTCACGGACTGTGGGGTCCTTAAACTCATAGACTATGATGTCTTTAAACTTTACAGACTATGACGTCTTTAAACTATGGACTATGATGTCCTTAAACTTCATGGACTATGATGTCCTTAAACTTTTGGACCGCAAAGTCTCTAAACTAAAACAATAGAACCCAAATGCTCTTTTGTTAGATCTAAACGATCCTGTTAAGTAGATCTTAGTCTAAAATTAAACCAACGTATTCTTAACAAACGTTTAAGCAGATCTTAGTCTAAAATTAGACTAACGTATTCTTAACAAACGTTTAAGTTGATTTTAGTCTCAAATGAGATTAAACGATTCTTAAACCAAAACCAAAACCTAAATCTAAGAAAATACGGATTTGGACTAATTCACGCCCTACGGACGACAACATAAATTAGTCTCCGTATACAATCCACGGGCAACCAAAAACAAAACAAACACGCACGACACGAAGTGACCTTCTGGAGCAGGAGAAAGTGGTTACCGCGATGCGGTAACGTAATTAACTGCAGGGGCTTGCGCCTGCAGGGAAGAGCGTCCCCACAATTAAAAACCCCTCATAATGAGGGGGAATCTGACGAAATCTGCTACAACGGCCGCATCCGTCTAAACCTCTGATATATGGTGCCATAAATCAATTTGGTATTTTCGGAGAGGTGGACGGATAAAACCAAATAGCATATGCCCCAAATTCAGGCAAGACGAACCTATGCGGTTCTGTCTCTGTATTCGGCGGTAAACAATGTAACGTTCCTGTCTACATTGATATTCTTGCTTTCCTAATTATTAGTTAACTCTTTTTGTGATCTCTGTCATGCAAGCTAACCCTCATATATATTGTTATGCAGGCTCACTTGGTGGAGAAGCGGATCAGAAAAGGTTAAGATTTTGTTTACAACATTTGTTAGGGATATATTCAGTTCAATGACTTGTCCTTGTGCAATTTTTTTGATCTTTTTTTTAATCGACCGACTTTTATTATTATTTTTTGGGGGGATGTTGTAGGACAAAATGAGCAAAAACTATGATTGATGATGATGTTGCAGAGGCCAAGAGACGCTTCGAAGTATCAAAAGTGATATTTCTTTCTTCTTCTTCCCCCCTAAAATTCACCAATCCAGCTCGGAATTATCCTCACGAGCTTCAATTTTGCTTAATGGTTACGGTTTAGAACGAGATCAAGATATCCGGACAGAAAGCTAAAGCTAGCTAAGGACATTGGTATCATCAATGTCGACCGAGGGATGTGCTTTGCCCTCCTCTTCGTATTTTTCTTTTTCTTTGTTTACTACGTGGAAATAGGAGCAACAATGGTGACTATATTGGTATTTGCTTATTAGCTATACCGATTTTTGCTTGTGTATAAACGCTGAAAATTAAATACCTGAATATTTGTTTTCATAAGTTATAAACAATTTTAAATTATATGTATTTTTTTTGTTATTATAATTTAATAGTATGATGTCATCCCTACTGGTTATATTGTCGCTACACTAGTACTAAGCTCTCAGCTAACTTGCGCCGTTATTTGTATCTCTTTTCTAGTATAATGTTCTTTGTAGAATGTATAAGTAAAAAGAAATGCGATTTTGTATTTTTGGTATTTTGTAAAAAGCTATGTGACTTATTGAAGCCTTTGTTTTATGAAGGGCAGTATAGGAGGTGGTTGTTTTTATGGAGCAAATGACAAGGCATCAAGGTTTCTGCACTTTTCTGTTTGCTATCTAGACCCCCACTTCATAGGAAAGAGCCGATGTCGCATTGGTACTCGGCCGAATCAAAGACGAGGAGGAAAAAGTTCTTGAGCCAACGAAGGTATGAGTCTGCAATTCTGCAAATCAAAAGAGAAGGATATTAAAATTCGAAAAGATGAAAGGAAGGAGAGTTTTATCGGATGTCTCCGAAGGGACAATGAAGGAGAGTTTTACCTGAATATTTGGTTTGGATTTGCTTGTAGATATAGCCTATTACATTTTGGCAAGATAAATGAATTTGGTTGTAACGGAACTTGTCAGCAAATGACTAGTTATGCAACTACCACCATGAGTTTTCTCACAAGCCAAGGGACCAAGTTCAACTTTTAAAAGAGTTCTTCTAGATTTTGTCATACGGATTCGAAGGATTCATAGACTGAGATAACAGAAGAAAAAAAAAGAGCCAAAAAAAGAAGAGGGTGAGAGCAAATTTTTTATCGTGATCGCCATATAATATAACACGAAAACAAAAGAGAAAAGAAGGAACTCACAGCAACCTTGTTCCAGAAAATAGATAAGGAATTCACAGCATTATTGATGTTTGAGATTATAGGTTATCTGGTAAAAATTACTGCATCATAAAATATTGAAACTAATGAATGCAGGAGATGTATTGTAATTACAGTCTACAGAGATAACTAAAGTAGCAGATATTGAATAATTTCGGTTTTCAGAGAAAAGTAAATTTGAAACTACAAAATAACTTTGAAGCTTCATTTGTAGTGAACATATCTAATTTCAGCAATCCATTAACAATTGAGTATATTGACGAAAGAAAAGAACCGAAGCTCTAAATGACATTGTGTATTTCGTTTACAGACGTTGCGTTAAGCTAGCAGAACTCTTTGTACAAACACTCATCCGATTCGCGTGAATTAGGAAAGCCATGAAGCATGGAATTCGTGTGCAATGAGATCCCATATTGCATCCAATCCTCGCCGCTTCCCTATATAAGCAACCGATACAAATCAACATCTTTAACATTGTTCCTAACCGTATATAAAACAAATATGCCGCCGGCTAACTCCATTGTTGCTGGATTAGTTCTCTTGCTGCTGTTTTTAGAAAGTGCCTGCTCTTCTTGGAAAATTCCTAATCTACTGCTTGATATAGATGAAGACGACGATTCCATAAGAACTCGATATGAGAACTGGGTTGCTAGACATGGACGTAGATAAAGAAACGGGAGAGAGAAGGCATGCCGCTTTCAAATATACCGGACAAATGTTCAGCTCATCAATAGATATAACTCCCTTGGCCTCAGCTATAATCTCACTGATAACAAGTTTGCGGATCTAACCAATGAGGAATTCAGAGCCATGATTGCGTGTTTAGGACCACCACAGCAAAAACACGGGCATGAATACCGGAGAGAACTTCAGGTTTTTAGGCATGTTTTAAATAAACTAACGAAAACCATACTCATTTTTCTCTAAACTACCAAAAACTTTGTAAAATACAGTAATCTCATACGGCTTATGCTACTAAACTAACATCATGGCGTCAACAAATTGTAAACACTGTTATGGTAGTTTAGTGATAAATGGTTAACTAGCAAAATGAATGTTTTTGGTAGTTGCTTGTTGATGGAGCTTCTTCTCGGGCCTCCGTCAGATGTTGTCTTCCGTTGATCTCGAGGTGAACTTGACCGATTATTCTTCGTTACGCGTGGGTCTCAATGGGTTTTGAAAGGAGAAGGTGGGGTGAAAAGGCTGTCGCCGAGTACCTGCAAAGAAGTCCCGGGGTGGTTTGGTACCACCGAGGACCCTCCAACGCTCAAGTTAGTGATGAGATCCGAGCAGAGTAACGGCGTAAGTGTGAAGAATGGCTTACCCGACCCCTCTGTGATGGGGGTTTATATAGCGGTGGTGGCACGCCGTGGCAGACGCGAGAATCTCGCCGGCAGTTACGCTCCCGACATCACGCCCGCGCAGAGAGCGGATCGTCCATTAATGGGGATCGTGAGGGCGTGGAACGTGGGATGTTGTTGGCGTAGAATCTGCACATGGCGAGATTCGCGGAGCGGCGGTTACGCTTGTGAGTAGTGGAGTTGGTCAGAGGGACGAGGAAGACGGCCTCGGCTGAGGGCTCGGGGACGAGCGAGGAGGCCGAGGAGTCTGTCCTGTGGCAGCTCGGGCAAGCTGAGGGGCCGAGAAGGCTAATTTGCAGGGGGCCCTGAGGAGGGCCAGTTTGTGCTGACAGGTTGGGTACAGGGGGCCTGGTCGGCCCCTGTGGGCCCTTTCTTCTGAGTCCTGGGACGCGTCATCTGCCACGTGCCCTGATCTTGGAGGTCGCCAATATCGAGCGTCATCATTAGCCCCCCACTCTTGCCCCGTCCAACTAGCGGGTCGGGTCAGGAGTGGAATGCCGGGCCCCCGAGGTGAGCTCCTTCTCAAGGTTACGCCGGGATGAGTCCTCGAGCCGTCGGTTGTCTTTTCTACTAGCGAATCGAGGCGAGATCTTTGCATTTAAGGAGGGTGCGCCGGTTCGTGCACTCTGCAGTCGAAGCGACAGTCCACGTGTCGTGCGGTAACTGGCTGATGTAACGTGCGTAGGTCTGCGGCTTCTGACGGGACGCGGCCAATCGCTGGGCTGCCACGTGGAGCGATCGGAGCCGCTGGGCGCAAGGAGATGTTTTGGCGGGAGACAATGGGCGCCATTGGATGAGACCGTACGCGGTAATAAATACGGGTAGGGCCCGCCCTAGGGTCCTTACTCTCTCATATTCCTCATTCTCAAGCCCCAGCTGCTCGGCGCTCGTCTCCCCTCTCTCGTTCCCGACCATTGAAGAGTTTCCTTCCCAGGTTAGATGTCTTCCCCTGTAGAATCAGTACACGTCGTAGGAGTAGATGTTAGGGTTCCTTTAGATGTGTCCGAGTCCCCTCGGGGAGTGGGGGCTGGGCCCTCTCTCCGAGGCCGTGAGGCGGGGGCCGCCTCTGTAGGGTTCCTAGGCACTCCTGTGAAGGTTCATAAGGCATCAAACATGCCCGGATAAAAATTTAGACGTGCCGAACAACCCAAAGCCGGGATCTTTGCTAGATTATTAGGGTTAAACATGCAAGATGATAACTTTTATCTAAGTGTCAGGGATTACAACCTTTGTAGTCCGCTCCTTCGCTTCACAAGCTCCGAGTAGAAGTCCCTTTGCCGCGATCCACGATCTCCCGGACTCATGAGAGGCTCCACGACTCGAACGATCCATGCTAGCTTGAAGTGTTCCAAATCTCCGATGATCTACGTCGAAGTTGCAAAGACTCAAGCTTTCTCACTCTAAAGAGATGAACACACTAATCTCATGGGCTAGATGAGATGAGGATGAGAGAGTAGTATTTTTTCTTTCTTTTTAAATCATTTTCTCATATTTATTCATCACATAAAGATTTTCTAGTAAGCTTTTTCAAGAGAGAAGAAGATGATAATGGAAATGATAATCATTAATCCTTTTGTGATGAATAGAAATAAAAGCATATGATTGATTTATAAACCATGGTCAAGGATGAGTGGCTAAGAATGTGTAGAGAATAAACTAGAGTTAGGGTTTGGTTGGGTTAAAAATGTGTCATCACAAAATATCTTAACCATGACAAAAGAAAATGCTTCTAGAAGGTGCATGAAGCAACTAACCCAAATCAAACCCTAACCTCATTTAATCATCCTTAAACATGTTTAATAATAAATCATATCATGTCACAATAATATATATCACATATATATTATATATTTGCAACAAAAGAAAATAATACAATTAACATATATCGCATATATATCAATGTATCATCCAGTGAGAAAATGAAATAATAAAGTAAGCCAATATTAGATAATGTAATACAATATATCATATATATTATTATACATCAAATTATCGAATCAACACTTGATTCGATGATCCGGCTATATCGAATATTACCGACTAATATATCATGTACCGATTCATCGAATCAACACTTGATCCGATGTCCCAGTTCATATCTAAATATCGCGAGAATATAATACGGTATCTCATATCGCATTATTCTCGTTCCTGCACATATCACATATGCGCCTCTACTCCGTTTCGCCTGAGCCAAGAAACCTCTGTGTAGGACTCTGAAGAATCGTCAATGCGCCGGTAGCAGGTGATGATCATATTAAACACCTACAAGCTGCAAGCGGTCAGCTAAACATAACAGCCACCCAGGTATTGAGCGATCAGAAGATCAACAAGCTAGCCTGTGTGTTCTCCTGTGAATCCAATCAGTAACACTCCCATACAGTCCGGTCTGTTCGTCTGATATGTCGCATATCAAGTCTAGGGGTGGTATACGTCAGACCCCAGTAACCGATAAGTCGTGTCGATGTGTGGCTCATAACGGGTCGAGAAACTACTGGTAACACTTACCAGTAAATCTCTATATCAGCCCTGGCCAGGGACTTCCAGTTATAGCCAATCGAACACAGCACAACATCAACTCCCTATACCGGGAGAGACGAATCCCCTCCTATCGCTCATTGCCTCCATATGATTCGGGACTGTACCCAAAAGCCACCATTTTGCACGCCCTCTTGGATGTGGTAAGGTGGAAATCAAAGCACAGTGGGAATCACACAAGACTCTATGACGATCTCGGGTCTACAGACTACCCTGTACCAGTGTCACCGGAGAACTGCCATCTGACGTGTGGTATATCACCATCTGGGAGTTCTCGGCGAGTCCGTCCAGTGTACCCAGTCTCCACTGAGCACCCGTACACCATCTCTGATGTCAAACACCGATGGATATGGGATCATCCATCGCCCATCATATGGGTCAAGATGCGTATACGCCAGTCTACTCTGGTATATCGATGCCCTGTCTAGATATACCCACGACTAGGAACAGTTATAGGATGTACTCATCGACTACCGTGGCCCCACTAGTATGATCTCATCATAGTCCCAGTAGTCGAGTACAGATTCTAAGGGCTTTATCAACATGTGAGAGTAAAACAGTAAACCAATACAAGTCAACATGTTAAGATAAAGTGAAACCAAATAGCATACTATCATAACGAGCAAGAAAGTCATCTCTATATATATCCAAGCATCCATTATAATATACATCATATGTACAACAATGGCCTCTAGGGCATATACATAACTAACAATCTCCCATTTGCACTAAGGCCAGCTGCTGTAGTATCTCATACCTAGCATCCCGAATAATCTCTCAAACTGTATCTGGGGAATAGCCTTCGTGAATGGATCCGCAGTGTTGTCCTTCGTATCTACTCTCCTGACCTCGATCTCCCGGCGATCAACTATCTCCCTGATCAGGTGATACCGCCTCAGAATATGTCTGGACTTCTGATGGGATCTGGGTTCCTTGGCTAATGCCACAGCTCTATTGTTATCGCAATACAGAGGTATTGGATGCTCAATGGATGGAACCACTCTAAGTTCAGTAATGAACTTCTTGATCCAGACAGCCTCTTTGGCAGCATCGTTGGCAGCGATGTATTCAGCCTCCATCGTTGAGTCTGCAACGGTATCCTATTTGGAACTCTTCCAACATACCGCCTCTCCATTGAGGGTAAAGACAAAACCCGAATGCGACTTAGAGTCGTCCTTATCACTTTGGAAGCTGGAATCGGTAAAGGACTCCACCTGGAGTTCTCCATTACCATACACCAAGAACATCTCCTTAGTCCTTCGTAAGTACTTGAGAATGTTCTTCACAGCTGTCCAGTGACTCTCTCCAGGATCTGCTTGATACCGACTCACTACAATTAGTGAGTATGCTACATCGGGTCTGGTACATAGCATTGCATACATGATAGAGCCTACTGCCGAAGCATAGGGTATCCCTTGCATGCGAGCTCTCTCCAAATCAGTCTTGGGAGACATCTCTTTGGAGAGAGTGAGTCCAGAGATCGTGGGTTGGTTTCCACGCTTGGATTCTTCCATACTAAACCTCTTTAGTATGGTGTCAATATACCTGGATTGGGACAATCCCGGTATCCGTTTAGATCTATCTCTATAGATCTTGATTCCCAATATGCAGGAGGCATCACCTAGATCTTTCATTGAGAATCTCTGTGATAAGAAGAGCTTGACTGATTGCAGCATAGGAATATCATTTCCTATCAAGAGTATATCATCCACGTACAATACGAGGAAGACAACCTTACCCTCTGCTACCTTCTTATAGATACAAGGTTCATCTATATTTTTGATGAAGTCAAACTCTTTGACTACAACATCAAAACAGATGTTCCAACTCCGCGATGCTTGCTTTAACCCATAAATGGATTTAAGCAGCTTGCACACCTTTCCGCTGCTCCCACTATCTACGAAGCCCTCTGGCTGAGTCATGTACACGCTCTCTTCTAAATCACCGTTTAGAAAGGCGGTCTTAACATCCATTTGCCAGATTTCGTAGTCATGGTATGCAGCAATGGCAAGTAAGATCCGGATGGACTTAAGCATAGCCACTGGAGAAAAGGTTTCGTCATAATCCACACCTGGTCGTTGACGAAAACCCTTTGCTACAAGTCTAGCTTTGAAAGTCTCAACTTTTCCATCTACACCAAATTTCTTTTTAAAAATCCACTTGCTCCCAATGGGTTTTATCCCTTCAGGAGCATTTTCCAAAATCCATACTTTATTGGTGTACATGGATTCCATCTCAGATCGCATTGCATCCAGCCATTTCACAGAGTCACCACTCGTGATGGCCTGCTCGAAACTAGTCGGTTCATCATCATCCATGATGCAGTCCTCGCTTCCACCATCAATGAGAAAACCGTAGTATCTCTCAGGTGGATGAGAAACCCTACTAGATCGGCGGAGAGGCTGGGGTTCGTCGGGTACTACTGAATCCTCTGGTTCCACTAAATCATCTGTTGTAGTTTGTTCTGCTGGAACTTCTTCCAGTTCTACCTCAGAGCCACTAATCTCTTTTGCAAGAAATTCCTTTTCTAAAAAGGTGGCGTGTTGAGCAACAAACACCCTTTGTTCCTCACTGTGGTAGAAAATATACCCTCGCGAATGCTTGGGATATCCAATAAACTTACATAAAACAGATCTTGCCTCGAGTTTGTCCGGGTTTCGTCTTTTGACATAAGCCGGGCAACCCCATATCTTAACAAAATTAAGATATGGTCTCTTCCCTTCCCATATCTCATATGGGGTGGTAGGCACAGATTTGGTAGAAACTTTATTTAGTATGTATGCCGCTGTCTCAAGTGCATACCCCCAGAAGGAAATAGGTAACTCAGCTGTACTCATCATAGAGCGCACCATATCTAATAGGGTGCGATTCCTTCGCTCCGATACACCGTTGTGCTGTGGTGTATAAGGAGGAGTAAGCTGAGAGAGAATCCCATTCTCTTTTAGATAATCTAGGAACTCACTGCTTAAGTATTCACCTCCTCGATCAGATCGAAGAATCTTAATACTTTTGCCCGTTTGGTTCTTTACTTCGTGCTTATATTCTCTGAATTTCTCAAAAGCTTCAGACTTGTGTTTCATCAGAAACACATGTCCGTATCTAGAGAGATCGTCAGTGAATGTAATGAAGTAGGAAGAACCGTTCCTGGCATGCGTAGACATGGGACCGCATACATCACTATGTATCAGTCCTAAGAGTTCGGTAACTCTTTCTCCGTGTCCACTAAACGGAGCTTTGGTCATTTTTCCTTTGAGACATGAATGGCAAGTATCATAAGATGATAATTCGAACGGATTCAAATAACCATCCTTATGTAACTTAGCCAGTCGTGTCGTATTGATATGACCAAGTCTACAATGCCACAAGTAGGATTCGTTCATATCTGAACTTTTCTTCTTGTGTGTGTTTTGTATATTCAGGACTGTATTCTGATTTAGAATGAATATGCCATTATGTAACGAGCCTGATGCAATCAACTTTTGATCTAGGAATATGTTCATAACATTATCCTGTACTACAAAATTATATCCTTCTTTACTTAATAAGGAGACTGATATAATGTTGCACATCATGTTCGGTATATAATAGCACTCATTTAGAATCAGTGTATTACGACTCGGTAATACAAGGTGATATTCGCCAACTGCTTTGGCTACAATACTTGCACCGTTCCCTACTTGAACGGAATGATCACCTTTTCCCAGTTCTCTACCTTTACGTAGCCCATGTAACTGTTTACATATGTGGGATCCTGATCCGGTATCTAATACCCAGGATGTAGGGTGAACTGAGAAACAGTTCTCAATAACTAACACGCCTGAAGAAGATACATCAACATGCATGTTCTTTTAGGCGGCTTGAGAATCCAGATATTCTCCTGTTTCCTGTTCAGTCTTATAACTCTTATAAGAAAGAACGGGTCCAACATTCCCTAGCTCAGTACAATAATTGGGTTCAGTCAATACATCCATATTATTATCTTGATTATGGCCTGACATGGTCGCTACCTGGAGAGAGAGAGAAGAAAACACTTTAGCGTATGCTCTTGCAAGATTAGATTGGTTATTATCTTATCTAATCAGGATGTCTCCCACTGTTTTTATCAAATCTACCTTAAAACCCTAAAAGGTAAGATTAGCCGGGATTGATTACACCTTACAATTTCGTCAATCTTTCAGCTAGATCAGTGTCGGAGCTGTCTTTCTTTCCCTTTCCATCGTACTTGGGTACTTTGAGGGAGGTTCCCCGTGCTTTCGCATGGACCTAATTAAAGTAAACCTCGTTTTCCCAGAGGCGTAACCCCGTTAACACTTTTCTAGACACCTACTTGATCGGCTAATTGTCCTGTGTAAAACTCTCCCAGGAGTAACACTTACTCGCAGTGGGTATCGGGATCCAACTATCTCATAGGAGGTATGCAATCTCATTGCAAATTTCAACATTTGAAATTCCCAATAATATTTTGCCCCTAGTGTCCTATGACCTTGACGGAGGTCAATAAACCATAGGCTACTAGTCAAGTTCAACCCGTCATTTCTTGATTGAATTAAACCCACCCGCACGACCCTTGACGGAGGTCAACAAGGACGTACGACTATCCTAATCCAATCTGCATCAAATGCATAAGCAGATAAAAAACTAGTCAGCTACCGTACACTACGCCTTGACGGAGGTCAACAAACGTAGCACGAATACTAAATAGGACTTATCTGAAATAACGGAGGGCTACGTCAGGTTTTTTTTTTTGAAAAACCTATTGCGTAACGAACTTGATATCATCGTAGAATCGAATAGTTTTTGAAAAAGGAGTGTTTTTTAGGCTTTTCTTAGTTTCGCTAAAGGGGTCACTCCCGGTGAAGGGATCGTCGGCCCTTTCCTCATCGAATAAGGTGCAGGATATATCATATATACCGCTGTGCAAAGCAAAACACTAAAAGCATTCAAAAGACAAACCGCGTTTTGTAGCATCTGCCAGTTTCGCTAAAGAGGTCACTCCCGGTGAAGGGATCGTCGGCTCTTTCCTCATCGAATAAGGTGCAGGATATATCATATATATCACTGTGCAAAGCAAAACTGTAGCTACCCCTTTTTATAAAGTTTTGATTCTACAACATCTTTAGGTTTCTTTTTTTTTTATTAATCTCATTAATAAAAATCCCATCAGCTTATGCTTCCTAAGCATCACAGAAGAAACGAAAGCAGTAATATTTATATATCAGCATATATATATAGTATAAGCATTCGTCTCAGGCAGTAATATGATCTCATCACAGAACATTGCAGCAGAAGAACATATATGAAATATTGGATATACTAGGACGTCCGTGTTTTCAATACGAGCCTGTATAAAACACGGATTCCACGGTCGCGACGAATAGCCAAACCCACATCCCAAGACCACTACGAGAGCGGCAAGTAACACTGCCAATTCTAGGGTTAGGAGACACGATCTCGACTCCTCGAGATGGTCTCCCACTGGACCTTAGAACCCGGTTACTTGTGCTCCCCTCCTTGGGTCTACCTAATGCGGAAAAGTAAATAATATACACTGGTGATATCAACCTCAACCTGGAAGTGCCCCAAATAAAAGAATATTACATTACAAATGAATTTTACATGAATGAAAATAAAAAACCCTCATCTCACATAAAACCCCCGGCTATTCAGAACGCGACGATCCAATATAACATATCACAGCAACACATAATATCTCATATCATCAACGTAAGTAAATATGCGCATCCCAATTGTCGTTGACATATAGCAACGAAACCGGCGATAGTACATATTACATTTACGGTCACAGAAAAGAAAGTGTAAAACTACAATATTTGGAATTCACAATCACTTTAGACATCATAAATCCGAAATATCACATACTCCGCATTTCATGCCTAACTCTATGAATTCCACATATTGTATCACATTCCAAATAAATAGACAGTATTAAACTTTTCGAACAGATAATCAAATACCCAAAATTTCCTAAAATGCTCAACACTTGAGCGGAGTTCAAATAATCCCAGAATATGTCACAGTACCGGTGATCCAGCCGTAGAAGGGTCAAGCCAACGCCTCACATGTGGCACGCCGTACTGCCCCAAACCCGAAGGTTCAAAAGGCAGTTCAAGACGGTCACATAATCGAGTTAAGGTTTGTTGTCTTCTAGAGGGTCCACCGCTTAACTTGTACAATTTTTCCGAAAGATTTAAACCCGAAAAAAATTCAACACTTGAAAGTTTTACGTGCCGGGAAAAAGTGGGTTAATGATATCCGTTCAACTAGTTTAACAGTTTCTAAATATCCGGAAAGAAATACGAATTTAAAATTTCCGATCGAGTCTACTATTACAAAACAAACCCCAGAATATTCAACACTTGAAACAGAATAAAAATACCCATAAAATATATCTCACAGAATAATTAATTACTGTGCAAAAATGATTCCTTGATCTGTACATACCGCCGCGGTTCCGCGGCCCAAGCAAGCTAAGGCCGCGGTTCCGCGGCTCTTTGTACGGATCAGGGGATAATTTTTTCACCGTAATTCTTATATTTTCCTGTAGTATTTTTCAGGTATTTTTAATTCAGAAAAAACCCAGTTTTTGAAAAATTTCCAGAGAGGGCGTAAATTTTGTCGGTTCGGGTTCGATCGGAGTTTTAACTTCGTAAACACATCGCCTAATGCTCTAACCTAGCTCTGATACCACTGTAGGGTTTCTAGGCACTCTTGTGAAGGTTCATAAGGCATCAAACATGCCCGGATAAAAATTTAGACGTGCCGAACAACCCAAAGCCGGGATCTTTGCTAGATTATTAGGGTTAAACATGCAAGATGATAACTTTTATCTAAGTGTCAGGGATTACAACCTTTGTAGTCTGCTCCTTCGCTTCACAAGCTCCGAGTAGAAGTCCCTTTGCCGCGATCCACGATCTCCCGGACTCATGAGAGGCTCCACGACTCGAACGATCCATGCTAGCTTGAAGTGTTCCAAATCTCCGATGATCTACGTCGAAGTTGCAAAGACTCAAGCTTTCTCACTCTAAAGAGATGAACACACTAATCTCATGGGCTAGATGAGATGAGGATGAGAGAGTAGTATTTTTGCTTTCTTTTTAAATCATTTTCTCATATTTATTCATCACATAAAGATTTTCTAGTAAGCTTTTTCAAGAGAGAAGAAGATGATAATGGAAATGATAATCATTAATCCTTTTATGATGAATAGAAATAAAAGCATATGATTGATTTATAAACCATGGTCAAGGATGAGTGGCTAAGAATGTGTAGAGAATAAACTAGAGTTAAGGTTTGGTTGGGTTAAAAATGTGTCATCACAAAATATCTTAACCATGACAAAAGAAAATGCTTCTAGAAGGTGCATGAAGCAACTAACCCAAATCAAACCCTAACCTCATTTAATCATCCTTAAACATGTTTAATAATAAATCATATCATGTCACAATAATATATATCACATATATATTATATATTTGCAATAAAAGAAAATAATACAATTAACATATATCGCATATATATCAATGTATCATCCAGTGAGAAAATGAAATAATAAAGTAAGCCAATATTAGATAATGTAATACAATATATCATATATATTATTATACATTAAATCATCGAATCAACACTTGATCCGACGATCCGGCTATATCGAATATTACCGACTAATATATCATGTACCGATTCATCGAATCAACACTTGATCCGATGTCCCGGTTCATATCTAAATATCGCGAGAATATAATACGGTATCTCATATCGCATTATTCTCGGTCCTGCACATATCACATATGTGCCTCTACTCCGTTTCACCTGAGCCAAGAAATCTCTGTGTAGGACTCTAAAGAATCGTCAATACGCCGGTAGCAGGTGATGATCATATCAAACACCCACAAGATGCAAGCGGTCAGCTAAACGTAACAGCCACCCAGGTATTGAGCGATCAGAAGATCAACAAGTTAGCCTGTGAATCCAATCAGTAACACTCCCATACAGTCCGGTCTGTTCGTCTGATATGTTGCATATCAAGTCTAGGGGTGGTATACGTCAGACCCCAGTAACCGATAAGTCATGTCGATGTATGGCTCATAACGGGTCGAGAAACTACTAGTAACACTTACCAGTAAATCTCTATATCAGCCCTGGCCAGGGACTTCCAGTTATAGCCAATCGAACACAGCACAACATCAACTCCCTATACCGGGAGAGACGAATCCCCTCCTATCGCTCATTGCCTCCATGTGCTTCGGGACTGTACCCAAAAGCCACCGTTTTGCACGCCCTCTTGGACGTGGTAAGGTGGAAATCAAAGAACAGTGGGAATCACAGAAGACTCTATGACGATCTCGGGTCTACAGACTACCCTGTACCAGTGTCACCGGAGAACTGCCATCTGACGTGTGGTATATCACCATCTGGGAGTTCTCGGCGAGTCCGTCCAGTGTATCCAGTCTCCACTGAGCACCCGTACACCATCTCTGATGTCAAACACCGATGGATATGGGATCATCCATTGCCCATCATATGGGTCAAGATGCGTATACGCCAGTCTACTCTGGTATATCGATGCCCTGTCTCGATATACCCACGACTAGGAACAGTTATAGTATGTACTCATCGACTACCGTGGCCCCACTAGTATGATCTCATCATAGTCCCAGTAGTCGAGTACAGATCCTAAGGGCTTTATCAACATGTGAGAGTAAAACAGTAAACCAATACAAGTCAACATGTTAAGATAAAGTGAAACCAAATAGCATACTGTCATGACGAGCAAGAAAGTCATCTCTATATATATCCAAGCATCCATTATAATATACATCATATGTACAACAATGGCCTCTAGGGCATATACATAACTAACAGCCTCCAGGGAGGAGGCGGTAGATGTAGCCCCCAGCACCCCGTGCTGGGTGAGGCATGAGGACGAGCTCGCTAATGCTCAAGCTTTCTTCCACATTCCCCCGCGTTACACGCTTCGTCTGGCCGAGGAAGGAGAGAGGACAGACTAGGTACGGGGCAGGGAAATTGCCTTGTACTTGGAAGCTTTTTGGGGCGGAATGCGCTTGCCCTTCTCTCCTGAGGTCGTCGCCGCTCTGAATTTCTTCAGCTTGGCTCCCGGCCAGTTAGTGCCGAACGCGTGGAGGATCCTCCTTGGGTTCCTGATCCGTCTGAAGCTGCAGGCGATTCCTTTCAGCCTTTCCCTGCTCGATTCCTCCCTTGCTTTTAAGAGTCACCCCGGCGGTCGAGCTGGCGACCCGATGTGGGTTTATTTTACTTTTAGGAAGCGGCCCGGGGTCGCTGCCGAGACTGGGGTCGTGGCCTTTCCCTCCTCCATTCACGACTGGAAGAAGAAGTTTTTCTTCGTCTCTCCTCCCGAGGGCGAGGACTGGCCGGTGCCCACCAAGTGGTTGAGGGAGAAGAGTCTGCCGGGGAATCTGTCCGACGACCCCGCCGCGGTGAGAGTGGCATTGTGGGAACCCATCCCTCGATACGACGTGCTGCTGTTCGAGAGGGTTTTGTACTGGGCCGGGCTTAGCCCCGTCGAGTTCGTTGGTAAGTTAGGCTTGCTTTCTGGGTTTATGTTTTACTCGCGTTGCTGATAAGTGGGGTGTTTGTTTTGTGCAGGATCCATGGACTTCGGCATTCTCCGAGATGCTATGCGCCAACCGAGGTAGCCTGCTAGGGCTGGGGGTGCCAGCTCTTCCCGAGCCCAGGCTGCCCCCCTCCCACCGCCCCGGTGGCGGTGCCCCGAGGACGCTCGGCGGTAGATCCCGCTCCGGGCCCCAGCAGAGTGTCGGGCCGGAAGTGGGCCCTGATTGTGTAGGTCACGGCCTCGGAAGAGGAGATCGGATCCCCCTCGGAGACGCTCAAGAGGAGTTCTCGGAGACCTTCCCGGGGTCGGTCTTCGCCGACCGTGGTGGAGGAAGGGGGGCTCCGGTTCACGGTGCCGTCCGGGCTGTCGGTCGCGGACAGCCTCCTCCATGAGATAGAGACCTCGGCCGGGGGTTGGGTTCCCGGGGGAACCCTCAAGGCTCAGCTGGCGTCGATCGCCCAGGAAGCCGTGCAGGTAAGCCCCCAGTGCGCGGTGAGATTTAATGTTTACCTTCATATTTTCTGATCCTTCTCCTTTTTATGCCTTCCCAGACTCTCCAGCACGTGGCCCTCGCCCTTCGCATGGAGACCGAGGTGGTAGCACCGGCGGTGGAGGCCGCGGGCCAACTCGCCGCGTTGCAAGAGAGCTCCAGACGGGAGCAGGAGGCGATGTCGGCGAGGATCGCCGCCCTGGAGGGCGAGGTGAATGCCTGGAAAAGGGAGGTTGCTCGGCATCATGAGGCCGCCGTAATCACCGAGGGCAAGTTCGAGGACTCCCAGGTGCTCGCCGGCAACCTCAAGAAGACGGCGAAGACCTTCCGGAAGGAGCTGGAGGCGGCGGCCGAGGCCTATAAGTCGGCGGAATCGAGGGCCGTGGCGAGCTACAAGGGGTCGAGGGGCTTTTATGACGATCTGGCCGTGGCCACGACTCGCATTTAGCACGACGCCCTTGATGCCGTCAAGTCTCGGATGCCGGAGTTCGACGACGCGGATCTGCGGGCCGTGTTCCCCCTCGTGGGCGTCGACGGGCAAGGGGAGAGGCTCTCGGAGGGGAGGGGGCTGAGGACCCAGCGCCCCCAGTGGTGGAGGTTGAGGACCTCGAGGTCGTGCCCGGGCCCGAGGTGTAGAGCCCCCGCTCTCCAATCTTTATTTTGTTTTCCTTTTGAATTTTGTAAGGCTGAGGAGCCAGAAAATACCTTTTGTAAAAAACTTATGTTTGGCAGTAGTAATAAAGTTTTTCTTCTTTCCATCTATTTGTGAAGAATACTCGTTTTAGGATATTTTTACTTGCGCCGTTATCCTTTCATGTCAGGTTGGCTCTCTATCCAACGATCGTCCGTCGAGCCGATTGCAGTTGTTTGCCGACGAGCGTCTCCGAGGAGGTATCTCCTAAGGCCCCGAGGTCGAGTGGGAGATTGTTTAGGCTTGGGCAGACCTGACATTTGTTTCTGATTTAGAGTATCGGCCGTCATCTGGGGGTGACTGGGCAGGGTAGCTGCGCCGTCATTTCCCGCTAAGGCTTCATGCATCTGTTACAGCGTTAGGGGGGTTACCCTCCAGGGGTGGCCGAGCAGGGTAGCTGCTCGGTCGCCTTCTTTCCAGGGCTTGGTTCTTTAGAGTTGTTGGTAAGAGACTACCAGCCTTAGGGGGTTGAGCGGGGTAGCCGCTCCAATGTTCTTGTGAGGGCTTTTGATCCCTGGCTTAGATGGTAGGAGCTGGAGTTTGAACGAGCAGGGTAGCTGCTCGGGTCCCCCGTATGAGGGCTTTCGATCCTTAAGGACGGTGGTAGGAAGCTACCAGCCGTCGATGGCCAGGCAAGGGCCTGGCAGCCTTGGGGAGGAATTTTGATCTCCGGCGTGTGGCAGGGAAGCTGCCCGCCGGTGATAGCCGAGCGAGGGAACCTCTGGCTCGGCTGCCTCTGGGAGGGCTTTCAGATCTTACAGGACGGGGACCGAGCAGGGTTATTGCCCGGTTCCTCTTGGCAAGAACTTTGATCCCTGTCGGTTATGGTAGGAAGCTACCAGCCGGGAATAGCCGGGAAAGGACCCGACTGCCTCTGGGAGGACTTTGGCCTTTGGCGCGAGGAAAGCTATAAGGTTGTAGGAAGCCACCAAGGACCTTTGGCCGGGCAGGGTTACTACCCGGTGCCTCTTGGCGAGGGCTTTTGTCCTGAAAGATAGCCGAGTGAGGGAACCTCTGGCCTCAACTTCCTCTTGGAGGGCTTTTGGATCCCCGGCGTTGTGGAAGGGAAGCTGCCCGCGGGGGATAGCCGAGCGAGGGAATCTCGGGCCTCGACTGCCTCTGGGAGGGCTTTTTGATCCCCGGCGTCGTGGCAGGGAAGCTGCCTGCGGGGGATAGCCGAACGAGGGAACCTCGGGCTCGGCTGCCTCTGGGAGGGCTTTCTGATCCCCCGGCGTTGTAGCAGGGAAGCTGCCGGCCGGGGATGTTTAAGCATGGCGGCTGCTGGGTTGAACCTTTGACGAGGCGCAGCCTGGCCGTTCGGCTGTAGGTGCGGGGAATAGGAGCGGTCGGGGCAACGGCGCGCGCATCTAGTGTATTGATGCGAGGGGAGGCGAAGCGACAGGGGCGCGTCGCTTCGTTTCCACTGAGTAACGTTGAAGGACGCCGCGTGGCGCATCGCTTCGTTCCACCGGGTAACGATCGATGGACGCCGCGTGGCGGCCGTTGGGCTGCACAGCGGGCTATATAAGGAGTACCGGTTCTTCCCCCTTCACAGATAGGCCATCAAAAATGGAGGATTTCCCGTTCACTATCCCCGAAATCATTAATTCTGCGGATGTGTACCTTTATGACCACGACTGCACCGAGGACACGGTGCAGTTGGTTGTTGCTCGCATTGAGGAGCACTTCGGTCGGCTGCTCCCCAGGTGCTCGTCCCTACTGCAGCTACTGATGTACTCCATCTGGAGGGCATCGCCAGGGCTTTACAACCCCCTGTCGGAGCAGCTCTTCGATGAGGCCGTGGGCAAGCTGCGGTCCTTGAGGCGCTTTGGCTTGATCTCCGCGAACCGGCTGGCGCGCTTGGAGGCGCTCGTCCGCGAATGCTACGAGCTGAGGCTCGGGGTCAGCTCCTGTGGGGGAATCAGGAGCAAAGGCTGGAAATTGCGCGGCCCCGGTTGGCGGAGATCTTCGCCGAGTACCACGAGCAGTGCTTGCTGCACCCCTTACCCTCGCTATTGTAACTTAGCATTTTTTTTCATGTAGGGCTGAGGAGCCCATAATACCTTTTGAATAAACAAAGATTTCTTTTCTTTTTCGCAATGCTCCATTGATCCTTATTTAGTCAACAGTAGATTCTAGGAAGAATTTACATTGCTTAAAAAAAGAACAGGTATAGGTTAAAGGATGACTTTGTTAGCTCGGGCCGAGCCCCCTGAAGGGCTGCCGGCCCCCGCGCTTGGCATAGGGCATGGGGCTCCCTGAGCCCCGGGCTGGCTGTCCGCCGAAACGAGCATGATCTGGCCGATGGTCAGGTCGGTGGTAGGGCGAGGCTACTCCTGCTCGCAGTCGGTCGGCCGTTTGTCCCTTAAGTAGGTGGCGAGGTGCCTGGAACGGATAAGCTCCTTGATGTAGTCCCTCAGTTGTTTGCAGTCCTCCGTGGCGTGGCCCAGCACCTGGTGGAAAGCGCAGTAGGGGCCCTGGGTTCGCTTAGCGGCCTGACGTGGGACCGGGGGGAACATGAAGAACCCCTCATTCTGGGCCTCCTCTAGCAACACCGCGAGGGAGACGTTGAGGGGGGTATACTCCTGGAACTTCGGGTGGTAGGGCTGCTGACGCTCCGGCCTGTCCTCCCGAGTCCTTTTCTTCTGGTCGGGCCGGTCCACCCGGGGAAGGTTAGCATTCACTTCAGATTCCAGCTAGACCTCGCACTCGGTCCACGCCTCGACTTCGGCTATGGTCTTAGGTTGAGCCAGCACAAAGGAGCGCAACCATTCTTTGTGCCTTAGACCAGATTTGAGTGCCGTTATGACGGTCTCGTCCCGGTGCTCGGGCACCTCGAGAAGGGCGTTGTAGAAGCGGGTAATATAGGCCATGAACGTTTCCTTGTCCCCGCTCTTAACCGTGAAGAGGTAGTCGACCGTGTGCTTCTGTCGACGGTTCCCCACGAAATGGCCGAGGAACAGGGTGGCCAGATCGTCGAAAGTCAAAATTGAGCGAGGCTCGAGCCCCCAGAACCAGTCCCGACCCGCGCAGATGAGGGTGGCCGGGAAGGCCCTGCACTGGGCGGCGTCGGAGTGATCTTGGAAGCTCATTCCCGCGGTGAAAGCGTCCAAGTGGTCCTTCGGGTCGGTTTTCCCGTCGAACAGAGAGACCTTCGGAGGCTTATTACGCGAGGAGACGCGCACATCGAGCAGTCCCTTGGTGAATGGCTTAGTGAGCGAGTCGGAGGCGTACTAAGCCCCGTTGCTCAAGAAGATAGCTTCTCGGCGCATGCCCTCGATCTTCTTCTCGAGGGCGTCGAGCCGACCGTGGTATGTTGAGGAATCGGCGCCTCAGGATTCCCGGGCCCCACTGCGGGTGGACTGCGTCTGGGAGCGGCCCCGGTTTCTCTCGATAAGGTGCCTCAGGTCCCGGGATGGGGTAGCTCTTGAGTCGCCGGGACGGACCCCTTCTGTGCGTTCCCGCCGATCATGGTGGGTTCGGCCACGCTCGTGGATAGGAGAGGTGACCAACATTTCTTCAGGGGGGGTAAGGGCCGCGAGGAGGCTCGGGGTGAGGCTCCCTGGCGGCGGATCTTGGTGTGGAGCCCTGGGGCACCCAGCGGGCCTCAGGGAGAACCGGTTCGAGGGACCGGTAGCGAGGGGATGCAGCCTGCTGGTGGTTGGCCGTCCAGACAGGGACAGAGTCTTCTGGAGGCGGAGGAGCAGCGATTTGGGGCCCGGGCGCGGTCGTTTGGACGTAGACGAGGGCCTCCACGAGGGATTGCAGGCGATCTATCCGGCCTGCGAGGGCATTGATGACGGTCATGGGGGGAGGTTCATTCCCGCCTTCGGCGAGCGGAAGGCGGCGCCTGGTACTGGGATCCCCAGGATGGTCGTTTGCCATGAGAGAGGAGATAGGAAGGCCAACTTTGTATTTTGTGGAATTTAACGTTTCCCACAGACGGCGCCAACTGATGGAGCTCCTTCTCGGGCCTCCGTCAGATGTTGTCTTACGTTGATCTCGAGGTGAACTTGACCGATTATCCTTTGTTGCGTGTGGGTCTCAATGGGTTTTGAAAGGAGAAGGTGGGGTGAGGAGGCTGTCGCCGAGTACCTGCAAAGAAGTCTCGGGGTGGTTTGGTACCACCGAGGACCCTCCGACGTGTAGGGTTCCTAGGCACTCTCAAGAGGTCTCACAAGGCATCAACCATGCCAATTTCAAATTTTACAAGTGCCGAGAAACTCTAATACGGATCGTTAACTAGAATTTAGGCGAAACAAGCAACTAGTTAACAATTTAACTAAGTGAACGGAAATACAACCTTTGTAGATCCGGTCCTCCACCTCCATAGATCCGTGATGAAGTCCTATCCGCTGTCCAAATCGAATCCATGACTCTAGCGTCGGCTTTATCGGAGAAATGGGCAGGCTAGGTCGTCGACTTCGATGCCGAAGATGATCTATGTCGAGGCATCACAAGATCAAGCTCCCACTTCACCAAGTCATAAAACATGTGAAGAAAACACCCTATACTACTTGGCAAGAGGTAGAGGATGAAGAAATAGGAGGTGGGTTCACTTTAGAATTGGATTTCTCACTCATTTTCTCAAGTTGCCATTGTTGGTAGCAAGCTTCTTCTTGAAGAAGAAGAAGAAGATGATGATGAAGATAATATGATAAGTATTTTATATTAAGAAAATAATTGAAATACTTATTATAAACTAACCTTAGTTGAGTGTAGAGAATAGACCATGGTTAACTTGAATGGTTAGGGTTAAGTATAAGACAAGAATGATGACTTAGTCAAAGCTTCAAGAAGCTTCAACTAACAAACAAACCAATCCACCATTCATTTATCCTTTGCAAAAAGAAAATAAATAAATGAATAAATAAGTAATGGCTAAAACAAAACCCTAATCATTAGTTTAACCATGGTTTAATTCTTTACACTTAACCAAGTAAGCATGTATCATCAAACATGATACAAACATGTGCACAAAAAGTATATCACATATACAACTTGTACATCCAAGTGAGAAAATCCATTTAAAGTGAATCAATACTAGTTAATGCAAAGTAATATATCAAATATATAATTATCCATTAAATCATCAAATCAACACTTGATTTAACGATCCGGTCATATCGCATATGACCGACTAATATCCAATGTATCGGCTTATCGAATCAATTCTTGATTCGATAACTAGGTTATATCTCATACAACCAGTCGACACATTCATCGCGAGAATGGAATACGGTATCACATACACGCATTATTCTCGGTCCCGCACATATCTGATATGCGCTCCTATTTCGTTTCGCTTGAGCCAGGAAACCTCTGTGTAGGACTCTAAAGACTCGTCAATACGCCTGCAGCAGGTGATGATCATATCAAACACCCACAAGCCGCAAGCGGTCTGCTAAACGTAACGGCCACCCGGGTATTGAGCGATCAGAAGATCGACGAGCAAGCCCACTCACACTCCTGTGAATCCAACCAGTAACACTTACCGTACAGTCCGGTCTGTTCGTCTGATATGTCGCATATCTCGCCTAGGGGTGGTAAATGTCAGACCCCAATAGCATGATAAGTCATGACGATATGAAGCCTACAACAGTTCGAGAAACTACTGGTAACACTTACCAGTAAATCTCAGCAATCCTGGCCAGGGATTTCCGGTTATAGCCAATCGAACACGGCGCAACATCAACTCCCTATACCGGGAGAGACGAATCCCCTCCTATCGCTCATTGCCTCCATGTGACTTGGGACTGTACCCAAAAACCACCATTTTGCACGCCCTCTTGGACGTGGTAAGGTGGAAATCAAAGCACAGTGGGAACCACACAAGACTCTATGACGATCTCGGGTCAACAGACTACTCTGTACCAGTGTCACCAGAGAACTGCCATCTGACGTAAGGTATAATACCATCTGGGAGTTCTCGGCGAGTCCGTCTAGTGTACCCAGTCTCTACTGAGCACCCGTATATCATCTCTGATGTCAAACACCAATGGATATGGGATCATCCATCGCCCATCTGTATGGGTCGAGAAGGTACACGCTAGTCTACTCTGGTATATCGATGCCCCGTCTCGATACATCCACGACTAGGGACCTTGAAGGATGTACTTATGGACTACCATGTCCCCACTAGTATGATCCGCATCATAGTCCAGGTAGTCAAGTACACATCCTAAGGGCTCTACCAACATGTAACAGAGAGACAATCAATATACACGTTAAGGTAAAGAGTAACCAGATAGCATACTATCATGTCGAGCAAGAAAGTCCTCCCTATATATGTCCCAGCATCCACTACAATATACATCCAATGTACAGTAATGGCCTCTAGGGCATACATATAACTAACAATCTCCCACTTGCACTAGGGCCATCTGATAGCAGTGGTTGTAGTATCTCATACTCAATCATCCCATAAAAGTCTCTCTCTGGGAATAGGCCTTCGTGAGTGGATCCGCCGTGTTATCCTCTGAGTCTACTCTCCTAACCTCGATCCCTTAGAGATCAACCATCTCCACGATCAGGTGACACTGCCTTAGAATATGTCTGGATCGCTGATGGGACCGGGGTTCCCGGGCCAAAGCCACACTTCCATTGTCACACAATGGTAGGAACCTAGTTCATCTCATGAACCAATATACACCCAAACAGCCTCTTTGGTAGCATCTTAAGTAGCGATGTATCCTGCCTTTATCGTCTAGTATGTCACGGTATCTAGCTTGGAACTCTTCCAACATACCGTCCCTTTACTGAGGGTAAAGACAATGCCTGTGACTGACATTCAGTCGTTCTTATCACCCTGGAACCCTTCCAGTGATTCTCCCCAGGATCGATTGATACCATCTCACTACAACTAGTGAGTTTCCTAATATCCAATTAGATCTATCTCATAGATCCAAAACCTAGGATTTAGCAGGTATCACTTTGATCCTATGCGGAGAATCATTGTGATAAGCGGAGATTGATCGAGCGTAGCATAGGAAACTTTTTCCCTATCAAGAGTATGTCATCCACGTACTCTACGAGAATCGCCAGCATACTCCCTACTACCTTTTTGTTTATACAAGGTTCATCTACCATTTTGATGATGTCAAACTCTTTGACTAATCCATCAAAACAGATGTTCCAACTCCGCGATGCCTGCTTTATCCTATAAAGCATCTTGCACACGTTTCCGCTGCTCCCACTGTCTACGAGGGCCTCTGGCTGTGTACTTATAGACTCCCTCTTCTAAAACATCATTTAGAAAAGCTGTCATGACACCCAACCACCAGATATCGTAGTCATGGTATGTAGCCGTGACAAGTAGGATCTGGATGGACTTAAGCATAGCCACTGGAAAAGGTTTCATCATTATCCACGCCTGGTTGATGACGAAAACCTTTAACAAGTCTAGCTTTGAAAGCCTCAACTTTTCCATCTACACCAAGTAATCTTCTCAAGATATACTTGCTCCTGATGGGGATTTAACCCTTCAGATATAGCAACCAAAGTCCATACTTTGTTGGTGTATAAGGATTCCATCTCAGATCGCTAAGCATCCAGCCATTCTTACAGAGTCCCACTCTTGATGGCCAGCTCGAATCTAGTTGGGTCATCATCTCATGATGCAATCCTCGCTCCCACTGTCATAGAGAAACCGAAGTATCTCTCAGGTGGGTGAGGAACCCTACTAGATCGGCGGAGAGGCTGAGGTTCGTTGGCATCTACTGAATCCTTTGGTTCTACCAAATCATCTGCTGTAGTTTGTATAGCTGGAACCTTTCCAGTTCTACATTACAGACCTTGCCTCGAGTTTGTCTGGATTTTGCTTTTAGACATAGGCCGGACAATCCCAAATCTTAACTAACTTAAGATATGGGCTCTTCCCTTTCCACATCACATATGAAGTGGTAGGTAACTGATTTGATTCGAACCCTTTTCAATAGGCATGCAGCTTCTCAAGTGCATAACTCCCAAAAGGAAACAGGTAACTCAGTAGTACTCATCATAGAGCACACCTTATCATATAGGGTGTGATTGCTCCACCCCGATATACCATCGTGCTATGGTGTATACGGAGGAGTAATGCTGAGAGAGAATCTCATTCTCCTTTAGAAAAGTCCAAGAATTCCGTGCTCAAGTATTCTCCTCCTTGATCGCATCAAAGGACATAATACTTATACCCGTATCTTGGTTCTCTATTTCTAACTTATATTCTGTGAATATCTCAAAAGTTTCAGACTTGTGTTTCAACAGGAACATATGTCTGAATCTTGAGAGATTATCAGAGAACGTAATGAAGTATAAAGAACCAGTCTTGGCATGTGTAGACAGGGGACCTACATACATCAACATGTATCATCCCAAGAGTTCACTAACTCTTTCTCTGTTTCCAATAAACAGAGCTATAGTCATTTATCTTTGTGACATGAATGGCAAGTTTCACAAGATGTAAATTCAAACTGATTTAAATATGCATCTTTATGTAACTTAGCTAGTCGGGTCGCATTGATATGACCTAGTCTACAATACCTCAAGAAGAATCCGTTCATTTCTGAACTCTTCCTCTTGTGTGTGTGTTGTTTATACTAAAGAACTGTAGTTTGATTTAGAACATCAATGCTTTTAGATAACGTGCCTGAACCGATCAACTTTTGATATAGGAAATGTTCAAAACATTATCCAACAATACAAAATTTTATCATTTGTTTACTAATAAAGAGACTGATATGATTTTGTACATTAGGTTCGGTATATAATAACATTCGTTCAGAATCAATGTATTGGTAATACAGGGTGACAGTGACCAACAGACTTGGCTGCAACACTTGCCCCGTTTTCTGCCTCATGAAACTTATCACCCGTTCTCAGTTCTCTACCTTTCTGTAGCCCTATGTAACATATTACATATCTGGGATCCTGATCTGGTATCAAATACGCAGGATGTAGAGGATACAGAGAAACAGTTCTTTGTAACGAATACACCCGAAGGAGATGCATCATATGCACTTTCTTCGTTTGGGCGGCACGGGAAATCTGGTATTCCCCAATTCCTGCTCTGTCTTATAACAATTACAAGTTGGAGCGGGACCAACGTTCCCCAGCTCAGTATAACAAGCGGGTTCGGTCAATAATCCGTATTATTATCTTGATTAAGGCGTGATATGGTCGCTACGTGGAGAGAGAGAGAAGAAAACACTCAGCGTGCGCTCTTGCAAGAATAGATTGGTTATTATTTTATCTAATCAGGATGGCTCCCACTGTTTTTATCAAATCTTCCTTCAAACCCTAAAAGGAAAGACTAGCCGGGATTAATTACACACTACAAGTTCGCCAATCTTTCAGCCAGGCCAGTGTCGGTACTTTGAGGGAGGTCCCCCGTGCTTTCGCACGAACCTAATTAATGTAAACCTCGTTTTCCCAGAGGCATAACCCCGTTGACACCTTTCTAGACACCTACTTGATCGGCTAATTGTAATGTGTAAAACTCTCCCAGGAGTAACAATTACTCGCAGTGGGTATCGGGATCCAACTATCTCATAGAAGGTATGCAATCTCATTGCAAATTTCAACACTTGAAATTCCCGATAATTTTTTTGCCCCGAACGATCTATGACCTTGACAAGGTCAACAAACCATAGACCGCAAGTCAAGTTCAACCCGTCATTTCTTGATTGAATCAAACCCACCCGCACGACCCTTGACAAGGTCAACAAGGCCGCACTACTACCCTAACCCAATCTGCATCATATGCATAAGCAGATAAATACTGGTTAGCTACCGCACACTGCGCCTTGACAAGGTCAACAAACGCAGCACGAATACTAAACAGGATTTATCTGAAATGACGGAGGGCTATGATTGGTAGAGATTTTACGATCAAAAATATAATTACCGCAATCAGAAACGGCGTCGCTTCGCAGTTAGCCGGTGAGTGCGGGTCGATCCACAGAGACGGGTAAATTTCTTTAGTGTGTCTTAACGAGTTGATTCTATTTGTCGTTTTGGGTTGGTTTATAAAAATCTAGATCTAAAACTTAATTAATCTAATTTAAATTCTTGCTAGGGTTAGGCTTAGAGGAAGTTTTGGAGATTGATGTTTCCTCACCGCTTTCAATGCCGTATTCTAGATCCATTAGGTGTTATAGTAATTATCGATAAAGTGGATACGACTCTTTTGGGAAGATGTTTTCTTCCTCTAGATTCGTATCCTTCCTTTATCGTTAATTACCCTAACCCCCATGGAAAACGCGCGCAACCGGCCCTTTATACCGCGGTTCACCGTTACCTCGAGGGGTAGGATGCCGCAGGGAGCGGTTGTGCGCGCATGCATGGAGTTCTTAATGGGTTAGTTTAATATGGCATTGAAAGGGGTGAGAGATCTCATCTCTCAACCCTTTCCCTAAGGCTAACCCTAACAAGCGAGGAGACTACTCGCTCATTAGGGGATGAAATAACATTAAAAGAATAAAAGAAAAACACTTACTAATGGCGATGGCTCCCTCCAAGCGATAAAGAACAGATCTGAATGTCACTTCCAGAATTGCTGAATTTTATTTATTGAAAAGAGGCATACAATTTTTAGATCTAAGATTACAATTTATAGGAAAATAGGAAACCTAGGGTTACAGGCTCTCGCACTTGCGCAATTACTGATTTGACCCCTGAGAATCCCAACACCAGAACAGTCGCGCCGCCTCAGAAAATCTGCACCGACACGTGTTCCTAACGGCCGCGGAACCGCGGCGCCAGCATGGGTTTGGCCGCGGTTCCGCGGCCAAACTGAGGACTTGGGCTGTGGGCTTTTGTGGGTTTTCTTCTGGGCTTCTTGGATTTCTGTTTCTATAGTCTTTTTTCTCTGTTGGACTTCTGGATCTTCTCTAGATTTTTAGTGAAGACTTGTATTGGGCTTTTTAACCGTTTCACTTGACTTTTTTGGACCTTGCACTGTTCTTCGACTGGGCTTGACTAGGGTCCGTCTAATTGCTGGTCAAAAGTCCCTTTATCTGTTGTTTTGTGTCTTTTTCACTGTATTTGCTCCAGAAACCTGTATCCTGTAATATGCAACAAACGTGCGTCAAGAGTATCTGTTTATTTATAAAAAGATAAGAAATAGGGGAATGATAAATGCAATATTATGGTCTGAACAGGCTACGACAGGTTTTTCTGAAACCTATTGCGTAATGAACTTGATATCGTTGTAGAATCAAATGATTTTGAAATGGAGTGTCTTTGAGGCTTTTCTAGTTTCGCTAAAGGAGTCACTCCCGGTGAAGGGATCGTCGGTCCTTTCCTCGTCGAATGAGGTGCGGGATATATCATATATATCACTGTGCGAAGCAAAAACTCTTAAAAGCAATCAAAAGACAAACCGAGTGTGTAGCATCTGCCAGTTATTGCTAAAGGAGTCACTCCCGGTGAAGGGATCTCGGTCCTTTCCTTATCGAATAAGGTGCAGGATATATCATATACACCGCTGTGCAAAGCAAGAACTGTAACTACCTGTTTTTATTTTGAAATTCGATTCCACAACATCTTAGGTTTCTTTTATTTCATTAATCTCATTAATGAAGTCCCATCATTTAAGTACCTAAACATCACAGATAAATACGACGTACACTTATGCCATCCGCATTCGCCTCGATGTCCTCTCGTGCACCGTTAGGTTAGGTAACTAACGGCAGAGCGGGGCAGGGCTAGCGCGGGTGTAAAACATAAGTAACGTCTATATAATATATCATATATACTATATACAACATTTATCTCAGAACATATCACATGATCACATCACAGATATCGCAGCAGAAGAATCATATGAAATATTGGATATACTAGGACGTCCGTGTTTTTAATACGAGCCAGTATAAAACACGGATTCCACGGTCGCGATGAATAGCCAAACCCACACCCCTAGACCCCTACGAGAGCGGCAAGCAACCCTACCAATTCTAGAGTTAGGAGACCCGGACTCGACTCCTCGAGTTGGTCTCCCACTGGACTCCAGAACCCGGTTACTTGTGCTCTCCTCCTTGGGTCTATCCTAGTGCGGAAAAGTAAATAATATACAAAGGGTGACATCTTCCGCAACCTGTAAGTGCCCCAATAAAAGAATATTACATACAAGTTTTTACATGAATGAAAATGAAAAAACACTCATCTCACATAAAAACCCAGGCTATTCAAACACAACAATCCAATATAACATATCCAGCAACACATAACATCACATGTCATCAACGTAAGTAAATATGCGCATCCCAATTGTCGTTGACATATAGCAACGAAATCGGCGATATCACATATTACACTTACGGTCACAGAAAAGAAAGTGTAAAACTACAACAGTTGGAATCCGCAACCTCCTTAGACATCGCATGCCTAATCAAATGAATTCCTTAGACATCGCATGCCTAACAATTATAAACCCCGCATTTTAGTCTCATTATCGAAAACTCTTTTCAATATCAAGTCGGGCAATTCAACAAGATTCCCGACATCCTGATCGAATGCTCGTCGCAAACTTCAGTAGACGGCCGCACCCCCGATGCCTCCGACGAAGTGCACCAAGGCGGAACACCGCTGCCGCGAGCACCCGAACGGATGCTTTCGGCGACGGGGATCTCCTACAGTCACTTGGTCGGGGCTATGGAGTGAGGCTGTCTATTAAGTTTACCCGGCGAGTATCCGCGTACGCTACGTGATTGCGACGGACTTTCGATCACATCAAAATTCCGTGGCAACCGATTAAGTGAGACTAAACTGTTATGTTTATAACATTCATTCAGTTATCACATAACTACTTGTGAATTCCAATTATTGTATCACATTCCAGATAAAATAGAAAATATTAAACTTTCCGATCGAACATTCGAACACCCAAGTTTTCCCGAAACCGTTCAACACATAAAATAGGTTCAAAGACATTCACTTCATGCCTCGGTACCAACGGTCCAGCCGTAGAAGGGTCAAGCCAACGCCTCACATGTGGCACGCCGTACTGCCCCAAACCCGAAGGTTCAAAGGGCAGTTCAAGACGGTCACATAATCGAGTTAAGGTTTGTTGTCTTCTAGAGGGACCATCGCGTTACTTGCACTACTTAGAACGTCTTTAAACCTCAGAAAAATCCAACACTTGGAAATTTTCCGGCAGGGGAAAAGTTGGGTATTTATATCCGGTCGAACTTTTTAACATATTCAAAAATTATCCGGAAAGGCACACAGACAAAATTAGACAATCAGGTCGAAACACTGAGTCCCCAATACAACCCAGAAAACTCAACACTTGAGTGATATTTAAAAATTCCCATAAAATCCAGCATCCGAAATGAGGAATTACTGTGCAAACATTATTGTGCATTGTGAAAATAAGGCCGCGGAACCGCGGCAGAAGCCATGCTTCTGCCGCTGTTCCACGGCGGTTTAGACGCATCATGAGCTCGTTTTGCACCATAATTCTTATATCTTCCTGCTGAATTTTTTAAGAATTTTCAATCTGGAAAAAACCCAGTTTTTGAAAAAAGGCCAGAGAGCATGAAAAATCGGGGTTTCGGGTTCGATCGGGTTTCTAACATCGTCTACGCATCGCCTAAGGCTCTAGCTAGGCTCTGATACCACTGTAGGGTTCCTAGGCACTCTCAAGAGGTCTCACAAGGTATCAACCATGCCAATTTCAAATTTTACAAGTGCCGAGAAACTCTAATACGGATCGTTAACTAGAATTTAGGCGAAACAAGCAACTAGTTAACAATTTAACTAAGTGAACGGAAATACAACCTTTGTAGATCCGGTCCTCCACCTCCATAGCTCCGTGATGAAGTCCTCTCCGCTGTCTAAATCGAATCCATGACTCTAGCGTCGGCTTCATCGGAGAAATGGGCAGGCTAGGTCGTCGACTTCGATGCCGAAAATGATCTACGTCGAGGCATCACAAGATCAAGCTCCCACTTCACCAAGTCATAAAACTTGTGAAGAAAACACCCTATACTACTTGGCAAGAGGTAGAGGATAAAGAAATAGGAGGTGGGTTCACTTTAGAATTGGATTTCTCACTCATTTTCTCAAGTTGCCATTGTTGGTAGCAAGCTTCTTCTTGAAGAAGAAGAAGAAGATGATGATGAAGATAATATGATAAGTATTTTATATTAAGAAAATAATTGAAATACTTATTATATACTAACCTTAGTTGAGTGTAGAGAATAGACCATGGTTAACTTGAATGGTTAGGGTTAAGTATAAGACAAGAATGATGACTTAGTCAAAGCTTCAAGAAGCTTCAACTAACAAACAAACCAATCCACCATTCATTTATCCTTTCCAAAAAAAAATAAATGAATGAATAAATAAGTAATGGCTAAAACAAAACCCTAATCATTAGTTTAACCATGGTTTAATTCTTTACACTTAACCAAGTAAGAATGTATCATCAAACATGATACAAACATGTGCACAAAAAGTATATCACATATACAACTTGTACATCTAAGTGAGAAAATCCATTTAAAGTGAACCAATACTAGTTAATGCAAAGTAATATATCAAATATATAATTATGCATTAAATCATCAAATCAACACTTGATTTAACGATCCGGTCATATCGCATATGACCGACTAATATCCAATGTATAGGCTTATGGAATCAATCCTTGATTCGATAACTAGGTTATATCTCATACAACCAGTCGACACATTCATCGCGAGAATGGAATACGGTATCACATACACGCATTATTCTCGGTCCCGCACATATCTGATATGCGCTCCTATTTCGTTTCGCTTGAGCCAGGAAACCTCTGTGTAGGACTCTAAAGACTCGTCAATACGCCGGCAGCAGGTGATGATCATATCAAACACCCACAAGCCACAAGCGGTCTGCTAAACGTAACGGCCACCCGGGTATTGAGCGATCAGAAGATCGACGAGCAAGCCCGCTCACACTCCTGTGAATCCAACCAGTAACACTTACCGTACAGTCCGGTCTGTTCGTCTGATATGTCGCATATCTCGCCTAGGGGTGGTAAACGTCAGACCCCAATAGCTTGATAAGTCGTGTCGATATGAGGCCTACAACAGTTCGAGAAACTACTGGTAACACTTTCCAGTAAATCTCAGCAACCCTGGCCAGGGATTTCCGGTTATAGCTAATCGAACACATCGCAACATCAACTCCCTATACCGGGAGAGACGAATCCCCTCCTATCGCTCATTGCCTCCATGTGACTCGGGACTGTACCCAAAAACCACCGTTTTGCATGCCCTCTTGGACGTGGTAAGGTGGAAATCAAAGCACAGTGGGAACCACACAAGACTCTATGACGATCTCGGGTCAACAGACTACTCTGTACCAGTGTCACCAGAGAACTACCATCTGACGTAAGGTATAATACCATCTGGGAGTTCTCGGCAAGTCCGTCCAGTGTACCCAGTCTCTACTGAGTACCCGTATATCATCTCTGATGTCAAACACCAATGGATATGGGATCATCCATCGCCCATCTGTATGGGTCGAGAAGGTACACGCTAGTCTACTCTGGTATATCGATGCCCCGTCTCGATACACCCACGACTAGGGACCTTGAAAGATATACTTATGGACTACCATGTCCCCACTAGTATGATCCGCATCATAGTCCAGGTAGTCAAGTACACATCCTAAGGGCTCTACCAACATGTAACAGAGAGACAATCAATGTACACGTTAAGGTAAAGAGTAACCAGATAGCATACTATCATGTCGAGCAAGAAAGGCCTCCCTATATATGTCCCAGCATCCACTACAATATACATCCAATGTATAGTAATGGCCTCTAGGGCATACATATAACCAACACGACGCTCAAGTTAGTGATGAGATCTGAGCAGAGTAACGGCATAAGTGTGAAGAATAGCTTACCCGACCCCTCTGTGATAGGGGTTTATATAGCGGTGGTGGCACGCAGCGGCAGGCGCGAGAATCTCGCCGGCAGTTACGCTCCTGACGTCACGCCCGCGCAGAGAGCGGATCGCCCATTAATGGGGATCGTGAGGGCATGGAACGTGGGATGTTGTTGGCGTAGAATCTGCGCATGGCGAGATTCGCGAAGCGGCGGTTACGCTTGTGAGTGGTGGAGTTGGTTGGAGGGACGAGGAAGACGGCCTCGGCTGAAGGCTCGGGGACGAGTGAGGAGGCCGAGGAGTCTTTGTCCTGTGGCAGCTCGGGTGAGCTGAGGGGCCGAGGAGGCTAATTTGCAGGAGGCCCTGAGGAGGGCCAGTTTGTGCTGGCAGGTCGGGCACAGGGGGCCTGGTCGGCCCCTGTGGGCCCTTTCTTCTGAATCCTGGGACGCGTCATCTGCCACGTGTCCTGATCTTGGAGGTCGCCAATATCGAGCGTCATCACCTGTATTTGGTAGCTTAATGAAACGAAGCATTTTGCACCAACAAATGCATGATATAGTAAAGAAACATACACATATAAGGTATTTATGTTGGCTATAATGCCCTCAAAGCAATTATCATAGTTGCGGACAGATAATTATAATGATTGAGGCAGGACCTATACTGATAAAACAGTCTTACTCAAGATGATAGTATACTGTCTGGTTTGTCTTTATCAACATGTACATGTTGATAGAGCTCATAGGATTCTTACTTGACTGCCAGCATTATGATGGCGATCATATATATGGGAGCTGGGGTCTATAAGCACATCCTTAAATGTCCCTAGTCGTAGGAGTATCGAGACCGGGCATCGATACTCCAGTATAGACTAGTGTATACTGATCGAGACCCCGATGAGGGATGGTGGTTAGGTCTCACAAGCCATTGGTGTTAATTTGTTCATCTAAGATAGTATGCAGGTGCTCATTGGGTTATGAGTACACTGGACGGACTCGCCGGGAACCTGCTAGTTGGTATTATACCTATTTTCAGATAGCAGTTCCCAGTTGACATGTGTACAGGTTAGTCTGTCAACCCGAGATCGTCATTTGTCTTATATGAGTTCCCACTGTGCTTTGATTGCTACTCTACCACGGCTCAAAGGAGTCGTGCAAACAGGTTTTAGTTGGGTACAGTCCCGAGCCACATGGAGGCAGTGATCGGATCGTCGGGGATTCGTCTCTTCCGGTATTGGGGGTTGATGTCGCGTTGTGCACGGGTGGCCATCACCAAAAATCCATGGCCATGGTGAACGAGAATTACCGATCCAGGATCGATAGTTTCTCAGGTGGTGATGGGTTACATGCCGACACTAAATATCGCGTTGTTAGGGGTCTGACTTGATCCACCTCCTAGACTCAATATGCGATACTCTTAGACAAACAGACCGGACTGTACGGATATTGTCACTGTCTGGCTCAGTAGGGGTTCAACATGAGTTTGCTCGTCGGCCTCCCTTTCACTCAATACCTGGGTAGCCGTTACGTATAGCTAGTGTCGCTGACGTGCTTGTGGTTAAATCCACTGCCAGCGTATTGACGAGTCTTTAAAGTCCCACACAAAGGGTTTTCACGGTTCAGACGATATGGTGTAGATCACATATGTTGATACATACAGGTGTCCGATTAAATATGTGCATTTGCGGCACAGACTTTAATCGGACGGTTGATAATACTAGCGGCTTAGGATTAAGCCAGATTATTAAATCAGGTTTTGATTTAATAATTTACATATGTATTTATATATATGTATTCTAGTATTATTGTTCGCTATTTATTTTCTCTCTTGGCTATTCATATTTTTGTACGAATACGCGTATGTGTATTTCGATATATGTACCGGGAAGTATTCCGTATTTTCTACGGAATAGCTTCTAGAAGGTACCACCTCATTTGTATGAATTTCCATTTATGAGGTGGAGGGTGTGAGGTGGCACAAGCATGGGTTTGTGCATGTTCATGGCATGGGACAAAGTATGGTTGCTATTATTTTATTGAAAAAGGAAATTGAGATTTTTTTATGGAAGAGGGAGAAGGGGCCGACCACTAATTTTTGGAGGTGGGGGATCATTTCATTTGGTTCATTACACTAGCTCTCTCCCTCTCTCTCATTTTTCACACTAAAAATACTTAGCCAATTTCCTTAGCTCATGCCCTTGATCATCACCTCATTCATCTTCTATGGTTGCTAAGTTGAGCAAAATATGTTGAGAGAAAATTATAGTGACACACTACTACATCTCGACTTTCCATCGCTAGCAACTATGGAGTGTCGGTTGCCTCGTTCATCGAGGCTGGAGCTTGCGCCGTTTCTCTCAGGTGGATCATCGGAGATGGAGGAAGACCGGCAACCAAACTTCGTCAAGGAACCGCTAGGAGCTTGGAATGAAGACCGAAGGACATGGATCAATCGGTATAACCATTCTAACTTCTTTTATAGTATGCTAGTTTAAGGTTTAAGGTCGATCCGGGATTCGGGTAACGGTAGCGCCAGTTTAGAAAAAAAATTTCCGCATTTTGGCCGTGTTTTGATGGCCGGGGCGCTGCCGTAACCCAACATGGTATCAGAGCCAGGCCATTTAACCCTACTAGCTTGTTTTGACGTGCTTAGAAGATCGATCAGCGGAAATTTCCGAAATCACGATTCCATGTTTATGTTTACTGTCGATTTTTAAAAGTGATCAAAAAATATTTTCAGGCATCTTAAAAATACATTCAGGCAAAACTAAAGCTACATAAAAAATTTGGTGACCTAACTCCAAAATTCCACCGCGGAACCGCTGCGAAATGTCACATTTGGCGGCGCTTACGCTGCCCTTTTTGGGCTACAGTGACAAAAAAACTTTTTGGAGCTCTAGTTGGTGGAAAAATGATTTTTGTGATACATGGTTTTAGCCTAAGTTCATTTGACTACTGGTTATACACTTGGGGCCAATTTGGGAAAGTTTAATCGATCGAAGTTTTAAGAGTGTGTGATTTTCAGTACTTACATTACTATCTGCGACCGTGAATGTCACTCGATCGGTAAACCCGTCTAACTGCTATATGTTCTTTTAGACGAGTTTGCGAATGTGACATTCACGTTGATGTTTTGTGTTTGTGCTGATATTGTGGATCGGATCGTCGTGGTGGATAGCCTGGGTGCAGTGGTAGTACAGTTTTATTTAATTTGTACATTTGATATTGCGGGGCGAGCGTCCGATATGTGGACTGCCGTCACAGCCAGTTTGTATATTATTCATTTGGGGCACGACCGGGTTGAGGTCGATGTCACCCTTGTATATTATTTTCTTTTCTGTACTAGGATTACCCCACGGTGGAGTGCACAAATAGCCGGATTCTAGAGGGCAACGGGTCCGCATATCATGGTGTTGGGACGGAGGGGATCTTACTCTAGAATTGCCGGGCAATTCACCGCACTCGTAGGGGGTATAGGTATGACCCATGGAGGGGCGCTCAAGTTACCGGATTTCTTGAAGTGCTGGATGGCCCATTCACGTTGTTGAAGGGGGCTGCCTCACTTCTGGTTTTGGCGGGTAACTTGCCACGCTCGTAGGGGTCTAGGTTTCATTGCACAGGCTATCCACATGACAGGGAACGTCGGGTCTCATTTGCGGCTCAAGTGAAACCCGGGGCTCCAAGTTTATCCACCATTCTGTGTTACTTCTGTAATGTTTCTGTGATGTTGCTTTATATCATGCCTGGAACGAATGTTATATATATATTTATATATACTAGCAGATGTTGTATATGTTTTGCACCCGAGCTAGTCTAGTCCCCGCTCCGTCGTTAGTTAAGTAACCTAACGGGTGATGACGGGACCCAATGGCGAATGCGGATAGCATATACGTACATTTTATTTTCATTCTTTTCTGGTGTGATTAATTGATAGGACTGCATAGATTCTTATCAATGCAAGGATAAAACAAACCTATATATGATGTTGTTGGAACTAAGTTTTTAAAAAAACTGACACTACAGACGTTCTCTTTTGCTTTGCTCAGTGGTATTCGGTTATGAATATCCAGCACCTCATTCGACAAGGTGAGGGCCGAGATCCCTTCATCGGGAGTGACCCCTTGAGTAAAAGTTTGCGTCAACATAATAACTTCACTATAGTCGTTTCCTTTTGCTTTTCTTCGTGGTATTCAGTTTGGAATATCTTGTACCTCATTCGACGAGGAAAGAGCCGAGATCCCTTCACCGGGAGTGACCTCTTTAGCAAAAGTTTTCGTCACTGTACTTTTGTAAATGTAAATCCACGTTGCGACCCCCGGTTCTTACGGGGAGGCGGAAACGGTATAAAAATCAAATTTTTAGCGCATGGGGCAACATGGACTAAACAAGGTCGGGATCGTGTCTAAACTAAACTAGCAAACATGCAAAGGAGAGTTAACTACTCGGCAAAGTGGTTATACCTAACTTGAACTCCTTCTTCTTGAAACCTAGTAGAGGTTGATGGTTCTCTTCTCGTCGCCTTCTTCCGTCGAAGATGGATCCACCTGAGGGTTCAACCTTCGGGCTCTTTCTCGAACTTGGAGAGAAGTAGAATCTCCGGCTTGCTAATCCTTTGATCCTAGAGTGAGTAGAAAGTGTCTAAGGGGTGCTTTTGTTTTAAGGAGAGGGATTCTCAACACATGAGAAGGGTTCTCCTTTTGCTAGAGGAAGAAGAAGATGAAGTGAGGAGAGAGAATGATTATGATAGAATGAGCTCTTTTCTTTTGCAACCATAACTAAAAGAAAAGGAATTATCTAATTAATAATAATAATTGAAATGAGAATAGTTGATGGTTGTTTTGGAATGACCACTATCATACTTTCAATAAATGAGTGTAAGCAAGAATCAAGGAGTATCCTTTCAAAGCATGATGGTGGTCAACATTCAACCATGGTCAACAAGTCAACCATGGTCAACAAGTCAACAAAATCAACCATAACAATATTTCATTTAATTACTATTATTAATTGATATTTCATAAATCTATTAGGGTTTGGAAAATGACGACTGTCAACTGTGCATACGCACCCGTTCCGAAACCCTAATGAAATACCTCATCCTCCGCCTCAAGCAACTGTGCATACACACCTGCATTCTCGTTCCGAGGAACAAGAATACCGAGATATAAAAGCAACCCCAAAACATATACCAGTATCTGGCTCAAACCAGAGCCTGCTAGTATAATCCGTCCGGACTCCAAACGTGCACAAGTGCGCGGATGAGAACGAACCCTGCCGCAAAACCATGCGACCTCTACTCATTTTGCCCAGAGGCGAATACCCTCTGTGTGGGACTCTAAAGACTCGACACTACGCTGGCAGTGGGTTTAACCACAGACCGCAAGCGGCACTAGCTGTGCGTAACGGTCCCCAGGTAGATGCCGACAAGAAGGCTGACGAGGTGAACCCCATCTGAACTCCTACTGAGTCTGAATGTGACATTCTCCGTACAGTCCGGTCTGTCCGTCTGATACATCGCATGTCGGGCCTAGGGGGCGGTAAAGCGTCAGTCCCCCAATAGCGGTACAAGTCGTGTCGGAGTGAACCCCAAAACACCCTGAGATAACACTGGAAGCCTACCAGTATATCTCGCTTGCCCTGGCCAGGGACTACTCGTGTAATGGCTCTCCTAGACACAGCGCGATGTCAACCCCCAATACCGGGAGAGACGAATCCTGTCTAACCGTCACTGCCTCCAAGTGCTTCGGGACTGCACCCAACCACTACCTGTTTGCACGACTCCTTTGAGCCGTGGTAGGGTAGTGATCAAAGTGCAGTGGGAACACACTCGAGGCGAAGTGCCAGTATCAAGTCAGCGGACTAAGCTGTACTCATGTCACCTGGGAACTGATAACTGACGATAGGTATAATACCAACCTGTCAGTTCCCGACGAGTCCTGTCCAGTGTACTCGTAACCTAACGAGCACCCGTATACTATCTCCAGTACGACGTACTGATGGCTGTGGGACAGACCATCTCCCACACTGGGATGAGAAGCGCATACGCTAGTCTACTCTGGAGTATCGATGCCCTGTCTCGATAGTCCTGCGACTAGGGACCTGTATAAGGATGTGCTTATAGACTACCCAGCCCCCACTAGTGTGACTGCCATCACAACGCTGGTAATCAAGCAAAGATCCTAAGGCCCCCACTATTATACAAGGTAATATGATGGGTACGATATAAGAAAAACCCACCTACTAGCAAGTCACCCGAATGAAACTGAGCCCGTAAAGCCGTAATGAAACCTGTACGGCAACCTGCAAGAAACTGGGGCACAACGGGGGTGAGTTGCCAACTCGTGAATAGAAAAACATCTACGCACAGAAATCGCATAAATAACGCAATCCTAGGTCAATGATCATAAAATATCCTCAAAAATGTATATAACATGCAGCCTATAACAAGGCTAGGGTAAATATCTAACCCGAGTGTAATCTCATATGCCCGTGTCAGTGCCTCAAGTAGCAATATATCATATGAATGAGGTATGCATGCATGAAACAGAATACATGTAAATGAAGAAACTGTTTTCATAAATTAGTGAGATTTCCTTCGTATTTTAAAATTGAGGTATCATAAACGAAATCAGCATCAACAGTGTCTAGCATCGACACAAAACATAAATCTCACTGTCTCGAAATATCAATGTCTCAATCTCAATATCTAGGGCGCCGTCAGTCCAGACCGGCCCCTACCATAAATCTCAAGACCACGACGGTATCCTCCGGATATCCGACGCGTCGGGTAAAATCACCGGTAGGTAGTACTCCCCTGCCAGGCTCAACGTCATCACCACATTCCTCTTGCCCCGGGGTACCGCACCGGGTCCACCATGTACCCGAAACGGTTCATCCGTCTCCTCGAATCGGGTTTCCAAATCCATCAGCAAACTCATGGTGGACGACTCATACATCATGGGAAAACCGCACTTTTTATTTTAAAAGAGAGAATATGTTTATTTGTGTTTTTGCGGTTTTCCTCCAAATCCAGAAAATCTCATAGAAATCCAAATCCAAACCTCAATAGCATGCAAAATAGTGAATATATGCATGAGAATCCATGAATGCGGCATAACAATGAATAACAGTATGCATGAAGTAGCAGGTAATAACTACAATGTCTAAACTATTCGCTAATAGGCTATGTCAAGCAATAATATATTTTCTAAGGTGTACGTGACATGGCAATTACCGATGAAGATGTGTGTGAGCCGGCAAGTAAGTGTACGTGGTACATACGCATCATCGGTAATGGTGCTGGTGTCCTATCAGCATGATATTAAAACGGAGTATGAAACATAATATAAGAATGCGATGCAAAGCGAACCACAAAAAAAGTGGGAGCTGAAACTAGACGTAACCAAAACTAATCTGCATTAATCTAATATAAGTCCTACGAATGGTGCCTTTTGAAATAACACGAATCATGGGTTTTGAAAATAGGGCTACGGTGTTTTTATGAAAGATACGTCGTTTTTGAAATGTCCGTAGATTCCCTTGAGCTGTCTTTAAAAATGTCCATGATTCGTTAGTTTTTGAAATAGGTAAGAAGTCTAATCTACTCTAACAACTACACTAAACTATACGGCCGAACTAACAAGCTGAACTACAGGTAAGGAAACCGCCTAACATCTGAGTCGATATATATATATATATAAGTCGGTGATCCCGCCTCAATAGTATCGCGTACGATACAGTATATCATCTGACATCCTCGGGTCATGAGCGCGGATCTATCATCAATATAGGCTCGTACGGTAAATCGTCATACGGCATCCCAAAAGCTGGGTACGGTTCAATATCACACTATCTCATCACATTTCAGATATCACTTATCATACCAAAAAAAATCTGGGGTACTGATCTAAGTCTAGTACAACTGATATCATCTTCAAAGTATGAATGCGGGGGTAAACACACATCCCGAACCCGCAAGAATCACATTTCGTATCCCAAGTACGAATCATATCCAATCACCGATCTCACGGCACAAAGCCCACATCATCGACTCAACTCCAAAGTCATCCCATATCATCAAACACCGTGCAAGTATAAGAAACATACAAGTGTATGCGTGTGGGTGCAAATCTATCCTATGGTTCGCAACTAGGAACTACGCTAGTTATTTCTACCCCTAACTAACCATAACACACTAACTATCACACATAACAATATACTACATAGTACTAATTACGGACTGCGGGGGTGCTATACGCCATCCACCCGACTTCTCCCCGTAGATATAAATCTACTCACCTGGTCCTCGCTAGCCGGTGCCGACGTTGCCACGCGCTTGCTTGTCGCCTCGAAGTCCACCTGGGGGTACCTACACATCATAACGCACCATATCTCATTAAAATCCGACCCATGATCAAAACGACGCACGAATCCCACATAGGTCAAAACCTATGGTTGCTTTCACAAATCGACCCAAAACCCTCGATGTCGGCGTACAAACGCCGAACCATTGAGAAAAATCCAAACACATCAATCGTGAGTTCAAAACTTAATAATTATATAAGAAATAGGGTTTAGTTCATCAAAACCATAAAATTAAACAATTCGTTTTATTTTCCAAAAACCTAGTTAGTATAAATTCCCATTTCGGTTCAAAACTTGATGTTTTACTCAAACTAAATATTTTGACGATTCTAATGATCAAAATGCTCACTTAATATCATAATTAGGTCATACAAATCACCTCCATATTTTTAATCTCACGAATTAGCATTGACTCAAATTTCAAGTTTGCAACAAATATCGATTTTAACACTTTTCAAGGTAAAATTCACAATTTATCAATTAAGCATGGTTTTACATACACTAAAATATTAAACCACAAGTTATAATGTTAATAATACCATGAAACCCTAATTAGAATTTACCTCACCAATATATATATATATTTTTAAAACCTAGTTTGCAATTTATATAATTATCACAAATTAAAATTACAAAAAAATGCAACTAGCAACTAGATTAGGTTTCTCATTTCCTCAAGATGAAAATCTACACTTGATTATCCTAGTAGTGAAGGTTAAACCCTAACTAAATTCAAACCATGTTCTAGAATTTTCAAATTAACAACAAGAACAAAACTAACATTTAATTATGCTAGATTAAAACGATTTAAACAACAATTCCAATATAGGGTTAAGGGTTATACCTCCCAATTTTGAGATCTAGCTTGGAGATTAGTCTCCAAAACACCATCTTGCTCCAAGGATTCAAGCATGAATTGGCCAAGGAATAAAGGGTATAGAATAAGCTTTGAGATTGTGAGATAATTTGTGGATTTTTGATTGGTTTTTGGTTGAATTTTGAGGTGGAGATCATGTGGGAAAGTGGAGGGTTTGGGGGCAGCAAATTTCGGCCAGCAGCTGAATGGGGGGAAAGTGAGAGGTGTGGGTGAGTTTGGGGAAGTCAAAGGAAGGAAATAAGACCCATACATCAAGTATAATGACCCATACCCCAATGTTTAACATCATTTTCCTTTCTTTTCTTTTAATTGACCTTTGAAGTGGGACTAATTTGGGGCTGCTAGAGCTGCTGAATTCAGCCATACTTGGGGAGAGGGTGAGGGTGTGGTGTGGGTGTGTGGGTTAGAAAAAAGATAAATGTGTTACCCCAATTCCCATTAACATAAATTTCATTATTTAAGCCCTTTTTCTTCGTCATTTTCTAAACCGTTTTGGCAAACCATTTCATTTCAAAAACCACATGATAAATTTTTATTTAATGTTTTATGATGCACAAAATTTGTTTCGACTCATTCCAATTTGTAATTTTCCCTAATTAAATGTATTAGTGACGCCTTAAAATAATAATAAAATAATATTTTTTTCAGAAAATTTGAAATTTCACCAGCGGCTCAATAAACACCAAATAATAGCAGTTACATATCTAGAATGTGTATATTTAATTTTTATAATAAGATATTTGTATTTTGACTTTTTACAGAAAACCCCCTTATTTTACCGTTTTTTTTTTTTTTTTTTCTGAAATTCCACCGAAACGATTTTCAAAACGTTACAATCTTCCCCCCTTAAAGAAATTCGGTCCCCGAATTTAAATTCAAACCCCCCCCAATTACTAAAACATCTAAGAAAACCCATCAAGTCGTCGGGGCTCCGAAATTGTAAATACATAAAACAAATCGTAGCGCAGCGCATGCGCTTGAAAAATGAGTATATAGCTCAAATCAAAACTCCTCCAAGCATCCCGCAATCATCGGAGTCATGGAGAAGACACCAATGCCAAATCCCTTTAAGTCGCTGTGCACGCGTATAACACTGCACAGTGGCGGACGTCTACCATAAGAAAATAACTATATACATATATACTTTTGTTTGAAATGTACGTCCCGCCGTTTTGGAAACAATTTAGAAGGGTCTTCTTGTTTTAAACATTTCGTGTCATATCAGACACGTAGGTAAATACTGAGGCTATAGCTCGCTTTTTGGAAATCTCTTCAATAACTATCAATGCATGCAAAATATATTCAGGTACTGTCCTCTGACTAGTCCTGCTCAGTACGAAAACACATAGCAATATTATAAAAACGTGCTACTCTATAAGAAATCAATCCCAAAATATGCACATGAATACTACGTGCGTCTGGTGCGCACGGAAATCAAAATCCATGAATGTGCCATACATGCGCACAGAAACAACATCTAAGTGCATCGGGTGTGCACGAAACATCTGTCGTAGGCAACATGTGTGCCTGACAGCAAAATCAGGTGCATCTGACATGCACGAAAAATTCTCAATTTAGTGCCTCTGGTGTGCACCAAAATCACCCTTCAAAATATGCGCCCAATATGCGCGAAAAATCCAAATCAGGTGCATCCATCGTGCACGAAATCATGAAATCCAATATCAAGCCCCGAACATGCGTAAAATCAAATCAGGTGCACAAGGTGCATAAAACAAATATCGAGTATCACAATCGAAATCGAAGTCCAGTGCATCTAAGTGCACAAAAGGCGTATCACCGCACTGCAAGCATATATAAACTATACAGAGTGCAGGAACGAAATCGCGTGCATGCATACGCATAAAACCAACTCAACTGTTTAAAACCGTAAAATCACAAACATGTGAAACCCAAGCACGAAAACGATATCAAGTGCAACACTGTGCAACGATCGTAAATCCTCAATCATCAAAATCAAATCATACGGATTAATCACCCAAAACATCGTAATCAATAATGGCGGAAAAGTACTGCTCAAGCGCATCCTTTAAGAATCTCGGCCAACTGTCACGGTCACTAGTGGGACGTCTCGTCGATGATCATGAACTCTGGCCTGCTGGCGTGCGTAACCATGACCACTCCTGGGTCAAGGTCTTCACTGTGAATTACCAATCTTTCGGTCCATCGGCTCATCGGCCTTGCCAGGTGTGCTAATGGGGACGATTCCGTTCTGGCACTTCTTTGGTCATCTCTTGGTCAATCATCACGACCACTTGTAAGACAGCATATTACTGGCGTCGGCCTCTGGCTCTCTGAATGTACGTGACACATCTGATCCTGAGTGCAAGTATCATTGCAGCAGTGTCCTGGAAGGAATCCTGCTCACGGTCTCTTCCATGTCTCGTCTCTGCCAACTGTCCGGAAGTCATTGTCCTTTCCTATATCTGCATCTTGCTCTGGAACGACTGCATACTCATCGCGACTCCTTCTGGAAGGTAAGTCCAAGTACCATGCCTCGGCATGCGCATCGCCTCTCTGATGTCGGCGGAGTGGAACATCATCTCATCTAGATCTGGTGCGAACCTCTTACTCCACTTTTCTCTAATGTCGTCTGCTTTGGACTTGTCTTGTCGCGGCTGCATGGACTGAGCTTCAACGACTATCCTCGAATCTGGAGTCTCCCAAGAAATGCATCTCACCACCTAGCATCAGAATTAAGTCGAACCATCCAATCGATTGTCAAAACCTCATAATCCCCCAGGGGCTCAACATCTTGGGTACAGTTTAATAGTATCGAGTACATACCACAGCATCGGTGGTCCAGCCATAGAAGGGCAAACCCAAGCCTCACTAATGGCGCCATAGAACTGCCGCAAACCCGAAGGTTCAAAGGCTTTCACACGGTCATTAAGTCGAGTTAGGGTTTCATTCTTCTAGAGGGACCATAGAATTGCCTGCATGTCTTTCCGACTACTTTAAACTTGGAATAATATGTTTCTGACATTCGATCGTCTCTGTCGACTCCCAACGTCTCTGCATGAAGTCGTCTCTAGCTGGAATCAATCTATCTGATGACCTCGCATCGGGTTAGGCGAACGATCCACAAGTCCTAGTCATTCATCCACGATGACTAGCAACCTTCTATCATCTCTTAGTACAACTAGTTCTGCACTAACTCCAGCATCTAGGGCAATACCTCGTCGTTCGCGGCAATAACTGGCTCGCTCGTCTGCACGCTGAACAGTGCCTCGATCATCATGAATAAGCAACACACCAACGGTCATCAAGATCTGGCTGGCCTCTATCATTGGCCCAATCCTCTAATGTCGATCAGCACATCCGAGTAACCTCATAAAGGCGATCCGCCAAACGCTCGTGGCGCGGAACACAGTCAAAAGACACCTCTCTATAATCGGGTGTCGCCGGAATCACGCCATGGTCAGTCCTCGTTCACAACGAGCTCATGCTGACCACAACTCTAGCCGTAGCTCTCCCTGCCGTAACCGTAGCAGCAAAACCCAACTGGTACCGATGAGGCTAGATCAGGAAGGAATATAATACTGAACAAGAAAATGTACATCCTAAGGCTTCATAAGTGGAGTGGCGTGTCGTAAATATGCCGCGGAACATATCAACGGTACGTCACTCTACTTTAGTCACCTATTCCATCAACCAAGGGTCATCCTACGCTCCGAAGGTTAAAACCTAACGCTCTGATACCAACTTTGTCACGACCCGAAAGTACGGAACATGACCGGCACTTAAACTACGAACGTCTCGAGGCGTACGTAATCTAAGTAAACCGAAAACCCAGAAATCCAAACCAATAAAAGTAGTAGAGTGAAGGAAAACCAATTTAAAACAAGTAGTTTTAATAGCATAAGCCGAATTATGCGGTTTTTAAGAACATCAAATTTACTAAAAATTTCGGCAGAGTCTCCTTTGTAAATACTGGCTCCCAAACGGGATACAACATGAATAGTATACGAAATCACTAAAAAGGCATCCCCAAGCGGGAGCTAGCTCTTCGTCAATCGACGGTCATAACCACACAAGCAATAATATACAACGCCAAGGGCGAGGATCAAAACTCAAAAGGAAACTCAAAACCACCAGAAATATAACGAGCGACTCTAAGGTCGAAAGAAAAACAACACTGGTCTCTATCTCAAAAATACATGTTTGGTTGATGGAATTTACTAGATACAACGGAATAATATTATACAAGGTAATATGATGGGTACGATATAAGAAAAACCCACCTACTAGCAAGTCACCCGAATGAAACTGAGCCCGTAAAGCCGTAATGAAACCTGTACGGCAACCTGCAAGAAACTGGGGCACAACGGGGGTGAGTTGCCAACTCGTGAATAGAAAAACATCTACGCACAGAAATCGCATAAATAACGCAATCCTAGGTCAATGATCATAAAATATCCTCAAAAATGTATATAACATGCAGCCTATAACAAGGCTAGGGTAAATATCTAACCCGAGTGTAATCTCATATGCCCGTGTCAGTGCCTCAAGTAGCAATATATCATATGAATGAGGTATGCATGCATGAAACAGAATACATGTAAATGAAGAAACTGTTTTCATAAATTAGTGAGATTTCCTTCGTATTTTAAAATTGAGGTATCATAAACGAAATCAGCATCAACAGTGTCTAGCATCGACACAAAACATAAATCTCACTGTCTCGAAATATCAATGTCTCAATCTCAATATCTAGGGCGCCGTCAGTCCAGACCGGCCCCTACCATAAATCTCAAGACCACGACGGTATCCTCCGGATATCCGACGCGTCGGGTAAAATCACCGGTAGGTAGTACTCCCCTGCCAGGCTCAACGTCATCACCACATTCCTCTTGCCCCGGGGTACCGCACCGGGTCCACCATGTACCCGAAACGGTTCATCCGTCTCCTCGAATCGGGTTTCCAAATCCATCAGCAAACTCATGGTGGACGACTCATACATCATGGGAAAACCGCACTTTTTATTTTAAAAGAGAGAATATGTTTATTTGTGTTTTTGCGGTTTTCCTCCAAATCCAGAAAATCTCATAGAAATCCAAATCCAAACCTCAATAGCATGCAAAATAGTGAATATATGCATGAGAATCCATGAATGCGGCATAACAATGAATAACAGTATGCATGAAGTAGCAGGTAATAACTACAATGTCTAAACTATTCGCTAATAGGCTATGTCAAGCAATAATATATTTTCTAAGGTGTACGTGACATGGCAATTACCGATGAAGATGTGTGTGAGCCGGCAAGTAAGTGTACGTGGTACATACGCATCATCGGTAATGGTGCTGGTGTCCTATCAGCATGATATTAAAACGGAGTATGAAACATAATATAAGAATGCGATGCAAAGCGAACCACAAAAAAAGTGGGAGCTGAAACTAGACGTAACCAAAACTAATCTGCATTAATCTAATATAAGTCCTACGAATGGTGCCTTTTGAAATAACACGAATCATGGGTTTTGAAAATAGGGCTACGGTGTTTTTATGAAAGATACGTCGTTTTTGAAATGTCCGTAGATTCCCTTGAGCTGTCTTTAAAAATGTCCATGATTCGTTAGTTTTTGAAATAGGTAAGAAGTCTAATCTACTCTAACAACTACACTAAACTATACGGCCGAACTAACAAGCTGAACTACAGGTAAGGAAACCGCCTAACATCTGAGTCGATATATATATATATATAAGTCGGTGATCCCGCCTCAATAGTATCGCGTACGATACAGTATATCATCTGACATCCTCGGGTCATGAGCGCGGATCTATCATCAATATAGGCTCGTACGGTAAATCGTCATACGGCATCCCAAAAGCTGGGTACGGTTCAATATCACACTATCTCATCACATTTCAGATATCACTTATCATACCAAAAAAAATCTGGGGTACTGATCTAAGTCTAGTACAACTGATATCATCTTCAAAGTATGAATGTGGGGGTAAACACACATCCCGAACCCGCAAGAATCACATTTCGTATCCCAAGTACGAATCATATCCAATCACCGATCTCACGGCACAAAGCCCACATCATCGACTCAACTCCAAAGTCATCCCATATCATCAAACACCGTGCAAGTATAAGAAACATACAAGTGTATGCGTGTGGGTGCAAATCTATCCTATGGTTCGCAACTAGGAACTACGCTAGTTATTTCTACCCCTAACTAACCATAACACACTAACTATCACACATAACAATATACTACATAGTACTAATTACGGACTGCGGGGGTGCTATACGCCATCCACCCGACTTCTCCCCGTAGATATAAATCTACTCACCTGGTCCTCGCTAGCCGGTGCCGACGTTGCCACGCGCTTGCTTGTCGCCTCGAAGTCCACCTGGGGGTACCTACACATCATAACGCACCATATCTCATTAAAATCCGACCCATGATCAAAACGACGCACGAATCCCACATAGGTCAAAACCTATGGTTGCTTTCACAAATCGACCCAAAACCCTCGATGTCGGCGTACAAACGCCGAACCATTGAGAAAAATCCAAACACATCAATCGTGAGTTCAAAACTTAATAATTATATAAGAAATAGGGTTTAGTTCATCAAAACCATAAAATTAAACAATTCGTTTTATTTTCCAAAAACCTAGTTAGTATAAATTCCCATTTCGGTTCAAAACTTGATGTTTTACTCAAACTAAATATTTTGACGATTCTAATGATCAAAATGCTCACTTAATATCATAATTAGGTCATACAAATCACCTCCATATTTTTAATCTCACGAATTAGCATTGACTCAAATTTCAAGTTTGCAACAAATATCGATTTTAACACTTTTCAAGGTAAAATTCACAATTTATCAATTAAGCATGGTTTTACATACACTAAAATATTAAACCACAAGTTATAATGTTAATAATACCATGAAACCCTAATTAGAATTTACCTCACCAATATATATATATATTTTTAAAACCTAGTTTGCAATTTATATAATTATCACAAATTAAAATTACAAAAAAATGCAACTAGCAACTAGATTAGGTTTCTCATTTCCTCAAGATGAAAATCTACACTTGATTATCCTAGTAGTGAAGGTTAAACCCTAACTAAATTCAAACCATGTTCTAGAATTTTCAAATTAACAACAAGAACAAAACTAACATTTAATTATGCTAGATTAAAACGATTTAAACAACAATTCCAATATAGGGTTAAGGGTTATACCTCCCAATTTTGAGATCTAGCTTGGAGATTAGTCTCCAAAACACCATCTTGCTCCAAGGATTCAAGCATGAATTGGCCAAGGAATAAAGGGTATAGAATAAGCTTTGAGATTGTGAGATAATTTGTGGATTTTTGATTGGTTTTTGGTTGAATTTTGAGGTGGAGATCATGTGGGAAAGTGGAGGGTTTGGGGGCAGCAAATTTCGGCCAGCAGCTGAATGGGGGGAAAGTGAGAGGTGTGGGTGAGTTTGGGGAAGTCAAAGGAAGGAAATAAGACCCATACATCAAGTATAATGACCCATACCCCAATGTTTAACATCATTTTCCTTTCTTTTCTTTTAATTGACCTTTGAAGTGGGACTAATTTGGGGCTGCTAGAGCTGCTGAATTCAGCCATACTTGGGGAGAGGGTGAGGGTGTGGTGTGGGTGTGTGGGTTAGAAAAAAGATAAATGTGTTACCCCAATTCCCATTAACATAAATTTCATTATTTAAGCCCTTTTTCTTCGTCATTTTCTAAACCGTTTTGGCAAACCATTTCATTTCAAAAACCACATGATAAATTTTTATTTAATGTTTTATGATGCACAAAATTTGTTTCGACTCATTCCAATTTGTAATTTTCCCTAATTAAATGTATTAGTGACGCCTTAAAATAATAATAAAATAATATTTTTTTCAGAAAATTTGAAATTTCACCAGCGGCTCAATAAACACCAAATAATAGCAGTTACATATCTAGAATGTGTATATTTAATTTTTATAATAAGATATTTGTATTTTGACTTTTTACAGAAAACCCCCTTATTTTACCGTTTTTTTTTTTTTTTCTGAAATTCCACCGAAACGATTTTCAAAACGTTACAATCTTCCCCCCTTAAAGAAATTCGGTCCCCGAATTTAAATTCAAACCCCCCCCAATTACTAAAACATCTAAGAAAACCCATCAAGTCGTCGGGGCTCCGAAATTGTAAATACATAAAACAAATCGTAGCGCAGCGCATGCGCTTGAAAAATGAGTATATAGCTCAAATCAAAACTCCTCCAAGCATCCCGCAATCATCGGAGTCATGGAGAAGACACCAATGCCAAATCCCTTTAAGTCGCTGTGCACGCGTATAACACTGCACAGTGGCGGACGTCTACCATAAGAAAATAACTATATACATATATACTTTTGTTTGAAATGTACGTCCCGCCGTTTTGGAAACAATTTAGAAGGGTCTTCTTGTTTTAAACATTTCGTGTCATATCAGACACGTAGGTAAATACTGAGGCTATAGCTCGCTTTTTGGAAATCTCTTCAATAACTATCAATGCATGCAAAATATATTCAGGTACTGTCCTCTGACTAGTCCTGCTCAGTACGAAAACACATAGCAATATTATAAAAACGTGCTACTCTATAAGAAATCAATCCCAAAATATGCACATGAATACTACGTGCGTCTGGTGCGCACGGAAATCAAAATCCATGAATGTGCCATACATGCGCACAGAAACAACATCTAAGTGCATCGGGTGTGCACGAAACATCTGTCGTAGGCAACATGTGTGCCTGACAGCAAAATCAGGTGCATCTGACATGCACGAAAAATTCTCAATTTAGTGCCTCTGGTGTGCACCAAAATCACCCTTCAAAATATGCGCCCAATATGCGCGAAAAATCCAAATCAGGTGCATCCATCGTGCACGAAATCATGAAATCCAATATCAAGCCCCGAACATGCGTAAAATCAAATCAGGTGCACAAGGTGCATAAAACAAATATCGAGTATCACAATCGAAATCGAAGTCCAGTGCATCTAAGTGCACAAAAGGCGTATCACCGCACTGCAAGCATATATAAACTATACAGAGTGCAGGAACGAAATCGCGTGCATGCATACGCATAAAACCAACTCAACTGTTTAAAACCGTAAAATCACAAACATGTGAAACCCAAGCACGAAAACGATATCAAGTGCAACACTGTGCAACGATCGTAAATCCTCAATCATCAAAATCAAATCATACGGATTAATCACCCAAAACATCGTAATCAATAATGGCGGAAAAGTACTGCTCAAGCGCATCCTTTAAGAATCTCGGCCAACTGTCACGGTCACTAGTGGGACGTCTCGTCGATGATCATGAACTCTGGCCTGCTGGCGTGCGTAACCATGACCACTCCTGGGTCAAGGTCTTCACTGTGAATTACCAATCTTTCGGTCCATCGGCTCATCGGCCTTGCCAGGTGTGCTAATGGGGACGATTCCGTTCTGGCACTTCTTTGGTCATCTCTTGGTCAATCATCACGACCACTTGTAAGACAGCATATTACTGGCGTCGGCCTCTGGCTCTCTGAATGTACGTGACACATCTGATCCTGAGTGCAAGTATCATTGCAGCAGTGTCCTGGAAGGAATCCTGCTCACGGTCTCTTCCATGTCTCGTCTCTGCCAACTGTCCGGAAGTCATTGTCCTTTCCTATATCTGCATCTTGCTCTGGAACGACTGCATACTCATCGCGACTCCTTCTGGAAGGTAAGTCCAAGTACCATGCCTCGGCATGCGCATCGCCTCTCTGATGTCGGCGGAGTGGAACATCATCTCATCTAGATCTGGTGCGAACCTCTTACTCCACTTTTCTCTAATGTCGTCTGCTTTGGACTTGTCTTGTCGCGGCTGCATGGACTGAGCTTCAACGACTATCCTCGAATCTGGAGTCTCCCAAGAAATGCATCTCACCACCTAGCATCAGAATTAAGTCGAACCATCCAATCGATTGTCAAAACCTCATAATCCCCCAGGGGCTCAACATCTTGGGTACAGTTTAATAGTATCGAGTACATACCACAGCATCGGTGGTCCAGCCATAGAAGGGCAAACCCAAGCCTCACTAATGGCGCCATAGAACTGCCGCAAACCCGAAGGTTCAAAGGCTTTCACACGGTCATTAAGTCGAGTTAGGGTTTCATTCTTCTAGAGGGACCATAGAATTGCCTGCATGTCTTTCCGACTACTTTAAACTTGGAATAATATGTTTCTGACATTCGATCGTCTCTGTCGACTCCCAACGTCTCTGCATGAAGTCGTCTCTAGCTGGAATCAATCTATCTGATGACCTCGCATCGGGTTAGGCGAACGATCCACAAGTCCTAGTCATTCATCCACGATGACTAGCAACCTTCTATCATCTCTTAGTACAACTAGTTCTGCACTAACTCCAGCATCTAGGGCAATACCTCGTCGTTCGCGGCAATAACTGGCTCGCTCGTCTGCACGCTGAACAGTGCCTCGATCATCATGAATAAGCAACACACCAACGGTCATCAAGATCTGGCTGGCCTCTATCATTGGCCCAATCCTCTAATGTCGATCAGCACATCCGAGTAACCTCATAAAGGCGATCCGCCAAACGCTCGTGGCGCGGAACACAGTCAAAAGACACCTCTCTATAATCGGGTGTCGCCGGAATCACGCCATGGTCAGTCCTCGTTCACAACGAGCTCATGCTGACCACAACTCTAGCCGTAGCTCTCCCTGCCGTAACCGTAGCAGCAAAACCCAACTGGTACCGATGAGGCTAGATCAGGAAGGAATATAATACTGAACAAGAAAATGTACATCCTAAGGCTTCATAAGTGGAGTGGCGTGTCGTAAATATGCCGCGGAACATATCAACGGTACGTCACTCTACTTTAGTCACCTATTCCATCAACCAAGGGTCATCCTACGCTCCGAAGGTTAAAACCTAACGCTCTGATACCAACTTTGTCACGACCCGAAAGTACGGAACATGACCGGCACTTAAACTACGAACGTCTCGAGGCGTACGTAATCTAAGTAAACCGAAAACCCAGAAATCCAAACCAATAAAAGTAGTAGAGTGAAGGAAAACCAATTTAAAACAAGTAGTTTTAATAGCATAAGCCGAATTATGCGGTTTTTAAGAACATCAAATTTACTAAAAATTTCGGCAGAGTCTCCTTTGTAAATACTGGCTCCCAAACGGGATACAACATGAATAGTATACGAAATCACTAAAAAGGCATCCCCAAGCGGGAGCTAGCTCTTCGTCAATCGACGGTCATAACCACACAAGCAATAATATACAACGCCAAGGGCGAGGATCAAAACTCAAAAGGAAACTCAAAACCACCAGAAATATAACGAGCGACTCTAAGGTCGAAAGAAAAACAACACTGGTCTCTATCTCAAAAATACATGTTTGGTTGATGGAATTTACTAGATACAACGGAATAATATTATACAAGGTAATATGATGGGTACGATATAAGAAAAACCCACCTACTAGCAAGTCACCCGAATGAAACTGAGCCCGTAAAGCCGTAATGAAACCTGTACGGCAACCTGCAAGAAACTGGGGCACAACGGGGGTGAGTTGCCAACTCGTGAATAGAAAAACATCTACGCACAGAAATCGCATAAATAACGCAATCCTAGGTCAATGATCATAAAATATCCTCAAAAATGTATATAACATGCAGCCTATAACAAGGCTAGGGTAAATATCTAACCCGAGTGTAATCTCATATGCCCGTGTCAGTGCCTCAAGTAGCAATATATCATATGAATGAGGTATGCATGCATGAAACAGAATACATGTAAATGAAGAAACTGTTTTCATAAATTAGTGAGATTTCCTTCGTATTTTAAAATTGAGGTATCATAAACGAAATCAGCATCAACAGTGTCTAGCATCGACACAAAACATAAATCTCACTGTCTCGAAATATCAATGTCTCAATCTCAATATCTAGGGCGCCGTCAGTCCAGACCGGCCCCTACCATAAATCTCAAGACCACGACGGTATCCTCCGGATATCCGACGCGTCGGGTAAAATCACCGGTAGGTAGTACTCCCCTGCCAGGCTCAACGTCATCACCACATTCCTCTTGCCCCGGGGTACCGCACCGGGTCCACCATGTACCCGAAACGGTTCATCCGTCTCCTCGAATCGGGTTTCCAAATCCATCAGCAAACTCATGGTGGACGACTCATACATCATGGGAAAACCGCACTTTTTATTTTAAAAGAGAGAATATGTTTATTTGTGTTTTTGCGGTTTTCCTCCAAATCCAGAAAATCTCATAGAAATCCAAATCCAAACCTCAATAGCATGCAAAATAGTGAATATATGCATGAGAATCCATGAATGCGGCATAACAATGAATAACAGTATGCATGAAGTAGCAGGTAATAACTACAATGTCTAAACTATTCGCTAATAGGCTATGTCAAGCAATAATATATTTTCTAAGGTGTACGTGACATGGCAATTACCGATGAAGATGTGTGTGAGCCGGCAAGTAAGTGTACGTGGTACATACGCATCATCGGTAATGGTGCTGGTGTCCTATCAGCATGATATTAAAACGGAGTATGAAACATAATATAAGAATGCGATGCAAAGCGAACCACAAAAAAAGTGGGAGCTGAAACTAGACGTAACCAAAACTAATCTGCATTAATCTAATATAAGTCCTACGAATGGTGCCTTTTGAAATAACACGAATCATGGGTTTTGAAAATAGGGCTACGGTGTTTTTATGAAAGATACGTCGTTTTTGAAATGTCCGTAGATTCCCTTGAGCTGTCTTTAAAAATGTCCATGATTCGTTAGTTTTTGAAATAGGTAAGAAGTCTAATCTACTCTAACAACTACACTAAACTATACGGCCGAACTAACAAGCTGAACTACAGGTAAGGAAACCGCCTAACATCTGAGTCGATATATATATATATATAAGTCGGTGATCCCGCCTCAATAGTATCGCGTACGATACAGTATATCATCTGACATCCTCGGGTCATGAGCGCGGATCTATCATCAATATAGGCTCGTACGGTAAATCGTCATACGGCATCCCAAAAGCTGGGTACGGTTCAATATCACACTATCTCATCACATTTCAGATATCACTTATCATACCAAAAAAAATCTGGGGTACTGATCTAAGTCTAGTACAACTGATATCATCTTCAAAGTATGAATGCGGGGGTAAACACACATCCCGAACCCGCAAGAATCACATTTCGTATCCCAAGTACGAATCATATCCAATCACCGATCTCACGGCACAAAGCCCACATCATCGACTCAACTCCAAAGTCATCCCATATCATCAAACACCGTGCAAGTATAAGAAACATACAAGTGTATGCGTGTGGGTGCAAATCTATCCTATGGTTCGCAACTAGGAACTACGCTAGTTATTTCTACCCCTAACTAACCATAACACACTAACTATCACACATAACAATATACTACATAGTACTAATTACGGACTGCGGGGGTGCTATACGCCATCCACCCGACTTCTCCCCGTAGATATAAATCTACTCACCTGGTCCTCGCTAGCCGGTGCCGACGTTGCCACGCGCTTGCTTGTCGCCTCGAAGTCCACCTGGGGGTACCTACACATCATAACGCACCATATCTCATTAAAATCCGACCCATGATCAAAACGACGCACGAATCCCACATAGGTCAAAACCTATGGTTGCTTTCACAAATCGACCCAAAACCCTCGATGTCGGCGTACAAACGCCGAACCATTGAGAAAAATCCAAACACATCAATCGTGAGTTCAAAACTTAATAATTATATAAGAAATAGGGTTTAGTTCATCAAAACCATAAAATTAAACAATTCGTTTTATTTTCCAAAAACCTAGTTAGTATAAATTCCCATTTCGGTTCAAAACTTGATGTTTTACTCAAACTAAATATTTTGACGATTCTAATGATCAAAATGCTCACTTAATATCATAATTAGGTCATACAAATCACCTCCATATTTTTAATCTCACGAATTAGCATTGACTCAAATTTCAAGTTTGCAACAAATATCGATTTTAACACTTTTCAAGGTAAAATTCACAATTTATCAATTAAGCATGGTTTTACATACACTAAAATATTAAACCACAAGTTATAATGTTAATAATACCATGAAACCCTAATTAGAATTTACCTCACCAATATATATATATATTTTTAAAACCTAGTTTGCAATTTATATAATTATCACAAATTAAAATTACAAAAAAATGCAACTAGCAACTAGATTAGGTTTCTCATTTCCTCAAGATGAAAATCTACACTTGATTATCCTAGTAGTGAAGGTTAAACCCTAACTAAATTCAAACCATGTTCTAGAATTTTCAAATTAACAACAAGAACAAAACTAACATTTAATTATGCTAGATTAAAACGATTTAAACAACAATTCCAATATAGGGTTAAGGGTTATACCTCCCAATTTTGAGATCTAGCTTGGAGATTAGTCTCCAAAACACCATCTTGCTCCAAGGATTCAAGCATGAATTGGCCAAGGAATAAAGGGTATAGAATAAGCTTTGAGATTGTGAGATAATTTGTGGATTTTTGATTGGTTTTTGGTTGAATTTTGAGGTGGAGATCATGTGGGAAAGTGGAGGGTTTGGGGGCAGCAAATTTCGGCCAGCAGCTGAATGGGGGGAAAGTGAGAGGTGTGGGTGAGTTTGGGGAAGTCAAAGGAAGGAAATAAGACCCATACATCAAGTATAATGACCCATACCCCAATGTTTAACATCATTTTCCTTTCTTTTCTTTTAATTGACCTTTGAAGTGGGACTAATTTGGGGCTGCTAGAGCTGCTGAATTCAGCCATACTTGGGGAGAGGGTGAGGGTGGTGTGGGTGTGTGGGTTAGAAAAAAGATAAATGTGTTACCCCAATTCCCATTAACATAAATTTCATTATTTAAGCCCTTTTTCTTCGTCATTTTCTAAACCGTTTTGGCAAACCATTTCATTTCAAAAACCACATGATAAATTTTTATTTAATGTTTTATGATGCACAAAATTTGTTTCGACTCATTCCAATTTGTAATTTTCCCTAATTAAATGTATTAGTGACGCCTTAAAATAATAATAAAATAATATTTTTTTCAGAAAATTTGAAATTTCACCAGCGGCTCAATAAACACCAAATAATAGCAGTTACATATCTAGAATGTGTATATTTAATTTTTATAATAAGATATTTGTATTTTGACTTTTTACAGAAAACCCCCTTATTTTACCGTTTTTTTTTTTTTTTTTTTCTGAAATTCCACCGAAACGATTTTCAAAACGTTACAATCTTCCCCCCTTAAAGAAATTCGGTCCCCGAATTTAAATTCAAACCCCCCCAATTACTAAAACATCTAAGAAAACCCATCAAGTCGTCGGGGCTCCGAAATTGTAAATACATAAAACAAATCGTAGCGCAGCGCATGCGCTTGAAAAATGAGTATATAGCTCAAATCAAAACTCCTCCAAGCATCCCGCAATCATCGGAGTCATGGAGAAGACACCAATGCCAAATCCCTTTAAGTCGCTGTGCACGCGTATAACACTGCACAGTGGCGGACGTCTACCATAAGAAAATAACTATATACATATATACTTTTGTTTGAAATGTACGTCCCGCCGTTTTGGAAACAATTTAGAAGGGTCTTCTTGTTTTAAACATTTCGTGTCATATCAGACACGTAGGTAAATACTGAGGCTATAGCTCGCTTTTTGGAAATCTCTTCAATAACTATCAATGCATGCAAAATATATTCAGGTACTGTCCTCTGACTAGTCCTGCTCAGTACGAAAACACATAGCAATATTATAAAAACGTGCTACTCTATAAGAAATCAATCCCAAAATATGCACATGAATACTACGTGCGTCTGGTGCGCACGGAAATCAAAATCCATGAATGTGCCATACATGCGCACAGAAACAACATCTAAGTGCATCGGGTGTGCACGAAACATCTGTCGTAGGCAACATGTGTGCCTGACAGCAAAATCAGGTGCATCTGACATGCACGAAAAATTCTCAATTTAGTGCCTCTGGTGTGCACCAAAATCACCCTTCAAAATATGCGCCCAATATGCGCGAAAAATCCAAATCAGGTGCATCCATCGTGCACGAAATCATGAAATCCAATATCAAGCCCCGAACATGCGTAAAATCAAATCAGGTGCACAAGGTGCATAAAACAAATATCGAGTATCACAATCGAAATCGAAGTCCAGTGCATCTAAGTGCACAAAAGGCGTATCACCGCACTGCAAGCATATATAAACTATACAGAGTGCAGGAACGAAATCGCGTGCATGCATACGCATAAAACCAACTCAACTGTTTAAAACCGTAAAATCACAAACATGTGAAACCCAAGCACGAAAACGATATCAAGTGCAACACTGTGCAACGATCGTAAATCCTCAATCATCAAAATCAAATCATACGGATTAATCACCCAAAACATCGTAATCAATAATGGCGGAAAAGTACTGCTCAAGCGCATCCTTTAAGAATCTCGGCCAACTGTCACGGTCACTAGTGGGACGTCTCGTCGATGATCATGAACTCTGGCCTGCTGGCGTGCGTAACCATGACCACTCCTGGGTCAAGGTCTTCACTGTGAATTACCAATCTTTCGGTCCATCGGCTCATCGGCCTTGCCAGGTGTGCTAATGGGGACGATTCCGTTCTGGCACTTCTTTGGTCATCTCTTGGTCAATCATCACGACCACTTGTAAGACAGCATATTACTGGCGTCGGCCTCTGGCTCTCTGAATGTACGTGACACATCTGATCCTGAGTGCAAGTATCATTGCAGCAGTGTCCTGGAAGGAATCCTGCTCACGGTCTCTTCCATGTCTCGTCTCTGCCAACTGTCCGGAAGTCATTGTCCTTTCCTATATCTGCATCTTGCTCTGGAACGACTGCATACTCATCGCGACTCCTTCTGGAAGGTAAGTCCAAGTACCATGCCTCGGCATGCGCATCGCCTCTCTGATGTCGGCGGAGTGGAACATCATCTCATCTAGATCTGGTGCGAACCTCTTACTCCACTTTTCTCTAATGTCGTCTGCTTTGGACTTGTCTTGTCGCGGCTGCATGGACTGAGCTTCAACGACTATCCTCGAATCTGGAGTCTCCCAAGAAATGCATCTCACCACCTAGCATCAGAATTAAGTCGAACCATCCAATCGATTGTCAAAACCTCATAATCCCCCAGGGGCTCAACATCTTGGGTACAGTTTAATAGTATCGAGTACATACCACAGCATCGGTGGTCCAGCCATAGAAGGGCAAACCCAAGCCTCACTAATGGCGCCATAGAACTGCCGCAAACCCGAAGGTTCAAAGGCTTTCACACGGTCATTAAGTCGAGTTAGGGTTTCATTCTTCTAGAGGGACCATAGAATTGCCTGCATGTCTTTCCGACTACTTTAAACTTGGAATAATATGTTTCTGACATTCGATCGTCTCTGTCGACTCCCAACGTCTCTGCATGAAGTCGTCTCTAGCTGGAATCAATCTATCTGATGACCTCGCATCGGGTTAGGCGAACGATCCACAAGTCCTAGTCATTCATCCACGATGACTAGCAACCTTCTATCATCTCTTAGTACAACTAGTTCTGCACTAACTCCAGCATCTAGGGCAATACCTCGTCGTTCGCGGCAATAACTGGCTCGCTCGTCTGCACGCTGAACAGTGCCTCGATCATCATGAATAAGCAACACACCAACGGTCATCAAGATCTGGCTGGCCTCTATCATTGGCCCAATCCTCTAATGTCGATCAGCACATCCGAGTAACCTCATAAAGGCGATCCGCCAAACGCTCGTGGCGCGGAACACAGTCAAAAGACACCTCTCTATAATCGGGTGTCGCCGGAATCACGCCATGGTCAGTCCTCGTTCACAACGAGCTCATGCTGACCACAACTCTAGCCGTAGCTCTCCCTGCCGTAACCGTAGCAGCAAAACCCAACTGGTACCGATGAGGCTAGATCAGGAAGGAATATAATACTGAACAAGAAAATGTACATCCTAAGGCTTCATAAGTGGAGTGGCGTGTCGTAAATATGCCGCGGAACATATCAACGGTACGTCACTCTACTTTAGTCACCTATTCCATCAACCAAGGGTCATCCTACGCTCCGAAGGTTAAAACCTAACGCTCTGATACCAACTTTGTCACGACCCGAAAGTACGGAACATGACCGGCACTTAAACTACGAACGTCTCGAGGCGTACGTAATCTAAGTAAACCGAAAACCCAGAAATCCAAACCAATAAAAGTAGTAGAGTGAAGGAAAACCAATTTAAAACAAGTAGTTTTAATAGCATAAGCCGAATTATGCGGTTTTTAAGAACATCAAATTTACTAAAAATTTCGGCAGAGTCTCCTTTGTAAATACTGGCTCCCAAACGGGATACAACATGAATAGTATACGAAATCACTAAAAAGGCATCCCCAAGCGGGAGCTAGCTCTTCGTCAATCGACGGTCATAACCACACAAGCAATAATATACAACGCCAAGGGCGAGGATCAAAACTCAAAAGGAAACTCAAAACCACCAGAAATATAACGAGCGACTCTAAGGTCGAAAGAAAAACAACACTGGTCTCTATCTCAAAAATACATGTTTGGTTGATGGAATTTACTAGATACAACGGAATAATATTATACAAGGTAATATGATGGGTACGATATAAGAAAAACCCACCTACTAGCAAGTCACCCGAATGAAACTGAGCCCGTAAAGCCGTAATGAAACCTGTACGGCAACCTGCAAGAAACTGGGGCACAACGGGGGTGAGTTGCCAACTCGTGAATAGAAAAACATCTACGCACAGAAATCGCATAAATAACGCAATCCTAGGTCAATGATCATAAAATATCCTCAAAAATGTATATAACATGCAGCCTATAACAAGGCTAGGGTAAATATCTAACCCGAGTGTAATCTCATATGCCCGTGTCAGTGCCTCAAGTAGCAATATATCATATGAATGAGGTATGCATGCATGAAACAGAATACATGTAAATGAAGAAACTGTTTTCATAAATTAGTGAGATTTCCTTCGTATTTTAAAATTGAGGTATCATAAACGAAATCAGCATCAACAGTGTCTAGCATCGACACAAAACATAAATCTCACTGTCTCGAAATATCAATGTCTCAATCTCAATATCTAGGGCGCCGTCAGTCCAGACCGGCCCCTACCATAAATCTCAAGACCACGACGGTATCCTCCGGATATCCGACGCGTCGGGTAAAATCACCGGTAGGTAGTACTCCCCTGCCAGGCTCAACGTCATCACCACATTCCTCTTGCCCCGGGGTACCGCACCGGGTCCACCATGTACCCGAAACGGTTCATCCGTCTCCTCGAATCGGGTTTCCAAATCCATCAGCAAACTCATGGTGGACGACTCATACATCATGGGAAAACCGCACTTTTTATTTTAAAAGAGAGAATATGTTTATTTGTGTTTTTGCGGTTTTCCTCCAAATCCAGAAAATCTCATAGAAATCCAAATCCAAACCTCAATAGCATGCAAAATAGTGAATATATGCATGAGAATCCATGAATGCGGCATAACAATGAATAACAGTATGCATGAAGTAGCAGGTAATAACTACAATGTCTAAACTATTCGCTAATAGGCTATGTCAAGCAATAATATATTTTCTAAGGTGTACGTGACATGGCAATTACCGATGAAGATGTGTGTGAGCCGGCAAGTAAGTGTACGTGGTACATACGCATCATCGGTAATGGTGCTGGTGTCCTATCAGCATGATATTAAAACGGAGTATGAAACATAATATAAGAATGCGATGCAAAGCGAACCACAAAAAAAGTGGGAGCTGAAACTAGACGTAACCAAAACTAATCTGCATTAATCTAATATAAGTCCTACGAATGGTGCCTTTTGAAATAACACGAATCATGGGTTTTGAAAATAGGGCTACGGTGTTTTTATGAAAGATACGTCGTTTTTGAAATGTCCGTAGATTCCCTTGAGCTGTCTTTAAAAATGTCCATGATTCGTTAGTTTTTGAAATAGGTAAGAAGTCTAATCTACTCTAACAACTACACTAAACTATACGGCCGAACTAACAAGCTGAACTACAGGTAAGGAAACCGCCTAACATCTGAGTCGATATATATATATATATAAGTCGGTGATCCCGCCTCAATAGTATCGCGTACGATACAGTATATCATCTGACATCCTCGGGTCATGAGCGCGGATCTATCATCAATATAGGCTCGTACGGTAAATCGTCATACGGCATCCCAAAAGCTGGGTACGGTTCAATATCACACTATCTCATCACATTTCAGATATCACTTATCATACCAAAAAAAATCTGGGGTACTGATCTAAGTCTAGTACAACTGATATCATCTTCAAAGTATGAATGCGGGGGTAAACACACATCCCGAACCCGCAAGAATCACATTTCGTATCCCAAGTACGAATCATATCCAATCACCGATCTCACGGCACAAAGCCCACATCATCGACTCAACTCCAAAGTCATCCCATATCATCAAACACCGTGCAAGTATAAGAAACATACAAGTGTATGCGTGTGGGTGCAAATCTATCCTATGGTTCGCAACTAGGAACTACGCTAGTTATTTCTACCCCTAACTAACCATAACACACTAACTATCACACATAACAATATACTACATAGTACTAATTACGGACTGCGGGGGTGCTATACGCCATCCACCCGACTTCTCCCCGTAGATATAAATCTACTCACCTGGTCCTCGCTAGCCGGTGCCGACGTTGCCACGCGCTTGCTTGTCGCCTCGAAGTCCACCTGGGGGTACCTACACATCATAACGCACCATATCTCATTAAAATCCGACCCATGATCAAAACGACGCACGAATCCCACATAGGTCAAAACCTATGGTTGCTTTCACAAATCGACCCAAAACCCTCGATGTCGGCGTACAAACGCCGAACCATTGAGAAAAATCCAAACACATCAATCGTGAGTTCAAAACTTAATAATTATATAAGAAATAGGGTTTAGTTCATCAAAACCATAAAATTAAACAATTCGTTTTATTTTCCAAAAACCTAGTTAGTATAAATTCCCATTTCGGTTCAAAACTTGATGTTTTACTCAAACTAAATATTTTGACGATTCTAATGATCAAAATGCTCACTTAATATCATAATTAGGTCATACAAATCACCTCCATATTTTTAATCTCACGAATTAGCATTGACTCAAATTTCAAGTTTGCAACAAATATCGATTTTAACACTTTTCAAGGTAAAATTCACAATTTATCAATTAAGCATGGTTTTACATACACTAAAATATTAAACCACAAGTTATAATGTTAATAATACCATGAAACCCTAATTAGAATTTACCTCACCAATATATATATATATTTTTAAAACCTAGTTTGCAATTTATATAATTATCACAAATTAAAATTACAAAAAAATGCAACTAGCAACTAGATTAGGTTTCTCATTTCCTCAAGATGAAAATCTACACTTGATTATCCTAGTAGTGAAGGTTAAACCCTAACTAAATTCAAACCATGTTCTAGAATTTTCAAATTAACAACAAGAACAAAACTAACATTTAATTATGCTAGATTAAAACGATTTAAACAACAATTCCAATATAGGGTTAAGGGTTATACCTCCCAATTTTGAGATCTAGCTTGGAGATTAGTCTCCAAAACACCATCTTGCTCCAAGGATTCAAGCATGAATTGGCCAAGGAATAAAGGGTATAGAATAAGCTTTGAGATTGTGAGATAATTTGTGGATTTTTGATTGGTTTTTGGTTGAATTTTGAGGTGGAGATCATGTGGGAAAGTGGAGGGTTTGGGGGCAGCAAATTTCGGCCAGCAGCTGAATGGGGGGAAAGTGAGAGGTGTGGGTGAGTTTGGGGAAGTCAAAGGAAGGAAATAAGACCCATACATCAAGTATAATGACCCATACCCCAATGTTTAACATCATTTTCCTTTCTTTTCTTTTAATTGACCTTTGAAGTGGGACTAATTTGGGGCTGCTAGAGCTGCTGAATTCAGCCATACTTGGGGAGAGGGTGAGGGTGTGGTGTGGGTGTGTGGGTTAGAAAAAAGATAAATGTGTTACCCCAATTCCCATTAACATAAATTTCATTATTTAAGCCCTTTTTCTTCGTCATTTTCTAAACCGTTTTGGCAAACCATTTCATTTCAAAAACCACATGATAAATTTTTATTTAATGTTTTATGATGCACAAAATTTGTTTCGACTCATTCCAATTTGTAATTTTCCCTAATTAAATGTATTAGTGACGCCTTAAAATAATAATAAAATAATATTTTTTTCAGAAAATTTGAAATTTCACCAGCGGCTCAATAAACACCAAATAATAGCAGTTACATATCTAGAATGTGTATATTTAATTTTTATAATAAGATATTTGTATTTTGACTTTTTACAGAAAACCCCCTTATTTTACCGTTTTTTTTTTTTTTTTTTTTTCTGAAATTCCACCGAAACGATTTTCAAAACGTTACAATCTTCCCCCCTTAAAGAAATTCGGTCCCCGAATTTAAATTCAAACCCCCCCAATTACTAAAACATCTAAGAAAACCCATCAAGTCGTCGGGGCTCCGAAATTGTAAATACATAAAACAAATCGTAGCGCAGCGCATGCGCTTGAAAAATGAGTATATAGCTCAAATCAAAACTCCTCCAAGCATCCCGCAATCATCGGAGTCATGGAGAAGACACCAATGCCAAATCCCTTTAAGTCGCTGTGCACGCGTATAACACTGCACAGTGGCGGACGTCTACCATAAGAAAATAACTATATACATATATACTTTTGTTTGAAATGTACGTCCCGCCGTTTTGGAAACAATTTAGAAGGGTCTTCTTGTTTTAAACATTTCGTGTCATATCAGACACGTAGGTAAATACTGAGGCTATAGCTCGCTTTTTGGAAATCTCTTCAATAACTATCAATGCATGCAAAATATATTCAGGTACTGTCCTCTGACTAGTCCTGCTCAGTACGAAAACACATAGCAATATTATAAAAACGTGCTACTCTATAAGAAATCAATCCCAAAATATGCACATGAATACTACGTGCGTCTGGTGCGCACGGAAATCAAAATCCATGAATGTGCCATACATGCGCACAGAAACAACATCTAAGTGCATCGGGTGTGCACGAAACATCTGTCGTAGGCAACATGTGTGCCTGACAGCAAAATCAGGTGCATCTGACATGCACGAAAAATTCTCAATTTAGTGCCTCTGGTGTGCACCAAAATCACCCTTCAAAATATGCGCCCAATATGCGCGAAAAATCCAAATCAGGTGCATCCATCGTGCACGAAATCATGAAATCCAATATCAAGCCCCGAACATGCGTAAAATCAAATCAGGTGCACAAGGTGCATAAAACAAATATCGAGTATCACAATCGAAATCGAAGTCCAGTGCATCTAAGTGCACAAAAGGCGTATCACCGCACTGCAAGCATATATAAACTATACAGAGTGCAGGAACGAAATCGCGTGCATGCATACGCATAAAACCAACTCAACTGTTTAAAACCGTAAAATCACAAACATGTGAAACCCAAGCACGAAAACGATATCAAGTGCAACACTGTGCAACGATCGTAAATCCTCAATCATCAAAATCAAATCATACGGATTAATCACCCAAAACATCGTAATCAATAATGGCGGAAAAGTACTGCTCAAGCGCATCCTTTAAGAATCTCGGCCAACTGTCACGGTCACTAGTGGGACGTCTCGTCGATGATCATGAACTCTGGCCTGCTGGCGTGCGTAACCATGACCACTCCTGGGTCAAGGTCTTCACTGTGAATTACCAATCTTTCGGTCCATCGGCTCATCGGCCTTGCCAGGTGTGCTAATGGGGACGATTCCGTTCTGGCACTTCTTTGGTCATCTCTTGGTCAATCATCACGACCACTTGTAAGACAGCATATTACTGGCGTCGGCCTCTGGCTCTCTGAATGTACGTGACACATCTGATCCTGAGTGCAAGTATCATTGCAGCAGTGTCCTGGAAGGAATCCTGCTCACGGTCTCTTCCATGTCTCGTCTCTGCCAACTGTCCGGAAGTCATTGTCCTTTCCTATATCTGCATCTTGCTCTGGAACGACTGCATACTCATCGCGACTCCTTCTGGAAGGTAAGTCCAAGTACCATGCCTCGGCATGCGCATCGCCTCTCTGATGTCGGCGGAGTGGAACATCATCTCATCTAGATCTGGTGCGAACCTCTTACTCCACTTTTCTCTAATGTCGTCTGCTTTGGACTTGTCTTGTCGCGGCTGCATGGACTGAGCTTCAACGACTATCCTCGAATCTGGAGTCTCCCAAGAAATGCATCTCACCACCTAGCATCAGAATTAAGTCGAACCATCCAATCGATTGTCAAAACCTCATAATCCCCCAGGGGCTCAACATCTTGGGTACAGTTTAATAGTATCGAGTACATACCACAGCATCGGTGGTCCAGCCATAGAAGGGCAAACCCAAGCCTCACTAATGGCGCCATAGAACTGCCGCAAACCCGAAGGTTCAAAGGCTTTCACACGGTCATTAAGTCGAGTTAGGGTTTCATTCTTCTAGAGGGACCATAGAATTGCCTGCATGTCTTTCCGACTACTTTAAACTTGGAATAATATGTTTCTGACATTCGATCGTCTCTGTCGACTCCCAACGTCTCTGCATGAAGTCGTCTCTAGCTGGAATCAATCTATCTGATGACCTCGCATCGGGTTAGGCGAACGATCCACAAGTCCTAGTCATTCATCCACGATGACTAGCAACCTTCTATCATCTCTTAGTACAACTAGTTCTGCACTAACTCCAGCATCTAGGGCAATACCTCGTCGTTCGCGGCAATAACTGGCTCGCTCGTCTGCACGCTGAACAGTGCCTCGATCATCATGAATAAGCAACACACCAACGGTCATCAAGATCTGGCTGGCCTCTATCATTGGCCCAATCCTCTAATGTCGATCAGCACATCCGAGTAACCTCATAAAGGCGATCCGCCAAACGCTCGTGGCGCGGAACACAGTCAAAAGACACCTCTCTATAATCGGGTGTCGCCGGAATCACGCCATGGTCAGTCCTCGTTCACAACGAGCTCATGCTGACCACAACTCTAGCCGTAGCTCTCCCTGCCGTAACCGTAGCAGCAAAACCCAACTGGTACCGATGAGGCTAGATCAGGAAGGAATATAATACTGAACAAGAAAATGTACATCCTAAGGCTTCATAAGTGGAGTGGCGTGTCGTAAATATGCCGCGGAACATATCAACGGTACGTCACTCTACTTTAGTCACCTATTCCATCAACCAAGGGTCATCCTACGCTCCGAAGGTTAAAACCTAACGCTCTGATACCAACTTTGTCACGACCCGAAAGTACGGAACATGACCGGCACTTAAACTACGAACGTCTCGAGGCGTACGTAATCTAAGTAAACCGAAAACCCAGAAATCCAAACCAATAAAAGTAGTAGAGTGAAGGAAAACCAATTTAAAACAAGTAGTTTTAATAGCATAAGCCGAATTATGCGGTTTTTAAGAACATCAAATTTACTAAAAATTTCGGCAGAGTCTCCTTTGTAAATACTGGCTCCCAAACGGGATACAACATGAATAGTATACGAAATCACTAAAAAGGCATCCCCAAGCGGGAGCTAGCTCTTCGTCAATCGACGGTCATAACCACACAAGCAATAATATACAACGCCAAGGGCGAGGATCAAAACTCAAAAGGAAACTCAAAACCACCAGAAATATAACGAGCGACTCTAAGGTCGAAAGAAAAACAACACTGGTCTCTATCTCAAAAATACATGTTTGGTTGATGGAATTTACTAGATACAACGGAATAATATTATACAAGGTAATATGATGGGTACGATATAAGAAAAACCCACCTACTAGCAAGTCACCCGAATGAAACTGAGCCCGTAAAGCCGTAATGAAACCTGTACGGCAACCTGCAAGAAACTGGGGCACAACGGGGGTGAGTTGCCAACTCGTGAATAGAAAAACATCTACGCACAGAAATCGCATAAATAACGCAATCCTAGGTCAATGATCATAAAATATCCTCAAAAATGTATATAACATGCAGCCTATAACAAGGCTAGGGTAAATATCTAACCCGAGTGTAATCTCATATGCCCGTGTCAGTGCCTCAAGTAGCAATATATCATATGAATGAGGTATGCATGCATGAAACAGAATACATGTAAATGAAGAAACTGTTTTCATAAATTAGTGAGATTTCCTTCGTATTTTAAAATTGAGGTATCATAAACGAAATCAGCATCAACAGTGTCTAGCATCGACACAAAACATAAATCTCACTGTCTCGAAATATCAATGTCTCAATCTCAATATCTAGGGCGCCGTCAGTCCAGACCGGCCCCTACCATAAATCTCAAGACCACGACGGTATCCTCCGGATATCCGACGCGTCGGGTAAAATCACCGGTAGGTAGTACTCCCCTGCCAGGCTCAACGTCATCACCACATTCCTCTTGCCCCGGGGTACCGCACCGGGTCCACCATGTACCCGAAACGGTTCATCCGTCTCCTCGAATCGGGTTTCCAAATCCATCAGCAAACTCATGGTGGACGACTCATACATCATGGGAAAACCGCACTTTTTATTTTAAAAGAGAGAATATGTTTATTTGTGTTTTTGCGGTTTTCCTCCAAATCCAGAAAATCTCATAGAAATCCAAATCCAAACCTCAATAGCATGCAAAATAGTGAATATATGCATGAGAATCCATGAATGCGGCATAACAATGAATAACAGTATGCATGAAGTAGCAGGTAATAACTACAATGTCTAAACTATTCGCTAATAGGCTATGTCAAGCAATAATATATTTTCTAAGGTGTACGTGACATGGCAATTACCGATGAAGATGTGTGTGAGCCGGCAAGTAAGTGTACGTGGTACATACGCATCATCGGTAATGGTGCTGGTGTCCTATCAGCATGATATTAAAACGGAGTATGAAACATAATATAAGAATGCGATGCAAAGCGAACCACAAAAAAAGTGGGAGCTGAAACTAGACGTAACCAAAACTAATCTGCATTAATCTAATATAAGTCCTACGAATGGTGCCTTTTGAAATAACACGAATCATGGGTTTTGAAAATAGGGCTACGGTGTTTTTATGAAAGATACGTCGTTTTTGAAATGTCCGTAGATTCCCTTGAGCTGTCTTTAAAAATGTCCATGATTCGTTAGTTTTTGAAATAGGTAAGAAGTCTAATCTACTCTAACAACTACACTAAACTATACGGCCGAACTAACAAGCTGAACTACAGGTAAGGAAACCGCCTAACATCTGAGTCGATATATATATATATATAAGTCGGTGATCCCGCCTCAATAGTATCGCGTACGATACAGTATATCATCTGACATCCTCGGGTCATGAGCGCGGATCTATCATCAATATAGGCTCGTACGGTAAATCGTCATACGGCATCCCAAAAGCTGGGTACGGTTCAATATCACACTATCTCATCACATTTCAGATATCACTTATCATACCAAAAAAAATCTGGGGTACTGATCTAAGTCTAGTACAACTGATATCATCTTCAAAGTATGAATGCGGGGGTAAACACACATCCCGAACCCGCAAGAATCACATTTCGTATCCCAAGTACGAATCATATCCAATCACCGATCTCACGGCACAAAGCCCACATCATCGACTCAACTCCAAAGTCATCCCATATCATCAAACACCGTGCAAGTATAAGAAACATACAAGTGTATGCGTGTGGGTGCAAATCTATCCTATGGTTCGCAACTAGGAACTACGCTAGTTATTTCTACCCCTAACTAACCATAACACACTAACTATCACACATAACAATATACTACATAGTACTAATTACGGACTGCGGGGGTGCTATACGCCATCCACCCGACTTCTCCCCGTAGATATAAATCTACTCACCTGGTCCTCGCTAGCCGGTGCCGACGTTGCCACGCGCTTGCTTGTCGCCTCGAAGTCCACCTGGGGGTACCTACACATCATAACGCACCATATCTCATTAAAATCCGACCCATGATCAAAACGACGCACGAATCCCACATAGGTCAAAACCTATGGTTGCTTTCACAAATCGACCCAAAACCCTCGATGTCGGCGTACAAACGCCGAACCATTGAGAAAAATCCAAACACATCAATCGTGAGTTCAAAACTTAATAATTATATAAGAAATAGGGTTTAGTTCATCAAAACCATAAAATTAAACAATTCGTTTTATTTTCCAAAAACCTAGTTAGTATAAATTCCCATTTCGGTTCAAAACTTGATGTTTTACTCAAACTAAATATTTTGACGATTCTAATGATCAAAATGCTCACTTAATATCATAATTAGGTCATACAAATCACCTCCATATTTTTAATCTCACGAATTAGCATTGACTCAAATTTCAAGTTTGCAACAAATATCGATTTTAACACTTTTCAAGGTAAAATTCACAATTTATCAATTAAGCATGGTTTTACATACACTAAAATATTAAACCACAAGTTATAATGTTAATAATACCATGAAACCCTAATTAGAATTTACCTCACCAATATATATATATATTTTTAAAACCTAGTTTGCAATTTATATAATTATCACAAATTAAAATTACAAAAAAATGCAACTAGCAACTAGATTAGGTTTCTCATTTCCTCAAGATGAAAATCTACACTTGATTATCCTAGTAGTGAAGGTTAAACCCTAACTAAATTCAAACCATGTTCTAGAATTTTCAAATTAACAACAAGAACAAAACTAACATTTAATTATGCTAGATTAAAACGATTTAAACAACAATTCCAATATAGGGTTAAGGGTTATACCTCCCAATTTTGAGATCTAGCTTGGAGATTAGTCTCCAAAACACCATCTTGCTCCAAGGATTCAAGCATGAATTGGCCAAGGAATAAAGGGTATAGAATAAGCTTTGAGATTGTGAGATAATTTGTGGATTTTTGATTGGTTTTTGGTTGAATTTTGAGGTGGAGATCATGTGGGAAAGTGGAGGGTTTGGGGGCAGCAAATTTCGGCCAGCAGCTGAATGGGGGGAAAGTGAGAGGTGTGGGTGAGTTTGGGGAAGTCAAAGGAAGGAAATAAGACCCATACATCAAGTATAATGACCCATACCCCAATGTTTAACATCATTTTCCTTTCTTTTCTTTTAATTGACCTTTGAAGTGGGACTAATTTGGGGCTGCTAGAGCTGCTGAATTCAGCCATACTTGGGGAGAGGGTGAGGGTGTGGTGTGGGTGTGTGGGTTAGAAAAAAGATAAATGTGTTACCCCAATTCCCATTAACATAAATTTCATTATTTAAGCCCTTTTTCTTCGTCATTTTCTAAACCGTTTTGGCAAACCATTTCATTTCAAAAACCACATGATAAATTTTTATTTAATGTTTTATGATGCACAAAATTTGTTTCGACTCATTCCAATTTGTAATTTTCCCTAATTAAATGTATTAGTGACGCCTTAAAATAATAATAAAATAATATTTTTTTCAGAAAATTTGAAATTTCACCAGCGGCTCAATAAACACCAAATAATAGCAGTTACATATCTAGAATGTGTATATTTAATTTTTATAATAAGATATTTGTATTTTGACTTTTTACAGAAAACCCCCTTATTTTACCGTTTTTTTTTTTTTTTTTTTCTGAAATTCCACCGAAACGATTTTCAAAACGTTACAATCTTCCCCCCTTAAAGAAATTCGGTCCCCGAATTTAAATTCAAACCCCCCCCCCCAATTACTAAAACATCTAAGAAAACCCATCAAGTCGTCGGGGCTCCGAAATTGTAAATACATAAAACAAATCGTAGCGCAGCGCATGCGCTTGAAAAATGAGTATATAGCTCAAATCAAAACTCCTCCAAGCATCCCGCAATCATCGGAGTCATGGAGAAGACACCAATGCCAAATCCCTTTAAGTCGCTGTGCACGCGTATAACACTGCACAGTGGCGGACGTCTACCATAAGAAAATAACTATATACATATATACTTTTGTTTGAAATGTACGTCCCGCCGTTTTGGAAACAATTTAGAAGGGTCTTCTTGTTTTAAACATTTCGTGTCATATCAGACACGTAGGTAAATACTGAGGCTATAGCTCGCTTTTTGGAAATCTCTTCAATAACTATCAATGCATGCAAAATATATTCAGGTACTGTCCTCTGACTAGTCCTGCTCAGTACGAAAACACATAGCAATATTATAAAAACGTGCTACTCTATAAGAAATCAATCCCAAAATATGCACATGAATACTACGTGCGTCTGGTGCGCACGGAAATCAAAATCCATGAATGTGCCATACATGCGCACAGAAACAACATCTAAGTGCATCGGGTGTGCACGAAACATCTGTCGTAGGCAACATGTGTGCCTGACAGCAAAATCAGGTGCATCTGACATGCACGAAAAATTCTCAATTTAGTGCCTCTGGTGTGCACCAAAATCACCCTTCAAAATATGCGCCCAATATGCGCGAAAAATCCAAATCAGGTGCATCCATCGTGCACGAAATCATGAAATCCAATATCAAGCCCCGAACATGCGTAAAATCAAATCAGGTGCACAAGGTGCATAAAACAAATATCGAGTATCACAATCGAAATCGAAGTCCAGTGCATCTAAGTGCACAAAAGGCGTATCACCGCACTGCAAGCATATATAAACTATACAGAGTGCAGGAACGAAATCGCGTGCATGCATACGCATAAAACCAACTCAACTGTTTAAAACCGTAAAATCACAAACATGTGAAACCCAAGCACGAAAACGATATCAAGTGCAACACTGTGCAACGATCGTAAATCCTCAATCATCAAAATCAAATCATACGGATTAATCACCCAAAACATCGTAATCAATAATGGCGGAAAAGTACTGCTCAAGCGCATCCTTTAAGAATCTCGGCCAACTGTCACGGTCACTAGTGGGACGTCTCGTCGATGATCATGAACTCTGGCCTGCTGGCGTGCGTAACCATGACCACTCCTGGGTCAAGGTCTTCACTGTGAATTACCAATCTTTCGGTCCATCGGCTCATCGGCCTTGCCAGGTGTGCTAATGGGGACGATTCCGTTCTGGCACTTCTTTGGTCATCTCTTGGTCAATCATCACGACCACTTGTAAGACAGCATATTACTGGCGTCGGCCTCTGGCTCTCTGAATGTACGTGACACATCTGATCCTGAGTGCAAGTATCATTGCAGCAGTGTCCTGGAAGGAATCCTGCTCACGGTCTCTTCCATGTCTCGTCTCTGCCAACTGTCCGGAAGTCATTGTCCTTTCCTATATCTGCATCTTGCTCTGGAACGACTGCATACTCATCGCGACTCCTTCTGGAAGGTAAGTCCAAGTACCATGCCTCGGCATGCGCATCGCCTCTCTGATGTCGGCGGAGTGGAACATCATCTCATCTAGATCTGGTGCGAACCTCTTACTCCACTTTTCTCTAATGTCGTCTGCTTTGGACTTGTCTTGTCGCGGCTGCATGGACTGAGCTTCAACGACTATCCTCGAATCTGGAGTCTCCCAAGAAATGCATCTCACCACCTAGCATCAGAATTAAGTCGAACCATCCAATCGATTGTCAAAACCTCATAATCCCCCAGGGGCTCAACATCTTGGGTACAGTTTAATAGTATCGAGTACATACCACAGCATCGGTGGTCCAGCCATAGAAGGGCAAACCCAAGCCTCACTAATGGCGCCATAGAACTGCCGCAAACCCGAAGGTTCAAAGGCTTTCACACGGTCATTAAGTCGAGTTAGGGTTTCATTCTTCTAGAGGGACCATAGAATTGCCTGCATGTCTTTCCGACTACTTTAAACTTGGAATAATATGTTTCTGACATTCGATCGTCTCTGTCGACTCCCAACGTCTCTGCATGAAGTCGTCTCTAGCTGGAATCAATCTATCTGATGACCTCGCATCGGGTTAGGCGAACGATCCACAAGTCCTAGTCATTCATCCACGATGACTAGCAACCTTCTATCATCTCTTAGTACAACTAGTTCTGCACTAACTCCAGCATCTAGGGCAATACCTCGTCGTTCGCGGCAATAACTGGCTCGCTCGTCTGCACGCTGAACAGTGCCTCGATCATCATGAATAAGCAACACACCAACGGTCATCAAGATCTGGCTGGCCTCTATCATTGGCCCAATCCTCTAATGTCGATCAGCACATCCGAGTAACCTCATAAAGGCGATCCGCCAAACGCTGGTGGCGCGGAACACAGTCAAAAGACACCTCTCTATAATCGGGTGTCGCCGGAATCACGCCATGGTCAGTCCTCGTTCACAACGAGCTCATGCTGACCACAACTCTAGCCGTAGCTCTCCCTGCCGTAACCGTAGCAGCAAAACCCAACTGGTACCGATGAGGCTAGATCAGGAAGGAATATAATACTGAACAAGAAAATGTACATCCTAAGGCTTCATAAGTGGAGTGGCGTGTCGTAAATATGCCGCGGAACATATCAACGGTACGTCACTCTACTTTAGTCACCTATTCCATCAACCAAGGGTCATCCTACGCTCCGAAGGTTAAAACCTAACGCTCTGATACCAACTTTGTCACGACCCGAAAGTACGGAACATGACCGGCACTTAAACTACGAACGTCTCGAGGCGTACGTAATCTAAGTAAACCGAAAACCCAGAAATCCAAACCAATAAAAGTAGTAGAGTGAAGGAAAACCAATTTAAAACAAGTAGTTTTAATAGCATAAGCCGAATTATGCGGTTTTTAAGAACATCAAATTTACTAAAAATTTCGGCAGAGTCTCCTTTGTAAATACTGGCTCCCAAACGGGATACAACATGAATAGTATACGAAATCACTAAAAAGGCATCCCCAAGCGGGAGCTAGCTCTTCGTCAATCGACGGTCATAACCACACAAGCAATAATATACAACGCCAAGGGCGAGGATCAAAACTCAAAAGGAAACTCAAAACCACCAGAAATATAACGAGCGACTCTAAGGTCGAAAGAAAAACAACACTGGTCTCTATCTCAAAAATACATGTTTGGTTGATGGAATTTACTAGATACAACGGAATAATATTATACAAGGTAATATGATGGGTACGATATAAGAAAAACCCACCTACTAGCAAGTCACCCGAATGAAACTGAGCCCGTAAAGCCGTAATGAAACCTGTACGGCAACCTGCAAGAAACTGGGGCACAACGGGGGTGAGTTGCCAACTCGTGAATAGAAAAACATCTACGCACAGAAATCGCATAAATAACGCAATCCTAGGTCAATGATCATAAAATATCCTCAAAAATGTATATAACATGCAGCCTATAACAAGGCTAGGGTAAATATCTAACCCGAGTGTAATCTCATATGCCCGTGTCAGTGCCTCAAGTAGCAATATATCATATGAATGAGGTATGCATGCATGAAACAGAATACATGTAAATGAAGAAACTGTTTTCATAAATTAGTGAGATTTCCTTCGTATTTTAAAATTGAGGTATCATAAACGAAATCAGCATCAACAGTGTCTAGCATCGACACAAAACATAAATCTCACTGTCTCGAAATATCAATGTCTCAATCTCAATATCTAGGGCGCCGTCAGTCCAGACCGGCCCCTACCATAAATCTCAAGACCACGACGGTATCCTCCGGATATCCGACGCGTCGGGTAAAATCACCGGTAGGTAGTACTCCCCTGCCAGGCTCAACGTCATCACCACATTCCTCTTGCCCCGGGGTACCGCACCGGGTCCACCATGTACCCGAAACGGTTCATCCGTCTCCTCGAATCGGGTTTCCAAATCCATCAGCAAACTCATGGTGGACGACTCATACATCATGGGAAAACCGCACTTTTTATTTTAAAAGAGAGAATATGTTTATTTGTGTTTTTGCGGTTTTCCTCCAAATCCAGAAAATCTCATAGAAATCCAAATCCAAACCTCAATAGCATGCAAAATAGTGAATATATGCATGAGAATCCATGAATGCGGCATAACAATGAATAACAGTATGCATGAAGTAGCAGGTAATAACTACAATGTCTAAACTATTCGCTAATAGGCTATGTCAAGCAATAATATATTTTCTAAGGTGTACGTGACATGGCAATTACCGATGAAGATGTGTGTGAGCCGGCAAGTAAGTGTACGTGGTACATACGCATCATCGGTAATGGTGCTGGTGTCCTATCAGCATGATATTAAAACGGAGTATGAAACATAATATAAGAATGCGATGCAAAGCGAACCACAAAAAAAGTGGGAGCTGAAACTAGACGTAACCAAAACTAATCTGCATTAATCTAATATAAGTCCTACGAATGGTGCCTTTTGAAATAACACGAATCATGGGTTTTGAAAATAGGGCTACGGTGTTTTTATGAAAGATACGTCGTTTTTGAAATGTCCGTAGATTCCCTTGAGCTGTCTTTAAAAATGTCCATGATTCGTTAGTTTTTGAAATAGGTAAGAAGTCTAATCTACTCTAACAACTACACTAAACTATACGGCCGAACTAACAAGCTGAACTACAGGTAAGGAAACCGCCTAACATCTGAGTCGATATATATATATATATAAGTCGGTGATCCCGCCTCAATAGTATCGCGTACGATACAGTATATCATCTGACATCCTCGGGTCATGAGCGCGGATCTATCATCAATATAGGCTCGTACGGTAAATCGTCATACGGCATCCCAAAAGCTGGGTACGGTTCAATATCACACTATCTCATCACATTTCAGATATCACTTATCATACCAAAAAAAATCTGGGGTACTGATCTAAGTCTAGTACAACTGATATCATCTTCAAAGTATGAATGCGGGGGTAAACACACATCCCGAACCCGCAAGAATCACATTTCGTATCCCAAGTACGAATCATATCCAATCACCGATCTCACGGCACAAAGCCCACATCATCGACTCAACTCCAAAGTCATCCCATATCATCAAACACCGTGCAAGTATAAGAAACATACAAGTGTATGCGTGTGGGTGCAAATCTATCCTATGGTTCGCAACTAGGAACTACGCTAGTTATTTCTACCCCTAACTAACCATAACACACTAACTATCACACATAACAATATACTACATAGTACTAATTACGGACTGCGGGGGTGCTATACGCCATCCACCCGACTTCTCCCCGTAGATATAAATCTACTCACCTGGTTCTCGCTAGCCGGTGCCGACGTTGCCACGCGCTTGCTTGTCGCCTCGAAGTCCACCTGGGGGTACCTACACATCATAACGCACCATATCTCATTAAAATCCGACCCATGATCAAAACGACGCACGAATCCCACATAGGTCAAAACCTATGGTTGCTTTCACAAATCGACCCAAAACCCTCGATGTCGGCGTACAAACGCCGAACCATTGAGAAAAATCCAAACACATCAATCGTGAGTTCAAAACTTAATAATTATATAAGAAATAGGGTTTAGTTCATCAAAACCATAAAATTAAACAATTCGTTTTATTTTCCAAAAACCTAGTTAGTATAAATTCCCATTTCGGTTCAAAACTTGATGTTTTACTCAAACTAAATATTTTGACGATTCTAATGATCAAAATGCTCACTTAATATCATAATTAGGTCATACAAATCACCTCCATATTTTTAATCTCACGAATTAGCATTGACTCAAATTTCAAGTTTGCAACAAATATCGATTTTAACACTTTTCAAGGTAAAATTCACAATTTATCAATTAAGCATGGTTTTACATACACTAAAATATTAAACCACAAGTTATAATGTTAATAATACCATGAAACCCTAATTAGAATTTACCTCACCAATATATATATATATTTTTAAAACCTAGTTTGCAATTTATATAATTATCACAAATTAAAATTACAAAAAAATGCAACTAGCAACTAGATTAGGTTTCTCATTTCCTCAAGATGAAAATCTACACTTGATTATCCTAGTAGTGAAGGTTAAACCCTAACTAAATTCAAACCATGTTCTAGAATTTTCAAATTAACAACAAGAACAAAACTAACATTTAATTATGCTAGATTAAAACGATTTAAACAACAATTCCAATATAGGGTTAAGGGTTATACCTCCCAATTTTGAGATCTAGCTTGGAGATTAGTCTCCAAAACACCATCTTGCTCCAAGGATTCAAGCATGAATTGGCCAAGGAATAAAGGGTATAGAATAAGCTTTGAGATTGTGAGATAATTTGTGGATTTTTGATTGGTTTTTGGTTGAATTTTGAGGTGGAGATCATGTGGGAAAGTGGAGGGTTTGGGGGCAGCAAATTTCGGCCAGCAGCTGAATGGGGGGAAAGTGAGAGGTGTGGGTGAGTTTGGGGAAGTCAAAGGAAGGAAATAAGACCCATACATCAAGTATAATGACCCATACCCCAATGTTTAACATCATTTTCCTTTCTTTTCTTTTAATTGACCTTTGAAGTGGGACTAATTTGGGGCTGCTAGAGCTGCTGAATTCAGCCATACTTGGGGAGAGGGTGAGGGTGTGGTGTGGGTGTGTGGGTTAGAAAAAAGATAAATGTGTTACCCCAATTCCCATTAACATAAATTTCATTATTTAAGCCCTTTTTCTTCGTCATTTTCTAAACCGTTTTGGCAAACCATTTCATTTCAAAAACCACATGATAAATTTTTATTTAATGTTTTATGATGCACAAAATTTGTTTCGACTCATTCCAATTTGTAATTTTCCCTAATTAAATGTATTAGTGACGCCTTAAAATAATAATAAAATAATATTTTTTTCAGAAAATTTGAAATTTCACCAGCGGCTCAATAAACACCAAATAATAGCAGTTACATATCTAGAATGTGTATATTTAATTTTTATAATAAGATATTTGTATTTTGACTTTTTACAGAAAACCCCCTTATTTTACCGTTTTTTTTTTTTTTTTTTCTGAAATTCCACCGAAACGATTTTCAAAACGTTACACCACTGTGCTTTGATTGCTACTCTACCACGGCTCAAAGGAGTCGTGCAAACAGGTTTTAGTTGGGTACAGTCCCGAGCCACATGGAGGCAGTGATCGGATCGTCGGGGATTCGTCTCTTCCGGTATTGGGGGTTGATGTCGCGTTGTGCACGGGTGGCCATCACCAAAAATCCATGGCCATGGTGAACGAGAATTACCGATCCAGGATCGATAGTTTCTCAGGTGGTGATGGGTTACATGCCGACACTAAATATCGCGTTGTTAGGGGTCTGACTTGATCCACCTCCTAGACTCAATATGCGATACTCTTAGACAAACAGACCGGACTGTACGGATATTGTCACTGTCTGGCTCAGTAGGGGTTCAACATGAGTTTGCTCGTCGGCCTCCCTTTCACTCAATACCTGGGTAGCCGTTACGTATAGCTAGTGTCGCTGACGTGCTTGTGGTTAAATCCACTGCCAGCGTATTGACGAGTCTTTAAAGTCCCACACAAAGGGTTTTCACGGTTCAGACGATATGGTGTAGATCACATATGTTGATACATACAGGTGTCCGATTAAATATGTGCATTTGCGGCACAGACTTTAATCGGACGGTTGATAATACTAGCGGCTTAGGATTAAGCCAGATTATTAAATCAGGTTTTGATTTAATAATTTACATATGTATTTATATATATGTATTCTAGTATTATTGTTCGCTATTTATTTTCTCTCTTGGCTATTCATATTTTTGTACGAATACGCGTATGTGTATTTCGATATATGTACCGGGAAGTATTCCGTATTTTCTACGGAATAGCTTCTAGAAGGTACCACCTCATTTGTATGAATTTCCATTTATGAGGTGGAGGGTGTGAGGTGGCACAAGCATGGGTTTGTGCATGTTCATGGCATGGGACAAAGTATGGTTGCTATTATTTTATTGAAAAAGGAAATTGAGATTTTTTTATGGAAGAGGGAGAAGGGGCCGACCACTAATTTTTGGAGGTGGGGGATCATTTCATTTGGTTCATTACACTAGCTCTCTCCCTCTCTCTCATTTTTCACACTAAAAATACTTAGCCAATTTCCTTAGCTCATGCCCTTGATCATCACCTCATTCATCTTCTATGGTTGCTAAGTTGAGCAAAATATGTTGAGAGAAAATTATAGTGACACACTACTACATCTCGACTTTCCATCGCTAGCAACTATGGAGTGTCGGTTGCCTCGTTCATCGAGGCTGGAGCTTGCGCCGTTTCTCTCAGGTGGATCATCGGAGATGGAGGAAGACCGGCAACCAAACTTCGTCAAGGAACCGCTAGGAGCTTGGAATGAAGACCGAAGGACATGGATCAATCGGTATAACCATTCTAACTTCTTTTATAGTATGCTAGTTTAAGGTTTAAGGTCGATCCGGGATTCGGGTAACGGTAGCGCCAGTTTAGAAAAAAAATTTCCGCATTTTGGCCGTGTTTTGATGGCCGGGGCGCTGCCGTAACCCAACATGGTATCAGAGCCAGGCCATTTAACCCTACTAGCTTGTTTTGACGTGCTTAGAAGATCGATCAGCGGAAATTTCCGAAATCACGATTCCATGTTTATGTTTACTGTCGATTTTTAAAAGTGATCAAAAAATATTTTCAGGCATCTTAAAAATACATTCAGGCAAAACTAAAGCTACATAAAAAATTTGGTGACCTAACTCCAAAATTCCACCGCGGAACCGCTGCGAAATGTCACATTTGGCGGCGCTTACGCTGCCCTTTTTGGGCTACAGTGACAAAAAAACTTTTTGGAGCTCTAGTTGGTGGAAAAATGATTTTTGTGATACATGGTTTTAGCCTAAGTTCATTTGACTACTGGTTATACACTTGGGGCCAATTTGGGAAAGTTTAATCGATCGAAGTTTTAAGAGTGTGTGATTTTCAGTACTTACATTACTATCTGCGACCGTGAATGTCACTCGATCGGTAAACCCGTCTAACTGCTATATGTTCTTTTAGACGAGTTTGCGAATGTGACATTCACGTTGATGTTTTGTGTTTGTGCTGATATTGTGGATCGGATCGTCGTGGTGGATAGCCTGGGTGCAGTGGTAGTACAGTTTTATTTAATTTGTACATTTGATATTGCGGGGCGAGCGTCCGATATGTGGACTGCCGTCACAGCCAGTTTGTATATTATTCATTTGGGGCACGACCGGGTTGAGGTCGATGTCACCCTTGTATATTATTTTCTTTTCTGTACTAGGATTACCCCACGGTGGAGTGCACAAATAGCCGGATTCTAGAGGGCAACGGGTCCGCATATCATGGTGTTGGGACGGAGGGGATCTTACTCTAGAATTGCCGGGCAATTCACCGCACTCGTAGGGGGTATAGGTATGACCCATGGAGGGGCGCTCAAGTTACCGGATTTCTTGAAGTGCTGGGTGGCCCATTCACGTTGTTGAAGGGGGCTGCCTCACTTCTGGTTTTGGCGGGTAACTTGCCACGCTCGTAGGGGTCTAGGTTTCATTGCACAGGCTATCCACATGACAGGGAACGTCGGGTCTCATTTGCGGCTCAAGTGAAACCCGGGGCTCCAAGTTTATCCACCATTCTGTGTTACTTCTGTAATGTTTCTGTGATGTTGCTTTATATCATGCCTGGAACGAATGTTATATATATATTTATATATACTAGCAGATGTTGTATATGTTTTGCACCCGAGCTAGTCTAGTCCCCGCTCCGTCGTTAGTTAAGTAACCTAACGGGTGATGACGGGACCCAATGGCGAATGCGGATAGCATATACGTACATTTTATTTTCATTCTTTTCTGGTGTGATTAATTGATAGGACTGCATAGATTCTTATCAATGCAAGGATAAAACAAACCTATATATGATGTTGTTGGAACTAAGTTTTTAAAAAAACTGACACTACAGACGTTCTCTTTTGCTTTGCTCAGTGGTATTCGGTTATGAATATCCAGCACCTCATTCGACAAGGTGAGGGCCGAGATCCCTTCATCGGGAGTGACCCCTTGAGTAAAAGTTTGCGTCAACATAATAACTTCACTATAGTCGTTTCCTTTTGCTTTTCTTCGTGGTATTCAGTTTGGAATATCTTGTACCTCATTCGACGAGGAAAGAGCCGAGATCCCTTCACCGGGAGTGACCTCTTTAGCAAAAGTTTTCGTCACTGTACTTTTGTAAATGTAAATCCACGTTGCGACCCCCGGTTCTTACGGGGAGGCGGAAACGGTATAAAAATCAAATTTTTAGCGCATGGGGCAACATGGACTAAACAAGGTCGGGATCGTGTCTAAACTAAACTAGCAAACATGCAAAGGAGAGTTAACTACTCGGCAAAGTGGTTATACCTAACTTGAACTCCTTCTTCTTGAAACCTAGTAGAGGTTGATGGTTCTCTTCTCGTCGCCTTCTTCCGTCGAAGATGGATCCACCTGAGGGTTCAACCTTCGGGCTCTTTCTCGAACTTGGAGAGAAGTAGAATCTCCGGCTTGCTAATCCTTTGATCCTAGAGTGAGTAGAAAGTGTCTAAGGGGTGCTTTTGTTTTAAGGAGAGGGATTCTCAACACATGAGAAGGGTTCTCCTTTTGCTAGAGGAAGAAGAAGATGAAGTGAGGAGAGAGAATGATTATGATAGAATGAGCTCTTTTCTTTTGCAACCATAACTAAAAGAAAAGGAATTATCTAATTAATAATAATAATTGAAATGAGAATAGTTGATGGTTGTTTTGGAATGACCACTATCATACTTTCAATAAATGAGTGTAAGCAAGAATCAAGGAGTATCCTTTCAAAGCATGATGGTGGTCAACATTCAACCATGGTCAACAAGTCAACCATGGTCAACAAGTCAACAAAATCAACCATAACAATATTTCATTTAATTACTATTATTAATTGATATTTCATAAATCTATTAGGGTTTGGAAAATGACGACTGTCAACTGTGCATACGCACCCGTTCCGAAACCCTAATGAAATACCTCATCCTCCGCCTCAAGCAACTGTGCATACACACCTGCATTCTCGTTCCGAGGAACAAGAATACCGAGATATAAAAGCAACCCCAAAACATATACCAGTATCTGGCTCAAACCAGAGCCTGCTAGTATAATCCGTCCGGACTCCAAACGTGCACAAGTGCGCGGATGAGAACGAACCCTGCCGCAAAACCATGCGACCTCTACTCATTTTGCCCAAAGGCGAATACCCTCTGTGTGGGACTCTAAAGACTCGACACTACGCTGGCAGTGGGTTTAACCACAGACCGCAAGCGGCACTAGCTGTGCGTAACGGTCCCCAGGTAGATGCCGACAAGAAGGCTGACGAGGTGAACCCCATCTGAACTCCTACTGAGTCTGAATGTGACATTCTCCGTACAGTCCGGTCTGTCCGTCTGATACATCGCATGTCGGGCCTAGGGGGCGGTAAAGCGTCAGTCCCCCAATAGCGGTACAAGTCGTGTCGGAGTGAACCCCAAAACACCCTGAGATAACACTGGAAGCCTACCAGTATATCTCGCTTGCCCTGGCCAGGGACTACTCGTGTAATGGCTCTCCTAGACACAGCGCGATGTCAACCCCCAATACCGGGAGAGACGAATCCTGTCTAACCGTCACTGCCTCCAAGTGCTTCGGGACTGCACCCAACCACTACCTGTTTGCACGACTCCTTTGAGCCGTGGTAGGGTAGTGATCAAAGTGCAGTGGGAACACACTCGAGGCGAAGTGCCAGTATCAAGTCAGCGGACTAAGCTGTACTCATGTCACCTGGGAACTGATAACTGACGATAGGTATAATACCAACCTGTCAGTTCCCGACGAGTCCTGTCCAGTGTACTCGTAACCTAACGAGCACCCGTATACTATCTCCAGTACGACGTACTGATGGCTGTGGGACAGACCATCTCCCACACTGGGATGAGAAGCGCATACGCTAGTCTACTCTGGAGTATCGATGCCCTGTCTCGATAGTCCTGCGACTAGGGACCTGTATAAGGATGTGCTTATAGACTACCCAGCCCCCACTAGTGTGACTGCCATCACAACGCTGGTAATCAAGCAAAGATCCTAAGGGCTCCACTAATGCGTATAGGTGATATCGCAAAATAAACACATGTACACATTGAAGCAGAAACAAACCAAGTAGCATACTACTATATTGAGCGAGATTGTTTATACAAGGTGAATATCCCAAGCTTCCATTAAGTAATATACAAACTAGTATGATACAGTAATGGCCTCTAGGGCATATACACTAACAATCTCCCACTTGCACTAAGGCCATGTACTGGCGTATCGAAGACCTATCATCTCGATCAGCCGCTTGAACTGAGTCTGGGGAAGGGCCTTGGTGAATGGATCTGCAGTATTTTCTTCTGAAGCAACCCTCCGAACCTCGATCTCCTTGCGATCCACGATCTCCCTGATCAGGTGATACCGCCTCAAGATGTGCCTGGATCTCTGATGGGACCTGGGTTCCTTCGCTAAAGCTATAGCCCCGTTGTTGTCGCAATACAGAGGTATTGGGTCAACAATGGACGGAACCACCTGAAGTTCTTTCAAGAACTTCCTCATCCAGACAGCTTCTTTTGCGGCATCAGATGCAGCGATGTATTCCGCTTCTATAGTCGAGTCTGCAACGGTTTCCTGTTTGGAACTCTTCCAACACACCGCCCCTCCATTGAGGGTAAAGACAAAACCCGACATGGACTTGGAATCATCCTTGTCACTCTGGAAGCTGGAGTCAGCAAAGGCCTCGATCTGGAGGTCTTTTCCGCTATACACCAAGAACATCTCCTTAGTCCTTCTCAGGTACTTGAGAATGTTCTTTACTGCTATCCAGTGTTTCTCCCCAGGGTTTGACTGATACCGGCTTACTACACTCAGTGCATAAGCTACATCCGGTCTGGTACACAACATCGCATACATTATAGAGCCTACCGCAGAAGCGTAGGGTATAATAGACATGCGATCCCTCTCCAAATCAGTCTTGGGAGACATCTCTTTAGAGAGGGTGATCCCGTGACAAGCCGGTAGGTTACCGCGCTTGGAATCTTCCATACTGAATCTTTTCAGTACGGTGTCGATGTACCTGGACTGTGAAAGTCCTAATATCCTCTTGGATCTATCACGATGGATCCGGATCCCCAGGATGTATGAGGCATCACCCAGGTCTTTCATGGAGAACCTGTGTGACAAGAACCCCTTGACAGATTGTAGCATAGGAATGTCATTTCCTATTAAGAGAATGTCATCCACGTATAAAACGAGGAATACTACAGTTCTCGCTACAAATCTACTATAGATGCATGGTTCATCTGGATTTTTGATAAAGCCAAATTCCTTGACCGTCTCATCAAAACAGATGTTCCAACTCCGCGATGCCTGCTTTAGTCCATAGATGGACTTAAGCAACTTGCACACCTTTCCGCTGCTCCCACTTTGAATGAAACCCTCTGGCTGATCCATATAGACACACTCCTTTAAATTTCCATTTAGAAAAGCGGTTTTTACGTCCATCTGCCAAATCTCATAATCGTGGAAGGCAGCAATGGCAAGAAGGATCCGAATGGATTTCAGCATAGCCACTGGAGAAAAGGTTTCGTCATAGTCCAAGCCAGGTCTTTGACGGAATCCCTTTGCTACAAGTCTAGCTTTATAGGTCTCAACCTGTCCATCTACACCAATCTTCCTTTTGAAGATCCACTTGCATCCTACGGGTTTTACCCCGTCTGGAGCAATGTCCAACGTCCATACTTTGTTGGTGTACATGGACTCCATTTCGGTCCTCATTGCATCCAGCCATTTTACCGAGTCAACGCTCTGAACGGCCTGCTGGAAGCTAGTAGGCTCATCATAATCTATGATGCAATCCTCTCTATCCCCGTCTATGAGAAAACCGTAGTATCTCTCGGGCGGATGAGACTGCCTACTACTTCTGCGGAGCGGCATAGGAATGTCCTGTTCTTTTGAACCTACTGGCTCTTCCAAGCTTTCAGTAATAGCTTGTGGTTCTGGAATTTCTTCCAGTTCTATTGCGTTCCCACTTATCTGGGTTTCCAAAAACTCAGTTTTCAAGAAGCGGGCATGTTGAGAGACAAGAACTTTTTGTTCCTCTGCGAAATAGAACAGATACCCCCTGGAGTTCTTTGGGTATCCCACAAACTTACACTGTACTGAACGTGCCTCGAGCTTGTCCGCATGCTGCTTTTTTACAAAAGCCGGACATCCCCATATCTTAAGGTACTTAAGACAGGGTTTCTTCCCACTCCACATCTGATATGGGGTGGTAGGCACAGTCTTGGTTGGAGCCTTGTTCAAGAGATATGCAGCTGCTTCAAGTGCATAACCCCAGAAAGATCGCAGTAACTCAGCCTTGCTCATCATGGAACGAACCATATCCAATAGGGTTCGATTCCGTCTCTCCGATACACCGTTATGTTGCGGGGTGTATGGAGGAGTAAGCTGAGAGAGAATTCCATTCTCTTTTAAGTAATTCAGGAACTCGGCACTTAAGTATTCACCACCTCGATCCGATCTTAGAATCTTAATACTTTTGCCTGTTTGTTTTTCAACCTCATTCTTGTAATCCCGAAATTTCTCAACGGCCTCGGATTTGTGCTTCATTAAGAAGACATGTCCATACCTAGAGAAATCATCTGTGAAAGTAATGAAGTATGAATAACCGCTTCGCGCATGTGTAGACATTGGACCACACACGTCACTATGTATGGGTCCCAAGAGCTCGCTCCCTCTTTCTCCGTGTCCAGTGAACGGAGTCTTTGTCATCTTTCCCATGAGACAAGATTCACAAGTGGCATAAGACTGATACTCGAACGGATCCAAGTATCCTTCTTTATGTAACTTAGTCAACCGTGTCTCATTGATGTGACCCAGTCTACAATGCCATAAGAAAGCCTGATTGATATCTGGAGACTTTCTTTTGTGTGTATTCTGGACATTGAAAATCTGTGGTTGGTTTAATACGTATATACCATTGCTCAGTGTACCTGACCCAATCAGAACTTGATTAAGGTGAATATTTACAACATTACTTACAAACGCAAATTCATAACCTTCTTTAGAAACCAAAGATACAGAAATGATATTACAAGTTGCGTTGGGTACAAAAAAGCAATTACGCAAAACCAAAACATGCCCATCTGACATTCCCAGGTGATAGTCCCCCACGGCTTTAGCATCCATGCTAGCTCCGTTCGCAACTCTGAGGGTCATGTTACCTGCCTTCAAAAACCTACGGTTTCTCAACGCCTGCAAAGAATTACAGATATGAGATCCTGATCCGGTATCCAATACCCAGGAAGTAGAGTTTATAGAAAGACAGTTTTCAATAACATACACACTTGAAGCTGAAGCCGCAACCTGCTTCAGTTCCTGTGTCTTGGCCTTCCAAGCCCTGCAATCTTTCTTCCAGTGTCCACTCTTGTGACAATAGAAGCATTCCTCTTTACCAACAAGCTTCCCCGCAATCTTTGTTGCCTTTTCCTTTCCCTTCGTACCCACTTTACTAACACCGCCTCTTGGTTTGGCGGGGGCTTTCTTCCTCTTTCCCTTGGCTTTCGCCTTGGACCTAGAGGAAGAAGATCCTCCTACAAACAAAGCGGGTGTTTCCCTACCCTTCTGTAGGGTTCCCTCTGCGCTCCTTATCATGTTGAGGAGTTCTGAAAGTTCAACTTCCTTTTCTTGTAAGTTGAAGTTCAGTATAAACTGGGCGTAAGTGGATGGAAGGGACTGGAGAATTAAATCCGTATAGAGTTCACTGTCCAACATGGTCCCAAGTTCCGCGAGCTCCTCAGTGTAGCCAATCATCTTAAGCACGTGGTCCGCTACCGATGATCCGACGGCCAACTTTGTCGAAAATAACTTCTTCGACACTTCGTATCTTGCGATACGAGACTGCTCTCCATACAGTTCTTTTGTATGGAGAAATATGGACTCCAAGTCCATATTCTCGTGCCTCCTCTGGTGATCGTTGTCCATAGAGGCAAGCACGAGGCACCTGGCCTTCGCGCAATCAATCTCCCAAGTCTTACGGATTTCCTTATCCGCGACGCTGGAGGTGGGACGTGGGACGGGGGGAGCTTTGGTGGTAAGAAGATACCCCAACTTGTCGTAAGTGATTGCCATTTTGACATTCCTGAGCCAATCTTTGTAGTTTGGCCCTGTCAGTATGTTTTTATCTAGAAGTAACTTAAGTCCAGTCATTTCGATTTGGTCGCTGCAGGGGGAGAGAAGAAACACTTAGCACGATGCTCTTGCAAGTTTAGAATGGTTTTTAATTTGTCAAAACAGGATGGCTCCCACTATCTCTCGAATCCCTCCTCAAACCACAAAGGAAGAATTAGCCGGGATCAATCCCACCGCACAATACTTGCTTAACCGTTCAGCCAGGCCAGTGTCGGTACTTCGAGGGAGGTTTTCCAATGCTTTCGCGAAGTTCCTTAATTTAAGAACCTCTTTTCCCTGGGGGCGTAGTCCCGCTAACACCTTTCTAGGCACCTACTAGGTTTATAGCATTGATCGTTTAGTGAGAAATTTCCCGAGGAGTAGCATATACTCACAGTAGGATCAGGATCCAAATATCATCGCGTGACGAAACTGAAGGAATCCTACCAGAATCATCACACTCTAAATGGTATGCAAATCTAGCAAGTTTCAGTACTTATGAAACTCCCGATGTGGATTTTTGCCCCATGCTCTTATGACCTTGACGAAGGTCAACAAATCATAAGTCACATGTCAAGTTCTGCCCGTCATTATCCAGGTTAATTTGAATCCACCCGTATATACCCTTGACGAAGGTCAATAAGGCAATACGACTGTCCCAAACCAACGCATCTATCTATGCTACATATGAACACCCAACAGCTACCAATCTCTATGCCTTGACGAAGGTCAACAAACATAGCTTGAATACTATTGAATATTCATATGAAACGACGGAGGGCTACGAATGGTTTTGGCGAAACCGTGAACGTAGTGAACTTGATATAATCGATGGAACGAGATAGCTTTTAGAAGGAGTGGCTCAAGATCCGCATTTAAAAGTTAGTTTTGAAAAGAACCGAGTGGTTTTTCGAAAGTGTTCCAACGACTTTAGCTTGGTTTATTATCTTGCATTAGTTCTTTTAATGCGTGATATTCTTGCATTAGTTCTTTTAATGCGTCCCATCATTTAATCCTACCATTGCAGAAAACAACCAAAATATGACGTACGCTTATGCCATTCGCATTCGCCACGGGGTCCTGTCATCACCCGTTAGGTTACTTAACTAACGACAGAGCGGGGGCTGGGCTAGCGCGGCTGTAAAACATAAGCAACGCCTAAATATAAAGCAATGATAGACATTACAGATCACAGATGAATACATTGGATATACTAGCAATCCGCAATCCGTTCGAGCCTGCAACGAAAAGCGGATTACACGGTCGCGGTGAATAGCAAATACCCCACCCAAGACCCCTACGGGTGCGGCAAACTACCCGCCAAGTACCCGGCAGTTTGTGCACCCCTCCATGGGTCTATCCTAGGAGCAAAAACAGTAAAAAGAATTATACAATGACGGCTACAACCCCGACCCGGTTGTGCGGCCATACAAATAATATTATTACATCAATTTACATTTACAAATGAATGAAAGAAAAACAAAAGCTCATCTCACATCCACCCCGGCTGTTCACCCGCGACAGTCCAACACATTCATATACACATTCCAATATCAAACACAGATCACAGAGATGTATAACCCCGACTAATCGACTTATAGCGATTAGCCGACGTTCAATACATGCAAACATCACAGATATAACCATCATAGTCAAAGTGCAGTGAAGTTCGGAAAAAAATACGGAATTATAGGACCCCAAAAGTAAATTTCTGTTCTGGAAAATCTGGGCACATATAACATATTTTAAAAATCCCAAAACCAACACAGAGACACACTGCACGAAACCCGATCACCAGAAGACTCCAAGCGGCGGCGGATCCGCGGCGCTAAGAATAGGTGAGGCCGCGGATCCGCGGCGGTTTGAATGAATTAGGGGATCGTTTTTCTTGGGTGTTCACACAAAACCTTGAGCCGAATTTAGGTGTATAACAAATCTTGTTTTGACCAGAAAAATTTTTAACAGAAACTAAGGTTTTGCAAAAGTTTGGTTTTTGGATTTTTTCGGTTCCGAACTTCGTTACACTTCACTACCAAGCTAGTTTAAGTTTAATTAGGCTCTGATACCACTGTAAGTCCATGTTGCGACCCCCGGTTCTTACGGGGAGGCGGAAACGGTATAAAAATCAAATTTTTAGCGTATGGGGCAACATGGACTAAACAAGGTCGGGATCGTGTCTAAACTAAACTAGCAAACATGCAAAGGAGAGTTAACTACTCGGCAAAGTGGTTATACCTAACTTGAACTCCTTCTTCTTGAAACCTAGTAGAGGTTGATGGTTCTCTTCTCGTCGCCTTCTTCCGTCGAAGATGGATCCACCTGAGGGTTCAACCTTCGGGCTCTTTCTCGAACTTGGAGAGAACTAGAATCTCCGGCTTGCTAATCCTTTGATCCTAGAGTGAGTAGAACGTGTCTAAGGGGTGCTTTTGTTTTAAGGAGAGGGATTCTCAACACATGAGAAGGGTTCTCCTTTTGCTAGAGGAAGAAGAAGATGAAGTGAGGAGAGAGAATGAGTATGATAGAATGAGCTCTTTTCTTTTGCAACCATAACTAAAAGAAAAGGAATTATCTAATTAATAATAATAATTGAAATGAGAATAGTTGATGGTTGTTTTGGAATGACCACTATCATACTTTCAATAAATGAGTGTAAGCAAGAATCAAGGAGTATCCTTTCAAAGCATGATGGTGGTCAATATTCAACCATGGTCAACAAGTCAACCATGGTCAACAAGTCAACAAAATCAACCATAACAATATTTCATTTAATTACTATTATTAATTGATATTTCATAAATCTATTAGGGTTTGGAAAATGACGACTGTCAACTGTGCATACGCACCCGTTCCGAAACCCTAATGAAATACCTCATCCTCCGCCTCAAGCAACTGTGCATACACACCTGCATTCTCGTTCCGAGGAACAAGAATACCGAGATATAAAAGCAACTCCAAAACATATACCAGTATCTGGCTCAAACCAGAGCCTGCTAGTATAATCCGTCAGGACTCCAAACGTGCACAAGTGCGCGGATGAGAACGAACCCTGCCGCAAAACCATGCGACCTCTACTCATTTTGCCCAGAGGCGAATACCCTCTGTGTGGGACTCTAAAGACTCGACACTACGCTGGCAGTGGGTTTAACCACAGACCGCAAGCGGCACTAGCTGTGCGTAACGGTCCCCAGGTAGATGCCGACAAGAAGGCTGACGAGGTGAACCCCATCTGAACTCCTACTGAGTCTGAATGTGACATTCTCCGTACAGTCCGGTCTGTCCGTCTGATACATCGCATGTCGGGCCTAGGGGGCGGTAAAGCGTCAGTCCCCCAATAGCGGTACAAGTCGTGTCGGAGTGAACCCCAAAACACCCTGAGATAACACTGGAAGCCTACCAGTATATCTCGCTTGCCCTGGCCAGGGACTACTCGTGTAATGGCTCTCCTAGACACAGCGCGATGTCAACCCCCAATACCGGAGAGACGAATCCTGTCTAACCGTCACTGCCTCCAAGTGCTTCGGGACTGCACCCAACCACTACCTGTTTGCACGACTCCTTTGAGCCGTGGTAGGGTAGTGATCAAAGTGCAGTGGGAACACACTCGAGGCGAAGTGCCAGTATCAAGTCAGCGGACTAAGCTGTACTCATGTCATCTGGGAACTGATAACTGACGATAGGTATAATACCAACCTGTCAGTTCCCGACGAGTCCTGTCCAGTGTACTCGTAACCTAACGAGCACCCGTATACTATCTCCAGTACGACGTACTGATGGCTGTGGGACAGACCATCTCCCACACTGGGATGAGAAGCGCATACGCTAGTCTACTCCAGAGTATCGATGCCCTGTCTCGATAGTCCTGCGACTAGGGACCTGTATAAGGATGTGCTTATAGACTACCCAGCCCCCACTAGTGTGACTGCCATCACAACGCTGGTAATCAAGCAAAGATCCTAAGGGCTCCACTAATGCGTATAGGTGATATCGCAAAATAAACACATGTACACATTGAAGCAGAAACAAACCAAGTAGCATACTACTATATTGAGCGAGATTGTTTATACAAGGTGAATATCCCAAGCTTCCATTAAGTAATATACAAACTAGTATGATACAGTAATGGCCTCTAGGGCATATACACTAACAGTAAAATCACTTGGATTCCTTCAACGATATCATGTTCATTACGTTAAAGGTTTTTCGCCAAAAACCAGCCGTAGCCCTCCGTCATTTCCTACAAGTAGTACTTAGTATTCGTGCTGCGTTTGTTGACTCCGTCAAGACGTAGTGTGCGGTAGCTGAGTGGTGCTTGTTTGTAGCATGGATATATGATTAGTTAGGACAGTCGTGCAGCCTTGTTGACTCCGTCAAGGGCTCGTGCGGGTGGGTTTAATGCAATCAAGATAATGATGGGTTGAACTTGACTAAGACTCTTTGATTTGTTGACTCCGTCAAGGTCACTTGGGTCCTAAGGGTAAAAACACACATCGGGAGTTTCAAACATACAGGAAACTTGTCAGGCATGCGCATACCTTCTGGAGTGTGGTGACTTGAGTGGCTTCCAACAAGTTATCATGCGATGATAGTTGGATCCCGATTCCCACTGATGAGTAGGATTACTCCTCGGGTGATTCCGACTAATTCTCCTTTAGGTTTGGAGGAGAATTCGAGGAAATAGTGGGAGCCATGCTGATTAGATAAAGTGATTGACTATTTTGATCTAGGTTAGAGTGCACGCTGAGTGTTTCTTTTCTCTCTCTCTGGCTGCGACTATGACCCGACCTTTGACTAAAACTCATGAAACCAAGTTAACCGAACCTTCTTAAAACACTTTGACTTTTGGAATGTCACGGTGTCGCATACATCATTGCCACTTCTATATGACCTTTACATTTCTCCAGAACACCTCGCATTACTACGAACATCCACTTCCATTGGATAAATCTATCGTATAGTTACATACGAACTCGAAGGAACTTTTTCGAGGATGGATTTTGGTTCTGGAGAGATTGAATACGATTATTCGGTTGTCTTTTCCCTTTACCTTCTCTCAGGTTGTGTGGGCTCCTAGGATTAGGAGAGGGTACACCTATTAAGCTTATTGAATAGTCTTCTTCCAAACCATAGGCAGGTGCCGAACGGTAGGGAAGGAAGAAAACCAATTAAGCTTAAGTGTGGTGTACAGAAGGTAATAAGTAAAGACATATAAAAGGATTAGAATAATGGCAAAGGAAATTGCGACCACCATCATTCACGACAAAAACCGTGTATACCTCTGCCACTCCTACATCACCTTTGCTTTTCTCCAGAACACCTCGTATCACTACGAACATTCATTCCCATTAGATAAATCTATCATATAGTTACATACGAACTCGAAGGAACTTTTTCGAGGATGGATTCTGGTTCTGGAGAGATTGAATAGGATTATTCAGATGTCTTTTCTCTTTACCTTCTCTCAGGTTGCGAGAACTCCTAAGATTAGGAGAGTACACCTATTACGTTTATTGGATAATTTTCTTCCAAACCTTAGGCTAGTGCTGAAAGGTAGGGAAGGAAGAAAACCAATTAGTCTAAATGAGGTGTACAGAAGGTAATAAATAAAGACATAATAATGGGATTGGAGTGAGGGCAGGTGGGTATATGGTTACTGTCATGAATCAGGATAGTGGAAGAGGCGTTAGTAGGAATACCCGGTTACCCCTACGAAACATTTTCATGTTTCAGTTTCACTGTGCGATATTAATTGATAAATGTTTTCCCAGTTGGAACCTAACTCCAGGGTATGTATTTACCAGATCAGTTTCTCACATCTGTATGTTATTACAGATGGTGAGTGGGAGTAAGATATTGGGAATTGGGTGATTATATCCTCATTATATCGAAATTCGTTGTAATTGGTGATATTTGAGGAAATCATCTGGTTTTTGCAGGACAGCAAATATTTGGTTTTGAATATCCGTTGTTATGCACCAATTTCAAACTGATATATCTGTACATTTATTTTATAAAGTGAGATATAACTTTTTGATATTATGTCTGTGACATTTACCTATATCAGCAGGTGATTAGGTAAGGTGCATTGAACAGCGGTGTAATTATTCTTAACCATAGTACAGTTTTTCAACCTACGATGCACAGGGTTTGAGTTATTGAACTCAGGAGACTTATACAAAGTATTTAAAGGGTTACCTTAGTGCCCCGGCCAACTTCCGTGGCCAAATGCAGAACAAAAATTTTAAGACGATCAAAAATTTGGCATTAGAATAAAACTTAACCCGGATCTTTAACCATAAACCTAGTTAGCTTAAAGCGTTCTACCTACTATGAAAGAAGATATACCAAACGAATCGAGTCCTTCGGTCTTCTCTCCTCGTTATGTGCTCTAAGTGGCCTCCGTGAACTCGCTAGATCTCCATTTCCGGCTCCATCGGTCCTCCGGAATCGAGCTTGTTCTCCGGCCTCCATTTGTCGTAGATGATCCACCCGGAGAGTATGATCCACGGCTCTAGCTCTTTGCAATATGTCAAAAGAGCAACTAGAGAACTTGGGATGCTAGTCCAAGTAGTTTAGGATGTAGTGGGGTTGTCCAAGTGTTTGTTATCTCTTTTCTACCCTCTTCACTTGTTTCTTAACTCATGAGAATGTTAGTGAAGAGGAAGAAGATGAAGGTGGAGGAGAAAGCTAGAGGAGGGAGGAGATGAGAGCTCAAGAGAAAAATGAATGAAGCATGAAAGAGAAATTCACACACCTTGGTTTTGTGTATGAATTCTTTTAATAAACAATAGCAACCATGCTTCAATAGTAAACCCAAAATGAATTATAAATTCATTTGTTCACTATTGAAGTATGGTCACTTCTATTCCTCCCACACCTCTCACTTTACACCTCATTTCTAATTATGAAATAAAAGGAAAATCCAAAATGAGGTAGCCACCTTCTAGAAGGAAAACTGTAATAAATACGGATTTCCGACTACTATATATATATACCGGCAATCAGATAAAAATCCGAACGCCCAAAAAGATAGAATAACACGAAGAACGTAATACTAGAATATATGTATCGAAAAACAAATACGTAAATTATTAAATCAATACCTGATTTAATAATCTGGCTCAAACCCGAGCCGGATAGTATTACCAACAGTCCGATCAAAAATCCGAGTACAAAGTACATCAATCGATCGAACCCTGCACGTATCCAATACGGCTACTACATCATTTCGACTGGATCAGGGAAACCCTCTGTGTGGGACTCTAAAGACTCGACAGTATTCTGGCAGTGGGTTTAACCACAAGCACATCAGCGGCACTAGCTGTACGTAACGGCTACCCAGGTAACTGTCGAAAAGGAAGGCCGACGAGCAAGCTCGTCCGAACTCCTACTGAGCCTATCCGTGACAATATCCGCACAGTCCGGTCTCTTCGTCAAAGAGTATCACATACCGGATCTAGGGGATGGTAAACGTCAGACCCTAATAACCTGATAAGTCGTGCCGATGTAGCTTGGCACCAATCCGGGAAACTACTGATCAACCTATCAGTAAATCCCAAGTGCCTTGGCCAAGGTCTTATGGTCCTGACCAATCGAATCACAGTGCGATATCGACTCCCTATACCGGGAGAGAAGAATCCCCGACAATCGCTCACTGCCTCCATATGGCTCGGGACTGAACCCAACCAAAACCTGTTTGCATGACTCGGTAGAGCCATGGTAGGGTAGTGATCAAAGTTCAGTAGGAACTCACACGAGACAAATGCCGATCTCGGGTCCAAAGACTAACATGTACACATGTCATCTGAGAACTTCCATCTGACGATAGGTATAGTAGCACATGGAAGTTCTCGGCGAGTCCGTCCAGTGTACTCACACCCAGTGAGCACCTGTATACGATCTTAGGTGCATCAGACCAATGGCTGCGGGACCAACCATCCCCCGATGGTTAGAAACGTACACACCAGTCTACTCTGGAGTATCAGTGCCCAGTCTCGATACTCACGCGATTAGGGACTATTTAAGGATATGCTTATGGACTATCCTGCTCCCACAAGTATGATCGCCATCACAACGCAGGTAGTCAAGCAAGATCCTAGGGGTTTTATCAACATGTAACCGCAATATGTAATAACGAGTATGACATATGCCATGTTAGGATAAAGACAAACCACAATAGTATACTACCGTATCGAGTCTTTATCAATATGTGCAAACTAGATATAACAACAATACAAATAAATACACATATCCCGATAAAGACAAGTCAAATAATATACTATAAAACTGAGCAAGATCGTTCTGTACATATGTATCCCTAGTATCCATATGTATACATATACAATACTGGCCTCTAGGGCATATACATCCAACAATCTCCTACTTTCACTAAAGGCCAGTGATAGATGTACCAAATACCCAACGTCTGCTCTAAGGCCAGCTGCTGGCGTACCGCATACCCAACATCCAAAAAAGTCGCTCGAACTGTGCTTGAGGGATGGCCTTTCTAAATGGATCCGCCGTGTTGTCTTTCGTATCCACTCTCCGGATCTCGATCTCCTGGCAATCTACGATCTCCCTGATCAGGTGATACCGCCTTAAGATGTGCCTGGATTTCTGATAGGACCGTGGTTCCTTTGCTAAAACTATAGCCCCATTGTTATCACAATACACAGGTATCGGATCAACAATGGACGGAACCACCTGAAGTTCAGCTATGAACTTCTTTATCCAGACCGCCTCTTTTGCGGCATCGCTTGCAGCAATGTATTCAGCCTCCATCATCGAGTCTGCGACGGTATCCTGTTTGGAACTCTTCCAACATACTGCCCCTCCGTTGAGGGTAAACACAAAACCCGAGACAGACTTGCTGTCATCCTTGTCACTCTGGAAGCTTGAGTCGGTAAAGGACTCGATCCTGAGGTCTCCATTACCGTAAACCAGGAATATCTCTTTAGTCCTTCTCAGGTACTTGAGAATGTTCTTTACTGCTGTCCAGTGGTTCTCACCTGGGTCTGACTGATACCGGCTCACCACACTTAGTGCATAAGCTACATCTGGTCTTGTACATAGCAGCGCATACATTATAGATCCTACCGCCGAAGCGTAGGGTATAGTGTTCATGCGAACCCTCTCCTCGTCAGTCTTGGGAGACATCTCCTTGGAGAGGGTGATTCCATGCAATGCGGGTATGTTACCGAGCTTGGAATCTTCCATACTAAATCTCTTTAGTACGGTCTCTATGTACCTGGACTGCGAAAGTCCTAGTAGTCTCTTGGATCTATCTCTGTAGATCTTGATCCCCAGAATGTACGAGGCATCACCTAGGTCTTTCATGGAGAACCTTTGTGATAAGAATAGCTTGACCGATTGTAGCATAGAAATTTCATTTCCTATCAAAAGAATGTCGTCCACGTATAAGATTAGGAACACGACAGTTCGTCTTACAATCTTCTTATAAATACAAGGCTCATCTTCGTTCTTGATGAAGTCAAAGTCCTTGACTGTCTCATCAAAATAGATGTTCCAGCTCCGCGATGCTTGCTTCAATCCATAAATGGATTTGAGTAACTTGCACACCTTCCCGCTGCTCCCACTGTCTACAAAACCTTATGGATCCATATAAACACACTCTTCTAAACTTCCGTTTAGAAAAGTCGTTTTTACGTCCATCTGCCAGATCTCATAGTCATGGAAGGCAGCAATGGCAAGCAGGATCCTAATGAATTTGAGCATAGCCACTGGAGAAAAGGTTTCGTCATAGTCCACTCCTGGTCTTTGACGAAAACCTTTTGCAACGAGTCTAGCCTTATAGGTTTCCACCTGTCCATCTACACCAAGTTTCTTCTTGTAGATCTATTTGCATCCCACGGGTTTTACCCCAGGTGGAGCAACTTCCAGGGTCTACACTTTATTGGTGTACATGGACTCCATTTTAGATTGCATAGCATCCAGGCACTTATCAGAGTCCCTACTGATAATGGCCTGTCTGAAACTGGTAGGATCATCTTCTTCCAAGATGCAGTCCTCTCGATCCCCGTCTACGAGAAAACCGTAGTATCTCTCGGGCCGATGAGAAATCCTACTAGATCTGCGGAGTGGCTGAAGTTCGTCCGGGATTATTGAATCCTGAGGTTCGACTAAATCTTCAGTTATAGTTTGTTCCTCTGGAATTTCTTCCAGTTCTACCGCGCTTCCACTTGTTTCTTTTGCAAGAAATTACTATTCTAAAAAGGTGGCGTGGCGAGTGACTAACACCTTCTATTCCTCGGTGTGGTAGAACAGATATCCCTTTGAATGTTTTGGATATCCTATAAACATACATAAAACTGATCGTGCCTCTAGTTTGTCCGGCTTCTGTGTTTTCACGTAGGCCGGACAACCCCATATCTTAATGAATTTAAGACATGGTTTCTTTCCACTCCATACTTCATATGGAGTCTTAGGCACAAATTTAGACGGAACTTAATTCAATAAGTAGGCTGCTATTTCAAGTGCAAATCTCCAAATGAAATAGGCAATTCGGCATTACTCATCGTGGAGCGAACCATATCCAATAGGGTACGATTCCTCCGCTTCGATACACCGTTGTGCTGTGGTGTATAAGGAGGAGTAAGCTGAGAGAGAATTCCATTCTCTTTTAAGTAATCTAGGAATTCCGTGTTTAAGTACTCTCCTCCTCTATCAGATCGGAGGATCTTGATACTTTTGTCAGTTTGGTTCTCTACTTCATTTCTGAATTCTTTGAATTTCTCAAAAGCTTCAGATTTGTGTTTCATGAGATACACATATCCGAATTTATAGAGATAATCAGCGAATGTGATGAAGTACAAGAACCCACCCCTTGCATGTATAGATATTGGACCACATACATCACTGTGTATGAGTCCCAAGAGCTCTGCTGCTCTTTCTCCATGCCCGGTGAACGGAGATTTGGTCATTTTTCCTTTCAAACAAGACTAACAAGTTTCATAAGATGAAAATTCGAATGTATTCAAGAGTCCATCTTTATGCAACTTACTTAGTCTTTTCTCTCCGATATGACCAAGTCTACAATACCACAAGTAGGATTCGTTCGTATCTGAACTCTTCCTTTTGCGTGTGTTTTGTACATTGAAAACTGTGTTCTGATTTAGAACATAGATACCATTACACAGTGTACCTTCTGCAACCAGTACCTTATCAAGATAAATGTTCATGATATTTCTATCAAGAACAAAGTTATATCCATCTTTATCAAGTAAAGAAACTGATATGATGTTGCAAAGCATGGAAGGCACATATTAGCAATTGTTCAAAATCATAGTATTGCCATTTGGCAATACTAGGTGATATTCACCGACGGCAGCAGCATTAACTTGTGCTTCATTCCCCACTCAGAGGGACATATCACCAGGTCCAACTATCCTACTTTTCTCAATCTCTGCAATAAATTAAATGTCACGACCCGAAAGTACGGAACGTGACCGGCACTTAGATTACGAAACGTCTAGAGGCGCAACGTAACCTAAGTAAGCCGAAGCCCAAAAATCTAAACCATATAAAAGAAGAAGAAGTAAAAGAAAACATGACGAAAACAAGTTTAAAAGCATCAGCAAATTTTCCCAAAAATTTCGGCAGAGTCTCCTCTGTAAAAACTGGCCCCAAACGGGTACAACAAGTATAATATACATAAACAATAAAAAGCATCCCTAAACGGGAGCTAGCTCAACGCCAACAGGCGGAAACAACCACAACAAGCACAATAATATACAACGCCAAAGGGCGAGCCTCAAACTCAAAAGAAAACAAATCCACCATATCAGAATAATACATGCGCGACTCTAAGGTCGAAATAAATAAATGGTCCAGTAATCTATCAAATAATACAAGTTTGGTTGATGGAGCTTTCTAGATAAAAATGAAATAATAAAAATACAACGGCGGTCCATATACAAATGAACCAACCTACCGTGCAAATCACCCGGAAAGAAATCATGTGCCAGCAATCTGCCAAGGAACCCTGTACATCAACCTGTAATAAAATTTGGCACAACGGGGGTGACTTGCCAACTCGTGAGTAGAAGACATCTACGATAAGAAATCGAATGCACGACGCTATCCTAGGTCATAATGATACACTACTAAGTCCTAATCATCTAGTAATGGCAGGGAAATACTACGTGTAAATGCAAATACTCCGTGCTCGTGTCAGTGCCTCATGTAATACTATATCATAAGAATGAGTATGCATGCACCATGAATGTAACATAACCAATCCTGAAATCTATATATATCTGTATAAGAAATCTTTAGCTTTCACCATAGTAAACTGTGTATAGAAATCTGAAATAGCAACAATGAAATCCATGGAAATCCGTGTCAAATATCGACACAAAACATGTAAATCTCAAGTCTCAATACCTCATAATCTCAATGTCTCATAGTCACAATATCGCGGGATCCGTCAGTCCGGATTGGCCCATATCATCAAATCTCACGACAATGGTCGGTATCCTCCGGATATCCGCCGCGCCAGACATCACCGGTAGGTAGCCTTTCCCTGCCAGGCTCATCATCTACAACTCGATCTTCTTTCCCCGGGGTACCATATCGGGCCCACCATGTACCCGAGACGGTTCATCCACTCCTCGAATCGGGTCTCGAAATCCAACAGAAAACATGAAATCTCATGGTAGACGACACATACATCACGAGAAAACCGCATCTTATGTTTTAAAAAGAGAGGAGGAGAGAGAGAGAAGTTTTTATATATTTTTGCGGTTTTCCCCAAAATCCAGAAATCTCATAGAAAACCAAAATCCTAAAATCATGAGTAAGTATATGATAAGTGTCGGCATATGCCCATAATACTGCATGATAACATGGAAATATGAATGCATGAAATGTCTAAGTAATCAATGCCATGTCTATACTAACACCAGAGAGCAATCACGATATTATATCAATCTAGCTGTTAGCTGATTGCATCAATAAACGATAATATGATCTAAAGTGTACGTGACATAGCAATTACCGATGATGATGTGTGTGAGCCGGCAAATAAGTGTGTGTGGAATATGCACATCATCGGTAATGGTGCTAGTGTCCTAACAGACAGAGTTTGATTCTGATTATAGAAACATATGTATGAACATGCAACATTATGATTACAGTATGAATGTAAAGACAGATGTGCAATAACCACTCATTTGATATACAAGTATAACTACAACTATATGTCTCGAGCCTAACTAGTATCCATCTAACCTCCTAAAGAACTAAACCTAAGAACTAGTCGATAAGAAATAAGGGTACACCTAAAGTCTGAGTCTATGTCTCTAATAGTCGGCGATCCAGCCTCAATAGCGTCACATACGTAGTACGATTTCCTCGAAACAAGAGTGCGGATCAATCATCACATCTATGCCTCGTACGGTAAAATCCATCGTACGACATCCCAATATCGGGGTACGGGTCAAGTATCACCTACGTGTCTCATCATTCGTATAATATCATCATCAACACATGTCATGATCAAGGTGCTATACTGTAATCGCATACATCAATCATATATCATTGTCAGCATAAATATACATCGTTAATTTATCCACAGAAATGTCATGTCACATATATCATATCTTGATCAAGTCACATATGTCAAGTCATGATTAAGTCACGCCTATAAGATATCGAAATCAAGTTACATCTATATGATGTCGTAATCAAGTCACACATATAACATATCAGAATATCAATCACATGTTACGGTCCGGGTGCTATTTTAGAGTCTCATGTACCTCTATATCATCACCACCCTTTATTATCTATGTATACCTATTCATTATATCATTTTTTAATGATCCGCTAACATCATAATACGACCGTATAGTCAAGAATCACGGCATCAAGTCCAGCTATACTGTTTCATTCCCGTGTATCAGATCACATCATTGTTTCCCATATACGTGTTATATATATATACCTACACCTAGTCCTATATATATATACACATACATGTATACACCACGTCGAGTTTCAGTGTGCGTGTGTGTGTATCTACCTGAAACCTACGAATCTCTTCCAAGATATTCATCCTCTAGTATGGTCTTCCTAAATCAGTCTAGTCCAGCCTAGGGTCATTACTAGGGTCCTACTTATTAAGAATCTAGGGTCACATCTGGCTTCTTAATGTCAATAAGTACCGTTCCTATTCTACGTGCGGGGGTGCTAAACGCCATCCACCCGACTTCCCCCCGTAGATATACATCTACTCACCTGGTCCATGTCTGCCGAAGACGGTGTCACCATCCTCTTCTTCATCGCCTGCAGTCCACGTGAGGGGTACCTATACGCAAACATATATAGTATCGTAAACTAAATCACTGACAAAAGTCAAAACAACACACGGAACGCGCATAGGTTAAAACCTATGTCCCGTTCACGCAAAAGAACCAAATATCGCTCGATATCGGCGTACAAACTCCGATTAATCGAGTTAAATATCAACAAACAACTCATAGTTTTAAAACTCATTACTTATAATATAAAACATGATTTAATTCGTCGAAACCCTAAAATCCATCAAATCGCCCGATTTCGTAAAACCCGAAAATGCCAATTTACCGTTTTTCTTTAAAACTTGACATTTAAATGAAACTAGTGGTCATAAAACTCATTAAATAGCATAACTAGACTATACAACCCATTACTATATTTTTATTACACAAATTTGTATTAATACAAAATTCCTAGTTTGCAACCTTTATAAATTTTCAACATCTTACAAGCAATATTCCACAATTCTACAACAAACTTGATTTTGCATGAATTAATATATTAAACTACAATTAATAATCATAATGATATAATGAAACCATAAATTATATTTTAAATCTCATTTATTTAAGAATTTCAAAAAACTAGTTAGCAAAAATAGCATTTTTTTAGTATTTTTCAATTATCAAAAGAAACTAGTGACCAAACCAAGTTTTTCATTCCTTAAACATGTCAATATCCTCATTTAAACAACAATCTAATGTTGCAAACATTAATTGGAATTTATCTCACCAATATATATAATATATAGAAATCTAGTTTGCAAAAATTGTTTAATTTAAACAATTTTGGATAACAATTTAAAATATATCAACCATGCATGATTTTCCATTTCTAAAAGTGTTAAACAAGTTATTATAACCCTAATGAATTAATAAAACCACAACTTGAATTTACAAACCCTAACTTGAATTTTAGAATTTGCAAATAGAATTAATTTAATAAATCTAACTATGTTTAAAAGAAACATCTAATCAAAAGAAAAAGATTTATACCTCCACAACATAAAATCCAAATATGAAAATGAGCCTCCAAAATGAGTGCTTTCCATCTCCAAAATCCATGTAAAGAAGAGCAAAGAATAGAGGGTATGAATTTATTAGGATTTTGTGGATTTTTTATGGAATTTTTGATGAATTTTTGATGATTTTGGAGGTAAATTGAATTTGGAAAAATGGGGGGCTGCCATGGGGAGTGAGGCCGGCCACTTTAGGGTGGGAAAAGAGAAAAAGAATGAAGAAAGAATTGTGTAGAAAGCTCTCTCATAATATCCCTCCTTTATGTCTTTTCATAACTTTATTAAATTTTCTTTTATTTCTTTTCTAAACAACTCAAGAAAAATCTAGAAACATGGTTAAAATTTGCAACTAAATTTTGCATGATAAACACTAAATTCTAATATGCAATGGTTCACTTTTACAAATTAAACCCCCTTCAATTTGAAATTTACACTAATTTAGTGCATAAATAAAGCTTATGTTAATATTTAAAATAATTAATTTAGGAAAAATATTTAATTAAACTAAAAATTTATAAGTGACTAAATAAACACCATTTACTAGCAATATCATAATTAAAATAGGTATTTTTAAATTTATAGTGAAAAATAATTACGGTTTTGTTTTACGAAAAATACGTTTTACTTTGCCGAAAATCATAAAATTAACTTAAACGATTTTATTTATTTAATTATTTATTTAATTATTTTTAAAACGTTACAATATTTCCCCCTTTAAGAAATTCGGTCCCCGAATTTAAATTAAAACTCTCCGTCCAAATACTAAAACATTTAGCAAAACACTCAAATCGTCGGGGCTCCATAATCATCAATACATAACTAAAATCAACTCCGTCAAGCTTAACGCAATCATCGGAGTTATGGTAAAGATAAAATATCAAAACCCAATACGAAAACCGACATAATATATATCAAAACTATAACTTATATATATAGTGCGCATCGTAGTAAAATCGCCTAAACATCTTAATAAAGAAGCATACAAAAACCCCTCTTGAAAATCGCCGTGCGATGCACGTGTCACGGCATAAGTAGCGGACGTTTATTTTAAAAAATAGCTATATATATATATCTTTTATTTAACATACATGTCCTGCCTGGTTACTAAATCAATAGTAATGATTATAAAAACATACTGATCAAACTGAAATCAATCCTAATCACATCATAAAAATATCATGTACGTCCGGTGCGCACTGAAATCGAAACCAAATACAGATGCCACAAATTCACACAAAAACAAAACTGAGTGCAACAGGTGTGCACCAAAAACATCTGTCAAGTGCAACGGGCGTGCACGACTTTAATATCAGGTGCATCTAATCTGCACAAAACCCCGATTTAGTGCATCTGGTGTGCACAAAATCGCATCAAGTGCACCGAATGTACGCAAGAATCTCAATCAGGTGCACATGGTGCACTAAAACATACACCGAATATCAAAATCGAAATCACAATACGAAAATGCATGAAAACTAGGTCGAAGCATATGTCAAAATCATGTGTAACCAATATGCACGAAATCAAATCAAAAATCTCAAAATGTATAAAACCAAATCGAGTGTACTGGGTGTATACTAAACAACATCAATACAACTGATATATGAAACACAAATAGAATGTAATGAAGGTATACATAAGAAATACCAATCGTAGAACAAAGTCCTCAAAATACCAAAATCCAATCAACGAAAATATGAAATTCAAATCACCAAATTACAATCGTAAACACTATCGTCAATGTGTGCCTCTTTCCTCTGATGTCTATTGCTTCGAACTCGTCTCTTCGTAGCTGGGCTGACTACGCTACCAACGGCAATACTCATATCTAGAGTCTCCCACGTAGTCGATCCCTTCATCTGATATCCGGACTACATTAAACTTTTCGATCGATCCATCAAAATCCCATAATTCCCCGAGAGCTCAACACTCAAGTCCAGCTTAAAAATATCCGGTACATACCCCAGCATCGATGGTCCAGCCGTAGAAGGGAAAACCCAAGCCTCACTAATGGCACCGCGGAACTGCCGTAAACCCTAAGGTTCAAGGGCGTTCTCGTGGTCATTATGTCGAGTTAGGGTTTCATTCTTCTAGAGGGTCCATCGAAATACCTGCATGTTCTTTCGAATACCTTAAACTTGGGAAAATGGTTTTCTGATAATCGTTCGAACCCTTTAACTTCGTCTGGACGGCATATGAATACCCTTCATCCGCACGCTAAGCAATGCTTCAATCCTCAAGAATAACCAATACCCTAATGGTTATCGCATTCGAGCCGCAGCTCCCTCTGCCCATGCGCCCGTGGTAACAGAAACCACCCTCCGACATCGACGAAGATAGATCAAAGGAACAAATGAAATACGGTGCAAATAAATGTACATCCTAAGACTCCTTAAGCAGAGTAGCGTATCGTAAGTATGCCGCGGAACATACCCACGGTACGTTACTCTACCTAAATCGCCTGCTCCATCAACCAAGGGTCACCTAGACTTATACAAGGTTAAACCTAGCGCTCTGATACCAACTTTGTCACGACCCGAAAGTACGGAACATGACCGGCACTTAGATTACGAAACGTCTAGAGGCGCAACGTAACCTAAATAAGCCGAAGCCCAGAAATCTAAACCATATAAAAGAAGAAGAAGTAAAAGAAAACATGAAGAAAACAAGTTTAAAAACATCAGCAAATTTTCCCAAAAATTTCGGCAGAGTCTCCTCTGTAAAAACTGGCCCCAAACGGGTACAACAAGTATAATATACATAAACAATAAAAAGCATCCCCAAACGGGAGCTAGCTCAACGCCAACAGGCAGAAACAACCACAACAAGCACAATAATATACAACGCCAAAGGGCGAGGCTCAAACTCAAAAGAAAACAAATTCACCAAATCAGAATAATACATGCGCGACTCTAAGGTCGAAATAAATAAATGGTCCAGTAATGTATCAAATAATACAAGTTTGGTTGATGGAGCTTTCTAGATACAAATGAAATAATAAAAATACAACAGTGGTCCAGATACAAATGAACCAACCTACCATGCGAATCACCCGGAAAGAAATCATGTGCCAGCAATCTGCCAAGGAACCCTGTACATCAACCTGTAATAAAATTTGGCACAACGGGGGTGAGTTGCCAACTCGTGAGTAGAAGACATCTACGAAAAGAAATCGAATGCACGACGCTATCCTAGGTCATAATGATACACTACTAAGTCCCAATCATCTAGTAATGGCAGGGAAATACTACGTGTAAATGCAAATACTCCGTGCTCGTGTCAGTGCCTCATATAATACTATATCATAAGAATGAGTATGCATGCACCATGAATGTAACATAACCAATCCTGAAATCTAGATATATCTGTATAAGAAATCTTTAGCTTTCACCATAGTAAACTGTGTATAGAAATCTGAAATAGCAACAATGAAATCCATGGAAATCCGTGTCAAACATCGACACAAAACATGTAAATCTCAAGTCTCAATACCTCATAATCTCAATGTCTCATAGTCACAATATCTCGGGCTCCGTCAGTCCGGATCGGCCCATATCATCAAATCTCACGACAATGGTCGGTATCCTCCGGATATCCGCCGCTCCAGACATCACCGGTAGGTAGCCTTCCCCTGCCAGGCTCATCATCTACAACTCGATCTTCTTTCCCCGGGGTACCATATCGGGCCCACCATGTACCCGAGACGGTTCATCCACTCCTCGAATCGGGTCTCGAAATCCAACAGAAAACATGAAATCTCATGGTGGACGACACATACATCACGAGAAAACCGCATCTTATGTTTTAAAAAGAGAGGAGGAAAGAGAGAGAAGGTTTTATATATTTTTGCGGTTTTCCCCAAAATCCAGAAATCTCATAGAAAACCAAAATCCTAAAATCATGAGTAAGTATATGATAAGTGTCGGCATATGCCCATAATACTGCATGATAACATGGAAATATGAATGCATGAAATGTCTAAGTAATCAATGCCATGTCTATACTAACACCAGAGAGCAATCACGATATTATATCAATCTAGCTGTTAGCTGATTGCATCAATAAACGATAATATGATCTAAAGTGTACGTGACATAGCAATTACCGATGATGATGTGTGTGAGCCGGCAAATAAGTGTGTGTGGAATATGCGCATCATCAGTAATGGTGCTAGTGTCCTAACAGACAGAGTTTGATTCTGATTATAGAAACATATGTATGAATATGCAACATTATGATTACAGTATAAATGTAAAGACAGATGTGCAATAACCACTCATTTGATATACAAGTATAACTACAACTATATGTCTCGAGCCTAACTAGTATCCATCTAACCTCCTAAAGAACTAAACCTAAGAATTAGTCGATAAGAAATAAGGGTACACCTAAAGTCTGAGTCCATGTTTCTAATAGTCGGCGATCCAGCCTCAATAGCGTCACGTACGTAGTACGATTTCCTCGAAACAAGAGTGTGGATCAATCATCACATCTATGCCTCGTACGGTAAAATCCATCGTACGACATCCCAATATCGGGGTACGGGTCAAGTATCATCTACGTGTCTCATCATTCGTATAATATCATCATCAACACATGTCATGATCAAGGTGCTATACTGTAATCGCATACATCAATCATATATCATTGTCAGTATAAATATACATCATTAATTTATCCTCAGAAATGTCATGTCACATATATCATATCTTGATCAAGTCACATATGTCAAGTTGTGATTAAGTCACGCCTATAAGATATCGAAATCAAGTTATATTTATATGATGTCGTAATCAAGTCACACATATAACATATCAGAATATCAATCACATGTTACGGTCCGGGTGCTATTTTAGAGTCTCATGTATCTCTATATCATCACCACCCTATATTATCTATGTATACCTATTCATTATATCATTTTTTTAATGATCCGCTAACATCATAATACGACCGTATAGTCAAGAATCACGGCATCAAGCCCAGCTATACTGTTTCATTCCCGTGTATCATATCACATCATTGTATCCCATATACGTGTTATATATATATATATATATATATATATATATATACCTACACCTAGTCCTATATATATATATACACATACACGTATACACCACGTCGAGTTTCAGTGTGCGTGTGTGTGTATCTACCTGAAACCTACGAATCTCTTCCAAGGTATTCATCTTCTAGTATGGTCTTCCAAAATCAGTCTAGTCCAGCCTAGGGTCATTACTAGGGTCCTACTTATTAAGAATCTAGGGTCACATCTGGCTTCCTAATGTCAATAAGTACCGTTCCTATTCTATGTGCGGGGGTGCTAAACGCCATCCACCTGACTTCCCCCCGTAGATATACATCTACTCACCTGGTCCATGTCTGCCGAAGATGGTGTCGCCATCCTCTTCTTCATCGCCCGCAGTCCACGTGAGGGGTACCTATATGCAAACATATATAGTATCATAAACTAAATCACTGACAAAAGTCAAAACAACACACGGAACGCGCATAGGTTAAAACCTATGTCCCATTCACGCAAAAGAACCAAATATCACTCGATATCGGCGTACAAACTCCGATTTATCGAGATAAACATCAACAAACAACTCATAGTTTTAAAACTCATTACTTATAATATAAAACATGATTTAATTCGTCGAAACCCTAAAATCCATCAAATCGCCCGATTTCGTAAAACCCGAAAATGCCAATTTACCGTTTTTCTTTAAAACTTGACATTTAAATGAAACCAGTGGTCATAAAACTCATTAAATAGCATAACTAGACTATACAACCCATTACTATATTTTTATTACACAAATTTGTATTAATACAAAATTCCTAGTTTGCAACCTTTATAAATTTTCAACATCTTACAAGCAATATTCCACAATTCTACAACAAACTTGATTTTGCATGAATTAATGTATTAAACTACAATTAATAATCATAATGATATAATGAAACCATAAATTATATTTTAAATCTCATTTATTTAAGAATTTCAAAAAACTAGTTAGCAAAAATAGCATTTTTTTTAGTATTTTTCAATTATCAAAAGAAACTAGTAACCAAACCAAGTTTTTCATTCCTTAAACATGTCAATATCCTCATTTAAACAACAATCTAATGTTACAAACATTAATTGGAATTTATCTCACCAATATATATAATATATAGAAATCTAGTTTGCAAAAATTGTTTAATTTAAACAATTTTGGATAACAATTTAAAATATATCAACCATGCATGATTTTCCATTTCTAAAAGTGTTAAACAAGTTATTATAACCCTAATGAATTAATAAAACCACAACTTGAATTTACAAACCCTAACTTGAATTTTAGAATTTGCAAATAGAATTAATTTAATAAATCTAATTATGCTTAAAAGAAACATCTAATCAAAAGAAAAAGATTTATACCTCCACAACATAAAATCCAAACATGAAAATGAGCCTCCAAAATGAGTACTTTCCATCTCCAAAATCCATGTAAAGAAGAGCAAAGAATAGAGGGTATGAATTTATTAGGATTTTGTGGATTTTTTATGGAATTTTTGATGAATTTTTGATGATTTTGGAGGTAAATTGAATTTGGAAAAATGGGGGGCTGCCATGGGGAGTGAGGCCGGCCACTTTAGGGTGGGAAAAGAGAAAAAGAATGAAGAAAGAATTGTGTAGAAAGTGTAAGTCCACGTTGCCAACCCCGGTTCTTGCGGGGAGGCGGAAACGGTATAAAAATCAAATTTTTAGCGCATGGGGCAACATGGACTAACAAAGTCGGGATCTTTTCTAAACTAAACTAGCAAGAAAGCTAAAGAGAGTTAGCTACTCGAAAAGAGGTTATACCTAACTTGAACTCCTTCTTCTTGAAACCTTTGTAGGGGTTGATGGTGCTTTCCTCGTCGCCTTCTTCCGTCAAAGATGGATCCACCTGAGAGTTCAACCTTCGGGCTCTTTCTCGAACTTTGAGTGAACTAGGATCTTTAGATTGCCAAACCTCTAACCCTAGAGTGAGTAGAGAGTGGATTTAGGGTGTTTTTATCTCAAGGAGATAGATTCTCAACACATGAGAAGGGAGCTCCTTGAACTAGAGGAGGAGGAAGAAGAAGAGAGGAGAGAGAAGAGTTATGATAGAAAATAAGAGCTTTTCATTTTACAACCATAACAAAATAAGAAATGAATTATCAAAATAATAATAATAATGTAAATGAAATAGTTGATGGATGGTTTGGAATGACCATTATCATTACACACATTAAATGATTTTGCTAGAATCAAAGAGCATCTTTGATATGTAATGATGATAGTCAAACTTTCAACTATGGTCAACTAGTCAACCTTGGTCAACAAGTCAACAAACCCAACCATGACACAATTTCATTTAATTAATATTATTAATTGATATATCATAAATCCATTAGGGTTTGGAAAAAGACGATTGTCAACTGTGCATACGCACCCGTTCCGAAACCCTAATGAAAATCCTCTTCCTCCGCCTCAATCAACTGTGCATACACACCCGCATTCTTGTTCCGAGGAACATGAATACTATGAGATAAAGTCAACCCCAAAACATATACCAGTATCTGGCTCAAACCAGAGCCTGCTAGTAATATCTGTCCGGACTCCAAACGTGCACAAGTGCGCGGATGAGAACGAACCCTGTCGTAAAACTATTCGACCTCTACTCTGTTTTGCCCAGAGGCGAATAGCCCTCTGTGTGGGACTCTAAAGACTCGACACTACGCTGGCAGTGGGTTTAACCACAGACCGCAAGCAGCACTAGCTGTGCGTAACGGTCCCCAGGTAGATGCCGATAAGAAGACTGATGAGGTGAACCCCATCTGAACTCCCACTGAGTCTGAATATGACAGTCTCTGTACAGTCCGGTCTGTTCGTCTGATACATCGCATGTCGGGCCTAGGGGGCGGTAAACGTCAGTCCCCTAATAGCGGTAAAAGTCGTGTCGGAGTGAAGCCCAAAACACCCTGAGATAACACTGGAAGCCTACCAGTATATCTCGCTTGCCCTGGCCAGGGACTACTCGTGTAATGGCTCTCCTAGACACAGCGCGATATCAACCCCCAATACCGGGAGAGACGAATCCTGTCTAACCGTCACTGCCTCCAAGTGCTTCGGGACTGCACCCAATCACTACCTGTTTGCACGACTCCTTTGAGCCGTGGTAGGGTAGTCATCAAAGTGTAGTGGGAACACACTCGAGGCGAAGTGCCAGTGTCAAGTCAGCGGACTAACCTGTACTCATGTCACCTGGGAACTGATAACTGACGATAGGTATAATACCAACTTGTCAGTTCCCGACGAGTCCTGTCCAGTGTACTCGTAACCTAACGAGCACCCGCATACTATCTCAAGTACGACGTACTGACGGCTGTGGGACAGACCGTCTCCCACACTGGGATGAGAAGCGCATGTGCCAGTCTACTCCGGAGTATCGATGCCCTGTCTCGATAGTCCTGCGACTAGGGACCTGTATAAGGATGTGCTTATAGATTACCCAGCCTCCACTAGTGTGACTGCCATCACAACGCTGGTAATCAAGCAAAGATCCTAAGGGCTCCACTAATGCGTATAGGTGATATGATAAAATAAACACATGTACACATTGAAGTAGAAACAAACTAAGTAGCATACTACTATTTTGAGCAAGATTGTATATACAAGGTGAATATTCCAAGCTTCCATTAAGTAATATACAAACCAGTATGATACAGTAATGGCCTCTAGGGCATATACACTAACAATCTCCCACTTGCACTAAGGCCATGTACTGGCATATCGAAGACCTATCATCTCGATCAGCCGCTCGAACTGAGTCTGGGGCAGGGCCTTGGTGAATGGATCTGCAGTGTTTTCTTCTGAAGCGACTCTCCGAACCTCGATCTCCTGGCGAGCCACGATCTCCCTGATCAGGTGATACCGCCTCAAGATGTGTCTGGATCTCTGATGGGACCTGGGTTCCTTCGCTTAAGCTATAGCCCCGTTGTTGTCGCAATACAGAGGTATTGGGTCAACAATGGACGGAACCACCTGAATTTCTTTCAAGAACTTCCTCATCCAGACAGCTTCTTTTGCGGCATCAGATGCAGCGATATATTCCGCTTCCATCGTCGAGTCTGCAACGGTTTCCTGTTTGGAACTCTTCCAACACACCGCCCTTCCATTGAGGGTAAAGACAAAACCCGACATGGACTTGGAATCATCCTTGTCACTCTGGAAGCTGGAGTCGGCAAAGGCCTCGATCTGGAGGTCTTTTCCGCCATACACCAAGAACATCTCCTTAGTCCTTCTCAGGTACTTGAGAATGTTCTTTACCGCTATCCAGTGTTTCTCCCCAGGGTTTGACTGATACCGGCTTACCACACTCTGTGCATAAGCTACATCCGGTCTGGTACACAACATCGCATACATTATAGAGCCTACCGCATAAGTGTAGGGTATAATAGACATGCGATCCCTCTCCAAATCAGTCTTGGGAGACATCTCTTTAGAGAGGGTGATCCCGTGACAAGCCGGTAGGTTACCGCGCTTGGAATCTTCCATACTGAATCTTTTCAGTATGGTGTTGATGTACCTGGACTGTGAAAGTCCCAATATCCTCTTGGATCTATCACGATGGATCCGGATCCCCAGGATGTAAGAGGCATCACCCAGGTCTTTCATGGAGAACCTGTGCGACAAGAACCCCTTGACAGATTGTAGCATAGGAATGTCATTTCCTATTAAGAGAATGTCATCCACGTATAAAACGAGGAATACTACAGTTCTCGCTACAAATCTACTATAGATGCATGGTTCATCTGGATTTTTGATAAAGCCAAATTCCTTGACCGTCTCATCAAAACAGATGTTCCAACTCCGTGATGCCTGCTTTAGTCCATAGATGGACTTAAGCAACTTGCACACCTTTCCGCTGCTCCCACTCTGAATGAAACCCTCTGGCTGGTCCATATAGACACACTCCTCTAAATTTCCATTTAGAAAAGCGATTTTTACGTCCATCTGCCAAATCTCATAATCGTGGAAGGCAGCAATGGCAAGAAGGATCCGAATGGATTTCAGCGTAGCCACTGGAGAAAAGGTTTCGTCATAGTCCAAACCAGGTCTTTGACGAAAACCCTTTGCAACAAGTCTAGCTTTATAGGTCTCAACCTGTCCATCTACACCAATCTTCCTTTTGAAGATCCACTTGCATCCTACGGGTTTTATCCCGTCTGGAGCAATGTCCAACGTCCATACTTTGTTGGTGTACATGGACTCTATTTCGGTCCGCATTGCATCCAGCCATTTTACCGAGTCAACGCTCTGAACGGCCTGCTGGAAGCCAGTAGGCTCATCATAATCTATGATGCAATCCTCTCTATCCCCGTCTATGAGAAAACCGTAGTATCTCTAGGGCGGATGAGACTGCCTACTACTCCTGCGGAGCGGCGTAGGAATGTCCTGTTCTTTTGAACCCTTTGGTTCCACTAAGCTTTCAGTAATAGTCTGTGGTTCTGGAATTTCTTCCAGTTCTACTGCGCTCCCACTAATTTCCTTTTCTAAGAACTGGTGTTCTAGAAAATGGGCATGACGAGAAACAAAGACCTTTTGTTCCTCTTCGCAGTAGAAGAAATATCCCTTGGAGTTCTTTGGATATCCCACAAACTTGCACTGTACCGAGCGTGCCTCGAGCTTGTCCGTATGCTGCTTTTTGACAAAAGCTGGACTTCCCCATGTCTTAATATGACTGAGATGGGGCCTCTTCCCACACCACATTTCATATGGTGTGGTAGACACAGTCTCAGTGGGAACTCGGTTCAAAAGGTATGCAGTTGATTCTAGTGCATACCCCCAGAATGATCGCGGTAACTCAGCGTTACTCATCATAGACCGTACCATATCTAATAGGGTCCGGTTCCATCTTTCCGATACACCGTTATGTTGCGGAGTGTATGGAGGAGTAAGCTGAGAGAGAATTCCATTCTCTTTTAAGTAATTCAGGAACTCGGCACTTAAGTATTCTCCACCTCGATCCGATCTTAGAATCTTGATACTTTTGCCGGTTTGTTTTTCTACTTCATTCTTATATTCCTGAAACTTTTCAAAAGCTTCGGACTTATGTTTCATTAAGAAGACATAACCGTACCTTGAGAAGTCATCCGTAAAAGTAATGAAGTAAGAATAACCGCTTCGTGCATATGTAGACATTGGACCGCACACGTCGCTGTGTATGAGTCCCAAGAGCTCGCTCGCTCTTAGTCCATGTCCAGTGAACGGAGTCTTTGTCATCTTTCCTTTGAGACAGGATTGACAAGTGGCATACGATTGATATTCGAACGGATCCAAATATCCTTCTGTATGTAACTTAGTCAACCTTCTCTCATTGATGTGACCTAGTCTACAATGCCATAAGAAAGCCTGATTTATATCTGGAGACTTTCTTTTGTGTGTATTCTGGACATTGAAAATCTGTGGTTGGTTTAATACGTATATACCATTGCTCAGTGTACCTGACCCAATCAGAACTTGATTAAGATGAATGTTTACAACATTACTTACAAACGCAAATTCATAACCTTCTTTAGAAACCAAAGATACAGAAATGATATTACAAGTTGTGTTGGGTACAAAAAAACAATTACGCAAAACCAAAACATGTCCATCTGACATTCCCAGGTGATAGTCCCCCACGGCTTTAGCATCCATGCTAGCTCCGTTCGCAACTCTGAGGGTCATGTCACCTGCCTTCAAAACCCTACGGTTTCTCAACGCCTGCAAAGAATTACAGATATGAGATCCTGATCCGGTATCCAATACCCAGGAAGTAGAGTTTATTGAAAGACAGTTTTCAATAACATACACACCTGAAGCTGAAGCCGCAACCTGCTTTAGTTCCTGTGTCCTGGCCTTCCAAGCCCTGCAATCTTTCTTCCAGTGTCCACTCTTATGACAATAGAAGCATTCTTCTTTACCCACAAGCTTCCTCGCTATCTTTGTTGCCTTTTCCTTTCCCTTCGTATCCACTTTACTAACACCGCCCCTTGGTTTGGTGGGGGCTTTCCTCTTCTTTCACTTGGCTTTCGCCTTGGACCTAGAAGAAGAAGATCCTCCTACAAACAAAGTGGATGTTTCCTTACCTTTCTGTAGGGTGCCCTCTGCACTCCTCAGCATGTTGAGGAGTTCTGAAAGTTCAACTTCTTTTTCTTGTAAGTTGAAGTTCAGTATAAACTGGGCGTAAGTGGAAGGAAGGGACTGGAGAATTAAGTCCGTATAGAGCTCACACTCCAATGTGGTCCCAAGTTCCGTGAGCTCCTCAATGTAGCCAATCATCTTAAGCACGTGTTCCGCTACCAATGATCCGACGGCCAATTTTGCCGAAAATAACTTCTTCGACACTTCGTATCTTGCGATACGAGACTGCTCTCCATACAGTTCTTTTGTATGAAGAAATATGGATTCCAGGTCCATATTCTCGTGCCTCCTCTGATGTTCGTTGTCCATAGAGGCAAGCACGAGGCACTTGGCCTTCGCGCAATCAATCTCCCAAGTCTTACGGATTTCCTTATCCGCGACGCTGGAGGTGGGACCTGGGACGGGGGGAGCTTTGGTGGTAAGAAGATACCCCAGCTTGTCATAAGTGATTGCCATCTTGACATTCCTGAGCCAATCTTTGTAGTTTGGCCCTGTCAGTATGTTTTTATCTAGAAGTAACTTAAGTCCAGTCATGTCGATTGGTCGCTGCAATTAGGAGAGAGAGAAGAAACACTCAGCATGATGCTCTTGCCAGTTTAGAATGGTTTTTAGTTTGTCTAAACTGGATGGCTCCCACTGTCTCTCGAATCCCTCCTCAAACCATAAAGGAAGAATTAGTCGGGATCAATCCCACCGCACAATACTTGCTTAACCGTTCAGCCAGGCCAGTGTCGGTACTTCGAGGGAGGTTTTCCAACGCTTTCGCAAAGTTCCTTAATTTAAGAACCTCTTTTCCCTGGGGGCGTAGCCCCGCTAACACCTTTCTAGACACCTACTAGGTTTATAGCATTGATCGTTTAGTGAAAAATTTCCCGAGGAGTAGCATATACTCACAGTAGGATCGGGATCCAAATATCATCGCGTGACGAAACTGAAGGAATCCTACCAGAATCATCACACTCCAAATGGTATGCAACTCTAGCAAGTTTCAGTACTTATGAAACTCCCGATGTAGATTTTTGCCCCATGCTCTTATGACCTTGACTTTGGCCAAAATATCATAAGTCACATGTCAAGTTCTACCCGTCACTATCCAGGTTAATTTGGATCCATCCGTACCTACCCTTGACTTTGGCCAAAATGGCAGTACGACTGTTCCAAACCAACGCATCTATCTATGCTACACATGAATACCCAATAGCTACCAATCACTATGCCTTGACTTTGGCCAACATACATAGCTTGAATACTATTGCCTATTCATGTGAAACGACGGAGGGCTACGAATGGTTTCGGTAAAACCGTGAACGTAGTGAACTTGATATGATCGATGGAACGAGATAGCTTTTAAAAGGAGTGGATCAAGCTCCGCATTTAAAAGTTGGTTTTGAAAAGAACCGAGTGGTTTTTCGAAAGTGTTCCAAAGACTTTTTCTTGGTTTATTATCTTGCATTAGTTCTTTTAATGCGTGATATTCTTGCATTAGTTCTTTTAATGCGTCCCATCATTTAATCCTACCATTGCAGAAAACAACCAAAATATGACGTACGCTTATACCATTCGCATTCGCCACGGGGCCCCGTCATCACCCGTTAGGTTACTTAACTAACGACAGAGCGGGGGCTGGGCTAGCGCGGCTGTAAAACATAAGCAACGCCTAAATAGTTATAAATATATAGCAATGATAGACATTACAGATCACATATGAATACATTGGATATACTAGGAATCCGCAATCCTTTCGAGACTGCAACGAAAAGCGGATTACACGGTCGCGGTGAATAGCCAATACCCCACCCAAGACCCCTACGAGTGCGGCAAACTACCCGCCAAGTACCCAAAGTGGAGCAACCTCCCTCAACGCCGTGAGTAGGCCACTCGGCACTTCGAGATACCCGGTAGTTTGTGCACCCCTCCATGGGTCTATCCTAGGAGCAAAAACAGTAAAAAGAATTATACAATGACGGCTACAACCCCGACCCGGTTGTGCGGCCATACAAATAATAATATTACATCAATTTACATTTTATAATGAATGAAAGAAAAAGAAACACTCATCTCACATCCACCCCGGCTATTCACCCGCGACAGTCCAACATATTCATATACACAAACCATCATCAAACACAAATCACAGATATGTATAACCCCGACTAATCGACATATAGCGATTAGCCGACGTTCAATACATATAAACATCACAGATATAACCATTATAGTCAAAGTGTAGTGAAGTTCGATAAAAATACGGATTTATAGGCCCCCAAAAACAAATTTCTTTTCTGGAAAATCTGGGTACAAATAACCCATCTGAAAAATCCTAAAACCCTACCAGAAGAACACTGCACAAAACCCGATCACGAGAGGAGCCAAAACGGCGGCGGTTCCGCGGCAAATGCATACCTATCGCCGCGGAACCACGGCGGTTTGAGGGAATCAGGCGACCGTTTTTGGTGGGTGTTTTCACAAAACCCTGAGCCGATTTTAGGAGTAAAACTTTTAATTTTTAGAGCAAAAAAAATTTCAACAGAAAGTTAGGGTTTTGATTTTCCGGTTTTTGCGATTTTTCCGATCGAACATCCATACACTTTACTACTAAGCTAGTTTAAGTTTAGTTAGGCTCTGATACCACTGTAAGTCCACGTTGCCAACCCCGGTTCTTGCGGGGAGGCGGAAACGGTATAAAAATCAAATTTTTAGCGCATGGGGCAACATGGACTAACAAAGTCGGGATCTTTTCTAAACTAAACTAGCAAGAAAGCTAAAGAGAGTTAGCTACTCGAAAAGAGGTTATACCTAACTTGAACTCCTTCTTCTTGAAACCTTTGTAGGGGTTGATGGTGCTTTCCTCGTCGCCTTCTTCCGTCAAAAATGGATCCACCTGAGGGTTCAACCTTCGGGCTCTTTCTCGAACTTTGAGTGAACTAGGATCTTTGGCTTGCCAAACCTCTAACCCTAGAGTGAGTAGAGAGTGGCTTTGGGGTGTTTTTATCTCAAGGAGATGGATTCTCAACACATGAGAAGGGAGCTCCTTGAACTAGAGGAGGAGGAAGAAGAAGAGAGGAGAGAGAAGAGTTATGATAGAAAATGAGAGCTTTTCATTTTACAACCATAACAAAATAAGAAATGAATTATCAAAATAATAATAATAATAATGTAAATGAAATAGTTGATGGATGGTTTGGAATGACCATTATCATTACACACATTAAATGATTTTGCTAGAATCAAAGAGCATCTTTGATATGTAATGATGATGGTCAAACTTTCAACTATGGTCAACTAGTCAATCTTGGTCAACAAGTCAACAAACCCAACCATGACACAATTTCATTTAATTAATATTATTAATTGATATATCATAAATCCATTAGGGTTTGGAAAAAGACGACTGTCAACTGTGCATACGCACCCGTTCCGAAACCCTAATGAAAATTCTCTTCCTCCGCCTCAATCAACTGTGCATACACACCCGCATTCTTGTTCCGAGGAACATGAATACTATGAGATAAAATCAACCCCAAAACATATACCAGTATCTGGCTCAAACCAGAGCCTGCTAGTAATATCTGTCCGGACTCCAAACGTGCACAAGTGCGCGGATGAGAATGAACCCTGCCGCAAAACCATGCGACCTCTACTCTGTTTTGCCCAGAGGCGAATAGCCCTCTGTGTGGGACTCTAAAGACTCGACACTACGCTGGCGGTGGGTTTAACCACAGACCGCAAGCGGCACTAGCTGTGCGTAACGGTCCCCAGGTAGATGCCGATAAGAAGAATGATGAGGTGAACCCCATCTGAACTCCCACTGAGTCTGAATGTGACAGTCTCCGTACAGTCCGGTCTGTTCGTCTGATACATCGCATGTCGGGCCTAGGGGGCCGTAAACGTCAGTCCCCTAATAGCGGTACAAGTCGTGTCGGAGTGAAGCCCAAAACACCCTGAGATAACACTGGAAGCCTACCAGTATATCTAGCTTGCCCTGGTCAGGGACTACTCGTGTAATGGCTCTCCTAGACATAGCGCGATGTCAACCCCCAATACCGGGAGAGACGATTCCTGTCTAACCGTCACTGCCTCCAAGTGCTTCGGGAATGCACCCAATCACTACCTGTTTGCACGACTCCTTTGAGCCGTTGTAGGGTAATGATCAAAGTGTAGTGGGAACACACTCGAGACGAAGTGCCAGTGTCAAGTCAGCGGACTAAGCTGTACTCATGTCACCTGGGTACTGATAACTGACGATAGGTATAATACCAACTTGTCAGTTCCCGACGAGTCCTGTCCAGTGTACTCGTAACCTAACGAGCACCCGCATACTATCTCAAGTACGACGTACTGACGGCTGTGGGACAGACCGTCTCCCACACTGGGATGAGAAGCGCATACGCCAGTCTACTCCGGAGTATCGATGCCCTGTCTCGATAGTCCTGCGACTAGGGACCTGTATAAGGATGTGCTTATAGATTACCCAGCCCCCACTAGTGTGACTGCCATCACAACGCTGGTAATTAAGCAAAGATCCTAAGGGCTCCACTAATGTGTATAGGTGATATGATAAAATAAACACATGTACACATTGAAGTAGAAACAAACCAAGTAGCATACTACTATTTTGAGCAAGATTGTATATACAAGGTGAATATCCCAAGCTTCCATTAAGTAATATACAAACCAGTATGATACAGTAATGGCCTCTAGGGCATATACACTAACAGAAAGCTCTCTCATAATATCCCTCCTTTATGTCTTTTCATAACTTTATTAAATTTTCTTTTATTTCTTTTCTAAACAACTCAAGAAAAATCTAGAAACATGGTTAAAATTTGCAACTAAATTTTGCATGATAAACACTAAATTCTAATATGCAATGGTTCACTTTTACAAATTAAACCCCCTTCAATTTGAAATTTACACTAATTTAGTGCATAAATAAAGCTTATGTTAATATTTAAAATAATTAATTTAGGAAAAATATTTAATTAAACTAAAAATTTATAAGTGACTAAATAAACACCATTTACTAGTAATATCATAATTAAAATAGGTATTTTTAAATTTATAGTGAAAAATAATTACGGTTTTGTTTTACGAAAAATACGTTTTACTTTGCCGAAAATCATAAAATTCACTTAAACGATTTTATTTATTTAATTATTTTTAAAACGTTACATTACAGATATGAGATCCTGAACCAGTATCGAGTACCCAGGAGGTAGGACTGACCGAAAAACAGTTCTCAATAACAAGAACACCTGAAGAAGACGCAACTGTGTGTTTCTTCTTCGATGGGGTTATCAAGGAATTCAAACTTTCCTCTTTCCCATGCTCATACTTATGACAGTTGTCGTAAGTTAGAGCCGAACCGACGTTCCCCGTCCCCGAATAAGAATTCGGATCGGTCAAGCGATACATTTTATTATCTTGATTAGGGCATGAAATGGTTGCTACCTGAAGAGAGGGAGGGAAAAAACTTAGCGTGCACCCTTGCAAGATTAGATTGGTTTATTAATTTATCTAACCAGGATGGCTCCCACTGTTTCCTTAAATTCTTCTTCAAAACCCTAAAAGAAGAACTAGTCAGGATTAATCGCGCGTCACAATACTTGCTTAACCTTTCAGCCAGGCCGGTGTTGGTACTTCGAGGGAGGTTTTCCAACGCTTTCGCGAAGTTCCTTAATTACATAACCTCTTTTCCCTGGAGGCGTAGCCCTGCTAACACCTTTCTAGATACCTACTTGGTTTATAGCATCGATTGTTAAGTGTGATAATCTCCCGAGAGTAATCCTACTCATCAGTGGGATCGGGATCCAACTATCATTGTGTGATGCACTAAATGGAATCCACTCTAGTCACCACACTCCAGAAGGTATGCTAAATCTGCAAGTTTCCTGTATATTTGAAACTCCCGATGTGGTTTCTGCCCCTAGGACCCAAGTGACCTTGACTAAAGATCAAAATGTCAAAGAGCCCTAGTCAAGTTCTACCCGTCATTATCTGGATTGCATTAGACCCACTCGTACGAGCCTTGACTAAAGATCAAAATGATCGCACGACTGTCCTAACCAATCGTATAAGCAACGGAAAAGAATTACATAGCTACCGAACACTATGCCTCGACTAAAGATCGAAATGCGTAGCACGAATACTAAGCAATACCAATCCGAAATGACGGAGGGCTACGGCTGGGTTTTTGGCGAAAAACCCGTTAACGTAATGAACTTGATATTGTTGAACGAACCTGAGTGGTTCTATAAATATATAGTGGCGAAAACCTTTGCTAAAAAGGTCACTCCCTGTGAAGGGATCTCGGCTCTTTCCTCGTCGAATGAGGTGCATGATATTCCAAACCGAATACTACGATGCAAAGCAGAAATAGTCGACTATATTAAAGTTATTACCCTGACGCAAACTTTTACTCAAGGGGTCACTCCCGATGAAGGGATCGCGGCCTTTGCCTCGTCGAATGAGGTGCCGGATATTCCAAACTGAATACCACTGTGCAAAGCAAAAGAGAACGTCTGTAATGTCAGTTTTTAAAATCTGGTTCCAACAATATCTTTTTAGGTTTTTTTTATCTTGCATTAATTAAAATTAATGCGGTCCCATCAATTTATAACCTATCACACCAGAAAAGAACGAAAATACGATGTACGTATATGCCACCGTATTCGCCACTGGGCCCCGTCATCACCCGTTAGGTTACTTAACTAACGACAGAGCGGGGGCTAGACTAGCGCGGGTGCAAAACATATACAACATCTAGTAGAATATATATATAAGTATATATAACATTCGTCCCAGGCATGATAATAAACAACATCACAGATAACAATACAGAATGGTGGATAATCTTGGAGTCCCGGGTTTCATTTGAGCCATAAATGAAACCCGACGTTCCAGTCGTGTGGATAGCCTGTGCAATGATAACCTGTACCCCCTACGAGTGCGGCGAATAGCCCGCCAGTTCTAGAATGAAGCCCCCTCCGTCTCAGCACCATGAGATGCGGGCTTGTTGCCTTCTAGAACCCGGCTATTCGTGTACCCCACCGCGAGGTAATCCTAATACAGAAAATGAAAATAATATATACAAGCGGTGACATCGACCTCAACCCGGTCGTGCCCCAAAATAATATAGAAGCCGGCAAAGACGGCAGTCCACATGTCGGACGCTCGCCCCGCAATAATAAATGTACAAATGAATGTAAACTATATTTCTAACATTGCAGTACATGCTATCCACCACGACAATCCAACCATAATCATAGCACAACCACAAAATATCAACGCGAATGTCACGTTCGCAAAACCCGTCTAAAAGAACATATAGCGATTAGACGAGTTTTACCGATCGAGTGACATTCCCGGTCGCAGATAAAAGTGAATGAACTGTAAACTGTTAAACAGTGTTAAATATAACGAATTCGAAACACCACAAGTTGCCTCTGTTAGGTTTACCTAGCACCCTATGAAAGATTTGGAAGCATCACATGTACCAAAGATGAGATTTTTATGGTGCTAAGTAAGCATACAAAGGATCTATCCTAGAAAATTAGGGTTTCAAAACTTTAAAGGCAACAAAGACTAGGGTTTTGAGAGTACAACTTTTTTAGCTCCCTACGCTAGACTCCTTGTCCACTTGAGGGTTGGAGAGGGGTTCGCTTGAGGTCTTCAAGTGTCCACGATGATCCACCTGAAGCTCCTTGTCCAAGCTAACAACTTCACTTTTCCAAGAGAATGAAATGAAGCTAACACTCTAAACAAGTGGGCTAGACTTGTGTAGAATGATATTTTGGTTCTTATTCTCACTTCAAAATCCTATCTTGTTAAGTATTTTGCTCACTTGAAAGATCTAGAGAGCAAAGGAGCAAGGTTGAAGAAGATGATGGCTTTTTTTAAGGAAGAAGAGAAAAGATTAACTCATGAAAGAAAATAGAAAATATATGTATTTATATTTTCCTCTTCTCATCTCCAACCATGGTTAAATGATAAAGATATTATTTAATTTGAGTTTAAAACATAGAAGGAAAGTTTAATCCATGGTTAAGAGTAAGTGAATATGGTTATGTTAAGGAAGGATGTAGAAACAAACAATGAATTATCCTTTTCTTCTTTTCTTTTGTTTTAACAAAAAATTAAATAATAATCCATATATTCAACCATGGTGTGAGTCTTATATTGCCACCATTTTCAATGTGTAATCAACCATGAAGGATGATGTATGTATGTATGTATGTATGCACATCCATATGTGCATGAATCTAAAAAGAAAGCATACATGCATGCATACATCCATCAAACACAAGAAAGGATTTCTAGTGAGAAACTAATGGTTAAATGATAAATAAACACTTGATTTATCAATCCGGCCATATCACATACGACCCCACCAAAAGCACCCCACCAAAAGCAAGCCGCCCGATCAATATACGGTATCCTATACGCCCATTTTAACCGGGTCCATGCGCATATCGCATACGCGCACCACAACGTTTCGCCTGGACTAGGTAACTCCTTTGTGGGACTCTAAGACTCATCAATACGCTGGCAGTGGGTGATGATCATATCAAGCACCCCCAAGCCGCAAGCGGTCAGCTAAACGTAATGGCCACCCGGGTATTGAGCGATTAGAAGAAAACAAGCGAACCTGCTACAACTCCCATCGAGCCAACCGGCAACACTACCGTATAGTCCGGTCTCTTCGTCAGATATGCTGCATATCGAGCCTAGGGATGGTCACGTCGACCCCAATAACTCAATAAGTCGTGCCGGTGAATGGTCTATAACAGATCGAGAAACTACTGATAACACTTATCAGCAAATCTCAGCAACCCTGGCCAGGGACTTACTGATATAACCAGTCGGGCACAGCACAGCATCAACTCCTAAAACCGGGAGAGATGAAACCCCTCCTATCGCTCATCGCCTTCGTGTGTCTCGGGACTGTACCCAACGGCCACCTGTTTGCACGACTCAGTAGAGCCGTGGTAGGGTGGCAATCAAAGTACAGTGGGAGAACACACAAGACTTTATGACGATCTCGGGTCTACAGACTAACCTGTACCAGTGTCACCTGAGAACTGCTATCCGACGATAGATATAATTTCATATAGGAGTTCTCGGTGAGTCCGTCCAGTGTACCCAGTCACCACTGAGCACCCGTATACGATCTCGATGTCAAACATCGATGAATGTGAGAACATTCATCGCCCATCGTATGGGTCTAGTATCATATACTCTAGTCTACTCTGGTATATCAATGCCCCGTCTTGATATACCTATGACTAGGGACATTCCAGGATATACTTATAAACTACAGATGTCCCACTAGTATGATCTCCATCATAATCACAGTAGTCAAGCCGATATCCTCAGGGCTTTATCAGCGTGTATGAATGAATAAAAGCATGATCAAATCAACATGTCAGATAAAGAAGAACCAGATACCATACTATCATGTCGAGCAAGAATGTATACTGAATATATATATATATATATATATATATACATGTACAAATACATCCACTATCAAATAATGGCCTCTAGGGCATACATATATCCAACAATCTCCCACTTGTACTAAGGCCAGTTATTGGCGTATCTCATACCCAACATCTCAAAAAGTCGCTCATGCTGCGGCTGAGGGAGGGCCTTGGTGAATGGATCCGCTGCGTTATTCTTTGTGTCTACTCTCCTAATCTCGATCTCGCGGCGATCTCCAATCTCCCGGATCAAATGAAAACGCCTCAGGATGTGTCTGGACCGCTGATGGGATCTGGGCTCCTTGGCTAACGCCATAACTCCATTATTATCACAATACAAAGGTATTGGATCAATAATGATTGGAACTACTCCTAGCTCCGAGACGAACTTCTTCATCCAGACGGCTTCCTTGGCGGCATCATTCGCAGCAATGTACTCAGCTTTCATCGTAGAGTCTGCAACGGTATCCTGTTTGGAACTTTTCCAACTTACCGCCCCTCCATTGAGGGTAAATACAAACCCAGAGATAGATTTGCTGTCATCCTTATCGCTCTGGAAGCTCGAATCGGTAAAGGCCTCCATTTGGAGATCTCCATTACCATACACCAAGAACAATTCTTTAGTCCTTCGTAAGTACTTAAGAATGTTCTTCACAGCTGTCCAGTGATTCACCCCTGGGTTGGATTGATACCTGCTTACAACACTAAGTGCATAAGCTACATCTGGACGTGTACATAACATCGCATACATTATAGATCCTACTGCCGAAGCATAGGGTATAACGCTCATGCGAGCTCTCTCTTCATCGGTCTTTGGGTAAGAGTCCTTGGAGAGAGTGATCCCATGGCAAGCGGGTAAGGCACCCCGCTTGGAGTCTTCTATACTAAACCTTTTTAGGATGGTGTTAATGTACCTGGTTTGGGACAATCCCAATAACCTTTTGGATCTATCCCTATAGATCCTTATGCCCAGAATGTATGTGGCATCACCCAGGTCCTTCATGGAGAACCTTAGTGATAAGAAAGATTTGACCGACTGTAGCATAGGAATATCATTTCCTATCAGAAGAATGTCGTCCACGTACAATACGAGGAATGTGACAACTCTCCCTACAGCCTTCTTATAAACACAAGGTTCATCTGGATTTTTGATGAAATCAAACTCTTTGATGACATCATCGAAACAGATGTTCCAACTCCGTGATGCCTGCTTCAACCCATATATGGATTTAAGCAATTTACATGCTTTCTCGCTGCTCCCACTGTCAATGAAGCCCTCTGGCTGATCCATATAAACGCATTCTTCTAAATTTCCATTTAGGAATGCGGTTTTAACGTCCATCTGCCAGATTTCATAGTTGTAGTGAGCAGCAATAGCAAGTAGGATCCGAATGGATTTAAGCATGGCTACGGGAGAAAAAGTCTCGTCATAGTCCAAACCTGGTCTTTGACGAAAACCCTTCGCCACAAGTCTTTGTTGGAGATAGTGCCCTCAGACTCAATTATTGGATCACAGGCACGTGATTGCAATGATTGAGGGAGGACCTATCCCGGCAGAACAGTCTTACTCGAGATGATAGTATGCTATCTGGTTTATCTTTATCATCATGTACTGCTTTAGGTGACCTGACAGGTCGCTATTACACGTTGATAGAGCCCCTAGGATTCTTGCTTGACGACCAGCAGTATGATGGCGATCATACACGTGGGAGCTGGGGTCTATAAGCACATCCTTAAAAGGTCCCTAGTCGTGGGAGTTTCGAGACTGGGCATCGATACTCCATTAGTAGACTAGTGTATATAGTCGAGACCCCGACGAGGGGCGGTGGCCGGTCTCACAAGCCACTAGTGTCAGTTGATTCACCTAAGATGTATACAGGTGCTCATTAGGTTATGAGTACACCGGACAGGACTCGCCGGGAACCTGCTAGTTGGGATTATACCAGACGTCAGATAGCAGTTCCCTGGTGACATGTGTACAGGTTAGTTCATCGACCTGAGATCGTCATTTGTCTCGTGTGAGTTCCCACTGTGCTTTGATTACTACCCTACCACGGCTCAAAGGAGTCGTGCAAACAGGTTTTAGTTGGGTACAGTCCCGAGCCACATGGAGGCAGTGAGCGGATCTTCAGGGGTTCGTCTCTCCCGGTATTGGGGGTGAGGTCGCGCTGTGTCTAGGAGAACCATTACGCAAAGCCCTCGGCCGAGGCAGGAGATTTACTGGTAGGTATTCCAGTAGTATCTCAGGGCGTTCTGGGCTACACTCCTACACGACTTGTACCGCCTTTGGGGGTCTGACTTTTACCAACCCCCTAGGCCCGCCATGCGATGCTCATAGACGAACGGACCGGACTGTACGGATATTGTCACTGACAGGCTCAGTAGGGTGTCAGGATGAGTTCGCTCATCGACGTCCCTTTTGGTCAATAGCTGGTGGCCCGTCACGTATTGGCTTATACCTCTGACGTGCTAGTGGTTAAATCCACAGCCATAGTATTGACGAGTCTTTAGAGTCCACCACACATTCAGTTACTCAGCTTTCGGGCGAAACGCTGTAGAAGCCGTATGGAGATATGGCAGGGTCCGATCAGATACGTGCGGTATTGCACGGATCAGGATCGGACGGTTTGTACTTGTGGCCGTATGGATATATGGCAGGGTTCGATCAGATACGTGCGGTATTGCACGGATCAGGATCGGACGGATATTACTAGCCGGTTTTGGTTTAAGCCGGATCCTAGTATAGTACAGTGTAGTTTTTGTCTCTTTGCATTTGTATCCGGACGGAATACAGATGCGGGTGTGTATGCACAGTATCGGGGTTTTCCTGTAATTTATTACGGGACCAGTTTTCTGGAGTTGCCAGTTTGCATTCCGTTCCGGCCGGTTTTCCTTTGTTCTTTCCCGGCCGGACCTTTTTGATGGAGGGTGTTATTTGCAAGTTTGCAAATAACACATTGTGGAGGGGTTTCATGCAAATGTTTTGATTATGAAGGCATCTTTTCTTTTCCACCATCACTTGCATTTAAGAGAGGGTATGGGTTTGATGTAAGTTTATTATGATGATGTTTTGTTTGTGGTCACCTCTTGCTTTATCCTACACTCACCTCCCTTCATGAGTTTTGTTTTTCCCTCCACCATTTCCTAGCAAGCTTGGCCGGCCATAAAAAAGAGAGGGGAGAAAAATGAGAGAGGTTCATTTTGATTTGGTGTGGGAAATTCATCATCCATCTCATTTTTCCATTGCTACCAAAATCCCCAAGTTCATTTCTCAACCTCATTCCTCCATCAAGGCAACATAACCCAAAAGAGACAAAGCACTACACATTCTACAGCAAATCTTGGGCGCTTCAGCTAGCCAACTTCGGGCCCGAGTTGCCTCGGTATTGAGGTGGGAGCCCGTAAAAGATACAGACGATGTGGTGCCCTTCCGGCAAGGATGCGACGACCGGAGTTTCCGCGGGAGATCGGGACGACGACGAGAAGACCGGAAGACTCGGATCACTTGGTATATCTCTCACCCTTTCTCTTGTTAGCTAGTATCGGTTAATGGTTACGATCCGGGTATATTGTCCGCGGTAGCGCCAGTTTAAAAGTTAAGAAAATTTTGATTCCGCATTTTGGCCTCGGATTGACGGCCGGGGCGCTGCCGTGGCGCAACATGGTATCAGAGCCACGCCATTAACCTTGCCTAGCTTGTTCTAATGTGTTTTACTTATCCGATCGACCAAAATTCCAAAATCAGCGTTTTGCATGCATCAGTTTTCTGTCGATTTTTTCCGGGCTCGAAAATTTTTTCAGGTTGTAGAAAATTGATGTACATGAAGTTCTAAGAAAACTGCAAAAATTTGGTAAGCTGATCCTTCCAGAGGACCGCGGAACCGCGGCAATGACCCCTCTTTTGCCGCGGTTCCGCCGCAGGATGTTCCCTTCATTTTACAATTTTTTTGCAGTGGGCTTTTGGGCTTAAGATAGGGGTTTTGGAATATTAAAATTGGGCCCAGAATTTCTGTGAGTGCTACAGTATTACTTGGGGGCCCACTTGTTAATTTTTGATCGATTGGATATTTTAAACACATTATTTCACAGTATTTACATTATATCTGCGACCGTGAATGTCACTTGATCGGTAAATCCTGTCTAACTGCTATAGCCCGGTTAGACGGATTTGCGAACGTGACTTTCACGTTGATGTTCTGCGTTTATGCTGTGATGTTGCGGATCGGTCGTGGGGATAGCCTGGATGCAATGTTAGTACAGTTTTGTTTTTTATGTACATTTGATATTGCGGGGTGAGCGTCCGACATGTGGACTGCCGTCACTGCCTGTTTGTATTATTCTTTTAGGGCACGGCCTGGTTGCGGTCGATGTACCCGTTGTATGTATATTTTACTTTCTGTACTAGGATTGCCCCGCGGTGGGGTGCACGGATAGCCGGGTTCTGGAGGGCAACAAGCCCGCATCTCATGGCATTGGGACGGAGGGGGCTTCACTCCAGGATTGGCGGGCTATTCGCCGCACTCGTAGGGGGTACAGGTTGACCCAGGAGGGGTGCCCGAGTTACCGGATTCCGTGAAGTGCTGGGTGGTCCATTCACGTTGCTGAAGGGGGCTGCCTCGCTTCAGGTTTTGGCGGGTGACTTGCCGCGCCCGTAGGGGTCTAGGTTTTCATTGCACAGGCTATCCACACGACCAGGGGAACGTCGGGTTTCAGCAGCGGCTCTGTGAAACCCGAGGCTTCCAGATATCTGTATTGTTCTGTGATGCTGCATATTTCTGTGATGTTGCATTTTATCACGCCTTGAGCGAAACATAATATATATTAGTAGATGTTGTATATGTTTTACATCCGCGCTAGTCCAGTCCCCGCTCTGTCGTTAGTTAGCTAACCTAACGGGTAATGACGGGACCCAGTGGCGAATGCGGATGGCATATACGTACATCAGTATATTTTCGTTCTTTGTGGTGTGATCAATTGATGGGACTGCGTTGATTCGGATCAATGCAAGCTAAACAAACCTATTCTGATGTTGTTGGAACATTTTTCAAAAAGCTGTTATTGCAAGGACGTTCACTTTTGTTTTGCATCGTGGTATTCATTTGGAATATCCTGCTCTTCAGTAGACGAGGCAAGGGCCGAGATCCCTTCACCGGGAGTGACCCCTTGGACAGAAGTTTGCGTCAGGGCATTAACTTCACTATAGCCGATTACTTTTGCTTTGCATCGTGGTATTCAGTTGGAATATCCTGCACCTCATTCTACGGGGAAAGAGCCGAGATCCCTTCACCGGGAGTGACCTCTTTAGTAAAGGTTTTCGTCACTATATTTTTATAAAAAGTTATGCAGTTCCTTCAACGATATCAAGTTCATTACGTTAAAGGTTTTTCGCCAAAAACCAGTCGTAGCCCTCCGTCATTTCTTACAAGTATTACTTAGTATTCGTGCTGCGTTTGTTGACTGTGTCAAGGCGTAGTGTGCGATAGCTAAGTAGTGTTTGTTTGCAGCATATTAATGGGATTGGTTAGGACAGTCGTGCGGCCTTGTTGACTGTGTCAAGGGCTCGTACGGGTGGGTTTAATGCAATCCAGGATAATGACGGGCTGAACTTGACTAGGACTCTTTGATTTGTTGACTGTGTCAAGGTCACTTGGGTCCTAGGGGTAAAAATCACATCGGGAGTTTCAAAAGAACTGAAACTTGCCAGACATACGCATACCTTCTGGAGTGTGGTGACGTGAGTGGATTCCGTCACATTATCATGCGATGATAGTTGGATCCCGATTCCCACTGATGAGTTGGTTTACTCCTCGGGTGATCCCGACTAGTTCTTCTTTCAGGTTTGGAGGAGAATTTGACGGTACAGTGGGAGGTTTCCTGATTAGATAAAGTGATAACCATTCTGATCTAGGTTAGAGTGCACGCTGAGTGTTTCTTTTCTCTCTCTCTTTGGCAGCAACCATTGACCCGACCCTGGACTATGACTCAGTGACCAAGTTGACCGAACCTTCTTAACACTGGCTTTTGGATTGTCAGAGTTGCAGACCTCGTTGCCACTCCTACTTTTACCCTTTTCTCCAGGACACCCCGTATTACTACGAACGTCCACTTCCATTGGACAAAACCATCGTATGGTTAGATACGAACTCGAAGGAATTTATTCGAGGATGGTTTCCGGTTCTGGAGAAAACGAATAGGACTATTCAGTTGTCTTTTCTTTTTACCTTCTCTCAGGTTGCGAGTACTCCTTGGTTTAGGAGATAGTACACCTATTATGCAAATTGGATAGTCTTCTTCCAAACCTTAGGCTGGTGCCGAACGGCGGGGAATGAAGAAAACCAATTAGCATAACGATGGTGTACAGAAGGTATTAAGTTAAGACAAAGTAAGGGATTAGTAAGAGGGCAAAGTAAATTGCGACTGCTATTCACGACCAAACCGAGTATATCTTCGCCAAACCTAAATCACCTTTGTATTTCTCCAGGACACTCCGTATCACTACGAAGATCCACAGTTTATTTGGATAATCCATCGTATGGTTATATACGAACTCGAAAGGAACTTGTTCCAGTTCGGGGATGGATTCTGGTCCAGGAGAAATAGGAATAAGGTTTATTCGGTTGTCTTTTATCTTCACCTTCTCTCGCATTGCGAGTGCTCCTAGGATTAGGATAGTACATCCATTATGCTTATTGGATAGTCTTCTTCCAAACCATAGGCTGGTGCCGAACGGTAGGGAAGGAAGAAAACCATTTGGCCTAAGGGGTGTGCAGAAGGTAATGACTAAAGACATATAAAGGGATTTGGAGAGGTGGCAAAGAATTATACGGTTATAGTTGTGAATCTGGATAATGGAAGAGGCATTACTAAGAATACAGGAATACCCCACCGAAACATTTCAATGTTTCAGTTTCACTGTGTAATGTTAAAAGAAAACTGATTTCCCGATTAGATACTTACTCCAAGGTATGTATTTACCAGGTATGATTCTCACATCTGTATGGTTTTACAGATGATGAGTGGGAGTAAGTTATTGGGGATTAGGTGACCATCCTCATTATATCGGGATTCGTTGTAATTGGTGATATTTGAGGAGATCACATGGGCTGTTTGCCGGTCGGCAAATATTTGGTTTTGAATATCCGCTGTTGTGCACCAATTTCAAATTGATATATCTGTACGTCTATTTTCATGAAGTGAGATATACCTTTTGATATTATGTCGATGACATTTACCTATATCAGTGGATGGTTAGGTAAGGAGCATCAAACAGCGGTGTAATTCTTCTTAACCATAAGTACAGTTTTCAACCTACGACGCACAGTGAAAGAGTTGTTAGACTCAGCGGACTTATACAGAGTATTGTATGTTGTCCAGTGTCCATTAGGACAGAGGGGTTGGTCCTCATACTATATTCTGTTTACTTTTAACTTCTCTAGTTCTTAGACATGTGTTTCGTAGAAACACAGGGTCTAAGTTTTGAGGAGTTATAGGTATTTGAATAGAATAGAGTACCAGGTGTAGCAAGTATCGGGATTCTTCAAAGTGATCGAAGATGTAGATACTTGTGTATGGTATTCAGTTGATAGTAATGATAAAGAGAAATTGCTTCTCTTTCAGGTTACTCATAATTGGAAGCATTCCTAAGTTGAGTAACGCTGATCGGCCTCCTTCTATTTAGTTGACATGCACTGGAGATAGCTGCATGATTTGAATCTAGTTCTTTTAAATCAGTGCCTCTGGTTCTATATTGGATATAGAACAGTTCATATCTTAACGATGTTAAGGTACGGGGAGTTGTCCGGCTTATGAATAAAACCAGACACTGGACAACTCAAGGCACGTTTCTGTAATGGCTGTTTGTGGGTTGACCCAGGCTATGACGAGGGTTGACTTTCTACCATCTGGAAGATCAATAGTGATATTGTTCTTAACTCGCCACATTTTAAAAAGAAATGGTTATTTTTCAGAAAACAGTAGTGGGAGTATGGTAGAACTGGAAGCGATTCCAGAACCGCAAACGATTACTGAAGATTTGATAAGGAACCTAAAGATTCAATCTGATTTGACATTCCATTGGCTACTCCGTAGATAAGGTGGGTAACTTCAGGCACCCGAGAGGTACTCCGGTAGCCTCAAGGACGGTGACAGGGAAGTTCTTGTTTACCCACACTTGCCATTGTTGTTGTTCCAGGCTGCGAGACCCGGCAGGAGGATGAGTATAGCGTCGTTCTAAACTAGCTTTAGAAGTGCACGTCTATATGACTCTGCCAGAGGGTTGTCGTAGTCAGTGGGAGCAGCGGAAGCATTGGTGGACATCAGGCTTATGTCTATAGACTAAAGCAGATATAGCGGAGATAGATCATCTATTTCTGATGTGACAGTCATAGGTTTGACGTCATCAAAATAGGGGATGGATCTGTTAAGAAGGTAGTAGGGTGTGATGTCCTGGTTTTGGATGACATACACAGAGTAGGAAAGGAAACTCCTATAATACGATCGGTTATACTTTGGTTGTCACACAGTGGTTTTTCCACACAGGACTTGGATATTATATCAGACATTCTGGTTACTAGATCTATGGTTTTAGATCTAGATTTGGGTGGTTTCCTAATCTGGGTACCTTGACAGCATTCTATGAGTATTTAGAATGGACGACTCCTGGCATGCTAGTGTACCTGCAGGTGATGGAGTCATCCTCTCTAAAGGTGTCTTACAGACTAAAGGGGAGAGGGATACGCATGATTGACAGATCACTTGCTTAGGCAATTGAGTCAATCATGAGATGTCAAGTACCACACCAGATGTTGTTCTTGCAGTAGGTGCAATAAGTTGATATTAATCCAATCCTGGAGAAACAGTCGGAAGATGTTTTAGAACATAAGTTGATGTTCTAGGGATATGATAACGACAGCCTCTTTTAGGAGACGGTTATCATTCCAGGCTTCCAAGGTGACATGGATGGCAGAGTGGCTGTCAGAGTTATAGTTTCTCCTTCTGACGAGGGGCAGTATTTTGGACAGGTGGTCCAAGGCAATACTGAGGGAGGCATGGCGCTGGGTACTGATTAAGTTCAGTTATCGATACAGTCTAAGAAGTTTGGATTTGGAGTTCATTTATAAGCTAGGTCCCATCAGATATCCAGACATACTCTTAGACAGGCATTGCTCATTTCGAGAGATGGTTTTCTCTGCGAACTTGAGATATAGAGAGACATAGAAAGAAACATCACAGTGGATCCACTCACTGAGGCTATTCCTCGAACGCAATAGTTTCGCAAACGAGCTTTGTGAGACTGACTAGTAGAGGAGTTGGGTGTTCGGTATCACACGGGCTGTGAGTATGCGACATCGCAATAATTAGCCTTGAGTGCAAGTGGGAGATTGTTGGAGATAGTGCCCTCAGAGTCAATTATTGGATCACAGGCACGTGATTGCAATGATTGAGGGAGGACCTATCCCGGCAGAACAGTCTTACTCGAGATGATAGTTGCTATCTGGTTTATCTTTATCATCGTGTACTGCTTTAGGTGACCTGACAGGTCGCTATTACATGTTGATAGAGCCCCTAGGATTCTTGCTTGACGACCAGCAGTATGATGGCGATCATACACGTAGGAGCTGGGGTCTATAAGCACATCCTTAAAAGGTCCCTAGTCGTGGGAGTTTCGAGACTGGGCATCGATACTCCATTAGTAGACTAGTGTATACAGTCGAGACCCCGACGAGGGGCGGTGGCCGGTCTCACAAGCCACTGGTGTCAGTTGATTCACCTAAGATGTATACAGGTGCTCATTAGGTTATAAGTACACCGGACAGGACTCGCCGGGAACCTGCTAGTTGGGATTATACCAGACGTCAGATAGCAGTTCCCTGGTGACATGTGTACAGGTTAGTTCATCGACCTGAGATCGTCATTTGTCTCGTGTGAGTTCCCACTGTGCTTTGATTACTACCCTACCACGGCTCAAAGGAGTCGTGCAAACAGGTTTTAGTTGGGTACAGTCCCGAGCCACATGGAGGCAGTGAGCGGATCTTCAGGGGTTCGTCTCTCCCGGTATTGGGGGTGAGGTCGCGCTGTGTCTAGGAGAGCCATTACGCAAAGCCCTCGGCCGAGGCAGGAGATTTACTGGTAGGTATTCCAGTAGTATCTCAGGGCGTTCTGGGCTACACTCCTACACGACTTGTACCGCCTTTGGGGGTCTGACTTTTACCAACCCCCTAGGCCCGCCATGCGATGCTCATAGACGAACGGACCGGACTGTACGGATATTGTCACTGACAGGCTCAGTAGGGTGTCAGGATGGGTTCGCTCATCGACGTCCCTTTTGGTCAATAGCTGGTGGCCCGTCACGTATTGGCTTATACCTCTGACGTGCTAGTGGTTAAATCCACAGCCATAGTATTGACGAGTCTTTAGAGTCCACCACACATTCAGTTACTCAGCTTTCGGGCGAAACGCTGTAGAAGCCGTATGGAGATATGGCAGGGTCCGATCAGATACGTGCGGTATTGCACGGATCAGGATCGGACGGTTTGTACTTGTGGCCGTATGGATATATGGCAGGGTTCGATCAAATACGTGCGGTATTGCACGGATCAGGATCGGACGGATATTACTAGCCGGTTTTGGTTTAAGCCGGATCCTAGTATAGTACAGTGTAGTTTTTGTCTCTTTGCATTTGTATCCGGACGGAATACAGATGCGGGTGTGTATGCACAGTATCGGGGTTTTCCTGTAATTTATTACGGGACCAGTTTTCTGGAGTTGCCAGTTTGCATTCCGTTCCGGCCGGTTTTCCTTTGTTCTTTCCCGGCCGGACCTTTTTGATGGAGGGTGTTATTTGCTAGTTTGCAAATAACACATTGTGGAGGGGTTTCATGCAAATGTTTTGATTATGAAGGCATCTTTTCTTTTCCACCATCACTTGCATTTAAGAGAGGGTATGGGTTTGATGTAAGTTTATTATGATGATGTTTTGTTTGTGGTCACCTCTTGCTTTATCCTACACTCACCTCCCTTCATGAGTTTTGTTTTTCCCTCCACCATTTCCTAGCAAGCTTGGCCGGCCATAAAAAAGAGAGGGGAGAAAAATGAGAGAGGTTCATTTTGATTTGGTGTGGGAAATTCATCATCCATCTCATTTTTCCATTGCTACCAAAATCCCCAAGTTCATTTCTCAACCTCATTCCTCCATCAAGGCAACATAACCCCAAAGAGACAAAGCACTACACATTCTACAGCAAATCTTGGGCGCGTCGGCTAGCCAACTTCGCGCCCGAGTTGCCTCGGTATTGAGGTAGGAGCCCGTAAAAGATACAGACGATGTGGTGCCCTTCCGGTAAGGATGCGACGACCGGAGTTTCCGCGGGAGATCGGGACGACGACGAGAAGACCGGAGGACTCGGATCACTTGGTATATCTCTCACCCTTTCTCTTGTTAGCTAGTATCGGTTAATGGTTACGATCCGGGTATATTGTCCGTGGTAGCGCCAGTTTAAAAGTTAAGAAAATTTTGATTCCGCATTTTGGCCTCGGATTGACGGCCGGGGCGCTGCCGTGGCGCAACAGTCTTGCCTTATAGGTCTCTACCTGCCCATCTACACCAATCTTTCTTTTAAAAATCCATTTGCACCCTACAGGTTTTACCCCAGGGGGTACAACGTCCAAAGTCCATACTTTGTTGCTGTACATAGACTCCATTTCGGATCTCATGGCATCCAGCCACTTCACAGAGTCTCCACTCATGATAGCTTGCTGAAAGCTGGTAGGATCATCATCATCCATGATGCAGTCTTCTCCGTTACCATCAATGAGGAAACCGTAGTACCTCTCCGGTGGGAGAGAAGTCCTACCAGACCTACGGAGTGGCCGAGGTTCCTCAGTTTCTATTGCAACAGCTGGTTCAACCAAATCGTCATTTGTAGTTTGTGTCTCTAGAACCTCTTCTAGATCCACCACCTTGCCATTATCTTTATCTGTGAAAAACTCTTTTTCCAAGAATGTGGCATGCTGAGAAACAAACACCTTTTGTTCCTCTTTGTGGTAGAATAGATATCCATAAGAGTTCTTTGGATATCCCACAAAGTTACACATGACTGATCGTGTCTCGAGTTTATCCGGATTCTGCTTTTTAACATAGGCCGGGCAACCCCAAATCTTAATTCTCTTAAGAGATGGTCTCTTCCCATGCCATATCTCATATGGCGTGGTAGACACGGTTTTGGTTGGAACCCTATTTAGTAGACACGCTGCAGTCTCCAATGCATGCCCCCAAAACGAGATGGGTAACTCAGCATCACTCATCATGGAACGGACCATATCTAATAGGGTCCGATTCCGTCGTTCTGACACACCGTTGTGCTGTGGTGTATAAGGAGGAGTGAGCTGAGAGAGAATCCCATTCTCTTTTAGGAAGTTTGCAAATTCTGTACTGAGATACTCACCACCTCGATCTGATCGAAGCATCTTGATACTCAAGCCGGTTTGTTTTTCTACTTCTTGTTTATATTCAATGAATTTCTCGAAAGCTTCAGACTTGTGCTTTAATAAAAATACATGACCGAATCTTGAGAAATCGTCAGTGAACGTAATGAAGTATGAAAAACCGCCTCTAGCCTGTATAGACATTGGCCCACATACATCACTATGTATGAGGCCTAGGAGCTCAGTAGCTCTTTCTTCGTGTCCGGTAAACGGAGTTTTGGTCATTTTACCCTTCATACAAGACTGGCAAGTCGCATAAGATTTATATTCAAAAGAATTTAAATATCCATCTTTGTGTAACTTTTTTAGTCTTGTTTCGTTAATATGACCAAGTCTACAGTGCCAAAGAAAAGCTTCATTTAATTCTGAAAGTTTTCTTTTATTAGTGTGTTGTATACTGAAAACTGTGTGTTGATTTAGGATGTATATCCCGTTATTTAGCGTACCATACCCAACCAACATTTGATTCAGGTGAATGTTCATAACATTGTTCTGCAATACAAAATTATATCCTTCATTGTCTAACAAAGAAACAGATATTATATTACAAAGCATACTTGGTACAAAATAACATGGGTTCAAAACCAAAATACATCCAGATGGCAACCCCAAGTGATACTCTCCCACTGCGACTGTATGTACATTGGAACCATTTCCAACGCGGAGAGTATGGTCACCTGTCTTCAAAACTTTGCTATTTCTCAGCCCCTGCATAGAATTGCAAATGTGGGAACCTGAACCGGTATCCAATACCCAGGAAGCAGAGTTTATTGAAAAACAGTTTTCTGTCACAAACGTACCTGAAGCAGAAGCATCCCCATGCTTCTTCTTGAGATTTAAGTACTCCGTGCAGTTGCGCTTCCAATGTCCTGTCTTGTGGCAATGAAAACATTCGCCTTTCCCCGAGTCTCCAGCTTTGGACTTTTCCTTTCCCTTCACCTTTTTAACTCCACCCTTAGGATTTGTGGGCTTCTTCTTTTTCTTTCCCTTGCCTTAGCTTTCGGGCGAGAAGAGGAAGACTGTCCAACAGTCATAACGGGAGTTTTTACTGACTTCATAGTGCTCTCTGCACTCCTTAACATATTAAGGAGTTCAGGTAGCTCCTTCTCCATGCCATGCATGTTGAAGTTAACTATGAATTGAGCAAAGGTGGAGGGGAGGGACTGCAGAATAATATCTGTATATTGTTCATTGTCCATAGTCCATCCAAGGTCCTCAAGCTCTTCTATAAGAGCTATCATCTTTAGAATATGGTCTCCTATTGGTGTGCCGGGGGCCATTCGCATCTAAAACAATTTCTTTGATGCTTCGTATCGCAATACGCGGGATTGCTCTCCATACAACTCCTTTGTATGGAGCAATATGGCGTGAATGTCCATATTCTTGTGCTGCTTTTGATGTGTGGTGTTCATCGATGCAAGCGCGAGGCATTTGGCCGTGGCACAGTCAGCATCCTATGTCTTGCGGACTTCAATATCCGCAACTGAGGATTTTGGGCCTGGGACGGGCGGGGCTGGAGCCGTGAGGACATATGATACCTTATCATATGTCAAGGCAATGTTCAAATTCCTCAGCCAGTCTTTATAATTGGTCCCATTCAGTTTATTTTTATCTAGTAGAAGCTTGAGTCCAGTCATGGGTATCTGCCATTAAGAGAGAGAAAAGAATACACTCAGCGAAAGCTCTTGCATAGATCAGATTGGTTATTATCTTGTCTAATCGATGTTTCCCACTGCTTTAATCGAGTTTTTCCTTCAAATCTTAAAAAGAAAAACTAGCCAGGATTAATTACAGTCTACAACTTCGCTAACCGTTCAGCCAGGCCAGTGTCGGTACTTGAGGGAGGTTCCCCGTGCTTTCGCATGGATCTAATTAAAGTAAACCTCGTTTTCCCAGAGGCGTAGCCCCGTTAACACCTTTCTAGACACCTAATGAGTCAGCTAATTGTAAACTGTAAAACTCTCCTAGGAGCAACTATTGCCCACAGTGGGATCAGGATCCAACCATCAAATGGAAGGTATGCAATCTCATTGCAAATTTCAACTATTGAAATTCCCAATGTGGTTTTTACCCCTAGCACTCGTGACCTTGGCTAAGGTCAACAAATCACGAGTACTAATCAAGCTCAACCCATCATTTCTTGATTAATTAGACCTGTTCACATGACCCTTGGCTAAGGTCAACAAAGTCATATGCCCGTCCTAATTAATCTGCATCATATGCATTCGTAGGAAGACATCACTTAGCTACCGTACACTACGCCTTGGCTAAGGTCAACAAACGTAGCACGAATACTAAGTACTCTACTTCCTAAAATGACGGAGGGTTGCGGATGATTTTTAAGAAAATCTTTGACGCTTTGAACTTGATATCGTTGTAGAATCAAATGGTTTTCAAAAGGAGTGGCTTAAGCTCCGCAGTTTTGAAATATAGCTTTTTCATAAATAGCCGAGTGATTTTTAAATCCGATTCTACAACATCTTTTTAGGTTTATTTTCTTTACATTAATCACATTAATGTAATCCCGTCATTTAAGTCCTTAAGCCAATCACAGAAAAGAAACGAAAATAACACGTACGCTTATGCCATCCGCATTCGCCGCAATGTTCCGTTATGCACCGTTAGGTTACTTAACTAACGGCATACCAGGACGGGACTAGCGCGGGTGTAAAACATAAGCAACGTCTACTATATATCATATATATATAATATGTCATTCGTCTCAGATATCACAGAACACAGGCAGCAGAAACATAGATATAATATGGGATATACTAGGACGTCCGTATTTAGTATTTAGCCAAAATAGAAAATACGGATTCCACAGTCGCGATGAATAGCCAAGCCCACACCCTAGATCCCTACGAGAGCGGCAAGCGACCCTACCAATTCTGGAGTTTAGGAGACCCGGTCTCGACTCCTCGAGATGACCTCCCACTGAACCCCAAAACCCGGTCACCTGTGCTCCTCTCCTTAGGTCCATCCTAATACGGAAAAGTAAATAATATACGACACTGGTGGCATCAAGCTCAACCCGGAAGTGCCCCAAATAAAAGAATATTACATTACATTTGAATTTACATGAATGAAAATATAAAACTCTCATTTCACATAAAACCCCCAGGCTATTCAATCGCGACAATCTTGCACATCATATCTCAGCAACACATAATATCTCATATCATCAACGTAAGTAAGTATGCATACACCGATTATCGTCGACGTATAGCAACGACAATCGGCAATACCACCACATACTACACTTACGGTCACAGAAAAGAAAGTGTAAAACTGCAATATTTGGAATCCACATTCTCTTTAGACATCGTAAATGCGAAATATCACATACTTCGTATTTCATGTCTAGTAATATGAATTCCACACATTGCATCACATTCCAGATAATTAGACAGTATTAAAGTTTTCGAACGAATGATCAAATACCCAAAATTCCCTAAAGCTCAACACTTGAGCGGAGTTCAAAAACCTGGAGTGTAATACAGTAGTAGCGGTCCAGCCGTAGAAGGGTCAAACCAACGCCTCACATGTGGCACGCCGTACTGCCCCAAACCCTAAGGTTCAAAGGGCAATTCAAGACGGTCACATAATCGAGTTAAGGTTTATTGTCTTCTAGAGGGTCTACCACAAAACTTGTACGTATCTCCAAAATATTTAAACCCCGTGAAAAGTGAGCAAATGATACTCGTTCGAACACTTCAATACTTTCTAATTTACCCAGAAAAGACATGAAATCAAAATTCCGATCGAATCATCGAGTCCAAAACCATCTCCAGAATATACAGTACTGGATTCAGATTAAACATACCTAAAACAATATACAAGCAGTAATAGGAATTACTGTGCAAATAGGAAGCCATGAAGCCTCTGTACGGCCGCGGAGTCGCGGCCTAAGCAAGGATTTGCCGCGGTTCCGCGGCGGCTTGTACAGATCATGGCTTCGTATTTCACAGCGTTTCTTATATTTTCCTGCTGTATTTTTTAAGTATTTTTAATTCAGAAAAACAACAGATTTTGAAAAATGTCCAGAGAGGGTCCCGAAATACCGTATTTTGATCCGATCGGAGTTTTTACTTCGTAAAAGTGTCGCCTAATTTTCTAGATCGGCTCTGATACCAATGTTAGGTTTACCTAGCACCCTATGAAAGGTTTGGAAGTATCACATGTGTAGGGTTCCTAGGCACTCTAATGGAGTCTCACAAGGCATCAACCATGCCAATTTCTAATTTTACGGTGCCGAGAAACCCTAGACTACGGATCATTAACTAGAAAACAAGGCGATGCAAGCAAATAAACGGAAATATAGCTAAAGGGAAGGGGATACAACCTTTGTAGATCCGGTCCTCCACCTCCTAGGCTCCGTGATGAAGTCCCCTCGCTGTCCATATCGGATCCTGGACTCTAGCATCGGCTTCATCGGAGAATGGGCGGGCTAGGTCATCGACTACGATGCCGAAGATGATCTACGTCGAGGCATCACAAGATCAAGCTCTCACTTCATCAAGTCATGAAATCTTGTGAAGGAAACACCCTATACTACTTGGCAAGAGGTAGAGGATGAAGAAATAAAAGGTGGGTTCACTTTAGAATTGGATTTCTCACATGTTTTCATCACTTGCCATTGATGTAGCAAGCTTTCTTCATGGAAGAAGAAGATGAAGAAGAAGAAGATGATATATATCATAAGTGTTTTAAAATAAAAACAATATGATACTTATCATAATCTCAACCATGGTTTAGTGTAGAGATTTAACTAAGGTTAGATGAGTGGTTAGGGTTAGAGAAGAGACAAGAATGGTGGACTTGTTCAAAACTTCAAGAAGCTTCAACAAAAAACAAACTAAGCCACCATTTCTTTTTCTCTTTATCTTTTCCAAAACAATAATAAATAGATAAATAAATAAGAGAAAAGAAACCCTAACCATTCACTAAACATAGTTTAATCTTTACACAAACCCAAATGAGCAAGTATCATTAAACATGATACAAACAAGTGCACAAAAAAATATATCACATATACAATGTGCATTTTAAGTGAGAAAATCCTTTTAAAGTGAACCAATACTAGTTGATGCAAAGTAATATATCAAATATATAATTATACATTAAATCATTAAATCAACACTTGATTCAATGATCCGGTCATGTCGCATATAACCGGCTAGTATCCAATGTATCGGCTTATCGAATCAATCCTTGATTCGATAACTAGGTTATATCGCATATAACCATTCGATACATTCATCGCGAGAATAGAATACGGTATCACATACACGCATTATTCTCGGTCCCGCACATATCTCATATGCGCTCCTATTTCGTTTCGCTTGAGCCAGGAAACCTCTTTGTAGGACTCTAAAGACTCGTCAATACGCCGGTAGCAGATGATGATGATATCAAACACCCACAAGCCGCAAGCGGTCTGCTAAACGTAACGGCCACCCGGGTATTGAGCGATCAGAAGATCGACGAGCAAGGCCGCTCACACTCCTGTGAATCCAACCAGTAACACTTACCGTACAGTCCGGTCTGTCCGTCTGATATGTCGCATATCTCGCCTAGGGGTGGTAAACGTCAGACCCCAATAGCTTGATAAGTCATGCCTACGTAAGGTCCATAACATGTGTGAAACTACCGATAACACTTACCAGTAGGTCACCGCAACCCTGGCCAGGGATTTCCTGTTATGGCCAGTCGAGCATAGCGCAACATCAACCCCCAATACCAGGAGAGACGAATCCCCTCCTATCGCTCATTGCCTCCATGTGAATCGGGACTGTACCCAAAAACCACCTGTTTGCACAACTCAGTAGAGCCGTGGTAAGGTGGAAATCAAAGCACAGTGGGAGACACACAAGACTCTATGACGATCTCGGGTCAACAGACTAAGCTGTACCAGTGTCACCAGAGAACTGCCATCTGACGTGAGGTATAATATCATCTGGGAGTTCTCGGCGAGTCCGTTCAGTGTACCCAGTCTCCACTAAGCACCCGTATACCATCTCTGATGTCAAACACCAATGGATATGGGATCATCCATCACCCATCACATGGGTCGAGAAGATATACGCTAGTCTACTCTGGAATATCGATGCCCCGTCTCGATATTCCCACGACTAGGAACAATGAAGGATGTACTCATTGACTACCCAGGCCCCACTAGTATGATCTGCATCATAGTCCTGGAAGTCGGGTACACATCCAAAGGGCTTTATCAACATGTAATCAGAGAGACAGAAAGTATACATGTTAAGATAAAAAGAGCAACCAGATAGCATACTATCATGTCGAGCAAGAAAGTCCTACCTATATATGTCCCAGCATCCACTACAATATACATCCAATGTACAGTAATGGCCTCTAGGGCATACATATAACTAACAATCTCCCACTTGCACTAGGGCCATCTGTAACAGTAGTTGTAGTATCTAATACTCAACCATCCCCTAAAAGTCTCTCTTTGGGAAAAGGCCTTCGTGAGTGGATCCGCCGTGTTGTCCTCTGAGTCTACTCTCCTAACCTCGATCAACCTGGAGATCAACTATCTCCATGATCAGGTGATGCTGCCTCAGAATTTGTCTGGGTCACTGATGGGACCAGGGTTCTAGGGCCGAAGCCACACTTCCATTGTCATACAATGGCAGGAACCTAGTTCATCTTATGAACCAATATACACCCAAACTGCCTCTTTGGTAGTATCTTTAATAGCTATGTTACCAGCCTTTATCGTTTAGTTTGCCACGGTATCTAGCTTGGAACTCTTCCAACATACCGTCCCTTTACTGAGGGTAAAGACAATGCCTGTGACTGACATTCAGTCATCTTTATCACCCTAGAACCCTTCCAGTGATTCTCCCCAGGATCGATTGATACCATCTCACTTCATCTAGTGAGAATCCTAGCATCCAATTACATCTATCTCATAGATGAAAACTCAGGATTTAGGAGGTATCACTTTGATCCTATATGGAGAATCCATGTGATAAGAGGAGATCGACCGATCGTAGTATAGGAAACTCTTTTCCTATCAAGAGTATGTTGTCCACGTACAATACGAGGATGACCACCTTACTCTCTACTACCGTTTTGTATATACAAGGTTCATCTACCATTTTGATGAAGTCAAACACTTCGACTATCACATCAAAACAGACGTTCCAACTCCGCGATGCTTGCTTTATTATGTAAAGCAACTTGCACACGTTTCTGCTGCTCCCATTTTTTACGAAGCCCTCTGGCTGTTTTCTTATAGACGTTCTCTTCTAAATCATTATTTAGAAAAGTGGTCATGGCATCCAACCACTAGATATCGTAGTCATGGTATGTAGCAATGGCAAGTAGGATCTGGATGGACTTAAGCATAGTCCCCTGAAAAGATTTCATCATTATCCACGCCTGGTCGATGACGAAAACCTTTAACAAGTCTAGCTTTGAAAGCCTCAACCTTTCCATCTACACCAAGTAATCTTCTCAAGATATACTTGCCCCTGATGGGGATTTAACCCTTCAGATATCGCAGCCAAAGTCCATACTTTGCTGGTGTACATGGATTCCATCTCAGATTGCTAAGCATCCAGCCATTCTTACAGAGTCCCTACTCTCGATGGCCTGCTTGAAACTGGTTGGATCATCATCTCATGATGTATTCCTTGCTCCCACTGTCATCGAGAAACCGAGGTATCTCTCAGGCGGATGAGGAACCCTACCAGATCGGCGGAGAGGCTGAGGTTCATCGGGAACTATTGAATCCCTTGGTTCTGTCAAATCATCAGCTGCAGTTTTGTATAGCTGGAACCTTTCCAGTTGCTACAGAACTGACCTCGCCTCGATCTTGTCCGGATTTTGCTTTTGACATAGGTCGGACAATCCCAAATCTTAACTAACTTAAGATATGGGCTCTTCCCTTTCCATATCACATATGAAGTGGTAGGCAGTGATTTGATTCGAACCTAATTCAATAGGTATGCAGCTTCTCAAGCGCATAACATCCAAAAGGAAATAGGTAACTCAGTAATACTCATCATAGAGCACACGATATCTAATATTGTGTGATTGCTCCGCCCCGATACACCGTTGTGCTGTGGTGTATTCAGAGGAGTAATACTGAGAGAGAATCTCATTTTCCTTTAGAATAGTCCAAGGATTCCATGCACAAGTATTCTCCTCCCTGATCTCATCATAAGACATAATACTTATACCCGTATTTTGGTTCTCTACTTCCTAGTTATATTCTGTGAATACCTTAAAAGGTTCGGACTTATATTTCAACAGGAATATATGACTGAATCTTGAGAGATTATCAGAGAATATAATGAAGTATAAAGAACCAGTCCTGGCATGTGTAGACAGGAGACCTTACATACATCATTATGTATCAGTCCCAAGAGTTTACTAACTCTTTCTCTGTTTCCAGCAAACGGAGCTATGGTCATCTAATTTATGTGACATGACTGGCAAGATTCACAAGATGTAAATTCAAACTGATTTAAATATGCATCTAAAATGTAATTTCAGCCAGTCGGGTCGCATTGATGTGACCTAGTCTACAATGCCTCAAGAAGGATTCGTTCATTTCTGAACTTTTCTTCTTGTGTGTGTTCTATATACTAGGAACTGTAGTTTGATTTAGAACATCAATGCTTTTAGATAACGTGCCTGAACCGATCAACTTTTGATATAGGAAATGTTCAAAACATTATCCATCAATACAAAATTTTAACATTTCTTTACTAAATAAAGAGAGTGATATGATTTTGTATATCAGGTTCGGTATCTAATAGCATTTGTTCAGAATCAATGTATTAGCAATACAGGGTGACAGTGACCAACAGACTTGGCTGCAACACTTGCCCCGTTTTCTGTCTCATGAAACTTATCACCCGTTCTCAGTTTTTCTACCCTTTTGTAGCCCTATGTAACAGATTACATATCTGGGATCCTGATCCGGTATCATATACCCAGGATGCAGAGGATACCGAGAAACGGTTCTTTGTAATGAACACACCCGAAGGAGATGCATCTCATGCACTTTCTTCGTTTGGGCGGCATGGGAATCCTGGTATTCCTCTTATTCCTGCTCTGTCTTATAACAATTATAAGTTGGAGCGGGACCAACGTTCCCCAGCTCAGTATTGTTAGTTGTATGTATGCCCTAGAGGCCAGTATTGTACAGATTATGTATATTATATTGGATGCTTGGACATATATAGAGATGACTTTCTTGCTCGACATGATAGTATGCTATCTGGTTACTCTTTATCTTAACATGTACACTAGTCTCTTTATACTGTCTTATAGTTACATGTTGGTAAAGCCCTTAGGATGTGTACTTGACTACCTGGACTATGATGCAGATCATACTAGTGGGGACATGGTAGTCCATAAGTACCTCCTTCAAGGTCCCTAGTCGTGGGTGTATCGAGACGGGGCATCGATATGCCAGTGTAGACTAGCGTATACGCTTCTCGACCCATGTGATGGGCGATGGATGATCCCATATCCATTGGTGTTTGACATCAGAGATGGTATACGGGTGCTCAGTGGAGACTGGGTACACTGGACGGACTCGCCGAGAACTCCCAGATGGTATTATACCTCACGTCAGATGGCAGTTCTCAGGTGACACTTGTACAGGTTAGTCTGTAGACCCGAGATCGTCATAGAGTCTTGTGTGGTTCCCACTGTGCTTTGATCTCCACCTTACCACGTCCATGAGGGCGTGCAAAACGGTGGTCTTTGGGTACAGTCCCGAGTCACATGGAGGCAATGAGCGATAGGAGGGGTTTCGTCTCTCCCGGTATTGGGGGTTGATGTTGCGCTGTGCTCGATTGGCCGTAACAGGGAAGTCCCTGGCCAGGGCTGATCAGAGATTTGCTGGTAAGTGTTACCAGTAGTTTCTCGACCCGTTACGAGCCTCACATCGGCACGACTTATCGGGTTATTGGGGTCTGACGTTTACCACCCCTAGACTTGATATGCGACGTATCTGACGAAGAGACTTGACTGTATGGTAAGTGTTGCTGGTCGGATTCGCAGGAGTGTGAGCGGGCTAGCTCGTCGATCTTCTGATCGCTCAATACCCGGATGGCCGTTACGTTTAGCAGACCGCTTGCGGCTTGTAGGTGCTTGATATGATCATCACCTGCTACCGGCGTATTGACGAGTCTTTAGAGTCCTACACAGAGGTTTCCTGGCTCAAGCGAAACGAAATAGGAGCGCATATGAGATATGTGCAAGACCGAGAATAATGCGTCTATGTGATACCGCATTTCATTCTCGCAATATATGTTTCGAATGGTTATATTCGATATGACCTATTTATCGAATCATTGATTCGATAAATCGATGCATTGAATACTAGTCGGTTATGTGCGACATGACCGGATCATTGAATCAAGTGTTGATTTAATGATTTAATGTATAATTATATATTTGATATGTTACTTTACATTAACTAGTATTGGTTCACTTTAAACGGATTTTTCTCACTTGGATTGCACATTGTATATGTGATATACTTTCGTGCACTTTTCTGTATCATGTTTGATGATACTTGATCATTTAGTTAAGTGTATAAAATTAATCCATGGTTAATATGATAATTAGGGTTTTGCATTTTCATTTATTTATTTATTTATTTATTTATTTATTTGGAAAAGAATAAGATGAGAATGGTGGCTTTCTTTGTCATTTTGTTGAAGCTTCATGAAGCTTTGACTTTGCAACCATCCTTATCTTCATGCTTAACCCTAACCCATCCTAGTGACCATGGTTAATTCTCTACACTTAACCCTAGTTCAAGTTATGATAAGTATTTGATTTAAATTTATTTTTATAATAAGACTTATCATAATCTTTTCTTGAGCTCATCTTCTTCTTCTTCTTCAAGCTTGCTACTCCAATGGCAACTTGAGCTTTAGTGAGTTAAATCCAAATCCAAAGTGAACCCACCTCCTATTTCTTCACCCTCTACCTCTTGCCAAGTTGTTTTGGGTGTTTTCTTCACAAGTTTCACAAGTTTGTGAAGTCGGAGCTTGAGTTTGTGCAACCTCGACGTAGATCGTCTTTGACACAAAACCGACGAGCTATTCCGCTTGCTTTCCCGATGAAGCCGATGATCGAGTCGAGGATTCATGATGGACAGCGAGGACATGACGTTGCGGAGCCGTGGAGGTGGAAATCCGGATCTACAAAGGTTGTATATCCGTATCATAGTAGTTAACTGTTAACTAGCTTTCTATTTCGCCTAAACATCTAGTTAAAGATCCGTAGTCTAGGGTTTCTCGGCACTAAAAATTTTAATATGGCATGTTCGATGCCTTGTGAGAACCCACTAGGGTGCCTAGGAACCTTTCAAGTATAACAAGCGGGTTCGGTCAATACATCCATATTATTATCTTGATTAAGGCGTGATATGGTCGCTACCTGGAGAGAGAGAGAAGAAAACACTCTGCGTGCGCTCTTGCAAGATTAGATTGGTTATGTATTTTATCTAATCGGGATGGCTCCCACTGCTTTTTATCAAATCTTCCTTCAAACCCTAAAAGGAAAGACTAGCCGGGATTAATTACACTCTACAAGTTCGCCAATCTTTCAGGCAGGCCAGTGTCGGTACTTTGAGGGAGGTTCCCCGTGCTTTCGCACGGACCTAATTACTGTAAACCTCGTTTTCCCAGAGGCGTAACCCCGTTGACACCTTTCTAGACACCTACTTGATCGGCTAATTGTAAAGTGCAAAACTCTCCCAGGAGTAACAATTACTCGCAGTAGGTATCGGGATCCAACTATCATATAGAAGGTATGCAATCTCATTGCAAATTTCAACACTTGAAACTCCCGATAAAGGTTTTTACCCCTAGCACCTATGACCTTAACTATGGTCAACAAATCATAAGTACTAGTCAAGTTCTACCCGTCATTTCGTGATTAATTAGACCCACCCACATGACCCTTAATTAAGGTCAACAAAGTCACGCGACTGTCCTAACTAATCGCATCATATGCGGTGTAGGAAGACATCACTTAGCTACCGTACACTGTGCCTTGACTATGGTCAACAAACACAGCACGAATACTAAGTACTCTACTTCCTAAAATGACGGAGGGTTGCGAATGGTTTTTATGAAAACCTTTAACGCTTTGAACTTGATCTCGTTGCGGAATCAAATGGTTTTTAAATGGAATGTTTTTTAGGCTTTTCTAGTTTTGCTAAAGGGGTCACTCCCGGTGAAGGGATCGTCGGCCCTTTCCTCGTCGAATGAGGTGCGGGATATATCATATATATCACTGTGCAAAGAGAAAACTATAGAAGCGATCAAAGACAAACCGAGGGTTGTAGCATCTGCCAGTTATTGCTAAAGGAGTCACTCCCGGTGAAGGGATCTCGGTCCTTTCCTCATCGAATAAGGTGCAGGATGTTCTACAATGAACACCGCGATGCAAAGCAAGAACTGTAGCTACCTGTTTTTATTTTAAAATTCGATTCCACAACATCAATTAGGTTTATTTTCTTTCATTAATCTCATTAATGAATATCCCATCATTTAAATTACCTAAACATCACAGATAAATATAACGTACGCTTATGCCATCCGCATTCGCCTTGATGTCCCGTCTGCACCGTTAGGTTAGGTAACTAACGCCAGAGCGAGGCAGGGCTAGCGCGGGTGTAAAACACAAGCAACGTCTATATAATATATCATATATACTATATATAATATCTGTCACAGAACATCACATGATCACATCATAGATAAATCACAGCAGAAGAAACATATGAAATATTGGATATACTAGGACGTCCGTGTTTTCAATACGAGCCAGTATAAAACACGGATTCCATGGTCGCGATGAATAGCCAAACCCACACCCCAAGACCCCTACGAGAGCGGCAAGCAACCCTACCAATTCTAGAGTTAGGAGACCCGGACTCGACTCCTCGAGTTGGTCTCCCACTGGACTCCAGAACCCGGTTACTTGTGCTCCCCTCCTTGGGTCTATCCTAGTGCGGAAAAGTAAATAATATACAACAACGGTGACAACTTCCGCAACCTGGAAGTGCCCCAATAAAATAATATTACATACAAGTTTTTACATGAATGAAAATGAAAAACACTCATCTCACATAAAAAAAACCCGGCTATTCAAGCACGACGATCCAATATAACATATCCAGCAACACATAACATCACATGTCATCAACGTAAGTAAATATGTGCATCCCAATTGTCGTTGACATATAGCAACGAAACCGGCGATATCACATATTACACTTACGGTCACAGAAAAGAAAGTGTAAAACTACAACAGTTGGAATCCGCAACCTCTTTAGACATCATATACCTAATCAAATGAATAACTTAGACATCGCATGCCTAACAATTATAAACCCCGCATTTTAGTCTCAAAATTGAAAACACTTTTCAATATCAAGTCGGGCAATTCAACAAGATTCCCGACATCCTGATCGAATGCTCGTCGCAAACTTCAGTAGGCGGCCGCACCCCCGACGCCGTCGACGAAGTGCACCAAGACGGAACACCGCCACCGCGAGCACCCGAACGGATACTTTCGGCGACGGGGTTCTCCTACAGTCACTTGGTCGGGGCTATGGAGTGAGGTTGTCTATTAAGTTTACCCGGCGAGTATCCGCGTACGCTACGTGATTGCGACGGACTTTTGATCACATCAAAATTCCGTGGCAACCGATCAAGTGAGACTAAACTGCTATGTTTATAACATTCATTCAGTTATCTCATAACTTATTGTGAATTCCAATTATTGTATCCCATTCCGGATAAATAGAAAATGTCAAACTTTCCGATCGAACAATCGAATACCCAAGTTTTCCCGATACAGATCAACACATGAAACAAGTCTAAAAACATTCAGTTCGTGCCTCAGTACCAACGGTCCAGCATAGAAGGGTCAAGCCAACGCCTCACATGTGGCATGCCGTACTGCCCCAAACCCGAAGGTTCAAAGGACAGTTCAAGACGGTCACATAATCGAGTTAAGGTTTGTTGTCTTCTAGAGGGTCCATCGAGTTACTTGCACTACTTAGAACGTTTTTAAACTACGGAAAAATCCAACACTTGGAAATTTCCCGACAGGGGAAAAATTGGGTATTTATATCCGGTCGAACTTTTTAACATATTCTAAAATTTATCCGGAAAGCCACATAGACAAAATCTGATACTTCGATCAAAACACCGAATCCCCAAAACAACCCCAGAAAATCAAACTCTTGAATAAATATTAAAAATTCCTAGAAAACTCAGCATTAAAATAAAGAAGTTACTGTGCCAAAATCGTTGACTGATGAGACTTTTTGACCGCGGAACCGCCGCATAAGCCATGCTTATGCCGCGGTTCCGCCGCGATTTGGAGGAATCATGAGTCCCGTTTTGTACAGTAATTCTTAGAATCTCCTTCTTAGTTTTCTGCATATTTTTAATACTCAAAAATCCACAAATTCAGAAAAAGTCCAGAGAGCCGTTTTGAGTTGGGGTTTCAGGTCGATCGGACTTCAAACTCCGTCTAGACTTCGCCTAAGGCTCTAGCTAGGCTCTGATACCAATGTAGGGTTCCTAGGCACTCTAATGGAGTCTCACAAGGCATCAACCATGCCAATTTCTAATTTTACGATGCCGAGAAAGCCTAGACTACGGATCGTTAACTAGAAAACAAGGCGATGCAAGCAAGTAAACGGAAATATAGCTAAAGGGAAGGGGCTACAACCTTTGTAGATCCGGTCCTCCACCTTCTAGGGTCCGTGATGAAGTCCCCTCGCTGTCCATATCGGATCCTGGACTCTAGCATCGGCTTCATCGGAGAATGGGCGGGCTAGGTCATCGACTACGATGCCGAAGATGATCTACGTCGAGGCATCACAAGATCAAGCTCTCACTTCATCAAGTCATGAAATCTTGTGAAGGAAACACCCTATACTACTTGGCAAGAGGTAGAGGATGAAGAAATAGGAGGTGGGTTCACTTTAGAATTGGATTTCTCACATGTTTTCATCACTTGCCATTGATGTAGCAAGCTTTCTTCATGGAAGAAGAAGATGAAGAAGAAGAAGATGATATATATCATAAGTGTTTTAAAATAAAAACAATATGATACTTATCATAATCTCAACCATGGTTTAGTGTAGAGATTTAACTAAGGTTAGATGAGTGGTTAGGGTTAGAGAAGAGACAAGAATGGTGGACTTGTTCAAAACTTCAAGAAGCTTCAACAAAAAACAAACTAAGCCACCATTTCTTTTTCTCTTTATCTTTTCCAAAACAATAATAAATAGATAAATAAATAAGAGAAAAGAAACCCTAACCATTCACTAAACATAGTTTAATCTTTACACAAACCCAAATGAGCAAGTATCATCAAACATGATACAAACAAGTGCACAAAAAAATATATCACATATACAATGTGCATTTCAAGTGAGAAAATCCTTTTAAAGTGAACCAATACTAGTTGATGCAAAGTAATATATCAAATATATAATTATACATTAAATCATTAAATCAACACTTGATTCAATGATCCGGTCATGTCGTATATAACCGGCTAGTATCCAATGTATCGGCTTATCGAATCAATCCTTGATTCGATAACTAGGTTATATCGCATATAACCATTCGATACATTCATCGCGAGAATAGAATACGGTATCACATACACGCATTATTCTCGGTCCCGCACATATCTCATATGCGCTCCTATTTCGTTTCGCTTGAGCCAGGAAACCTCTGTGTAGGACTCTAAAGACTCGTCAATACGCCGGTAGCAGATGATGATCATATCAAACACCCACAAGCCGCAAGCGGTCTGCTAAACGTAACGGCCACACGGGTATTGAGCGATCAGAAGATCGACAAGCAAGCCCGCTCACACTCCTGTGAATCCAACCAGTAACACTTACCGTACAGTCCGGTCTGTCCGTCTGATATGTCGCATATCTCGCCTAGGGGTGGTAAACGTCAGACCGCAATAGCTTGATAAGTCATGCCGACGTAAGGTCCATAACATGTGTGAAACTACTGATAACACTTACCAGTAGGTCACCGCAACCCTGGCCAGGGATTTCCTGTTATGGCCAGTCGAGCATAGCGCAACATCAATCCCCAATACCGGGAGAGACGAATCCCCTCCTATCGCTCATTGCCTCCATGTGAATCGGGACTGTACCCAAAAACCACCTGTTTGCACAACTCAGTAGAGCCGTGGTAGGGTGGAAATCAAAGCACAGTGGGAGACACACAAGACTCTATGACGATCTCGGGTCAACAGACTAAGTTGTACCAGTGTCACCAGAGAACTGCCATCTGACGTGAGGTATAATACCATCTGGGAGTTCTCGGCGAGTCCGTTCAGTGTACCCAGTCTCCACTGAGCACCCGTATACCATCTCTGATGTCAAACACCAATGGATATGGGATCATCCATCGCCCATCACATAGGTCGAGAAGATATACGCTAGTCTACTCTAGAATATCGATGCCCCGTCTCGATATTCCCACGACTAGGAACAATGAAGGATGTACTCATTGACTACCCAGGCCCCACTAGTATGATCTGCATCATAGTCCTGGAAGTTGGGTACACTCCTAAGGGCTTTATCAACATGTAATCAGAGAGACAGAAAGTATACATGTTAAGATAAAGAGCAACCAGATAGCATACTATCATGTCGAGCAAGAAAGTCCTACCTATATATGTCCCAGCATCCACTACAATATACATCCAATGTACAGTAATGGCCTCTAGGGCATACATATAACTAACAACATGTACCAAAGATGAGATTTTTATGGTGCTAAGTAAGCATACAAAGGATCTATCCTAGAAAATTAGGGTTTCAAAACTTTAAAGGTAACAATGACTAGGGTTTTGAGAGTACAACCTTTGTAGCTCCCTACGCTAGACTCCTTGGCCACTTGAGAGTTGGAGAAGGGTTCGCTTGAGGTCTTCAAGTGTCCACGACGATCAACCCGAAGCTCCTTGTCCAAGCTAACAACTTCACTTTTCCAAGAGAATGAAATGAAGCTAACACTCTAAACAAGTGGGCTAAACTTGTGTAGAATGATGTTGTGGTTCTTATTCTTACTTCAAAATCTTATCTTGTTAAGTATTTTGCTCACTTGAAAGATCTAGAGAGCAAAGGAGCAAGGTTGAAGAAGATGATGGCTTTTTTTAAGGAAGAAGAGAAAAGATTAACTCATGAAAGAAAATAGAAAATATATGTATTTATATTTTCCTCTTCTCATCTCCAACCATGGTTAAATGAAAAAGATATTATTTAATTTGAGTTTAAAACATAGAAGGAAAGTTTAATCCATGGTTAAGAGTAGGTGAACATGGTTAGGTTAAGGAAGGATATAGAAACAAACAATGAATTATCCTTTTCTTCTTTTCTTTTGTTTTAACAAAAAATTAAATAATAATCCATATATTCAACCATGGTGTGAGTCTTATATTGCCACCATTTTCAATGTGTAACCAACCATGAAGGATGATGTATGTATGTATGTATGTATGCACATCCATATGTGCATGAATCTAAAAAGAAAGCATACATGCATGCATACATCCATCAAACACAAGAAAGGATTTCTAGTGAGAAACTAATGGTTAAATGATAAATCAACACTTGATTTATCAATCCGGCCATATCACATACGACTCCACCAAAAGCAAGCCGCCCGATCAATATACGGTATCCTATACGCACATTTTAACCGGGTCCATGCGCATATCGCATACGCGCACCACAACGTTTCGCCTGGACTAGGTAACTCCTTTGTGGGACTCTAAGACTCGTCAATACGCCGGTAGTGGGTGATGATCATATCAAGCACCCCCAAGCCGCAAGCGGACAGCTAAACGTAACGGCCACCCGGGTATTGTGCGATTAGAAGAAAACAAGCGAACCTGCTACAACTCCCGTCGAGCCAACCGGCAACACTACCGTACAGTCCGGTCTCTTCGTCAGATATGCTGCATATCGAGCCTAGGGATGGTCACGTCGACCCCAATAACTCAATAAGTCGTGCCGGTGAATGGTCTATAACAGATCAAGAAACTACTGATAACACTTATCAGCAAATCTCAGCAGCCCTGGCCAGGGACTTACTGATATAACCAGTCGGGCACAGCACAGCATCAAATCCCAAAACCGGGAGAGACGAAACCCCTCCTATCGCTCATCGCCTTCGTGTGTCTCGGGACTGTACCCAACGGCCACCTGTTTGCACGACTCAGTAGAGCCGTGGTAGGGTGGCAATCAAAGTACAGTGGGAGAACACACAAGACTCTATGACGATCTCGGGTCTACAGACTAACCTGTACCAGTGTCACCTGAGAACTGCTATCCGACGATAGATATAATTTCATATAGGAGTTCTCGGTGAGTCCGTCCAGTGTACCCAGTCACCACTGAGCACCCGTATACGATCTCGATGTCAAACATCGATGAATGTAAGAACATTCATCGCCCATCGTATGGGTCTAGTATCATATACGCTAGTCTACTCTGGTATATCAATGCCCCGTCTCGATATACCTACGACTAGGGACATTCCAAGATATGCTTATAAACTACAGATGTCCCACTAGTATGATCTCCATCATAATCACAGTAGTCAAGCTGATATCCTCAGGGCTTTATCAGCATATATGAATGAATTAAATCATGATCAGATCAACATGTCAGATAAAGAAGAACCAGATAGCATACTATCATGTCGAGCAAGAATGTATACTGAATATATATATATACATGTACAAATACATCCACTATCAAATAATGGCCTCTAGGGCATACATATATTCAACAGCCTCAAACTCAAATCTACAGAGAATCAAGTTTGGGCAAAAATAAACAATACCAGGAAACCAAACTCCCAGAGATAAACACTCAACACCAAACAAATATGCACACACCCCAAGAAAAACCGGGGTGGCCGGAATTTTTCTCTCTGTGGCCGGCCAAAGCAAGGCCAAGTTGTCTCATTTTGGTTCTGGGTACATCTCATAGGGTAAGGACCACTCTGCACCTGTTTAAAAAAATTTCAGAAACTTTTTCAAAATCAACAGAAACTGCAGATCATAGTTTTGGTTTTCTGGAATCGTTTCGATTTCATTGTTTTAACATTGTTTAAACTGCTAGCTTAAGATTTATGGGCTAGCTCTGATACCATGAAGGGTTACCCTAGTGCCCCGGCCAACTTCCGTGGCCAAATGCGGAACAAAAATTTTAAGACGATCAAAACTTTGGCACTAGAATAAAACTTAACCCGGATCTTTAACCATAAACCTAGTTAGCTTAAAGAGTTCTACCTACTATGAAAGAAGATATACCAAACGAATCGAGCCCTTCGGTCTTCTCTCCTCATCATGTGCTCCAAGTGGCCTCCGTGAACTCGCTAGATCTCCATTTCCGGCTCCATCGGTCATCCGGGATCGAGCTTGTTCTCCGGCCTCCATTTGTCGTAGATGATCTACCCGGGGAGTATGATCCATGGCTCTAGCTCTTTGCAATATGTCAAAAGAGCAACTAGAGAACTTGGGATGCTAGTCCAAGTAATTTAGGATGTAGTGGGGTTGTCCAAGTGTTTGTTATCTCTTTTCTACCCTCTTCACTTGTTTCTCAACTCATGAGAATGTTAGTGAAGAGGAAGAAGATGAAGGTCGAGGAGAAAGCTAGAGGAGGGAAGAGATGAGAGCTCAAGAGAAAAATGAATGAAGCATGAAAGAGAAATTCCAAAACCTTGGTTTTGTGTATGAATTCTTTCAATAAACAATAGCAACCATGCTTCAATAGTAAACCCAAAATGAATTATAAATTCATTTGTTCACTATTGAAGCATGGTCACTTCCATTCCTCCCTCACCTCTCACTTTACACCTCATTTCCAATTATGAAATAAAAGGAAAATCCAAAATGAGGTGGCCACCTTCTAGAAGGAAAACTGTAATAAATACGGATTTCCGACTACTGTATATATATACCGGCAATCGGATAAAAATCCGAATGCCCAAAGAGATAGAATAACACGAAGAACGTAATACTAGAATATATGTATCGAAATACAAATACGTAAATTATTAAATTAATACCTGATTTAATAATCCGGCTCAAACCCGAGCCGGCTAGTATTACCAACTGCCCGATCGAAAATCCGAGTACAAAGTACATCAATCGATCGAACCCTGCACGTATCCAATACGGCTACTACATCATTTTGCCTGGATCAGGGAAACCCTCTGTGTGGGACTCTAAAGACTCGACAGTATTCTGGCAGTGGGTTTAACCACAAGCACGTCAGCGACACTAGTTGTACGTAACGGCTACCCAGGTATCTGTCGAAAAGGAAGGCCGATGAGCAAGCTCGTCCGAACTCCTACTGAGCCTATCCGTGACAATATCCGCATAGTCCGGTCTTTTCGTCAAAGAGTATCACATACCGGGTCTAGGGGATGGTAAACGTCAGACCCTAATAACCTGAAAAGTCATGCCGATGTGGCTCGGGACCAATCCGGGAAACTACTGATCAACCTATCAGTAAATCCCAAGTGCCTTGGCCAAGGTCTTATGGTCATGACCAATCAAATCACAGTGTGATATCGACTCTCTATACTGGGAGAGACGAATCCTCGATAATCGCTCACTGCCTCCATGTGGCTCGGGACTGGACCCAACCAAAACCTGTTTGCACGACTCGGTAGAGCCGTGGTAGGGTAGTGATCAAAGTTCAGTGAGAACTCACACGAGACAAATGCCGATCTCGGGTCCAAAGACTAACCTGTACACATGTCACCTAAGAACTTCCATCTGACAATAGGTATAGTAGCACATGGAAGTTCTCGGCGAGTCCGTTCAGTGTACTCACACCCAGTGAGCACCTGTATACGATCTTAGGTGCATCAGACCAATGGCTGCGGGACCAACCATCCCCCGACGGAATTAGAAACGTACACACTAGTCTAATCTGGAGTATCAGTGCCCAGTCTCGATACTCACGTGACTAGGGACCATTTAAGGATGTGCTTATGGACTACCCTGCTCCCACAAGTATGATCGCCATCACAACGCAGGTAGTCAAGCAAGATCCTAGGGGCTTTATCAATATGTAATCGCAATATGTAATAACGAGTGTGGCATATGCCATGTTAAGATAAAGACAAACCACAATAGTATACTACTGTATCGAGTCTTTATCAATATGTGCAAACTAGATATAACAACAATACAAATAAACACACATATCCCGATAAAGACAAGTCAAATAATATACTATAAAACTGAGCAAGATTGTTCTGTACATACGTATCCCTAGTATCCATATGTATACATATACAATACTGGCCTCTAGGGCATATACATCCAACAGTATTGTATGTTGTCCAGTGTCCATTAGGACAATGGGGTTGGTACTCATACTGTATTCTGTTTACTCATAACTTCTCTGATTCTAGACATATATTTCGTTGAAGTGCAAGGTTCAGATTTTGAGAAGTTATAGGTATAAGAATAAAGTAGAGAACCATTTGTTGGAGGTATCAGGATTTTTCGAGGAAGTCGAAGATGTAGATACTTGTGTTTGGTATTCCGTTAATAGTAATGGTTTTGAGAACTTATTTCTCTTTCAGGTTACTCATATATGGATGCACTCCTAGATGAGTAATGCTGATTGACCTCATTCCATTTGGTTGATATGCACTGGAGACAACTGCATGATTTTGAATCTGGTTCAAATTGAATTAGTGCTTTTGTTTCTGTATTAGATGTATATAGAATCAATTTTTATCTTAACGATGTTAAGGTATAGGGAGTTGTCCGGCTGATGCTTAAAACTAGAATCCGGATAAATTCAAGGCATGTTTCATTAATGGCTGTTTGTGGGTTATCTCAGCTTTTGACGAGGGTTAACCTTCTACCATCAGGAAGATCAATATTTATATTGTTCTTGACTCGCCACAGTTTTAGCAAAATGGATTTTTTCAGAAAACAGAAGTGGGAGTATGGTAGAACTGGAAGTGATTCCAGAACCACAAACGATTACTGAAGATTTAATAGAACCTGAGGATTTAAATGGTTTCGACATTCCATTAGCCACTCCGCAGATTTTAGTGGGTAACCTCAGGCACCCAAGAGATACTTCGGTCTTCTCAGTGACGGTGACAGGAAGGTTCTTGTTTACCCAGACTTGCCATTGCTGCTGTTCTAGACTATAAAGACCCGACAGGAGAATATGTATAGCGTCGTTCTAAACTAGTTTTAGAAGTACACATATATATATGACTCTGCCAGAGGGTTGTTGCAGTCAGTGGGAGCAGCGGAAGCATAGTGGGCAAGCAGGTTATGTCTATTTATAGAGTAAAGCAGGTACAGCGGAAATAGATCATCTAATTTTGATGTGACAGTCATAGGCTTTGACCTCATCAGAATAGGAGATGAATCTGGTAAGAAGGTAGTAGACAGTGATGTCCAGGTATTGGGATGACATGCAGTTGATAAGAAGGGATATTCCTATACTACGATCGGTTATACTGTGGTTGTTACAAAGTTGTTTCTCCACATAGAATATGGACATAATATTAAGGTTTCTGGTTACTAGATCTATGGTTTTAAATCTAGATTTGGGAAGTATCCTAATCTGGGTTCTTTGACATTAAATGGACGACTCCTGGCATGGTGGTGTACCTGCAGGTGATGGAGTCACCCTCTCTAAAGGTGTCTTACAGACTAAAGGGGAGAGGGATCTGCATGATTAGCATATCACTTGCTTAGGCAATTGAGTTAATCATGAAATGTCAAGTACCACACCAGATATTGCTTTTGCACTAGATGCAATGAGCAGATATATTAATCCAATCCTGGAGAAACATTGGGAAGCAGTTATTGAACATAAATGGACGTTCTTGCGATATGATTACGGCAGCCTCCTTCAGGAGACGGTTATCATTTCAAGCTTCCAAGGTGACCTGGATGACAGAGTAACTGTTAGAGTTATATTTTTTCCCTCTTTTGAGGGACAGTATGTTGGACAGGTGGTTCAAACGGATACTGAGGAAAGGCATGGCGCAGAATACTGATTAAATTCAGTGGACGATACAGTCTAAGAAGTTTGCTGGAATTGGAGTTCTTTTGTGAACTTGGTCCCATCAGATATCCAGACAAATTCTAAGACAAGTATTGCTCATTTCGGGAGATAGTTTTCTCCGCGAAGTTGAAATATAGAGAGATACAGAAAGAAACATTGGAGCGGATCCACTCACTGAGGCTATTTCTCGAACGCAATCATTTTCGCAAACGGTCTTTGCAAAACTGATTAGTAGAGAAGTTGGGTGTTTGGTATCACATGGGCTGTGAGTATGCAATATCGTAATAATTGTCCTTAAGTGCAAGTGGGAGATTTTTGGCTATAGTGCCCTCAAGGCAATTATCATAGTCGCGGACAGATGATTATAATGATTGAGGCAGGACCTATATCGATAAAATAGTCTTATTCAAGATGATAGTATGCTATCTGGTTTGTCTTTATCATCATGTACATGTTGATAGAGCCTATAGGATTCTTACTTGACTGCCAGCATTATGATGGCGATCATATATGTGGGAGCTGGGGTCTATAAGCACATCATTAAATATCCCTAGTCATAGGAGTATCGAGACCGGGCATCGATACTCCAGTGTAGACTAGTATATACTGATCGAGACCCCGACGAGGGGCGGTGGCCAGGTCTCACAAGCCATTGGTGTTAGTTTGTTCACCTAAGATAGTATGCAGGTACTCATTGGGTTATGAGTACACTGGACGGACTCGCCGGGAACCTGCTAGTTGGTATTATACCTATTGTCGGATAGCAGTTCGCAGGTGACATGTGTACAGGTTAGTCTGTCAACCTAAGATCGTCATTTGTCTCGTGTGAGTTCCCACTGTGCTTTGATTACTACCCTACCATGGCTCAAAGGAGTCGTGCAAACAGGTTTTAGTTGGGTGCAGTCCCGAGCCACATTGAGGCAGTGATCGGATCGTCGGGGATTCGTCTCTTCCGGTATTGGGGGTTGATGTCGCGTTGTGCACGGGTGACCATCACCAGAAATACATGGCCATGGTGAACGAGAATTACCGATCCAGGATCGATAGTTTCTCAGGTGGTGATGGGTTACATGCCGACAATATCGCGTTGTTAGGGGTCTGACTTTATCCACCCCCCTAAACTCGATATGCGATACTCTTAGACAAACAGACCAGACTGTATGGATATTGTCACTGTCAGGCTCAGTAGGGGTTCAGGATGAGTTTGCTCGTCGGCCTCCCTTTCGCTCAATACCTGGGTAGCCGTTACGTACAGCTAGTGCCACTGACGTACTTATGGTTAAACCCACTGCCAGCGTATTGGCGAGTCTTTAGAGTCCCACACAGAGGGTTTTCACGGTTCAGGCGATATGGTGTAGATCGCGTATGTTGATACATACAGGTGTCCGATTAAATATGTGCATCTGCGGCACAGACTTTAATCGGACGGTTGATAATGCTAGCGGTTTAGGATTAAGCCAGATTATTAAATCAGGTTTTGATTTAATAATTTACATATGTATTTATATATATGTATTCTAGTATTATTGTTCGCTATTTATTTTCTCTCTTGGCTATTCTTATTTTTGTACGAATACACGTATGTGTATTTCGATACATGTACCGGGAAGTATTCCGTATTTTCTACGGAATAGCTTCTAGAAGGTGCCACCTCATTTGTATGAATTTCCATTTATGGAAATTCATTTGTTTAACAAATGAGGTGGAGGGTGTGAGGTGGCACAAGCATGGGTTTGTGCATGTTCATGGCATGGGACAAAGTATGGTTGCTATTATTTTTGTTGAAAAAGGAAATTGAGATTTTTTGATAGGAGAGGGAGAGGGGGCCGGCCACTAATTTTTGGAGGTAGGGGTTCATTTCATTTGGTTCATTACACTAGCTCTCTCCCACTCTCTCATTTTTCACACTAAAAATACTTAGCCAATTTCCTTAGCTCATGCCCTTGATCATCACCTCATTCATCTTCTATGGTTGCTAAGTTGAGCAAAATATGTTGAGAGAAAATTATACTGACACACTACTACACCTCGACTCTCTATCGCTAGCAACTATGGATCATCGGTTGCCTCGTTCGTCGAGGCTGGAGCTTACACCGTTTCTCTCAGGTGGATCATCGGAGATAGAGGAAGACCGGCAACCAAACTTCATCAAGAAACCGCTAGGAGCTTGGAATGAAGACCGAAGGATATGGATCAACTCGGTATAACCATTCTAACTTCTTTTATAGTATTCTACTTTAGGGTTTAAGGTCGATCCGGGATTTGGGTAACGGTAGCGCCAGTTTAGAAAATTTTGTTCCGCATTTTGGCCGCTTTTTGATGGCCGGGGCGCTGTCGTAACCCTTCAATTTAAATAGTAAACAGATATTAATTTTTTTCTTATTTAATTTGAGAGAATTTGGTACTAATTTAATGTTTTAAAAATAATTAAAAAATAATTAAATAAATAAAATCGTTTAAGTGAATTTTATAATTTTCGGTAAAGTAAAATGTAGTTTTCATAAAACTAAACCGTAATTATTTTTCACTATAAATTTAAAAATACCTACTTTAATTATGTAATTACTAATAAATGTTGTTTATTTATCCACTTATAAATTTTTAGTTTAATTAAATATTTTTCCTAAATTAATTATTTTAAATATTAACATAAGCTTTATTTTTACACTAAATTAGTGTAAATTACAAATTCGAATGAGTTTAATTTGCAAAAATGAACCATTTCATATTAGAATCTAGTGTGTATCATGCAAAATTTATTTACAAAATTTTCCATGATTCTAGAATTTTCTTTAGTTGTTTTAGAAAAGAAATGAAAGAAATTAAAGAATTCAATGAAAAGACATAAAGGATGGTTGCTTTGGGAGAAGTTTCTACATCTTTCTTCACTCTTTTCTTTCTCTCCCTCTCCTCCTTGAAGTGACCGGCCCTCATCTTGGCTGCCCCCAAAATTTCCCCACTTCAATTTGTATTAAAAAATCATCAAATTCCATCAAAAATTCCAAAATAAACCCCAAAATCCATATTCAATCTTTACCCAATATTCTTTAACCTATTTAGCATGGATCTTGGAGATGGAAACCATTATTTTGGAGGCTTATTTCATGCTTGGGTTTCATGTTGTGAAGGTATAAATCTCATTCTTTTGATTATTATTATTTAATGTTTCATTCTAGCATAATTAGAATTAATAAATTAATTCTATCTTCAAGTTTTAAAAATTCAAGTTAGGGTTATAAAATTAAGTTATGGTTTTTATTAATTAAGTAGGGTTATTATAACTAGTCTAATATTTTTAGAAATGGGAAAAATTATGCATGGTTGATATATTGTAATTTGTTCATTCAAATTGTTTAAATTAAGTACTTTTGCTAACTAGGTTTTTATAAAACATAATTATTGGTGATATAAAATTCTAATTGAGCTTGTTATCACTAGATTGTGGTTTTAGTGAGGATATTAACTTGTTAGTGGAATGGAAAACTTAAATTGGTTACTAGTTTCTATTGATAATTGAAAAATAGTAATAAAAATGCTATTTTTGTTAACTAGATTTTGGAAATTCTTAAATAAATGAAATTTAAAATATAATTTATGGTTTCATTATATCATTATCATCATGAATTGTAGTTTAATACATTAATTCATGCAAAATCCAGTTTAGATGTGATATTGTGACATTTTGCTTGCCCTGTTAAAATTGGTTTATTTGCAAACTAGAATTTTCCAATTAATACAATTGGGGTGTTAAAAATATAGTAATGGGTTGTATAATCTAGTTATGCTATTTATTGAGCTTTATGACCATTAGTTTCATTTAAATGTCAAGTTTTGAGGTAAAACGGTAATTTGGCGTTTTCGGGTTTTTCGAAATCGGACGATTTGATTGATTTTTAGGGTTTTGATGGATTAAATCATGTTTTATATTATAAGTAATGTGTTTTAAAACTATGAGTTGTTTGTTGATGTTTATCTCGATTAATCGGAGTTTGTACGCCGATATCGAGCGATATTTGGTTCTTTTGCATGAGCGGGTCATAAGTTTTAACCGATGCGCGCTTCGTGCGTCGTTTTGATGTTGTCCATGATTCAGTTTACAATATTACATATGTTTGCGTATAGGTACCCCTCACGTGGACTACGGGCGATGAAGAAGAGGATGGCGACACCGTCTTCGGCAGACAAGGACCAGGTGAGTAGATGTATATCTACGGGGGGAAGTCGGGTGGATGGCGTTTAGCACCCCCCGCAAACGTAGAATAGGAATAAGTACTTATTGTCTTTAGGAAGCCAGACGTGACCTTAGAATTTCGATGAGTATGACCCTAGTAGTGACCTTAGGTTGGACTAGATTGATTTCGGAAGATCTTACCCGAGGATGAATATCATGGAGGAGATTCGTAGGTTTCAGGTTGATACACGCACACGCACACGCACACACTGAGATTCGACGTGGTGTATACGTGTATGTGTATATATATATATATGACTAGGTGTAGGTATATATATATATATACACAATACGTATATGTGATACAAGGAGGTGATATGATACACGGGGATGAAACAATATAACTGGGCTTGATGCCGTGATTCTTGGTTATACGGCCGTGTTATGATGTTAGCGAATCATTAGGAAATGAGATAATGAATAGGTATATATAAATAATAAAGGGTGGTGATGATATTGAAGTACATGGGACTCTAAAATAGAACTCGGACCGTAACCTGTGCCTGAAATTCTGATATGATATCATATATGTGTGACTTGATTACGATATCATACAGGTGTGACTTGATTTCGACATGATATATGTGTAACTTGATTACGATATCATATAGGTGTGACTTATTATGATATGATCTAAGTGTGACTTGATCATAATATGATACATATACATGATATTTCTGACGATAAATTAACGATGTATATTTATGCTAGCAATGATATATGATTGATGTATGCGATTACAGTATAGCACCTTGATCATGACATGTGTTGATAATGATATTATACGAATGATGAGACACGTAGGTGATACTTGACCCGTACCCCGATATTGGGATGCTGTACGATGGACTTTACCGTACGAGGCGTAGATATGATGATTGATCCGCACTCTTGATTCGAGGAAGCCGTACTACGTACGTGACGCTATTGAGGCTGGATCGCCGATTATTAGAGATATGGACTCAGACTTCAGGTGTACTCTTATTTCTTATCGATTGGTTTCTTAGGTTTAGTTCCTTAGCAGGTTAAATGGACACTAGTTTAGGCTCGAGACATATAGTTGTAGTTATACTTGTATATCAAATAAGTGGATAATACACATCTGTCTTTACTTTCAGACTGTAATCATCATGGTGCATGCTCATTCATATGTTTCTATAATCAGTATGAAACTCTGCCTGTTAGGACACCAGCACCATTACCGATGATGCGCATATTCCACGCATACTTATTTGCTGGCTCACACACATCATCATCGGTAATTGCTATGTCACGTACACTTTAGATCATATTATCTTTTATTGATAGAATTAGCTAACAGCTAGATCGATATAATATTGTGATTACTGTCTGGTGTTAGTATAGACATGGTATTTATTACTTAGACATTTCATGCATTCGCATTTTCATGTTATCATGCAGTATTATGGGGCATATGTCGACACTTATCATATACTTACTCATGATTTTGGGATTTTGGATTTCTATGAGATTTCTGGATTTTTGGGGAAAACCGCAAGAATATATAAAAACTTGTCTCTCTCTCCTCCTCTCTTTTTAAAACATAAGATGCGGTTTTCTCATGATGTATGTGTCGTCCACCATGAGATTTCATGTTTTCTGCTGGATTTCGAGACCCGATTCGAGGAGTGGATAAACCATCTCGGGTACATGGTGGGCCCGGTATGGTACCCCGGGGCAAGAAGATCGAGTTGTAGATGATGAGCCTGGCAGGGGAAGGACTACCTACCGGTGATGTCTGGCGCGGCGGATATCCGGAGGATACCGACCGTTGTCGTAAGATTTGATGATATTGGTCGATCCGGACTGACGGAGTCCGAGATATTAAGACTTGAGATTTACATGTTTTGTGTCGATGCTTGACACGGATTTCCATGGATTTCATCGATGATATTTCAGATTTCTATACAAATTTACCATGATAAAAGTTAAAGATTTTCTTTATACAGATATATCTAGATTTCAGGATTGAGTGATTTACATTCATAGTGCATGCATATTCATTCACACGACATATTATTACTTGAGGCACTGACACGAGCACGGAGTATTTGCATTTACACGTAGTATTACCCTGCTATTACTAGATGATTGGGATATAGTAGTGTATTATTATGACCTAGGATAGCGTCGTACATTCGATTTCTTTTCGCAGATATCTTCTACTCACGAGTTGGCAACTCACCCCCGTTGTGCCAAATTTTATTACAGGTTGATGTACAGGGTTCCTTGGCTGTTTGCTGGCACATCATTTCATTCCGGGTGATTTGCACGGTAGGTTGGTTCATTTGTATCTGGACCGCCGTTGTATTTTTATTATTTCAATTGTATCCAGTAGCTCCATCAACCAAACTTGTATTACTTGTTAACTTTATTGGACCAGTTGTTTATTTTGACCTTAGAGTCGCGCATGTATTATTCTGGTTTCTGGTGGATTTGTTTTCTTTTAAGTTTTGAGCCTCGCCCTTTGGCGTTGTATACTATTATGCATTGGTGTGGTTGTTTCCGCCTTTTGGCGTAGAGCTAGCTCCCGTTTGGGGATGCTTTTTATTGTTTGTATGTATTTATACTTGTTTGTACCCGTTTGGGGCCAGTTTTTACAAAGGAAACTCTGCCGAAATTTTTGAGAAAAATTGGATGATACTTTTAAATTTGTTTTCTACATGTTTTCCTTTACTTCTTCTTCTTTTATGGTTTAGATTTCTGGGCTTCGGCTTACTTAGGTTACGTTGTGCCTCTAGACGCTTCGTAATCTAAGTGCCGGTCACGTTCCGTACTTTCAGGTCGTGACAACTAAATGGGCATCGCCGTAGTAAACATCGGACGAAGAATGAGTCTGCCAATGATCCGCCTGTTCCTCCAAGCGTAGATTAGAGGAGGAGAGGAGCGGTCACTCCTGTCAAGAACCAAGGACAATGCGGTGAGTAGGTAACAAAATAAAATGTGCAGTGTATGGATTCGAGTTCGTCCAAAGGAACCACGGGCTCGCCTCGGAATCCAACTACCCATACGACGGCACTCAAGCATCTTGGCAGAACCAGAAGCTCAACGATCACTCCGCAACAATAAGAGGTTACAAGAACATAACCGCTAACAGCGAAGAAGCTTTATTACAGGCGGCTGTAGGCCAGCCTGTGGCGGTTGCTATTGATGCCGGTGGGTTCACATTCCAATTTTATTCTCATGGTATTTTCAATGGTCAGTGTGGGTCTGAACTCAACCATGGATTTGCGCTGGTCGGGTATGGATTCGATGGGGGTGATAAGTTTTGGATCGTGAAGAATTTGTGGGGTGGGAGGGTTATATAAAGATGAGTAGAGATGTGGATATCGTCAGGGGGTTGTTCAGAATCGCGACGACGGCCTCTTACCCTGAGAAGTATTAGTTCGAAGTGAAATAAGGTCATTGAAATCAAGATGTCGACGCTATCTATATATAAATAAATTAGTCCTTGTTGGAAACAAATATTTCTCGATCGAATTGCTTTCAATGCAAATCAAGGGGGTTGTGCTATAAGCTCAAGATGACTCATAATTATGATCATCACAAAGATGCATATAATATAACACTAGAACAGTTAGAGTTTAGAACTGATGGAGGTCCTCTTCGGGTCTCCGTCAGATGTTGTCTTCCGCTGATCTCTTGGTGGACTTAAGTGGTTACCTTCCGTTGCGTGTGGGTCTCAATGGGTTTTGGTGGAAGAGGTGATATGAGGAGTTCAGTGCCGAGTACCTGCAAAGAAGTCCCGAGGTGGTTTGGTACCACCAAGGACCCTCCGACGATCAAGTTAGTGATGAGATTCGAGCAAAGTGTCGGCTTAAAGAGTGAAAAAAATGGCTTCCTTGACCCCTCTATGATGGGGGTTTTATATAGCGGAGGTGGCACGCAGCAGCAGGTGCGAGGATCTCGCCGGCAGTTATGCCCCCGACGTCACGCCCGTGTAGAAAGCGGATCGCCTATTAATGGGGATTGATGGCGTGGAATGTAGGGTGTTACTGGCGTAGAATCTGCGCATGGCGAGATTCACGGAGCGGCGGTTATGCCTGTGAGTGGTGGAGCTGGTCGGATGGTTCAGGAAGACGGCCTCGGCGGAAGCTCGGGGACGAGCTAGAAGGCCGAGGAGTCTTGGTCTTGTGGCAGCTCGAGGCGAGCTGAGAGACCGGGGAGGCCAACTTGCACGGAGCCCCGAGGAGGGCCAGCTTGTGCTTGCAGGTCGGGTGTAGGGTGGCCTGGTCGGCCCCCGTGGGCCCTTTCCCCTGAGTTTTGGGGCTCGTCATCTGCCACGTGTCTTGATCCAGGAAATTGCCAATATTGAGCATCATCATTAGCCCCCACTCTTATCCCAACCAGCTAGCGGGTCGGGTCAGGAGTGGACTGCCGGGCCACCCGAGGTGAGCTCCTTCCTAGGGTTTTGTCGGGACGAGTCCTCGGGCCGTTGGTTGTCTTTTTTCGCTAGCAAATCAAAGCGCGATCTCCTCATTTAAAGAAGGTGCGCTGGTTTGTGCACTCTACAACTGAAGCGACGGTCTCCGTGTCGCTCGTCGACTGGCTGACATGACGTATGAAGGCCCATGGCGTCTGATGGGACGCGGCCCAGCGCGGAACTGACACGTGGAGTGATCAGGGCCGATGGGCGCGAAGAGCCGTTTTGGCGGGAGACGACGGGCGCCGTTGGATGAGGCCGTGTGCAGCAATAAACAGGGGTAGGGCCCGCTCTAGGGCCCTTACTCCTCCATATTTCCCTCTTTCAAGTCTTAGCTGCTTGGCGCTCGCCTCCCTTCTCTCATTTCCAGCCTCTGAAGATTTTCTTTTCTAAGGTTAGATGTCTTCCTCTGTAGAATCAGTAGACATTGTAGGAGTAGGTGCTAGGGTTCCTTTAGCTGTGTCTGAGTCTCCTCGGGAAGCAGGGGTTGGATCCTCTCCCCGGATCGTGAGGCGGGGGCCGCCTCCAGGGAGGAGGAGGCGGGTGTGGCCCCCAGCACCTCGTGCTGGGCGAGGTACGAGGACGAGCTCGCCAATGCTCGGGCTCGCTTCCACATCCCCTTACGCTACACGCTTCGACTGGCCATGGAGGGAGAGAAGGCAGACCAGGTATGGGGCAGGGAGATTGCCCTGTATTTGGAAGCTTTTTGGGGCGGAATGCGCCTACCCTTCTCTCCTGAGGTCGTCGCCGTGCTGAATTTCTTTGGTTTGGCCCCCGGCCAGTTAGTGCCGAACTCGTGGAGGATCCTCCTTGGGTTCTTGATCCGCCTGAAGTTGCAGGCAGTCCCCTTCAGCCTTTCCCTTCTCGATTCCTCCCTCGTCTTCAAAAGTCACCCCGGTGGTCGAGCGGGCGACCCGAGATGGGTTTATTTCATCTTCAGGAAGCGGCCGGGGGGCGCTGCCGGGACCGGGGTCGTGACCTTGCCCTCCTCCATTCATGATTGGAAAAAGAAATTTTTCTTCGTTTCCCCTCCCGAGGGCGAGGACTGGCCCGTGCCTACCAAGTGGTTGAGGGTGAAGTGCCTGCCGGGAACTAGTCCGATGACCCCGCTGCGGTGAGAGTAGCGTCCTGGGAGCCCATCCCTCGACCCGACGTGTTGCTATCCGAGAGGGTCTTGAGCTGGGCCGGGCTTAGCCCCATCGAGTTCGTCGGTAAGTTAGGCTTGCTCTTTTTGGGTTTATGTTTTACTCGTGTTGCTGATCTGTTGGTATTTGTTTCGTGCAGGACCTACGGACTTCGTCACACTCAGGGCCTCCATGCGCCAACCGAGGCAGCCTACGAGGGCTGGGGGCGCCAGTTCCTCCCGTGTGGGGCTCGCCCCGACTCCCACCGCTCCGGTGGCGGCGCCCCGTGAGCGCTCAGTGGCGAACCCCGCCTCGGGTCCCAGCAGAGCATCAGGCCGGAAGCAGGCCTTGATTCAGGAGGACTCGGCTTCGGAAGGGGAGATCAGCTCTCCCTCGGAGCCGCTCAAGAGGGGCTCTCGGAGACCTTCCCGGGGCCATTCCTCGCCGACCGTGGTGGTGGAAGGGGGTCTGCGATTTACGGTGCCGTCGGGGATGTTCGTGGCGGACAGCCTCCTGCATGAGATAGAGACCTTGGCAGGGGGCAGAGTCCCAGGGGGACCTTCAGGGCTCAGCTGGCGTCTATCTCCCAGGAGTCCGTGCAGGTAAGTTTCTTGGTTCATTGTGATAGTCAATGCCCCCTTCGTCTTTCTGATGATCTTTTGTGTCTCCCAGGTCCTCCAGCATGTGGCCCTCGCCCTACGCATGAAAGCCGAGGAGGTAGCCCCGGCGTTGGAGGCTGCGGGTCAGCTCGCCTCGCTGCAAGAGAGCTCCAGGCGAGAGCTGGAGGCGATGTCGGCGAGGGTTGCCGCCTTGGAAGGTGAGGTGGAGGCCGGGAAATGGGAGGTCGCCAGGCACCGCGAGGCCGCCGTTATCGCCGAGGGTAAGCTCGAGGACGCTCAGGTGCTCGCCGGCAACCTGAAGAGGACGGTGAAGACCCTCCGAAAGGAGCTGGGGACGGCGGCTGGGGCGGCCAAGTCGGCTGAATCGAGGGCGGTGGATAGCTACAAGAAGTCGAAAGACTTCTATGACGACTTGGCCGTGGCCATGACCCGCATTTGGCACGACGCCCTCGATGCCGTCAAATCCCGGATGCCGGAGTTCGACGACGCAGAGCTCCAGGCCGAGTTCCCTCTCGTGGGCGCCGACGAGCAAGGGGAAGGGGTTCCCGGCGAGGAGGTGGCCGAGGACCCGGCGCACCATGTGGTGGAGGTCGAGGACCTCAAGGTCTTACCTGTCCCCGAGGTGTAGAGCCCCCGTTCTTCTCTTTTTACTTTGTTTTCTTGAATTTTGTAAGGCTGGGGAGCCAAGAAAAAATACCCTTTGTAAAAACTTTTGCCTTTGGTTGTAATAAAGTTTAAGTTTTTCTTCGGCTCCATAGAATTGTGTCACGTTCTACCATCTGTTTGTGAAGAATGCTAGTAAGATATCTTTGCTTGTACCGTTGTGCTTTTATGTCAGGTTGGCCGTCCGTCTGGCGATCGTTCGTCGAGTTGACTTCAATCACTGGCCGATGAGCATACTGCCGAGGAGGTGTTTCCCTGGGCCCCGGAGTCGAAGGTAGATCATCTAGACGGTGATAGACTTGACGCCCCTCACTGGGGTTTGTATCCTTCGCGGGCCGGCGAGCATTTCTGATTCCGAGCATCGACCCGCATCTGGGGGTGACTGAGCAGGGAAGCTGCTAAGTCGCCTCTTGCAAGGGCCTTCTGGTCCCTGGCGTTGTGGTAGGGGAGCTACCCGCCAGGGATGGCCAAGAGAAGACTTGGGTCCTTAGCACTGGAGGGGTTGTAAGTGTAGCGCCTTGAAAAGTCGTTTTGGTGTTTTCCTGAAAATCGGTGAAAATTCGGTATTTTTCCGAAAACCGTCTTTTTTGTTATTTTGCAGTTTATGGCTAATTATACCTAAAATGGATAGGTAATTGCTTGTTTTTAGTAGCTAATGAGTTACTTATTAAATTTTGGGCATTTAAAAAAATTTCCCTATTTTTCAATTTTTTAATATTATTTTAAACCGGTAAGAAAATACATTAAATTAGCGATAAATACAAATTTTTCCGGGCTAATTTTAATCTTTAAAATTATGTTAATTAAAATCTAGTTGTAAAATAAATTTTTAGTATTTTATTTTGATTTTTAACTAATTTTTATTATAGAAAACGAAATTTATTGAATTTAAGCTTAAACTTGCAATTTTGGACTTGTAGGGGGTCTTTTTGCATAAAAAAATTTTGTGCACTCCCTCTCACTTCTCCCTCACCCTAGGCCGGCCATTTCCAGCAGCACATGGGGAAAAAAAATTCCATGCTCTTTGACTTGTGTTTTTGTGTGGAAATGAGGGTTTTTTTAAAGGTTTTTGAATTGTTAAATGGGGTATGGTGCTTTGACTTTGGGGGAGTTTGACTAGAGACTTTTTCCCACACCCACACCACTCCCCTCTCCCTCATTTCTGTCCAGAAAATCAGCAGCTCCCCCCCTTCATTTTCCTCTCTATTTTGTTCACAAATTCATCTCAAAAACCATCAAAAATCAACAAATCCTTTACAATTTCAAAGCAAAACCTTACTCCCTCTCTTCTCAAACCCAAATTGGCTCAAATCTTTGAGAAAGATGCCATCTTGGGAGGCTTTAGCAACATAGGGTTTGAACTTTTGAGGTATAATTTCTAATCAAATGGTTACATTGTAGTTAAAGTATGCTAATTAGAACTTTGAAAATTGTTTTAGTGTTAATTTTAGTGTTAATTGCATACTAGTTTTTTAAAGTTTGTGGTTTGAAATTAATTTAGGGTTTAGATCACTATTAAGAGATTAATTAAGCTATTTTGTTATCTAGTTATTTTGTTAGCTTAATCTAAGTGGTTAAATTGCTAATTGGGCTAAAATCTAATGTTAATTTAGTGTTAGATTCTAATCTAGTTTTTAAAGGTTTATGGTTAGAGTTAAACTAGGGTTTTTAGGAACCATTATTTAGTTAATTAAAGCTAATTAGATATCTAGTTAATTACTAAACCAATCTTTAAGGTTACTTTGCTTAAGTGGCTTCATATTATGCTAATCTAAGTTAAGCTTGTGTGAAATTTTCATTAAGATTGCTAATTACCAAATTCAAGAAGAGGTTTGTGTATGGAATGTGGGTTTTGTAGCATGGTAAATAAGTTAAAATTTGTGTTTTTGGTGGCTAACTAGTTGTGTGGATTGGGTGGTTGTGTTGGACCGTGATAACTTTGTCGCTATTGTCGATGTTTGCACCTAATTGCTATTCTAGCTTACTAGTTTTTACTAAAATGTTGTGATGAATTAATTGCGATGTCTTGATGACATTTTTAGCGTATCCTATGACATTTAGGATGCGTGTGTGCGGATTTTTGAGTGGTCGGGTTTTAGTTTTGCCGGGCGACCAAATCGGCGATTTTTGGCAGTTTTTGCGATTTTCGCGTATGTTCCGCGCACCTTGTGCACGTTGTACCTAGCTAGTGAACATTAGTATTTTCGTTTGGGTTTTGCGTCAGTCTTGATAGGTAACCTTATGTTTGGTATTGATGTAAATTCCAGGTTCGGTCGTGGAGACGTCAGACGCGGCACGAAAGGGGAAAGCGGTGATTGGACACAGCTAGCTCGGGATTCCGGTGAGTAGATGTAACATCTACGGGGGACTATCGTTGGATGGCGCAAGCCGCCCGATAGTTTTAGTAACTTAAAAGATTCCTAGTAATGTTAGTAATTAGGGGTGTAATACTTGTATGATTATTTGCTACATTCATGCCCTATATTGACATACCTATACGAAACCATTTTATAGGACACCTGCACCATTGCCAGGGTTTTTATATGCAGCACGAGCACTATTCATGCTTACACACACACCCTGGTAATTGCCATGCCACCACACTAGATAACCTTTAAATTGAAACCTTTTACTAATTGATACTTAAACTTGTGCTATTGCCTTTAATTCCTTAAAATGAAATCGTAGGATTGCTATTCATGTGCATGTACTTCATCATATTATTTGTTCATGCCTAATCTATTAATCACACATCGCAACTTGATTATTGATACCATATGCATTCATTATCATTGACATATGCACTTATGAGGATTTCTTGAGATTTTATGATATTTCTGGATTTTGGGGAAAAACCGCAAAATTTCTAAACTTATTATATTTTTAAAATATGTAAATTGCGGTTTTCTAGTGATGTAAGTGTCGTCCACCATGAGTTTGCTGTGGTTTTCGAGACCCGTTTCGAGAAGTTGGATGAACCGTCTCGGGTACATGGTGGGCCCGGTAGGGTACCCCGGGGCAAGAAGCTCGTGGTGCTGACGATGAGCCTGGCAGGGGACGGATTACCTACCGGTGACTTCATTGGGCACGGCGGATATCCAGAGGATACCGACCGGGGCCGCGAAAGGATGAGATATTGATATTGAGATGGGTCGGCCGGATGGCTGAGGCCAGAGACACTATGACATGGATTTATGAGATTTGAGACAGCTTTTAGGTGTCGTTGCTGGACACCGGTTCTCGTCGATTCTTTGAGTATTATGCTGGCATTCTAAAAGAGTTTCAAAAACAAAAAGAGATAAAATATTTCTTATATATACCTACTGAGACCTCAGATATTCATGTTGCATACATATTAGTACACTGATGTTGTATACACACCTGCTAGTGCATCCAGTCATACATGTATTTTAGATGCTAGGATGCTTGTGTGCATGCATACGATAGCCTTTGTAGATGTTATTTATTACTCACGAGTTGGCAACTCACCCCCGTTGTGCCACAGCCTTTTGCAGGTCCGCTCCGTCAGTACAGTAGCGGCGGGCGCACTTGTTCTTTTGCCTCCTTTGCCTGGACTCGAGGTTTTGCTCTTAGGTGGGTTATATCATTATTTTTGTACCACCTTGTATATTCTTTGTATCTAGTGCACTCCATCTACTGTATCTACCAGTATTATTGTATATTGACCTAGAGATGAGACTGTGAGGTTTGTGGACTTTTATGCTGTATTTTGGGGTCGAGCTCACTTGAGTCGACATGCTGTTTTTCTTATGCTTCATTATGATTATTTCGCATGTTGTTGCTTTATTTTGCGTGGGATTTGTGACCGCCTTGTGGCGAAGAGCTAGCTCCCGCTTGGGGATGCCTTATTTGTTGGATTCATATATATTTTTGTTGTACCCATTTTGGGGGCCAGTATTTACAAAGGAGACTCTGCCGAAATTTTCGGAAAAATTGATATTGTTTTCAAAAAGGGTTTTATATGACTTATTGATAAACTTGTTTCCAATTGATTGGGTTCTCTTTACTCTTTTGCTTATTTGGTTTGGTTTTTCTGGGCTTTGGCTTACTTATTTTACGGACGTCTTTAGACGTTTCGTAAACTTAAGTGCCAGTCACGTTCCGTACCCTGCGGGTCGTGACAGTAAGAAGCCCACTAAGGATGACCGGGCTGTGAAGCTGCGCGGTTGCCTCTTGGCGAGGGCTTTGACCTCTGGCGTCGTGGGTAGGCAACTACCAGCCTGGGATGAACGAGCGGGGCAGCCGCTCTAGTGCCGCTTGTGAGGGCTTTCGATCCCTGGTGTCGTGGGTAGGGTGCTACCAGCCGGAGTTGACTGAGCAGGGTAACTGCTCGGTTGCCTCTTGCGAGGGCTTTGATCCTTTAGGACGGGGACCGAGCAGGGTTGCTTCCCAGTGCCTCTTGGCGAGGAATTTGATCCCTATTTGTTGTGGTAAGAAGCTACCAGCCGGGGATAGCCGAGCAAGGACTCAACTGCCTCTGGGAGGACTTTGGTCCTTAGCGCGGGAGGGGTTGTAGAAGCCTACCAGGGACCCTTGGCCGGGCAGGGTTACTGCCCGGTGCCTCATGGCGAGAGCTTTTGTCCTGAAGGATAGCCGAGCGAGGGATCTTCGGTCTCGAATGCCTCTGGGAGGGCTTTTTGATCCCCGGCATTGTGGCAGGGAAGCTGCCCGTCGGGGATAGCCGAGCGAGGGATCCTCGGGCTCGACTGCCTCTGGGAGGGCTTTCCGATCCTTGGAGTTGTGGTAAGGGAGCTACCCGCCAGGGATGACCGAACAGGGTAGCTGCTGGGTCGGATCTTGACGAGGTGTAGCCTGACCGTTCAGCTGTAGGTGCGGGGAATGGGAACGGTCGGGGCAACGGCGCGCGTAGCCAGCGCATTGAATGCGGAGGGAGGCGAAGCGCTAGTGGCGCATCGCCTCGATTCCACCGGAGAGGGCTCGATGGCTGCCGCATGGCAGCGACACCCTGGCCCCATGGAGGGTGACTGTTGGGCTGCGCAGTGGGCTATATAAGGCTGAAGGAGTTCTGGTCCTTCCGCTCTTAGCAGACAGGTCGTCAAGAATAGAGGACTTCCCGTTTACGATCCCGACATTGTCCGCTTCGAAGATTTGTATCTCTACAACCCTTACTGCACCGAGGACACGGTGCAGCTGGTCCACAGGAGCATCGAGGACCATTTCGGCTGGCGGCTCCCCCGACGTTCCTCCCTGCTGCAGCTGCTGATGTACTCCATCTGGAGGGCGTCGCCGGGGCTTTACAACCCCCTGTCTGAGCTGCTCTTTGATGAAGCCGTGGGCAAGCTGCGGTCTTTGAGGCGTTTCGGCTTAATCTCCGCAAACCAGCTGGCCCGCTCAGAGGCGCTAGTCCGCGAATGCTACGGGCTGAGGCTCGGGGTCGATGCCCGTGGGGGGAACCGAGGACAGCGATTGGACCTTGCGCGGCCCCGGTTGGCGGAGATTTTCTCCGAGTACCACGAGCAGTGCTCGCTGCACCCCCTTCCCCCACTGTTGTAAAAAAAAAATTCCTTTCTTCTTGCATGTACGACTGAGGAGCCCATAATACCCCTTGAATAAACAAAGCTTTCCTTTCCTTTTCGCAATGCTCCACCGATCTTTATTAAATTAACAACGAATCCTAGAAAGAATTTACATTGCTTTAAAAGAAAGGTACAGGCTAGTAGATGACTTTATAGGCCTGGGTCGAGCTCCCTAAAGGGCTGTTGGCCCCCGCGCCTGGCATGGGGCATGGCGCCCCCCGAGCTCCGGGCTGGCCATCCGCCGAAGCGAGCATAATCTGACCGATGGTCAGGTCAGCAGGAGGGTGATGCTGCTCCTGCTCGCGGTCGGCCTGCCGTTTGTGTAAGTCGATGTACAACACCCCACGACTTGCGGGGAGGCGGAAATATGAAAAACGATCTTGTTTTATGCTAAACATCGACGAACCGCATGAATCGAAGCTAAACGATAACTAACATCAAACATAGAAGTTAACAACTACTATGTAAAGGGATTATACCTAAAGAACCGTGTCCTTCGTCTTTACGAACTCTACCTCCTCCTCGGCCTTCTCCAAGTAGTAGACGATCCACCACGAGAGCTAAACTCCAAGCTTTGCCTCTAAACTTGAGGCAACTAGGTATCTTTAAGTGCTAATCAAAGTACCTAGATGAAATAGAGTATGGTTATGGATTAAGTAGTCTAACTAATCCTTGTACTCAACACATGAGAGGGGAGGATTAGGGTTTGAAGAGAGAGAGCTTGAGGAGAGAGAAGATGAACATAAATGATGAGAAGAGAAAATGAGTTATCATAATATATATCAAGCATTTTATTTTATCAAGAAAAGAAAAGAAAATGATTTACAACCATGCTTGATAAATATCTTATGGTGATTCATCTCCATGAGTCATTAAGCAATTATGAAGCATTAATGACATGGATGAATCATCCATATGACTCACTAATCTCATTCAATGTATATGCCACCTAAACCTCCTTAGTCACCATCTTCTAGAAGCTTCTCGCGCAATTACGAGAATGCCCCTCCTATCCATGAAAACACAGAAAAACTTTAGACTGTATAAATCCAATAACCGGATACTAGTAACTGGCTTAAACCAAAGCCGACTAGTAAGAACTGTCCGAAAGTCGAACGTGCGTAAACACACGTATGCGTCCGAACCCTTGTCGTAAAACCATACGACCTCTATATCGTTTCGCCTGGAGTAGAGAAACTCTCTGCGTGGGACTCTAGAGACTCGACTACTACGCTGGCAGTGGGTTTAACCACAGACCGCAAGCGGCACTAGCTGTACATAACGGTCCCCAGGTAGATGTCGATAAGAAGGCCGATGAGGAAACCCATCCGAACTCCTACTGAGTCTGATGTGACAATCTCCGTACAGTCCGGTCCGTTCGTCTAAGACTATCGCATATCGGGCCTAGGGGGCGGCAAGCATCAATCCCCTAATAGCGGTATAAGTAGTGTCGGAGAGAAGCCCATTACACCCTGAGAAACTACTGGAACCTACCAGCAAATCTCGCTTGCTCTGACCAGGGACTTTGCGTAATGGCTCTCTGACACAGCGCGATATCAACCCCCAATACCGGGAGAGACGAATCCTGTCTAACCGCCACTGCCTCCAAGTGCTCGGGACTGCACCCAACTGCTACCTGTTTGCACGACTCCTTTGAGCCGTGGTAGGGTAGCAATCTAAGAACAGTGGGACACACTCGAGGCGAAGTAGCAGTGTCAAGTCTGCGGACTAAGCTGTACTCATGTCACCTGGGAACTGTTCACTGACGACTGGTATAAAACCAACCAACAGTTCCCTGTGAGTCCTGTCCGGTGTACCCGTAACCTAACGAGCACCTGCATACTATCTCCAGTACGACGTACTGACGGCTGTAGGACAGACCATCTCCCCAACTGGGATGAGAAGCGTACACACTAGTCTACTCCGGAGTATCGATGCCCTGTCTCGATAATCCAACGACTAGGGACCTGAATAAGGATGTGCTTGTAGACTACCCAGCCCCCACTAGTGTGACTGCCATCACAACGCTGGTAGTCAAGCAAGATCCTAAGAGCTCTATCAATACGTATACTCACATGTTAAGATAGAAAAACCAAGTAGCATACTACCATGTTTAGCAAGACTGTTATATACATGTGAATATCCCAAGCTTCCATTAAGTAATATACAAACTAGTATGATACAATAATGGCCGCTAGGGCATATACACTAACAATCTCCCACTTGCACTAGGGCCATGTACTAGCATATCGAAGACCGATGATCTTGAGTAGCCTCTCGAACTGAATCTGAGGTAGGGCCTTCGTGAATGGATCAGCAATGTTCTCTTCAGAAGCAACTCTCCGAACCTCGATCTCCCGACGATCAATGATCTCCCGACGATCAATGATCTCCCTGATCAGGTGATACCGCCTTAAGATGTGTCTGGACTTCTGATGGGACCTTGGTTCCTTCGCTAAAGCTATAGCTCCGTTGTTGTCGCAATACAGAGGTATTGGATCAACTATGGTAGGAACCACCTGAAGTTCTGTTAGGAACTTCTTCATCCAGACTGCTTCTTTTGCGGCATCGCAAGCAGCTATATACTTCGCTTCCATAGTCGAGTCAGCAACGGTGTCCTGCTTGGAACTCTTCCAGCACATCGCCCCTCCATTGAGGGTAAAGACATAACCCGACATGGACTTGGAATCGTCCTTATCACTCTGGAAGCCGGAATCAGCAAAGGCATCCAACCTGAGGTCTTTTCCGCCGTAAACCAAGAACATCTCCTTAGTTCTCCTTAGGTACTTGAGAATGTTCTTTACTGCTATCCAGTGCTTCTCCCCTGGGTTTGACTGATACCGGCTTACCACGCTCAGTGCGTAAGCTACATCTGGTCTGGTGCACAACATCGCATACATTATAGAGCCTACCGCAGAAGCGTAGGGTATAATAGACATGCGTTCCCAGTCCAAATCAGTTTTGGGAGACATCTCTTTGGAGAGGGTGATTCCGTGACAAGCCGGTAGATTACCGCGCTTAGAATCTTCCATACTGAATCTTTTCAGTACAGTGTCGATATACCTGGACTGCGAAAGTCCCAACATCCTCTTGGATCTATCACGATAGATCCGGATCCCCAGAATGTAAGAGGTATCACCCAGGTCTTTCAAAGAGAACCTGTGTGACAAGAATCCTTTGACAGATTGTAGCATAGGAATATCATTTCCTATCAATAGAATGTCATCCACGTACAAGACGAGGAATACGACACTTCTGGCTACAACTTTACTATATATGCACGGTTCATCTGGATTTTTGATAAAGTCTATTCTTTGACCGTCTCATCAAAACAGATGTTCCAACTCCGCGATGCCTGCTTTAGTCCATAAACGGACTTAAGCAGCTTGCATACTTTCCCGCTGCTCCCACTTTGATTGAAACCCTCTGGCTGATCCATATAGACGCACTCTTCTAAATTTCCATTTAGAAAAGCCGTCTTTACGTCCATCTGCCAGATTTCATAATCATGGAAGGCAGCAATAGCAAGAAGGACCCGAATGGATTTGAGCATAGCCACTGGAGAAAAAGTTTCGTCATAGTCTAAACCAGGTTTTTGACGAAAACCCTTTGCAACAAGTCTAGCCTTATAGGTTTTCACCTGTCCATCTACACCAATCTTTTTCTTGAAGATCCATTTGCATCCTATGGGTTTTACCCCATCTGGAGCAAAGTCTAAAGTCCATACTTTGTTGGTGTACATAGACTCCATTTCAGTCCGCATTGCATCTAGCCATCGTACCGAGTCGCCGCTCTGGATGGCCTGCTGAAAGTCAGTAGGTTCATCATCATCTATGATGCAATCCTCTCTATCCCCATCTATGAGAAAACCGTAGTATCTCTCAGGCGGATGAGATGGCCTACTACTCCTGCGGAGGGGTGCGGGAATGTCCTGTTCTTCTTGAACTACCGGTTCTACCAATCTTTCAGTAGCAGTTTGTGGTTCCGGAATTTCTTCCAGTTCTATTTCGCTCCCACTTATTTCCTTTTCTAAAAACTGATGTTCCAGAAAATGGGCATTACGAGAAACAAAAACATTTTGTTCCTCTGCGTAATAGAAATAATATCCCTTGGAGTTCTTTGGATATCCCACAAACTTACATTTTACTGATCGTGCCTCGAGCTTGTCCATATGCTGCTTTTTAACAAAAGCTGGACATCCCCAAATCTTCATATGCTGAAGATGGGGTTTCTTCCCAGTCCACATCTGAAATGGAGTGGTAGGAACAGTCTTGGTAGGAGCCCTGTTCAGAAGATATGCTGCTGATTCTAGCGCATAACCCCAAAAAGATCGCGGTAACTCAGCATTACTCATCATGGATCGTACCATATCCAATAGGGTTTGATTCCGTCTCTCCGATACACCGTTATGCTGTGGAATGTATGGAGGAGTAAGCTGAGAGAGAATTCCTTTCTCTTTTAGGTAACCTAGGAATTCGGCACTCAAGTATTCACCACCTCGATCAGTTCTTAGTGTCTTGATACTTTTGCCGGTTTGGTTTTCTACTTCATTCTTATACTCTTGGAATTTCTCAAAAGCCTCGGATTTATGTTTCATCAGATAAATGAATCCGTATCTTGAGTAATCATCCGTGAAAGTAATGAAATAGGAAAAACCACCTCTTGCATGCGTAGACATTGGACCACATACATCGCTGTGTATGAGTCCTAAGAGCTCGCTCGCTCTTACTCCATGTCCAGTAAATGGAGTCTTTGTCATCTTTCCTTTGAGACAAGATTGACAAGTGTCATAAGTTTGATATTCGAACGAGTCCAAATATCCTTTTCTATGCAACTTAGTCAACCTTCTCTCATTGATGTGACCCAGTCTACAATGTCATAAGAAAGCTTTATTTAAATCCGGAGACTTTCTTTTTAGTGTGTTCTGGACATTGAAAATTTGGAGTTGGTTTAAAACATATATACCATTATTTAGTGTACCGGAACCCAATCAAACCATGATTAAGGTGGATGTTAACAACATCTCTTACAAACGTGAAATCATAACCTTTATTTGATAACAAGGAAACTGATATGATATTACACGTTAAACTTGGTACAAAAAAACAGTTATGTAAAACCAAAATGTGTCCACTCGTCAATCCCAGGTGATAATCCCCGACGGACGCAGCTCCCATGCTAGCTCCGTTAGCAACCTTTAGGGTCATATCACCTTCCTTCAGCACTCTACGGTTTCTCAGTGCCTGCAATGAATTGCAAATATGAGATCCTGATCCGGTATCCAATACCCAGGAAGTAGAGTTAATTGACAGACAATTCTCAATTACAAACACACCTGAAGTCGAAGCCACAGCTTGCTTCGGTTCCTGGTTCTTGGCGTTCCACGCCTTGCAATCTTTCTTCCAGTGCCCTTTCCTGTGACAATGGAAGCACTCATCCTGGCCCACTAACGGTACCGTAAACTTTTTCTTTCCCTTCCCTCCCACCTTACTAACACCTCCTCTAGGTTTGGTGGCGGCCTTCTTCTTCCTTCCTCTGGCCCTAGCCTTGGACCCGGAAGAAGATGCACCGCTAACAAACATAGCGGGTGTTTCCCTTGCTTTCTGCAAGGTGCCCTCTGCACTCCTTAACATGTTCAGGAGTTCCGGAAGTTCAACTTCTTTTCTTTGAATGTTGAAGTTCAGGATAAACTGGGCGTAGGTGGAAGGAAGGGACTGGAGAATAAGGTCTGTATAGAGCTCATTAACCAAAGTCGTCCCAAGGTCTGCGAGCTCTTCTATATAGCCGATCATCTTTAGGACATGTTCTCATACTGATGACCCGACAGCCAACCTCGCTCGAAACAAGTTCTTAGAGGTCTCGTATCTTGCTATACGAGATTGCTCTCCATAAAGTTCCTTTGTATGGAGAAATATGGCATCTAGTTCCATATCCTCGTGCCTCCTCTGATGTTCATTGTTCATCGAGGCAAGCACGATGCACTTGGCTTTCGCGCAATCGAAATCCCAGGTTTTGCGGATTTCCTTATCCGCATTACTGGATTTGGGACCAGGGACAGCAGGTGCCGTAGCGGTGAGGACGTACCCCAATTTGTCATAGGTCAAAGCCATTTTGACATTCCGCAGTCAATCTTTATAGTTTGGCCCTGTCGGTATATTTTTCTCTAAAAGTAACTTAAGTCCAGTCATTTTCAGGGTCGCTGCAATTAGGAGAGAGAGAAGAAAAACTCTTTAGCATGATGCTCTTGCAAGTTTAGAGTGGTTTTTAGTTTATCTAAACTGGATGGCTCCCACTGTTTCTCGAATCCTTCCTCAAACCATAAAAGAAGAATTAGCCAGGACTATTCTCACTGTACAATTCTTGCTTAACCGTTCAGCCAGGCTAGTGTCGATACTTCGAGGGAGGTTTTCCAACGCTTTCGTGAAGTTCCTTAATTAAATAACCTCTTTTCTCTGGGGGCGTAACCCCGCTGACACCTTTCTTGACACCTACTTGGTTTATAGCATTGATCGTTAAGTGACGAATATCCTGATAAGTAGCATATACTCACAGTAGGATCGGGATCCAAATATCATCGTATGATAATGTTGAAGGAATGCTACCAATATTCATCAAACTCCAAATGGTATGCATCTCTTTGCAAATTTCAGTTTCTTTAGAAATTCCCGATATAAGTTTTTGCCCCATGCTCTTATGACCTTGGCTTTGGTCAAAATGTCATAAGTCACATGTCAAGTTCTACCCGTCATTATCTTGTCAATTTGAACCCATCCGTATATACCCCTGACTTTGGTCAAATGATAATACGACTGTCCCAAACCAACTCATCTATCTTATGCAACAAATGAAAACCCAGCAACTACCAAACACTATGCCTTGACTTTGGCCAAAATGCATAGCTTGAATACTACTGAATACCCAAATGAAATGACGGAGGGCTACGAATGGTTTTGGCGAAACCGTGAACGTAGTGAACTTGATATAACCGAAGGAACCTGATAGCTTTTAAAAGGAGTGGTTAAAGCTCCGCATTTAAAAATATCTGTTTTTTAAAATTAACCGAGTGGTTTCTTTTAAATTGTTCCAACGATTAAACTTTTGGTTTATTTTCTTTGCATTATAAATAATGCGTCCCATCATTAACCTATCATTGCAGAAAACAACGAAAATATAACGTCCTCTTATGCCATCCGCATTCGCCACGGGGTCCCGTCATCACCCGTTAGGTTACTTAACTAACGACAGAGCGGGGGCTGGGCTAGCGCGGGTGTAAAACATAAGTGACGTCTAAATAGCTATCATATATAGATATTGTATATTCATCAAACGCAATAATAGGCATTCCAGATCTCATATGAACTTTATTGGATTTGCAAGCAATCCGCGTTTGTTTAGAGCCTGCAACAAAAGACGGATTACACAGTTGTGATGAATAGCTATTACCCCACCCAAGACCCCAACGGGTACGGCAAACTACCCGCCCGGCAATTTGTGCACCCCACCTTGGGTCTGTCCTAGGAGCAAAAACAGTAAAATAAAATAATACAACGGTGGCTACAACCGCAACCTGGATGTGCCCCGCAAAATAATATTACAACAAATTACATTTACATCAAATGAATTAAATAATAACCCATCACATAACCCCGGCTAATCATCACAACAGTCCAATACAGTTCACATCCACAAACAGTAAAATCCATTACAGAAATGTGCAACCCCCTGCCAACCGACATACTAGCAGTTAGGGAAGGTTTACGAACACATTATACAAACACAGATATAATCCAACAAGCAAATATCGTATAATTTCGATCGATTAAACACATTTAATTTTGCTCCAATACTTCTCTGTAAATCTGAAACCTGAGCGAAAATTAAAAACTTCCAGAAAATACCAAATATCACATAGAACCAACACAGGAAACTTGGGCTGATGAATCGGCAACTCAGCGGCGGAATCGCGGCGGATCGGTGGGATTGTTGGAGATAGTGCCCTCAGAGTCAATTATTGGATCACAGGCACGTGATTGCAATGATTGAGGGAGGACCTGTCCCAGTAAGACAGTCTTACTCGAGATGATAGTATTCTATCTGGTTTACCTTTATCATCGTGTACTGCTTTAGATGACCTGACATGTCGCTATTATACGTTGATAGAGCCCCTAGGATTCTTGCTTGACTACCAGCAGTATGAGGGCGATCATATACGTGAGAGCTGGGGTCTATAAGCACATCCTTAAAAGGTCCCTAGTCGTGGGAGTTTCGAGACAGGGCGTCGATTTTCCAGAGTAGACTAGTGTATACAGTCGAGACCCCGACGAGGGGCGGTGGCCGGTCTCACAAGCCACTGGTGTCAGTTAGTTCACCTAAGATGTATACAGGTGCTCATTGGGTTATGAGTACACCGGACAGGACTCGCCGGGAACATGCTAGTTGGTCTTATACCTGACGTCAGATAGCAGTTCCCTGGTGACATGTGTACAGGTTAGTTCAGCGACCTGGGGATCGTCATTTGTCTCGTGTGAGTTCCCACTGTACTTTGATTACTACCCTACCACGCTCAAAGGAGACGTGCAAACAGGTTTTAGTTGGGTACAGTCCCGAGCCACATGGAGGCAGTGAGCGGATTTTCAGGGGTTCGTCTCTCCCGGTATTGGGGGTGAGGTCGCGCTGTGTCTAGGAGAGCCATTACACGAAGCCCTCGGCCGAGGCAGGAGATTTACTGGTAGGTATTCCAGTAGTATCTCAGGGTGTTCTGGGCTACACTCCGACACGACTTGTACCGCTTTTGGGGTCTGACTTTTACCGACCCCCTACGCCCGCCATGCGATGCTCATAGACGAACGGACCGGACTGTATGGATATTGTCACTGACAGGCTCAATAGGGTGTCAGGATGAGTTCGCTCATCGACGTCCCTTTTGGTCAATACCTGGTAGCCCGTTACGTATTGGCTTATACCTCTGACATGCTAGTGGTTAAATCCACAACCAAGGTGTTGACGAGTCTTTAGAGTCCCCCACATTCAGCTGCTCAAGTTTTCGGGCGAAACGCTGTAGAGGCCGTATGGAGATATGGCAGGGTTCGATCAGATACGTGCGGTATTGCACGGATCAGGATCGGACGGATAATACTAGCCGGTTTTGGTTTAAGCCGGATCCTAGTATAGTACAGTGTAGATTTTGTCTCATTGCATTTGTATTTCGGTCGGAATACAAATGCGGGTGTGTATACACAGTAGCTGGGTTTTCCTGTAATTTATTACGGGACCAGTTTTCTGGAGTTGCCAGTTTGCTTTTCGTTTCGGCCATATTTCATTTGTATCTTTCAATGGCCGAAGATTGGTGGAGGTGGGCTTATTTGCATTTGTGCAAATAAGTATTTGTGGAGGGTGTTCTTTGTATTTTGTTGGATCATGATGATGCACCATCACTTGACTTTCTTTGTTCATGATGGCTTGACCTTTTGGAGTCATCATGCTTGAGATGATGGTTGTGTTGGAGTGTTGGTTTATGAGCTATCACGGTTGTTGATGATTTGGTTATTGGAGTGAGGTTCTTTGATTGTGATCATTGCTTTTTATCATGACCATTCCTCTCACTTGCATTATGGTGTTCTCCACTCATTCTTTTCATACACACTCCATTCTCTCCTCTCCCACCAAGCCTTGGCCGGCCACTTCTTATGGGGGCTGTCCAAACATTTTGGTGGGGGGATTTTGGTTCATTTCATGTTGGAAAAATCCCACAACACCATCTCCAAAAGCTTATATCATTTCCTCCACCATAAAGCAACTCCATAACCCCAAAATGAGACATGGTTCTACACGTATTCTACAGCAAACCTTGGGCACGTCGGCTCGCCAACTTCGTGCCCGAGTTGCCTTGGTATAGAGGTGGGAGCCCGTAAAAGAAGTAGGCGACGTGGTGCCCTTCCAGCGACGAGGTGGAGACCGGAGATTCCGCGGGGAGATCGGGACGACGACGAGAAGACCGGAGGACACGGATCGCTCGGTGTATCTCTCTTCCCTATCTTGTAGTTAGCTAGGACTAGTCCAATGGTACGATCCGGGTTTTAGTGCGCGGTGGTGCCGGTTTGAAAAATTAAAGTAAATCACCGCTTCCGCATTCCGGCGTCGGATTGACGGCCGGGGCGCCGCCGTGCACTTACAGTGGTATCAGAGCCTCGCCATTAACTTAGTCTAGCTTGGTCTAATGTGTTTTACATTTCCGATCAAACCAAAATCCCAAAACCCGCGTTTTCATGCATATCAGTTTCTGTCGAAATTTTTTTTTTCTCCAAAAATTTTTCAGGTTGTCTCAGAATGATGTGCAGATAATTATAAGAATTCTGTAGAAATTTGATCACGTGATCGCTCCATATGACCGCGGAACCGCGGCCAAACCCTAGCTTGGGCCGCGGTTCCGCCGCAGTATATGCAGATCAGTGTGCCAAATTTTTACAGAGAGCTCCTGTGATGAAAATAGGGGTTTTGGAATATTCTTTTTGGGCCCAGAATTTCTTGATGTGCTACAGTAGTACTTGGGGGCCCACTTGGTAAAAATTTGATCGATCGGATATTTTAAACACATTAGTTCACAGTATTTACATTATATCTGCGACCGTGAATGTCAGTCGATCGGTAAATCCAGTCTAACTGCTATAGCCCGGTTAGACGGATTTGCGAACGTGACTTTCACGTTGATATTCTGTGTTATGCTGTGATGTTGTGGATTGGTCGTGGGGGATAGCCTGGTTGCAGTGGTAGTACAGTTTTGTTGTATTATGTACATTTGATATTGCGGGGCGAGCGTCCGACATGTGGACTGCCGTCACTGCCTGTTTGTATATTATTTTGGGGCACGACCGGGTTGCGGTCGATGTACCCGCTGTATGTATATTTTACTTTCTGTACTAGGATTACCCCGCGGAGGGGTGCACGGATAGCCGGGTTCTAGAGGGCAACAAGCCCGCATCTCATGGCATTGAGACGGAGGGGGCTTCACTCTAGGATTGGCGGGCTATTCGCCGCATTCGTAGGGGGTACAGGTTGACCCAGGAGGGGTGCCCAAGTCACCGGATTCCGTGAAGTGCTGGGTGGTCCATTCACGTTGCTGAAGGGGGCTGCCTCGCTTCAGGTTTTGGCGGGTAACTTGCCGCGCCCGTAGGGGTCTAGGATTTCATTGCACAGGCTATCCACACGACCAGGGGAATGTCGGGTTTCAGTAGTGGTTCTGTGAAACCCGGGGATCCCAGATATCTGTATTGTTCTGTGATGCTGTACATTTCTGTGATGTTGCATTTTATCACACCTTGAGCGAAATATTATATATTGGCATATATATTAGTAGATGTTGTATATGTTTTGCATCCGCACTAGTCCAGTCCCCGCTCTGTCGTTAGTTAGCTAACCTAACGGGTAATGACGGGACCCAGTAGCGAATGCGGATGGCATATACGTACATCAGTATATTTTCGTTCTTTTTGGTGTGATCAATTGATGGGACTGCGTTGATTCGGATCAATGCAAGTTAAAAACAAACCTAATCTGATGTTGTTGGAACAACTTTTCAAAAAGCTGTTATTGCAAGGACGTTCACTTTTGTTTTGCATCATGATGTTCGGTTATGAATATCCAGCACCTCAGTCGACGAGGCATGGGCCGAGATCCCTTCACCGGGAGTGACCCCTTGGACAGAAGTTTGCGTCAGGGCAATAACTTCACTATAGCCGATTACTTTTTCTTTGCACCATGGTATTCAGTTGGAATATCCTGCACCTCATTCTACGGGGAAAAAACCGAGATCCCTTCACCGGGAGTGACCTCTTTAGCAATGGTTTTCGTCACTATATTTTTTAAAAGCTATCCGTTCCTTCAACGATATCAAGTTCATTACATTAAAGATTTTCGCCAGAAACCATTCGTAGCCCTCCGTCGTTTCATATGGGTGGTCAATAGTATTCAAGCTGTGTATGTTGGCCAAAGTCAAGGCACAGTGATTGGTAGCTATTGGGTATTCATATGTAGCATAGATAGATGCGTTGGTTTGGGGCAGTCGTACTACTATTTTGGCCAAAGTCAAGGGTATGTACGGGTGGGCTCAAATGAACCTGGAGAACGATGGGTAGAACTTGACATATGACTTATGATATGTTGGCCAAAGTCAAGGTCATAAGAGCATGGGGCAGAAATCACATCAGGAGTTTCTAAAGAAACTGAAACTTGCCAGATATGCGCATACCTTCTGGAGTGTGACACCATGAGTGAATTCCGTCACGTTATCATGCGATGATAGTTGGATCCCGATTCCAACTGATGAGTTGGTTTACTCCTCGGGTGATCCCGACTAATTCTTCTTTCAGGTTTGGAGGAGAATTTGACGGTACAGTGGGAGGTTTCCAGATTAGATAAATTGGTAACCATTCTGATCTAGGTTAGAGTGCACGCTGAGTGTTTCTTTTCTCTCTCTCTTTGGCAGCGACCATCGACCCGACCCTAAGACTATGACTCAGTGACCAAATTAACCGAACCTTCTTAAACACTGGCTTTTGGATTGTCAGAGTTGCAGACCTCATTGCCACTCCTACTTTTATCCTTTTCTCCAGGACACCCCGTATTACTACGAACGTCCACTTCCATTGGACAAAACCATCGTACGGTTATATACGAACTCGAAAGAATTTATTCGAGGATGGTTTCAGGTTCTGGAGAAAACGGATAGGACTATTCAGTTGTCCTTTCCTTTTACCTTCTCTCAGGTTGCGAGTATTCCTTGGTTTAGGAGTAGTACACCTATTACGCAATTTGGATAGTCTTCTGTTAGTTATATGTATGCCCTAGAGGCCATTACTGTACATAGGATGTATATTGTAGTAGATGCTGGGACATATATAGGGAGGACTTTCTTGCTCAACATGATAGTATGCTATCTGGTTGCTCTTTACCTTAACGTGTACACTGATTGTCTCTCTGTTACATGTTGGTAAAGCCCTTAGGATCTGTACTTGACTACCTGGACTATGATGCGGATCATACTAGTGGGGACATGATAGTCCATAAGTACATCCTTCAAAGTCCCTAGTCGAGGGTGTATCGAGACGGGGCATCGATATACCAGAGTAGACTAGCGTATACCTTCTCGACCCATACAGATGGGCGATGGATGATCCCATATCCATTGGTGTTTGACATCAGAGATGATATACGGGTGCTCAGTAGAGACTGGGTACACTGGACGGACTCGCCGAGAACTCCCAGATGGTATTATACCTCATGTCAGATGGCAGTTCTCTGGTGACACTGGTACAGAGTAGTCTGTTGACCCGAGATCGTCATAGAGTCTTGTGTGGTTCCCACTGTGCTTTGATTTCCATCTTACCACGTCCAAGAGGGCGTGCAAAACGGTGGTTTTTGGGTACAGTCCCGAGTCACATGGAGGCAATGAGCGATAGGAGGGGATTCGTCTCTCCCGGTATAGGGAGTTGATGTTGCGCTGTGTTCGATTGGCTATAACAGGAAGTCCCTGGCCAGGGCTGCTCAGAGAATTGCTGGTAAGTGTTACCAGTAGTTTCTCGACCCGTTATGAGCCTCATATCGACACGACTTATCGAGCTATTGGGGTCTGACGTTTACCACCCCTAGGCAAGTATGCGACATATCAGACGATCAGACCGGACTGTACGGTAGTGTTACTGGTCAGATTCACTGGAGTGTGAGCGGGCTTGCTCGTCGATCTTCAGATCGCTCAATACCCGGGTGGCCGTTACGTTTAGCAGACCGCTTGCGGCTTGTGGGTGTTTGATATGATCATCGCCTGCTGCCGGCGTATTGACGAGTCTTTAGAGTCCTACACAGAGGTTTCCTGGCTCAAGCAAAACGAAATAGGAGCGCATATGAGATATGTGCGGGACCGAGAATAATGCGTGTATGTGATACCGTATTCCATTCTCGCGATGAATGTATCGATTAGGTTATATGCGATATACCCTAGTTATCGAATCAAAGGTTGATTTGATAAGCCGATACATTATATACTAGTCGGTTGTGTGCGACATGACCGGGTCATTGAATCAAGTGTTGATTTAATTATTTAATGCATAATTATATATTTGATATATTACTTTGCATTAACTAGTATCGGTTCACTTTAAACGGATTTTCTCACTTGGTATGTGCACATTGTATATGTGATATACTTTTGTACACTTGATTGTATCATGTTTGATGATACATGTTTAACTATAGTTAAGTGTAATGAATTAAGCCATGGTTAAACTAATGATTAGGGTTTTCTTTTTATTACTTATTTATTTATTTATTTATTTAGAATAGATAAGAAAAGAATGGTTGCTAATTTTGGAGTTTAGTTGAAGCTTCATGAAGCTTTGACTTTGTAACCATTCTTGTCTTCATCTTTAACCCTAACCATTAATCTAACCTTAGTTAATTCTCTACACTTGACCATGGTTCTAATATGATAAGGATTCATTTTCTTTTCCAAATATAATTAACTTATCACAATATTCTTCTTCTTCTTCATCTTCTTTCATGAAGAAAAAGCTTTCTTCATCAATGGTGATTGATGATAAAGAGTGAGAAATCCGATTCTAAATTGAACCCACTTCCTATTTCTTCATCCTCTACCTCTTGCCAAGTAGTAGAGTGTGTTTACTTCACAAGTTTCATGACTTGGTGAAGTTGTGAGCTTGATCCAGCGATGCCTCGACGTAGATCATCTTCGGCATGGACATCGACGACCTAGCTTGCCCATTCTCCGACGAAGCCGACGCTAGAGCCCGGATTCTTTTTGGACAGCGGAGAGGACTTCGTTGCGGAGCTATGGAGGCGGACAAACGGATCTACAAAGGTTGTATATCCGTATCCCTTAGTTAAGTGTTAACTAGTTAGCTTTTTCGCCTAATTTTCTAGCAAACGATCCGTAGTCGGGTCTCTCGGCACCCGTAAAATTTTATAATGGCATGTTCGATGCCTTGTGAGACCTCATTAGGGTGCCTAGGAACCCTACAGTGGTATCAGAGCCTAGCTAGAGCCTTAGGCGAAGTCTAGACGGAATTTGAAGTCCGAACAAACCCGAAAACCCATCACAAAAATGCTCTCTGTCCTTTTTTCAAAAACTGGGATTTTTCCAAATTAAAAATGCGTAAAAAATTCAGCAGGGAATTATAAGAATTACGGTGTAATTTTTTTTCCTTGAACAGTAAATATCGCGGCGGAAGCGCGGCAGAAGCTTGCCTTATGCGGCGGTTCCGCCGCACCTTGATGACGTCATCGTCGAATGTTTGCACAGTAACTCTTATTAAATTATGCTGGATTTTCTGGGTATTTTTAAAATTTATTCAAGAGTTGAATTTTCTGGAGTTGTTTTGGGGATTCGGTGTTTCGATCGGGGTATCAAATTTTGTCTGTGTGGCTTTCCGGATAAATTTTAGAATATGTTAAAAAGTTCGACCGGATATAAATACCCAATTTTTCCCCTGTCGGGAAATTTCCAAGTGTTGGATTTTTCCGTAGTTTAACAACGTTCTAAGTAGTGCAAGTAACGCGATGGTCCCTCTAGAAGACAACAAACCTTAACTCGATTATGTGACCGTCTTGAACTGCCCTTTGAACCTTCGGGTTTGGGGCAGTACGGTGTGCCACATGTGAGGCGTTGGCTTGACCCTTCTACGGCTGGACTGTTGGTACTGAGGCATGAAGTGAATGTCTTTGAACCTATTTCATGTGTTGATCGGTGTCGGGAAAACTTGGGTGTTCGAATGTTCGATCGGAAAGTTTGATATATTCTATTTATCCGGAAATGGATACAATAATTGGAATTCACAAATAGTTATGAGATAACTGGTAGAATGTTATAAATCTAGCGGTTTAGTTTCACAAGATATCGAAAAGAGTTTTCGATGATGGGACTAAAATGCGGGATTTATATCTGTTAGGCATGCGATGTCTAAAGTAGTTGCGGATTCCAACTGTTGTAGTTTTACACTTTCTTTTCTGTGACCGTAAGTGTAGTATGTTCATATCGCCGGTTTCGTTGCTATACATCAACGACAATTGGGGTATGCATACTTACTTACGTTGATGACATGTGATGTTATGTGTTGCTGGATATGTTATATTGGATCGTCGTGTTTGAATAGCCGGGGGTTTTTATGTGAGATGAGTGTTTTTCATTTTCATTCATGTAAAAACTTGTATGTAATATTCTTTTATTGGGGCACTTCCAGGTTGCGGAAGTTGTCACCGTTTGTATATTATTTACTTTTCCGCACTAGGATAGACCCAAGGAGGAGGGCACAAGTAACCGGGTTCTGGGGTCCAGTGGGAGACCAACTCGAGGAGTCGAGTCCGGGTCTCCTAACCCTAGAATTGGCAGGGTTGCTTGCCGCTTTCGTAGGGGTCTAGGGGTGTGGGATTGGCTATTCATCACGACCGTGGAATCCGTGTTTTATACTGGCTCGTATTGAAAACACGGACGTCCTAGTATATCCAATATTTCATATGTTTCTTCTGCTGCGATATCTTTGATGTGATCATGTGATGTTCTGTGATGGATATAGTATATATGATATATTATATAGACGTTACTTATGTTTTACACCCGCGCTAGCCCTGCCCTGCTCTGTCGTTAGTTACCTAACCTAACGGTGCACGAGGGGACATCGAGGCGAATGCGGATGGCATAAGTGTACGTCGTATTTATCTGTGATGTTTAGGTACTTAAATGATGGGACTTCATTAATGTGATTAATGAAATAAAAGAAACCTAAGATGTTGTAGAATCGAATTTCAAAATAAAACAGGTAGCTACAGTTCTTGCTTTGCACAGCGGTATATGTGATATATCCTGCACCTTATTCGATAAGGAAAGGACCGAGATCCCTTCACCGGGAGTGACTCCTTTAGCAATAACTGGCCGATGCTACACACTCGGTTTGACTTTTGATTGCTTTTAACTGTTTTTGCTTTGCACAGTGATATATATGATATATCCCGCACCTCATTCGACGAGGAAAGGACCGACGATCCCTTCACCGGGAGTGACTCCTTTAGCAGAACTAGAAAAGCCTCAAAATCACTCCATTTTAAAATCATTTGATTCTACAACGATATCAAGTTCATTACGCAATAGGTTTTCAGAAAAACCTGTCGTAGCCCTCCGTCATTTCAGATAAGTACTAGTTAGTATTCGTGCTACGTTTGTTGACTATGTTAAGGCGTAGTGTGCGGTAGCTAATTAGTGCTTATCTGCATAAGCATATGATGTGATTGGATTAGGGTAGTCGTGCGACTTTGTTGACTATGTTAAGGGTCGTGCGGGTGGATTTAATTTAATCGGGAAATGACGGGTTGAACTTGACTAGCGGACTATGGTTTGTTGGCCTGCGTCAAGGTCATAGAACGCTAGGGGCAAAATATTATCGGGAATTTCAAGTGTTGAGATTTGCAATGAGATTGCATACCTTCTATGAGATAGTTGGATCCCGATACCCGCTGCGAGTAAGTGTTACTCCTGGGAGAGTTTTATACATTACAATTAGCCGATCAAGTAGGTGTCTAGAAAGGTGTTAACGAGGTTACGCCTCTGAGAAAACGAGGTTTACATTAATTAGGTTCGTGCGAAAGCACGGGGGACCTCCCTCAAAGTACCGACACTGGCCTGGCTGAAAGATTGGCGAACTTGTAGTGTGTAATTAATCCCGGCTAGTCTTTCCTTTTAGGGTTTGAAGGAAGATTTGATAAAAAGCAGTGGGAGCCATCCTGATTAGATAAAATAATAACCAATCTATTCTTGTAAGAGCGCACGCTGAGTGTTTTCTTCTCTCTCTCTCCAGGTAGCGACCATATCACGCCTTAATCAAGATAATAATACGAATTATTGACCGAACCCGCTTGTTATTCTGAGCTGGGGAACGTTGGTCCCGCTCCAACTTATAATTGTTATAAGACAGAGCAGGAAATTGGGGAATACTAGATTTCCCGTGCCGCCCAAACGAAGAGAGTGCATGCTGATGCATCATCTTCGGGTGTGTTCATTACAAAGAATTGTTTCTCTGTATCCTCTACATCCTGGGTATATGATACCGGATCAGGATCCCAGATATGTAATCTGTTACATAGGGCTATAGAAAGGTAGAGAACTGAGAACGGGTGATAAGTTTCATGAGGCAGAAAACGGGGCAAGTGTTGCAGCCAAGTCTGTTGGTCACTGTCACCCTGTATTACCAATACATTGATTCTGAACGAATGTTGTTAGATACCGAACCTGATATACAAAATCATATCTATCTCTTTATTAGAAATGATAAAATTTTGTATTGTTGGATAATGTTTTGAACATTTCCTATATCAAAAGTTGATCGGTTCAGGCACGTTATCTAAAAGCATTGATGTTCTAAATCAAACTACAGTTCTTAGTATACGGAACACACACAAGAGGAAAAGTTCAGAATTGAACGAATTCTTCTTAAGGTATTGTAGACTAGGTCAGATCAATGTGACCCGACTAGCTGAAGTTACATGTAGATGCATATTTAAATCAGTTTGAATCTACATCTTGTGAAACTTGCCAGTGATGTCACAAAGATAAAATGACCATAGCTCTGTTTATTGGAAACAGAGAAAGAGTTAATGAACTCTTGGGATGATACATGTTGATGTATGTAGGTCCCCTGTCTACACATACCAGGACTAGTTCTTTGTACTTCATTACATTCTCTGATAATCTCTCAAGATTCAGACATATGTTCCTGTTGAAACATGAGTCCGAACCTTTTGAGATATTCACAGAATATAAGCGAGAAGTAGAGAGCCAAAATACGGGTATAAGTATTATGTCCTTTGATGTGATCAAGGAGGAGAATACTTGTGCACAGAATTCCTGGACTGTTCTAAAGGAGAATGAGATTCTCTCTCAGCATTACTCCTCCGCATACACCATAGCACGATGGTATATCGGGGCGGAGCAGATACACCCTATTTGATATGGTGTGCTCTATGATGAGGACTGCTGAGTTACCTTTTTCCTTTTGGGTGTTATGCACTTGAGAAGTTGCATACCTATTGAATAGGATTCAAATCAAATCAGTTGCCTACCACTTCATATTTGATATGATAAGGGAAGAGCACATCTCTTAAGTCAGTTAAGATTTGGGGTTGTCCAGCCTATGTCTGAAAAGCAAAATCCGGACAAGCTCGAGGCAAGGTCTGTTATGTAGAACTGGAAGTGTTCCAGCTATACAAACTACAGCAGATGATTTGGTACAACCAGAGGATTCAGTAGAAACCAACGAACCTCAGCCTCTCCGCCGATCTAGTAGGGTTCCTCACCCACCTGAGAGATACTTCGGTTTCTCTATGACAGTGGGAGCGAGGATTGCATCATGAGATGATGACCCAACTAGTTTCGAGCTGGCCATCAGGAGTAAGACTCTGTAAGAATGGCTGGATGCTTAGCGATCTGAGATGGAATCCTTATACACCAACAAAGTATGGACTTTGTTGCTATATCTGAAGGGTTAAATCCCCATCAGGAGCAAGTATATCTTGAGAAGATTACTTGGTGTACATCGAAAAGTTGAGACTTTCAAAGCTAGACTTGTTAAAAGTTTGCATCATTAACCAGCTGTGGATAATGATAAAATCTTTTCAAGTATCTATGCTTAAGTCCATCCAGATCCTACTTACCACGGCTACATACCATGACTACGATATCTGGTGGTTGGGTGTCATGACTGCCTTTCTAAATGATATTTTGGAAGAGAGCGTCTATAAGTACACAGCCAGAGGGCTTCGTAGACAGTGGGAGCAGCGGAAACGTGTGCAAGATGCTTTATAGGATAAAGCAGGCATCGCGGAGTTGGAACATCTGTTTTGATGAATTAGTCAAAAAGTTTGACATCATCAAAATGGTAGATGAACCTTGTATAAACAAAAAGGTAGTAGGGAGTATTGTGACGATTCTCGTAGAGTACGTGGATGACATACTCTTGATAGGGAAGGAGTTTCCTATGCTACGCTCGATCAATCTCCGCTTATCACTATGATTCTCCATATAGGATCAAGATGATACCTCCTAAATCCTGAGTTTTGGATCTATGAGATAGATTTAATTGGATGTTAGGATTCTCACTAGTTGTAGTGAGATAGTATCAATCGATCCTAGGGAGAATCACTGGAAGTGTTCCAGGGTGATAAAGACGACTGAATGTCAGTCGCAGGCATTGTCTTTACCCTCTGTGGAGGAACGGTATGTTGGAAGAGTTCCAAGCTAGATACCGTGGCATACTAGAAGATAAAGGCGGGATACATCGCTACTTAAGATGCTACCAAAGAGGCTGTTTGGGTGTATATTGGTTCATGAGATGAACTATGTTCCTCCCATTGTGTGACAATGGAGTTGTGGCTTATGCCAAGGAACGCCCGTCCCATCAGTGATCCAGACATATTCTAAGGCAGTATCACTTGATCATGGAGATGATTGATCTCCAGGGTGATCGAGGTTAGGAGAGTAGGCTCAGAGGACAACACAGCGGATCCACTCACAAAGGCCTGTTCCCAGAGAGAGACTTTTATGGGATGTTGAGTATGAGATACTACAACCACTGCTACAGATGGCCCTAGAGCAAGTGGGAGATTGTTAGTTATATGTATGCCCTAGAGGCCATTACTGTACATAGGATGTATATTGTAGTAGATGCTGGGACATATATAGGGAGGACTTTCTTGCTCAACATGATAGTATGCTATCTGGTTGCTCTTTACCTTAACGTGTACACTGATTGTCTCTCTGTTACATGTTGGTAAAGCCCTTAGGATCTGTACTTGACTACCTGGACTATGATGCGGATCATACTAGTGGGGACATGATAGTCCATAAGTACATCCTTCAAAGTCCCTAGTCGAGGGTGTATCGAGACGGGGCATCGATATACCAGAGTAGACTAGCGTATACCTTCTCGACCCATACAGATGGGCGATGGATGATCCCATATCCATTGGTGTTTGACATCAGAGATGATATACGGGTGCTCAGTAGAGACTGGGTACACTGGACGGACTCGCCGAGAACTCCCAGATGGTATTATACCTCACGTCAGATGGCAGTTCTCTGGTGACACTGGTACAGAGTAGTCTGTTGACCCGAGATCGTCATAGAGTCTTGTGTGGTTCCCACTGTGCTTTGATTTCCATCTTACCACGTCCAAGAGGGCGTGCAAAACGGTGGTTTTTGGGTACAGTCCCGAGTCACATGGAGGCAATGAGCGATAGGAGGGGATTCGTCTCTCCCGGTATAGGGAGTTGATGTTGCGCTGTGTTCGATTGGCTATAACAGGAAGTCCCTGGCCAGGGCTGCTCAGAGAATTGCTGGTAAGTGTTACCAGTAGTTTCTCAACCCGTTATGAGCCTCATATCGACACGACTTATCGAGCTATTGGGGTCTGACGTTTACCACCCCTAGGCAAGTATGCGACATATCAGACGATCAGACCGGACTGTACGGTAGTGTTACTGGTCGGATTCACTGGAGTGTGAGCGGGCTTGCTCGTCGATCTTCAGATCGCTCAATACCCGGGTGGCCGTTACGTTTAGCAGACCGCTTGCGGCTTGTGGGTGTTTGATATGATCATCGCCTGCTGCCGGCGTATTGACGAGTCTTTAGAGTCCTACACAGAGGTTTCCTGGCTCAAGCAAAACGAAATAGGAGCGCATATGAGATATGTGCGGGACCGAGAATAATGCGTGTATGTGATACCGTATTCCATTCTCGCGATGAATGTATCGATTAGGTTATATGCGATATACCCTAGTTATCGAATCAAAGGTTGATTTGATAAGCCGATACATTATATACTAGTCGGTTGTGTGCGACATGACCGGGTCATTGAATCAAGTGTTGATTTAATTATTTAATGCATAATTATATATTTGATATATTACTTTGCATTAACTAGTATCGGTTCACTTTAAACGGATTTTCTCACTTGGTATGTGCACATTGTATATGTGATATACTTTTGTACGCTTGATTGTATCATGTTTGATGATACATGTTTAACTATAGTTAAGTGTAATGAATTAAGCCATGGTTAAACTAATGATTAGGGTTTTCTTTTTATTACTTATTTATTTATTTATTTATTTAGAATAGATAAGAAAAGAATGGTTGCTAATTTTGGAGTTTAGTTGAAGCTTCATGAAGCTTTGACTTTGTAACCATTCTTGTCTTCATCTTTAACCCTAACCATTAATCTAACCTTAGTTAATTCTCTACACTTGACCATGGTTCTAATATGATAAGGATTCATTTTCTTTTCCAAATATAATTAAATTATCACAATATTCTTCTTCTTCTTCATCTTCTTTCATGAAGAAAAAGCTTTCTTCATCAATGGTGATTGATGATAAAGAGTGAGAAATCCGATTCTAAATTGAACCCACTTCCTATTTCTTCATCCTTTACCTCTTGCCAAGTAGTAGAGTGTGTTTACTTCACAAGTTTCATGACTTGGTGAAGTTGTGAGCTTGATCTAGCGATGCCTCGACGTAGATCATCTTCGGCATGGACATCGACGACCTAGCTTGCCCATTCTCCGACGAAGCCGACGCTAGAGCCCGGATTCTTTTTGGACAGCGGAGAGGACTTCATTGCGGAGCTATGGAGGCGGACAAACGGATCTACAAAGGTTGTATATCCGTATCCCTTAGTTAAGTGTTAACTAGTTAGCTTTTTCGCCTAATTTTCTAGCAAACGATCCGTAGTCGGGTCTCTCGGCACCCGTAAAATTTTATAATGGCATGTTCAATGCCTTGTGAGACCTCATTAGGGTGCCTAGGAACCCTACATCTTCTTCCAAACCTTAGGCTGGTGCCGAACGGTGGGGAATGAAGAAAACCAATTAGCATAACGATGGTGTGCAGAAGGTATTAAGTTAAAACAAAGCAAGGGATTAGTGAGAGGGCAAAGTAAACTGCGACTGATATTCACGACCAGACCAAGTATTTCTTCGCCAATCCTAAAATCACCTTTGTATTTCTCCAGGACACTCCGTATCACTACGAAGATCCACAGTTTTTTGGATACTCCATCGTATGGTTATATACGAACTCGAAAGGAACTTGTTCCAGTTCGGGGATGGATTCTAGTTCAGGAGAAATAGGAATAACGTTTATTCGGTTGTCTTTTATCTTCACCTTCTCTCGCATTGCGAGTGCTCCTAGGATTAGGACAGTACACCCATTCTGCTTATTGGATAGTCTTCTTCCAAACCATAGGCTGGTGCCGAACGGTAGGGAAGGAAGAAAACCATTTGGCCTAAAGGGGTGTGCAGAAGGTAATGACTAAAGACATATAAAGGGATTTGGAGAGGTGGCAAAGAATTATACGGTTACAGTCGTGAATCTGGAAGAGGCATTACTAGGAATACCGCGATACCCCATCGAAACATTTCAATGTTTCAGTTTTGCTGTGTACTGTTAAAGGAAAACTGATTTCCCAGTTAGACACTTACTCCAAGGTATGTATTTACCAGGTATGATTCTCACATTTGTATGGTTTTACAGATGATGAGTGGGAGTAAGCTATTGGGAATTGGGTGATCATCCTCATTATATCAGGATTCGTTGTAATCGGTGATATTTGAGGAAGTCACCTGGGTTGGTTGCCGGACGGCAAATATTTGGTTTTGAATATCCGCTGTTATGCACCAATTTCAAATTGATACATCTGTACGTCTATTTTTATAGAGTGAGATATATCTTTTTGAAATTATGTCAGTGACATTTACCTATATCAGTAGATGGTTAGATAAGGAGCATTAAACAGCGGTGTAATTCTTCTTAACCATAAGTACAGTTTTCAACCTACGACACACAGGGATTGAGTTATCAGACTCAAGGGACTTATATAGAGTATTGTATGTTGTCCAGTGTCCATTAGGACAAAGGGGTTGGTCCTTGTACTATATTCAGTTTACTTATGACTTCTCTAGTTTTTAGACAGGTGTTTCGTGCAAACACAGGGTCCGAATTTTGAGAAGTTATAGGTATTTGAATAAAGTAGAGAACTAGGTATTGCAAGTATCGGGATTCTTCAAGGTGATCGAAGATGTAGATACTTGTGTATGGTATTCAGTTGATAGTGATGATTAAGAGAACTTGCTTCTCTTTCAGGTTACTCATAATTGGAAGCATTCCTAAGTTGAGTAACGCTGATCGGCCTTTCTCCGTTTAGTTGACATGCACTGGAGACAGCTGCATGATTTGAATCTGGTTCAATTAAATCAGTGCCTCTGGTTCTATATTGGATAAAGTACAGTTCGTATCTTAACGTTGTTAAGGTACGGAGAGTTGTCCGGCTTATGATTAAAACCAGACTCTGGATAACTCAAGGCACGTTTCTGTAATGGCTGTTTGTGGGTTGACCCAAGCTATGACGAGGGTTGACTTTCTACCATCTGGCAGATCGATAGAAATATTGTTCTAGACTCGCCACAGTTTTAATAAAAATGGATTTTTTCAGAAAACAGTAGTGGGAGTATGGTAGAACTAGAAGTGATTCCAAAACCACAAACGATTACTGAAGATTTCATAGGAACCTGAAGATTCAATCTGGATTGACATTCCATTGGCCACTCCGCAGATAAGGTGGGTAACCTCAGGCACCCGAGGGGTACTCCGGTAGCCTCAAGGACGGTGACAGGGAGGTTCTTGTTTACCCACACTTGCCATTGCTGTTGTTCCAGGCTGCGAGACCCGGCGGGAGGATGAGTATAGCGTCGTTCTAAACTGGCTTTAGAAGTGTACGTTTATATGACTCTGCCAGAGGGTTGTCGTAGTCAGTGGGAACAGCGAAAGCATTAGTGGACAAGTAGCTTATGTCTATTTATAGACTAAAGCAGATATAGCGGAGAGAAATCATCCATTTCTGATGTGACAGTCATAGGTTTGACTTCATCAGAATAGGGGATGGATCTGTTAAGAAGGTAGTAGGGTGTGATGTCATGGTATTTGGATGACATACACAGAATAAGAAAAGAAACTCCTATACTACGATCGGTTATACTTTGGTCGTCATACAGTGGTTTCTCCACATGGGACTTGGACATTATATCAGACATACTGGTTACTAGATCTATGGTTTTAGATCTAGATTTGGGTGGTTTCCCAATCAGGGTACTTAGACAGCATTCTAAGAGTATTTAGAATGGACGACTCCTGGCACGGTAATGTACCTGCAGGTGATGGAGTCACCCTCTCTAAAGGTGTCTTGCAGACTAAAGGGGAGAGGGATGTGCATGATTGGCAGATCACTTGCTTAGGCAATTGAGTCAATCATGAGATGTCAAGTACCACACCAGATGTTGTTCTTGCACTAGATGCAATAAGTTGGCATTGATCCTATCCTAGAGAAACAGCCGGAAGCAGTTTTAGAACATAAGTGGATGTTCTAGGGATATGATAACGACAGCCTCATTCGGGAGACAGTTATCATTCCAGGCTTCCAAGGTGACCTGGACGACAAGGAGGTTGTCAGAGTTATAGTTTTCCTTCCGACGAGGGGCAGTATTTTGGACAGGTGATCCAAGGAAATACTGAGGGAGGCATGGCGCAGGATACTGATTAAGTTCAGTTGACAATACAGTCTAAGAAGTTTGGATTTGGAGTTCATTTATGAGCTAGGTCCCATCAGACATCCAGACATATTCTAAGACAGGTGTTGCTCATTTCGGGAGTTGGGTTTCTCCGCGAACTTGAGATATAGAGAGACATAGAGAGAAACATCAAAGCGGATCCACTCACTGAGGCTATTCCTCGAACGCAATAGTTTCGCAAACGAGCTTTGTGAGACTGACTAGTAGAGGAGTTGGGTGTTCGGTATCACACGGGCTGTGAGTATGCGACATCGCAATAATTAGCCTTGAGTGCAAGTGGGAGATTGTTGGAGATAGTGCCCTCAGAGTCAATTATTGGATCACAGGCACGTGATTGCAATGATTGAGGGAGGACCTGTCCCAGTAGGACAGTCTTACTCGAGATGATAGTATGCTATCTGGTTTACCTTTATCATCGTGTACTGCTTTAGGTGACCTGACGTGTCGCTATTACACGTTGATAGAGCCTCTAGGATTCCTGTTTGACTACCTGCAGTATGAGAGCGATCATATACGTCAGAGCTGGGGTCTATAAGCGCATCCTTAAAAGGTCCCTAGTCGTGGGAGTTTCGAGACAGGGCATCGATTCTCCAGAGTAGACTAGTGTATACAGTCGTGTCACGTCCCGAAAGTACGGAACATGACCGGCACTTAAACTACGAAACGCCTCGAGGCGTACATAATCTAAGTAAACCGAAAACCCAGAAATCCAAACCAAGAAAAGAAGTAGAGTGAAGGAAAACCAATTTAAAACAAGTAGTTTTAATAGCATAAGCCGAATTATGCGGTTTTTAAGAACATCAAAATTTACTGAAAATTTCGGCACAGTCTCCTTTGTAAATACTGGCCCCCAAACGGGATACAACATGAATAGTATACGAAATCAAGAAAAAGGTATCCCCAAGCGGGAGCTAGCTCTTCGTCAATCGACGGTCACAACCACACAAGCAATATGATATACAACGCCAATGGCGAGGATCAAAACTCAAAAGGAAACTCAAAACCACCAGAAAAATAACGAGCGACTCTAAGGTCGAAAGAATAAACAACACTGGTCTCTAACTCAATAAATACATGTTTGGTTGATGGAATTTACTAGATACAACGGAATAATATTATACAAGGTAATATGATGGGTACGATACAAGAAAAACGCACCTACTAGTAAGTCACCCGAATGAAACTGAGCCCGCAAAGCCGTAATGAAACCTGTACGGCAAACCTGCAAGAAACTGGGGCACAACGGGGGTGAGTTGCCAACTCGTGAATAGAAAAATATCTACACACAGAAATCGCATAAATAACGCAACCTAGGTCAATGATCATAATATGTCCTCAAATATACGAATAACACGTAGCCTATAACAGGGCTAGGGTAAATATCTAACCCGAATGTAATCTCATGTGCCCGTGTCAGTGCCTCAGATAGCAATATATCATATGAAAGAGGTATGAATGCATGAAAACAGAATACATGTAAATGAAGAACTGTTTTCAAAAATTAGTGAGATTTCCTTTGTATTTTTAAACTGAGGTATCATAAATGAAATCAGTATCAACAGTGTCTAGCATCGACACAAAACATAAATCTCAATGTCTCGAAATCTCAATGTCTCAATCTCAATATCTAGGACGCCGTCAGTCCAGACCGGCCCCTACCATCCATCTCAAGACCGCGACGGTATCCTCCGGATATCCGACGCGTCGGGTAATATCACCGCTAGGTAGTGCTCCCCAGCCAGGCTCAACGTCAACACCACATTCCTCTTGCCCCGGGATACCATACCGGGCCCACCATGTACCCGAAACGGTTCCTCCACTCCTCGAATCGGGTCTCGAAATCCATCAGCAAACTCATGGTGGACGACTCATACATCATAGGAAAACCGCACTTTTATTTTAAAAGAGAGAAAAGGTTTATTTATGTTTTTGCGGTTTTCCTCCAAATCCAGAAAATCTCATGGAAATCCGAATCCAAAACCTCAATAACATGTAAAATAGTGAATATATGAATGAGAATCCATGAATGCAGCATAACGATGAATAACAGTATGCATGAAGTGACAAGTAATAACTACAATATCTAAGCTTGCATATAAGGTAAGTACACTAATATTATGTCAAACTACTAGCTATCTAGCTAAGTTAAGCAATAATATTTTCTAAGGTGTACGTGACATGGAAATTACCGATGAAGATGTGTGTGAGCCGGAAATTAAGTGTACGTGGTACATACGCATCATCGGTAATGGTGCTGATGTCCTAACAGCATGATATCACTAATGGAGTATGAAACATAAAATAAGCATGCGATGCGAAGCGGACCACAAAAATGAGCGGGAGCTGAAAACTAGACGCAACTATAACTAATCTGCATTAATCTAATATAAGTCCTACAAATGGTGCGTTTTGAAATAACACGAATCATGGGTTTTGAAAATAGGGGCTACGGTGTTTTCATGAAAAGATACGTCTTTTGAAATATCCGTAGGATCCCTTGGGCTGTCTTTAAGAATGCCCACGATTCGTTGGTTTTTGAAATAGGTAAGAAGTCTAATCTAATCTAACAACTGCACTAAACTATACGGCTGAACTAACAAGCTGAACTACAGGTAAGGGAACCGCCTATCATCTGAGTCGATACATATACATACATGTATATGTATAGTCGGTGATCCCGCCTCAATAATATCATATCCGATACCATATCTATAATCAGGCATCCCAAGTCAAGAGTGCGGATCAATCATCAATATAGCTCGTACGTAAATCCGTCGTACGGCATCCCAATCTGGGTACGGGTCAATATCTCATTCATCATACTATTCACCTGGTATCCTCTTTATCAAATATCATGATCGGGGTACTGATATACGTCTAGTACCATACTGATACCGCCTACGTATGCATGGACGTGTGTGAAACACTACGTTAAGGACCCGCTACAACGTCATGTCGTATCTCAAATACGAACCCTGCTATATCACCGATCTCACGGCCTCAAATCAAATCTCATCGACTCAGCTCAATCCCAAGTATCATCCTCAAATCCGTATTTGAACACATAGTCCCATACCCATGTGAACCCATAACTATAAAGAATCCCATGAGCACATATCAATAGGAATGTATGCAAGTATGTATGTGCGTATGTGTAGTGCAACACTATCCTAGGGTTCGCAACACTAAGGTAATCCAACCCACCAATATCCATCCTAAGCATCGTTATTAAACCCAAATAACATATAATAATTGTTGGTGTGTATACGCATCCGTATACACCACCACGGACTGCGGGGGTGCTATACGCCATCCACCCGACTTCTCCCCGTAGATATAAATCTACTCACCTGGTCCTCGCTCGCCGGTGCCGACGTCGCCATGCGCTTGCTTGTCGTCTCGAAGTCCACATGGGGTACCTACATATCATAACGCACCGTATCGCATTAAAACTAAATTCGAAATCGTAACGGCATACGAAAATCACATCGGCATGCGTATCACGCATAGGTCCAAACCTATCGCTTACGCATGCAAGAATAGTCAAACCAACCCTCGATGTCGATGTACAAACGTCAAACCATCGAGAAAAATCCAATCACACTCATTTACACATTCACGAACACTAATTTTAACATAAACTAGGTTAAAACTCACAAAAACCCTAACTTTACTTAAAAAGTCACTTTTCCGAAAATCTAGCAAGCACAATTCGCCGTTTTTGTACAAAACAGGATGTTTAAATGAATGTAGCGGCCAATATATTTATTAAATATCTTAAATAAGTCATAGAAACAATTTCCGGAATTTAATCTCATTAAATTCCAAAAACCCTAATATTCTAGTTTACAAAATACCCTTTTTACAATTTAATAGCAAAAATGCACAAACTACAATTTAGGTTGGATTTCCATGAACTAAAGTGTTAAACTACACTTAATAAAGTTAATAATATGATAAAAACCCTAACCATATTTTAATTCTCAATTTAACACAATATTTACAAAAACTAGTTTGCAATATATATACTTATCACAAATTTAAATTAACAAAAATGCAACTAGCAACTAGATTTGATTTTTTTTGCAAGCAATTATATGTTAATCTACCCATCACAATCCTAATCAAATGCTCAAACCCTAATCTTCATTCAAAACTATACACTTGAAATTTCAAACTTCAATTCAAAACCTTTTTCTTTCTTAAACACCTAATTAAACACTTAATTAACTTAGCTTTAAGAAATTAGTAACAAATTAAGCAAAAATGTTTAGAATTATACCCAAAAACATTTGAAGATCCACAAACATCTATGGCCTCCCAAAATGCTCTCTTTTCACAAAGATCCATGCTATACGGGCTAAGCTAAAATGGGTAGGAGTCGGATTTTGATTTGGATTTTTGCTTGATTTTTAGTGGATTTTTCTTTGGATTTTCTTTGATGGAACAAAGAGAGGCGAAGGGGAAAAATGGGCTGTTGGGGGATTGCTGGTTTCGGCCAGATGTGTGGGGGGTTGGGTGAGGGAGGAGAGAGAGTGAGGTGGAGAAAGTTAGTTCAAGTCAAAGTCAACTCAAATTATATCATTTTCTACTCTTTTCTTTTCTTTTCTTTCATTTCTTTTCCTTTGAAATTCAAGTGGGGAAAAAGAATGGAGGCTGCTGAATTCTTCAAGGGGAGAAGTAAATGGGAGTGTGTGGATGTGGGTACGGGTGCGGGGTGATGAAAAATGATAAATATAATACCCCAAACATCCATTTACGCTTAAAAAAAAGCCTTTTTTTCTTCAATAATTTCTAAACCGTTTTGGCAAATGATTTCGTTCCAAAAACCATATGATAAAATTTTATTTAATGTTTTATGATGCACAAAATTTGTTTCAACTCATTCCAATTTGTAATTTTCCCTAATTAAATGTATTAGTGACGGCTTAAATAATAATAAAATAATATTTTTTTCAGAAAATTTGAAATTTCACCAGCGGCTCAATAAACACCAAATAATAGCAATTACATAGCTAGAATATGTATATTTAATTTTTATAATAAGATATTTGTATTTTGACTTTTTACAGAAAACCCCCTTATTTTACCGATTTTTTCGAAATTTCACCGAAACGATTTTCAAAACGTTACAATCTTCCCCGCTTAAGGAAATTCGGTCCCCGAATTTAAATTCAAACTCCCCTAAATACTAAAACATCTAAGAAAAACCATCAAGTCGTCGGGGCTCCGAAATTGTAAATACATAAAACAATTCGTAGCGCAGCGCATGCGCTTGAAAAATGAGTATATAACTCAAATCAAAACTCCGTCAAGCATCCCGCAATCATCGGAGTCAAGGAGAAGACATCAATGCCAAATCTAAATCAAACCAATATGATATAACTCGAAACTATACATATAAACATCGAATCTATATCTGTAAGTATCTGAAGGAAATGCATGCCAAATCTCTTTAAGTTGCTGTGCAACGCGTATAACACTGCACAGTGGCGGACGTCTATCATAAGAAAATAACTATATACATATATACCTTTGTTTGAAATGTACGTTCCGCCGTTTTGGAAACAATTTAGAAGGGTCTCCTTATTTTAAACATTTCGTGTCATATCAGACACGTAGGTAAATACTGAGGCTATAGCTCACTTTTTGGAAATCCCTTCAATAACTATCAATGCATGCAAAATATATTCAGGTACTGTCCTCTGACTAGTCCTGCTCAGTACGAAAATACATAGCAATATCATAAAAACGTACTGCTCTATACGAAATCAATCCCAAAATATGCACATGAATGCTACGTGCGTCTGGTGCGCACGGAAATCAAAATCCATGAATGTGCCATACATGCGCACAGAAACAACATCTAAGTGCATCGGGTGTGCACGAAACATCTGCCGTAGGAAACATGTGTGCCTGACAGCAAAATCAGGTGCATCTATCGTGCACGAAATCATGAAATCCAATATTAAGCGCCGAACGTGCGCAAAATCAATCAGGTGCACAAGGTGCACAAAACAAATATCAGGTATCACAATCGAAATCGAAGTCCAGTGCATCTAAGTGCACAAAAGGTGTATCACTGCACTGCAAGCATATATAAACTATACCGAGTGCAGGAACGAAATCGTGTGCATGCATACGCACAAAACCAACTCAACTGTTTAAAATCGTAAAATCACAAATATGTGAAACTGAAGCACGAATACGATATCAAGTGTAACACTGTGCAAAGATCGTAAATCCTCAATCATCAAAATCAAATCATATGAATAAATCACCCAAAACATCGTAATCAACAATGGCGGAATAGTTCTGCTCAAGCGCATCCTCTAAGAATCTCGACCAACTGTCGCGGTCACTAGTGGGACGTCTCGTCGATGATCATGAACTCTGTCCTGCTGGCGTGCGTAACCATGACCACTCCTGGGTCAAGGTCTTCACTGTGAATTACCAATCTTTCGGTCCATCGGCTCATCGGCCCTGTCAGGTGTGCTAACGGGGACGATTCCGTTCTGGCACTTCTCTGGTCATCTCTTGGTCAATCATCGCGACCACTCATAAGACAGCATATTACTGGGGTCGGCCTCTGGCTCTCTGAATATACATGACACATCTGATCCTGGGTGCAAGTATCATTGCAGCAGTGTCCTGGAAGGAATCCTGCTCACGGTCTATTCCATGCCTCGTCTCTGCCAACTGTCCGGAAGTCGTTGTCCTTTCCTATATCTGCATCTTGCTCTGGAACGACTGCATACTCATTGCGACTCCTTCTGGAAGGTATATCCAGTACTCTGCCTCGGCATGCGCATCGCATCTCTGATGTCGGCGGAGGGGAACGTCATCATATCCAGATCTTGTGCGAATCTCTTACTCCACTTCTCTCTAATGTCGTCTGCTTTGGACTCGTCTCGTCGCGGCTGCATGGAATGAGCTCCAACGGCTATCCTCATATCTGGAGTCTCCCAAGAAATGCATCTCACCACCTAGCATCCGATTGAAGTCGAACCATTCGATCGATTCGTCGAAACCTCGTAATCCCCCAAGAGCGCAACATCTTGGTACAGTTTAATAGTATCGAATATATATACCACAGCATCGGTGGTCCAGCCATAGAAGGGCAAACCCAAGCCTCACTAATGGCACCGTGGAACTGCCGCAAACCCGAAGGTTCAAAGGCTTTCACCCGGTCATTATGTCGAGTTAGGGTTTCATTCTTCTAGAGGGACCATAGAATTGCCTGCATGTCTTTCCGAATACTTTAAACTTGGAATAATAGGTTTCCGACATTCGATCGTCTCTGTCGACCCTCACGTCTCTGCGTGAAGTCGTCTCTAGCTGGAATCAATCTATCCGATGACCTCGCATCGGGGTAAGCGAACGAACCACCTGTCCTAGTCATTCATCATCGGGTGACTAGCGACCTCCTATCATTTATTCGTACAACTCGTCCCGCAATAGCTCCAACATATGGGGCGATATCTCGTCGCTCGCAGCAGCAACTGGCTCGCTCGTCTGCACGCTGAACAGTGCCTCAATCATCAGGAGTAAGCAACACACCAACGGTCATCAAAATCTGGCTGGCCTCCATCATTGGCTCAATTCTCTAGTGTCGATCAGCACCTCCGAGTAACCTCATAAAGGCGATCCGCCAAACGCTCGTGGCGCGGAAACACAGTAAAAAGACACATCTCTGCAATCGTGTGTCGCCGGAATTTCGCCCTGGTCAGTCCTCGTTCGTGACGAGCTTGTGCTAACCGCAACTCTAGCCGTAGCTCTCCCTGCCCGTAACCATAGCAGCAAAACCAAACTGGTACTGATGAGGCTAGGTCAGGAAGGAATATAATACTGAACAAGGAAATGTACATCCTAAGGCTTCATAAGTGGAGTGGCGTGTCGTAAATATGCCGCAGAACATACCAACGGTACGTCACTCTACTTTAGTCACCTATTCCATCAACCAAGGGTCATCCTACGCTCCGAAGGTTAAAACCTAACGCTCTGATACCAACTTTGTCACGTCCCGAAAGTACGGAACATGACCGGCACTTAAACTACGAAACGCCTCGAGGCGTACGTAATCTAAGTAAACCGAAAACCCAGAAATCCAAACCAAGAAAAGAAGTAGAGTGAAGGAAAACCAATTTAAAACAAGTAGTTTTAATAGCATAAGCCGAATTATGCGGTTTTTAAGAACATCAAAATTTACTGAAAATTTCGGCAGAGTCTCCTTTGTAAATACTGGCCCCCAAACGGGATACAACATGAATAGTATACGAAATCAAGAAAAAGGCATCCCCAAGCGGGAGCTAGCTCTTCGTCAATCGACGGTCACAACCACACAAGCAATATGATATACAACGCCAACGGCGAGGATCAAAACTCAAAAGGAAACTCAACACCACCAGAAAAATAACGAGCGACTCTAAGGTCGAAAGAATAAACAACACTGGTCTCTAACTCAATAAATACATGTTTGGTTGATGGAATTTACTAGATACAACGGAATAATATTATACAAGGTAATATAATGGGTACGATACAAAAAAAACCCACCTACTAGCAAGTCACCCGAATGAAACTGAGCCCGCAAAGCCGTAATGAAACCTGTACGGCAAACCTGCAAGAAACTGGGGCACAACGGGGGTGAGTTACCAACTCGTGAATAGAAAAATATCTACGCACAGAAATCGCATAAATAACGCAACCTAGGTCAATGATCATAATATGTCCTCAAATATACGAATAACACGTAGCCTATAACAGGGCTAGGGTAAATATCTAACCCGAGTGTAATCTCATGTGCCCGTGTCAGTGCCTCAGGTAGCAATATATCATATGAATGAGGTATGAATGCATGAAAACAGAATACATGTAAATGAAGAACTGTTTTCATAAATTAGTGAGATTTCCTTTGTATTTTTAAACTGAGGTATCATAAATGAAATCAGTATCAACAGTGTCTAGCATCGACACAAAACATAAATCTCAATGTCTCGAAATCTCAATGTCTCAATCTCAATATCTAGGGCGCCGTCAGTTCAGACCGGCCCCTACCATCCATCTCAAGAACGCGACGGTATCCTCCGGATATCCGACGCGTCGGGTAATATCACCGCTAGGTAGTGCTCCCCAGCCAGGCTCAACGTTAACACCACATTCCTCTTGCCCCGGGGTACCATACCGGGCCCACCATGTACCCGAAACGGTTCCTCCACTCCTCGAATCGGGTCTCGAAATCCATCAGCAAACTCATGGTGGACGACTCATACATCATAGGAAAACCGCACTTTTATTTTAAAAGAGAGAAAAGGTTTATTTATGTTTTTGCGGTTTTCCTCCAAATCCAGAAAATCTCATGGAAATTCGAATCCAAAACCTCAATAACACGTAAAATAGTGAATATATGCATGAGAATCCATGAATGCGACATAACGATGAATAACAGTATGCATGAAGTGACAAGTAATAACTACAATATCTAAGCTGGCATATAAGGTAAGTATACTAATATTATGTCAAACTACTAGCTATCTAGCTAAATTAAGCAATAATATTTTCTAAGGTGTACGTGACATGGCAATTACCGATGAAGATGTGTGTGAGCCGGCAATTAAGTGTACGTGGTACATACGCATCATCGGTAATGGTGCTGATGTCCTAACAGCATGATATCACTAATGGAGTATGAAACATAAAATAAGCATGCGATGCGAAGCGGACCACAAAAATGAGCGGGAGCTGAAAACTAGATGCAACTATAACTAATCTACATTAATCTAATATAAGTCCTACAAATGGTGCGTTTTGAAATAACACGAATCATGGGTTTTGAAAATAGGGGCTACGGTGTTTTTATGAAAAGATACGTCTTTTGAAATATCCGTAGGATCCCTTGGGCTGTCTTTAAGAACGCCCACGATTCGTTGGTTTTTGAAATAGGTAAGAAGTCTAATCTAATCTAACAACTACACTAAACTATACGGCTGAACTAACAAGCTGAACTACAGGTAAGGGAACCGCCTATCATCTGAGTCGATACATATACATACCTGTATATGTATAGTCGGTGATCCCGCCTCAATAATATCATATCCGATACCATATCTATAATCAGGCATCCCAAGTCAAGAGTGCGGATCAATCATCAATATAGCTCGTACGTAAATCCGTCGTACGGCATCCCAATCTGGGTACGGGTCAATATCTCATTCATCATACTATTCACCTGGTATCCTCTTTATCAAATATCATGATCGGGGTACTGATGTACGTCTAGTACCATACTGATACCGCCTACGTATGCATGGACGTGTGTGAAACACTACGTCAAGGACCCGCTACAACGTCATGTCGTATCTCAAATACGAACCCTGCTATATCACCGATCTCACGGCCTCAAATCAAATCTCATCGACTCAGCTCAATCCCAAGTATCATCCTCAAATCCGTATGTGAACACATAGTCCCATACCCATGTGAACCCATAACTATAAAGAATCCCATGAGCACATATCAATAGGAATGTTTGCAAGTATGTATGTGCGTATGTGTAGTGCAACACTATCCTAGGGTTCGCAACACTAAGGTAATCCAACCCACCAATATCCATCCTAAGCATCGTTATTAAACCCAAATAACATATAATAATTGTTGGTGTGTATACGCATCCGTATACACCACCACGGACTGCGGGGGTGCTATACGCCATCCACCCGACTTCTCCCCGTAGATATAAATCTACTCACCTGGTCCTCGCTCGCCGGTGCCGACGTCGCCATGCGCTTGCTTGTCGTCTCGAAGTCCACATGGGGTACCTACATATCATAACGCACCGTATCGCATTAAAACTAAATTCGAAATCGTAACGGCATACGAAAATCACATCGGCATGCGTATCACGCATAGGTCCAAACCTATCGCTTACGCATGCAAGAATAGTCAAACCAACCCTCGATGTCGATGTACAAACGTCAAACCATCGAGAAAAATCCAATCACACTCATTTGCACATTCACGAACACTAATTTTAACATAAACTAGGTTAAAACTCACAAAAACCCCAACTTTACTTAAAAAGTCACTTTTCCGAAAATCTAGCAAGCACAATTCGCCGTTTTTGTACAAAACAGGATGTTTAAATGAATGTAGCGACCAATATATTTATTAAATATCTTAAATAAGTCATAGAAACAATTTCCGGAATTTAATCTCATTAAATTCCAAAAACCCTAATATTCTAGTTTACAAAATACCCTTTTTACAATTTCATAGCAAAAATGCACAAACTACAATTTAGGTTGGATTTCCATGAACTAAAGTGTTAAACTACACTTAATAAAGTTAATAATATGATAAAAACCCTAACCATATTTTAATTCTCAATTTAACACAATATTTACAAAAACTAGTTTGCAATATATATACTTATCACAAATTTAAATTAACAAAAATGCAACTAGCAACTAGATTTGATTTTTTTTGCAAGAAATTATATGTTAATCTATCCATCACAATCCTAATCAAATGCTCAAACCCTAATCTTCATTCAAAACTATACACTTGAAATTTCAAACTTCAATTCAAAACCTTTTTCTTTCTTAAACACCTAATTAAACACTTAATTAACTTAGCTTTAAGAAATTAGTAACAAATTAAGCAAAAATGTTTAGAATTATACCCAAAAACATTTGAAGATCCATAAGCATCCATGGCCTCCCAAAATGCTCTCTTTTCACAAAGATCCATGCTATACGGGCTAAGCTAAAATGGGTAGGAGTCGGATTTTGATTTGGATTTTTGCTTGATTTTTAGTGGATTTTTCTTTGGATTTTCTTTGATGGAACAAAGAGAGGAGAAGGGGAAAAATGGGCTGTTGAGGGGTTGCTGGTTTCGGCCAGATGTGTGGGGGGTTGGGTGAGGGAGGAGAGAGAGTGAGGTGGAGAAAGTTAGTTCAAGTCAAAGTCAACTCAAATTATATCATTTTCTACTCTTTTCTTTTCTTTTATTTCATTTCTTTTCCTTTGAAATTCAAGTGGGGAAAAAGAATGGGGCTGCTGAATTCTTCAAGGGGAGAAGTAAATGGGAGTGTGTGGATGTGGGTACGGGTGCGGGGTGATGAAAAATGATAAATATAATACCCCAAACATCCATTTACGCTTAAAAAAAAGCCTTTTTTTCTTCAATAATTTCTAAACCGTTTTGGCAAATGATTTCGTTCCAAAAACCACATGATAAAATTTTATTTAATATTTTATGATGCACAAAATTTGTTTCAACTCATTCCAATTTGTAATTTTCCCTAATTAAATGTATTAGTGACGGCTTAAATAATAATAAAATAATATTTTTTTCAGAAAATTTGAAATTTCACCAGCGGCTCAATAAACACCAAATAATAGCAATTACATAGCTAGAATATGTATATTTAATTTTTATAATAAGATATTTGTATTTTGACTTTACAGAAAACCCCCTTATTTTACCGATTTTTTCGAAATTTCACCGAAACGATTTTCAAAACGTTACAAGTCGAGACCCCGACGAGGGGCGGTGGCCGGTCTCACAAGCCACTGGTGTCAGTTGGTTCACCTAATATGTATACAGGTGCTCATTGGGTTATGAGTACACCGGACAGGACTCGCCGGGAACATGCTAGTTGGTCTTATACCTGACGTCAGATAGCAGTTCCCTGGTGACATGTGTACAGGTTAGTTCATCGATCTGGGGATCGTCATTTGTCTCGTGTGAGTTCCCACTGTACTTTGATTACTACCCTACCACGCTCAAAGGAGACGTGCAAACAGGTTTTAGTTGGGTACAGTCCCGAGCCACATGGAGGCAGTGAGCGGATCTTCAGGGGTTCGTCTCTCCCGGTATTGAGGGTGAGGTCGCGCTGTGTCTAGGAGAGCCATTACACGAAGCCCTCGGCCGAGGCAGGAGATTTACTGGTAGGTAATCCAGTAGTATCTCAGGGTGTTCTGGGCTACACTCCGACACGACTTGTACCGCTTTTGGGGTCTGACTTTTACCGACCCCCTAGGCCCGCCATGCGATGCTCATAGACGAACGGACCGGACTGTACGGATATTGTCACTGACAGGCTCAGTAAGGTGTCAGGATGAGTTCGCTCATCGACGTCCCTTTTGGTCAATACCTGGTAGCCCGTTACGTATTGGCTTATACCTCTGACATGCTAGTGGTTAAATCCACAACCAAGGTGTTGACAAGTCTTTAGAGTCCCCCACATTTAGTTGGTCAAGTTTTCGGGCGAAACGCTGTAGAGGCTGTATGGAGATATGGCAGGGTTCAATCAGATACGTGCAGTATTGCACGGATCAGAATCGGACGGATAATACTAGCCGGCTTTGGTTTAAGCCGGATCCTAGTATAGTACAGTGTAGATTTTGTCTCATTGCATTTGTATTTCGGTCGGAATACAAATGCGGGTGTGTATACACAGTAGCTGGGTTTTCCTGTAATTTATTACGGGACCAGTTTTCTGGAGTTGCCAGTTTGCTTTTCGTTTCGGCCATATTTCATTTGTATCTTTCAATGGCCGAAGATTAGTGGAGGTGGGCTTATTTGCATTTGTGCAAATAAGTATTTGTGGAGGGTGTTCTTTGTATTTTGTTGGATCATGATGATGCACCATCACTTGACTTTCTTTGTTCATGATGGCTTGACCTTTTGGAGTCATCATGCTTGAGATGATGGTTGTGTTGGAGTGTTGGTTTATGAGCTATCATGGTTATTGATGATTTGGTTATTGGAGTGAGGTTCTTTGATTGTGATCATTGCTTTTTATCATGACCATTCCTCTCACTTGCATTATGGTGTGCTCCACTCATTCTTTTCATACACACTCCATTCTCTCCTCTCCCACCAAGCCTTGGCCGGCCACTTCTTATGGGGGCTGTCCAAACATTTTGGTGGGGGATTTTGGTTCATTTCATGTTGGAAAAATCCCACAACACCATCTCCAAAAGCTTATATCATTTCCTCCACCATAAGGCAACTCCATAACCCCAAAATGAGACATGGTTCTACACGTATTCTACAGCAAACCTTAGGCACGTCGGCTCGCCAACTTCGTGCCCGAGTTGCCTCGGTATAGAGGTGGGAGCCCGTAAAAGAAGCAGGCGATGTGGTGCCCTTCCAGCGACGAGGTGGAGACCGGAGATTCCGCGGGGAGATCGGGACGACGACGAGAAGACCGGAGGACACGGATCGCTCGGTATATCTCTCTTCCCTATCTTGTAGTTAGCTAGGACTAGTCTAATGGTACGATCCGGGTTTTAGTGCACGGTGGTGCCGGTTTGAAAAATTAAAGTAAATCACCGCTTCCGCATTCCGGCGTCGGATTGACGGCCGGGGCGCCGCCGTGCACTTACAGGGACCCGCCGCGGTTCCGCGGCGCTTTAGTCGATTCATGAGCCCAGTTTTCTTGGGTGTTCTAATACTATCATTTTGAGCTTTCTGAAGGTCCCTGAAAAATTTTTGGACCACATTTAAAAATCGACAGAATACCATGATATCGGGGTTTTCCGGTTTTGTTTTTTCCGTTCGAAATTCATACAATTTTGCAAGTGAGTTAATTATTGTTTAGCGAGGCTCTGATACCATTGTAAGTCGATGTACAACACCCCACGACTTACGGGGAGGCGGAAATATGAAAAACGATCTTGTTTTATGCTAAACATCGACTAACCGCAAGAATCGAAGCTAAACGATAACTAACATCAAACATAGAAGTTAACAACTACTATGTAAAGGGATTATACCTAAAGAACCGTGTCCTTCGTCTTTACGAACTCCACCTCCTCCTCGGCCTTCTCCAAGTAGCAGACGATCCACCACGAGCGCTAAACTCCAAGCTTTGCCTCTAAACTTGAGGCAACTAGGTATCTTTAAGTGCTAATCAAAGTACCAAGATGAAATAGAGTATGGTTATGGATTAAATAGTCTAACTAATCCTTGTACTCAACACATGAGAGGGGAGGATTAGGGTTTGAGGAGAGAGAGCTTGAGGAGAGAGAAGATGAACATAAATGATGAGAAGAGAAAATGAGTTATCATAATATATATCAAGCATTTTATTTTATCAAGAAAAGAAAAGAAAATGATTTACAACCATGCTTGATAAATATCTTATGGTGATTCATCTCCATGAGTCATTAAGCAATTATGAAGCATTAATGACATGGATGAATCATCTATATGACTCACTAATCTCATTCAATGTATATGCCACCTAAACCTCCTTAGTCACCATCTTCTAGAAGCTTCTCGCGCATTACGAGAACGCCCCTCCTATCCGTGAAAACACGGAAAAACTTTAGACTGTATAAATCCAATAACCGGATACTAGTAACTGGCTTAAACCAAAGCCGGCTAGTAAAAACTGTCCGAAAGTCGTACGTGCGTAAACACACGTATGCGTCCGAACCCTTGTCGTAAAACCATACACATCTATATCGTTTAGCCTGGAGTAGGGAAACTCTCTGCGTAGGACTCTAGAGACTCGACTACTACGCTGGCAGTGGGTTTAACTACAGACCGCAAGCGGCACTAGCTGTACGTAACGGTCCCCAGGTAGATGTCGATAAGAAGGCCGATGAGGAAACCCATCCGAACTCCTACTGAGTCTGATGTGACAATCTCCGTACAGTCCGGTCCGTTCGTCTAAGACTATCGCATATCGGGCCTAGGGGACGGCAAGCGTCAGTCCCCTAATAGCGGTATAAGTCGTGTCGGAGCGAAGCCCATTACACCCTGAGAAACTACTGGAACCTACCAGCAAATCTCGCTTGCCCTGGCCAGGGACTTTGCGTAATGGCTCTCTGACACAGCGCGATATCAACCCCCAATACCGGGAGAGACGAATCATGTCTAACCGCCACTGCTTCCAAGTGCTCGGGACTGCACCCAACTGCTACCTGTTTGTACGACTCCTTTGAGCCATGGTAGGGTAGCAATCTAAGAACAGTGGAACACACTCGAGGCGAAGTAGCAGTGTCAAGTCTGCGGACTAAGCTGTACTCATGTCACCTGGGAACTGTTCACTGACGACTGGTATAAAACCAACCAACAGTTCCCTGTGAGTCCTGTTCGGTGTACCCGTAACCTAACGAGCACCTGCATACTATCTCCAGTACGACGTACTGACGGCTGTGGGACAGACCATCTCCCCAACTGGGATGAGAAGCGTACACACTAGTCTACTCCGGAGTATCGATGTCCTGTCTCGATAATCCAACGACTAGGGACCTGAATAAGGATGTGCTTGTAGACTACCCAGCCCCCACTAGTGTGACTGCCATCACAACGCTGGTAGTCAAGCAAGATCCTAAGAGCTCTATCAATACTATACTCACATGTTAAGATAGAAAAACCAAGTAGCATACTACCATGTTTAGCAAGACTGTTATATACATGTGAATATCCCAAGCTTCCATTAAGTAATATACAAACTAGTATGATACAATAAGGGCCGCTAGGGCATATACACTAACAGTTTGTCCCTCAGGTAGGCGGCGAGGTGCCCAGATCGGATGAGCTCTTCGATGTAGTCCCTTAGTTGTTTGCAGTCCTCCGTGGCGTAGCCCAGTACCCGGTGGAAAGCACAGTAGCGGTCCCGGGTTCGCTTTGCGGCCTGACGCGGGATCGGAGGGAACTTGAAGAACCCCTCATTCTGGGCCTCCTCCGGCAACATTGCGAGGGAGACGTTGAGTGGGGTATACTTCTGGAACTTCGGGTGGTAGGGCTGCTGACGCTCCGGCCTCTCCTCCCGAGCCCTCTTTTTCTGGTCGGGCCATTCTGCCTGGGGGAGGTTAGCATTCACCTCAGACTCCAACTGAACCTCGTGCTCGGTCCACGCCTTGACCTCGGCCATGGTCTTAGGTTGCGCCAACGCGAAGGAGCGCAACCATTCCTTGTGCCTCAGACCAGATCTAAGCGCCGTGATGACAGTTTCGTCCCGGTGCTCGGGCATCTCAAGGAGGGCGTTGTAGAAATGGGTAATGTAGGCCTTGAACGTTTCCTTGTCCCCGCTCTTAACTGTGAATAGGTAGTTGACCGTGCGCTTTTGTCGATGGTTCCCCATGAAATGGCTGAAGAACTGAGTAGCTAGCTCGTCGAAGGTCGAAATTGAGCGGGGCTCGAGTCCCCGGAACCAGTCCCGACCCGCGCGGATAAGGGTGGCCGGGAAGGCTCTGCACTGGGCGGCGTCGGAGTGATCCTAGAAGCTCATCCCCGCGGTGAAAGCGTCCGGGTCGGTTTTCCCGTCGAGGGGAAAGACCTTTGGGGGGCTTGTTGCGCGAGGAGACGTGGACGGCGAGCAATTCCTCGGTGAACGGCTTCGTGAGCGAGTCGGAGGCGTACTTAGCTCCATCGCTCGAGAGGTGAGCCTTCCGGCGTATGCCTTCGATTTTCTTCTCGAGGGCGTCGAGCCTACCGTGGTATCCCGAGGAATCGGTGCCTTGGGACCCCTGGCCTCCACTGCGGGTGGCCTGCGTTTGGGAGCGGCCCCGGTTCCTCTCGAGGAGGTGCCTCAGGTCCCGGGGTGAGGTAGCTCTTGAATCGACGGGGCGGTCCCCTTCTGTGTGGCCCCGCCGATGGTGGTGGGGTTGACCATGCCTGTGGACAGGTGAGGTGACCGATATCTCCTCAGGGGGATAAGGGTCGCGGGGAGGCTCGAGGCGAGGTGTCCTGGCGGCGGACCTTGGCGTGGAGCCCAGGGGCGCCCAGCGGGCCTCAGAGAACACCGGCTTGAGAGATTGGTGGCCAGGGGACGCAGCCTGCTGGTGGTCGGCGACCTGGGGCCCGGGCCCGATCGTTTGGACGCGGACGAGGGCCTCCACTAGGGATTGCAGCCGATCTATCCGGTCTGCGAGGGCGTTGATGACGGTCATCGGAGGAGGTTCGTCCCCGCCTTCGGTGAGCGGAAAGCGGCGGCTGGTACTGAGATCTTTAGGATGGTTGTTTACCATGAGGGTGGAGATGGAAATGCCAACTTTGTGTTTTGTGGAGTTACTTTCCCACAGACGACGCCAACTGATGGAGGTCCTTTTCGGGTCTCCGTCAGATGTTGTCTTCCGCTGATCTCTTGGTGGACTTAGGTGGTTACCTTCTGTTGCGTGTGGGTCTCAATGGGTTTTGGTGGAAGAGGTGATATGAGGAGTTCAGTGCCGAGTACCTGCAAAGACATCCCAGGATGGTTTGGTACCACCAAGGACCCTCCGACGATCAAGTTAGTGATGAGATCCGAGCAGAGTATCGGCTTAAAGAGTGAAAAAAAATGGTTTCCTTGACCCTTCTGTGATGGGGGTTTATATAGCGGAGGTGGCACGCAGCAGCAGGTGTGAGGATCTCGCCGGCAGTTACGCCCCCGACGTCATGCCCGCGTAGAAAGCAGATCGCCCATTAATGGGGATTGATGACGTGGAACGTGGGGTGTTACTGGCGTAGAATCTGCGCATGGCGAGATTCGCGGAGCGGCGGTTACGCCTGTGAGTAGTGGAGCTGGTCGGAGGGTTCAAGAAGACGGCCTCGGCGGAAGCTCGGGGACGAGCTAGAAGGCCGAGGAGTCTTGGTCTAGTGGCGGCTCGAGGCGAGCTGAGGGGCCGGGGAGGCCAACTTGCATGGAGCCCCGAGGAGGGCCAGCTTGCGCTTGCAGGTCGGGTGTAGGGTGGCCTGGTCGGCCCCCGTGGGCCCTTTCCCCTGAGTTTTGGGGCACGTCATCTGCCACGTGTCTTGATCCAGGAGATTGCCAATATTGAGCATCATCAAGAGCAAACGCCACATCTGCACGTGAAAGAGATTTTTTTATATTATTATTAAAAAAAAACTCAAATTTAATTCTAAACAACTTAAATGATTGTATAATATAACTGGAGAACTTGTTTATGTTGTTCCGAGTAGATTTTAAGGCATTTTTTTTCAATGAACAGAGGAGACGTTTACCGTATTAAACTTAATGTTGGATAAAGTAAAGGGTTGTTTGGTGCAAAGAAATCCCAACGGCTGTGAAATCCTCATCCCAATTTGTTGGCTTCAGCTTTTAATAAATCATATTATGCAACAAAGATCTAAATAGTAAATTCTGCAAGATTAAAAACAGTTTGGGGGCGGGGAAAATTGTGATTTCATCAACTTAGCAAAACCAAACTCCGAAACATCAACTTTGTCTTGTTTGGCAATCGAAATGGCCTTTTTTGATAACGCAGTTTAGTTTTGTAAACTGGAATTTCATAAAGTTTGGAAAATCATACTCCAAAATATAAACCGAATCCTGTCTGAGGACCATTTGAGATAACTCCAGTTAACTCAACTTCAATCTGATCAAATTAATGGAGTTTGGGGCTTGCAAACTACAGTTTGCATTCTCCCATCTCCATTTAAAAATAAGCTGTGGGTCATCCCAAGTCCATTTCCTTATGCGTAGGCCGGTGCGGGCCCCACACTGCTCAAGGTTGTCCGAAACACTCTCCCTCCCCCCCTCTCTCTCCAATCTCCCTGCATGTATTACATCCGGCTTAATAAATAATTTCTCCCGATAAGACTTTGAAGTTGAGATAACTGCAATTATTGAACTCTAATATGATTGAAGTTTTGTAAACTCCATCTGCAAGGCTAATTTTAATGTAGCATACTTGGTGTAAAGTATTTTGGTGAGGGTATTTTAGTGTAATCTACGCCAAAAGATATGTAAACGATCGTGTGAGAGAGAGAGTTTGGGGAGAGAGATGTCGTATCTGTTGCCGCATCTTCACTCAGGATGGGCGGTGGATCAGGCGATCCTCGCCGAGGAGGAGCGCCTCGTCATCATCCGATTCGGCCACGATTGGGACGAAACTTGCATGCAGGTCCCGACTCTCAAACCCTGATCCCCTAATTTCTCTCTCTTCCCCAATTCTATTCAATTTCGTTCATAGGATTTTATGTTGGTAGCCTTTTATGCATCGATGATTAGGGTTTCCTCTGTTGGTTAAAGTTGTTGTTTTCGTCTTTATGTTAATTCTTGCACTTAATTCATGGATCCTTGATGATGCGATTACCTTGATGATGGCCTCATCCCCATTAGAACTGATCGATTATACAGGAATTTTAACAAGGATCCAGTAAATTAAGGAGGGAAGCTAGATACTAGTTTGGGCAAAAACGTACAATAAACAAGTTAATCTTTAATGAGATAATCAGGACTAAAGTATATGAACATGATACTAATTATTTAAGGTGTCAATTTGTTGCCACTTTTTAACACACGTATTTTGCTTGC